>LR990649.1:0-4885928 GCA_905147715.2 Xestia xanthographa
ATCGCACGCACTTGCACGCGCGTCGGGACTTTATCCCTACTAACACTCGGGAATTTTTCGAATTTTCAAAGTAAATTGTCAAAATTAATTGTTTTTCCAAATTCTTTTACAAAGATAACGTTAGTTTATAGTTGCAATAGTCCTCACCCTTCATCCCTGAATTCTGGTCCGCGGTCCGTGTCCCAGTTTCCAGGTTTTGGGGTGAAATTCAAAATTTTTCGGTTCAAAAACGGGTTTTTTGACCACAACTCAAAATTTTTGGTCGGCACCTAATAAGTTTTATTCTTTATATAGCTAGCCCGCGCGGAGACGCGTCTCTGGACCCCTCGCCCGTGCCCCTAGCTCGAATAAATTTTGCCCACCCACCCGCCCTCTGGCCTATAGGAAGAAGGTAGACGTGGGATTTTGGCACAATTTAATTTTGTAACTTCATTTGGCTATAATATGTTCGTGAAATTTTGAGTGTAGTTGTAGGGAATTTTGACATTTTAACATTATTTGACCGAGTTTGTACAGCTCACACTATATAGGAATATTTAATAATTATTTATTATCGTATTTATATTTTAATCGATTCGTTAGTTTTATTATCTTCTGTGTACCCCCCTTTACAGGGACACAGTAGAGTCCAGTGTCCACCTATAATATATTATTACCGTTCTCTCCTTCCGAGCGGCTATTGTAGACCGGCCCCCCCACTTTACAGGGATTCGTTTTTATCTGTAAACATGCCGCTCGAGACCAATATATTCCGCACCCCTTCCGCTACTTTGAGAACGTTAGGCACCGGGGGCTCGACGCGATCGCCGGAGAAGGCGGCACCTTCCTCTGCTGACGCGAGGAGGAGAATCTCCTTTGGAGAGGACACTTCTTCCGCCTCACGGGGGGACCCTGCCACCCCGGGGACGCGCCGAGCTCCTGCGGAGGCTTCAGCACCGGTCAAGAAGCCTGAGGCGAGGTACCGCGGTCGCATTGAGGAGGCGAGAGCTTGCCTAAACAAGGCTAAGCTTAATTTAGGCAACTCTCGCAACCTCAAAACCGACATAAAGACCGCGGTACTCGATGCCATTAACAGACTCTATGAGCTGGTGAAGGAGTCGGAGAAAGACAGGGCGCCTCTCGCATCTGCAGCCGTACCAGCACCCGCGCCCGCTGCTGACCAGGGTCCCCAGTCCAATTCTGAGAGCCTTGTTAGCCAGACTGAGCTTGTGAAGACAATGAAGGAGCACATTTCCTTAATAAAAGAGAACTCTGAGGAATTGGTCAAGCTGCGAGACAGTCTGGCTAGCAGGGAATGCGTTGGGGAGAAGACATACGCGAGTGTAGCGTCTGTTAGTGCGAGCCACACTGGGGCACAAACCCTGGAGCGAACGACGCTGCACTCCGTGGTTGTCTCCTCGACCCAGGATATAGACACGGGGGACGAAATCCTGGAAAGGATCAGAAAAGCAGTGGACGCAAAGGAGGGCTGGGTGCGGGTGGAGAAAGTGAGGAAGGGTAAGGACAGAAAAATAATAATGGGTTGTGCCACCAAAGAGGAGAGAAGAAAAATTAAGGAGCGACTGGAAGCGGCCGGAGGGAACCTTGTCGTCGAGGAGGTGACGAACCGCGACCCGCTTCTGGTTCTTAGGGACGTGCTGTCAGTGCACAGTGATGAAGAAGTACTGAAGGCCCTTAAGAACCAGAACCGGGAGATTTTTCACGACCTCGGCGACAAGGAACAAAGAATGTCCGTGAAGTTTAGGAGGAAGAGTAAAAACCCGCACGTCAACAGCATTGTGCTGAGCGTGTCTCCTACGGTTTGGAGGCGGGCACTCTCTGGAGGCAAGCTCCGTATTGACCTCCAGAGAGTGCGCGTTGAGGACCAGACGCCTCTGGTGCAGTGTACCCGCTGCCTATCTTATGGTCACGGAAAACGTCTCTGCACGGAGTCCGTTGATCTGTGCAGCCACTGCGGTGGTCCACACTTAAGGGTGGACTGCCCAGTCAAACTCACTGGTGAGGCGGCGGTGTGCGTGAACTGCACCAGAGCCGAGTTGGGGGAACACCAGCACAATGCGTTTAGTAGGGAATGCCCGGTACGCAGGAAGTGGGACGCATTCGCCAGAGCATCAATAGCTTATTGCTAAAGTTGTCGGTGCGTCCACTTCCGCGTACACCGAGATGACCATTAATTCGGCACAACCAGATGGCAGTCGCATTAATCGAACCACTGGGGTTGGCAAGAGTAAAACCTGCAACTTGAGTCAGTTTCATGAGAAACTGGCTCAGGTTATACGAGACCCGCAGTCAGCCCTAGTGGCATCGTTAAGTTGTGTCGAATTTGGTGCTAAAAGTAGCCATAAATTGACCAGACTCAATAAAATCACTGCAAATTAAAAACATTTGATATTAAACTATATACTTAGTATATTGTACTGATATCAAGGAATGAAAAACGAAAAATAAAGTAAATGATAGTAGAATCTCGGTTGTAAAAAGGGCAAATCTTCATATATATTGTGATTAATAGTTAAAGGACATAGGTATTGAAACAGATTAAAGTAGATAAAAATAGTTGAAACTCACAGAATATTAAATGATATAGTAGAATAAACAGTGAACAATAAAAAGTAAATTATAAATAGATAAGATAAACAAACACAGAAACATGATTAGGCATTTAAATAAACTTACCAGTCTAAATAGCATTATAAATAGAGCGTGGTCTACTCGGCCTCCTAAACTGCACAGTGACGTAAGGCAAAACCTCCGCAACAAAGGGCTTTGACCAGGTCAGAGGGACACTGGCGGGGCAGGAGTGTGGTTTTAGCCGGTTCGAGTCCGGCACTACCTCCACTATCTCACAGAAGAAATTCATGCGGGATAGTCGAGGTGTCCGCGGGGATTTCCCACTCCTGCCAAAACAAAAAAAAAAAAAAAAAAAAAAAAAAACCTAACCTAACCTAACCTAACCTAACCTAACCTAACCTAACCTAACCTAACCTAACCTAACCTAACCTAACCTAACCTAACCTAACCTAACCTAACCTAACCTAACCTAACCTAACCTAACCTAACCTAACCTAACCTAACCTAACCTAACCTAACCTAACCTAACCTAACCTAACCTAACCTAACCTAACCTAACCTAACCTAACCTAACCTAACCTAACCTAACCTAACCTAACCTAACCTAACCTAACCTAACCTAACCTAACCTAACCTAACCTAACCTAACCTAACCTAACCTAACCTAACCTAACCTAACCTAACCTAACCTAACCTAACCTAACCTAACCTAACCTAACCTAACCTAACCTAACCTAACCTAACCTAACCTAACCTAACCTAACCTAACCTAACCTAACCTAACCTAACCTAACCTAACCTAACCTAACCTAACCTAACCTAACCTAACCTAACCTAACCTAACCTAACCTAACCTAACCTAACCTAACCTAACCTAACCTAACCTAACCTAACCTAACCTAACCTAACCTAACCTAACCTAACCTAACCTAACCTAACCTAACCTAACCTAACCTAACCTAACCTAACCTAACCTAACCTAACCTAACCTAACCTAACCTAACCTAACCTAACCTAACCTAACCTAACCTAACCTAACCTAACCTAACCTAACCTAACCTAACCTAACCTAACCTAACCTAACCTAACCTAACCTAACCTAACCTAACCTAACCTAACCTAACCTAACCTAACCTAACCTAACCTAACCTAACCTAACCTAACCTAACCTAACCTAACCTAACCTAACCTAACCTAACCTAACCTAACCTAACCTAACCTAACCTAACCTAACCTAACCTAACCTAACCTAACCTAACCTAACCTAACCTAACCTAACCTAACCTAACCTAACCTAACCTAACCTAACCTAACCTAACCTAACCTAACCTAACCTAACCTAACCTAACCTAACCTAACCTAACCTAACCTAACCTAACCTAACCTAACCTAACCTAACCTAACCTAACCTAACCTAACCTAACCTAACCTAACCTAACCTAACCTAACCTAACCTAACCTAACCTAACCTAACCTAACCTAACCTAACCTAACCAGTCTGGCTCCAACCACCGCCGCGAACGCCACGTTTTTTGTACGGCTCCCGACTAAAAAATTCGAAAAAGTGGTAAAAAGTGATCGGATTGTCACAATTTTGGTACCAGTGAGTGTGGTAAAGTGAAGCCTATAAGCCCCAGTGAAGTTTAAAACCCGGACGGTAGTGCTTCTACTTCAAGACCTGAAAAACCTCAAATTTTTGAGGTTAAATCTACAAGAAAAAACTTCAATCGAGAACGCTGCCCAAACGAGATCGACGACCCTGCCTTTTTATTGTAGAAAGGGGTGGGGATCACCACTGCACACCATCTCGACCACCAAAAACTTCCGAAATCCTGAAGTTCCAGCTTGTAAGCGGAAAAAAGGAAAAACCACGTGGCCTGAAAAACTAGAAGGAGTGGAGCCAGACATTTGAAATTTTGTAGCCGACATTCTCTTTTATCGTTAAGACGGTAACTTCAAAAATTTTCTTTTTAATCACAACACCTGATTTTTGAGAGCAGTTAGAAATTGGAAAATTTGGACCTGTTTATCTTCGGTCCAAATCAACTTTTTGAAAATTTACAACTGCAGCCTGCTGCGCGCTCATCGGTTTAATAGAGATTTTAAGTTTTAGATTTTTAGGTTGACTAGTTTTTTAATTATAGGGTAAATTGCTGAAAAACCATATTTTTTGAAAAATTTTGACTTTGTTTTTGGATTTATTTTTTTCTTATTACTGTTTACTGTAGCCCTATATTTAAGTTATTTTTAGTATATTTTTTCATAATTTTGTGACGAAAGGTTTCAGAGATATCGATTTTTTAATGTTTTTTGTCCGTAATTCTTAAATAAATAGTAAATTCAAAATTTTAACGACAGGAGAGTGTCCAATACACCCATCCTGACCTCCTCAAGCCCAAACACGGGCCCCATTGCTCCCAATTTGGCGTTTTTGGTAAATTTGCGCCATCTTGGTTTTTAGGTTTTAATTTTCAAATCAAGATATCTCCGGAACCGCTGGCTGGATTATTGTTATTTTTAAGTTTTTTAGATTTTCAGCCTGTTTCAGGCGTTTCAAATTTTTGTCGCTGAAACTGCTTTCAGGAGATACCTGAAGTGACGCCGAGTTGTACATCCAAAACCCCGTCCAATTGTGACGAGGGGTACCGAAGTTACGGACATTTTTAGTCGACCTTTGACAGCTCGGCGGCCATTTTGTTTAACTTCAAACCGCCATAACTCCTGAACCAGAGGTCGTGGGAGTTTGCGATTTTTGGTTTTATACTCAAGGACATAGTGTCCCATCCACCCCACGATTTCAGGCGGTTTGGGGTTAAAAAATTTCAGGATCCTGAAAGTGGTTTCAGCGGACAGCGGAGCTCAGGCCGAGTTAGGAGAGCCCAAACTCGGGGGGTCTGCGGCTTTCCAGAGGGGAGTTATTTGCTGTTAAAAACCAACTTTGACAGCACCGCGGCCATTTTGCGAAAACTTAAGACGGCCATAACTTCCCAACGGAGAGTCGTAGAGGACTGGGGTCTTCGCTGTTTATGTCAGTAGGGCTTAGGGCACAGGCCTAGTTAATTTTCAGGCGATTTCAGCGCGCCAAGATTTTTCAGGCTGAAAACCAATCCGGTGGATCGGTCTCACCAAGCCAACTTCAGAAAGCCCAAACACCGGGGTTTTTGGACTGGTGGATCCGGAGATATCCTCTTGTAACCACTTTGGGTTTTTTATTTCGTGAAAAACCAAAAATTTTCAAGTTGAGATATCTCCGGAACCCCTTGGTGTAACTGCACCGAGTTTGGGTTCATTTTGGAGGGCTCGGTGAGAGCTATCCACCGGACTTGACAGAACGACTCTATGTAGAGTCCTTCCAAAGACCACTCTACTATTGGGTGTTTTTGACTCCAAAAAAAAAAAAATTTTCCTTCGACTGTTTTCCGACTGGTTCCTCTTGACCGCTCTTCTGAGCTAAGGACCGTGACTCTACATAGAGATCGACCACCGAAGATCTTGAATCTGAGGCAGAGTAATTGCATTTTGTTTGATTTTATTTACTTTTCGTGTGTATTATTTATATTCCCTTTTCTTGCTCTCTTTTCCTGCCTTACACCATCGCCCGTGCGTTGAACTACCGAAGCGCGTCGTTGACCTCCAAGTCGCGTACACCATCTGGAAAGGAAAGCGGAAAATTAGTATATAAGTCGACAGGATTCATTGAATCCTACTTACATTATATTGTTTTTATTTTTTTTTTTTTTTTTTTTTTTTTTTTTTTTTTTTTTTTTTTTTGCTTTTATCTTTACACCTTAACTGACCGTGGTATCCCTTTACAATACCCGGCAGACCTCTGACGTTAACTAGTTCCTGGGAAGAGCTCTTTGACAAAATGCCGGCAACACGCACACCAGCAAAAAAGGCAAATCCCACGGAGATTTCAGAATTGGAAGGGAACCAAACAGGTCAGGCGGGCCCGTCGGTGAGGCGTAGCATCGGACACTGGGAAGGCGGATCCAAAATACTTCCACCCCACAAAACACCATCGCCACCCAAGAAAACGGTCCTGACCTACCCCCCTAAAACAAAGCCAATGATGACGCTCTCACAAGAGGCAAAGCCCGAAGCAGCGAAGCAACGGGGAAGCGTCGACGCGGCTAAACTAGACATTAGCGAGCAGAGTTCTAAAAGCCCTCCACGACCTGCCGAGAAAGAACAGCTGGAGTTGCAAGAAAATACGACCCTGCCAAAGCAAACGAAACCAACCGAGCCGCCAAAGTTACAGCACGCGGATCGGTCAGTAGAAGCTAGGGCCTGCTTAAACAAAGCAAAGCTTCACCTTAACAACTCAAGGAACACCAAAAATGAGATAAAAGCAGCCGTCGTAGAAGCCCTGGACCGTCTCTATCAGCTGGTCAGAGAATCCGAAAGGGAGGCCAAAGCAAAAAGGACCAAGGAGTACATAGAACCCAAAGCTGCCGACATAGACGCAACATTCTCGGTTGACACGGAGGAGAAACTGAACCCAACCATCCATGCGAGCAACACAAGCCAATTCATAGAAAAAATTGAGGAGCACTCCAAGTTGCTGCTGGAAAACAACAAACGGATGGAGGAGCTCAAGGGGGCTATAGAAGCACAGAAAGAAAGAATGGAGAATGCAGAGACTCCTACATATGCGGGGGTGGTCGCAGGTGGGGGTGGCGGCGCGCTGGAAAAGCGAACGCTGCACTCAGTTGTGGTCACCTCCAGCAATGAAGAGGACTCGGGAGAGGAAGTTCTGGACAGGGTAAGGAAGGTAATAGATGCAAAAGAGGGATGGATAAAGGTGGAGAAAGTAAGAAAGGCGAAGGATAGAAAGGTGATTATGGGTTTTGAGACGACGGAAGAAAGAGATAAGGCGAAGGAAAGATTGAGGAAGAATGGAGCCAATCTCACCGTTGAGGAGGTGAAGAACAAGGATCCGTTGCTGATCCTTAAGGGCGTCCTATTGGTTAATACCGATGAGGACGTCCTTAAGGCATTCAGGAACCAGAACCAGGATGTTTTCCACGGCCTCAGCGGTGGGACGGGTAGGGTAGAGATAAAATATAGGAAAAGGGCTAGGAATCCACATACCGGCAACATTGTGCTCAGCGTCTCGCCAACTATTTGGAAAAGGGTGACAGCAAAGGGATACGTACATATTGACCTCCAGCGTATCAGGGCCGAAGACCAGACCCCACTGATGCAATGTACGCGCTGTCTGGGCTTCGGGCATAGCAAAAAATACTGTGCGGAGTCAGTGGACATGTGCAGCCACTGCGGCGGCCCCCATCTAAGATCCGAATGTTCGGATTTTATGACGGGAATACCAGCAGCATGCAGAAACTGCAAGAAAGCAAACAGCACCCAGACGGAACACAATGCATTCAGCGCCGGTTGCCCGCAGCGTCAGAAATGGGATGACTTGGCGCGAGCGACAGTAGCATATTGCTAAGGGCACCCAGGGGGACCACCACGCTTACAAATTCGCACAGGCTAACCTCCAGCGAAAGAAGCTTGCGACAAATGAGCTGTTCTTAGAGGCAGAAAAACGCGGAATAGCGGCAGCGCTTATCCAGGAGCCTTACGTCGGCAATATCAAGACTGTTAAGAGTCAGAGAGGAGTGAGGATCTTCCAAAGCGCTGATGCAGGAGAAGGGACTGTAAAGGCGGCAATTGCCGTATTTGATAAGGACATAAACGTTATACAGTACCCGAAACTCACCACCAATAACATCTCTGTGGTGGGAATCCAAACCAGTGCTTGGGAGATCACACTCGTCTCACTCTACTTTGAGCCAGACAAGCCTATAGAGGAATACCTGGAACACCTCAAGAAAATTGAAAATGTCAATGGCACCAAGCCGCTGATCATTGGAGGGGACGTCAACGCAAAGAGCACGTGGTGGGGAAGCCCAGTCATTGATGGTAGAGGCGAAGACGTGTGCGGAACTCTCGGAGAGCTGGGGCTCCACGTACTCAACACAGGGGAAATCCCGACCTTCGACACCATCAGAGGAGGACAGAGGTACACCAGCTACGTCGACATCACAGCCTGCTCGACGAACATTCTTGGTTTAGTGGATGACTGGAGAGTGGACGAGGGTTTGACGGGTTCCGACCACAACGGCATAACTTTCAACATTAAATTACGGAAATCCATAGGTATAAGAATTGAAAGAACAACACGAATTTACAATACCAAAAAAGCCAATTGGAACGACTTTTGTGAAAAATTCAACCAATTAGCCATAGAGTACAAAGTCACAAAATCAGAAATAGATAAGGTTAGAAATACTGAACAATTAGATATAATAACAAATAATTTAACTATAGCAATTAAAGAAGCATGCAACTCGGCAATGCCAATCAAAACAACAAAAGAAACTTTTACCTTGCCGTGGTGGTCGGAAAACCTCACAAAGTTGAAGAAACAAGTCGCCACCAAGAAGCGGAGAATTCAGTGCGCCGCTCCTGTCCGAAGGTCGAAGGTCGTAGGAGAGTACCTGAAACAGAAAGAAGAGTACGAATTAGAGGAAGAAAAAGCTGCAACCGAGAGTTGGAAAGAATTTTGCTGCAAGCAGGATAGGGAAGGGGTCTGGGAGGGGATATACAGAGTAATACGAAGGACTACGCGTAGAGAGGAGGATCTGCCGATGGTGAAGGATGGAGAAACCCTAGACGCAAAGGGCTCTGTGAAATTTATCACGGAAACCTTTTACCCGGATGACTTGGTCAGCACTGATGATGAGTACCATAGCCACATCCGACTGGAAGCGGACCGAGTCAACAAAGAGGAGAACAGAGATAGCCATGATCCACCCTTCACCATGGCAGAATTGAAATCAGCCAGCGATTCGTTCAACCCCAAAAAGGCTCCGGGAATAGATGGCCTCACAGCCGACATCTGTAGCCGTGCCATTGAAAGTGCACCGGAGATGTTCCTGGCACTTCTGAACAAATGCCTGGAATGTGGGTACTTCCCACAACCTTGGAAGGAGGCTACGGTTGTGGTATTAAAGAAACCGGGTAAAACTGACTATACCACCCCGAAAGCATACAGACCAATCGGCTTGTTGCCTGTCCTAGGAAAAATATACGAGAAGATGCTGATGGCCCGCCTCAGGTTTCACATTCTACCTAGGATGAGTACTCGCCAGTACGGATTCATGCCACAGAGGAGCACCGAAGACTCTCTCTATGCTCTTATGCAGCACATCCGCAACAAGATTGACGAAAAGAAAATTGTTATACTTATATCGCTAGACATAGAGGGAGCCTTCGACAGCGCCTGGTGGCCGGCTATCAGAGTCCGACTGGCTGAGGAAGAGTGTCCGGTCAACCTGAGGAGGGTCATCGACAGCTACTTGACGGACAGAAGGGTCAGAGTCCGGTATGGTGGAGAGGAATATACTAAGGGAACGAGCAAAGGCTGTGTGCAGGGTTCGATCGGAGGCCCCTTCTTCTGGAACCTGCTCCTAGACCCACTTTTAAAGACTCTGCAGAGTAGGGGGGATTACTCCCAGGCTTTCGCGGACGATGTTGTTCTGGTCTTCGATGGTGACACAGCAATAGAAATAGAGCGGAAAGCCAACGCCGCCCTCGACCATGTTCGGGCGTGGGGTGTTAAAAACAAACTTAGATTTGCACCACAGAAAACGAATGCGATGGTCATCACAAAGAAATTAAAATATGATGCCCCACGCCTGAGCATGGGCGGGATTGACATTACTATTTCGAGAGAAATTAAGATTCTGGGTGTCACCATCGACGACAAGCTGACATTTAATACCCATGTCTCTAATGTATGCCGCAGGGCCATAGGTGTGTACAAGCAGTTGAGTAGGGCGGCAAGGGTGAGTTGGGGACTAAGTCCAGCGGTAATTAAAATTATATATACAGCCACCATAGAACCGATCGTCCTGTACGCCGCCAGTGTGTGGGCCCAAGCGGCGAATAAAGTGGGAATTCAAAAGCAGCTGGCTGCCGTGCAACGTGGAATTGTGCAAAAAATGTGCAAAGCCTACCGCACTGTTTCCCTGAACTCGGCACTAGTTCTGACTGGGATGCTCCCTCTAGATCTCCGGGTCCGCGAGGCGGCCTCACTTTATGAGACCAGGAGAGGCGTATCCCAGGCAGTGCTGGCGGGTAGGGAGGTGGAGCGGGTGGCATCCGCTATGGAATCACCACATCCAGCTAGGCGTATCGACCTGGAGTTCGTGAGCCTGGCGGACCGTGAGCAAGTCGACGCCAGCGCCGATTTGGAGGTTAAAATCTTCACAGATGGCAGCAAAATTGGCGGGCGCGTCGGGGCCGCACTTTCTATATGGAGGGGCGACGCCGAGGCGCGTGCTATCAAGTTAGCGCTGTCGGACTACTGCACGGTCTATCAGGCGGAACTCCTGGCGATATGCCGGGCAACAAGGGAAATCCAGAAGCACTCGGCATCCAGTTTCGGAGTGTACAGCGACTCCATGGCGGCTCTCCAGACAGTGAAAAACCACAGCTGCCTTCACCCCCTGGCAGTGGAAGCAAGGGATAATTTAACATCAGTATCCCACCAAAACAAGGTGGTTAACTTGTTCTGGATAAAGGCTCATGCAGGGTTTCAGGGCAACGAAAGAGCGGATCAGCTGGCAAAGGAGGCCGCCATGAATAGCAAGAGGAAGCCCGACTACGACCTGTGCCCGGTTTCCTTCGTCAAGCGTCACATTCGTATGGCGACGCTTGATGAATGGAATCAAAGGTATACGGCGGGTCAGACGGCCTCTATTACAAAAATGTTTTTCCCGGACGCAGTGGCGGCGTACAGAACGGTCAAAAAGATACAAATAAACTCAAGGCTAACACAAATCATGACGGGGCACGGTGGGTTCTCTGAATACTTGCATCGCTTCAAGTGTAAGGGGAACCCATCGTGCATCTGTGACCCTGGAGTAAATGAAACTGTCCCACACCTACTATTAGACTGCCCGGTGTACGCGACGGAAAGGTACGAATTAGAAAATAAAATAGACACAAAGCTCGAAAGAGGTAGCATCGGAAAAATAATGTTAGGAAAAGAGAGACAAGAGTTTTTAAAATATTGTATCAAAATCTGCAGTAAAGTTATTGAAAGAAACAAAAGTGTTTAAGATGTTTAAACTATGTTTCAAATATATTGTTATATATATTTTAAGAAAACATAGAAATTTAAGAGTAATACATTGTTAAATAGAATAAAGTAGAAATAAAGTAAGAATAGCTTATAAGATGGTTGTAGTAGCGTTAAAACAGTCATGTAATAGTATTAAGGAATAGAAAATAGAAGTAGTTCTAGAAAACATGTAAATAAAAATAAAAATAGTATTAACGATTGTTGGAAGCTGGAAACAAACATACAATGTAAAAATTAGAATAAGAATCACTGTAGAAGAATAATAAAAACATTTGTCTTGTCGTGTTACACCCGAAATAAAACTGGAAAATGGAACAAAGTACAGAATAGGGAAAGTAGAAGGGCGTCCCACCCTTAGAGACAGAAAGAAGAATGAATGATAGAAAGATAAAGTATGCAGAATGAAAGTACGAGAGGAATAACAGCGAGAACTTGTATGAATGATTAAGCATAAAATAGGCTCCGATTATGTTGGAGGTAGGAACACAAAAAAAAAAAAAAAAAAAAAAAAAAAAAAAAAACCTAACCTAACCTAACCTAACCTAACCTAACCTAACCTAACCTAACCTAACCTAACCTAACCTAACCTAACCTAACCTAACCTAACCTAACCTAACCTAACCTAACCTAACCTAACCTAACCTAACCTAACCTAACCTAACCTAACCTAACCTAACCTAACCTAACCTAACCTAACCTAACCTAACCTAACCTAACCTAACCTAACCTAACCTAACCTAACCTAACCTAACCTAACCTAACCTAACCTAACCTAACCTAACCTAACCTAACCTAACCTAACCTAACCTAACCTAACCTAACCTAACCTAACCTAACCTAACCTAACCTAACCTAACCTAACCTAACCTAACCTAACCTAACCTAACCTAACCTAACCTAACCTAACCTAACCTAACCTAACCTAACCTAACCTAACCTAACCTAACCTAACCTAACCTAACCTAACCTAACCTAACCTAACCTAACCTAACCTAACCTAACCTAACCTAACCTAACCTAACCTAACCTAACCTAACCTAACCTAACCTAACCTAACCTAACCTAACCTAACCTAACCTAACCTAACCTAACCTAACCTAACCTAACCTAACCTAACCTAACCTAACCTAACCTAACCTAACCTAACCTAACCTAACCTAACCTAACCTAACCTAACCTAACCTAACCTAACCTAACCTAACCTAACCACAGAAACACTTACCTTGCCGTGGTGGTCTGAGGAGCTCGCTGAGATGAAGAGGATGGTCGCCACCAGGAAACGTAGAGTGAGGAACGCAGCGCCGGTCCGAAGAGCGATGGTTGTAGACCTGTACAAAAAAGAAAGGGAAAAATATGAGGAAGCAGTGACGAAAGCCGCAACAGAGAGCTGGAAGGAGTTCTGCGGAAAGCAGGACAGAGAAGGGGTCTGGGAGGGAATTTACAGGGTAATGGGTAGGATCGGAAAGAGAGAAGAAGATCTGCCACTACAGATAGGTGGACAGCCGCTGGACGCGAGGGGTTCCGTGAAGCTGTTGGCCGAGACGTTCTACCCCGAGGACCGAGAGGAAGATGATACCATAGACCATCGCCAAACAAGAGAACGGGCAGAAATGGTAAACGCATGGAGCCATGATGAACGACATGACCCACCGTTTACCCTAAGCGAGCTTGATAGGTCTGTGGGATCATTCAACCCAAAAAAAGGCTCCGGGAGCCGACGGCTTCACGGCGGACATCTGCAGTCACGCGGTTCACTGTGACCCCAACTACTTCCTGGCACTGCTGAACAAGTGCCTGGCGCTACACCACTTCCCGAAGATCTGGAAGGAAGCAACGGTGGTTGTGCTTAGAAAGCCAGGCAAAGACTCGTACACCAAACCCAAGTCGTACAGGCCGGTTGGGCTATTGCCTGTCCTGGGGAAAGTGTACGAGAAGATGCTGGTTGCCCGCCTCAAATTTTACTTACTACCCAGGATAAGTACTCGCCAATACGGCTTTATGCCCCAAAAAAGCACTGAAGACTCCCTCTATACCCTTGTGCAGCACATCCGCACGAAGCTGGCACAGAAAAAGATTGTCACGCTTGTGTCACTGGACATTGAGGGAGCATTCGACAGTGCGTGGTGGCCCACTATCAAAGTACGATTGGCTGAGGAAAAGTGTCCTGTGAATTTGAGACGGGTAGTCAGCAGCTATCTCAGCGACAGGGTGGTCACAGTGAGATACGCCGGTGAAGAAAGCAGGAGAAACACCAGCAAAGGGTGCGTTCAGGGCTCGATAGGAGGGCCCATTTTTTGGAACCTGATACTGGACCCGCTTCTGAAGCAGCTAGAGGGTAGGGGTGATTATTGCCAGGCATTTGCTGACGATGTGGTGTTGGTATTCGACGGAGATACAGCACTGGAAATTGAGGGACAGGCCAATGCCGCTCTCGAACATGTTCGGACGTGGGGCGTCAGGAATAGGCTGAACTTCGCACCGCACAAAACCTGTGCGATGGTACTAACGCGAAGGCTGAAATATGACGCGCCGCGTTTGAGCATGGGGGGGATCGACATTGACATGTCCCAAGATGTCAAAATACTGGGGCTTACAATCGATGCCAAACTCACCTTCAACAAACACGTAGCTATGGTCTGTAAAAAGGCCATAGCTATGTACAAGCAGCTGGCCAGAGCAGCCCGTATTAGTTGGGGCCTGCACCCGGAGGTGATAAGGGTGATATACACCGCTGCAGTGGAGCCCACGATTTTGTACGCCGCAAGCGCATGGGCACCTGCCGCCAACAAATTGGGGGTCATAAAACAGCTGAACGTGGTCCAGAGGGGGTTTGCCCAGAAGCTGTGTAGAGCCTACCGCACGGTCTCCCTAAACTCGGCACTGGTGCTGGCTGGTATACTCCCACTCGACCTCCGTATACGGGAAGCGGCTGCGTTGTACGGAGCCAAGAGGGGCGTACCCCAGCCGGTACTAGGAGGGAGGGAGATTGAACGGATGGCTCCAGCGATAGAGGCTCCGCACCCCGCGGAACAAGTGACGCTGGAGTTGGGAAGCCTGGTAGACGAGGAACAATATAACAACCACAGCGACTTCGCTGTGCGTATATTCACAGACGGCAGCAAGATTGAGGGCAAAGTCGGAGCGGCGCTATCCTTGTGGAATGGTGCCACCGAAACTAAGGCCCTCAAACTTGCCATGCCGTCTTACTGTACCGTCTACCAGGCAGAGCTTCTGGCCCTACAGAAGGCGGCAGGAGAAGTGCTCGAGAGTGGTGAAACCACGTTCGGCATCTTCAGCGACTCCATGGCGGCCCTTCAGTCAGTTGCGAACGTAAGTTCCCCCCATCCCTTGGCTGTGGAAACCAGGGACACCATCCGACGCTGCAGGCTCCAGAACAAGAGTGTCTCCTTGTTCTGGATAAAGGCCCACGCAGGGTTGGAGGGGAACGAGCGAGCCGACCAGCTGGCGAAGGAGGCCGCACTGAGGTCGAAGAAGAGGCCGGACTATGATCTGTGCCCCGTATCATTCGTCAAGCGAAGAATCCGGTTGGAGACGCTTGACGAATGGAACGGGAGGTATGTAACGGGTGAGACTGCCTCGGGCACAAAAATTTTCTTCCCGGACGCGGTAGCGGCGTACAAGGTCATGCGCAAAATGGTCCCCACGAGCATCACCACGCAGATACTCACGGGGCACGGTGGGTTCTCTGCATACTTGAGTCGGTTCAAGTGTAAAGAGAGCCCATCGTGCGCTTGTGAGCCTGGCAAGGAAGAGACGGTGCTCCACATACTATTGGAGTGCCCCATCACCGCAAGGGCCAGATTCGAGGCAGAGCAGCAGCTTGGGGTAGAGCTTGTTGCGAAAAATCTCCCTAGCCTAATGGCGGATAAAACCCGCGAAACATTTTTAGAATACTGCACAAAAATTGCAACCATAGTGTTATGCAGAAATAAATAATAATACTTGAGCATATGGTGGGTATATGGCTTAAGAATTAGTTATGGGATTAAAAATTTAAAAAGCGGGGGGGGGGGATTTTGGTGGCTTAAAATGAGTAAAATTAATCGTCACTGTATTAAGTAATAAGTTTAATAATTGAGAAATTGTTGTCCGTACTGAGAGGACGTGATCTCTCCGAACTTCCCAAATAAATGAATATTATAAAACAACAGTAGCCAAAAATTTATACATACGCACAAAAACGGCTTTGACAATGTCAGAGGGCACTGGAAAGGCAGGAGTGTGGTTTTAGCCGGTTCGAGTCCGGCACTACCTCGACTGTCTCACAAGAGAAATTCCTGTGGGATAGTCGAGGTGTCCGCGGGGATTTCCCACTCCTGCCAAAACAAAAAAAAAAAAAAAAAAAAAAAAAAAAAAAAAAAAAAAAAAAAAAAAAAAAAAAAAAAAAAAAAAAAAACCTAACCTAACCTAACCTAACCTAACCTAACCTAACCTAACCTAACCTAACCTAACCTAACCTAACCTAACCTAACCTAACCTAACCTAACCTAACCTAACCTAACCTAACCTAACCTAACCTAACCTAACCTAACCTAACCTAACCTAACCTAACCGGTTGATATCTTCGCTTCCAGACACGCGATTTTGAAGCTGTTTTCAGCATTTTTAGACAAAACTAGGCCTCCGCCTACGTTCTGACGATATCGCACGCACCTGCACGCGCGTCTGGACCTGTTCCCTGCGAAATACTCAAAAATACTTCGATTTCCAAAGTAAATCCTGAAAATTAATTGTTTTTCCAAATTCTTTTACAAAATTAGCTTCAGTTTATAGTTCAAATAGCACTCACCCTTCATCCCTGAATTCCGGTCCGCGTCCCGTGTCCCGGTCTCCAGGTTGTGGGGAGAAATTCCAAAATTTTTCTTTAAAAAACTAATATTTCGACTAAAACTCAAATTTTTTCTTAGGCACCTACCCTTTTTGATAACGCAGTTCGATAGCCCGCGCGGAGACGCGTCTCTGGACACCTCGCCCGTGCCGCTAGCTCGAAAAAATTTTGCCCACCCACCCACCCTGTTCTATATAAGGAAGGTGGACTAGGATTTTGTCCAAAAATTTTTATTCGGGATTTGCTTTCTTTACATATGGTACGCCCGTTAAATCGACATTGTAAGGTTTTGACGCTTATTTTGCTTAAAATTTAGTTGTAGGGATTGAACTTTGACAATAATTTTAATTTTATTTTATTTTTAGTAGCAGGACTTAGTCCCATTAAGGACCCTTTTTACTTTTAATTATTATTATTTTATTTACACTCTTTATATTTTATTTACCGACTGCATCCCCCCTTTACAGGGATCAGTACGTACGTGTCCCCTGACCAATAAGTAATTCCTCGTTATGTTAGGCATCAGGACCCCGCTGAGCAAGGCGAAAGTGGCGGAAGAGAGTGTAGACGTGGAGGGGGCATGCCCAGTACAGGCAGGCCCTTCAGTGCGGCGTAGTATTGGCGAGTGGGAGGCGGAGAAACATAAATCGGGGCAACCCAGCAAACCCCTTACACCTCCAAAAGCAAAACCCGCCATCACTCCCCCAAAGAAGACACTCGTGCCCACTCCCCCCAAACAACTCAAAAACAAAGCTTTAGCCACTCAGCGGGTGAGATCCGACACCTATGAGCTGCCAGGAAAGGCCCTGGAGAGTCCGCCTCGAGAAGTGCCACCCGTGAAGTACCTCAACAGAACCACGGAGGCAAAGGCGTGTCTCTCCAGTGCCAAACTTCAACTGGACAGCTCACGGAATCTCAAAAAAGAGATAAAAGATGCCATGATAAAAGCCGTGGACCGGCTATACCAGCTAGTCAAGGAGGGAGAATTGGAAAGAGCCAAAACACCGAGAGAGGCAGTCGAACCCGAGAAAGCCCCCAAGGACCTGACACCGGCCCCCAGCGCTCCGACAGAGCTCATGATGCAGCTTATGGAGAACCTCCAACAGCACAATAAGGCGCTGGAGGAATGCCAGCTGCACACGCGAGCCCTGTCGGAGCACCTAAAACAGGCACCTCGCTTTGTCGCAGGCCAGGGACCCTCTTTCGCGGAGATGGCCGCCGTCCCGAAGCAGCACATCCAAGCTCCTCTTCACTCGATGATCGTTTCATCAGTCGATGATAAGGACACGGGTGAAGAGGTGATTGAGAAGCTAAGGACGGCAGTAGATGCCAGAAACGAGGGTACCAGGGTGGAGAGGCTGCGAAAGGCGAGAGACCAGAAGGTGGTGGTCGGGTTCAGGACCAGGGAGGAGCTGACTCGGGTGACGGAGAAAATTAAGAAGGCGGGAAACCTCGTGGTAGAGGAGGTCAAAAACAAGGACCCGCTCATAATTATAATGGACGTTCTCTCCTGTCACTCAGATGGGGAGGTCATCGAGTCGCTGAAGCGACAGAACACCCACCTGATTGGGGACCTCCCTGCAGATGATGTGAGGATGGGGGTCAAGTACCGTCGTAGGACGAGGAACCCCCATACGTCTCACATCGTCATGCAGGTGTCCCCGTCAGTATGGCAGAGTTTGACGCACGCGGGCCGAGTGCACATCGACCTGCAGCGGGTGCGTGTGCTGGACCAAACGCCACTGATCCAGTGCACCCGCTGCTTGCGATACGGTCACGGCCGGAAATTGTGCACGGAGTCCGCAGACCTCTGCACGCATTGTGGTGACCCCCATCTGAGGGTTGACTGCCCCTCACGGTTGGCTGCAGAAGCGCCGAAATGCAAAAACTGCGTATCCGCCAAGCTGACCCACACAGAGCACAACGCCTTCGACAGCCAGTGCCCAACTCGTCTCAAGTGGGACGGATTGGCGCGGATGTCGGTGGCGTATTGCTAAGGGCCAGCCAGCGGAAACAGGAAATGACTCTTCCAGGGATTCCCGAACACACTCGAGGGCCCGTAAGGATTACCAGGTAATCCAAGCGAATCTGCAAAGGAAGAACCTGGCAACCCAAGAACTCATGATTGTGGCTAGTGAGCGGAGGGTTGCGTTCGCACTGCTCCAGGAGCCGTACGTGGGTGGGGTCAAAAGGATGCGAGACTACCGGGGAGCGAGAGTCTACCAGTGCGCTGAACAAGGAGGTGGAACTGTGAAGGCGGCAATAGCCGTCTTCGATCACGATTTAGATGTGATACAGTGTCCGAAACTCACCACCAACAACATCGTGGTGGTGAGGATCCGTACCAGCGCCTGGGAAATCGCAGTAGTCTCGTTTTACTTCGAGCCAGACCAGCCCATACAGCCATACCTGGAGCAACTTTTGCAGATTCGCGAGGAAATAGGCCCCACTAGGATGATCATTGGCGGTGACGCCAACGCCAAGAGCACCTGGTGGGGTAGCCTGGTAACCGACACCAAGGGGGAGGACATGTCGGGAACCCTGGAAGACATGCGTTTGCAGGTACTCAACGTCGGCAACACTCCGACCTTCGACACCGTCAGAGGTAACACCTTGTACAGCAGCTTCGTTGATGTAACAGCTTGCTCAACGGAGCTGCTGGACTTGGTGGAGGACTGGCGGGTCGAGGAAGGTCTCACGAGCTCGGACCACAACGGTATAGCTTTCAAAATTAATCTTCTGAAATCTAAAGGAATTCATATCAACAGAACCACAAGAATCTACAACACAAAGAAAGCAAATTGGAGCCGATTTCATTTGAAATTGGCCCAATTAAAAGCTGAAGCAAATTTAAATTTAACAGAAATTGGTAAAATTAACAATAAAACAGATTTAGAAGAAAATATAAACAAATACATATTCAAAATTATAGAATCTAGTGAAGAAACATTGAATAAAATTAGGAACAACACACAAGTTACTATACCGTGGTGGTCCAAGGAGCTCGCTGAGCTAATGTCAGAGGTGAACACCCGGAGACGCCGCATACGATGCGCTGCACCGGTCCGGAGGCAGAAAGTCGTCGATGAGTACCTGCAAGCAAAAGAAAAATATGAGTCCCTAGCATTGAAGGCGCAGACAGAAGGTTGGAAGGGCTTCTGTCAAAAACAAGACAGGGAAGGAATGTGGGAGGGGATTTACAGGGTCATAGGACGGACCGCCAAAAGACAAGAGGACTTGCCGTTGGTAAAGGACGGAGTGCCACTGAGTGCACAGGAATCGGCTCAGCTGCTGGCCGAGACCTTCTACCCGGAAGACCTAGAGGAGGGTGAAAATGCTGACCACCGTCGGACACGTGAAGCGGCCTGTCGTGTAAACGATTGGGCGCATGATGAACAACATGACCCACCGTTTACACTTCAGGAGCTGAAAACCGCGGTGGAAAGCTTCAACCCGAAGAAGGCACCCGGAGCAGATGGTCTCACAGCCGATATCTGTGCCCAAGCTATTTTCCGGGACCCAGGGACGTTCCTTGCACTGGCCAACAAGTGCCTGGAGCACGGACACTTCCCTGGAGCCTGGAAAGTGGCCACGGTGGTAGTCCTCCGAAAACCCGGCAAAGAGTCTTACACCACCCCTAAATCACACAGGCCAGTCGGCCTCCTGCCAGTCCTAGGTAAAATCCTGGAAAAGCTGCTAGTAGCAAGGCTAAAATGGCACCTAGTCCCGCGGTTTAGTACTCGCCAGTTTGGTTTCATGCCACAGAGGAGCACCGAGGACTCCCTCTACACCATGATACAACATATCAAAGGGAAGCTAAGTGAAAAGAAGCTGATCACTGTTGTGTCACTGGACATAGAGGGAGCCTTCGATAGCGCATGGTGGCCGGCCATCAGGACCAGACTGGCTGAGGAAAAGTGCCCGGTGAACCTTAGGAGGCTGCTAGACAGTTACTTGACTGGCAGGAGTGTCCGAGTTCGATATTCTGGTGCCGAGTGTCGGAAGGACACGAATAAGGGGTGTGTGCAGGGGTCCATTGGCGGTCCGATCCTATGGAACCTGATCCTCGACCCCCTCCTAAAGGGGCTGGATGATCGAGGCGTCCACTGCCAGGCGTTCGCCGATGATGTGGTGATGATCTTCGACGGTGAGACAGCATTGGAAGTCCAGAGGCATGCCAATGCCGCCCTCGAGTATGTTCGGGTGTGGGGCATCCGAAACAAGCTGAAGTTTGCACCGCAAAAAACTTGTGCAATGGTAATTACCAAGAAGCTGAAGTACGATGTCCCACTCCTGAGCATGGGCGGGGTAGACATTGGCATGTCTAAGGAAATCAAAATACTGGGGCTCACCGTCGACCACCAGCTCACTTTCAACTCCCATGTCGCAAACGTATGCAGAAAAGCTGTCAACATTTACAAGCAGCTGGCACGTGCGGCAAAAGTGAGCTGGGGCCTTCACCCGGAGATCATCCACACCATATACACGGCAGCAGTGGAGCCGGTGATTTTGTACGCGGCAAGCGCCTGGGCACCGGCCGCGAAAAAGATCGGAGTGCAGAAAAGCCTCAACACGGTCCAACGAGGATTCGCGCAGAAGCTCTGTAAATCCTACCGCACCGTTTCGCTGAACGCGTCCCTGGTGCTGGCTGGGATACTCCCACTCGACCTCCGAATACAAGAAGCAGCCGCTCTGTATGAGGCGAAGAGAGGGGTGCCACAGCCAGTACTTGCGGGCAGGGAGGTAGAGCGGGTGGTGGCATTTGCAGAGACACCGCACCCGGCAAAACATACGGCCATGGAGTTCGTGTGCCTGGAAGACCGGACGCTTGTGGACAGCCACAACAGTCAAGCAGTGAGGGTGTTCACGGACGGCAGCAAGATTGAGGGCAAGGTCGGAGCAGCACTGTCTCTTTGGGAGGGTGATGCCGAGACCAAGTCTATCAAACTTAGCTTGCCTCCGTACTGCACGGTCTACCAGGCGGAACTTCTGGCCATATGCGTAGCCACGCGCGAAATTCTCAAGCGCAAAGAGGGAACCTTCGGTATCTATAGTGACTCAAAGGCCGCACTACAGACAGTCACAAACCAAGGTTCCCTCCACGCACTGGCCGTGGAGGCGAGAGCGAACGTTGCCGTGGCTTTATCCCAGAGCAAAGATGTATCCTTGTTCTGGGTAAAGGCACACGCAGGGCTCGAAGGCAACGAGCGCGCGGACCATCTCGCGAAAGAAGCTGCACTCCGGTCTAGAAAGAGGCCGGACTATGACCGCTGCCCGGTTTCATTCGTCAAGCGGCAGATCCGTTTGGGGTCGCTCGACGAATGGAACCGGAGGTACAAGAATGGCGAAACAGCCTCAGTTACTAAACTGTTCTTCCCTGATGCGATCGACGCCCACCGAATTGTGATTAAACTTAAACCAGCCGGAATAGTTACACAGATTCTGACGGGACACGGTGGGTTCTCCGAATACCTGCACCGTTTCAGGTGTAAGGAGAACCCATGGTGCATCTGTGAGCCGGATAAAGTGGAGTCGATCGCACACATCTTGACAGAATGCCCAGTGTTTCAAACGGAAAGGTATGATGCGGAGCGGAAGCTGGACACAAACATCAATGTAAACAATCTAAAGAATATTATGTCGGAAACAAAAACGAGGAGAATTTTATTAGAATACTGCGTCACAGTTGCCACAAAAGTGATAAAGCGAAACAAACAGTCTTAAAAAACTATGTTTTTCCAAATATGGACGTTTCTCAAAAGGAAAAGATATTTAGATGAAAGCATAGAATTCCATTAATCAGAAATAAAGAATTAGATATATACTATTGGCAATAAATGAAAAATGATAATAAATAAATTTTTAGTAAACTTTTTAAAATTAACTATAAAACAGTAAGCAGTATTAAAAAGATCAAAGCATATAAAAAGGTCTCTGACTATGTCAGGGGGACACTGGCGAGGCAGGAGTGTGGTTTTAGCCGGTTCGAGTCCGGCACTACCTCGACTGTCTCACAGGAGAAGGTCCTGTGGGATAGTCGAGGTGTCCGCGGGGATTTCCCACTCCTGCCAAAACAAAAAAAAAAAAAAAAAAAAAAAAAAAAAAAAAAAAACCTAACCTAACCTAACCTAACCTAACCTAACCTAACCTAACCTAACCAGGATCAGAAGATAATAATGGGGTGCGCAACGAAGGCGGAGAGGCACAAATTAAAAACCAGATTGGAAGCGGCTGGAGAGAACCTCGTCGTCGAGGACGTGAAAAATCGGGACCCGCTTCTGATTCTTAGAGACGTATTGCTCATGCACAGTGACGAGGAGGTGCTGAGAGCCCTTAAGAATCAGAACCGGGAGATATTTCACGGGCTCGACGACAAGGAACAGAGGATGGTGGTTAAATACCGCCGTAAAACACGAAACCCACATGCGAATCACGTTGTGCTTGGTGTGTCCCCTATGATCTGGAGGAAGGCGATTGAAGAGGGAAAACTCCGCATCGACCTTCAGCGAGTTCGCGTCGAGGACCAGACGCCTCTGGTGCAGTGCACCCGCTGCTTGGCTTACGGGCACGGGAAACGCCTGTGTACGGAGCCAGCCGATCTGTGTAGCCACTGTGGTGGGCCACACGTCAGGGCAGACTGCCCGGATAAACAGGTCGGCAAAGCAGCGGCTTGCGTGAACTGCACCAGAGAAAAACTAGGGGCCACCGAGCACAACACATTCAGCAAAGAATGCCCCGTGCGGAGGAAGTGGGACGCATTCGCAAGAGCTTCGATAGCATATTGCTAAAGTTGGCGATGCGACCACTTCCACGCAACCTAGAAACGAAACCAAATCGGCCCAACCAAAAAACAGACGCGTTGAGCAAAAGACTAGCATTGGCTATAAGCAAATCAGTAACTTGAGTCTGCTTCATATGAAACTGGCTCAAGTTATGTTGGAACAAGGGCCAGCCCCGCTAAATGCGTCAAGTTGTGTTGAATTTGGGAATAGTTTCACGGATGGAAACCCATTTTGTAAAACACATATAAAAATTAGAACAATAGCTTCAATATTAATAAGTTATTTAAAATATATACGATATTGAGTTATATATTGAATATATAGATGAGATATCATACAGTTAAAAATTAAAAAAGTGTAAAATAAAAATTAGACAGAATTAAAACAAAATAGATAAATAAAGATATCATAGTGTAAGGGCATAAATATTAGGGTTACAATAGATATGATTTAGATCAAGTAAAAATAAACAAACGTAAAATAAATTAATAGCAGTCATAAAAGGTTATATATTATTAAAAAACTTAGTAAATACACCAAAAAAGTAGTAACAAACAAAGATATAGTTAATTCTTGCGTGTTTAAATTGTGCACAAATAACTATACTGCAAAATAAAAAACGCACATAACGCGGTCTCTCCGGCCACTAAAATGCGTAAATAAACCAAAACATCTGTCGATGACAAGGGCTTTGACTATGTCAGAGGGACACTGGCTGGGGCAGGAGTGTGGTTTTAGCCGGTTCGAGTCCGGCACTACCTCGACTGTCTCACAAGAGAAATTCCTGTGGGATAGTCGAGGTGTCCGCGGGGATTTCCCACTCCTGCCAAAACAAAAAAAAAAAAAAAAAAAAAAAAAAAAAAAAAAAAAAAAAAACCTAACCTAACCTAACCTAACCTAACCTAACCTAACCTAACCTAACCTAACCTTTTTTTTTTTTTTTTTTTTTGTCGCTGGGAAAAAATGCATTACGCATACCCTCCCATCGGGGGACGGGAGGGGTATGTGGGACTCCCCGGGCGGACCCGGTATACCCACTAAAACGACCCAGCGCATTCCCGCTTCGTCCGAGTGGCGGGGGACTGGGAAACCGGCACAGCCTTTACTTCCAGTCCTCCGCCGACGATTGCAAGGCAGACCCCTCACACCCTCACGGGTGTGGGGGGGTCGGGAATGACCGACGAAGATGACGGGTGCAATGCGGGCGCAGGCACCCCCGTGCCTGTAGCCCGCCCGTCACCATGAGGAGGGAGGGCTCGACGCCTTCTCCCCCTTCTTCGTCTGCGGAGCGGCGCAGCGAGAGGATCGTCCTCCCGCGCGCGCTCCGCCTCCTCCTTCTGCGAGAGTACGTCCTCGCAAAAGGAGGCTACCGCTGACCAGGCCTCCTCGCTCCCCAGCATGGCGTCGACCACGCCGGGAAGCGAGAGGTCCGGTCCGACCACCGCGGTCAGACCGCGGCGCAGCTCGGCCCACGCCGGGCACACCTCGAGGGTGTGCTGCGCCGTGTCCTCCGCCGCGCCGCAGTCGTGGCACGCCGGGGTCTCCTCCCTCCCGATCCGGTGCAGGTGCGATCCGAAGCAGCCGTGCCCGGACAACACCTGCACCAGACGGAAAGAGAGGAAACCGTGGGACCGCTCGAGCCAGCCCTTCAGGACCGGACCGAGCGCGTCCAACGTCCGGCGGCCAAAGGCGGCGTTGGCGAGGTCCTCCGTCCAATGGAGGACGATGGCGTCCTTCGCCTCCTGCCGCACGGCCTCCCGCTCTTCGGCGACGGGGCGCTCCCCGAGCGCCTTCCGGTGCGCCGTCCACTCGTAGACTCTGGCAAGCACCCATGCCTCCAACTCCCAAGGAGGGGTGCCGGCCAGAGCGCACGCCGCCGAAAAGCCCACCGAGCGGTAAGCCCTCGCCACTCGCTGTGCAATGGCCCGCTGGGGCCTGCGGATGGCGGTCGCATTCTCCCTCCTATGGAGGGAGTCCGCCCAGATGGGTGCCCCGTAAAGGGCCATGCTCCGCAAGATACCGGCATAGAGGCGCCGGCATTTCGCCTTGGGCCCCCCCAGGTTTGGGAGGAGCCACGAGAGGGCGTCCGCGGCCTTCAACAGGCGCGTCGACAGCCCGCTCAAGTGCGGGCCGAAGCGCCACCTGTCGTCCAGCACCAGACCCAGATATTTCATCTGGGGCTGGACCCCTATACGGACGCCCTCCACGACGATGTGGGCGTCGGGAGGGCAGCGCTGCCGTGGACCGCGAAAGTACACGGCCTCCGTCTTGTGCAGCGCCACCTTCAATCCCAGGCGGCGGATCCTCTCTGCCACCAAGGATCCGCCAGCCGAGGCCAGACAGGCCGCATCCCCGAAGTTCCTCCCCCGGGCAGTGAGGAGAGTGTCATCCGCGTAGCAGATGACACTCGTGCCCGGGAGGAGGGCTCCCCGCAAGAGCCAATTGAACCCGATGTTCCACAAGGGGGGGCCAAGCACCGACCCCTGTGGAACACCGGACTCTGCCCCGTAGCGCCTCACGGTGGCCGTTTTGTCTACGAAGAGGACCTCTCGGTCCTCCAAGTAGCTGGCCAGGAGATCCCGCAGATATTGGGGCACTCCGTGATACCGGAGCGCCTCCAATATCGTCGAGTGGGGGACGGAGTTGAAGGCGTTGGCAATGTCGAATGACACCGCCAGCACTCCGTCCCCCGCCTCCACCGCCTCCTTCACCTGGCCCTTCAGTAGGGCCAGCGCGTCGATCGTCGAACGCCCACGGCGGAAACCGTATTGGGCGTCCGACAGATCCGGCCCTACCTCCCGCAAATGGCTGTCCAGCCTCCCGGCGACAATCCCCTCGAACAATTTACCGACCTCATCGAGCAGAACGATGGGCCGGTATGCCGAGGGGGAGTCCACCGGGCGTCCCTCCTTTCGGAGGAGGCATAGCTGCCCCTCCTTCCACAGTTTTGGGAACCTCCCAGCCGTAAAACACGCACTGAAGAGGTCCCGAAACCTGTCCTCCATTTGGGAGGCGGCGATCGCCACCACCCGTGCGGGGACGCCGTCCGGTCCGGGGGCTGTCTTCTTTGCGCGGAGGCTCAGAACCCCCGCGCAGAGTTCCGCCGCCGTCACCGGGGGGACCTCCGCCTCCGGTGGAGCCGCCCCTTGCGGGGGATCCATTGTTGGTGGGACGAAGTCGGTCCTGCGCGGAAACAGGGACCGGACCACCCCATCCAACAATGCTGGCTCGAGGGTCTCCGACAGTGGGGGACCATAGGGGCGGAGCTGGTTCCGCGCCGCCTTATATGGTCTCCCATAGGGATCCCTGTCGAGACCCTCCAGCATCTCGGCCCTGGCCGAGTCTTGCGCAGCGCCCATTGCAGATTTGAGGGCCTCCGCAGCCTCTCGGTAAGAGGCGTACAGGCGGTCCTCCTCTGCCCGGACTCGGTTTTGGGCGCTGCGCCGTCGGCTCCGCGTGTAGGCCCTTCTGGCCGCCACGCAGGTGGCCCGGAGTCCCGCCAGCTCCTCCGTCCACCAGTAGACGGCACGACGGGGAGGCGGACGGCGAGACCGAGGCATGCTGGAGTTGCACACCGCGGTCAAGGACCCCCTGAGCCGGACCGCTGCGGCGTCAACGTCCGGGACCTCCTCGACAGGGGGAGGCGACAGCCAGTCCTGGAGAAAGGCGGCCTCCTTGGCTGCCTCCCGGTCCAGGCGGGTGAGTGCCCACCGCGGGAAGGGAGATTGCCCAGCGCGGGCCGTCCCCCTCCCCTGCCGGGTGGAGATGTCGAACCGCACGTAACGGTGGTCCGACAAGGTCTCCACCAGCTCCACCCGCCAGTTCACGACGCGGGCGGCCAGCGCGGGGGTGGCAAACGACACGTCCACCACCGACCCGCCCTGTTGCCGCACACACGTGTGGACCGCCCCCCTATTGAGGAGGGACACACCGCACGAGGCCGCCCAAAACTGGACGGCGCGTCCCCGGACGTTGCAACCGGCGGCCGGGTTGCCCCAGTCCACCGACTTGGCGTTTAGGTCGCCCAACACCACGATCTGGCGTGGCGCCGCCCTCCCTACGACAGCAGTGAGGACTTCGAGGAAATCCTCAAAGTCCGAGAGAGGGCGGTTTGGGGAGAAATACACCCCCACCATCGCTATCTCTCCCCACGCGGCGGCCACGTATCCCGGTCCCCTCTCTAAGAGCGAGAGGGGAGGGGAGTCTGTGGAAGACCGCGCCACCAACGCCACCAAGCCGTCTCGGTCGCCCAGCCAACGGCCAGGGACCGAGTAGGGTTCGGCGACCACCGCCAAGTCCACCAACCACTCAGCCATGGTCTGCATCAGCAGATCCTGGGCTGTCCTGCAGTGGTTGGTGTTCGCCTGAAGGATGCGATGTTCGACTGTGTCCATCAGTCGGACATCGCAACCTCCTCCGCAGCCGCCGCAGGAACGGCGGTGTTAGCGGCAGCAGCAGGCGCAGGCCCGGTCGGCGCCTGCGCTTTGCCACGCTTAGGGGGAGGAATACATTTCCTCCCCTTCATTACGTGGCCTGATCGGCGGCCACTGGCGGCACACACCGCACAGTGCGGCGTGGCGGCCTTGCAGGAGGCGGCTTTGTGGCCCTCCTTGCCGCAGCGGTAGCATGTGTCCGTCCTGTCTACCTTAGACGGACACAGAGGCCTAGTGTGGCCGATGCCGAAGCACCGGAAACAACGCAGAGGCTGGTCCTCGAGTGCCCGGACTGCGCCCGAGCTGAACCCGACTTGAAGCCGTCCTTTCGCAAGGACGGCTTTGGCAGCGGCGATTGGGCACTCGAGGCGAATGGTGCCCATACCACCGCGGCCGGGCCTTATGTCCCGGCCTTGGACCGCCGCGGCGCCACAGCCCCCTACCGCTGCGACCGCCGCCACCACCTCCTCCTTGGTGACGGAGTCATCCAGCTCCGTCACCTCAATGGCCGCCGACTTGACCGGCCGGGCCACCTTGGCAGAGCCCGCGATGACCTCTTGCAGCTTGGCTGCAAAGAGGTCCGCGCGGGCACCCCCTTCGGTCCCCGGGAACTCGAAAATTCGAGCCCCGGCTTGGGTCCGCCGGCAAGACACACTGCCGATCCCCAGTTGGGTGGGATCGGCATTGGCCCGCGCCCGCACCAAAATAGACGCGTACGTCTCCCCGCGCTCCGCAGCCTCCGCGGTGAGCGTTACCACGACGGCCGCGGTTTTTGGGGGGACTAGCTGTCTATTTCCCCTCCCTTTCCCTTTCCCATTTCCCGTACCGGTCGTCTGCGACTGGCTGGGAGCGGTGGTGGCGGGGACGACAGGGACGGCCGTTACCGTCTTCTTCCCTTTGCCCTTCCCCTTACGGACCACTTCCGTCCACTCGTTGGACGGGGTGGTTGAAGGCAGAAGGGCGTCTTCCACCTGGGAGGAGGAGGACGGCCCCGGCTCGCACTGCCTCTTATCCGCCGCAAGCGGCGGTCGGAGGCGTTTCTCGGGCAAGAGCCGGTCCTCGATGCCCGCTAAGCAAGCTCTTGTGAAGGCCCTCTCCTCCATTACAACCTTGCGGATGATATCCTCAAGGTTGGAGGAGGGGCCCTCCACTACAGAGCACGTCTCGGCTAGTTGTGGCCGGGCCGAGGCAGGGCCCTCTGCCACAGGGCTCGCCTTGGCCTGTTGTGGCCGGGCCGCGGTTTCAGCGAGCTTTTGGTGAAGCTGGCTGACCTCCGACTGCAGACAATCTATTCTCGTCTGCAGTTGCCGCGTCTCGTCGGTGGTCGTCCGCTTCACCAACTCAGCGACGATACCACGCAGGCTCGCGGCCCTGCATTTTAGGGCCTTTTGAAATGTGCCCTTTAAGTTGGAGGACTTAGAGGCGACCTCTATGATCCCCTCCTCGTCCTCCTCTGCCATCCTCTGCAGCTCCTCCAGGGACTGGTCCGCGTACAGAACGCATGACGCACCGTACCCAGACTTGGCCCGGGCAACGTGCGCACGCTTCTCCTTGGCGGCAACCCGCTCCTCCAGCTCTTGCTGGAGCTGCGCCTTCCGGGCCAGGTCCACCTGGCGCTGGGCGTCCGCGAGCCCAACGACGTGGGTATCCGCGGCCGTTGTCGTCGGTTTATTAGCCTTCGACAACGGTTTGGACCCCGAAGCCGAGGAGCTCTCGGACCCACAGCTCCGGAAGACCCGCTTCCGCGAACGAGAGCCGCTCGCATCCGACACTCCAACAACCGAGTCGCTGTCAGACGACTCTGCCCCGCCGAAGTAGCTAGCCGCAGACGGCGCGCGGCTAGACTCTGATGTTGGAGCGTTGGGGTGGCCCTGAGAAGGGCCTTTTGGTTGGCCCTGAGAAGGGCCTTTGGGTTGGCCCTGAGAAGGGCCTTTGGGTTGGCCCTGAGAAGGGCCTTTGGGTTGGCCCTGAGAAGGGCCGTTTGGTTGGCCCTGAGAAGGGCCTTTTGGTTTTAAAAAGCGCCCGCAGGCGTCCCGCGAGGTTTTGGGCATTCCGCAGAATCGTAGTAAAAAGGCAATGAATAAAAAACGCTACGATAGCACAGAGCACTTTGGCCAACCCAGTCTGCCACTCCGTTACGGTGGTCAGAACTGGGCTGTTTCCAGGGGACACGACGTGGACGTAAGCTCTGTGGGGGGGTCCCCCAACCTAACCTAACCTTTTTTTTTTTTTTTTTTTTTTTTTTTTTTTTTTTTGCGGTGAAAAATGCCTAACGCATACCGCACCGTCCGGGGAGACGGTTTGGTTATGTGGGGCTTGCACCCACTAAAAAACACCGCCGTGAGCCTACTGTCGCCTTTGTGGATGGGCCGCGAGAACTGCTACGCATGACGTTCGCGACCCATCCAGCGCTGCCCGTCTCCGGGCACCAAACTCCTTTGGCGATGTCCGGGCTCACCTGAGACATCGCCTCCACTCGTGAGGGCCATGCAAAGCGATGACGATAGACTCCCCGATCTATCGCCCGCTGGCACCTCCTAGGGCGGCATCAGGTCGCCATGGCGCCTCCTCCGCCGCCCTGTCCTCCTGCGACGAATCGCGTCAGCGAGGGAGTCTTCCTCCCTGACGCGCTCCGCCGCCTCCTTCTGCGAGACGACATCCTCGCAAAAGGTCGCCACCGCCTCCCATGCCCCCCTGCTGTCGACCATGGCCTTGGTCACGGCCGGCAAGGAGAGGTCTGCTCCGATTGCTGCTACGAGAGCACGGCGCTGCACCACCCAAGCAGGACAATGCTCGAGGGTGTGAAGCGCCGTATCCTCGTTGCAGCCGCACTGGTGACACACGGGAGTCGCCTCCCGTCTAGCCACTTTGTGCAGGTATTTGCCAAAGCAGCCATGCCCTGACAACACCTGCACCAGACGGAAGGACAACGTCCCGTGTCGCCTCCGCACCCATTCCTCCAGGATCGGCTGGATAGCCCCCACTGTCCAGTGTCCTGCACTGGGCGTCTCCAGCCTCACCCTCCAAATCCGCAGGGTTTGGGCTTGGGCCTCCCTACGCCACCTCGTGACCAACTCAGGCAGCGGGCGTCTGCCACTCTCCGCCTGCAGGTCTGCGCTACGCCAATAGACCTCGGCGAGCACCTGCGCCTCTAGATCCCACGGGGGCGTGCCTGCAAGGGCGCACGCCGCTTCCGAAGATACGGTGCGGTATCCGCGTATGACCCTGACTGCCATGACTCTTTGCGGTCTTCGCAGAAGAGCCTTATTTTGGGCTGACAGGGACTCCGCCCACACCGGAGCCCCGTAGAGCGCCATCGAGCGGATAACCCCCGTGTAAAGCCGTCGGCAAACGACGTTCGGTCCACCCAGGTTTGGCAACAGCCGGCTGAGGGCGGACGCCGTGCCAATCAACTTCGGCGCAAGCTGAGCGAAGTGCTCGCCGAAGTTCCACCTCCGGTCTAGGACCAGGCCCAAGTATTTCATGCTTGCCCGCACTGCTATTGTCGCACCACCAATAGTGAGGTGTGCGCCAGCCGGTGGCCGACGTCGGGGCGCATGAAATACCAGGGCCTCCGTCTTCTCGAGCGCAACCTTGAGGCCGAGTGCCTCGATTCGTCCCACGACAAGGGACGTGCCCTCGACGGCCGAGCGTGCCGCTTCTTCGTAGCTCCCTCCCCGGGCCGTAACGAGAGTATCATCAGCGTAGCAAATGATGCCCTGCCCCGGGGAGAGCAAACAGCGCAAGGCCCAGTCGTAGCCAATGTTCCACACGAGTGGACCCAAGACCGACCCCTGTGGAACACCGCACGTGATGGCCCTGCGCACAACTTGGCCGTCGCGTCCCTCGTAGCAGACGAACCGACCCTGCAGGTAGTCTGCTACCAGCTGTCTCAGGTAGACGGGCACCTGATGGTAGCGGAGCGCCTCCTCGATGCAGCTGAATGGCAGGGTGTTGAACGCGTTGGCGATATCTAAAGATACCGCCAACAACACCCCTCCCTGAGCAACTGCATCCTTCGCCTCAGCCTTAAGGCGCAAGATGGCGTCCACTGTCGAACGCCCTGCCCGGAAACCGAACTGGGCGTCCGACAAGTTCGGGCCAACTGCCTCTAAGTGCCGGACGATGCGGGTAGCGAGAATCTTCTCTAGCATCTTCCCCGCCTCGTCCAGCAAGACAATTGGCCTATACGCTGATGGAGACTCCAGGGGGCGCCCCAACTTCTGCAGCAGCACCAGTCGACCCTCCTTCCAGGCCTTAGGGAACCGTCTTGACGTCAGACAAGCGTCAAACAGCTCCCTAAGCCTGTCTTCCAGGGCCGCTTCCAGAGCCAGGGCCAGCGCCCTTGCAGGCACTCCGTCCGGTCCGGGGGCAGTCCTCTTGGACCGCGCCCGCAGAATTGCTGCCTCCATCTCCGCGTCGGAAATTGGGGGAGTCTCCATCTCCGCATCTTGCTCAGCCTCTGCATCGGCCATGGTCGGGGAAGGGTGATCCGCCCGATCCGGGAAGAGTGTCTCCACGACCCTGACGAGGAACTGAGGCTGGAGGGTTTCCGTCAGTGGGGGGCCTTGGGCGCGAAGTTTCTTCCGCGCCGCACGGTACGGACGCCCCCAGGGATCCCGGTTCAGATCCTCCAGTGCCTCAGCTCTCGACTGCTCTTTCCCTCGACAGATCGCCAACTGCAGAGCCCTCCGGGCATTACGGTATGCCTCATGCAGTTGGGACTGAAGAGTCTCCAGCTCTTCATCGCGGCGGCGCAACCTGCGTACCTGTGAATAGGTTCTCCGGGCAATTATACAGGCCGCACGGAGGTCTGCTATCTCCTGGGACCACCAGTAGACCGCCCGCTTTGGAGGTTGTCTTCGGGAGCGAGGCATGGCTGCATCGCACACAGCCGTCATGGCGCGGCAAAAGCAGTCAGCCGCGACATCGACTCCCTCTGCAGCAGGCGGTGAGGACAGCCAAGCCTCTACAATGGCTGCTTCCTCTAAGAGATCCCCGTCAAGCCGCTTCAACGCCCACCGCGGGAACTGCCGAGCGTCAACCTAACCTAACCTAACCTTTTTTTTTTTTTTTTTTTTTTTTTTTTTTTTTTTTTTTTTTTTTTTTTTTTTTTTTTGTTGCCGAGGTGGAAAATCCACACGGATGTCCTCCGCCCTGGGGCGGGCGGAGGGGTCTGTCGGACTCTAACCGACTAAAAACCACCCCGGTGTTCCTTTCCCACACTTGCACCGGAGATCATGGGAACTAGTGCGCCTTCCACGATCCCCGGCTAGTGCTGGCCCGCCTCTGCGGGCCACATCATGTTTGCGGGGGGAGTGAGGTGTACTCCCCCCGCAACGCCAATAGGGGCGCGCGCGGAACACTACGCGCCACCGCCTCGGGTCCAGTTATTCGGTGGGGCGGCGGACGTCCCCAAGTCCACCGTCCCTCTGGACCCGTTTAGGGGGGCCGGAAGAGGGCGTTGTCCGCCCTCCTCCGACGCCCGACACGTCTGCTGCGGGTGGGGAGAGCGGTCTCGACTTCCCTCAACCTCTCCGCAGCCTCCTTCTGTGAGATGACCGTTTCACAGAAGGAGATCACCGCATCCCACGACTCTGCGCTCCCAACCATCGCGCGAGCGACGGCCGGCAGCGACAGGTCGGCTCCCACTTCTGTCACGAGGGCACGGCGCGGCTCCTCCCATGCGACACACTCTGCCAGCGTATGCCGCGCCGTGTCCTCCAGACAATGGACGCAGTGATGACACCGGGCGTCCGGCTCCCTGTTTATGCGACACAGGTATTTCCCGAAGCAACCGTGGCCCGAGAACACCTGCGTCGCCCGAAACGACAGGGAGCCGTGCCTTCTCTCGAGCCATTCCTCGAGCACTGGTCGGATCGCCTCGATGGTAGCGAGGCCGGCAGTAGGGCGCAAAAGCCTCTCCCGCCACTCCGCCACCATGACCTCGCGGAGCTGAGACCGACGCAGATCAATCTCTCGCTGTATCGGTCCACCGCCCCGCGTCCGCACCTCCTCGCGCCACCGGTACAGTGACGCGAGGACTCTCGCCTCTAGGTCCCAGGGTGGCGACCCGGCCAGTGCACAAGCCGCCTCATAGGAGACTGTGCGATACCCCCTGACAGACCTGACGGCCATCGCCCTCTGCGGCTTTCGCAGGATTGCGATACTGCCGGCCGTCAGGTCAGAGGCCCACACCGGGGCCCCGTACAGGGCCATGGATCGCAAGACCCCCAGGTACAATCTCCTACAGGCGGTGCTCGGGCCCCCCAGATTGGGAAGCAGCGTTGCGAGCGCGCCCGCCGCGCCCATCAACTTGGGCGCCAGCCGCTGGAAGTGGGGGCCGAAGCTCCAACGGCTGTCGAGCACCAATCCCAGATACTTCATGGTGGATTCGACAGCGATTGGAGTACCCCCGACCACAATATGTGATCCCGGCGGCGGCGCCCGCCGGGGGCCGTGAAAGACCACGGCCTCCGACTTGTTGAGGGCCACCTCGAGGCCCAGGCGCCGTATGCGGCCCACAACCTGTGAGACCGCAGCCTTGGCCAGCAACGCTGCCTCCCTGTACGAGCTTCCCCGGGCCGTGACCAGTGTGTCGTCCGCGTAACACACCAGGGCCACCCCCGGTTGGAGCTCACCTCTCAGCACCCAGTCGTAGCCGATGTTCCACAGGGGTGGGCCGACGACCGAACCCTGTGGAACACCGCACGACATGTCGCGCCGGCCTCCGCCGTCGCGTCCCCTGTAGGTGACACAACTTTCCGCTAAATAAGCCCCAACGATGCGGCGGAGGTACGGGGGCACCCTGTTGTGACTGTTTCTAAATTACCCTAGGCTGATAAAATTTTCGTTTTTCCTAATTCATGCTAGTATTAGTATTTTGGTCAGTTTCCCCCGAAGGGGAAAAGGTCGCGCCCCGCCATCCGCACGACCCTGTAGGCTTCGTCCCTGACTGGTCGGCCTCCCACTGACAAGAGGACTGATTCCCAATTTGGGGCTGCCCTGTCCCGTCCTTTGAGGCAAATGGACAGGGGTGGAATTCAAGGTGAAGTTAATATTGGGAATTCACAGTTAAACATAAATACATGAATAACAACAAATCTTAAAAGGCAAAACATCAATAAGGTGTGAAGCTAATAAGACAAGAGGGCGCAAATATATGATATATGGTGAAAGGTTGGTAGGGAAACGTTACGCTTGCACTTAAGAAATTATTATTGATTAGTTCGTTACGTTACTTTATTTAATTCCAAACTAGATGCCGCTTTGTAAACGCAAACAAGCCCATGTCATTAACATGGAGCCGTTTTACAACGTTTGCCCGGCGTACGTGTATTGTTAGACCTATACGCATAATTCTACTAAGAACTCTGCTACGAACGCTAACAACACACGTTCCCTATGCACTATTTACATGTCTTTCACAATACTAAGGCAATGGGTTGTGAGGCCATTACCATTGAGGAAGACAAGTTTTCAGTATTTCTAATTACACGCGTACTCTCGTTGTTAGACATCCTTACGGCTGCCTACCCCAATTATTATATAATAAGACAATTTACACAAGCGTATCGTAGACTCAGTCTGTAGCAGAACATATTGCAATTGTTATCGTTGGCCGTCTGAAGTGGTAATTGTTTCGTCACTTCTCACTTCTTTAATCTTCCCCATGTTGAGTTTCCGTGTCTCGCTAAATTGTGACGATTCAGAATACGGCCTACAAGAACGGCCTGGGTTTGGTTTTAACGAGACACAGTTCCTAGCGCTCATTTGAACGGTAGCTACCAATTCAGTTTGTGAAACTTTGTGATGCCTACCCCTCTCCCAGAAGTGTACGCCAAAGATCTCAACGCAATTTTCTGAGCTAGACTTTTACAGGAAGCAATATTCGTCGACAGCGTTTGATTGATTTGTAACACAAGTACAAGCTGGCGTTATAATACTGAACAATATAATTTGTTTTAATCAATCTATGAACATTATGGTGCTAATTACACCACTGAATAATGTAGGTTGTGCTAATTGAAATGCGAATATCACGGTTCGGCCACACATATGTAGTGAGTCAGATACAAGTCAATATTTGTCATTGGTCATGTGTCAGGCGGCTGTCGCCGTCGCCCTAAAATCAAACGCAGCTTCTGAATATTTGCTCAGGAATGGAGTAGGACGTGGACACATAATAACACATGAGATAATAATATACATTTTGATGACGTGAAGCGATCGCTCCGTCATGCTGAAATAAATGATTATTATCAGCTCTTCCACGCTACCGTCAAACGGCAATTTAAACTAGAATTTCATTATTGTAACACTTACCAAGTGTTTATTGAAGATGGCCAATCTATAGCTCACACATTACCAGTTTCGCTTCCGTCCGCCAACGCGCGACTACCTTCTCTGCCGTCTCCCTCACGCCTCGTAGACACACACTGACTAGCCTTATTACCACTAAATATATTTAGCTTATAAATATTAACTGGCGTGTGCATCTTGGTACCAAGATTACGCTAACTTCACGATCTTAATCTAGGACGTCCTAGTGCTGTAACGACGCATACTAGGTTAGACTAATCAGGGCTTTTAACCCAACTATATTCCAACATCGCACTCTCGCGCCAACACACTTAAACCTAGACTCGTGGTATTTTACCAAGTCCTCCTAATTTAACTAAAATATATATCGTCCGGACTCTTTCGCTGTGTAAACCCGACTGCCCTGAGCAAACCACCCTTCTCCGCGATTTCTCGTCCCTATCCCCACGCATCGTACCTGCCTCGACCGTCTTCAGCCTCTTTACGCAGAATTCTGTTATCGCCCTAGTTTTTGTATCGACGACGCCGACGTCGCGATTGTTTAAAATATCTCTAAAAGCACTGCCGGGTAAATTACTAACACATGTGGCACTCGTACACAAAGATGTTTTTTAGAAATCGGAATGTGCCAGTATTTATTTGCTCGTAGTTTCTTAAGAGTTTACAAATTCTAAGAAGGACACTTTAAGTTAAAGTTATTTATTATCGCCGTCAGGCTACAAGCCATAAAATATAATTTTTATGGATTTGTAAGTGGCAGATGTCGTGAGTTTGTTTTAAAATAAGAATCAAGACTAAAATATTTGCTGATTAATTAAGGGTACGTGACAGGTAGTCACATTCCCCCCTCTGAAAATCAGACGCGTGACGCAGTACAGCGTATGAGCTTTCACAATAGAATGAACTGTGCCTTTTCATGACATTACTATAAAATTTAAAGGAACACACATCTGCTATGTTCGCCTAATCAGATTGCTATATGTTTCCAACTGGAACTTTGGTCTTATAAGATACTTCGTCTGCTATTATAATTTGTCTTAGTTTCGCAGAAGTATCTTTAATCCATACATAATTCCTGTATTTGAACTTATTGTCCCTCAAAATACTCTTGTCATGTACCACGTTTCGGGTAATTTCAAAGGACCTGTGCATGCTAATAATTTAGTTTTACATACCAGAGTCTCATATAAGAGTATTTGTGCTATCGAGCGACGCTACCTGCGGTGCTCCCTCGTTCTAAACTCAGCCTTATGCAGCTGCCGCTGGACAGAGGCCTCTCCCAATGCACCTTAACGCGGAGTCAGCTCAGTCAGCTGATCGTAGTCGTATCCAGGAGTAGCTGAAATAGTCCGCACATAGACATATTAGATTTTATTCCAATTAGACACCCCCCTCCGATTTCAAGAGGAAAGAGCAGTTCTGAAATCCAGTTAGAGTTGGAAAGTTCTATTAGAAAATCAATGTTATATGATTTGAAATAAATATCATTTAAACATTGATATATTGAATAAGTTCCTATCTAACATTTAAATCACAATACATTTCGAGTAACTTCATCAAGCAAATAAGAAACTTGACCTTAACTTTGAAATGAGACACACTATTATTGATCGAAGACACTAGGTTATCCAACCAGTTGTTTGCCAATTAGGTTGTAACCACGTTACACAACACAGTTTTGTGATGTCCTCAATTGAATATTAAAATAATTATGCAAGAATGTAACCTATCAGGTACCAATATTGGAACTGAATAGGAAGTTTATATAGACCTATAGCTCAAAACAATAATACAGTTATGGTTGCGATGACAAAGAAATATCACGTGGCTACGGACAACTATAGCGTTTATTACTCGTAAAAGTGAAACTTAGCTTCGTCAATGGCGCCACGCTACAGCTGCTGTTGAAATCAGCCGATTTCAGCTGAATTTGATGAAACTTTGACCCGAACGCAACGCACAAGTAAAGTCTGGTTGACAGCCGAGCGATGATTGACATATCCTGGAATTTGAAATAAATCCACACGAGTATTTGTCCAATTATATGACACGCTAAAAGTTGAAAAGTTTTAGGTTAACTTCCTATGATAAAATAGGTTAAAGTAACGCTTAATTAATTAATTCTCCTCTTGTAAGCTTCATGCTTCTCAGTATCTAAGCACTATTAATATACTCATACTACTCTACTCACTACCACTCATACTCATATCAATACAAACTTTCAATTGTAAACATGTATTTTAATCTGTCTGTGTACTTACTATTAGGACACGACACTTGCGTTAACAGGGAGTCGAACCCATCATCACCGTTCAACTAGAACACAAGCAAGTTACCTACTTAAAACTAGGTACCTCCACGTTTAGCATACGGGAATTCAACCCACTAGCCGTGATACAGGAATCTAATTACTTAACAACTATTGCGCCAGGCGGGAATCGAACCCAAAATCCATAACAATGGAATACAGGTACATATTATTATATCAACTGATAAATCGTGCGGGACTTGAACCCACTAGGTACCTGTGGTTGAAGAGTTCAATCACGATAACTAAACCATTATCTAATTAAACATATTAATAAGTTATTGTAACCGTTGTAACTCTAGTCGAGCCGTCTCTCACAATTCCTAGAACCATAAAATTACGTTGTGTATTATTATAGTAACCCATACATTGTTCTTTCTCGTTGCACTGAAGTGAATCAGTACATTTAATGACGAGAATCCTGGTCGTGGCCACCACATGTGACTGTTTCTAAATTACCCTAGGCTGATAAAATTTTCGTTTTTCCTAATTCATGCTAGTATTAGTATTTTGGTCAGTTTCCCCCGAAGGGGAAAAGGTCGCGCCCCGCCATCCGCACGACCCTGTAGGCTTCGTCCCTGACTGGTCGGCCTCCCACTGACAAGAGGACTGATTCCCAATTTGGGGCTGCCCTGTCCCGTCCTTTGAGGCAAATGGACAGGGGTGGAATTCAAGGTGAAGTTAATATTGGGAATTCACAGTTAAACATAAATACATGAATAACAACAAATCTTAAAAGGCAAAACATCAATAAGGTGTGAAGCTAATAAGACAAGAGGGCGCAAATATATGATATATGGTGAAAGGTTGGTAGGGAAACGTTACGCTTGCACTTAAGAAATTATTATTGATTAGTTCGTTACGTTACTTTATTTAATTCCAAACTAGATGCCGCTTTGTAAACGCAAACAAGCCCATGTCATTAACATGGAGCCGTTTTACAACGTTTGCCCGGCGTACGTGTATTGTTAGACCTATACGCATAATTCTACTAAGAACTCTGCTACGAACGCTAACAACACACGTTCCCTATGCACTATTTACATGTCTTTCACAATACTAAGGCAATGGGTTGTGAGGCCATTACCATTGAGGAAGACAAGTTTTCAGTATTTCTAATTACACGCGTACTCTCGTTGTTAGACATCCTTACGGCTGCCTACCCCAATTATTATATAATAAGACAATTTACACAAGCGTATCGTAGACTCAGTCTGTAGCAGAACATATTGCAATTGTTATCGTTGGCCGTCTGAAGTGGTAATTGTTTCGTCACTTCTCACTTCTTTAATCTTCCCCATGTTGAGTTTCCGTGTCTCGCTAAATTGTGACGATTCAGAATACGGCCTACAAGAACGGCCTGGGTTTGGTTTTAACGAGACACAGTTCCTAGCGCTCATTTGAACGGTAGCTACCAATTCAGTTTGTGAAACTTTGTGATGCCTACCCCTCTCCCAGAAGTGTACGCCAAAGATCTCAACGCAATTTTCTGAGCTAGACTTTTACAGGAAGCAATATTCGTCGACAGCGTTTGATTGATTTGTAACACAAGTACAAGCTGGCGTTATAATACTGAACAATATAATTTGTTTTAATCAATCTATGAACATTATGGTGCTAATTACACCACTGAATAATGTAGGTTGTGCTAATTGAAATGCGAATATCACGGTTCGGCCACACATATGTAGTGAGTCAGATACAAGTCAATATTTGTCATTGGTCATGTGTCAGGCGGCTGTCGCCGTCGCCCTAAAATCAAACGCAGCTTCTGAATATTTGCTCAGGAATGGAGTAGGACGTGGACACATAATAACACATGAGATAATAATATACATTTTGATGACGTGAAGCGATCGCTCCGTCATGCTGAAATAAATGATTATTATCAGCTCTTCCACGCTACCGTCAAACGGCAATTTAAACTAGAATTTCATTATTGTAACACTTACCAAGTGTTTATTGAAGATGGCCAATCTATAGCTCACACATTACCAGTTTCGCTTCCGTCCGCCAACGCGCGACTACCTTCTCTGCCGTCTCCCTCACGCCTCGTAGACACACACTGACTAGCCTTATTACCACTAAATATATTTAGCTTATAAATATTAACTGGCGTGTGCATCTTGGTACCAAGATTACGCTAACTTCACGATCTTAATCTAGGACGTCCTAGTGCTGTAACGACGCATACTAGGTTAGACTAATCAGGGCTTTTAACCCAACTATATTCCAACATCGCACTCTCGCGCCAACACACTTAAACCTAGACTCGTGGTATTTTACCAAGTCCTCCTAATTTAACTAAAATATATATCGTCCGGACTCTTTCGCTGTGTAAACCCGACTGCCCTGAGCAAACCACCCTTCTCCGCGATTTCTCGTCCCTATCCCCACGCATCGTACCTGCCTCGACCGTCTTCAGCCTCTTTACGCAGAATTCTGTTATCGCCCTAGTTTTTGTATCGACGACGCCGACGTCGCGATTGTTTAAAATATCTCTAAAAGCACTGCCGGGTAAATTACTAACACATGTGGCACTCGTACACAAAGATGTTTTTTAGAAATCGGAATGTGCCAGTATTTATTTGCTCGTAGTTTCTTAAGAGTTTACAAATTCTAAGAAGGACACTTTAAGTTAAAGTTATTTATTATCGCCGTCAGGCTACAAGCCATAAAATATAATTTTTATGGATTTGTAAGTGGCAGATGTCGTGAGTTTGTTTTAAAATAAGAATCAAGACTAAAATATTTGCTGATTAATTAAGGGTACGTGACAGGTAGTCACACTGTGATAACACAACGCCTCCCGAATGCAGCTCCAGGGCAGGGTGTTGAAAGCGTTAGAGATGTCCAGGGACACCGCCAACATCACCCCGCCCCGGGACACCGCTTCCTCCGCCAGGACTCTTACCCGCATTATGGCGTCCACAGTGGAGCGCCCATGCCGAAAGCCGAACTGGCTATCGTCCAGATCCGGCCCCTCTCTGTACAAGTGGCCGGCGAGGCGGGCAGCAATAATCCGCTCGAAAAGCTTACCCACCTCGTCCAGCAGCACTATGGGCCGGTATGCGGATGGCGAATCCGCTGGGCGCCCCGCCTTCTTGAGCAGGACCAGACGACCCTTTTTCCACTCACTAGGGAATTGGCCCTGCTCAAGACACGCTGAGTAGAGTCCTCTCAGCTGGGGCTCTAGCTCTTTCAGAGCGAGGGCAAGCGCGACACCAGGAACTCCGTCGGGTCCCGGGGCAACGGTTTTGGCCCGAAGCCGCGTTATTGCCGCCCTCATCTCTGCCTCTGTCACCTCGGGGACGCTGACGTCCTCCTCATCCGTTGGCTCTGTGGCTGTGGGCAAAGCCATCGGCGGCGGTACATGCTCTTCTCTGGCAGGGAAGAGCGTTGCGACCACTTCCTCCAGCAGCTGAGGCTGCAGACTCTCAGTGAGTGGGGGCGCCCAGCCACGAAGTTTCCCTCGGACCGCACGATAAGGGCGCCCCCACGGATTCACGTCAAGGGTCGACAACATCTCCTCCCTGGCTCGAGTCCTAGCCTCGCCGACGGCCAGCCACAGAGCCTCCTTGGCCGCGCGGTACACCTCATACAGCGCGGCCTCTTCCTCCGGAACCCGACGACGTCTCCTCCGGTATCGGGTGTACTGGCGTCTCACCTCCACGCACTTCACGCGCAACTGCGCGATGACGGCGGACCACCAATACAGCTGGCGCCTTGTGGGTTGGGTGACGCGGGGCATAGACGCATCGCAAATTTGCGTCATTGCCCCGCGGAACCACTGCGCCTCCGCTTCGACGTCGACGGGTTCGTTCGTCGTTGACTCCCGGACCCAGGCCTGCAGGATTGCGGCCTCCTCGAGAAGCTCCCTGTCGATACGCTTATATGACCAGCGAGGACCATCCATTTGCGGGGCCGTTGGGCGACCGGCGCCCGCAGTCTGGGCGGAGACGTCAAATCGAATATATCGATGGTCCGACAGCGTCTCCACCTCTACGGCAACTCGCCAGTCGCGCACACGGCTCGCAATAGCGGGGCTTGCGAACGACACGTCCACTATGGACCCGCCCCGCTGCCGCACGCACGTGTACACCGAGCCCCGATTCAGGACGATCAGGTCGGTCTCGACCGCCCACTCCTCTAACACCTCACCCCTGGGATCGGTGATCGGGGATCCCCATGCCGCAGACTTGGCATTGAGATCCCCGAGCACCAGCACCGGGCGAGGATGGAACCGGCTCACGACGGCACCTAGCTCGACAAGGAACTCCTCAAAGTCAGCGAGACTCTTGTTGGGGGAGAAATACGCCCCAATTGTGACTATGCCGTCCACGAGGGCAGCCACCCAACCGTGTCCTCGCGACGGACTGTCAAGAGTCCCGCCAATGATGGCCACCGAGCCGTCCAGGTCCCCTACCCAGTTATCGCGGGGGGGGACAAAATACGGCTCGGCGACCACAGCCACGTTGATTAACCACTCCGCCATGCTCTGGAGCAATAGATCCTGAGCTCTGGCGGCGTGGTTAATGTTCGCCTGGAGGAAACGGTATTGTGCCATTAATGACATTCCATTTCCTCGGCTCCTCCTTCCCTGGGTCGGGAGTCGGGCTGTGGGAGAGATGCAGTTTCTCCGACAGCTCTAGACCTCTTGTTTTTAGACTTGGGTGCCTTGCAGGCCTTCCCGCCAAGTCTGTGCTCCGAGCGTTTCCCTGCAGCTGCGCAAAGGCTGCAGTTTGGCGCTTCAGAGCACTGGGCCGCCTTGTGGCCAGGTCGACCGCAGCGGAAACATAGTTCACTGCGGTCGACCTGTGCAGTGCATTGTGCCTTGACGTGCCCCTTTTCTAGGCACCGGAAGCAATTCAAAGCCCGCTTAGGCAGGAGCTTGACCCTGGCAGACACCCAGCCTACCAGGAGTCGCCCGCCATCTGCAATCTTGTTCGCAGCCGCGACCGGGCATCGCACCCAAACAGTGCCCAGCCCGTCCGTGCCGCTGCGAATTTCGCCCGCCACCACGCTGTCTGGCGGACACCCACCGGTTTGGGCCATGGCCGCCACTACTTCCTCCGGGGTTACCGAGTCGTCCAGGCCTTCCACGCGCAATTCAGCCGTGACCAATGGCCTGGACACTCGGGCGTCCTCTGGCTTGAGGACTTCCCGGAGTTTGGCAGCCAACTTGTCCGCCCTCTCCTGCCTTCCGGCACCCGACACCTGAAGCATCTTGGCACCCGTGGCTGCCGTCCTGAAGACGAAACCAGCCGGGGTGCCAAACTCGCTAAATTGAAGCTTCTGCTTCATTTCCGCCAGGACCGACTTGTAGGTCACTCCCCTGCTTATGGCTTCGGGCTGCAGTGTAATAACTACAGCCTCGGAGCGTGGGGTAGTGACCCTGGGTGGCCTCGTGCCCTCTGATCGAGCCGGTACCTGGGGCGGTGTCGGCTGCGGCGCGTTCTTTTTGCGCCCCCTCTTCACCACCGTCGTCCAGGCCTCCTGGGTGGGAGGTGCGGTCGCCGATAGCACGGCCTCTTGGGAGGTAGGAGGTGCGGTTGCAACCGCCGTCTTCTTCCTCCTCTTCCTCTTCTTTTTGCCGCGGCCCTCTCCACCCACCGTCACATGGGCGGGAGAAGCGGTCGCCGGGGGCTGGGACGTCGGAACGAGGGGTGTGGACGCAACCTGTTCGGGCGTCCCCGAACCCGCCGCGGGCTTTTTGCCCCCCTCTGGAGGTTTTTGCGTGATCTGCGTGGGCTTTGTCCTCGCAGCCTCTTCTATCCTCCGCCTATCCGCCGCAAGCGGGGGCCGGAGGATCTCAGCTGGGGGCAGTCGAGACTCGATTGCCTCCAGGCGGGCACTCACCATGCCCCCACACTGCACCATGCAGATTCTCGCCACCCTCTCTACGTCGTAGTCCGACAAACTTTGAGTTGGTGGCGCCGCATGTGCAGGGGCCGACGAGGGAGCCGCCTGCTGCTGCCCGACATTTCGCAAAGCGGTAAACTGCCGCTTGAGGTCCTCCAGCTCGGCTCGGAGACGGCTGTTCTCCGTCCACAACCTCGCCGTCTCCTCCGAGGTCGTGTGGTCATGTAGAACCTGAACCGCCTCCCTGATCCCCTCTGCCGCCTCTTTGAGGGCGCGCGTGAATGAGCCCTTCAGGTTGCCGGATTTGGTGGCAACCTTCAGGACAATGTCCACGCCGTCCATCGCTTGGCGACTGAGAGCCTCTGCTGTCAGGCTCTCCCCACTGACTGCCTGGGCAGACCGCCGCTCTCGGGCCTGTCGGGCCATTTCGGCCACCTCATCGGCCGCGACCGCTCTATTCTGAGCACGTTTCGCGGCGTTGGCCTCCGCCTTTGTGCCCACAAGAGCGACGGTGACCCCTCCAAGGTCGTCGACTGAGACCGCGGGCGAGACGCGATCCGAATCACTGACCGTCGGCGTATCGGGGCGCTGCTTTAGGAAGCGGCCCCGGGGTTCGCGTGACGCTGCCGGACTATTCGTCCCGCGACCTCTGCCTCTCTTGCCTGTGGGCATCTTGGGGGCCGGTAGGTTCTCCTCACTGGAGGACAGAACCGCCGAACCCGCGTCCGAATGGCGCGAACGCTTCCCCCAAAACTTGGAGGAAGTGGCAACCGCTTGCGGTGTGTCCTCTGACTCGGACATGCATACCCTCTCCAGAACCACGCGCGGCTCTGCTGGAGCCTCTGCTCCCATCCTTAGTGACGCAGCGCCGGAGTCCAACACTGCGTCTGCGTCCGCCACACGGCGCTCACCCGGCCTTCGGTCGGGTGGTTTAAACGAGATCAGGTCTTCGAAAGACCGTGATCTTGAGCCTCCTCGGCTCTCGTTGCCATTGGCAAGCGGAAAACGATTGCTGCCCCCCCCAGAATACGAGGGGCATGACGATCCCGGAGGGATCGTGGCGGATTCTCCAGCTGCTGAGCAGCTGGTACCGCCCTGGGGTAGTTTTTTACAAATCGTCTTTTTCATTTTTTGTTTTTCCTTTTAAGGGTGTGGTCCCTGTCTCCCCACCTCATCATAAGTATATAAACATATTTACATATAAATATATCAAATATAATATACATACATACACATAAAATTATATATATTCCCCCCCTCCCCCTTGATCCCTTATCACGACGATTCATCACGCTCACAGTCACGTCTGATGGTCAGACATGTACCAGAGGGCGATGAACGCCGTGATCCAAGATGAAGGAGGATCCCCAACCCTGATTCACTCCCCGAGAACTTCGAGGAGTGAATCTCTTATCACGTACCGTCCGATGAGCCCGCTCCGTGAGCCATCGCACGGCACACGACGTTTTAACCCCGCCCCGATTCACTCCCCGAAAACTTCGAGGAGTGAATCTCTTATCACGTACCGTTTGATGAGCCCGCTCCGTAAGCCATCACACGGCACACGACGTTTTTACCCCTCCCCGATTCACTCCCCGAGAACTTCGAGGAGTGAATCTCTTATCACGTACCGTCTGATGAGCCCGCTCCGTAAGCCATCACACGGCACACGACGTTTTTACCCCTCCCCGATTCACTCCCCGAGAACTTCGAGGAGTGAATCTCTTATCACGTATCGTCTGATGAGCCCGCTCCGTAAGCCATCACACGGCACACGACGTTTTTACCCCTCCCCGATTCACTCCCCGAGAACTTCGAGGAGTGAATCCTAGTCACGTACCGTCCGATGAGCCCGCTCCGTGAGCCATCGCACGGCACATGACAATATTCCCGACCCCTGATACACATCGCACCTCGCACAATAAACCCGCTCCGTGAGTAATCGCATGACGAACGATGTGACACCTCCCCAGAATATTAGCCACGACAGTAACATTCCCCGAAGAATGAGAATTTCTTCTCATGCCTCGAGGAAGGATACTGCCACGCCCAGGGTGCACCGACCCAGCAGCTGCTCTTCCCTCCAGACGTATCGAGAGGGACCAGCAGCCACTAGGCACACGTGGAGGAATTCTGACGCACCCCAACCTAACCTAACCTAACCTAACCTAACCTAACCTAACCTAACCTAACCTTTTTTTTTTTTTTTTTTTTTTTTTTTTTGTCGCTGGGAAAAAATGCATTACGCATACCCTCCCATCGGGGGACGGGAGGGGTATGTGGGACTCCCCGGGCGGACCCGGTATACCCACTAAAACGACCCAGCGCATTCCCGCTTCGTCCGAGTGGCGGGGGACTGGGAAACCGGCACAGCCTTTACTTCCAGTCCTCCGCCGACGATTGCAAGGCAGACCCCCCTCACACCCTCACGGGTGTGGGGGGGTCGGGAATGACCGACGAAGATGACGGGTGCAATGCGGGCGCAGGCACCCCCGTGCCTGTAGCCCGCCCGTCACCATGAGGAGGGAGGGCTCGACGCCTTCTCCCCCTTCTTCGTCTGCGGAGCGGCGCAGCGAGAGGATCGTCCTCCCGCGCGCGCTCCGCCTCCTCCTTCTGCGAGAGTACGTCCTCGCAAAAGGAGGCTACCGCTGACCAGGCCTCCTCGCTCCCCAGCATGGCGTCGACCACGCCGGGAAGCGAGAGGTCCGGTCCGACCACCGCGGTCAGACCGCGGCGCAGCTCGGCCCACGCCGGGCACACCTCGAGGGTGTGCTGCGCCGTGTCCTCCGCCGCGCCGCAGTCGTGGCACGCCGGGGTCTCCTCCCTCCCGATCCGGTGCAGGTGCGATCCGAAGCAGCCGTGCCCGGACAACACCTGCACCAGACGGAAAGAGAGGAAACCGTGGGACCGCTCGAGCCAGCCCTTCAGGACCGGACCAAGCGCGTCCAACGTCCGGCGGCCAAAGGCGGCGTTGGCGAGGTCCTCCGTCCAATGGAGGACGATGGCGTCCTTCGCCTCCTGCCGCACGGCCTCCCGCTCTTCGGCGACGGGGCGCTCCCCGAGCGCCTTCCGGTGCGCCGTCCACTCGTAGACTCTGGCAAGCACCCATGCCTCCAACTCCCAAGGAGGGGTGCCGGCCAGAGCGCACGCCGCCGAAAAGCCCACCGAGCGGTAAGCCCTCGCCACCCGCTGTGCAATGGCCCGCTGGGGCCTGCGGATGGCGGTCGCATTCTCCCTCCTATGGAGGGAGTCCGCCCAGATGGGTGCCCCGTAAAGGGCCATGCTCCGCAAGATACCGGCATAGAGGCGCCGGCATTTCGCCTTGGGCCCCCCCAGGTTTGGGAGGAGCCACGAGAGGGCGTCCGCGGCCTTCAACAGGCGCGTCGACAGCCCGCTGAAGTGCGGGCCGAAGCGCCACCTGTCGTCCAGCACCAGACCCAGATATTTCATCTGGGGCTGGACCCCTATACGTACGCCCTCCACGACGATGTGGGCGTCGGGAGGGCAGCGCTGCCGTGGACCGCGAAAGTACACGGCCTCCGTCTTGTGCAGCGCCACCTTCAATCCCAGGCGGCGGATCCTCTCTGCCACCAAGGATCCGCCAGCCGAGGCCAGACAGGCCGCATCCCCGAAGTTCCTCCCCCGGGCAGTGAGGAGAGTGTCATCCGCGTAGCAGATGACACTCGTGCCCGGGAGGAGGGCTCCCCGCAAGAGCCAATTGAACCCGATGTTCCACAAGGGGGGGCCAAGCACCGACCCCTGTGGAACACCGGACTCTGCCCCGTAGCGCCTCACGGTGGCCGTTTTGTCTACGAAGAGGACCTCTCGGTCCTCCAAGTAGCTGGCCAGGAGATCCCGCAGATATTGGGGCACTCCGTGATACCGGAGCGCCTCCAGTATCGTCGAGTGGGGGACGGAGTTGAAGGCGTTGGCAATGTCGAATGACACCGCCAGCACTCCGTCCCCCGCCTCCACCGCCTCCTTCACCTGGCCCTTCAGTAGGGATAGCGCGTCGATCGTCGAACGCCCACGGCGGAAACCGTATTGGGCGTCCGACAGATCCGGCCCTACCTCCCGCAAATGGCTTTCCAGCCTCGCGGCGACAATCCCCTCGAACAATTTACCGACCTCATCGAGCAGAACGATGGGCCGGTATGCCGAGGGGGAGTCAACCGGGCGACCCTCCTTTCGGAGGAGGCATAGCTGCCCCTCCTTCCACAGTTTCGGGAACCTCCCAGCCGTAAAACACGCACTGAAGAGGTCCCGGAACCTGTCCTCCATTTGGGAGGCAGCGATCGCCACCACCCGTGCGGGGACGCCGTCCGGTCCGGGGGCGGTCTTCTTTGCGCGGAGGTTCAGAACCCCTGCGCAGAATTCCGCCGCCGTCACCGGGGGAACCTCCGCCTCCGGTGGAGCCGCCCCTTGCGGGGGATCCATTGTTGGTGGGGCGAAGTCGGTCCTGCGCGGAAACAGGGAGCGGACCACCCCATCCAACAATGCTGGCTCGAGGGTCTCCGACAGTGGGGGACCATAGGGGCGGAGCTGGTTCCGCGCCGCCTTATATGGTCTCCCATAGGGATCCCTGTCGAGACCCTCCAGCATCTCGGCCCTCGCCGAGTCTTGCGCAGCGCCCATTGCAGACTTGAGGGCCTCCGCAGCCTCTCGGTAAGAGGCGTACAGGAGGTCCTCCTCTGCCCGGACTCGGGTTTGGGCACTGCGCCGTCGGCTCCGCGTGTAGGCCCTTCTGGCCGCCACGCAGGTGGCCCGGAGTCCCGCCAGCTCCTCCGTCCACCAGTAGACGGCACGACGGGGAGGCGGACGGCGAGACCGAGGCATGCTGGAGTTGCACACCTCGGTCAAGGACCCCCTGAGCCGGACCGCTGCGGCGTCAACGTCCGGGACCTCCTCGACAGGGGGAGGCGACAGCCAGTCCTGGAGAAAGGCGGCCTCCTTGGCTGCCTCCCGGTCCAGGCGGGTGAGTGCCCACCGCGGGAAGGGAGATTGCCCAGCGCGGGCCGTCCCCCTCCCCTGCCGGGTGGATATGTCGAACCGCACGTAACGGTGGTCCGACAAGGTCTCCACCAGCTCCACCCGCCAGTTCACGACGCGGGCGGCCAGCGCGGGGGTGGCAAACGACACGTCCACCACCGACCCGCCCTGTTGCCGCACACACGTGTGGACCGCCCCCCTGTTGAGAAGGGACACACCGCACGAGGCCGCCCAAAACTGGACGGCGCGTCCCCGGACGTTGCAACCGGCGGCGGGGTTGCCCCAGTCCACCGACTTGGCGTTTAGGTCGCCCAACACCACGACCTGGCGTGGCGCCGCCCTCCCTACGACAGCAGTGAGGACTTCAAGGAAATCCTCAAAGTCCGAGAGAGGGCGGTTTGGGGAGAAATACACCCCCACCATCGCTATCTCTCCCCACGCGGCGGCCACGTATCCCGGTCCCCTCTCTAAGAGCGAGAGGGGAGGGGAGTCTGTGGAAGACCTCGCCACCAACGCCACCAAGCCGTCTCGGTCGCCCAGCCAACGGCCAGGGACCGAGTAGGGTTCGGCGACCACCGCCAAGTCCACCAACCACTCAGCCATGGTCTGCATCAGCAGATCCTGGGCTGTCCTGCAGTGGTTGGTGTTCGCCTGAAGGATGCGATGTTCGACTGTGTCCATCAGTCGGACATCGCAACCTCCTCCGCAGCCGCCGCAGGAACGGCGGTGTTAGCGGCAGCAGCAGGCGCAGGCCCGGTTGGCGCCTGCGCTTTGCCACGCTTAGGGGGAGGAATACACTTCCTCCCCTTCATTACGTGGCCTGATCGGCGGCCACTGGCGGCACACACCGCACAGTGCGGCGTGGCGGCCTTGCAGGAGGCGGCTTTGTGGCCCTCCTTGCCGCAGCGGTAGCATGTGTCCGTCCTGTCTACCTTAGACGGACACAGAGGCCTGGTGTGGCCGATGCCGAAGCACCGGAAACAACGCAGAGGCTGGTCCTCGAGTGCCCGGACTGCGCCCGAGCTGAACCCGACTTGAAGCCGTCCTTTCGCAAGGACGGCTTTGGCAGCGGCGATTGGGCACTCGAGGCGGATTGTGCCCATACCACCGCGGCCGGGCCTTATGTCCCGGCCTTGGACCGCCGCGGCGCCACAGCCCCCTACCGCTGCGACCGCCGCCACCACCTCCTCCTTGGTGACGGAGTCATCCAGCTCCGTCACCTCAATGGCCGCCGACTTGACCGGCCGGGCCACCTTGGCAGAGTCCGCGATGACCTCTTGCAGCTTGGCTGCAAAGAGGTCCGCGCGGGCTCCCCCTTCGGTCCCCGGGAACTCGAAAATTCGAGCCCCGGCTTGGGTCCGCCGGCAAGACACACTGCCGATCCCCAGTTGGGTGGGATCGGCATTGGCCCGCGCCCGCACCAAAATAGACGCGTACGTCTCCCCGCGCTCCGCAGCCTCCGCGGTGAGCGTCACCACGACGGCCGCGGTTTTTGGGGGGACTAGGTGTCTATTTCCCCTCCCTTTCCCTTTCCCATTTCCCGTACCGGTCGTCTGCGACTGGCTGGGAGCGGTGGTGGCGGGGACGACAGGGACGGCCGTTACCGTCTTCTTCCCTTTGCCCTTCCCCTTACGGACCACTTCCGTCCACTCGTTGGACGGGGTGGTTGAAGGCAGAAGGGCGTCTTCCACCTGGGAGGAGGAGGACGGCCCCGGCTCGCACTGCCTCTTATCCGCCGCAAGCGGCGGTCGGAGGCGTTTCTCGGGCAAGAGCCGGTCCTCGATGCCCGCTAAGCAGGCTCTTGTGAAGGCCCTCTCCTCCATTACAACCTTGCGGATGATATCCTCAAGGTTGGAGGAGGGGCCCTCCACTACAGAGCACGTCTCGGCTAGTTGTGCCCGGGCCGAGGCAGGGCCCTCTGCCACAGGGCTCGCCTTGGCCTGTTGTGGCCGGGCCGCGGCTTCAGCGAGCTTTTGGTGAAGCTGGCTGACCTCCGACTGCAGACAATCTATTCTCGCCTGCAGTTGCCGCGTCTCGTCGGTGGTCGTCCGCTTCACCAACTCAGCGACGACACCACGCAGGCTCGCGGCCCTGCATTTTAGGGCCTTTTGAAACGTGCCCTTTAAGTTGGAGGACTTAGAGGCGACCTCTATGATCCCCTCCTCGTCCTCCTCTGCCATCCTTTGCAGCTCCTCCAGGGACTGGTCCGCGTACAGAACGCGTGACGCACCGTACCCAGACTTGGCCCGGGCAACGTGCGCACGCTTCTCCTTGGCGGCAACCCGCTCCTCCAGCTCTTGCTGGAGCTGCGCCTTCCGGGCCAGGTCCACCTGGCGCTGGGCGTCCGCGAGCCCAACGACGTGGGTATCCGCGGCCGTTGTCGTCGGCTTTTGAGCCTTCGACAATGGTTTGGACCCCGAAGCCGAGGAGCTCTCGGACCCACAGCTTCGGAAGACCCTCTTCCGCGATCGAGAGCCACTCGCATCCAACCCTCCAACAACCGAGTCGCTGTCAGACGACTCTGCCCCGCCGAAGTAGCTAGCCGCAGACGGCGCGCGGCTACACTCTGATGTTGGAGCGTCAGGGAGGCCCTGAGAAGGGCCTTTTGGTTGGCCCTGAGAAGGGCCTTTGGGTTGGCCCTGAGAAGGGCCTTTTGGTTGGCCCTGAGAAGGGCCGTTTGGTTGGCCCTGAGAAGGGCCTTTTGGTTTTAAAAAACGCCCGCAGGCGTCCCGCGAGGGTTTGGGCATTCCGCAGACTCGTACTATAAAGGCAATGAATAAAATGAGCTACGAGAGCACAGAGCACTTTGGCCAACCCAGTCTGCCACTCCGTTACGGTGGTCAGAACTGGGCTGTTTCCAGGGGACACGACGTGGACGTAAGCTCTGTGGGGGGGTCCCCCAACCTAACCTAACCTAACCTAACCTAACCTAACCAGTCTCACGGCGCCCCCCGCAGCGACCGGATCACTTTTAAGCCGCTCCGCGCTCAAAAAATCGTTAAAAATAGTCAAAGTAAGCAAAAACACCCGAGTTTTTGCACAAAGTTGCGCGCTAACGAGATAGTACTGACAGTGGAAAAAATTTTCGAAATCGGTGGAAAACTCGCGAAGATAAAAGCAAAAAACCAAAAATTTAACCTAAAAAGTGGACCAAAAAAGTGAAAAAGTGAAACGCTGCTCGATCTAGATCGATGACCTAGTGTTTTTGGACTGCCCTTCGCAACACCTGGACGAGCTCCACTTCCTGGCTGAGTTTGGGATTTTTCCCGTGAAAACTCGCCGAGTTACAGGACAAAAAGGGAAATCCACGTGGACACGAGGTCAAGTTCCAGCAGTCGGAGGAGGAAACCGAAATCGAGGATAGGCGCAGAAAGCAAAACCTTTTCACCCGACACCTTGATCGCCGAAATTGGACCACCCTTTGGCAAGTTACAAATTTTCAAAAATTACCAAAACGTTTTCAAAATTCAAACCTTCATAAATCAAAATTTAGATCGACAACATATTATTTTTCGGACCCTAAAAAACAGTGTATAGTGCAGAGAACCTAATTACAAAATTTCAGAATTTTTGGACCTGTAAATAAAAAGCTATAAATTTCCAATAAATTCCCTTTAAATATATATCCAGCTAAATATAAACAATAAAAATCCGGAAAAATTCGACAAGGCGATTCAGACCACGATCAAGACAAATCTGGTCGAAAATAAATTTTCCACCACCTGGATCTGACAGAAACGCCTATTTGCAGAAAGTGGTTCCACCCCCATAAATTTGACCACCTGCCAAAAATAAGCAGGTCACATTATAAAAAAGATCTTGGACGGACCTGGAGCGGAACCTCACCAGCTTCCAGAATCTGATGAACACAGGAAGATTGGACAAGAACTGGAATTTCTGTCAAATTGTTTCCAAACATCTGCCCGGAACGCCATTACCACTTAAGTTTGTCGGGGTTGTAACCCTGGAACGGAGCTTCGGATCGCAAAAATAACCGAAAATCGAATCTCTCTGCGAGAAGCGATCTTAAGGTCGACTACCCTGGACATTTCACCACCAGCTCGCCAGGGTCAAGATTTTACCTTTCCAGGGGAATATCTTCTAAACGGGACCAGCTGCCGGAACCGTACCGGTGCCAGCAGTTGGAGGAGCATCCACCCTACAACCCGACATAGGACACAGCCCAGTCAACACCACCCTCTGGAGCCGGCACCCCCGGGAAGACTTTGGACGGCGCTGGGGCGGCGAAGAACAGCGGCCGAACGAAGACACCTAGTTAAGTAGATAGATTAGTTCATAGATTAAGCTTAGGATTAAGAACCATTTTCACCGCATCCTTGGACAAAGTTTCAACCCTCTAGGGCTAACTCACCCTTATGACCTAGAAATATTTTTATTATCAAAATATTTAAGTAAAACACGTTTTTAAGTGGCCCTCAGCCAAACAATCATTTATTTTATATAATCACATTTCCGGGATACCAACCCCTTCTAATAAACCACCCCTTCCCCCGACAAAATACTTTCCCATCCAAATCCCAATCTAACCAACAAGCGGCCCTCAGCCATACTGTGGTACCACAGTCTACAACCCCGGGATAATCCTCCCCCCCCCAACACACCCCCCCTCACCCCTCCAAAATATTCTATCCTAATCCTACAATAACCTTCAAAATACCCCATTAACAACCCAAATCCTAAACCCTCCTTACCACATAAGGACTGTTTACACCCAGTAGGGTCCGTTTACACCCTGCATATGCTAAAAAAGCCATATCTTGGTAACGAGAGGAGATAGCGCAGATTTGACCTCAAAATTAGCCTCTGTGGTTTCGAAGAAACCACGGTGAAAGTCGCATAAGAGGTATCCATCCCCCCTCCTTTTTCCCTTTTTCCTTAACCTCCCCCTCCCTCCATCCTTCAACGGGCCATATCTCGGGAACGGAAGGAGATAGAGACTCCTCGACCTCAAATTCAGCCTTTGTGGTCAAGACACCACGGCTAAAGTCGTATAAAAGGCACCCTTCCCCACCCAAGTGGACCCTCCCCCAACCCTTACACCCTAAAAAACCGTATCTCGGAAAGTACACAAGCTAGAATTATTTGGATTGCGGATTTGCACTGCTTGACTTTGACTCCCCATTTACAGGGTTAAAACCTGACCTCAAGCCACAGTGCACTATTAACAGTAGTTCCATTTACACTTTTACTCTATAGTTAAGATTTAATTTTATTTTTACTTTTACTTTACCATATTATATTATTTACACGCGGACAACTTTCCCCGTTCCCTGGCAGTGCCCTTTACACACTGACCACATAACATCCAACAGGCGGGCAACTCTAGTAACCAAAAATGATGTCCGGAATCCGCACCCCAGCAACAGGGAGAGGGGCGATGGCCGGCGCCGGCGGAACACAGACGGCTACGTCGACAGTCAAAACGCCACTGTCGCCATCGGCTGGAACCTCTGGTGCCGTCGCTTCCCCCCCCCCCACCACCACCACTCCCAGACAGATGGGACAGCCGGCACAGGCGCTGGACGCCGCTAAAACCTTCATCCGGAGGCCAGAGCGGAAAAGGAGGTCCCTAGACATAATGGATGCCTACAAACTGCAGAATAACATCTTTGCCACATCGTCCACTGACAAACTGTTACAAGAGGTCATGAAGACATTCGAGGACATACCGACCAGAGTCCAAGGTTATCCCCAGATGCGGAAGGATATCAAGATCTTCTTGGAAACTCAATCGGACAAGTGCCTGCGGACCTTATTCGAGTTGAGTAAGCGAGTTAAGAGCCTGGAGACAGCGCCCGGAACGGTTCCTCCCGCAACTGACATCAAGCCTACCCCACCCGAACTGTCGGAGGATATCATGGGAAGCCTAAAAAGGGTCGAATTGAACCTGGAGACGCGGCTCAACCAACTCGAGGAGAAGGTCTCGAAAGTCACCTCGGACATCAAAGAGGAAATAAACGACAGCGGCGCTGACCTCTTGGACAAGCTTAGCGATCAGATCGAGGAACTCAGCTGCAAGATTGAGGTGGGGCAGGGAGTCCTCGAGCTCAGAATAGATGAAGCCGCCAGGGACGTCAAGGAGGCCATAAAGAGAGTGGAGCCTGACACAACAACCGAGATGCCGTCATACGCCAGCGTCACCGCAGCCAGACCCGGGTATCGACCGGCACTTCACTCGATGGCGGTCACCCTCGAGGGCGGACAGGAGACTGCGGACGAGGTATTAGCTAGAGTGAAGAAGGCGGTCGATGCCAGGGAAACTGGCCTAAGAATTAACAAAGTCCGGAAGGCCAAAAACCAGACGGTCATTCTGGGGTGCAATACAGAAGAAGATTTTAAAAGGGTGAAAGAAAGGATCGAGAGCCGAGGCGGAGGCCTAATAGTAGCGCCGATGAAAAACAAAGACCCGCTCGTCGTCTTAAAAGACGTCTTCTTAGACAGCGAAGATGATGAAATGGTGAAGGCGCTCTACTCTCAAAATGATAATATCTTTAAGGACCTAGACCAAGAAGAGAGAGAAATGGTTATAAAATATAAGAAAAGGACAAGAAACCCGAAAACGGCACACGTTGTCGTCCAAGTCAGACCCAAAGTATGGCAGAGGATGACGGAGGCTGGGGCTCTTTACCTTGACCTGCAAAGGGTCAGGGTGGAGGACCAGTCGCCGCTCATCCAATGCACTAAGTGCTTAGCGTTCGGACACGGCCGGAAATTTTGCACTGAGAGTGTGGACAGGTGCAGTCACTGCGGAGGACCGCACCTACGCGAAAAATGCGTGGAGTACGTTGCAGGAAATGGACCGCAGTGCTGCAACTGCTCACACTCAAAGTTGCAGAGGACTGACCACAACGCCTTCAGCGTGGAGTGCCCGGTCCGCAAAAAATGGGACTATTTGGCTCGGACGACAACGGCGTATGCCTAGACTGTTTCTCGAGGCACTCTTAACACACGCAACACACACAAGAACACACGCACCACACACAGGAACACACCAAAACAGCAACACAAACTGGGAGTACATTGCAGAAGTAAATTACAACTACGAAGCGAACATATACATGGAAACCAAAAATCAACACCAAGCACAGATATACAAAATATATAGTAAATATATACGCATATATCAAAACACACACACAACACCAAACACACACCCTAAACAACCCCTGAAAACGTTAAGAACAATAAAAATCTTAGTACAAGAATCGACAATAAATATGTATCATAAGTATATATTATATTATTGCCAAAATAATAAAGGAAATAAACAAATAAAAATAGGTGAAAGGAAATTACATAAGCCGTAAAACAGTCCAAAAAATTAGGTTCAAACTATATGTCCAAAACCGAAAACAAGAATAGAAAATTGTGTCACGAAAAATGAGCTCATTATGTTAGAAATAAGTTAAGTAAAACCACTATGTTAGAAAATAAAAAGTAAGTAATACATTAGGATAAACCATGTACTGAAATATAAAATAAGGAAATAGATGTAAAACTAGCCATGTAAGAAATTAAACTAGATACCTAAATTAGAATATAAAAAATAAAGTAGAATAAGAATACAAATGTCTAAACATAACATAGAAATAAGAGATAATGTCCACAAAGTAGTTAATTATTAAATTAGAAGATTAAAATAAATAAAAAAAAAAAAAAAAAAAACTTATCATATGGAAAAATAGCTGTAAAGAAATAGACTTAACGAAACAAGATTGTCAACAAATGTGAAAAGAGCCAACAATGTTAATAAAATCAATTTGTTTGCCTTAATACCTAAATAAAGAAAAATAAAAGAAGTAGGAAATAGCTAGAATAGCGGGAGTCCCACCCGGCTAAGAATGAAAGGATGTGTGAAAGAAAGACAAAGTATGAAGCATGAAAGTGCGAGAGGAATAAATGATAGAACTGGAATGAATGAGAAATTTAGAATAACAAGAGCCCGTTGGAAGGAACGGGGAAAAACACAAAAAAAATAAAAAAAAAAAAAAAAAAAAAAAAACCTAACCTAACCTAACCTAACCTAACCTAACCTAACCTAACCTAACCTTTTTTTTTTTTTTTTTTTTTTTTTTTTTTTTTTGACGCTGGGAAAAAATGCATTACGCATACCCTCCCATCGGGGGACGGGAGGGGTATGTGGGACTCCCCGGGCGGACCCGGTATACCCACTAAAACGACCCAGCGCATTCCCGCTTCGTCCGAGTGGCGGGGGACTGGGAAACCGGCACAGCCTTTACTTCCAGTCCTCCGCCGACGATTGCAAGGCAGACCCCCCTCACACCCTCACGGGTGTGGGGGGGTCGGGAATGACCGACGAAGATGACGGGTGCAATGCGGGCGCAGGCACCCCCGTGCCTGTAGCCCGCCCGTCACCATGAGGAGGAAGGGCTCGACGCCTTCTCCCCCTTCTTCGTCTGCGGAGCGGCGCAGCGAGAGGATCATCCTCCCGCGCGCGCTCCGCCTCCTCCTTCTGCGAGAGTACGTCCTCGCAAAAGGAGGCTACCGCTGACCAGGCCTCCTCGCTCCCCAGCATGGCGTCGACCACGCCGGGAAGCGAGAGGTCCGGTCCGACCACCGCGGTCAGACCGCGGCGCAGCTCGGCCCACGCCGGGCACACCTCGAGGGTGTGCTGCGCCGTGTCCTCCGCCGCGCCGCAGTCGTGGCACGCCGGGGTCTCCTCCCTCCCGATCCGGTGCAGGTGCGATCCGAAGCAGCCGTGCCCGGACAACACCTGCACCAGACGGAAAGAGAGGAAACCGTGGGACCGCTCGAGCCAGCCCTTCAGGACCGGACCGAGCGCGTCCAACGTCTGGCGGCCAAAGGCGGCGTTGGCGAGGTCCTCCGTCCAATGGAGGATGATGGCGTCCTTCGCCTCCTGCCGCACGGCCTCCCGCTCTTCGGCGACGGGGCGCTCCCCGAGCGCCTTCCGGTGCGCCGTCCACTCGTAGACTCTGGCAAGCACCCATGCCTCCAACTCCCAAGGAGGGGTGCCGGCCAGAGCGCACGCCGCCGAAAAGCCCACCGAGCGGTAAGCCCTCGCCACCCGCTGTGCAATGGCCCGCTGGGGCCTGCGGATGGCGGTCGCATTCTCCCTCCTATGGAGGGAGTCCGCCCAGATGGGTGCCCCGTAAAGGGCCATGCTCCGCAAGATACCGGCATAGAGGCGCCGGCATTTCGCCTTGGGCCCCCCCAGGTTTGGGAGGAGCCACGAGAGGGCGTCCGCGGCCTTCAACAGGCGCGTCGACAGCCCGCTGAAGTGCGGGCCGAAGCGCCACCTGTCGTCCAGCACCAGACCCAGATATTTCATCTGGGGCTGGACCCCTATACGGACGCCCTCCACGACGATGTGGGCGTCGGGAGGGCAGCGCTGCCGTGGACCGCGAAAGTACACGGCCTCCGTCTTGTGCAGCGCCACCTTCAATCCCAGGCGGCGGATCCTCTCTGCCACCAAGGATCCGCCAGCCGAGGCCAGACAGGCCGCATCCCCGAAGTTCCTCCCCCGGGCAGTGAGGAGAGTGTCATCCGCGTAGCAGATGACACTCGTGCCCGGGAGGAGGGCTCCCCGCAAGAGCCAATTGAACCCGATGTTCCACAAGGGGGGGCCAAGCACCGACCCCTGTGGAACACCGGACTCTGCCCCGTAGCGCCTCACGGTGGCCGTTTTGTCTACGAAGAGGACCTCTCGGTCCTCCAAGTAGCTGGCCAGGAGATCCCGCAGATATTGGGGCACTCCGTGATACCGGAGCGCCTCCAATATCGTCGAGTGGGGGACGGAGTTGAAGGCGTTGGCAATGTCGAATGACACCGCCAGCACTCCGTCCCCCGCCTCCACCGCCTCCTTCACCTGGCCCTTCAGTAGGGCCAGCGCGTCGATCGTCGAACGCCCACGGCGGAAACCGTATTGGGCGTCCGACAGATCCGGCCCTACCTCCCGCAAATGGCTGTCCAGCCTCCCGGCGACAATCCCCTCGAACAATTTACCGACCTCATCGAGCAGAACGATGGGCCGGTATGCCGAGGGGGAGTCCACCGGGCGTCCCTCCTTTCGGAGGAGGCATAGCTGCCCCTCCTTCCACAGTTTCGGGAACCTCCCAGCCGTAAAACACGCACTGAAGAGGTCCCGAAACCTGTCCTCCATTTGGGAGGCGGTGATCGCCACCACCCGTGCGGGGACGCCGTCCGGTCCGGGGGCAGTCTTCTTTGCGCGGAGGTTCAGAACCCCCGCGCAGAATTCCGCCGCCGTCACCGGGGGGACCTCCGCCTCCGGTGGAGCCGCCCCTTCAGGGGGATCCATTGTTGGTGGGACGAAGTCGGTCCTGCGCGGAAACAGGGACCGGACCACCCCATCCAACAATGCTGGCTCGAGGGTCTCCGACAGTGGGGGACCATAGGGGCGGAGCTGGTTCCGCGCCGCCTTATATGGTCTCCCATAGGGATCCCTGTCGAGACCCTCCAGCATCTCGGCCCTCGCCGAGTCTTGCGCAGCGCCCATTGCAGACTTGAGGGCCTCCGCAGCCTCTCGGTAAGAGGCGTACAGGCGGTCCTCCTCTGCCCGGACTCGATTTTGGGCGCTGCGCCGTCGGCTCCGCGTGTAGGCCCTTCTGGCCGCCACGCAGATGGCCCGGAGTCCCGCAAGCTCCTCCGTCCACCAGTAGACGGCACGACGGGGAGGCGGACGGCGAGACCGAGGCATGCTGGAGTTGCACACCTCGGTCAAGGACCCCCTGAGCCGGACCGCTGCGGCGTCAACGTCCGGGACCTCCTCGACAGGGGGAGGTGACAGCCAGTCCTGGAGAAAGGCGGCCTCCTTGGCTGCCTCCCGGTCCAGGCGGGTGAGTGCCCACCGCGGGAAGGGAGATTGCCCAGCGCGGGCCGTCCCCCTCCCCTGCTGGGTGGAGATGTCGAACCGCACGTAACGGTGGTCCGACAAGGTCTCCACCAGCTCCACCCGCCAGTTTACGACGCGGGCGGCCAGCGCGGGGGTGGCAAACGACACGTCCACCACCGACCCGCCCTGTTGCCGCACACACGTGTGGACCGCCCCCCTATTGAGGAGGGACACACCGCACGAGGCCGCCCAAAACTGGACGGCGCGTCCCCGGACGTTGCAACCGGCGGCCGGGTTGCCCCAGTCCACCGACTTGGCGTTTAGGTCGCCCAACACCACGACCTGGCGTGGCGCCGCCCTCCCTACGACAGCAGTGAGGACTTCGAGGAAATCCTCAAAGTCCGAGAGAGGGCGGTTTGGGGAGAAATACACCCCCACCATCGCTATCTCTCCCCACGCGGCGGCCACGTATCCCGGTCCCCTCTCTAAGAGCGAGAGGGGAGGGGAGTCTGTGGAAGACCGCGCCACCAACGCCACCAAGCCGTCTCGGTCGCCCAGCCAACGGCCAGGGACCGAGTAGGGTTCGGCGACCACCGCCAAGTCCACCAACCACTCAGCCATGGTCTGCATCAGCAGATCCTGGGCTGTCCTGCAGTGGTTGGTGTTCGCCTGAAGGATGCGATGTTCGACTGTGTCCATCAGTCGGACATCGCAACCTCCTCCGCAGCCGCCGCAGGAACGGCAACCTAACCTAACCTAACCTTTTTTTTTTTTTTTTTTTTTTTTTGTTTGCGCTGGGAAAAAATGCATTACGCATACCCTCCCATCGGGGGATGGGGGGTTATGTGGGACTCCCCGGTCTAACCCGGTATACCCACTAAAACGACCCAGCGACATTCCCGCTTCGTCTTAGTGGCGGGGGACTGGGAAACCGGCACAGCCTTTACGTCCAGTCCTCCGCCGACGATTGCCTTTCATGGCGGACCCCTCACACCCTCCCCGTAGGGAGGGGGACGGGCCCGGGAATGACCGACGAAGGTGGTGACGGGTGCAATGCGGGCTAAGGCACCCCCGTGCCTGTCGCCCGCCCGTCGCCACCATGAGGAGGGAGAGGACGGCGCCTTCTCCCCCTTCTTCGTCTGCGGAGCGGCGCAGCGAGAGGATCGTCCTCCCGCGCGCGTTCCGCCTCCTCCTTTTGCGAGATTACGTCCTCGCAAAAGGAGGCGACCGCTGCCCAGGCCTCCTCACTCCCCAGCATGGCGTTAACCACGCCGGGAAGCGAGAGGTCCGGTCCGACCACCGCGGTCAGACCGCGGCGCAGCTCGGACCAAGCCGGGCACACCTCGAGGGTGTGCTGCGCCGTGTCCTCCGCCGCGCCGCAGTCGTGGCACGCCGGGGTCTCCTCCCTCCCGATCCGGTGCAGGTGCGATCCGAAACAGCCATGCCCGGACAACACCTGGACCAGACGGAACGAGAGGAAACCGTGGGACCGCTCTAGCCAGCTCAGCAGGACCGGACCAAGCGCGTCCAACGTCCGGCGGCCAAAGGCGGCGGTGGCGAGGTCCTCCGTCCAGTGGAGGACGATGGCGTCCTTCGCCTCTCGCCGCACGGCCTCCCGCTCTTCGGCGACGGGGCGCTCTCCGAGCGCCTTCCGGTGCGCCTTCCACTCGTACACTTTGGCGAGCACCCAAGCCTCCAACTCCCAAGGAGGGGTGCCGGCCAGAGCGCACGCCGCCGAAAAGCCCACCGAGCGGTAGGCCCTCGCCACCCGCTGTGCAATGGCCCGTTGGGGCCTGCGGATGGCGGTCGCATTCTCCCTCCTATGGAGGGAGTCCGCCCAGATGGGTGCCCCGTAAAGGGCCATGCTCCGCAAGATGCCGGCATAGAGGCGCCGGCATTTCACCTTGGGCCCCCCCAGGTTTGGGAGGAGCCACGAGAGGGCGTCCGCGGCCTTCAACAGGCGCGTCGACAGCCCGCTGAAGTGTGGGCCGAAGCGCCACCTGTCGTCCAGCACCAGCCCCAGATATTTCATCTGGGGCTGGACCCCTATACGGACGCCCTCCACGACGATGTGGGCGTCGGGAGGGCAGCGCTGCCGGGGACCGCGAAAGTACACGGCCTCCGTCTTGTGCAGCGCCACCTTCAGTCCCAGGCGGCGGATCCTCTCTGCCACCAAGGATCCGCCAGCCGAGGCCAGACAGGCCGCGTCCCGAAAGCTCCTCCCCCGGGCAGTGAGGAGAGTATCGTCCGCGTAGCAGATGACACTCGTGCCCTGGAGGAGGGCTCCCCGCAGGAGCCAGTTGAACCCGATGTTCCACAGAGGGGGCCCCAGCACCGACCCCTGCGGAACACCGGACTCTGCGCCGTACCGCCTCACCGTGGCCGTCTTGTCCACGAGGAGGACCTCTCGGTCTTCCAAGTAGCTGGCCAGGAGGTTCCGCAGGTATTGGGGCACTCCGTGATACCGGAGCGCCTCCAGTATCGTCGAGTGGGGCACGGAGTTGAATGCGTTGGCAATGTCGAATGACACCGCCAGCACTCCGTCCCCCGCCTCCACCGCCTCCTTCACCTGGCCCTTGAGTAGGGCCAGCGCATCGATTGTTGAACGCTCTCGACGGAAGCCGAATTGGGCGTCCGACAGGTCCGGCCCTACCCCCCGCAAATGGCTATCAAGCCTGGAGGCGACAATCCCCTCGAACAATTTACCGACCTCATCAAGCAGGACGATGGGCCGGTATGCCGAGGGGGACTCCACCGGGCGTCCCTCCTTTCGGAGGAGGCATAGTTGCCCCTCCTTCCACAGTTTGGGGAACCTCCCAGTCGTAAAGCACGCGCTGAAGAGGTCCCGAAACCTGTCCTCCATTTCGGAGGCGGCGATCGCCACCACCCGTGCGGGGACACCGTCCGGTCCGGGGGCCGTCTTCTTCGCGCGGAGGTTGAGAACCCCCGCATAGAACTCCGCCGCCGTCACCGGGGGGACCTCCTCCTCTGGCGAAACCGCCCCTTGTGGGGGATCCATCGTTGGCGGGGTGAAGTCGGTCCTGTGCGGAAACAGGGACCGGACTACCCCATCCAGCAACGCAGGTTCCAGTGTCTCCGTCAGTGGGGGACCATAGGGGCGTAGCTGGCTCCGCGCCGCTTTGTATGGTCTCCCGTAAGGATCCCTGTCGAGATCCTCCAGCATCTCGGCCCTCGCCGAGTCTTCTGCAGCGCCCATTGCAGACTTGAGAACCGTTACGGCCTCTCGGTAAGAGGCGTATAGGCTGTCCTCTTCTTCCCGGACTCGGTTCTGGGCACTGCGCCGTCGGCTACGCGCGTATGCCCTTCTGGCCGCCACGCAGGCGGCCCGGAGCTCCGAAAGCTCCTCTGTCCACCAATAGACGGCACGACGGGGAGGCGGACGGCGAGACCGAGGCATGCTGGAGTTGCACACCTTGGTCAGGGACCCCCTGAGCCGGACCGCTGCGGCATCCACGTCTCTCGGGACCTCGACAGGGGGCGACAGCCAGTCCTGGAGAAAGGCCGCCTCTTTGGCTGCCTCCCGATCCAGGCGGGTGAGTGCCCACCGCGGGAAGGGAGATTGCCCAGCGCGGGCCATCCCACCCGCCTGGGTGGAGATGTCAAACCGCACATATCGGTGGTCCGACAAGGTCTCCACCATCTCTACCCGCCAGCTGGCGACGCGGGCAGCTAGCGCGGGGGTGGCAAACGAGACGTCCACCACCGACCCACCCTGTTGCCGCACACACGTGTGGACCGCCCCCCTATTGAGGAGGGACACACCGCATGAGGTCGCCCAAAACTCAACGGCGCGCCCCCGGACATTGCAACTGGCGGCCGGGTTGCCCCAGGCCACTGACTTGGCGTTCAAGTCACCCAACACTATGACTTGGCGCGGCGCCACCCTCCCTACGACTGCGGTGAGGATCTCGAGGAAATCCTCAAAGTCCGAGAGAGGGCGGTTTGGGGAGAAGTAGACCCCCACCAGGGCCATGTCTCCCCACGCGGCGGCCACGTATCCCGGTCCCCTCTCTAAGAGCGAGAGGGGAGGGGAGTCTGTGGAAGACCGCGACACCAACGCCACCAAGCCGTCCCTGTCACCCAGCCAACGGCCAGGGACCGAGTAAGGCTCGGCAACCACCGCCAAGTCCACCAACCACTCAGCCATGGTCTGCATCAGCAGATCCTGGGCTGCCCTGCAGTGGTTTGTGTTCGCCTGAAGTATGCGATGTTCGATCCTATCCATTAGTCGGACATGGCACTTCCCTCCGCAGTCGCCGCAGGAACGACGGTGCTAGCGGCAGCAGTAGGCTTGGTCGGCGCCTGCGCTTTGCCCCGCTTTGGGGGAGGATTGCAGTTCCTCCCCTTCATAACGTGGCCTGCCGGGCAGCCACTGGCGGCACACACCGCGCAGTGCGGCGTGGCGACCTCGCAGGAGGCGGCTTTGTGGCCGTCCTTGCCGCAGCGGAAGCACGTGTCCGTCCTGTCTACCGTGGACGGACACAGGGCCCGGGTGTGTCCGATGCCGAAGCACCGGAAACAACGCTGAGGCTGGTCCTCGAGTGCCCGGACTGCACCCGAGCTAAATCCGACTGTAAGCCGTCCCTTGGCAAGGACGGCTTTGGCAGCGGCGATTGGGCACTCGAGGCGAATGGTGCCCATGCCGCCGCGGCCGGGCCTTATGTCCCGGCCTTGGACCGCCGCGACGCCACAGCCCCCTATCGCCGCGACCGCCGCCACCACCTCCTCCTTGGTGACGGAGTCGTCTAGGTCCGTCACCTCTATTGCCGCAGACTTGACCGGTCGGGCCACCTTGGCTGAATCTGCGATGACCTCCTGCAGCTTGGCTGCAAAGAGGTCCGCATGGGCACTCCCCTCTGCCCCCGGGAACTCGAAAATTCGAGCACCGGCTTGGGTCCGCCGGCAGGACACACTGCCGATCCCGAGTTGGGTCGGATCGGCATTGCCGCGCGCCCGCACCAAAATGGAAGCGTATGTCTCCCCTCGCTCCGCAGCCTCCGCGGTGAGCGTCACCACGACGGCCGCGGTTTTTGGGGGGACTAGCTGCCTCCCTTTTCCTTTCCCATTCCCTTTGCCCTTCCACTTTCCCTTGCCGGTCGTGTGTGACTGACTGGGAGCGGTGGTGGCGGGGACGACAGCGACGGCCGTGGCCGACTTCTTGCCTTTGCCCTTCCCCTTACGGACCACTTCCGTCCACTTGTTGGACGGGGTGGTTGAAGGGAGAAGGGCGTCTTCCACCTGGGAGGAGGAGGACGGCCCTGGCTCGGACTGCCTCTTATCCGCCGCAAGCGGTGGTCGGAGGCGTTTCTCTGGCAAGAGCCGGTCCTCGATTCCTGCTAAACAGGCTCTTGTGAAGGCCCTCTCCTCCATTACGACCTTGCGGATGATATCCTCAAGGTTGGAGGAGGGGCTTTCCGCCGCAGGACTCGTCTCGGCTCGTAGTGGCCGGGCCGTGGCTTCAGCCAGCTTCTGATGAAGCTGGCTGACCTCCGACTGCAGGCGATCTATCTTCGCCTGCATTTGCCGCGTCTCGTCGGTGGCCTTCCGCCGGACCAGCTCCGCGACGACACCGCGCATGCTCGCGGCCCTGCTCTTGAGGGCCTTCTGAAAGGTCCCCTTTAGGTTGGAGGACTTAGAGGCGACCTCCACAATCTCCTCCTCATCCTCCTCCGCCATTCTCTCCAGCTCCGCCAGAGAATGGTCCGCGTACAGAACGCGGGACGCACCGTACCCGGACCTAGCCCGTGCGACTTGCGCCCGCATCTCCTTCGCAACGACCCGCTCCTCCAGCTCTTGCTGAAGCTGTGCCCGCCGAGCCAGGTCCAACTGGCGTTGGGCGTCCGCGAGCCCAACGACATGGGTATCCGCGGCCGCCGTCGGCTTTTTTGCCTTCGGCAGCCTCGTTGACCCCGAGGCCGAGGAGCCCTCGGACCCACCGCCACGTCGGACCCGCTTCCGCGACCGACAGTCGTCTGCATCCGACACAGTGATAAGCGAGTCGTTGTCAGACGACTCGTTTACCCCTCCAAAGAAACTAGCCGCAGACGGCGCGCGGCTGGTCTCTGACGCCGGAGCGTCGGAGTGGCCCTGAGAAGGGCCCTTTGGTTGGCCCTGAGAAGGGCCTTTGGGTTGGCCCTGAGAAGGGCCTTTTTGTTTTAAAAATCGCCCGCAAGCGTCCCGCGTAGGGTTAGGCATAGCCTCCGCAGGATCGTAGGTCACACAACAAGACAAAGATAAAATACGCTACGATGGCACAGAGCACTTTGGCCAACCCAGTCTGCCACTCCGTTACGGTGGTCAGAACTGGGCTGTTTCCAGGGGACACGACGTGGACGTAAGCTCTGTGGGGGGGTCCCCCAACCTAACCTAACCTAACCTAACCTAACCTAACCTAACCTAACCTGGGTTTCGGAGGTATCCCTGCTTGAAAATTTGGTTTTTTACCAAAATAAAGAACCAAAAGTGGTTACAAGAGGATATCTCCGGAACCACCGGTCCAAAAACCCCGGTGTTTGGGCTTTCCGCACTTGACTCGGCGAGACCAACCCACTGGAGTGGCTTTCAGCCTGAAAAATTTTTATTTCAGGAAAACGCCTGAAAAGCGTCGCACCTTATACTATACGGTCTGCTTATATCACCAGTGGAAATCCCAGCCCTCTACGACTCTCCGTTGGGAAGTTATGGTTGTTTCAAGTTTTTCCAAAATGGCCGCAGTTCTGTCAAAGACGTACTTTGACAGCGGATAACTTCCTTCGGGAGAATCGTAGACCCCCCGAGTTTGGGCTCTCCCAACTCGGCCTGAACTCCACTGTCCGCTGAAATTGCTTTCAGGGTCCCGAAATTTTTTAGCTCCAAACCGCCTGAAATCTTGGGGTATGAAGGGCAATGAGTCCCTGACAGTAAAGTCAAAAACTGCAATTTAGGTTGGAGGACTTAGAGGCGACCTCCACAATCTCCCCCTCGTCCTCCTCCGCCATTCTCTCCAGCTCGGCCAGAGAGTAGTCCGCGTAAAGAACGCGGGTCGCACCGTACCCGGACTTGGCCCGGGCAGCATGCGCCCGCTTCTCTTTGGCAGCAACCTGCTCTTCTAGCTCGTGCTGGAGTTGCGCCCGCCGAGCCAGGTCCAACTGGCGTTGGGCATCCGCGAGCCCAACGACATGGGTATCCGCGGCCGCCGTCGGCTTTTTAGCCTTCGGCAGCCTCGTCGACCCCGAGGCCGAGGAGCCCTCGGACCCACCGCTCCGGTGGACCCGCTTCCGTGGACGGGAGTCGTCCGCGTCCGACACAGTAACAAGTGAGTCGTTGTCAGACGACTCACTCACCCTTCCGAAGAAGCTAGCCGCAGACGGCGCGCGGCTAGTTTCTGACGCCGGAGCGTCAGGGTGGCCCTGAGAAGGGCCCTCTGGTTGGCCCTGAGAAGGGCCTTTGGGTTGGCCCTGAGAAGGGCCTTTTGGTTTTAAAAAGCGCCCGCAGGCGTCCCGCGAGGGTTTAGGCATAGCCTCCGCAGGATCGTAGGTTCAACAAGGCAAAGATAAAATACGCTACGAGAGCACAGAGCACTTTGGCCAACCCAGTCTGCCACTCCGTTACGGTGGTCAGAACTGGGCTGTTTCCAGGGGACACGACGTGGACGTAAGCTCTGTGGGGGGGTCCCCCACCTAACCTAACCTAACCTAACCTAACCTAACCTAACCTTTTTTTTTTTTTTTTTTTTTTTTTTTTGCGCTGGGAAAAAAATGCATTACGCATACCCTCCCATCGGGGGATGGGGGGGTTATGTGGGACTCCCCGGTCTAACCCGGTATACCCACTAAAACGACCCAGCGACATTCCCGCTTCGTCTTAGTGGCGGGGGACTGGGAAACCGGCACAGCCTTTACGTCCAGTCCTCCGCCGACGATTGCCCTTCATGGCGGACCCCTCACACCCTCCCCGTAGGGAAGGGGACGGGCCCGGGAATGACCGACGAAGGTGGTGACGGGTGCAATGCAGGCTAAGGCACCCCCGTGCCTGTCGCCCGCCCGTCGCCACACTGAGGAGGGAGAGGACGGCGCCTTCTCCCCCTTCTTCGTCTGCGGAGCGGCGCAGCGAGAGGATCGTCCTCCCGCGCGCGTTCCGCCTCCTCCTTTTGCGAGATTACGTCCTCGCAAAAGGAGGCGACCGCTGCCCAGGCCTCCTCACTCCCCAGCATGGCGTTGACCACGCCGGGAAGCGAGAGGTCCGGTCCGACCACCGCGGTCAGACCGCAGCGCAGCTCGGCCCACGCCGGGCACACCTCGAGGGTGTGCTGCGCCGTGTCCTCCGCCGCGCCGCAGTCGTGGCACGCCGGGGTCTCCTCCCTCCCGATCCGGTGCAGGTGCGATCCGAAGCAGCCGTGCCCGGACAACACCTGCACCAGACGGAAAGAGAGGAAACCGTGGGACCGCTCGAGCCAGCCCTTCAGGACCGGACCGAGCGCGTCCAACGTCCGGCGGCCAAAGGCGGCGTTGGCGAGGTCCTCCGTCCAATGGAGGACGATGGCGTCCTTCGCCTCCTGCCGCACGGCCTCCCGCTCTTCGGCGACGGGGCGCTCCCCGAGCGCCTTCCGGTGCGCCGTCCACTCGTAGACTCTGGCAAGCACCCATGCCTCCAACTCCCAAGGAGGGGTGCCGGCCAGAGCGCACGCCGCCGAAAAGCCCACCGAGCGGTAAGCCCTCGCCACCCGCTGTGCAATGGCCCGCTGGGGCCTGCGGATGGCGGTCGCATTCTCCCTCCTATGGAGGGAGTCCGCCCAGATGGGTGCCCCGTAAAGGGCCATGCTCCGCAAGATACCGGCATAGAGGCGCCGGCATTTCGCCTTGGGCCCCCCCAGGTTTGGGAGGAGCCACGAGAGGGCGTCCGCGGCCTTCAACAATCGCGTCGACAGCCCGCTGAAGTGCGGGCCGAAGCGCCACCTGTCGTCCAGCACCAGACCCAGATATTTCATTTGGGGCTGGACCCCTATACGGACGCCCTCCACGACGATGTGGGCGTCGGGAGGGCAGCGCTGCCGTGGACCGCGAAAGTACACGGCCTCCGTCTTGTGCAGCGCCACCTTCAATCCCAGGCGGCGGATCCTCTCTGCCACCAAGGATCCGCCAGCCGAGGCCAGACAGGCCGCATCCCCGAAGTTCCTCCCCCGGGCAGTGAGGAGAGTGTCATCCGCGTAGCAGATGACACTCGTGCCCGGGAGGAGGGCTCCCCGCAAGAGCCAATTGAACCCGATGTTCCACAAGGGGGGGCCAAGCACCGACCCCTGTGGAACACCGGACTCTGCCCCGTAGCGCCTCACGGTGGCCGTTTTGTCTACGAAGAGGACCTCTCGGTCCTCCAAGTAGCTGGCCAGGAGATCCCGCAGATATTGGGGCACTCCGTGATACCGGAGCGCCTCCAATATCGTCGAGTGGGGGACGGAGTTGAAGGCGTTGGCAATGTCGAATGACACCGCCAGCACTCCGTCCCCCGCCTCCACCGCCTCCTTCACCTGGCCCTTCAGTAGGGCAAGCGCGTCGATCGTCGAACGCCCACGGCGGAAACCATATTGGGCGTCCGACAGATCCGGCCCTACCTCCCGCAAATGGCTGTCCAGCCTCCCGGCGACAATCCCCTCGAACAATTTACCGACCTCATCGAGCAGAACGATGGGCCGGTATGCCGAGGGGGAGTCCACCGGGCGTCCCTCCTTTCGGAGGAGGCATAGCTGCCCCTCCTTCCACAGTTTCGGGAACCTCCCAGCCGTAAAACACGCACTGAAGAGGTCCCGAAACCTGTCCTCCATTTGGGAGGCGGCGATCGCCACCACCCGTGCGGGGACGCCGTCCGGTCCGGGGGCTGTCTTCTTTGCGCGGAGGCTCAGAACCCCCGCGCAGAGTTCCGCCGCCGTCACCGGGGGGACCTCCGCCTCCGGTGGAGCCGCCCCTTGCGGGGGATCCATTGTTGGTGGGGCGAAGTCGGTCCTGCGCGGAAACAGGGACCGGACCACCCCATCCAACAATGCTGGCTCGAGGGTCTCCGACAGTGGGGGGCCATAGGGGCGGAGCTGGTTCCGCGCCGCCTTATATGGTCTCCCATAGGGATCCCTGTCGAGACCCTCCAGCATCTCGGCCCTGGCCGAGTCTTGCGCAGCGCCCATTGCAGATTTGAGGGCCTCCGCAGCCTCTCGGTAAGAGGCGTACAGGCGGTCCTCCTCTGCCCGGACTCGGTTTTGGGCGCTGCGCCGTCGGCTCCGCGTGTAGGCCCTTCTGGCCGCCACGCAGGTGGCCCGGAGTCCCGCCAGCTCCTCCGTCCACCAGTAGACGGCACGACGGGGAGGCGGACGGCGAGACCGAGGCATGCTGGAGTTGCACACCGCGGTCAAGGACCCCCTGAGCCGGACCGCTGCGGCGTCAACGTCCGGGACCTCCTCGACAGGGGGAGGCGACAGCCAGTCCTGGAGAAAGGCGGCCTCCTTGGCTGCCTCCCGGTCCAGGCGGGTGAGTGCCCACCGCGGGAAGGGAGATTGCCCAGCGCGGGCCGTCCCCCTCCCCTGCCGGGTGGAGATGTCGAACCGCACGTAACGGTGGTCCGACAAGGTCTCCACCAGCTCCACCCGCCAGTTCACAACGCGGGCGGCCAGCGCGGGGGTGGCAAACGACACGTCCACCACCGACCCGCCCTGTTGCCGCACACACGTGTGGACCGCCCCCCTATTGAGGAGGGACACACCGCACGAGGCCGCCCAAAACTGGACGGCGCGTCCCCGGACGTTGCAACCGGCGGCCGGGTTGCCCCAGTCCACCGACTTGGCGTTTAGGTCGCCCAACACCACGACCTGGCGTGGCGCCGCCCTCCCTACGACAGCAGTGAGGACTTCGAGGAAATCCTCAAAGTCCGAGAGAGGGCGGTTTGGGGAGAAATACACCCCCACCATCGCTATCTCTCCCCACGCGGCGGCCACGTATCCCGGTCCCCTCTCTAAGAGCGAGAGGGGAGGGGAGTCTGTGGAAGACCGCGCCACCAACGCCACCAAGCCGTCTCGGTCGCCCAGCCAACGGCCAGGGACCGAGTAGGGTTCGGCGACCACCGCCAAGTCCACCAACCACTCAGCCATGGTCTGCATCAGCAGATCCTGGGCTGTCCTGCAGTGGTTGGTGTTCGCCTGAAGGATGCGATGTTCGACTGTGTCCATCAGTCGGACATCGCAACCTCCTCCGCAGCCGCCGCAGGAACGGCGGTGTTAGCGGCAGCAGCAGGCGCAGGCCCGGTCGGCGCCTGCGCTTTGCCACGCTTAGGGGGAGGAATACACTTCCTCCCCTTCATTACGTGGCCTGATCGGCGGCCACTGGCGGCACACACCGCACAGTGCGGCGTGGCGGCCTTGCAGGAGGCGGCTTTGTGGCCCTCCTTGCCGCAGCGGTAGCATGTGTCCGTCCTGTCTACCTTAGACGGACACAGAGGCCTGGTGTGGCCGATGCCGAAGCACCGGAAACAACGCAGAGGCTGGTCCTCGAGTGCCCGGACTGCGCCCGAGCTGAACCCGACTTGAAGCCGTCCTTTCGCAAGGACGGCTTTGGCAGCGGCGATTGGGCACTCGAGGCGGATTGTGCCCATACCACCGCGGCCGGGCCTTATGTCCCGGCCTTGGACCGCCGCGGCGCCACAGCCCCCTACCGCTGCGACCGCCGCCACCACCTCCTCCTTGGTGACGGAGTCATCCAGCTCCGTCACCTCAATGGCCGCCGACTTGACCGGCCGGGCCACCTTGGCAGAGTCCGCGATGACCTCTTGCAGCTTGGCTGCAAAGAGGTCCGCGCGGGCACCCCCTTCGGTCCCCGGGAACTCGAAAATTCGAGCCCCGGCTTGGGTCCGCCGGCAAGACACACTGCCGATCCCCAGTTGGGTGGGATCGGCATTGGCCCGCGCCCGCACCAAAATAGACGCGTACGTCTCCCCGCGCTCCGCAGCCTCCGCGGTGAGCGTCACCACGACGGCCGCGGTTTTTGGGGGGACTAGGTGTCTATTTCCCCTCCCTTTCCCTTTCCCATTTCCCGTACCGGTCGTCTGCGACTGGCTGGGAGCGGTGGTGGCGGGGACGACAGGGACGGCCGTTACCGTCTTCTTCCCTTTGCCCTTCCCCTTACGGACCACTTCCGTCCACTCGTTGGACGGGGTGGTTGAAGGCAGAAGGGCGTCTTCCACCTGGGAGGAGGAGGACGGCCCCGGCTCGCACTGCCTCTTATCCGCCGCAAGTGGCGGTCGGAGGCGTTTCTCGGGCAAGAGCCGGTCCTCGATGCCCGCTAAGCAGGCTCTTGTGAAGGCCCTCTCCTCCATTACAACCTTGCGGATGATATCCTCAAGGTTGGAGGAGGGGCCCTCCACCACAGAGCACGTCTCGGCTAGTTGTGGCCGGGCCGAGGCAGGGCCCTCTGCCACAGGGCTCGCCTTGGCCTGTTGTGGCCGGGCCGCGGCTTCAGCGAGCTTTTGGTGAAGCTGGCTGACCTCCGACTGCAGACAATCTATTCTCGCCTGCAGTTGCCGCGTCTCGTCGGTGGTCGTCCGCTTCACCAACTCAGCGACGACACCACGCAGGCTCGCGGCCCTGCATTTTAGGGCCTTTTGAAACGTGCCCTTTAAGTTAGAGGACTTAGAGGCGACCTCTATGATCCCCTCCTCGTCCTCCTCTGCCATCCTTTGCAGCTCCTCCAGGGACTGGTCCGCGTACAGAACGCGTGACGCACCGTACCCAGACTTGGCCCGGGCAACGTGCGCACGCTTCTCCTTGGCGGCAACCCGCTCCTCCAACTCTTGCTGGAGCTGCGCCTTCCGGGCCAGGTCCACCTGGCGCTGGGCGTCCGCGAGCCCAACGACGTGGGTATCCGCGGCCGTTGTCGTTGGCTTTTTAGCCTTCGACAACGTTTTGGACCCCGAAGCCGAGGAGCTCTCGGACCCACAGCTCCGGAAGACCCGCTTCCGCGATCGAGAGCCACTCGCATCCAACCCTCCAACAACCGAGTCGCTGTCAGACGACTCTGCCCCGCCGAAGTAGCTAGCCGCAGACGGCGCGCGGCTACACTCTGATGTTGGAGCGTCGGGGTGGCCCTGAGAAGGGCCCTTTGGTTGGCCCTGAGAAGGGCCTTTGGGTTGGCCCTGAGAAGGGCCTTTGGGTTGGCCCTGAGAAGGGCCGTTTGGTTGGCCCTGAGAAGGGCCTTTTGGTTTTAAAAAGCGCCCGCAGGCGTCCCGCGAGGGTTTCGGCATTCCGCAGAATCGTAGTAAAAGGCAATGAATAAAATACGCTACGATAGCACAGAGCACTTTGGCCAACCCAGTCTGCCACTCCGTTACGGTGGTCAGAACTGGGCTGTTTCCAGGGGACACGACGTGGACGTAAGCTCTGTGGGGGAGTCCCCCAACCTAACCTAACCTAACCTAACCTTTTTTTTTTTTTTTTTTTTGTCACTGGGAAAAAATGCATTACGCATACCCTCCCATCGGGGGACGGGAGGGGTATGTGGGACTCCCCGGGCGGACCCGGTATACCCACTAAAACGACCCAGCGCATTCCCGCTTCGTCCGAGTGGCGGGGGACTGGGAAACCGGCACAGCCTTTACTTCCAGTCCTCCGCCGACGATTGCAAGGCAGACCCCCCTCACACCCTCACGGGTGTGGGGGGGTCGGGAATGACCGACGAAGATGACGGGTGCAATGCGGGCGCAGGCACCCCCGTGCCTGTAGCCCGCCCGTCACCATGAGGAGGGAGGGCTCGACGCCTTCTCCCCCTTCTTCGTCTGCGGAGCGGCGCAGCGAGAGGATCGTCCTCCCGCGCGCGCTCCGCCTCCTCCTTCTGCGAGAGTACGTCCTCGCAAAAGGAGGCTACCGCTGACCAGGCCTCCTCGCTCCCCAGCATGGTGTCGACCACGCCGGGAAGCGAGAGGTCCGGTCCGACCACCGCGGTCAGACCGCGGCGCAGCTCGGCCCACGCCGGGCACACCTCGAGGGTGTGCTGCGCCGTGTCCTCCGCCGCGCCGCAGTCGTGGCACGCCGGGGTCTCCTCCCTCCCGATCCGGTGCAGGTGCGATCCGAAGCAGCCGTGCCCGGACAACACCTGCACCAGACGGAAAGAGAGGAAACCGTGGGACCGCTCGAGCCAGCCCTTCAGGACCGGACCGAGCGCGTCCAACGTCCGGCGACCAAAGGCGGCGTTGGCGAGGTCCTCCGTCCAATGGAGGACGATGGCGTCCTTCGCCTCCTGCCGCACGGCCTCCCGCTCTTCGGCGACGGGGCGCTCCCCGAGCGCCTTCCGGTGCGCCGTCCACTCGTACACTCTGGCGAGCACCCATGCCTCCAACTCCCAAGGAGGGGTGCCGGCCAGAGCGCACGCCGCCGAAAAGCCCACTGAGCGGTAAGCCCTCGCCACCCGCTGTGCAATGGCCCGTTGGGGCCTGCGGATGGCGGTCGCATTCTCCCTCCTATGGAGGGAGTCCGCCCAGATGGGTGCCCCGTAAAGGGCCATGCTCCGCAAGATGCCTGCATAGAGGCGCCGGCATTTCGCCTTGGGCCCCCCCCAGGTTTGGGAGGAGCCACGAGAGAGCGTCCGCGGCCTTCAACAGGCGCGTCGACAGCCCGCTGAAGTGCGGGCCGAAGCGCCACCTCTCATCCAGCACCAGCCCCAGATATTTCATCTGGGGCTGGACCCCTATACGGACGCCCTCCACGACGATGTGGGCGTCGGGAGGGCAGCGCTGCCGTGGACCGCGAAAGTACACGGCCTCCGTCTTGTGCAGCGCCACCTTCAATCCCAGGCGGCGGATCCTCTCTGCCACCAAGAATCCGCCAGCCGAGGCCAGACAGGCCGAATCCCCGAAGTTCCTCCCCCGGGCAGTGAGGAGAGTGTCGTCCGCGTAGCAGATGACACTCGTGCCCGGGAGGAGGGCTCCCCGCAAGAGCCAATTGAACCCGATGTTCCACAAGGGGGGGCCAAGCACCGACCCCTGTGGAACACCGGACTCTGCCCCGTAGCGCCTCACGGTGGCCGTTTTGTCTACGAAGAGGACCTCTCGGTCCTCCAAGTAGCTGGCCAGGAGATCCCGCAGATATTGGGGCACTCCATGGTACCGGAGCGCCTCCAATATGGTCGAGTGGGGGACGGAGTTGAAGGCGTTGGCAATGTCGAATGACACCGCCAGCACTCCGTCCCCCGCCTCCACCGCCTCCTTCACCTGGCCCTTGAGTAGGGCCAGCGCGTCGATCGTCGAACGCCCACGGCGGAAACCGTATTGGGCGTCCGACAGATCCGGCCCTACCTCCCGCAAATGGCTTTCCAGCCTCGCGGCGACAATCCCCTCGAACAATTTACCGACCTCATCGAGCAGAACGATGGGCCGGTATGCCGAGGGGGAGTCAACCGGGCGACCCTCCTTTCGGAGGAGGCATAGCTGCCCCTCCTTCCACAGTTTCGGGAACCTCCCAGCCGTAAAACACGCACTGAAGAGGTCCCGGAACCTGTCCTCCATTTGGGAGGCGGCGATCGCCACCACCCGTGCGGGGACGCCGTCCGGTCCGGGGGCGGTCTTCTTTGCGCGGAGGTTCAGAACCCCTGCGCAGAATTCCGCCGCCGTCACCGGGGGAACCTCCGCCTCCGGTGGAGCCGCCCCTTGCGGGGGATCCATTGTTGGTGGGGCGAAGTCGGTCCTGCGCGGAAACAGGGACCGGACCACCCCATCCAACAATGCTGGCTCGAGGGTCTCCGACAGTGGGGGACCATAGGGGCGGAGCTGGTTCCGCGCCGCCTTATATGGTCTCCCATAGGGATCCCTGTCGAGACCCTCCAGCATCTCGGCCCTCGCCGAGTCTTGCGCAGCGCCCATTGCAGACTTGAGGGCCTCCGCAGCCTCTCGGTAAGAGGCGTACAGGAGGTCCTCCTCTGCCCGGACTCGGGTTTGGGCACTGCGCCGTCGGCTCCGCGTGTAGGCCCTTCTGGCCGCCACGCAGGTGGCCCGGAGTCCCGCCAGCTCCTCCGTCCACCAGTAGACGGCACGACGAGGAGGCGGACGGCGAGACCGAGGCATGCTGGAGTTGCACACCTCGGTCAAGGACCCCCTGAGCCGGACCGCTGTGGCGTCAACGTCCGGGACCTCCTCGACAGGGGGAGGCGACAGCCAGTCCTGGAGAAAGGCGGCCTCCTTGGCTGCCTCCCGGTCCAGGCGGGTGAGTGCCCACCGCGGGAAGGGAGATTGCCCAGCGCGGGCCGTCCCCCTCCCCTGCCGGGTGGAGATGTCGAACCGCACGTAACGGTGGTCCGACAAGGTCTCCACCAGCTCCACCCGCCAGTTCACGACGCGGGCGGCCAGCGCGGGGGTGGCAAACGACACGTCCACCACCGACCCGCCCTGTTGCCGCACACACGTGTGGACCGCCCCCCTGTTGAGAAGGGACACACCGCACGAGGCTGCCCAAAACTGGACGGCGCGTCCCCGGACGTTGCAACCGGCGGCCGGGTTGCCCCAGTCCACCGACTTGGCGTTTAGGTCGCCCAACACCACGACCTGGCGTGGCGCCGCCCTCCCTACGACAGCAGTGAGGACTTCAAGGAAATCCTCAAAGTCCGAGAGAGGGCGGTTTGGGGAGAAATACACCCCCACCATCACTATCTCTCCCCACGCGGCGGCCACGTATCCCGGTCCCCTCTCTAAGAGCGAGAGGGGAGGGGAGTCTGTGGAAGACCGCGCCACCAACGCCACCAAGCCGTCTCGGTCGCCCAGCCAACGGCCAGGGACCGAGTAGGGTTCGGCGACCACCGCCAAGTCCACCAACCACTCAGCCATGGTCTGCATCAGCAGATCCTGGGCTGTCCTGCAGTGGTTGGTGTTCGCCTGAAGGATGCGATGTTCGACTGTGTCCATCAGTCGGACATCGCAACCTCCTCCGCAGCCGCCGCAGGAACGGCGGTGTTAGCGGCAGCAGCAGGCGCAGGCCCGGTCGGCACCTGCGCTTTGCCACGCTTAAACCTAACCTAACCTAACCTACCCTTTTTTTTTTTTTTTTTTTTTTTGTCGCTGGGAAAAAATGCATTACGCATACCCTCCCATCGGGGGACGGGAGGGGTATGTGGGACTCCCCGGGCGGACCCGGTATACCCACTAAAACGACCCAGCGCATTCCCGCTTCGTCCGAGTGGCGGGGGACTGGGAAACCGGCACAGCCTTTACTTCCAGTCCTCCGCCGACGATTGCAAGGCAGACCCCCCTCACACCCTCACGGGTGTGGGGGGGTCGGGAATGACCGACGAAGATGACGGGTGCAATGCGGGCGCAGGCACCCCCGTGCCTGTAGCCCGCCCGTCACCATGAGGAGGGAGGGCTCGACGCCTTCTCCCCCTTCTTCGTCTGCGGAGCGGCGCAGCGAGAGGATCGTCCTCCCGCGCGCGCTCCGCCTCCTCCTTCTGCGAGAGTACGTCCTCGCAAAAGGAGGCTACCGCTGACCAGGCCTCCTCGCTCCCCAGCATGGCGTCGACCACGCCGGGAAGCGAGAGGTCCGGTCCGACCACCGCGGTCAGACCGCGGCGCAGCTCGGCCCACGCCGGGCACACCTCGAGGGTGTGCTGCGCCGTGTCCTCCGCCGCGCCGCAGTCGTGGCACGCCGGGGTCTCCTCCCTCCCGATCCGGTGCAGGTGCGATCCGAAGCAGCCGTGCCCGGACAACACCTGCACCAGACGGAAAGAGAGGAAACCGTGGGACCGCTCGAGCCAGCCCTTCAGGACCGGACCAAGCGCGTCCAACGTCCGGCGGCCAAAGGCGGCGTTGGCGAGGTCCTCCGTCCAATGGAGGACGATGGCGTCCTTCGCCTCCTGCCGCACGGCCTCCCGCTCTTCGGCGACGGGGCGCTCCCCGAGCGCCTTCCGGTGCGCCGTCCACTCGTAGACTCTGGCAAGCACCCATGCCTCCAACTCCCAAGGAGGGGTGCCGGCCAGAGCGCACGCCGCCGAAAAGCCCACCGAGCGGTAAGCCCTCGCCACCCGCTGTGCAATGGCCCGCTGGGGCCTGCGGATGGCGGTCGCATTCTCCCTCCTATGGAGGGAGTCCGCCCAGATGGGTGCCCCGTAAAGGGCCATGCTCCGCAAGATACCGGCATAGAGGCGCCGGCATTTCGCCTTGGGCCCCCCCAGGTTTGGGAGGAGCCACGAGAGGGCGTCCGCGGCCTTCAACAGGCGCGTCGACAGCCCGCTGAAGTGCGGGCCGAAGCGCCACCTGTCGTCCAGCACCAGACCCAGATATTTCATCTGGGGCTGGACCCCTATACGTACGCCCTCCACGACGATGTGGGCGTCGGGAGGGCAGCGCTGCCGTGGACCGCGAAAGTACACGGCCTCCGTCTTGTGCAGCGCCACCTTCAATCCCAGGCGGCGGATCCTCTCTGCCACCAAGGATCCGCCAGCCGAGGCCAGACAGGCCGCATCCCCGAAGTTCCTCCCCCGGGCAGTGAGGAGAGTGTCATCCGCGTAGCAGATGACACTCGTGCCCGGGAGGAGGGCTCCCCGCAAGAGCCAATTGAACCCGATGTTCCACAAGGGGGGGCCAAGCACCGACCCCTGTGGAACACCGGACTCTGCCCCGTAGCGCCTCACGGTGGCCGTTTTGTCTACGAAGAGGACCTCTCGGTCCTCCAAGTAGCTGGCCAGGAGATCCCGCAGATATTGGGGCACTCCGTGATACCGGAGCGCCTCCAGTATCGTCGAGTGGGGGACGGAGTTGAAGGCGTTGGCAATGTCGAATGACACCGCCAGCACTCCGTCCCCCGCCTCCACCGCCTCCTTCACCTGGCCCTTCAGTAGGGATAGCGCGTCGATCGTCGAACGCCCACGGCGGAAACCGTATTGGGCGTCCGACAGATCCGGCCCTACCTCCCGCAAATGGCTTTCCAGCCTCGCGGCGACAATCCCCTCGAACAATTTACCGACCTCATCGAGCAGAACGATGGGCCGGTATGCCGAGGGGGAGTCAACCGGGCGACCCTCCTTTCGGAGGAGGCATAGCTGCCCCTCCTTCCACAGTTTCGGGAACCTCCCAGCCGTAAAACACGCACTGAAGAGGTCCCGGAACCTGTCCTCCATTTGGGAGGCGGCGATCGCCACCACCCGTGCGGGGACGCCGTCCGGTCCGGGGGCGGTCTTCTTTGCGCGGAGGTTCAGAACCCCTGCGCAGAATTCCGCCGCCGTCACCGGGGGAACCTCCGCCTCCGGTGGAGCCGCCCCTTGCGGGGGATCCATTGTTGGTGGGGCGAAGTCGGTCCTGCGCGGAAACAGGGAGCGGACCACCCCATCCAACAATGCTGGCTCGAGGGTCTCCGACAGTGGGGGACCATAGGGGCGGAGCTGGTTCCGCGCCGCCTTATATGGTCTCCCATAGGGATCCCTGTCGAGACCCTCCAGCATCTCGGCCCTCGCCGAGTCTTGCGCAGCGCCCATTGCAGACTTGAGGGCCTCCGCAGCCTCTCGGTAAGAGGCGTACAGGAGGTCCTCCTCTGCCCGGACTCGGGTTTGGGCACTGCGCCGTCGGCTCCGCGTGTAGGCCCTTCTGGCCGCCACGCAGGTGGCCCGGAGTCCCGCCAGCTCCTCCGTCCACCAGTAGACGGCACGACGGGGAGGCGGACGGCGAGACCGAGGCATGCTGGAGTTGCACACCTCGGTCAAGGACCCCCTGAGCCGGACCGCTGCGGCGTCAACGTCCGGGACCTCCTCGACAGGGGGAGGCGACAGCCAGTCCTGGAGAAAGGCGGCCTCCTTGGCTGCCTCCCGGTCCAGGCGGGTGAGTGCCCACCGCGGGAAGGGAGATTGCCCAGCGCGGGCCGTCCCCCTCCCCTGCCGGGTGGATATGTCGAACCGCACGTAACGGTGGTCCGACAAGGTCTCCACCAGCTCCACCCGCCAGTTCACGACGCGGGCGGCCAGCGCGGGGGTGGCAAACGACACGTCCACCACCGACCCGCCCTGTTGCCGCACACACGTGTGGACCGCCCCCCTGTTGAGAAGGGACACACCGCACGAGGCCGCCCAAAACTGGACGGCGCGTCCCCGGACGTTGCAACCGGCGGCGGGGTTGCCCCAGTCCACCGACTTGGCGTTTAGGTCGCCCAACACCACGACCTGGCGTGGCGCCGCCCTCCCTACGACAGCAGTGAGGACTTCAAGGAAATCCTCAAAGTCCGAGAGAGGGCGGTTTGGGGAGAAATACACCCCCACCATCGCTATCTCTCCCCACGCGGCGGCCACGTATCCCGGTCCCCTCTCTAAGAGCGAGAGGGGAGGGGAGTCTGTGGAAGACCTCGCCACCAACGCCACCAAGCCGTCTCGGTCGCCCAGCCAACGGCCAGGGACCGAGTAGGGTTCGGCGACCACCGCCAAGTCCACCAACCACTCAGCCATGGTCTGCATCAGCAGATCCTGGGCTGTCCTGCAGTGGTTGGTGTTCGCCTGAAGGATGCGATGTTCGACTGTGTCCATCAGTCGGACATCGCAACCTCCTCCGCAGCCGCCGCAGGAACGGCGGTGTTAGCGGCAGCAGCAGGCGCAGGCCCGGTTGGCGCCTGCGCTTTGCCACGCTTAGGGGGAGGAATACACTTCCTCCCCTTCATTACGTGGCCTGATCGGCGGCCACTGGCGGCACACACCGCACAGTGCGGCGTGGCGGCCTTGCAGGAGGCGGCTTTGTGGCCCTCCTTGCCGCAGCGGTAGCATGTGTCCGTCCTGTCTACCTTAGACGGACACAGAGGCCTGGTGTGGCCGATGCCGAAGCACCGGAAACAACGCAGAGGCTGGTCCTCGAGTGCCCGGACTGCGCCCGAGCTGAACCCGACTTGAAGCCGTCCTTTCGCAAGGACGGCTTTGGCAGCGGCGATTGGGCACTCGAGGCGGATTGTGCCCATACCACCGCGGCCGGGCCTTATGTCCCGGCCTTGGACCGCCGCGGCGCCACAGCCCCCTACCGCTGCGACCGCCGCCACCACCTCCTCCTTGGTGACGGAGTCATCCAGCTCCGTCACCTCAATGGCCGCCGACTTGACCGGCCGGGCCACCTTGGCAGAGTCCGCGATGACCTCTTGCAGCTTGGCTGCAAAGAGGTCCGCGCGGGCTCCCCCTTCGGTCCCCGGGAACTCGAAAATTCGAGCCCCGGCTTGGGTCCGCCGGCAAGACACACTGCCGATCCCCAGTTGGGTGGGATCGGCATTGGCCCGCGCCCGCACCAAAATAGACGCGTACGTCTCCCCGCGCTCCGCAGCCTCCGCGGTGAGCGTCACCACGACGGCCGCGGTTTTTGGGGGGACTAGGTGTCTATTTCCCCTCCCTTTCCCTTTCCCATTTCCCGTACCGGTCGTCTGCGACTGGCTGGGAGCGGTGGTGGCGGGGACGACAGGGACGGCCGTTACCGTCTTCTTCCCTTTGCCCTTCCCCTTACGGACCACTTCCGTCCACTCGTTGGACGGGGTGGTTGAAGGCAGAAGGGCGTCTTCCACCTGGGAGGAGGAGGACGGCCCCGGCTCGCACTGCCTCTTATCCGCCGCAAGCGGCGGTCGGAGGCGTTTCTCGGGCAAGAGCCGGTCCTCGATGCCCGCTAAGCAGGCTCTTGTGAAGGCCCTCTCCTCCATTACAACCTTGCGGATGATATCCTCAAGGTTGGAGGAGGGGCCCTCCACTACAGAGCACGTCTCGGCTAGTTGTGCCCGGGCCGAGGCAGGGCCCTCTGCCACAGGGCTCGCCTTGGCCTGTTGTGGCCGGGCCGCGGCTTCAGCGAGCTTTTGGTGAAGCTGGCTGACCTCCGACTGCAGACAATCTATTCTCGCCTGCAGTTGCCGCGTCTCGTCGGTGGTCGTCCGCTTCACCAACTCAGCGACGACACCACGCAGGCTCGCGGCCCTGCATTTTAGGGCCTTTTGAAACGTGCCCTTTAAGTTGGAGGACTTAGAGGCGACCTCTATGATCCCCTCCTCGTCCTCCTCTGCCATCCTTTGCAGCTCCTCCAGGGACTGGTCCGCGTACAGAACGCGTGACGCACCGTACCCAGACTTGGCCCGGGCAACGTGCGCACGCTTCTCCTTGGCGGCAACCCGCTCCTCCAGCTCTTGCTGGAGCTGCGCCTTCCGGGCCAGGTCCACCTGGCGCTGGGCGTCCGCGAGCCCAACGACGTGGGTATCCGCGGCCGTTGTCGTCGGCTTTTGAGCCTTCGACAATGGTTTGGACCCCGAAGCCGAGGAGCTCTCGGACCCACAGCTTCGGAAGACCCTCTTCCGCGATCGAGAGCCACTCGCATCCAACCCTCCAACAACCGAGTCGCTGTCAGACGACTCTGCCCCGCCGAAGTAGCTAGCCGCAGACGGCGCGCGGCTACACTCTGATGTTGGAGCGTCAGGGAGGCCCTGAGAAGGGCCTTTTGGTTGGCCCTGAGAAGGGCCTTTGGGTTGGCCCTGAGAAGGGCCTTTTGGTTGGCCCTGAGAAGGGCCGTTTGGTTGGCCCTGAGAAGGGCCTTTTGGTTTTAAAAAACGCCCGCAGGCGTCCCGCGAGGGTTTGGGCATTCCGCAGACTCGTACTATAAAGGCAATGAATAAAATGAGCTACGAGAGCACAGAGCACTTTGGCCAACCCAGTCTGCCACTCCGTTACGGTGGTCAGAACTGGGCTGTTTCCAGGGGACACGACGTGGACGTAAGCTCTGTGGGGGGGTCCCCCAACCTAACCTAACCTAACCTAACCTAACCTAACCAGTCTCACGGCGCCCCCCGCAGCGACCGGATCACTTTTAAGCCGCTCCGCGCTCAAAAAATCGTTAAAAATAGTCAAAGTAAGCAAAAACACCCGAGTTTTTGCACAAAGTTGCGCGCTAACGAGATAGTACTGACAGTGGAAAAAATTTTCGAAATCGGTGGAAAACTCGCGAAGATAAAAGCAAAAAACCAAAAATTTAACCTAAAAAGTGGACCAAAAAAGTGAAAAAGTGAAACGCTGCTCGATCTAGATCGATGACCTAGTGTTTTTGGACTGCCCTTCGCAACACCTGGACGAGCTCCACTTCCTGGCTGAGTTTGGGATTTTTCCCGTGAAAACTCGCCGAGTTACAGGACAAAAAGGGAAATCCACGTGGACACGAGGTCAAGTTCCAGCAGTCGGAGGAGGAAACCGAAATCGAGGATAGGCGCAGAAAGCAAAACCTTTTCACCCGACACCTTGATCGCCGAAATTGGACCACCCTTTGGCAAGTTACAAATTTTCAAAAATTACCAAAACGTTTTCAAAATTCAAACCTTCATAAATCAAAATTTAGATCGACAACATATTATTTTTCGGACCCTAAAAAACAGTGTATAGTGCAGAGAACCTAATTACAAAATTTCAGAATTTTTGGACCTGTAAATAAAAAGCTATAAATTTCCAATAAATTCCCTTTAAATATATATCCAGCTAAATATAAACAATAAAAATCCGGAAAAATTCGACAAGGCGATTCAGACCACGATCAAGACAAATCTGGTCGAAAATAAATTTTCCACCACCTGGATCTGACAGAAACGCCTATTTGCAGAAAGTGGTTCCACCCCCATAAATTTGACCACCTGCCAAAAATAAGCAGGTCACATTATAAAAAAGATCTTGGACGGACCTGGAGCGGAACCTCACCAGCTTCCAGAATCTGATGAACACAGGAAGATTGGACAAGAACTGGAATTTCTGTCAAATTGTTTCCAAACATCTGCCCGGAACGCCATTACCACTTAAGTTTGTCGGGGTTGTAACCCTGGAACGGAGCTTCGGATCGCAAAAATAACCGAAAATCGAATCTCTCTGCGAGAAGCGATCTTAAGGTCGACTACCCTGGACATTTCACCACCAGCTCGCCAGGGTCAAGATTTTACCTTTCCAGGGGAATATCTTCTAAACGGGACCAGCTGCCGGAACCGTACCGGTGCCAGCAGTTGGAGGAGCATCCACCCTACAACCCGACATAGGACACAGCCCAGTCAACACCACCCTCTGGAGCCGGCACCCCCGGGAAGACTTTGGACGGCGCTGGGGCGGCGAAGAACAGCGGCCGAACGAAGACACCTAGTTAAGTAGATAGATTAGTTCATAGATTAAGCTTAGGATTAAGAACCATTTTCACCGCATCCTTGGACAAAGTTTCAACCCTCTAGGGCTAACTCACCCTTATGACCTAGAAATATTTTTATTATCAAAATATTTAAGTAAAACACGTTTTTAAGTGGCCCTCAGCCAAACAATCATTTATTTTATATAATCACATTTCCGGGATACCAACCCCTTCTAATAAACCACCCCTTCCCCCGACAAAATACTTTCCCATCCAAATCCCAATCTAACCAACAAGCGGCCCTCAGCCATACTGTGGTACCACAGTCTACAACCCCGGGATAATCCTCCCCCCCCCAACACACCCCCCCTCACCCCTCCAAAATATTCTATCCTAATCCTACAATAACCTTCAAAATACCCCATTAACAACCCAAATCCTAAACCCTCCTTACCACATAAGGACTGTTTACACCCAGTAGGGTCCGTTTACACCCTGCATATGCTAAAAAAGCCATATCTTGGTAACGAGAGGAGATAGCGCAGATTTGACCTCAAAATTAGCCTCTGTGGTTTCGAAGAAACCACGGTGAAAGTCGCATAAGAGGTATCCATCCCCCCTCCTTTTTCCCTTTTTCCTTAACCTCCCCCTCCCTCCATCCTTCAACGGGCCATATCTCGGGAACGGAAGGAGATAGAGACTCCTCGACCTCAAATTCAGCCTTTGTGGTCAAGACACCACGGCTAAAGTCGTATAAAAGGCACCCTTCCCCACCCAAGTGGACCCTCCCCCAACCCTTACACCCTAAAAAACCGTATCTCGGAAAGTACACAAGCTAGAATTATTTGGATTGCGGATTTGCACTGCTTGACTTTGACTCCCCATTTACAGGGTTAAAACCTGACCTCAAGCCACAGTGCACTATTAACAGTAGTTCCATTTACACTTTTACTCTATAGTTAAGATTTAATTTTATTTTTACTTTTACTTTACCATATTATATTATTTACACGCGGACAACTTTCCCCGTTCCCTGGCAGTGCCCTTTACACACTGACCACATAACATCCAACAGGCGGGCAACTCTAGTAACCAAAAATGATGTCCGGAATCCGCACCCCAGCAACAGGGAGAGGGGCGATGGCCGGCGCCGGCGGAACACAGACGGCTACGTCGACAGTCAAAACGCCACTGTCGCCATCGGCTGGAACCTCTGGTGCCGTCGCTTCCCCCCCCCCCACCACCACCACTCCCAGACAGATGGGACAGCCGGCACAGGCGCTGGACGCCGCTAAAACCTTCATCCGGAGGCCAGAGCGGAAAAGGAGGTCCCTAGACATAATGGATGCCTACAAACTGCAGAATAACATCTTTGCCACATCGTCCACTGACAAACTGTTACAAGAGGTCATGAAGACATTCGAGGACATACCGACCAGAGTCCAAGGTTATCCCCAGATGCGGAAGGATATCAAGATCTTCTTGGAAACTCAATCGGACAAGTGCCTGCGGACCTTATTCGAGTTGAGTAAGCGAGTTAAGAGCCTGGAGACAGCGCCCGGAACGGTTCCTCCCGCAACTGACATCAAGCCTACCCCACCCGAACTGTCGGAGGATATCATGGGAAGCCTAAAAAGGGTCGAATTGAACCTGGAGACGCGGCTCAACCAACTCGAGGAGAAGGTCTCGAAAGTCACCTCGGACATCAAAGAGGAAATAAACGACAGCGGCGCTGACCTCTTGGACAAGCTTAGCGATCAGATCGAGGAACTCAGCTGCAAGATTGAGGTGGGGCAGGGAGTCCTCGAGCTCAGAATAGATGAAGCCGCCAGGGACGTCAAGGAGGCCATAAAGAGAGTGGAGCCTGACACAACAACCGAGATGCCGTCATACGCCAGCGTCACCGCAGCCAGACCCGGGTATCGACCGGCACTTCACTCGATGGCGGTCACCCTCGAGGGCGGACAGGAGACTGCGGACGAGGTATTAGCTAGAGTGAAGAAGGCGGTCGATGCCAGGGAAACTGGCCTAAGAATTAACAAAGTCCGGAAGGCCAAAAACCAGACGGTCATTCTGGGGTGCAATACAGAAGAAGATTTTAAAAGGGTGAAAGAAAGGATCGAGAGCCGAGGCGGAGGCCTAATAGTAGCGCCGATGAAAAACAAAGACCCGCTCGTCGTCTTAAAAGACGTCTTCTTAGACAGCGAAGATGATGAAATGGTGAAGGCGCTCTACTCTCAAAATGATAATATCTTTAAGGACCTAGACCAAGAAGAGAGAGAAATGGTTATAAAATATAAGAAAAGGACAAGAAACCCGAAAACGGCACACGTTGTCGTCCAAGTCAGACCCAAAGTATGGCAGAGGATGACGGAGGCTGGGGCTCTTTACCTTGACCTGCAAAGGGTCAGGGTGGAGGACCAGTCGCCGCTCATCCAATGCACTAAGTGCTTAGCGTTCGGACACGGCCGGAAATTTTGCACTGAGAGTGTGGACAGGTGCAGTCACTGCGGAGGACCGCACCTACGCGAAAAATGCGTGGAGTACGTTGCAGGAAATGGACCGCAGTGCTGCAACTGCTCACACTCAAAGTTGCAGAGGACTGACCACAACGCCTTCAGCGTGGAGTGCCCGGTCCGCAAAAAATGGGACTATTTGGCTCGGACGACAACGGCGTATGCCTAGACTGTTTCTCGAGGCACTCTTAACACACGCAACACACACAAGAACACACGCACCACACACAGGAACACACCAAAACAGCAACACAAACTGGGAGTACATTGCAGAAGTAAATTACAACTACGAAGCGAACATATACATGGAAACCAAAAATCAACACCAAGCACAGATATACAAAATATATAGTAAATATATACGCATATATCAAAACACACACACAACACCAAACACACACCCTAAACAACCCCTGAAAACGTTAAGAACAATAAAAATCTTAGTACAAGAATCGACAATAAATATGTATCATAAGTATATATTATATTATTGCCAAAATAATAAAGGAAATAAACAAATAAAAATAGGTGAAAGGAAATTACATAAGCCGTAAAACAGTCCAAAAAATTAGGTTCAAACTATATGTCCAAAACCGAAAACAAGAATAGAAAATTGTGTCACGAAAAATGAGCTCATTATGTTAGAAATAAGTTAAGTAAAACCACTATGTTAGAAAATAAAAAGTAAGTAATACATTAGGATAAACCATGTACTGAAATATAAAATAAGGAAATAGATGTAAAACTAGCCATGTAAGAAATTAAACTAGATACCTAAATTAGAATATAAAAAATAAAGTAGAATAAGAATACAAATGTCTAAACATAACATAGAAATAAGAGATAATGTCCACAAAGTAGTTAATTATTAAATTAGAAGATTAAAATAAATAAAAAAAAAAAAAAAAAAAACTTATCATATGGAAAAATAGCTGTAAAGAAATAGACTTAACGAAACAAGATTGTCAACAAATGTGAAAAGAGCCAACAATGTTAATAAAATCAATTTGTTTGCCTTAATACCTAAATAAAGAAAAATAAAAGAAGTAGGAAATAGCTAGAATAGCGGGAGTCCCACCCGGCTAAGAATGAAAGGATGTGTGAAAGAAAGACAAAGTATGAAGCATGAAAGTGCGAGAGGAATAAATGATAGAACTGGAATGAATGAGAAATTTAGAATAACAAGAGCCCGTTGGAAGGAACGGGGAAAAACACAAAAAAAATAAAAAAAAAAAAAAAAAAAAAAAACCTAACCTAACCTAACCTAACCTAACCTAACCTAACCTAACCTAACCTTTTTTTTTTTTTTTTTTTTTTTTTTTTTTTTTTGACGCTGGGAAAAAATGCATTACGCATACCCTCCCATCGGGGGACGGGAGGGGTATGTGGGACTCCCCGGGCGGACCCGGTATACCCACTAAAACGACCCAGCGCATTCCCGCTTCGTCCGAGTGGCGGGGGACTGGGAAACCGGCACAGCCTTTACTTCCAGTCCTCCGCCGACGATTGCAAGGCAGATCCCCCTCACACCCTCACGGGTGTGGGGGGGTCGGGAATGACCGACGAAGATGACGGGTGCAATGCGGGCGCAGGCACCCCCGTGCCTGTAGCCCGCCCGTCACCATGAGGAGGAAGGGCTCGACGCCTTCTCCCCCTTCTTCGTCTGCGGAGCGGCGCAGCGAGAGGATCATCCTCCCGCGCGCGCTCCGCCTCCTCCTTCTGCGAGAGTACGTCCTCGCAAAAGGAGGCTACCGCTGACCAGGCCTCCTCGCTCCCCAGCATGGCGTCGACCACGCCGGGAAGCGAGAGGTCCGGTCCGACCACCGCGGTCAGACCGCGGCGCAGCTCGGCCCACGCCGGGCACACCTCGAGGGTGTGCTGCGCCGTGTCCTCCGCCGCGCCGCAGTCGTGGCACGCCGGGGTCTCCTCCCTCCCGATCCGGTGCAGGTGCGATCCGAAGCAGCCGTGCCCGGACAACACCTGCACCAGACGGAAAGAGAGGAAACCGTGGGACCGCTCGAGCCAGCCCTTCAGGACCGGACCGAGCGCGTCCAACGTCTGGCGGCCAAAGGCGGCGTTGGCGAGGTCCTCCGTCCAATGGAGGATGATGGCGTCCTTCGCCTCCTGCCGCACGGCCTCCCGCTCTTCGGCGACGGGGCGCTCCCCGAGCGCCTTCCGGTGCGCCGTCCACTCGTAGACTCTGGCAAGCACCCATGCCTCCAACTCCCAAGGAGGGGTGCCGGCCAGAGCGCACGCCGCCGAAAAGCCCACCGAGCGGTAAGCCCTCGCCACCCGCTGTGCAATGGCCCGCTGGGGCCTGCGGATGGCGGTCGCATTCTCCCTCCTATGGAGGGAGTCCGCCCAGATGGGTGCCCCGTAAAGGGCCATGCTCCGCAAGATACCGGCATAGAGGCGCCGGCATTTCGCCTTGGGCCCCCCCAGGTTTGGGAGGAGCCACGAGAGGGCGTCCGCGGCCTTCAACAGGCGCGTCGACAGCCCGCTGAAGTGCGGGCCGAAGCGCCACCTGTCGTCCAGCACCAGACCCAGATATTTCATCTGGGGCTGGACCCCTATACGGACGCCCTCCACGACGATGTGGGCGTCGGGAGGGCAGCGCTGCCGTGGACCGCGAAAGTACACGGCCTCCGTCTTGTGCAGCGCCACCTTCAATCCCAGGCGGCGGATCCTCTCTGCCACCAAGGATCCGCCAGCCGAGGCCAGACAGGCCGCATCCCCGAAGTTCCTCCCCCGGGCAGTGAGGAGAGTGTCATCCGCGTAGCAGATGACACTCGTGCCCGGGAGGAGGGCTCCCCGCAAGAGCCAATTGAACCCGATGTTCCACAAGGGGGGGCCAAGCACCGACCCCTGTGGAACACCGGACTCTGCCCCGTAGCGCCTCACGGTGGCCGTTTTGTCTACGAAGAGGACCTCTCGGTCCTCCAAGTAGCTGGCCAGGAGATCCCGCAGATATTGGGGCACTCCGTGATACCGGAGCGCCTCCAATATCGTCGAGTGGGGGACGGAGTTGAAGGCGTTGGCAATGTCGAATGACACCGCCAGCACTCCGTCCCCCGCCTCCACCGCCTCCTTCACCTAGCCCTTCAGTAGGGCCAGCGCGTCGATCGTCGAACGCCCACGGCGGAAACCGTATTGGGCGTCCGACAGATCCGGCCCTACCTCCCGCAAATGGCTGTCCAGCCTCCCGGCGACAATCCCCTCGAACAATTTACCGACCTCATCGAGCAGAACGATGGGCCGGTATGCCGAGGGGGAGTCCACCGGGCGTCCCTCCTTTCGGAGGAGGCATAGCTGCCCCTCCTTCCACAGTTTCGGGAACCTCCCAGCCGTAAAACACGCACTGAAGAGGTCCCGAAACCTGTCCTCCATTTGGGAGGCGGTGATCGCCACCACCCGTGCGGGGACGCCGTCCGGTCCGGGGGCAGTCTTCTTTGCGCGGAGGTTCAGAACCCCCGCGCAGAATTCCGCCGCCGTCACCGGGGGGACCTCCGCCTCCGGTGGAGCCGCCCCTTCAGGGGGATCCATTGTTGGTGGGACGAAGTCGGTCCTGCGCGGAAACAGGGACCGGACCACCCCATCCAACAATGCTGGCTCGAGGGTCTCCGACAGTGGGGGACCATAGGGGCGGAGCTGGTTCCGCGCCGCCTTATATGGTCTCCCATAGGGATCCCTGTCGAGACCCTCCAGCATCTCGGCCCTCGCCGAGTCTTGCGCAGCGCCCATTGCAGACTTGAGGGCCTCCGCAGCCTCTCGGTAAGAGGCGTACAGGCGGTCCTCCTCTGCCCGGACTCGATTTTGGGCGCTGCGCCGTCGGCTCCGCGTGTAGGCCCTTCTGGCCGCCACGCAGATGGCCCGGAGTCCCGCAAGCTCCTCCGTCCACCAGTAGACGGCACGACGGGGAGGCGGACGGCGAGACCGAGGCATGCTGGAGTTGCACACCTCGGTCAAGGACCCCCTGAGCCGGACCGCTGCGGCGTCAACGTCCGGGACCTCCTCGACAGGGGGAGGTGACAGCCAGTCCTGGAGAAAGGCGGCCTCCTTGGCTGCCTCCCGGTCCAGGCGGGTGAGTGCCCACCGCGGGAAGGGAGATTGCCCAGCGCGGGCCGTCCCCCTCCCCTGCTGGGTGGAGATGTCGAACCGCACGTAACGGTGGTCCGACAAGGTCTCCACCAGCTCCACCCGCCAGTTTACGACGCGGGCGGCCAGCGCGGGGGTGGCAAACGACACGTCCACCACCGACCCGCCCTGTTGCCGCACACACGTGTGGACCGCCCCCCTATTGAGGAGGGACACACCGCACGAGGCCGCCCAAAACTGGACGGCGCGTCCCCGGACGTTGCAACCGGCGGCCGGGTTGCCCCAGTCCACCGACTTGGCGTTTAGGTCGCCCAACACCACGACCTGGCGTGGCGCCGCCCTCCCTACGACAGCAGTGAGGACTTCGAGGAAATCCTCAAAGTCCGAGAGAGGGCGGTTTGGGGAGAAATACACCCCCACCATCGCTATCTCTCCCCACGCGGCGGCCACGTATCCCGGTCCCCTCTCTAAGAGCGAGAGGGGAGGGGAGTCTGTGGAAGACCGCGCCACCAACGCCACCAAGCCGTCTCGGTCGCCCAGCCAACGGCCAGGGACCGAGTAGGGTTCGGCGACCACCGCCAAGTCCACCAACCACTCAGCCATGGTCTGCATCAGCAGATCCTGGGCTGTCCTGCAGTGGTTGGTGTTCGCCTGAAGGATGCGATGTTCGACTGTGTCCATCAGTCGGACATCGCAACCTCCTCCGCAGCCGCCGCAGGAACGGCAACCTAACCTAACCTAACCTTTTTTTTTTTTTTTTTTTTTTTTTGTTTGCGCTGGGAAAAAATGCATTACGCATACCCTCCCATCGGGGGATGGGGGGTTATGTGGGACTCCCCGGTCTAACCCGGTATACCCACTAAAACGACCCAGCGACATTCCCGCTTCGTCTTAGTGGCGGGGGACTGGGAAACCGGCACAGCCTTTACGTCCAGTCCTCCGCCGACGATTGCCTTTCATGGCGGACCCCTCACACCCTCCCCGTAGGGAGGGGGACGGGCCCGGGAATGACCGACGAAGGTGGTGACGGGTGCAATGCGGGCTAAGGCACCCCCGTGCCTGTCGCCCGCCCGTCGCCACCATGAGGAGGGAGAGGACGGCGCCTTCTCCCCCTTCTTCGTCTGCGGAGCGGCGCAGCGAGAGGATCGTCCTCCCGCGCGCGTTCCGCCTCCTCCTTTTGCGAGATTACGTCCTCGCAAAAGGAGGCGACCGCTGCCCAGGCCTCCTCACTCCCCAGCATGGCGTTAACCACGCCGGGAAGCGAGAGGTCCGGTCCGACCACCGCGGTCAGACCGCGGCGCAGCTCGGACCAAGCCGGGCACACCTCGAGGGTGTGCTGCGCCGTGTCCTCCGCCGCGCCGCAGTCGTGGCACGCCGGGGTCTCCTCCCTCCCGATCCGGTGCAGGTGCGATCCGAAACAGCCATGCCCGGACAACACCTGGACCAGACGGAACGAGAGGAAACCGTGGGACCGCTCTAGCCAGCTCAGCAGGACCGGACCAAGCGCGTCCAACGTCCGGCGGCCAAAGGCGGCGGTGGCGAGGTCCTCCGTCCAGTGGAGGACGATGGCGTCCTTCGCCTCTCGCCGCACGGCCTCCCGCTCTTCAGCGACGGGGCGCTCTCCGAGCGCCTTCCGGTGCGCCTTCCACTCGTACACTTTGGCGAGCACCCAAGCCTCCAACTCCCAAGGAGGGGTGCCGGCCAGAGCGCACGCCGCCGAAAAGCCCACCGAGCGGTAGGCCCTCGCCACCCGCTGTGCAATGGCCCGTTGGGGCCTGCGGATGGCGGTCGCATTCTCCCTCCTATGGAGGGAGTCCGCCCAGATGGGTGCCCCGTAAAGGGCCATGCTCCGCAAGATGCCGGCATAGAGGCGCCGGCATTTCACCTTGGGCCCCCCCAGGTTTGGGAGGAGCCACGAGAGGGCGTCCGCGGCCTTCAACAGGCGCGTCGACAGCCCGCTGAAGTGTGGGCCGAAGCGCCACCTGTCGTCCAGCACCAGCCCCAGATATTTCATCTGGGGCTGGACCCCTATACGGACGCCCTCCACGACGATGTGGGCGTCGGGAGGGCAGCGCTGCCGGGGACCGCGAAAGTACACGGCCTCCGTCTTGTGCAGCGCCACCTTCAGTCCCAGGCGGCGGATCCTCTCTGCCACCAAGGATCCGCCAGCCGAGGCCAGACAGGCCGCGTCCCGAAAGCTCCTCCCCCGGGCAGTGAGGAGAGTATCGTCCGCGTAGCAGATGACACTCGTGCCCTGGAGGAGGGCTCCCCGCAGGAGCCAGTTGAACCCGATGTTCCACAGAGGGGGCCCCAGCACCGACCCCTGCGGAACACCGGACTCTGCGCCGTACCGCCTCACCGTGGCCGTCTTGTCCACGAGGAGGACCTCTCGGTCTTCCAAGTAGCTGGCCAGGAGGTTCCGCAGGTATTGGGGCACTCCGTGATACCGGAGCGCCTCCAGTATCGTCGAGTGGGGCACGGAGTTGAATGCGTTGGCAATGTCGAATGACACCGCCAGCACTCCGTCCCCCGCCTCCACCGCCTCCTTCACCTGGCCCTTGAGTAGGGCCAGCGCATCGATTGTTGAACGCTCTCGACGGAAGCCGAATTGGGCGTCCGACAGGTCCGGCCCTACCCCCCGCAAATGGCTATCAAGCCTGGAGGCGACAATCCCCTCGAACAATTTACCGACCTCATCAAGCAGGACGATGGGCCGGTATGCCGAGGGGGACTCCACCGGGCGTCCCTCCTTTCGGAGGAGGCATAGTTGCCCCTCCTTCCACAGTTTGGGGAACCTCCCAGTCGTAAAGCACGCGCTGAAGAGGTCCCGAAACCTGTCCTCCATTTCGGAGGCGGCGATCGCCACCACCCGTGCGGGGACACCGTCCGGTCCGGGGGCCGTCTTCTTCGCGCGGAGGTTGAGAACCCCCGCATAGAACTCCGCCGCCGTCACCGGGGGGACCTCCTCCTCTGGCGAAACCGCCCCTTGTGGGGGATCCATCGTTGGCGGGGTGAAGTCGGTCCTGTGCGGAAACAGGGACCGGACTACCCCATCCAGCAACGCAGGTTCCAGTGTCTCCGTCAGTGGGGGACCATAGGGGCGTAGCTGGCTCCGCGCCGCTTTGTATGGTCTCCCGTAAGGATCCCTGTCGAGATCCTCCAGCATCTCGGCCCTCGCCGAGTCTTCTGCAGCGCCCATTGCAGACTTGAGAACCGTTACGGCCTCTCGGTAAGAGGCGTATAGGCTGTCCTCTTCTTCCCGGACTCGGTTCTGGGCACTGCGCCGTCGGCTACGCGCGTATGCCCTTCTGGCCGCCACGCAGGCGGCCCGGAGCTCCGAAAGCTCCTCTGTCCACCAATAGACGGCACGACGGGGAGGCGGACGGCGAGACCGAGGCATGCTGGAGTTGCACACCTTGGTCAGGGACCCCCTGAGCCGGACCGCTGCGGCATCCACGTCTCTCGGGACCTCGACAGGGGGCGACAGCCAGTCCTGGAGAAAGGCCGCCTCTTTGGCTGCCTCCCGATCCAGGCGGGTGAGTGCCCACCGCGGGAAGGGAGATTGCCCAGCGCGGGCCATCCCACCCGCCTGGGTGGAGATGTCAAACCGCACATATCGGTGGTCCGACAAGGTCTCCACCATCTCTACCCGCCAGCTGGCGACGCGGGCAGCTAGCGCGGGGGTGGCAAACGAGACGTCCACCACCGACCCACCCTGTTGCCGCACACACGTGTGGACCGCCCCCCTATTGAGGAGGGACACACCGCATGAGGTCGCCCAAAACTCAACGGCGCGCCCCCGGACATTGCAACTGGCGGCCGGGTTGCCCCAGGCCACTGACTTGGCGTTCAAGTCACCCAACACTATGACTTGGCGCGGCGCCACCCTCCCTACGACTGCGGTGAGGATCTCGAGGAAATCCTCAAAGTCCGAGAGAGGGCGGTTTGGGGAGAAGTAGACCCCCACCAGGGCCATGTCTCCCCACGCGGCGGCCACGTATCCCGGTCCCCTCTCTAAGAGCGAGAGGGGAGGGGAGTCTGTGGAAGACCGCGACACCAACGCCACCAAGCCGTCCCTGTCACCCAGCCAACGGCCAGGGACCGAGTAAGGCTCGGCAACCACCGCCAAGTCCACCAACCACTCAGCCATGGTCTGCATCAGCAGATCCTGGGCTGCCCTGCAGTGGTTTGTGTTCGCCTGAAGTATGCGATGTTCGATCCTATCCATTAGTCGGACATGGCACTTCCCTCCGCAGTCGCCGCAGGAACGACGGTGCTAGCGGCAGCAGTAGGCTTGGTCGGCGCCTGCGCTTTGCCCCGCTTTGGGGGAGGATTGCAGTTCCTCCCCTTCATAACGTGGCCTGCCGGGCAGCCACTGGCGGCACACACCGCGCAGTGCGGCGTGGCGACCTCGCAGGAGGCGGCTTTGTGGCCGTCCTTGCCGCAGCGGAAGCACGTGTCCGTCCTGTCTACCGTGGACGGACACAGGGCCCGGGTGTGTCCGATGCCGAAGCACCGGAAACAACGCTGAGGCTGGTCCTCGAGTGCCCGGACTGCACCCGAGCTAAATCCGACTGTAAGCCGTCCCTTGGCAAGGACGGCTTTGGCAGCGGCGATTGGGCACTCGAGGCGAATGGTGCCCATGCCGCCGCGGCCGGGCCTTATGTCCCGGCCTTGGACCGCCGCGACGCCACAGCCCCCTATCGCCGCGACCGCCGCCACCACCTCCTCCTTGGTGACGGAGTCGTCTAGGTCCGTCACCTCTATTGCCGCAGACTTGACCGGTCGGGCCACCTTGGCTGAATCTGCGATGACCTCCTGCAGCTTGGCTGCAAAGAGGTCCGCATGGGCACTCCCCTCTGCCCCCGGGAACTCGAAAATTCGAGCACCGGCTTGGGTCCGCCGGCAGGACACACTGCCGATCCCGAGTTGGGTCGGATCGGCATTGCCGCGCGCCCGCACCAAAATGGAAGCGTATGTCTCCCCTCGCTCCGCAGCCTCCGCGGTGAGCGTCACCACGACGGCCGCGGTTTTTGGGGGGACTAGCTGCCTCCCTTTTCCTTTCCCATTCCCTTTGCCCTTCCACTTTCCCTTGCCGGTCGTGTGTGACTGACTGGGAGCGGTGGTGGCGGGGACGACAGCGACGGCCGTGGCCGACTTCTTGCCTTTGCCCTTCCCCTTACGGACCACTTCCGTCCACTTGTTGGACGGGGTGGTTGAAGGGAGAAGGGCGTCTTCCACCTGGGAGGAGGAGGACGGCCCTGGCTCGGACTGCCTCTTATCCGCCGCAAGCGGTGGTCGGAGGCGTTTCTCTGGCAAGAGCCGGTCCTCGATTCCTGCTAAACAGGCTCTTGTGAAGGCCCTCTCCTCCATTACGACCTTGCGGATGATATCCTCAAGGTTGGAGGAGGGGCTTTCCGCCGCAGGACTCGTCTCGGCTCGTAGTGGCCGGGCCGTGGCTTCAGCCAGCTTCTGATGAAGCTGGCTGACCTCCGACTGCAGGCGATCTATCTTCGCCTGCATTTGCCGCGTCTCGTCGGTGGCCTTCCGCCGGACCAGCTCCGCGACGACACCGCGCATGCTCGCGGCCCTGCTCTTGAGGGCCTTCTGAAAGGTCCCCTTTAGGTTGGAGGACTTAGAGGCGACCTCCACAATCTCCTCCTCATCCTCCTCCGCCATTCTCTCCAGCTCCGCCAGAGAATGGTCCGCGTACAGAACGCGGGACGCACCGTACCCGGACCTAGCCCGTGCGACTTGCGCCCGCATCTCCTTCGCAACGACCCGCTCCTCCAGCTCTTGCTGAAGCTGTGCCCGCCGAGCCAGGTCCAACTGGCGTTGGGCGTCCGCGAGCCCAACGACATGGGTATCCGCGGCCGCCGTCGGCTTTTTTGCCTTCGGCAGCCTCGTTGACCCCGAGGCCGAGGAGCCCTCGGACCCACCGCCACGTCGGACCCGCTTCCGCGACCGACAGTCGTCTGCATCCGACACAGTGATAAGCGAGTCGTTGTCAGACGACTCGTTTACCCCTCCAAAGAAACTAGCCGCAGACGGCGCGCGGCTGGTCTCTGACGCCGGAGCGTCGGAGTGGCCCTGAGAAGGGCCCTTTGGTTGGCCCTGAGAAGGGCCTTTGGGTTGGCCCTGAGAAGGGCCTTTTTGTTTTAAAAATCGCCCGCAAGCGTCCCGCGTAGGGTTAGGCATAGCCTCCGCAGGATCGTAGGTCACACAACAAGACAAAGATAAAATACGCTACGATGGCACAGAGCACTTTGGCCAACCCAGTCTGCCACTCCGTTACGGTGGTCAGAACTGGGCTGTTTCCAGGGGACACGACGTGGACGTAAGCTCTGTGGGGGGGTCCCCCAACCTAACCTAACCTAACCTAACCTAACCTAACCTAACCTAACCTGGGTTTCGGAGGTATCCCTGCTTGAAAATTTGGTTTTTTACCAAAATAAAGAACCAAAAGTGGTTACAAGAGGATATCTCCGGAACCACCGGTCCAAAAACCCCGGTGTTTGGGCTTTCCGCACTTGACTCGGCGAGACCAACCCACTGGAGTGGCTTTCAGCCTGAAAAATTTTTATTTCAGGAAAACGCCTGAAAAGCGTCGCACCTTATACTATACGGTCTGCTTATATCACCAGTGGAAATCCCAGCCCTCTACGACTCTCCGTTGGGAAGTTATGGTTGTTTCAAGTTTTTCCAAAATGGCCGCAGTTCTGTCAAAGACGTACTTTGACAGCGGATAACTTCCTTCGGGAGAATCGTAGACCCCCCGAGTTTGGGCTCTCCCAACTCGGCCTGAACTCCACTGTCCGCTGAAATTGCTTTCAGGGTCCCGAAATTTTTTAGCTCCAAACCGCCTGAAATCTTGGGGTATGAAGGGCAATGAGTCCCTGACAGTAAAGTCAAAAACTGCAATTTAGGTTGGAGGACTTAGAGGCGACCTCCACAATCTCCCCCTCGTCCTCCTCCGCCATTCTCTCCAGCTCGGCCAGAGAGTAGTCCGCGTAAAGAACGCGGGTCGCACCGTACCCGGACTTGGCCCGGGCAGCATGCGCCCGCTTCTCTTTGGCAGCAACCTGCTCTTCTAGCTCGTGCTGGAGTTGCGCCCGCCGAGCCAGGTCCAACTGGCGTTGGGCATCCGCGAGCCCAACGACATGGGTATCCGCGGCCGCCGTCGGCTTTTTAGCCTTCGGCAGCCTCGTCGACCCCGAGGCCGAGGAGCCCTCGGACCCACCGCTCCGGTGGACCCGCTTCCGTGGACGGGAGTCGTCCGCGTCCGACACAGTAACAAGTGAGTCGTTGTCAGACGACTCACTCACCCTTCCGAAGAAGCTAGCCGCAGACGGCGCGCGGCTAGTTTCTGACGCCGGAGCGTCAGGGTGGCCCTGAGAAGGGCCCTCTGGTTGGCCCTGAGAAGGGCCTTTGGGTTGGCCCTGAGAAGGGCCTTTTGGTTTTAAAAAGCGCCCGCAGGCGTCCCGCGAGGGTTTAGGCATAGCCTCCGCAGGATCGTAGGTTCAACAAGGCAAAGATAAAATACGCTACGAGAGCACAGAGCACTTTGGCCAACCCAGTCTGCCACTCCGTTACGGTGGTCAGAACTGGGCTGTTTCCAGGGGACACGACGTGGACGTAAGCTCTGTGGGGGGGTCCCCCACCTAACCTAACCTAACCTAACCTAACCTAACCTAACCTTTTTTTTTTTTTTTTTTTTTTTTTTTTGCGCTGGGAAAAAAATGCATTACGCATACCCTCCCATCGGGGGATGGGGGGGTTATGTGGGACTCCCCGGTCTAACCCGGTATACCCACTAAAACGACCCAGCGACATTCCCGCTTCGTCTTAGTGGCGGGGGACTGGGAAACCGGCACAGCCTTTACGTCCAGTCCTCCGCCGACGATTGCCCTTCATGGCGGACCCCTCACACCCTCCCCGTAGGGAAGGGGACGGGCCCGGGAATGACCGACGAAGGTGGTGACGGGTGCAATGCAGGCTAAGGCACCCCCGTGCCTGTCGCCCGCCCGTCGCCACACTGAGGAGGGAGAGGACGGCGCCTTCTCCCCCTTCTTCGTCTGCGGAGCGGCGCAGCGAGAGGATCGTCCTCCCGCGCGCGTTCCGCCTCCTCCTTTTGCGAGATTACGTCCTCGCAAAAGGAGGCGACCGCTGCCCAGGCCTCCTCACTCCCCAGCATGGCGTTGACCACGCCGGGAAGCGAGAGGTCCGGTCCGACCACCGCGGTCAGACCGCAGCGCAGCTCGGCCCACGCCGGGCACACCTCGAGGGTGTGCTGCGCCGTGTCCTCCGCCGCGCCGCAGTCGTGGCACGCCGGGGTCTCCTCCCTCCCGATCCGGTGCAGGTGCGATCCGAAGCAGCCGTGCCCGGACAACACCTGCACCAGACGGAAAGAGAGGAAACCGTGGGACCGCTCGAGCCAGCCCTTCAGGACCGGACCGAGCGCGTCCAACGTCCGGCGGCCAAAGGCGGCGTTGGCGAGGTCCTCCGTCCAATGGAGGACGATGGCGTCCTTCGCCTCCTGCCGCACGGCCTCCCGCTCTTCGGCGACGGGGCGCTCCCCGAGCGCCTTCCGGTGCGCCGTCCACTCGTAGACTCTGGCAAGCACCCATGCCTCCAACTCCCAAGGAGGGGTGCCGGCCAGAGCGCACGCCGCCGAAAAGCCCACCGAGCGGTAAGCCCTCGCCACCCGCTGTGCAATGGCCCGCTGGGGCCTGCGGATGGCGGTCGCATTCTCCCTCCTATGGAGGGAGTCCGCCCAGATGGGTGCCCCGTAAAGGGCCATGCTCCGCAAGATACCGGCATAGAGGCGCCGGCATTTCGCCTTGGGCCCCCCCAGGTTTGGGAGGAGCCACGAGAGGGCGTCCGCGGCCTTCAACAATCGCGTCGACAGCCCGCTGAAGTGCGGGCCGAAGCGCCACCTGTCGTCCAGCACCAGACCCAGATATTTCATTTGGGGCTGGACCCCTATACGGACGCCCTCCACGACGATGTGGGCGTCGGGAGGGCAGCGCTGCCGTGGACCGCGAAAGTACACGGCCTCCGTCTTGTGCAGCGCCACCTTCAATCCCAGGCGGCGGATCCTCTCTGCCACCAAGGATCCGCCAGCCGAGGCCAGACAGGCCGCATCCCCGAAGTTCCTCCCCCGGGCAGTGAGGAGAGTGTCATCCGCGTAGCAGATGACACTCGTGCCCGGGAGGAGGGCTCCCCGCAAGAGCCAATTGAACCCGATGTTCCACAAGGGGGGGCCAAGCACCGACCCCTGTGGAACACCGGACTCTGCCCCGTAGCGCCTCACGGTGGCCGTTTTGTCTACGAAGAGGACCTCTCGGTCCTCCAAGTAGCTGGCCAGGAGATCCCGCAGATATTGGGGCACTCCGTGATACCGGAGCGCCTCCAATATCGTCGAGTGGGGGACGGAGTTGAAGGCGTTGGCAATGTCGAATGACACCGCCAGCACTCCGTCCCCCGCCTCCACCGCCTCCTTCACCTGGCCCTTCAGTAGGGCAAGCGCGTCGATCGTCGAACGCCCACGGCGGAAACCATATTGGGCGTCCGACAGATCCGGCCCTACCTCCCGCAAATGGCTGTCCAGCCTCCCGGCGACAATCCCCTCGAACAATTTACCGACCTCATCGAGCAGAACGATGGGCCGGTATGCCGAGGGGGAGTCCACCGGGCGTCCCTCCTTTCGGAGGAGGCATAGCTGCCCCTCCTTCCACAGTTTCGGGAACCTCCCAGCCGTAAAACACGCACTGAAGAGGTCCCGAAACCTGTCCTCCATTTGGGAGGCGGCGATCGCCACCACCCGTGCGGGGACGCCGTCCGGTCCGGGGGCTGTCTTCTTTGCGCGGAGGCTCAGAACCCCCGCGCAGAGTTCCGCCGCCGTCACCGGGGGGACCTCCGCCTCCGGTGGAGCCGCCCCTTGCGGGGGATCCATTGTTGGTGGGGCGAAGTCGGTCCTGCGCGGAAACAGGGACCGGACCACCCCATCCAACAATGCTGGCTCGAGGGTCTCCGACAGTGGGGGGCCATAGGGGCGGAGCTGGTTCCGCGCCGCCTTATATGGTCTCCCATAGGGATCCCTGTCGAGACCCTCCAGCATCTCGGCCCTGGCCGAGTCTTGCGCAGCGCCCATTGCAGATTTGAGGGCCTCCGCAGCCTCTCGGTAAGAGGCGTACAGGCGGTCCTCCTCTGCCCGGACTCGGTTTTGGGCGCTGCGCCGTCGGCTCCGCGTGTAGGCCCTTCTGGCCGCCACGCAGGTGGCCCGGAGTCCCGCCAGCTCCTCCGTCCACCAGTAGACGGCACGACGGGGAGGCGGACGGCGAGACCGAGGCATGCTGGAGTTGCACACCGCGGTCAAGGACCCCCTGAGCCGGACCGCTGCGGCGTCAACGTCCGGGACCTCCTCGACAGGGGGAGGCGACAGCCAGTCCTGGAGAAAGGCGGCCTCCTTGGCTGCCTCCCGGTCCAGGCGGGTGAGTGCCCACCGCGGGAAGGGAGATTGCCCAGCGCGGGCCGTCCCCCTCCCCTGCCGGGTGGAGATGTCGAACCGCACGTAACGGTGGTCCGACAAGGTCTCCACCAGCTCCACCCGCCAGTTCACAACGCGGGCGGCCAGCGCGGGGGTGGCAAACGACACGTCCACCACCGACCCGCCCTGTTGCCGCACACACGTGTGGACCGCCCCCCTATTGAGGAGGGACACACCGCACGAGGCCGCCCAAAACTGGACGGCGCGTCCCCGGACGTTGCAACCGGCGGCCGGGTTGCCCCAGTCCACCGACTTGGCGTTTAGGTCGCCCAACACCACGACCTGGCGTGGCGCCGCCCTCCCTACGACAGCAGTGAGGACTTCGAGGAAATCCTCAAAGTCCGAGAGAGGGCGGTTTGGGGAGAAATACACCCCCACCATCGCTATCTCTCCCCACGCGGCGGCCACGTATCCCGGTCCCCTCTCTAAGAGCGAGAGGGGAGGGGAGTCTGTGGAAGACCGCGCCACCAACGCCACCAAGCCGTCTCGGTCGCCCAGCCAACGGCCAGGGACCGAGTAGGGTTCGGCGACCACCGCCAAGTCCACCAACCACTCAGCCATGGTCTGCATCAGCAGATCCTGGGCTGTCCTGCAGTGGTTGGTGTTCGCCTGAAGGATGCGATGTTCGACTGTGTCCATCAGTCGGACATCGCAACCTCCTCCGCAGCCGCCGCAGGAACGGCGGTGTTAGCGGCAGCAGCAGGCGCAGGCCCGGTCGGCGCCTGCGCTTTGCCACGCTTAGGGGGAGGAATACACTTCCTCCCCTTCATTACGTGGCCTGATCGGCGGCCACTGGCGGCACACACCGCACAGTGCGGCGTGGCGGCCTTGCAGGAGGCGGCTTTGTGGCCCTCCTTGCCGCAGCGGTAGCATGTGTCCGTCCTGTCTACCTTAGACGGACACAGAGGCCTGGTGTGGCCGATGCCGAAGCACCGGAAACAACGCAGAGGCTGGTCCTCGAGTGCCCGGACTGCGCCCGAGCTGAACCCGACTTGAAGCCGTCCTTTCGCAAGGACGGCTTTGGCAGCGGCGATTGGGCACTCGAGGCGGATTGTGCCCATACCACCGCGGCCGGGCCTTATGTCCCGGCCTTGGACCGCCGCGGCGCCACAGCCCCCTACCGCTGCGACCGCCGCCACCACCTCCTCCTTGGTGACGGAGTCATCCAGCTCCGTCACCTCAATGGCCGCCGACTTGACCGGCCGGGCCACCTTGGCAGAGTCCGCGATGACCTCTTGCAGCTTGGCTGCAAAGAGGTCCGCGCGGGCACCCCCTTCGGTCCCCGGGAACTCGAAAATTCGAGCCCCGGCTTGGGTCCGCCGGCAAGACACACTGCCGATCCCCAGTTGGGTGGGATCGGCATTGGCCCGCGCCCGCACCAAAATAGACGCGTACGTCTCCCCGCGCTCCGCAGCCTCCGCGGTGAGCGTCACCACGACGGCCGCGGTTTTTGGGGGGACTAGGTGTCTATTTCCCCTCCCTTTCCCTTTCCCATTTCCCGTACCGGTCGTCTGCGACTGGCTGGGAGCGGTGGTGGCGGGGACGACAGGGACGGCCGTTACCGTCTTCTTCCCTTTGCCCTTCCCCTTACGGACCACTTCCGTCCACTCGTTGGACGGGGTGGTTGAAGGCAGAAGGGCGTCTTCCACCTGGGAGGAGGAGGACGGCCCCGGCTCGCACTGCCTCTTATCCGCCGCAAGTGGCGGTCGGAGGCGTTTCTCGGGCAAGAGCCGGTCCTCGATGCCCGCTAAGCAGGCTCTTGTGAAGGCCCTCTCCTCCATTACAACCTTGCGGATGATATCCTCAAGGTTGGAGGAGGGGCCCTCCACCACAGAGCACGTCTCGGCTAGTTGTGGCCGGGCCGAGGCAGGGCCCTCTGCCACAGGGCTCGCCTTGGCCTGTTGTGGCCGGGCCGCGGCTTCAGCGAGCTTTTGGTGAAGCTGGCTGACCTCCGACTGCAGACAATCTATTCTCGCCTGCAGTTGCCGCGTCTCGTCGGTGGTCGTCCGCTTCACCAACTCAGCGACGACACCACGCAGGCTCGCGGCCCTGCATTTTAGGGCCTTTTGAAACGTGCCCTTTAAGTTAGAGGACTTAGAGGCGACCTCTATGATCCCCTCCTCGTCCTCCTCTGCCATCCTTTGCAGCTCCTCCAGGGACTGGTCCGCGTACAGAACGCGTGACGCACCGTACCCAGACTTGGCCCGGGCAACGTGCGCACGCTTCTCCTTGGCGGCAACCCGCTCCTCCAACTCTTGCTGGAGCTGCGCCTTCCGGGCCAGGTCCACCTGGCGCTGGGCGTCCGCGAGCCCAACGACGTGGGTATCCGCGGCCGTTGTCGTTGGCTTTTTAGCCTTCGACAACGTTTTGGACCCCGAAGCCGAGGAGCTCTCGGACCCACAGCTCCGGAAGACCCGCTTCCGCGATCGAGAGCCACTCGCATCCAACCCTCCAACAACCGAGTCGCTGTCAGACGACTCTGCCCCGCCGAAGTAGCTAGCCGCAGACGGCGCGCGGCTACACTCTGATGTTGGAGCGTCGGGGTGGCCCTGAGAAGGGCCCTTTGGTTGGCCCTGAGAAGGGCCTTTGGGTTGGCCCTGAGAAGGGCCTTTGGGTTGGCCCTGAGAAGGGCCGTTTGGTTGGCCCTGAGAAGGGCCTTTTGGTTTTAAAAAGCGCCCGCAGGCGTCCCGCGAGGGTTTCGGCATTCCGCAGAATCGTAGTAAAAGGCAATGAATAAAATACGCTACGATAGCACAGAGCACTTTGGCCAACCCAGTCTGCCACTCCGTTACGGTGGTCAGAACTGGGCTGTTTCCAGGGGACACGACGTGGACGTAAGCTCTGTGGGGGAGTCCCCCAACCTAACCTAACCTAACCTAACCTTTTTTTTTTTTTTTTTTTTTTCACTGGGAAAAAATGCATTACGCATACCCTCCCATCGGGGGACGGGAGGGGTATGTGGGACTCCCCGGGCGGACCCGGTATACCCACTAAAACGACCCAGCGCATTCCCGCTTCGTCCGAGTGGCGGGGGACTGGGAAACCGGCACAGCCTTTACTTCCAGTCCTCCGCCGACGATTGCAAGGCAGACCCCCCTCACACCCTCACGGGTGTGGGGGGGTCGGGAATGACCGACGAAGATGACGGGTGCAATGCGGGCGCAGGCACCCCCGTGCCTGTAGCCCGCCCGTCACCATGAGGAGGGAGGGCTCGACGCCTTCTCCCCCTTCTTCGTCTGCGGAGCGGCGCAGCGAGAGGATCGTCCTCCCGCGCGCGCTCCGCCTCCTCCTTCTGCGAGAGTACGTCCTCGCAAAAGGAGGCTACCGCTGACCAGGCCTCCTCGCTCCCCAGCATGGTGTCGACCACGCCGGGAAGCGAGAGGTCCGGTCCGACCACCGCGGTCAGACCGCGGCGCAGCTCGGCCCACGCCGGGCACACCTCGAGGGTGTGCTGCGCCGTGTCCTCCGCCGCGCCGCAGTCGTGGCACGCCGGGGTCTCCTCCCTCCCGATCCGGTGCAGGTGCGATCCGAAGCAGCCGTGCCCGGACAACACCTGCACCAGACGGAAAGAGAGGAAACCGTGGGACCGCTCGAGCCAGCCCTTCAGGACCGGACCGAGCGCGTCCAACGTCCGGCGACCAAAGGCGGCGTTGGCGAGGTCCTCCGTCCAATGGAGGACGATGGCGTCCTTCGCCTCCTGCCGCACGGCCTCCCGCTCTTCGGCGACGGGGCGCTCCCCGAGCGCCTTCCGGTGCGCCGTCCACTCGTACACTCTGGCGAGCACCCATGCCTCCAACTCCCAAGGAGGGGTGCCGGCCAGAGCGCACGCCGCCGAAAAGCCCACTGAGCGGTAAGCCCTCGCCACCCGCTGTGCAATGGCCCGTTGGGGCCTGCGGATGGCGGTCGCATTCTCCCTCCTATGGAGGGAGTCCGCCCAGATGGGTGCCCCGTAAAGGGCCATGCTCCGCAAGATGCCTGCATAGAGGCGCCGGCATTTCGCCTTGGGCCCCCCCAGGTTTGGGAGGAGCCACGAGAGAGCGTCCGCGGCCTTCAACAGGCGCGTCGACAGCCCGCTGAAGTGCGGGCCGAAGCGCCACCTCTCGTCCAGCACCAGCCCCAGATATTTCATCTGGGGCTGGACCCCTATACGGACGCCCTCCACGACGATGTGGGCGTCGGGAGGGCAGCGCTGCCGTGGACCGCGAAAGTACACGGCCTCCGTCTTGTGCAGCGCCACCTTCAATCCCAGGCGGCGGATCCTCTCTGCCACCAAGAATCCGCCAGCCGAGGCCAGACAGGCCGAATCCCCGAAGTTCCTCCCCCGGGCAGTGAGGAGAGTGTCGTCCGCGTAGCAGATGACACTCGTGCCCGGGAGGAGGGCTCCCCGCAAGAGCCAATTGAACCCGATGTTCCACAAGGGGGGGCCAAGCACCGACCCCTGTGGAACACCGGACTCTGCCCCGTAGCGCCTCACGGTGGCCGTTTTGTCTACGAAGAGGACCTCTCGGTCCTCCAAGTAGCTGGCCAGGAGATCCCGCAGATATTGGGGCACTCCATGGTACCGGAGCGCCTCCAATATGGTCGAGTGGGGGACGGAGTTGAAGGCGTTGGCAATGTCGAATGACACCGCCAGCACTCCGTCCCCCGCCTCCACCGCCTCCTTCACCTGGCCCTTGAGTAGGGCCAGCGCGTCGATCGTCGAACGCCCACGGCGGAAACCGTATTGGGCGTCCGACAGATCCGGCCCTACCTCCCGCAAATGGCTTTCCAGCCTCGCGGCGACAATCCCCTCGAACAATTTACCGACCTCATCGAGCAGAACGATGGGCCGGTATGCCGAGGGGGAGTCAACCGGGCGACCCTCCTTTCGGAGGAGGCATAGCTGCCCCTCCTTCCACAGTTTCGGGAACCTCCCAGCCGTAAAACACGCACTGAAGAGGTCCCGGAACCTGTCCTCCATTTGGGAGGCGGCGATCGCCACCACCCGTGCGGGGACGCCGTCCGGTCCGGGGGCGGTCTTCTTTGCGCGGAGGTTCAGAACCCCTGCGCAGAATTCCGCCGCCGTCACCGGGGGAACCTCCGCCTCCGGTGGAGCCGCCCCTTGCGGGGGATCCATTGTTGGTGGGGCGAAGTCGGTCCTGCGCGGAAACAGGGACCGGACCACCCCATCCAACAATGCTGGCTCGAGGGTCTCCGACAGTGGGGGACCATAGGGGCGGAGCTGGTTCCGCGCCGCCTTATATGGTCTCCCATAGGGATCCCTGTCGAGACCCTCCAGCATCTCGGCCCTCGCCGAGTCTTGCGCAGCGCCCATTGCAGACTTGAGGGCCTCCGCAGCCTCTCGGTAAGAGGCGTACAGGAGGTCCTCCTCTGCCCGGACTCGGGTTTGGGCACTGCGCCGTCGGCTCCGCGTGTAGGCCCTTCTGGCCGCCACGCAGGTGGCCCGGAGTCCCGCCAGCTCCTCCGTCCACCAGTAGACGGCACGACGAGGAGGCGGACGGCGAGACCGAGGCATGCTGGAGTTGCACACCTCGGTCAAGGACCCCCTGAGCCGGACCGCTGTGGCGTCAACGTCCGGGACCTCCTCGACAGGGGGAGGCGACAGCCAGTCCTGGAGAAAGGCGGCCTCCTTGGCTGCCTCCCGGTCCAGGCGGGTGAGTGCCCACCGCGGGAAGGGAGATTGCCCAGCGCGGGCCGTCCCCCTCCCCTGCCGGGTGGAGATGTCGAACCGCACGTAACGGTGGTCCGACAAGGTCTCCACCAGCTCCACCCGCCAGTTCACGACGCGGGCGGCCAGCGCGGGGGTGGCAAACGACACGTCCACCACCGACCCGCCCTGTTGCCGCACACACGTGTGGACCGCCCCCCTGTTGAGAAGGGACACACCGCACGAGGCTGCCCAAAACTGGACGGCGCGTCCCCGGACGTTGCAACCGGCGGCCGGGTTGCCCCAGTCCACCGACTTGGCGTTTAGGTCGCCCAACACCACGACCTGGCGTGGCGCCGCCCTCCCTACGACAGCAGTGAGGACTTCAAGGAAATCCTCAAAGTCCGAGAGAGGGCGGTTTGGGGAGAAATACACCCCCACCATCACTATCTCTCCCCACGCGGCGGCCACGTATCCCGGTCCCCTCTCTAAGAGCGAGAGGGGAGGGGAGTCTGTGGAAGACCGCGCCACCAACGCCACCAAGCCGTCTCGGTCGCCCAGCCAACGGCCAGGGACCGAGTAGGGTTCGGCGACCACCGCCAAGTCCACCAACCACTCAGCCATGGTCTGCATCAGCAGATCCTGGGCTGTCCTGCAGTGGTTGGTGTTCGCCTGAAGGATGCGATGTTCGACTGTGTCCATCAGTCGGACATCGCAACCTCCTCCGCAGCCGCCGCAGGAACGGCGGTGTTAGCGGCAGCAGCAGGCGCAGGCCCGGTCGGCACCTGCGCTTTGCCACGCTTAAACCTAACCTAACCTAACCTAACCTTTTTTTTTTTTTTTTTTTTTTTGTCGCTGGGAAAAAATGCATTACGCATACCCTCCCATCGGGGGACGGGAGGGGTATGTGGGACTCCCCGGGCGGACCCGGTATACCCACTAAAACGACCCAGCGCATTCCCGCTTCGTCCGAGTGGCGGGGGACTGGGAAACCGGCACAGCCTTTACTTCCAGTCCTCCGCCGACGATTGCAAGGCAGACCCCCCTCACACCCTCACGGGTGTGGGGGGGTCGGGAATGACCGACGAAGATGACGGGTGCAATGCGGGCGCAGGCACCCCCGTGCCTGTAGCCCGCCCGTCACCATGAGGAGGGAGGGCTCGACGCCTTCTCCCCCTTCTTCGTCTGCGGAGCGGCGCAGCGAGAGGATCGTCCTCCCGCGCGCGCTCCGCCTCCTCCTTCTGCGAGAGTACGTCCTCGCAAAAGGAGGCTACCGCTGACCAGGCCTCCTCGCTCCCCAGCATGGCGTCGACCACGCCGGGAAGCGAGAGGTCCGGTCCGACCACCGCGGTCAGACCGCGGCGCAGCTCGGCCCACGCCGGGCACACCTCGAGGGTGTGCTGCGCCGTGTCCTCCGCCGCGCCGCAGTCGTGGCACGCCGGGGTCTCCTCCCTCCCGATCCGGTGCAGGTGCGATCCGAAGCAGCCGTGCCCGGACAACACCTGCACCAGACGGAAAGAGAGGAAACCGTGGGACCGCTCGAGCCAGCCCTTCAGGACCGGACCAAGCGCGTCCAACGTCCGGCGGCCAAAGGCGGCGTTGGCGAGGTCCTCCGTCCAATGGAGGACGATGGCGTCCTTCGCCTCCTGCCGCACGGCCTCCCGCTCTTCGGCGACGGGGCGCTCCCCGAGCGCCTTCCGGTGCGCCGTCCACTCGTAGACTCTGGCAAGCACCCATGCCTCCAACTCCCAAGGAGGGGTGCCGGCCAGAGCGCACGCCGCCGAAAAGCCCACCGAGCGGTAAGCCCTCGCCACCCGCTGTGCAATGGCCCGCTGGGGCCTGCGGATGGCGGTCGCATTCTCCCTCCTATGGAGGGAGTCCGCCCAGATGGGTGCCCCGTAAAGGGCCATGCTCCGCAAGATACCGGCATAGAGGCGCCGGCATTTCGCCTTGGGCCCCCCCAGGTTTGGGAGGAGCCACGAGAGGGCGTCCGCGGCCTTCAACAGGCGCGTCGACAGCCCGCTGAAGTGCGGGCCGAAGCGCCACCTGTCGTCCAGCACCAGACCCAGATATTTCATCTGGGGCTGGACCCCTATACGTACGCCCTCCACGACGATGTGGGCGTCGGGAGGGCAGCGCTGCCGTGGACCGCGAAAGTACACGGCCTCCGTCTTGTGCAGCGCCACCTTCAATCCCAGGCGGCGGATCCTCTCTGCCACCAAGGATCCGCCAGCCGAGGCCAGACAGGCCGCATCCCCGAAGTTCCTCCCCCGGGCAGTGAGGAGAGTGTCATCCGCGTAGCAGATGACACTCGTGCCCGGGAGGAGGGCTCCCCGCAAGAGCCAATTGAACCCGATGTTCCACAAGGGGGGGCCAAGCACCGACCCCTGTGGAACACCGGACTCTGCCCCGTAGCGCCTCACGGTGGCCGTTTTGTCTACGAAGAGGACCTCTCGGTCCTCCAAGTAGCTGGCCAGGAGATCCCGCAGATATTGGGGCACTCCGTGATACCGGAGCGCCTCCAGTATCGTCGAGTGGGGGACGGAGTTGAAGGCGTTGGCAATGTCGAATGACACCGCCAGCACTCCGTCCCCCGCCTCCACCGCCTCCTTCACCTGGCCCTTCAGTAGGGATAGCGCGTCGATCGTCGAACGCCCACGGCGGAAACCGTATTGGGCGTCCGACAGATCCGGCCCTACCTCCCGCAAATGGCTTTCCAGCCTCGCGGCGACAATCCCCTCGAACAATTTACCGACCTCATCGAGCAGAACGATGGGCCGGTATGCCGAGGGGGAGTCAACCGGGCGACCCTCCTTTCGGAGGAGGCATAGCTGCCCCTCCTTCCACAGTTTCGGGAACCTCCCAGCCGTAAAACACGCACTGAAGAGGTCCCGGAACCTGTCCTCCATTTGGGAGGCGGCGATCGCCACCACCCGTGCGGGGACGCCGTCCGGTCCGGGGGCGGTCTTCTTTGCGCGGAGGTTCAGAACCCCTGCGCAGAATTCCGCCGCCGTCACCGGGGGAACCTCCGCCTCCGGTGGAGCCGCCCCTTGCGGGGGATCCATTGTTGGTGGGGCGAAGTCGGTCCTGCGCGGAAACAGGGAGCGGACCACCCCATCCAACAATGCTGGCTCGAGGGTCTCCGACAGTGGGGGACCATAGGGGCGGAGCTGGTTCCGCGCCGCCTTATATGGTCTCCCATAGGGATCCCTGTCGAGACCCTCCAGCATCTCGGCCCTCGCCGAGTCTTGCGCAGCGCCCATTGCAGACTTGAGGGCCTCCGCAGCCTCTCGGTAAGAGGCGTACAGGAGGTCCTCCTCTGCCCGGACTCGGGTTTGGGCACTGCGCCGTCGGCTCCGCGTGTAGGCCCTTCTGGCCGCCACGCAGGTGGCCCGGAGTCCCGCCAGCTCCTCCGTCCACCAGTAGACGGCACGACGGGGAGGCGGACGGCGAGACCGAGGCATGCTGGAGTTGCACACCTCGGTCAAGGACCCCCTGAGCCGGACCGCTGCGGCGTCAACGTCCGGGACCTCCTCGACAGGGGGAGGCGACAGCCAGTCCTGGAGAAAGGCGGCCTCCTTGGCTGCCTCCCGGTCCAGGCGGGTGAGTGCCCACCGCGGGAAGGGAGATTGCCCAGCGCGGGCCGTCCCCCTCCCCTGCCGGGTGGATATGTCGAACCGCACGTAACGGTGGTCCGACAAGGTCTCCACCAGCTCCACCCGCCAGTTCACGACGCGGGCGGCCAGCGCGGGGGTGGCAAACGACACGTCCACCACCGACCCGCCCTGTTGCCGCACACACGTGTGGACCGCCCCCCTGTTGAGAAGGGACACACCGCACGAGGCCGCCCAAAACTGGACGGCGCGTCCCCGGACGTTGCAACCGGCGGCGGGGTTGCCCCAGTCCACCGACTTGGCGTTTAGGTCGCCCAACACCACGACCTGGCGTGGCGCCGCCCTCCCTACGACAGCAGTGAGGACTTCAAGGAAATCCTCAAAGTCCGAGAGAGGGCGGTTTGGGGAGAAATACACCCCCACCATCGCTATCTCTCCCCACGCGGCGGCCACGTATCCCGGTCCCCTCTCTAAGAGCGAGAGGGGAGGGGAGTCTGTGGAAGACCTCGCCACCAACGCCACCAAGCCGTCTCGGTCGCCCAGCCAACGGCCAGGGACCGAGTAGGGTTCGGCGACCACCGCCAAGTCCACCAACCACTCAGCCATGGTCTGCATCAGCAGATCCTGGGCTGTCCTGCAGTGGTTGGTGTTCGCCTGAAGGATGCGATGTTCGACTGTGTCCATCAGTCGGACATCGCAACCTCCTCCGCAGCCGCCGCAGGAACGGCGGTGTTAGCGGCAGCAGCAGGCGCAGGCCCGGTTGGCGCCTGCGCTTTGCCACGCTTAGGGGGAGGAATACACTTCCTCCCCTTCATTACGTGGCCTGATCGGCGGCCACTGGCGGCACACACCGCACAGTGCGGCGTGGCGGCCTTGCAGGAGGCGGCTTTGTGGCCCTCCTTGCCGCAGCGGTAGCATGTGTCCGTCCTGTCTACCTTAGACGGACACAGAGGCCTGGTGTGGCCGATGCCGAAGCACCGGAAACAACGCAGAGGCTGGTCCTCGAGTGCCCGGACTGCGCCCGAGCTGAACCCGACTTGAAGCCGTCCTTTCGCAAGGACGGCTTTGGCAGCGGCGATTGGGCACTCGAGGCGGATTGTGCCCATACCACCGCGGCCGGGCCTTATGTCCCGGCCTTGGACCGCCGCGGCGCCACAGCCCCCTACCGCTGCGACCGCCGCCACCACCTCCTCCTTGGTGACGGAGTCATCCAGCTCCGTCACCTCAATGGCCGCCGACTTGACCGGCCGGGCCACCTTGGCAGAGTCCGCGATGACCTCTTGCAGCTTGGCTGCAAAGAGGTCCGCGCGGGCTCCCCCTTCGGTCCCCGGGAACTCGAAAATTCGAGCCCCGGCTTGGGTCCGCCGGCAAGACACACTGCCGATCCCCAGTTGGGTGGGATCGGCATTGGCCCGCGCCCGCACCAAAATAGACGCGTACGTCTCCCCGCGCTCCGCAGCCTCCGCGGTGAGCGTCACCACGACGGCCGCGGTTTTTGGGGGGACTAGGTGTCTATTTCCCCTCCCTTTCCCTTTCCCATTTCCCGTACCGGTCGTCTGCGACTGGCTGGGAGCGGTGGTGGCGGGGACGACAGGGACGGCCGTTACCGTCTTCTTCCCTTTGCCCTTCCCCTTACGGACCACTTCCGTCCACTCGTTGGACGGGGTGGTTGAAGGCAGAAGGGCGTCTTCCACCTGGGAGGAGGAGGACGGCCCCGGCTCGCACTGCCTCTTATCCGCCGCAAGCGGCGGTCGGAGGCGTTTCTCGGGCAAGAGCCGGTCCTCGATGCCCGCTAAGCAGGCTCTTGTGAAGGCCCTCTCCTCCATTACAACCTTGCGGATGATATCCTCAAGGTTGGAGGAGGGGCCCTCCACTACAGAGCACGTCTCGGCTAGTTGTGCCCGGGCCGAGGCAGGGCCCTCTGCCACAGGGCTCGCCTTGGCCTGTTGTGGCCGGGCCGCGGCTTCAGCGAGCTTTTGGTGAAGCTGGCTGACCTCCGACTGCAGACAATCTATTCTCGCCTGCAGTTGCCGCGTCTCGTCGGTGGTCGTCCGCTTCACCAACTCAGCGACGACACCACGCAGGCTCGCGGCCCTGCATTTTAGGGCCTTTTGAAACGTGCCCTTTAAGTTGGAGGACTTAGAGGCGACCTCTATGATCCCCTCCTCGTCCTCCTCTGCCATCCTTTGCAGCTCCTCCAGGGACTGGTCCGCGTACAGAACGCGTGACGCACCGTACCCAGACTTGGCCCGGGCAACGTGCGCACGCTTCTCCTTGGCGGCAACCCGCTCCTCCAGCTCTTGCTGGAGCTGCGCCTTCCGGGCCAGGTCCACCTGGCGCTGGGCGTCCGCGAGCCCAACGACGTGGGTATCCGCGGCCGTTGTCGTCGGCTTTTGAGCCTTCGACAATGGTTTGGACCCCGAAGCCGAGGAGCTCTCGGACCCACAGCTTCGGAAGACCCTCTTCCGCGATCGAGAGCCACTCGCATCCAACCCTCCAACAACCGAGTCGCTGTCAGACGACTCTGCCCCGCCGAAGTAGCTAGCCGCAGACGGCGCGCGGCTACACTCTGATGTTGGAGCGTCAGGGTGGCCCTGAGAAGGGCCTTTTGGTTGGCCCTGAGAAGGGCCTTTGGGTTGGCCCTGAGAAGGGCCTTTTGGTTGGCCCTGAGAAGGGCCGTTTGGTTGGCCCTGAGAAGGGCCTTTTGGTTTTAAAAAACGCCCGCAGGCGTCCCGCGAGGGTTTGGGCATTCCGCAGACTCGTACTATAAAGGCAATGAATAAAATGAGCTACGAGAGCACAGAGCACTTTGGCCAACCCAGTCTGCCACTCCGTTACGGTGGTCAGAACTTTTTTTTTTTTTTTTTTTTTTTTTTTTTTTTTTTTTTTTTTGACGCTGGGAAAAAATGCATTACGCATACCCTCCCATCGGGGGACGGGAGGGGTATGTGGGACTCCCCGGGCGAACCCGGTATACCCACTAAAACGACCCAGCGCATTCCCGCTTCGTCCGAGGTGGCGGGGGACTGGGAAACCGGCACAGCCTTTACTTCCAGTCATCCGCCGACGATTGCAAGGCAGACCCCTCACACCCTCACGGGTGTGGGGGTGTCGGGAATGACCGACGAAGGTGACGGGTGCAATGCGGGCGAAGGCACCCCCGCGCCTGTCGCCCGCCCGTCACCATGAGGAGGGAGGGCTCGACGCCGTCTCCCCCTTCTTCGTCTGCGGAGCGGCACAGCGAGAGGATCGTCCTCCCGCGCGCGCTCCGAGAGAGGGCGGTTTGGGGAGAAATACACCCCCACCATCGCTATCTCTCCCCACGCGGCGGCCACGTATCCCGGTCCCCTCTCTAAAAGCGAGAGGGTAGGGGAGTCTGTGGAAGACCGCGCCACCAACGCCACCAAGCCGTCTCGGTCGCCCAGCCAACGGCCAGGGACCGGGTAGGGTTCGGCGACCACCGCCAAGTCCACCAACCACTCAGCCATGGTCTGCATCAGCAGATCCTGGGCTGTCCTGCAGTGGTTGGTGTTTGCCTGAAGGATGCGATATTCGACTGTGTCCATCAGTCGGACATCGCACCCTCCTCCGCAGCCGCCGCAGGAACGGCGGTGTTAGCGGCAGCAGCGGGCGCAGGCCCGGTCGGCGCCTGCGCTTTGCCACGCTTAGGGGGAGGAATACACTTCCTCCCCTTCATTACGTGGCCTGATCGGCGGCCACTGGCGGCACACACCGCACAGTGCGGCGTGGCGGCCTTGCAGGAGGCGGCTTTGTGGCCCTCCTTGCCGCAGCGGTAGCATGTGTCCGACCTGTCTACCTTGGACGGACACAGAGGCCTGGTGTGACCGATGCCGAAGCACCGGAAACACCTCAGAGGCTGGTCCTCGAGTGCCCGGACTGCGCCCGAGCTGAGCCCGACTTGAAGCCGTCCTTTCGCAAGGACGGCTTTGGCAGCGGCGATTGGGCACTCGAGGCGGATGGTGCCCATACCACCGCGGCCGGGCCTTATGTCCCGGCCTTGGACCGCCGCGGCGCCACAGCCCCCTACCGCTGCGACCGCCGCTACCACCTCCTCCTTGGTGACGGAGTCATCTAGCTCCGTCACCTCAATGGCCGCCGACTTGACCGGCCGGGCCACCTTGGCAGAGTCCGCGATGACCTCTTGCAGCTTGACACACTGCCGATCCCCAGTTGGGTGGGATCGGCATTGGCACGCGCCCGTACCAAAATAGACGCGTACGTCTCCCCACGCTCCGCAGCCTCCGCGGTGAGCGTCACCACGACGGCTGCGGTTCTTGGGGGGACTAGCTGTCTCTTTCCCCCTCTCCCTTTTCCCTTCCCATTTCCCTTACCGGTCGTCTGCGACTGGCTGGGAGCGGTGGTGGCGGGGACGGCAGGGACGGCTGTTTCCGTCTTCTTCCCTTTGCCTTTCCCCTTACGGACCACTTCCGTCCACTCGTTGGACGGGGTGGTCGAAGGCAGAAGGACGTCTTCCACCTGAGAGGAGGAGGACGGCCCCGGCTCGCACTGCCTCTTATCCGCCGCAAGCGGCGGTCGGAGGCGTTTCTCCGGTAAGAGCCGGTCCTCGATGCCTGCTAAGCAGGCTCTTGTGAAGGCCCTCTCCTCCATTACAACCTTGCGGATGATATCCTCAAGGTTGGAGGAGGGGACCTCAACCGCAAGGCTCGCCTCGGCTTGTAGTGGCCGGGCCGTGGCATCAGCTAGCTTCTGATGAAGCTGGCTGACCTCCGACTGCAACCGATCTATTTTCGCCTGCAGTTGCCGCGTCTCGTCGGTGGCCTTCCGCCGAACCAACTCCGCGACGACACCGCGCATGCTCGCGGCCCGGCTCTTGAGGGCCTTCTGAAAGGTCCCCTTTAGGTTGGAGGACTTAGAGGCGACCTCCACAATCTCCCCCTCGTCCTCCTCCGCCATTCTCTCCAGCTCGGCCAGAGAGTGGTCCGCGTATAGAACGCGGGACGCACCGTACCCGGATCTGGCCCGCGCGACTTGCGCCCGCTTCTCCTTTGCAACGACCCGCTCCTCCAGCTCTTGCTGAAGCTGCGCCCGCCGAGCCAGATCCAACTGGCGTTGGGCGTCCGCGAGCCCAACGACGTGGGTATCCGCGGCCGCCGTCGGCTTTTTAGCCTTCGGCAGCCTCGTCGACCCCGAGCCCGAGGAGCCCTCGGACTCACCGCTCCGGTGGACCCGCTTCCGCGTACGGGAGTCGTCCGCGTCCGACACAGTAACAAGCTCGTCGTCAGACGACTCACTCACCCTTCCGAAGAAACTAGCCGCAGACGGCGCGCGGCTAGTTTCCGACGCCGAAGCATCAGGGTGGCCCTGAGAAGGGCCTTTTGGTTGGCCCTGAGAAGGGCCTTTGGGTTGGCCCTGAGAAGGGCCTTTTGGTTTTAAAAAGCGCCCGCAGGCGTCCCGCGAGGGTTTAGGCATAGCCTCCGCAGGATCGTAGGTCACACAAGGCAAAGATAAAATACGCTACGATATCACAGTGCACTTTGGCCAACCCAATCTGCCACTCCGTTACGGTGGTCAGACTGGGTTGTTTCCAGGGGACGCGACGTGGACGCAAGCACTGTGGGGGGGTCCCCCAACCTAACCTTTTTTTTTTTTTTTTTTTGACGCTGGGAAAAAATGCGTTACGCATACCCTCCCATCGGGGGACGGGAGGGGTATGTGGGACTCCCCGGGCGAACCCGGTATACCCACTAAAACGACCCAGCGCATTCCCGCTTCGTCCGAGTGGCGGGGGACTGGGAAACCGGCACAGCCTTTACTTCCAGTCCTCCGCCGACGATTGCAAGGCAGACCCCTCACACCCTCACGGGTGTGGGGGGGTCGGGAATGACCGACGAAGATGACGGGTGCAATGCGGGCGCAGGCACCCCCGTGCCTGTAGCCCGCCCGTCACCATGAGGAGGGAGGGCTCGACGCCTTCTCCCCCTTCTTCGTCTGCGGAGCGGCGCAGCGAGAGGATCGTCCTCCCGCGCGCGCTCCGCCTCCTCCTTCTGCGAGAGTACGTCCTCGCAAAAGGAGGCTACCGCTGACCAGGCCTCCTCGCTCCCCAGCATGGCGTCGACCACGCTGGGAAGCAAGAGGTCCGGTCCGACCACCGCGGTCAGACCGCGGCGCAGCTCGGCCCACGCCGGGCACACCTCGAGGGTGTGCTGCGCCGTGGCCTCCGCCGCGCCGCAGTCGTGGCACGCCGGGGTCTCCTCCCTCCCGATCCGGTGCAGGTGCGATCCGAAGCAGCCGTGCCCGGACAACACCTGCACCAGACGGAAAGAGAGGAAACCGTGGGACCGCTCGAGCCAGCCCTTCAGGACCGGACCGAGCGCGTCCAACGTCCGGCGGCCAAAGGCGGCGTTGGCGAGGTCCTCCGTCCAATGGAGGACGATGGCGTCCTTCGCCTCCTGCCGCACGGCCTCCCGCTCTTCGGCGACGGGGCGCTCCCCGAGCGCCTTCCGGTGCGCCGTCCACTCGTAGACTCTGGCAAGCACCCATGCCTCCAACTCCCAAGGAGGGGTGCCGGCCAGAGCGCACGCCGCCGAAAAGCCCACCGAGCGGTAAGCCCTCGCCACCCGCTGTGCAATGGCCCGCTGGGGCCTGCGGATGGCGGTCGCATTCTCCTTCCTATGGAGGGAGTCCGCCCAGATGGGTGTCCCGTAAAGGGCCATGCTCCGCAAGATACCGGCATAGAGGCGCCGGCATTTCGCCTTGGGCCCCCCCAGGTTTGGGAGGAGCCACGAGAGGGCGTCTGCGGCCTTCAACAGGCGCGTCGACAGCCCGCTGAAGTGCGGGCCGAAGCGCCACCTGTCGTCCAGCTCCGGTCCAGTCTTATACGGACGCCCTCCACGACGATGTGGGCGTCGGGACGGCAGCGCTGCCGTGGACCGCAAAAGTACACGGCCTCCGTCTTGTGCAGCGCCACCTTCAATCCCAGGCGGCGGATCCTCTCTGCCACCAAGGATCCGCCAGCCGAGGCCAGACAGGCCGCATCCCCGAAGTTCCTGCCCCGGGCAGTGAGGAGAGTGTCATCCGCGTAGCAGATGACACTCGTGCCCGGGAGGAGGGCTCCCCGCAAGAGCCAATTGAACCCGATGTTCCACAAGGGGGGGCCAAGCACCGACCCCTGTGGAACACCGGACTCTGCCCCGTAGCGCCTCACGGTGGCCGTTTTATCTACGAAGAGGACTTCTCGGTCCTCCAGGTAGCTGGCCAGGAGATCCCGCAGATATTGGGGCACTCCGTGATACCGGAGCGCCTCCAATATCGTCGAGTGGGGGACGGAGTTGAAGGCGTTTGCAATGTCGAATGACACCGCCAGCACTCCGTCCCCCGCCTCCACCGCCTCCTTCACCTGGCCCTTCAGTAGGGCCAGCGCGTCGATCGTCGAACGCCCACGGCGGAAACCGTATTGGGCGTCCGACAGATCCGGCCCCACCCCCCGCAAATGGCTGTCCAGCCTCCCGGCGACAATCCCCTCGAACAATTTACCGACCTCATCGAGCAGAACGATGGGCCGGTATGCCGAGGGGGAGTCCACCGGGCGTCCCTCCTTTCGGAGGAGGCATAGCTGCCCCTCCTTCCACAGTTTCGGGAACCTCCCAGCCGTAAAACACGCACTGAAGAGGTCCCGAAACCTGTCCTCCATTTGGGAGGCGGCGATCGCCACCACCCGTGCGGGGACGCCTTCTGGTCCGGGGGCTGTCTTCTTTGCGCGGAGGCTCAGAACCCCCACGCAGAGTTCCGCCGCCGTCACCGGGGGGACCTCCGCCTCCGGTGGAGCCGCCCCTTGCGGGGGATCCATTGTTGGTGGGACGAAGTCGGTCCTGCGCGGAAACAGGGACCGGACCACCCCATCCAACAATGCTGGCTCGAGGGTCTCCGACAGTGGGGGACCATAGGGGCGGAGCTGGTTCCGCGCCGCCTTATATGGATCCCTGTCGAGACCCTCCAGCATCTCGGCCCCCGCCGAGTCTTGCGCAGCGCCCATTGCAGACTTGAGGGCCTCCGCAGCCTCTCGGTAAGAGGCGTACAGGTGGTCCTCCTCTGCCCGGACTCGGTTTTGGGCGCTGCGCCATCGGCTCCGCGTGTAGGCCCTTCTGGCCGCCACGCAGGTGGCCCGGAGTCCCGCCAGCTCCTCCGTCCACCAGTAGACGGCACGACGGGGAGGCGGACGGCGAGACCGAGGCATGCTGGAGTTGCAGACCTCGGTCAAGGACCCCCTGAGCCGGACCGCTGCGGCGTCAACGTCCGGGACCTCCTCGACAGGGGGAGGCGACAGCCAGTCCTGGAGAAAGGCGGCCTCCTTGGCTGCCTCCCGGTCCAGGCGGGTGAGTGCCCACCGCGGGAAGGGAGATTGCCCAGCGCGGGCCGTCCCCCTCCCCTGCCGGGTGGAGATGTCGAACCGCACGTAACGGTGGTCCGACAAGGTCTCCACCAGCTCCACCCGCCAGTTCACGACGCGGGCGGCCAGCGCGGGGGTGGCAAACGACACGTCCACCACCGACCCGCCCTGTTGCCGCACACACGTGTGGACCGCCCCCCTGTTGAGGAGGGACACACCGCACGAGGCCGCCCAAAACTGGACGGCGCGTCCCCGGACGTTGCAACCGGCGGCCGGGTTGCCCCAGTCCACCGACTTGGCGTTTAGGTCGCCCAACACCACGACCTGGCGTGGCGCCGCCCTCCCTACGACAGCAGTGACGACTTCGAGGAAATCCTCAAAGTCCGAGAGAGGGCGGTTTGGGGAGAAATACACCCCCACCATCGCTATCTCTCCCCACGTGGCGGCCACGTATCCCGGTCCCCTCTCTAAGAGCGAGAGGGGAGGGGAGTCTGTGGAAGACCGCGCCACCACCGCCACCAAGCCGTCTCGGTCGCCCAGCCAACGTCCAGGGACCGAGTAGGGTTCGGCGACCACCGCCAAGTCCACCAACCACTCAGCCATGGTCTGCATCAGCAGATCCTGGGCTGTCCTGCAGTGGTTGGTGTTCACCTGAAGGATGCGATGTTCGACTGTGTCCATCAGTCGGACATCGCAACCTCCTCCGCAGCCGCCGCAGGAACGGCGGTGTTAGCGGCAGCAGCAGGCGCAGGCCCGGTCGGCGCCTGCGCTTTGCCACGCTTAGAGGGAGGAATACACTTCCTCCCCTTCATTACGTGGCCTGATCGGCGGCCACTGGCGGCACACACCGCACAGTGCGGCGTGGCGGCCTTGCAGGAGGCGGCTTTGTGGCCCTCCTTGCCGCAGCGGTAGCATGTGTCCGTCCTGTCTACCTTAGACGGACACAGAGGCCTGGTGTGGCCGATGCCGAAGCACCGGAAACACCGCAGAGGCTGGTCCTCGAGTGCCCGGACTGCGCCCGAGCTGAACCCGACTTGAAGCCGTCCTTTCGCAAGGACGGCTTTGGCAGCGGCGATTGGGCACTCGAGGCGGATGGTGCCCATACCACCGCGGCCGGGCCTTATGTCCCGGCCTTGGACCGCCGCGGCGCCACAGCCCCCTACCGCTGCGACCGCCGCCACCACCTCCTCCTTGGTGACGGAGTCATCTAGCTCCGTCACCTCAATGGCCGCCGACTTGACCGGCCGGGCCACCTTGGCAGAGTCCGCGATGACCTCCTGCAGCTTGACTGCAAAGAGGTCCGCGCGGGCACCCCCTTCGGCCCCCGGAAACTCGAATATTCGAGCCCCGGCTTGGGTCCGCCGGCAAGACACACTGCCGATCCCCAGTTGGGTGGGATCGGCATTGGCACGCGCCCGCACCAAAATAGACGCGTACGTCTCCCCGCGCTCCGCAGCCTCCGCGGTGAGCGTCACCACGACGGCCGCGGTTTTTGGGGGGACTAGCTAACCTAACCTAACCTTTTTTTTTTTTTTTTTTTTTTTTTTTTTTTTTTTTTTTTTTTTTTTTGCGGTGAAAAATGCCTAACGCATACCGCACCGTCCGGGGAGACGGTTTGGTTATGTGGGGCTTGCACCCACTAAAAAACACCGCCGTGAGCCTACTGTCGCCTTAGCGGACGGGCCGCGAGAACTGCTACGCATGACGTTCGCGACCCATCCAGCGCTGCCCGTCTCCGGGCACCAAACTCCTTTGGCGATGTCCGGGCTCACCTGAGACATCGCCTCCACTCGTGAGGGCCGTGCAAAGCGATGACGATAGACTCCCCGATCTATCGCCCGCTGGCACCTCCTAGGGCGGCATCAGGTCGCCATGGCGCCTCCTCCGCCGCCCTGTCCTCCTGCGACGAATCGCGTCAGCGAGGGAGTCTTCCTCCCTGACGCGCTCCGCCGCCTCCTTCTGCGAGACGACATCCTCGCAAAAGGTCGCCACCGCCTCCCATGCCCCCCTGCTGTCGACCATGGCCTTAGCCACGGCCGGCAAGGAGAGGTCTGCTCCGATTGCTGCTACGAGAGCACGGCGCTGCACCACCCAAGCAGGACAATGCTCGAGGGTGTGAAGCGCCGTATCCTCGGTGCAGCCGCACTGGTGACACACGGGAGTTGCCTCCCGTCTAGCCACTTTGTGCAGGTATTTGCCAAAGCAGCCATGCCCTGACAACACCTGCACCAGACGGAAGGACAACGTCCCGTGTCGCCTCCGCACCCATTCCTCCAGGATCGGCTGGATAGCCCCCACTGTCCAGTGTCCTGCACTAGGCGTCTCCAGCCTCACCCTCCAAATCTGCAGGGTTTGGGCTTGGGCCTCCCTACGCCACCTCGTGACCAACTCAGGCAGCGGGCGTCCGCCACTCTCCGCCTGCAGGTCTGCGCTACGCCAATAGACCTCGGCGAGCACCTGCGCCTCTAGATCCCACGGGGGCGTGCCCGCAAGGGCGCACGCCGCTTCCGAAGATACGGTGCGGTATCCGCGTATGACCCTGACTGCCATGACTCTTTGCGGTCTTCGCAGAAGAGCCTTATTTTGGGCAGACAGGGACTCCGCCCACACCGGAGCCCCGTAGAGCGCCATCGAGCGGATCACCCCCGTGTAAAGCCGTCGGCAAACGACGTTCGGTCCACCCAGGTTCGGCAACAGCCGGCTGAGGGCGGACGCCGTGCCGATCAACTTCGGCGCAAGCTGAGCGAAGTGCTCGCCGAAGTTCCATCTCCGGTCTAGGACCAGGCCCAAGTATTTCATGCTTGCCCGCACTGCTATTGTCGCACCACCAATAGTGAGGTGTGCGCCAGCCGGTGGCCGACGTCGGGGCGCATGAAATACCAGGGCCTCCGTCTTCTCGAGCGCAACCTTGAGGCCGAGTGCCTCGATTCGTCCCACGACAAGGGACGTGCCCTCGACGGCCGAGCGTGCCGCTTCTTCGTAGCTCCCTCCCCGGGCCGTAACGAGAGTGTCATCAGCGTAGCAAATGACGCCCTGCCCCGGGGAGAGCAAACAGCGCAAGGCCCAGTCGTAGCCAATGTTCCACACGAGTGGACCCAAGACCGACCCCTGTGGAACACCGCACGTGATGGCCCTGCGCACAACTTGGCCGTCGCGTCCCTCGTAGCAGACAAACCGACCCTGCAGGTAGTCTGCTACCAGCTGCCTCAGGTAAACGGGCACCTGATGGTAGCGGAGCGCCTCCTCGATGCAGCTGAATGGCAGGGTGTTGAACGCGTTGGCAATGTCTAAGGACACCGCCAACAACACCCCACCCTGAGCAACTGCATCCTTCGCCTCGGCCTTGAGTCGCAAGATGGCGTCCACTGTCGAACGCCCTGCCCGGAAACCGAACTGGGCGTCCGACAAGTTCGGGCCAACTGCCTCTAAGTGCCGGACGATGCGGGTAGCGAGAATCTTCTCTAGCATCTTCCCCGCCTCGTCCAGCAAGACAATTGGCCTATACGCTGATGGAGACTCCAGCGGGCGCCCCACCTTCTGCAGCAGCACCAGTCGACCCTCCTTCCAGGCCTTAGGAAACCGTCTCGACGTCAGACAAGCGTCAAACAGCTCCCTAAGCCTGTCTTCCAGGGCCGCCTCCAGAGCCAGGGCCAGCGCCCTTGCAGGCACTCCGTCCGGTCCGGGGGCAGTCCTCTTGGACCGCGCCCGCAGAATTGCTGCCTCCATCTCCGCGTCGGCAATTGGGGGAGTCTCCATTTCCGCATCTTGTTCAGCCTCTGCATCGGCCATGGTCGGGGAAGGGTGATCCGCTCGATCCGGGAAGAGTGTCTCCACGACCCTGACGAGGAACTGAGGCTGGAGGGTTTCCGTCAGTGGGGGGCCTTGGGCGCGAAGTTTCTTCCGCGCCGCACGGTACGGACGCCCCCAGGGATCCCGGTTCAGATCCTCCAGTGCCTCAGCTCTCGACTGCTCTTTCCCTCGACAGATCGCCAACTGCAGAGCCCCCCGGGCATTACGGTATGCCTCATGCAGTTGGGACTGAAGAGTCTCCAGCTCTTCATCGCGGCGGCGCAACCTGCGCACCTGTGAGTAGGTCCTCCGGGCAATTATACATGCCGCGCGGAGGTCTGCTATCTCCTGGGACCACCAGTAGACCGCCCGCTTTGGAGGTTGTCTTCGGGAGCGAGGCATGGCTGCATCGCACACAGCCGTCATGGCGCGGCGAAAGCAGTCAGCCGCGACATCGACTCCCTCTGCAGCAGGCGGTGAGGACATCCAAGCCTCTACAATGGCTGCTTCCTCTAAGAGATCCCCGTCAAGTCGCTTCAACGCCCACCGCGGGAACTGCCGAGCGTCAGGTCGTGGAGACACTGCTGGGCCCGAGGAGGTGGAGACATCCATACAGATGTACAGGTGATCCGATAGCGTCTCCACACTCTCTAGAACCCGCCAACCCTGAACCCGTGCGGCGACAGCAGGGGTAGCGAACGAGAGGTCCACTATTGACCCCCCATGCTGCCGAACGCACGTGTTAACGGAGCCCCTGTTTAAAAGACAGAGGCCCGCAGCTGTCGCCCATTCCTCGACCGCCGCCCCCCTGACATCTGTCCCGGGGGACCCCCACGCGATGGATTTCGCGTTGAAGTCCCCCATTACGATGACGTGGGACGGCATCATTCGTCCAACCGTGGTCCCGAGGCGGTCCAGGAAGTCCTCAAACTCCGCTAGGCTCCTGTTCGGGGAGAAATAAACTCCGAAGAGAATTATGTCCCCCCAGGTGGCCGCAACAAATCCTCGACTCCTCTCTCTAATGGAAAGTGGTGCCGAGGAGCTGATAATTGCGACAGAGCCGTCTATGTCACCTACCCAGTCAGGGCGAACTGGGATGAAATACGGCTCCGACACTACGGCCACACCAATCGAGCGCTCTGCCATGGTCTGTAAAACCAAGTCCTGCGCACCAGCACAGTGGTTCAAGTTCGCCTGGAGGAGAGAATGTTTACGGACCAGGTCCATAATTAGTCCGTAACCATTATCGCCCCCTGCGACGGCTCTTCCAATCGCACTGCGCCGGAAGTGGTCGAGTCTCTGATAGATCGGACTGGTGGCTTACAGTCCTTTCTGCCGACGGCGTGGTTGGCCGGTTGTCCCGCTGCCGCGCATAGTAAGCAGTGCGGGTCAGCAGAACACGTGGATGCCAGATGCCCCGGCTCACCACAGCGGAAGCAGTGCTTGCTTAGGTCGACACCTGAGTTGCACTTCCGGCATACATGACCCAATCCCCAGCACATGTAGCACCTCATGGGCCGAGCGTCGAGAACCACGACCCTGGCAGAGCTCCAACCCACCAAGAGCCGGCCGGCGTCGGCCAGGTGCTTAGCCACTGCGACCGGGCACTGGGTCCAGACAGAGCTGGCACCTCCCGGGCCAGGTCGGATTGGGCCGACTCGGACTGCATCCGGAGAGCAGCCAGTCTTACGTGCGATCGCGTCCTGCACGTCCTGCCCAGTCACAGAGTCGTCAAGGCCTGAGATGCGCAGTTCAGCGCACTTCATGGGCCTGGAGACCCTGACCTCCTCTGCGAAGATCGCTCGCAGTTTCTCTGCGACACGGTCTGCCCCCGCAGTGCCCTCGGCCCCTGGGAACTCCAGCATGCGGGCGCCGGTCAAAGCCTGTCGGAACCTGACATCCGTTATGCCAAGCTCCTCCAGGTTCACGGCTTGCCTAGCCTTGGTCAGGACGGCCGCGTACGTGACGCCCCTCTCCACTGCTTCCGGCTGCAGGGTGAGCACTACCGCAGCAGACCTTGGCGCACGGAGCCCTCGCTTGGCATTCTTCTTGCCCCTTTTGGGCCTGGACCGCTTGTTTCCCTGAGTGGCAGGGGCCGCCGCAGTCTTTTGAGGTACGGAAGGAGAAGAACCTTCGTTCTTCTTCTTCTTCCCATTCCTCTTCCTCCTTACCACGGTCTGCCAGCCCTCACTGGCAGACGCCGATGGGTCTGCATCGGGGGCTCGCGTGGTGACCGTTGGAACAGACCCACTCGGAGGAGCTTGCCTCTGCGTCTCTGGCACTTGGGGAGGCACCTGAGGAGCCACGGAAGACAGCCTGTTGCCTGCGCCACCAGCGCCACTAGCAGCAGCAGCGGCATTTCTGCGGTCCGCTGCCAGTGGCGGACGAACGGTCCTCGCTGGCAGGAGGCGGTCCTCGATGCCCGCAAATCGGGCATCCATCATTTTCCCGATCTGAGAGACGATGGCATGCACCTGGATCTCGCTCATAGGTGGCCCCTGCTGGTGGGACTTCTCAGGAGCAGAGGAACACCTAGAATCTTGGGGCTCCGCCTGCGACGGACCTTCCGGTCGCACCCGGAGACCCACGACTTCCTCTCGAAGAGCCACCATCTCCTGACGGAGGGCATCGACCTCTTTCCGCAGTCGGTCGTTCAGCAGGTGGAGCCGTCGGGTCTCCTCGCTGGAACTCCTGCTGGCGAGGCCCTCTACGGCCAGTCTGACCCGCTCTGCTGCCTCTCTGATGGCCCGCTGACTTGTGCCCTTTAAGTTTTTGGACTTCCGAGTGGTATCCAAAACCACCTCGATGTCCATTAGGGCTCGTTTTTCAAGTTCCTCTGCAGAGGCAGAGGAATTCTGCCCCATGAGCGGAACCTCAGCGCTGACAGGCGCCTCCGCACTCTCCTCTACAGCCGTGTTGGCGGCCATTTGGCATGCCGGCGACACGCTTCGGCAGTCCGACTCGCTCTCCTCAGAGAGTGAACCACGTGAGGTGCCGGCTCGGAGGAACCTACCCCTCCCATCTCGGGCTGGTCTCCGCCCTCTGTTTGTCGCCGCCTTGGAAGGTACCTTCCGAGGTGGCAACATCTCCTCGTTCTCATGAGGCCGCTTGAGAGGTCCCGATGATGCGAGTGTTTCGGGAGCACGACCCGACAACTCAGCACCAAGGCGACCCGGACCTCGCTGGCCGCCTACCTCTACCATAGTGGTGTCGCTTGACAACGCGCCGTCCACTGTACTATGTGCTGTGTTGTCGGACTCCGACAACACATTCACCCTCTCAAGAACCACCTGTGGTTCTGCTGGAGCCACTGCTCCCGTCCTCTGTGACGCAGCGCCAGAGTCTGCCACTGCGTCCGCCTTCTCCACCATCTTATTTTGTTTTTTGTTTTTTAAATCTTCCATTTTGTTCCCACGAGTAGGCAGAGCCTTTTACCTAGGTAAGCCTAATACTGTAGGGTGCGGCCGGTGCCCTACAGGGGAAGCGCTAATGACTGGACACCCTCCAGCCATTCATCCTCTCGCCACGCCTCGAAACTTAGTATTAGGTGGTTTTTTATCTTAGAGGTATCCTTCCTCTGGGCCAGGCGGTTAAGCCAAGCCCCCGACGGTGGCATTAGGCATGCCTCCGTTCGCTGTCCGGCCAACCCGGCTCAGCGAACCCGCCGAAAGTTGTCTCTTCTAAGAATGCTCCTAGAGGAGAGACAACGAATGCCACGTTGGTGCGCCTGCACCTCAGCGGCATGGTCACGTCCTCCACTGTGCCCTCTGCTGTTCAGAGGGACACGCGGAAGAACGCCCCGTAGGTCCAGGTTGGACCCCTCCCCAGAATATTAGCCACGACAGTAACATTCCTCGAGGAATAAGAATTTCTTCTCATTATTCGAGGAAGGATACTGCCGCGCCCAGGGTGCACCGGCCCAGCAGCTGCTCTTCCCTCCAGACGTATCGAGAGGGACCAGCAGCCACTAGGCACACGTGGAGGAATTCTGACGCACCCCAACCTAACCTTTTTTTTTTTTTTTTTTTTTTTTTTTTTTTGTTTGCGCTGAGAAAAAATGCATTACGCATACCCTCCCATCGGGGGATGGGGGGGTTATGTGGGACTCCCCGGTCTAACCCGGTATACCCACTAAAACGACCCAGCGACATTCCCGCTTCGTCTTAGTGGCGGGGGACTGGGAACCCGGCACAGCCTTTACGTCCAGTCCTCCGCCGACGATTGCCCTCCATGACGGACCCCTCACACCCTCCCCGTAGGGAGGGGGACGGGCCCGGGAATGACCGACGAAGGTGGTGACGGGTGCAATGCGGGCTAAGGCACCCCCGTGCCTGTCGCCCGCCCGTCGCCACACTGAGGAGGGAGAGGACGGCACCTTCTCCCCCTTCTTCGTCTGCGGAGCGGCGCAGCGAGAGGATCGTCCTCCCGCGCGCGTTCCGCCTCCTCCTTTTGCGAGATTACGTCCTCGCAAAAGGAGGCGACCGCTGCCCAGGCCTCCTCACTCCCCAGCATGGCGTTGACCACGCCGGGAAGCGAGAGGTCCGGTCCGACCACTGCGGTCAGACCGCGGCGCAGCTCGGACCAAGCCGGGCACACCTCGAGGGTGTGCTGCGCCGTGTCCTCCGCCGCGCCGCAGTCGTGGCACGCCGGGGTCTCCTCCCTCCCGATCCGGTGCAGGTGCGATCCGAAACAGCCATGCCCGGACAACACCTGCACCAGACGGAACGAGAGGAAACCGTGGGACCGCTCGAGCCAGCTCCGCAGGACCGGACCGAGCGCGTCCAACGTCCGGCGGCCAAAGGCAGCGTTGGCGAGGTCCTCCGTCCAGTGGAGGACGATGGCGTCCTTCGCCTCTCGCCGCACGGCCTCCCGCTCTTCAGCGACGGGACGCTCTCCGAGCGTCTTCCGGTGTGCCTTCCACTCGTACACTCTGGCGAGCACCCAAGCCTCCAACTCCCAAGGAGGAGTGCCAGCCAGAGCGCATGCCGCCGAGAAGCCCACCGAGCGGTAGGCTCTCGCCACCCGCAGTGCAATGGCCCTTTGGGGCCTGCGGATGGCGGTCGCATTCACCCTCCTGTGAAGGGAGTCCGCCCAGATGGGGGCTCCGTATAGGGCCATGCTCCTTAGGATGCCAGCATACAGGCGCCGGCATTTCGCCTTGGGCCCCCCCAGGTTTGGGAGGAGCCATGAAAGGGCGTCCGCGGCTTTCAACAGGCGCGTCGACAGCCCGCTGAAATGCGGACCGAAGCGCCACCTGTCGTCCAGCACCAGGCCCAGATACTTCATCTGGGGCTGGACCGTTATTCTGACGCCCTCTACGACAATGTTGGCGTCGGGAGGGCAGCGCTGCCGAGGCCCGCGAAAGAATACGGCCTCGGTCTTGTGCAGCGCCACCTTCAATCCCAGGCGGCGGATCCTCTCTGCAACCAAGGATCCGCCAGCCGAGGCCAGACAGGCCGCGTCCCCAAAGTTCCTCCCCCGGGCAGTGAGGAGAGTGTCGTCCGCGTAGCAGATGACACTCGTGCCCTGGAGGAGGGCTCCAGGCTAAAGTAGTGAACAGAAATAGAGACAATTAAATAACTATGCTTTATCATATATAAATATTTCTGCTGGAAAGGATATAGGATCAAAGCATAGGGCATTTGATTAACAAAAAAGAGCTTAAAATAATTATATTGTTTATTTTATTACACTTGCAAATTTATACCTAAAAACAGAATTTCTTATCTAGGCAGCAAAAAATTTATCAACATTATAGAATCAAAAACTATAAAAAACAGAAAAAGAAAAACATTAAAAGTCACAATAACGTCTCTGACTACGTCAGAGGACACGACATTACACAAAAAAAAAAAAAAAAAAAAAAAAAAAAACCTAACCTAACCTAACCTTTTTTTTTTTTTTTTTTTTTTTTTTTTTTTTTTTTTTTTTTTTTTTTTTTTTTTTTTTTTTTTTGACGCTGGGAAAAAATTCATTACGCATACCCTCCCATCGGGGGACGGGAGGGGTATGTGGGACTCCCCGGGCGGACCCGGTATACCCACTAAAACGACCCAGCGCATTCCCGCTTCGTCCGAGTGGCGGGGGACTGGGAAACCGGCACAGCCTTTACTTCCAGTCCTCCGCCGACGATTGCAAGGCAGACCCCTTACACCCTCACGGGTGTGGGGGGTCGGGAATGACCGACGAAGGTGACGGGTGCAATGCGGGCAAAGGCACCCCCGCGCCTGTCGCCCGCCCGTCACCATGAGGAGGGATGGCTCGACGCCTTCTTCCCCTTCTTCGTCTGTGGAGCGGCGCAGCGAGAGGATCGTCCTCCCTTGCGCGCTCCGAGAGAGGGCGGTTTGGGGAGAAATACACCCCCACCATCGCTATCTCTCCCCACGCGGCGGCCACGTATCCCGGTCCCCTCTCTATGAGCGAGAGGGGAGTCTGTGGAAGACCGCGCCACCAACGCCACCAAGCCGTCCCGGTCACCCAGCCAACGGCCAGGGACCAAAGAGGGTTCGGCGACCACCGCCAAGTCCACCAACCACTCAGCCATGGTCTGCATCAGCAGATCCTGGGCTGTCCTGCAGTGATTGGTGTTCGCTTGAAGGATGCGATGTTCGACTGTGTCCATCAGTCGGACATCGCACCCTCCTCCGCAACCGCCGCAGGAACGGCGGTGTTAGCGGCAGCAGCAGGCGCAGGCCCGGTCGGCGCCTGCACTTTGCCACGCTTAGGGGGAGGAATACACTTCCTCCCCTTCATTACGTGGCCTGATCGGCGGCCACTGGCGGCACACACCGCACAGTGCGGCGTGGCGGCCTTGCAGGAGGCGGCTTTGTGGCCCTCCTTGCCGCAGCGATAGCATGTGTCCGTCCTGTCTACTTTGGACGGACACAGAGGCCTGGTGTGGCCGATGCCGAAGCACCGGAAGCACCGCAGAGGCTGGTCCTCGAGTGCCCGGACTGCGCCCGAGCTGAAACCGACTAGAAGCCGTCCTTTCGCAAGGACGGCTTTGGCAGCGGCGATTGGGCACTCGAGGCGGATGGTGCCCATACCACCGCGGCCGGGCCTTATGTCCCGGCCTTGGATCGCCGCGGCGCCACAGCTCCCTACCGCTGCGACCGCCGCCACCACCTCCTCCTTGGTGACGGAGTCATCTAGCTCCGTCACTTCAATGGCCGCCGACTTGACCGGCCGGGCCACCTTGGCCGAGTCCGCGATTACCTCTTGCAGCTTGGCTGCAAAGAGGTCTGCATGGGCACTCCCTTCTGCCCCCGGGAACTCGAAAATTCGAGCCCCGGCTTGGGTCCGCCGGCAAGACACACTGCCGATCCCCAGTTGGGTAGGATCAGCATTGGCACGCGCCCGCACCAAAATGGACGCGTACGTCTCCCCTCGCTCCGCAGCCTCCGCGGTGAGTGTCACCACGACGGCCGCGGTTTTCGGGGGGACCAGCTTCCCCTTTCCCTTCCATTTCCCCTTCCCCTTTCCCTTGTCGGTCATCTGGGACCGGCTGGGAGTGGTGGTGGCGGGGGCGACAGGGACGGCCGTTGCCGACTTTTTGCCTTTGCCCTTCCCCTTACGGACCACTTCCGTCCACTCGTTGGACGGGGTGGTCGAAGGCAGAAGGACGTCTTCCACCTGAGAGGAGGAGGACGGCCCCGGCTCACACTGCCTCTTATCCGCCGCAAGCGGCGGTCGGAGGCGTTTCTCCGGTAAGAGCCGGTCCTCGATGCCTGCTAAGCAGGCTCTTGTGAAGGCCCTCTCCTCCATTACAACCTTGCGGATGATATCCTCAAGGTTGGAGGAGGGGCCCTCCACCAACCTAACCTTTTTTTTTTTTTTTTTTTTTTTTTTTTGTCGCTGGGAAAAAATGCATTACGCATACCCTCCCATCGGGGGACGGGAGGGGTATGTGGGACTCCCCGGGCGGACCCGGTATACCCACTAAAACGACCCAGCGCATTCCCGCTTCGTCCGAGTGGCGGGGGACTGGGAAACCGGCTCAGCCTTTACTTCCAGTCCTCCGCCGACGATTGCAAGGCAGACCCCCCTCACACCCTCACGGGTGCGGGGGGGTCGGGAATGACCGACGAAGATGACGGGTGCAATGCGGGCGCAGGCACCCCCGTGCCTGTAGCCCGCCCGTCACCATGAGGAGGGAGGGCTCGACGCCTTCTCCCACTTCTTCGTCTGCGGAGCGGCGCAGCGAGAGGATCGTCCTCCCGCGCGCGCTCCGCCTCCTCCTTCTGCGAGAGTACGTCCTCGCAAAAGGAGGCTACCGCTGACCAGGCCTCCTCGCTCCCCAGCATGGCGTCGACCACGCCGGGAAGCGAGAGGTCCGGTCCGACCACCGCGGTCAGACCGCGGCGAAGCTCGGCCCACGCCGGGCACACCTCGAGGGTGTGCTGCGCCGTGTCCTCCGCCGCGCCGCAGTCGTGGCACGCCGGGGTCTCCTCCCTCCCGATCCGGTGCAGGTGCGATCCGAAGCAGCCGTGCCCGGACAACACCTGCACCAGACGGAAAGAGAGGAAACCGTGGGACCGCTCGAGCCAGCCCTTCAGGACCGGACCGAGCGCGTCCAACGTCCGGCGGCCAAAGGCGGCGTTGGCGAGGTCCTCCGTCCAATGGAGGACGATGGCGTCCTTCGCCTCCTGCCGCACGGCCTCCCGCTCTTCGGCGACGGGGCGCTCCCCGAGCGCCTTCCGGTGCGCCGTCCACTCGTAGACTCTGGCAAGCACCCATGCCTCCAACTCCCAAGGAGGGGTGCCGGCCAGAGCGCACGCCGCCGAAAAGCCCACCGAGCGGTAAGCCCTCGCCACCCGCTGTGCAATGGCCCGCTGGGGCCTGCGGATGGCGGTCGCATTCTCCCTCCTATGGAGGGAGTCCGCCCAGATGGGTGCCCCGTAAAGGGCCATGCTCCGCAAGATACCGGCATAGAGGCGCCGGCATTTCGCCTTGGGCCCCCCCAGGTTTGGGAGGAGCCACGACGCCCTCCACGACGATGTGGGCGTCGGGAGGGCAGCGCTGCCGTGGACCGCGAAAGTACACGGCCTCCGTCTTGTGCAGCGCCACCTTCAATCCCAGGCGGCGGATCCTCTCTGCCACCAAGGATCCGCCAGCCGAGGCCAGACAGGCCGCATCCCCGAAGTTCCTCCCCCGGGCAGTGAGGAGAGTGTCATCCGCGTAGCAGATGACACTCGTGCCCGGGAGGAGGGCTCCCCGCAAGAGCCAATTGAACCCGATGTTCCACAAGGGGGGGCCAAGCACCGACCCCTGTGGAACACCGGACTCTGCCCCGTAGCGCCTCACGGTGGCCGTTTTGTCTACGAAGAGGACCTCTCGGTCCTCCAAGTAGCTGGCCAGGAGATCCCGCAGATATTGGGGCACTCCGTGATACCGGAGCGCCTCCAATATCGTCGAGTGGGGGACGGAGTTGAAGGCGTTGGCAATGTCGAATGACACCGCCAGCACTCCGTCCCCCGCCTCCACCGCCTCCTTCACCTGGCCCTTCAGTAGGGCCAGCGCGTCGATCGTCGAACGCCCACGGCGGAAACCGTATTGGGCGTCCGACAGATCCGGCCCTACCTCCCGCAAATGGCTATCCAGCCTCCCGGCGACAATCCCCTCGAACAATTTACCGACCTCATCGAGCAGAACGATGGGCCGGTATGCCGAGGGGGAGTCCACCGGGCGTCCCTCCTTTCGGAGGAGGCATAGCTGCCCCTCCTTCCACAGTTTTGGGAACCTCCCAGCCGTAAAACACGCACTGAAGAGGTCCCGAAACCTGTCCTCCATTTGGGAGGCGGCGATCGCCACCACCCGTGCGGGGACGCCGTCCGGTCCGGGGGCTGTCTTCTTTGCGCGGAGGCTCAGAACCCCCGCGCAGAGTTCCGCCGCCGTCACCGGGGGGACCTCCGCCTCCGGTGGAGCCGCCCCTTGCGGGGGATCCATTGTTGGTGGGACGAAGTCGGTCCTGCGCGGAAACAGGGACCGGACCACCCCATCCAACAATGCTGGCTCGAGGGTCTCCGACAGTGGGGGACCATAGGGGCGGAGCTGGTTCCGCGCCGCCTTATATGGTCTCCCATAGGGATCCCTGTCGAGACCCTCCAGCATCTCGGCCCTGGCCGAGTCTTGCGCAGCGCCCATTGCAGATTTGAGGGCCTCCGCAGCCTCTCGGTAAGAGGCGTACAGGCGGTCCTCCTCTTCCCGGACTCGGTTTTGGGCGCTGCGCCGTCGGCTCCGCGTGTAGGCCCTTCTGGCCGCCACGCAGGTGGCCCGGAGTCCCGCCAGCTCCTCCGTCCACCAGTAGACGGCACGACGGGGAGGCGGACGGCGAGACCGAGGCATGCTGGAGTTGCACACCGCGGTCAAGGACCCCCTGAGCCGGACCGCTGCGGCGTCAACGTCCGGGACCTCCTCGACAGGGGGAGGCGACAGCCAGTCCTGGAGAAAGGCGGCCTCCTTGGCTGCCTCCCGGTCCAGGCGGGTGAGTGCCCACCGCGGGAAGGGAGATTGCCCAGCGCGGGCCGTCCCCCTCCCCTGCCGGGTGGAGATGTCGAACCGCACGTAACGGTGGTCCGACAAGGTCTCCACCAGCTCCACCCGCCAGTTCACGACGCGGGCGGCCAGCGCGGGGGTGGCAAACGACACGTCCACCACCGACCCGCCCTGTTGCCGCACACACGTGTGGACCGCCCCCCTGTTGAGGAGGGACACACCGCACGAGGCCGCCCAAAACTGGACGGCGCGTCCCCGGACGTTGCAACCGGCGGCCGGGTTGCCCCAGTCCACCGACTTGGCGTTTAGGTCGCCCAACACCACGACCTGGCGTGGCGCCGCCCTCCCTACGACAGCAGTGAGGACTTCGAGGAAATCCTCAAAGTCCGAGAGAGGGCGGTTTGGGGAGAAATACACCCCCACCATCGCTATCTCTCCCCACGCGGCGGCCACGTATCCCGGTCCCCTCTCTAAGAGCGAGAGGGGAGGGGAGTCTGTGGAAGACCGCGCCACCAACGCCACCAAGCCGTCTCGGTCGCCCAGCCAACGGCCAGGGACCGAGTAGGGTTCGGCGACCACCGCCAAGTCCACCAACCACTCAGCCATGGTCTGCATCAGCAGATCCTGGGCTGTCCTGCAGTGGTTGGTGTTCGCCTGAAGGATGCGATGTTCGACTGTGTCCATCAGTCGGACATCGCAACCTCCTCCGCAGCCGCCGCAGGAACGGCGGTGTTAGCGGCAGCAGCAGGCGCAGGCCCGGTCGGCGCCTGCGCTTTGCCACGCTTTGGGGGAGGAATACATTTCCTCCCCTTCATTACGTGGCCTGATCGGCGGCCACTGGCGGCACACACCGCACAGTGCGGCGTGGCGGCCTTGCAGGAGGCGGCTTTGTGGCCCTCCTTGCCGCAGCGGTAGCATGTGTCCGTCCTGTCTACCTTAGACGGACACAGAGGCCTAGTGTGGCCGATGCCGAAGCACCGGAAACAACGCAGAGGCTGGTCCTCGAGTGCCCGGACTGCGCCCGAGCTGAACCCGACTTGAAGCCGTCCTTTCGCAAGGACGGCTTTGGCAGCGGCGATTGGGCACTCGAGGCGAATGGTGCCCATACCACCGCGGCCGGGCCTTATGTCCCGGCCTTGGACCGCCGCGGCGCCACAGCCCCCTACCGCTGCGACCGCCGCCACCACCTCCTCCTTGGTGACGGAGTCATCCAGCTCCGTCACCTCAATGGCCGCCGACTTGACCGGCCGGGCCACCTTGGCAGAGCCCGCGATGACCTCTTGCAGCTTGGCTGCAAAGAGGTCCGCGCGGGCACCCCCTTCGGTCCCCGGGAACTCGAAAATTCGAGCCCCGGCTTGGGTCCGCCGGCAAGACACACTGCCGATCCCCAGTTGGGTGGGATCGGCATTGGCCCGCGCCCGCACCAAAATAGACGCGTACGTCTCCCCGCGCTCCGCAGCCTCCGCGGTGAGCGTTACCACGACGGCCGCGGTTTTTGGGGGGACTAGCTGTCTATTTCCCCTCCCTTTCCCTTTCCCATTTCCCGTACCGGTCGTCTGCGACTGGCTGGGAGCGGTGGTGGCGGGGACGACAGGGACGGCCGTTACCGTCTTCTTCCCTTTGCCCTTCCCCTTACGGACCACTTCCGTCCACTCGTTGGACGGGGTGGTTGAAGGCAGAAGGGCGTCTTCCACCTGGGAGCCTGGGAGCCAGCTTCAGATGAAGCTGGCTGACCTCTGACTGCAGGCGATCTATTTTTGCCTGCAGTTGCCGCGTCTCGTCGGTGGCCTGCCGCTGGACCAGCTCCGCGACGACACCGCGCATGCTCGCGGCCCTGCTTTTGAGGGCCTTCTGAAAGGTCCCTTTTAGGTTGGAGGACTTAGAGGCGACCTCCACAATCTCCCCCTCGTCCTCCTCCGCCATTCTCTCCAGCTCGGCCAGAGAGTAGTCCGCGTAAAGAACGCGGGACGCACCGTACCCGGACTTGGCCCGGGCAGCATGCGCCCGCTTCTCTTTGGCAGCAACCTGCTCTTCTAGCTCGTGCTGGAGTTGCGCCCGCCGAGCCAGGTCCAACTGGCGTTGGGCATCCGCGAGCCCAACGACATGGGTATCCGCGGCCGCCGTCGGCTTTTTAGCCTTCGGCAGCCTCGTCGACCCCGAGGCCGAGGAGCCCTCGGACCCACCGCTCCGGTGGACCCGCTTCCGTGGACGGGAGTCGTCCGCGTCCGACACAGTAACAAGTGAGTCGTTGTCAGACGACTCACTCACCCTTCCGAAGAAGCTAGCCGCAGACGGCGCGCGGCTAGTTTCTGACGCCGGAGCGTCGGGGTGGCCCTGAGAAGGGCCCTCTGGTTGGCCCTGAGAAGGGCCTTTGGGTTGGCCCTGAGAAGGGCCTTTTGGTTTTAAAAAGCGCCCGCAGGCGTCCCGCGAGGGTTTAGGCATAGCCTCCGCAGGATCGTAGGTCACACAAGGCAAAGATAAAATACGCTACGATATCACAGTGCACTTTGGCCAACCCAATCTGCCACTCCGTTACGGTGGTCAGACTGGGTTGTTTCCAGGGGACGCGACGTGGACGCAAGCACTGTGGGGGGGTCCCCCAACCTAACCTAACCTTTTTTTTTTTTTTTTTTGTTTGCGCTGGGAAAAAATGCATTACGCATACCCTCCCATCGGGGGATGGGGGGTTATGTGGGACTCCCCGGTCTGACCCGGTATACCCACTAAAACGACCCAGCGACATTCCCGCTTCGTCTTATTGGCGGGGGACTGGGAAACCGGCACAGCCTTTACGTCCAGTCCTCCGCCGACGATTGCCCTTCATGGCGGGCCCCTCACACCCTCCCCGTGGGGAGGGGCACGGGCCAGGGAATGACCGACGAAGGTGGTGACGGGTGCAATGCGGGCGACGGCACCCCCGCGCCTGTCACCCGCCCGTCGCCACCATGAGGGGGGAGAGGACGATGCCTTCTCCGACCCCTTCTTCGTCTGCGGAGCGGCGCAGCGAAAGGGTCGTCCTCCCGCGCGCGCTCCGCCTCCTCCTTTTGCGAGATTACGTCCTCGCAAAAGGAGGCGACCGCTGCCCAGGCCTCTTCGCTCCCCAGCATGGCGTTGACCACGCCGGGAAGCGAGAGGTCCCGACCAACCACGGCGGTCAGACCACGGCGCAGCTCAGACCAAGCCGGGCACACCTCGAGGGTGTGCTGCACCGTGTCCTCCGCCGCGCCGCAGTCGTGGCACGCCGGGGTCTCCTCCCTCCCGATCCGGTGCAGGTGCGATCCGAAACAGCCATGCCCGGACAACACCTGCACCAGACGGAACGAGAGGAAACCGTGGGACCGCTCGAGCCAGCTCCGCAGGACCGGACCGAGCGCGTCCAACGTCCGGCGGCCAAAGGCGGCGTTGGCGAGGTCCTCCGTCCAGTGGAGGACGATGGCGTCCTTCGCCTCTCGCCGCACGGCCTCCCGCTCTTCAGCGACGGGACGCTCTCCGAGCGCCTTCCGGTGTGCCTTCCACTCGTACACTCTGGCGAGCACCCAAGCCTCCAACTCCCAAGGCCAGCCAGAGCGCATGCCGCCGAGAAGCCCACCGAGCGGTAGGCTCTCGCCACCCGCAGTGCAATGGCCCTTTGGGGCCTGCGGATGGCGGTCGCATTCACCCTCCTGTGAAGGGAGTCCGCCCAGATGGGGGCTCCGTATAGGGCCATGCTCCTTAGGATGCCAGCATACAGGCGCCGGCATTTCGCCTTGGGCCCCCCCAGGTTTGGGAGGAGCCATGAGAGGGCGTCCGCGGCTTTCAACAGGCGCGTCGACAGCCCGCTGAAATGCGGACCGAAGCGCCACCTGTCGTCCAGCACCAGGCCCAGATACTTCATCTGGGGCTGGACCGTTATTCTGACGCCCTCTACGACAATGTGGGCGTCGGGAGGGCAGCGCTGCCGAGGCCCGCGAAAGAATACGGCCTCGGTCTTGTGCAGCGCCACCTTCAATCCCAGGCGGCGGATCCTCTCGGCAACCAAGGATCCGCCAGCCGAGGCCAGACAGGCCGCGTCCCCAAAGTTCCTCCCCCGGGCAGTGAGGAGAGTGTCGTCCGCGTAGCAGATGACACTCGTGCCCTGGAGGAGGGCTCCCCGCAGGAGCCAGTCGAACCCAATGTTCCACAGGGGGGGCCCCAGCACCGACCCCTGTGGAACACCGGACTCTGCGCCGTACCGCCTTACCGTGGCCGTCTTGTCCACGAGGAGGACTTCTCGGTCTTCCAAGTAGCTGGCCAGGAGGTTCCGCAGGTATTGGGGCACTCCGTGATACCGGAGCGCTTCCAATATCGTCGAGTGGGGCACGGAGTTGAATGCATTGGCAATGTCGAATGACACCGCCAACACTCCGTCCCCCGCCTCCACCGCCTCCTTCACCTTGCCCTTGAGTAGGGCCAGCGCATCGATCGTCGAACGCTCTCGACGAAAACCGAATTGGGCGTCCGACAGGTCCGGCCCTAATTCCCGCAAATGGCTATCAAGCCGGGAGGCGACAATACCCTCGAACAATTTACCGACCTCATCGAGCAGGACGATGGGCCGGTATGCCGAGGGGGAGTCCACCGGGCGTCCCTCCTTTCGGAGGAGGCATAGCTGTCCCTCTTTCCACAGTTTCGGGAACCTCCCAGTCGTAAAGCACGCGCTGAAAAGGTCCCGAAACCTGTCCTCCATTTCGGAAGCGGCGATCGCCACCACCCGTGCGGGGACACCGTCCGGTCCGGGGGCCGTCTTCTTCGCGCGGAGGTTGAGAACCCCCGCGTAGAACTCCGCCGCCGTCACCGGGGGGACCTCCTCCGCCGGCGAAACCGCCCCTTGCGGGGGATCCATCGTTGGTGGGGTGAAGTCGGTCCTGCGCGGAAACAGGGACCGGACCACCCCATCCAGCAATGCTGGTTCGAGTGTCTCCGTCAGTGGGGGACCATAGGGGCGTAGCTGGCTCCGCGCCGCTTTGTATGGTCTCCCATAAGGATCCCTGTCGAGACCCTCCAGCATCTCTGCCCTCGCCGAGTCTTCTGCAGCGCCCATTGCAGACTTGAGAACCGTCACGGCCTCTCGGTAAGAGGCGTATAGGCGGTCCTCTTCTGCCCGGACTCGGTTCTGGGCACTGCGCCGTCGGCTACGCGCGTATGCCCTTCTGGCCGCTACGCAGGCGGCCCGGAGCTCCGAAAGCTCCTGTGTCCACCAATAGACGGCACGACGGGGAGGCGGACGGCGAGACCGAGGCATGCTGGAATTGCACACCTCGGTCAGGGACCCCCTAAGCCGGGCCGCTGCGGAATCCACGTCCAGGACCTCGACAGGGGGCGACAGCCAGTCCTGGAGAAAGGCCGCCTCTTTGGCTGCCTCCCGATCCAGGCGGGTGACTGCCCACCGTGGGAAGGGAGATTGCCCAGCGCGGGCCATCCCACCCGCCTGGGTGGAGATGTCAAACCGCACATATCGGTGGTCCGACAAGGTCTCCACCATCTCTACCCGCCAGCTGGCGACGCGGGCGGCTAGCGCGGGGGTGGCAAACGAGACGTCCACCACCGACCCACCCTGTTGCCGCACACACGTGTGGACCGCCCCCCTGTTGAGGAGGGACACACCGCATGAGGTCGCCCAAAACTCAACGGCGCGCCCCCGGACATTGCAACTGGCGGCCGGGTTGCCCCAGGCCACTGACTTGGCGTTCAAGTCACCCAACACTATGACTTGGCGCGGCGCCACCCTCCCTACGACTGCGGTGAGGATCTCGAGGAAATCCTCAAAGTCCGAGAGAGGGCGGTTTGGGGAGAAGTAGACCCCCACCAGGGCCATGTCTCCCCACGCGGCGGCCACGTATCCCGGTCCCCTCTCTAAGAGCGAGAGGGGAGGGGAGTCTGTGGAAGACCGCGACACCAACGCCACCAAGCCGTCTCGGTCGCCCAGCCAACGGCCAGGGACCGAGTAGGGTTCGGCGACCACCGCCAAGTCCACCAACCACTCAGCCATGGTCTGCATCAGCAGATCCTGGGCAGCCCTGCAGTGATTTGTGTTCGCCTGAAGTATGCGATGTTCGACCCTATCCATCAGTCGGACATGGCATTTCCCTCCGCAGTCGCCGCAGGAACGACGGTGCTAGCGGCAGCGGCAGGCTTGGTCGGCGCCTGCGCTTTGCCCCGCTTTGGAGGAGGATTGCAGTTCCTCCCCTTCATAACGTGGCCTGACGGGCAGCGTTTTTTAAAATTGTATGTTTTGTATATTATAGCACTCTATTTTTAATATTTTTAGCCATTTTTTCAAAAATTTTTCGACGATCGGTTCTCTAGATATCGAATTTTAAATGTTTTTTGGCCTTTATTTGAAATTTAATAGAAAATAATATATTTTGACATCTGGACAGGGTCCAACACACCCATCGTGACCTATTCGAGCCCAAACACGGGCCCCATAGCTCCTAAATTGGCTTTTTTGGCGAAATTGCGCCATCTTGGTTTTTAGGTTTTAAGTTTTAGATTAAGATATTTCGAGAACCGCTGGTCCGATCAAAACCGGATTTTCACTAGGGCTGGTAGTGTACAGCCAACTTTAGATTTATATAAGTTTCAGGCTGTTTCAGGCCACAACATTGTTTGTCGCTGAAACTGCTTTCAGGACATACCTGAAGTGACGCCGAGCTGCAGGTCCAAAACCCCGTCCTTCTGAGACGAAGGGTTCCCAAGTTACAGACGTTTTAATACGACATTTGACAGCTCGGCGGCCATTTTGTTTAGCTTCAAACCGCCATAACTTTTGAACCAGAGGTCGTGGGAGATTGCGGTTTTTGGTTGTGTACTCAGAGACCTTCCGTCCCTTTCACCTCACGACATCAGGCGGTTTGGGGCTAAAAATTTTCAGGACCCTGAAAGTAGTTTCAGTGGACAGCGGAGCTCGGGCCGAGTTGGGAGAGCCCAAACTCGGGGGGTCTGTGGCTTTCCAGAGGGAAGTTATCCGAGGTCAAAGATCCGCTTTGACAGCACCGCGGCCATTTTGAAAAACCTTTGGACGGCCATAACTTCTCAACGGAGAGTCGCAGAGGGCCAGGGTTTTCGCTGGACGTATTGGTAGGGCATAGGTTATAAGGTAGAATAGTTTTCAGGCACTTTCAGGAGTTAGAAAATTTTCAGCCTGAAAACTGGCCCAGTGGGTTGGTCTTGCCGAGCCAAACTCGGAAAGCCCAAACACCAGGGTTTTTGGACCGGTGGTTCCGGAGATAACCTCTTGTAACCACTTTCAGTTTCTTATTTTCGTAAAAAACCAAAGATTTCAAGTTGAAATGTCTCCGTGACCCCTGGGTCGAACCACACCGTGTTTGGAGTCATCTGAGAGGGCTCGATGAGAGCTATCCACTGGACATAGTAGAACGACTCTACATAGAGTCTCTTCAAGAGGGTCTCTACTTTCGTGATTTTTGACTGTATTTTGATTCTTTTTTGACTTCTTTTTCTTTTTCGACTCTTCACTGTGTGACCCGCTCTTTTGAGCGAAGAGCTGACCGATAGTCACTCTATATAGAGGCTGGACCGCTTAAGATTTTTAATCGTAAAGCACAATTGCATTTATTCTTTTATTTTGTATTTTCCTATTTAGCTTTCTTCTTGACAATATAAGTCTTACTTTAGGACTTAAATTATTCATTTACCTATTTACACCTTAATCTTAGATCCCCCCTTTACAGGGATTCAGTAATTCTGACCAAGTAGTGTCCTCTGATAAATCACTTTTCAAGCTCTCAGTGAGGATGCTCGGACTAAGGACCCCCCTTAACAAAACGAAGGCTGTGGAGGAGAGTTTGGGCGTGGAGGAGGCAGGCACAGCGCCAGCAGGCACCTCAGTGAGGCGCAGTGATGGGGAGTGGGAAACGGTGAAAGAGAAAGTGGGGCAACCCCAAAAAACTCAAACACCTCCTAAAACAGCACCCGTTCTTACTTCCCCCAAGAAGACAACCGAGCCCACGCCTCCAAAATCCAGGCCCAAACTACTGGCCACCCAGAGGTTGAGGTCAGATACCTACGAGCTGCCAGGGAAAGCTCTGGAGAGTCCGCCTCGAGAAACACCACCTGTGAAATACCTCAATAGGACTACGGAGGCAAAGGCGTGTCTCTCCAGCGCCAAGCTTCAACTTGACAGCTCGAGAAATCTGAAAAAGGAAATAAAGGACAGTATCACTAGAGCGGTAGAAAGATTATATCACCTAGTCAGGGAGGGAGAGAGCGAGAGGGCTAAAACGCCCGGAGAGACAGCTGCCCCCGAAAAAGTTCGCGTGGACCCTACGCCGACGTCAGGTGGACCGACGGCACTCATGGAGCAGCTAATGGTGAACCTCCAGCAACACAAAAAGGCGCTGGAAGAATGCCAGCTGCACACACGGGCTCTGTCGGAGCACCTGCATCAGGTACCTCACTTTGTCGCAGGACAGGGACCCTCGTTTGCGGAGATGGCGGCCGCTCCGAAGCGGCACTTTCAGGAGCCTCTTCACTCGGTGGTTGTGTCATCGGTTGATGACAAAGACACCGGGGAAGACGTTCTTGAGAAGCTGAGGACGGCAGTAGATGCCAGGAATGAGGGGACCAGAGTGGAGAGAGTGCGAAAAGCGAGGGACCAAAAGGTGGTGGTCGGATTTAAGACGAGGGAGGAACTGACTAAGGTGACTGAAAAGATTAAAAAGGCAGGAAATTTAACGGTAGAGGAAGTAAAGAACAAAGATCCTCTCGTCATCGTTAAGGATGTCCTTTCATGCCATTCAGACGAGGAGCTCATTGAGGCATTAAAACGCCAGAACTGTCACCTGATCGGAGACGTGCCTGCGGATAACCTGAGGATGGGGGTGAAGTACCGTCGCAGGACGAGGAACCCCCACATGTGCCACGTCATCCTGCAGGTGTCGCCTGCTGTGTGGAAGAAGCTGACGCATGCGGGCCGAGTACACATTGACCTGCAGCGGGTGCGTGTACTGGACCAGTCGCCACTGATTCAGTGCACCCGCTGCCTGCGCTTCGGCCACAGCCGTAAGCTATGCACGGAGACCGCCGACCTCTGCACACATTGTGGAGACCCACACATGAGGGTGGACTGCCCCTCTCGGCTAGCCGCGGAACCACCAAAGTGCCGAAACTGTGTTTCCGCAAAGATGGGTAAGACTGAGCACAACGCCTTCGACAGCGAGTGTCCAACCCGTCTCAAGTGGGATGGATTGGCGCGGCTGTCGGTGGCGTATTGCTAAGGTGGTCCCGGGCGGAAGCGCAGTAAACAGCGAAGACAGACCTCACCAGTATCGCGTCGTACAGGCAAACTTCCAAAAAAGCAAACTGGCCACAGCTGAGCTTATTATGGAAGCAGGTAAGCGAAAGTTGGCTTTTGCAATGGTCCAAGAGCCATACATAGGTGGGATCGGAGAAATGAAGAGCCATCCGGGTACACGAATAGTACAGTGTGCCAGGAAGACCGAGAAAGTCAACAAAGCGGCCATTGTACTATTCGACGACACCATAAACCTCACACAGTGCCCAACCCTAACAACAGAAAACTTTGCAGTCGCAAAACTGAGGACCGGAGCCTGGGAAATAGGAGTGGTGTCGGTGTACCTGGATGGTGGACAGCCTATAGAGCCAGACTTGGACCATCTAAAGAAAATCATGGAGGGAATCGGAGTTCACGACGTGATACTGGGGGGGGACGTCAACGCTTGGAATACTTGGTGGGGAAGCCGAGAGGCGGATCATAGGGGTGAGGCTCTGGCGGGTGCCCTTGATGAACTAGGACTTCAGATCTTGAACGTGGGATCGGCCCCCACCTTTGATGTAATAAGGGGTGACCAAAGGTACTGCAGCTGCGTTGATATTACCACCTGTACAGAGGACATGCTCAGAAGTGCGTCGAACTGGAGACTATCTGGGGACGTCACTACTTCGGACCACAAGGCAATCCTATTTGAATTAAAATTACAAAAATCAAAAGGTATGGACATAGAAAGAACTACTAGAAAATATAACACTAAAAAAGCAAAATGGGTACAGTTTTATGAGAAATTAGATGAAATTTGGGAACAACAAAACATAAACAAAATAGAAATAGATAAAATAGTAACAATAGAAGAATTAGACAAGGTAACAGAAAAATACACAGAAGCAATAGAAAAGGCCTGTGAAGGAACCATACCGAGTGTCAATAAGAGAAACCAGACAGGATTGCCTTGGTGGACCGAGGAGTTGACACGAATGAAGGAGGAGGTGAAGAGACGTAAGAGGAGAATATCTGGTGCCGCACCGAGACGCCGAGCATGGGTCCTGAGCTTATATCTCGCAGCCAAAGAAGAGCTCAAACAGAAGATGGAGAGCACGCTGACGTCCAGTTGGAAGGAGTTTTGTGGAAGGCAGGAACGAGAAACAATGTGGGACAGCATTTATAGGGTGATAAGTCGCACTGCCAATAGGCAGGAAGACATCCCGCTCGTGCAGGGCGACCGTGTACTAAGCGGCGAAGAGTCAGCCCGGATGCTTGCGGAGACGTTTTATCCTGAGGATAAAACACAGGATGATAATGCGGACCACAAAAGAATACGTGAGCTGGCGAATAGAGTGAACGAAATTACGAATGGTGAGGCATTTGATCCTCTATTCACGGCAGAGGAACTAAAGTGGTCCGCATCCAGCTTCAATCCGAAGAAAGCTCCGGGTATTGACGGCCTAACAGCGGACATATGCAGGGCGGCTATTACCCACAACCCGCAACTGTTCTTAGCACTGCTAAACAGGTGCCTTAACCTGTCCCACTTTCCGACCATCTGGAAAGAAGCAGTAGTTGTGGTCCTCAGAAAACCCGGCAAGGACGATTATACGCACCCCAAGTCATACAGGCCGATTGGGCTACTGCCTGTACTGGGCAAGATCATGGAAAAGATGCTCGTACGCCGAATCAGATGGCATGTATCTCCACAGGCGAGTAGAAACCAGTACGGATTCGTACCCCAGCGCAGCACCGAGGACTCCCTCTATGACCTGGTGAAACACATAACAGATAGACTGAAAGAAAAGAAATTAATCGTCGTCATATCATTGGACATAGAGGGAGCCTTCGATAACGCCTGGTGGCCAGCAATGAAATGCCGACTGGCTGAGACAAATTGCCCCATCAACCTGCGACGTCTCGTAGACAGTTATTTACGAGACAGGAGAGTAAGAATACGTTATGCAGGAGCAGAACACGTACAGGAAACCACTAAAGGTTGCGTACAGGGGTCAATAGGAGGACCTGCTTTCTGGAATCTGCTCCTGGATCCCTTGCTCCGGGAACTGAGTCAGCGGGGAGATTACTGCCAAGCATTTGCGGATGATGTCGTCCTGATATTTTCGGGTGATACAGCGCTTGATGTCCAGAGACAGGCGAATGCGAGTCTCGCTCATGTTCAGAGGTGGGGAATCGGAAACAAGCTCAAGTTTGCGCCACAAAAAACTAAAGCGATGGTCGTAACAAATAAGTTAAAGTATGATTCGCCACTTCTGCACATGGGCGGGGGGGACATTGTCCTGTCTCGGGAGATCAAGATTTTGGGGCTCACAATTGACGACAAGCTGACGTTTAATGCTCACGCCGCGAACGTAACGAGGAAAGCATTAAACTTGTACAAGCAGCTTTCAAGAGCCGCTAAAATCAGCTGGGGTCTGAAGCCCGAAATTATCAGGACCATATACACCGCAGTGGTGGAACCGGTGATTATGTACGCGGCTAGTGCTTGGGCACCGGCTGTAAATAAAGTCGGAATTAAGAAGCAGCTCAACACTGTTCAGCGGGGCTTTGCGCAAAAAATTATCAAGGCGTATAGGACCACATCATTGAACTCGGCCCTGTTGCTCTCCGGACTGCTTCCGCTGGATCTTCGAATTCGGGAAGCAGCCTCTTTTTATGAGGAAAAAAGAGGATACTCCCTGAGAGTAACAGGGGACCGAGAGATCGAAAAACCGGTCCCTTACACCGAAGTACCACACCCAGCCAGTCAAACAGGTACAGAGTTCAACTGTGTGGTGAGCGATGCAGAAATGGACCAGCAAGGACTCGCTTGTCCCAAAATCTTCACCGACGGAAGTAAAATCCAAGGGAAAGTCGGTGCAGCGATAAGCCTTTGGGAAAATGGGATAGAGGTGAAAGCCCAAAAGTTTAAACTGGATCATTTCTGCACCGTTTACCAGGCCGAACTGCTGGCCTTGCGCAAGGCCTCTGAGCTGGCTATAAAACATCATGCAGCCGTTGTCGAAGTCTACTGCGACTCCAGATCAGCCCTGGAGACGGTTACCCGAGGCGTGTCCCTCCATCCCTTAGCATTCGAGACCCAGAAGAATATACAAACGTTAAGGAATAGTGGGAAAGACCTTAAATTGTTTTGGATAAAGGCGCATGCGGGTATGGAGGGTAATGAGACGGCTGACGTGTTAGCAAAAGAGGCAGCCATAAGAAGCAAGACGAGACCACACTATGACCTGTGTCCGGCTTCATTCGTCAAGCGACAAATCCGAACGGAGTCGCTTGACGAATGGAACACGAGATACAGATCGGGCGTCACAGCCTCCACAAGCAAAATATTCTTCCCAGACGCAGTAGCAGCGTATCATATCATAAGAAAAATTAAACTTGACCCTATTTTAGTACAAGTGCTAACAGGTCATGGCGGGTTCTCCGAGTATTTGAATCGCTTCAAGTGCAAGGAGAGCCCGGCATGTCCCTGTGACCCCTCCAAAAACGAAAGCATACAGCATCTCATCACAGAGTGTCCAATATTTGCAGTCAATAAATACAACATAGAAGCTGAAATGGAAATTGAAGTTAAATTAGAAAATATACCAACAATCATGGAAAATAAAATAACAAGAAATAAATTCTTAAAATATTGTAAGGAAATAGCTGAAAATGTAATAAGAAAGAACAAAGTCTAAAGCAGAAGATATACTTTAATGTATTATGAGAATATATTAAAAGTAATCGATGTAAAATTGAAAATTGTAAAATAGTCTGTAACCTTAGTGTTGTAAAATAGAGATAAGGAGGTAAAAGAGAGTAAATGGTATTAGAAGTAAATTAGAAATGTCAGCGTAGAAAAGTAGTAAAATGTAATTAGATCTAAGATGGCTGTAAAATAAAGATAGTGAATGATAAAACAAATATGAAATAGCATTAAAGATAGAATAAGAATAGATGATGTATTAGTTAGAAATAAGTATAGATTTATATAAGATGGTATGAAAAATTGGAAACACAAATTGTATTGGTTAAGAATTAGAAATAAGCTAGAATAAGATGTAATGTAAAGAATAATAAAAACAAATGTGTCCAGTGTTATCCCTGAAATAAAATAAAAATAAAAGAGGAGAAGTACAGAATAGGGACAAGTAGAAGGGCGTCCTACCCTTAAGACAGAAAGATGAATGAATGAAAGAAAGATAAAGTATGTAGAATGAAAGTACGAGAGGAATAAAAGCGAGAACTGGTATGAACGTAAAGACCAGCATAGATAAGATCTCTGATGACCAACGTCGGAGGAACACTAGGAACAAAAAAAAAAAAAAAAAAAAAAAAAAAAAACCTAACCTAACCTAACCTAACCTAACCTTTTTTTTTTTTTTTTTTTTTTTGTCGCTGGGAAAAAAATGCATTACGCATACCCTCCCATCGGGGGACGGGAGGGGTATGTGGGACTCCCCGGGCGGACCCGGTATACCCACTAAAACGACCCAGCGCATTCCCGCTTCGTCCGAGTGGCGGGGGACTGGGAAACCGGCACAGCCTTTACTTCCAGTCCTCCGCCGACGATTGCAAGGCAGACCCCTCACACCCTCACGGGTGTGGGGGGGTCGGGAATGACCGACGAAGATGACGGGTGCAATGCGGGCGCAGGCACCCCCGTGCCTGTAGCCCGCCCGTCACCATGAGGAGGGAGGGCTTGACGCCTTCTCCCCCTTCTTCGTCTGCGGAGCGGCGCAGCGAGAGGATCGTCCTCCCGCGCGCGCTCCGCCTCCTCCTTCTGCGAGAGTACGTCCTCGCAAAAGGAGGCTACCGCTGACCAGGCCTCCTCGCTCCCCAGCATGGCGTCGACCACGCCGGGAAGCGAGAGGTCCGGTCCGACCACCGCGGTCAGACCGCGGCGCAGCTCGGCCCACGCCGGGCACACCTCGAGGGTGTGCTGCGCCGTGTCCTCCGCCGCGCCGCAGTCGTGGCACGCCGGGGTCTCCTCCCTCCCGATCCGGTGCAGGTGCGATCCGAAGCAGCCGTGACCGGACAACACCTGCACCAGACGGAAAGAGAGGAAACCGTGGGACCGCTCGAGCCAGCCCTTCAGGACTGGACCGAGCGCGTCCAACGTCCGGCGGCCAAAGGCGGCGTTGGCGAGGTCCTCCGTCCAATGGAGGACGATGGCGTCCTTCGCCTCCTGCCGCACGGCCTCCCGCTCTTCGGCGACGGGGCGCTCCCCGAGCGCCTTCCGGTGCGCCGTCCACTCGTACACTCTGGCGAGCACCCATGCCTCCAACTCCCAAGGAGGGGTGCCGGCCAGAGCGCACGCCGCCGAAAAGCCCACCGAGCGGTAAGCCCTCGCCACCCGCTGTGCAATGGCCCGTTGGGGCCTGCGGATGGCGGTCGCATTCTCCCTCCTATGGAGGGAGTCCGCCCAGATGGGTGCCCCGTAAAGGGCCATGCTCCGCAAGATGCCGGCATAGAGGCGCCGGCATTTCGCCTTGGGCCCCCCCAGGTTTGGGAGGAGCCACGAGAGGGCGTCCGCGGCCTTCAACAGGCGCGTCGACAGCCCGCTGAAGTGCGGGCCGAAGCGCCACCTGTCGTCCAGCACCAGCCCCAGATATTTCATCTGGGGCTGGACCCCTATACGGACGCCCTCCACGACGATGTGGGCGTCGGGAGGGCAGCGCTGCCGGGGACCGCGAAAGTACACGGCCTCCGTCTTGTGCAGCGCCACCTTCAATCCCAGGCGGCGGATCCTCTCTGCCACCAAGGATCCGCCAGCCGAGGCCAGACAGGCCGCATCCCCGAAGTTCCTCCCCCGGGCAGTGAGGAGAGTGTCATCCGCGTAGCAGATGACACTCGTGCCCGGGAGGAGGGCTCCCCGCAAGAGCCAATTGAACCCGATGTTCCACAAGGGGGGGCCAAGCACCGACCCCTGTGGAACACCGGACTCTGCCCCGTAGCGCCTCACGGTGGCCGTTTTGTCTACGAAGAGGACCTCTCGGTCCTCCAAGTAGCTGGCCAGGAGATCCCGCAGATATTGGGGCACTCCGTGATACCGGAGCGCCTCCAATATCGTCGAGTGGGGGACGGAGTTGAAGGCGTTGGCAATGTCGAATGACACCGCCAGCACTCCGTCCCCCGCCTCCACCGCCTCCTTCACCTGGCCCTTCAGTAGGGCTAAGGCGTCGATCGTTGAACGGCCACGACGGAAACCGTATTGGGCGTCCGACAGATCCGGCCCTACCCCCCGCAAATGGCTGTCGAGCCTCGCGGCGACAATCCCCTCGAACAATTTACCGACCTCATCGAGCAGAACGATGGGCCGGTATGCCGAGGGGGAGTCCACCGGGCGTCCCTCCTTTCGGAGGAGGCATAGCTGCCCCTCCTTCCACAGTTTTGGGAACCTCCCAGCCGTAAAACACGCACTGAAGAGGTCCCGAAACCTGTCCTCCATTTGGGAGGCGGCGATCGCCACCACCCGTGCGGGGACACCGTCCGGTCCGGGGGCTGTCTTCTTTGCGCGGAGGCTCAGAACCCCCGCGCAGAGTTCCGCCGCCGTCACCGGGGGGACCTCCGCCTCCGGTGGTTCCGCCCCTTGCGGGGGATCCATTGTTGGTGGGACGAAGTCGGTCCTGCGCGGAAACAGGGACCGGACCACCCCATCCAACAATGCTGGCTCGAGGGTCTCCGACAGTGGGGGACCATAGGGGCGGAGCTGGTTCCGCGCCGCCTTATATGGTCTCCCATAGGGATCCCTGTCGAGACCCTCCAGCATCTCGGCCCTCGCCGAGTCTTGCGCAGCCCCCATTGCAGACTTGAGGGCCTCCGCAGCCTCTCGGTAAGAGGCGTACAGGCGGTCCTCCTCTGCCCGGACTCGGTTTTGGGCACTGCGCCGTCGGCTCCGCGTGTAGGCCCTTCTGGCTGCCACGCAGGTGGCCCGGAGTCCCGCCAGCTCCTCCGTCCACCAGTAGACGGCACGACGGGGAGGCGGACGGCGAGACCGAGGCATGCTGGAGTTGCACACCTCGGTCAAGGACCCCCTGAGCCGGACCGCTGCGGCGTCAACGTCCGGGACCTCCTCGACTGGGGGAGGTGACAGCCAGTCCTGGAGAAAGGCGGCCTCCTTGGCTGCCTCCCGGTCCAGGCGGGTGAGTGCCCACCGCGGGAAGGGAGATTGCCCAGCGCGGGCCGTCCCCCTCCCCTGCCGGGTGGAGATGTCGAACCGCACGTAACGGTGGTCCGACAAGGTCTCCACCAGCTCCACCCGCCAGTTCACGACGCGGGCGGCGAGCGCGGGGGTGGCAAACGACACGTCCACCACCGACCCGCCCTGTTGCCGCACACACGTGTGGACCGCCCCCCTGTTGAGGAGGGACACACCGCACGAGGCCGCCCAAAACTGGACGGCGCGTCCCCGGACGTTGCAACCGGCGGCCGGGTTGCCCCAGTCCACCGACTTGGCGTTTAGGTCGCCCAACACCACGACCTGGCGTGGCGCCGCCCTCCCTACGACAGCAGTGAGGACTTCGAGGAAATCCTCAAAGTCCGAGAGAGGGCGGTTTGGGGAGAAATACACCCCCACCATCGCTATCTCTCCCCACGCGGCGGCCACGTATCCCGGTCCCCTCTCTAAGAGCGAGAGGGGAGGGGAGTCTGTGGAAGACCGCGCAACCAACGCCACCAAGCCGTCCCGGTCACCCAGCCAACGGCCAGGGACCGAGTAGGGTTCGGCGACCACCGCCAAGTCCACCAACCACTCAGCCATGGTCTGCATCAGCAGATCCTGGGCTGTCCTGCAGTGGTTGGTGTTCGCCTGAAGGATGCGATGTTCGACTGTGTCCATCAGTCGGACATCGCAACCTCCTCCGCAGCCGCCGCAGGAACGGCGGTGTTAGCGGCAGCAGCAGGCGCAGGCCCGGTCGGCGCCTGCGCTTTGCCACGCTTAGGGGGAGGAATACACTTCCTCCCCTTCATTACGTGGCCTGATCGGCGGCCACTGGCGGCACACACCGCACAGTGCGGCGTGGCGGCCTTGCAGGAGGCGGCTTTGTGGCCCTCCTTGCCGCAGCGGTAGCATGTGTCCGTCCTGTCTATCTTGGACGGACACAGAGGCCTGGTGTGGCCGATGCCGAAGCACCGGAAACACCGCAGAGGCTGGTCCTCGAGTGCCCGGACTGCGCCCGAGCTGAACCCGACTTGTAGCCGTCCTTTCGCAAGGACGGCTTTGGCAGCGGCGATTGGGCACTCGAGGCGGATGGTGCCCATACCACCGCGGCCGGGACATAAGGCCCGGCCTTGGACCGCCGCGGCGCCACAGCCCCCTACCGCTGCGACCGCCGCCACCACCTCCTCCTTGGTGACGGAGTCATCTAGCTCCGTCACTTCTATGGCCGCCGACTTGACCGGCCGGGCCACCTTGGCCGAGTCCGCGATGACCTCTTGCAGCTTGGCTGCAAAGAGGTCCGCGCGGGTACCCCCTTCGGCCCCCGGGAACTCGAATATTCGAGCCCCGGCTTGGGTCCGCCGGCAAGACACACTGCCGATCCCCAGTTGGGTGGGATCGGCATTGGCCCGCGCCCGCACCAAAATAGACGCGTACGTCTCCCCGCGCTCCGCAGCCTCCGCGGTGAGCGTCACCACGACGGCCGCGGTTTTTGGGGGGACTAGCTGTCTATTTCCCCTCCCTTTCCCTTTCCCATTTCCGGTACCGGTCGTCTGCGACTGGCTGGGAGCGGTGGTGGCGGGGACGACAGGGACGGCCGTTACCGTCTTCTTCCCTTTGCCCTTCCCCTTACGGACCACTTCCGTCCACTCGTTGGACGGCGTGGTTGAAGGCAGAAGGGCGTCTTCCACCTGGGAGGAGGAGGACGGCCCCGGCTCGCACTGCCTCTTATCCGCCGCAAGCGGCGGTCGGAGGCGTTTCTCGGGCAAGAGCCGGTCCTCGATGCCCGCTAAGCAGGCTCTTGTGAAGGCCCTCTCCTCCATTACAACCTTGCGGATGATATCCTCAAGGTTGGAGGAGGGGCCCTCCACTACAGGGCTCGTCTCGGCTAGTTGTGGCCGGGCCGAGGCAGGGCCCTCTGCCACAGGGCTCGCCTTGGCCTGTTGTGGCCGGGCCGCGGCTTCAGCGAGCTTTTGGTGAAGCTGGCTGACCTCCAACTGCAGACAATCTATTCTCGCCTGCAGTTGCCGCGTCTCGTCGGTGGTCGTCCGCTTCACCAACTCAGCGACGACACCACGCAGGCTCGCGGCCCTGCACTTTAGGGCCTTTTGAAACGTGCCCTTTAAGTTGGAGGACTTAGAGGCGACCTCTATGATCCCCTCCTCGTCCTCCTCCGCCATCCTCTGCAGCTCCTCCAGGGACTGGTCCGCGTACAAAACGCGTGACGCACCGTACCCAGACTTGGCCCGGGCAACGTGCGCACGCTTCTCCTTGGCGGCAACCCGCTCCTCCAGCTCTTGCTGGAGCTGCGCCTTCCGGGCCAGGTCCACCTGGCGCTGGGCGTCCGCGAGCCCAACGACGTGGGTATCCGCGGCCGTTGTCGTCGGCTTTTTAGCCTTCGACAACGGTTTGGACCCCGAAGCCGAGGAGCTCTCGGACCCACAGCTCCGGAAGACCCGCTTCCGCGATCGAGAGCCACTCGCATCCAACCCTCCAACAACCGAGTCGCTGTCAGACGACTCTGCCCCGCCGAAGTAGCTAGCCGCAGACGGCGCGCGGCTACACTCTGATGTTGGAGCGTCGGGGTGGCCCTGAGAAGGGCCTTTGGGTTGGCCCTGAGAAGGGCCTTTTGGTTGGCCCTGAGAAGGGCCTTTGGGTTGGCCCTGAGAAGGGCCTTTTGGTTGGCCCTGAGAAGGGCCATTTGGTTGGCCCTGAGAAGGGCCGTTTGGTTGGCCCTGAGAAGGGCCGTTTGGTTGGCCCTGAGAAGGGCCTTTTGGTTTTAAAAAGCGCCCGCAGGCGTCCCGCGAGGGTTTAGGCATAGCCTCCGCAGAATCGTAGGTCACACAAGGCAAAGATAAAATACGCTACGAGGTCACAGAGCACTTTGGCCAACCCAGTCTGCCACTCCGTTACGGTGGTCAGAACTGGGCTGTTTCCAGGGGACACGACGTGGACGTAAGCTCTGTGGGGGGGTCCCCCAACCTAACCTAACCTTTTTTTTTTTTTTTTTTTTTTTGACGCTGGGAAAAGATGCATTACGCATACCCTCCCATCGGGGGACGGGAGGGGTATGTGGGACTCCCCGGGCGGACCCGGTATACCCACTAAAACGACCCAGCGCATTCCCGCTTCGTCCGAGTGGCGGGGGACTGGGAAACCGGCACAGCCTTTACTTCCAGTCCTCCGCCGACGATTGCAAGGCAGACCCCCCTCACACCCTCACGGGTGTGGGGGGGTCGGGAATGACCGACGAAGATGACGGGTGAAATGCGGGCGCAGGCACCCCCGTGCCTGTAGCCCGCCCGTCACCATGAGGAGGGAGGGCTCGACGCCTTCTCCCCCTTCTTCGTCTGCGGAGCGGCGCAGCGAGAGGATCGTCCTCCCGCGCGCGCTCCGAGAGAGGGCGGTTTGGGGAGAAATACACCACCACCATCGCTATCTCTCCCCACGCGGCGGCCACGTATCCCGGTCCCCTCTCTAAGAGCGAGAGGGGAGGGGAGTCTGTGGAAGACCGCGCCACCAACGCCACCAAGCCGTCTCGGTCGCCCAGCCAACGGCCAGGGACCGAGTAGGGTTCGGCGACCACCGCCAAGTCGCCGTCGCGTAGTGTTCGCCTGAAGGATGCGATATTCGACTGTGTCCATCAGTCGGACATCGCACCCTCCTCCGCCGCCGCAGGAACGGCGGTGTTAGCGGCAGCAGCGGGCGCAGGCCCGGTCGGCGCCTGCGCTTTGCCACGCTTAGGGGGAGGAATACACTTCCTCCCCTTCATAACGTGGCCTGATCGGCGGCCACTGGCGGCACACACCGCACAGTGCGGCGTGGCGGCCTTGCAGGAGGCGGCTTTGTGGCCCTCCTTGCCGCAGCGGTAGCATGTGTCCGTCCTGTCTACCTTGGACGGACACAGAGGCCTGGTGTGACCGATGCCGAAGCATCGGAAACACCTCAGAGGCTGGTCCTCGAGTGCCCGGACTGCGCCCGAGCTGAACCCGACTTGAAGCCGTCCTTTCGCAAGGACGGCTTTGGCAGCGGCGATTGGGCACTCGAGGCGAATGGTGCCCATACCACCGCGGCCGGGCCTTATGTCCCGGCCTTGGACCGCCGCGGCGCCACAGCCCCCTACCGCTGCGACCGCCGCCACCACCTCCTCCTTGGTGACGGAGTCATCCAGCTCCGTCACCTCAATGGCCGCCGACTTGACCGGCCGGGCCACCTTGGCAGAGTCCGCGATGACCTCTTGCAGCTTGGCTGCAAAGAGGTCCGCGCGGGCACCCCCTTCGGCCCCCGGAAACTCGAAAATTCGAGCCCCGGCTTGGGTCCGCCGGCAAGACACACTGCCGATCCCCAGTTGGGTGGGATCGGCATTGGCACGCGCCCGTACCAAAATAGACGCGTACGTCTCCCCACGCTCCGCAGCCTCCGCGGTGAGCGTCACCACGACGGCCGCGGTTTTTGGGGGGACTAGCTGTCTCTTTCCCCTCCCTCTCCCTTTTCCCTTCCCATTTCCCTTACCGGTCGTCTGCGACTGGCTGGGAGCGGTGGTGGCGGGGACGACAGGGACGGCTGTTTCCGTCTTCTTCCCTTTGCCTTTCCCCTTACGGACCACTTCCGTCCACTCGTTGGACGGGGTGGTCGAAGGCAGAAGGACGTCTTCCACCTGAGAGGAGGAGGACGGCCCCGGCTCGCACTGCCTCTTATCCGCCGAAAGCGGCGGTCGGAGGCGTTTCTCCGGTAAGAGCCGGTCCTCGATGCCTGCTAAGCAGGCTCTTGTGAAGGCCCTCTCCTCCATTACAACCTTGCGGATGATATCCTCAAGGTTGGAGGAGGGGCCCTCCACCGCAAGGCTCGCCTCTGCTTGTAGTGGCCGGGCCGTGGCATCAGCTAGCTTCTGATGAAGCTGGCTGACCTCCGACTGCAACCGATCTATTTTCGCCTGCAGTTGCCGCGTCTCGTCGGTGGCCTTCCGCCGAACCAACTCCGCGACGACACCGCGCATGCTCGCGGCCCGGCTCTTGAGGGCCTTCTGAAAGGTCCCCTTTAGGTTGGAGGACTTAGAGGCGACCTCCACAATCTCCCCCTCGTCCTCCTCCGCCATTCTCTCCAGCTCGGCCAGAGAGTGGTCCGCGTATAGAACGCGGGACGACCCGTAGCCGGATCTGGCCCGCGCGACTTGCGCCCGCTTCTCCTTTGCAACGACCTGCTCCTCCAGCTCTTGCTGAAGCTGCGCCCGCCGAGCCAGATCCAACTGGCGTTGGGCGTCCGCGAGCCCAACGACGTGGGTATCCGCGGCCGCCGTCGGCTTTTTAGCCTTCGGCAGCCTCGTCGACCCCGAGCCCGAGGAGCCCTCGGACTCACCGCTCCGGTGGACCCGCTTCCGCGTACGGGAGTCGTCCGCGTCCGACACAGTAACAAGTTCGTCGTCAGACGACTCACTCACCCTTCCGAAGAAGCTAGCCGCAGACGGCGCGCGGCTAGTTTCCGACGCCGAAGCATCAGGGTGGCCCTGAGAAGGGCCTTTTGGTTGGCCCTGAGAAGGGCCTTTGGGTTGGCCCTGAGAAGGGCCTTTTGGTTTTAAAAAGCGCCCGCAGGCGTCCCGCGAGGGTTTAGGCATAGCCTCCGCAGAATCGTAGGTCACACAAGGCAAAGATAAAATACGCTACGAGGTCACAGAGCACTTTGGCCAACCCAGTCTGCCACTCCGTTACGGTGGTCAGAACTGGGCTGTTTCCAGGGGACACGACGTGGACGTAAGCTCTGTGGGGGGGTCCCCCAACCTAACCTAACCTAACCTTTTTTTTTTTTTTTTTTTTTTTTTTTTTGACGCTGGGAAAAAATGCATTACGCATACCCTCCCATCGGGGGACGGGAGGGGTATGTGGGACTCCCCGGGCGGACCCGGTATACCCACTAAAACGACCCAGCGCATTCCCGCTTCGTCCGAGTGGCGGGGGACTGGGAAACCGGCACAGCCTTTACTTCCAGTCCTCCACCGACGATTGCAAGGCAGACCCCTCACACCCTCACGGGTGTGGGGGGGTCGGGAATGACCGACGAAGATGACGGGTGCAATGCGGGCGCAGGCACCCCCGTGCCTGTAGCCCGCCCGTCACCATGAGGAGGGAGGGCTCGACGCCTTCTCCCCCTTCTTCGTCTGCGGAGCGGCGCAGCGAGAGGATCGTCCTCCCGCGCGCGCTCCGCCTCCTCCTTCTGCGAGAGTACGTCCTCGCAAAAGGAGGCTACCGCTGACCAGGCCTCCTCGCTCCCCAGCATGGCGTCGACCACGCCGGGAAGCGAGAGGTCCGGTCCGACCACCGCGGTCAGACCGCGGCGCAGCTCGGCCCACGCCGGGCACACCTCGAGGGTGTGCTGCGCCGTGTCCTCCGCCGCGCCACAGTCGTGGCACGCCGGGGTCTCCTCCCTCCCGATCCGGTGCAGGTGCGATCCGAAGCAGCCGTGCCCGGACAACACCTGCACCAGACGGAAAGAGAGGAAACCGTGGGACCGCTCGAGCCAGCCCTTCAGGACCGGACCGAGCGCGTCCAACGTCCGGCGGCCAAAGGCGGCGTTGGCGAGGTCCTCCGTCCAATGGAGGACGATGGCTTCCTTCGCCTCCTGCCGCACGGCCTCCCGCTCTTCGGCGACGGGGCGCTCCCCGAGCGCCTTCCGGTGCGCCGTCCACTCGTACACTCTGGCAAGCACCCATGCCTCCAACTCCCAAGGAGGGGTGCCGGCCAGAGCGCACGCCGCCGAAAAGCCCACCGAGCGGTAAGCCCTCGCCACCCGCTGTGCAATGGCCCGCTGGGGCCTACGGATGGCGGTCGCATTCTCCCTCCTATGGAGGGAGTCCGCCCAGATGGGTGCCCCGTAAAGGGCCATGCTCCGCAAGATACCGGCATAGAGGCGCCGGCATTTCGCCTTGGGCCCCCCCAGGTTTGGGAGGAGCCACGAGAGGGCGTCCGCGGCCTTCAACAGGCGCGTCGACAGCCCGCTGAAGTGCGGGCCGAAGCGCCACCTGTCGTCCAGCACCAGCCCCAGATATTTCATCTGGGGCTGGACCCCTATACGGACGCCCTCCACGACGATGTGGGCGTCGGGAGGGCAGCGCTGCCGTGGACCGCGAAAGTACACGGCCTCCGTCTTGTGCAGCGCCACCTTCAATCCCAGGCGGCGGATCCTCTCTGCCACCAAGGATCCGCCAGCCGAGGCCAGACAGGCCGCATCCCTGAAGTTCCTCCCCCGGGCAGTGAGGAGAGTGTCGTCCGCGTAGCAGATGACACTCGTGCCCGGGAGGAGGGCTCCCCGCAAGAGCCAGTTGAACCCGATGTTCCACAAGGGGGGGCCAAGCACCGACCCCTGTGGAACACCGGACTCTGCCCCGTAGCGCCTCACGGTGGCCGTTTTGTCTACGAAGAGGACCTCTCGGTCCTCCAAGTAGCTGGCCAGGAGATCCCGCAGATATTTGGGCACTCCGTGATACCGGAGCGCCTCCAATATCGTCGAGTGGGGGACGGAGTTGAAGGCGTTGGCAATGTCGAATGACACCGCCAGCACTCCGTCCAACCTAACCTAACCTAACCTTTTTTTTTTTTTTTTTTTTTGTTGCCGAGGTGGAAAATCCACACGGATGTCCTCCGCCCTGGGGTGGGCGGAGGGGTCTGTCGGACTCTAACCGACTAAAAACCACCCCGGTGTTCCATCTCACACTTACGCCGGGGGTCGCGGGAACGTACGATCCTTCCGCAACCCCCGGCTGGTGCCGGCCCGCCTCTGCGGGCCCCGTCTGGTCAGGGGGGGGAGTGAGGTGTTAGACTCCCCCCGCGACGTCTAAGAGGGGCGCGCGTGGAACACAACGCGCCGCCACCTCGGGTCCTGATGTGTAGGGGGCGACGGACGTCCCCGAGTCCGTCGCCCCTGGACCCGTTTAGGGGGGCCGGAAGAGGGCGTTATCCGCCCTCCGCCGACGCCCGACACGTCTGCTGCGGGTGGGGAGAGCGGTTTCTACCTCCCTCTCCCTCTCCGCAGCCTCCTTCTGCGAGACGACCGTTTCGCAGAAGGAAACCACCGCGTCCCAGGACTCCTCGCTGTCGACCATGGACTCGACCACGGCCGGCAGCGAGAGGTCATTGCCTACTTCTGAGATGAGGGCACGGCGCGGCTCCTCCCAAGCGGCACACTCTGCCAGCGTATGCCACGCCGTGTCCTCCCGGCAGTCGACGCAGTGGTGACACCGGGCGTCCGGCTCCCTGTTAATGCGACACAGGTACTTCCCGAAGCAACCATGCCCCGAGAGCACCTGCGTCACTCGAAACGACAGGGAGCCGTGCCTCCTCCCGAGCCAGCGCTCGAGTACTGGCCGGACCGCCTCGATGGTACCGAGGCCGGCGGTAGGGCGCGAAAGCCTGTCCCGCCATTCCGCCACCAGGACCTCGCGAAGCTGAGACCGACGCAGCTCCATGTGGCGCTGCGTCAGCCCCTCGCCTCGCGCCCGCGCTTCCTCGCGCCACCGGTACAGTGACGCGAGTACTTTCGCCTCCAGGTCCCAGGGCGGGGATCCAGCCAGTACACAAGCCGCCTCGTAGGAGATCGTGCGATACCCCCGGACGACTCTGACGGCCATCGCTCTCTGCGGCTTTCGCAGTACTGCGATGCTTCCGGCCGTCAGGTCAGTCGCCCAGATCGGGGCCCCATACAGGGCCATGGATCGCACGATCCCCACGTAGAGCCGCCTACAGGCGGCGCTCGGGCCCCCCAGATTGGGAAGCAACGTTGACAGCGCCCCAGCAGCGCCCAACAACTTGGGCGCCAGCCGCCGGAAGTGGGGGCCGAAATCCCACCGGCTGTCGAGCACCAATCCCAGGTACTTCATGGTGGACTCGACAGCGATCCGAGCCCCCCCGACCACGATGTGTGATCCGGGCGGCGGCGCCCGCCGGGGGCCATGAAACACCATGGCCTCCGACTTGTTGAGGGCCACCTCCAGGCCCAGGCGACGTATGCGGCTCACCACCTGTGACACCGCAGCCGTCGCCAGCAACGCTGCCTCCCTGTGCGAGCTCCCCCGGGCAGTGACCAACGTGTCGTCAGCATAACACGTAAGGTCCACGCCCGGTTGGAGCTCGCCCCTCAACACCCAGTCGTACCCGATGTTCCACAGGAGCGGGCCCAAGACCGAGCCCTGTGGAACACCGCACGACATGCGGTGCTGGTGTCCGCCATCACGTCCCACGTAGGTGACACACCTCTCCGACAAATAAGCCCCAACGATGTGGCGGAGGTAGGGAGGCACCCGATGGTACCGCAGTGCCTCCCGAATACAACTCCAGGGCAGGGTGTTGAAGGCGTTGGAGATGTCCAAGGACACCGCCAACATCACCCCGCCCCGGGCCACTGCTTCCTCCGCCAGGACTCTCACTCGCGACACAGCGTGAATGGTAGAGCGCCCGTGCCGAAAGCCGAACTGGCTGCCGTCCAGATCCGGCCCCTCTCCGCACAAGTGGCCGACGAGGCGGGCAGCGATTATCCGCTCGAACAGCTTACCCACCTCATCTAGCAGCACTATGGGCCGGTACGCGGACGGCGAGTCCGCAGGGCGCCCCGCCTTCCTGAGCAGGACCAGACGACCAGATTTCCACAAAGTGGGAAACTGGCCCCGCTCAAGGCACGCTGTGTAGAGTCCTCTCAGTTGGGGCTCAAGCTCCTTCAGAGCGAGAGCTAACACGCAGCCGTGGATCCCGTCGGGCCCCGGAGCCACGTTTTTGGCCCGGAGCCGCATCACGGCTGCCCCCATCTCTGCCTGTGTCACCCCTGGGACGCTGATGGCGTCCTCTTCGGTGGACTCTGCGGCTGTGGGCAAAGCCATCGGCGGCGGAGTGTGCTCCGCTCTCGCCGGGAAGAGGGCTGCGACCACCTCCTCCAGCAGCTCGGGTTGGAGACTCTCCGTAAGCGGGGGCGCCACGGTTCGAAGATTTCCTCGAACCGCGCGATAAGGGCGCCCCCACGGATCCCCGTCTAGAGTCTCCAACATTTCCTCCCTGGCTCGCGTCTTCGCCTCGCCGATGGCCAGCCACAGAGTCCTCTTCGCCGCGCGGTACACCTCATACCGCGCGGCTTCTTCGTCAGGGACCCGTTGACGTCTCCTCCGGTATCGGGTGTACTGGCGCCTGACCGCCACGCAGGCGACGCGCAACTGCGCGATCTCGGCGGTCCACCAGTACACCTGGCGCCTTGCTGACTGTGTGTGGACCCGAGGCATGGACGCGTCGCTGATTTGCGTCATCGCCCCGCGGAACCACAGCGCCTCCTGCTCGACGTCGACGGGTCCATCCGTCGCCGACTCCCGGAACCAGGCCTGAACAATAGCGGCCTCCTCGAGAAGCTCTCTGTCGATGCGCTTACGCGCCCAGCGCGGACCGTCCGCACGCGGGGCCGGTAAACCGCGGCCGCCCGCGGTCTGGGCGGAGACGTCGAAACGGATGTACCGATGATCCGACAACGTCTCCACCTCCGCGGCGACCCGCCAGTCGCGGACACGGCTCGCGACAGCGGGGCTAGCGAACGAGACGTCCACTATAGAACCGCCCCGCTGCCGCACGCACGTGTACTCCGTGCCCCGATTTAGGACGGTCAAGCCAGTCGTGACCGCCCACTCCTCCAGTACCTCGCCCCTAGCATCGGTCACTGGAGATCCCCACGCCGCAGATTTGGCGTTGAGATCCCCCAGCAACAGCACCGGGCGAGGGTGGAGTCGGCCCACGACGGCACCCAACTCGACAAGGAACCTCTCGAAGTCGGCGAGACTCTTGTTGGGCGAAAAATACGCCCCAACCGTGCCAATGCCGTCCACGAGGGCGGCCACCCAGCCGTGACCTCGGGACGGGTTGGCAAGAGCCCCGCCAATGATGGCCACCAAACCGTCCAGGTCTCCCACCCAGTTATCCCTGGGGGGGACAAAGTACGGTTCGGCGACCACAGCCACGTGAATCGACCACTCTGCCATGCTCTGGAGCAAGAGATCCTGAGCTCTGGCAGAGTGGTTGATGTTGCCCTGGAGGAAATGGTACAGCGCCATTAGGCACAGTCCATTCCCTCCGCACCATTCCTAGGTCGGGAGTCGGCCGAAGGGAGACCAGGCTGAGGGGGGGGTAAAGAGCCCCCGGCAGCCTTGGCACCCCCTCTCTTCCCCTTTTGGGCAGGCCCGCCACAAGCCTTTCCGCCCGCTCTGTGCCCAGCGGGCCTCCCTGCAGCTGTACAGAGGCTGCAGTTTGGCGCCGCGGAGCACTGGGCCGCCTTGTGGCCGGCCTGACCGCAGCGATAGCACAGCTCGCTGCGGTCTACGCACGAGGTGCACCGTACCCTGACATGCCCAATGTCAAAGCAACGGTAGCACCGCAAAGCCCTGGGTTGCAGCTGCCTCACCCTCGCTGCAACCCACCCCACCAACAGACGCCCAGCGTCAGCGACTTTGTTCGCCGCCGACACCGGGCACCGCACCCAAATCGCGCCGAGCCCGGTGGCGTCGACGCGAATGTCCCCCGTCCGCACGTCCCCGGGCGGACATCCACCGGCCTTGGCGACGGCCGCCGCGACCTCAACCGGAGTCGTCGAGTCGTCCAGGCCGTCGACGCGCAGTTCAGCGGTCTTCATCGGCCTGGACACCCGAACGTCCTCCGGGTTCAGGACCTCCCGCAGCTTGGCGGCCAGAACGTCCGCCTTTTCGCCGCTAGAGGCACCCGACACCTCCAGCAGTCGCGCCCCCGTAATCGCCTGCCTCATTCTGAGGCCGGACGGTATGCCCAGGTCGGGGAACGCGACTTTAGCCTTCGCCTCCGTAAGGACCGCTTTGTAGGAGACGCCCCTTTCGACGGCTCCGGGCTGCAGCGTAATGACTACAGCCGCGGAGCGTGGGGCTCTGATCCTAGGCGGTCCCTTTGCCTTGTTGGATGCCGGTGCTCCAGCGGGTTCCGGTGGCGGCGGCGCCGTCATCTTCCTCCTACGGCGGCCCCTCTTGACGACCGTCGTCCAGGTCTCCGTAGTGGACCCGGGTGCGGTCGCTGAGGGAGTCGCCGGGGGTGCGGCCTGCGGGGGTGCGTTCGGCGGGGGCGCGGTCGGCGGGGGCGCGGTCGGCGGGGCCCCGGTCGTCCGGGGCGCGGCTGTCCGGGAGGTGGGCGGGGACTTTTTGGCCCCCTTCCCGGCCTGATTCGACCCAGCCGCGGCGGCTTTTGACCCCGATTTCGGTGGCCCCTCCTCCCTCCGTCTGTCCGCAGCGAGCGGTGGGCGAAGGTTTTCGGCCGGGAGTCTAGCCTCTATGGCCTCCAACCGAGCACCCACCATACTCCCGCATTGCATCATGCAGATGCGCGCGATCCTCTCGACCTCCGCATCCGCAAGTGCAGGGGCCGACGACGGAGCCGAAAACGGGGCCAACGCCGGGGCCGCGCCGGGAGAGGTGCCAGCGGCCAGGGGAGTTGCGCTCTGGGCGGCAAACTGGCGTTTGAGGTCCTCCAGCTCGGCTCGGAGACGGCTGTTCTCCTCCCACAACTTCGCCGTCTCCTCCGTGCTTGTACGATTAAGGAGGACCTCAACCGCCTCCTTGATCTCGTCAGCCGCCTCCTTAAGGGCGCGCGTGAACGTGCCCTTCAGGTTGCCCGATTTGGTGGCAACCTTCAGGACGACATCCACGCCGTCCATAACCTGGCGGCCGAGCGCCACCGCCGATACGCTCCCCCCGGCAGCCATCCGAGCGGATCTCCGCTCTCGGGCCTGTCGGGCCAACTCGCTGACTTCGTCAGCCGCGACAGCCTTCTTTTGCGCCCGCTTGGCAGCGTTCGCCTCCGCCTTGTTGGACCCAACCAAGGACAGCGAGGAGTCCTCGCTCAGGTCCCCTATCGAGGGCCCGGGGTCACTCTCCACGCCCTCCGCCGCACGCTCTACAGGAGCTGGCGTTGCGGGCCGAGAGATTGGCATGAACCGACCCGCTCGGTCACGGCTCGGCAACCGAGCGGTGGCTCCGCTCGCCCGACCCCGCCCTCTCTGTGTCGTTGGCACCTTGGGGGCCGACAGATTCTCCTCGCTAGAAGAGAGCCCTGTCGACCGAAAATCCTCGCTGTGTGGGCGCTTCCTCAAGGGGTTACGCCCACACGTGTCCTGGCCAGACAGTCGGTCCTCGCCAGGACCGGAGCCTCCTCGGCTCTTGTTGCCGTCCACGACGGCAAGCGGTTCGCTTGCGTCGCACAGGCGCTCCAGGCTAATCTGGAGCACCTTTTCTTGCGAGGCAAGCGCAGGTTGACGCAGGTCGGCAGTGGTCTGCCGGCCCACGGGACTAATGGTGCCCCCCCCAGATACGAAGGGGCTGCCTTCCGAAGAAGGGCGGGATTCTCCCTCCTTGGGTAGGAGGGTACCCGCCTGGGGAATAGTTTTCTCACCAGCCTTTTTCATTTTTGTTCCTTTTAAAGGGTGAGGTCCCTTGTTCGCGCTAGCTTACCGGATGCCCTCCGGCCATACATCCCCTCGGCACGCTGACCTTAGGATTAGGGTAATTTTTAGAGAGGTTGTCTTCCTCGTGGCCCGAGCCTCAGTGGCCCGGACCCCCGGTCCTGAAAACTCAGGATTACGGGGTGGCCGACGATTGGGCAAAACCAACCGCCGCCCCGGGGTCCCCACGCTGCCGCCAGATGCCGGACAGACGCAGCGCGGAATGGACACCCTACACCACCCACGCCCTCGTGGGTACAGCGGCGCGAACCGCCCCTTCCCAGTCTACGCCCACTCACATCCCTCTGTAAGCAGAGGAGGAGTGGACGTATGACCGCCTGTCTGCAGCCCGGTTCCCTTCACCGACAATCGAAGATGATCGGCGATTGGAACCATGACCTTCCCTCGTGTGTTGAAAATTAGCCGCCGGCCCCAATTGTCCACCAAAACCTAGCGGGCAATTGGAGCCGTCGTTGCCCAGGGTGCGCCACGAGGAGGCTTTCAACGTGCACCCCAACCTAACCTAACCTAACCTAACCTAACCTTTTTTTTTTTTTTTTTTTTTTTTGACGCTGGGAAAAAATGCATTACGCATACCCTCCCATCGGGGGACGGGAGGGGTATGTGGGACTCCCCGGGCGGACCCGGTATACCCACTAAAACGACCCAGCGCATTCCCGCTTCGTCCGAGTGGCTGGGGACTGGGAAACCGGCACAGCCTTTACTTCCAGTCCTCCGCCGACGATTGCAAGGCAGACCCCTTACACCCTCACGGGTGTGGGGGGGTCGGGAATGACCGACGAAGGTGACGGGTGCAATGCGGGCGAAGGCACCCCCGTGCCTGTCGCCCGCCCGTCACCATGAGGAGGAAGGGCTCGACGCCTTCTCCCCCTTCTTCGTCTGCGGAGCGGCGCAGCGAGAGGATCGTCCTCCCACGCGCGCTCCGAGAGAGGGCGGTTTGGGGAGAAATACACCCCCACCATCGCTATCTCTCCCCACGCGGTGGCCACGTATCCCGGTCCCCTCTCTAAGAGCGAGAGGGGAGGGGAGTCTGTGGAAGACCGCGCCACCAACGCCACCAAGCCGTCCCGGTCGCCCAGCCAACGGCCAGGGACCGAGTAGGGTTTGGCGACCACCGCCAAGTCCACCAACCACTCAGCCATGGTCTGCATCAGCAGATCCTGGGCTGTCCTGCAGTGGTTGGTGTTCGCTTGAAGGATACGATGTTCGACTGTGTCCATCAGTCGGACATCGCACCGTCCTCCGCAGCCGCCGCAGGAACGGCGGTGTTAGCGGCAGCAGCAGGCGCAGGCCCGGTCGGCGCCTGCGCTTTGCCACGCTTAGGGGGAGGAATACACTTCCTCCCCTTCATTACGTGGCCTGATCGGCAGCCACTGGCGGCACACACCGCACAGTGCGGCGTGGCGGCCTTGCAGGAGGCGGCTTTGTGGCCCTCCTTGCCGCAGCGGTAGCATGTGTCCGTCCTGTCTACTTTGGACGGACACAGAGGCCTGGTGTGGCCGATGCCGAAGCACCGGAAGCACCGCAGAGGCTGGTCCTCGAGTGCCCGGACTGCGCCCGAGCTGAACCCGACTAGAAGCCGTCCCTTCGCAAGGACGGCTTTGGCAGCGGCGATTGGGCACTCGAGGCGGATGGTGCCCATGCCACCTCGGCCGGGCCTTATGTCCCGGCCTTGGACCGCCGCAACGCTACAGCCCCCTATCGCTGCGACCGCCGCTACCACCTCCTCTTTAGTGACGGAGTCATCCAGCTCAGACACCTCTATGGCCGCTGACTTGACCGGTCGGGCCACCTTGGCCGAATCCGCGATGACCTCCTGCAGCTTGGCTGCAAAGAGGTCCGCATGGGCACTCCCTTCTGCCCCCGGGAACTCGAAAATTCGAGCCCCGGCTTGAGTCCGCCGGCAAGACACACTGCCGATCCCCAGTTGGGTAGGATCGGCATTGCCACGCGCCCGCACCAAAATAGACGCGTAAGTCTCCCCTCGTTCCGCAGCCTCCGCGGTGAGCGTCACCACGACGGCCGCGGTTTTCGGGGGGACCAGCTTCCCCTTTCCCTTCCCTTTTCCCTTGTCGGTCGTCTGGGACCGGCTGGGAGTGGTGGTAGCGGGGACGACAGGGACGGCCGTTACCGTCTTCTTCCCTTTGCCCTTCCCCTTACGGACCACTTCCGTCCACTCGTTGGACGGGGTGGTTGCAGGCAAAAGGGCGTCTTCCACCGGGGAGGAGGAGGACGGCCCCGGCTCGCACTGCCTCTTATCCGCCGCAAGCGGCGGTCGGAGGCGTTTCTCCGGCAAGAGCCGGTCCTCAATCCCTGCTAAGCAGGCTCTTGTGAAGGCCCTCTCCTCCATTACAACCTTGCGGATGATATCCTCAAGGTTGGAGGAGGGGCCCTCCACCGCAGGGCTCGTCTCGGCTTGTAGTGGCCGGGCCGTGGCTTCAGCCAGCTTCTGATGAAGCTGGCTGACCTCCGACTGCAGGCGATCTATTTTTGCCTGCAGTTGCCGCGTTTCGTCGGTGGCCTTCCGCTGAACCAACTCCGCGATGACACCGCGCAAGCTCGCGGCTCGGCTCTTGAGGGCCTTCTGAAAGGTCCCCTTTAGGTTGGAGGACTTAGAGGCGACCTCTATGATCCCCTCCTCGTCCTCCTCCGCCATTCTCTCCAGCTCGGCCAGAGAATGGTCCGCGTATAGAACGCGGGACGCACCGTACCCGGACTTGGCTCGGGCAGCGTGCGCCCGCTTCTCTTTAGCAGCAACCTGCTCCTCCAGCTCTTGCTGGAGCTGCGCTCGCCGAGCCAGCTCCAGCTGGCGTTGGGCGTCCGCGAGCCCAACGACATGGGTGTCCGCGGCCGCCGTCGGCTTTTTAGCCTTCGGCAACCTAGTCGACCCCGAGGCCGAGGAGCCCTCGGACCCACCGCTCCGGTGGACCCGCTTCCGCGAACGAGAGTCGTCCGCGTCCGACAAAGTAACAAGTGAGTCGTTGTCGGACGACTCACTCGCCCCTCCGAATAAGCTAGCCGCAGACGGCGCGTGGCTAATCTCTGACGCCGGAGCATCGGGGTCGCCCTGAGAAGGGCCCTCTGGTTGGCCCTGAGAAGGGCCTTTGGGTTGGCCCTGAGAAGGGCCTTTTTGTTTTAAAAATCGCCCGCAGGCGCCCCGCGTAGGTTTAGGCATAGCCTCCGCAGGTTCGTAGTCGACAACGCAATAGGATAAAATGAGCTACGAAATCACAGTGCACTTTGGCCAACCCAGTCTGCCACTCCGTTACGGTGGTCAAACTGGGTCGTTTCCAGGGGACGCGACGTGGACGCAAGCACTGTGGGGGGGTCCCCCAACCTAACCTAACCTAACCTAACCTTTTTTTTTTTTTTTTTTTTTTTTTTTTTTGACGCTGGGAAAAAATGCATTACGCATACCCTCCCATCGGGGGACGGGAGGGGTATGTGGGACTCCCCGGGCGGACCCGGTATACCCACTAAAACGACCCAGCGCATTCCCGCTTCGTCCGAGTGGCGGGGGACTGGGAAACCGGCACAGCCTTTACTTCCAGTCCTCCGCCGACGATTGCAAGGCAGACCCCTCACACCCTCACGGGTGTGGGGGTGTCGGGAATGACCGACGAAGGTGACGGGTGCAATGCGGGCGAAGGCACCCCCGCGCCTGTCACCCGCCCGTCACCATGAAGAGGGAGGGCTCGACGCCTTCTCCCCCTTCTTCGTCTGTGGAGCGGCGCAGCGAGAGGATCATCCTCCCGCGCACGCTCCGAGAGAGGGCGGTTTGGGGAGAAATACACCCCCACCATCGCTATCTCTCCCCGCGCGACGGCCACGTATCCCGGTCCCCTCTCTAAGAGCGAGAGGGGAGGGGAGTCTGTGGAAGACCGCGCCACCAACGCCACCAAGCCGTCCCGGTCGCTCAGCCAACGGCCAGGGACCGAGTAGGGTTCGGCGACCACCGCCAAGTCCACCAACCACTCAGCCATGGTCTGCATCAGCAGATCCTGGGCTGTCCTGCAGTGGTTGGTGTTCGCCTGAGGGATGCGATGTCCGACTGTGTCCATCAGTCGGACATCGCACCCTCCTCCGCAGCCGCCGCAGGAACGGCGGTGTTAGCGGCAGCAGTAGGCGCAGGCCCGGTCGGCACCTGCACTTTGCCACGCTTAGGGGGAGGAATACACTTCCTCCCCTTCATTACGTGGCCTGATCGGCAGCCACTGGCGGCACACACCGCACAGTGCGGTGTGGTGACCTTGCAAGAGGCGGCTTTGTGGCCCTCCTTGCCGCAGCGGTAGCATGTGTCCGTCCTGTCTACCTTGGACGGACACAGAGGCCTGGTGTGGCCGATGCCGAAGCACCGGAAACACCGCAGAGGCTGGTCCTCGAGTGCCCGGACTGCGGCCGAGCTGAACCCGACTTGAAGCCGTCCTTTTGCAAGGACGGCTTTGGCAGCGGCGATTGGGCACTCGAGGCGAATGGTGCCCATACCACCGCGGCCGGGCCTTATGTCCCGGCCTTGGACCGCCGCGGCGCCACAGCCCCCTACCGCTGCGACCGCCGCCACCACCTCCTCCTTGGTGACGGAGTCATCTAGCTCCGTCACCTCAATGGCCGCCGACTTGACCGGCCGGGCCACCTTGGCTGAGTCCGCGATGACCTCCTGCAGCTTGGCTGCAAAGAGGTCCGCGCGGGCACCCCCTTCGGCCCCCGGGAACTCGAATATTCGAGCCCCGGCTTGGGTCCGCCGGCAAGTTACACTGCCGATCCCCAGTTGGGTAGGATCGGCATTGGCACGCGCCCGCACCAAAATGGACGCGTACGTCTCCCCTCGCTCCGCAGCCTCCGCGGTGAGGGTCACCACGACGGCCGCGGTTTTCGGGGGGACCAGCTTCCCCTTTCCCTTCCCTTTCGCCTTCCCCTTTCCCTTGTCGGTCGCCTGTGACTGGCTGGGAGCGGTGGTGGCGGGGACGACAGTGACGGCCGTCGCCGACTTCTTGCCTTTGCCCTTCCCCTTACGGACCACTTCCGTCCACTCGTTGGACGGGGTGGTTGAAGGGAGAAGGGCATCTTCCGCCTGGGAGGAGGAGGACGGCCCCGGCTCGCACTGCCTCTTATCCGCCGCAAGCGGCGGTCGGAGGCGTTTCTCCGGCAAGAGCCGGTCCTCAATCCCTGCTAAGCAGGCTCTTGTGAAGGCCCTCTCCTCCATTACAACCTTGCGGATTATATCCTCAAGGTTGGGGGAGGGGCCCTCCACCGCAGGGCTCGTCTCGGCTTGTAGTGGCCGGGCTGTGGCTTCAGCCAGCTTCTGATGAAGCTGGCTGACCTCCGACTGCAGGCGATCTATTTTCGCCTGCAGTTGCTGCGTCTCGTCGGTGTCCTTCCGCCGGATCAACTCCGCGACGACACCGCGCATGCTCGCGGCCCGGCTCTTGAGGGCCTTCTGAAAGGTCCCCTTTAGGTTGGAGGACTTAGAGGCGACCTCCACAATCTCCTCCTCGTCCTCCTCTGCCATTTTCTCCAGCTCGGCCAGAGAATGGTCCGCGTATACAACTCGGGACGCACCGTACCCGGATCTGGCCCGCGCGACTTGCGCCCGCTTCTCCTTCGCAACAACCCGCTCCTCCAGTTCTTGCTGAAGCTGTGCCCGCCGAGCCAGGTCCAACTGGCGTTGGGCGTCCGCGAGCCCAACGACATGGGTGTCCGCGGCCGCCGTCGGCTTTTTAGCCTTCGGCAACTTCGTCGACCCCGAGGCCGAGGAGCCCTCGGACCCACCGCTCCGGTGGACCCGCTTCCGCGAACGAGAGTCGTCCGCTTCCGACATAGTAACAAGTGAGTCGTTGTCGGACGACTCACTCGCCCCTCCGAAATAGCTAGCCGCAGACGGCGCGCGGCTTATCTCTGACACCGGAGCGTCGGGGTTGCCCTGAGAAGGGCCCTCTAGTTGGCCCTGAGAAGGGCCTTTGGGTTGGCCCTGAGAAGGGCCTTTTTGTTTTAAAAATCGCCCGCAGGCGCCCCGCGTAGGTTTTGGCATAGCCTCCGCAGGTTCGTAGTCAACAACGCAATAGAATAAAATGAGCTACGAAGTCACAGTGCACTTTGGCCAACCCAGTCTGCCACTCCGTTACGGTGGTCAAACTGGGTCGTTTCCAGGGGACGCGACGTGGACGCAAGCACTGTGGGGGGGTCCCCCAACCTAACCTTTTTTTTTTTTTTTTTTTTTTTTTTGACGCTGGGAAAAAATGCATTACGCATACCCTCCCATCGGGGGACGGGAGGGGTATGTGGGACTCCCCGGGCGAACCCAGTATACCCACTAAAACGACCCAGCGCATTCCCGCTTCGTCCGAGTGGCGGGGGATTGGGAAACCGGCACAGCCTTTACTTCCAGTCCTCCGCCGACGATTGCCAGGCAGACCCCTCACACCCTCACGGGGGTGGGGGGGTGTCGGGAATGACCGACGAAGGTGACGGGTGCAATGCGGGCGAAGGCACCCCCGCGCCTGTCGCCCGCCCGTCACCATGAGGAGGGAGGGCTCGACGCCTTCTCCCCCTTCTTCGTCTGCGGAGCGGCGCAGCGAGAGGATCGTCCTCCCGTGCGCGCTCCGAGAGAGGGCGGTTTGGGGAGAAATACACCACCACCATCGCTATCTCTCCCCACGCGGCGGCCACGTATCCCGGTCCCCTCTCTAAGAGCGAGAGGGGAGGGGAGTCTGTGGAAGACCGCGCCACCAACGCCACCAAGCCGTCCCGGTCGCCCAGCCAACGGCCAGGGACCGAGTAGGGTTCGGCGACCACCGCCAAGTCCACCAACCACACAGCCATGGTCTGCATCAGCAGATCCTGGGCTGTCCTGCAGTGGTTGGTGTTCGCTTGAAGGATGCGATGTTCGACTGTGTCCATCAGTCGGACATCGCACCTTCCTCCGCAGCCGCCGCAGGAACGGCGGTGTTAGCGGCAGCAGCAGGCGCAGGCCCGGTCGGCGCCTGCGCTTTGCCACGCTTAGGGGGAGGAATACACTTCCTCCCCTTCATTACGTGGCCTGATCGGCGGCCACTGGCGGCACACACCGCACAGTGCGGCGTGGCGGCCTTGCAGGAGGCGGCTTTGTGGCCCTCCTTTCCGCAGCGATAGCATGTGTCCGTCCTGTCTACTTTGGACGGACACAGAGGCCTGGTGTGGCCGATGCCGAAGCACCGGAAGCACCGCAGAGGCTGGTCCTCGAGTGCCCGGACTGCGCCTGAGCTGAAACCGACTAGAAGCCGTCCTTTCGCAAGGACGGCTTTGGCAGCGGCGATTGGGCACTCGAGGCGGATGGTGCCCATACCACCGCGGCCGGGCCTTATGTCCCGGCCTTGGATCGCCGTGGCGCCACAGCTCCCTACCGCTGCGACCGCCGCCACCACCTCCTCCTTGGTGACGGAGTCATCTAGCTCCGTCACCTCAATGGCCGCCGACTTGACCGGCCGGGCCACCTTGGCCGAGTCCGCGATGACCTCTTGCAGCTTGGCTGCAAAGAGGTCTGCATGGGCACTCCCTTCTGCCCCCGGGAACTCGAAAATTCGAGCCCCGGCTTGGGTCCGCCGGCAAGACACACTGCCGATCCCCAGTTGGGTGGGATCAGCATTGGCACGCGCCCGCACCAAAATGGACGCGTACGTCTCCCCTCGCTCCGCAGCCTCCGCGGTGAGTGTCACCACGACGGCCGCGGTTTTCGGGGGGACCAGCTTCCCCTTTCCCTTCCATTTCCCCTTCCCCTTTCCCTTGTCGGTCATCTGGGACCGGCTGGGAGTGGTGGTGGCGGGGGCGACAGGGACGGCCGTTGCCGACTTTTTGCCTTTGCCCTTCCCCTTACGGACCACTTCCGTCCACTCGTTGGACGGGGTGGTTGAAGGGAGAAGGGCATCTTCCGCCTGAGAGGAGGAGGACGGCTCCGGCTCGCACTGCCTCTTATCCGCCGCAAGCGGCGGTCGGAGGCGTTTCTCCGGCAAGAGCCGGTCCTCAATCCCTGCTAAGCAGGCTCTTGTGAAGGCCCTCTCCTCCATTACAACCTTGCGGATGATATCCTCAAGGTTGGAGGAGGGGCCCTCCACCGCAGGGCTTGTCTCGGCTTGTAGTGGCCGGGCCGTGGCTTCAGCTAGCTTCTGATGAAGCTGGCTGACCTCCGATTGCAGGCGATCTATTTTCGCCTGCAGTTGCCGCGTCTCGTCGGTGGCCTTCCGCCGAACCAACTCCGCGACGACACCGCGCATGCTCGCGGCCCGGCACTTGAGGGCCTTCTGAAAGGTCCCCTTTAGGTTGGAGGACTTAGAGGCGACCTCCATAATCTCCCCCTCGTCCTCCTCCGCCATTCTCTCCAGCTCGGCCAGAGAGTGGTCCGCGTATAGAACGCGGGACGCACCGTACCCGGACTTGGCCCGGGCAGCATGCGCCCGCTTCTCTTTGGCAGCAACCTGCTCTTCTAGCTCGTGCTGGAGCTGCGCCCGCCGAGCCAGGTCCAACTGGCGTTGGGCATCCGCGAGCCCAACGACATGGGTATCCGCGGCCACCGTCGGCTTTTTAGCCTTCGGCAGCCTCGTCGACCCCGAGGCCGAGGAGCCCTCGGACCCACCGCTCCGGTGGACCCGCTTCCGCGGACGGGAGTCGTCCGCGTCCGACAAAGTAACAAGTGAGTCGTTGTCAGACGACTCACTCACCCTTCCGAAGAAGCTAGCCGCAGACGGCGCGCGGCTAGTTTCTGACGCCAGAGCGTCGGGGTGGCCCTGAGAAGGGCCCTCTGGTTGGCCCTGAGAAGGGCCTTTGGGTTGGCCCTGAGAAGGGCCTTTTGGTTTTAAAAATCGCCCGCAGGCGTCCCGCGTAGGTTTAGGCATAGCCTCCGCAGGATCGTAGGTCACACAAGGCAAAGATAAAATACACTACGAGATCACAGAGCACTTTAGCCAACCCAGTCTGCCACTCCGTTACGGTGGTCAGAACTGGGCTGTTTCCGGGGGACACGACGTGGACGTAAGCTCTGTGGGGGGGTCCCCCCCCCCAACCTAACCTAACCTAACCTAACCTAACCTAACCTTTATTTTTTTTTTTTTGACGCTGGGAAAAAAATGCATTACGCATACCCTCCCATCGGGGGACGGGAGGGGTATGTGGGACTCCCCGGGCGGACCCGGTATACCCACTAAAACGACCCAGCGCATTCCCGCTTCGTCCGAGTGGCGGGGGACTGGGAAACCGGCACAGCCTTTACTTCCAGTCCTCCGCCGACGATTGCAAGGCAGACCCCCCTCACACCCTCACGGGTGTGGGGGGGTCGGGAATGACCGACGAAGATGACGGGTGCAATGCGGGCGCAGGCACCCCCGTGCCTGTAGCCCGCCCGTCACCATGAGGAGGGAGGGCTCGACGCCTTCTCCCCCTTCTTCGTCTGCGGAGCGGCGCAGCGAGAGGATCGTCCTCCCGCGCGCGCTCCGCCTCCTCCTTCTGCGAGAGTACGTCCTCGCAAAAGGAGGCTACCGCTGACCAGGCCTCCTCGCTCCCCAGCATGGCGTCGACCACGCCGGGAAGCGAGAGGTCCGGTCCGACCACCGCGGTCAGACCGCGGCGCAGCTCGGCCCACGCCGGGCACACCTCGAGGGTGTGCTGCGCCGTGTCCTCCGCCGCGCCGCAGTCGTGGCACGCCGGGGTCTCCTCCCTCCCGATCCGGTGCAGGTGCGATCCGAAGCAGCCGTGCCCGGACAACACCTGCACCAGACGGAAAGAGAGGAAACCGTGGGACCGCTCGAGCCAGCCCTTCTGGACCGGACCGAGCGCGTCCAACGTCCGGCGGCCAAAGGCGGCGTTGGCGAGGTCCTCCGTCCAATGGAGGACGATGGCGTCCTTCGCCTCCTGCCGCACGGCCTCCCGCTCTTCGGCGACGGGGCGCTCCCCGAGCGCCTTCCGGTGCGCCGTCCACTCGTAGACTCTGGCAAGCACCCATGCCTCCAACTCCCAAGGAGGGGTGCCGGCCAGAGCGCACGCCGCCGAAAAGCCCACTGAGCGGTAAGCCCTCGCCACCCGCTGTGCAATGGCCCGCTGGGGCCTGCGGATGGCGGTCGCATTCTCCCTCCTATGGAGGGAGTCCGCCCAGATGGGTGCCCCGTAAAGGGCCATGCTCCGCAAGATACCGGCATAGAGGCGCCGGCATTTCGCCTTGGGCCCCCCCAGGTTTGGGAGGAGCCACGAGAGGGCGTCCGCGGCCTTCAACAGGCGCGTCGACAGCCCGCTGAAGTGCGGGCCGAAGCGCCACCTGTCGTCCAGCACCAGACCCAGATATTTCATCTGGGGCTGGACCCCTATACGGACGCCCTCCACGACGATGTGGGCGTCGGGAGGGCAGCGCTGCCGTGGACCGCGAAAGTACACGGCCTCCGTCTTGTGCAGCGCCACCTTCAATCCCAGGCGGCGGATCCTCTCTGCCACCAAGGATCCGCCAGCCGAGGCCAGACAGGCCGCATCCCCGAAGTTCCTCCCCCGGGCAGTGAGGAGAGTGTCATCCGCGTAGCAGATGACACTCGTGCCCGGGAGGAGGGCTCCCCGCAAGAGCCAATTGAACCCGATGTTCCACAAGGGGGGGCCAAGCACCGACCCCTGTGGAACACCGGACTCTGCCCCGTAGCGCCTCACGGTGGCCGTTTTGTCTACGAAGAGGACCTCTCGGTCCTCCAAGTAGCTGGCCAGGAGATCCCGCAGATATTGGGGCACTCCGTGATACCGGAGCGCCTCCAATATCGTCGAGTGGGGGACGGAGTTGAAGGCGTTGGCAATGTCGAATGACACCGCCAGCACTCCGTCCCCCGCCTCCACCGCCTCCTTCACCTGGCCCTTCAGTAGGGCCAGCGCGTCGATCGTCGAACGCCCACGGCGGAAACCGTATTGGGCGTCCGACAGATCCGGCCCTACCTCCCGCAAATGGCTGTCCAGCCTCCCGGCGACAATCCCCTCGAACAATTTACCGACCTCATCGAGCAGAACGATGGGCCGGTATGCCGAGGGGGAGTCCACCGGGCGTCCCTCCTTTCGGAGGAGGCATAGCTGCCCCTCCTTCCACAGTTTTGGGAACCTCCCAGCCGTAAAACACGCACTGAAGAGGTCCCGAAACCTGTCCTCCATTTGGGAGGCGGCGATCGCCACCACCCGTGCGGGGACGCCGTCCGGTCCGGGGGCTGTCTTCTTTGCGCGGAGGCTCAGAACCCCCGCGCAGAGTTCCGCCGCCGTCACCGGGGGGACCTCCGCCTCCGGTGGAGCCGCCCCTTGCGGGGGATCCATTGTTGGTGGGACGAAGTCGGTCCTGCGCGGAAACAGGGACCGGACCACCCCATCCAACAATGCTGGCTCGAGGGTCTCCGACAGTGGGGGACCATAGGGGCGGAGCTGGTTCCGCGCCGCCTTATATGGTCTCCCATAGGGATCCCTGTCGAGACCCTCCAGCATCTCGGCCCTGGCCGAGTCTTGCGCAGCGCCCATTGCAGATTTGAGGGCCTCCGCAGCCTCTCGGTAAGAGGCGTACAGGCGGTCCTCCTCTGCCCGGACTCGGTTTTGGGCGCTGCGCCGTCGGCTCCGCGTGTAGGCCCTTCTGGCCGCCACGCAGGTGGCCCGGAGTCCCGCCAGCTCCTCCGTCCACCAGTAGACGGCACGACGGGGAGGCGGACGGCGAGACCGAGGCATGCTGGAGTTGCACACCGCGGTCAAGGACCCCCTGAGCCGGACCGCTGCGGCGTCAACGTCCGGGACCTCCTCGACAGGGGGAGGCGACAGCCAGTCCTGGAGAAAGGCGGCCTCCTTGGCTGCCTCCCGGTCCAGGCGGGTGAGTGCCCACCGCGGGAAGGGAGATTGCCCAGCGCGGGCCGTCCCCCTCCCCTGCCGGGTGGAGATGTCGAATCGCACGTAACGGTGGTCCGACAAGGTCTCCACCAGCTCCACCCGCCAGTTCACGACGCGGGCGGCCAGCGCGGGGGTGGCAAACGACACGTCCACCACCGACCCGCCCTGTTGCCGCACACACGTGTGGACCGCCCCCCTATTGAGGAGGGACACACCGCACGAGGCCGCCCAAAACTGGACGGCGCGTCCCCGGACGTTGCAACCGGCGGCCGGGTTGCCCCAGTCCACCGACTTGGCGTTTAGGTCGCCCAACACCACGATCTGGCGTGGCGCCGCCCTCCCTACGACAGCAGTGAGGACTTCGAGGAAATCCTCAAAGTCCGAGAGAGGGCGGTTTGGGGAGAAATACACCCCCACCATCGCTATCTCTCCCCACGCGGCGGCCACGTATCCCGGTCCCCTCTCTAAGAGCGAGAGGGGAGGGGAGTCTGTGGAAGACCGCGCCACCAACGCCACCAAGCCGTCTCGGTCGCCCAGCCAACGGCCAGGGACCGAGTAGGGTTCGGCGACCACCGCCAAGTCCACCAACCACTCAGCCATGGTCTGCATCAGCAGATCCTGGGCTGTCCTGCAGTGGTTGGTGTTCGCCTGAAGGATGCGATGTTCGACTGTGTCCATCAGTCGGACATCGCAACCTCCTCCGCAGCCGCCGCAGGAACGGCGGTGTTAGCGGCAGCAGCAGGCGCAGGCCCGGTCGGCGCCTGCGCTTTGCCACGCTTTGGGGGAGGAATACATTTCCTCCCCTTCATTACGTGGCCTGATCGGCGGCCACTGGCGGCACACACCGCACAGTGCGGCGTGGCGGCCTTGCAGGAGGCGGCTTTGTGGCCCTCCTTGCCGCAGCGGTAGCATGTGTCCGTCCTGTCTACCTTAGACGGACACAGAGGCCTGGTGTGGCCGATGCCGAAGCACCGGAAACAACGCAGAGGCTGGTCCTCGAGTGCCCGGACTGCGCCCGAGCTGAACCCGACTTGAAGCCGTCCTTTCGCAAGGACGGCTTTGGCAGCGGCGATTGGGCACTCGAGGCGAATGGTGCCCATACCACCGCGGCCGGGCCTTATGTCCCGGCCTTGGACCGCCGCGGCGCCACAGCCCCCTACCGCTGCGACCGCCGCCACCACCTCCTCCTTGGTGACGGAGTCATCCAGCTCCGTCACCTCAATGGCCGCCGACTTGACCGGCCGGGCCACCTTGGCAGAGCCCGCGATGACCTCTTGCAGCTTGGCTGCAAAGAGGTCCGCGCGGGCCCCCCCTTCGGTCCCCGGGAACTCGAAAATTCGAGCCCCGGCTTGGGTCCGCCGGCAAGACACACTGCCGATCCCCAGTTGGGTGGGATCGGCATTGGCCCGCGCCCGCACCAAAATAGACGCGTACGTCTCCCCGCGCTCCGCAGCCTCCGCGGTGAGCGTTACCACGACGGCCGCGGTTTTTGGGGGGACTAGCTGTCTATTTCCCCTCCCTTTCCCTTTCCCATTTCCCGTACCGGTCGTCTGCGACTGGCTGGGAGCGGTGGTGGCGGGGACGACAGGGACGGCCGTTACCGTCTTCTTCCCTTTGCCCTTCCCCTTACGGACCACTTCCGTCCACTCGTTGGACGGGGTGGTTGAAGGCAGAAGGGCGTCTTCCACCTGGGAGGAGGAGGACGGCCCCGGCTCGCACTGCCTCTTATCCGCCGCAAGCGGCGGTCGGAGGCGTTTCTCGGGCAAGAGCCGGTCCTCGATGCCCGCTAAGCAAGCTCTTGTGAAGGCCCTCTCCTCCATTACAACCTTGCGGATGATATCCTCAAGGTTGGAGGAGGGGCCCTCCACTACAGAGCACGTCTCGGCTAGTTGTGGCCGGGCCGAGGCAGGGCCCTCTGCCACAGGGCTCGCCTTGGCCTGTTGTGGCCGGGCCGCGGCTTCAGCGAGCTTTTGGTGAAGCTGGCTGACCTCCGACTGCAGACAATCTATTCTCGTCTGCAGTTGCCGCGTCTCGTCGGTGGTCGTCCGCTTCACCAACTCAGCGACGATACCACGCAGGCTCGCGGCCCTGCATTTTAGGGCCTTTTGAAATGTGCCCTTTAAGTTGGAGGACTTAGAGGCGACCTCTATGATCCCCTCCTCGTCCTCCTCTGCCATCCTCTGCAGCTCCTCCAGGGACTGGTCCGCGTACAGAACGCGTGACGCACCGTACCCAGACTTGGCCCGGGCAACGTGCGCACGCTTCTCCTTGGCGGCAACCCGCTCCTCCAGCTCTTGCTGGAGCTGCGCCTTCCGGGCCAGGTCCACCTGGCGCTGGGCGTCCGCGAGCCCAACGACGTGGGTATCCGCGGCCGTTGTCGTCGGTTTATTAGCCTTCGACAACGGTTTGGACCCCGAAGCCGAGGAGCTCTCGGACCCACAGCTCCGGAAGACCCGCTTCCGCGAACGAGAGCCGCTCGCATCCGACACTCCAACAACCGAGTCGCTGTCAGACGACTCTGCCCCGCCGAAGTAGCTAGCCGCAGACGGCGCGCGGCTAGACTCTGATGTTGGAGCGTTGGGGTGGCCCTGAGAAGGGCCTTTTGGTTGGCCCTGAGAAGGGCCTTTGGGTTGGCCCTGAGAAGGGCCTTTGGGTTGGCCCTGAGAAGGGCCTTTGGGTTGGCCCTGAGAAGGGCCGTTTGGTTGGCCCTGAGAAGGGCCTTTTGGTTTTAAAAAGCGCCCGCAGGCGTCCCGCGAGGTTTTGGGCATTCCGCAGAATCGTAGTAAAAAAGGCAATGAATAAAAAACGCTACGATAGCACAGAGCACTTTGGCCAACCCAGTCTGCCACTCCGTTACGGTGGTCAGAACTGGGCTGTTTCCAGGGGACACGACGTGGACGTAAGCTCTGTGGGGGGGTCCCCCAACCTAACCTTTTTTTTTTTTTTTTTTTTTTTTTTGTCGCTGGGAAAAAATGCATTACGCATACCCTCCCATCGGGGGACAGGAGGGGTATGTGGGACTCCCCGGGTGGACTCGGTATACCCACTAAAACGACCCAGCGCATTCCCGCTTCGTCCGAGTGGCGGGGGACTGGGAAACCGGCACAGCCTTTACTTCCAGTCCTCCGCCGACGATTGCAAGGCAGACCCCCCTCACACCCTCACGGGTGTGGGGGGGTCGGGAATGACCGACGAAGATGACGGGTGCAATGCGGGCGCAGGCACCCCCGTGCCTGTAGCCCGCCCGTCACCATGAGGAGGGAGGGCTCGACGCCTTCTCCCCCTTCTTCGTCTGCGGAGCGGCGCAGCGAGAGGATCGTCCTCCCGCGCGCGCTCCGCCTCCTCCTTCTGCGAGAGTACGTCCTCGCAAAAGGAGGCTACCGCTGACCAGGCCTCCTCGCTCCCCAGCATGGCGTCGACCACGCCGGGAAGCGAGAGGTCCGGTCCGACCACCGCGGTCAGACCGCGGCGCAGCTCGGCCCACGCCGGGCACACCTCGAGGGTGTGCTGCGCCGTGTCCTCCGCCGCGCCGCAGTCGTGGCACGCCGGGGTCTCCTCCCTCCCGATACGGTGCAGGTGCGATCCGAAGCAGCCGTGCCCGGACAACACCTGCACCAGACGGAAAGAGAGGAAACCGTGGGACCGCTCGAGCCAGCCCTTCAGGACCGGACCGAGCGCGTCCAACGTCCGGCGGCCAAAGGCGGCGTTGGCGAGGTCCTCCGTCCAATGGAGGACGATGGCGTCCTTCGCCTCCTGCCGCACGGCCTCCCGCTCTTCGGCGACGGGGCGCTCCCCGAGCGCCTTCCGGTGCGCCTTCCACTCGTAGACTCTGGCAAGCACCCATGCCTCCAACTCCCAAGGAGGGGTGCCGGCCAGAGCGCACGCCGCCGAAAAGCCCACCGAGCGGTAAGCCCTCGCCACCCGCTGTGCAATGGCCCGCTGGGGCCTGCGGATGGCGGTCGCATTCTCCCTCCTATGGAGGGAGTCCGCCCAGATGGGTGCCCCGTAAAGGGCCATGCTCCGCAAGATGCCGGCATAGAGGCGCCGGCATTTCGCCTTGGGCCCCCCCAGGTTTGGGAGGAGCCACGAGAGGGCGTCCGCGGCCTTCAACAGGCGCGTCGACAGCCCGCTAAAGTGCGGGCCGAAGCGCCACCTGTCGTCCAGCACCAGCCCCAGATATTTCATCTGGGGCTGGACCCCTATACGGACGCCCTCCACGACGATGTGGGCGTCGGGAGGGCAGCGCTGCCGTGGACCGCGAAAGTACACGGCCTCCGTCTTGTGCAGCGCCACCTTCAATCCCAGGCGGCGGATCCTCTCTGCCACCAAGGATCCGCCAGCCGAGGCCAGACAGGCCGCATCCCCGAAGTTCCTCCCCCGGGCAGTGAGGAGAGTGTCATCCGCGTAGCAGATGACACTCGTGCCCGGAAGGAGGGCTCCCCGCAAGAGCCAATTGAACCCGATGTTCCACAAGGGGGGGCCAAGCACCGACCCCTGTGGAACACCGGACTCTGCCCCGTAGCGCCTCACGGTGGCCGTTTTGTCTACGAAGAGGACCTCTCGGTCCTCCAAGTAGCTGGCCAGGAGATCCCGCAGATATTGGGGCACTCCGTGATACCGGAGCGCCTCCAATATCGTCGAGTGGGGGACGGAGTTGAAGGCGTTGGCAATGTCGAATGACACCGCCAGCACTCCGTCCCCCGCCTCCACCGCCTCCTTCACCTGGCCCTTCAGTAGGGCCAGCGCGTCGATCGTCGAACGCCCACGGCGGAAACCGTATTGGGCGTCCGACAGATCCGGCCCTACCTCCCGCAAATGGCTGTCCAGCCTCCCGGCGACAATCCCCTCGAACAATTTACCGACCTCATCGAGCAGAACGATGGGCCGGTATGCCGAGGGGGAGTCAACCGGGCGTCCCTCCTTTCGGAGGAGGCATAGCTGCCCCTCCTTCCACAGTTTCGGGAACCTCCCAGCCATAAAACACGCACTGAAGAGGTCCCGAAACCTGTCCTCCATTTGGGAGGCGGCGATCGCTACCACCCGTGCGGGGACGCCGTCCGGTCCGGGGGCTGTCTTCTTTGCGCGGAGGCTCAGAACCCCCGCGCAGAGTTCCGCCGCCGTCACCGGGGGGACCTCCGCCTCCGGTGGAGCCGCCCCTTGCGGGGGATCCATTGTTGGTGGGACGAAATCGGTCCTGCGCGGAAACAGGGACCGGACCACCCCATCCAACAATGCTGGCTCGAGGGTCTCCGACAGTGGGGGACCATAGGGGCGGAGCTGGTTCCGCGCCGCCTTATATGGTCTCCCATAGGGATCCCTGTCGAGACCCTCCAGCATCTCGGCCCTGGCCGAGTCTTGCGCAGCGCCCATTGCAGACTTGAGGGCCTCCGCAGCCTCTCGGTAAGAGGCGTACAGGCGGTCCTCCTCTGCCCGGACTCGGTTTTGGGCGCTGCGCCGTCGGCTCCGCGTGTAGGCCCTTCTGGCCGCCACGCAGGTGGCCCGGAGTCCCGCCAGCTCCTCCGTCCACCAGTAGACGGCACGACGGGGAGGCGGACGGCGAGACCGAGGCATGCTGGAGTTGCACACCTCGGTCAAGGACCCCCTGAGCCGGACCGCTGCGGCGTCAACGTCCGGGACCTCCTCGACAGGGGGAGGCGACAGCCAGTCCTGGAGAAAGGCGGCCTCCTTGGCTGCCTCCCGGTCCGAGAGAGGGCGGTTTGGGGAGAAATACACCCCCACCATCGCTATCTCTCCCCACGCGGCGGCCACGTATCCCGGTCCCCTCTCTAAGAGCGAGAGGGGAGGGGAGTCTGTGGAAGACCGCGCCACCACCGCCACCAAGCCGTCTCGGTCGCCCAGCCAACGGCCAGGGACCGAGTAGGGTTCGGCGACCACCGCCAAGTCCACCAACCACTCAGCCATGGTCTGCATCAGCAGATCCTGGGCTGTCCTGCAGTGGTTGGTGTTCGCCTGAAGGATGCGATGTTCGACTGTGTCCATCAGTCGGACATCGCAACCTCCTCCGCAGCCGCCGCAGGAACGGCGGTGTTAGCGGCAGCAGCAGGCGCAGGCCCGGTCGGCGCCTGCGCTTTGCCACGCTTAGGGGGAGGAATACACTTCCTCCCCTTCATTACGTGGCCTGATCGGCGGCCACTGGCGGCACACACCGCACAGTGCGGCGTGGCGGCCTTGCAGGAGGCGGCTTTGTGGCCCTCCTTGCCGCAGCGGTAGCATGTGTCCGTCCTGTCTACCTTAGACGGACACAGAGGCCTGGTGTGGCCGATGCCGAAGCACCGGAAACAACGCAGAGGCTGGTCCTCGAGTGCCCGGACTGCGCCCGAGCTGAACCCGACTTGAAGCCGTCCTTTCGCAAGGACGGCTTTGGCAGCGGCGATTGGGCACTCGAGGCGGATTGTGCCCATACCACCGCGGCCGGGCCTTATGTCCCGGCCTTGGACCGCCGCGGCGCCACAGCCCCCTACCGCTGCGACCGCCGCCACCACCTCCTCCTTGGTGACGGAGTCATCCAGCTCCGTCACCTCAATGGCCGCCGACTTGACCGGCCGGGCCACCTTGGCAGAGTCCGCGATGACCTCTTGCAGCTTGGCTGCAAAGAGGTCCGCGCGGGCACCCCCTTCGGTCCCCGGGAACTCGAAAATTCGAGCCCCGGCTTGGGTCCGCCGGCAAGACACACTGCCGATCCCCAGTTGGGTGGGATCGGCATTGGCCCGCGCCCGCACCAAAATAGACGCGTACGTCTCCCCGCGCTCCGCAGCCTCCGCGGTGAGCGTCACCACGACGGCCGCGGTTTTTGGGGGGACTAGGTGTCTATTTCCCCTCCCTTTCCCTTTCCCATTTCCCGTACCGGTCGTCTGCGACTGGCTGGGAGCGGTGGTGGCGGGGACGACAGGGACGGCCGTTACCGTCTTCTTCCCTTTGCCCTTCCCCTTACGGACCACTTCCGTCCACTCGTTGGACGGGGTGGTTGAAGGCAGAAGGGCGTCTTCCACCTGGGAGGAGGAGGACGGCCCCGGCTCGCACTGCCTCTTATCCACCGCAAGCGGCGGTCGGAGGCGTTTCTCGGGCAAGAGCCGGTCCTCGATGCCCGCTAAGCAGGCTCTTGTGAAGGCCCTCTCCTCCATTACCACCTTGCGGATGATATCCTCAAGGTTGGAGGAGGGGCCTTCCACTACAGAGCACGTCTCGGCTAGTTGTGGCCGGGCCGAGGCAGGGCCCTCTGCCACAGGGCTCGCCTTGGCCTGTTGTGGCCGGGCCGCGGCTTCAGCGAGCTTTTGGTGAAGCTGGCTGACCTCCGACTGCAGACAATCTATTCTCGCCTGCAGTTGCCGCGTCTCGTCGGTGGTCGTCCGCTTCACCAACTCAGCGACGACACCACGCAGGCTCGCGGCCCTGCATTTTAGGGCCTTTTGAAACGTGCCCTTTAAGTTGGAGGACTTAGAGGCGACCTCTATGATCCCCTCCTCGTCCTCCTCCGCCATCCTTTGCAGCTCCTCCAGGGACTGGTCCGCGTACAGAACGCGTGACGCACCGTACCCAGACTTGGCCCGGGCAACGTGCGCACGCTTCTCCTTGGCGGCAACCCGCTCCTCCAGCTCTTGCTGGAGCTGCGCCTTCCGGGCCAGGTCCACCTGGCGCTGGGCGTCCGCGAGCCCAACGACGTGGGTATCCGCGGCCGTTGTCGTTGGCTTTTTAGCCTTCGACAATGGTTTGGACCCCGAAGCCGAGGAGCTCTCGGACCCACAGCTTCGGAAGACCCTCTTCCGCGATCGAGAGTCACTCGCATCCAACCCTCCAACAACCGAGTCGCTGTCAGACGACTCTGCCCCGCCGAAGTAGCTAGCCGCAGACGGCGCGCGGCTACACTCTGATGTTGGAGCGTCGGGGTGGCCCTGAGAAGGGCCTTTGGGTTGGCCCTGAGAAGGGCCTTTTGGTTGGCCCTGAGAAGGGCCTTTGGGTTGGCCCTGAGAAGGGCCTTTTGGTTGGCCCTGAGAAGGGCCGTTTGGTTGGCCCTGAGAAGGGCCTTTTGGTTTTAAAAAACGCCCGCAGGCGTCCCGCGAGGGTTTGGGCATTCCGCAGACTCGTACTAAAAAGGCAATTAATAAAATGAGCTACGAGAGCACAGAGCACTTTGGCCAACCCAGTCTGCCACTCCGTTACGGTGGTCAGAACTGGGCTGTTTCCAGGGGACACGACGTGGACGTAAGCTCTGTGGGGGGGTCCCCCAACCTAACCTAACCTAACCTAACCTAACCTAACCTTTTTTTTTTTTTTTTTTTTGTCGCTGGGAAAAAATGCATTACGCATACCCTCCCATCGGGGGACGGGAGGGGTATGTGGGACTCCCCGGGCGGACCCGGTATACCCACTAAAACGACCCAGCGCATTCCCGCTTCGTCCGAGTGGCGGGGGACTGGGAAACCGGCACAGCCTTTACTTCCAGTCCTCCACCGACGATTGCAAGGCAGGCCCCCCTTACACCCTCACGGGTGTGGGGGGGTCGGGAATGACCGACGAAGATGACGGGTGCAATGCGGGCGCAGGCACCCCCGTGCCTGTAGCCCGCCCGTCACCATGAGGAGGGAGGGCTCGACGCCTTCTCCCCCTTCTTCGTCTGCGGAGCGGCGCAGCGAGAGGATCGTCCTCCCGCGCGCGCTCCGCCTCCTCCTTCTGCGAGAGTACGTCCTCGCAAAAGGAGGCTACCGCTGACCAGGCCTCCTCGCTCCCCAGCATGGCGTCGACCACGCCGGGAAGCGAGAGGTCCGGTCCGACCACCGCGGTCAGACCGCGGCGCAGCTCGGCCCACGCCGGGCACACCTCGAGGGTGTGCTGCGCCGTGTCCTCCGCCGCGCCGCAGTCGTGGCACGCCGGGGTCTCCTCCCTCCCGATCCGGTGCAGGTGCGATCCGAAGCAGCCGTGCCCGGACAACACCTGCACCAGACGGAAAAACCTAACCTAACCTAACCTAACCTAACCTTTTTTTTTTTTTTTTTTTTTTTTTTAACGACCCAGCGCATTCCCGCTTCGTCCGAGTGGCGGGGGACTGGGAAACCGGCACAGCCTTTACTTCCAGTCCTCCGCCGACGATTGCAAGGCAGACCCCCCTCACACCCTCACGGGTGTGGGGGGGTCGGGAATGACCGACGAAGATGACGGGTGCAATGCGGGCGCAGGCACCCTCGTGCCTGTAGCCCGCCCGTCACCATGAGGAGGGAGGGCTCGACGCCTTCTCCCCCTTCTTCGTCTGCGGAGCGGCGCAGCGAGAGGATCGTCCTCCCGCGCGCGCTCCGCCTCCTCCTTCTGCGAGAGTACGTCCTCGCAAAAGGAGGCTACCGCTGACCAGGCCTCCTCGCTCCCCAGCATGGCGTCGACCGCGCCGGGAAGCGAGAGGTCCGGTCCGACCACCGCGGTCAGACCGCGGCGCAGCTCGGCCCACGCCGGGCACACCTCGAGGGTGTGCTGCGCCGTGTCCTCCGCCGCGCCGCAGTCGTGGCACGCCGGGGTCTCCTCCCTCCCGATCCGGTGCAGGTGCGATCCGAAGCAGCCGTGCCCGGACAACACCTGCACCAGACGGAAAGAGAGGAAACCGTGGGACCGCTCGAGCCAGCCCTTCAGGACCGGACCGAGCGCGTCCAACGTCCGGCGGCCAAAGGCGGCGTTGGCGAGGTCCTCCGTCCAATGGAGGACGATGGCATCCTTCGCCTCCTGCCGCACGGCCTCCCGCTCTTCGGCAACGGGGCGCTCCCCGAGCGCCTTCCGGTGCGCCGTCCACTCGTACACTCTGGCGAGCACCCATGCCTCCAACTCCCAAGGAGGGGTGCCGGCCAGAGCGCACGCCGCCGAAAAGCCCACCGAGCGGTAAGCCCTCGCCACCCGCTGTGCAATGGCCCGTTGGGGCCTGCGGATGGCGGTCGCATTCTCCCTTCTATGGAGGGAGTCCGCCCAGATGGGTGCCCCGTAAAGGGCCATGCTCCGCAAGATGCCGGCATAGAGGCGCCGGCATTTCGCCTTGGGCCCCCCCAGGTTTGGGAGGAGCCACGAGAGGGCGTCCGCGGCCTTCAACAGGCGCGTCGACAGCCCGCTGAAGTGTGGGCCGAAGCGCCACCTGTCGTCCAGCACCAGCCCCAGATATTTCATCTGGGGCTGGACCCCTATACGGACGCCCTCCACGACGATGTGGGCGTCGGGAGGGCAGCGCTGCCGGGGACCGCGAAAGTACACGGCCTCCGTCTTGCGCAGCGCCACCTTCAATCCCAGGCGGCGGATCCTCTCTGCCACCAAGGATCCGCCAGCCGAGGCCAGACAGGCCGCATCCCCGAAGTTCCTACCCCGGGCAGTGAGGAGAGTGTCATCCGCGTAGCAGATGACACTCGTGCCCGGGAGGAGGGCTCCCCGCAAGAGCCAATTGAACCCGATGTTCCACAAGGGGGGGCCAAGCACCGACCCCTGTGGAACACCGGACTCTGCCCCGTAGCGCCTTACGGTGGCCGTTTTGTCTACGAAGAGGACCTCTCGGTCCTCCAAGTAGCTGGCCAGGAGATCCCGCAGATATTGGGGCACTCCGTGATACCGGAGCGCCTCCAATATCGTCGAGTGGGGGACGGAGTTGAAGGCGTTGGCAATGTCGAATGACACCGCCAGCACTCCGTCCCCCGCCTCCACCGCCTCCTTCACCTGGCCCTTCAGTAGGGCCAGCGCATCGATGGTCGAACGCCCACGGCGGAAACCGTATTGGGCGTCCGACAGATCCGGCCCTACCCCCCGCAAATGGCTGTCCAGCCTCCCAGCGACAATCCCCTCGAACAATTTACCGACCTCATCGAGCAGAACGATGGGCCGGTATGCCGAGGGGGAGTCCACCGGGCGTCCCTCCTTTCGGAGGAGGCATAGCTGCCCCTCCTTCCACAGTTTCGGGAACCTCCCAGCCGTAAAACACGCACTGAAGAGGTCCCGAAACCTGTCCTCCATTTGGGAGGCGGCGATCGCCACCACCCGTGCGGGGACGCCGTCCGGTCCAGGGGCTGTCTTCTTTGCACGGAGGCTCAGAACCCCCGCGCAGAGTTCCGCCGCCGTCACCGGGGGGACCTCCGCCTCCGGTGGAGCCGCGCCTTGCGGGGGATCCATTGTTGGTGGGACGAAGTCGGTCCTGCGCGGAAACAGGGACCGGACCACCCCATCCAACAATGCTGGCTCGAGGGTCTCCGACAGTGGGGGACCATAGGGGCGGAGCTGGTTCCGCGCCGCCTTATATGGTCTCCCATAGGGATCCCTGTCGAGACCCTCCAGCATCTCGGCCCTCGCCGAGTCTTGCGCAGCGCCCATTGCAGACTTGAGGGCCTCCGCAGCCTCTCGGTAAGAGGCGTACAGGCGGTCCTCCTCTGCCCGGACTCGATTTTGGGCGCTGCGCCGTCGGCTCCGCGTGTAGGCCCTTCTGGCCGCCACGCAGATGGCCCGGAGTCCCGCAAGCTCCTCCGTCCACCAGTAGACGGCACGACGGGGAGGCGGACGGCGAGACCGAGGCATGCTGGAGTTGCACACCTCGGTCAAGGACCCCCTGAGCCGGACCGCTGCGGCGTCAACGTCCGGGACCTCCTCGACTGGGGGAGGTGACAGCCAGTCCTGGAGAAAGGCGGCCTCCTTGGCTGCCTCCCGGTCTAGGCGGGTGAGTGCCCACCGCGGGAAGGGAGATTGCCCGGCGCGGGCCGTCCCCCTCCCCTGCTGGGTGGAGATGTCGAACCGCACGTAACGGTGGTCCGACAAGGTCTCCACCAGCTCCACCCGCCAGTTTACGACGCGGGCGGCCAGCGCGGGGGTGGCAAACGACACGTCCACCACCGACCCGCCCTGTTGCCGCACACACGTGTGGACCGCCCCCCTATTGAGGAGGGACACACCGCACGAGGCCGCCCAAAACTGGACGGCGCGTCCCCGGACGTTGCAACCGGCGGCCGGGTTGCCCCAGTCCACCGACTTGGCGTTTAGGTCGCCCAACACCACGACCTGGCGTGGCGCCGCCCTCCCTACGACAGCAGTGAGGACTTCGAGGAAATCCTCAAAGTCCGAGAGAGGGCGGTTTGGGGAGAAATACACCCCCACCATCGCTATCTCTCCCCACGCGGCGGCCACGTATCCCGGTCCCCTCTCTAAGAGCGAGAGGGGAGGGGAGTCTGTGGAAGACCGCGCCACCAACGCCACCAAGCCGTCTCGGTCGCCCAGCCAACGGCCAGGGACCGAGTAGGGTTCGGCGACCACCGCCAAGTCCACCAACCACTCAGCCATGGTCTGCATCAGCAGATCCTGGGCTGTCCTGCAGTGGTTGGTGTTCGCCTGAAGGATGCGATGTTCGACTGTGTCCATCAGTCGGACATCGCAACCTCCTCCGCAGCCGCCGCAGGAACGGCGGTGTTAGCGGCAGCAGCAGGCGCAGGCCCGGTCGGCGCCTGCGCTTTGCCACGCTTAGGGGGAGGAATACACTTCCTCCCCTTCATTACGTGGCCTGATCGGCGGCCACTGGCGGCACACACCGCACAGTGCGGCGTGGCGGCCTTGCAGGAGGCGGCTTTGTGGCCCTCCTTGCCGCAGCGGTAGCATGTGTCCGTCCTGTCTATCTTGGACGGACACAGAGGCCTGGTGTGGCCGATGCCGAAGCACCGGAAACACCGCAGAGGCTGGTCCTCGAGTGCCCGGACTGCGCCCGAGCTGAACCCGACTTGTAGCCGTCCTTTCGCAAGGACGGCTTTGGCAGCGGCGATTGGGCACTCGAGGCGGATGGTGCCCATACCACCGCGGCCGGGCCTTATGTCCCGGCCTTGGACCGCCGCGGCGCCACAGCCCCCTACCGCTGCGACCGCCGCCACCACTTCCTCCTTGGTGACGGAGTCATCTAGCTCCGTCACTTCTATGGCCGCCGACTTGACCGGCCGGGCCACCTTGGCCGAGTCCGCGATGACCTCTTGCAGCTTGGCTGCAAAGAGGTCCGCGCGGGTACCCCCTTCGGCCCCCGGGAACTCGAATATCCGAGCCCCGGCTTGGGTCCGCCGGCAAGACACACTGCCGATCCCCAGTTGGGTGGGATCGGCATTGGCCCGCGCCCGCACCAAAATAGACGCGTACGTCTCCCCGCGCTCCGCAGCCTCCGCGGTGAGCGTCACCACGACGGCCGCGGTTTTTGGGGGGACTAGCTGTCTATTTCCCCTCCCTTTCCCTTTCCCATTTCCGGTACCGAACCTAACCTAACCTAACCTAACCTAACCTAACCTTTTTTTTTTTTTTTTTTTTTTTTTTTTTTTTTTTTTTTTTTTTTTTTTGTCGCTGGGAAAAAATGCATTACGCATACCCTCCCATCGGGGGACGGGAGGGGTATGTGGGACTCCCCGGGCGAACCCGGTATACCCACTAAAACGACCCAGCGCATTCCCGCTTCGTCCGAGTGGCGGGGGACTGGGAAACCGGCACAGCCTTTACTTCCAGTCCTCCGCCGACGATTGCAAGGCAGACCCCTCACACCCTCACGGGTGTGGGGGGGTCGGGAATGACCGACGAAGATGACGGGTGCAATGCGGGCGCAGGCACCCCCGTGCCTGTAGCCCGCCCGTCACCATGAGGAGGGAGGGCTCGACGCCTTCTCCCCCTTCTTCGTCTGCGGAGCGGCGCAGCGAGAGGATCGTCCTCCCGCGCGCGCTCCGCCTCCTCCTTCTGCGAGAGTACGTCCTCGCAAAAGGAGGCTACCGCTGACCAGGCCTCCTCACTCCCCAGCATGGCGTCGACCACGCTGGGAAGCAAGAGGTCCGGTCCGACCACCGCGGTCAGACCGCGGCGCAGCTCGGCCCACGCCGGGCACACCTCGAGGGTGTGCTGCGCCGTGGCCTCCGCCGCGCCACCTGTCGTCCAGCTCCGGTCCAGTCTTATACGGACGCCCTCCACGACGATGTGGGCGTCGGGACGGCAGCGCTGCCGTGGACCGCAAAAGTACACGGCCTCCGTCTTGTGCAGCGCCACCTTCAATCCCAGGCGGCGGATCCTCTCTGCCACCAAGGATCCGCCAGCCGAGGCCAGACAGGCCGCATCCCCGAAGTTCCTGCCCCGGGCAGTGAGGAGAGTGTCATCCGCGTAGCAGATGACACTCGTGCCCGGGAGGAGGGCTCCCCGCAAGAGCCAATTGAACCCGATGTTCCACAAGGGGGGGCCAAGCACCGACCCCTGTGGAACACCGGACTCTGCCCCGTAGCGCCTCACGGTGGCCGTTTTATCTACGAAGAGGACTTCTCGGTCCTCCAGGTAGCTGGCCAGGAGATCCCGCAGATATTGGGGCACTCCGTGATACCGGAGCGCCTCCAATATCGTCGAGTGGGGGACGGAGTTGAAGGCGTTTGCAATGTCGAATGACACCGCCAGCACTCCGTCCCCCGCCTCCACCGCCTCCTTCACCTGGCCCTTCAGTAGGGCCAGCGCGTCGATCGTCGAACGCCCACGGCGGAAACCGTATTGGGCGTCCGACAGATCCGGCCCCACCCCCCGCAAATGGCTGTCCAGCCTCCCGGCGACAATCCCCTCGAACAATTTACCGACCTCATCGAGCAGAACGATGGGCCGGTATGCCGAGGGGGAGTCCACCGGGCGTCCCTCCTTTCGGAGGAGGCATAGCTGCCCCTCCTTCCACAGTTTCGGGAACCTCCCAGCCGTAAAACACGCACTGAAGAGGTCCCGAAACCTGTCCTCCATTTGGGAGGCGGCGATCGCCACCACCCGTGCGGGGACGCCTTCTGGTCCGGGGGCTGTCTTCTTTGCGCGGAGGCTCAGAACCCCCGCGCAGAGTTCCGCCGCCGTCACCGGGGGGACCTCCGCCTCCGGTGGAGCCGCCCCTTGCGGGGGATCCATTGTTGGTGGGACGAAGTCGGTCCTGCGCGGAAACAGGGACCGGACCACCCCATCCAACAATGCTGGCTCGAGGGTCTCCGACAGTGGGGGACCATAGGGGCGGAGCTGGTTCCGCGCCGCCTTATATGGATCCCTGTCGAGACCCTCCAGCATCTCGACCCCCGCCGAGTCTTGCGCAGCGCCCATTGCAGACTTGAGGGCCTCCGCAGCCTCTCGGTAAGAGGCGTACAGGTGGTCCTCCTCTGCCCGGACTCGGTTTTGGGCGCTGCGCCATCGGCTCCGCGTGTAGGCCCTTCTGGCCGCCACGCAGGTGGCCCGGAGTCCCGCCAGCTCCTCCGTCCACCAGTAGACGGCACGACGGGGAGGCGGACGGCGAGACCGAGGCATGCTGGAGTTGCAGACCTCGGTCAAGGACCCCCTGAGCCGGACCGCTGCGGCGTCAACGTCCGGGACCTCCTCGACAGGGGGAGGCGACAGCCAGTCCTGGAGAAAGGCGGCCTCCTTGGCTGCCTCCCGGTCCAGGCGGGTGAGTGCCCACCGCGGGAAGGGAGATTGCCCAGCGCGGGCCGTCCCCCTCCCCTGCCGGGTGGAGATGTCGAACCGCACGTAACGGTGGTCCGACAAGGTCTCCACCAGCTCCACCCGCCAGTTCACGACGCGGGCGGCCAGCGCGGGGGTGGCAAACGACACGTCCACCACCGACCCGCCCTGTTGCCGCACACACGTGTGGACCGCCCCCCTGTTGAGGAGGGACACACCGCACGAGGCCGCCCAAAACTGGACGGCGCGTCCCCGGACGTTGCAACCGGCGGCCGGGTTGCCCCAGTCCACCGACTTGGCGTTTAGGTCGCCCAACACCACGACCTGGCGTGGCGCCGCCCTCCCTACGACAGCAGTGAGGACTTCGAGGAAATCCTCAAAGTCCGAGAGAGGGCGGTTTGGGGAGAAATACACCCCCACCATCGCTATCTCTCCCCACGTGGCGGCCACGTATCCCGGTCCCCTCTCTAAGAGCGAGAGGGGAGGGGAGTCTGTGGAAGACCGCGCCACCAACGCCACCAAGCCGTCTCGGTCGCCCAGCCAACGTCCAGGGACCGAGTAGGGTTCGGCGACCACCGCCAAGTCCACCAACCACTCAGCCATGGTCTGCATCAGCAGATCCTGGGCTGTCCTGCAGTGGTTGGTGTTCACCTGAAGGATGCGATGTTCGACTGTGTCCATCAGTCGGACATCGCAACCTCCTCCGCAGCCGCCGCAGGAACGGCGGTGTTAGCGGCAGCAGCAGGCGCAGGCCCGGTCGGCGCCTGCGCTTTGCCACGCTTAGAGGGAGGAATACACTTCCTCCCCTTCATTACGTGGCCTGATCGGCGGCCACTGGCGGCACACACCGCACAGTGCGGCGTGGCGGCCTTGCAGGAGGCGGCTTTGTGGCCCTCCTTGCCGCAGCGGTAGCATGTGTCCGTCCTGTCTACCTTAGACGGACACAGAGGCCTGGTGTGGCCGATGCCGAAGCACCGGAAACACCGCAGAGGCTGGTCCTCGAGTGCCCGGACTGCGCCCGAGCTGAACCCGACTTGAAGCCGTCCTTTCGCAAGGACGGCTTTGGCAGCGGCGATTGGGCACTCGAGGCGGATGGTGCCCATACCACCGCGGCCGGGCCTTATGTCCCGGCCTTGGACCGCCGCGGCGCCACAGCCCCCTACCGCTGCGACCGCCGCCACCACCTCCTCCTTGGTGACGGAGTCATCTAGCTCCGTCACCTCAATGGCCGCCGACTTGACCGGCCGGGCCACCTTGGCAGAGTCCGCGATGACCTCCTGCAGCTTGACTGCAAAGAGGTCCGCGCGGGCACCCCCTTCGGCCCCCGGAAACTCGAATATTCGAGCCCCGGCTTGGGTCCGCCGGCAAGACACACTGCCGATCCCCAGTTGGGTGGGATCGGCATTGGCACGCGCCCGCACCAAAATAGACGCGTACGTCTCCCCGCGCTCCGCAGCCTCCGCGGTGAGCGTCACCACGACGGCCGCGGTTTTTGGGGGGACTAGCTAACCTAACCTAACCTTTTTTTTTTTTTTTTTTTTTTTTTTTTTTTTTTTTTTTTTTTTTTTTTTTTTGCGGTGAAAAATGCCTAACGCATACCGCACCGTCCGGGGAGACGGTTTGGTTATGTGGGGCTTGCACCCACTAAAAAACACCGCCGTGAGCCTACTGTCGCCTTAGCGGACGGGCCGCGAGAACTGCTACGCATGACGTTCGCGACCCATCCAGCGCTGCCCGTCTCCGGGCACCAAACTCCTTTGGCGATGTCCGGGCTCACCTGAGACATCGCCTCCACTCGTGAGGGCCGTGCAAAGCGATGACGATAGACTCCCCGATCTATCGCCCGCTGGCACCTCCTAGGGCGGCATCAGGTCGCCATGGCGCCTCCTCCGCCGCCCTGTCCTCCTGCGACGAATCGCGTCAGCGAGGGAGTCTTCCTCCCTGACGCGCTCCGCCGCCTCCTTCTGCGAGACGACATCCTCGCAAAAGGTCGCCACCGCCTCCCATGCCCCCCTGCTGTCGACCATGGCCTTAGCCACGGCCGGCAAGGAGAGGTCTGCTCCGATTGCTGCTACGAGAGCACGGCGCTGCACCACCCAAGCAGGACAATGCTCGAGGGTGTGAAGCGCCGTATCCTCGGTGCAGCCGCACTGGTGACACACGGGAGTTGCCTCCCGTCTAGCCACTTTGTGCAGGTATTTGCCAAAGCAGCCATGCCCTGACAACACCTGCACCAGACGGAAGGACAACGTCCCGTGTCGCCTCCGCACCCATTCCTCCAGGATCGGCTGGATAGCCCCCACTGTCCAGTGTCCTGCACTAGGCGTCTCCAGCCTCACCCTCCAAATCTGCAGGGTTTGGGCTTGGGCCTCCCTACGCCACCTCGTGACCAACTCAGGCAGCGGGCGTCCGCCACTCTCCGCCTGCAGGTCTGCGCTACGCCAATAGACCTCGGCGAGCACCTGCGCCTCTAGATCCCACGGGGGCGTGCCCGCAAGGGCGCACGCCGCTTCCGAAGATACGGTGCGGTATCCGCGTATGACCCTGACTGCCATGACTCTTTGCGGTCTTCGCAGAAGAGCCTTATTTTGGGCAGACAGGGACTCCGCCCACACCGGAGCCCCGTAGAGCGCCATCGAGCGGATCACCCCCGTGTAAAGCCGTCGGCAAACGACGTTCGGTCCACCCAGGTTCGGCAACAGCCGGCTGAGGGCGGACGCCGTGCCGATCAACTTCGGCGCAAGCTGAGCGAAGTGCTCGCCGAAGTTCCATCTCCGGTCTAGGACCAGGCCCAAGTATTTCATGCTTGCCCGCACTGCTATTGTCGCACCACCAATAGTGAGGTGTGCGCCAGCCGGTGGCCGACGTCGGGGCGCATGAAATACCAGGGCCTCCGTCTTCTCGAGCGCAACCTTGAGGCCGAGTGCCTCGATTCGTCCCACGACAAGGGACGTGCCCTCGACGGCCGAGCGTGCCGCTTCTTCGTAGCTCCCTCCCCGGGCCGTAACGAGAGTGTCATCAGCGTAGCAAATGACGCCCTGCCCCGGGGAGAGCAAACAGCGCAAGGCCCAGTCGTAGCCAATGTTCCACACGAGTGGACCCAAGACCGACCCCTGTGGAACACCGCACGTGATGGCCCTGCGCACAACTTGGCCGTCGCGTCCCTCGTAGCAGACAAACCGACCCTGCAGGTAGTCTGCTACCAGCTGCCTCAGGTAGACGGGCACCTGATGGTAGCGGAGCGCCTCCTCGATGCAGCTGAATGGCAGGGTGTTGAACGCGTTGGCGATGTCTAAGGACACCGCCAACAACACCCCACCCTGAGCAACTGCATCCTTCGCCTCGGCCTTGAGTCGCAAGATGGCGTCCACTGTCGAACGCCCTGCCCGGAAACCGAACTGGGCGTCCGACAAGTTCGGGCCAACTGCCTCTAAGTGCCGGACGATGCGGGTAGCGAGAATCTTCTCTAGCATCTTCCCCGCCTCGTCCAGCAAGACAATTGGCCTATACGCTGATGGAGACTCCAGCGGGCGCCCCACCTTCTGCAGCAGCACCAGTCGACCCTCCTTCCAGGCCTTAGGAAACCGTCTCGACGTCAGACAAGCGTCAAACAGCTCCCTAAGCCTGTCTTCCAGGGCCGCCTCCAGAGCCAGGGCCAGCGCCCTTGCAGGCACTCCGTCCGGTCCGGGGGCAGTCCTCTTGGACCGCGCCCGCAGAATTGCTGCCTCCATCTCCGCGTCGGCAATTGGGGGAGTCTCCATTTCCGCATCTTGTTCAGCCTCTGCATCGGCCATGGTCGGGGAAGGGTGATCCGCTCGATCCGGGAAGAGTGTCTCCACGACCCTGACGAGGAACTGAGGCTGGAGGGTTTCCGTCAGTGGGGGGCCTTGGGCGCGAAGTTTCTTCCGCGCCGCACGGTACGGACGCCCCCAGGGATCCCGGTTCAGATCCTCCAGTGCCTCAGCTCTCGACTGCTCTTTCCCTCGACAGATCGCCAACTGCAGAGCCCCCCGGGCATTACGGTATGCCTCATGCAGTTGGGACTGAAGAGTCTCCAGCTCTTCATCGCGGCGGCGCAACCTGCGCACCTGTGAGTAGGTCCTCCGGGCAATTATACATGCCGCGCGGAGGTCTGCTATCTCCTGGGACCACCAGTAGACCGCCCGCTTTGGAGGTTGTCTTCGGGAGCGAGGCATGGCTGCATCGCACACAGCCGTCATGGCGCGGCGAAAGCAGTCAGCCGCGACATCGACTCCCTCTGCAGCAGGCGGTGAGGACATCCAAGCCTCTACAATGGCTGCTTCCTCTAAGAGATCCCCGTCAAGTCGCTTCAACGCCCACCGCGGGAACTGCCGAGCGTCAGGTCGTGGAGACACTGCTGGGCCCGAGGAGGTGGAGACATCCATACAGATGTACAGGTGATCCGATAGCGTCTCCACACTCTCTAGAACCCGCCAACCCTGAACCCGTGCGGCGACAGCAGGGGTAGCGAACGAGAGGTCCACTATTGACCCCCCATGCTGCCGAACGCACGTGTTAACGGAGCCCCTGTTTAAAAGACAGAGGCCCGCAGCTGTCGCCCATTCCTCGACCGCCGCCCCCCTGACATCTGTCCCGGGGGACCCCCACGCGATGGATTTCGCGTTGAAGTCCCCCATTACGATGACGTGGGACGGCATCATTCGTCCAACCGTGGTCCCGAGGCGGTCCAGGAAGTCCTCAAACTCCGCTAGGCTCCTGTTCGGGGAGAAATAAACTCCGAAGAGAATTATGTCCCCCCAGGTGGCCGCAACAAATCCTCGACTCCTCTCTCTAATGGAAAGTGGTGCCGAGGAGCTGATAATTGCGACAGAGCCGTCTATGTCACCTACCCAGTCAGGGCGAACTGGGATGAAATACGGCTCCGACACTACGGCCACACCAATCGAGCGCTCTGCCATGGTCTGTAAAACCAAGTCCTGCGCACCAGCACAGTGGTTCAAGTTCGCCTGGAGGAGAGAATGTTTACGGACCAGGTCCATAATTAGTCCGTAACCATTATCGCCCCCTGCGACGGCTCTTCCAATCGCACTGCGCCGGAAGTGGTCGAGTCTCTGATAGATCGGACTGGTGGCTTACAGTCCTTTCTGCCGACGGCGTGGTTGGCCGGTTGTCCCGCTGCCGCGCATAGTAAGCAGTGCGGGTCAGCAGAACACGTGGATGCCAGATGCCCCGGCTCACCACAGCGGAAGCAGTGCTTGCTTAGGTCGACACCTGAGTTGCACTTCCGGCATACATGACCCAATCCCCAGCACATGTAGCACCTCATGGGCCGAGCGTCGAGAACCACGACCCTGGCAGAGCTCCAACCCACCAAGAGCCGGCCGGCGTCGGCCAGGTGCTTAGCCACTGCGACCGGGCACTGGGTCCAGACAGAGCTGGCACCTCCCGGGCCAGGTCGGATTGGGCCGACTCGGACTGCATCCGGAGAGCAGCCAGTCTTACGTGCGATCGCGTCCTGCACGTCCTGCCCAGTCACAGAGTCGTCAAGGCCTGAGATGCGCAGTTCAGCGCACTTCATGGGCCTGGAGACCCTGACCTCCTCTGCGAAGATCGCTCGCAGTTTCTCTGCGACACGGTCTGCCCCCGCAGTGCCCTCGGCCCCTGGGAACTCCAGCATGCGGGCGCCGGTCAAAGCCTGTCGGAACCTGACATCCGTTATGCCAAGCTCCTCCAGGTTCACGGCTTGCCTAGCCTTGGTCAGGACGGCCGCGTACGTGACGCCCCTCTCCACTGCTTCCGGCTGCAGGGTGAGCACTACCGCAGCAGACCTTGGCGCACGGAGCCCTCGCTTGGCATTCTTCTTGCCCCTTTTGGGCCTGGACCGCTTGTTTCCCTGAGTGGCAGGGGCCGCCGCAGTCTTTTGAGGTACGGAAGGAGAAGAACCTTCGTTCTTCTTCTTCTTCCCATTCCTCTTCCTCCTTACCACGGTCTGCCAGCCCTCACTGGCAGACGCCGATGGGTCTGCATCGGGGGCTCGCGTGGTGACCGTTGGAACAGACCCACTCGGAGGAGCTTGCCTCTGCGTCTCTGGCACTTGGGGAGGCACCTGAGGAGCCACGGAAGACAGCCTGTTGCCTGCGCCACCAGCGCCACTAGCAGCAGCAGCGGCATTTCTGCGGTCCGCTGCCAGTGGCGGACGAACGGTCCTCGCTGGCAGGAGGCGGTCCTCGATGCCCGCAAATCGGGCATCCATCATTTTCCCGATCTGAGAGACGATGGCATGCACCTGGATCTCGCTCATAGGTGGCCCCTGCTGGTGGGACTTCTCAGGAGCAGAGGAACACCTAGAATCTTGGGGCTCCGCCTGCGACGGACCTTCCGGTCGCACCCGGAGACCCACGACTTCCTCTCGAAGAGCCACCATCTCCTGACGGAGGGCATCGACCTCTTTCCGCAGTCGGTCGTTCAGCAGGTGGAGCCGTCGGGTCTCCTCGCTGGAACTCCTGCTGGCGAGGCCCTCTACGGCCAGTCTGACCCGCTCTGCTGCCTCTCTGATGGCCCGCTGACTTGTGCCCTTTAAGTTTTTGGACTTCCGAGTGGTATCCAAAACCACCTCGATGTCCATTAGGGCTCGTTTTTCAAGTTCCTCTGCAGAGGCAGAGGAATTCTGCCCCATGAGCGGAACCTCAGCGCTGACAGGCGCCTCCGCACTCTCCTCTACAGCCGTGTTGGCGGCCATTTGGCATGCCGGCGACACGCTTCGGCAGTCCGACTCGCTCTCCTCAGAGAGTGAACCACGTGAGGTGCCGGCTCGGAGGAACCTACCCCTCCCATCTCGGGCTGGTCTCCGCCCTCTGTTTGTCGCCGCCTTGGAAGGTACCTTCCGAGGTGGCAACATCTCCTCGTTCTCATGAGGCCGCTTGAGAGGTCCCGATGATGCGAGTGTTTCGGGAGCACGACCCGACAACTCAGCACCAAGGCGACCCGGACCTCGCTGGCCGCCTACCTCTACCATAGTGGTGTCGCTTGACAACGCGCCGTCCACTGTACTATGTGCTGTGTTGTCGGACTCCGACAACACATTCACCCTCTCAAGAACCACCTGTGGTTCTGCTGGAGCCACTGCTCCCGTCCTCTGTGACGCAGCGCCAGAGTCTGCCACTGCGTCCGCCTTCTCCACCATCTTATTTTGTTTTTTGTTTTTTAAATCTTCCATTTTGTTCCCACGAGTAGGCAGAGCCTTTTACCTAGGTAAGCCTAATACTGTAGGGTGCGGCCGGTGCCCTACAGGGGAAGCGCTAATGACTGGACACCCTCCAGCCATTCATCCTCTCGCCACGCCTCGAAACTTAGTATTAGGTGGTTTTTTATCTTAGAGGTATCCTTCCTCTGGGCCAGGCGGTTAAGCCAAGCCCCCGACGGTGGCATTAGGCATGCCTCCGTTCGCTGTCCGGCCAACCCGGCTCAGCGAACCCGCCGAAAGTTGTCTCTTCTAAGAATGCTCCTAGAGGAGAGACAACGAATGCCACGTTGGTGCGCCTGCACCTCAGCGGCATGGTCACGTCCTCCACTGTGCCCTCTGCTGTTCAGAGGGACACGCGGAAGAACGCCCCGTAGGTCCAGGTTGGACCCCTCCCCAGAATATTAGCCACGACAGTAACATTCCTCGAGGAATAAGAATTTCTTCTCATTATTCGAGGAAGGATACTGCCGCGCCCAGGGTGCACCGGCCCAGCAGCTGCTCTTCCCTCCAGACGTATCGAGAGGGACCAGCAGCCACTAGGCACACGTGGAGGAATTCTGACGCACCCCAACCTAACCTTTTTTTTTTTTTTTTTTTTTTTTTTTTTTTGTTTGCGCTGAGAAAAAATGCATTACGCATACCCTCCCATCGGGGGATGGGGGGGTTATGTGGGACTCCCCGGTCTAACCCGGTATACCCACTAAAACGACCCAGCGACATTCCCGCTTCGTCTTAGTGGCGGGGGACTGGGAACCCGGCACAGCCTTTACGTCCAGTCCTCCGCCGACGATTGCCCTCCATGACGGACCCCTCACACCCTCCCCGTAGGGAGGGGGACGGGCCCGGGAATGACCGACGAAGGTGGTGACGGGTGCAATGCGGGCTAAGGCACCCCCGTGCCTGTCGCCCGCCCGTCGCCACACTGAGGAGGGAGAGGACGGCACCTTCTCCCCCTTCTTCGTCTGCGGAGCGGCGCAGCGAGAGGATCGTCCTCCCGCGCGCGTTCCGCCTCCTCCTTTTGCGAGATTACGTCCTCGCAAAAGGAGGCGACCGCTGCCCAGGCCTCCTCACTCCCCAGCATGGCGTTGACCACGCCGGGAAGCGAGAGGTCCGGTCCGACCACTGCGGTCAGACCGCGGCGCAGCTCGGACCAAGCCGGGCACACCTCGAGGGTGTGCTGCGCCGTGTCCTCCGCCGCGCCGCAGTCGTGGCACGCCGGGGTCTCCTCCCTCCCGATCCGGTGCAGGTGCGATCCGAAACAGCCATGCCCGGACAACACCTGCACCAGACGGAACGAGAGGAAACCGTGGGACCGCTCGAGCCAGCTCCGCAGGACCGGACCGAGCGCGTCCAACGTCCGGCGGCCAAAGGCAGCGTTGGCGAGGTCCTCCGTCCAGTGGAGGACGATGGCGTCCTTCGCCTCTCGCCGCACGGCCTCCCGCTCTTCAGCGACGGGACGCTCTCCGAGCGTCTTCCGGTGTGCCTTCCACTCGTACACTCTGGCGAGCACCCAAGCCTCCAACTCCCAAGGAGGAGTGCCAGCCAGAGCGCATGCCGCCGAGAAGCCCACCGAGCGGTAGGCTCTCGCCACCCGCAGTGCAATGGCCCTTTGGGGCCTGCGGATGGCGGTCGCATTCACCCTCCTGTGAAGGGAGTCCGCCCAGATGGGGGCTCCGTATAGGGCCATGCTCCTTAGGATGCCAGCATACAGGCGCCGGCATTTCGCCTTGGGCCCCCCCAGGTTTGGGAGGAGCCATGAAAGGGCGTCCGCGGCTTTCAACAGGCGCGTCGACAGCCCGCTGAAATGCGGACCGAAGCGCCACCTGTCGTCCAGCACCAGGCCCAGATACTTCATCTGGGGCTGGACCGTTATTCTGACGCCCTCTACGACAATGTTGGCGTCGGGAGGGCAGCGCTGCCGAGGCCCGCGAAAGAATACGGCCTCGGTCTTGTGCAGCGCCACCTTCAATCCCAGGCGGCGGATCCTCTCTGCAACCAAGGATCCGCCAGCCGAGGCCAGACAGGCCGCGTCCCCAAAGTTCCTCCCCCGGGCAGTGAGGAGAGTGTCGTCCGCGTAGCAGATGACACTCGTGCCCTGGAGGAGGGCTCCAGGCTAAAGTAGTGAACAGAAATAGAGACAATTAAATAACTATGCTTTATCATATATAAATATTTCTGCTGGAAAGGATATAGGATCAAAGCATAGGGCATTTGATTAACAAAAAAGAGCTTAAAATAATTATATTGTTTATTTTATTACACTTGCAAATTTATACCTAAAAACAGAATTTCTTATCTAGGCAGCAAAAAATTTATCAACATTATAGAATCAAAAACTATAAAAAACAGAAAAAGAAAAACATTAAAAGTCACAATAACGTCTCTGACTACGTCAGAGGACACGACATTACACAAAAAAAAAAAAAAAAAAAAAAAAAAAACCTAACCTAACCTAACCTTTTTTTTTTTTTTTTTTTTTTTTTTTTTTTTTTTTTTTTTTTTTTTTTTTTTTTTTTTTTTTTGACGCTGGGAAAAAATTCATTACGCATACCCTCCCATCGGGGGACGGGAGGGGTATGTGGGACTCCCCGGGCGGACCCGGTATACCCACTAAAACGACCCAGCGCATTCCCGCTTCGTCCGAGTGGCGGGGGACTGGGAAACCGGCACAGCCTTTACTTCCAGTCCTCCGCCGACGATTGCAAGGCAGACCCCTTACACCCTCACGGGTGTGGGGGGTCGGGAATGACCGACGAAGGTGACGGGTGCAATGCGGGCAAAGGCACCCCCGCGCCTGTCGCCCGCCCGTCACCATGAGGAGGGATGGCTCGACGCCTTCTTCCCCTTCTTCGTCTGTGGAGCGGCGCAGCGAGAGGATCGTCCTCCCTTGCGCGCTCCGAGAGAGGGCGGTTTGGGGAGAAATACACCCCCACCATCGCTATCTCTCCCCACGCGGCGGCCACGTATCCCGGTCCCCTCTCTATGAGCGAGAGGGGAGTCTGTGGAAGACCGCGCCACCAACGCCACCAAGCCGTCCCGGTCACCCAGCCAACGGCCAGGGACCAAAGAGGGTTCGGCGACCACCGCCAAGTCCACCAACCACTCAGCCATGGTCTGCATCAGCAGATCCTGGGCTGTCCTGCAGTGATTGGTGTTCGCTTGAAGGATGCGATGTTCGACTGTGTCCATCAGTCGGACATCGCACCCTCCTCCGCAACCGCCGCAGGAACGGCGGTGTTAGCGGCAGCAGCAGGCGCAGGCCCGGTCGGCGCCTGCACTTTGCCACGCTTAGGGGGAGGAATACACTTCCTCCCCTTCATTACGTGGCCTGATCGGCGGCCACTGGCGGCACACACCGCACAGTGCGGCGTGGCGGCCTTGCAGGAGGCGGCTTTGTGGCCCTCCTTGCCGCAGCGATAGCATGTGTCCGTCCTGTCTACTTTGGACGGACACAGAGGCCTGGTGTGGCCGATGCCGAAGCACCGGAAGCACCGCAGAGGCTGGTCCTCGAGTGCCCGGACTGCGCCCGAGCTGAAACCGACTAGAAGCCGTCCTTTCGCAAGGACGGCTTTGGCAGCGGCGATTGGGCACTCGAGGCGGATGGTGCCCATACCACCGCGGCCGGGCCTTATGTCCCGGCCTTGGATCGCCGCGGCGCCACAGCTCCCTACCGCTGCGACCGCCGCCACCACCTCCTCCTTGGTGACGGAGTCATCTAGCTCCGTCACTTCAATGGCCGCCGACTTGACCGGCCGGGCCACCTTGGCCGAGTCCGCGATTACCTCTTGCAGCTTGGCTGCAAAGAGGTCTGCATGGGCACTCCCTTCTGCCCCCGGGAACTCGAAAATTCGAGCCCCGGCTTGGGTCCGCCGGCAAGACACACTGCCGATCCCCAGTTGGGTAGGATCAGCATTGGCACGCGCCCGCACCAAAATGGACGCGTACGTCTCCCCTCGCTCCGCAGCCTCCGCGGTGAGTGTCACCACGACGGCCGCGGTTTTCGGGGGGACCAGCTTCCCCTTTCCCTTCCATTTCCCCTTCCCCTTTCCCTTGTCGGTCATCTGGGACCGGCTGGGAGTGGTGGTGGCGGGGGCGACAGGGACGGCCGTTGCCGACTTTTTGCCTTTGCCCTTCCCCTTACGGACCACTTCCGTCCACTCGTTGGACGGGGTGGTCGAAGGCAGAAGGACGTCTTCCACCTGAGAGGAGGAGGACGGCCCCGGCTCACACTGCCTCTTATCCGCCGCAAGCGGCGGTCGGAGGCGTTTCTCCGGTAAGAGCCGGTCCTCGATGCCTGCTAAGCAGGCTCTTGTGAAGGCCCTCTCCTCCATTACAACCTTGCGGATGATATCCTCAAGGTTGGAGGAGGGGCCCTCCACCGCAAGAACCTAACCTAACCTTTTTTTTTTTTTTTTTTTTTTTTTTTTGTCGCTGGGAAAAAATGCATTACGCATACCCTCCCATCGGGGGACGGGAGGGGTATGTGGGACTCCCCGGGCGGACCCGGTATACCCACTAAAACGACCCAGCGCATTCCCGCTTCGTCCGAGTGGCGGGGGACTGGGAAACCGGCTCAGCCTTTACTTCCAGTCCTCCGCCGACGATTGCAAGGCAGACCCCCCTCACACCCTCACGGGTGCGGGGGGGTCGGGAATGACCGACGAAGATGACGGGTGCAATGCGGGCGCAGGCACCCCCGTGCCTGTAGCCCGCCCGTCACCATGAGGAGGGAGGGCTCGACGCCTTCTCCCCCTTCTTCGTCTGCGGAGCGGCGCAGCGAGAGGATCGTCCTCCCGCGCGCGCTCCGCCTCCTCCTTCTGCGAGAGTACGTCCTCGCAAAAGGAGGCTACCGCTGACCAGGCCTCCTCGCTCCCCAGCATGGCGTCGACCACGCCGGGAAGCGAGAGGTCCGGTCCGACCACCGCGGTCAGACCGCGGCGAAGCTCGGCCCACGCCGGGCACACCTCGAGGGTGTGCTGCGCCGTGTCCTCCGCCGCGCCGCAGTCGTGGCACGCCGGGGTCTCCTCCCTCCCGATCCGGTGCAGGTGCGATCCGAAGCAGCCGTGCCCGGACAACACCTGCACCAGACGGAAAGAGAGGAAACCGTGGGACCGCTCGAGCCAGCCCTTCAGGACCGGACCGAGCGCGTCCAACGTCCGGCGGCCAAAGGCGGCGTTGGCGAGGTCCTCCGTCCAATGGAGGACGATGGCGTCCTTCGCCTCCTGCCGCACGGCCTCCCGCTCTTCGGCGACGGGGCGCTCCCCGAGCGCCTTCCGGTGCGCCGTCCACTCGTAGACTCTGGCAAGCACCCATGCCTCCAACTCCCAAGGAGGGGTGCCGGCCAGAGCGCACGCCGCCGAAAAGCCCACCGAGCGGTAAGCCCTCGCCACCCGCTGTGCAATGGCCCGCTGGGGCCTGCGGATGGCGGTCGCATTCTCCCTCCTATGGAGGGAGTCCGCCCAGATGGGTGCCCCGTAAAGGGCCATGCTCCGCAAGATACCGGCATAGAGGCGCCGGCATTTCGCCTTGGGCCCCCCCAGGTTTGGGAGGAGCCACGACGCCCTCCACGACGATGTGGGCGTCGGGAGGGCAGCGCTGCCGTGGACCGCGAAAGTACACGGCCTCCGTCTTGTGCAGCGCCACCTTCAATCCCAGGCGGCGGATCCTCTCTGCCACCAAGGATCCGCCAGCCGAGGCCAGACAGGCCGCATCCCCGAAGTTCCTCCCCCGGGCAGTGAGGAGAGTGTCATCCGCGTAGCAGATGACACTCGTGCCCGGGAGGAGGGCTCCCCGCAAGAGCCAATTGAACCCGATGTTCCACAAGGGGGGGCCAAGCACCGACCCCTGTGGAACACCGGACTCTGCCCCGTAGCGCCTCACGGTGGCCGTTTTGTCTACGAAGAGGACCTCTCGGTCCTCCAAGTAGCTGGCCAGGAGATCCCGCAGATATTGGGGCACTCCGTGATACCGGAGCGCCTCCAATATCGTCGAGTGGGGGACGGAGTTGAAGGCGTTGGCAATGTCGAATGACACCGCCAGCACTCCGTCCCCCGCCTCCACCGCCTCCTTCACCTGGCCCTTCAGTAGGGCCAGCGCGTCGATCGTCGAACGCCCACGGCGGAAACCGTATTGGGCGTCCGACAGATCCGGCCCTACCTCCCGCAAATGGCTATCCAGCCTCCCGGCGACAATCCCCTCGAACAATTTACCGACCTCATCGAGCAGAACGATGGGCCGGTATGCCGAGGGGGAGTCCACCGGGCGTCCCTCCTTTCGGAGGAGGCATAGCTGCCCCTCCTTCCACAGTTTTGGGAACCTCCCAGCCGTAAAACACGCACTGAAGAGGTCCCGAAACCTATCCTCCATTTGGGAGGCGGCGATCGCCACCACCCGTGCGGGGACGCCGTCCGGTCCGGGGGCTGTCTTCTTTGCGCGGAGGCTCAGAGCCCCCGCGCAGAGTTCCGCCGCCGTCACCGGGGGGACCTCCGCCTCCGGTGGAGCCGCCCCTTGCGGGGGATCCATTGTTGGTGGGACGAAGTCGGTCCTGCGCGGAAACAGGGACCGGACCACCCCATCCAACAATGCTGGCTCGAGGGTCTCCGACAGTGGGGGACCATAGGGGCGGAGCTGGTTCCGCGCCGCCTTATATGGTCTCCCATAGGGATCCCTGTCGAGACCCTCCAGCATCTCGGCCCTGGCCGAGTCTTGCGCAGCGCCCATTGCAGATTTGAGGGCCTCCGCAGCCTCTCGGTAAGAGGCGTACAGGCGGTCCTCCTCTTCCCGGACTCGGTTTTGGGCGCTGCGCCGTCGGCTCCGCGTGTAGGCCCTTCTGGCCGCCACGCAGGTGGCCCGGAGTCCCGCCAGCTCCTCCGTCCACCAGTAGACGGCACGACGGGGAGGCGGACGGCGAGACCGAGGCATGCTGGAGTTGCACACCGCGGTCAAGGACCCCCTGAGCCGGACCGCTGCGGCGTCAACGTCCGGGACCTCCTCGACAGGGGGAGGCGACAGCCAGTCCTGGAGAAAGGCGGCCTCCTTGGCTGCCTCCCGGTCCAGGCGGGTGAGTGCCCACCGCGGGAAGGGAGATTGCCCAGCGCGGGCCGTCCCCCTCCCCTGCCGGGTGGAGATGTCGAACCGCACGTAACGGTGGTCCGACAAGGTCTCCACCAGCTCCACCCGCCAGTTCACGACGCTGGCGGCCAGCGCGGGGGTGGCAAACGACACGTCCACCACCGACCCGCCCTGTTGCCGCACACACGTGTGGACCGCCCCCCTGTTGAGGAGGGACACACCGCACGAGGCCGCCCAAAACTGGACGGCGCGTCCCCGGACGTTGCAACCGGCGGCCGGGTTGCCCCAGTCCACCGACTTGGCGTTTAGGTCGCCCAACACCACGACCTGGCGTGGCGCCGCCCTCCCTACGACAGCAGTGAGGACTTCGAGGAAATCCTCAAAGTCCGAGAGAGGGCGGTTTGGGGAGAAATACACCCCCACCATCGCTATCTCTCCCCACGCGGCGGCCACGTATCCCGGTCCCCTCTCTAAGAGCGAGAGGGGAGGGGAGTCTGTGGAAGACCGCGCCACCAACGCCACCAAGCCGTCTCGGTCGCCCAGCCAACGGCCAGGGACCGAGTAGGGTTCGGCGACCACCGCCAAGTCCACCAACCACTCAGCCATGGTCTGCATCAGCAGATCCTGGGCTGTCCTGCAGTGGTTGGTGTTCGCCTGAAGGATGCGATGTTCGACTGTGTCCATCAGTCGGACATCGCAACCTCCTCCGCAGCCGCCGCAGGAACGGCGGTGTTAGCGGCAGCAGCAGGCGCAGGCCCGGTCGGCGCCTGCGCTTTGCCACGCTTTGGGGGAGGAATACATTTCCTCCCCTTCATTACGTGGCCTGATCGGCGGCCACTGGCGGCACACACCGCACAGTGCGGCGTGGCGGCCTTGCAGGAGGCGGCTTTGTGGCCCTCCTTGCCGCAGCGGTAGCATGTGTCCGTCCTGTCTACCTTAGACGGACACAGAGGCCTAGTGTGGCCGATGCCGAAGCACCGGAAACAACGCAGAGGCTGGTCCTCGAGTGCCCGGACTGCGCCCGAGCTGAACCCGACTTGAAGCCGTCCTTTCGCAAGGACGGCTTTGGCAGCGGCGATTGGGCACTCGAGGCGAATGGTGCCCATACCACCGCGGCCGGGCCTTATGTCCCGGCCTTGGACCGCCGCGGCGCCACAGCCCCCTACCGCTGCGACCGCCGCCACCACCTCCTCCTTGGTGACGGAGTCATCCAGCTCCGTCACCTCAATGGCCGCCGACTTGACCGGCCGGGCCACCTTGGCAGAGCCCGCGATGACCTCTTGCAGCTTGGCTGCAAAGAGGTCCGCGCGGGCACCCCCTTCGGTCCCCGGGAACTCGAAAATTCGAGCCCCGGCTTGGGTCCGCCGGCAAGACACACTGCCGATCCCCAGTTGGGTGGGATCGGCATTGGCCCGCGCCCGCACCAAAATAGACGCGTACGTCTCCCCGCGCTCCGCAGCCTCCGCGGTGAGCGTTACCACGACGGCCGCGGTTTTTGGGGGGACTAGCTGTCTATTTCCCCTCCCTTTCCCTTTCCCATTTCCCGTACCGGTCGTCTGCGACTGGCTGGGAGCGGTGGTGGCGGGGACGACAGGGACGGCCGTTACCGTCTTCTTCCCTTTGCCCTTCCCCTTACGGACCACTTCCGTCCACTCGTTGGACGGGGTGGTTGAAGGCAGAAGGGCGTCTTCCACCTGGGAGCCTGGGAGCCAGCTTCAGATGAAGCTGGCTGACCTCTGACTGCAGGCGATCTATTTTTGCCTGCAGTTGCCGCGTCTCGTCGGTGGCCTGCCGCCGGACCAGCTCCGCGACGACACCGCGCATGCTCGCGGCCCTGCTTTTGAGGGCCTTCTGAAAGGTCCCTTTTAGGTTGGAGGACTTAGAGGCGACCTCCACAATCTCCCCCTCGTCCTCCTCCGCCATTCTCTCCAGCTCGGCCAGAGAGTAGTCCGCGTAAAGAACGCGGGACGCACCGTACCCGGACTTGGCCCGGGCAGCATGCGCCCGCTTCTCTTTGGCAGCAACCTGCTCTTCTAGCTCGTGCTGGAGTTGCGCCCGCCGAGCCAGGTCCAACTGGCGTTGGGCATCCGCGAGCCCAACGACATGGGTATCCGCGGCCGCCGTCGGCTTTTTAGCCTTCGGCAGCCTCGTCGACCCCGAGGCCGAGGAGCCCTCGGACCCACCGCTCCGGTGGACCCGCTTCCGTGGACGGGAGTCGTCCGCGTCCGACACAGTAACAAGTGAGTCGTTGTCAGACGACTCACTCACCCTTCCGAAGAAGCTAGCCGCAGACGGCGCGCGGCTAGTTTCTGACGCCGGAGCGTCGGGGTGGCCCTGAGAAGGGCCCTCTGGTTGGCCCTGAGAAGGGCCTTTGGGTTGGCCCTGAGAAGGGCCTTTTGGTTTTAAAAAGCGCCCGCAGGCGTCCCGCGAGGGTTTAGGCATAGCCTCCGCAGGATCGTAGGTCACACAAGGCAAAGATAAAATACGCTACGATATCACAGTGCACTTTGGCCAACCCAATCTGCCACTCCGTTACGGTGGTCAGACTGGGTTGTTTCCAGGGGACGCGACGTGGACGCAAGCACTGTGGGGGGGTCCCCCAACCTAACCTAACCTTTTTTTTTTTTTTTTTTTTTTGCGCTGGGAAAAAATGCATTACGCATACCCTCCCATCGGGGGATGGGGGGTTATGTGGGACTCCCCGGTCTGACCCGGTATACCCACTAAAACGACCCAGCGACATTCCCGCTTCGTCTTATTGGCGGGGGACTGGGAAACCGGCACAGCCTTTACGTCCAGTCCTCCGCCGACGATTGCCCTTCATGGCGGGCCCCTCACACCCTCCCCGTGGGGAGGGGCACGGGCCAGGGAATGACCGACGAAGGTGGTGACGGGTGCAATGCGGGCGACGGCACCCCCGCGCCTGTCACCCGCCCGTCGCCACCATGAGGGGGGAGAGGACGATGCCTTCTCCGACCCCTTCTTCGTCTGCGGAGCGGCGCAGCGAAAGGGTCGTCCTCCCGCGCGCGCTCCGCCTCCTCCTTTTGCGAGATTACGTCCTCGCAAAAGGAGGCGACCGCTGCCCAGGCCTCTTCGCTCCCCAGCATGGCGTTGACCACGCCGGGAAGCGAGAGGTCCCGACCAACCACGGCGGTCAGACCACGGCGCAGCTCAGACCAAGCCGGGCACACCTCGAGGGTGTGCTGCACCGTGTCCTCCGCCGCGCCGCAGTCGTGGCACGCCGGGGTCTCCTCCCTCCCGATCCGGTGCAGGTGCGATCCGAAACAGCCATGCCCGGACAACACCTGCACCAGACGGAACGAGAGGAAACCGTGGGACCGCTCGAGCCAGCTCCGCAGGACCGGACCGAGCGCGTCCAACGTCCGGCGGCCAAAGGCGGCGTTGGCGAGGTCCTCCGTCCAGTGGAGGACGATGGCGTCCTTCGCCTCTCGCCGCACGGCCTCCCGCTCTTCAGCGACGGGACGCTCTCCGAGCGCCTTCCGGTGTGCCTTCCACTCGTACACTCTGGCGAGCACCCAAGCCTCCAACTCCCAAGGCCAGCCAGAGCGCATGCCGCCGAGAAGCCCACCGAGCGGTAGGCTCTCGCCACCCGCAGTGCAATGGCCCTTTGGGGCCTGCGGATGGCGGTCGCATTCACCCTCCTGTGAAGGGAGTCCGCCCAGATGGGGGCTCCGTATAGGGCCATGCTCCTTAGGATGCCAGCATACAGGCGCCGGCATTTCGCCTTGGGCCCCCCCAGGTTTGGGAGGAGCCATGAGAGGGCGTCCGCGGCTTTCAACAGGCGCGTCGACAGCCCGCTGAAATGCGGACCGAAGCGCCACCTGTCGTCCAGCACCAGGCCCAGATACTTCATCTGGGGCTGGACCGTTATTCTGACGCCCTCTACGACAATGTGGGCGTCGGGAGGGCAGCGCTGCCGAGGCCCGCGAAAGAATACGGCCTCGGTCTTGTGCAGCGCCACCTTCAATCCCAGGCGGCGGATCCTCTCGGCAACCAAGGATCCGCCAGCCGAGGCCAGACAGGCCGCGTCCCCAAAGTTCCTCCCCCGGGCAGTGAGGAGAGTGTCGTCCGCGTAGCAGATGACACTCGTGCCCTGGAGGAGGGCTCCCCGCAGGAGCCAGTCGAACCCAATGTTCCACAGGGGGGGCCCCAGCACCGACCCCTGTGGAACACCGGACTCTGCGCCGTACCGCCTTACCGTGGCCGTCTTGTCCACGAGGAGGACTTCTCGGTCTTCCAAGTAGCTGGCCAGGAGGTTCCGCAGGTATTGGGGCACTCCGTGATACCGGAGCGCTTCCAATATCGTCGAGTGGGGCACGGAGTTGAATGCATTGGCAATGTCGAATGACACCGCCAACACTCCGTCCCCCGCCTCCACCGCCTCCTTCACCTTGCCCTTGAGTAGGGCCAGCGCATCGATCGTCGAACGCTCTCGACGAAAACCGAATTGGGCGTCCGACAGGTCCGGCCCTAATTCCCGCAAATGGCTATCAAGCCGGGAGGCGACAATACCCTCGAACAATTTACCGACCTCATCGAGCAGGACGATGGGCCGGTATGCCGAGGGGGAGTCCACCGGGCGTCCCTCCTTTCGGAGGAGGCATAGCTGTCCCTCTTTCCACAGTTTCGGGAACCTCCCAGTCGTAAAGCACGCGCTGAAAAGGTCCCGAAACCTGTCCTCCATTTCGGAAGCGGCGATCGCCACCACCCGTGCGGGGACACCGTCCGGTCCGGGGGCCGTCTTCTTCGCGCGGAGGTTGAGAACCCCCGCGTAGAACTCCGCCGCCGTCACCGGGGGGACCTCCTCCGCCGGCGAAACCGCCCCTTGCGGGGGATCCATCGTTGGTGGGGTGAAGTCGGTCCTGCGCGGAAACAGGGACCGGACCACCCCATCCAGCAATGCTGGTTCGAGTGTCTCCGTCAGTGGGGGACCATAGGGGCGTAGCTGGCTCCGCGCCGCTTTGTATGGTCTCCCATAAGGATCCCTGTCGAGACCCTCCAGCATCTCTGCCCTCGCCGAGTCTTCTGCAGCGCCCATTGCAGACTTGAGAACCGTCACGGCCTCTCGGTAAGAGGCGTATAGGCGGTCCTCTTCTGCCCGGACTCGGTTCTGGGCACTGCGCCGTCGGCTACGCGCGTATGCCCTTCTGGCCGCTACGCAGGCGGCCCGGAGCTCCGAAAGCTCCTGTGTCCACCAATAGACGGCACGACGGGGAGGCGGACGGCGAGACCGAGGCATGCTGGAATTGCACACCTCGGTCAGGGACCCCCTAAGCCGGGCCGCTGCGGAATCCACGTCCAGGACCTCGACAGGGGGCGACAGCCAGTCCTGGAGAAAGGCCGCCTCTTTGGCTGCCTCCCGATCCAGGCGGGTGACTGCCCACCGTGGGAAGGGAGATTGCCCAGCGCGGGCCATCCCACCCGCCTGGGTGGAGATGTCAAACCGCACATATCGGTGGTCCGACAAGGTCTCCACCATCTCTACCCGCCAGCTGGCGACGCGGGCGGCTAGCGCGGGGGTGGCAAACGAGACGTCCACCACCGACCCACCCTGTTGCCGCACACACGTGTGGACCGCCCCCCTGTTGAGGAGGGACACACCGCATGAGGTCGCCCAAAACTCAACGGCGCGCCCCCGGACATTGCAACTGGCGGCCGGGTTGCCCCAGGCCACTGACTTGGCGTTCAAGTCACCCAACACTATGACTTGGCGCGGCGCCACCCTCCCTACGACTGCGGTGAGGATCTCGAGGAAATCCTCAAAGTCCGAGAGAGGGCGGTTTGGGGAGAAGTAGACCCCCACCAGGGCCATGTCTCCCCACGCGGCGGCCACGTATCCCGGTCCCCTCTCTAAGAGCGAGAGGGGAGGGGAGTCTGTGGAAGACCGCGACACCAACGCCACCAAGCCGTCTCGGTCGCCCAGCCAACGGCCAGGGACCGAGTAGGGTTCGGCGACCACCGCCAAGTCCACCAACCACTCAGCCATGGTCTGCATCAGCAGATCCTGGGCAGCCCTGCAGTGATTTGTGTTCGCCTGAAGTATGCGATGTTCGACCCTATCCATCAGTCGGACATGGCATTTCCCTCCGCAGTCGCCGCAGGAACGACGGTGCTAGCGGCAGCGGCAGGCTTGGTCGGCGCCTGCGCTTTGCCCCGCTTTGGAGGAGGATTGCAGTTCCTCCCCTTCATAACGTGGCCTGACGGGCAGCGTTTTTTAAAATTGTATGTTTTGTATATTATAGCACTCTATTTTTAATATTTTTAGCCATTTTTTCAAAAATTTTTCGACGATCGGTTCTCTAGATATCGAATTTTAAATGTTTTTTGGCCTTTATTTGAAATTTAATAGAAAATAATATATTTTGACATCTGGACAGGGTCCAACACACCCATCGTGACCTATTCGAGCCCAAACACGGGCCCCATAGCTCCTAAATTGGCTTTTTTGGCGAAATTGCGCCATCTTGGTTTTTAGGTTTTAAGTTTTAGATTAAGATATTTCGAGAACCGCTGGTCCGATCAAAACCGGATTTTCACTAGGGCTGGTAGTGTACAGCCAACTTTAGATTTATATAAGTTTCAGGCTGTTTCAGGCCACAACATTGTTTGTCGCTGAAACTGCTTTCAGGACATACCTGAAGTGACGCCGAGCTGCAGGTCCAAAACCCCGTCCTTCTGAGACGAAGGGTTCCCAAGTTACAGACGTTTTAATACGACATTTGACAGCTCGGCGGCCATTTTGTTTAGCTTCAAACCGCCATAACTTTTGAACCAGAGGTCGTGGGAGATTGCGGTTTTTGGTTGTGTACTCAGAGACCTTCCGTCCCTTTCACCTCACGACATCAGGCGGTTTGGGGCTAAAAATTTTCAGGACCCTGAAAGTAGTTTCAGTGGACAGCGGAGCTCGGGCCGAGTTGGGAGAGCCCAAACTCGGGGGGTCTGTGGCTTTCCAGAGGGAAGTTATCCGAGGTCAAAGATCCGCTTTGACAGCACCGCGGCCATTTTGAAAAACCTTTGGACGGCCATAACTTCTCAACGGAGAGTCGCAGAGGGCCAGGGTTTTCGCTGGACGTATTGGTAGGGCATAGGTTATAAGGTAGAATAGTTTTCAGGCACTTTCAGGAGTTAGAAAATTTTCAGCCTGAAAACTGGCCCAGTGGGTTGGTCTTGCCGAGCCAAACTCGGAAAGCCCAAACACCAGGGTTTTTGGACCGGTGGTTCCGGAGATAACCTCTTGTAACCACTTTCAGTTTCTTATTTTCGTAAAAAACCAAAGATTTCAAGTTGAAATGTCTCCGTGACCCCTGGGTCGAACCACACCGTGTTTGGAGTCATCTGAGAGGGCTCGATGAGAGCTATCCACTGGACATAGTAGAACGACTCTACATAGAGTCTCTTCAAGAGGGTCTCTACTTTCGTGATTTTTGACTGTATTTTGATTCTTTTTTGACTTCTTTTTCTTTTTCGACTCTTCACTGTGTGACCCGCTCTTTTGAGCGAAGAGCTGACCGATAGTCACTCTATATAGAGGCTGGACCGCTTAAGATTTTTAATCGTAAAGCACAATTGCATTTATTCTTTTATTTTGTATTTTCCTATTTAGCTTTCTTCTTGACAATATAAGTCTTACTTTAGGACTTAAATTATTCATTTACCTATTTACACCTTAATCTTAGATCCCCCCTTTACAGGGATTCAGTAATTCTGACCAAGTAGTGTCCTCTGATAAATCACTTTTCAAGCTCTCAGTGAGGATGCTCGGACTAAGGACCCCCCTTAACAAAACGAAGGCTGTGGAGGAGAGTTTGGGCGTGGAGGAGGCAGGCACAGCGCCAGCAGGCACCTCAGTGAGGCGCAGTGATGGGGAGTGGGAAACGGTGAAAGAGAAAGTGGGGCAACCCCAAAAAACTCAAACACCTCCTAAAACAGCACCCGTTCTTACTTCCCCCAAGAAGACAACCGAGCCCACGCCTCCAAAATCCAGGCCCAAACTACTGGCCACCCAGAGGTTGAGGTCAGATACCTACGAGCTGCCAGGGAAAGCTCTGGAGAGTCCGCCTCGAGAAACACCACCTGTGAAATACCTCAATAGGACTACGGAGGCAAAGGCGTGTCTCTCCAGCGCCAAGCTTCAACTTGACAGCTCGAGAAATCTGAAAAAGGAAATAAAGGACAGTATCACTAGAGCGGTAGAAAGATTATATCACCTAGTCAGGGAGGGAGAGAGCGAGAGGGCTAAAACGCCCGGAGAGACAGCTGCCCCCGAAAAAGTTCGCGTGGACCCTACGCCGACGTCAGGTGGACCGACGGCACTCATGGAGCAGCTAATGGTGAACCTCCAGCAACACAAAAAGGCGCTGGAAGAATGCCAGCTGCACACACGGGCTCTGTCGGAGCACCTGCATCAGGTACCTCACTTTGTCGCAGGACAGGGACCCTCGTTTGCGGAGATGGCGGCCGCTCCGAAGCGGCACTTTCAGGAGCCTCTTCACTCGGTGGTTGTGTCATCGGTTGATGACAAAGACACCGGGGAATACGTTCTTGAGAAGCTGAGGACGGCAGTAGATGCCAGGAATGAGGGGACCAGAGTGGAGAGAGTGCGAAAAGCGAGGGACCAAAAGGTGGTGGTCGGATTTAAGACGAGGGAGGAACTGACTAAGGTGACTGAAAAGATTAAAAAGGCAGGAAATTTAACGGTAGAGGAAGTAAAGAACAAAGATCCTCTCGTCATCGTTAAGGATGTCCTTTCATGCCATTCAGACGAGGAGCTCATTGAGGCATTAAAACGCCAGAACTGTCACCTGATCGGAGACGTGCCTGCGGATAACCTGAGGATGGGGGTGAAGTACCGTCGCAGGACGAGGAACCCCCACATGTGCCACGTCATCCTGCAGGTGTCGCCTGCTGTGTGGAAGAAGCTGACGCATGCGGGCCGAGTACACATTGACCTGCAGCGGGTGCGTGTACTGGACCAGTCGCCACTGATTCAGTGCACCCGCTGCCTGCGCTTCGGCCACAGCCGTAAGCTATGCACGGAGACCGCCGACCTCTGCACACATTGTGGAGACCCACACATGAGGGTGGACTGCCCCTCTCGGCTAGCCGCGGAACCACCAAAGTGCCGAAACTGTGTTTCCGCAAAGATGGGTAAGACTGAGCACAACGCCTTCGACAGCGAGTGTCCAACCCGTCTCAAGTGGGATGGATTGGCGCGGCTGTCGGTGGCGTATTGCTAAGGTGGTCCCGGGCGGAAGCGCAGTAAACAGCGAAGACAGACCTCACCAGTATCGCGTCGTACAGGCAAACCTCCAAAAAAGCAAACTGGCCACAGCTGAGCTTATTATGGAAGCAGGTAAGCGAAAGTTGGCTTTTGCAATGGTCCAAGAGCCATACATAGGTGGGATCGGAGAAATGAAGAGCCATCCGGGTACACGAATAGTACAGTGTGCCAGGAAGACCGAGAAAGTCAACAAAGCGGCCATTGTACTATTCGACGACACCATAAACCTCACACAGTGCCCAACCCTAACAACAGAAAACTTTGCAGTCGCAAAACTGAGGACCGGAGCCTGGGAAATAGGAGTGGTGTCGGTGTACCTGGATGGTGGACAGCCTATAGAGCCAGACTTGGACCATCTAAAGAAAATCATGGAGGGAATCGGAGTTCACGACGTGATACTGGGGGGGGGCGTCAACGCTTGGAATACTTGGTGGGGAAGCCGAGAGGCGGATCATAGGGGTGAGGCTCTGGCGGGTGCCCTTGATGAACTAGGACTTCAGATCTTGAACGTGGGATCGGCCCCCACCTTTGATGTAATAAGGGGTGACCAAAGGTACTGCAGCTGCGTTGATATTACCACCTGTACAGAGGACATGCTCAGAAGTGCGTCGAACTGGAGACTATCTGGGGACGTCACTACTTCGGACCACAAGGCAATCCTATTTGAATTAAAATTACAAAAATCAAAAGGTATGGACATAGAAAGAACTACTAGAAAATATAACACTAAAAAAGCAAAATGGGTACAGTTTTATGAGAAATTAGATGAAATTTGGGAACAACAAAACATAAACAAAATAGAAATAGATAAAATAGTAACAATAGAAGAATTAGACAAGGTAACAGAAAAATACACAGAAGCAATAGAAAAGGCCTGTGAAGGAACCATACCGAGTGTCAATAAGAGAAACCAGACAGGATTGCCTTGGTGGACCGAGGAGTTGACACGAATGAAGGAGGAGGTGAAGAGACGTAAGAGGAGAATATCTGGTGCCGCACCGAGACGCCGAGCATGGGTCCTGAGCTTATATCTCGCAGCCAAAGAAGAGCTCAAACAGAAGATGGAGAGCACGCTGACGTCCAGTTGGAAGGAGTTTTGTGGAAGGCAGGAACGAGAAACAATGTGGGACAGCATTTATAGGGTGATAAGTCGCACTGCCAATAGGCAGGAAGACATCCCGCTCGTGCAGGGCGACCGTGTACTAAGCGGCGAAGAGTCAGCCCGGATGCTTGCGGAGACGTTTTATCCTGAGGATAAAACACAGGATGATAATGCGGACCACAAAAGAATACGTGAGCTGGCGAATAGAGTGAACGAAATTACGAATGGTGAGGCATTTGATCCTCTATTCACGGCAGAGGAACTAAAGTGGTCCGCATCCAGCTTCAATCCGAAGAAAGCTCCGGGTATTGACGGCCTAACAGCGGACATATGCAGGGCGGCTATTACCCACAACCCGCAACTGTTCTTAGCACTGCTAAACAGGTGCCTTAACCTGTCCCACTTTCCGACCATCTGGAAAGAAGCAGTAGTTGTGGTCCTCAGAAAACCCGGCAAGGACGATTATACGCACCCCAAGTCATACAGGCCGATTGGGCTACTGCCTGTACTGGGCAAGATCATGGAAAAGATGCTCGTACGCCGAATCAGATGGCATGTATCTCCACAGGCGAGTAGAAACCAGTACGGATTCGTACCCCAGCGCAGCACCGAGGACTCCCTCTATGACCTGGTGAAACACATAACAGATAGACTGAAAGAAAAGAAATTAATCGTCGTCATATCATTGGACATAGAGGGAGCCTTCGATAACGCCTGGTGGCCAGCAATGAAATGCCGACTGGCTGAGACAAATTGCCCCATCAACCTGCGACGTCTCGTAGACAGTTATTTACGAGACAGGAGAGTAAGAATACGTTATGCAGGAGCAGAACACGTACAGGAAACCACTAAAGGTTGCGTACAGGGGTCAATAGGAGGACCTGCTTTCTGGAATCTGCTCCTGGATCCCTTGCTCCGGGAACTGAGTCAGCGGGGAGATTACTGCCAAGCATTTGCGGATGATGTCGTCCTGATATTTTCGGGTGATACAGCGCTTGATGTCCAGAGACAGGCGAATGCGAGTCTCGCTCATGTTCAGAGGTGGGGAATCGGAAACAAGCTCAAGTTTGCGCCACAAAAAACTAAAGCGATGGTCGTAACAAATAAGTTAAAGTATGATTCGCCACTTCTGCACATGGGCGGGGGGGACATTGTCCTGTCTCGGGAGATCAAGATTTTGGGGCTCACAATTGACGACAAGCTGACGTTTAATGCTCACGCCGCGAACGTAACGAGGAAAGCATTAAACTTGTACAAGCAGCTTTCAAGAGCCGCTAAAATCAGCTGGGGTCTGAAGCCCGAAATTATCAGGACCATATACACCGCAGTGGTGGAACCGGTGATTATGTACGCGGCTAGTGCTTGGGCACCGGCTGTAAATAAAGTCGGAATTAAGAAGCAGCTCAACACTGTTCAGCGGGGCTTTGCGCAAAAAATTATCAAGGCGTATAGGACCACATCATTGAACTCGGCCCTGTTGCTCTCCGGACTGCTTCCGCTGGATCTTCGAATTCGGGAAGCAGCCTCTTTTTATGAGGAAAAAAGAGGATACTCCCTGAGAGTAACAGGGGACCGAGAGATCGAAAAACCGGTCCCTTACACCGAAGTACCACACCCAGCCAGTCAAACAGGTACAGAGTTCAACTGTGTGGTGAGCGATGCAGAAATGGACCAGCAAGGACTCGCTTGTCCCAAAATCTTCACCGACGGAAGTAAAATCCAAGGGAAAGTCGGTGCAGCGATAAGCCTTTGGGAAAATGGGATAGAGGTGAAAGCCCAAAAGTTTAAACTGGATCATTTCTGCACCGTTTACCAGGCCGAACTGCTGGCCTTGCGCAAGGCCTCTGAGCTGGCTATAAAACATCATGCAGCCGTTGTCGAAGTCTACTGCGACTCCAGATCAGCCCTGGAGACGGTTACCCGAGGCGTGTCCCTCCATCCCTTAGCATTCGAGACCCAGAAGAATATACAAACGTTAAGGAATAGTGGGAAAGACCTTAAATTGTTTTGGATAAAGGCGCATGCGGGTATGGAGGGTAATGAGAGGGCTGACGTGTTAGCAAAAGAGGCAGCCATAAGAAGCAAGACGAGACCACACTATGACCTGTGTCCGGCTTCATTCGTCAAGCGACAAATCCGAACGGAGTCGCTTGACGAATGGAACACGAGATACAGATCGGGCGTCACAGCCTCCACAAGCAAAATATTCTTCCCAGACGCAGTAGCAGCGTATCATATCATAAGAAAAATTAAACTTGACCCTATTTTAGTACAAGTGCTAACAGGTCATGGCGGGTTCTCCGAGTATTTGAATCGCTTCAAGTGCAAGGAGAGCCCGGCATGTCCCTGTGACCCCTCCAAAAACGAAAGCATACAGCATCTCATCACAGAGTGTCCAATATTTGCAGTCAATAAATACAACATAGAAGCTGAAATGGAAATTGAAGTTAAATTAGAAAATATACCAACAATCATGGAAAATAAAATAACAAGAAATAAATTCTTAAAATATTGTAAGGAAATAGCTGAAAATGTAATAAGAAAGAACAAAGTCTAAAGCAGAAGATATACTTTAATGTATTATGAGAATATATTAAAAGTAATCGATGTAAAATTGAAAATTGTAAAATAGTCTGTAACCTTAGTGTTGTAAAATAGAGATAAGGAGGTAAAAGAGAGTAAATGGTATTAGAAGTAAATTAGAAATGTCAGCGTAGAAAAGTAGTAAAATGTAATTAGATCTAAGATGGCTGTAAAATAAAGATAGTGAATGATAAAACAAATATGAAATAGCATTAAAGATAGAATAAGAATAGATGATGTATTAGTTAGAAATAAGTATAGATTTATATAAGATGGTATGAAAAATTGGAAACACAAATTGTATTGGTTAAGAATTAGAAATAAGCTAGAATAAGATGTAATGTAAAGAATAATAAAAACAAATGTGTCCAGTGTTATCCCTGAAATAAAATAAAAATAAAAGAGGAGAAGTACAGAATAGGGACAAGTAGAAGGGCGTCCTACCCTTAAGACAGAAAGATGAATGAATGAAAGAAAGATAAAGTATGTAGAATGAAAGTACGAGAGGAATAAAAGCGAGAACTGGTATGAACGTAAAGACCAGCATAGATAAGATCTCTGATGACCAACGTCGGAGGAAACACTAGGAACAAAAAAAAAAAAAAAAAAAAAACCTAACCTAACCTAACCTAACCTAACCTTTTTTTTTTTTTTTTTTTTTTTTTTGTCGCTGGGAAAAAAATGCATTACGCATACCCTCCCATCGGGGGACGGGAGGGGTATGTGGGACTCCCCGGGCGGACCTGGTATACCCACTAAAACGACCCAGCGCATTCCCGCTTCGTCCGAGTGGCGGGGGACTGGGAAACCGGCACAGCCTTTACTTCCAGTCCTCCGCCGACGATTGCAAGGCAGACCCCTCACACCCTCACACGGGTGTGGGGGGGTCGGGAATGACCGACGAAGATGACGGGTGCAATGCGGGCGCAGGCACCCCCGTGCCTGTAGCCCGCCCGTCACCATGAGGAGGGAGGGCTTGACGCCTTCTCCCCCTTCTTCGTCTGCGGAGCGGCGCAGCGAGAGGATCGTCCTCCCGCGCGCGCTCCGCCTCCTCCTTCTGCGAGAGTACGTCCTCGGAAAAGGAGGCTACCGCTGACCAGGCCTCCTCGCTCCCCAGCATGGCGTCGACCACGCCGGGAAGCGAGAGGTCCGGTCCGACCACCGCGGTCAGACCGCGGCGCAGCTCGGCCCACGCCGGGCACACCTCGAGGGTGTGCTGCGCCGTGTCCTCCGCCGCGCCGCAGTCGTGGCACGCCGGGGTCTCCTCCCTCCCGATCCGGTGCAGGTGCGATCCGAAGCAGCCGTGCCCGGACAACACCTGCACCAGACGGAAAGAGAGGAAACCGTGGGACCGCTCGAGCCAGCCCTTCAGGACTGGACCGAGCGCGTCCAACGTCCGGCGGCCAAAGGCGGCGTTGGCGAGGTCCTCCGTCCAATGGAGGACGATGGCGTCCTTCGCCTCCTGCCGCACGGCCTCCCGCTCTTCGGCGACGGGGCGCTCCCCGAGCGCCTTCCGGTGCGCCGTCCACTCGTACACTCTGGCGAGCACCCATGCCTCCAACTCCCAAGGAGGGGTGCCGGCCAGAGCGCACGCCGCCGAAAAGCCCACCGAGCGGTAAGCCCTCGCCACCCGCTGTGCAATGGCCCGTTGGGGCCTGCGGATGGCGGTCGCATTCTCCCTCCTATGGAGGGAGTCCGCCCAGATGGGTGCCCCGTAAAGGGCCATGCTCCGCAAGATGCCGGCATAGAGGCGCCGGCATTTCGCCTTGGGCCCCCCCAGGTTTGGGAGGAGCCACGAGAGGGCGTCCGCGGCCTTCAACAGGCGCGTCGACAGCCCGCTGAAGTGCGGGCCGAAGCGCCACCTGTCGTCCAGCACCAGCCCCAGATATTTCATCTGGGGCTGGACCCCTATACGGACGCCCTCCACGACGATGTGGGCGTCGGGAGGGCAGCGCTGCCGGGGACCGCGAAAGTACACGGCCTCCGTCTTGTGCAGCGCCACCTTCAATCCCAGGCGGCGGATCCTCTCTGCCACCAAGGATCCGCCAGCCGAGGCCAGACAGGCCGCATCCCCGAAGTTCCTCCCCCGGGCAGTGAGGAGAGTGTCATCCGCGTAGCAGATGACACTCGTGCCCGGGAGGAGGGCTCCCCGCAAGAGCCAATTGAACCCGATGTTCCACAAGGGGGGGCCAAGCACCGACCCCTGTGGAACACCGGACTCTGCCCCGTAGCGCCTCACGGTGGCCGTTTTGTCTACGAAGAGGACCTCTCGGTCCTCCAAGTAGCTGGCCAGGAGATCCCGCAGATATTGGGGCACTCCGTGATACCGGAGCGCCTCCAATATCGTCGAGTGGGGGACGGAGTTGAAGGCGTTGGCAATGTCGAATGACACCGCCAGCACTCCGTCCCCCGCCTCCACCGCCTCCTTCACCTGGCCCTTCAGTAGGGCTAAGGCGTCGATCGTTGAACGGCCACGACGGAAACCGTATTGGGCGTCCGACAGATCCGGCCCTACCCCCCGCAAATGGCTGTCGAGCCTCGCGGCGACAATCCCCTCGAACAATTTACCGACCTCATCGAGCAGAACGATGGGCCGGTATGCCGAGGGGGAGTCCACCGGGCGTCCCTCCTTTCGGAGGAGGCATAGCTGCCCCTCCTTCCACAGTTTTGGGAACCTCCCAGCCGTAAAACACGCACTGAAGAGGTCCCGAAACCTGTCCTCCATTTGGGAGGCGGCGATCGCCACCACCCGTGCGGGGACACCGTCCGGTCCGGGGGCTGTCTTCTTTGCGCGGAGGCTCAGAACCCCCGCGCAGAGTTCCGCCGCCGTCACCGGGGGGACCTCCGCCTCCGGTGGTTCCGCCCCTTGCGGGGGATCCATTGTTGGTGGGACGAAGTCGGTCCTGCGCGGAAACAGGGACCGGACCACCCCATCCAACAATGCTGGCTCGAAGGTCTCCGACAGTGGGGGACCATAGGGGCGGAGCTGGTTCCGCGCCGCCTTATATGGTCTCCCATAGGGATCCCTGTCGAGACCCTCCAGCATCTCGGCCCTCGCCGAGTCTTGCGCAGCCCCCATTGCAGACTTGAGGGCCTCCGCAGCCTCTCGGTAAGAGGCGTACAGGCGGTCCTCCTCTGCCCGGACTCGGTTTTGGGCACTGCGCCGTCGGCTCCGCGTGTAGGCCCTTCTGGCTGCCACGCAGGTGGCCCGGAGTCCCGCCAGCTCCTCCGTCCACCAGTAGACGGCACGACGGGGAGGCGGACGGCGAGACCGAGGCATGCTGGAGTTGCACACCTCGGTCAAGGACCCCCTGAGCCGGACCGCTGCGGCGTCAACGTCCGGGACCTCCTCGACTGGGGGAGGTGACAGCCAGTCCTGGAGAAAGGCGGCCTCCTTGGCTGCCTCCCGGTCCAGGCGGGTGAGTGCCCACCGCGGGAAGGGAGATTGCCCAGCGCGGGCCGTCCCCCTCCCCTGCCGGGTGGAGATGTCGAACCGCACGTAACGGTGGTCCGACAAGGTCTCCACCAGCTCCACCCGCCAGTTCACGACGCGGGCGGCGAGCGCGGGGGTGGCAAACGACACGTCCACCACCGACCCGCCCTGTTGCCGCACACACGTGTGGACCGCCCCCCTGTTGAGGAGGGACACACCGCACGAGGCCGCCCAAAACTGGACGGCGCGTCCCCGGACGTTGCAACCGGCGGCCGGGTTGCCCCAGTCCACCGACTTGGCGTTTAGGTCGCCCAACACCACGACCTGGCGTGGCGCCGCCCTCCCTACGACAGCAGTGAGGACTTCGAGGAAATCCTCAAAGTCCGAGAGAGGGCGGTTTGGGGAGAAATACACCCCCACCATCGCTATCTCTCCCCACGCGGCGGCCACGTATCCCGGTCCCCTCTCTAAGAGCGAGAGGGGAGGGGAGTCTGTGGAAGACCGCGCAACCAACGCCACCAAGCCGTCCCGGTCACCCAGCCAACGGCCAGGGACCGAGTAGGGTTCGGCGACCACCGCCAAGTCCACCAACCACTCAGCCATGGTCTGCATCAGCAGATCCTGGGCTGTCCTGCAGTGGTTGGTGTTCGCCTGAAGGATGCGATGTTCGACTGTGTCCATCAGTCGGACATCGCAACCTCCTCCGCAGCCGCCGCAGGAACGGCGGTGTTAGCGGCAGCAGCAGGCGCAGGCCCGGTCGGCGCCTGCGCTTTGCCACGCTTAGGGGGAGGAATACACTTCCTCCCCTTCATTACGTGGCCTGATCGGCGGCCACTGGCGGCACACACCGCACAGTGCGGCGTGGCGGCCTTGCAGGAGGCGGCTTTGTGGCCCTCCTTGCCGCAGCGGTAGCATGTGTCCGTCCTGTCTATCTTGGACGGACACAGAGGCCTGGTGTGGCCGATGCCGAAGCACCGGAAACACCGCAGAGGCTGGTCCTCGAGTGCCCGGACTGCGCCCGAGCTGAACCCGACTTGTAGCCGTCCTTTCGCAAGGACGGCTTTGGCAGCGGCGATTGGGCACTCGAGGCGGATGGTGCCCATACCACCGCGGCCGGGCCATATGTCCCGGCCTTGGACCGCCGCGGCGCCACAGCCCCCTACCGCTGCGACCGCCGCCACCACCTCCTCCTTGGTGACGGAGTCATCTAGCTCCGTCACTTCTATGGCCGCCGACTTGACCGGCCGGGCCACCTTGGCCGAGTCCGCGATGACCTCTTGCAGCTTGGCTGCAAAGAGGTCCGCGCGGGTACCCCCTTCGGCCCCCGGGAACTCGAATATTCGAGCCCCGGCTTGGGTCCGCCGGCAAGACACACTGCCGATCCCCAGTTGGGTGGGATCGGCATTGGCCCGCGCCCGCACCAAAATAGACGCGTACGTCTCCCCGCGCTCCGCAGCCTCCGCGGTGAGCGTCACCACGACGGCCGCGGTTTTTGGGGGGACTAGCTGTCTATTTCCCCTCCCTTTCCCTTTCCCATTTCCGGTACCGGTCGTCTGCGACTGGCTGGGAGCGGTGGTGGCGGGGACGACAGGGACGGCCGTTACCGTCTTCTTCCCTTTGCCCTTCCCCTTACGGACCACTTCCGTCCACTCGTTGGACGGCGTGGTTGAAGGCAGAAGGGCGTCTTCCACCTGGGAGGAGGAGGACGGCCCCGGCTCGCACTGCCTCTTATCCGCCGCAAGCGGCGGTCGGAGGCGTTTCTCGGGCAAGAGCCGGTCCTCGATGCCCGCTAAGCAGGCTCTTGTGAAGGCCCTCTCCTCCATTACAACCTTGCGGATGATATCCTCAAGGTTGGAGGAGGGGCCCTCCACTACAGGGCTCGTCTCGGCTAGTTGTGGCCGGGCCGAGGCAGGGCCCTCTGCCACAGGGCTCGCCTTGGCCTGTTGTGGCCGGGCCGCGGCTTCAGCGAGCTTTTGGTGAAGCTGGCTGACCTCCAACTGCAGACAATCTATTCTCGCCTGCAGTTGCCGCGTCTCGTCGGTGGTCGTCCGCTTCACCAACTCAGCGACGACACCACGCAGGCTCGCGGCCCTGCACTTTAGGGCCTTTTGAAACGTGCCCTTTAAGTTGGAGGACTTAGAGGCGACCTCTATGATCCCCTCCTCGTCCTCCTCCGCCATCCTCTGCAGCTCCTCCAGGGACTGGTCCGCGTACAAAACGCGTGACGCACCGTACCCAGACTTGGCCCGGGCAACGTGCGCACGCTTCTCCTTGGCGGCAACCCGCTCCTCCAGCTCTTGCTGGAGCTGCGCCTTCCGGGCCAGGTCCACCTGGCGCTGGGCGTCCGCGAGCCCAACGACGTGGGTATCCGCGGCCGTTGTCGTCGGCTTTTTAGCCTTCGACAACGGTTTGGACCCCGAAGCCGAGGAGCTCTCGGACCCACAGCTCCGGAAGACCCGCTTCCGCGATCGAGAGCCACTCGCATCCAACCCTCCAACAACCGAGTCGCTGTCAGACGACTCTGCCCCGCCGAAGTAGCTAGCCGCAGACGGCGCGCGGCTACACTCTGATGTTGGAGCGTCGGGGTGGCCCTGAGAAGGGCCTTTGGGTTGGCCCTGAGAAGGGCCTTTTGGTTGGCCCTGAGAAGGGCCTTTGGGTTGGCCCTGAGAAGGGCCTTTTGGTTGGCCCTGAGAAGGGCCATTTGGTTGGCCCTGAGAAGGGCCGTTTGGTTGGCCCTGAGAAGGGCCGTTTGGTTGGCCCTGAGAAGGGCCTTTTGGTTTTAAAAAGCACCCGCAGGCGTCCCGCGAGGGTTTAGGCATAGCCTCCGCAGAATCGTAGGTCACACAAGGCAAAGATAAAATACGCTACGAGGTCACAGAGCACTTTGGCCAACCCAGTCTGCCACTCCGTTACGGTGGTCAGAACTGGGCTGTTTCCAGGGGACACGACGTGGACGTAAGCTCTGTGGGGGGGTCCCCCAACCTAACCTAACCTAACCTAACCTAACCAACCTCGTCGTCGAGGCGGTGAAGAATCGGGACCCGCTTCTGGTTCTTAGGGACGTGCTGTCAGTACACAGTGATGAGGAAGTGTTGAGAGCCCTTAAGAACCAGAACCGGGAGGTCTTTTACGGCCTCGGGGACGAGGAACTCAAAATGTCTGTCAAATTCAGGAAAAAGTGTCGAAACCCGCATACGAATAGCATTGTGCTTAGTGTTACCCCAGAAATCTGGAAGAGGGCACTCGAAGGGGGCAAGCTTCGGATTGACCTCCAGAGAGTACGCGTCGAAGACCAGACGCCTCTGGTGCAGTGCACCCGTTGCTTGGCATACGGGCACGGAAAACGTCTGTGCACGGAGCCAGCCGATCTGTGCAGCCACTGCGGTGGACTGCACCTCAGGGCGGACTGCCCAGACAAGCAGATTGGCGAAGCAGCGGCGTGCGTGAACTGCACCAGAGCCAAGCTGGGGGAGCACCGGCACAATGCATTCAGCAATGATTGCCCTATGCGCAAGAAGTGGGACGCATTCGCACGAGCAACAATAGCGTATTGCTAAGGTTGTCGGAGCGCCCACTTCCACGTACACAAGGTTTGTTAAGTCGACCCAACCGGAATGCGCACGCATAGAGCGAACCACTGGGTTTGGCTTTATGGGGAACGGAAACTGGGGTCACTTTCATGCGAAAGTGACTGGAGTTAAACTGTACCATCAGTCAATCTTAGTGGTACGTCAAGCTGTGTCACGGTTGCAAAAAATCTGTCGACTTATGTCAGAAAAAACTAATTAAAAATTATATAAAAACTATATATTGAGTACCTATATAGTCCGTATATCATAAGTCACAATTAAAACGACGAATATTAAAACAAACTTTAGAGTAAAAGAAAGCAGTCACAGAAAGGGCATAAAAATAGAATAGTCTTAGTAAAAACAAATTAAGGACACAGATCAGATATAATTAAAATTGCAGAAAAGTAGAAAATAAAATGTACATGTGTAATTAGAATAATTTATATTATAATATTTAAGTTAGTTAATAAAGTGTAAATAAAAGTTTTTGGAAAATTGTAATAAAAATTAGCAGAACATTAAAATCTAAAAATGAACACAGTTTTAAAAGAAATATAATTAGACAAACATTTAAACGCAAAGTGCATGGTCTCCTCGGCCTCCTATTAATAAGTCGCAAAACAAGCCAAAAAACTCGCTACAAAGGGCTTTGACCATGTCAGAGGAACACTGGTGGGGCAGGAGTGTGGTTTTAGCCGGTTCGAGTCCGGCACTACCTCGACTGTCTCACAAGAGAAATCCTGTGGGATAGTCGAGGTGTCCGCGGGGATTTCCCACTCCTGCCAAAACAAAACAAAAAAAAAAAAAAAAAAAAACCTAACCTAACCTAACCGTAGATATCTTCGCTTCCAGACGCGCGATTTTGAAGCGGTTTTCAGTGTTTTTAGACCAAACTAGGCCTCCGCCTACGTTTTGACCATATCGCACGCGCTTACACGCGCGTCGGGACTTTATCCCTACTAACACTCGGGAATTTTTCGAATTTTCAAATTAAATTGTCAAAATTAATTGTTTTTCCAAATTCTTTTACAAAAATAACGTTAGTTTATAGTTGCAATAGTCCTCACCCTTCATCCCTGAATTCTGGTCCGCGTTCCGCGTCCCAGTTTCCAGGTTTTGGGGAGAAATTCAAAATTTTTCTGTTAAAAAACGGGTTTTTTGACCGAAACTCAAAATTTTTGGTCGGCACCTAATAAGTTTTATTCTTTATATAGCTAGCCCGCGCGGAGACGCGTCTCTGGACACCTCGCACGCGCCCCTAACTCAAATAAATTTTGCCCACCCACCCGCCCTCTGGTCTATAGGAAGGTAGACGTGGGGTTTTGGCAAAACTTATTTTTGTGATTACGTTGTTTTTTGATTTCTTAAGATTGTTTGAGTGTTTTGATAGGGAAATTTAGCTTTTTATCTATACTTGACTGAGTCTGTAAGGCTAACAAATATCTTTTGACTCTTTAATTATTATTAACGCATTTATATTTTTTAGCAGATTATTTATTTTTATTATCTTCTGTGTACCCCCATTTACAGGGACACAGAAGATTCTAGTGTCCTCTAAATTTCTCCTCCCGAGCGGCTATTGTAGATCGGGCCCCCACTTTACAGGGGTTCGTTTTTAATTTTAAACATGCCGCTCGAGACTAATATATTCTGCACCCCTTCCGCTACCTTGAGAACGTTAGGCTCTGGGGGCTCGGCGCGATCGCTAGAGAAGGCGGCACCTTCCTCTGCTGACGCGAGGAGGAGAATCTCCTTCGGAGAGGACACATCTTCCGCCTCGCGGGGGGACCTTGCCACTCCGGGGACGCGCCGAGCTCCTGCGACTGCTTCAGCACCACTCAAGAAGCCTGAGGCGAGGTACCGCGGTCGCATCGAGGAGGCGAGAGCTTGCCTAAACAAAGCTAAGCTCAATTTGGGCAACTCTCGCAACCTCAAAACCGACATCAAGACCGCGGTACTCGATGCCATTAACAGACTTTATGAGCTGGTGAAGGAGTCGGAGAAAGATAGGGCTCCTCTCGCACCTGTAGCCGTACCGGCACCCGCGCCCACTGCTGACCACAGTCCCCAGTCTAATCCTGAGGGCCTTGTTAGCCAGACTGAACTCTTCAAGACAATGAAGGAGCACATTTCCTTAATAAAAGAGAACTCCGAAGAATTGGTCAAGTTGCGAGACAGTCTGGCTGACTGGGAAACCAAGGTCGGGGAGAAGACCTATGCTGGTGTAGCGGCCGCAACTAATCGCCACACTGGAGGACAGGCCCCGGAGCGAGCGACGCTGCACTCGGTGGTCGTTTCCTCGACACAGGAAATGGACACAGGGGACAAAATCCTGGAACGGGTCAGGCAGGCGGTGGACGCGAAGGGGGGCTGGGTGCGAGTGGAAAAGGTGCGGAAAGCAAAGGACCAAAAAATTTTAATGGGGTGCGCCACAAGGGAAGAGAGGTCGAAGCTCAAAGAGCGACTGAAGGCTGCCGGATCGAACCTCGTTGTCGAGGAAGTGACGAACCGGAACCCGCTTCTGGTTCTTAGGGACGTATTGTCAATACACAGTGATGACGAAGTGATAAAAGCCCTTAGGAACCAGAACCGGGAGATTTTTCACGACCTCGACGACGAGGAGCAAAATATGTCTGTGAAGTACCGGAAAAAGACGAGGAACCCGCACACTAATGGCATTGTGTTGAGTGTAACCCCCACGATCTGGAGGCGGGCACTCGAAGGAGGCAAACTCCGGATTGACCTCCAGAGAGTGCGCGTCGAAGACCAGACGCCTCTGGTGCAGTGCACCCGCTGCTTAGCATACGGTCACGGCAAACGTCTATGCACAGAGCCGGCCGATTTATGCAGCCACTGCGGTGGTAAACACCTTAGAGTGGACTGCCCAGTTAAGCTCAAAGGCGAAGCAGCGGCGTTCGTAAACTGCACTAGAGCCAAGCTGGGGGAGCACTCACACAATGCATTCAGCAGTGAATGTCCAATACGAAGAAAGTGGGACGCATTCTCGAGAGAGGCGATAGCATATTGCTAAGGTGGTAGGTGCGTTCCCTTTGAAATACAGACATAGGACAAGTTCGACACAACCAGAGAGCGGACACGCTGAGCGGTCCGCTATAGTTGATTTTATGGGGGATGGTAACTGGAGTCACCTTCATGAGAAAGTGGCTCTAGTTATGCTGGACCAGAGGCCGGCCCTACTGGAATCGGCAAGCTGCGTCGAGCTTGTTGCATTTCAAGTTAATAACATCACAAAGTTAAAATCATCTACTGAAACAAAAACCAAATTAGGAATCGATGAAATTAACAACCTAGTTGTAAATTATATAATTATGATATTTAAATATATAATAAGTATATAACTTAGATATCATAGAATTCAAAGCGATAAGAAAATCAAGAATAAAAATTAAGAAAATTAATAAAAACGGGCAAAATATTAGGTAATAAATAGATGTGTTAAAATTCTCTTTTTGTTTTTAAAATTTTAGTAAAACAGAATAATAGTATTTCAATAAATAGTAGTGGACATTCAAACAGTATAAAGTAAGAAATTAATTAAGGAAGAAGCTAATTCTAAAACAGTATATAGAAATAGTAGCATCATATTACACATAAGTAAGAGAAGCGTGTTAAAATACAGCAACAAATTTAAAAGTATATAGATAGAACTAAAACATGGTCTTTTCCGATCTACAACAGCTAAAGCAAAGTAAATACAGACAAAAAGGGCTTTGACAATGTCAGAGGGACACTGGTAGGGCAGGAGTGTGGTTTTAGCCGGTTCGAGTCCGGCACTACCTCGACTGTCTCACAAGAGAAATTCCTGTGGGATAGTCGAGGTGTCCGCGGGGATTTCCCACTCCTGCCAGAACAAAAAAAAAAAAAAAAAAAACCTAACCTAACCTAACCTAACCTTTTTTTTTTTTTTTTTTTTTTTTGACGCTGGGAAAAAATGCATTACGCATGCCCTCCCATCGGGGGACGGGAGGGGTATGTGGGACTCCCCGGGTGGACCCGGTATACCCACTAAAACGACCCAGCGCATTCCCGCTTCATCCAAGTGGCGGGGGACTGGGAAACCGGCACAGCCTTTACTTCCAGTCCTCCGCCGACGATTGCAAGGCAGACCCCTCACACCCTCACGGGTGTGGGGTGTCGGGAATGACCGACGAAGGTGACGGGTGCAATGCGGGCGAAGGCACCCCCGCGCCCGTCACCATGAAGAGGGAGGGCTCGACGCCTTCTCCCCCTTCTTCGTCTGTGGAGCGGCGCAGCGAGAGGATCATCCTCCCGCGCGCGCTCCGAGAGAGGGCGGTTTGGGGAGAAATACACCCCCACCATCGCTACCTCTCCCCGCGCGGCGGCCACGTATCCCGGTCCCCTCTCTAAGAGCGAGAGGGGAGGGGAGTCTGTGGAAGACCGCGCCACCAACGCCACCAAGCCGTCCCGGTCGCCCAGCCAACGGCCAGGGACCGAGTAAGGTTCGGCGACCACCGCCAAGTCCACCAACCACTCAACCATGGTCTGCATCAGCAGATCCTGGGCTGTCCTGCAGTGGTTGGTGTTCGCCTGAGGGATGCGATGTCCGACTGTGTCCATCAGTCGGACATCGCACCCTCCTCCGCAGCCGCCGCAGGAACGGCGGTGTTAGCGGCAGCAGCAGGCGCAGGCCCGGTCGGCGCCTGCGCTTTGCCACGCTTAGAGGGAGGAATACACTTCCTCCCCTTCATTACGTGGCCTGATCGGCGGCCACTGGCGGCACACACCGCACAGTGCGGCGTGGTGGCCTTGCAGGAGGCGGCTTTGTGGCCCTCCTTGCCGCAACGGTAGCATGTGTCCGTCCTGTCTACCTTAGACGGACACAGAGGCCTGGTGTGGCCGATGCCGAAGCACCGGAAACACCGCAGAGGCTGGTCCTCGAGTGCCCGGACTGCGCCCGAGCTGAACCCGACTTGAAGCCGTCCTTTCGCAAGGACGGCTTTGGCAGCGGCGATTGGGCACTCGAGGCGGATGGTGCCCATACCACCGCGGCCGGGCCTTATGTCCCGGCCTTGGACCGCCGCGGCGCCACAGCCCCCTACCGCTGCGACCGCCGCCACCACCTCCTCCTTGGTGACGGAGTCATCTAGCTCCGTCACCTCAATGGCCGCCGACTTGACCGGCCGGGCCACCTTGGCAGAGTCCGCGATGACCTCCTGCAGCTTGGCTGCAAAGAGGTCCGCGCGGGCACCCCCTTCGGCCCCCGGGAACTCGAATATTCGAGCCCCGGCTTGGGTCCGCCGGCAAGACACACTGCCGATCCCCAGTTGAGTGGGATCGGCATTGGCACGCGCCCGCACCAAAATAGACGCGTACGTCTCCCCGCGCTCCGCAGCCTCCGCGGTGAGCGTCACCACGACGGCCGCGGTTTTTGGGGGGACTAGCTGCCTCTTTCCCCTCCCTTTCTCTTTCCCCTTACCGGTCGTCTGCGACTGGCTGGGAGTGGTGGTGGCGGGGACGACAGGGACGGCCGTTACCGTCTTCTTCCCTTTACCCTTCCCCTTACGGACCACTTCCGTCCACTCGTTGGACGGGGTGGTTGAAGGCAGAAGGGCGTCTTCCACCTGGGAGGAGGAGGACGGCCCCGGCTCACACTGCCTCTTATCCGCCGCAAGCGGCGGTCGGAGGCGTTCCTCCGGCAAGAGCCGGTCCTCGATACCTGCTAAGCAGGCTCTTGTGAAGGCCCTCTCCTCCATTACAACCTTGCGGATGATATCCTCAAGGTTGGAGGAGGGGCCCTCCACTACAGGGCTCGTCTCGGCTAGTTGTGGCTGGGCCGAGGCAGGGCCCTCTGCCACAGAGCACGCCTTGGCCTGTTGTGGCCGGGCCGTGACTTCAGCGAGCTTCTGGTGAAGCTGGCTGACCTCCGACTGCAGACAATTTATTCTCGCCTGCAGTTGCCGCGTCTCGTCGGTGGTCGTCCGCTTCACCAACTCATCGACGACACAACGCAGGCTCGCAGCCCTGCACTTCAGGGCCTTTTGAAAAGTGCCCTTTAAGTTGGAGGACTTAGAGGCGACCTCTATGATCCCCTCCTCGTCCTCCTCCGCCATCCTCTGCAGCTCCTCCAGAGACTGGTCCGCGTACAGAACGCGTGACGCACCGTACCCGGACTTGGCCCGGGCGACGTGCGCACGCTTTTCCTTGGCGGCAACCCGCTCCTCCAGCTCTTGCTGGAGCTGCGCCTTCCGGGCCAGGTCCACCTGGCGCTGGGCGTCCGCGAGCCCAACGACGTGGGTATCCGCGGCCGTTGTCGTCGGCTTTTGAGCCTTCGACAACGGTTTGGACGCCGAAGCCGAGGAGCTCTCGGACCCACAGCTCCGGAAGACCCGCTTCCGCGATCGAGAGCCACTCGCATCCAACCCTCCAACAACCGAGTCGCTGTCAGACGACTCTGCCCCGCCGAAGTAGCTAGCCGCAGACGGCGCGCGGCTACACTCTGATGTTGGAGCGTCGGGGTGGCCCTGAGAAGGGCCTTTGGGTTGGCCCTGAGAAGGGCCTTTTGGTTGGCCCTGAGAAGGGCCTTTGGGTTGGCCCTGAGAAGGGCCTTTTTATTGGCCCTGAGAAGGGCCGTTTGGTTGGCCCTGAGAAGGGCCTTTTGGTTTTAAAAAGCGCCCGCAGGCGTCCCGCGAGGGTTTGGGCATTCCGCAGACTCGTACTATAAAGGCAATGAATAAAATGAGCTACGAGAGCACAGAGCACTTTGGCCAACCCAGTCTGCCACTCCGTTACAGTGGTCAGAACTGGGCTGTTTCCAGGGGACACGACGTGGACGTAAGCTCTGTGGGGGGGTCCCCCAACCTAACCTAACCTAACCTTTTTTTTTTTTTTTTTTTTTTTTTTTTTGACGCTGGGAAAAAATGCATTACGCATACCCTCCCATCGGGGGACGGGAGGGGTATGTGGGACTCCCCGGGTGGACCCGGTATACCCACTAAAACGACCCAGCGCATTCCCGCTTCGTCCGAGTGGCGGGGGACTGGGAAACCGGCACAGCCTTTACTTCCAGTCCTCCGCCGACGATTGCAAGGCAGACCCCTCACACCCTCACGGGTGTGGGGGTGTCGGGAATGACCGACGAAGGTGACGGGTGCAATGCGGGCGAAGGCACCCCCGCGCCTGTCACCCGCCCGTCACTATGATGAGGGAGGGCTCGACGCCTTCTCCCCCTTCTTCGTCTGTGGAGCGGCGCAGCGAGAGGATCATCCTCCCGCGCGCGCTCCGAGAGAGGGCGGTTTGAGGAGAAATACACCCCCACCATCGCTACCTCTCCCCGCGCGGTGGCCACGTATCCCGGTCCCCTCTCTAAGAGCGAGAGGGGAGGGGAGTCTGTGGAAGACCGCGCCACCAACGCCACCAAGCCGTCCAGGTCGCCCAGCCAACGGCCAGGGACCGAGTAGGGTTCGGCGACCACCGCCAAGTCCACCAACCACTCAGCCATGGTCTGCATCAGCAGATCCTGGGCTGTCCTGCAGTGGTTGGTGTTCGCCTGAGGGATGCGATGTCCAACTGTGTCCATCAGTCGGACATCGCACCCTCCTCCGCAGCCGCCGCAGGAACGGCGGTGTTAGCGGCAGCAGTAGGCGCAGGCCCGGTCGGCACCTGCACTTTGCCACGCTTAGGGGGAGGAATACACTTCCTCCCCTTCATTACGTGGCCTGATCGGCAGCCACTGGCGGCACACACCGCACAGTGCGGCGTGGTGACCTTGCAAGAGGCGGCTTTGTGGCCCTCCTTGCCGCAGCGGTAGCATGTGTCCGTCCTGTCTACCTTGGACGGACACAGAGGCCTGGTGTGGCCGATGCCGAAGCACCGGAAACACCGCAGAGGCTGGTCCTCGAGTGCCCGGACTGCGCCCGAGCTGAACCCGACTTGAAGCCGTCCTTTCGCAAGGACGGCTTTGGCAGCGGCGATTGGGCACTCGAGGCGAATGGTGCCCATTCCACCGCGGCCGGGCCTTATGTCCCGGCCTTGGACCGCCGCGGCGCCACAGCCCCCTACCGCTGCGACCGCCGCCACCACCTTCTCCTTGGTGACGGAGTCATCTAGCTCCGTCACCTCAATGGCCGCCGACTTGACCGGCCGGGCCACCTTGGCAGAGTCCGCGATGACCTCCTGCAGCTTGGCTGCAAAGAGGTCCGCGCGGGCACCCCCTTCGGCCCCCGGGAACTCGAATATTCGAGCCCCGGCTTGGGTCCGCCGGCAAGTTACACTGCCGATCCCCAGTTGGGTAGGATCGGCATTGGCACGCGCCCGCACCAAAATGGACGCGTACGTCTCCCCTCGCTCCGCAGCCTCCGCGGTGAGGGTCACCACGACGGCCGCGGTTTTCGGGGGGACCAGCTTCCCCTTTCCCTTCCCTTTCCCCTTCCCCTTTCCCTTGTCGGTCGCCTGTGACTGGCTAGGAGCGGTGGTGGCGGGGACGACAGTGACGGCCGTCGCCGACTTCTTGCCTTTGCCCTTCCCCTTACGGACCACTTCCGTCCACTCGTTGGACGGGGTGGTTGAAGGGAGAAGGGCATCTTCCGCCTGGGAGGAGGAGGACGGCCCCGGCTCGCACTGCCTCTTATCCGCCGCAAGCGGCGGTCGGAGGCGTTTCTCCGGCAAGAGCCGGTCCTCAATCCCTGCTAAGCAGGCTCTTGTGAAGGCCCTCTCCTCCATTACAACCTTGCGGATTATATCCTCAAGGTTGGAGGAGGGGCCCTCCACCGCAAGGCTCGCCTCGGCTTGTAGTGGCCGGGCCGTGGCATCAGCTAGCTTCTGATGAAGCTGGCTGACCTCCGACTGCAACCGATCTATTTTCGCCTGCAGTTGCCGCGTCTCGTCGGTGGCCTTCCGCCGAACCAACTCCGCGACGACACCGCGCATGCTCGCGGCCCGGCTCTTGAGGGCCTTCTGAAAGGTCCCCTTTAGGTTGGAGGACTTAGAGGCGACCTCCACAATCTCCCCCTCGTCCTCCTCCGCCATTCTCTCCAGCTCGGCCAGAGAGTGGTCCGCGTATAGAACGCGGGACGCACCGTACCCGGATCTGGCCCGCGCGACTTGCGCCCGCTTCTCGTTTGCAACGACCCGCTCCTCCAGCTCTTGCTGAAGCTGCGCCCGCCGAGCCAGATCCAACTGGCGTTGGGCGTCCGCGAGCCCAACGACGTGGGTATCCGCGGCCGCCGTCGGCTTTTTAGCCTTTGGCAGCCTCGTCGACCCCGAGCCCGAGGAGCCCTCGGACTCACCGCTCCGGTGGACCCGCTTCCGCGTACGGGAGTCGTCCGCGTCCGACACAGTAACAAGTTCGTCGTCAGACGACTCACTCACCCTTCCGAAGAAGCTAGCCGCAGACGGCGCGCGGCTAGTTTCCGACGCCGAAGCATCAGGGTGGCCCTGAGAAGGGCCTTTTGGTTGGCCCTGAGAAGGGCCTTTGGGTTGGCCCTGAGAAGGGCCTTTTGGTTTTAAAAAGCGCCCGCAGGCGTCCCGCGAGGGTCTAGGCATAGCCTCCGCAGAATCGTAGGTCACACAAGGCAAAGATAAAATACGCTACGAGGTCACAGAGCACTTTGGCCAACCCAGTCTGCCACTCCGTTACGGTGGTCAGAACTGGGCTGTTTCCAGGGGACACGACGTGGACGTAAGCTCTGTGGGGGGGTCCCCCAACCTAACCTTTTTTTTTTTTTTTTTTTTTTTTGTTTGCGCTGGGAAAAAATGCATTACGCATACCCTCCCATCGGGGGATGGGGGGGTTATGTGGGACTTTCCGGTCTAACCCGGTATACCCACTAAAACGACCCAGCGACGATGTGGCGGAGGTAGGGAGGCACCCGATGGTACCGCAGTGCCTCCCGAATACAACTCCAGGGCAGGGTGTTGAAGGCGTTGGAGATGTCCAAGGACACCGCCAACATCACCCCGCCCCGGGCCACTGCTTCCTCCGCCAGGACTCTCACTCGCGACACAGCGTGAATGGTAGAGCGCCCGTGCCGAAAGCCGAACTGGCTGCCGTCCAGATCCGGCCCCTCTCCGCACAAGTGGCCGACGAGGCGGGCAGCGATTATCCGCTCGAACAGCTTACCCACCTCATCTAGCAGCACTATGGGCCGGTACGCGGACGGCGAGTCCGCAGGGCGCCCCGCCTTCCTGAGCAGGACCAGACGACCAGATTTCCACAAAGTGGGAAACTGGCCCCGCTCAAGGCACGCTGTGTAGAGTCCTCTCAGTTGGGGCTCAAGCTCCTTCAGAGCGAGAGCTAACACGCAGCCGTGGATCCCGTCGGGCCCCGGAGCCACGTTTTTGGCCCGGAGCCGCATCACGGCTGCCCCCATCTCTGCCTGTGTCACCCCTGGGACGCTGATGGCGTCCTCTTCGGTGGACTCTGCGGCTGTGGGCAAAGCCATCGGCGGCGGAGTGTGCTCCGCTCTCGCCGGGAAGAGGGCTGCGACCACCTCCTCCAGCAGCTCGGGTTGGAGACTCTCCGTAAGCGGGGGCGCCACGGTTCGAAGATTTCCTCGAACCGCGCGATAAGGGCGCCCCCACGGATCCCCGTCTAGAGTCTCCAACATCTCCACCCTGGCTCGCGTCTTCGCCTCGCCGATGGCCAGCCACAGAGTCCTCTTCGCCGCGCGGTACACCTCATACCGCGCGGCTTCTTCGTCAGGGACCCGTTGACGTCTCCTCCGGTATCGGGTGTACTGGCGCCTGACCGCCACGCAGGCGACGCGCAACTGCGCGATCTCGGCGGTCCACCAGTACACCTGGCGCCTTGCTGACTGTGTGTGGACCCGGGGCATGGACGCGTCGCTGATTTGCGTCATCGCCCCGCGGAACCACAGCGCCTCCTGCTCGACGTCGACGGGTCCGTCCGTCGCCGACTCCCGGAACCAGGCCTGAACAATAGCGGCCTCCTCGAGAAGCTCTCTGTCGATGCGCTTACGCGCCCAGCGCGGACCGTCCGCACGCGGGGCCGGTAAACCGCGGCCGCCCGCGGTCTGGGCGGAGACGTCGAAACGGATGTACAGATGATCCGACAACGTCTCCACCTCCGCGGCGACCCGCCAGTCGCGGACACGGCTCGCGACAGCGGGGCTAGCGAACGAGACGTCCACTATAGAACCGCCCCGCTGCCGCACGCACGTGTACTCCGTGCCCCGATTTAGGACGGTCAAGCCAGTCGTGACCGCCCACTCCTCCAGTACCTCGCCCCTAGCATCGGTCACTGGAGATCCCCACGCCGCAGATTTGGCGTTGAGATCCCCCAGCAACAGCACCGGGCGAGGGTGGAGTCGGCCCACGACGGCACCCAACTCGACAAGGAACCTCTCGAAGTCGGCGAGACTCTTGTTGGGCGAAAAATACGCCCCAACCGTGCCAATGCCGTCCACGAGGGCGGCCACCCAGCCGTGACCTCGGGACGGGTTGGCAAGAGCCCCGCCAATGATGGCCACCAAACCGTCCAGGTCTCCCACCCAGTTATCCCTGGGGGGGACAAAGTACGGTTCGGCGACCACAGCCACGTGAACCGACCACTCTGCCATGCTCTGGAGCAAGAGATCCTGAGCTCTGGCAGAGTGGTTGATGTTGCCCTGGAGGAAATGGTACAGCGCCATTAGGCACAGTCCATTCCCTCCGCACCATTCCTAGGTCGGGAGTCGGCCGAAGGGAGACCAGGCTGAGGGGGGGGTAAAGAGCCCCCGGCAGCCTTGGCACCCCCTCTCTTCCCCTTTTGGGCAGGCCCGCCACAAGCCTTTCCGCCCGCTCTGTGCCCAGCGGGCCTCCCTGCAGCTGTACAGAGGCTGCAGTTTGGCACCGCGGAGCACTGGGCCGCCTTGTGGCCGGCCTGACCGCAGCGATAGCACAGCTCGCTGCGGTCTACGCACGAGGTGCACCGTACCCTGACATGCCCAATGTCAAAGCAACGGTAGCACCGCAAAGCCCTGGGTTGCAGCTGCCTCACCCTCGCTGCAACCCACCCCACCAACAGACGCCCAGCGTCAGCGACTTTGTTCGCCGCCGACACCGGGCACCGCACCCAAATCGCGCCGAGCCCGGTGGCGTCGACGCGAATGTCCCCCGTCCGCACGTCCCCGGGAGGACATCCACCGGCCTTGGCGACGGCCGCCGCGACCTCAACCGGAGTCGTCGAGTCGTCCAGGCCGTCGACGCGCAGTTCAGCGGTCTTCATCGGCCTGGACACCCGAACGTCCTCCGGGTTCAGGACCTCCCGCAGCTTGGCGGCCAGAACGTCCGCCTTTTCGCCGCTAGAGGCACCCGACACCTCCAGCAGTCGCGCCCCCGTAATCGCCTGCCTCATTCTGAGGCCGGACGGTATGCCCAGGTCGGGGAACGCGACTTTAGCCTTCGCCTCCGTAAGGACCGCCTTGTAGGAGACGCCCCTTTCGACGGCTCCGGGCTGCAGCGTAATGACTACAGCCGCGGAGCGTGGGGCTCTGATCCTAGGCGGTCCCTTTGCCTTGTTGGATGCCGGTGCTCCAGCGGGTTCCGGTGGCGGCGGCGCCGTCGTCTTCCTCCTACGGCGGCCCCTCTTGACGACCGTCGTCCAGGTCTCCGTAGTGGACCCGGGTGCGGTCGCTGAGGGAGTCGCCGGGGGTGCGGCCTGCGGGGGTGCGTTCGGCGGGGGCGCGGTCGGCGGGGGCGCGGTCGGCGGGGCCCCGGTCGTCCGGGGCGCGGCTGTCCGGGAGGTGGGCGGGGACTTTTTGGCCCCCTTCCCGGCCTGATTCGACCCAGCCGCGGCGGCTTTTGACCCCGATTTCGGTGGCCCCTCCTCCCTCCGTCTGTCCGCAGCGAGCGGTGGGCGAAGGTTTTCGGCCGGGAGTCTAGCCTCTATGGCCTCCAACCGAGCACCCACCATACTCCCGCATTGCATCATGCAGATGCGCGCGATCCTCTCGACCTCCGCATCCGCAAGTGCAGGGGCCGACGACGGAGCCGAAAACGGGGCCAATGCCGGGGCCGCGCCGGGAGAGGTGCCAGCGGCCAGGGGAGTTGCGCTCTGGGCGGCAAACTGGCGTTTGAGGTCCTCCAGCTCGGCTCGGAGACGGCTGTTCTCCTCCCACAACTTCGCCGTCTCCTCCGTGCTTGTACGATTAAGGACCTCAACCGCCTCCTTGATCTCGTCAGCCGCCTCCTTAAGGGCGCGCGTGAACGTGCCCTTCAGGTTGCCCGATTTGGTGGCAACCTTCAGGACGACATCCACGCCGTCCATAACCTGGCGGCCGAGCGCCACCGCCGATACGCTCCCCCCGGCAGCCATCCGAGCGGATCTCCGCTCTCGGGCCTGTCGGGCCAACTCGCTGACTTCGTCAGCCGCGACAGCCTTCTTTTGCGCCCGCTTGGCAGCGTTCGCCTCCGCCTTGTTGGACCCAACCAAGGACAGCGAGGAGTCCTCGCTCAGGTCCCCTATCGAGGGCCCGGGGTCACTCTCCACGCCCTCCGCCGCACGCTCTACAGGAGCTGGCGTTGCGGGCCGAGAGATTGGCATGAACCGACCCGCTCGGTCACGGCTCGGCAACCGAGCGGTGGCTCCGCTCGCCCGGCCCCGCCCTCTCTGTGTCGTTGGCACCTTGGGGGCCGACAGATTCTCCTCGCTAGAAGAGAGCCCTGTCGACCGAAAATCCTCGCTGTGTGGGCGCTTCCTCAAGGGGTTACGCCCACACGTGTCCTGGCCAGACAGTCGGTCCTCGCCAGGACCGGAGCCTCCTCGGCTCTTGTTGCCGTCCACGACGGCAAACGGTTCGCTTGCGTCGCACAGGCGCTCCAGGCTAATCTGGAGCACCTTTTCTTGCGAGGCAAGCGCAGGTTGACGCAGGTCGGCAGTGGTCTGCCGGCCCACGGGACTAATGGTGCCCCCCCCAGATACGCAGGGGCTGCCTTCCGAAGAAGGGCGGGATTCTCCCTCCTTGGGTAGGAGGGTACCCGCCTGGGGAATAGTTTTCTCACCAGCCTTTTTCATTTTTGTTCCTTTTAAAGGGTGAGGTCCCTTGTTCGCGCTAGCTTACCGGATGCCCTCCGGCCATACATCCCCTCGGCACGCTGACCTTAGGATTAGGGTAATTTTTTAGAGAGGTTGTCTTCCTCGTGGCCCGAGCCTCAGTGGCCCGGACCCCCGGTCCTGAAAACTCAGGATTACGGGGTGGCCGACGATTGGGCAAAACCAACCGCCGCCCCGGGGTCCCCACGCTGCCGCCAGATGCCGGACAGACGCAGCGCGGAATGGACACCCTACACCACCCACGCCCTCGTGGGTACAGCGGCGCGAACCGCCCCTTCCCAACCTAACCTAACCTAACCTAACCTAACCAGTCTGGCTCCAACCGCCGCCGCGAACGCCACGTTTTCCGTACGTCTCCCGCTCGAAAAATCGATAAAAGTGGTAAAAAGTGGTCGGATTTGTACAAGTTTGGTGTCTGTGTGTGGGGAAAAGTGCAAGCTATCCGCCCCGGTGAAATTTAATACCCGGAATGCAGTGCATTTTCATTAAAATCTGAAAAACCTCAAAATTTGGAGGTTAAACTTTGAAGAAGAAACTTCAATCGAATACGCTGCGATAACAAGATCGACGACCCCCCTTTTTTATTGAATAAAGGGGTGGACATCACCAACGCACATCATCCTGACCAGCTGGAAACATCAAAAACCCAAAGTTTCAGCTTTTAGGCGGAAAAAACATAAAAGCACGTGGCCTGAAAAATCAGAAGGAGCGGAGCCAGACGACTGAAATTTTGCAACCAACATCTTCAGCTGCAGTCTAGACGATATCTGGAAAAAATTTCTTTCTAACTATCATACTCGATTTTTAAAACGAGTTAGAATTTGAAAAATTTGGACTTCAATATCTTCGGCCCTGAAAAATATTTCAAAAATCTTCAACTGCAGGCCCTGGCGCGCTCGTTAGTTTATTAGAGATCTTAAGTTATAGATTTTTAGGTTTAATAGTTTTTAAGTTACAAGGCATTTTTTACAAAAAACACATTTTTCAAAATATTTCAACTTTGTTTTTGGATTTTAATTTTTTTTATTGATTGTGTATTGTAGCGCCATATTTAAAATATTTTTAGACATTTTTTCCAAAATTTTGTGACTGGTGGTTCCCAAGATATTAAATTTTTAGTGTTTTTTGGTATTAATTCAAAAGTTAATAGAAAATTCAAAATTTTAACACCAGGACAGGGTCTAACACACCCCGTGTGACTTATCTGAGCCCAAACACGGGGCCCATAACACCCAATTTGGCTTTTTTGGCAAAATCGCGCCATCTTGGTTTTTAGGTTATTAATTTCAAATTAGAATATCTCGGGAACCGTTAGTCCATTTAATACCGCATTTTCGCTAGGGCTGGTAGCGTACCGCCAACTTTAGGATAGGACCATTTTCAGGCCATTTCAGGCCTTCAAATTTTTTGTCGCTGAAACTGCTTTCAGGTCATACCTGAAGTGACGCCGAGCTGTAGGTCCAAAACCCCGTCCTTCTGTGACGTAGGGTTCCGGAGATACGGACGTTTTAATACGACTTTTGACAGCTCGGCGGCCATTTTGTTCAGCTTCAAACCACTGTAACTCTTTAACCGGATACCGTGGGAAGTTGCGGTTTTCGAAGTCACATTTGGGAACCCACTGTCCTACTTACCCCAAGTTTTCAGGTGGTTTGGAGCTGAAAATTTTCAGGACCCTGAAAGTAGTTTCGGCGGACAGCGGAGCTCAGGCCGAGTCGGGAGAGCCCAAACTCGGGGGGTCTGCGGCTTTCCTGAGGGAAGTTATCTGTGGTCAAAGGTTGACTTTGACAGTACCGCGGCCATTTTGTGAAATCTTTAGACGGCCATAACTTCCCAACGGAGAGTCGTGGAGGGCTGGGGTTTTCGCTGGACATATCAGTAGGCATTAAGGTCTAAGATAAGACGGGTTTCAGGCGTTTTCAGGACGGAAAAATTTTCAGCCTGAAAACCGTTCCAGTGGATTGGTCTCACCGAGCCAAGTTCGGAAAGCCCAAACACCGGAGTTTTTGGACCGGTAGTTTCGGAGATATTCATCTGTAACCACTTTCAGGCCGCCATCTTGGCAAAAAACCAGATTTTTCAAGTTGAAATATCTCCGTGACCCCTGGGTCGGACCACACCGTGTTTGGAGTCATCTGAGAGGGCTCGATGAGAGCTATCCACTGGACATAGTAGAACGACTCTACATAGAGTCTCTTCAAGAGGGTCTCTACTTTCGCGATTTTTGACTATATTTTGATTCTTTTTTGACTTCTTTTTCTTTTTCGACTCTTCACTGTGTGACCCGCTCTTTTGAGCGAAGAGCTGACCGATAGTCACTCTATATAGAGGCTGGACCGCTTAAGATTTTTAATCGTAAAGCACAATTGCATTTATTCTTTTATTTTGTATTTTCCTATTTAGCTTTCTTCTTGACAATATAAGTCTTACTTTAGGACTTAAATTATTCATTTACCTATTTACACCTTAATCTTAGATCCCCCCTTTACAGGGATTCAGTAATTCTGACCAAGTAGTGTCCTCTGATAAATCACTTTTCAAGCTCTCAGTGAGGATGCTCGGACTAAGGACCCCCCTTAACAAAACGAAGGCTGTGGAGGAGAGTTTGGGCGTGGAGGAGGCAGGCACAGCGCCAGCAGGCACCTCAGTGAGGCGCAGTGATGGGGAGTGGGAAACGGTGAAAGAGAAAGTGGGGCAACCCCAAAAAACTCAAACACCTCCTAAAACAGCACCCGTTCTTACTTCCCCCAAGAAGACAACCGAGCCCACGCCTCCAAAATCCAGGCCCAAACTACTGGCCACCCAGAGGTTGAGGTCAGATACCTACGAGCTGCCAGGGAAAGCTCTGGAGAGTCCGCCTCGAGAAACACCACCTGTGAAATACCTCAATAGGACTACGGAGGCAAAGGCGTGTCTCTCCAGCGCCAAGCTTCAACTTGACAGCTCGAGAAATCTGAAAAAGGAAATAAAGGACAGTATCACTAGAGCGGTAGAAAGATTATATCACCTAGTCAGGGAGGGAGAGAGCGAGAGGGCTAAAACGCCCGGAGAGACAGCTGCCCCCGAAAAAGTTCGCGTGGACCCTACGCCGACGTCAGGTGGACCGACGACACTCATGGAGCAGCTAATGGTGAACCTCCAGCAACACAAAAAGGCGCTGGAAGAATGCCAGCTGCACACACGGGCTCTGTCGGAGCACCTGCATCAGGTACCTCACTTTGTCGCAGGACAGGGACCCTCGTTTGCGGAGATGGCGGCCGCTCCGAAGCGGCACTTTCAGGAGCCTCTTCACTCGGTGGTTGTGTCATCGGTTGATGACAAAGACACCGGGGAAGACGTTCTTGAGAAGCTGAGGACGGCAGTAGATGCCAGGAATGAGGGGACCAGAGTGGAGAGAGTGCGAAAAGCGAGGGACCAAAAGGTGGTGGTCGGATTTAAGACGAGGGAGGAACTGACTAAGGTGACTGAAAAGATTAAAAAGGCAGGAAATTTAACGGTAGAGGAAGTAAAGAACAAAGATCCTCTCGTCATCGTTAAGGATGTCCTTTCATGCCATTCAGACGAGGAGCTCATTGAGGCATTAAAACGCCAGAACTGTCACCTGATCGGAGACGTGCCTGCGGATAACCTGAGGATGGGGGTGAAGTACCGTCGCAGGACGAGGAACCCCCACATGTGCCACGTCATCCTGCAGGTGTCGCCTGCTGTGTGGAAGAAGCTGACGCATGCGGGCCGAGTACACATTGACCTGCAGCGGGTGCGTGTACTGGACCAGTCGCCACTGATTCAGTGCACCCGCTGCCTGCGCTTCGGCCACAGCCGTAAGCTATGCACGGAGACCGCCGACCTCTGCACACATTGTGGAGACCCACACATGAGGGTGGACTGCCCCTCTCGGCTAGCCGCGGAACCACCAAAGTGCCGAAACTGTGTTTCCGCAAAGATGGGTAAGACTGAGCACAACGCCTTCGACAGCGAGTGTCCAACCCGTCTCAAGTGGGATGGATTGGCGCGGCTGTCGGTGGCGTATTGCTAAGGTGGTCCCGGGCGGAAGCGCAGTAAACAGCGAAGACAGACCTCACCAGTATCGCGTCGTACAGGCAAACCTCCAAAAAAGCAAACTGGCCACAGCTGAGCTTATTATGGAAGCAGGTAAGCGAAAGTTGGCTTTTGCAATGGTCCAAGAGCCATACATAGGTGGGATCGGAGAAATGAAGAGCCATCCGGGTACACGAATAGTACAGTGTGCCAGGAAGACCGAGAAAGTCAACAAAGCGGCCATTGTACTATTCGACGACACCATAAACCTCACACAGTGCCCAACCCTAACAACAGAAAACTTTGCAGTCGCAAAACTGAGGACCGGAGCCTGGGAAATAGGAGTGGTGTCGGTGTACCTGGATGGTGGACAGCCTATAGAGCCAGACTTGGACCATCTAAAGAAAATCATGGAGGGAATCGGAGTTCACGACGTGATACTGGGGGGGGACGTCAACGCTTGGAATACTTGGTGGGGAAGCCGAGAGGCGGATCATAGGGGTGAGGCTCTGGCGGGTGCCCTTGATGAACTAGGACTTCAGATCTTGAACGTGGGATCGGCCCCCACCTTTGATGTAATAAGGGGTGACCAAAGGTACTGCAGCTGCGTTGATATTACCACCTGTACAGAGGACATGCTCAGAAGTGCGTCGAACTGGAGACTATCTGGGGACGTCACTACTTCGGACCACAAGGCAATCCTATTTGAATTAAAATTACAAAAATCAAAAGGTATGGACATAGAAAGAACTACTAGAAAATATAACACTAAAAAAGCAAAATGGGTACAGTTTTATGAGAAATTAGATGAAATTTAAGAACAACAAAACATAAACAAAATAGAAATAGATAAAATAGTAACAATAGAAGAATTAGACAAGGTAACAGAAAAATACACAGAAGCAATAGAAAAGGCCTGTGAAGGAACCATACCGAGTGTCAATAAGAGAAACCAGACAGGATTGCCTTGGTGGACCGAGGAGTTGACACGAATTTATGAAGGAGGAGGTGAAGAGGCGTAAGAGGAGAATATCTGTTGCCGCACCGAGACGCCGAGCATGGGTCCTGAGCTTATATCTCGCAGCCAAAGAAGAGCTCAAACAGAAGATGGAGAGCACGCTGACGTCCAGTTGGAAGGAGTTTTGTGGAAGGCAGGAACGAGAAACAATGTGGGACAGCATTTATAGGGTGATAAGTCGCACTGCCAATAGGCAGGAAGACATCCCGCTCGTGCAGGGCGACCGTGTACTAAGCGGCGAAGAGTCAGCCCGGATGCTTGCGGAGACGTTTTATCCTGAGGATAAAACACAGGATGATAATGCGGACCACAAAAGAATACGTGAGCTGGCGAATAGAGTGAACGAAATTACGAATGGTGAGGCATTTGATCCTCTATTCACGGCAGAGGAACTAAAGTGGTCCGCATCCAGCTTCAATCCGAAGAAAGCTCCGGGTATTGACGGCCTAACAGCGGACATATGCAGGGCGGCTATTACCCACAACCCGCAACTGTTCTTAGCACTGCTAAACAGGTGCCTTAACCTGTCCCACTTTCCGACCATCTGGAAAGAAGCAGTAGTTGTGGTCCTCAGAAAACCCGGCAAGGACGATTATACGCACCCCAAGTCATACAGGCCGATTGGGCTTCTGCCTGTACTGGGCAAGATCATGGAAAAGATGCTCGTACGCCGAATCAGATGGCATGTATCTCCACAGGCGAGTAGAAACCAGTACGGATTCGTACCCCAGCGCAGCACCGAGGACTCCCTCTATGACCTGGTGAAACACATAACAGATAGACTGAAAGAAAAGAAATTAATCGTCGTCATATCATTGGACATAGAGGGAGCCTTCGATAACGCCTGGTGGCCAGCAATGAAATGCCGACTGGCTGAGACAAATTGCCCCATCAACCTGCGACGTCTCGTAGACAGTTATTTACGAGACAGGAGAGTAAGAATACGTTATGCGGGAGCAGAACACGTACAGAAAACCACTAAAGGTTGCGTACAGGGGTCAATAGGAGGACCTGCTTTCTGGAACCTGCTCCTGGATCCCTTGCTCCGGGAACTGAGTCAGCGGGGAGATTACTGCCAAGCATTTGCGGATGATGTCGTCCTGATATTTTCGGGTGATACAGCGCTTGATGTCCAGAGACAGGCGAATGCGAGTCTCGCTCATGTTCAGAGGTGGGGAATCGGAAACAAGCTCAAGTTTGCGCCACAGAAAACTAAAGTGATGGTCGTAACAAATAAGTTAAAGTATGATTCGCCACTTCTGCACATGGGCGGGGGGGACATTGTCCTGTCTCGGGAGATCAAGATTTTGGGGCTCACAATTGACGACAAGCTGACGTTTAATGCTCACGCCGCGAACGTAACGAGGAAAGCATTAAACTTGTACAAGCAGCTTTCAAGAGCCGCTAAAATCAGCTGGGGTCTGAAGCCCGAAATTATCAGGACCATATACACCGCAGTGGTGGAACCGGTGATTATGTACGCGGCTAGTGCTTGGGCACCGGCTGTAAATAAAGTCGGAATTAAGAAGCAGCTCAACACTGTTCAGCGGGGCTTTGCGCAAAAAATTATCAAGGCGTATAGGACCACATCATTGAACTCGGCCCTGTTGCTCTCCGGACTGCTTCCGCTGGATCTTCGGATTCGGGAAGCAGCCTCTTTTTATGAGGAAAAAAGAGGATACTCCCTGAGAGTAACAGGGGACCGAGAGATCGAAAAACCGGTCCCTTACACCGAAGTACCACACCCAGCCAGTCAAACAGGTACAGAGTTCAACTGTGTGGTGAACGATGCAGAAATGGACCAGCAAGGACTCGCTTGTCCCAAAATCTTCACCGACGGAAGTAAAATCCAAGGGAAAGTCGGTGCAGCGATAAGCCTTTGGGAAAATGGGATAGAGGTGAAAGCCCAAAAGTTTAAACTGGATCATTTCTGCACCGTTTACCAGGCCGAACTGCTGGCCTTGCGCAAGGCCTCTGAGCTGGCTATAAAACATCATGCAGCCGTTGTCGAAGTCTACTGCGACTCCAGATCAGCCCTGGAGACGGTTACCCGAGGCGTGTCCCTCCATCCCTTAGCATTCGAGACCCAGAAGAATATACAAACGTTAAGGAATAGTGGGAAAGACCTTAAATTGTTTTGGATAAAGGCGCATGCGGGGATGGAGGGAAATGAGAGGGCTGACGTGTTAGCAAAAGAGGCAGCCATAAGAAGCAAGACGAGACCACACTATGACCTGTGTCCGGCTTCATTCATCAAGCGACAAATCCGAACGGAGTCGCTTGACGAATGGAACACGAGATACAGATCGGGCGTAACAGCCTCCACAAGCAAAATATTCTTCCCAGACGCAGTAGCAGCGTATCATATCATAAGAAAAATTAAACTTGACCCTATTTTAGTACAAGTGCTAACAGGTCATGGCGGGTTCTCCGAGTATTTGAATCGCTTCAAGTGCAAGGAGAGCCCGGCATGTCCCTGTGACCCCTCCAAAAACGAAAGCATACAGCATCTCATCACAGAGTGTCCAATATTTGCAGTCAATAAATACAACATAGAAGCTGAAATGGAAATTGAAGTTAAATTAGAAAATATACCAACAATCATGGAAAATAAAATAACAAGAAATAAATTTTTAAAATATTGTAAGGAAATAGCTGAAAATGTAATAAGAAAGAACAAAGTCTAAAGCAGAAGATATACTTTAATGTATTATGAGAATATATTAAAAGTAATCGATGTAAAATTGAAAATTGTAAAATAGTCTGTAACCTTAGTTAAAAAATAGAGATAAGGAGGTAAAAGAGAGTAAATGATATTAGAAGTAAATTGGAAATGTCAGCGTAGAAAAGTAGTAAAATGTAATTAGATCTAAGATGGCTGTAAAATAAAGATAGTGAATGATAAAACAAATATGAAATAGCATTAAAGATAGAATAAGAATAGATAATGTATTAGTTAGAAATAAGTATAGATTTATATAAGATGGTATGAAAAATTGGAAACACAAATTGTATTGGTTAAGAATTAGAAATAAGCTAGAATAAGATGTAATGTAAAGAATAATAAAAACAAATGTGTCCAGTGTTATCCCTGAAATAAAATAAAAATAAAACAGGAGAAGTACAGAATAGGGACAAGTAGAAGGGCGTCCTACCCTTAAGACAGAAAGATGAATGAATGAAAGAAAGATAAAGTATGTAGAATGAAAGTACGAGAGGAATAAAAGCGAGAACTGGTATGAACGTAAATACCATCATAGATAAGATCTCTGATGACCAACGTCGGAGGAACACTAGGAACAAGGGGTTGGCGCTGCATTGTCCATATGGAACAACGACGCCGAGACCAGAGCCCTGAAACTTGCACTGCCGAACTACTGCACGGTTTACCAGGCTGAACTTCTGGCATTAGCAAGGGCGACCCGCGAAATAACAAAGTTGAAGGCGTCTTCCTTCGGGGTTTTCAGCGACTCAATGGCGGCTCTTCAAACGATTACAAACCCCGGTTCGCTTCACCCTTTGGCGGTAGAAGCAAGGGATCATTTAAGAACTGCATCCCACCAAAACAAGTTAGTAAACTTGTTTTGGATCAAAGCTCACGTGGGGCTACCGGGAAACGAAAGAGCCGACCAGTTAGCAAAAGAGGCCGCTGAAAGCTCAAAGAGGAAACCCGACTACGATCGATGCCCGATCTCATACATCAGGAGAACTATACGCACAGCAACGCTTGATGAGTGGGACGGTAGATATAGTGCCAGTAATACCGCATCCGTTACAAAATTATTTTTACCGGATGTGCGGACGGCTTACGGTGTTGTTCGTAAGATAGGTACCGATAACTTAATTACGCAGTTAATGACGGGGCACGGTGGATTCTCCGAGTACTTGCACCGATTCAAGTGCAAGGGGAGCCCATCGTGCATCTGTGACCCGGACGCTAGCGAAACAGTCCCACATATACTTTTTGACTGCCCGCAATTTACAAACCACCAGTTTAACGCCGAGAACATACTGGGCATGGAAATTACAAGAGAAAACGCTAAAATACTGTTAAAAAATAAAAATGACGGAATTTTCATAGACTATTGTAAATATGTAAAGAAAAATATAATTTTCTTTAATTTCGATTTTGCAACAAACCTCTTCGAGCCGGACTGTGACATGACAAATGAATTTTGTAATCTATGGTAAAAGTAACCGATATGCGTCTCGAGGTAGTTGTGAGAAAATGATTTTTAGTTAAATACTTAAAAGAATAATCTAATTGTGATTTAGGAACAGACATTGCGATTATTAACATTAAATGTCGTTTCTTTAATTACAGGTATGTAAGATTTTGTAACTAAAACACTTTATTTTATGTGAATTTTATATGTAAAATAAACCCAATCTTTAATTACAGAGAAACAATTGTGTTTAATTGACTGTGTCGTCCAAATCACAGAAAAATATCTTATAAAACGACATTTATTGACAGAAAATGGAAAAATTTAAATTTACTTTTCAAATTAAACCAACAATTGACGGAAAGTCAAATTATATCGCCATAACGGCAATTGCCACACAAGATGACAAAGTTTTCTTAATTCCTGAAGTGTATCAAGCAGTATCACTTCACAAACATATCCAAACCTCGAAAACATTCACTACTGTGAAAAATACATTGAAAAAAAGGTATCAAACGAGAAATGTTTGGATAAAAACGACAGAAGATATGTTACAAACATATGTTGATGAGGATGGCAACATGATATTTCAGGACCAATTTCTAGAGGAAACTACCCAAGAACAATTGGCTATTGCTGATAAAAAGTGTTCAGACGATCCTATAGTAAAAATTTTGGAAAAATTAGTTGAAGGTCAACAAAACAAAGAAAAAGAAAACATTAAAAAGTTGGCTGACCGGTTTGTAATTGGAAAATTTGACGGAAAAAATACAAGTGCATATCAGTGGATGGAAGTATTTGAAAAAGAATGTGCAAGGTTTGATATTGTAAAAGAGGAAGAAAAGATCGAAATCTTCAGATTATTTCTAGAAAAATCATGCAGAATTGCGATTATTAACATTAAATGTCGTTTCTTTCATTACAGGTATGTAAGATTTTGTAACTAAAACACTTTATTTTATGTGAATTTTATATGTAAAATAAACCCAATCTTTAATTACAGAGAAACAATTGTGTTTAATTGACTGTGTCGTCCAAATCACAGAAAAATATCTTATAAATATATTGTAAGAAAAGTCATTGATCGAAACAAAACCGCATAAGCAAATATGCTATCTTAATATAGTACAGTATATTATAGGTTAGCATAGAAATAAGACTTATAAATTAGTAAAGGTGAAATAGCATAATTACAATGTTAAGAAAAAATAGGATAAGTAAATATGTGTTTATAAAAGGAAAAGCAAAAATCTGTTCCTCACTCCCCAATCTCTGAAAGCCTAGAATAAGTATAGAAATAAGAAACCCTAGTATTAATAATATAATGTAGACCAAATAAAAGATGGTATAAATGTAATATTAAAGGTAGATATATTTTTGTAATGTTAAGCTAAAATAGGATAAGGTGAACATGTGTTTATAAAAGAAAAACGAACCAAAACTGTTCCTCACTCCCCAATCTCTGTAAGGCTAGAATAAGAATAGAAATAAGAAACCGTAATTGTTATTATCATAATGTGCAGACTAAGTAAAAGATAGTATAAATGTAATCTTAAATGTAAAATAGATGTAAGCGTAGATATATTTTTGTAAAGATAAACTTGGAAAATAAAAACTGTGTTCCTGATTTCCCTAATGCATCCGAAATGAAAGAATAAAGAGAAATAAAATAGAAAAAGGAATAGATATATAAAATAGAACCTAACCTAACCTTTTTTTTTTTTTTTTTTTTTTTTTTTTTTTTTTTTTTTTTTTTTTGCGGTGAAAAATGCCTAATGCATACCGCACCGTCCGGGGAGACGGTTTGGTTATGTGGGGCTTGCACCCACTAAAAAACACCGCCGTGAGCCTACTGTCGCCTTTGCGGACGGGCCGCGAGAACTGCTACGCATGACGTTCGCGACCCATCCAGCGCTGCCCGTCTCCGGGCACCAAACTCCTTTGGCGATGTCCGGGCTCACCTGAGACATCGCCTCCACTCGTGAGGGCCATGCAAAGCGATGACGATAGACTCCCCGATCTATCGCCCGCTGGCACCTCCTAGGGCGGCATCAGGTCGCCATGGCGCCTCCTCCGCCGCCCTGTCCTCCTGCGACGAATCGCGTCAGCGAGGGAGTCTTCCTCCCTGACGCGCTCCGCCGCCTCCTTCTGCGAGACGACATCCTCGCAAAAGGTCGCCACCGCCTCCCATGCCCCCCTGCTGTCGACCATGGCCTTGGTCACGGCCGGCAAGGAGAGGTCTGCTCCGATTGCTGCTACGAGAGCACGGCGCTGCACCACCCAAGCAGGACAATGCTCGAGGGTGTGAAGCGCCGTATCCTCGTTGCAGCCGCACTGGTGACACACGGGAGTCGCCTCCCGTCTAGCCACTTTGTGCAGGTATTTGCCAAAGCAGCCATGCCCTGACAACACCTGCACCAGACGGAAGGACAACGTCCCGTGTCGCCTCCGCACCCATTCCTCCAGGATCGGCTGGATAGCCCCCACTGTCCAGTGTCCTGCACTGGGCGTCTCCAGCCTCACCCTCCAAATCCGCAGGGTTTGGGCTTGGGCCTCCCTACGCCACCTCGTGACCAACTCAGGCAGCGGGCGTCTGCCACTCTCCGCCTGCAGGTCTGCGCTACGCCAATAGACCTCGGCGAGCACCTGCGCCTCTAGATCCCACGGGGGCGTGCCTGCAAGGGCGCACGCCGCTTCCGAAGATACGGTGCGGTATCCGCGTATGACCCTGACTGCCATGACTCTTTGCGGTCTTCGCAGAAGAGCCTTATTTTGTGCAGACAGGGACTCCGCCCACACCGGAGCCCCGTAGAGCGCCATCGAGCGGATCACCCCCGTGTAAAGCCGTCGGCAAACGACGTTCGGTCCACCCAGGTTCGGCAACAGCCGGCTGAGGGCGGACGCCGTGCCAATCAACTTCGGCGCAAGCTGAGCGAAGTGCTCGCCGAAGTTCCACCTCCGGTCTAGGACCAGGCCCAAGTATTTCATGCTTGCCCGCACTGCTATTGTCGCACCACCAATAGTGAGGTGTGCGCCAGCCGGTGGCCGACGTCGGGGCGCATGAAATACCAGGGCCTCCGTCTTCTCGAGCGCAACCTTGAGGCCGAGTGCCTCGATTCGTCCCACGACAAGGGACGTGCCCTCGACGGCCGAGCGTGCCGCTTCTTCGTAGCTCCCTCCCCGGGCCGTAACGAGAGTATCATCAGCGTAGCAAATGATGCCCTGCCCCGGGGAGAGCAAACAGCGCAAGGCCCAGTCGTAGCCAATGTTCCACACGAGTGGACCCAAGACCGACCCCTGTGGAACACCGCACGTGATGGCCCTGCGCACAACTTGGCCGTCGCGTCCCTCGTAGCAGACGAACCGACCCTGCAGGTAGTCTGCTACCAGCTGTCTCAGGTAGACGGGCACCTGATGGTAGCGGAGCGCCTCCTCGATGCAGCTGAATGGCAGGGTGTTGAACGCGTTGGCGATATCTAAAGATACCGCCAACAACACCCCTCCCTGAGCAACTGCATCCTTCGCCTCAGCCTTAAGGCGCAAGATGGCGTCCACTGTCGAACGCCCTGCCCGGAAACCGAACTGGGCGTCCGACAAGTTCGGGCCAACTGCCTCTAAGTGCCGGACGATGCGGGTAGCGAGAATCTTCTCTAGCATCTTCCCCGCCTCGTCCAGCAAGACAATTGGCCTATACGCTGATGGAGACTCCAGGGGGCGCCCCAACTTCTGCAGCAGCACCAGTCGACCCTCCTTCCAGGCCTTAGGGAACCGTCTCGACGTCAGACAAGCGTCAAACAGCTCCCTAAGCCTGTCTTCCAGGGCCGCTTCCAGAGCCAGGGCCAGCGCCCTTGCAGGCACTCCGTCCGGTCCGGGGGCAGTCCTCTTGGACCGCGCCCGCAGAATTGCTGCCTCCATCTCCGCGTCGGAAATTGGGGGAGTCTCCATCTCCGCATCTTGCTCAGCCTCTGCATCGGCCATGGTCGGGGAAGGGTGATCCGCCCGATCCGGGAAGAGTGTCTCCACGACCCTGACGAGGAACTGAGGCTGGAGGGTTTCCGTCAGTGGGGGGCCTTGGGCGCGAAGTTTCTTCCGCGCCGCACGGTACGGACGCCCCCAGGGATCCCGGTTCAGATCCTCCAGTGCCTCAGCTCTCGACTGCTCTTTCCCTCGACAGATCGCCAACTGCAGAGCCCTCCGGGCATTACGGTATGCCTCATGCAGTTGGGACTGAAGAGTCTCCAGCTCTTCATCGCGGCGGCGCAACCTGCGTACCTGTGAATAGGTTCTCCGGGCAATTATACAGGCCGCACGGAGGTCTGCTATCTCCTGGGACCACCAGTAGACCGCCCGCTTTGGAGGTTGTCTTCGGGAGCGAGGCATGGCTGCATCGCACACAGCCGTCATGGCGCGGCGAAAGCAGTCAGCCGCGACATCGACTCCCTCTGCAGCAGGCAGTGAGGACAGCCAAGCCTCTACAATGGCTGCTTCCTCTAAGAGATCCCCGTCAAGCCGCTTCAACGCCCACCGCGGGAACTGCCGAGCGTCAGGTCGTGGAGACACTGTTGGGCCCGAGGAGGTGGAGACATCCATACAGATGTACAGGTGATCCGATAGCGTCTCCACACTCTCTAGGACCCGCCAACCCTGAACCCGTGCGGCGACAGCAGGCGTAGCGAACGAGAGGTCCACTATTGACCCCCCATGCTGCCGAACGCACGTGTTAACGGAGCCCCTGTTTAAAAGACAGAGGCCCGCAGCTGTCGCCCATTCCTCGACCGCCGCCCCCCTGACATCTGTCCCGGGGGACCCCCACGCGATGGATTTCGCGTTGAAGTCCCCCATTACGATGACGTGGGACGGCATCATTCGTCCAACCGTGGTCCCGAGGCGGTCCAGGAAGTCCTCAAACTCCGCTAGGCTCCTGTTCGGGGAGAAATAAACTCCGAAGAGAATCATGTCCCCCCAGGTGGCCGCAACAAATCCTCGACTCCTCTCTCTAATGGAAAGTGGTGCCAAGGAGCTGATAATTGCGACAGAGCCGTCCATGTCACCTACCCAGTCAGGGCGAACTGGGATGAAATACGGCTCCGACACTACGGCCACACCAATCGAGCGCTCTGCCATGGTCTGCAAAACCAAGTCCTGCGCACCGGCGCAGTGGTTCAAGTTCGCCTGGAGGAGAGAATGATTACGGACCAGGTCCATAATTAGTCCGTAACCATTATCGCCCCCTGCGACGGCTCTTCCAATCGCACTGCGCCGGAAGTGGTCGAGTCCCTGGTAGATCGGACTGGTGGCTTACAGTCCTTTCTGCCGGCGGCGTGGTTAGCCGGTCGTCCCGCTGCCGCGCATAGTAAGCAGTGCGGGTCAGCAGAACACGCGGATGCCAGATGCCCCGGCTCACCACAGCGGAAGCAGTGCTTGCTTAGGTCGACGCCTGAGTTGCACTTCCGGCATACATGACCCAATCCCCAGCACATGTAGCACCTCATGGGCCGAGCGTCGAGAACCACGACCCTGGCAGAGCTCCAACCCACCAAGAGTCGGCCGGCGTCGGCCAGGTGCTTGGCCACTGCGACCGGGCACTGGGTCCAGACAGAGCTAGCGCCTCCCGGGCCAGGTCGGATTGGACCGACTCGGACTGCATCCGGAGAGCAGCCAGTCTTACGTGCGATCGCGTCCTGCACGTCCTGCCCAGTCACAGAGTCGTCGAGGCCTGAGATGCGCAGTTCAGCGCACTTCATGGGCCTGGAGACCCTGACCTCCTCTGCGAAGATCGCTCGCAGTTTCTCTGCGACACGGTCTGCCCCCGCAGTGCCCTCGGCCCCTGGGAACTCCAGCATGCGGGCGCCGGTTAAAGCCTGTCGGAACCTGACATCCGTTATGCCAAGCTCCTCCAGGTTCACGGCTTGCCTAGCCTTGGTAAGGACGGCCGCGTACGTGACGCCTCTCTCCACTGCTTCCGGCTGCAGAGTAAGCACTACCGCAGCGGACCTTGGCGCACGGAGTCCTCGCTTGGCATTTTTCTTGCGCCTGGACCGCTTGTTTCCCTGAGCGACAGGGGCCGCCGCAGTCTTTTGAGATACGGAAGGAGAAGAACCTTTGTTCTTCTTCTTCTTCCCATTCCTCTTCCTCCTCACCACGGTCTGCCAGCCCTCACTGGTAGACGCCGATGGGTCTGCATCGGGGGCTCGCGTGGCGGCCGTTGGAACAGACCCACTCGGAGGAGCTTCTCTCTGCGTCTCAGGCACCTGAGGAGCCACGGGAGGCAGCCTGTTACCTGCACCACCAGCGCCACTAGCAGCAGCAGCCGCATTTCTGCGGTCTGCTGCCAGTGGCGGACGAACGGTCCTCGCTGGCAGGAGGCGGTCCTCGATGCCCGCAAATCGGGCATCCATCATTTTCCCGATCTGAGAGACGATGGCATGCACCTGCATCTCGCTTATAGGTGGCCCCTGCTGGTGTGACTTCTCAGGAGCAGAGGAACACCTAGAATCTTGGGGCTCCGCCTGCGACGGTCCTTCCGGTCGCACCCGGAGACCCACGACTTCCTCCCGAAGAGCCACCATCTCCTGACGGAGGGCATCGACCTCTTTTCGCAGTCGGTCGTTCAGCAGGTGGAGCCGTCGGGTCTCCTCGCTGGAACTCCTGCTGGCAAGGCCCTCTATGGCCAGTCTGACCCGCTCTGCTGCCTCTCTGATGGCCCGCTGACTTGTGCCCTTTAAGTTTTTGGACTTCCGAGTGGTATCCAAAACCACCTCGATGTCCATTAGGGCTCGTTTTTCAAGTTCCTCTGCAGAGGCAGAAGAATTCTGCCCCATGAGCGGAACCTCAGCGCTGACAGGCGCCTCCGCACTCTCCTCTACAGCCGTGTTGGCGGCCATTTGGCATGCCGGCGACACGCTTCGGCAGTCCGACTCGCTCTCCTCAGAGAGTGAACCACGTGAGGTGCCGGCTCGGAGGAACCTACCCCTCCCATCTCGGGCTGGTCTCCGCCCTCTGCTTGTCGCCGCCTTGGAAGGTACCTTCCGAGGTGGCAACATCTCCTCGTTCTCATGAGGCCGCTTGAGAGGTCCTATAGATGCGAGTGTTTCGGGAGCACGACCCGACAACTCAGCACCAAGGCGACCCGGACCTCGCTGGCCGCCTACCTCTACCATAGTGGTGTCGCTTGACAACGCGCCGTCCACTGTACTATGTGCTGTGTTGTCGGACTCCAACAACACATTCACCCTCTCATGAACCACCTGTGGTTCTGCTGGAGCCACTGCTCCCGTCCTCTGTGACGCAGCGCCAGAGTCTGCCACTGCGTCCGCCTTCTCCACCAACTTATTTTGTTTTTTGTTTTTTAAATCATCCATTTTGTTCCCACGAGTAGTAAGGAATTATTCATCAACCTAGGCAGAGCCTTTTACCTAGGTAAGCCTAATACTGTAGGGTGCGGCAGGTGCCCTACAGGGGAAGCGCTAATGACTGGACACCCTCCAGCCATTCATCCTCTCGCCACGCCTCGAAACTTAGGATTAGGTGGTTTTTTATCTTAGAGGTATCCTTCCTCTGGGCCAGGCGGTTAAGCCAAGCCCCCGACGGTGGCATTAGACATGCCTCCGTTCGCTGTCCGGCCAACCCGGCTCAGCGAACCCGCCGAAAGTTGTCTCTTCTAAGAATGCTCCTAGAAGAGAGACAACGAATGCCACGTTGGTGCGCCTGCACCTCAGCGGCATGGTCACGTCCTCCGCTGTGCCCTCTGCTTTTCAGAGGGACACGCGGAAGAACGCCTCGTAGGTCCAGGTTGGACCCCTCCCCAGAATATTAGCCACGACAGTAACATTCCCCGAGGAATAAGAATTTCTTCTCATTATTCGAGGAAGGATACTGCCGCGCCCAGGGTGCACCGGCCCAGCAGCTGCTCTTCCCTCCAGACGTATCGAGAGGGACCAGCAGCCACTAGGCACACGTGGAGGAATTCTGACGCACCCCAACCTAACCTAACCTAACCTAACCTAACCTAACCTTTTTTTTTTTTTTTTTTGTTGCCGAGGTGGAAAATCCACACGGATGTCCTCCGCCCTGGGGCGGGTGGAGGGGTCTGTCAGACTCTAACCGACTAAAAACCACCCCGGTGTTCCCTTCCCACACTTGCACCGGAGATCATGGGAACTAGTGCGCCTTCCACGATCCCCGGCTAGTGCTGGCCCGCCTCTGCAGGCCACCTCATGTTTGCGGAGGGAGTGAGGTGTACTCCCCCCGCAACGCCAATAGGGGCGCGCGCGGAACACTACGCGCCACCGCCTCGGGTCCAGTTATTCGGCGGGGCGGCGGACGTCCCCAAGTCCACCGTCCCTCTGGACCCGTTTAGGGGGGCCGGAAGAGGGCGTTGTCCGCCCTCCTCCGACGCCCGACACGTCTGCTGCGGGTGGGGAGAGCGGTCTCGACCTCCCTCAACCTCTCCGCAGCCTCCTTCTGTGAGATGACCGTTTCACAGAAGGAGATCACCGCATCCCACGACTCTGCGCTCCCAACCATCGCGCGAGCGACGGCCGGCAGCGACAGGTCGGCTCCCACTTCTGTCACGAGGGCACGGCGCGGCTCCTCCCATGCGACACACTCTGCCAGCGTATGCCGCGCCGTGTCCTCCAGACAATGGACGCAGTGATGACACCGGGCGTCCGGCTCCCTGTTTATGCGACACAGGTATTTCCCGAAGCAACCGTGGCCCGAGAACACCTGCGTCGCCCGAAACGACAGGGAGCCGTGCCTTCTCTCGAGCCATTCCTCGAGCACTGGTCGGATCGCCTCGATGGTAGCGAGGCCGGCAGTAGGGCGCGAAAGCCTCTCCCGCCACTCCGCCACCATGACCTCGCGGAGCTGAGACCGACGCAGATCAATCTCTCGCTGTATCGGTCCACCGCCCCGCGTCCGCACCTCCTCGCGCCACCGGTACAGTGACGCGAGGACTCTCGCCTCTAGGTCCCAGGGTGGCGACCCGGCCAGTGCACAAGCCGCCTCATAGGAGACTGTGCGATACCCCCTGACAGACCTGACGGCCATCGCCCTCTGCGGCTTTCGCAGGATCGCGATACTGCTGGCCGTCAGGTCAGAGGCCCACACCGGGGCCCCGTACAGGGCCATGGATCGCAAGACCCCCAGGTACAATCTCCTACAGGCGGTGCTCGGGCCCCCCAGATTGGGAAGCAGCGTTGCGAGCGCGCCCGCCGCGCCCATCAACTTGGGCGCCAGCCGCTGGAAGTGGGGGCCGAAGCTCCAACGAACCTAACCTAACCTAACCTAACCGAGCGACGGCCGGCAGCGACAGATCGGCTCCCGCTTCTGTCACGAGGGCACGGCGCGGCTCCTCCCATGCGACACACTCTGCCAGCGTATGCCGCGCCGTGTCCTCCAGACAATGGACGCAGTGATGACACCGGGCGTCCGGCTCCCTGTTTATGCGACACAGGTATTTCCCGAAGCAACCGTGCCCTGAGAACACCTGCGTCGCCCGAAACGACAGGGAGCCGTGCCTTCTCTCGAGCCATTCCTCGAGCACTGGTCGGATCGCCTCGATGGTAGCGAGGCCGGCGGTAGGGCGCAAAAGCCTCTCCCGCCACTCCGCCACCATGACCTCGCGGAGCTGAGACCGACGCAGATCAATCTCTCGCTGTATCGGCCCACCGCCCCGCGTCCGCACCTCCTTGCGCCACAACCTAACCTAACCTAACCTTTTTTTTTTTTTATTTTTTTTTTGTTGCCGGGGTGGAAAATCCACACGGATGTCCTCCACCCTGGGGCGGGCGGAGGGGTCTGTTGGACTCTAACCGACTAAAAACCACCCCGGTGTTCCCTTCCCACACTTGCACCGGAGATCATGGGAACTAGTGCGCCTTCCACGATCCCCGGCTAGTGCTGGCCCGCCTCTGCAGGCCACCTCATGTTTGCGGAGGGAGTGAGGTGTACTCCCCCCGCAACGCCAATAGGGGCGCGCGCGGAACACTACGCGCCACCACCTCGGGTCCAGTTATTCGGCAGGGCGGCGGACGTCCCCAAGTCCACCGTCCCTCTGGACCCGTTTAGGGGGGCCGGAAGAGGGCGTTGTCCGCCCTCCTCCGACGCCCGATACGTCTGCTGCGGGTGGGGAGAGCGGTCTCGACCTCCCTCTGTGAGATGACCGTTTCACAGAAGGAGATCACCGCATCCCACGATTCTGCGCTCCCGACCATCGCGCGAGCGACGGCCGGCAGCGACAGATAGGCTCCCACTTCTGTCACGAGGGCACGGCGCGGCTCCTCCCATGCGACACACTCTGCCAGCGTATGCCTCGCCGTGTCCTCCAGACAATGGACGCAGTGATGACATCGGGCGTCCGGCTCCCTGTTTATGCGACACAGGTATTTCCCGAAGCAACCGTGCCCCGAGAACACCTGCGTCGCCCGAAACGACAGGGAGCCGTGCCTTCTCTCGAGCCATTCCTCGAGCACTGGTCGGATCGCCTCGATGGTAGCGAGGCCGGCGGTAGGGCGCAAAAGCCTCTCCCGCCACTCCGCCACCATGACCTCGCGGAGCTGAGACCGACGCAGATCAATCTCTCGCTGTATCGGCCCACCGCCCCGCGTCCGCACCTCCTCGCGCCACCGGTACAGTGACGCGAGGCAACCTTTTTTTTTTTTTTTTTTTTTTTTTTTTTTTTCTCGATGTGGAAATCCTCAATGGATGTCCTCCGCCCTGGGGAGAGCGGAGGGGTCTGTCAGACTCGTACTGACTAAAACCACACCGGTGTTCCCTCGCACACTTGCGTCGGGGAGCAGCGGGAACTGATGCGACTTCCGCTGCCCCAGACTAGTGCTGGCCCGCTTGACCTGCGGGCCTCGTCCCGGAGGGAGTGAGGTGTAAGACTCCCCCCGCTACGTCATGAGAGGCGCGCGTGGAACACAACGCGCCGCCGTCTCGGGTCCATTGTAATAGGGGGCGACGGATGTCCCCGAATCCGTCGCTCCTGGACCAAACGCGAGGAAACCTAACCTAACCTAACCTAACCTTTTTTGCCTGCAGGGCTGCCCAGGATCTGCTGATGCAGACCATGGCTGAGTGGTTGGTGGACTTGGCGGTGGTCGCCGAACCCTACTCGGTCCCTGGCCGTTGGCTGGGCGACCGAGACGGCTTGGTGGCGTTGGTGTCGCGGTCTTCCACAGACTCCCCTCCCCTCTCGCTCTTAGAGAGGGGACCGGGATACGTGGCCGCCGCGTGGGGAGACATGGCCCTCGTGGGGGTCTACTTCTCCCCAAACCGCCCTCTCTCGGACTTTGAGGATTTCCTCGAGATCCTCACCGCAGTCGTAGGGAGGGTTGCGCCGCGCCAAGTCATAGTGTTGGGTGACTTGAACGCCAAGTCAATGGCCTGGGGCAACCCGGCCGCCAGTTGCAATGTCCGGGGGCGCGCCGTTGAGTTTTGGGCGACCTCATGCGGTGTGTCCCTCCTCAACAGGGGGGCGGTCCACACGTGTGTGCGGCAACAGGGTGGGTCGGTGGTGGACGTCTCGTTTGCCACCCCCGCGCTAGCCGCCCGCGTCGCCAGCTGGCGGGTAGAGATGGTGGAGACCTTGTCGGACCACCGATATGTGCGGTTCGACATCTCCACCCAGGCGGGTGGGATGGCCCGCGCTGGGCCATCTCCCTTCCCACGGTGGGCACTCACCCGCCTGGATCGGGAGGCAGCCAAAGAGGCGGCCTTTCTCCAGGACTGGCTGTCGCCCCCTGTCGAGGTCCTGGACGTGGATTCCGCAGCGGTCCGGCTTAGGGGGTCCCTGACCGAGGTGTGCAATTCCAGCATGCCTCGGTCTCGCCGTCCGCCTCCCCGCCGTGCCGTCTATTGGTGGACACAGGAGCTTTCGGAGCTCCGGGCCGCCTGCGTGGCGGCCAGAAGGGCATACGCGCGTAGCCGACGGCGCAGTGCCCAGAACCGAGTCCGGGCAGAAGAGGACCGCCTATACGCCTCTTACCGAGAGGCCGTGACGGTTCTCAAGTCTGCAATGGGCGCTGCAGAAGACTCGGCGAGGGCAGAGATGCTGGAGGGTCTCGACAGGGATCCTTATGGGAGACCATACAAAGCGGCGCGGAGCCAGCTACGCCCCTATGGTCCCCCACTGACGGAGACACTCGAGCCAGCGTTGCTGGATGGGGTGGTCCGGTCCCTGTTTCCGCGCAGGACCGACTTCACCCCACCAACGATGGATCCCCCGCAGGGGGCGGTTTTGCCGGAGGAGGAGGTCCCCCCGGTGACGGCGGCGGAGTTCTACGCGGGGGTTCTCAACCTCCGCGCGAAGAAGACGGCCCCCGGACCGGACGGTGTCCCCGCACGGGTGGTGGCGATCGCCGCCTCCGAAATGGAGGACAGGTTTCGGGACCTTTTCAGCGCGTGCTTTACGACTGGGAGGTTCCCGAAACTGTGGAAAGAGGGACAGCTATGCCTCCTCCGAAAGGAGGGACGCCCGGTGGACTCCCCCTCGGCATACCGGCCCATCGTCCTGCTCGATGAGGTCGGTAAATTGTTCGAGGGTATTGTCGCCTCCCGGCTTGATAGCCATTTGCGGGAATTAGGGCCGGACCTGTCGGACGCCCAATTCGGTTTTCGTCGAGAGCGTTCGACGATCGATGCGCTGGCCCTACTCAAGGGCAAGGTGAAGGAGGCGGTGGAGACGGGGGACGGAGTGTTGGCAGTGTCATTCGACATTGCCAATGCATTCAACTCCGTGCCCCACTCGACGATATTCGAAGCGCTCCGGTATCACGGAGTGCCCCAGTACCTGCGGAACCTCCTGGCCAGCTACTTGGAAGACCGAGAAGTCCTCCTCGTGGACAAGACGGCCACGGTAAGGCGGTACGGCGCAGAGTCCGGTGTTCCACAGGGGTCGGTGCTGGGGCCCCCCCTGTGGAACATTGGGTTCGACTGGCTCCTGCGGGGAGCCCTCCTCCAGGGCACGAGTGTCATCTGCTACGCGGACGACACTCTCCTCACTGCCCGGGGGAGGAACTTTGGGGACGCGGCCTGTCTGGCCTCGGCTGGCGGATCCTTGGTTGCAGAGAGGATCCGCCGCCTGGGATTGAAGGTGGCGCTGCACAAGACCGAAGCCGTATTCTTTCGCGGGCCTCGGCAGCGCTGCCCTCCCGACGCCCACATTGTCGTAGAGGGCGTCAGAATAACGGTCCAGTCGACGCGCCTGTTGAAAGCCGCGGACGCCCTCTCATGGCTCCTCCCAAACCTGGGGGGGCCCATGGCGAAATGCCGGCGCCTCTATGCCGGCATCTTGCGGAGCATGGCCCTTTACGGGGCACCCATCTGGGCGGACTCCCTCCATAGGAGGGAGAATGCGACCGCCATCCGCAGGCCCCAACGGGCCATTGCACAGCGGGTGGCGAGGGCCTACCGCTCGGTGGGCTTTTCGGCGGCGTGCGCTCTGGCCAGCACCCCTCCTTGGGAGTTGGAGGCTTGGGTGCTAGCCAGAGTATACGAGTGGAAGGCGCGCCGTAAGGCGCTCGGAGAGCGCCCCGTCGCCGAAGAGCGGGAGGCCGTGCGGCGAGAGGCGAAGGACGCCATCGTCCTCCACTGGACGGAGGACCTCGCCACCGCCGCCTTTGGCCGCCGGACGTTGGACGCGCTCGGTCCGGTCCTGCGGAGCTGGCTCGAGCGGTCCCACGGTTTCCTCTCGTTCCGTCTGGTCCAGGTGTTGTCCGGGCATGGCTGTTTCGGATCGCACCTGCACCGGATCGGGAGGGAGGAGACCCCGGCGTGCCACGACTGCGGCGCGGCGGAGGACACGGCGCAGCACACCCTTGAGGTGTGCCCGGCTTGGTCCGAGCTGCGCCGCGGTCTGACCGCGGTGGTCGGACCGGACCTCTCGCTTCCCGGCGTGGTCAACGCCATGCTGGGGAGTGAGGAGGCCTGGGCAGCGGTCGCCTCCTTTTGCGAGGACGTAATCTCGCAAAAGGAGGAGGCGGAACGCGCGCGGGAGGACGATCCTCTCGCTGCGCCGCTCCGCAGACGAAGAAGGGGGAGAAGGCGCCGTCCTCTCCCTCCTCATGGTGGCGACGGGCGGGCGACAGGCACGGGGGTGCTTTCGCCCGCATTGCACCCGTCACCACCTTCGTCGGTCATTCCCGGGCCCGTCCCCCTCCCCACGGGGAGGGTGTGAGGGGTCCGCCATGAAGGGCAAGGGCAAGGGCCTCGTCGGCGGAGGACTGGACGTAAAGGCTGTGCCGGTTTCCCAGTCCCCCGCCACTAAGACGAAGTGGGAATGTCGCTGGGTCGTTTTAGTGGGTATACCGGGTCAGACCGGGGAGTCCCACATAACCCCCCATCCCCCGATGGGAGGGTATGCGTAATGCATTTTTTCCCAGCGCAAAAAAAAAAAAAAAAAAAAAAAATAAGGTTAGGTTAGGTTGGGGTGCGTCAGAATTCCTCCACGTGTGCCTAGTGGCTGCTGGTCCCTCTCGATACGTCTGGAGGGAAGAGCAGCTGCTGGGTCGGTGCACCCTGGGCGCGGCAGTATCCTTCTTCAAGGCATGAGAAGAAATTCTCATTCCTTGGGGAATGTTACTGTCGTGGCTAATATTCTGGGGAGGTGTCACATAGTTCGTCGTGCGATTACTCACGGAGCGGGTTTATCGTGCGAGGTGCGATGTGTATCAGGGGTCGGGGATATTGTCATGTGCCGTGCGATGGCTCACGGAGCGGGCTCATCGGACGGTACGTGACTAGGATTCACTCCTCGAAGTTCTCGGGGAGTGAATCGGGGAGGGGTAAAAACGTCGTGTGCCGTGTGATGGCTTACGGAGCGGGCTCATCAGACGGTACGTGATAAGAGATTCACTCCTCGAAGTTCTCGGGGAGTGAATCGGGGAGGGGTAAAAACGTCGTGTGCCGTGTGATGGCTTACGGAGCGGGCTCATCACACGGTACGTGATAAGAGATTCACTCCTCGAAGTTCTCGGGGAGTGAATCGGGGAGGGGTAACAACGTCGTGTGCCGTGTGATGGCTTACGGAGCGGGCTCATCAGACGGTACGTGATAAGAGATTCACTCCTCGAAGTTCTCGGGGAGTGACGACATGGGTGTCCGCGGCCGCCGTTGGCTTTTTAGCCTTCGGCAACCTCGTCGACCCCGAGGCCGAGGAGCCCTCGGACCCAACGCCCCGGTGGACCCGCTTCCGCGACCGACAGTCGTCTGCATCCGACACAGTGATAAGCGAGTCGTTGTCAGACGACTCGTTTACCCCTCCAAAGAAACTAGCCGCAGACGGCGCGCGGCTGGTCTCTGACGCCGGAGCGTCGGAGTGGCCCTGAGAAGGGCCCTTTGGTTGGCCCTGAGAAGGGCCTTTGGGTTGGCCCTGAGAAGGGCCTTTTTGTTTTAAAAATCGCCCGCAGGCGTCCCGCGTAGGGTTAGGCATAGCCTCCGCAGGATCGTAGGTCACACAACAAGACAAAGATAAAATACGCTACGATGGCACAGAGCACTTTGGCCAACCCAGTCTGCCACTCCGTTACGGAGGTCAGAACTGGGCTGTTTCCAGGGGACACGACGTGGACGTAAGCTCTGTGGGGGGGTCCCCGTACCTAACCTTGGGAAAAAATGCATTACGCATACCCTCCCATCGGGGGATGGGGGGGTTATGTGGGACTCCCCGGGCGAACCCAGTATACCCACTAAAACGACCCAGCGCATTCCCGCTTCGTCCGAGGTGGCGGGGGACTGGGAAACCGGCACAGCCTTTACTTCCAGTCCTCCGCCGACGATTGCAAGGCAGACCCCTCACACCCTCGCGGGTGTGTGGGTGTCGGGAATGACCGACGAAGGTGACGGGTGCAATGCGGGCGAAGGCACCCCCGCGCCTGTCGCCCGCCCGTCACCATGAGGAGGGAGGTCTCGACGCCATCTCCCCCTTCTTCGTATGCGGAGCGGCGCAGCGAGAGGATCGTCCTCCCGCGCGCGCTCCGAGAGAGGGCGGTTTGGGGAGAAATACACCCCCACCATCGCTATCTCTCCCCACGCGGCGGCCACGTATCCCGGTCCCCTCTCTAAGAGCGAGAGGGGAGGGGAGTCTGTGGAAGACCGCGTCACCAACGCCACCAAGCCGTCCCGGTCACCCAGCCAACGGCCACGGACCGAGTAGGGTTCGGCGACCACCGCCAAGTCCACCAACCACTCAGCCATGGTCTGCATCAGCAGATCCTGGGCTTTCCTGCAGTGGTTGGTGTTCGCTTGAAGGATGCGATGTTCGACTGTGTCCATCAGTCGGACATCGCACCCTCCTCCGCAGCCGCCGCAGGAACGGCGGTGTTAGCGGCAAAAGCAGGCGCAGGCCCGGTCGGCGCCTGCGCTTTGCCACGCTTAGGGGGAGGAATACACTTCCTCCCCTTCATTACGTGGCCTGATCGGCGGCTTCTGGCGGCACACACCGCACAGTGCGGCGTGGCGGCCTTGCAGGAGGCGGCTTTGTGGCCCTCCTTGCCGCAGCGGTAGCATGTGTCCGTCCTGTCTACCTTGGACGGACACAGAGGCCTGGTGTGGCCGATGCCGAAGCACCGGAAACACCGCAGAGGCTGGTCCTCGAGTGCCCGGACTGTGCCCGAGCTGAACCCGACTAGAAGCCGTCCTTTCACAAGGACGGCTTTGGCAGCGGCGATTGGGCACTCGAGGCGGATGGTGCCCATACCACCGCGGCCGGGCCTTATGTCCCGGCCTTGGACCGCCGCGGCGCCACAGCTCCCTACCGCTGCGACCGCCGCCACCACCTCCTCCTTGGTGACGGAGTCATCTAGCTCCGTCACCTCAATGGCCACCGACTTGACCGGCCGGGCCACCTTGGCCGAGTCCGCGATGACCTCTTGCAGCTTGGCTGCAAAGAGGTCTGCATGGGCACTCCCTTCTGCCCCCGGGAACTCGAAAATTCGAGCCCCGGCTTGGGTCCGCCGGCAAACACACTGCCGATCCCCAGTTGGGTGGGATCGGCATTGGCACGCGCCCGTACCAAAATAGACGCGTACGTCTCCCCACGCTCCGCAGCCTCCGCGGTGAGCGACACCACGACGGCTGCGGTTTTTGGGGGGACTAGCTGTCTCTTTCCCCTCCCTCTCCCTTTTCCCTTCCCATTTCCCTTACCGGTCGTCTGCGACTGGCTGCGAGCGGTGGTGGCGGGGACGACAGGGACGGCTGTTTCCGTCTTCTTCCCTTTGCCTTTCCCCTTACGGACCACTTCCGTCCACTCGTTGGACGGGGTGGTCGAAGGCAGAAGGACGTCTTCCACCTGAGAGGAGGAGGACGGCCCCGGCTCGCACTGCCTCTTATCCGCCGAAAGCGGCGGTCGGAGGCGTTTCTCCGGTAAGAGCCGGTCCTCGATGCCTGCTAAGCAGGCTCTTGTGAAGGCCCTCTCCTCCATTACAACCTTGCGGATGATATCCTCAAGGTTGGAGGAGGGGCCGTGGCATCAGCTAGCTTCTGATGAAGCTGGCTGACCTCCGACTGCAACCGATCTATTTTCGCCTGCAGTTGCCGCGTCTCGTCGGTGGCCTTCCGCCGAACCAACTCCGCGACGACACCGCGCATGCTCGCGGCCCGGCTCTTGAGGGCCTTCTGAAAGGTCCCCTTTAGGTTGGAGGACTTAGAGGCGACCTCCACAATCTCCCCCTCGTCCTCCTCCGCCATTCTCTCCAGCTCGGCCAGAGAGTGGTCCGCGTATAGAACGCGGGACGACCCGTAGCCGGATCTGACCCGCGCGACTTGCGCCCGCTTCTCCTTTGCAACGACCTGCTCCTCCAGCTCTTGCTGAAGCTGCGCCCGCCGAGCCAGATCCAACTGGCGTTGGGCGTCCGCGAGCCCAACGACGTGGGTATCCGCGGCCGCCGTCGGCTTTTTAGCCTTCGGCAGCCTCGTCGACCCCGAGCCCGAGGAGCCCTCGGACTCACCGCTCCGGTGGACCCGCTTCCGCGTACGGGAGTCGTCCGCGTCCGACACAGTAACAAGTTCGTCGTCAGACGACTCACTCACCCTTCCGAAGAAGCTAGCCGCAGACGGCGCGCGGCTAGTTTCCGACGCCGAAGCATCAGGGTGGCCCTGAGAAGGGCCTTTTGGTTGGCCCTGAGAAGGGCCTTTGGGTTGGCCCTGAGAAGGGCCTTTTGGTTTTAAAAAGCGCCCGCAGGCGTCCCGCGAGGGTTTAGGCATAGCCTCCGCAGGATCGTAGGTCACACAAGGCAAAGATAAAATACGCTACGATTGCACAGAGCACTTTGGCCAACCCAGTCTGCCACTCCGTTACGGTGGTCAGAACTGGGCTGTTTCCAGGGGACACGACGTGGACGTAAGCTCTGTGGGGGGGTCCCCCACCTTTTTTTTTTTTTTTTTTTTTTTTTGCGGTGAAAAATGCCTAACGCATACCGCACCGTCCGGGGAGACGGTTTGGTTATGTGGGGCTTGCACCCACTAAAAAACACCGCCGTGAGCCTACTGTTGCCTTTGCGGACGGGCCGCGAGAACTGCTACGCATGACGTTCGCGACCCATCCAGCGCTGCCCGTCTCCGGGCACCAAACTCCTTTGGCGATGTCCGGGCTCACCTGAGACATCGCCTCCACTCGTGAGGGCCGTGCAAAGCGATGACGATAGACTGCCGTGTCCTCCAGACAATGGACGCAGTGATGACACCGGGCGTCCGGCTCCCTGTTTATGCGACACAGGTATTTCCCGAAGCAACCGTGCCCCGAGAACACCTGCGTCGCCCGAAACGACAGGGAGCCGTGCCTTCTCTCGAGCCATTCCTCGAGCACTGGTCGGATCGCCTCGATGGTAGCGAGGCCGGCGGTAGGACGCAAAAGCCTCTCCCGCCACTCCGCCACCATGACCTCGCGGAGTTGAGACCGACGCAGATCGATCTCTCGCTGTATCGGTCCACCGCCCCGCGTCCGCACCTCCTCGCGCCACTGGTACAGTGACGCGAGGACTCTCGCCTCTAGGTCCCAGGGTGGCGACCCGGCCAGTGCACAAGCCGCCTCGTAGGAGACTGTGCGATACCCCCTGACAGACCTGACGGCCATCGCCCTCTGCGGCTTTCGCAGGATCGCGATGCTGCCGGCCGTCAGGTCAGAGGCCCACACCGGGGCCCCGTACAGGGCCATGGATCGCAAGACCCCCAGGTACAATCTCCTACAGGCGGTGCTCGGGCCCCCCAGATTGGGAAGCAGCGTTGCGAGCGCGCCCGCCGCGCCCATCAACTTGGGCGCCAGCCGCTGGAAGTGGGGGCCGAAGCTCCAACGGCTGTCGAGCACCAATCCCAGATACTTCATGGTGGATTCGACAGCGATTGGAGTACCCCCGACCACAATATGTGATCCCGGCGGCGGCGCCCGCCGGGGGCCGTGAAAGACCACGGCCTCCGACTTGTTGAGGGCCACCTCCAGGCCCAGGCGCCGTATGCGGCCCACAACCTGTGAGACCGCAGCCGTGGCCAGCAACGCTGCCTCCCTGTACGAGCTCCCCCGGGCCGTGACCAGTGTGTCGTCCGCGTAACACACCAGGGCCACCCCCGGTTGGAGCTCACCTCTCAGCACCCAGTCGTAGCCGATGTTCCACAGGGGTGGGCCGACGACCGAACCCTGTGGAACACCGCACGACATGTCGCGCCGGCCTCCGCCGTCGCGTCCCCTGTAGGTGACACACCTTTCCGCTAAATAAGCCCCAACGATGCGGCGGAGGTACGGGGGCACCCTGTGATAACACAACGCCTCCCGAATGCAGCTCCAGGGCAGGGTGTTGAAAGCGTTAGAGATGTCCAGGGACACCGCAAACATCACCCCGCCCCGGGACACCGCTTCCTCCGCCAGGACTCTTACCCGCATTATGGCGTCCACAGTGGAGCGCCCATGCCGAAAGCCGAACTGGCTATCGTCCAGATCCGGCCCCTCTCTGTACAAGTGGCCGGCGAGGCGGGCAGCAATAATCCGCTCGAAAAGCTTACCCACCTCGTCCAGCAGCACTATGGGCCGGTATGCGGATGGCGAATCCGCTGGACGCCCCGCCTTCTTGAGCAGGACCAGACGACCCTTTTTCCACTCACTAGGGAATTGGCCCTGCTCAAGACACGCTGAGTAGAGTCCTCTCAGCTGGGGCTCTAGCTCTTTCAGAGCGAGGGCAAGCGCGACACCAGGAACTCCGTCGGGTCCCGGGGCAACGGTTTTGGCCCGAAGCCGCGTTATTGCCGCCCTCATCTCTGCCTCTGTCACCTCGGGGACGCTGACGTCCTCCTCATCCGTTGGCTCTGTGGCTGTGGGCAAAGCCATCGGCGGCGGTACATGCTCTTCTCTAGCAGGGAAGAGCGTTGCGACCACTTCCTCCAGCAGCTGAGGCTGCAGACTCTCAGTGAGTGGGGGCACCCAGCCACGAAGTTTCCCTCGGACCGCTCGATAAGGGCGCCCCCACGGATTCACGTCAAGGGTCGACAACATCTCCTCCCTGGCTCGAGTCCTAGCCTCGCCGACGGCCAGCCACAGAGCCTCCTTGGCCGCGCGGTACACCTCATACAGCGCGGCCTCTTCCTCCGGAACCCGACGACGTCTCCTCCGGTATCGGGTGTACTGGCGTCTCACCTCCACGCACTTCACGCGCAACTGCGCGATGACGGCGGACCACCAATACAGCTGGCGCCTTGTGGGTTGGGTGACGCGGGGCATAGACGCATCGTAAATTTGCGTCATTGCCCCGCGGAACCACTGCGCCTCCGCTTCGACGTCGACGGGTTCGTTTGTCGTTGACTCCCGGACCCAGGCCTGCAGGATTGCGGCCTCCTCGAGAAGCTCCCTGTCGATACGCTTATATGACCAGCGAGGACCATCCATTTGCGGGGCCGTTGGGCGACCGGCGCCCGCAGTCTGGGCGGAGACGTCAAATCGAATATATCGATGGTCCGACAGCGTCTCCACCTCTACGGCAACTCGCCAGTCGCGCACACGGCTCGCAATAGTGGGACTTGCGAACGACACGTCCACTATGGACCCGCCCCGCTGCCACACGCACGTGTACACCGAGCCCCGATTCAGGACGATCAGGTTGGTCTCGACCGCCCACTCCTCCAACACCTCACCCCTGGGATCGGTGATCGGGGATCCCCATGCCGCAGACTTGGCATTGAGATCCCCGAGCACCAGCACCGGGCGAGGATGGAACCGGCTCACGACGGCACCTAGCTCGACAAGGAACTCCTCAAAGTCAGCGAGACTCTTGTTGGGGGAGAAATACGCCCCAATTGTGACTATGCCGTCCACGAGGGCAGCCACCCAACCGTGTCCTCGCGGCGGACTGTCAAGAGTCCCGCCAATGATGGCCACCGAGCCGTCCAGGTCCCCTACCCAGTTATCGCGGGGGGGGACAAAATACGGCTCGGCGACCACAGCCACGTTGATTAACCACTCCGCCATGCTCTGGAGCAATAGATCCTGAGCTCTGGCGGCGTGGTTAATGTTCGCCTGGAGGAAACGGTATTGTGCCATTAATGACATTCCATTTCCTCGGCTCCTCCTTCCCTGGGTCGGGAGTCGGGCTGTGGGAGAGATGCAGTTTCTCCGACAGCTCTAGACCTCTTGTTTTTAGACTTGGGTGCCTTGCAGGCCTTCCCGCCAAGTCTGTGCTCCGAGCGTTTCCCTGCAGCTGCGCAAAGGCTGCAGTTTGGCGCTTCAGAGCACTGGGCCGCCTTGTGGCCAGGTCGACCGCAGCGGAAACATAGTTCACTGCGGTCGACCTGTGCAGTGCATTGTGCCTTGACGTGCCCCTTTTCTAGGCACCGGAAGCAATTCAAAGCCCGCTTAGGCAGGAGCTTGACCCTGGCAGACACCCAGCCTACCAGGAGTCGCCCGCCATCTGCAACCTTGTTCGCAGCCGCGACCGGGCATCGCACCCAAACAGTGCCCAGCCCGTCCGTGCCGCTGTGAATTTCGCCCGCCACCACGCTGTCTGGCGGACACCCACCGGTTTGGGCCATGGCCGCCACTACTTCCTCCGGGGTTACCGAGTCGTCCAGGCCTTCCACGCGCAATTCAGCCGTGACCAATGGCCTGGACACTCGGGCGTCCTCTGGCTTGAGGACTTCCCGGAGTTTGGCAGCCAACTTGTCCGCCCTCTCCTGCCTTCCGGCACCCGACACCTGAAGCATCTTGGCACCCGTAGCTGCCGTCCTGAAGACGAAACCAGCCGGGGTGCCAAACTCGCTAAATTGAAGCTTCTGCTTCATTTCCGCCAGGACCGACTTGTAGGTCACTCCCCTGCTTACGGCTTCGGGCTGCAGTGTAATAACTACAGCCTCGGAGCGTGGGGTAGTGACCCTGGGTGGCCTCGTGCCCTCTGATCGAGCCGGTACCTGGCTTGGTGTCGGCGTCCGCGCGTTCTTTTTGCGCCCCCTCTTCACCACCGTCGTCCAGGCCTCCTGGGTGGGAGGTGCGGTCGCCGATAGCACGGCCTCTTGGGAGGTAGGAGGTGCGGTTGCAACCGCCGTCTTCTTCCTCCTCTTCCTCTTCTTTTTGCCGCGGCCCTCTCCACCCACCGTCACATGGGCGGGAGAAGCGGTCGCCGGCGGCTGGGACGTCGGAACGAGGGGTGCGGACGCAACCTGTTCGGGCGTCCCCGAACCCGCCGCGGGCTTTTTGCCCCCCTCTGGCGGTTTTTGCGTGATCTGCGTGGGCTTTGTCCTCGCAGCCTCTTCTATCCTCCGCCTATCCGCCGCAAGCGGGGGCCGGAGGATCTCAGCTGGGGGCAGTCGAGACTCGATTGCCTCCAGGCGGGCACTCACCATGCCCCCACACTGCACCATGCAGATTCTCGCCACCCTCTCTACGTTGTAGTCCGACAAACTTTGAGTTGGTGGCGCCGCATGTGCAGGGGCCGACGAGGGAGCCGCCTGCTGCTGCCCGACATTTCGCAAAGCGGTAAACTGCCGCTTGAGGTCCTCCAGCTCGGCTCGGAGACGGCTGTTCTCCGTCCACAACCTCGCCGTCTCCTCCGAGGTCGTGTGGTCATGTAGAACCTGAACCGCCTCCCTGATCCCCTCTGCCGCCTCTTTGAGGGCGCGCGTGAATGAGCCCTTCAGGTTGCCGGATTTGGTGGCAACCTTCAGGACAATGTCCACGCCGTCCATCGCTTGGCGACTGAGAGCCTCTGCTGTCAGGCTCTCCCCACTGACCGCCTGGGCAGACCGCCGCTCTCGGGCCTGTCGGGCCATTTCGGCCACCTCATCGGCCGCGACCGCTCTATTTTGAGCACGTTTCGCGGCGTTGGCCTCCGCCTTTGTGCCCACAAGAGCGACGGTGACCCCTCCAAGGTCGTCGACTGAGACCGCGGGCGAGACGCGATCCGAATCACTGACCGTCGGCGTATCGGGGCGCTGCTTTAGGAAGCGGCCCCGGGGTTCGCGTGACGCTGCCGGACTATTCGTCCCGCGACCTCTGCCTCTCTTGCCTGTGGGCATCTTGGGGGCCGGTAGGTTCTCCTCACTGGAGGACAGAACCGCCGAACCCGCGTCCGAATGGCGCGAACGCTTCCCCCAAAACTTGGAGGAAGTGGCAACCGCTTGCGGTGTGTCCTCTGACTCGGACATGCATACCCTCTCCAGAACCACGCGCGGCTCTGCTGGAGCCTCTGCTCCCATCCTTAGTGACGCAGCGCCGGAGTCCAACACTGCGTCTGCGTCCGCCACACGGCGCTCACCCGGCCTTCGGTCGGGTGGTTTAAACGAGATCAGGTCTTCGAAAGACCGTGATCTTGAGCCTCCTCGGCTCTCGTTGCCATTGGCAAGCGGAAAACGATTGCTGCCCCCCCCCAGAATACGAGGGGCATGACGATCCCGGAGGGATCGTGGCGGATTCTCCAGCTGCTGAGCAGCTGGTACCGCCCTGGGGTAGTTTTTTACAAATCGTCTTTTTCATTTTTTGTTTTTCCTTTTAAGGGTGTGGTCCCTGTCTCCCCACCTCATCATAAGTATATAAACATATTTACATATAAATATATCAAATATAATATACATACATACACATAAAATTATATATATTCCCCCCCTCCCCCTTGATCCCTTATCACGACGATTCATCACGCTCACAGTCACGTCTGATGGTCAGACGTGTACCAGAGGGCGATGAACGCCGTGATCCAAGATGAAGGAGGATCCCCAACCCTGATTCACTCCCCGAGAACTTCGAGGAGTGAATCTCTTATCACATACCGTCCGATGAGCCCGCTCCGTGAGCCATCGCACGGCACACGACGTTTTAACCCCGCCCCGATTCACTCCCCGAGAACTTCGAGGAGTGAATCTCTTATCACGTACCGTTTGATGAGCCCGCTCCGTAAGCCATCACACGGCACACGACGTTTTTACCCCTCCCCGATTCACTCCCCGAGAACTTCGAGGAGTGAATCCTAGTCACGTACCGTCCGATGAGCCCGCTCCGTGAGCCATCGCACGGCACATGACAATATTCCCGACCCCTGATACACATCGCACCTCGCACGATAAACCCGCTCGATGAGTAATCGCACGACGGACGATGTGACACCTCCCCAGAATATTAGCCACGACAGTAACATTCCCCGAAGAATGAGAATTTCTTCTCATGCCTCGAGGAAGGATACTGCCGCGCCCAGGGTGCACCGACCCAGCAGCTGCTCTTCCCTCCAGACGTATCGAGAGGGACCAGCAGCCACTAGGCACACGTGGAGGAATTCTGACGCACCCCAACCTAACCTAACCTAACCTAACCTTTTTTTTTTTTTTTTTTTTTTTTGACGCTGGGAAAAAAAATGCATTACGCATACCCTCCCATCGGGGGACGGGAGGGGTATGTGGGACTCCCCGGGTGGACCCGGTATACCCACTAAAACGACCCAGCGCATTCCCGCTTCGTCCGAGTGGCGGGGGACTGGGAAACCGGCACAGCCTTTACTTCCAGTCCTCCGCCGACGATTGCAAGTACAGACCCCTCACACCCTCACGGGTGTGGGGGTGTCGGGAATGACCGACGAAGGTGATGGGTGCAATGCGGGTGAAGGCACCCCAACGCCTGTCACCCGCCCGTCACCATGAAGAGGGAGGGCTCGACGCCTTCTCCCCCTTCTTCGTCTGTGGAGCGGCGCAGCGAGAGGATCATCCTCCCGCGTGCGCTCCGAGAGAGGGTGGTTTGGGGAGAAATACACCCCCACCATCGCTATCTCTCCCCGCGCGGCGGCCACGTATCCCGGTCCCCTCTCTAAGAGCGAGAGGGGAGGGGAGTCTGTGGAAGACCGCGCCACCAACGCCGTCCCGGTCGCCCAGCCAACGGCCAGGGACCGAGTAGGGTTCGGCGACCACCACCAAGTCCACCAACCACTAAGCCATGGTCTGCATCAGCAGATCCTGGGCTGTCCTGCAGTGGTTGGTGTTCGCCTGAGGGATGCGATGTCCGACTGTGTCCATCAGTCGGACATCGCACCCTCCTCCGCAGCCGCCGCAGGAACGGCGGTGTTAGTTGCAGCAGTAGGCGCAGGCCCGGTCGGCACCTGCACTTTGCCACGCTTAGGGGGAGGAATACACTTCCTCCCCTTCATTACGTGGCCTGATCGGCAGCCACTGGCGGCACACACCGCACAGTGTGGCGTGGTGACCTTGCAAGAGGCGGCTTTGTGGCCCTCCTTGCCGCAGCGGTAGCATGTGTCCGTCCTGTCTACCTTGGACGGACACAGAGGCCTGGTGTGTCCGATGCCGAAGCACCGGAAACACCGCAGAGGCTGGTCCTCGAGTGCCCGGACTGCGCCTGAGCTGAACCCGACTTGAAGCCGTCCTTTCGCAAGGACGGCTTTGGCAGCGGCGATTGGGCACTCGAGGCGAATGGTGCCCATACCACCGCGGCCGGGCCTTATGTCCCGACCTTGGACCGCCGCGGCGCCACAGCCCCCTACCGCTGCGACCGCCGCCACCACCTCCTCCTTGGTGACGGAGTCATCTAGCTCCGTCACCTCAATGGCCGCCGACTTGACCGGCCGGGCCACCTTGGCAGAGTCCGCGATGACCTCCTGCAGCTTGGCTGCAAAGAGATCCGCGCGGGCACCCCCTTCGGCCCCCGGGAACTCGAATATTCGAGCCCCGGCTTGGGTCCGCCGGCAAGTTACACTGCCGATCCCCAGTTGGGTAGGATCGGCATTGGCACGCGCCCGCACCAAAATGGACGCGTACGTCTCCCCTCGCTCCGCAGCCTCCGCGGTGAGGGTCACCACGACGGCCGCGGTTTTCGGGGGGACCAGCTTCCCCTTTCCCTTCCCTTTCCCCTTCCCCTTTCCCTTGTCGGTCGCCTGTGACTGGCTGGGAGCGGTGGCGGCGGGGACGACAGTGACGGCCGTCGCCGACTTCTTGCCTTTGCCCTTCCCCTTACGGACCACTTCCGTCCACTCGTTGGACGGGGTGGTTGAAGGGAGAAGGGCATCTTCCGCCTGGGAGGAGGAGGACGGCCCCGGCTCGCACTGCCTCTTATCCGCCGCAAGCGGCGGTCGGAGGCGTTTCTCCGGCAAGAGCCGGTCCTCAATCCCTGCTAAGCAGGCTCTTGTGAAGGCCCTCTCCTCCATTACAACCTTGCGGATTATATCCTCAAGGTTAGGGGAGGGGCCCTCCACCGCAGGGCTCGTCTCGGCTTGTAGTGGCCGGGCTGTGGCTTCAGCCAGCTTCTGATGAAGCTGGCTGACCTCCGACTGCAGGCGATCTATTTTCGCCTGCAGTTGCTGCGTCTCGTCGGTGGCCTTCCGCCGGATCAACTCCGCGACGACACCGCGCATGCTTGCGGCCCGACTCTTGAGGGCCTTCTGAAAGGTCCCCTTTAGGTTGGAGGACTTAGAGGCGACCTCCACAATCTCCTCCTCGTCCTCCTCTGCCATTTTCTCCAGCTCGGCCAGAGAATGGTCCGCGTATACAACTCGGGACGCACCGTACCCGGATCTGGCCCGCGCGACTTGCGCCCGCTTCTCCTTCGCAACAACCCGCTCCTCCAGTTCTTGCTGAAGCTGCACCCGCCGAGCCAGGTCCAACTGGCGTTGGGCGTCCGCGAGCCGAACGACATGGGTGTCCGCGGCCGCCGTCGGCTTTTTAGCCTTCGGCAACTTCGTCGACCCCGAGGCCGAGGAGCCCTCGGACCCACCGCTCCGGTGGACCCGCTTCCGCGAACGAGAGTCGTCCGCTTCCGACATAGTAACAAGTGAGTCGTTGTCGGACGACTCACTCGCCCCTCCGAAATAGCTAGCCGCAGACGGCGCGCGGCTTATCTCTGACACCGGAGCGTCGGGGTTGCCCTGAGAAGGGCCCTCTAGTTGGCCCTGAGAAGGGCCTTTGGGTTGGCCCTGAGAAGGGCCTTTTTGTTTTAAAAATCGCCCGCAGGTGCCCCGCGTAGGTTTTGGCATAGCCTCCGCAGGTTTGTAGTCAACAACGCAATAGAATAAAATGAACTACGAAGTCACAGTGCACTTTGGCCAACCCAGTCTGCCACTCCGTTACGGTGGTCAAACTGGGTCGTTTCCAGGGGACGCGACGTGGACGCAAGCACTGTGGGGGGGTCCCCCAACCTAACCTAACCTTTTTTTTTTTTTTTTTTTGTTTGCGCTGGGAAAAAATGCATAACGCATACCCTCCCATCGGGGGATGGGGGGGTTATGTGGGACTCTCATGTCTAACCCGGTATACCCACTAAAACGACCCAGCGACATTCCCGCTTCGTCTTAGTGGCGGGGGACTGGGAAACCGGCACAGCCTTTACGTCCAGTCCTCCGCCGACGATTGCCCTTCATGGCGGACCCCTCACACCCTCCCCGTAGGGAGGGAGACGGGCCCGGGAATGACCGACGAAGGTGGTGACGGGTGCAATGCGGGCTAAGGCACCCCCGTGCCTGTCGCCCACCCGTCGCCACACTGAGGAGGGAGAGGACGGCGCCTTCTCCCCCTTCTTCGTCTGCGGAAAGGCGCAGCGAGAGGATCGTCCTCCCGCGCGCGTTCCGCCTCCTCCTTTTGCGAGATAACCTAACCTAACCTTTTTTTTTTTTTTTTTTTGACGCTGGGAAAACATGCATTACGCATACCCTCCCATCGGGGGACGGGAGGGGTATGTGGGACTCCCCGGGCGAACCCGGTATACCCACTAAAACGACCCAGCGCATTCCCGCTTCGTCCGAGGTGGCGGGGGACTGGGAAACCGGCACAGCCTTTACTTCCAGTCCTCCGCCGACGATTGCCAGGCAGACCCCTCACACCCTCACGGGTGTGGTAGTGTCGGGAATGACCGACGAAGGTGACGGGTGCAATGCGGGCGAAGGCACCCCCGCTCCTGTCGCCCGCCCGTCACCATGAGGAGGGAGGGCTCGACGCCTTCTCCCCCTTCTTCGTCTGCGGAGCGGCGCAGCGAGAGGATCGTCCTCCCGCGCGCGCTCCGAGAGAGGGCGGTTTGGGGAGAAATACACCACCACCATCGCTATCTCTCCCCACGCGGCGGCCACGTATCCCGGTCCCCTCTCTAAGAGCGAGAGGGGAGGGGAGTTTGTGGAAGACCGCGCCACCAACGCCACCAAGCCGTCCCGGTCGCCCAGCCAACGGCCAGGGACCGAGTAGGGTTCGGCGACCACCGCCAAGTCCATCAGTCGGACATCGCACCTTCCTCCGCAGCCGCCGCAGGAACGGCGGTGTTAGCGGCAGCAGCAGGCGCAGGCCCGGTCGGCGCCTGCGCTTTGCCACGCTTAGGGGGAGGAATACACTTCCTCCCCTTCATTACGTGGCCTGATCGGCGGCCACTTGCGGCACACACCGCACAGTGCGGCGTGGCGGCCTTGCAGGAGGCGGCTTTGTGGCCCTCCTTGCCGCAGCGATAGCATGTGTCCGTCCTGTCTACTTTGGACGGACACAGAGGCCTGGTGTGGCCGATGCCGAAGCACCGGAAACACCGCAGAGGCTGGTCCTCGAGTGTCCGGACTGCGCCTGAGCTGAAACCGACTAGAAGCCGTCCTTTCGCAAGGACGGCTTTGGCAGCGGCGATTGGGCACTCGAGGCGGATGGTGCCCATACCACCGCGGCCGGGCCTTATGTCCCGGCCTTGGATCGCCGTGGCGCCACAGCTCCCTACCGCTGCGACCGCCGCCACCACCTCCTCCTTGGTGACGGAGTCATCTAGCTCCGTCACCTCAATGGCCGCCGACTTGACCGGCCGGGCCACCTTGGCCGAGTCCGCGATGACCTCTTGCAGCTTGGCTGCAAAGAGGTCTGCATGGGCACTCCCTTCTGCCCCCGGGAACTCGAAAATTCGAGCCCCGGCTTGGGTCCGCCGGCAAGACACACTGCCGATCCCCAGTTGGGTGGGATCAGCATTGGCACGCGCCCGCACCAAAATGGACGCGTACGTCTCCCCTCGCTCCGCAGCCTCCGCGGTGAGTGTCACCACGACGGCCGCGGTTTTCGGGGGGACCAGCTTCCCCTTTCCCTTCCATTTCCCCTGCCCCTTTCCCTTGACGGTCGCCTGTGACTGGCTGGGAGCGGTGGTGACGGGGACGACAGGGACGGCCGTCGCCGACTTCTTGCCTTTGCCCTTCCCCTTACGGACCACTTCCGTCCACTCGTTGGACGGGGTGGTTGAAGGAAGAAGGGCATCTTCCGCCTGGGAGGAGGAGGACGGCCCCGGCTCGCACTGCCTCTTATCCGCCGCAAGCGGTGGTCGGAGGCGTTTGTCCGGCAAGAGCCGGTCCTCAATTCCTGCTAAGCAGGCTCTTGTGAAGGCCCTCTCCTCCATTACAACCTTGCGGATGATATCCTCAAGGTTGGAGAAGGGGCCCTCCGCCGCAATGCTCGTCTCGGCTTGTAGTGGCCGGGCCGTGGCTTCGGCCTGCTTCAGATGAAGCTGGCTGACTTCCGACTGCAGGCCATCTATTTTTGCCTGCAGTTGCCGCGTCTCGTCGGTGGTCTTCCGCCGGACCAGCTCCGCGACAACACCGCGCATGCTCGCGGCCCTGCTTTTGAGGGCCTTCTGAAAGGTCCCCTTTAGGTTGGAGGACTTAGAGGCGACCTCCACAATCTCCTCCTCGTCCTCCTCCGCCATTTTCTCCAGCTCGGCTAGAGAATGGTCCGCGTATAGAACCCGGGACGCACCATACCCGGACTTGGCCCGGGCGGCGTGCGCCCGCTTCTCTTTGGCAGCAACCTGCTCCTCCAGCTCTTGCTGGAGCTGCGCCCGCCGAGCTAGGTCCAACTGGCGTTGGACGTCCGCGAGCCCAACGACATGGGTATCCGCGGCCGCCGTCGGCTTTTTAGCCTTCGGCAGCCTCGTCGACCCCGAGGCCGAGGAGACCTCGGACCCACCGCTCCGATAGACCCGCTTCCGCGAACGGGAATCGTCCGCGTCCGACATAGTAACAAGTGAGTCGTTGTCAGACGACTCACTCACCCTTCCGAAGAAGCTAGCCGCAGACGGCGCGCGGCTAGTTTCTGACGCCGGAGCGTCGAGATGGCCCTGAGAAGGGCCCTCTGGTTGGCCCTGAGAAGGGCCTTTGGGTTGGCCCTGAGAAGGGCCTTTTGGTTTTAAAAAGCGCCCGCAGGCGTCCCGCGAGGGTTTAGGCATAGCCTCCGCAGGATCGTAGGTTCAACAAGGCAAAGATAAAATACGCTACGAGAGCACAGAGCACTTTGGCCAACCCAGTCTGCCACTCCGTTACGGTGGTCAGAACTGGGCTGTTTCCAGGGGACACGACGTGGACGTAAGCTCTGTGGGGGGGTCCCCCAACCTAACCTTTTTTTTTTTTTTTTTTTTTTTTTTTTTTTTTTTTTTTTTTTTTTTTTTTTTTTTTTTTTTTGACGCTGGGAAAAAATGCTTTACGCATACCCTCCCATCGGGGGACGGGAGGGGTATGTGGGACTCCCCGGGCGGACCCGGTATACCCACTAAAACGACCCAGCGCATTCCCGCTTCGTCCGAGTGGCGGGGGACTGGGAAACCGGCACAGCCTTTACTTCCAGTCCTCCGCCGACGATTGCAAGGCAGACCCCTTACACCCTCACGGGTGTGGGGGGGTCGGGAATGACCGACGAAGGTGACGGGTGCAATGCGGGCGAAGGCACCCCCGCGCCTGTCGCCCGCCCGTCACCATGAGGAGGAAGGGCTCGACGCCTTCTCCCCCTTCTTCGTCTGCGGAGCGGCGCAGCGAGAGGATCGTCCTCCCACGCGCGCTCCGAGAGAGGGCGGTTTGGGGAGAAATACACCCCCACCATCGCTATCTCTCCCCACGCGGTGGCCACGTATCCCGGTCCCCCGCGAGAGGGGAGGGGAGTCTGTGGAAGACCGCGCCACCAACGCCACCAAGCCGTCTCGGTCGCCCAGCCAACGGCCAGGGACCGAGTAGGGTTTGGCGACCACCGCCAAGTCCACCAACCACTCAGCCATGGTCTGCATCAGCAGATCCTGGGCTGTCCTGCAGTGGTTGGTGTTCGCTTGAAGGATACGATGTTCGACTGTGTCCATCAGTCGGACATCGCACCGTCCTCCGCAGCCGCCGCAGGAACGGCGGTGTTAGCGGCAGCAGCAGGCGCAGGCCCGGTCGGCGCCTGCGCTTTGCCACGCTTAGGGGGAGGAATACACTTCCTCCCCTTCATTACGTGGCCTGATCGGCAGCCACTGGCGGCACACACCGCACAGTGCGGCGTGGCGGCCTTGCAGGAGGCGGCTTTGTGGCCCTCCTTGCCGCAGCGGTAGCATGTGTCCGTCCTGTCTACTTTGGACGGACACAGAGGCCTGGTGTGGCCGATGCCGAAGCACCGGAAGCACCGCAGAGGCTGGTCCTCGAGTGCCCGGACTGCGCCCGAGCTGAACCCGACTAGAAGCCGTCCCTTCGCAAGGACGGCTTTGGCAGCGGCGATTGGGCACTCGAGGCGGATGGTGCCCATGCCACCTCGGCCGGGCCTTATGTCCCGGCCTTGGACCGCCGCAACGCTACAGCCCCCTATCGCTGCGACTGCCGCTACCACCTCCTCTTTGGTGACGGAGTCATCCAGCTCAGACACCTCTATGGCCGCTGACTTGACCGGTCGGGCCACCTTGGCCGAATCCGCGATGACCTCCTGCAGCTTGGCTGCAAAGAGGTCCGCATGGGTACTCCCTTCTGCCCCCGGGAACTCGAAAATTCGAGCCCCGGCTTGAGTCCGCCGGCAAGACACACTGCCGATCCCCAGATGGGTAGGATCGGCATTGCCACGCGCCCGCACCAAAATAGACGCGTAAGTCTCCCCTCGTTCCGCAGCCTCCGCGGTGAGCGTCACCACGACGGCCGCGGATTTCGGGGGGACCAGCTTCCCCTTTCCCTTCCCTTTCCCCTTCCCTTTTCCCTTGTCGGTCGTCTGGGACCGGCTGGGAGTGGTGGTGGCGGGGACGACAGGGACGGCCGTTACCGTCTTCTTCCCTTTGCCCTTCCCCTTACGGACCACTTCCGTCCACTCGTTGGACGGGGTGGTTGCAGGCAAAAGGGCGTCTTCCACCGGGGAGGAGGAGGACGGCCCCGGCTCGCACTGCCTCTTATCCGCCGCAAGCGGCGGTCGGAGGCGTTTCTCCGGCAAGAGCCGGTCCTCAATCCCTGCTAAGCAGGCTCTTGTGAAGGCCCTCTCCTCCATTACAACCTTGCGGATGATATCCTCAAGGTTGGAGGAGGGGCCCTCCACCGCAGGGCTCGTCTCGGCTTGTAGTGGCCGGGCCGTGGCTGACCTCCGACTGCAGGCGATCTATTTTCGCCTGCAGTTGCCGCGTTTCGTCGGTGGCCTTCCGCTGAACCAACTCCGCGATGACACCGCGCAAGCTCGCGGCTCGGCTCTTGAGGGCCTTCTGAAAGGTCCCCTTTAGGTTGGAGGACTTAGAGGCGACCTCTATGATCCCCTCCTCGTCCTCCTCCGCCATTCTCTCCAGCTCGGCCAGAGAATGGTCCGCGTATAGAACGCGGGACGCACCGTACCCGGACTTGGCTCGGGCAGCGTGCGCCCGCTTCTCTTTAGCAGCAACCTGCTCCTCCAGCTCTTGCTGGAGCTGCGCCCGCCGAGCCAGGTCCAGCTGGCGTTGGGCGTCCGCGAGCCCAACGACATGGGTGTCCGCGGCCGCCGTCGGCTTTTTAGCCTTCGGCAACCTAGTCGACCCCGAGGCCGAGGAGCCCTCGGACCCACCGCTCCGGTAGACCCGCTTCCGCGAACGAGAGTCGTCCGCGTCCGACAAAGTAACAAGTGAGTCGTTGTCGGACGACTCACTCGCCCCTCCGAATAAGCTAGCCGCAGACGGCGCGCGGCTAATCTCTGACGCCGGAGCGTCGTGGTCGCCCTGAGAAGGGCCCTCTGGTTGGCCCTGAGAAGGGCCTTTGGGTTGGCCCTGAGAAGGGCCTTTTTGTTTTAAAAATCGCCCGCAGGCGCCCCGCGTAGGTTTAGGCATAGCCTCCGCAGGTTCGTAGTCGACAACGCAATAGGATAAAATGAGCTACGAAATCACAGTGCACTTTGGCCAACCCAGTCTGCCACTCCGTTACGGTGGTCAAACTGGGTCGTTTCCAGGGGACGCGACGTGGACGCAAGCACTGTGGGGGGGTCCCCCAACCTAACCTAACCTAACCTAACCTAACCTAACCCAGTCTGTATAGGAAATAACAATAACTGCTTATTACTTTAAGATAGGTTTCAGTCGTTTTCAGGCAAAAAGTTTTTTCAGGCCTGAAACTCACTTAGAACGATAGAACAAGTGGAGCCGATCTGCACACTAAAAGTCCGGTCTCGATACGACCATCGGTTGTGGAGATATCGGCAGTTTAAATTGTCGTTTGACAGATCGGCGGCCATCTTGGTGAGTCTTAATAGGCTCCAACTCCTAAACCGTATGAGATAAATTGATTCCGCTTTCAGTTTTGTACTCTGGGGCTGACTACCTAGCCTTCCTTTCGGTTTCAGGAGATTTGGGGCTGAAAATTTTCAGGTTCCTGAACCTGCTTTCAACAGATAGAACGGGCCAAACTGAAAAAAACAAGCCCAAACTCGGGCTTTCTGCGGCGCATGCAACCGGAGATATCGCAGATCAAAAAGTGACTTTGACGTTTACGGCGGCCATTTTGGAAAACTTTAAACACTCATATCTCCGGAACGGTGGGTCGTAGAAAGCTGGGGTTTCTTGGGTTAACTCGGGTCAGATACTAGTTACTTGGAGGAAACCGTTTCAGGCGTTTTCAGGAGAAAAAATTTTTCAGTGCTGAAAATCTGCGCATCAGGTAGAGTTCGTCGAGCACTCCCATTTAAGCCCAAACACGGGACTATTTGGCCTTGGCATTCGGGAGATACAGCTAAATATCCTTTTTCTGGCGGCCAATTTGCCGAATATCCCAAAATTTCGAACAGCTGTATCTCTGGAACCCCTTGAGATACGGAACCGTGCTTGGAGCCATTTTTGAGGGCTCGGGGAGACCTATCTGTTGATACGTATAAATCGACTCTACATAGAGAAAAATTTTTTTCCGCCAGAAACCAGGATTTGAAGATCCTGGAGCGGTTTTTTCTTGGGGAACGAGGCCATAGTGCCCAAAACTGTGAAATATATATAGGAACTCTACTAGATTATTCTGGTAGAGACTGACTCTACATAGAGACAAAAGTTATTTTTAACTTATTAATTTTATATTTATATTAGGGTGTATCACGAAGGTTTTATTGAGCCTGTCTGTAACTTCCGCTCCCTTGCGACTTGACTGGCACCTATTTGCTAGTTTTCTTGTGACTGTTTTGTTTATACTTTTATTTTATATAGACTGCACACACTTTTTACACTGCGTGCAGACCACGGCAACTTTTTGCCTCCACTATTGTGACTTCGTATTCACCTGACGCATTCCTCCGACAATGTTCGCCACACCACCAGGAAAGGCTGTAGAGGGAAGGGAGAAACAAAAATCCCCGCCAAAAACTCAGACGCTCTCGCCTAGCGTTAGTCGCGGCGTCGGAAAACAATTCTCTCCGCCAAAGTCGCAAGCGACCTCATCCAGCGTTAGGCAGAGCATTGAAAAGTTGGAGGCCGCGGAAACAGAATCACAAAACCTGACGCCATCCACCAGCAAAAGTGAAACTCAGGTACTCCCCAGACAGGTTCTCACTACGCGCTTGGCCGGAAAACAGGCTCCACCCAAACAAGTGATGCCGAACCGCCTAGCGGAAGCTAAAGCAAGCATGATGAAGGCAAGATTGAATATAAATAACTCGCGTAATTTCAGCCGGGAACTAAAAGCGAATGCCTTGGAAGCTATAGAAAAACTCTACCAGCTAGTAAAAGACGCTGACATAGAAATAAAAGACCTTAAAAAGGCAGGAAAATTGACGATAGATCCAAGCACACCTGGGAAAGAGACGCAAGATGGAATCACACACCCCAAAGATCCAACAACACCCGGGAAAGACACCCAGGGAGAAAGAAAGGAAGATAAGAGAAGTGTCATAGAATATTTGGATAGGCAAAGCCAGTTAATAGAGGAAAACAGCAAGAAGATAAAAGAATTGAAGGAAAAGATAGAGCAACAAACACAAATAATAACCTGCAAAACATACGCTGAAGTAACGACGAACCGCCCCACGCAGCATTCCCCCCCAAAAAATGCATTACACACCGTTGTTGTAACCTCACAGGACGAGGGAGACACAGGGGATGAAGTATTAACAAAAGTGAGAGAGGCGATAGATGCGAAAGAGGGCTGGGTCACAATAGATAGAACTAGGAAAGGAAAAGATAGGAAGGTCATTATGAGCTGCAGGTCCGAAGGAGATAGGCAAAAAGTGAAACAGAAGTTGGAAACTGCGGGCAAAAATCTCGTCGTAGAAGAGGTGAAGAATAAAGACCCTCTCCTAATGCTAAGGGACATCCTCTCCGTAAATACCGATGAGGATATTCTGAAGGCATTCCGGAATCAAAACCGAGGGTTACTACACGATATTAACGGCTCAGACGATAGACTTGAAATAAAATATAAGCGTAAAGCTAGAAACCCGCACACCAGACATGTCGTCATCAGCACCTCCCCCACGATATGGAGGAGAGCGACCGAAGCTGGTGCTGTATATATCGATCTGCAGCGCATTCGTGTAGTCGACCAGTCACCACTTGTACAGTGTGCGCGCTGCTTGGGTTATGGACACAGCAAAAAATTCTGCTCAGAAACAGCCGATCTCTGCAGCCACTGCGGTGGACCCCACATTAGGATGGAGTGCACCGAGTGGCGGGCGGGAAGCGAACCCTCATGCCTAAATTGTATAGCCGCTAAGCACGAATACAGTGATCATAATGCCTTCAGCACAGAATGCCCAATCCGAAAGAAAAGAGATACCATAGCAAGAATGTCTGTAGCGTACTGCTAAGGGCAGCCAGAACGACAACTCTAGATACCCGGTGCTCCAAAGCAATTTACAGCCCAAAAAACTCGCTACGGAAGAGATGCTAGTTGAGGCGGTAAAAAGGAAAGCAGCAATAGCGCTATTACAGGAGCCATATGTGGGTGGGTCTGGTCATATGAGGGCATATCGCGGGGTCAAAATCTTCCAAAATACTGGGTCAGGTACGGTCAAGGCTGCGATTGCAGTCTTTGACCCAAACATGGACATAACACAATATCCCGAACTCACCACGGATAACATCGTTGTGGTGAGTGTAGCCACGAAATTATGGAAACTCACATTGGTATCTTGCTACTTCGAACCAGACCTACCCATTGGACCATACCTGGAGCACATCACCAAAATCTTCAAAGTAATTAAAGCCGAAAGAGTAATAATTGGAGGCGACGTAAACGCTAAAAGCACCTGGTGGGGAAGCCAGTTGATCGATCACAGAGGAGATGAAGTGACGGGTGTACTACATGAATTGGACCTTCAAATACTCAACCGAGGGGAAATCCCGACTTTTGATACAATCCGAGGGAACAAGAGATACTCGAGCTATGTTGACGTGACGGCCTGCACTTCTGATCTGCTGGACCTGGTGGAAGACTGGAAGGTGGTTGAAAACCTAACAAGCTCAGACCACAATGGAATTAGCTTCTGCGTTAGGCTGAAAAAGTCAAGTGGGGTAAGTGTCATCAGAACAACCAGGCTATACAATACCAAAAAAGCAAGATGGGATGAATTTCATGAGAAATTCAACCAGCTTAAAATTGATTATGAGCTCACAAATACCGAAGTCAATAAAATCAAAACAATAGACGAATTAGATGCATTCATTGAAAAATACAATAAAGCCACTACTGAGTCATGTGATAAAGCCATCCCAAAAAAGAAAAATATTGAGACACTTACCTTACCTTGGTGTACGGAAGAGCTTGCGAGGATGAAGCACGAAGTCACCACCAGGAAACGTAGAATCAGGAACGCCGCACCGATACGAAGAGCCAAAGTCTACGAGGAGTACCGGAAACACAAAGAGGAGTATGAGTTAGCAGCGAAGAAGGCCCAGATCGACAGCTGGAAGGAGTTCTGCAGTGTTCAAGACAAAGAATCCCTATGGGATGGAATCTACAGAGTAATAGGGAGGACTGCGAAGAGGGAGGAAGACCTTCCATTGGTAGAAAACGGTAAGACATTGGACGCTAGGGGATCAGTGAAGCTGTTGGCACTAACGTTCTACCCCGAGGACCTGGAAGAGAATGACAATCCAGTACACCAGGAGATACGGACTCTCGCACAGAAGGTGAACCAGGAACAGGAGGGAGATACACAAGACCCACCGTTCACCCAAACCGAACTTCTCACCGCTATAAATTCGTTCAATCCGAAAAAAGCTCCTGGTGCCGACGGGTTTACTTCGGACATATGCAGTCAGGTAATCGGAAACGAGCCAAGTCTTTTCCTGGGAATACTAAACAAGTGCCTCGAACTACATCACTTTCCACCATTATGGAAAAAAGCTACGGTCATAGTTCTCAAGAAACCAGGGAAAGACACATACACGACCCCAAAAGCATATCGCCCTGTTGGACTGCTGCCCGTGTTGGGGAAAGTGTATGAGAAGATGATAGTTGCCAGATTAAAATACCACCTATTGCCCGGACTAAGCTCGAATCAGTTTGGCTTCATGCCACAACGGAGCTGTGAAGACGCCCTCTATAAGCTCATCCGCCACGTCGACAGAAAACTCCAAGAGAAAAAGATTATCACGATGGTGTCTCTAGATATAGAGGGCGCCTTTGACAGCGCCTGGTGGCCGGCGATAAAGGTCCGACTGGCAGAGGAAAACTGTCCCATCAACATCAGAAGGGTGATAGGTAGTTACCTTGAACACCGGAGAGTAACGGTAAGGTATGGTGGCGAGACGTACACAAAGGCGACCAACAAGGGCTGCGTCCAGGGCTCAATAGGCGGGCCCATATTGTGGAACATCATGCTCGATCCGCTACTTAAGAGCCTAGAGCGCAGAGGATACTACGTGCAAGCGTTCGCCGACGATATAGTCATGGTTTTCGACGGTACGACGGCACTAGAGGTGCAAGGGCAAGCCAATGTCGCCCTCGAACATGTTCGGGAGTGGGGTGTCGAAAACAAGCTCAAATTCGCGCCACATAAAACCAGCGCTATGGTTATAACCCGCAAGCTCAAATTCGACACTCCACTCTTGCACATGGGCGGGATCGACATTGGCATGTCTAAGGAAGTTAAACTTCTGGGAGTCACAATAGATGAAAAACTCACGTACAACACCCACGTGGCCAATATATGCAGAAAGGCAATTGGCATATATAAACAGCTCGCAAGAGCTGCCAAAGCAAGTTGGGGTCTTCACCCAGAAGTGGTGCGCACCATATACGTAGCTGTCATTGAACCCATAGTGCTGTATGCGGCGAGTGTCTGGGGTCCCGCCGCAGAAAAGATAAGTGTGCAAAAACAGCTTAGCACGATGCAGAGAGGTTTTGCGCAGAAGATGTGTAGAGCATATCGTACGGTCTCCTTGAATTCAGCTCTGGTCTTGACGGGAGTGCTCCCACTCGACCTTCGAGTACGCGAGGCGGCCTCGCTTTATAGGATCAAAAAGGGAGCGGCCGTGCCAGGGCTGGGAGACAGGGAGATCGAACGACCGACTCCAGCAATGGAAGCTCCGCACCCAGCGCGAACCTCACAGCTGGAATTGATCTGCCTTAGAAACCAGGACGACGTGGGCGAGAACAGTAACTGTGCAGTCAGAATTTTTACGGACGGCAGCAAAATTGATGGGAAGGTTGGCGCAGCGCTCTCTATGTGGGAAGGCGATGTGGAAACAAAGACCGTCAAACTTTACTTGCCGTCATACTGCACAGTATACCAAGCAGAACTACTCGCCATATGTGTGGCCACGAGGCAAATTAAGAAACATGCTTCAACTACATTTGGCATCTACAGCGACTCGATGGCGGCCCTACAAACAGTCACTAACCTCGGCGCCCTCCACCCCTTAGCCACAGAAACGCGTGAGAACATAACCAATCTTTCTCAGCAGAGCAAAGCTGTGTCTTTGTTCTGGGTCAAGGCACATGTAGGATTGGAGGGCAACGAGAGGGCCGACCAACTGGCCAAAGAAGCCGCCATCGCTTCAGCCAAAAGAAAGCCCGACTATGACCCGTGCCCCGTCTCCTTCGCGAAGCGGACCCTCAGGATGGAGTCGATTCGGGAATGGGGCGAAAGGTATGAGTCAGGCGAAGTTGCAAAAATCACCAAAATGTTTCTTCCAAACGTGTCCACCGCCTATAAAGTCGTAAGAAAGTTTGAGCCAACCTGTCAAAGCACACAACTGTTTACTGGCCATGGAGGAATTTCGGAGTATCTACATCGTTTTAAATGCAAAGCTAGTCCAGCGTGCATATGTGATCCAAACGTCAGCGAGACCGTCCCCCATATAATACTAGAATGCCCAGTGTTTTGTAGGGATAGGTATAATATGGAACACAAAATAGACACAAGCTTAACGGTAGAGAACATTAAAGATATTATGATAGGAAGATACAGGCAGGAGTTTTTAGATTACTGTTTAAAATTGTTATATAAAGTAATAGATAGAAATAAGACATAGATAATAGTATAATAATATGATATTGTGGAATATCGTAGACATTATATATACCAATTTTAATGTAGTATTTAGAAAAATTAGCAAGTAGTTGTAAACGTAACCTAAAATATGAGTTAGAATAAGAAACATAATTATCAAATGTAAGTAAAAATTTGTAGTTGTAAAGGTGGTGGGTAAATGGTAAAGATTGTATAGCAATAAGATCCAGAAAAAGAGCATAAGCCCAAGCGGCACAGCCCCAAAAAAAAAAAAAAAAAAAAATAGAATAGCAATTGGCGGTTTTTTAGCCGGTAGAGTCCGGCACTGCCTGGGTCCTCCCTTCCCAGGCGTCCATGACGGATTTTTCCCCCTTTTGCAAAATTAAAAAAAAGTAAACACAAGCTTTGACTTCAGTCAGAGGAATAAGAATAAAAAAAAAAAAAAAAAAAAAAAAAAAAAAAAAAAAAAAAAAACCTAACCCAGTCTGGCTCCAACCGCCGCCGCGAACGCCACGTTTTTCGCAACGCTCCCGTGTTAAAAATCCAAAAAAGTGGTCGGATTTCGATATTTTTGGTGTTATTCTGTGGGGTAAAGTGAAATCTACATGCCCATGTGAAAGTTGCAAACCGGATTTCAGTGTAGCTTCAGAAAAATCCAAAAAACCTCAATTTTTTGAGGTTAATTGCAGAAGAAAAAACTTAAACTGAATACGCTGCCTGAACCAGATCGGTGACCCCCCTTTTTTATTGGAGAAAGGGGTGGGCATCGCCCCCGCACACCATCTCAACTACCTGGAAACATAAAAAACCCAGGGCTTCAGCTCCTAGGCTGAAAATACCAAAAAGCACGTGGCCTGAAAATTCAGAAGGAGTGGAGCCAGACAACGGAAATTTTGCAGCCGATATCTCCTTCTTTTGTGTAGACGGTAACTGCAAAAAATTTTTATCTAACCACCACACCTGATTTTTAAGAGGACTTCGAATTTCAAAAACTTTGTCTCCTGTATCTTCGGTCCTGATCAAAATTTTGAAATTGTTCAACTGCAGACCTTGGCGCGCTCATTTGCTGATTAGAGATTTTAAGTTTTAGATTTTTAGATTAAATAGTTTTTAAATTATAAGGTATTTTATAAGGTATTTTATCGAGGTATTTTATAAGGTATTTTTAAATTATAAGGTATTTTATCGTCGGCCGCCGAACGCGCTAGCGAACGGTTCGAATGTAGGTACCCACCTACTTCCGCGACAATGTCTGTAAATACGCTAAAATGTGTGAACTGTAACATAGTGATATGTGAACTATTATCGTTTATTCAGAACAAGATAGATGTAATAGACAATGAAAGCCTAATAAGAATCTGTGTATCTGCATTTCGCGAAGAAGATGTAGTTAGTGCTAAAGAGTTGCTGTTTAGTTCTCTAAAGACTAACCAGAAGAAGATATCCAGGCGTAAAGAAGGCAAAAAACAGAGAGACTTAGAGGATATCATATGTGTTTTTAAAGTGACCGAACCAGATCTTATGCCGATCTTTGTGGCGCGTGACTTGCAAAAATTACCGCCCGTTACATTTGACCATGTCGATGTCACCAAATTATTAAAAGACTTGTTAATTGTGCGTGCTGAAATTAATGACATTAAAGGCAACTACGCAACAGTCCGTCAATTGGATGAGCTGAAGACTGAATTAGGATGTAGCAGGCTGCCAGCATCGTTGTTAACATGCAACGTCAATACAAATAAAAGAGGCGGGTACTTGCTTGATAGCGGGCCGGTTGGTCTACCGCCGGACAACACTGCGGTGACGGAGCGCTCGAGCACAGAGCGGGCTGACTCACCAAAGTATCGCTCTCTCGCTCACGCGGCCTATACTGAGGGAGATAAGCTTAGTGCGCACGCACCTGTTAATTCGACGTTGTTGGATAACGAAATGTGTACGGAGATTGAGTCAACTGTTTGTCATACAGAGTTGAAACAAACAATGAAGCCCACTATGGCAGAGACTGTAAGAAATGGCGAGTGGAGGACGATAACGAAACCAACTGACGAATGGATAACAGTGCAAAATCGTAGATCTAGAAATCGGTTTGCTGGAAGAACGGGCAAAGCGACAACGAACTTGTCTGAGAAATTTAAAGCCGCTGAAATGAAAGTCCCTTTGTTTATCTCTAACGTAAACAAGGAAACCGCGGTGGAAGATATCTGCCAATATATCAAAAAGAAAACGGAACAGGTTGTTTCACTTGAGAAAATTACTATGAAAAGGGAAAAGCCGTATAATGCTTTTAAACTATTAGTTAATAAAAGCAAGTTGGAAACATTTTTAGACGACCAGATGTGGCCAGATGGTATCACATTTCGTCGCTTTATTCACTTCAAGAATGGAAAACAAGACAGGAATAATATTATTTCCGAGAGGGATGGAATAAATAATACAATTAATGGATAGTACATCGAAATTGAACATAATAACATTCAACTGTAAAAATATTAAGAGATCTGTTAACTGTGTGCGCTTACTATGCAAAACAGCTGACATTATTTTGTTACAAGAAACGTGGTTATATCCACATGATTTATCCTTTCTGGAAAATATAGATGCAGACTTCAGTTACACCGCGAAGTCTTCAGTGGACACTTCAGCTGGGATGTGTAAAGGTAGACCTTATGGAGGTCTTGCCATATTGTGGCGAAAAAGTGCAGTTGATAACGTGTCTATAGTGCAGTGTGACAATACCCGAATTTGTGCAGTAAATGTAGTGATAAGTAACCGATACTTTATGGTTATAAATATGTATATGCCAACAGATTGCAGTGATAACTTACCACATTTTACGGAATGTTTAAGTGAAATGTATTCTATTATACAAAATAGTAATGTGGAATCAGTGTTTGTATTGGGAGATTTCAACGCGCACCCGGGTGAGTCATTTTGTAACGAACTTCTTAGTTTTTGTAATGAGCAAGACTTAGTATGTGCGGACATTGATTACCTAAGCATGTTAACGCAAACTCACACTTTTATCAGTGACGCACACGGGTGTAAGCGTTGGCTTGACCACTGTCTTGTTACACAGTCGGCAGGAAAAACAATTGTAAGCATTAAAGTTATTTACGATTCGTTTTGGTCCGATCACTTTCCTTTAAAAATAGAGTGTGATATTAATGTTATTAGAGTGAAAACTAATGTAATTAAGTATTTGTATAACGGTGTGTGTTGGGGGGAACGAAAACCAGAGGAAATCAGTCAATACTCTTCTTTATGTAACGATAAATTAAAGAAATTAGATTTTCCTAAAGAGTTTGAACTTTGTGCCGATAAATTTTGTGATAATACCCACCATAAATTTTTATTGGATAAAATGTATAGTCAAATTGTGTCTATATTAAGTGAAGCTGCTAGTATAAGCAGAACCCCAAAAGGCATTATAAGAAAAAAGGGTATAAAAGGGTGGAACAAACACGTTAAAGAATTTCACACACAGGCTAGAATTAAATTTAAATTATGGATGTGGTATGGTCAACCGAGTAGTGGTCCAATTTTTGAGGATATGACGTTAAGTCGTAAAATATTTAAATCAAAATTGAAATGGTGCATTAAGAACCAAGAAAAAATAGAAATGGATATTTTGGCTTCACTCCATTCAGAAAAACGTTTTTCATCATTTTGGAAAGGTACTAAGAGGTTACATAATACTCCAAGCCTACCAGTTAGCGTGGATGGTAAAAACGATACCGCTGAAATAGCCAATTGTTTTAAAGACCATTTTAAAGTTAGTTCACCTCTTCAGTCTGTGTCGGGGGTGCTCGATGGTGAGACATGTCGATCAGTATCACCCCTCTGGTTCCCATGTAAAGAACTAAAATCTGTGATTAAAGGCATGAAGAGGGGTAAATCACCTGGTCACGATGGGCTTAGCATCGAGCACCTTCAACATCAGCATGTTGAAGGTGCTCGATGCTAAGCCGGCACACTCTCGGCAGATGTAAACCAGCGTTTACATCTGCCGAGAGTGTTGACTATGTTATTCAATTTGTGTTTGGGACATTCCTATCTACCTCAGGAGTTACTGGATACAATTGTTGTACCTATTGTAAAGAATCGGACAGGGGACATAGCAGACAAAGGTAACTACAGGCCTATTTCACTGGCAACTGTGATAGCCAAAGTGTTTGACAGTGTGCTCGACTTACACCTCGGTGGATACACCCAGTTACACGACACACAGTTTGGTTTCCGTGCTGGGCTATCCACTGAAAGTGCTATACTTGCGTTGAAGCATACTGTCAAATATTATAATGACAGGAAAACACCTGTGTATGCTTGTTTCCTGGACCTTTCTAAGGCCTTCGACCTGGTTTCTTATAGTGTCTTATGGGAGAAGCTTCTGGAGGCAGGCGTTCCTACTGCATTAGTGTCAACATTATCTTTTTGGTATGACAAGCAGAGGAACTTCGTCAAATGGTCTGATGCATTGTCTGACCCGTATAAACTCGAGTGCGGCGTTAGACAGGGAGGTCTAACATCCCCGAGGCTTTTTAATATTTATGTCAATAAGCTGCTTGTTGAGCTCAGCAGCACTCATGTCGGATGCCATATAGATGGAGTATGTCTAAATAACTTAAGTTATGCAGACGACATGGTGCTGCTTAGCCCTACTATCAGTGGAATTAGAAAGTTGCTCTCCATTTGTGAACGATATGCCGAACAGCACGGGCTAAGATATAATCCTACAAAGAGTGAGCTGTTGGTATTTCGTGGTAGGAATAAAAGTCCAACTTTTGTCCCTCCTGTGAAGCTGAATGGTTCACTTTTGCAGAGAGTTACCCACTTTAAATATTTGGGCCATATTGTCACCGAAGAGTTAAAAGACGACTTGGATATGGAAAGGGAGCGCAGGGCACTGGCTGTAAGGGGGAATATGATATGCAGAAGGTTTTATGGCTGTTCAGTTCCCGTGAAGCTAACTCTTTTTAAGGCCTACTGCCAAACTTTTTACACCAGCAGCCTTTGGGATAATCATACCCTAAAATCAGAAAATGTCCTGCGCATTCAATACAACAATGCCTTCAGAGCGCTGTTGAGGCTTCCACCTTACTGTAGTGCGTCAGGTATGTTCGCCGATGCGCACACTGACGATTACTTTGCGATAATGCGGAAGAAAGTTGCCTCAGTAATATCCCGAGTGAGGGCAAGCAGCAACAGCATTCTGAAGGTGTTTGCAGAGAGGCTGGATGGGCCTACAATGGGGAGGTTTACTAAGCTACACGTTGGCAACAAAGTTTGATAAACCTTCCTGTGGTTGTGATTTTTCAGATTTTTTTATTTTTCTTTTTATTTTTCTTTTATTTTTCCTGCATGTTACTAATATAGTCTTTAAGGAAGATGTAATACTAACACCCTATGGGCCTTGATGCCTGACAATAAAATATATATTTTTTTTTTTTTTTTTTTTATAAGAAAATCATCTTTTCAAAAAATTTTCTATCTGGTTTTTGGTTTTTATAAATTGTATTAATTTCACATTGTAGCCCTTTATTTAACCTTTATATTGACACTTTTTTCAAAATTTTCCAACCAGTGACGCCCGAGATATCGATTTTTTACTGATTTTTGGCTATAATTCAAAATTAAATAGATAATATACACTTTTGACACCAGGACAGGGTCCAATATACTTATTGTGACCCATTTAAGCCCAAACACTGGTTGACTATCTCCCGATTTGGCTGTTTCGGCAAAATCGCGCCATCTTGGTTTTTTGGTTCCAAATTTGAAATCACGATATCTCGGGAACCGCTGGCCCGATTTCTTTCGCATTTTTACTCGAGCAAGTAGCTTACAGCCAACTTTAAGTGTAGTGGGCTTTCAGCCTGTTTCAGGCCTTTCAAATTTTAGTCGCTGAAATTGCTTTCAGGAGATACCTGAAGTGACGCCGAGTTGTATACCCAAAACCCCGTCCCTCTGCGACGAAGGGTTTCAAAGTTACGGGCATTTTAAAACGACGTTTGACAGCTCGGCGGCCATCTTGTTTAGCTTTAAACCGTCATAACTTCTGAACCGGAGGTCGTGGGAGACTGCGGCTTTCAATATTACAGTCAGGGACTCATTGCCCTTCATACTCTAAGATTTCAGGCGGTTTGGAGATAAAAAATTTCAGGATCCTGAAAGCAGTTTCAGTGGACAGCTGAACTCAGGCCGAGTCAAGAGAGCCCAAACTCGAGGGGTCTACGGCTTTTCTGAGGGAAGATATCCGTGGTCAAAGATCGTCTTTGACAGCACCGCGGCCATTTTGTTAAATCTTTGACAGGCCATAGCTTCCCAACGGAGAGTCGTAGAAGGCCAGGGTTTTCACTGGGCGTATAGGTACGACATAGAGAATAGGATAGGATAGTTTTCAGGTATTTTCAGGAAATTGAAAATTTTCAGCCTGAAAATCGTTCCGGTGGATTGGTCTCACCGAGCCAAATTCGGGAAGCCCAAACACCAGGGTTGTTGGACCGGCGGTTCCGGAGCTATCCTCTTGTAACCACTCTAGGGTTCTTATTTTGGTAAAAACCAAATTTTTCAAATTGGAATATCTCCGGAACCCCTTGGTGTAATTGCACCGAGTTTGGGTTCATCTGGAAGGGCTCGGTGGGAGCTATCTATTGGACTTGACGGATCGACTCTACATAGAGTCTTTCCAAAAACCGGTCTAATTTAGGGTTTGTTTTGACTCGGGAAGAAATTATCGACTGTTCCCCGACTGGCTCTTTGTGACCCGCTCTTTAGAGCGAAGAACCGTGACTCTATGTAGAGACTGAAGTTATTTTTAGCTTATTACTTTTTATTTTATATTTATATTTGTGTACCACGAAGGCTTTATTGAGCCTGACTGTAACTTCTGTTCTTTTGCTATTCGACTAGCACCTTTTCACTAGTTATCTTGTGACCGTTTTGTTATATCTTTATTTTTATGTTTATTTAGACTGCACACACTCTTTACACTGTGTGCAGACTACGGCAACTTTTGCATTTACTATTGTGTTTTTATGGCAGTGTACCAACCGAGTACACTGCCATACGCGGTCGCAACAACATCAGCTCCACGTAAAAAATTCGTAAAAATCGCAATTTTTGAGCTGCGCGTTTTTAATAGTTACAGTGCAGTTAGTTAGTGTCTGATTCACCAGGATTCATGTGGGCAACGTCATAGGTCATCAGGGTTAGCTGCAGCAGGTCATCAACTTTGAGGATCTACCAACACCCAGAGGTCAGTGTTTCTTTTAAACCGTGTAAATTGTTGGCGAGGCGCCGCAATTCTCCGTTCAACGACACCAAGATCGCTAAGATCTGATCACCGGCAGCGAAGTTATTAGGCATCCGAATCTGCCAAAATAACCTTCAAAACACGTGTTTTTAACCTCAAACCTCCACAATATCGCAAAATACACACGTGGGAATCCGTCACAGCAGACAGATCGGACCTACCTGAAGCCTTCGGAGCCGACCCGAGGACTTTGCCGTGCAGTGCTGAGAATCACATCCCAAGCCGCCAGGTAACCTCTAGGGAACTCCTCATCCCGTAGTCCTAGAACATCCGTGTTTGGGCTCGCCTAAACCGGGTAACTAGGGCCTTCCCCTAACCCCTTCTTATCAACCCTTTCCTTTAACTCCCCCCCCCCCCCCCCCCCCCCTCAACGACCCCCCCCCCCCTCCGTTGAATCCAGGGATCTCTAGGGTTACCCTTTGACGTAGGATACTCGTGTTTAGGCTCTTCTGGATCGGGAAATCAAGTCCTCCCCCCTCCCCCCCTTAAAACCAACCCGCCTTTTAATCCCTTTACTCCCCCCCCCTTACAACCCCCCCCCCCCCCCCCACCCACATATCCTGTTTCCATAAATAAGCTCCACACGAAACCCCCCCCCCTCCTCTCCTCCCCCCTCTAGGTTACTTCACCCCCCCGAAGCCTATCTCTGGAACCGTTAGAGATAACCATATCGAGATTAGGCTCATTCGATTCGGGAGAAAAAGTTGAACAATCTGGCCCTGGCAGAATTGCGAGGCGAAGTATTTTGAAGAAGGTTCTGCCCCAGAAATCTATCAGAATCGACCTGAGGCGCTGCACTGCAGCTAAACAGAAGCAAAGGGCACATTTGCGTCTGTTGCGCAGCGGCGTGTACTCCGGATTACAACATAGACGCAGTCCAGCAAGCGTCAGAACGCCACAACATCGCGTCAAGAACATCGAGAAGACAGCATCATCACTGCGTGCAAAGCTGTCGAAACTTATTTAGGGTGAGTCCATCACACTAAGAAAAAAAAAAAAAAAAACTTGTTGGTAATATTAACTAATACATAGTGTTACTTTTTAACTTTAAAATCCTAAGATGTCTTCCGTTCCCTCAATCCGTAAGTCAGCTGCGGAGGTCGCACCTAAGGCACGAACGTTGCGGACGAAAGTCCTAAAGAACGTAGCAAAATCCACTACATCGGAGAGGCTTACCCAACAGTCCTCCCCACGGGATCTGCCTGAAGTGTCGAAGGCAGCGTCGGAACCAGCTGCCGTGGAGGGTAGCCTAGCGTCGTCAGTCGACAACCTGTCCCTGCCGGAGAAATGCGACGCAGCAGAGATGGCGGTGTCAAAAGTAATTAATTGGGAGCAACTGGGCATATCTCCACCACACCGCATCCTGTCAGACGAGGAAAGCTCAGTCGCATCGTCCATCACCGACCATCAGGCACGAAAAAGGGCCAGTCTTCTCTACAGCACACCAAGAAGAGGGACTGGCGTAGAAATGGACATGGCGACGAGAGAGGCCAATACTCTACTACAAAACGGGAAGAGTGCTTTGGAGGCATCGGGAAATATGAAGAAGGAGTACAGGACGACTTGTCATGACAGCTTACAAGGGCTGTACGAGATCGTCCTGTCCCTGTCCGACTCTCGAGCGAGGCACAAGTATAACCTAGAGAAGGAGCGCTCTCGACACGCCCGAGAACTTGTGAAAGTGGAGCGTTCCCACAGAGAAGAGGTGTTAAATTACCACAAAAAACTCATCACCGAGCTGTGCCTCGCTCGAAATGATATTTCCGGAACCCTGAAGGAGGCTAAAGATATCCGAAACTGGCTTGGGTATGAGACTGAACAACCCTTCAGGGAAATAAGGGAAGCCAGGAAGTCTATTTAGTCGTTGACAGCGCTCGTTAAGACTGGGCGCGAAAAAGGCAAGGACCTAGACGCGCCCGCAAACGGGGACCCAAAATGGGATACCGTAGCGGCAGGCCTGACAAAGCTTGGAAACCATATAGCGAGCGTATCAAACCAGCTGGATACGCTCCGCCAAGCGGTCGAAAAGATCCGGCAGGAGCTCCAAGCACCCGCGGAGCCCTTCGTTGCCCCTCTTCTACCTCCCGAGGCCTCATTGGAACCAAAACTAGACAAACTGGCCGAAGACATAAATAACACGATGAGAATGACGAGAGCCATACTAGAGAAACCCGACATTCCTCCCCCCCAACCAGCGACACCGCTGGATCTTAAAAAATACCTCCAGCCTTTGTCAGAGAGACTGGACATTGTGTCCTCTGAATTAAGAGTACTGAGGGATAAGGAACCCCAGTTCCCGGCCCAACCAGCACCGAGCCTAGATACGGAATTCGCGGTGGAAGAAGTAAAGAGGACACTTGCTTCCATTGAGAAGGGAGTATCGGAGCTGAAGCAGCCGGAAATAATACAACAGGGTCCCAAAACCTTCGCACAGGTTGCCAAAGCGCCAAAACGACCGAACCATACTCTGATAATCTCCTCAACAGATCCAAAACACACGGGGGAAAATGTCATCGAAAGAATGAGGACAGCTCTTGACCTCAAAACCACCGGAGCAAGAGTCGACAAGGTAAGGAAAGCGCGCAACCAGAAGATCGTAGTGAGCTGCGCGAGTAAAGAAGACCTCAGCCTTGTAAAAAGTCGTGTCCAGACCACCAGTGGGCTACAAGTCCAGGAGCCCATGCCAAGCACCCCACTGATCGTCGTCAAAGGGGTGCTCTCTTCCTACACAAATGAAGAGATGGTGGACCTCCTCCAGGCCCAAAACAAACACCTTTGGAAAGATCTGGACCCGGCTGGCCTTGTCGTTAAACTGAGATTCCGAAGACGCGCGAGGAATCCCCATGAATGCCACCCGGTCTTCGAACTCTCCCCAGAGCTTTGGAAGCGGTTCACGCAGGCGGAAAAGGTACATCTAGGAATCCAAAGGTGTCCAGTAGAAGACCAGTCTCCTTTAGTGCAGTGCACCAAGTGCCTAGGCTATGGACACGGCAGAAATCTCTGCAAGGCAGAAAAAGAGAGCTGTGGCTATTGTGGCGGTGCGCACACTGGGAGAGACTGTTCAGTCAGGGCAAACGGCGGCCCTCCTGCCTGCGTGAATTGCACCAAAGTAGGGAGAGAGGGAAAAGACACGGTTCACCCAGCGTTCAGCTCTGAATGTCAAGAGAGACAGAAATGGGACAACATAGCGAGGTCGCGTGTTTCCTATTGCTAAGGACAACGACAAGAACAATGAGTCAACCACCCAGCAAAGCACAAGAGGACCGGCAGGTAAGCTAAAGTTCATCCAGGCTAATCTACAACGCTCCAAGCTTGCAACAGCAGAACTCCACCATGCGGCCGAAGAGATGGGAATCTCAATCGCACTTGTCCAAGAACCCTATGTTGGGAGAACAGGTGTGATGAAACAAAACCCCGGCACACAGGTCATCCAGTGCACTCTCAATCGACAAAAACCAGTAAAGGCGGCAATCGTCGTGTTCGGAAACAACCTGGAGGTCATTCACGACCCCCAGATTGTAACCGAAAATGTTGCAGCCGTCCTACTGAAGGCGGGTCAGCTTAAGTTTGGAGTGATATCAGTCTACTTTGAGGGTGACCAAGACATAGACCCATACCTCGTCAAAACCAAGGAGGCAACCACAAAGTTACGCACATCAAACATACTGGTGGGGGGAGACGTTAACGCATGGAGCCAGTGGTGGGGAAGCAACAGCGAAGACCACCGAGGGGCGGCGTACAATGCCTTCCTATCTGAACAAGACCTTCAGATACTCAACACGGGCCAGACTCCAACTTTCGAATGCTACAGGGGAGACAGGCTGTACCAGAGCATAGTCGACGTTACCACATGCAGTGTGTCACTGTTAGGCAGAATTGAGGATTGGCGTGTAGACAGGAAAGTAACGACATCCGACCACAACGCGATAACATTCTCATTACGCCTAGAAAAAGCGTTGGAGCCTCTTAAACCAGTCTCTACACGCATATATAACACCAAAAAGGCAAAGTGGTCGGACTTTAACACGCGCCTCAAGGCATACCTGTTAGAAAACAACATCACACCCGCCAGAGTATCTGAAGTCTCGGACCCTGAACAACTGGATGCTTTGGTCTCAAAATACGTCGACCTAATACACCGCTCGGCCAAAAAATCGATACCGAAACTGGGAAATCAGAAAACTGACTCGAGACCGCCGTGGTGGACCGATTCTCTTGAACAGTTAAAACAAGCAACACTGACCAAGAAAAGGAGAATCAGGAATGCGGTCCCTAGTCGAAGGAACCTGGTCATCGACGAGTACGCAAAGGCCAAACTAGAGTACCAAACTAGAGCAGCGGAAGCAGCAACTGAAAATTGGAAGGAGTTCTGCTCCACACAGGACCGGGAGAGCATGTGGGATGGCATTTATAGGGTCTTAAGAAAGACTGCCAGAAGACAGGAAGACACGCTTCTGAGAAACACCGCAGGCGAAACATTAAGCCCAGAGCAATCAGCGAATCTTCTGGCAAAAACTTTCTACCCAGACGACTCTGTGGACGCCGAACAACAACACCACGCGTCGGTCCGGAGACTTACAGAGGAATGTACCCCAAATGAAACCGAGAGCCTATCGGCCGACGATCCACCATTTACGCCCGCGGAGTTGGAAATGGTCCTTCAGCGACAAAACCCAAAGAAAGCTCCAGGACCCGATGGTTTGACTGCCGATATTTGCACAGCTGCCATAAATTGCAACAGGGAAGTGTTTCTGGCGCTGGCCAACAAGTGCCTGTCGTTACAGCACTTCCCAAGGCAATGGAAAATAGCTCACGTGTGCATACCCCGTAAGCCGGGCAAGGACGACTACACCCACCCAAAGTCATACAGACCAATTGGACTACTCTCGGTCTTAGGCAAAATCGTTGAGAAGCTCTTCGTAGGTAGACTGCAGCACCACTTCCTCCCGACACTAAACACACACCAATACGGGTTCATGCCGCAGAGGGGAACCGAGGACGCCCTCTATGTCCTAATGGAGCACATACGAGCAGAAGTGAAAGCCAAAAAGGTAGTGCTTTTAGTATCACTGGACATAGAGGGGGCCTTCGATAACGCGTGGTGGCCTGCCCTCAAAATGCAGATGCTACACAAAAAATGCCCCAAGAACCTCTTCGCTCTCGTATCTTCATACCTGGAGGACCGGTACATCAGGGTCAACTATGCCAGAGCGACTAGCGAGAAGGGTACCACAAAAGGATGCGTCCAGGGCTCAATAGCCGGTCCGACGTTCTGGAACCTTATCTTAGACTCGCTTTTGGAAGAGTTGACGACAATGGGGGTATATTGTCAAGCGTTCGCGGATGATGTAGTCCTCATTTTCTCGTCTCACGAGGTCAGCTCCCTGCAGCAGTCAGCTCAAAGAACGCTGCAGACAGTGTCAGACTGGGGTGAACGAAACAAGCTTCGCTTCGCCGCTCATAAAACCAACGCAATGGTGATTACGAAGAAGCTCAAGTACGACACCCCCGTAATTCACATGTCTGGCATTCGGCTGAATCTTGTCGAGGAGATCAAGCTGTTGGGTCTCATCATAGACCACAAACTCACCTTTAAGGCGCACGTGACTGCAACATGCAAAAAAGCCGCAGACATCTACAAACAACTAGCGTGCGCGGCAAGGGTGACATGGGGCCTGAACAGCGAGATAATCAGGACTATATATGTGTCGGTGATAGAGCCAATCGTGCTGTATGCAGCGAGCGCGTGGGCCCCGGCAGCAGAGAAACTGATGACGAGAAATCAGTTAGACTCGCTGCAAAGAGGCTTTACGCAGAAGATCTGCAAAGCGTACCGCACGGTGTCTCTGACATCGGCTCTCATCCTGTCGGGCCAACTGCCCCTAGACCTCCGGGTCACTGAAGCATCTACCCTATTCAAGGTCAAAAAGGGTCATTCCCAAGAGTACCTACCACCGGAAAGAGAGGTCGAGCGCAAAGCCGGGCCCCTACAGATCCCCCATCCATCGCGTCTCATAATAACTGAGTATGAGTGCCTCGAGAACATGGATCCTGAAACCCTGAGTGATCGTCAAGTAATCGGACCCCATATTTACACCGACGGCAGCAAAATCGAGGGCAAAGTCGGTGCGGCCTTTACTTGGTGGAACGAAGGCAGGGAATCCAAGTACTCAACCTTCCGCCTTGAGCCGCACAACACTGTCTTTCAGTCGGAAATGTACGCGTTATATCGAGCAGTCAAAACGGTGAGAACGTCTAGGATGGCCTCCGCTAACATACTAAGCGACTCAAGATCTTCGCTTGATTTGTTGAGAAGCCCGTCTGTCACTCACCCGTTGGCCCTTGGTATAAAAAGGCTAGTACGTGAAATCCGAGAGGAGAGCAGAGATGTGAGACTGTTCTGGTTGAGAGCACACGTGGGTTCTCCTGGGAACGAGAGAGCGGACGAGCTAGCAAAGAAAGCGGCTCTTACAAAGAAAACAGCCCCCGACTACGACAAGGTACCAATTTCCTTCATCAAGAGACAGATTCGCGAGGAAACTGTAAAGAAATGGCAGCAGCGGTACGAATCCTCCAGCACAGGTTCGGCCACTAAAGTGTTTTTCCCCACCGTTATGGCGGCAAGGAAGATTCTTAAAGGCATGGCACTGTCACCTACCCATGTCCAAATCTTGACCGGTCACGGCGGATTCGGGGCCTATCTCCATCGCTTCCACCTTAAAGACAGTCCCTCATGCGTCTGCGATCCCAATTGTGAAGAGACAGTATGGCACGTCCTTACTGAGTGCCCAAGATTTGGTCGTGAGCGAATGGACCTAGAAACTGAAATCCAGATCTCAGTTATTCAGTCCACACTCCATTCCATCATGGAGAACAAGGCCACCAGAACACCATTCTTGGAATTCGCGAGCAGGATTGTGCGAGTCGTAGCAAAGGCCAATGGATCAACACAGTTCACCCCACACACACACAACCCTACATCCACACCCGCACACAACCCTACACCCACACCCGCACACAACCCTACACTCCCACCCTCACCCACTCCCATACAAACACTTCACACCGTGAGCACAGCCGTCACCATGGACACGCCCAGCTCCAGCATTTCCCAGCCGAGCCCTCGCACCTTGGCTTTACGCCAGTTACTTACATGCGGGGAGAGTGGGCAACCTGGCGTCAGAACCCGTGGTGTGGCTCTCTTTATGAACAAGAACACCGAGAGACTCGGTATAAGCTTCTGCCGCGTGGAAAGGGGAAACAGAGTAGCCATTTCGCCGGGCCTAGCAGCGCTGATCAACGGAAGCACCTCAAAAGCGAGCATGAAACGCACGAAGTTCAACGCGTTGCCCGAAGCGGAAGTTGCCGAACACCGATACCGTGTAGTGCGATCACAAAACAAGACGATCGCACTATTCGAGTGGCGTGAGGAAACCCCGTTCGCACAAGCATGCTCCCTGCTCACCGAAATCGGACAGGCCGGCCGGTATGCAAGCGGATGCCCTCGAATAATCAGCGTGGACGCAATGGCGATTGGCTACTATAGGGGGAGAGTGGCCGATCGGTACGGATGCATCAAAGTCTCACAAGACCATGAGGTGGTAGTTTACGAGGACAGAGGGGAAGACTTAAGCTTCCTAAAAGCACCTCGTAACGATGCCAATAAGACTGCGACGGACCGCCAGGAATCTTCCAAGTCAGCCCTAAATACGCCTTCTGGCTCAGAGCGACTACAGCAGAGGCTTGCCGCGGAGAAAGCTGCTTCAGATAAGAAAAGCGACAGTTCAAGAGAGAAGGCCAAGTCCGTGAGTTGAATAAAAACCATCTCCAACCTCCTAGGTCGGCTACTAGGTGTCAACAGTGCGAAGCCAGGAAACCCCCATCAAAACAGCCAGGCGGCCGCATTACGGGAGTTCACCAGGGTTAATCCGAAACCTCCTAAAGAGCAGCGGCCAGCTCCAACTAGGGCCGATAAAGGAGAAGTCAGCCCACCGAAACTCAGGACGGCAACAGAGCCTGCAGACCACATAGCGAACGCCTTTCTCGAGTTTCAAGCCATCACTAAAGCAACAAAAGCAGTCAGTCTCATGACTTGCCAGAAAATCATGCAGTCATACCAGCTGGAGATTGAAGGTCTGCTTAAAGTAAGACTCGAAGAGGCCGAAGCAGCCATATACAACAACGTCACGTCCCAAGTCATCAAAGGAGAAATGACCGGCACATACATGGCTGCGTACAACGCTACACACGGCTTCGTGCCGTTGGACGAGTCAGCAACGTCACAAACTGGCCACATAACATTCGTGACACCCGAAAGTGACCCAATAGTGATAGTGGCCCGATGTACCAAAATAATGTTAGACGACAAGATCCTCGAACAGGCGGAAGCAATCTCGAGGAGCATAAGTCAAAGCGGAGGCTGGTCACTACCGAAAATAAAGTGGGTAAACGGCGTTCCAGGATGTGGCAAGACGACGTGGGTGGTAAATAACTTCGATAAGGATAACGACGTTATCGTCACTACCACAACTGAGGCCGCGAAAGATCTGCGGCAAAAGCTGGCGCACCAAATCGGTGAAGACAATAGAACCAAGGTGCGCACACTGGCCTCAATATTATCGAACGGGTTCAAGGGGCCACACAAATGCAGGCGCATTGTAGTGGACGAGGCTCTTATGAACCACTTTGGGGCCATAGTGATGGCTGTTCGATTGTCGGGAGCAACCGAAGTTGTCCTTATCGGCGATATTAACCAACTGCCCTACCTGGACAGGGAAAACCTGTTTCCCCTTACGTACGCCCGTCCGAACTCTGTGGCGACCATCAGCCAAGAGTTGTCCTGTACGCATCGAAACCCGATGGATGTTGCGTACGCCCTAGCAGAAGTCTATCCTGGCATTTACTCGTCGAAGAACCAAGTCCACTCCTTGCAGCTGAAAAGGTTTACAGGCGCCGATATACAAAGCTCCCTCTCCAACACACTGTTCCTGGTCCACACGCAGGAGGAGAAAAAGTCCCTCATTGACCAAGGATATGGTGTGGGTACCGGATCGAGCGTTCTAACCATCCACGAAGCTCAGGGACTAACATGCGAGACAGTCTTCATCCTGAAGACCAAGTCCAAAAACATCGTCATCCACAGCAGCGTTCCCCATGCGGTAGTGGCCGTATCAAGACACACATCCAGCTGTGTGTACTATGCCGACAACGCAGACGACGCTATAGGACGATTTGTGAGACGAGCACAGGAAGCCTCAACAAACGACATCATCAACACCAACATGATGAAGGCGATGCAACATCGGGACATGAAGGTCGTCGAGGCGCTGATACGACTCCAAAGGCAATAACCAACTATGCTTTTGACACAGGGTGGACACCCGTTTTTTTGACTTTTTTAGACAAAATTTTGACCTTGGAAAGCCAGCTGCAGCAGCCGTTCCACGGTGGAAAACCTGCAGCTGACAAAAAAAAAAAAAAAAAAAAAACCCAAAGACCATCCATTCCTTGCGTAACTTAAAAGTTCGTTACTAACATAATATTATTTTGAATAGTTTGTAAAGGTGGTGAGGCACAGCTCCCAACATGAACCTTGTCATACTCACTTAAACGACCCGCTGATGGTGGCGTGTGTGTTGGATCGTTCAATTCCCTCAAATGTGGTTGAGTAGGGCGGTGCCAATGCAGGCGTCAGTTTTCGTGAACGAACGCTGTCAGTAGAGTCCGGTCAGGTTCCGGTTGCCAGCTGTGCGTCAAATCTAATGTTGCATGTTTTAACCCTAGTACATAAGTATAATTTAACACCAAAAGTAACTGTGTAACAGGAAAAAAAAAAAAAAAAAATTACAATAATCCAAAAAAAAAAAAAAAAAAAGACAATAAAACAGTAAAAAAAAAAAAAAAAAAAACAAGTGTGATGGATTCATCAATAGTAAGTAATTAGTTTTAAGTAGAAGTAAGAAGTTGTACTCCGGAGTCACCACTTGTACGTGGAGCTCAGAGTCACAAAGAAAAATGTATTTAAACAAGGGCACGGACGCTTATGTCTGTGGATATGATTGTAAGGCAGGAGGTGGTTTTAGCTGGTTGGAGCCCAGCACTACTCAGACTGGCTCGTCTGTGAGGCAGCTTGAGTGTCCGACCGGATTTCCCCTCCTGCCAAAAAAAAAAAAACCTAACCTAACCTAACCTTTTTTTTTTTTTTTTTGACGCTGGGGAAAAATGCATTACGCATACCCTCCCATCGGGGGACGGGAGGGGTATGTGGGACTCCCCGGGTGGACCCGGTATACCCACTAAAACGACCCAGCGCATTCCCGCTTCGTCCGAGTGGCGGGGGACTGGGAAACCGGCACAGCCTTTACTTCCAGTCCTCCGCCGACGATTGCAAGGCAGACCCCTCACACCCTCACGGGTGTGGGGGGGTCGGGAATGACCGACGAAGATGACGGGTGCAATGCGGGCGTAGGTACCCCCGTGCCTGTAGCCCGCCCGTCACCATGAGGAGGGAGGGCTCGACGCCTTCTCCCCCTTCTTCGTCTGCGGAGCGGCGCAGCGAGAGGATCGTCCTCCCGCGCGCGCTCCGCCTCCTCCTTCTGCGAGAGTACGTCCTCGCAAAAGGAGGCTACCGCTGACCAGGCCTCCTCGCTCCCCAGCATGGCGTCGACCACGCCAGGAAGCGAGAGGTCCGGTCCGACCACCGCGGTCAGACCGCGGCGCAGCTCGGACCACGCCGGGCACACCTCGAGGGTGTGCTGCGCCGTGTCCTCCGCCGCGCCGCAGTCGTGGCACGCCGGGGTCTCCTTCCTCCCGATCCGGTGCAGGAGCGATCCGAAGCAGCCGTGCCCGGACAACACCTGCACCAGACGGAAAGAGAGGAAACCGTGGGACCGCTCGAGCCAGCCCTTCAGGACCGGACCGAGCGCGTCCAACGTCCGGCGGCCAAAGGCGGCGTTGGCGAGGTCCTCCGTCCAATGGAGGATGATGGCGTCCCTCGCCTCCTGCCGCACGGCCTCCCGCTCTTCGGCGACGGGGCGCTCCCCGAGCGCCTTCCGGTGCGCCGTCCACTCGTACACTCTGGCGAGCACCCATGCCTCCAACTCCCAAGGAGGGGTGCCGGCCAGAGCGCACGCCGCCGAAAAGCCCACCGAGCGGTAAGCCCTCGCCACCCGCTGTGCAATGGCCCGTTGGGGCCTGCGGATGGCGGTCGCATTCTCCCTCCTATGGAGGGAGTCCGCCCAGATGGGTGCCCCGTAAAGGGCCATGCTCCGCAAGATGCCTGCATAGAGGCGCCGGCATTTCGCCTTGGGCCCCCCAAGGTTTGGGAGGAGCCACGAGAGGGCGTCCGCGGCCTTCAACAGGCGCGTCGACAGCCCGCTGAAGTGCGGGCCGAAGCGCCACCTGTCGTCCAGCACCAGCCCCAGATATTTCATCTGGGGCTGGACCCCTATACGGACGCCCTCCACGACGATGTGGGCGTCGGGAGGGCAGCGCTGCCGGGGACCGCGAAAGTACACGGCCTCCGTCTTGTGCAGCGCCACCTTCAATCCCAGGCGGCGGATCCTCTCTGCCACCAAGGATCCGCCAGCCGAGGCCAGACAGGCCGCATCCCTGAAGTTCCTCCCCCGGGAAGTGAGGAGAGTGTCATCCGCGTAGCAGATGACACTCGTGCCCGGGAGGAGGGCTCCCCGCAAGAGCCAATTGAACCCGATGTTCCACAAGGGGGGGCCAAGCACCGACCCCTGTGGAACACCGGACTCTGCCCCGTAGCGCCTCACGGTGGCCGTTTTGTCTACGAAGAGGACCTCTCGGTCCTCCAAGTAGCTGGCCAGGAGATCCCGCAGATATTGGGGCACTCCGTGATACCGGAGCGCCTCCAATATCGTCGAGTGGGGGACGGAGTTGAAGGCGTTGGCAATGTCGAATGACACCGCCAGCACTCCGTCCCCCGCCTCCACCGCCTCCTTCACCTGGCCCTTCAGTAGGGCCAGCGCATCGATGGTCGAACGCCCACGGCGGAAACCGTATTGGGCGTCCGACAGATCCGGCCCTACGCCCCGCAAATGGCTGTCCAGCCTCCCAGCGACAATCCCCTCGAACAATTTACCGACCTCATCGAGCAGAACGATGGGCCGGTATGCCGAGGGGGAGTCCACCGGGCGTCCCTCCTTTCGGAGGAGGCATAGCTGCCCCTCCTTCCACAGTTTCGGGAACCTCCCAGCCGTAAAACACGCACTGAAGAGGTCCCGAAACCTGTCCTCCATTTGGGAGGCGGCGATCGCCACCACCCGTGCGGGGACGCCGTCCGGTCCGGGGGCTGTCTTCTTTGCGCGGAGGCTCAGAACCCCCGCGCAAAGTTCCGCCGCCGTCACCGGGGGGACCTCCGCCTCCGGTGGAGCCGCCCCTTGCGGGGGATCCATTGTTGGTGGGACGAAGTCGGTCCTGCACGGAAACAGGGACCGTACCACCCCATCCAACAATGCTGGCTCGAGGGTCTCCGACAGTGGGGGACCATAGGGGCGGAGCTGGTTCCGCGCCGCCTTATATGGTCTCCCATAGGGATCCCTGTCGAGACCCTCCAGCATCTCGGCCCTCGCCGAGTCTTGCGCAGCGCCCATTGCAGACTTGAGGGCCTCCGCAGCCTCTCGGTAAGAGGCGTACAGGCGGTCCTCCTCTGCCCGGACTCGGTTTTGGGCACTGCGCCGTCGGCTCCGCGTGTAGGCCCTTCTGGCCGCCACGCAGGTGGCCCGGAGTCCCGCCAGCTCCTCCGTCCACCAGTAGACGGCACGACGGGGAGGCGGACGGCGAGACCGAGGCATGCTGGAGTTGCACACCTCGGTCAAGGACCCCCTGAGCCGGACCGCTGCGGCGTCAACGTCCGGGACCTCCTCGACTGGGGGAGGTGACAGCCAGTCCTGGAGAAAGGCGGCCTCCTTGGCTGCCTCCCGGTCCAGGCGGGTGAGTGCCCACCGCGGGAAGGGAGATTGCCCAGCGCGGGCCGTCCCCCTCCCCTGCTGGGTGGAGATGTCGAACCGCACGTAACGGTGGTCCGACAAGGTCTCCACCAGCTCCACCCGCCAGTTTATGACGCGGGCGGCCAGCGCGGGGGTGGCAAACGACACGTCCACCACCGACCCGCCCTGTTGCCGCACACACGTGTGGACCGCCCCCCTATTGAGGAGGGACACACCGCACGAGGTCGCCCAAAACTGGACGGCGCGTCCCCGGACGTTGCAACCGGTGGCCGGGTTGCCCCAGTCTTGGACTTGGCGTTTAGGTCGCCCAACACCACGACCTGGCGTGGCGCCGCCCTCCCTACGACAGCAGTGAGGACTTCGAGGAAATCCTCAAAGTCCGAGAGAGGGCGGTTTGGGGAGAAATACACCCCCACCATCGCTATCTCTCCCCACGCGGCGGCCACGTATCCCGGTCCCCTCTCTAAGAGCGAGAGGGGAGGGGAGTCTGTGGAAGACCGCGCCACCAACGCCACCAAGCCGTCTCGGTCGCCCAGCCAACGGCCAGGGACCGAGTAGGGTTCGGCGACCACCGCCAAGTCCACCAACCACTCAGCCATGGTCTGCATCAGCAGATCCTGGGCTGTCCTGCAGTGGTTGGTGTTCGCCTGAAGGATGCGATGTTCGACTGTGTCCATCAGTCGGACATCGCAACCTCCTCCGCAGCCGCCGCAGGAACGGCGGTGTTAGCGGCAGCAGCAGGCGCAGGCCCGGTCGGCGCCTGCGCTTTGCCACGCTTAGGGGGAGGAATACACTTCCTCCCTGTACGGTACAGGTCGAACGTTAGGAATCAAACACAACGAATGCTGAGAATACACTGGTTTATTAATGTAAAGACATTGGATTATATAGGATTGCGATTACATACAAGTACATAGTATAGTGGGGACCTCACACCTCCCCCCTTATAAAGTAAACAATACATTTTATATTATAATGAGAATCCGTTGATTACAATACTAAATACGAATACATTCTTGATTACAAAAATATGGTTATAATAGTATACTATTAGGTTCATTTACAATAATACAACTTAGTGCGATTTTTATGAATAACATCAATTTTGTTGTCCTTTATAATTTCAACATTCGGTGGTATGTCTCTGACAACCACATATGGGCCTAAATATAAGCTATCTAATTTGCTACCTACTTCATTTTTAATTAAAACTAAATCATTAGGGTTATACGTTACAGGTCGCTTACTGTTATCGTATTTTTGTTTTCTATGTAGTTTTCCTTTAAGCAAATTGTCTCTAGCCTCTCTTTGTGTCAATTGTAGACGATATTTCAATTGCATTGGGTAATTATCGTAGTTATATAGTGGCTCGACATTGTTAGTTAAATTACTAGGGAGTGAACATTTCTTCCCAAATACCAATTCATATGGTGTGAATTTAGTTTCACTGTGAACCGATGTATTAAATGAAAAACACCAATATGGTAACCATTTGCTCCACATTTCGGGATGGTTATCACATTGTATTCGTAGAAAAGAAACTAGATGTTTGTGAGAGTTCTCTAGAGCACCTAGAGATTGATGGTGATATGCCGTTGAGTTTATTTTATTAATGTGTAAGAGTTTACATACCTCCTTCATTGTGTGGGACATAAATTCCGTTCCTCTATCAGTCGCAATGGCCTGTGGGATCCCATACCGCAAAATAAAATTATTAACGAAACATTCAGCTACTTCAACTGTGGTCTTGGAAGTCAGTGGATAGGCTTCAACGAATTTAGAAAGCTCGCACTGAAGTGTTAATATATAGGAGTAATTGTTGTTGTCTCGATCTAAGGGCCCGACGATATCTAAATAGATTTTCTCAAATGCATAATTTGCTGTTGATGTTATAACCATGGGTTCCTTTATTGGTAAAGAATGTTTATTTCTCTGACACTTATCGCAACGTTGTACAAATTGTGCTACATCTTTTTCCAAACATGGCCAAAAATAATATTTCTTTATATTGTTCAACATACGCCTCATGCCTGCGTGGCCACTTGTGGGCAACAGATGAAAGTCGTTCAATATAACCTTTTGGTCATCTTTATTATCTATCCTAGTTACGTTTCTTAATATGTATAACCGTGGTGTAGTTGTGCTAGCATAATGTTTTATCTCCTGTACTAATTTCCGTACAAAAATATCGTTTGTCTTGGTAACAATAAAATATAGTTCGTCAATACTTATGTGTTTACAAAACATATCAAGTTCTCTCACAAATTCGGCTGGCGTAATCTGTGATGGAGAGTCCTTATATTTAATATAAATTGTCCTTTTATCAGGAATATAGCAAAATGTAGCGCTTTCGTAATTAGTGTTCTTTAACTTTCGCATGCGATCTAACTTTTCCTTTTCAATAAACACTAGCTCTGTCGAATCCTTTGGCGTGATATGCGTCTCCACAACTTTTGGTTGATCTGGCCATTCGCAACTGGAGTCTTTATCCGTTAAAGATTGCGTAGGCGGCGTTTGTTTACGTTTTTGCGCCCTTGTCATAATACTCAATATGTTGTCATTCATTTCTTTTAAATCTTTTATGCTTATATTGATACGAGACAACGCATCCGCAGCTGCATTGTCCGTACCTTTAATATACTCTACATTAAAATTATATTCTTCTAATAGAAGCCTAAACTTCATTAACCTGCTCGAAGGATCTTTCATAGAAAATAAATAAACTAAGGGCCTATGATCCGTCTGAATTCTGAATGGTCTGCCATATAAATATGGACGATAATGTTTTATAGCCCAAACAATTGCCAATAACTCTTTTTCAATTATCGGATAATTTTTCTCCGCCTTATTCAAATTTCTGCTAGCATAGGCTATTGGTTTAAGGTCACTATTACATAGAACTGCGCCTATGGCATAATTTGACGCATCTGTCTGTATAATAAACTGATTTTGCTCCGAAAAGTCTGGATACTGCAAAACTGGTGGTGAAATAACACTGTCTCTCAGGGTTTCAAAAGCTTTCTGACATGCGCTATCCCAGATGAAGGGAACATTTTTCTTACATAATTGATTTAGAGGAATAGCTAATTGTGCGAAGTTGGGTACAAATTTCCTATAGTAATTTACAAATGCAATAAATCTTTTTAGTTCATCAAGATTTTTTGGTGAGGGATATTTTTTAACTATATCTATTTTTGAAGGATCTGGTAAAATTCCATCACCAGAAACCACATGGCCTAAATAAAGAATCTGTTTCTTTAAAAAGTCACATTTTTCTGGGTTTAATTTAAGGTTAACTTTACGCAACCGTTCAAAGATATCCTGTAAGTTTTTATTATGCGTTTCCAAGCTTGTCCCAAATATAATTAAATCATCTAGATATATGAAACATTTTTCATTAGTAAGCCCTGCTAATGCCATGTTCATCATGCGCGAGAAGGAGCCTGGGCTTGTCTTCAAGCCCATAGGCATTCGCACCATTTGGTACTGTCCGGAGCAAAATGCAGTATATTTTCTACTATCTTTTTCTAGTTCAACATTATAAAATCCTTTATATAAATCTAGATGTGTGAAATAAATACTTCCTGATAATGCATCTAATATCTCAGTCATATTCGGCAAAGGGTACTTATCGTCTTCAATCAAATTATTTAACTTCCGGTAATCAATAACTAATCTAAATTTCTTTTGACCACTACTATCCATCTTTTTGGGTACTAAAAGTAGGGGGCTCGACCAACAGCTATTACATTTTTCTATGATATTATCATCTAATAATTTATTAATTTGTTCGTTAATTTCCTTTTGTTGTGAGTATGGTAACCGATATGGTTTTGTAAAGACAGGATTGGCATTCGATTTTAAAGTAATTGTGTGTTTGTAAATATTGGTGGTCGATAGTTTGTCGCCGGGTAAGTAAAAAATATCTGCATATTTAGCACACAAATTCTCGATTGAAGTTTGTTCCTCCTCATTTAAATGTTTTAAATTCAGATGGGAAAATAATCGCTTAACCCTGTCAGCGTTTTTATCTGTGGCATTAAATGAACAAATCGAGTAATCACTCAATTTATGAATGGTTGGTTCGATATTCTTTAAAGTTACAGTATTATCTGTCGTATTTAAAATCCTAACCGGTATGAGTCCATTGCAGGGAGTGGCTAACGAATTCGCTAAGAAAACGCCTTCCTCTAATTCTTTAGAACAAATCACACATTGTTCGCTAAGATCTGTTCTTATGTAGTGTATTTGTTCACATCTGGCTGATATTTCATACATATTTCCATTCTCGCGCGCAAAAGGCAAAGTATATTTAGTACTCGTACTCGTCCATAAATCTAAACTATTGTTTTTAAAATCAATGACTGCGTTATGTTTATTTAAAAAGTCTTGTCCTATAATTCCATGTGCCTTACAAGGCAACGTTTCAAATAAATAAAACTTGTGATTAAAGAAATGATTATGGCTTTGTAACTGTAAATATGCATATCCAATTGCTTGGACTTTGCCTCCTATGCCGTTTATGATAATCTTCTCGTTATGGATAGGAAGATTCTGTTCGCGCGCATATTTATATTTTAAGGCCGAAATTGTAGCGCCGGTGTCGAGTAACCAATAATATGATACGTTATTTACGAATAAATTTATCCAACAACTATTACTGTTTGATGCACAAATAAAATTATTTTCGTTATTCACGAAAAAACTTGTTTTCAGTAATGCAATTCACAGATTTATCGTTATCTTGCTGTTCGATATCCGCGACGCGCATACGTTCATTGCTCATCCACTGATTTCCGCGTCCGTTATAATGATTATTGTACCTACCTCTTGGTTGCGGTCTTCGCATGGACATACCTTGTGGAGGGAACGAGTGGCCTCTGTATGCTCGACCTCGAGTATTTGGGGTGCGATAAGCCTGATTTGAAAAAACTCGAGTATATCCGCCTCTCATACCACGATGATTTTGTCCTCTTCTAGTAAACAAAATATGTGGGTCAGAATTATTTTGGTACATACCCATGACATCACCCGACGTAGAAGGTCCCTCAGTTTCTTCCTCTTTGGCAGCCTGTATAGCGTCCTTGAGGGATTTGTAGTTTCTAGCTGCAATGACTGTGCTAAGCCTACGGTTTCGCAATCCATCTGCGAACTTTTTGATGGCAAATTTTTCATTGACATTCTTCAAAATATTGTAACTCTCCGAGTTGCCCTCAGATTGCGAAATCGTTAGCTCCACAAACATCTCTAATATTTTTTTTCCATAATCTTCGATATTTAAATCATTTTGTCTAATCCGATGCAATTTATCTTGGATAGAAGCGGCTGATTTTTGTGGTAAAAGCTCTTTACGCATATCTTTGGTTAAATCGTCAACATTTAAATAATTTGAATTTAACTTTAACTTGGCACTTTGAGACAATCTACTTTTAATTACAAATTTAATCAACTCATGTTTACAATCGTCATTTTTTAAGACAGATGAGTAATATTCTATGTTATCTATCAGTGTTTTTGTATTCGATTCCTCATCAGTCATCTGTGGTAGCAAGGACAACGCAGTTTTTAAATTGAAAGATTCCATTTTTGTGCTAATATTTATACTACAATCTGATGAATTATCTTCTGAACAAAGTTGCTCTATTTCAGAATACAATGTTTCAATATTCGAAGAAAGCTTGTTTACTAATTCGGCGTCAGCGGAACTCAACTTTCCTTTCGTTATATCTATAGATAATGTATGTATTATAGATGTGTACTTTTCATAAAGATTGCCTGCTTCTTTTAACTTCTGAATTAAAATGTTCCCCTGGCGCCTTTTAGGTCCAATTTTAATTAAATATTGTCTTACAGCTTTTAAGCTTGTATACAAATCTTCTAATGTCTGAGACATAACTTACCAGGGCTCACGGAATACGTCATGTTTTGATATCACACTGCTACACACATATTAAATATTTATTTAGAGTATTACGTTACGTTAATATTAATCATCTGGATTACTTTATTTTTGTTTATATTTAACATACAGCCTAGTCACTATAGTAAGGTCCAACGTTTTTCTTTAGGTAGGTATCACTTGTTTGTATACACCATCCTATAACGCCTTTGTTACTGTTCACGTACGAAATAATTTTAATGTTCTATATCTACGCCTGTTTTAACGCGCACAATTTTATTATTATTATTTCTCACTGAAAACACTTAGCTCTTTTTGTATAAAACCGCACTATTTTGTATTATTTTATTTATTTACTTTTGATGTCGCTCTCGTCACTGGTTAAGCATCACGTTACACGATACCGTCGCTGTTCCGTCCAGTCGAACGTTCACGCCGAGAAAATGACCGACGTATATTACTTCTACTAATTTCTTGCTGCGTCCAGCGTCGATGGCATTTCTTGTACATGCGGTACACGAGGAAAATCAATCCAAGGCCTATAACTAAGGCGATAATGGATAGGATGACATTAGTCGTACTCAAGTGGAATCGTAACTCGTCTACAGTGGCTTGATTGGATCCAGCGGCATTTTGCGCAATTATTACTTCTTCACGTGATTGAGTTTTGCCCATTTTGTTGCACAATACTTTCTTAAATAACAATACGCGTGATTCACAATAAAACAGTCAAGTTTCTGCATCTTTCACAAAGTTAAGTAGTCACTGCAATGTTTTTAAATACCATGCCGAATATGGTTTTGCTCCGACGAGTTCTATGCGGTATCAAATATACGCGGCTGTCACGGTCGCCATGTACGGTACAGGTCGAACGTTAGGAATCAAACACAACGAATGCTGAGAATACACTGGTTTATTAATGTAAAGACATTGGATTATATAGGATTGCGATTACATACAAGTACATAGTATAGTGGGGACCTCACATCCCCTTCATTACGTGGCCTGATCGGCGGCCACTGGCGGCACACACCGCACAGTGCGGCGTGGCGGCCTTGCAGGAGGCGGCTTTGTGGCCCTCCTTGCCGCAGCGGTAGCATGTGTCCGTCCTGTCTACCTTAGACGGACACAGAGGCCTGGTGTGGCCGATGCCGAAGCACCGGAAACAACGCAGAGGCTGGTCCTCGAGTGCCCGGACTGCGCCCGAGCTGAACCCGACTTGAAGCCGTCCTTTCGCAAGGACGGCTTTGGCAGCGGCGATTGGGCACTCGAGGCGGATGGTGCCCATACCACCGCGGCCGGGCCTTATGTCCCGGCCTTGGACCGCCGCGGCGCCACAGCCCCCTACCGCTGCGACCGCCGCCACCACCTCCTCCTTGGTGACGGAGTCATCCAGCTCCGTCACCTCAATGGCCGCCGACTTGACCGGCCGGGCCACCTTGGCAGAGTCCGCGATGACCTCTTGCAGCTTGGCTGCAAAGAGGTCCGCGCGGGCACCCCCTTCGGCCCCCGGGAACTCGAATATTCGAGCCCCGGCTTGGGTCCGCCGGCAAGACACACTGCCGATCCCCAGTTGGGTGGGATCGGCATTGGCCCGCGCCCGCACCAAAATAGACGCGTACGTCTCCCCGCGCTCCGCAGCCTCCGCGGTGAGCGTCACCACGACGGCCGCGGTTTTTGGGGGGACTAGCTGTCTATTTCCCCTCCCTTTCCCTTTCCCATTTCCCGTACCGGTCGTCTGCGACTGGCTGGGAGCGGTGGTGGCGGGGACGACAGGGACGGCCGTTACCGTCTTCTTCCCTTTGCCCTTCCCCTTACGGACCACTTCCGTCCACTCGTTGGACGGGGTGGTTGAAGGCAGAAGGGCGTCTTCCACCTGGGAGGAGGAGGACAGCCCCGGCTCGCACTGCCTCTTATCCGCCGCAAGCGGCGGTCGGAGGCGTTTCTCGGGCAAGAGCCGGTCCTCGATGCCCGCTAAGCAGGCTCTTGTGAAGGCCCTCTCCTCCATTACAACCTTGCGGATGATATCCTCAAGGTTGGAGGAGGGGCCCTCCACTACAGGGCTCGTCTCGGCTAGTTGTGGCCGGGCCGAGGCAGGGCCTTCTGCCACAGGGCTCGCCTTGGCCTGTTGTGGCCGGGCCGCGGCTTCAGCGAGCTTTTGGTGAAGCTGGCTGACCTCCGACTGCAGACAATCTATTCTCGCCTGCAGTTGCCGCGTCTCGTCGGTGGTCGTCCGCTTCACCAACTCAGCGACGACACCACGCAGGCTCGCGGCCCTGCACTTTAGGGCCTTTTGAAACGTGCCCTTTAAGTTGGAGGACTTAGAGGCGACCTCTATGATCCCCTCCTCGTCCTCCTCCGCCATCCTCTGCAGCTCCTCCAGGGACTGGTCCGCGTACAGAACGCCTGACGCACCGTACCCAGACTTGGCCCGGGCAACGTGCGCACGCTTCTCCTTGGCGGCAACCCGCTCCTCCAGCTCTTGCTGGAGCTGCGCCTTCCGGGCCAGGTCCACCTGGCGCTGGGCGTCCGCGAGCCCAACAACGTGGGTATCCGCGGCAGTTGTCGTCGGCTTTTTAGCCTTCGACAATGGTTTGGACCCCGAAGCCGAGGAGCCCTCGGACCCACAGCTCCGGAAGACCCGCTTCCGCGATCGAGAGCCACTCGCATCCAACCCTCCAACAACCGAGTCGCTGTCAGACGACTCTGCCCCGCCGAAGTAGCTAGCCGCAGACGGCGCGCGGCTAGACTCTGATGTTGGAGCGTCGGGGTGGCCCTGAGAAGGGCCTTTGGGTTGGCCCTGAGAAGGGCCTTTTGGTTGGCCCTGAGAAGGGCCTTTGGGTTGGCCCTGAGAAGGGCCGTTTGGTTGGCCCTGAAAAGGGCCTTTTGGTTTTAAAAAGCGCCCGCAGGCGTCCCGCGAGGGTTTGGGCATTTCGCAAAATCGTAGTAAAAAGGCAATGAATAAAATACGCTACGATAGCACAGAGCACTTTGGCCAACCCAGTCTGCCACTCCGTTACGGTGGTCAGAACTGGGCTGTTTCCAGGGGACACGACGTGGACGTAAGCTCTGTGGGGGGGTCCCCCAACCTAACCTAACCTAACCTTTTTTTTTTTTTTTTTTTTTTGTTGCCGGGGTGGAAAATCCACACGGATGTCCTCCGCCCTGGGGCGGGCGGAGGGGTCTGTCGGACTCTAACCGACTAAAAACCACCTAATTTGGAGCAAAGCACTAGGAGGTACAAAATTGACACAGAACACCTGCAATCCAAACTTGATCACCTACAAGAGAAGCTAAGTTCAATGACTAGCAAATATAATACCTCTGAACATGTTATGAGGGAATATGTGTTGGCGATGAATGATTTGGTAAACTCACAAACCAACAACTGTGAGCACTGTCAAACAACTTCACATGTAAATACACCAGACCATTCATTGACAACATGTAATACCACCTTACCGCAGCCATGTGTTGATTTGCATACTCCTATGAATAGTTCCCATAAGCAATATAAACAAAGTGTAAATAATGAAATAGTAATCTTTTGTGATGAGATTGGAAAAGACCTAGGTAATTTGTTAACTGATGAATATCCAGGACACTCCGTAATAAACAATTGTATGCCAGGATGTTCTTTATATCATATTATGAAAGAAATTATTAAATGTAAGTTTAACCAGGACACCATATTATTAATTTTGATAGGTAATAGAGGAAAAGTGAACAAAGGAGAATTGCTCCAGTATTATAGAACTTTGTCAAACTTAAATTTAAGAAAAATTGTGTTGTTTACATTTCCTTATAGTAAAAGTTTGCCACAGGAAGAAAATGACTATAGATATAATATTAATATGACATTGCATAATTTGACATTCAATAATAATTCATTTCATTTACTTGACATCAACAATTATATTGGCAACAATTTTTATTTGACAAAACATAGATATCTTGTAGACAGGTGCTATCTGACAAACTATTGTAAAAGACAAGTAGCTGTGTCGCTATCTTATTATTTTTCTATTACAGCCAAGAACTTGGCTAATCAAGTTGCCTCTGTTGATCAATGCAATATTAGCCTAAATTACTCTACCAATAGTTTGTCAACAATGAATGAATCAGAGAATCATTTAAATTAGCAATTTCGACAACAGAGGCAACCTCTTGCAATATAAGGAAGCCAGATAGTAAATCAGGCGAATGTTTTGAGAATTTTAATAGTATCAACCTGGTTCATCAAAATATTCAAGGATTTTTGAACAAAGAATTAGAAGTAGAACTTTTCATGAATTGTAATTGCATAGATATTCTTTGTATAACGGAACATTGGCTCAAATGTCACCAATTAATTTTCAATTTTAGTAATCACCAGGTTGGTAGTTCATTCAGCAGGGTAAATGCTATACATGGCGGCGCATTAATCCTAGTAAATAATCAGCTTAAGTTTAAAGACCGCAAGGATATTGTAAGCCTATCTGTTGAGCGAACAGTTGAAATAGCCTGTATAGAGTTGGAGCAGTTTATCATATTAAGTGTGTATAGACCTCCTTCAGGATTGTATGATTGTTTTGAAAAGGTAATGGATGAAATGTTGCATAAAATCTGTAATTCTAAGAAGTCTATAATTATTAGCGGTGATTTTAATATTAATTTGTTAGAAAGTTCTGGGTTAAGTACTAAAATTTTAAGCCTGTTTCATTCATACAATCTTGAAAACAAATTTCTGGAGCCCACTAGAATAACACCAACTAGTGCCACTTGCCTAGATAATATTTACACAGATGTTATACCTACCCACAAAGAAATTATTAACTTATTAGATTCTGATCATTGTGGGCAATTGATCACAATTCCTAATGTAAGCAAGAAAGTCACTAAAAAGGATATCATTGTTAATCCAAAAACTAAAACTCGCCTGGAAACCTTTAAAACTAAACTTTTGTCTAAATTACCACTACTGTCAACTAATGATGATCCCAATCAACATTATAACGATTTTTTCAGTATGTATTGCACACAATTTAATACCACATTTATTCCTAAGACAATCTCGGTTAATAGTAACGCTTCCTTCAACGACTGGGCCACTATTGGTATTCATAAGAGTCGAAAACGACTTTATGAGCTGTATGCAGAGCGGACCTATATAAACACTGGAGAATTTAAGTTGTATGTTAAAAATTATTCTAAAATATTTAAAAAAGTTTGTTTTATAGCAAAGTCACGTTACTTGAGTTCAAAAATTAAAAATAGTAGTAATGTAATTAGAATGACATGGAATATTATTAATAGCGAAACGGGAAAGTCTTGCAACCGAAACAGTGACTATAGCCTTGCTATTGGCGATAAAATTTTAAATTCAGACACTCAAGTTGCCACAGCCTTTGAAAATTTCTTTGCGGATATTCCCGTATCGACTACTAAATCGCTAAACTCGTCACCTGCTGCTGCCGAGTCTTTACTAAGGGAAAACGTTTCAGTCTGTGATTCCGAATTTAATTTTGAATATGTCACCTGTAAAGATATAATTAAAACTTTTCACACCTTAAATGTTAAAAAGACCGCCGATCTATGGGGTCATTCTGTGGAAGTTGCTAAATCCATTATAAACATTGTAGCTCCTTCATTAGCTGTAATATTTAACGATTGTATTGACCGTGGTGAGTTTCCTGATCTAATGAAATATAGTAAAATAATACCATTGTTTAAATCGGGTAGTACATCAGACCCCACTAATTATAGACCCATTTCAGTACTACCCACGTTTAGTAAAATTTTTGAAAAATTAATTTTGGCACAAATGCAAAGTTTTTTCAATAAATATAAGTTATTACATAAAAAACAGTTTGGTTTTACAAGGGGTCGTTCAACTACTGATGCCGGTGTTGAACTTTTAGGACACATTTATAATGCCTGGGAGGACAAATGCGATGCTTTGGGCATTTTTTGCGATTTATCTAAAGCTTTCGATTGTGTTCTTCATGAAACATTAATCAGGAAACTACACCACTACGGAATCCGTAACGCCTCCCTGGCTCTTCTTATTTCATATTTGAGTGACAGGATTCAGAGAGTTGATGTTAAAGGGAAAAGATCTCCCGGATCCGTAGTAAGAATGGGGGTACCCCAGGGCTCAATTCTTGGTCCATTTTTGTTTCTTATTTATATAAATGACTTGCCTTACCTCATAAAGGATAATCATGACATAGTATTGTTTGCAGACGACACTTCTCTTTTATTTAAACTCAAACGTCAGCAGTTAGTTGCGGATGATGTTAATAGCGCCCTGGCGAAAGTCGTTAATTGGTTTAATGTTAATAATCTACTCCTAAATGAGAAAAAAACCAAGTGTATTAAGTTTACGATACCCCATGTAAGACAAGTGGAAACTACTGTACTAATTAAGGATGAAGAGCTAAAAGCGGAAGATAGCACAGTCTTCTTAGGCATAACTTTGGATGCCAAGCTTCAGTGGGGCCCGCATATAGACAAACTGTCGAAGAAACTTAGCTCTGCAGCATTCGCCGTTAGAAGAATTCGTGATTTAACTGACTTAGAGACAGCCCGTTTAGTTTACTTTAGTTATTTCCATAGCGTGATGTCGTACGGTATTCTCTTGTGGGGCAATGCCGCCGATATTCAGACAATATTTGTTTTGCAAAAAAGGGCAATTCGTTCAATTTATAAATTAAGTCCCAGATACTCCCTCAGAGAAAAATTTAAAGAGACTAATATTCTTACTGTGCCCTCTCAGTTTATTTATGAAAACCTTTTGTACGCCCACAAAAATATTAATTTATTTAAAAAATACAGTGATATCCACAACATAAACACGAGGAACAAACACAAATTTGTTGTTCCTGCAACGAGGCTCAAAAAAATAGGAGGTACGTTCAGATGCCAATGTATACGCTTTTACAATAAACTTCCGAGCCAAATTCAAGCACTAAGCCTAAATAAATTCAAATCGTTTATAAAACGGAAGCTGTGCCTGAAAGCCTACTATCATGTTAATCACTATCTTGAAGATAAAAAAGCTTGGGATTAAGCTGCTCCAATGAAATTTGCTCTGTGAATGTCGAAATTTCGGACTTCGCTTGTTTATTATTGATTCCTTTCTTTTATACACTCTGACATTGAATTTTTTTTTTGACATGTATTTTATTATTTTACTTTTATTTTTTTATTTTTTATTGTTTTATGTGACATTTACTGATTTGACATGAATACTTATTTTTTTAAGTATTTTACTTTTTTATCATTGCGACATTTAATGATTTTTGTGTTTTTTTTTTACTTACATTCATTTGAAAAGAATTTGTTATTAATTTTATTTGATTATTGTGAATGTGGGGACCATGTGGGTCACATTTTTATTTTTTGTTTGTTTTTTTCCCACAACTGTCTGGCAGTTTGAGTACTATAAGCGACCTTCCCAAATGTCCTTTCTTTGGTATTGTTCGTCGTTTCGTTGAGCTCCTTGAGTTATAAGTCGAGCTACACGTTAACTGACAAATGCTTGCACTGACTGGACAGGTCCACTCAAATCTGTATGGTTCTTTCTTCAAAAGACCATCTCAGACACTAATCTGCATAGTCCTCATGTGAATTGAGCAAGATTGTCTGGACTTTAAAAGAGACTATGACCTCTGAGTTTGTTTCGGCTGTTTCTTCTCAGAGTAGTCAGGTACGAAACACCGGCCCCATCTAGTTTTAAAAAATGACGTGTAAAAGTGTTTGTAAAAACCTACTTGCAAAATAAACATCATTTATCATTTATCATTTATCACCCCGGTGTTCCTTTCCCACACTTGCACCGGAGATCATGGGAACTAGTGCGCCTTCCACGATCCCCGGCTAGTGCTGGCCCGCCTCTGCGGGCCACCTCATGTTTGCGGGGGGAGTGAGGTGTACTCCCCCCGCAACGCCAATAGGGGCGCGCGGAACACTACGCGCCACCGCCTCGGGTCCAGTTATTCGGCGGGGCGGCGGACGTCCCCAAGTCCACCGTCCCTCTGGACCCGTTTAGGGGGGCCGGAAGAGGGCGTTGTCCGCCCTCCTCCGACGCCCGACACGTCTGCTGCGGGTGGGGAGAGCGGTCTCGACCTCCCTCAACCTCTCCGCAGCCTCCTTCTGTGAGATGACCGTTTCACAGAAGGAGATCACCGCATCCCACGACTCTGCGCTCCCGACCATCGCGCGAGCGACGGCCGGCAGCGACAGGTCGGCTCCCACTTCTGTCACAAGGGTACGGCGTGGCTCCTCCCATGCGACACACTCTGCCAGCGTATGCCGCGCCGTGTCCTCTAGACAATGGACGCAGTGATGACACCGGGCGTCCGGCTCCCTGTTTATGCGACACAGGTATTTCCCGAAGCAACCGTGCCCCGAGAACACCTGCGTCGCCCGAAACGACAGGGAGCCGTGCCTTCTCTCGAGCCATTCCTCGAGCACTGGTCGGATCGCCTCGATGGTAGCGAGGCCGGCGGTAGTGCGCAAAAGCCTCTCCCGCCACTCCGCCACCATGACCTCGCGGAGCTGAGACCGACGCAGATCGATCTCTCGCTGTATCGGTCCACCGCCCCGCGTCCGCACCTCCTCGCGCCACCGGTACAGTGACGCGAGGACTCTCGCCTCTAGGTCCCAGGGTGGCGACCCGGCCAGTGCACAAGCCACCTCATAGGAGACTGTGCGATACCCCTTGACAGACCTGACGGCCATCGCCCTCTGCGGCTTTCGCAGGATCGCGATGCTGCCGGCCGTCAGGTCAGAGGCCCACACCGGGGCCCGTACAGGGCCATGGATCGCAAGACCCCCAGGTACAATCTCCTACAGGCGGTGCTCGGGCCCCCCAGATTGGGAAGCAGCGTTGCGAGCGCGCCCGCCGCGCCCATCAACTTGGGCGCCAGCCGCTGGAAGTGGGGGCCGAAGCTCCAACGGCTGTCGAGTACCAATCCCAGATATTTCATGGTAGACTCGACAGCAATCGGAGTGCCCCCAACCACAATATATGATCCTGGCGGCGGCGCCCGCCGGGGGCCGTGAAAGACCACGGCCTCCGACTTGTTGAGGGCCACCTCCAGGCCCAGGCGCCGTATGCGGCCCACAATCTGTGAGACCGCAGCCGTGGCCAGCAACGCTGCCTCCCTGTATGAACTCCCCCGGGCCGTGACCAGTGTGTCGTCCGCGTAACACACCAGGGCCACCCTCGGTTGGAGCTCGCCTCTCAGCACCCAGTCGTAGCCGATGTTCCACAGGGGTGGGCCAACGACCGAACCCTGTGGAACACCGCACGACATGTCGCGCTGGCCTCCGCCGTCGCGTCCCCTGTAGGTGACACACCTTTCCGCCAAATAAGCCCCAACGATGCGGCGGAGGTATGGGGGCACCCTGTGATAACACAGCGCCTCCCGAATGCAACTCCAGGGCAGGGTGTTGAAAGCGTTGGAGATGTCCAAGGACACCGCCAACATCACCCCGCCCCGGGACACCGCTTCCTCCGCCAGGACTCTTACCCGCATTATGGCGTCCACAGTGGAGCGCCCATGCCGAAAGCCGAACTGGCTATCGTCCAGATCCGGCCCCTCTCTGTACAAGTGGCCGGCGAGGCGGGCAGCAATAATCCGCTCGAAAAGCTTACCCACCTCGTCCAGCAGCACTATGGGCCGGTATGCGGATGGCGAATCCGCTGGGCGCCCCGCCTTCTTGAGCAGGACCAGACGACCCTTTTTCCACTCACTAGGGAATTGGCCCTGCTCAAGACACGCTGAGTAGAGTCCTCTCAGCTGGGGCTCTAGCTCTTTCAGAGCGAGGGCAAGCGCGACGCCAGGAACTCCGTCGGGTCCCGGGGCAACGGTTTTGGCCCGAAGCCGCGTTATTGCTGCCCTCATCTCTGCTTCTGTCACCTCGGGGACGCTGACGTCCTCCTCATCCGTTGGCTCTGTGGCTGTGGGCAAAACCATCGGCGGCGGTACATGCTCTTCTCTAGCAGGGAAGAGCGTTGCGACCACTTCCTCCAGCAGCTGAGGCTGCAGACTCTCAGTGAGTGGGGGCGCCCAGGCACGAAGTTTCCCTCGGACCGCACGATAAGGGCGCCCCCACGGATTCACGTTGAGGGTCGACAACATCTCCTCCCTGGCTCGAGTCCTAGCCTCGCCGACGGCCAGCCACAGAGCCTCCTTGGCCGCGCGATACACCTCATACAGCGCGGCCTCTTCCTCCGGAACCCGACGATGTCTCCTCCGGTATCGGGTGTACTGGCGTCTCACCTCCACGCACTTCACGCGCAACTGCGCGATGACGGCGGACCACCAATACAGCTGGCGCCTTGTGGGTTGGGTGGCGCGGGGCATAGACGCATCGCAAATTTGCGTCATTGCCCCGCGGAACCACTGCGCCTCCGCTTCGACGTCGACGGGTTCGTGCGTCGTTGACTCCCGGACCCAGGCCTGCAGGATTGCGGCCTCCTCAAGAAGCTCCCTGTCGATACGCTTATATGACCAGCGAGGACCATCCATTTGCGGGGCCGTTGGGCGACCGGCGCCCGCAGTCTGGGCGGAGACGTCAAATCGAATATATCGATGGTCCGACAGCGTCTCCACCTCTACGGCAACTCGCCAGTCGCGCACACGGCTCGCAATAGCGGGGCTTGCGAACGACACGTCCACTATGGACCCGCCCCGCTGCCGCACGCACGTGTACACCGAGCCCCGATTCAGGACGATCAGGTCGGTCTCGACCGCCCACTCCTCCAACACCTCACCCCTGGGATCGGTGATCGGGGATCCCCATGCCGCAGACTTGGCATTGAGATCCCCGAGCACCAGCACCGGGCGAGGATGGAACCGGCTCACGACGGCACCTAGCTCGACAAGGAACTCCTCAAAGTCAGCGAGACTCTTGTTGGGGGAGAAATACGCCCCAATTGTGACTATGCCGTCCACGAGGGCAGCCACCCAACCGTGTCCTCGCGGCGGACTGTCAAGAGTCCCGCCAATGATGGCCACCGAGCCGTCCAGGTCCCCTACCCAGTTATCGCGGGGGGGGACAAAATACGGCTCGGCGACCACAGCCACGTTGATTAACCACTCCGCCATGCTCTGGAGCAATAGATCCTGAGCTCTGGTGGCGTGGTTAATGTTCGCCTGGAGGAAACGGTATTGTGCCATTAATGACATTCCATTTCCTCGGCTCCTCCTTCCCTGGGTCGGGAGTCGGGCTGTGGGAGAGGCGCAGTTTCTCCGACAGCTCTAAACCTCTTGTTTTTAGACTTGGGTGCCTTGCAGGCCTTCCCGCCAAGTCTGTGCTCCGAGCGTTTCCCTGCAGCTGCGCAAAGGCTGCAGTTTGGCGCTCCAGAGCACTGGGCCGCCTTGTGGCCAGGTCGACCGCAGCGGAAACATAGTTCACTGCGGTCGACCTGTGCAGTGCATTGTGCCTTGACGTGCCCCTTTTCTAGGCACCGGAAGCAATTCAAAGCCCGCTTTGGCAGGAGCTTGACCCTGGCAGACACCCAGCCTACCAGGAGTCGCCCGCCATCTGCAACCTTGTTCGCAGCCGCGACCGGGCATCGCACCCAAACTGTGCCCAGCCCGTCCGTGCCGCTGCGAATTTCGCCCGCCACCACGCTGTCTGGCGGACACCCACCGGTTTGGGCCATAGCCGCCACTACTTCCTCCGGGGTTACCGAGTCGTCCAGGCCTTCCACGCGCAATTCAGCCGTGACCAATGGCCTGGACACTCGGGCGTCCTCGGGCTTGAGGACTTCCCGGAGTTTGGCAGCCAACTTGTCCGCCCTCTCCTGCCTTCCGGCACCCGACACCTGAAGCATCTTGGCACCCGTGGCTGCCGTCCTGAAGACGAAACCAGCCGGGGTGCCAAACTCGCTAAATTGAAGCTTCTGCTTCATTTCCGCCAGGACCGACTTGTAGGTCACTCCCCTGCTTACGGCTTCGGGCTGCAGTGTAATAACTACAGCCTCGGAGCGTGGGGTAGTGACCCTGGGTGGCCTCGTGCCCTCTGATCGAGCCGGTACCTGGGGCGGTGTCGGCTGCGGCGCGTTCTTTTTGCGCCCCCTCTTCACCACCGTCGTCCAGGCCTCCTGGGTGGGAGGTGCGGTCGCCGATAGCACGGCCTCTTGGGAGGTAGGAGGTGCGGTTGCAACCGCCGTCTTCTTCCTCCTCTTCCTCTTCTTTTTGCCGCGGCCCTCTCCACCCACCGTCACATGGGCGGGAGAAGCGGTCGCCGGGGGCTGGGACGTCGGAACGAGGGGTGCGGACGCAACCTGTTCGGGCGTCCCCGAACCCGCCGCGGGCTTTTTGCCCCCCTCTGGAGGTTTTTGCGTGATCTGCGTGGGCTTTGTCCTCGCAGCCTCTTCTATCCTCCGCCGATCCGCCGCAAGCGGGGGCCGGAGGATCTCAGCTGGGGGCAGTCGAGACTCGATTGCCTCCAGGCGGGCACTCACCATGCCCCCACACTGCACCATGCAGATTCTCGCCACCCTCTCTACGTCGTAGTCCGACAAACTTTGAGTTGGTGGCGCCGCATGTGCAGGGGCCGACACGGCACACGACGTTTTTACCCCTCCCCGATTCACTCCCCGAGAACTTCGAGAAGTGAATCTCTTATCACGTACCGTCTGATGAGCCCGCTCCGTAAGCCATCACACGGCACACGACGTTTTTACCCCTCCCCGATTCACTCCCCGAGAACTTCGAGGAGTGAATCCTAGTCACGTACCGTCCGATGAGCCCGCTCCGTGAGCCATCGCACGGCACATGACAATATCCCCGACCCCTGATACACATCGCACCTCGCACGATAAACCCGCTCCGTGAGTAATCGCACGACGAACGATGTGACACCTCCCCAGAATATTAGCCACGACAGTAACATTCCCCGAAGAATGAGAATTTCTTCTCATGCCTCGAGGAAGGATACTGCCGCGCCCAGGGTGCACCGACCCAGCAGCTGCTCTTCCCTCCAGACGTATCGAGAGGGACCAGCAGCCACTAGGCACACGTGGAGGAATTCTGACGCACCCCAACCTAACCTAAACTTTTTTTTTGACGCTGGGAAAAAATGCTTTACGCATACCCTCCCATCGGGGGACGGGAGGGGTATGTGGGACTCCCCGGGCGGACCCGGTATACCCACTAAAACGACCCAGCGCATTCCCGCTTCGTCCGAGTGGAGGGGGACTGGGAAACCGGCACAGCCTTTACTTCCAGTCCTCCGCCGACGATTGCAAGGCAGACCCCTCACACCCTCACGGGTGTGGGGTGTCGGGAATGACCGACGAAGGTGACGGGTGCAATGCGGGCGAAGGCACCCCCGCGCCTGTCACCCGCCCGTCACCATGAAGAGGGAGGGCTCGACGCCTTCTCCCCCTTCTTCGTCTGTGGAGCGGCGCAGCGAGAGGATCATCCTCCCGCGCGCGCTCCGAGAGAGGGCGGTTTGGGGAGAAATACACCCCCACCATCGCTATCTCTCCCCGCGCGGCGGCCACGTATCCCGGTCCCCTCTCTAAGAGCGAGAGGGGAGGGGAGTCTGTGGAAGACCGCGCCACCAACGCCACCAAGCCGTCCCGGTCGCCCAGCCAACGGCCAGGGACCGAGTAGGGTTCGGCGACCACCGCCAAGTCTACCAACCACTCAGCCATGGTCTGCATCAGCAGATCCTGGGCTGTCCTGCAGTGGTTGGTGTTCGCCTGAGGGATGCGATGTCCGACTGTGTCCATCAGTCGGACATCGCACCCTCCTCCGCAGCCGCCGCAGGAACGGCGGTGTTAGCGGCAGCAGTAGGCGCAGGCCCGGTCGGCACTTGCACTTTGCCACGCTTAGGGGGAGGAATACACTTCCTCCCCTTCATTACGTGGCCTGATCGGCAGCCACTGGCGGCACACACCGCACAGTGCGGCGTGGTGACCTTGCAAGAGGCGGCTTTGTGGCCCTCCTTGCCGCAGCGGTAGCATGTGTCCGTCCTGTCTACCTTGGACGGACACAGAGGCCTGGTGTGGCCGATGCCGAAGCACCGGAAACACCGCAGAGGCTGGTCCTCGAGTGCCCGGACTGCGCCCGAACTGAACCCGACTTGAAGCCGTCCTTTCGCAAGGACGGCTTTGGCAGCGGCGATTGGGCACTCGAGGAACCTAACCTAACCTTTCTTTTTTTTTTTTTTTTTTTTGTTTGCGCTGGGAAAAAATGCATTACGCATACCCTCCCATCGGGGGATGGGGGGGTTATGTGGGACTCCCCGGTCTAACCCGGTATACCCACTAAAACGACCCAGCGACATTCCCGCTTCGTCTTAGTGGCGGGGGACTGGGAAACTGGCACAGCCTTTACGTCCAGTCCTCCGCCGACGATTGCCCTTCATGGCGGACCCCTCACACCCTCCCCGTAGGGAGGGGGACGGGCCCGGGAATGACCGACGAAGGTGGTGACGGGTGCAATGCGGGCTAAGGCACCCCCGTGCCTGTCGCCCGCCCGTCGCCACACTGAGGAGGGAGAGGACGGCGCCTTCTCCCCCTTCTTCGTCTGCGGAGCGGCGCAGCGAGAGGATCGTCCTCCCGCGCGCGTTCCGCCTCCTCCTTTTGCGAGATTACGTCCTCGCAAAAGGAGGCGACCGCTGCCCAGGCCTCCTCACTCCCCAGCATGGCGTTGACCACGCCGGGAAGCGAGAGGTCCGGTCCGACCACCGCGGTCAGACCGCGGCGCAGCTCGGACCAAGCCGGGCACACCTCGAGGGTGTGCTGCGCCGTGTCCTCCGCCGCGCCGCAGTCATGGCACGCCGGGGTCTCCTCCCTCCCGATCCGGTGCAGGTGCGATCCGAAACAGCCATGCCCGGACAACACCTGCACCAAACGGAACGAGAGGAAACCGTGGGACCGCTCGAGCCAGCTCCGCAGGACCGGACCGAGCGCGTCCAACGTCCGGTGGCCAAAGGCGGCGTTGGCGAGGTCCTCCGTCCAGTGGAGGACGATGGCGTCCTTCGCCTCTCGCCGCACGGCCTCCCGCTCTTCAGCGACGGGACGCTCTCCGAGCGCCTTCCGGTGTGCCTTCCACTCGTACACTCTGGCGAGCACCCAAGCCTCCAACTCCCAAGGAGGGGTGCCAGCCAGAGCGCATGCCGCCGAGAAGCCCACCGAGCGGTAGGCTCTCGCCACCCGCAGTGCAATGGCCCTTTGGGGCCTGCGGATGGCGGTCGCATTCACCCTCCTGTGAAGGGAGTCCGCCCAGATGGGGGCTCCGTATAGGGCCATGCTCCTTAGGATGCCAGCATACAGGCGCCGGCATTTCGCCTTGGGCCCCCCCAGGTTTGGGAGAAGCCATGAGAGGGCGTCCGTGGCTTTCAACAGGCGCGTCGACAGCCCGCTGAAATGCGGACGGCGCGAAAGCGGCGGTCGGAGGCGTTTCTCCGGCAAGAGCCGGTCCTCGATTCCTGCTAAACAGGCTCTTGTGAAGGCCCTCTCCTCCATTACGACCTTGCGGATGATATCCTCAAGGTTGGAGGAGGGGCCTTCCGCCGCAGGACTCGTCTCGGCTTGTAGTGGCCGGGCAGTGGCTTCAGCCAGCTTCTGATGAAGCTGGCTGACCTCCAACTGCAGGCGATCTATTTTCGCCTGCAGTTGCCGCGTCTCGTCGGTGGCCTTCCGCCGGACCAACTCCGCGACGACACCGCGCATGCTCGCGGCCCTACTCTTGAGGGCCTTCTGCAAGGTCCCCTTTAGGTTGGAGGACTTAGAGGCGACCTCCACAATCTCCTCCTCATCCTCCTCCGCCATTCTCTCTAGCTCCGCCAGAGAATGGTCCGCGTAAAGAACGCGGGACGCACCGTACCCGGACCTAGCCCGTGCGACTTGCGCCCGCTTCTCCTTCGCAACGACCCGCTCCTCCAGCTCTTCTTGAAGCTGTGCCCGCCGAGCCAGGTCCAACTGGCGTTGGGCGTCCGCGAGCCCAACGACATGGGTGTCCGCGGCCGCCGTCGGCTTTTTAGCCTTCGGCAACCTCGTTGACCCCGAGGCCGAGGAGCCCTCAGACACACCGCCGGACCCGCTTCCGCGACCGACAGTCGTCTGCATCCGACACAGTGATAAGCGAGTCGTTGTCAGACGACTCGTTTACCCCTCCAAAGAAACTAGCCGCAGACGGCGCGCGGCTGGTCTCTGACGCCGGAGCGTCGGAGTGGCCCTGAGAAGGGCCCTTTGGTTGGCCCTGAGAAGGGCCTTTGGGTTGGCCCTGAGAAGGGCCTTTGGGTTGGCCCTGAGAAGGGCCTTTTTGTTTTAAAAATCGCCCGCAGGCGTCCCGCGTAGGGTTAAGCATAGCCTCCGCAGGATCGTAGGTCACACAACAAGACAAAGATAAAATACGCTACGATAGCACAGAGCACTTTGGCCAACCCAGTCTGCCACTCCGTTACGGTGGTTAGAACTGGGCTGTTTCCGGGGGACACGACGTGGACGTAAGCTCTGTGAGGGGGGGGTCCCCCAACCTAACCTAACCTTTTTTTTTTTTTTTTTTTTTGTTGCCGAGGTGGAAAATCCACACGGATGTCCTCCGCCCTGGGGTGGGCGGAGGGGTCTGTCGGACTCTAACCGACTAAAAACCACCCCGGTGTTCCATCTCACACCTACGCCGGGGGTCGCGGGAACGTACGATCCTTCCGCAACCCCCGGCTGAACCTAACCTAACCTAACCTAACCTTTTTTTTTTTTTTTTTTTTTTTTTTTTTTTTTTTTTTTTTTTTTTTTTGTCGTTGGGAAAAAATGCATTACGCATACCCTCCCATCGGGGGATGGGAGGGGTATGTGGGACTCCCCGGGCGGACCCGGTATACCCACTAAAACGACCCAGCGCATTCCCGCTTCGTCCGAGTGGCGGGGGACTGGGAAACCGGCACAGCCTTTACTTCCAGTCCTCCGCCGACGATTGCAAGGCAGACCCCCCTCACACCCTCACGGGTGTGGGGGGGTCGGGAATGACCAACGAAGATGACGGGTGCAATGCGGGCGCAGGCACCCCCGTGCCTGTAGCCCGCCCGTCACCATGAGTAGGGAGGGCTCGACGCCTTCTCCCCCTTCTTCGTCTGCGGAGCGGCGCAGCGAGAGGATCGTCCTCCCGCGCGCGCTCCGCCTCCTCCTTCTGCGAGAGTACGTCCTCGCAAAAGGAGGCTACCGCTGACCAGGCCTCCTCGCTCCCCAGCATGGCGTCGACCACGCCGGGAAGCGAGAGGTCCGGTCCGACCACCGCGGTCAGACCGCGTCGCAGCTCGGCCCACGCCGGGCACACCTCGAGGGTGTGCTGCGCCGTGTCCTCCGCCGCGCCGCAGTCGTGGCACGCCGGGGTCTCCTCCCTCCCGATCCGGTGCAGGTGCGATCCGAAGCAGCCGTGCCCGGACAACACCTGCACCAGACGGAAAGAGAGGAAACCGTGGGACCGCTCGAGCCAGCCCTTCAGGACCGGACCGAGCGCGTCCAACGTCCGGTGGCCAAAGGCGGCGTTGGCGAGGTCCTCCGTCCAATGGAGGACGATGGCGTCCTTCGCCTCCTGCCGCACGGCCTCCCGCTCTTCGGCGACGGGGCGCTCCCCGAGCGCCTTCCGGTGCGCCGTCCACTCGTAGACTCTGGCAAGCACCCATGCCTCCAACTCCCAAGGAGGGGTGCCGGCCAGAGCGCACGCCGCCGAAAAGCCCACCGAGCGGTAAGCCCTCGCCACCCGCTGTGCAATGGCCCGCTGGGGCCTGCGGATGGCGGTCGCATTCTCCCTCCTATGGAGGGAGTCCGCCCAGATGGGTGCCCCGTAAAGGGCCATGCTCCGCAAGATACTAGCATAGAGGCGCCGGCATTTCGCCTTGGGCCCCCCCAGGTTTGGGAGGAGCCACGAGAGGGCGTCCGTGGCCTTCAACAGGCGCGTCGACAGCCCGCTGAAGTACGGGCCGAAGCGCCACCTGTCGTCCAGCACCAGACCCAGATATTTCATCTGGGGCTGGACCCCTATACGGACGCCTTCCACGACGATGTGGGCGTCGGGAGGGCAGCGCTGCCGTGGACCGCGAAAGTACACGGCCTCCGTCTTGTGCAGCGCCACCTTCAATCCCAGGCGGCGGATCCTCTCTGCCACCAAGGATCCGCCAGCCGAGGCCAGACAGGCCGCATCCCCGAAGGGCTCCCCGCAAGAGCCAATTGAACCCGATGTTCCACAAGGGGGGGCCAAGCACCGACCCCTGTGGAACACCGGACTCTGCCCCGTAGCGCCTCACGGTGGCCGTTTTGTCTACGAAGAGGACCTCTCGGTCCTCCAAGTAGCTGGCCAGGAGATCCCGCAGATATTGGGGCACTCCGTGATACCGGAGCGCCTCCAATATCGTCGAGTGGGGGACGGAGTTGAAGGCGTTGGCAATGTCGAATGACACCGCCAGCACTCCGTCCCCCACCTCCACCGCCTCCTTCACCTGGCCCTTCAGTAGGGCCGGCGCGTCGATCGTCGAACGCCCACGGCGGAAACCGTATTGGGCGTCCGACAGATCCGGCCCTACCTCCCGCAAATGGCTGTCCAGCCTCCCGGCGACAATCCCCTCGAACAATTTACCGACCTCATCGAGCAGAACGATGGGCCGGTATGCCGAGGGGGAGTCCACCGGGCGTCCCTCCTTTCGGAGGAGGCATAGCTGCCCCTCCTTCCACAGTTTCGGGAACCTCCCAGCCGTAAAACACGCACTAAAGAGGTCCCGAAACCTGTCCTCCATTTGGGAGGCGGCGATCGCCACCACTCGTGCGGGGACGCCGTCCGGTCCGGGGGCAGTCTTCTTTGCGCGGAGGTTCAGAATCCCCGCGCAGAATTCCGCCGCCGTCACCGGGGGGACCCCGCCTCCGGTGGAGCCGCCCCTTGCGGGGGATCCATTGTTGGTGGGACGAAGTCGGTCCTGCGCGGAAACAGGGACCGGACCACCCCATCCAACAATGCTGGCTCGAGGGTCTCCGACAGTGGGGGACCATAGGGGTGGAGCTGGTTCCGCGCCGCCTTATATGGTCTCCCATAGGGATCCCTGTCGAGACCCTCCAGCATCTCGGCCCTCGCCGAGTCTTGCGCAGCCCCCATTGCAGACTTGAGGGCCTCCGCAGCCTCTCGGTAAGAGGCGTACAGGCGGTCCTCCTCTGCCCGGACTCGATTTTGGGCGCTGCGCCGTCGGCTCCGCGTGTAGGCCCTTCTGGCCGCCACGCAGATGGCCCGGAGTCCCGCAAGCTCCTCCGTCCACCAGTAGACGGCACGACGGGGAGGCGGACGGCGAGACCGAGGCATGCTGGAGTTGCACACCTCGGTCAAGGACCCCCTGAGCCGGACCGCTGCGGCGTCAACGTCCGGGACCTCCTCGACAGGGGGAGGTGACAGCCAGTCCTGGAGAAAGGCGGCCTCCTTGGCTGTCTCCCGGTCCAGGCGGGTGAGTGCCCACCGCGGGAAGGGAGATTGCCCAGCGCGGGCCGTCCCCCTCCCCTGCTGGGTGGAGATGTCGAACCGCACGTAACGGTGGTCCGACAAGGTCTCCACCAGCTCCACCCGCCAGTTTACGACGCGGGCGGCCAGCGCGGGGGTGGCAAACGACACGTCCACCACCGACCCGCCCTGTTGCCGCACACACGTGTGGACCGCCCCCCTATTGAGGAGGGACACACCGCACGAGGCCGCCCAAAACTGGACGGTGCGTCCCCGGACGTTGCAACCGGCGGCCGGGTTGCCCCAGTCCACCGACTTGGCGTTTAGGTCGCCCAACACCACGACCTGGCGTGGCGCCGCCCTCCCTACGACAGCAGTGAGGACTTCGAGGAAATCCTCAAAGTCCGAGAGAGGGCGGTTTGGGGAGAAATACAACCCCACCATCGCTATCTCTCCCCACGCGGCGGCCACGTATCCCGGTCGCCTCTCTAAGAGCGAGAGGGGAGGGGAGTCTGTGGAAGACCGCGCCACCAACGCCACCAAGCCGTCTCGGTCGCCCAGCCAACGGCCAGGGACCGAGTAGGGTTCGGCGACCACCGCCAAGTCCACCAACCACTCAGCCATGGTCTGCATCAGCAGATCCTGGGCTGTCCTGCAGTGGTTGGTGTTCGCCTGAAGGATGCGATGTTCGACTGTGTCCATCAGTCGGACAACGCAACCTCCTCCGCAGCCGCCGCAGGAACGGCAACCTAACCTAACCTAACCTAACCTTCCCTTGAAGCTAGGACGAATGGGGAGAGCGTAATAGCGGTGTCCTTGGACATCAAGGCCGCTTTTGATCATGCGTGGTGGCCGGCCATTTTTCAGCGACTTCGGGTTGCAAACTGTCCGGCCAATATATACCACCTACTCATTGACTATGTCTCAAACCGAAAGGTGTGCCTAAGATTCGCCGATTGCCAGGTGGAAAAGTCCATGACCAGGGGCTGCATACAGGGCTCGGTTTGTGGACCTACCCTGTGGAATGTCATTCTGGACGAGCTCCTGGCGATGGAGTTGCCACCGGGCTGTTACCTCCAAGCCTTCGCTGACGACGTACTGCTCATAACCCACGCCAAGAACACCTCTGAACTTGAAACACTGACAAACGACACTCTTTCAAAAATCATGGCATGGGGTGAGTCTGTCAAGCTCTCTTTTGGACCAGAAAAAACTCAGGCTATGGGCTTCACTAACAAATCCATCAAATGCGTCATAAAAGTTAAAAATCAAACTATCACATTTGTAAATTCGTTCAAATATCTCGGCATCATCATTGTTTATGTACTTAAGGTTCACTTTCTTTCGCGGCAATGGAACGGTGTTTTAGAAAAATAACAAACGTCTTTACTCATTGATGATTTATTTGCGACTGTTTCTAGATCTAACTGCATGCATTGATATGTGAATTGGACATACCGCCCACCAAAAACATTAGTTTTTAATCAATACATTTGTATACTCATTACATGTCATGCTAATCGAACAATGGACTGTAAATATTTTAACTTCATTTATACTATAGGTTTTATACATATGTATTATCTTAATTTTATCAATTCATTTCATTAACCCGCCCACCGTAGCTCACTGAGTTGTTTCTTTGGGAAGCGGTATCAATTTGTACAGAGGCCTTTTTAACTCCTTGTTTCCCATAGTCTGGACTGTTACCACTCTTACGAGTTTGTCCTTTCCAGGATGTATTTGTTTCACCCGTCCCAATAACCATTTCGTAGGGGGCAGATTATCTTCTTTAATGATAACAACATCTCCAACAACAGGCTCTGGAACCTTCACTTGCCATTTGTATCTTTGTTGGAGCGTGTTAAGATACTCTGTACGCCATCTATGCCAAAATCTTGAGTCATTTTCTGAATAGTTTGCCACCTAGTTAAAAGACTCACAGACTGGTTATACTCGTAGCATGTATCAGGAACCGAAATCAAGGGCTCGCCAACTAAAAAATGCCCTGGAGTAAGCGGCATCATCGTATTATCCATTTGATAAAGGGGGCGCGAATTGAGACACGCCTCGATTTGTGCTAAGAGCGTAGACATCTCCTCGTAGGTCAGTTTGGTGTCTTTATTTATCCTGTAGAGGTGTCTTTTAGCAGACTGAACTCCAGCCTCCCACAGGCCTCCACATGTAGGCATCCTTGGTGGTATGAAGTGCCATATTGTGCTATCGTTGGCTAGAAGTTCAGCCGCTTCCTTCGCGATATTATTCTTTCCCTTCTGGAACATGTCCTTCAATTCTTTGGCAGCGCCAATAAAATTAGTGCCATTGTCGCTCCATAAAACAGTGGCCTCGGCGCGCCACAAACCTCCGAAATGCGGCTATAAAAGCTTGTGTTGTTAGGTCTGTGACCGCTTCTAGATGGATCGCGCGTGTTGCCATACATATAAATAAACAGATATAGCCCTTTGTTGCATGGTGTCCGCCGCCTTTCGATGTCCTTATGAATACCGGTCCAGCGTAATCAACCCCACTATTCATAAATGGCCGATGTTGATTGACCCGAACGGCAGGCAACTGACCCATGAACTGGGTTTTTACCTTCGCTTTATCCAAAATGCAGGTCTTACAGTTGTGAATACATTTTCTTACGGCAGACTTCAAACCGATCACCCAATATCTTGTCCTCACAAAAGCCATCATCGCCTGTATCCCACCATGTAATGTTCTAAGATGAGCTTCTTGAACTAATAACTTAGTTATATGCTGATTACATGGTATTACAATCGGGTGTTTTGTAATTTCAGCTATTGAGGCATTCTCTAACCTTCCTCCCACTCTTATTATCCCATTTTTGTCTAAAAAAGGGGCGAGTGTGATAAGAGAACTTCTTTTCTTCACGCTTCCGTCCTTCTGTAAATCTTCAATATCCTTCTGATAAATTAACTCTTGATAATACTTTATGCATAATTCTAATACTTTTTCTAGCTCATTAACTGTTAAAAATACTTTTCCTTCGTTTCCCTTTCCCTTTTTGTAAGTCTTCTGCAGTAAGCTAATATTCTTTTCATTCTTGAAATTGAGGAAAAATGTTCCCAGATTGGTATGCCTTCTAAATTTGTGTGAAATGATGAACCCTTCAATTCTAATTCTGTTTGAGGAATTTCATGTGTTTGTAGATCGAGATTTTTATGTTTTAACCATTCAGGCCCAGTCCACCATAAGTCTAAACAAGCTAAGTCGCTTGCTTTTACGCCTCTTGTAGCGATATCGGCTGGGTTATCGGTAGACTGAACATGTCTCCATCGGTCGTTGTCTAGTATCCGTGTTATGTCTGCCACTCGGTTCGCAACAAATGTACGCCAACGACTTGGTTGAGAGTGTAGCCAAGACATCACAACCATTGAATCAGTCCACGCAAAGATTTTATTTTTAGGTATTTTCAACAGGTCTACCAGATCATTGATTAAGTCTGTTAGTAATGCTGCGGCACATAATTCCAATTTAGGTATTGAAATTTGCTTCAAAGGTGCAACCTTGGTTCGAGATGCGATGATTGTGATATGTACTGTGTCCTCTTCAATAATCTTAAGGTAAGTAACAGCAGCATATGCGTGCGTAGATGCATCTGCAAAACCATGCAATTCAATGTTTGTATAATTGATCGGTGTAGTTTTCAACCAGCGTGGTATTGTAATGTTTTGCAGGTGTATTAATTCATCTCTATAACTCATCCACTCATCTATCAACTCTGACGGCAGCTCGTCATCCCATCCCATGTTGCATAGCCACAGTTTTTGTATCAAAACTTTAGCGTTGATGATCACCGGTGACAGCCATCCAAATGGGTCAAACAGCCTTGCTACATCAGACAGAATAGATCTCTTCGTTACGGGACATCGAACTTCAGGTTAGTTAATTGTGAATTTAAATGTATCATCCTTCCTATCCCATGTCAATCCCAGAATTTTTATAACCTTATCTAACTTTATCTCTATTCCATCCTTCGTACTGTTTGTATCTTCTCCCTCTTCTAAATACTTTATAACTTCTTCCGAATTACTAGACCACTTTTGCATTTTAAAATTTCCTTTACTTAGTATCAGCTTTATTTCCTCACACATTTTCTTTGTTTTTTCTTCATTTTCACTTCCCGACATCAAATCATCCATATAAAATGAATCTTTAATTACAGGTGCAGTTTTAGGATATTCAAGTGCTTCATCATCGGCAAGTTGTTGTAACGTTCGTACAGCTAAATAGGGTGCTGCAGCTGTACCAAAGGTTACAGTCATCAAGTTGAAACTTTCTAGTTTTTCTTCAGGGTTATCTCGCCAGACTATGCGTTGTAAATTTGTGTGTTCTGGGGTCATATCAATCATCCTGTACATCTTAATTATGTCTCCTACTACACATATTTTATGTGTTCGCCATGTGATAATTAAGCTTCTTAAATCAGGTTGCAATACAGGTCCAATCATCATGGTGTCGTTCAAAGAATGACCGTTAGAACCCTTCGCAGACGCGTCATAAACTACTCGAACCTTCGTTGTGTCCTTGTCTTCGCGTATTACAGCGTGGTGAGGAAGATAGACTGATTTGTTATCATCATTTGGGTCGGATTTTTTCAAATGACCCATTTCCATGTATTCATGAACTACTTTAGTATAATCCGACTTTAAACTTTGAGAATTTTGTAATTTCTTCTCCAATTGTTTGAATCTATAAACAGCTTGTTGTTTCGTATCTCCGCATAATTTCAGTGTCTCTTCTATTCCTTGTCGCAAAGGTAAGTGCACTGTGTATTTTCCGTTCACCCTTTTAGTTGTATTCTTGTAAATCTCTTCACACATCTCCTCTTCTTTTGTAAGTAATTTTCTTTTTTTGTATAAAGCTGTCTCGATTTCCCAAAATTTCCTTAATAAATCATTGTCTTCTGATACCATACTTGTCACATGTAGTGTTGTTATTTTGTGTTCTTCGCTAATTGATTTGTCTTCCCTTTCACCTGACAGTATCCACCCCAAACGTGTTTTCTGAGCCACTATGCCATCAGAACATCTTACTAAACCAACTTCAATAATTTTAGAAAAGATGTCTGCACCGAGTAATATATCAATTTTGCCCGGTGTGTTAAACGTAGGGTCAGCCAATAGTAATTTTTGGAGTTCTGGCCAGTTCATCTCAATGTGTTTTGAAGGTAATCTTGCAGACAGTGATTTCAAAACATAAGCCTTCACTTGAATAACCTCTCTTCTATTATATTGCGATGTAACTGACAGGTTAACTACATGTTTTATCGGAACCAGGTTTCCTTCTCCCACCCCTGAGACTACACCGTTGATGCTTGTCCTCTTCAATCTCAAGAGTTCGACTACTCTTGAAGATACGAATGAAGCCTCTGAGCCTTGGTCAATCAATGCACGAAGTACATATATTTTGCCGTCGCTTGATGTAGCATGTACTTGTGCAGTTGCCAATAACACTTGGCGACCAGGTTGTTCTTTAGAGAAATGTGCGCTTGTGACCTTCTGTTCCGGTTGTTCTTCGTGTTTGTTACTCTCTTCTTTGTCACTCTCTTGTGTTGTTTCTTTTCCTTCATGTAAAAGAGAATGATGTTTTCTTCCGCAGACTCGGCATTTCCTCTTTTGTTTACATTTGTAGACTATGTGATTCGGTACTAGGCAGTTGAAGCAGAGGTTTTTGTTCTTCACAAATTCACGTCGTTGTTGCACAGTTTGTTTTGCAAATTCTTTACAATTAAAGATGTAATGGTCACCCTTGCAATATACACAACAAGGCGATGAACTGCTATTGGTGTGCGCAGAGTCACCTTTATCGTTCTCAGTATCCTTTGCTACGACATGATATGCTTTGTGACCTTGTGTCTTCTCCTTTATAACTGTAGTAGTGATGGGAGCGATTAGCTCGAGAGTACGAAACTTAGACTCAAGGAACTTTTTCAACTCCACCCACGTAGACAACTCATCACTATTCTCTTTGTAAGCTTCCTCTTCCCAACACTTTAACGTCTCTGAATCCAATTCCTGCGCCACTAGAAATACTAGGATAGGATCCCAAGTGGCGGTGTTTATGTTCATGTTATTCAGGCTGTTGATGCATTCTACAGTATTATCGAGCAAAGCTTTAATTTGTGTAGCTGATGGGTTGCTTATCTTTTTCTGACAGCAAAACTTCTTTAAAACTGACGACACAATCATCTTTTTGCTACCAAAACGTCCTTGCAGTAGTTCCCATGCTGTTGCATAATTACTTTCCGTAATTTGAACATGTCGTAATAACATCTCTGCCTCCCCGGCAACACTAGTCTTTAAATAATGCAACTTACGCACATCGCTAATAGAAGTGTTATGGACAAGTGCTGTAAATATATCTTTATACGTAGGCCATTCTTCATATCTGCCCGAAAAGGTTGGTAGCTGTATTCTCGGTAGCTTAGCAAATGGTAGCTGGCCATCGTGTGATGAAGTAGACATGTTGGACGCTTCTGACAATCTGTGTTGCGACTCTAAGTTTGTTAGAAGATCGGTCAAATCCGCTTGTAAACACAGATACATTTCTTCGTATGTATAATATTCTTCATTTAGAAAGTACGGCAACACGCCCCGCTGTTCTCGTGGTGTACACTTCATAAGGCTGCTATGCGTTTGTTTGAACGAATCCCAATACTCCTCAATGGTTTTTATTCTCGCTTTAACATAACCAGCTGTTAATCGCTGTTTCGGACACTTCTTTATGTTAACTTGCGCTTTCCTTAGCATACTAGCCACATCTTCTAACGTAGATAGATATTTTGACTGTTCTGGAGTTGGTGACGTCATTTTGCAGGATTAAAATAAATAGTCCACTCAGTTTTATTCGCACAAACACGTTCAATACCGTTGCAATGTCTTAACCACTTTTTCTATATAAGTTTTTATGATAGTCTTCACATACACTAATTACTTGTAAACAACTTCAATCCTTATCTAAGGAATGCGGTCCTCTATTGTATTCACGCGAGTCCGCAAGCCGTTCCATTCACTAATTAATCCGGTTCGATTTCGACCATATGTTTATGTACTTAAGGTTCACTTTCTTTCGCGGCAATGGAACGGTGTTTTAGAAAAATAACAAACGTCTTTACTCATTGATGATTTATTTGCGACTGTTTCTAGATCTAACTGCATGCATTGATATGTGAATTGGACATCATAGATCGGAAGCTGCGGTTCACACAGCATGTGGCCTACATCATAGAGAAATCAAAGAGGCTTCTCAATAAACTTACCATCTTTGTTAGACCAACCTGGGGCGTCCACGCCGACAACATTAGAATAATATACGAACAAGTCATACAACCAATAATTTACTATGCTGCAAGCGTGTGGTCTGGCGCACTACGATACTCCTACATCACCAAGAAACTTCTCTCTTTACAAAGACTGTTCGCTTTAAAGATCATCCAAGGATTTCGCACCGTCAACACCCCCACAGCCATCTCCCTTGCAAACCTCACTCCTCTTCCAGCCAAAATACTCGCAATGGCGGAATGCGAACGATCCAAACTGAATGGCTACTCCTCATTTCTCCCCTCTGATATTCAACTGGAAACCCCCACCCCTCCAATTGAGTTTCTTCATCCTTCTCTTAGAAACGGAATTAAATTCGTCGAATACAAAACACTCGATGAAGTTGATGCAAAGTGCTCCCCTGAAACTGTGCAAGTATACACTGATGGTAGCAAGCACAATGATAGGGTGGGTGCTGCTTTTGTCGTCCTTAGAAATAACATCGTTATCCTTACCAAAAAGCTGAAGCTTCACGACTGCTGCTCTGTTTTCCAGGCCGAATTGTGTGCAATCCTGCACGCCTGCAAGTGGATTCTCCAAAATAACACCCCATCCTCTACTATTCTCTCGGACTGTAAGTCCGCCCTGATGGAATTGTCAAACCCATTAAGTTCAAATCATTTCGCCACTCAAATTCATAATCTCCTTCTTGACGCAGAGACTGCTGGCCTCAGTCTAACATTTGCCTGGATAAAATCTCATGTTGGCATCCCAGGAAATGAGCTAGCTGACTCTGCTGCCAAAACCGCTGCCAAACTTCACCGCTCCTATGACTACTCCTCTATACCAATAAGCTTAATAAAATACCAGAATTCTCTCCTCTGCCGTCAGGCATCTTCGGATTTATATGAAAAAGCCACTTACATTAAAACTCTTCTTCCCACTTATGAGCATCTCCAAACATATCTAGCCAAAGTAAAGCCAAATTTCGCCATTACTCAATACCTCTCCAATCATGGATATCACAAGTCTTATCTCCACCGATTTCATATAGTAACGGATAACCTGTGTCCGTGCGACGATCTATCCGTTCAGACCTGGCAACACTTGTTGCAGGACTGCCCTCGCTTTTCTTCCACACGAAATGATCACTTGACTATTACTAATGATCCTGAGCCGTATGAATTGTCTCGGGTATTATTGAGCCCAGAGGCTACAGACACGTTACACAATCATATTTACCAGATCGTCAGACAGCTAAAACGGTTCAATACGCCTGATTAGCTCTCGCTGGACTATTAATGAAGTAATTTTATAATGTTTGCTGTTTTATGTTATAGTTTTTATTTTTAGTATGTTTAATCTAGATCTTAGTATGTAAACACCTATATTAGCCTTAAGACTATTTAGAACGCATCAAGCATGTATAACCACCTGTATCATTACTGTACAATCTCTATCATATTTTGTAACTTAAACAATAACCTATGTTAGCCTTAAGATTATTTAGATAATAACTAAAAAATTACAAAAAAACAAACAAAAACAAAAAAAAATAAAAAAGAACAAAACAAAAAAAAAAACTACTAAAACAAACAAAAACAAAAAAATAACATTCTCACCTAATTTTGATTATTATTGTACCATATACGTAGCTTTATATTTTGTTAAAACAATTTAAGATTACAAATATTAATATTGTGTTTAAACTTAAATTATATCTTAGATCTACAACAATTTATACATTTCTAGCCCTATTAAACAGTCTCTTTTGAAACACAATCCTTCCTTCACCCTCCCAAACCCAAAACCATTCCGGAAAAAGGGAAGACATACCCATAGTGTTACCCTTTTTCCTCAATTTACCTTTTAAAAAAAAAAAAAAAAACCTAACCTAACCTAACCTTTTTTTTTTTTTTTTTTTTTTTTTTTTTTTGTCGCTGGGAAAAAATGCATTACGCATACCCTCCCATCGGGGGACGGGAGGGGTATGTGGGACTCCCCGGGCGGACCCGGTATACCCACTAAAACGACCCAGCGCATTCCCGCTTCGTCCGAGTGGCGGGGGACTGGGAAACCGGCACAGCCTTTACTTCCAGTCCTCCGCCGACGATTGCAAGGCAGACCCCCCTCACACCCTCACGGGTGTGGGGGGGTCGGGAATGACCGACGAAGATGACGGGTGCAATGCGGGCGCAGGCACCCCCGTGCCTGTAGCCCGCCCGTCACCATGAGGAAGGAGGGCTCGACGCCTTCTCCCCCTTCTTCGTCTGCGGAGCGGCGCAGCGAGAGGATCGTCCTCCCGCGCGCGCTCCGCCTCCTCCTTCTGCGAGAGTACGTCCTCGCAAAAGGAGGCTACCGCTGACCAGGCCTCCTCGCTCCCCAGCATGGCGTCAACCACGCCGGGAAGCGAGAGGTCCGGTCCGACCACCGCGGTCAGACCGCGGCGCAGCTCGGCCCACGCCAGGCACACCTCGAGGGTGTGCTGCGCCGTGTCCTCCGCCGCGCCGCAGTCGTGGCACGCCGGGGTCTCCTCCCTCCCGATCCGGTGCAGGTGCGATCCGAAGCAGCCGTGCCCGGACAACACCTGCACCAGACGGAAAGAGAGGAAACCGTGGGACCGCTCGAGCCAGCCCTTCAGGACCGGACCGAGCGCGTCCAACGTCCGGCGGCCAAAGGCGGCGTTGGCGAGGTCCTCCGTCCAATGGAGGACGATGGCGTCCTTCGCCTCCTGCCGCACGGCCTCCCGCTCTTCGGCGACGGGGCGCTCCCCGAGCGCCTTCCGGTGCGCCGTCCACTCGTAGACTCTGGCAAGCACCCATGCCTCCAACTCCCAAGGAGGGGTGCCGGCCAGAGCGCACGCCGCTGAAAAGCCCACAGAGCGGTAAGCCCTCGCCACCCGCTGTGCAATGGCCCGCTGGGGCCTGCGGATGGCGGTCGCATTCTCCCTCCTATGGAGGGAGTCCGCCCAGATGGGTGCCCCGTAAAGGGCCATGCTCCGCAAGATACCGGCATAGAGGCGCCGGCATTTCGCCTTGGGCCCCCCCAGGTTTGGGAGGAGCCACGAGAGGGCATCCGCGGCCTTCAACAGGCGCGTCGACAGCCCGCTGAAGTGCGGGCCGAAGCGCCACCTGTCGTCCAGCACCAGACCCAGATATTTCATCTGGGGCTGGACCCCTATACGGACGCCTTCCACGACGATGTGGGCGTCGGGAGGGCAGCGCTGCCGTGGACCGCGAAAGTACACGGCCTCCGTCTTGTGCAGCGCCACCTTCAATCCCAGGCGGCGGATCCTCTCTGCCACCAAGGATCCGCCAGCCGAGGCCAGACAGGCCGCATCCCCGAAGTTCCTCCCCCGGGCAGTGAGGAGAGTGTCATCCGCGTAGCAGATGACACTCGTGCCCGGGAGGAGGGCTCCCCGCAAGAGCCAATTGAACCCGATGTTCCACAAGGGGGGGCCAAGCACCGACCCCTGTGGAACGACGGACTCTGCCCCGTAGCGCCTCACGGTGGCCGTTTTGTCTACGAAGAGGACCTCTCGGTCCTCCAAGTAGCTGGCCAGGAGATCCCGCAGATATTGGGGCACTCCGTGATACCGGAGCGCCTCTAATATCGTCGAGTGGGGGACGGAGTTGAAGGCGTTGGCAATGTCGAATGACACCGCCAGCACTCCGTCCCCCGCCTCCACCGCCTCCTTCACCTGGCCCTTCAGTAGGGCCAGCGCGTCGATCGTCGAACGCCCACGACGAAAACCGTATTGGGCGTCCGACAGATCCGGCCCTACCTCCCGCAAATGGCTGTCCAGCCTCCCGGCGACAATCCCCTCGAACAATTTACCGACCTCATCGAGCAGAACGATGGGCCGGTATGCCGAGGGGGAGTCCACCGGGCGTCCCTCCTTTCGGAGGAGGCATAGCTGCCCCTCCTTCCACAGTTTCGGGAACCTCCCAGCCGTAAAACACGCACTGAAGAGGTCCCGAAACCTGTCCTCCATTTGGGAGGCGGCGATCGCCACCACCCGTGCGGGGACGCCGTCCGGTCCGGGGGCTGTCTTCTTTGCGCGGAGGCTCAGAACCCCCGCGCAGAGTTCCGCCGCCGTCACCGGGGGACCTCTGCCTCCGGTGGAGCCGCCCCTTGCGGGGGATCCATTGTTGGTGGGACGAAGTCGGTCCTGCGCGGAAACAGGGACCGGACCACCCCATCCAACAATGCTGGCTCGAGGGTCTCCGACAGTGGGGGACCATAGGGGCGGAGCTGGTTCCGCGCCGCCTTATATGGTCTCCCATAGGGATCCCTGTCGAGACCCTCCAGCATCTCGGCCCTGGCCGAGTCTTGCGCAGCGCCCATTGCAGACTTGAGGGCCTCCGCAGCCTCTCGGTAAGAGGCGTACAGGCGGTCCTCCTCTGCCCGGACTCGGTTTTGGGCACTGCGCCGTCGGCTCCGCGTGTAGCTTCTGGCCGCCACGCAGGTGGCCCTGAGTCCCGCCAGCTCCTCCGTCCACCAGTAGACGGCACGACGGGGAGGCGGGCGGCGAGACCGAGGCATGCTGGAGTTGCACACCTCGGTCAAGGACCCCCTGAGCCGGACCGCTGCGGCGTCAACGTCCGGGACCTCCTCGACAGGGGGAGGCGACAGCCAGTCCTGGAGAAAGGCGGCCTCCTTGGCTGCCTCCCGGTCCAGGCGGGTGATTGCCCACCGCGGGAAGGGAGATTGCCCAGCGCGGGCCGTCCCCCTCCCCTGCCGGGTGGAGATGTCGAACCGCACGTAACGGTGGTCCGACAAGGTCTCCACCAGCTCCACCCGCCAGTTCACGACGCGGGCGGCCAGCGCGGCGGTGGCAAACGACACGTCCACCACAGACCCGCCCTGTTGCCGCACACACGTGTGGACCGCCCCCCTGTTGAGGAGGGACACACCGCACGAGGCCGCCCAAAACTGGACGGCGCGTCCCCGGACGTTGCAACCGGCGGCCGGGTTGCCCCAGTCCACCGACTTGGCGTTTAGGTCGCCCAACACCACGACCTGGCGTGGCGCCGCCCTCCCTACGACAGCAGTGAGGACTTCGAGGAAATCCTCAAAGTCCGAGAGAGGGCGGTTTGGGGAGAAATACACCCCCACCATCGCTATCTCTCCCCACGCGGCGGCCACGTATCCCGGTCCCCTCTCTAAGAGCGAGAGGGGAGGGGAGTCTGTGGAAGACCGCGCCACCAACGCCACCAAGCCGTCTCGGTCGCCCAGCCAACGGCCAGGGACCGAGTAGGGTTCGGCGACCACCGCCAAGTCCACCAACCACTCAGCCATGGTCTGCATCAGCAGATCCTGGGCTGTCCTGCAGTGGTTGGTGTTCGCCTGAAGGATGCGATGTTCGACTGTGTCCATCAGTCGGACATCGCAACCTCCTCCGCAGCCGCCGCAGGAACGGCGGTGTTAGCGGCAGCAGCAGGCAGAGGCCCGGTCAGCGCCTGCACTTTGCCACGCTTAGGGGGAGGAATACACTTCCTCCCCTTCATTACGTGGCCTGATCGGTGGCCACTGGCGGCACACACCGCACAGTGAGGCGTGGCGGCCTTGAAGGAGGCGGCTTTGTGGCCCTCCTTGCCGCAGCGGTAGCATGTGTCAGTCCTGTCTACCTTAGACGGACACAGAGGCCTGGTGTGGCCGATGCCGAAGCACCGGAAACACCGCAGAGGCTGGTCCTCGAGTGCCCGGACTGCGCCCGAGCTGAACCCGACTTGAAGCCGTCCTTTCGCAAGGACGGCTTTGGCAGCGGCGATTGGGCACTCGAGGCGGATGGTGCCCATACCACCGCGGCCGGGCCTTATGTCCCGGCCTTGGACCGCCGCGGCGCCACAGCCCCCTACCGCTGCGACCGCCACCACCACCTCCTCCTTGGTGACGGAGTCATCTAGCTCCGTCACCTCAATGGCCGCCGACTTGACCGGCCGGGCCACCTTGGCAGAGTCCGCGATGACCTCCTGCAGCTTGGCTGCAAAGAGGTCCGCGCGGGCACCCCCTTCGGCCCCCGGGAACTCGAATATTCGAGCCCCGGCTTGGGTCCGCCGGCAAGACACACTGCCGATCCCCAGTTGGGTGGGATCGGCATTGGCACGCGCCCGCACCAAAATAGACGCGTACGTCTCCCCGCGCTCCGCAGCCTCCGCGGTGAGCGTCACCACGACGGCCGCGGTTTTTGGGGGGACTAGCTGCCTCTTTCCCCTCCCTTTCTCTTTCCCCTTACCGGTCGTCTGCGACTGGCTGGGAGTGGTGGTGGCGGGGACGACAGGGACGGCCGTTACCGTCTTCTTCCCTTTAACCTTCCCCTTACGGACCACTTCCGTCCACTCGTTGGACGGGGTGGTTGAAGGCAGAAGGGCGTCTTCCACCTGGGAAGAGGAGGACGGCCCCGGCTCACACTGCCTCTTATCCGCCGCAAGCGGCGGTCGGAGGCGTTCCTCCGGCAAGAGCCGGTCCTCGATACCTGCTAAGCAGGCTCTTGTGAAGGCCCTCTCCTCCATTACAACCTTGCGGATGATATCCTCAAGGTTGGAGGAGGGGCCCTCCACTACAGGGCTCGTCTCGGCTAGTTGTGGCCGGGCCGAGGCAGGGCCCTCTGCCACAGAGCACGCCTTGGCCTGTTGTGGCCGGGCCGTGACTTCAGCGAGCTTCTGGTGAAGCTGGCTGACCTCCGACTGCAGACAATTTATTCTCGCCTGCAGTTGCCGCGTCTCGTCGGTGGTCGTCCGCTTCACCAACTCATCGACGACACCACGCAGGCTCGCGGCCCTGCACTTCAGGGCCTTTTGAAAAGTGCCCTTTAAGTTGGAGGACTTAGAGGCGACCTCTATGATCCCCTCCTCGTCCTCCTCCGCCATCCTCTGCAGCTCCTCCAGAGACTGGTCCGCGTACAGAACGCGTGACGCACCATACCCGGACTTGGCCCGGGCGACGTGCGCACGCTTTTCCTTGGCGGCAACCCGCTCCTCCAGCTCTTGCTGGAGCTGCGCCTTCCGGGCCAGGTCCACCTGGCGCTGGGCGTCCGCGAGCCCAACGACGTGGGTATCCGCGGCCGTTGTCGTCGGCTTTTGAGCCTTCGACAACGGTTTGGACCCCGAAGCCGAGGAGCTCTCGGACCCACAGCTCCGGAAGACCCGCTTCCGCGATCGAGAGCCGCTCGCATCCGACACTCCAACAACTGAGTCGCTGTCAGACGACTCTGCCCCGCCGAAGTAGCTAGCCGCAGACGGCGCGCGGCTACACTCTGATGTTGGAGCGTCGGGGTGGCCCTGAGAAGGGCCTTTTGGTTGGCCCTGAGAAGGGCCTTTGGGATGGCCCTGAGAAGGGCCTTTTGGTTGGCCCTGAGAAGGGCCTTTGGGTTGGCCCTGAGAAGGGCCTTTTGGTTTTAAAAAGCGCCCGCAGGCGTCCCGCGAGGTTTTGGGCATCCCGCAGATTCGTAGTTAAAAAGGCAATGAATAAAATAAGCTACGAGAGCACAGAGCACTTTAGCCAACCCAGTCTGCCACTCCGTTATGGTGGTCAGAACTGGGCTGTTTCCAGGGGACACGACGTGGACGTAAGCTCTGTGGGGGGGTCCCCCAACCTAACCTAACCTTTTTTTTTTTTTTTTTTGACGCTGGTAAAAACTGCATTACGCATACCCTCCCATCGGGGGACGGGAGGGGTATGTGGGACTCCCCGGGCGGACCCGGTATACCCACTAAAACGACCCAGCGCATTCCCGCTTCGTCCGAGTGGCAGGGGACTGGGAAACCGGCACAGCCTTTACTTCCAGTCCTCCGCCGACGATTGCAAGGCAGACCCCTCACACCCTCACGGGTGTGGGGGGTCGGGAATGACCGACGAAGATGACGGGTGCAATGCGGGCGCAGACACCCCCGTGCCTGTAGCCCGCCCGTCACCATGAGGAGGGAGGGCTCGACGCCTTCTCCCCCTTCTTCGTCTGCGGAGCGGCGCAGCGAGAGGATCGTCCTCCAGCGCGCGCTCCGAGAGAGGGCGGTTTGGGGAGAAATACACCCCCACCATCGCTATCTCTCCCCACGCGGTGGCCACGTATCCCGGTCCCCTCTCTAAGAGCGAGAGGGGAGGGGAGTCTGTGGAAGACCGCGCCACCAACGCCACCAAGCCGTCTCGGTCGCCCAGCCAACGGCCAGGGACCGAGTAGGGTTCGGCGACCACCGCCAAGTCCACCAACCACTCAGCCATGGTCTGCATCAGCAGATCCTGGGCTGTCCTGCAGTGGTTGGTGTTCGCTTGAAGGATGCGATGTTCGACTGTGTCCATCAGTCGGACATCGCACCCTCATCCGCAGCCGCCGCAGGAACGGCGGTGTTAGCGGCAAAAGCAGGCGCAGGCCCGGTCGGCGCCTGCGCTTTGCCACGCTTAGGGGGAGGAATACACTTCCTCCCCTTCATTTCGTGGCCTGATCGGCGGCCACTGGCGGCACACACCGCACAGTGCGGCGTGGCGGCCTTGCAGGAGGCGGCTTTGTGGCCCTCCTTGCCGCAGCGGTAGCATAATATATGTCCGTCCTGTCTACCTTGGACGGACACAGAGGCCTGGTGTGGCCGATGCCGAAGCACCGGAAACACCGCAGAGGCTGGTCCTCGAGTGCCCGGACTGCGCCCGAGCTGAACCCGACTAGAAGCCGTCCTTTCGCAAGGACGGCTTTGGCAGCGGCGATTGGGCACTCGAGGCGGATGGTGCCCATACCACCGCGGCCGGGCCTTATGTCCCGGCCTTGGACCGCCGCGGCGCCACAGCTCCCTACCGCTGCGACCGCCGCCACCACCTCCTCCTTGGTGACGGAGTCATCTAGCTCCGTCACCTCAATGGCCACCGACTTGACCGGCCGGGCCACCTTGGCCGAGTCCGCGATGACCTCTTGCAGCTTGGCTGCAAAGAGGTCTGCATGGGCACTCCCTTCTGCCCCCGGGAACTCGAAAATTCGAGCTCCGGCTTGGGTTCGCCGGCAAGACACACTGCCGATCCCTAGTTGGGTAGGATCGGCATTGGCACGCGCCCGCACCAAAATGGACGCGTACGTCTCCCCTCGCTCCGCAGCCTCCGCGGTGAGCGTCACCACGACGGCCGCGGTTTTCGGGGGGACCAGCTTCCCCTTTCCCTTCCCTTTCCCCTTCCCCTTTCCCTTGTCGGTCGCCTGTGACTGGCTGGGAGCGGTGGTGGCGGGGACGACAGTGACGGCCGTCGCCGACTTCTTGCCTTTGCCCTTCCCCTTACGCACCACTTCCGTCCACTCGTTGGACGGGGTGGTTGAAGGGAGAAGGGCATCTTCCGCCTGAGAGGAGGAGGACGGCCCCGGCTCGCACTGCCTCTTATCCGCCGCAAGCGGTAGTCGGAGGCGTTTGTCCGGCAAGAGCCGGTCCTCAATTCCTGCTAAGCAGGCTCTTGTGAAGGCCCTCTCCTCCATTACAACCTTGCGGATGATATCCTCAAGGTTGGAGGAGGGGCCCTCCGCCGCAGGGCTCGTCTCGGCTTGCAGTGGCCGGGCTGTGGCTTCGGCCAGCTTCAGATGAAGCTGGCTGACCTCTGACTGCAGGCGATCTATTTTTGCCTGCAGTTGCCGCATCTCGTCGGTGGCCTTCCGCCGGACCAGCTCCGCAACGATACCGTGCATGCTCGCGGCCCTGCTTTTGAGGGCCTTCTGAAAGGTCCCTTTTAGGTTGGAGGACTTAGAGGCGACCTCCACAATCTCCCCCTCGTCCTCCTCCGCCATTCTCTCTAGCTCGGCCAGAGAGTAGTCTGCGTATAGAACGCGGGACGCACCGTACCCGGACTTGGCCCGGGCAGCATGCGCCCGCTTCTCTTTGGCAGCAACCTGCTCTTCTAGCTCGTGGTCCAGCTCGTCGTCCAACTGGCGTTGGGCGTCCGCGAGCCCAACGACGTGGGTATCCGCGGCCGCCGTCGGCTTTTTAGCCTTCGGCAGCCTCGTCGACCCCGAGCCCGAGGAGCCCTCGGACTCACCGCTCCGGTGGACCCGCTTCCGCGTACGGGAGTCATCCGCGTCCGACACAGTAACAAGTTCGTCGTCAGACGACTCACTCACCCTTCCGAAGAAGCTAGCCGCAGACGGCGCGCGGCTAGTTTCCGACGCCGAAGCATCAGGGTGGCCCTGAGAAGGGCCTTTTGGTTGGCCCTGAGAAGGGCCTTTGGGTTGGCCCTGAGAAGGGCCTTTTGGTTTTAAAAAGCGCCCGCAGGCGTCCCGCGAGGGTTTAGGCATAGCCTCCGCAGGATCGTAGGTCACACAAGGCAAAGATAAAATACGCTACGATTGCACAGAGCACTTTGGCCAACCCAGTCTGCCACTCCGTTACGGTGGTCAGAACTGGGCTGTTTCCAGGGGACACGACGTGGACGTAAGCTCTGTGGGGGGGGTCCCCCCTCTGTGGGGGGGTCCCCTAACCTAACCTAACCTAACCTTTTTTTTTTTTTTTTTTTTTTTTTTGTTGCCGAGGTGGAAAATCCACACGGATGTCCTCCGCCCTGGGGTGGGCGGAGGGGTCTGTCGGACTCTAACCGACTAAAAACCACCCCGGTGTTCCATCTCACACCTACGCCGGGGGTCGCGGGAACGTACGATCCTTCCGCAACCCCCGGCTGGTGCCGGCCCGCCTCTGCGGGCCCCGTCTGGTCAGGGGGGGGAGTGAGGTGTTAGACTCCCCCCGCGACGTCTAAGAGGGGCGCGCGTGGAACACAACGCGCCGCCACCTCGGGTCCTGATGTGTAGGGGGCGACGGACGTCCCCGAGTCCGTCGCCCCTGGACCCGTTTAGGGGGGCCGGAAGAGGGCGTTATCCGCCCTCCGCCGACGCCCGACACGTCTGCTGCGGGTGGGGAGAGCGGTTTCTACCTCCCTCTCCCTCTCCGCAGCCTCCTTCTGCGAGACGACCGTTTCGCAGAAGGAAACCACCGCGTCCCAGGACTCCTCGCTGTCGACCATGGACTCGACCACGGCCGGCAGCGAGAGGTCATTGCCTACTTCTGAGATGAGGGCACGGCGCGGCTCCTCCCAAGCGGCACACTCTGCCAGCGTATGCCACGCCGTGTCCTCCCGGCAGTCGACGCAGTGGTGACACCGGGCGTCCGGCTCCCTGTTAATGCGACACAGGTACTTCCCGAAGCAACCATGCCCCGAGAGCACCTGCGTCACTCGAAACGACAGGGAGCCGTGCCTCCTCCCGAGCCAGCGCTCGAGTACTGGCCGGACCGCCTCGATGGTACCGAGGCCGGCGGTAGGGCGCGAAAGCCTGTCCCGCCATTCCGCCACCAGGACCTCGCGAAGCTGAGACCGACGCAGCTCCATGTGGCGCTGCGTCAGCCCCTCGCCTCGCGCCCGCGCTTCCTCGCACCACCGGTACAGTGACGCGAGTACTTTCGCCTCCAGGTCCCAGGGCGGGGATCCAGCCAGTACACAAGCCGCCTCGTAGGAGATCGTGCGATACCCCCGGACGACTCTGACGGCCATCGCTCTCTGCGGCTTTCGCAGTACTGCGATGCTTCCGGCCGTCAGGTCAGTCGCCCAGATCGGGGCCCCATACAGGGCCATGGATCGCACGATCCCCACGTAGAGCCGCCTACAGGCGGCGCTCGGGCCCCCCAGATTGGGAAGCAACGTTGACAGCGCCCCAGCAGCGCCCAACAACTTGGGCGCCAGCCGCCGGAAGTGGGGGCCGAAATCCCACCGGCTGTCGAGCACCAATCCCAGGTACTTCATGGTGGACTCGACAGCGATCCGAGCCCCCCCGACCACGATGTGTGATCCGGGCGGCGGCGCCCGCCGGGGGCCATGAAACACCATGGCCTCCGACTTGTTGAGGGCCACCTCCAGGCCCAGGCGACGTATGCGGCTCACCACCTGTGACACCGCAGCCGTCGCCAGCAACGCTGCCTCCCTGTGCGAGCTCCCCCGGGCAGTGACCAACGTGTCGTCAGCATAACACGTAAGGTCCACGCCCGGTTGGAGCTCGCCCCTCAACACCCAGTCGTACCCGATGTTCCACAGGAGCGGGCCCAAGACCGAGCCCTGTGGAACACCGCACGACATGCGGTGCTGGTGTCCGCCATCACGTCCCACGTAGGTGACACACCTCTCCGACAAATAAGCCCCAACGATGTGGCGGAGGTAGGGAGGCACCCGATGGTACCGCAGTGCCTCCCGAATACAACTCCAGGGCAGGGTGTTGAAGGCGTTGGAGATGTCCAAGGACACCGCCAACATCACCCCGCCCCGGGCCACTGCTTCCTCCGCCAGGACTCTCACTCGCGACACAGCGTGAATGGTAGAGCGCCCGTGCCGAAAGCCGAACTGGCTGCCGTCCAGATCCGGCCCCTCTCCGCACAAGTGGCCGACGAGGCGGGCAGCGATTATCCGCTCGAACAGCTTACCCACCTCATCTAGCAGCACTATGGGCCGGTACGCGGACGGCGAGTCCGCAGGGCGCCCCGCCTTCCTGAGCAGGACCAGACGACCAGATTTCCACAAAGTGGGAAACTGGCCCCGCTCAAGGCACGCTGTGTAGAGTCCTCTCAGTTGGGGCTCAAGCTCCTTCAGAGCGAGAGCTAACACGCAGCCGTGGATCCCGTCGGGCCCCGGAGCCACGTTTTTGGCCCGGAGCCGCATCACGGCTGCCCCCATCTCTGCCTGTGTCACCCCTGGGACGCTGATGGCGTCCTCTTCGGTGGACTCTGCGGCTGTGGGCAAAGCCATCGGCGGCGGAGTGTGCTCCGCTCTCGCCGGGAAGAGGGCTGCGACCACCTCCTCCAGCAGCTCGGGTTGGAGACTCTCCGTAAGCGGGGGCGCCACGGTTCGAAGATTTCCTCGAACCGCGCGATAAGGGCGCCCCCACGGATCCCCGTCTAGAGTCTCCAACATCTCCTCCCTGGCTCGCGTCTTCGCCTCGCCGATGGCCAGCCACAGAGTCCTCTTCGCCGCGCGGTACACCTCATACCGCGCGGCTTCTTCGTCAGGGACCCGTTGACGTCTCCTCCGGTATCGGGTGTACTGGCGCCTGACCGCCACGCAGGCGACGCGCAACTGCGCGATCTCGGCGGTCCACCAGTACACCTGGCGCCTTGCTGACTGTGTGTGGACCCGGGGCATGGACGCGTCGCTGATTTGCGTCATCGCCCCGCGGAACCACAGCGCCTCCTGCTCGACGTCGACGGGTCCGTCCGTCGCCGACTCCCGGAACCAGGCCTGAACAATAGCGGCCTCCTCGAGAAGCTCTCTGTCGATGCGCTTACGCGCCCAGCGCGGACCGTCCGCACGCGGGGCCGGTAAACCGCGGCCGCCCGCGGTCTGGGCGGAGACGTCGAAACGGATGTACCGATGATCCGACAACGTCTCCACCTCCGCGGCGACCCGCCAGTCGCGGACACGGCTCGCGACAGTGGGGCTAGCGAACGAGACGTCCACTATAGAACCGCCCCGCTGCCGCACGCACGTGTACTCCGTGCCCCGATTTAGGACGGTCAAGCCAGTCGTGACCGCCCACTCCTCCAGTACCTCGCCCCTAGCATCGGTCACTGGAGATCCCCACGCCGCAGATTTGGCGTTGAGATCCCCCAGCAACAGCACCGGGCGAGGGTGGAGTCGGCCCACGACGGCACCCAACTCGACAAGGAACCTCTCGAAGTCGGCGAGACTCTTGTTGGGCGAAAAATACGCCCCAACCGTGCCAATGCCGTCCACGAGGGCGGCCACCCAGCCGTGACCTCGGGACGGGTTGGCAAGAGCCCCGCCAATGATGGCCACCAAACCGTCCAGGTCTCCCACCCAGTTATCCCTGGGGGGGACAAAGTACGGTTCGGCGACCACAGCCACGTGAATCGACCACTCTGCCATGCTCTGGAGCAAGAGATCCTGAGCTCTGGCAGAGTGGTTGATGTTGCCCTGGAGGAAATGGTACAGCGCCATTAGGCACAGTCCATTCCCTCCGCACCATTCCTAGGTCGGGAGTCGGCCGAAGGGAGACCAGGCTGAGGGGGGGGTAAAGAGCCCCCGGCAGCCTTGGCACCCCCTCTCTTCCCCTTTTGGGCAGGCCCGCCACAAGCCTTTCCGCCCGCTCTGTGCCCAGCGGGCCTCCCTGCAGCTGTACAGAGGCTGCAGTTTGGCGCCGCGGAGCACTGGGCCGCCTTGTGGCCGGCCTGACCGCAGCGATAGCACAGCTCGCTGCGGTCTACGCACGAGGTGCACCGTACCCTGACATGCCCAATGTCAAAGCAACGGTAGCACCGCAAAGCCCTGGGTTGCAGCTGCCTCACCCTCGCTGCGACCCACCCCACCAACAGACGCCCAGCGTCAGCGACTTTGTTCGCCGCCGACACCGGGCACCGCACCCAAATCGCGCCGAGCCCGGTGGCGTCGACGCGAATGTCCCCCGTCCGCACGTCCCCGGGCGGACATCCACCGGCCTTGGCGACGGCCGCCGCGACCTCAACCGGAGTCGTCGAGTCGTCCAGGCCGTCGACGCGCAGTTCAGCGGTCTTCATCGGCCTGGACACCCGAACGTCCTCCGGGTTCAGGACCTCCCGCAGCTTGGCGGCCAGAACGTCCGCCTTTTCGCCGCTAGAGGCACCCGACACCTCCAGCAGTCGCGCCCCCGTAATCGCCTGCCTCATTCTGAGGCCGGACGGTATGCCCAGGTCGGGGAACGCGACTTTAGCCTTCGCCTCCGTAAGGACCGCCTTGTAGGAGACGCCCCTTTCGACGGCTCCGGGCTGCAGCGTAATGACTACAGCCGCGGAGCGTGGGGCTCTGATCCTAGGCGGTCCCTTTGCCTTGTTGGATGCCGGTGCTCCAGCGGGTTCCGGTGGCGGCGGCGCCGTCGTCTTCCTCCTACGGCGGCCCCTCTTGACGACCGTCGTCCAGGTCTCCGTAGTGGACCCGGGTGCGGTCGCTGAGGGAGTCGCCGGGGGTGCGGCCTGCGGGGGTGCGTTCGGCAGGGGCGCGGTCGGCGGGGGCGCGGTCGGCGGGGCCCCGGTCGTCCGGGGCGCGGCTGTCCGGGAGGTGGGCGGGGACTTTTTGGCCCCCTTCCCGGCCTGATTCGACCCAGCCGCGGCGGCTTTTGACCCCGATTTCGGTGGCCCCTCCTCCCTCCGTCTGTCCGCAGCGAGCGGTGGGCGAAGGTTTTCGGCCGGGAGTCTAGCCTCTATGGCCTCCAACCGAGCACCCACCATACTCCCGCATTGCATCATGCAGATGCGCGCGATCCTCTCGACCTCCGCATCCGCAAGTGCAGGGGCCGACGACGGAGCCGAAAACGGGGCCAACGCCGGGGCCGCGCCGGGAGAGGTGCCAGCGGCCAGGGGAGTTGCGCTCTGGGCGGCAAACTGGCGTTTGAGGTCCTCCAGCTCGGCTCGGAGACGGCTGTTCTCCTCCCACAACTTCGCCGTCTCCTCCGTGCTTGTACGATTAAGGAGGACCTCAACCGCCTCCTTGATCTCGTCAGCCGCCTCCTTAAGGGCGCGCGTGAACGTGCCCTTCAGGTTGCCCGATTTGGTGGCAACCTTCAGGACGACATCCACGCCGTCCATAACCTGGCGGCCGAGTGCCACCGCCGATACGCTCCCCCCGGCAGCCATCCGAGCGGATCTCCGCTCTCGGGCCTGTCGGGCCAACTCGCTGACTTCGTCAGCCGCGACAGCCTTCTTTTGCGCCCGCTTGGCAGCGTTCGCCTCCGCCTTGTTGGACCCAACCAAGGACAGCGAGGAGTCCTCGCTCAGGTCCCCTATCCAGGGCCCGGGGTCACTCTCCACGCCCTCCGCCGCACGCTCTACAGGAGCTGGCGTTGCGGGCCGAGAGATTGGCATGAACCGACCCGCTCGGTCACGGCTCGGCAACCGAGCGGTGGCTCCGCTCGCCCGACCCCGCCCTCTCTGTGTCGTTGGCACCTTGGGGGCCGACAGATTCTCCTCGCTAGAAGAGAGCCCTGTCGACCGAAAATCCTCGCTGTGTGGGCGCTTCCTCAAGGGGTTACGCCCACACGTGTCCTGGCCAGACAGTCGGTCCTCGCCAGGACCGGAGCCTCCTCGGCTCTTGTTGCCGTCCACGACGGCAAGCGGTTCGCTTGCGTCGCACAGGCGCTCCAGGCTAATCTGGAGCACCTTTTCTTGCGAGGCAAGCGCAGGTTGACGCAGGTCGGCAGTGGTCTGCCGGCCCACGGGACTAATGGTGCCCCCCCCAGATACGAAGGGGCTGCCTTCCGAAGAAGGGCGGGATTCTCCCTCCTTGGGTAGGAGGGTACCCGCCTGGGGAATAGTTTTCTCACCAGCCTTTTTCATTTTTGTTCCTTTTAAAGGGTGAGGTCCCTTGTTCGCGCTAGCTTACCGGATGCCCTCCGGCCATACATCCCCTCGGCACGCTGACCTTAGGATTAGGGTAATTTTTTAGAGAGGTTGTCTTCCTCGTGGCCCGAGCCTCAGTGGCCCGGACCCCCGGTCCTGAAAACTCAGGATTACGGGGTGGCCGACGATTGGGCAAAACCAACCGCCGCCCCGGGGTCCCCACGCTGCCGCCAGATGCCGGACAGACGCAGCGCGGAATGGACACCCTACACCACCCACGCCCTCGTGGGTACAGCGGCGCGAACCGCCCCTTCCCAGTCTACGCCCACTCACATCCCTCTGTAAGCAGAGGAGGAGTGGACGTATGACCGCCTGTCTGCAGCCCGGTTCCCTTCACCGACAATCGAAGATGATCGGCGATTGGAACCATGACCTTCCCTCGTGTGTTGAAAATTAGCCGCCGGCCCCAATTGTCCACCAAAACCTAGCGGGCAATTGGAGCCGTCGTTGCCCAGGGTGCGCCACGAGGAGGCTTTCAACGTGCACCCCAACCTAACCTAACCTAACCTAACCTTTTTTTTTTTTTTTTTTTTTTTTTTTTTGTTGCCGAGGTGGAAAATCCACACGGATGTCCTCCGCCCTGGGGCGGGCGGAGGGGTCTGTCGGACTCTAACCGACTAAAAACCACCCCGGTGTTCCTTTCCCACACTTGCACCGGAGATCATGGGAACTAGTGCGCCTTCCACGATCCCCGGCTAGTGCTGGCCCGCCTTTTCTGCGGGCCACATCATGTTTGCGGGGGGAGTGAGGTGTACTCCCCCCGCAACGTCAATAGGGGCGCGCGCGGAACACTACGCGCCACCGCCTCGGGTCCAGTTATTCGGCGGGGCGGCGGACGTCCCCAAGTCCACCGTCCCTCTGGACCCGTTTAGGGGGGCCGGAAGAGGGCGTTGTCCGCCCTCCTCCGACGCCCGACACGTCTGCTGCGGGTGGGGAGAGCGGTCTCGACCTCCCTCAACCTCTCCGCAGCCTCCTTCTGTGAGATGACCGTTTCACAGAAGGAGATCACCGCATCCCACGACTCTGCGCTCCCAACCATCGCGCGAGCGACGGCCGGCAGCGACAGGTCGGCTCCCACTTCTGTCACGAGGGCACGGCGCGGCTCCTCCCATGCGACACACTCTGCCAGCGTATGCCGCGCCGTGTCCTCCAGACAATGGACGCAGTGATGACACCGGGCGTCCGGCTCCCTGTTTATGCGACACAGGTATTTCCCGAAGCAACCGTGGCCCGAGAACACCTGCGTCGCCCGAAACGACAGGGAGCCATGCCTTCTCTCGAGCCATTCCTCGAGCACTGGTCGGATCGCCTCGATGGTAGCGAGGCCGGCAGTAGGGCGCAAAAGCCTCTCCCGCCACTCCACCACCATGACCTCGCGGAGCTGAGACCGACGCAGATCAATCTCTCGCTGTATCGGTCCACCGCCCCGCGTCCGCACCTCCTCGCGCCACCGGTACAGTGACGCGAGGACTCTCGCCTCTAGGTCCCAGGGTGGCGACCCGGCCAGTGCACAAGCCGCCTCATAGGAGACTGTGCGATACCCCCTGACAGACCTGACGGCCATCGCCCTCTGCGGCTTTCGCAGGATCGCGATACTGCCGGCCGTCAGGTCAGAGGCCCACACCGGGGCCCCGTACAGGGCCATGGATCGCAAGACCCCCAGGTACAATCTCCTACAGGCGGTGCTCGGGCCCCCCAGATTGGGAAGCAGCGTTGCGAGCGCGCCCGCCGCGCCCATCAACTTGGGCGCCAGCCGCTGGAAGTGGGGGCCGAAGCTCCAACGGCTGTCGAGCACCAATCCCAGATACTTCATGGTGGATTCGACAGCGATTGGAGTACCCCCGACCACAATATGTGATCCCGGCGGAGGCGCCCGCCGGGGGCCGTGAAAGACCACGGCCTCCGACTTGTTGAGGGCCACCTCCAGGCCCAGGCGCCGTATGCGGCCCACAACCTGTGAGACCGCAGCCGTGGCCAGCAACGCTGCCTCCCTGTACGAGCTCCCCCGGGCCGTGACCAGTGTGTCGTCCGCGTAACACACCAGGGCCACCCCCGGTTGGAGCTCACCTCTCAGCACCCAGTCGTAGCCGATGTTCCACAGGGGTGGGCCGACGACCGAACCCTGTGGAACACCGCACGACATGTCGCGCCGGCCTCCGCCGTCGCGTCCCCTGTAGGTGACACACCTTTCCGCTAAATAAGCCCCAACGATGCGGCGGAGGTACGGGGGCACCCTGTGATAACACAACGCCTCCCGAATGCAGCTCCAGGGCAGGGTGTTGAAAGCGTTAGAGATGTCCAGGGACACCGCCAACATCACCCCGCCCCGGGACACCGCTTCCTCCGCCAGGACTCTTACCCGCATTATGGCGTCCACAGTGGAACGCCCATGCCGAAAGCCGAACTGGCTATCGTCCAGATCCGGCCCCTCTCTGTACAAGTGGCCGGCGAGGCGGGCAGCAATAATCCGCTCGAAAAGCTTACCCACCTCGTCCAGCAGCACTATGGGCCGGTATGCGGATGGCGAATCCGCTGGGCGCCCCGCCTTCTTGAGCAGGACCAGACGACCCTTTTTCCACTCACTAGGGAATTGGCCCTGCTCAAGACACGCTGAGTAGAGTCCTCTCAGTTGGGGCTCTAGCTCTTTCAGAGCGAGGGCAAGCGCGACACCAGGAACTCCGTCGACTCCGGGTCCCGGGGCAACGGTTTTGGCCCGAAGCCGCGTTATTGCCGCCCTCATCTCTGCCTCTGTCACCTCGGGGACGCTGACGTCCTCCTCATCCGTTGGCTCTGTGGCTGTGGGCAAAGCCATCGGCGGCGGTACATGCTCTTCTCTAGCAGGGAAGAGCGTTGCGACCACTTCCTCCAGCAGCTGAGGCTGCAGACTCTCAGTGAGTGGGGGCGCCCAGCCACGAAGTTTCCCTCGGACCGCACGATAAGGGCGCCCCCACGGATTCACGTCAAGAGTCGACAACATCTCCTCCCTGGCTCGAGTCCTAGCCTCGCCGACGGCCAGCCACAGAGCCTCCTTGGCCGCGCGGTACACCTCATACAGCGCGGCCTCTTCCTCCGGAACCCGACGACGTCTCCTCCGGTATCGGGTGTACTGGCGTCTCACCTCCACGCACTTCACGCGCAACTGCGCGATGACGGCGGACCACCAATACAGCTGGCGCCTTGTGGGTTGGGTGACGCGGGGCATAGACGCATCGCAAATTTGCGTCATTGCCCGGCGGAACCACTGCGCCTCCGCTTCGACGTCAACGGGTTCGTTTGTCGTTGACTCCCGGACCCAGGCCTGCAGGATTGCGGCCTCCTCGAGAAGCTCCCTGTCGATACGCTTATATGACCAGCGAGGACCATCCATTTGCGGGACCGTTGGGCGACCGGCACCCGCAGTCTGGGCGGAGACGTCAAATCGAATATATCGATGGTCCGACAGCGTCTCCACCTCTACGGCAACTCGCCAGTCGCGCACACGGCTCGCAATAGCGGAGCTTGCGAACGACACGTCCACTATGGACCCGCCCCGCTGCCGCACGCACGTGTACACCGAGCCCCGATTCAGGACGATCAGGTCGGTCTCGACCGCCCACTCCTCCAACACCTCACCCCTGGGATCGGTGATCGGGGATCCCCATGCCGCAGACTTGGCATTGAGATCCCCGAGCACCAGCACCGGGCGAGGATGGAACCGGCTCACGACGGCACCTAGCTCGACAAGGAACTCCTCAAAGTCAGCGAGACTCTTGTTGGGGGAGAAATACGCCCCAATTGTGACTATGCCGTCCACGAGGGCAGCCACCCAACCGTGTCCTCGCGACGGACTGTCAAGAGTCCCGCCAATGATGGCCACCGAGCCGTCCAGGTCCCCTACCCAGTTATCGCGGGGGGGGACAAAATACGGCTCGGCGACCACAGCCACGTTGATTAACCACTCCGCCATGCTCTGGAGCAATAGATCCTGAGCTCTGGCGGCGTGGTTAATGTTCGCCTGGAGGAAACGGTATTGTGCCATTAATGACATTCCATTTCCTCGGCTCCTCCTTCCCTGGGTCGGGAGTCGGGCTGTGGGAGAGGCGCAGTTTCTCCGACAGCTCTAGACCTCTTGTTTTTAGACTTGGGTGCCTTGCAGGCCTTCCCGCCAAGTCTGTGCTCCGAGCGTTTCCCTGCAGCTGCGCAAAGGCTGCAGTTTGGCGCTTTAGAGCACTGGGCCGCCTTGTGGCCAGGTCGACCGCAGCGGAAACATAGTTCACTGCGGTCGACCTGTGCAGTGCATTGTGCCTTGACGTGCCCCTTTTCTAGGCACCGGAAGCAATTCAAAGCCCGCTTAGGCAGGAGCTTGACCCTGGCAGACACCCAGCCTACCAGGAGTCGCCCGCCATCTGCAACCTTGTTCGCAGCCGCGACCGGGCATCGCACCCAAACAGTGCCCAGCCCGTCCGTGCCGCTGTGAATTTCGCCCGCCACCACGCTGTCTGGCGGACACCCACCGGTTTGGGCCATGGCCGCCACTACTTCCTCCGGGGTTACCGAGTCGTCCAGGCCTTCCACGCGCAATTCAGCCGTGACCAATGGCCTGGACACTCGGGCGTCCTCTGGCTTGAGGACTTCCCGGAGTTTGGCAGCCAACTTGTCCGCCCTCTCCTGCCTTCCGGCACCCGACACCTGAAGCATCTTGGCACCCGTGGCTGCCGTCCTGAAGACGAAACCAGCCGGGGTGCCAAACTCGCTAAATTGAAGCTTCTGCTTCATTTCCGCCAGGACCGACTTGTAGGTCACTCCCCTGCTTACAGCTTCGGGCTGCAGTGTAATAACTACAGCCTCAGAGCGTGGGGTAGTGACCCTGGGTGGCCTCGTGCCCTCTGATCGAGCCGGTACCTGGGGCGGTGTCGGCTGCGGCGCGTTCTTTTTGCGCCCCCTCTTCACCACCGTCGTCCAGGCCTCCTGGGTGGGAGGTGCGGTCGCCGATAGCACGGCCTCTTGGGAGGTAGGAGGTGCGGTTGCAACCGCCGTCTTCTTCCTCCTCTTCCTCTTCTTTTTGCCGCGGCCCTCTCCACCCACCGTCACATGGGCGGGAGAAGCGGTCGCCGGGGGCTGGGACGTCGGAACGAGGGGTGCGGACGCAACCTGTTCGGGCGTCCCCGAACCCGCCGCGGGCTTTTTGCCCCCCTCTGGAGGTTTTTGCGTGATCTGCGTGGGCTTTGTCCTCGCAGCCTCTTCTATCCTCCGCCTATCCGCCGCAAGCGGGGGCCGGAGGATCTCAGCTGGGGGCAGTCGAGACTCGATTGCCTCCAGGCGGGCACTCACCATGCCCCCACACTGCACCATGCAGATTCTCGCCACCCTCTCTACGTCGTAGTCCGACAAACTTTGAGTTGGTGGCGCCGCATGTGCAGGGGCCGACGAGGGAGCCGCCTGCTGCTGCCCGACATTTCGCAAAGCGGTAAACTGCCGCTTGAGGTCCTCCAGCTCGGCTCGGAGACGGCTGTTCTCCGTCCACAACCTCGCCGTCTCCTCCGAGGTCGTGTGGTCATGTAGAACCTGAACCGCCTCCCTGATCCCCTCTGCCGCCTCTTTGAGGGCGCGCGTGAATGAGCCCTTCAGGTTGCCGGATTTGGTGGCAACCTTCAGGACAATGTCCACGCCGTCCATCGCTTGGCGACTGAGAGCCTCTGCTGTCAGGCTCTCCCCACTGACCGCCTGGGCAGACCGCCGCTCTCGGGCCTGTCGGGCCATTTCGGCCACCTCATCGGCCGCGACCGCTCTATTCTGAGCACGTTTCGCGGCGTTGGCCTCCGCCTTTGTGCCCACAAGAGCGACTGTGACCCCTCCAAGGTCGTCGACTGAGACCGCGGGCGAGACGCGATCCGAATCACTGACCGTCGGCGTATCGGGGCGCTGCTTTAGGAAGCGGCCCCGGGGTTCGCGTGACGCTGCCGGACTATTCGTCCCGCGACCTCTGCCTCTCTTGCCTGTGGGCATCTTGGGGGCCGGTAGGTTCTCCTCACTGGAGGACAGAACCGCCGAACCCGCGTCCGAATGGCGCGAACGCTTCCCCCAAAACTTGGAGGAAGTGGCAACCGCTTGCGGTGTGTCCTCTGACTCGGACATGCATACCCTCTCCAGAACCACGCGCGGCTCTGCTGGAGCCTCTGCTCCCATCCTTAGTGACGCAGCGCCGGAGTCCAACACTGCGTCTGCGTCCGCCACACGGCGCTCACCCGGCCTTCGGTCGGGTGGTTTAAACGAGATCAGGTCTTCGAAAGACCGTGATCTTGAGCCTCCTCGGCTCTCGTTGCCATTGGCAAGCGGAAAACGATTGCTGCCCCCCCCAGAATACGAGGGGCATGACGATCCCGGAGGGATCGTGGCGGATTCTCCAGCTGCTGAGCAGCTGGTACCGCCCTGGGGTAGTTTTTTACAAATCGTCTTTTTCATTTTTTGTTTTTCCTTTTAAGGGTGTGGTCCCTGTCTCCCCACCTCATCATAAGTATATAAACATATTTACATATAAATATATCAAATATAATATACATACATACACATAAAATTATATATATTCCCCCCCTCCCCCTTGATCCCTTATCACGACGATTCATCACGCTCACAGTCACGTCTGATGGTCAGACGTGTACCAGAGGGCGATGAACGCCGTGATCCAAGATGAAGGAGGATCCCCAACCCTAATTCACTCCCCGAGAACTTCGAGGAGTGAATCTCTTATCACGTACCGTCCGATGAGCCCGCTCCGTGAGCCATCGCACGGCACACGACGTTTTAACCCCGCCCCGATTTACTCCCCGAGAACTTCGAGGAGTGAATCTCTTATCACGTACCGTTTGATGAGCCCGCTCCGTAAGCCATCACACGGCACACGACGTTTTTACCCCTCCCCGATTCACTCCCCGAGAACTTCGAGGAGTGAATCTCTTATCACGTACCGTCTGATGAGCCCGCTCCGTAAGCCATCACACGGCACACGACGTTTTTACCCCTCCCCGATTCACTCCCCGAGAACTTCGAGGAGTGAATCTCTTATCACGTACCGTCTGATGAGCCCGCTCCGTAAGCCATCACACGGCACACGACGTTTTTACCCCTCCCCGATTCACTCCCCGAGAACTTCGAGGAGTGAATCCTAGTCACGTACCGTCCGATGAGCCCGCTCCGTGAGCCATCGCACGGCACATGACAATATTCCCGACCCCTGATACACATCGCACCTCGCACGATAAACCCGCTCCGTGAGTAATCGCACGGCGAACGATGTGACACCTCCCCAGAATATTAGCCACGACAGTAACATTCCCCGAAGAATGAGAATTTCTTCTCATGCCTAGAGGAAGGATACTGCCGCGCCCAGGGTGCACCGACCCAGCAGCTGCTCTTCCCTCCAGACGTATCGAGAGGGACCAGCAGCCACTAGGCACACGTGGAGGAATTCTGACGCACCCCAACCTAACCTAACCTAACCTAACCGTAGATATCTTCGCTTCCAGACGCGCGATTTTGAAGCGGTTTTTAGTGTTTTTAGACCAAACTAGGCCTCCGCCTACGTTTTGACCATATCGCACGCGCTTACACGCGCGTCGGGACTTTATCCCTACTAACACTCGGGAATTTTTCGAATTTTCAAAGTAAATCGTCAAAATTAATTGTTTTTCCAAATTCTTTTACAAAAATAACGTTAGTTTATAGTTGCAATAGTCCTCACCCTTCATCCCTGAATTCTGGTCCGCGTTCCGCGTCCCAGTTTCCAGGTTTTGGGGTGAAATTCAAAATTATTTGGGTCAAAAACGGGTTTTTTGACCACAACTCAAAATTTTTGGTCGGCACCTAATAAGTTTTATTCTTTATATAGCTAGCCCGCGCGGAGACGCGTCTCTGGACACCTCGCACGCGCCGCTAGCTCGAAAAACCGCCCTCTGGGTATAGGAAGGTAGACGTGGGGTTTTTGGCAAAATTTATTTTGTTCATTTTTAGTTTCTGTTGTATATTTTAGGCCAGTAAATAGTGTTTTTGTAGGGATAGCTCGTTTTTACAATACTGACTACGTGTACGTTTTTACAAAATTTTAGATCTTAATGTTTTAGATACATAATAATTATTATATAGTATTCAGTCATTTATTGTGACTTACTTGAGAGGGCGACTATTTATTGTAAAGTTTTTATTTTTTGTATTAACACTCTATTTGATTTTATTAATTATTTACTTACTGTGTTCCCCCCTTTACAGGGTCACATAAGTACCAGTGTTCCTCTCAGCCTTTCCTCTCGAGCAGATATTGCAGTTCCGTCCTCCTCTTTACAGGGGTCTGATCTGTTAATACCTGCTCCCAAATTTATAATGTTTCGCACCCCATCCAGCACCGTGACGGCCCAAAGCTCTAGTGGCTCGACGCGATCGCCGGAGAAAGCGGAAGATTCGTCTGCGGACGCGAGGAGGAAAATCTCCTTCGGAGAGGACACTCTTCCTGCCTAGCGGGCGGCCCTTGCCACTCCGGGGACGCGCCGACCCCCTGCTGACCTTTCAGCACCGCTCAAGAAGCCTGAGGCGAGGTATCGCAGTCGCACTGAGGAGTTACGGAGGTTTATTTTCAGTGACTGGGCAACACAGGGTATTAGGAAAAGTAGGGAACGATTGTTTGAGCTGTACGGCCTTAAGCCTTACATTAACACAGAATCTTTTAGTAAATATGTTGCTACTTACTCGAAAATTTTTAAAAACTCTTGCAGGGTAGCCAAATCTCTTTTTATTAGCAACAAGATTAAATCAGCTGATAACAAAATTAAGACAGTTTGGAAAATTATCAACAGTGAAACAAGTAGAAATAAAAAACAAAGTAATGACATAACACTAGAGACCTCACGTGGCCTCGTGAGCTCTAATAATGAAGTTGCTCAAGAATTTGTAAATTTCTTTACCAGTATCCCACTTAAAACTACAGAAAGCTTAAATTCCTCTCCCTTGCTCTCTGTTGATTTATTGAAAGCGAACGTTCCAGCCTGTTCTAATGAATTTAAATTTCAGCACATAAACCCCATAACAATCGTAAAAGCTTTTAAACAAATCAAGATTAAATTAACCGAAGATCTATGGGGTATGTCTATCAAAGCTTGTACCTCAATTATTGAGACTGTAGCACCGTATTTAGCCTCGATATTTAATTTGTGCGTGGATCAAGGGGTCTTCCCGGATTTAATGAAATTCAGTAAGGTAATACCTCTTTTTAAATCCGGAGACAGTAAAGACACCAATAACTATAGGCCCGTATCCGTGTTGCCGGTTTTTAGCAAGGTGTTTGAAAAGATTATGCTCAATCAAATGCTTAACCACTTTAACACCAATAAAATATTACACGAGCAACAGTACGGTTTCACCAAAGGACGTTGTACGACTGACGCCGGTGTCACTTTATTAAAACACATATTTACTGCGTGGGAAGAGGCACAAGATGCCATAGGAATCTTCTGTGACCTTTCGAAGGCATTTGATTGCGTAAATCACGAAACCCTGATTTTGAAACTGGAGCATTACGGTTTAGGTAAACTTGCGCTCAGTTTAGTAAAATCGTATTTGAATGATAGACAGCAGCATGTACAAGTAAATGGTGTAAATTCAATGGGTTTAAAAGTAAAAATGGGTGTACCACAAGGTTCGATATTGGGTCCCTTCCTCTTTTTAGTGTACATAAATGACCTACCCCATTTATTTAAAAACTACCCGCAATTGGTGTTGTTTGCTGACGATACTTCTTTAATATTTAGGATAAACAGACGTGCCACAAATCTTGACGACATAAATAACGCCTTGCTGCAGGTTAATAATTGGTTTACCGCTAATAACTTAGTACTAAATGGGAAAAAAACAAAGTGCATAAGATTTGCTTTACCAAATGTCAAAAGTACGGACTGTGACGTGGTATTGAATCAAGAGAAACTAGAATTTGTCGATAAAACGGTTTTCTTGGGAATGACGCTTGACTCAAGGCTACAATGGGGTCCTCATTTAACATCTCTTGCAGGACGGCTGAGCTCAGCAGCATATGCTGTTAGAAAAATCCGTCAATTTACAGATGTTGATACGGCGAGGCTAGTCTATTTTAGTTATTTTCATAGTATTATGTCATACGGTATTTTACTATGGGGACGGGCTGCAGACATCGAGTCTATATTTATTCTGCAGAAAAGAGCCATCAGAGCCATTTATGAATTACGTAGACGCGATTCTCTAAGAGAACTGTTTAAGGAAATAAATATCATGACAGTACCTTGTCAATACATCTATGAGAATATCATGTACGTTAGGAAAAATCTGCATTTATTCAGTAAAAGAGGTGATAGACACCACTATAATACTAGAAATAGGGACCAACTAGTTCAGCCAGGTTTTAGGCTTGCTAAGGTAGATTCATCTTTCATGGGGTACTGTTTAAAATGTTACAATAAAATACCTCCTCACATTCTACAACTAAATGAGACGAAATTTAAATCTTGTATAAAACGCACACTATGTAGTCAAGCATATTATAAGTTAGGGGATTACATTAATGATAAAAATGCTTGGCTCAATGCTGGTCCTGCTCCACAACCATAGGGGAAAACTAATTGGGCAAATTATTGTGGTAGCTGCAGAAGATTGTAAAAATATCCTTGCTTTGTATAGACTCCATCTCTTAGTATTGTATAATTGCATAGCTCATGTGTGAGTATCATGTACTGTAAAGCATTTGCATTTAGTTATCTTTCATTGACTTGAATATGCTTTGGTGGCCGAGAGAATGTCATGCTCACTCAAATGTCTCGCTGATGGTGGCGGGTGTGTCGGGTCATTTAGTTCCCTTCAATCTGGTTGAGTTGAATGGCGCCGATACATGCGTCATGTTCGTGTACGGGCGCTGTCAGTTGGGACTGGTCATCTCTTAGCTGCCATGGTTCATTTTAATTACCTACTTTATTTATACATTTTTGATTTAATATTTTGCTCTGGACGCTCTTAATGTGCACGTCTTTCTACATCGTTCTCACATATTATGTATAATCTCAATATGAATGATGTAACCAAGATTTTGTAACAATATTTTGATTAAAAAGAGTGTCCATGGAGTTTCTTGCCCGTTCTTCTCCATCGAGATCTACGCTAGGGAATGGGCAACTACAGTACTTTCTCAAGTTATTATGTCTTGTGACTGGGACTGTAGCTTTGTTTTTTTTTGTATTTTTGACATTCAAAAGTGCCGTAATGGTCTAATTGAAATAAATGCTTTGAGTTTGAGTTTGAGTTTGAGTTTGAGGCGAGAGCTTGCCTGAACAAGGCTAAGGTCAATTTGGGCAACTCTCGCAACCTCAAGGCCGAAATTAAGACTGCGGTGCTCGAAGCCATAAACAGGCTTTACGAGCTGGTCAAAGAGTCCGAGCGAGACAGGCCGGCCGCACCCATTGCTGTACCTGAACCCGCGTCCACTGCTGACCGTAGTCCCCATCCCATTTCCGTCGAGGTTCTTGCTGGCCAGACTGAGCTCCTAAACACATTGAAGGAGCACATCTCGGAGTTAAGAGATAACTCCGAGAAACTCGACCAACTTCGAGACAGTCTGGCCAGCAGGGAAGGGGAGGAGGGGACAACCTACGCGAGTGTAGCGACTGTCAGTAAGAGCCACACCGGGGCTCAGGCCCTGGAGCGAACGACGCTGCACTCTGTGGTTGTCTCCTCAACTCAAGAGAGGGATACGGGGGACGAAATCCTCGAAAGAGTGAGGAAAGCAGTGGATGCGAAGGAGGGCTGGGTGCGTGTCGAGAGAGTCCGAAAGGCGAAGGACCAAAAGGTAATCATGGGGTGCGCAACAACGGAGGAGAGAAGGAAACTACGAGTGCGACTAGAGAAGGCCGGAGAGAACCTCGTCGTCGAGGAAGTAAAAAATCGAAACCCGCTTCTGGTTCTTAGGGACGTGCTTTTAGTACACAGTGACGAAGAAGTGATTAGAGCCCTTAGGAACCAGAACCGGGAGATCTTTAACGGCCTCGGTGACGAGGAACAAAAGATTTCAATCAAGTTCAGAAAAAAGTCCAGGAACCCTCACATGAGCAGCATTGTGATGAGTGTTTCTCCAGCAGTCTGGAAAAGGGCACTCGAAGGAGGCAAACTCCGTATTGACCTCCAGAGAGTGCGCGTCGAAGATCAGACGCCTCTGGTGCAGTGCACCCGCTGCTTAGCGTACGGCCATGGCAAGCGCCTATGCACGGAGCCGGCCGACCTGTGCAGCCACTGTGGTGGTCAACATCTTAGGGTGGACTGCCCAGAGAAGCACAGGGGTGAAGCAGTGGTGTGTATTAACTGCACCAGAGCCAAGCTGGGGGAACACTCGCACAATGCGTTTAGTGATTTATGCCCGGTACGAAGGAAGTGGGACGCATTCGCAAGGGCATCAATAGCTTATTGCTAAAGTTGTCGATGCGCCCACTTCCGAGTACACCAGTCTGACACAACCAGATAGCAGACGCATTGAGCGAACCACTGGGGTTGGCTTAATGGAAAACCGTAATTGGAGTCACTTTCATAAGAAAGTGGCTGGAATTGAGCTGGACCGTAAGTCAACTCCAGTGGAATCGTCAAATTGTGTCAAACTGACTGAAGAACTCTGCCGTCATTATAAAAAATTACCAATTTGTAAGCCGAAATATTTAATTCTCAATATTGTGTTTATATAAAAGAAATAATATCAATGGTGAAGATATTAACAACATTAAATCAAAAAGAAAGATCAAAAACAAATTTTATTTTAGAAGCAAACAACAAAAGCACAGAGTTCTTCATAAAATGGCATAAATATTAGGGTTAACGATCGATAGAAATGGGTAAAACAGTGATTAATAAAGAAAGTTTGTATACATTTTAAAACGGTAAATAAGCATTATTTAAGTAAACATAAATATTAAGTAAAGTAGTAGTAAATCGTAAAAATTGAGTAAATAGTAAAAAGTAAAAACTAAAATATAGAGCGTGGCCTTCTCGGCCTCCTATCAATAAGTCGCAAAACAAGCCAAAAAAAACTCGCTAGAAAGGGCTTTGACAATGTCAGAGGGACACTGGCGGGGCAGGAGTGTGGTTTTAGCCGGTTCGAGTCCGGCACTACCTCGACTGTCTCACAGGAGAAATTCCTGTGGGATAGTCGAGGTGTCCGCGGGGATTTCCCACTCCTGCCAAAACAAAAAAAAAAAAAAAAAAAAAAAAAACCTAACCTAACCTAACCAAACCAAATTTTTTTTTTTTTTTTTTTTGACGCTGGGAAAAAATGCATTACGCATACCCTCCCATCGGGGGACGGGAGGGGTATGTGGGACTCCCCGGGCGGACCCGGTATACCCACTAAAACGACCCAGCGCATTCCCGCTTCGTCCGAGTGGCGGGGGACTGGGAAACCGGCACAGCCTTTACTTCCAGTCCTCCGCCGACGATTGCAAGGCAGACCCCTCACACCCTCACGGGTGTGGGGATTCGGGAATGACCGACGAAGGTGACGGGTGCAATGCGGGCGAAGGCACCCCCGCGCCTGTCACCCGCCCGTCACCATGAAGAGGGAGGGCTCGACGCCTTCTCCCCCTTCTTCGTCTGTGGAGCGGCGCAGCGAGAGGATCATCCTCCCGCGCGCGCTCCGAGAGAGGGCGGTTTGGGGAGAAATACACCCCCACCATCGCTACCTCTCCCCGCGCGGCGGCCACGTATCCCGGTCCCCTCTCTAAGAGCGAGAGGGGAGGGGAGTCTGTGGAAGACCGCGCCACCAACGCCACCAAGCCGTCCCGGTCGCCCAGCCAACGGCCAGGGACCGAGTAGGGTTCGGCGACCACTGCCAAGTCCACCAACCACTCAGCCATGGTCTGCATCAGCAGATCCTGGGCTGTCCTGCAGTGGTTGGTGTTCGCCTGAGGGATGCGATGTCCGACTGTGTCCATCAGTCGGACATCGCACCCTCCTCCGCAGCCGCCGCAGGAACGGCGGTGTTAGCGGCAGCAGTAGGCGCAGGCCCGGTCGGCACCTGCACTTTGCCACGCTTAGGGGGAGGAATACACTTCCTCCCCTTCATTACGTGGCCTGATCGGCAGCCACTGGCGGCACACACCGCACAGTGCGGCGTGGTGACCTTGCAAGAGGCGGCTTTGTGGCCCTCCTTGCCGCAGCGGTAGCGTGTGTCCGTCCTGTCTACCTTGGACGGACACAGAGGCCTGGTGTGGCCGATGCCGAAGCACCGGAAACACCGCAGAGGCTGGTCCTCGAGTGCCCGGACTGCGCCCGAGCTGAACCCGACTTGAAGCCGTCCTTTCGCAAGGACGGCTTTGGCAGCGGCGATTGGGCACTCGAGGCGGATGGTGCCCATACCACCACGGCCGGGCCTTATGTCCCGGCCTTGGACCGCCGCGGCGCCACAGCCCCCTACCGCTGCGACCGCCGCCACCACCTCCTCCTTGGTGACGGAGTCATCTAGCTCCGTCACTTCAATGGCCGCCGACTTGACCGGCCGGGCCACCTTGGCAGAGTCCGCGATGACCTCCTGCAGCTTGGCTGCAAAGAGGTCCGCGCGGGCACCCCCTTCGGCCCCCGGGAACTCGAATATTCGAGCCCCGGCTTGGGTCCGCCGGCAAGTTACACTGCCGATCCCCAGTTCGGTAGGATCGGCATTGGCACGCGCCCGCACCAAAATGGACGCGTACGTCTCCCCTCGCTCCGCAGCCTCCGCGGTGAGGGTCACCACGACGGCCGCGGTTTTCGGGGGGACCAGCTTCCCCTTTCCCTTCCCTTTCCCCTTCCCCTTTCCCTTGTCGGTCGCCTGTGACTGGCTGGGAGCGGTGGTGGCGGGGACGACAGTGACGGCCGTCGCCGACTTCTTGCCTTTGCCCTTCCCCTTACGGACCACTTCCGTCCACTCGTTGGACGGGGTGGTTGAAGGGAGAAGGGCATCTTCCGCCTGGGAGGAGGAGGACGGCCCCGGCTCGCACTGCCTCTTATCCGCCGCAAGCGGCGGTCGGAGGCGTTTCTCCGGCAAGAGCCGGTCCTCAATCCCTGCTAAGCAGGCTCTTGTGAAGGCCCTCTCCTCCATTACAACCTTGCGGATTATATCCTCAAGGTAGGGGGAGGGGCCCTCCACCGCAGGGCTCGTCTCGGCTTGTAGTGGCCGGGCTGTGGCTTCAGCCAGCTTCATCAGAAGCTGGCTGACCTCCGACTGCAGGCGACTGCAGGCGCACTTCCCTCCGCGCACTCGAGCGGTTTGGATGCGATCTATTTCGCTGTCGATTTTAATTACGATTTTCGTGTTCCGTGATCGATTCCCGGCTCGTGAGTTGTTCCTAGTTGTGTACTATTGTGCTAAGTGCTGGTATCGTAAGTTTTTTAGTGTTTTTACGTCGGTTTTACTGGTATTTTAGTTAATTTCGTTTACTTTCGGTGAGTACATTTACTTTTTTTGGTGTGTGGGTACCTCGAAATAATTTTATCGTCCGTTAATTCTGTTACCTTTCTTACGTTCTAATAGTTTGTTTGAATTTCATAATTTATAATATGTTATCCATTAATGATGACCCGCCTGACCGTGGCAGAGATGCATTCCATACACCCGGGTCGCCGACGACCTCCGCTAGTTCAACAAAACGTTTGTTTCGCGAAATGTCACCTTCGTACATATCGCCCGAGGAAAGGTCAAAACGGCTTCACACATCCGACTCAATTGAGAAACCTTCGCCAATATTAAACGTCAGTACTGCGAGCAATGACAATTACTGCGATTTAGTCTCACAGGCGTCTGCATTTCTTTCTAAAATTAACGACCTTGTTAATGATCAAGGGTCCCGCATTAATGTCGCAAATAAATCCGCTATCATGGACATGACTCAGCGCGTAACGGCCATCGTTTCTTTGTTAGCCATAAAATCATCCTCCAATGAAACTAAATTAGCCAATACGAAACGCGAATTGGATATAATGAAATTAAATCGTAATACTAATAATGTCAATACTAGTGATTGTAACAAATCTTCGTATGCGGATTCTTTGAAACTTCGTCTACCTAAAGTTGCGCCAGCCGTGGAGTCCCGCGTTCCCCTTCCGTGCGTCGTCGCGTACCCTACAGCTGACCGGTTAGCCGATTACTCGTCATCGTCCGCGACTAAACAAGCGCTTATGAAAGCGATTAAGCCTAGTGACGACGGATTTCAAATTGTAGGCGTTAAGAAAACCGCGAAATCTGGCGTTGTATTACGTGTCGCTAATGACAACCAAATAAAAAAATTGCAATCGGTCGATGCTATTAGGTCCGCCGGCTTAAGACTTGAAAAACCGAAAGGCCGAAGGCCTCGTATATTAGTTAAGGACGTCCCATCCTCAATGGAAGACAATGCTTTTCTGCACGCGTTATACCGTCAAAACATTAAAGACGAGCTGCCAATAAATGAGGATGATTTTATTAAGTCAACTAAAATTATTCGTAGGCGTTCCTTAGATAACGGTCGCAAGTGGATAGGCGTTGAAATCGAGTCCACAGTTCGAAAACATTTAGTGTCCACCAAAGATAAATTATTTATTGATTGGGCGACTTGCCGTTTCATCGATGATGTCGAAGTAGTTCGTTGTTTACATTGCCAGCAGTTCGGTCACGTTAAGAAACACTGCGTTAATAAATCACCTACCTGTGCTAACTGCTCGGAAGCACATGAAACAAATAACTGCCCGCACAAGGATAATTTAAATTACATACCGACTTGCGTGGCGTGTAAACGTTTTAAAAAACCGTTTGACCATCGTTGCGGGTCCCCAGAGTGTACCACTTACAAACTTAAGCTCGAACAGTTAATCCTCAATACCAACTACTAAAATAATGGATAGTTTAACTATAGGACAATTAAATCTCCACAACGATAGGGTGGCGACCTCTGAATTAGACAAATTAATTATCGATTATAACTTAGACATAGTACTTGTTCAAGAACAATACCAGAACGCTCACTTACGTCACAAAGTAGTTCAGCTGGACAGCAAAGCACGAGCCGGAATTTACGTGGCGCGTTCTTCTAACTTTACAGTAACGTCTTTGCGTAACCTCATGACGCCCCACTGTGCCGTTGCGGAAGTCTCATCAGCTTCTTTTAAAGTTTACGTTGTGAGCTGTTACTTTCAATACTCAGACCCTGTTGCACCTCATATACATAACCTCCGTCACGTCTTACAGTCACTCGCGGGCAGTAAAGTTATCGTTGGCGCTGATGTTAACGCGTCATCGTCTCTGTGGTATGGCAAGGTTAGGTCAACGGATTTCGACCGACGTTGTGTTGTTGAAGATTTTATAGCAGAAATGAACCTATCAATTCATAATACCCCTGATGCACCACCTACTTTTTGCAGCCCAATGGGCGAATCTTGTATTGACGTCACACTTTCTAGTGCAGACGTACGATTGGATAGGTGGCGTGTCCTACCAGATGCGTCTTGTAGTGATCATCGCCTGATCGTGTACGAATTTGTTCCGAGGTCTACTCAAGGTCCATCTCATATCACTGGTAATTTTAGATATAAAAGTAAAGCCGCGAATTGGGAATTCTTTGGCTTGCTTTTTGCGTGTCACGCCAAAGACTTCACTCGTGATGGACTGTCAGCTGAAGAAAGTGCTGAAATTATGTCAGACACCTTCACTTACTGTGCTGACATCGCCATTGGTCGCGCATCTATGACCAACATCCATAGATGTGATTGGTGGTGTGACTACTTAATTGAGCAGCGTAAAAGCTATCGCCGAGCGCGCAGACATTTAAACAAGCTTAGAAAACAAAAAGTCACCGGAGACCCACTTAACTTTGCTTTAAATGCATTTAGAGTTGCCAAGTCCCGCTACAGAGCATCAGTGGAAAAGTCTAAGGGTAATTTACTGCGAAAAATAGTAGAAAAACTAGATAAAGGAGGAGCTATTAAATAAGCTTGAGCGTTTGCAAAATTTATGTATTCGCTTTATTTTTGGTCTCCGTAAATATGACCACGTTTCTCACCTTCGCAAAGAACTCAAGTGGCTCCCAATCCGCCTTCGCAGGAACACTAGGATCCTATGTCTCCTTTTCAATATCCTACACAACCCATCCTATCCTTCTTACCTGCGCGAGCGTTTTTCTTATGCTCGTCCTACTGACGCACCGTGTAGATCACACCTTCGATCCCTACTTAAATCCCATCCTCATAAATCCAGCTATTACTCTTATTCCTTCTCCGTCCATGCTGTAAGGTTGTGGAACGCACTTCCGTCTAGCATTCGTGATTTAAAGACCATTTCACTGTTTAAATCCAGAGTGAAAGAGCATTACCTTTCCTCTCAACCATGATTTATTATATACATATTTATATTTATTAGTCTATATATCTTAGAATTATGTATTTATATAAGTATATATTAATATTTACTTATATGTGTATTTATATATCTTAATAGGTTAAGTTAGGTAAGGCACCCAATGTCTATTCTCTTCCTTTTCTCACACACTACTGTCTACATTTCTTTTTCATTTCTCCTTTTGCAGGTCTGCTGGAAGAAATTTCTTAAGAAATAAGCAGTTCCTTTGTATTCATATTTTTAATGTATTTTCCTGTGTTGTTTACTGTGTGTACATAAATAGTTAAATAAATAAATAAATAAATAAAGAAGGTCCGTGGTCTCCTTTGTATCACGAGTTCAAAGCTAATCGATCAGTCGACCTGGCGTTTGTCCAGAACATTAAAGTAAATAATAGACACACGACCGGTATTGAGGAAACAACCGAAGTTCTATTAAATAGTCTGATACCTGATGATTCGCCAGTAAATGACAATGACTACCATCAGCAGATCAGAGCGTGGGCATCTGTGCCACCTGAATCACCAACGTCAGACCTTCCATCCATTGACGAATTCATTAATCTTGTCAGGAAACTGCCTCTTAACAAATCATCAGGTGAAGATAAAATATCTAATCGGATGATAATAGAAGCTTGTAAAACAGCGGGTGACGCCATTTTATCTGTTTTCAACCGATGTATTGCGGACGGCGTTTTTCCTCGTGTATGGCGACGTGGCTTTATACGAATAGTTCCAAAAAGTGGTGATAAGCCACCAGACGACCCTAAGTCGTACAGGCCCTTAACCCTACTGCCATCTTTGGGAAAACTCCTGGAGCGCCTTATCGTTCCACGTTTGCTGCCAGACGGGCCAAAGTTTCATAACAACCAATTCGGTTTCACCGTGGGAAAATCTACCGTAGACGCGGCACTTTCTGTTAGAAAAATTGTTAATAACTCGGAACACAAGTACGTGGTTGGAATCTTTTTAGATATTTCCGGGGCTTTTGATAACGCATGGTGGCCGATGCTACTACTTAAAATGAAGAATCGCGGCTGCTATAAAAACATATATAATCTTGTTTATTCATATTTTTTAAATGGTTCCGCGAAACTCAAACTCGGACATCATTCTATGTCAAAGTCCCTTACCATGGGATGTCCTCAGGGCTCGGTAATCGCTCCGTATCTGTGGAATTTAGGTTTCGATGATTTTCTCGCGATTCCTCTCCCACCCGGCTGTTCATTAACCGGTTACGCGGACGACGGCCTGCTGCTCATTCAGTCGAGTACTCGGGCTGGACTCGAGAATTTAGCTGACACTTGCCTACGATTAATATCTCAGTGGGGCGATCGAAACCGTCTGACCTTTGCACCGCAAAAAACTTATCAACTAATTTTAAAAGGTAATCTTAAATCGTGGCCTAGTATTAAATTTAATAACGTTCCCGTGAAAAGAAAGCAGTCCGTGTGCTACCTTGGTTTGGTCTTAGAGAAGAATTTTTCATTCATAGATCATATAAAAACTGTCGGTGAAAAAGCTAAAAAGAACTTTTATGCCTTAACTAGAATATCCAAATCTACGTGGGGTCTGTCATTTCTAACTTTAAAGACCATTTATGGGGCTACCTATTTGGGGTGTATGTGCTACGGGGCACCTGTTTGGGCCGATAGGGCCACCATAGGAGCGGTACGACGTAAATTGCTTCAAAGCCAGCGTTTGGCTTTGATATTCTTATGCAAAGCGTATAGGACGGTTAGTACTGAAGCCTTACCGGTACTTGCAGGTGTACTTCCAGTCGATCTTGAAGTGCAGCGACGGGCTGCAATGTACTATAACGCGCGTGAGACCACGGACGCAGACTTTTTAACCCTACGTGACCGTGATAAGATTTCTAGATTATTCAAACCACAGACCGACGTCTGGGAGGAACTTTTGTCTGAATGGCAATGTAGGTGGGATAATTCCATCAAGGGCCGACACCTCCACCAGTTCTTTCCATCCGTTCGTGAACGGCTGGCCAGGACATGGCTGGAGGTTGATCACTGTGTTGCTCAATTTCTCACCGGTCATGGTAACTTTAAGAGTAAATTATTTTCCTTCAAGCTTGTTGACTCGCCTCTTTGTCAATGTTCCACATCTGACTGCGAATATGAACAATCAGCACATCATATTTTATGGGAGTGCAGTCTTTGGCAGAATGAACGCAATATTATGTTGGATAGTGTACAGGTTACATCCGGAGTTATTTACTACACAGACCTTGTAGAAACTAGAACAAATTTCCGTGCGTTCAAGCGTTTTTGCCATACCTATTATTGGAATCAAATATAACTGCTCACAACTTAGGACCCATTAATGTTAATACTTTATCCGTGGTGCTAGGCAACTGGGCCTATCCCAGTTGTGAACGTCCCTTTGTGCCTATTGGCCTTGTTTCTTTGTGTCTCCTGCTGATATGGAGGGAAGTGGAAATTACAGATTTTCCTACTCCTCCGCTATACTTTTCTGATTAATTTCGTTGCGGGATCCAAGACAGTTAAATTCATTCTCTGGGACTTCGTCGAGCTTCATTGTCTCGGCGCTTTTCTGGTGGTCGCCACTGTTGATTCTGGCTTTCAGGAGTTACAGTGGTTGGGAACAGTGTGGCGGGCTTGCAGGCGATCTATTTTTGCCTGCAATTGCTGCGTCTCGTCGGTGGCCTTCCGCCGGATCAACTCCGCGACGACACCGCGCATGCTCGCGGCCCGGCTCTTGAGGGCCTTCTGAAAGGTCCCCTTTAGGTTGGAGGACTTAGAGGTGACCTCCACAATCTCCTCCTCGTCCTCCTCTGCCATTTTCTCCAGATCGGCCAGAGAATGGTCCGCGTATACAACTCGGGACGCACCGTACCCGGATCTGGCCCGCGCGACTTGCGCCCGCTTCTCCTTCGCAACAACCCGCTCCTCCAGTTCTTGCTGAAGCTGCGCCCGCCGAGCCAGGTCCAACTGGCGTTGGGCGTCCGCGAGCCCAACGACATGGGTGTCCGCGGCCGCCGTCGGCTTTTTAGCCTTCGGCAACTTCGACGACCCCGAGGCCGAGGAGCCCTCGGACCCACCGCTCCGGTGGACCCGCTTCCGCGAACGAGAGTCGTCCGCTTCCGACATAGTAACAAGTGAGTCGTTGTCGGACGACTCACTCGCCCCTCCGAAATAGCTAGCCGCAGACGGCGCGCGGCTTATCTCTGACACCGGAGCGTCGGGGTTGCCCTGAGAAGGGCCCTCTAGTTGGCCCTGAGAAGGGCCTTTGGGTTGGCCCTGAGAAGGGCCTTTTTGTTTTAAAAATCGCCCGCAGGCGCCCCGCGTAGGTTTTGGCATAGCCTCCGCAGGTTCGTAGTCAACAACGCAATAGAATAAAATGAGCTACGAAGTCACAGTGCACTTTGGCCAACCCAGTCTGCCACTCCGTTACGGTGGTCAAACTGGGTCGTTTCCAGGGGACGCGACGTGGACGCAAGCACTGTGGGGGGGTCCCCCAACCTAACCTAACCTAACCTAACCTGTTAAGTGACGTACCTGTTATATCGGATATTAGTCTTTTTAAAAAGCACGCATCCTTTACTGCTGTAGCCAATGCCATATATTCAGCTTCAGCGGACGACAAAGTCACTGTGGGCTGTTTCTTGGCTTCCCACGAAATAGGGCCGCCTGCAAGCTCAAAATAGAACCCAGTGTATGATCGTCTATCAGTTGAACAATTTTCCCAGTCTGCATCTGAAAACCCCGTCAAAGATTTTTTTTTCAACCTGATGGTTCCTAACATTTTATTGTCTTGCTTGTATATCGCAACCGATAGGCCGACCAACCCGGGAATCGAACCGAAAGGTTTGATTCCCGGGTTGGTTAGACCTACGAAAAACATAAATGGTGAAATGGCTGCCTCCGTGAGAACACGGATATGGTGGAATATTTTGATCTAAACACAGCATGTGACCGCGTACGCGACTGTTCTATTTATACCCGCACCGTTTATCAAGCGTGATAGTGACTGAAATAGGACCTAACCGTGAGTACTGCTACTGAACAATGCGCTTAAATATATCTATATGTATGTGGGATTTGTTCAATGTAGGTCAATTAAAAGCACTGATTTCTGTGGCTGACTTGAATTTTATTTTGTAACGTTACTTTTTCCTGGTAGGAGCCAGAAAACTATTAGGTCACACTGAATACTCACCTACATTTTTCAGTCTGGAGGAGAGTACGGTTAAAATGATTAGTCAAGGGGACGAGATAAGAGAATTTAATATTAAAAGAACCTAACTTAAAGGGCCTTTCTATACGGAGCTGGAGCTATCTATCCACTAATTAGGCCAGGGAAGCCGGCGAATGGAACTGAAGATGAGCACAGAATGGAATGAAGAGCCAAGGAAACATCCACTCAGGCCTTAGAGGAAGGCTGAGGTACGTCAGTCATCAGGCAGCGCAGGGCCGAGGAACATCAGTCTTCAGGCCGTAGAGGAGGGCCCAGGGACATCAGTCATCAGTCTTCTTCTCAGGCTCGTGCAGCCCAGGCATCAGGAGTCAAGGTGTTCTGGATGACGCGCGGTGCGATGTCACACCTCGCTATAGCGACTTCATTTTTAAAATGCGGCAAAGAGAGAGGCCGACTTAAAGCTTCAGAGGAGGGAAACTATTAAAGTGAAACAGTTGTAATATTGGTTTAATAGAATTTTATGTCTTTGAATTACTGGCAGCTTTTAAAGTCCTATGGTCGTTGGAAAAAATAAATATTGTTAAGAAGGTGTTTGAATAAAAATGACACAGTGCTCTAAAAGAAAATATAAACAAAAAAAAAAAAAAAAAAAAAAAAAAAAACAAGAGAAAACCAGCTCCCATCAACCATTTCCACTCATGACATACACCAATACGCCGTCTCCTATACTATTGTGGGAGTAATCGTCATCGTCTCTGTGGGGTGGTTTGTAAAGAGATACGGACCATCTTGTCGCTCAAAACAGACTAAGAGCCATTTAGCTAAGAACAATCAGCTTGAAGAGATTGAACTGCAACCAATACAACACAGGAAGCAAGAAGAAAATATTAACATGGCGAGCCAAGCAGAACTGCAACCGGAACGTCCACGTTATGCAGACAACATCGCATTTAACTTCGAATAACTTAACTTATTATTTGTTTCTTTGTAATAGTGTTTCTTCTCTTGACAAGCTTTCATTACTCTTCCGTACATCTTTGTGGGGTTGCCAACATGTACGGTCTCATCAACCGTACATTTACTTTGCGAACGCAGCAACCTACTTGGATGTCGTGCGTCACAAATATCACGCTATAATAGTAACTTTTCACGCAAGGCAGAGCGAGTCAGACAACAACTGTGGAACTAGCCACTTGTCAAGAGAGAGAATCACTACCACTTTTAACTACTGTAACTTTTACTTTCCAATATAACTCTAAATACAACTTGTGGTTCTTTCTGTGTACTCCACAACTTAACCAACATCAACTACGTGATAGTGTACGGTGCCTACAACCATTGGCCCCTACAAAATCCATTAAAGTAATTATTACAGATTAAGGGCCAAATGGCTTAGCATGATCCTCCGTTACGCCTAAAATACTGCAGCATTAATTTTGAAATAAATATATGGTAAAGTTTTCAAATCAAGAGGTTTTGATTCGTGTACGTTAGGTAGGTAGATTTTTTTTTGTTTAATTATGTTGTTTTTATTCTAATAAATATGCCTGGAAAATGCAAATCTAATCTAGCGTGTAGTTCTGCCAGAGCTCGCGCTGCATAAATTCCTAGAAGCCAAGAGTCATAATAAAGAGCAGACTTAAACCCGTTTGGTATTAAATGCCGAGCGCCTCGCATCTCATAGAGCTGCTGAGACTCAAAGGGCAAAAAGAAGCACGTCGGATGTTAAATTCCGAGCATCAAGCAGCCCAGAGAGCTGCTGAGACCTTGGAGCAAAGTCAAGCACGACAACGATTAGATGCCGAACGTCACGCATCTCAAAGGGCTGTTATAACCATAGACTTAGTATATAGTTATAACATTAGAGCAAACTCGGTACGTCGGCTTTTAGGTTAGTCATACGTCATTGACTGCTGCAGAGTCCCATGAAGAATCGCAAAGAAGACGTGTTTTAAATGATGAACGGCAGTCAAAAAGGAGAAGTGCTTTTACACATAGTAAGGCAGGCGTTTCAAGACACTGCTTTTGATTATGACCCTTTGAGCGATTATATTATTCATCGATTAGGTAAATCTTATAGGGCGGATAGATAAAAAGTGTGAAATAAAAATGCTGCCGAAAATCACTAATCCACGCGGGCGAAGTCGTGGGCACAGCTAGTACTATAATAAAGCTCGATTACCACTGACTCACTGACTCATTGACATAATTTGTTCTGCCAGATGGAGTATATTTTGACAGATTCATTAACAAGTAAATCTCACGAGTAGGGAAAAATTGCCAAACCCCCACTTTTCGCCCCCTTTCCCCCCCTCCCTATCGTATCTTGGAAACTAAGAGACCCGTGTTTTGTTTTTTTTACCCACGACGGAACGGAGACGGTGTATGCGTTTGGGGTGAGAGGATGTTTGTTTGTTTGTGTGATTGTTTGTGCAAATACATGTTGCCATTTTTCTCCAAAACTACTGGGCCGATTTTGATACAGTTTTCAGTTATGGGTTCGAATTTGTGTAACAAATCTACTTGATCCTATTATAATAAACGAATAAGCAGACTTGTTCAATTAAATTTTAATGAGGGAAAATATATAAAATACAGCTAGTTATATAAAACACCTACCTAGCACGCACTCTCAATAGTTTTATAGTTCAAGCACTTAGTTGGCTAAGAATGAGTTCACTACTGTAGGAACGGGAACAGGCGTCAGGGTAGCAGGTCAATACAAGAGAGACGTCGAGGATCACCTTCAGGAAACCTCAGCTGGAAGGGCGTCGTGCAGATCTTAGAGTCCAATAGGTCAGCTCTGTAGTGGGGCAGCGTAGATTTCAGGGCCAGAATAGCTTAGCGTCAGGATATCTTTGCGAGACAAGTGGAAAGTCAGGCACGTAGCTAGCTTCCGAAGATCGGGAGTAATAGTCCCAGGTGGATCTTTAGCTGGATCCCCTGGGTAGTTTTTGTATCTGACAGCGAAAACCAAGCGGTTATCTGATGCTCATCTAATCAGATCCAAGAGTAGACTTTTCAGTCCGTCCGTCAGCTCGTTTCTCCAAAGTAGTCTTCCTTTTTTATAAATATCAGTTTTCTTAGTGTGGCCATCATCTCATCTGACAAGTGTAGTCGGCCAGGACATATCCATGAGTGCGTAAAGATTTTATAAATATAATTTAATATTAAGTTAATTAGTAAACAGTCGTAATAATCTACGAAATATAATGGCTAAACACATATTGATAAAAATAATTTAATTTTTACAAACCAATAAGTAACTATCATAGACTAAGCAGAAACTGAGAGTTTGACAATTTGACGCTTGACGTAAGTGTCACAACATGAAAATTTTGATAATATTTTATTTCAGCTATTTCCAAGTTAAAGAATCGTATTTAAATCGATTTGCTGAGTGTAGATATATAAACAAATAAAAAGGATGATAAATAGTATTATGAATGGTGAATATGAAGCGTAAGTATAGCATAATACTATATTTGATTGGTGCATGTTCTTAGATAGGTGTTACGGTGACAACTCACCAAGGGGCGCTGCAGCAAACATTTTTTGTGAAAACTACTAGTCCGATTTTGATGCAGTTTTCAGTTATGGGTTTGGGTTTGATTGGTGCATGTTCTTAGATAGGTGTTACGCAAAGAGTATAGTAACTATTATAGAGGGAAAGAGTAACAACTCTGTGGTAAAATTTGCATGTATGGAAAGTGCTGCCGCCTTGAGTTTGGTGAGTGAACTAAAGCTCTGATATTATAGGGTGAGAGTCAGGATGGCTGGACCAAGAGAGATTTTGGAAGTTTGACCAATACCAAGTGTTAGTACCTGTTTTGTACTATTTGGTACCAGACATCAAATAATGTGTACCTCGCTAAAGAGGGAAAAGTATTACAAGGAAAGTGGCCAGCCATTCTGACGTCAGAATGGCTGGACCAAGCCGGTTTCACCTAGTTGTAGGCGTTATAACTAGTTCATCTTTTCGTTAATATGTAGTACCTCATTTGTACCTCAACATATGTTTTTCTTAGATTTTTTCGATAAGCCAAAAAAAAGTTACATCTAGAAGAAATTTTGCATGTAATCTGGAGGGCTCAGGCGCAAAATGTCGCTTTTGCAAAATGTCTACTGGTAGTAAAATGTCTCTTTCTCATAATGTCGCTTTCGCAGAATATCTCTTTCGCAAAATGTCGCGTTAGTAACTTAGAAAAAAAAAATAGCCAGTTTAAAAAAAAAATTGTTTTTTTTTTCTTCGATTTCACTTCTGGCGATCTCTTCAATATCTTCAGATTTTGATGTCGTAGAATCGGTGCAAAACCGACTCAACGTAGTCTTGTCTGCCCTACTCCTAGTGTACGAGCATCGCCACATGATATTTATTGTTTTAGTTTTTACCTGAACTAGCAGTTGCTAAATTCACCGATTTATTTACATTCGCTGACTAGGCTATTACGCCCGCCACAAGAACCTACCAAAACCTACTTAAACCTACTTTTTGTATTATATATTTTAATGTTTTACATAATAAACTGTCAATAATTTACGGACACAAAACAGTGATTTTATTCCCTGTACACATCCCGTGTGATTCGTCCATCTACATACAACCTCTCAGTGTGTGGAGCTGCTGCCCGTACACCTAGAGTGTTATTTAATATCGCGTAGGCGCGGACGGGTGAGGTGGCCCGTGAGCTGAGGAGCAGGTGGTTCTAACACTCGCCACTGGTGAGCGTGAACCACATCTGTGACGATAAGCTCGCATGGGACCGCCGGAGCCCCGCAGCGCCGGAGCGTGTGACTGACACTGGCTTGGCCACCATCAGGGATTTTAATTTTGATAACACAAAAAAATTGTCGCTAATTAGTCGAAATTTGTCGCCAAATATGAGAATTTGTCGGTCACTGGTTCAAAAAATATAAGGGTTTATAGGTGGCCGATCTGGAGAGAGTCTCCCCAGCTTGGCCACATGTATATCTCAAAAACTAGGGCACCTAGCGAAGATCTGTTTTCTATCATATTTTGTCGCCAATTACTCGCAATTTGTCACCAAGTCACACAGGTAATTCAGAAGATATAATGAGTTCAATTAGTAAGGTATAGTCCAAGAGCTAGATCGAATGAACACTCTAATTTCTTTCGATCTACCTCTTGGACTATACCTTACTAATTGAACTCATTATATCTTCTAAACTAAGACCCGATTAAATCTATGACTTGGCGACAAATTCCGACAATGACGAATGCGACAAAATATGGTAGAAAACAGATCTTCGCTAGGTACCCTAGTTTTTGAGATATACGTGTGGCTAAGCTGGGGAGACTCTCTCCAGATCGGCCACCTATAAACCCTTATATCTTTTGAACCAGTGACCGACAAATTCTGAAATTTGGCGACGAATTTCGACAAATTAGCGACTTAGTTTTTGTGTTATCAAAACTAAAATCCCTGATGGTGGCCAAGCCAGTGTCAATCACACCGCCGGAGCCGTGACAAAAACCATGCCTGCTGCATGTTGCATCCTTGCTTGCATGCTGCATGCTTGCTGGCATGCCGCATATTTGCTTGCATGCTGCTGCATGTATTGTGTAGGCTTGTTTGCATGCCTGCTGCATGCACGGTGTGTGCTTGTCACGCTACTTGCACGCCATGTGTTTTCATCAAATGAATAGTGGTCCCGTTATTTTGATGTCAAAATAGCATGTCCGCAAGGATTGAGGAGCCATTTAAATTAATATACTTATTTAGTAGTAAGTTTAAAAAAATTGTAGGATCGATCCTCAATTTTGTAGTATAATACTTCAAAAGTTATATAATCATAAAGGTGGCACCTCAATCTCGGGGCCACTTTCTTTGTAGAATATTTTATAATCTTATAATAATAATAATAATCAGCAATCATTGTGCCGATAGTCGTATCAGCCCATGGCTTAATTGCCAAGAGCCTCGATCAATACCTGAGGAGGCTCTCGTTAGGCAGCTGGATCAAGGGCTTGATTCAGAAAGCGGTACTCCTGGACACGGCTCGTATTGTTAGGAGGTTCGTCTCTCTGGAGCCCTGACCGGTAGCTTGGACCCTGTTCCCGATACCGGAGGGCTACAATTTTTTATATTTTTAAATATTTTTTAAATATTTTTTAATTAATATTTAAAAATGTAACAAATTTGTTTATAAATGAATAAAGGAAATAATAATCTCTTTATTTCATAATAAAATTCCATAATTATAAGTTAAATACAAAGATGTTAGTAACATAAAAACTTAACAACTATGTTAGTAGACATTAACAATATTTACGGGGGTTCATGGCCCAGATATGATTAATATGTATTTAGGGTACGATGGGACTGGCATACGCAATGCGGTTAAATGTCCCCAAACAAATAAAGAAAAAAAAAAAAATTTACGGGAGCATGAAGCTGACTTAAATATACCAGATGAAAGGACAATCCAGTTTGTTGGCAATGTGTTGTTTGTTTTATTATTATTATATATCCTATTCACATGATATTCGCAAAAAAATCCAAAAAAAAATCCACTGGCGTGGTCTAGTCATCTTGACGTTCATCATTTTTCTGCGATTCCGTAAAACCTTTGGAAATAGAAATATTACTTATTAGAGTAATTTCATTTAAACGTTTTAAAATAAATTGCCTTCACATGGAAGTGGCCAAGGCACCTGCCCCCTCCGTTCTCCTGCCAATCGGTACTAAATTTTTACCTCTTTTCATTCTAATAACTAAATAGCGCTATTCTAGCCTCAAAACTTTAACCATGGATATCTCCATAACCATGGGGCTCCGCGGGGTGAGGGTCACACAGAGGGTAGTCCCTCCTCCAACCCCTTCCCCCACCCCTTCCTCGGCCTTTAAATCGTTGTCCTGCAATGTAAAGTTTAACCCATTTATGTCAATCTCTATGAATTATGGTTACTAGCGTAATAAAAATCTGAACCCATAATTAAACTTCATTTGGTTTTATTTAGAAAACTTTTTCTCTTCAGAAACCCCAAATTAATGCAAAATTATATAATTATTATTTATTAATTAATTTCCAAATTTCAGCTCAATCGGTAACCGAGAAGTGGATCAAATTTAGCTTGCAAGATTTGATTACAGACAGACAAAGAAACAAACAAAAAAAAAAAAAACATCAAAAGAAAAGGACAGATGAAACTAAATAAAAGCTTTTAAAAAACGACATTATGAGAAAGAGACATTTTACTACCAGTAGACATTTTGCAAAAGCGATATTTTGCGCCTGAGCCCTCCAGATTACATGCAAAATTTCTTCTAGGTGTAACTTTTTTTTGGCTTATCGAAAAAATCTAAGAAAAACATGGGTACAAATGAGGTACTACATATTAACGAAAAGATGAACTAGTTATAACGCCTACAACTAGGTGAAACCGGCTTGGTCCAGCCATTCTGACGTCAGAATGGCTGGCCACTTTCCTTGTAATACTTTTCCCTCTTTAGCGAGGTACACATTATTTGATGTCTGGTAGCAAATAGTACAAAACAGGTACTAACACTTGGTATTGGTCAAACTTCCAAAATCTCTCTTGGTCCAGCCATCCTGACTCTGACTATTATAGGTACACACATACTTATACGTATGTGTGTATAACAAGGTTTATAGGTGTGCATACTCAGGCACTATAGCTGTTGCCCGCGGCTTCGCTCGCGTTTTGGTCGAAAATAATCCCACGGGTGCGTTGTAAATATAGCTTGGCACTCAGGGATAATGTGCAGCATGATTATTAGATGAGGGAAAAATAGAGAAATATGGAAGAACAATACATGCTGCGCCCCCCCCCAATGAATTGGGATAAGGGCAAGAGAATGATGATGATTCAATTTAATAATACTATTTCATTTACAGACATAACACTCTATCATCTCAATTAAAAAAAAACGTATGAAGTTCAAAATAATATCCTTTTATTAATTTTAATATCTAATCGTTTTATGCTTATTATAATATATTTGGGCTGCATTTTTTGTAGCATCCTCACCTTCATAGGTGATTTTACCTGCTAGAATTCTATTAACAGATCTGCACCAACTGTAAATAATTATATGAATAGTTGTGTCAACAAAACATTGTTTTAGTTTTTCTCTATGTATTTCACAATCTATAAAACTAAAGTCGATGAATAGATCAATGAAGGTTTTTATTCTTTCTTTAATGTTCTTTTGGTGGCAATCACTATTTAAAAATGCAACAATTGTTTCTTGTATTTCCTGAAAACAAGATACTAGGCAGTCGGAGGGATAGCAAAGCCACTTCTTATTTTGACAATATTCTCTGGCACGTATGTATTTGTACATTTCCTTGTCCGGATTGCCTAGTAGCTTGCTTTTACAATGTTTGCAACCTTTGACGACTTTTTGTAGACACTTCGTTAAGGCCCACCCACAGACATAAGTTCTTTGATCAGCCCCTGAATCAGAAATATTTCTTGTATTTTGCATAACATTCAGAGGCTGATCAATTACAATTTTTTCTTTATTTTTGAGAAAAAAGGAGAGAGATTGGAGACATTCATTTGAATCCTCTTCGCAATTGGAGCCTACGGAATGATTTGTGCTGAAATTATTTAAGAGTAAAGTTTTAAATGCTCCCTCAAATCCCACACAGTTGGGCATAACATTTCGAGCACCCAAACTTCGAACACTTCCAAAGAAATTTTCGAGCGGGTCTTGATTAAAATTGCGTGTCAGCATTGCGTCAAAGGAATATTTTTTTGATAATAATTGCCAAATAGACTTAAAACCTTCGATTGTTCTAATAAAATTATTTAAAGTTGGTACAGACTTTTCGATTTTCTCCTCATCACTTTTTTTTACCATAAATTTGGCGGTTTTTAACATTTTTATTGCATCTTGCCATAACTTGTGATGAGGAGAATTTCGCTTTACAGCAGCTCTGTATATTTTACCATTTGGTGGCGTAAAAGATGACGCGTTAAACGAATCAAATAATTTATCAATTATTCATATAAATGGTATTAGACCCCGACATTCTGAGGGACAATCTCCTCTTGCAATAACATTATCAGTAGCAACTGCCATACTGTAACCTAATACTTGTGCTGCAATTTTCACCCTCATTTTCTTTATTTTGCCGGGATCTACATGTTCATTGGTCAAGTTGGGCAGCATACGCAACTCTCCATGCGACCTGTCGGCTTCAAAAACCCGCTGAATGTATTCCCACTTTACAATTTTTAATTAATTTTCGTGCTTATGTAGTGTGCAGCTCGCCTAACCTTTTTGCCTACATCACTCTAATACATGGCGACCCTGCCAGGATTTTTAAGTTTTACTTAAAAACAGACCATAAGCCGTTGATTTATTTATTTAATATGACCGATCCTTCAAGCCGGTTGACAAAGTTTAGATTATATCTTGAGGAATATGATTTTGAAATCAGCTATGTCCCAGGACGGCACAACGCAGCTGCAGATGCATTGAGCCGTATACCTATTACATCCAACAGCTTAAAGGATATGAACAAGCATGTAGTATCGGTCATGACAAGAGCACAGACTCGAAGATTACGCACTGACTGTGACAACAATGACATGACTACTGAGGTATCCTCTACTCCAAGGCCTGATCAACCTAAGGTAGTGGAAATCCTCAAACGACCAAACGACAGCGTAGAATTGATATTATTTAGTAATAAAAATACAATTAATCAGATAGAAAAATCAAACCATTTCACAAGTGATAATGGTAACTACAAATTCGTGCCTGAAAAATCAGCAATATTTGTAATTTCTCGATCGTTATCGACCGTAAGTGTGTTAGCGAGAGAATTACAACGTTTTTGCAAGCAAATCAAAATAAATGAGCTCATAATAATTAAAAGCAAGCACAACGAAATAATTGTTAACAATTTTATAAAGGAATGAGTCATTTAAATGATATTCCTAAGCTACTTGTTATTAAAGATGTGACAAGAGTTACTGACAAAGACACGAAAACTGTGGTCTTGAATGACTTCCACCTGTTACCCACGAGTGGCCACGCGGGGGTAAACAGAATGCTAAATAATATTAGGAAGTACTATTATTGGCCAGGAATGACTAATGACGTAACAGAATTCGTAAAGAAGTGTAGTAGCTGCCAGATTCAAAAGCATTCCAATAGGCATACGAAGGAACCGATGGTAATTACAACCACGGCATCCACTGCTTTCGAGAGAGTTAGTTTAGATTTAATGGGTCCTTTAGAAGTAGATAATTTAAACTATAAGTATATTCTGACGTTACAGTGTGATTTAACGAAATACGTCGAAGCATACCCTTTAGAGAAGAAAGATACTGTTTCTGTAGCTAGGTTATTTGTAAACAATTTTATTCTGAGATATGGTATCCCTAGAGAGATAATAACAGACCAGGGAACAGAGTTTATGTCAACAGTTTTTACTGAGATTTGCAATTTGTTGCATATAAAAAAAACTGCATTCAACAGCTTATCATCACGAAACTCTGGGAGGATTGGAAAATACTCATAAGGTTCTTGGAGCTTATCTTAGAATTCAGTGTGACAATAACAAAACAGATTGGAGCAGTTGGCTTCCATTCTGGTGCTTTTCTTTTAATACTACAACACACTCTGAGACAAAATACACTCCATTTGAATTAGTATTTGGGAAAAATTGTAATTTACCATCCAATATAGCACAAAATACATATGTTGATCCATTATATAATCCTGATTCGTACCATTTGGAGCTAAAATACAGACTACAAAGAGCACAAGCTGATGCTAGAAATAATTTATTATTCAGTAAGGAATTAAGAAAAAATAGATTTGATAAAAATGTAAAAGAATTAAAATATAAGAGTGGAGATTTAGTACTAATTAAAAATCAAGTAGGAAATAAGTTAGACAAAATATATTTAGGACCATACAGAGTCATTGAAGATGTATCACCAAATGTAAAAATTTTAAAAGATAACAAAGAATATGTAATTCATAAAAATAATACAAAACTGTTTGTAACTTAGAATATTTTGGTTAAGATAGATTTCTTTTTTTATTAAATGCTGTTTAAAAGTATATTTTTAAGATGTTGTGTTGTTAGCTTAGTTTAAGAAAAAAAAAATGCATTATGTACTTAGATAATAACAACATTTTTTTCAAAAAAGGGGAGGTGTAGTGTGCAGCTCGCCTAACCTTATATTTGTAACTGCACACACTAATTATTGACATTATTACACGAATCGTTGAACTGAACAGTTCTCTTTTATTTTGCCTACATCACTCTAATACACTTATAATGCATTTCTTTATTTAATACATTATTTCTAACTCCTTTTAATAAATGGGGAACATCAAACAAGGGAATTATTTCTTGATTGTTAACATTAATTATGTCCTTTCGCCACTCTTTTCCTGCTTGGAAATATGCAGTTTTGGCTTCGGAGATTAAGCTATTTATAGTGCTTACATTTGCTGAGCTTTGGTCACATACAGTAGCGATTATCTTAAGACCAGTAGCTTGTACGTTAGCTATAACATCTACTAAAATTTCTTTAAGTTTTGACTTTTTTAGTGTTTGCGTAAAGTAGTAAGCTACTGGTTGTTTGTAATTTTTCCTTACCCCTTTGACCATGAACACCAAAACATGATTGGCAAAATTTTGCGTCTTACAGTTTCCATAGTTCTCAAAACCTACAAGATCGTCTGTATATACATTGTAATGGATTTGGGGACATATGGACATTTCATCAAATATTAACGTACACAGACGATCTTGTTGTAACATTTTCGACACTGTGGACTTTAATTCTTTAAAAACAATTTCGTTTATGCCTGGAGTCAATTTTACTTGAGCAAGCAAAGTCTTCAGGACTTTTTTAGAAGGTAATGTAAAATGTTTGCACATTAACTTATAGGCTTTAGGGCTTTTCTTAAAAATTGAAAGCGATAAAATCTTTTCTTCGTGAGTAAATCTATGCCCCTTCTTTTTCTTCTGACCTTCTATGCATTGCATTCGAGTAAACAATTTAGCTGACTCAGACATGTTACGAGATAGTTTCTCAAAATCCCTGTTGGCACTTCTATTTTTAAGTTGCTTAATGCGCAACTTGGAAGTTTTAAGGTTTTGGCGTAATCTCGTCACTTCATTTTGAACTTGTCTGACTTTTCTGGCACACTGCGTTTCAGCCTTTTTCTGCAGATACTCGGGAAGTTTTACCTGAAAGATTAAATTTAAAATCATACATACTTAAGATGTTCAGGTATATTAGATAAAATTGCTCACAGAAGCGGCTAAAGATTTGCTAATTCCATAAAATTTGTCTGCTCAACAACATAACGCAATGAATGTTGTTGAAGAGTCAAAATGAAACCCACTGCTACTGTTAGTGTGTTACGCAATTAGACTACAGTTCACAATTATAATAATAGTGATAAAGAAACTAAGTACCTGCATCAAATTTGGACATTGGTGTGGGAGCATGGCACTTTTCACTTAATGTCAAACAGGAAGATCCAGATGGCCCTGGGAATTCTGTAGGATCAACAGCAGTGGAAGGTCCAGATCTGGATGGACCAGGTATGGGTTTAGTTTGTGCCGATGACCCAGGCAAGTTGGTGATATCAATCATAGGTCCGGCATGACCAAATTCTCTTCTAGGCCGGCAGTAGCTATGGTCTGTCTCCGCAAAGGTACTGATTGTTTGCTGAACACCTGTAACATTATATTACAATATTATAATTACTTTTTTTTCACACATAACATAACGCCTTGTTTCCCGAAGGGTTGGGCAGGTGTCCCCATAGTAGGTACACCCACATTTCACCAATTATATTTAAGTCCCATGTTATAGGGGGAGAGTCTATTGTCATCAACCGGGCACAAATCAAGACTGGGCTACTTTATCCATTATACAAATTCGGCTTGAATTTTGTGTAGCTGTCTAATTTTCCCATCCTTATCATAGCTAGTCTAATAAAACAAAACAATGTGTGCTCACAATGAGGTGTTTCAAATATGAAAATCAAATTCCAAATCCCTGTTTATTCCACAATTTTCAGAGTACTTATAAGTTCTGTTTTAGACTTTCACGGTTTTTCTCTAAACACACGGAACCACAGAATAGTCACGGATATTATCCCGTAAGTACTTTAAGTGACTTAAGTATAGGTTACTATCTGAGGATTACTAATCTGAATCAATTTTGTATCGTTTTGTATGCTGTTTTCTCATAAATGTTAAACTAATTGAATTCTACTTACGATTCAAATTAACTGATGGTATTGCTGAACAAATAAGACGACCTCCAGTTGTCTTGAATGTGGGATCAAAATGATAATCACATATTCTTTTGCTCTTATATATCTTCGTACGGTCAGTTTCTGTAACCTTGCTGCCAACAGCCGCTATCCAAGCAGCGAACAAATCAGGGTGGTTGTCAGGGTTTGGGAACCGGTGAAGGGGTACACCGTATGCAACTGAAAATGGAACGAAATTTATGATTATAATGAAACTATGGAATAACATAACTTGCCTAAATTATTGTAAAGGTAATCCGGTACTGTGTACGGTTAAAAACACTTACCTAAAGCATCACAGCCAAAAATACAATATCTTCTTCGGAGTTCACTCATGTTAACAAAACAACAAAAATGACCAACGAAAAACAAAGTAATAACAATATTATGAACTAAAAACAAAACTTAACAAAACAAATAACAGTAACAAGTAACAATTTTAACAGAAATAACTGAGATAAACTCGGAAAGCGCATCAACCGTATCAACGTCGGGAAAGCCGGAGTTGATTGACAATGACAGTGGCGAGTGTGGCGACCATAACATTTGTGTTTGATAATTTGACAACCAAGACAAGATGGCTGCCAAGTTTTTTTATCGCACCAAACTCCAGATGTCGCTGTCGTCTATGTAAATTGATGACAGTACTAAGGTTTAGGCGCAGAACGTCAGAAACGCGAAATGACAGATTCGCGAATTGGCAGAAACGCTTAATGCCAGGTGTCGCAAAATGACAGGATCTGATAAAAGTGTGCCCCCCCTGGTGTTACGGTGGCAACTCACCAGTTGGCTTCTCACGAGGGAACTCCTTAACGGTAAATAACACGGATACGAACAGTTGTAGACGCGTTCATATTTGATAGATAAACATGATTTCTATCATGACCTGCATAGCTATTCACAACCATTCGATTCGATGTTCGATTCGGAAAGTCGTATGTCCATCTCGCTCGATTTCGTAATGTCAAAAAAAGATAGACATACGACTTTCCGAATCGAAAATCGAATCGAAGCGTTGTGAATAAGGGGCCAGATCCTACAGCCAGGATTGTCTTCTCGCGAAGGAACTCCTTAACGATAAATAGCACGAATACGAAGATTTGTAGACGCGTTCATATTTGATAGATAAACATGATTTCTATCATGACCTGATCCTACAACCAGGATTGCCTTCTCACGAGGGAACTCCTTGACGGTAAATAGCAGGGATATGAAAATATGAAGACGCTTTCATATTTGATAGTTATACATGATTTCTATCATGACTTGATTCTACAGCCAGGATTGTCTTCTCGCGAGGGAACTCCTCAACGGTAAATAGCACGAATACGAAGATTTATAGACGCGTTCCTATTTTTGATAGATAAACATGATTTCTATCATGGCCTGATCCTACAGCCAGGATTGTCTTTTCACTAGGGAACTCCTCAACGGTAAATAGCATAAATTGAATGATTACGACAAAACTATAAAACATTATAAAATTATCAATTAAAAAACCTTTTTATCTATACATATAATACATATAATAAAACAGTAACGAAAGAAAAACTGTACATTGAGAATTTTCGAGAAAAAATAAGTGGCTTTTGTTAGCAAAACGTAACTGATGACAAAAAGTGACTTTTTAGAATTTTTGTCTGTTTGTCTGTTTGTCTGTGTGTATGGTACGGCTTCACGCCAAAACTACTGGATAGATTGAATTAAAATTCAGCAAAAGTGTTCTTTGTAAACCAAGGAAGGCTTTAGGCTACATATTATCACGCCATATGTTATGGGAGGTAAGCAATATTGATTTTAAAAGGTTTTTGTTCGTAATTGAATGCACAAAATAATTGAATGCACAAAATGACATGTTATTTATTTAGTTAAAATAAAAATTTTACTCTGAGAACATAATAATCACGCTATTTTTATAAAGGAGCGGGGCAGTAATATTATAAATTGCAAGGGAACAGCTATTCAACAATATGTCAACGGGGTTGCGAGTTCAAATTCCATAAATCGGAAATTCTTTTTTTTAGTTTTTGCATTTTCTACGTGCATTAAGAAATCTGAGAACTTAACATGTCCTATCTAATTGTATGGAAATTTTCACACCAATATTACTAAACAGATTAATTGGTGGTACAACAAGCTATACTATCATGAAGTCAAGTCAACCTTTTGGTAAAAATAATGTAGTTGTCTGTTAAATTAACGACAATTTAGTTTTATTCATAATTTAATTTGGGTAAGTAATATGTAGGTAGTTTCTGTTTTCTAACTAGATGGCGTTGGCGTCGAGTTAGATCGTGCTATGGTTCCGTTCCCAAAAAGTGATGTTATAGGTGATGATGTGCCGCTCTCATTCTATAGGAACGGGGATTACCTTTGTTGTCTGTGTTGGTTGATGTGTTTAATTTTCCTGCGAATAATTATTATTTTTCTACTTACTAGTAATTCTTACGTAGGTACTTATTCGATTACTTTTCATTGATTTGAATATCGTTAGTATCGGATTAAGAAGGAATTTTCGCTATGCCTTTTAGAAACAGATCAAACTGGCTCGAAACTCATGGGTTTTTCACTACACTCAAAAATAAATAAAAATTAATAACGTATATCGTCGAAATATCGGGAGCTCATCAACATAGAAAACCACGGATATTATCCCGTAAGTACTTTGAGTGAATGCGTAGCTTAGTTCGATCCTTCGTTCGATCTCTCGAAACCGACGCAGAGCGTGAACAACGGCTAGGTGCTAACCGTGAGCGTAATGCACTAAGTTTGTCCGCAGAAACTAACACGCAGCGCCAATTACGACTACAATTTAAACGAGTCCGCACTACTGCTTCTCGATCTCAGGAAAGTGTGGAACAATGAGAAATGCGTTTAGCTATCGACCGGGATCGTCATTTTTTGTCTCGCGCATCCGAAACGGTTACACAGAAGGATCAGAGGTTGAGTCTTCAGAATATCCGCTCAGAGACTGCTCCATCACTTGAGAGCAGTCAGGAGCATGAGATACGACTTGCACGTGACCGAGAGCGTCATTCTTTATCTTCAGGGATTAAGTCTTCAGCTTTACCGCACTGAGACTGCTCGGTCACTCGAGAAGAGTCAGGAGCGCGATACACGCCAAGCAAGCGATCGCGGGCGCGACGCAGTATTTGGCGCTTCGGAGACTTACACGCAGAGAGACTCGCGTTTAAGCTCCCAGCGTATTCGCACTGCCACATCTCGATCCGCCTTAGTGCAGACCGCTCACAGCATGCTCTAGCTCGGTCCTTGGAGACAGACGAGCAGCGCGAACAACGCAACGCACTTGCTCGGCAAAGATATCACGACATGCGTGTTGAGGTGTCTGTTCATTCCACGCAAGAACGGGAGCGGGTTCAGAAAATTTGGGCATGTCAGTCAGTCGAACAGTGTGAGGCCCAAATTGATCTGGACCGTATACATTCGCATCCTCATCTGATACTGAGTCTATGGTTTATGATCCTGAAGAGCAACCGTGGTTTAATAAAGAAAGGAGCGCGATTTCCTATAACCCATTTATTAATTACATCGAACACGGAGACTGGCACCATGTCTGAGGTGTGTGCACACTGTCACGCGGGTAAGTGGAAGGGAAAGACCAAGGGAATGTGTTGTGCGTCTGGAAAGGTACGACTAAACTCTATGCAAGAGCTACCGGAGTTCTTACGAGTTCTTTTGAAAGGCGAATTTATTTTGGAAAATGGAACACCTGATGCAGAACAGCAACAGACCAGCTAAATATATAAAAATGGTGCCATAACAAAAAAATTTCCACGTGAAGAGCATTTTCTGCTGTGAGAATAAATTTGAAGATCTGGAACACCGGTTGTGGAACTCCAAAGCCCAGCGACACTATACCATATATAGGAATGACGTCTTAGCAAAAGTTGTTTAGTCTGATAGGCAGTTCCTGTTGACTTATAAAAATGAAAGATCTGGAACGTCTCGAATCGTCTCAAGCATCACGATATTTTCCCGTCCTTGGGCTCTTAGAATTCGACATCAGACGTTTCAGATCTTCGATTTTGACGACCCCGTTGTCGCTGACATAAGCAACAGGAACCGCGTACGAAGTCGCGGGCAGAAGCTAGTTAAAAATAAGCTTTTATAAAAATTCACTGAAAAGAAGAAAATAAACCTTTTAGTAAAAGAAAACGAAAAGCTTTCATAAAAGCTTCTCCTGACTTGGGGTCGGCTTCCAGTCTAATCGGACGCAGCTGAATATCAGTATTTTTACCCATGACGGAACGGAGACGGTGGGTATATGCGTTTGGGGTGAGAGGATGTTTGTTTGTGCAAATTCATGTTGCCATTTTTCTCCAAAACTACTAGTCTGATTTTATGCTCTCTAAAAAGTTTAAAATAAAAAGCAAAATTGAAAATTTTGAAAAAACCCACGACGGTTAAAAAGTAATTGGAAAAGGATAAAATAATTAAAAAAAAAAAACACTTAATTAAAAACCCACGAATATCCGTCGGGGACTGCCATCACTATTTTAAATTTCTTTTTTTTTTCAACTTCTAAAGGTTGGGGACCTTTAGGTTTTTAAATTTCATCTTAAATAAGTATCATCATCAACTTCTAAAGGTCCCCACTGTAGGGGCACGGCCTACCCGTTAAGGGTAAGTATAGCGCTAAAAAATCTCCAATTATTCAAGTTACTATAAAACTGCAAAACGAGCTCATTTCATGGCAGCCCCCGACAGATATTCGTGGATTTTTAATTAAGTAGTTTTTTTTTTAAATTATTTTATCCTTTTCCAATTACTTTTAACCGTCGTGGGTTTTTTCAAAATTTTTAATTTTGCTTTTTTTTACGGATTCGTATAGAGGAGGCTCGGAAAAGTAAAAAACAGTTTTCAAAGTTGCCCCTTTGCCCCCCTTCACCCTCCCTTCAGGCGGATCTCGGAAGTTAAGAGACTTGGAACATTTTTAGGGTTCCGTACCCGAAGGGTAAAAACGGAACCCTATTACTAAGACTTCGCTGTCTGTCCGTCTGTCTGTCACCAGGCTGTATCTAAACATGTCATCGTCGTACATCTGTGTGTGTGTGTGTGTGTGAACCGTGACAGCTAGACAGTTGAAATTTTCACAGATGGTGTATTTCTATTGCCGCTATAACAACAAAATACTAAAAACAGAATAAAATTAATATTTAAGGGGGGCTCCCATACAACAAACGTTATTTTTTTACGTTTTGTCTAATTTTGTATAGATAAGGTACGGGACCCTTCGTGTGCGAGTCCAACTCGCCCTTGGCCGGTTTTTTATTTTTCAGATTCATATAAAGGGGCAATGCGTTAGTCAAATCATTTTTCAAAACTCCCTCTTCTCTACCTATTCACCTCTCCCCCCATCGAATCTCGGAAAGTAGGACACGTAGTAGCTTTTTGATTTTTACTTTACTTTATTATTGAGTAGCGTTGAAATTTGTATACCCTCCCCTCCCGTCTCCAACCTCCCTTAAAATTGAAAGGGCTATAACTTCCCTAACGGTTAGAGATAGCCATTAGGTGTTTGACCAAATATGGGCGAACGAAGCGAGCCGGCGAACCCCATAGCGTAGGGATAAGGTCAGTGTCAGAGAATGTCATGCTCACTCAAATGTCTCGCTGATGGTGGCGGGTGTGTCGGGTCATTTAGTTCCCTTCAATATGGTTGAGTTGAATGGCGCCGATAGATGCGTCATGTTCGTGTACGGGCGCTGTCAGTTGGGACTGGTCAACTCTTAGCTGCCATGGTTCATTTTAATTACCTACTTTATTTTTAAATTGTTGATTTAATCTTTTACTCTAGACGCTCTTAATGTGCACGTCTTTCTACATCGTTCTCACATATATGTAAAAGCTCAAAATTAATGATGTAACCAAGATTTTGTAACCATATTTTGATTTAAAAGAGTGTCCATGGAGTTTCTTGCCCGTTCTTCTCCATCGAGATCTACGCTAGGGAATGGGCAACTACAGTACTTTCTCAAGTTATTATGTCTTGTGACTGGGACTGTAGCTTTGTTTTTTTTTGTGTTTTTGACATTCAAAAGTGCCTTATTGGTCTAATTGAAATAAATGCTTTGAGTTTGAGTTTGATAGCTTTCCGGTAGTAGGTAGGTCTTGTGGTAGCTTAACGAAGGTTGAGTGAGTGAAGCGTAACTCAGGGGTGACGACAAGCAAACTTTAGGGTAGGTAATGTTTTTTTGAATGGGATAACTAAGAATTTTTATTAAAATAGGTTTTAGATTGTATTAGGGGTTCTTAAGTGGTCTAAATCTTTTAAGTGCTCTAATGGATTTTAAAATTCTTTTAACGATTCTAATGACTTCTTTTTTTTTCTACGATTCTCAACATTTTGTATGAAATTTACAAAATCTTTTAAATACTCTAATGGATTTTCCAATATTTAAGGATTCTTATGGATTCTCAAAATTTTATACGAAGAAGAGAAAAAAAAATGAGCTAACTAAGTTAAAGTAAATTCATTGATGGCCTCTTCAGCACAACTCGAGGCCAGGCTTTATACAAATATCTTGCAAGCTCTTTAGTTTTGCTGTTGAGTGCAAATTGACATAATTATGAATGAGCGTTAAAATATTGTTACCAATTATTATTGTTTGGTGCTACGGAACCCTATGTGCGCGAGGACTGCTCGCGCTTAGCCGGTAGGGCATGAAAATTGAACAAAGTTTTAGTATGAAGACTGTCTCGTCGGTCGAGTGATCGCACACGACGCAAACGACTGCAGAGCATGGGGTCCTGGGCTCGATTCCCGGGTCGGTCAAACTGTCATTGGGTTTATAATTCAATAGTCGCCCCCTATTACATGGGATGGGACTGAAACATACTACTATCAGGTACCTACACCTCTGCCTGTATGATCCTTCGGGCATTACAGGCGTGATGCTATCTTACGTTTATCGTGAAGTGTGTTGTTATACCTTGAGAAGCTCTATGCTCCTTCTGCGAAGGTTTTCACGAGAGCCTCACTCAATCATTATGAGACCTATCTGAAAGTATGCACTACTACAACAGCCCATAACGTCCACTGCTGGACAATCCTCTCCCATGATGGGAGGAATTTGCCGTAATCTCTACGCTTGGCTGGCGGATTGGAGATCGCAGTGATGAAAGACTAACAGAAAACGCTGTTGCCCATTCTCTGGTCTACGGAGGCGCAAGGTGTTCTGCCTCAGACATTAGTCGCCTTATACGACACCCGTGAGTGTAATGGGTTGGTTCTATTCTTCTCTGCCGGATACCACGGCGGAAAGTATGCACATTGAAGTAAAAAAAAGCGGCCGAATGCGAGTCGGACTCACCCATGAAGCATACATACATAGCAGCAAGTAACATATATAAAAGTTCTTGTAGTTCGTTGTTTATTTTTATAATTGAGTTGATTGAATGAAAGGTAAATTGAGGTTTACAATATTATGACGTATTAAAAAAAACTACTTACTAGATCTAGTTCAAACCAATTTTCGGTGGAAGTTTACATGGTAATGTACATCATATCTATTTTTTTTAGTTTTATCATTCTCTTATTTTAGAAGTTACAGGGGGGGGGGGCACATTTTACCACTTTGGAAGTGTCTCTCGCGCAAACTATTTAGTTTAGAAAAAAAAATGATATTAGAAACCTCAATATCATTTTTAAAGACCTATCCATAGATACCCCACACGTCTGGGTTTGATTAAAAAAAAAAATAATTTTAGTTCTAAGTATGGGGAACCCCCAAAATTTATTGTTTTTTTTTTTCTATTTTTGTGTGAAACTAAGGGCCCGTGCACAAAATTAAGACAATTTGAACATTTTTGATCACTACTTGTGGGAAAGGCATTTGAACCTTATTTATTTTTATTATAAGAGACAGGTTCTTCATCTTGTCGACTGCTTGAATTTTTTTTTTAAATAATGTATATATTAATGGCAATCATCCATATTCAAAACCCCTTTTCCGCAAAAGTAACGAGCGAGTGATGTTTGTGGTTCGCTGAACAAAGAACTACAAAATATTCTGAACATTAAAAAATATGAATAACATCATTATATGGTCTACTCGTAACATAGCAAGAAACATTATTGATTTCAATACGAAATATAGCAGAAAAAAAATGTTGAAAAAACGTAATTTGTGGAAAACGTCGGGACAAATAAGTATTTTTTTCTATACCTTAGAAACACTTTAAAGAAAATTAAAAAAATAATTCTTAATCTCAAGGTAGCTTTTTTATTGAATCTGAATTTTAATTTATAAATAAACAATAACTTCATTTCGTAAATTAATGGCCGTCGACCGCGCAAACCCGCTCCCGTCAGTAACGAAAGGGCTCTCCCAGCGTGAGCACGTATCACTTTGCTTCGCAAGCGCTCCCGAGTTATTACGTGAATATATTTCCGAGATATTATTTATTATTATTTATTTATTTCAATCAACTTAGGATCATAGTGTACAATTAAAATCAACAACACAATTAAAATCAAAAATTAAAACACAAAAATTGAAATTATTATATAAAATTAAAACAAATTAGAATACAAATTAAAAACACAAAAATTAAAATTATTACCTATATAAAATTAAATCAAATTAAAAACACAACAATTAAAATTATTATATAAAATTAGATCAAATTAAAAACAAATGAAAAATTATTATAAAATTAAATCAAATCAACAATCAAAACAATATCTTAACATTAGTCAGTACGTGAACCATGCAACAGTGGTTCACGTACTGACAGTCGAAGCGTTCAGCAAAAGCCCTCAGGATACTGTTGCGGCTGGCCCGCACCCTGCGCACCAGGGATGTGCACCGCTTGCGCATGACTGTGTGGAAACAATCCACACGCGCCTCGGCAAACATCCCCGATGCGCTACAGAAGCGAGGCAGCCCCAAGAGTACCCTGAACGCGTTATTGTATTGAACACGTAGAGCGCTGTACTGTTTCTGCGTATAATCCATCCACAGGCTGCCGGTGTAAAAGGACGTACAAAATGCCCTAAATAGGGCTATTTTGACGCCCCTCGAACACCGAGCAAATCTGCGGGCTATCATATTCGCACGAACAGACAGCGCCCTACGTTCCCTTTCAATGTCTGCATCGTCTTTCAGGTCAGAGGTTAATAAGTGTCCGAGATATTTAAAAGTATTCACTCTATTGAGTGGGCATCCGTTAAGCTTAATTGCCGGAAAGTAATCTGGACACCTCCTCTTGGCCCGAAAGACCATGCACTCGCTCTTTTTCGCATTGTACAATAACCCATGTTCCTCAGCATACTTCTCACAGATGTGAATCAGTCTCGACACACCACAGACAGAGGCGCTCAGCAACACCATGTCGTCTGCGTAACTGATATTGTTAAGGCATACACCTCCAATATGGCAACCGACATGCGTGCTGCTGAGCCTCTCTATCAGCGCATTAACATACAGGTTGAAGAGCTTCGGTGAGGTTAGCCCCCCCTGCCTCACTCCGCACTCCAACCTGTATGGAGTCGAGTAAGCCCCCGACCATCGAACAACATTGACCTGATTGTTGTACCAGTATTGGAATACCCGAATCAGTTCGTCTGGCACTGACGCTTGCTGCAGCTTTTGCCACAGCAGATCATAGCAAACCAAGTCAAATGCCTTCGACAAGTCGAGGAAGCAAGCAAAGACAGGTGTACTTCTATCAGTGTAGTACTTGACAGTCTGCTTTAAACACAATATAGCTGCTTCTGTAGAGTGACCAGCTCTGAAACCAAACTGGTTATCATGAAGATTTAAGTATTTATCCAGCTGAGTGTTAAGCAAACTGTCAAGTACTTTCGAAATAACAGTGGCCAATGAAATGGGCCTATAGTTGTTTTTATCGCTGACATCACCGGTTTTATTCTTAATAATTGGCACCACCACAGTTTTCATCATCCGCTCAGGCAGATACGAATGCCCTAAACACAAGGAGTAAAACATCGCTAAGACTCTGGACAGATGATGACCAGCATGCTTAAGGTGTTCAATACTTAAATCATCGTGGCCTGGAGACTTGCCCCTCGACATAGACATAATGACATGTCTTACCTCCTTTGCCGTAAACCGGACACTGTACCCCTGACCACTACAACCCGCACTGCCTGTAAACTGTGACGGCCCCAACGGTGACGACACAGCAAAGTGCTGTCTAAATAGCTCGGCAATCCCTGTGACATCAGTAGCACCACCGACACTCACCGGCAGGCTCGGCCTACTATTAAGTTTATCGGTAGATTTCCAAAAACTGCGAAAGTCGCCCCTAGAATGTTGTGACGCCAACATGTCCATTTTAATTTGGTCACTATTGTCCTGGCACCATCGCAAGCGCGACTTAAAAATTTTACGACTTGTTTGCATTTCACTCCAAACACGACCCCCGCGGGGTCTTCCATAAGACACCCACTGCTCAAACTTTAGCCTGGCCTGCCTGTGAGCATCACTCACGTGCTTATTCCACCCAATTACTGGCTTCCTATTTCGCACAAGATTTATTTCGCAACTTTCAGAAGCTGCTCGGCATAAAATATTAACAATGTCATTATACATTTCGTCAATAATAGTTCTGTGGTCCAAATTATTACAAACATAGTCACAACACGCACTCAATTCAATTGGAAAGTCAATATATTTTAAATTATCATTACAAAATTTAGTATAAATGTCAATTTGATCAGGTTTTCTATCACCCCATTTTATTTTGTTACATAACAGATTTTCATTAATATTTGAATTGTACAATTTTGATTTAATTTCATTTAGGTTGCATTGTATTAAAAGAGGGAAGTGGTCTGACCAAAGTACATCATATTTAACATAAACATTAATAATAGTGGACATGGCTGCTTTCGTAGCAACACAGTGATCTAGCCAACGTCTCGAGCCGTTCGCTTCGCTTATAAAAGTATAAGTGTCAGAGTTTACTCCTAACAGTTCAACATCGGCACATAGTAACTCAGATTCCCGACAAAAAGAATCCAATTCGATATAAAATTGTTCATTGGGATGCGAATTAAAGTCTCCGAGTAGAAATGCAGTTTCGATATTGTTATCATTGATAATAGCACTCACCAAGCTGAGGCAGTCCGTAAAATCCGTTAAGTTCGCACTATTATCCGTCGGCATGTAAACACTGAACACTAGAAATGACCTTGATTTCATGCAAACTTTAACGGCACACACTCGCGGGTTACCGCACTGCACTACCGAAACGTTATCGAAAACACTTTTCCGCCACAGCAGTGCGACTCCGCCGTAAGGCCGTCCTCGTAGCATGCCGGCCGTGGTGTCCACCGCCGACGTCCCGGTGCACCCGAAATTAGCGTCGATTTCGCTCAGGAATGAGATATCGTGTGTCAACAACCATGTTTCTTGTAAGGCAATTATGTCTGACGTGCTACATAGTTGCCTGACACTCTCCACCGAGCGTTTTATACTCTTACAATTGTAGCTTGCTAGGTTATACATTTATATTTATTTTACGCCGTTCACAGTACCGCTGTTTGCACCGTTCGTGTAATTTCTCATTTTAAAATGCACGAATCTCCTGAAAATAATTCCTTCGGGCCATAGTTTGCTATCAAGAAACATCTCCATTTTAGTTTCCGAAACAAAGAATTTGAATGCGTTATGTTCTTTGGGATATTTAAACGATACACTTTCAAGCGTGATCACCTCACCCGTTTTATGATACACATAATCAGCAATATCTTTCTCTGTCGTTTCTTTATGCACTTTCGTAATGAAGATTGGCACTGTTTTTATTGCAGCTTTGAATTTCCCTTCATTATCCCTGGCGGTACCCGCGGTGCCCATGTATCGGTAGCTCATAGTACTACGCTTTTTGCGGTATGAAACTTTTTCCCATCCATCATTATTATTGTTTTGCACCGGCTCACGAACAATAGGCGCGGTCGGCGCCGCTGCCATATGCACGACGGATCGTCGCTGCGGTGACGTCACGGCATTCCGACTCGTAGTACTTGACGTAGCGGCGACGACGGCGCGGGCGCCTGCGGTGGCGCTTGCGACGCGAGGGGAGGGGCTGCGCTCGGCCGCCCGCCGCGGCAAGACAGCTGACTGAGTACCACGGTCGGAAGTTTCTGCGACTACCTCCTTTATATTTCTAAATGATTGTTCGTTATTTTCTAGTATTTGTAACGAGGAATTATCGATACCATTATTGCAGTCATCTAAAACTGATGAGTTATTGACGTGGGATAATCCAATGGGACCGCTGTCCATATGCCATCCGCCCCGTTTCATATTTACTTTACACACAGACGCCGGTATTAATGAGTCATTTTGTAATGACAAAATCTCCGTTTTAAAATCTTTCAATTGTGTCTGCGTCACATATGCTTCCTTAATTTCTTTGACTTCATTCTGAACTCGAAGTAAATCCTTTAAAAGCTTTGTGCAATCGAGATGGTCAAACAATATTGGAGGTAGTTTCTCCAAGTCCCTTGCTACGAAAATTGGGAATAGATCCGGCTCCACTGACTTAAACACATTAATTATGTCCACTAGATCTCGTTGTTCTTTGCCTTTGTTTTTCCTCTTTATTTTTGCCTTCTCCACAGGAACCGATTCGTACAGCAGTGTTTTCGATTTTTCGATATCTTCACTTGTAAACGTAGACGTACATAACCGCACTAACGTGTCTTCATCGATCACTGATATTTTGTTTTGTATATACGACAACAGTTCATCTATAACTACGTTACAGGAAACGCATTTAACCACTGTCGACATTTTTACAAAAACTCCAAGTTTCGTTCGTTAGAAATACATCCTCGCGGTAGGGATGCGCGCGCGCGACGATATACGCAGACTACCACATTTCGATCCAGTATTTATATTCAAATTATTAAACTTTTTGATAAGAGTTTTTTTTGACGTTGGTTGTTTATTAAGATTTATTTCGTCTTCTTATTATTTAAAGTTAACTTTCTTTGTTTGTACTTAATATGTTGTATGTAAGGGTAATAATCTGCGGAACTACTGATCCGATTCCGAAAATTCTTTCATTTAGGGGATTTCACTACATCATATTATTATTGGTATTCATAGTAACCTATGGTACCTACAATTTGATTTTGAAATAAAGATAATTTTCTATTTTGGAAGTGCGATTTGGTAGAAATCGTCACGTAAGAAAGTGCCGTATGTTGTTGTTGTGTGTGTGTAGTAGGAGGTATACAAGAAGGGTATGGCGGGGTCGAGTGAGCGAGCGATATTTTTCTTCATAGGTGTCGATTTCGTGGGTTTTGGGGTTGCTGGTTACGAAAATGAGGTCAAAATGAAAATCCAAGATGGCGCCAAGGGTAATTTTTGATTTTTCGTCATGGGTGTCGTTTTCATGGTTTTTGGGGTTGCTGGTTACAAAAATGAGGTCAAAATGAAAATCCAAGATGGCACCGAGGATTTCTTTTTATTTTCCGTCCTGGGTGTCGTTTTCATGGTTTTTGGGGTTGCTGGTTACGAAAATGAGGTCAAAATGAAAATCCAAGAGTGCGCCGAGAAAAAATATTGTTTTTCCGTTATGGGTGTCGTTTTCATGGTTTTTGGGGTTCCTGGTTACGAAAATGAGGTCAAAATGAAAATCCAAGATGGCGCCGAGGAAAATTTTATATTTTCCGTCATGGGTGTCGTTTTCATGGTTTTTGGGGTTGCTGGTTACGAAAATGAGGTCAAAATGAAAATCCAAGATGGCGCCAAGGGTAATTTTTGATTTTTCGTCATGGGTGTCGTTTTCATGGTTTTTGGGGTTCCTGGTTACGAAAATGAGGTCAAAATGAAAATCCAAGATGGCGCCGAGGAAAATTTTATATTTTCCGTCATGGGTGTCGTTTTCATGGTTTTTGGGGTTGCTGGTTACGAAAATGAGGTCAAAATGAAAATCCAAGATGGCACCGAGGATTTTTTTGATTTTCCGTCCTGGGTGTCGTTTTCATGGTTTTTGGGGTTCCTGGTTACGAAAATGAGGTCAAAATGAAAATCCAAGATGGCGCCGAGGAAAATTTTATATTTTCCGTCATGGGTGTCGTTTTCATGGTTTTTGGGGTTGCTGGTTACGAAAATGAGGTCAAAATGAAAATCCAAGATGGCGCCAAGGGTAATTTTTGATTTTTCGTCATGGGTGTCGTTTTCATGGTTTTTGGGGTTGCTGGTTACGAAAATGAGGTCAAATGAAAATCCAAGATGGCGCCAAGGGTAATTTTTGATTTTTCGTCATGGGTGTCGTTTTCATGGTTTTTGGGGTTGCTGGTTACAAAAATGAGGTCAAAATGAAAATCCAAGATGGCACCGAGGATTTTTTTTGATTTTCCGTCCTGGGTGTCGTTTTCATGGTTTTTGGGGTTCCTGGTTACGAAAATGAGGTCAAAATGAAAATCCAAGATGGCGCCGAGGAAAATTTTATATTTTCCGTCATGGGTGTCGTTTTCATGGTTTTTGGGGTTGCTGGTTACGAAAATGGGGTCAAAATGAAAATCCAAGAAGGCGCCGAGGAAAATTTTATATTTTCCGTCATGGGTGTCGTTTTCATGGTTTATGGGGTTGCTGGTTACAAAAATGAGGTCAAAATGAAAATCCAAGATGGCACCGAGGATTTTTTGATTTTCCGTCCTGGGTGTCGTTTTCATGGTTTTTGGGGTTGCTGGTTACGAAAATGAGGTCAAAATGTAAATCCAAGATGGCGCCGAGGAAAATTTTATATTTTCCGTCATGGGTGTCGTTTTCATGGTTTTTGGGGTTGCTGGTTACGAAAATGAGGTCAAAATGAAAATCCAAGAGTGCGCCGAGAAAAAATATTGTTTTTCCGTTATGGGTGTCGTTTTCATGGTTTATGGGGTTGCTGGTTACGAAAATGAGGTCAAAATGAAAATCCAAGATGGCACCGAGGATTTTTTTTGATTTTCCGTCCTGGGTGTCGTTTTCATGGTTTTTGGGGTTGCTGGTTACGAAAATGAGGTCAAAATGAAAATCCAAGATGGCGCCGAGGAAAATTTTATATTTTCCGTCATGGGTGTCGTTTTCATGGTTTTTGGGGTTGCTGGTTACGAAAATGAGGTCAAAATGAAAATCCAAGATGGCACCAAGGGTAATTTTTGATTTTTCGTCATGGGTGTCGTTTTCATGGTTTTTGGGGTTGCTGGTTACGAAAATGGGGTCAAAATGAAAATCCAAGAAGGCGCCAGAAAAAAAACGGTTTTTCCGTTATGGGTGTTTTTTCATGGTTTTTGGGGTTGCTGGTTACGAAACTGAGGTCAAAATGAAAATTCAAGATGGCGCCGAGGAAAATTTTTGATTTTCCGTCATGGGTGTCGTTTTCATGGTTTTGGGGGTTGCTGGTTACGAAAATGAGGTCAAAATGAAAATCCAAGAGTGCGCCGAGAAAAAATATTGTTTTTCCGTTATGGGTGTCGTTTTCATGGTTTTTGGGGTTCCTGGTTACGAAAATGAGGTCAAAATGAAAATCCAAGATGGCGCCGAGGAAAATTTTATATTTTCCGTCATGGGTGTCGTTTTCATGGTTTTTGGGGTTGCTGGTTACGAAAATGAGGTCAAAATGAAAATCCAAGATGGCGCCAAGGATAATTTTTGATTTTTCGTCATGGGTGTCGTTTTCATGGTTTATGGGGTTGCTGGTTACGAAAATGAGGTCAAATGAAAATCCAAGATGGCGCCAAGGGTAATTTTTGATTTTTCGTCATGGGTGTCGTTTTCATGGTTTTTGGGGTTGCTGGTTACAAAAATGAGGTCAAAATGAAAATCCAAGATGGCACCGAGGATTTTTTTTGATTTTCCGTCCTGGGTGTCGTTTTCATGGTTTTTGGGGTTCCTGGTTACGAAAATGAGGTCAAAATGAAAATCCAAGATGGCGCCGAGGAAAATTTTATATTTTCCGTCATGGGTGTCGTTTTCATGGTTTTTGGGGTTGCTGGTTACAAAACTGAGGTCAAAATGAAAATCCAAGATGGCGCCGAGGAAAATTTTTGATTTTCCGTCATGGGTGTCGTTTTCATGGTTTATGGGGTTGCTGGTTACAAAAATGAGGTCAAAATGAAAATCCAAGATGGCACCGAGGATTTTTTGATTTTCCGTCCTGGGTGTCGTTTTCATGGTTTTTGGGGTTGCTGGTTACGAAAATGAGGTCAAAATGAAAATCCAAGATGGCGCCGAGGAAAATTTTATATTTTCCGTCATGGGTGTCGTTTTCATGGTTTTTGGGGTTGCTGGTTACGAAAATGAGGTCAAAATGAAAATCCAAGAGTGCGCCGAGAAAAAATATTGTTTTTCCGTTATGGGTGTCGTTTTCATGGTTTATGGGGTTGCTGGTTACGAAAATGAGGTCAAAATGAAAATCCAAGATGGCGCCAAGGGTAATTTTTGATTTTTCGTCATGGGTGTCGTTTTCATGGTTTTTGGGGTTGCTGGTTACAAAAATGAGGTCAAAATGAAAATCCAAGATGGCACCGAGGATTTTTTTTGATTTTCCGTCCTGGGTGTCGTTTTCATGGTTTTTGGGGTTGCTGGTTACGAAAATGAGGTCAAAATGAAAATCCAAGAGTGCGCCGAGAAAAAATATTGTTTTTCCGTTATGGGTGTCGTTTTCATGGTTTTTGGGGTTCCTGGTTACGAAAATGAGGTCAAAATGAAAATCCAAGATGGCGCCGAGGAAAATTTTATATTTTCCGTCATGGGTGTCGTTTTCATGGTTTTTGGGGTTGCTGGTTACGAAAATGAGGTCAAAATGAAAATCCAAGATGGCACCAAGGGTAATTTTTGATTTTTCGTCATGGGTGTCGTTTTCATGGTTTTTGGGGTTGCTGGTTACGAAAATGGGGTCAAAATGAAAATCCAAGAAGGCGCCAGAAAAAAAACGGCTTTTCCGTTATGGGTGTTTTTTCATGGTTTTTGGGGTTCCTGGTTACGAAAATGAGGTCAAAATGAAAATCCAAGATGGCGCCGAGGAAAATTTTTGATTTTCCGTCATGGGTGTCGTTTTCATGGTTTTGGGGGTTGCTGGTTACGAAAATGAGGTCGAATGCAAATCCAACATGGCGTCGAGAAAAAATTTCGGTTTCTCCAACGTAGGTGTCATTTTCATGGCTTTTGAAGTCGCTGATTATTTTATTTTTTTTGCTTCCGGGGTGCCATCTTGGATTTTCATTTTGACCTCATTTTCGTAACCAGAAACCCGAAAAACCATAAAAACAACACCCATGACGGAAAATCAAAAATTTTCCTCGTCACCATCTTGGATTTACATTTTGACCTCATTTTCGTAACCAGCAACCCCAAAAACCATGAAAACGACACCCATGACGGAAAATCAAAAATTTTCCTCGGCGCCATCTTGGATTTGCATTTCGACTTCATTTTCGTAACCAGCAACCCCAAAAACGACGAAAACGACACCCATGACGGAAAACAAAAAATTTTCCTCGGCGCCATCTTGGATTTACATTTTGACCTCATTTTCGTAACCAGCAACCCCAAAAACCATGAAAACGACACCCATGACGGAAAATCAAAAATTTTCCTCGGCGCCATCTTGGATTTGCATTTCGACTTCAGTTTCGTAATCAGCAACTCCAAAGACCATGAAAACGACACCCATGACGGAAAATCAAAAAAATTTCTCGGCGCCTCTTGGATTTTTATTTTGACCTCATTTTCGTTATCAGTTATCAAGTAAACCATGAAAACGACAACCATGACTTAATAACCAAAAATTTTCCCTGGCGCCATCTTGGATTTTCATTTTGACCTCATTTTCGTTATCAGTGACCACTTAAATCATGAAAATGACACTGATGACGGAAAAAACAAAAATTTTCCTGGGCGCCATCTTGGATTTTCATTTTGACCTCATTTTCGTAATCAGCGACCCCGAAAACCATAAAAATGACACCCATGATGGAAAAAACAGAAGTTTTCCTCGGCGCCATCTTGGATTTTCATTTTGATCTCATTTCGTTATCAGCGACTCCTTAACTCCTAACTCATTCGCTAACGCTCTGTCGTACGTATCGGTCCGGTGCCAACGTATTAATTATTTGTGCGCTAACTACCACCTACTCTAACGAAAATGACCAAGTGTGATAATTGCAATAAAGGAATAACCAGCAAGTCGCCAGGACTGGTATGCAGGTCATGTGCTAAGACTGTTCATGCTAATAAAGCCTGCTCTGGTCTCACTGCGAAGCAACTATCTGCACTTCGTAATGCGGATAGTCTGGACTGGATATGATTGTGATGAATGCAGTCACAACTCGCCTAACAGGAAATCGTCCTTCTTCATTCCGGACGAGGAAGACGAAATAGAAGAAGTCGAGACCTCCAGTAGGAACCTAGGTAACTGCAACATAGATAGTGACAAATTTCTGAAGGATATTACAGCCGAACTAAAGAAAGTCTTAAAGAAAGAATTACAACCTATCGAAGTATCAGTAAGCCTCTGCAGCAAGAAAGTAGACGAACTAACAAAAACGGTGGAAACCCAAAATAAGCATATACAGGAGTTGGAGAAGAAGTACACCCACCTTAGCAACGAAAAAACTCACCTTGAACTAGAAATCAGCTCACTAAAACAATATGTGCGTAATGTAGAACAACAGCGCCTAGATAACGTGCTAGAAGTGGTAGGAATTCCTAAATCTCAAAATGAAGACCTTGGATCGATATCTGTCAAGCTGGCTGAAACACTCAACGTGGATAAATCACAGATACTAAATGTTAAACGTGTGCAAGATCGAAATGAACGTGAAGGAAACATCCAGGTTGAGTTGAAACAAGCAGAACAGGCACAGTCGTGGGTGCGTGCATCCAAAAAGGAAGAAGTTCTGCTGGAACAAATTGTGCCAGAAGCCCCTATAGAAATGTACAAGACGAAAGTGATCCTGCGTCGAGCCCTTACAAAATCGAATAAATCGCTATTGTGGCTAGCCCAACAAAAATTGCGTCCAGCATACAAATATGTATGGTTCCAGGATGGAAAGGTGCTGCTACGTAAAGAAGAAAAGGATAAGCCCACTGTCGTACGGTGCGAAATGGACATCGATCGGCTTTCGAGCACAACGCAGGCGGGACGTCAACAAACCTATCGGTAATAGTTTTAAAATAAGTTATCTCGGATCTCTCTCCCGATCACCAAGAACTATTAGACTGTGCAAATATTAATGTTTTTAGTAATCTTATACCCTCCATTAGTAAAAGTAATCTGAATATTGTTCACATAAATATTAGATCCATAATTAAAAATTTTGCTTGTGTAATTCAATTAATCAGCTCATCCAACGTAAATATTGATATCTTAATCTTAACAGAAGTCAATATAAATGAAAACACTGTTCATATGTACAACATCGATGGCTATGAAATGCACAGAAAGTTGCGTAAAAACAGAAAAGGCGGCGGAATAATAATTTATGCCAGAGATGGCTACGTATTCACACCATTGAATCACTCGTTAATACACTGTGAATGTATTATTGGTCAAATTACTACACCTCGCAACTATCACGCATATATCTGTGCAATTTATAGACCACCAAGCGAAAGTAAACATCTATTCGTAAAAGAGATAAGCAGTGTCTTAGCCAGTTCTACTATTAAATCAGACGACACTTATTTGCTGGGAGACGTAAACATAGACCTAAAGACATACGACAACATTCGAGAATACTACGTTAATAGCATGTCCGAGTGTGGCTTAACGAGCGCGATATCTGACTACACGAGAATTGAAACGCGCGGAAATAACACTACACGTAGCTGTATAGATCACATCTTTATAAGATCGCGTTCGTTAGATCTTTACTCGGCCGCACTCGGAACTGTAATGGCTGATCACCGCATGTTAATACTGTCGTGCGTAGGACAAGTTCCAACACATATACAGGTTGATACAAAAACAATACAACAATTTGATAACGTTAAAATTAAATCTTTACTTAACGACTTAAAATGGAGCGAAATAGATGATACAGAGTGTCCAAACAAAATCTACGATTACATAAAAAATCAATTTCATAATTGTTACGAGGAATCAAAATATATTAGAAAAGTTAATAATAATAGTAAAAGAAATAAACAGCCATGGATAAATAATAAAATTAATAACATGTGTAAAAAAAAGGACCTATTATTTTTAAAATGGAAAAATGATTCAACAAATAAAATACTGCGATTGGAATATAATAAGATAAGAAACAGAACTCATAAAATAATTGAAAAATCTAGAAATAAACATTATCTCGAAGAAATAAATAATAACAAAACGAACCCTAGAAAACTATGGCAAATATTAAATAATATATCAGGTCGCAATAAAAAGTCAGTTGATGAAACCATCTTGAGAGCCTTTAAAAACAATAATGTGGAAATAAAATCAATAGCTAACAAGTTTGCTACAGAATTTAGAAATAGTGTCGAAAAGACCTTGCCCAAATGTAGCCGTCAGCTACTGAACGAATCAGAATATACGTTTCCCCATAATGCATCCATGTACTTCAGGAAAGCTACAAATAATAGTGTTAACAAAATAATTAGAAACCTTAATACAAATAAAGCTCCTGGAGTAGATAACATTAGGTGTGTTGACATAAAATCCATCTGTGACAAGATGACAGGCGTTATTGTCAAATTGATCAATACTAGTGTCAGACAAGGAAAATACCCGGAAGTACTAAAAACTGGTGTAGTGCGCCCAATACACAAAAAAGGCAGTTTTGCCAACTATGATAATTATAGACCGGTCACTATTCTACCCGTTATCGACAAAATAGTGGAAAAATATGTCTGTAACCAGATACAAGACTTCTATGTAAAAAATGACGTGTTATCCAGCACACAATACGGTTTTCAACCCAATAAGTCCACCTCACAGTTATTATCTAAATTCACGGATGAGGTCAACGAATCCCTTAATGATAAAAATAATGTAATTTTACTATTTATCGACTTCAGCAAGGCGTTCGATACACTTAGACACGACACGTTGTTGACAAAATTAGATAATTCTGGAGTTCGAGGACCAATACTCAAATGGTGTGAGGACTACCTTAAAAATCGTAAATACAATGTCAAGATCTGTAATGAAACCAGTGACGCCATTGAAGTCACTGAAGGAACAGCCGAAGGTTCTGTACTGGGACCCTTACACTATCTGACTTATGTTAACGACATGGAACATGTGGTCAATCACTGTTCCGTCTATCAATATGCAGATGACACATGCCTTGTAGCTACGCACAGAGACGTAAAAGTTGCAGCTCAATGGTTACAGAGAGGTTTTTACTCGAGTCTCCAAGTGGGCACATGATGCTGGACTGGTTCTCAACGCAAGTAAGATCAAAATCATCCATGTCCATTCTAGCCATCAAAAGCATATTACTCCTTTTAATATAATCGCTCACAGTCACAGTTGTCTTCACTCCACTTCATTGGGTACGTCATGTCGATGTGAGGCAATTGACCAAGTAACTCACCACACCTACCTTGGATTAATCGTGGACAATCGTTTTAGCTGGACTTTCCACGTGGACTCAGTCTGTGATAAGTTGCGGGCTGTGCTGGCAAAGTTTTACATTTTGAAACCTAAAGTTCCGTTCAAAGTACTACTCAATATGTATATTGCCCTAGCGGAATCAATTATAGCTTACGGAATTACGAGCTATGGGCGAACATTTAGATCATACATTGAAAGAATTTCCAAATTGCGAGTTAGACTTTTAAAACTCATCGTACCCAGAAAAATAAAGCACCAAAGTAAAGATAATGTCATAGAATTATTTAAATATTGTAAAATTCTGCCAGTACAGACTAGAATCGACATGGCCCTCTTAATTGAGCAATTTAATAATCAAAGCATTCAAATACCCATATCACATAAAATAATTACAAGAAGTATCACCAGGAATAAACTAATAGTACCTCAGGCGAGAAACTTTTATGGTAGGCGAACAGTAAAATTTCTAATTCCCACAATAATCAATGATATACCTAAATCTATAAAAGATGAAATAAACGTGAAAAATTTTAAACAAAAATACAAAAAATACTATTACAACTGCTTAAACAACATAGTCCAAGACAATACTTAAATACAAAACACTAATACAAAAATATAAAAACGAAACAACCTGTATGCGTTGACTAGAACCGGCTTTCTTATGAGCGCCCAACACCGGGCGACTCATATTCAAAACATTACGTGCTACTTCTACTTACTGATAGATGTTTACGCATAAAATATTTTTCATGTACCTACATTTTTACTTATATTTAGGTCTAGTATTTTTAAGCAGTGTTGTTTTAGCGAATGTGAGTACCAATACAAACCATGTCTGGTTTAATGGTACAAAACAAACATAACCTGTACTAAGACTATGATTATAAATAAATAAATAAATAACCATGAACAATGACATCCATGACAGAAAAACCAAAAGAAAAAATCACCTTCAAGTATAAATAACAGGGGTTTGTTATGTTTACTCTACAGAGTGAACCTCAGCACGTTCGAGGACGCTACCACTTGAGACTGTGTACCAAAAGGACACAGTAAATGTCCATACAAATTATACGACGTATGAGTACGTAGCCTCCCATAAAAATATATTGCTTTAAATACATCATGACACAACCGTTTTATCACGTTATCGTATAAATACGTTATGTCATTAAAAGTAAGTTAACTAGACGTGAACGGACACAACGTGTAATAACGTCTAATTTATAGAAAAAGAACTTTCACTACCCGATAAAGATTTTGACCCACAAGTTGTGGGTCAAAATCTTTATCCGGACCATATTCTCCATCATCGTCTTGGTAAGGATCCGCCTCGGTAGAGTTGTCAGAATCATCGAAAATGCTTATCAGTCTTGTTTTGCGCTTATCCATCTAAAACACATAAAATAACCCATTAAACATCAATTTCACAGAGTAAAATTATTAATTCATAGTAAAATAGTATACTGTCTGGCTAAGGAATAATACATAAATCAAATAAACTAAATACTTACGATGTTTTGTCGCGGCAAATATTACGATACGCCACGAAATGTTTAGAAAACGCGAGCGCACCCCGCAGTGACGCAGCCGCACTGAATGTGGGAGCGCGGTAGGCGCGCGCGACGCATTTACACGTTGTGCGTGTGTGAGTACCGTTCCCGCCCACTGTCAACGGCACTTATTTGAAATAGTTTAAAACTTACTCTACGTGACAGTAAAGCTTCGGATATTTTAAATGTTGTGACACAAGATACATTCAATAGGATTTTAACTTGAACGTTCATCGGAAATGTACGTTCTGTCGTAAAGTAAAAAAAATATTTGGACGTCATTGTACGTTGTGCCATATCAAAGTTTCGAACGATGACGTATGATCTCGTTCTGTCCTCGAACGTGTTAAATACAAAACACTAATACAAAAATATAAAAACGAAACAACCTGTATGCGTTGACTAGAACCGGCTTTCTTATGAGCGCCCAACACCGGGCGACTCATATTCAAAACATTACGTGCTACTTCTACTTACTGATAGATGTTTACGCATAAAATATTTTTCATGTACCTACATTTTTACTTATATTTAGGTCTAGTATTTTTAAGCAGTGTTGTTTTAGCGAATGTGAGTACCAATACAAACCATGTCTGGTTTAATGGTACAAAACAAACATAACCTGTACTAAGACTATGATTATAAATAAATAAATAAATAACCATGAACAATGACATCCATGACAGAAAAACCAAAAGAAAAAATCACCTTCAAGTATAAATAACAGGGGTTTGTTATGTTTACTCTACAGAGTGAACCTCAGTGGCCATTAAGTCGCGCTAAAGTCCAGTCGCGCAAGTGTCCTTTCGCGCAAGAGTCCATTCGCGCAAGTGTCTTGGCGCGCAAATGTCCGTTCGCGCATAAGTCTAATCGCGCAAAAGTCCATTCGCGCAAGTGTCCAGGCGCGTAAAAGTCCGTTCGCGCATAAGTCCAATCGCGCAAAAGTCCATGCGCGCATTTGTCTTTTCGCGCAAGTGTCTTTCGCGCTTAAGTCCCAGATCCAGAAAAATTAACTTGTCCTTTAAAAAGTTTGTACGGAACCCTCAGTGCGAGAGTCCAACTCGCACTTTTATTTATCATTTTGTAAAATGTTTATATGTATCTAAATTCTTCTAATACAAAATTAAACCATTTCTATTTTGATTGTGATAAATATACAGTAGACACACATTCCAGACTTTTATTTCTAAACCGTACTGACTTTATAATTATCTATACATATAATAAAACAGTAACGAAAGAAAAACTGTACATTGAGAATTTTCGAGAAAAAATAAGTGGCTTTTGTTAGCAAAACGTAACTGATGACAAAAAGTGACTTTTTAGAATTTTTGTCTGTTTGTCTGTGTGTATGGTACGGCTTCACGCCAAAACTACTGGATAGATTGAATTAAAATTCAGCAAAAGTGTTATTTGTAAACCAAGGAAGGCTTTAGGCTACATATTATCACGCCATATGTTATGGGAGGTAAGCAATATTGATTTTAAAAGGTTTTTGTTCGTAATTGAATGCACAAAATAATTGAATGCACAAAATGACATGTTATTTATTTAGTTAAAATAAAAATTTTACTCTGAGAACATAATAATCACGCTATTTTTATAAAGGAGCGGGGCAGTAATATTATAAATTGCAAGGGAACAGCTATTCAACAATATGTCAACGGGGTTGCGAGTTCAAATTCCATAAATCGGAAATTCTTTTTTTTAGTTTTTGCATTTTCTACGTGCATTAAGAAATCTGAGAACTTAACATGTCCTATCTAATTGTATGGAAATTTTCACACCAATATTACTAAACAGATTAATTGGTGGTACAACAAGCTACACTATCATGAAGTCAAGTCAACCTTTTGGTAAAAATAATGTAGTTGTCTGTTAAATTAACGACAATTTAGTTTTATTCATAATTTAATTTGGGTAAGTAATATGTAGGTAGTTTCTGTTTTCTAACTAGATGGCGTTGGCGTCGAGTTAGATCGTGCTATGGTTCCGTTCCCAAAAAGTGATGTTATAGGTGATGATGTGCCGCTCTCATTCTATAGGAACGGGGATTACCTTTGTTGTCTGTGTTGGTTGATGTGTTTAATTTTCCTGCGAATAATTATTATTTTTCTACTTACTAGCAATTCTTACGTACTTATTCGATTACTTTTCATTGATTTGAATATCGTTAGTATCGGATTAAGAAGGAATTTTCGCTATGCCTTTTAGAAACAGATCAAACTGGCTCGAAACTCGTGGGTTTTTCACTACACTCAAAAATAAATAAAAATAAATATCGTATATCGTCGAAATATCGGGAGCTCATCAACATAGAAAACCACGGATAATTATTATCCCGTAAGTACTTTGAGTGAATGCGCAGGTTAGTTCGATCCTTCGTTCGATCTCTCGAAACCGACGCAGAGCGTGAACAACGGCTAGGTGCTAACCGTGAGCGTAATGCACTAAGTTTGTCCGCAGAAACTAACACGCAGCGCCAATTACGACTACAATTTAAACGAGTCCGCACTACTGCTTCTCGATCTCAGGAAAGTGTGGAACAATGAGAAATGCGTTTAGCTATCGACCGGGATCGTCATTTTTTGTCTCGCGCATCCGAAACGGTTACACAGAAGGATCAGAGGTTGAGTCTTCAGAATATCCGCTCAGAGACTGCTCCATCACTTGAGAGCAGTCAGGAGCATGAGATACGACTTGCACGTGACCGAGAGCGTCATTCTTTATCTTCAGGGATTAAGTCTTCAGCTTTACCGCACTGAGACTGCTCGGTCACTCGAGAAGAGTCAGGAGCGCGATACACGCCAAGCAAGCGATCGCGGGCGCGACGCAGTATTTGGCGCTTCGGAGACTTACACGCAGAGAGACTCGCGTTTAAGCTCCCAGCGTATTCGCACTGCCACATCTCGATCCGCCTTAGTGCAGACCGCTCACAGCATGCTCTAGCTCGGTCCTTGGAGACAGACGAGCAGCGCGAACAACGCAACGCACTTGCTCGGCAAAGATATCACGACATGCGTGTTGAGGTGTCTGTTCATTCCACGCAAGAACGGGAGCGGGTTCAGAAAATTTGGGCATGTCAGTCAGTCGAACAGTGTGAGGCCCAAATTGATCTGGACCGTATACGTTCGCATCCTCATCTGATACTGAGTCTATGGTTTATGATCCTGAAGAGCAACCGTGGTTTAATAAAGAAAGGAGCGCGATTTCCTATAACCCATTTATTAATTACATCGAACACGGAGACTGGCACCATGTCTGAGGTGTGTGCACACTGTCACGCGGGTAAGTGGAAGGGAAAGACCAAGGGAATGTGTTGTGCGTCTGGAAAGGTACGACTAAACTCTATGCAAGAGCTACCGGAGTTCTTACGAGTTCTTTTGAAAGGCGAATTTATTTTGGAAAATGGAACACCTGATGCAGAACCGCAACAGACCAGCTAAATATATAAAAATGGTGCCATAACAAAAAAAATTCCACGTGAAGAGCATTTTCTGCTGTGAGAATAAATTTGAAGATCTGGAACACCGGTTGTGGAACTCCAAAGCCCAGCGACACTATACCATATATAGGAATGACGTCTTAGCAAAAGTTGTTTAGTCTGATAGGCAGTTCCTGTTGACTTATAAAAATGAAAGATCTGGAACGTCTCGAATCGTCTCAAGCATCACGATATTTTCCCGTCCTTGGGCTCTTAGAATTCGACATCAGACGTTTCAGATCTTCGATTTTGACGACCCCGTTGTCGCTGACATAAGCAACAGGATCCGCGTACGAAGTCGCGGGCAGAAGCTAGTGTAACATAACATAATATCGTCTACAGGATCAAAATGGTTTAAGCGATCACTACGCTCGATCTTCACCCGTGTGTGCGTGTATCTGCATGAACAATGCACACTAACATAGGATCGCAACGAATTTGCCTAAACTCTAGCGACTGAACTTTGTGCACGGACTCTTAATGCGGTTCACAGAATACATCTACTTACCAAGCTTCAACAGCATAGTTCTTATAGTTTCGGAAAAAAATGGCTGTGACATACGGACGGACAGACAGACACACATGACGAATCCATAAGGGTTTATTTTTAATTGATAGACAACTGACATTTGTGTTTGGGTCATAGGGTTACACCATCGTACCAAATTTCACCTGATTTGGTCAAGTGGATTCGGAGCAAATTGGCTGTGACGGACAGACGTAAAGACAGACAGACGCTCGAGTGATCCTATAAGGGTTCCGTTTTTTCATTTTTTGTACGGAACCCTAAACAACGTAAAATGCTTGAAGAAATCTCTGAGATATCAGGTGTTTCTTTCTTTATAGTGTGCTTAGTGCCCAAAATAGGTGTCAGAGTTTTTATGCAGCCCAGATGGGCCTCTGCCTGTTGTAACAAATCTACTTGCTCCTATTTAAAATAAATGGATAAGCAGACTTGTTCAATTAAATTTTAATAGAGGGGAAAGATAAAAAATACAGCTAGTTATAAAAAACTACCTAGCACGCACTCAGTTTTAAAGTTTATGCACTTAGATGGACAATAATGAGTTTACCACACTGTAAGAACGGGAACAGGCGTCAGGGTAGCAGGTCGATACCGGAGTAACCGTGAAGTTGAGCTCTGAAGCAGTAGAAACGGCGGCAGCGCAGATCTCAGAGTTCACCAGGACAGCTCAGCAGCAAGACAGTGCAGAACTCAGGGCCAGACGTAGGACAGCCCTGCGAGACCAGTAGACGGACAGGCACGTAGTTAGCCTCCGAACATCGGGAGTAGAAGTCCCAGGAGAAACTTTCGCTGGATCCCCTGGGCAGTTTAAGAATCTCACCGCCAAAACCAAGCTGCTCTCTGATACTCCTCAAATCAGATTCCAGTCTCCTTTTCAGCCGTCCGTCAGCTCGTTTCTCCCAAAGTAGTGTTCCTTTTTCAAATCTTAGTTTTCTTAGTGTCGCCATCATCTCAACTGACAAGTGTAGTCGGCCAGGACATATTCATGAGTGCGTAAATAATTTTATAATATAATTTAATATTAAGTTATTTAGTAAACAATCGTAATAATCTACAAAATATAATGGCTAAACACATATTGATAAAAATGATTTAAATTATACAAACCAAAAAGAGAAATCATAGAGCTAGACCATAGACTGAGCAGAAAGAGAATTAAAAAACTAACTGACAGTTTGACAATTTGACGCTTGACGTAAATATCACAACATGAAAATTATAATAATATTTTATTTCAGCTATTTCCAAGTTAAAGAATCGTATTTAAATCGATTTGCTGAGTGTAGAAATATAAACAAATAAAAAGGATGATGAATAGTATTATGAATGGTGAATATGAAGCGTAAGTATAACATAATACTATACTGTCTCTTTGAGATAATAATATGAGGTAACGTACTCGTACACAGAACCTATTAAATATACATAAGAGAGAGATAACAATCCAGTTATGGGGTCACAAACTTAGGTAGGTTTTTACTTTACTTCAGAGTAGGTGCCTTAATAACTGGTTCACGCGCACGAGTGGGCGCCGCCGCCGCGCGCTGGTCTGCCATGTTCTGAACAAGCGCGTGTTTGCGCCGTGTGCGGGAGGTTTGTGTGACCACGTGTCGTACCGAGCCACTGGTGTTCATCTCTTGATCTCCTCGCAAGATCACATAATTTGACTGCTTCAAAAGCGTGTCACAACAGATATGAATATAAGGTTTTTACGATTTATCATAAAAAAGAATGGTCTAAATTAACAGCACGTAATTGCGGTTAATTTTTAAGTTTCGATCTATCAGTTGACTGAGCCCACCAGACACAATAGTGTGGACTATACTGGGGATGGGCCTCTCCCAAGCTGTCCATATCCACCTTCAGTAACTTTATAATTGTTTGGAGAAAGTGTCTCGTATCGTATCATATCGTCTCGGCAACAAACGTGACCCGCATACGTAAGAGACTCGTCGGTAATTCAGTGCATTCCTTGCAGTGAGTGACCCTAGAGTTAATTTGCAACAATTTTGGCCCTCTTAACTTAGGATCCAAACTGAGTTGTTTTGGAATGATCTGTTTAAGATTTTTAGGATTTTTTTTCGTCTCTTGAGCAAAAGCTCCGAATTGTGCGATAGGCTTGGACTGCTCATTTTAATGTCTAGAGCCGGGTACTCTTCCGGGTATTATCGTTCAATAATATACATATATTTTAGATAATCAAGTTATCAGGGAAGATTTTAAAGCCTCTCTTGTTTTCGAGGCAATTAGAACCAAACAAATGTATTATGTATAGCACATCAAATTAAATGGTATATTATAGGTGAACTTTGATACCATTTTTGGAATGCTAATAATTCAAGAAAGTTGTTTCTGTCAATACGTAGTACGTCAAGTTACATTTATTTTGAGTAAACTGCTTCGAAAAACAGTTTCTAGAAATTTTCCTGACCTGAATTGTGCTATGCATTGTGCACAAAGTTGTGGGTACTTTGTTGATAAATTGGTTTTTGAAGCATTCACGCGAGCATTCAATCACGAGAAAGTTAAGTGAAAATATCAGTTTAATGTCCACAGCTGTGGTGGTTCGATTTTTCACAATTATTTACGTTTTTTGGTATAAAACGGAAATATTCCAAAAACCTTAAAGGTAGGTAATCGATTAATTTCATTGTAGTTGCATTAAAACTAGTAATAATTTATTAGTTCGGACACCAAGTAATCAGGGCCAACATTGTTGCAAATTAGATCTAGTTTCACCCGTTTCCAGGAAGGCTTCCTTTATGATGCCTGAGACCATATCAATATGCGGCGCGGCTGAGCCCGTGCACCGGTGACCGGCTGACCGCAGGTGGCTGCAAGTGACGATGTATGTAAATAGCGCGCGTCGTTGCCGCGCCAGTGACGACCTCTCATTGAGAGCTATTTTTTCCGAGAGCGATGTAATTAGTATCGAGGGATGCGGATGATTGTCTTAAATGGCAGTCGCGTGCGTGTGCGGCGGCGACAAGCGCACGCCTTGTAGGGGCTGCTGCGAGTGCCAAGTGCGGCGACCGCGCCGGCGGTATAAAGCGCGCGCTCGGTCGCCCTGCGCTCACTACCACCGCTGTATCCGCTGCCTTCACCGTGAGTGTCCGCGCGCTTGTGTCCGCCCTAAATATATATCGGAGCCGCGTTCAGTGCAGTGCGATACTAACGTCGCGTCGTGTTGCAGGTGTGCGGAGCTCGCTGGAACCTACTCCTCACTAAGCCAGGATGTGTGACGACGATGCGGGCGCGCTGGTAGTCGACAACGGCTCCGGCATGTGTAAGGCCGGCTTCGCGGGCGACGACGCGCCGCGCGCCGTGTTCCCATCCATCGTAGGCCGACCGCGCCACCAGGGTGTCATGGTGGGCATGGGGCAGAAGGACTCGTACGTGGGCGACGAGGCACAGAGCAAGAGAGGTATCCTCACGCTCAAGTACCCTATCGAGCACGGGATCATCACCAACTGGGACGACATGGAAAAGATCTGGCATCACACGTTCTACAACGAGCTGCGCGTGGCGCCCGAGGAGCACCCCATCCTGCTGACGGAGGCACCACTCAACCCCAAGGCCAACCGCGAGAAGATGACGCAGATAATGTTTGAGACGTTCAACTGCCCCGCCATGTACGTCGCCATCCAGGCCGTGCTGTCCCTGTACGCGTCCGGCCGCACCACAGGTATCGTGCTGGACTCCGGCGACGGCGTCTCGCACACCGTCCCCATCTACGAGGGCTACGCGCTGCCACACGCCATCCTGCGCCTGGACCTGGCAGGCCGCGACCTCACGGACTACCTCATGAAGATCCTCACGGAGCGCGGCTACTCCTTCACCACGACGGCGGAGCGCGAGATCGTGCGCGACATCAAGGAGAAGCTGTGCTACGTGGCGCTGGACTTTGAGCAGGAGATGCAGACGGCGGCGGCGTCCACATCGCTGGAGAAGTCGTACGAGCTGCCGGACGGCCAGGTCATCACCATCGGCAACGAGCGCTTCCGCTGCCCCGAGGCGCTGTTCCAGCCCTCGTTCCTGGGCATGGAGTCGTGCGGCATCCACGAGACCGTGTACAACTCCATCATGAAGTGCGACGTGGACATCCGCAAGGACCTATACGCCAACACGGTGCTGTCGGGCGGCACCACTATGTACCCCGGCATCGCCGACCGCATGCAGAAGGAGATCACGGCGCTGGCGCCCTCTACCATCAAGATCAAGATCATCGCGCCGCCCGAGCGCAAGTACTCCGTGTGGATCGGTGGCTCCATCCTGGCGTCGCTGTCCACCTTCCAGCAGATGTGGATCTCCAAGCAAGAGTACGACGAGTCCGGCCCCGGCATCGTGCATCGCAAGTGCTTCTAGACGCGAGCGACGTCATCGCGCTTCACTTGCTCCACCCTTTTATACGAGTACTTGTTGCCAAACAAATGTATTTATTTTATACTCTCTGTCGGAGACTGCTCGCTGTTGCGTTATTGTAAGTGAACTACTTTAAGTGTATGTTGTTTATTATAATTTTATAACTGAGCGTGTGTTCCTCATTGCATCCAACCACCTGGTCTTGTGTGCCGCAGTGCACCCAGCTCTCTGACGTCCTTATAAGGCGGGGCGGCGTGCGCCGGCGTCGTATTAATAGCGTGGGTGACAATCGAACAGTAGTTTAATTTAGTATCGATGCTGCGAGTGCCAATTGATCGGCGCGCGGAGACAATGTCCCCGCGTCCCCCGCACCCCGGCGCCGCACACCGCCCGCGCCTCTTGCAATACGTACCTATATTAATACCGCACAGGTAGACGAGCCCTGCAAGATTTACTGTCTCACTTACTGTCTCATCTTATAGGGGCCATTAAAACAAATACCACATTACTGTAAAACGCTAATTGATCTGGTTGATTAATCTGTTACATTAGTATCTATTCCAAACTATTTTAATGCTTCTGATACACCAACATAATGGTTTAATTGGCACCTCAGTGATAAATATCAAGAGTCATAAATAGAAACAAAGCTGTCTGTGAACAACATGTGGGTAAGTAGGTCGCGTCGCGCAGGTGAGCGCCAGGTGAGCGGGCCCAGGAGTATGGACTTATAGCGAACGGGAAGCTAATGAAATGAAACGACAACACATATCAACACCCTTATACTTTTATTTTATAAAATTATTTACAAATGCTTATGTACATCGTCCAGGCCAGTCCACACAGAACGGCGCGGGAGCCGCGCGTGAATGTTTTATACTTATGGCTATCACTGAACTCTGTATACTCATTGACTTCTCTTAAAGTTCATGAACGAGAGCAGAGCTGAACTCACACGGCGTGTTCCAACATGTACAGTCAGTGCTGCGGCGGAGGCGCTCACAGCAAGCGCTTGTCGGGAGGCGCGTCGTCGTCGCTGTCGCCGCACTCGAAGCGGATGTGGCGCGCGCTGCGGCGACGCTCGAGTGCAGCGGCGAGCTCTGGGGGCGCGGGAGGCGCGGGGGGCACGAGGAGCGCTGGGGGCGCTGACTCGTCGCCCGCCGCCAGTCACACCTTGTCCTCGGGCGGGCCGGGCGCGGCCGAGCGCACGAACTGCAACAGGCGCGGCGGTGAGGCGGACGAGGTGACGGTGCCGCGCCTGCCCCCGCCCAGCATACTCACCGACACCGTGGTGGCCGTGGCGGAGTTGGCTCGTGGCCGGAAGGTCAGCACGCGCCAGCGCCGCCGCAGCTGCGCCAGCACCTCACCGTTGCAGAAGCAGTACAGCACGGCCACGCACAGCCCCTGCAGCGACGTCGTCAGCGCCGACACGTACTCGTAGGCCAGCCACCAGCGCGCCGTGTGCTCGGGCCGGAAGGGCATGAGCAGGTACTGCAGGCCCAGCAGCGGCGCCAGCAGGCAGGTGGCGCGCAGCGCGTGCAGCGCCGTGGCGGAGGGCCGCGCGGGGCCGCCCGCGCCCACGCCGCCGCCCGCGCGCAGCTTGGTGCAGAGCACGCGCACGATGTTGCACAGGAAGCCCACGTTGAGCAGCACGGCGCCGCACGCCAGCACGGCGAGCTCCACGCGCGGCGTGTTCTCGTCCATCCAGCACAGCGGCTCGTCGCCGGCGGCGCGGCGTGCGGCGTACACCGCAGCCGACGTGAGCGGCAGCAGCCAACCCAGCGCCAGCAGCGCGCGCAGCAGGCGCCGCTCAGACACAAAGGCGCTCACCAGCACCGTGTGCAGGTACAATCCCTCGCAGAGCATCCACGTATAGTTGGTGAGCAGCGCGTACTGCAGCAGCGCGTTGAGTGCGCGGCACCACCCTGGAGAGTATGTCATCGTTTCGGGTGAGCGCACTACCAGCGCGTACCACAGCAGCCATAGCGCGTTGTTGAGCGCGAACGACGCAAACAGGTTCATGTGAACCGTAATGCGCGCGCACCGCAGCGACCTGCACACACACACACAGTGTCAGAACTTGCAGGCACATAGCGACAGCGCGACACAGGGTTGCCCACACGCACTCACTCACCTGAAGTAGAAGAGAATGGCGAGCGACAGCAGCAGCGCTACCAGCGACACGCTGTAGCCCGCCTCGTACACCGCGATGATGTCGCTCACGTCCTGCACAACAAGCGTGGGTTAGACCCGGCTCACCACACATGCTCACACTCATACACACACTCACATCCTCGGGCTTGATGCAGGTGGTGTAGTTGGACCAGGGCCGGCCGGTCTGCGGGTGCTGCCACCACGTGCCGTTCGCCGTGCACTCCTTGTGCGCCAACACTGCAACATGAGCGCGTGTACACTCAGGGAGCCGAGCGAGTAGCTGACGTCACTGTTACATACGTAAGGGAGGACGTACGTTCAGGACTGAAGCCGGGCACGAAGGCGGGGCAGACGCGGTAGGCGGTGGAGTTGGCCAGCGTGTGCGGCCAGCACAGCCACGAGTCGAACGTGCCTTCGCAGAACACGCCTGCAAGCAGAAGGAGCGGTGAGTGGCGCATACGGTGGCGCACGGTGGCGCACAGTGGCGGGTACTGGCCTTCTTGCGGCGCGGTGCCGTTGTTCTCCAGCAGGCAGGCGGCGGCGTCGCGCGCGATGCGCTCGGGGTCGTCCATGTCGCCGCGCCCCCCGGCCCCCACACACTGCTCACACCACTCACGCCACACTCACGGCGCGCTCGCACTGGACGTCACCCATTACTGTAATCATCAGAACAATAATGACAAAAACAACATTATCGAATCGGCTCTTGTTACTGTGGAGTCATCTCTCCGTACATATTATAATAATTATGTATGTACATTTCATCATCATCATCTGCGTAGCCTTTTCCTAACTATGTTGGGGTGGGCTTCCAGTCTAACCGGATGCAGCTGAATACCAGTATTTTACATGGAGCGACTGCCTCTATGTATGTATTTACTTTTATGCATTATATTAATACAACCAGCAAAATTCGTAATTTTATACATGTTTAGAACAACTAAAAGGAGCGGAGTATCAATGATTTGTTGCAAAAACAGGGAAAATTTATTTTATTTGAGAGCTTCCGTTGCGAGCGCTGCATAAACAGTTAAAGTTACTTACGCAACAATCATGTTTGAGGGAATTGTTCCTCTTAAAACGTTCTATAAAAAATCCGCGATTGCATGTCTATCTGGTTGACTCACACGCTCTCTCTCTCATGTGACGCAGACGAAGTTGCGCAGGTCAGCTAGTGTTTAGAATAAATTCGTAACTTCCTGCGTTTAACCGTAGTTTATTGCCACTTAATAGTAGCACCACTTATAAGGAGCTCGGTGTACTGTTCGACAAGAAGTTAACTTTCAAGCCACACCTCGATAGTATTATAAAAAGAGCTTCGAAAATGTTAGGGTTCGTCCTAAGAAATTGTAAAACCTTTCGGCACAACAGAACCAAAACCTTGCTGTATAACAGTCTCATTCGTAGCATACTGGAATATAACAGTGTGGTTTGGCGTCCTTACTACGCCACACATTCATTGCGACTTGAACGTGTCCAGAAACGCTTCGCTTGGCACCTCGCATTTTCAAATGGAATCGCCAAAAAATTACGTTGGTACAATAAAAGACTGGAGCATTTTAACATGACCTCACTAGACAGACGTAGACACTTAATGGATGCAATGTTTGCTTACAAAATTTTTAAGCATAAAATAGACATTCCCGGTTTACTTGCCCTTTTTAGTTTTCGTGCACCCTCTAGAATCCCGCGTAGTGCAATAACACCTCTTTGTACGCCATTTAGAAGAACAGTTTCGCCTGTTGCAAGAATGTGTGAGGCCGTAAACGGCTACAGTGATGTTATTAATCTCCACTTTCACTCTCTTGGTAAACAAAAAGTCATCCTTAATCGTTTACCAAGCAACTCCTAGTCATAATCAATTATTATTTCATTCTGTCAATTTTACCAATTTTACCGTAATCAATTGTGTCATTGTATCAATTTTACCACTGTTATTTTTTTTTTTTATTCTCTTTAATGTTTAATAATTTACCAATCTATCAATTGTATTCAATATTATTCCATGTTATTCAATTTTAATCAATTTTATTCAAAGATATTTAAATTTAATTTTGTGTCGATCTTTATTTATAACTTATTCACCCTTTTTAATATAATTTTAGTATGTATATTTTTTACTTATGTTGTCATTTTGAAAAATTAATCGATTTTGTCATAATTATGTTTTTACTGTTTCAAGTTTAATTTAATTTAATTTAATGTTGGCGCTTAGTAATTACGAAGTTAGCTTATCTTGTAACGTTACATTTTCCTGGATAGGATCTACAAAACTGTAAGGTCACTCTGAGCACTCACCTACCTAACTTTCAGTCTGGAGGGGAGCACTTTTAAAAGAAATAGTAAAGGGGACGAGTTTTAAGAATTTATTATAAAAGATCCTAACCTAAGGCTGGAGCTACTTAACCACTAATGCCAGTGAAGCCAGCGGATAGAACTGAAGATGAGCGCAGGATGGAATGAATAGTTAAAGAACGTCCGTCTTCAGACCGTGGAGGAGGGCCGAGGAACATCAATCCTCAGGCCATAGACGAGGGCCGAGGGCATCCGTCTTCAGACCGTGGAGGAGGGCCGAGGAACATCAATCCTCAAGCCGCAGAGGAGGGTGCGAGGTAGGTTCTGAGTGAAGCGAAGCGAAACGCAGCGTAACGAAGGTTGAGTGGTGCTCTACTGGATTTTCCAATTCATTTAAGGATTCCTACGGATTCTCAAAATTTTATAAGGGTAAGGAATACTTCTCAAAAACACGAAACCCGCGAGCTGCGTGCAGCTTGCGCACAACGCAAATACTAGATTTAAGTACAAAGTTGCAGCTTTAATTTGAGTTGTATGCTTAGTTTAGAGGAGACAGTTTTTTTTAGGCCCTCTTCGATGTTGCGTATATTCATATTACTTACACCAAAAAAAAGTAACCATTTTATTATAGTAATAAACGAAAGATTACATAGAAACGAAACCGGAATCTTAAAATCATAATAAATAAGTCGTATTATGATATTTTTTTGCGAGTCAAATCATTCCTGTTGTGGTCAATACCATTTGACAGAAATTACTTACGTAAATAGGAGCGTTTTTTCCGTTTACAAAAAAAAAGTATGGTATCCATTAGTAATAATATCTGCTTTAATTAAAATAGAATATAATATAAAAAGAAATAATATTAAACTGTGAGCTTTGTATTGCTATTTTAGAGATTTCCGCTACAATATTTTAGATGCTATAGAAAATCATCATGGCACGGAACGTTGTAAATTCGTCTTTTTGGTGGTTTACTGACAACTTCATTTGACATTTGACGTGTTATTGTTATTGTTTATTGTTAAGTTCACGTTTTCATTTTCGAATTTCTCATCATTCCGGTTAGACATGGCTTAGCTAATATTACCACTGTAATCTAGAAATTATAAGGAAGAAATCTAAATACGTTTCATTAATATCTGAGTGAATTTCTCAGGCGATAAATTTACGCGTCTAGGCTGAAATCGCAGTGCTGCTTTTCAGATAATGCAACGATTTTTTTTCTCAGAATTAAAGTGACATGAATCTAAATGAAGCCACTTAAATTATATTTATAAGACTACTACTTTTTATGAAAAAAATCGGTAAATGATGAATTATAAATTTCTGTGTCTTGTCCACAATCACTTTCATACACAACATTTACCTCTCAGGAAGATAATCTCCAACATAATATAGGAAAAAGTATTTTAATTGCGTTAAGTAATGATTGACCTACAAGACGTTAATTAGTTTTGAATGTTTAGACTCATAGTTAATGAGTACATGTCAACGGTAGGTTTGTCCAAGCGAAATTACTAATTTCTATGGTCATTTTGTTTCACCGTCCTGAGCTTCCACCAATGAGTTTAAACGAACAATAAATCTCTGCTCGGCAAGAGACAGTCGAGCTCTTACGTGCAGTAAGAATGGTAGTGCACTATATCGCCAGGTCTTTCCGTCAAAAATATAAGTACGTGATTTCAGTTTAGTCGGAACGAAATTTTGCAATTTCGGTGATTAGGTTTTAAAAGGATTTTTGCAAGAAATAAAGGTATCACTTTTATGCATGCTAAGTAGCCTTTGGTACACATTTAATATTATAGAAAAGAATAGTCATAGCCTTGATAGTTTCTTGTAAAAAAAATAAAATAGCCAAGTTTCCAATTTCTATGGGGCAATTTCTGTGGTTTCCGTGGCATCTCGTGACCCACGGAAATTACACGACTCCACAGAAATTTTACCAATCAATTATTGCATTAATGTTAATGAAGATTTTTGAAAAGAAAAGAACTTGTTATGCCGAAATTACTTTGACAGAACTAAGTCCTTACTAGTCCTTAGCCCCGGACATTAAAATAAAATTGTATTACTATTTCTTGAAAAAGTCATTCAATTGGATTAACTGAACTTTGAGGGTTGCATCCTCCAGAAGCTCCTCCTGGAAGCCTCGATCTGCACGATCGAGGCTTCCAGGAGGAGCTTCGAGGAGGCCTAGGTGACATCACCGGCCAGACCTGCCGACGTTGACAATGAGGCAGGGTGGTTCCAGGAGGCCATGTCCGACATCTGCGACGTGCGCAGATGTCGAGTCCCCAGCATCTCCTCGTGGGCCTGGGATCTGGCTCACGCCTGAGCTCGTGGAGGACATGGTGAGTACTCTGTTCCCTTTGCGAGGGGAACATCCCCCCCGTCTATGGCTCCGCCGCCTGCGATGCTGGAAGCGGACCAACAGGATGACGACAAAAACGCTCCGGAAGTGACTGGGGTAGATCTGAGAGTGGCGGTACGTAGGCTCAGTGTCTAAAATACCGCCCCGGGTCCCGACGGCTTGCCTGGCAAAGCCTGGGTCCTGGCCTCGGAGGCTCTCGGGCACCGACTAGAGGGGCTCCTAAGCGCATGCTTGGAGAGAGGCCAGTTCCCGCTTCGTTGGAAGACGGAAAAGCTGGTCCTCATTCGGAAGCTGGGGCGCCCTGCGGAATATCCGTCCGCATACCGGCCCGTGGTGCTGTTCGGCGAGGTGGGAAAGCTCTTTGAAAGAGTAATTGCAAACCGCCTCGCCGAGCACCTTGCGGGGTCGGGGCCGGATCTTGCGGAACACCAGTTTGGTTTCCGCAAGGGGCGCTCTACGGTGGACGCCATCATGCGCGTGAGAGCCCTCACGACGGGATATGCGGTTTCCCGGGGTGGGGTTGTCTTGGTGGTGTCTCGCGACATCGCCAATGCCTTCAACACCATCACCGGGTGCCGACCTACCTTCATCGTGTGGTCGAGTCGACTTTAAAGTACCTAGGACTCGTCTTCGACAGCCAGTGGAACTTCGTGGAGCACTTCCGATGTTTGGCCCCCAAACTGGAACAGACCGGCGCTGCCTTCAGGTGGCTCCTGCCCAACCTGGGGGGAGGCAAACGCCCCCTGCCGGAGGCTCTACGCAGGAGTCGTGCGGTCCATGCACATGCAGTCGTGGCCGGGGGCCACGTGGTGGACCTGTGGACGGTGGGCTATGGGCTAGCTCGCCGTCTGTCCGTCTCATGACGATAGACCGTGTGGATGGCGCTTTCGTGTTCCACGCGCGCCTCAAAGAGAGTCAGCAATAGGAAGGGGTCCGCATCGACCGATGCCTGCCGGGGTTGCGGGACTGTTCGAAAGAGATACCGTGGCCCCGGAACACAAAGGGCGATGAAGGAATATGAATAGGTTTTAGTCAGTTAAAGTCCGAAATTCCCTCCTGCTTCGCCCAGAGCGGGAGAAGTCATTTGATGATTTCCCATCCTTTTCATAGAAGTAAAAAACATAATCAGTTCCTTGATTGCTAATTTTATAAGACTGATTTATCCAATTAATAGTACACCACGTTGTTTTTTTAGAAATGCTTATTAAAATGATCAATTCGTTTATTTGTGATACATGGGTTACATGCAGGTGTTCATTACATAATTACAACGATAATATATACAAATATTAACGACGATATTCGTATTATATGAGTTTTTACATTAAACCTTATCTTTCTTTACATATTGTTAAAAAACAATGTATTTATATAATAATTCACAATTTCGGTGCAAACGCAGAATTTCTGTGTCACCAATACAATTTCGGTGGCAATAATAAAATTTCTGTGGCTCGCCAATTTCGGTGGCCCAAATAACTCTCTAAGTAATTTAATTATAATATCCCCTTTCAGAAAATGTATATATAATGTAGATATGTTGCGCTTTGTTATTAAAGTTTTTCAAAAAACCTGTTAATGAAAATGTCCATGGAAATTAGGTAAAAAATCGAGTTGTTGAAATTGACTCATCTGTATGTCTGTTACAATTTTATGTGGGTGGCCTGTTCTCCAAACAAAAAAAATTGTATCCTTTAAATTGGCAGTAATTTTTTGTTGTGGCAACTGAATTTATTGTTAGGCGAAAAACTTGACAGTGGATAAAAAGTAGAAAATAGGCTTTCATAAATGAGGTTGTTTACCCAATGTTAGAAGTACTGATTGTGAAATAATATTGAATAAAGAGAAACTTGAATTCGTAGATAAAACGGTTTTCCTGGGGATTAAGCTTGATTCAAGGCTACAATGGGGTTCTCATTTAACATCCCTTGCGGCGCGGTTTAAGTTCAGCGGCATATGCTATTAGAAAAATTCGCCAATCTACTGATGTAGATACCTTTCGGAAAGAAAGAGAATGTACTCAGGTTAGGGAAACAGATCACCTATATAATCAATTATTAAATTCAAATTGCAACCCACATTTCTTAACAACAATAGATCTTACTGAAGATTCTATTCTGAAATATAATTGTAGTAGTTATAAAGTAAGCCAAAATAAAATAAAGAAATATGCAAAACTAAATATAATTATAAAAAAATGCAAGAAATTTAAAAAACAACAAAAACACAGTTCCAAAAATATTCAACTAATAAAAGAACGTGTTTTCCTCATAAAAAAGTTGAATAATTATCAAATTAAATTAGAGGATAGTAAGAAGTTTTATAAAATAGACACTCAAAACTTACAGTCTGAAATTCAAGTTTTAGAGCGTCAACTAAAGTCATGTTATTCTATGTATGTAAATTCTCAAAAACAAATTAAGGAACATATCCTTGCTGCAAACGAATTAGTTGATAGCGGTAATAGTAATGCAGACTGTGTAGACACGATGACCATCAACAACACTCAATGTACATCACAAAGTGAATCCAGCCCGGACACTCTCCTACCCGAGGTAACGGAGAACCCGACCCGGCTGAGCAGTGTTCCGGACTGTATCTCCATTCAAAATTCACCAGATATTGTACAAGGTTCATCACAGGTAGGTCAAATAGATAGTAGTTCTCCCCCTTCTTGTAATACACACAGTTGCTGCTCCATTTTGTTCTCAGATAGTATAGGAAAAGGGTTAGGCAAGTTAATTAGTAACAATCTGAGTCATTCTTCTCTAAATTATTGTACTCCTCAGGCTTCTTACAACCAGATAATAACATCAATAACTCGGAAGGAATTTGATCCTAATACCATTATAACTGTACTTGTAGGTAACAGTTCTAACGTTAAACTTGATGATATCACGGACAATGTCACTCAACTATTAAAACTAAATTGTAAGAGAGTAATTATGTGCTCCTTCCCGTACTTTAAGAAATTGTCTAGCAAGCAAAACCATTTTATCCATGCCATAAATAATCATTTGCATTTTCTAGTTGTTGTTGTTGGCCATGTCTGTCGGATGCCCGCACAGCTGTGGGCCCGAATATCGCAGGACTGGAGCCCTGAGACAGCTAGACGGGGTCGTGGCAGACCGAGGAGAAGATGGCGGGACGGCTTGGATGGCTTTTTGGTAAATTGGCGAGAAGAAGCACACCATCGCGAGAAGTGGAAGGAATGGGGGGAGGCCTTTGCTCAGGAGTGGGACAATACGGGCTAACTAAAAAAAAAAAATAAAAAAAAATTCTAGTTAGTCATTATAGTGACAGGTTGACATTTTTCGACACTAACAGTTTCGTTCAGAAATTGAAGTCAACCAGAAACCATGCGTACTTGCCTATTAGTTTTAGACGTCAAATAGCTCGGCTATTACACAAGTCAATGGGCTATTAGCTTTTAATATAAACTCAGACATATGTGGTATGTCGCAGTTTTTTGTAAATAGGTCTACGGAAATTAGTAATTATACTAATTGCAATTATACAAATAGTAATAGCTTAGATTTAAACTAGTCAATAAGACAATAGAAGGTACGAGTGACAATTTAGTTAATCTCGTCAACTTCGAGGTATCTTCTAGCTCGCAATCAAATAACTGTAAAAAAGGGGCTGAGCAGAATTCCTTAAAATTGTTTCACCAGAATATTCAGGGACTTTCTTCCAAAGAACTAGAAATATAACTATTTTTAGAAAAAACTAAGTTTGATATTATCTGTTTTACTGAACATTGGATGAAAGATTATGAAGTAATGCAAATAAATTATGAGAATTACAATGTGAGCAGTTGCTTTAACCGAAAATCTAAGATGCGTGGGGGTTCATTAATCCTAGTAAAAAATTGTATTAAATCTAAGTCTCGTAATGATATAGTCGATCTATCGGTTGAACATAGCATTGAATTGTCTTGTGTTGAGCTAGATAAGCATGTAATAGTGTGCGTTTACAGACCCCCTAATTACCTGAACTATTCTATCTTTGAGTCAGTAATGGAAGATGCTTTGGCAAAACTTGTAACTGGTAATAAACCAATAATTATCTGTGGTGACTTTAATGTCAATATCATAGAGAATAATGTGAATAGCAGTAGATTCTTAAGTCTCTTTAAATCATTTAACTTGTCAAATGTGTTTTCAGAACCAACTCGAATTACGACAAATACTGCTACATGTATCGATAATGTTTTTTGTTGCTGCGATTACATAAATAAATCCATCGTAAATTACCTGCCTTCAGATCATAGTGGTCAGACGGTTACTTTCGCGTACAATAGACAATTACAAAGAATTCAGATACAAACTAGACAAATAACACCCAGCAATCTAGACAAATTTAATAATAATTTAATTAGCAAGTTAAGTATACCGGGTCATATTAGAAACAATGCAAATGTATTTTATGAAGAATTCTTTTCGGTAGTGCACACCGAATTTAATAATACTTTAAAAAAGAAATCTAAAACTATTGGCCCAAAGTTTATTTTCAGTGACTGGGCAACACAGGGTATTCGGAAAAGTAGGGAACGATTGTTTGAGCTGTACGGCCTTAAGCCTTACATCAACACTGAAGCTTTTAATAAATATGTTGCTACTTACTCGAAAATTTTTAAAAACACTTGCAAGGTAGCCAAATCCTTATTCATTAGCAACAAGATTAAATCAGCCGACAACAAAATAAAAACGGTTTGGAAAATCATCAACAGTGAAACTAATAGAAATAAAAAACAAGGTAATGACTTCACACTAGAGACATCGCGTGGCCTTGTGAGCTCCAACAATGAAGTTGCTCAAGAATTTGTAAATTTCTTTACCAGTATCCCACTTAAAACTACAGAAACCTTAAATTCCTCTCCCTTGCTCTCTATTGATTTATTGAAAGCGAACGTTTCAGCCTGTCCAAATGAATTTAAATTTCAGCATATAAACCCCATAACAGTCATAAAAGGTTTTAAGCAAATCAAGATCAAATTAACGGAAGACCTATGGGGTATGTCTATCAAAGCTTGTACCTCAATTATTGAGACTGTAGCGCCGTATTTAGCCTCAATATTTAATTTGTGCGTGGATCAAGGGGTCTTCCCGGATCTAATGAAATTCAGTAAGGTAATACCGCTTTTTAAATCCGGGGACAGTAAAGACACCAATAACTATAGGCCCGTATCCGTGTTGCCGGTTTTCAGCAAGGTGTTTGAAAAGATAATGCTCAATCAAATGCTTAACCATTTTAACACTAATAAAATATTACACGAGCAACAGTATGGTTTCACCAAAGGACGTTGTACAACTGACGCCGGTGTCACTTTATTAAAACACATATTTACTGCGTGGGAAGAGGCACAGGATGCCATAGGAATCTTCTGTGACCTTTCGAAGGCATTTGATTGCGTAAATCACGAAACCCTGATCTTGAAACTTCAGCATTACGGTTTAGGTAAACTTGCGCTCAGTTTAATAAAATCGTATTTGCATGATAGACAGCAGCAGGTACAAATAAATGGAGTCAACTCAATTGGTTTAAAAGTAAAAATGGGTGTACCACAAGGTTCGATATTGGGTCCCTTCCTCTTTTTAGTATATATTAATGACCTACCCCATCTATTTAACAACCATCCGCATATGGTGTTGTTTGCTGACGATACTTCTTTAATATTTAAAATAAACAGACGTGCCACTAATCTTGATGACATAAATAACGCCCTACTGCAGGTCCACGATTGGTTTACCGCTAATAATTTAGTACTAAATGGGAAAAAAACTAAATGCATTAGATTTGCTCTACCAAATGTCAAAAGTAGTGATTGTGACATAATATTGAATCAAGAGAAACTAGAATTTGTCGATAAAACGGTTTTCTTGGGAATCACGCTCGACTCAAGGTTACAATGGGGTCCTCATCTAACATCTCTTGCAGGACGGCTAAGCTCAGCAGCGTATGCTGTTAGAAAAATCCGTCAATTTACTGATGTTGATACCGCGAGGCTGGTCTATTTTAGTTATTTTCATAGTATTATGTCATACGGTATTTTACTATGGGGACGGGCTGCAGACATCGAGTTTATATTTATTCTGCAGAAAAGAGCCATCAGAGCCATTTATGAATTACGTAGACGCGATTCTCTAAGAGAACTGTTTAAGGAAATTAATATCATGACAGTACCTTGTCAATACATCTATGAAAACATCATGTACGTTAGAAAAAATCGGCATTTATTCAGTAAGAGAGGGGACAGACACCACTATAACACTAGAAATAGGGACCAACTAGTTCAGCCAGGTTTCAGGCTTGCTAAAGTGGATTCATCTTTCATGGGGTACTGTTTGAAATGTTACAATAAAATACCTCCCCACATTCTTCAACTGAATGAGACGAAATTTAAATCTTGTATAAAACGCACACTATGTAGGCAAGCATATTATAAGTTGGGGGATTACATTGATGATAAAAATGCTTGGCTAAATGCTGGTCCTGCTCCACAACCATAGGTGGGGGGGCAAACTAATTGTTTGTACTGGTCGGGCATTATTTGAGTCCATCGACACGTAAAGAAGAAGATGAAGAATTGATTCCCATGTTAATGTATTGTGGAAGCTGCAGAAGATTGTAAAAATATACTTGCATTGTATAGATTCCAGTTCTTAGTATTATATAATTGCATAGCACATGTGTGAGTACTTTGTACTGTTCAGCCACCATTTACATTTATTTATCTTTCATTGACTTGAATGTGCCTTGGTGACTGAGAGAATGTCATACTCACTTAAATGTCTCGCTGATGGTGGCGGGTGTGTCGGGTCATTTAATTCCCTTCAATATGGTTGAGTTGAATGGCGCCGGTACATGCGTCATGTCTGTGAACGGGCGCTGTCAGTTGGGACTGGTCATCTCTTAGCTGCCAAGGTTCATTTTAATTACTTTATTCATACATTTTTAATCTAATCTTTCACTCTGGATGCTCTTAGTGTGCACGTCTTTCTACATCGTTCTCACATATATGTATAATCTCAAAATTAATGATGTAACCAAGATTTTGTAACAATATTTTGATTTTAAAAGAGTGTCCATGGAGTTTCTTGCCCATTCTTCTCCATAGAGATCTACGCTAGGGAATGGGCAACTACAGTACTTTCTCAAGTTATTATGCCTTGTGACTGGGACTGTAGCTTTGATTTTCTTTTTTGTATTTTTGACTTTCAAAAGTGCCGTAATGGTCTAATTGAAATAAATGCTTTGAGTTTGAGTTTGAGTTTGACCGCTAGACTGGTCTATTTTAGTTACTTTTATAGTATAATGTCTTATGGCATTTTGCTATGGGGACGGGCTGCAGATATTGAGTCTATATTTATTCTGCAAAAAAGAGCCATCAGAGCCATACATAATCTTCGTAGGCGCGATTCTCTAAGGGAACTGTTTAAGGATATTGGCATCATGCCGGTACTTTGTCAGTGCATCTACGAAAACATAATGTACGTCAGAAAAAATCTGCACCTTTTGGTAAAAGAGGTGATAGACATAATTACAGTACTAGAAATAGGGACCAACTCGTTCAGCCAGGCTTCAGACTCGCTAAAGTAGACTCATCTTTCATGGGGTACGGTTTGAGATGCAATAATAAAATTCCACAAAGTATTCTTGAACTGAATGAGACGAAATTAAAAACATGTATCAAACGCACACTACAATATATAAGCAAGCTTATTACAAGTTGGGCGATTATATCGCTGATAAAAATGCGTGGCTCAATGCTGGTCCTGCTCCACATGGACAGGGGCGCATAAATTGATAGCATTAAATAGAATTGTTGGAGCTGCTGAAGATTGTACAACTATCTTTGCATTGTATAGAATCAATCTCTAGTATTATATAATCGCATAGCCCGTATTGTATGAGTACTATGTACTAGAAAGCTATCATTCACTGAAATCCTACATTTTTTTTCTTGACTTGAATGGCCCTGGCGGCTGACAGTATATATGTCATGCTCACTCTAATGTCTCGCTGATGGTGGCGCGTGTGTCGGATCATTTAGTTCCCTTCAAAATGGTTGAGTTGAATGGTGCTGATCCATACGTTATGTTCGTGAACGGGCGCTGTCAGTTGTGACTGGTCATCTCTTTGTTGCCATGGCTTATTTGAATTTTTATTTTTGAATTGTATTTTTTGTTTTTACCATGGACACTTTTAACGTGCACATCTTGCTACATTGTTCTCACATAATATACCATCTTAACATGAACGATGTAACCAAGATTTTGTAACAACATTTTGATTTAAAAGAGTGTCCATGGAGTTTCTTGCCCGTTCTTCTCCATAGAGATCTACGCTAGGGAAAGGGCAACTACAGTACTTTCACAGTTTTTTCAATACACTTCCTCGAAAACTGGTCCTTAACGCACTACGATTAGGTACAACATGCAATGTATTTCACACGTGTGCGATTTTTTCCACTTTCCCGCACGTGTGCAGGAATGAAAATTGCCACAGATAACTATACCTATACTTAGTCCAAATTGGTTCAATGCCTATAGTCTGAGGTGAATGTTTTTTTTTTTAATTTTTGCAAAGCACTACGCGTCTTTACGGCATAAATATTTTTTGAATATTCAAATTGTGTTTATAAATAGAATATCATAGATAAACATGATTATTTAAAACTAATAGTTACTTTTATACACAAATTAACATTTATTTGTGTTCTGAATTCAAAAATATAAAATAAATCTATTTTTTATATTAGGCTGTCTAGCGACTTCATACCATTGCCTCTCTTTCAACCTGGCGAGACCAAAGCGCGAAAAAAAAAGAAAATTTAAATCATAGTTTCATAGTTCGTGACAAAAAAAATATTCGTTATTTTATTTTATTTCTTCAAAAGTGTATTGAAAAACGTCGTTTGATACACGTGGACATTTGTTATTGCAATTCTCGGCTCAAAAACACCCTCGCCTACGGCTCGGGAGTTATAATTCCGCCTCGATTGCAATAACAAACTTTCTCCACTTGTATCAAAATGTACTATTATGTCTTGTGACTGGGACTGTAGCTACATTTAATTTTCATCTTTGTTTCGACAATTCAAAAGTGCCTGTAACTGGCCTACTTGAAATAAATACTTTGGTTTGATGATTAGCCGATAGTCATTATTTTGAATACCTCACCTATTATTCCATTGGCCCTGTTTAATTTAAGTATTGGCTAACCGATTGGCTATCCTTTAGTAGCAGCCATTATTTAGTTTTTATAGATCTTTGTCTTTTGTAGTTCATATAATATAATTGTGCTAAAAATATTTAATCGCTACCAAGTTACTTTTTAGCCGACTTCAAAAAGGAGGAGGATCTCGATCAATCCAATTGTTTTTTTTTTAATGTTTATACTCCGATTACGCTGAGATTTATGATCGGATTTACGTGATTCTTCTCTAGTCTGATGCGGAATATAAAAAAATAACAGACTGGCCCAGTAGTATTCAATATAATAACATTTTTTTACTTCAGACGTGTGATCTAAACATACATTATAATAATATAACCAAGAAAAGGACTTCAAAAAATAATAGGCATTGTATTTGGCTTTTTTTAAATAAAGATTATTATTATGGTAAAAGCGTTTAATATTTAACACAAAACTAAACTATGTTGTAAACATATTGGCTTTAAAACGCAGGAAGATACCCCCATATTTATTACGGAGCATTTAACAACAGAAGGATCTCGCGTAAAAAAGGACGATCAATCGCACACCATTGTTATTAAAAGTGAAGCCCAGATTCATAGTCTGACCCTGCAGAAATGACTACATACATGTTGCTTCCGGTATTTGTGCCACTTTATGTTTTATACTGTAAATATTGTATACCTACTGCGTTACGGCTTCGTTCCGTGTTTTTTATACAGTCACCCACTTTTTACTGTATATTGTTCACACTTTCTGCGCGGTGCTAATCACCATAGTTATAAACAGTTGCCATATAACTCAAATACATGCATACATCAAAACTCATAAACATGCATTATACACTTACACAACAATCATATAACCAAAACATTATTACTTCTCATAGACTTTACGCATCCTCAACCAAAACACATTTATACATAAACAAATTCTTCCTTACACTTACAATACATTCAGTCGCTATTTTCATATACCTCACACTGCGTTGTGTACTACGGTACATTAGTAATACAAAAAGAGAAGTCGAGAGTACAATAATTACCATTGCCTTAAGGTATTTGTTCCGTGTTGTGACATTCATTCTTTCAAAATAACAACTAAATGAGTGATACGCTTCAAACAGTTACTGATATATAGATAATTTTGAGATTGCGCGCCTACGTTTAGCAATAAGCACACCCCCCACCACGCGATTGCCCGGTCAAAACATAATCTCATCACGACGCGACGCTATACAATGTACCGTTCGTCAAAGAATTCGGAATTTAAAACTCCATCTAATCATAATTAAGTAGACACACGAAGGTTTTTATAATAAAACTACATAATTATATTGAATTGCTACTAAGCCCTCTTCCTCTCTCCTAATATTGCTGTGCCCGACAGGGTTCATACTGATCTTTTATTTTATAACACCATCTTTGTAATACTTATGGAACGCAATAAACAATTGAGTGTTGAGTATGGAACCGAGCTGGGACAAAGCGTGCGATTGTGTAGTATGGTCACTTATATTGCAGGCCGGCCGGTACTCAGCTGCCATGGTCGTCGTATGGTCGTGGCGTGGCCGTAGCGTAGAGGAGCCACGAAAAAGGCGCGGAAGGGGCGGGCAGGAGCTTATTAACTTAAAGCGGGTCGCTTATTAAATCTGCCCCTTTTCATGGAGGCTCCTTATAATAAAACACTAGCGGACGTCACGCGGTTTCACCCGCGTAGTTTCTGTTCCCGTGGAAATACGGGGATAAAATATAGTTTATGTTACTCGTTGATAATGTAGCTATCCATTGTTGAAAGAATTTTTCAAATCGGTCCAGTAGTTATTAAGTTTATTCGTTACATACAAAAATACAAATCTTTCCTCTTTACAATATTAGTAAAGATTTAATAAGTCAGCTGGCGCAGGTTGCTTCGCTTTAGCTGCCGCGCTGTGAGCTAATGTTAAACACATTAAAAGCAAGAATGTGACGGACCTTGTATCTTCTCTAAACACCTATCCTACACACGTTAACATTAATATGTTAACTCAGTATATCGATGGAACAATTTGTAAATATTATACGGCAACATGTATGTATAATGATTGTTCTGTTCGTTGATTTCATCAAGATGCAAGCAAGCCGTACAAACTACATGCAGTACATGCGTCGCGGTGTGTCGACGTGTGGAAGCTCTCCTCTATATTCTAACTGAACTCATTGGCAACACACGTGCTGCTTATTAAAATTATAATAATTAGTTATTTGAGACCAAAGTAATAATATGTGCAAATACCACAATATTAAAAAGATAAATAAAACGTGTAAAATGTCCTGTATGGTGTCGGACGTAAAGAATAGCACCATCCCATATCTTCCCGTGGGTGTCGTAAGAGGCGACTAAGGGACTTACCAGAGAATGGGCAGCAGCGTTCTCTGTGCTTTTGTAACAACCGTACTGCGACTGCCAAGCCGCCTGTCAAGCGTGGCGATTATGGCAAAAGCCCTCCTTTGGGGGAGGCCCATGTCCAGCGGTGGACGTCTTTTGGCTGAAATGATGATGATGAAATAAAACGTAAAGTGTCTGATTAGTGCATGACGTCAGCGTCGGCTGGCTACCTCAGCGCACAGAACAGTGCCGCGCCGGACACTCAGACAATGACTGCGTTTGCTTAGTGTGCTTGATCCAACAGAACAGCGCCGCGCCGGACACTGTGCTTGCTTAGTGTGCTTGATCCAATAGAACAGCGCCGCGCCGGACACTCAGACAATGACTGCGTTTGCTTAGTGTGCTTGATCCAACAGAACAGCGCCGCGCCGGACACTGTGCTTGCTTAGTGTGCTTGATCCAATAGAACAGCGCCGCGCCGGACACTCGAACAATGACTGCGCTTGCTTAGTGTGTTTTATCCAACAGAACAGCGCCGCGCCGGACACTGTGCTTGCTTAGTGTGCTTGATTTAACAGAACAGCGCCGCGCTGGACTCTGTGCTTGCTTAGTGTGCTTGATCCAATAGAACAGCGCCGCGCCGGACACTGTGCTTGCTTAGTGTGCTTGATCCAATAGAACAGCGCCGCGCCGGACACTTAAACAATGACTGCGCTTGCTTAGTGTGCTTGATCCAACAGAACAGTGCCGCGCCGGACACTCAGACAATGACTGCGTTTGCTTAGTGTGCTTGATCCAACAGAACAGTGCCGCGCCGGACACTCAGACAATGACTGCGTTTGCTTAGTGTGCTTGATCCAATAGAACAGCGCCGCGCCGGACACTGTGCTTGCTTAGTGTGCTTGATCCAATAGAACAGCGCCGCGCCGGACACTCGAACAATGACTGCGCTTGCTTAGTGTGTTTTATCCAACAGAACAGCGCCGCGCCGGACACTGTGCTTGCTTAGTGTGCTTGATTTAACAGAACAGCGCCGCGCCGGACACTGTGCTTGCTTAGTGTGCTTGATCCAATAGAACAGCGCCGCGCCGGACACTGTGCTTGCTTAGTGTGCTTGATCCAATAGAATAGCGCCGCGCCGGACACTCAAACAATGACTGCGCTTGCTTAGTGTGCTTGATCCAACAGAACAGCGCCGCGCCGCACACTCAGACAATGACTACGTTTGCTTAGTGTGCTTGATCCAACAGAACAGCGCCGCGCCGGACACTCAGACAATGACTACGTTTGCTTAGTGTACTTGATCCAACAGAACAGCGCCGCGCCGGACACTCAAACAATGACTGCGCTTGCTTAGTGTGCTTGATCCAACAGAACAGCGCCGCGCCGCACACTCAGACAATGACTACGTTTGCTTAGTGTGCTTGATCCAACAGAACAGCGCCGCGCCGGACACTCAGACAATGACTACGTTTGCTTAGTGTACTTGATCCAACAGCACTTCCACATCAAAATCATTAACAACGGTTAATAAAAAACCTAACCCACTCATCGATGGCAAGGGTTGGCGGGAACGGTAAGTCACCAACTCGCCACATCACTGAGGCACATCTACCACGACTTTACTAAAAAGTAACCAACACTACATTAAACTCAAACTACCTATAGAAAGCTAGAATGTCACAACGTTTGAATGGTATCCCTGGTTGCATCCAGGCAGTTCTGTTGAGTAAGAAAACTTTTTTGCAAAAATAAAACCGACTTCTAAAAACACAAAAAAGAGAAAAATAACTTTAGTCGGTGACTTGTTTGTTTTTTTTTTTTGCCACCGACTTCTGAAGCTAAAGTTATTTTTCTCTTTTTTGTGTTTTTTGAAGTCGGTTTTATTTTTAGCAAAAAAGTTTTTTTATTTTTCCATTTTTAGTTGTTCCCAAACAAAATATTTGCCATGAATTTATTTTACACTGTTAACAATACATGTCATGATGATAGTCTTATCCCCAATAAATGGAACTAAACATACCTAACTGTCGAAATCTGGGTGTATTGTACACATCTGCGTACCCCCTCAGAGCATACAGGCGTGATGTTACGTCATGATGTTGTATAAACAATTAACATCCAAGCGATTACAGCAATCACGGCAGATTTGCCGTCCATTTTTGAAGAGTTCCATTGTATATCTCCGATGATCAGCATCAGGTGTTCACAAAATTGAAATTGAAATGGGACCACACGGGAAGCACCAGCTTTCAAATAAAAAAAGAATTATCAAAATCGGTTCACCCAGTCGAAAGTTCTGAGGTAACAAACACAAAAAAAAATACAATCGAATTGAGAACCTCCTCTTTTTGGAAGTCGGTTGATAATAAACATCATTTTTGTAGGGAGCAGTTCACATATGGTGCAGTGCGGAGTGAGCCTTCGGAGAGTGTGTCCGTGAGTGCTACGGCACCACGGCACTAGGGTGCTACACGGTGTCTCGCTAAGACGTTACGTCACTACGAGGATCGGTGCTACGGCAACGCTCTCACGCGCTTTTAGTTGTAATAACTACTTATCTCAGACAGCAGAGTGACCGTCACTCGAGATAAAGGACATGGGATGACGGGACTATGTGAAGTTACAGTGACCTTCGTATGATAATAATATCTTGTAGCAAGTGGTGGTACTAAGTACGTATCTATGTCTTGTTTGTTTACCATATTTTCATTTAGTACCAGTTTTTATTCAGGAGGAGCTCGTGGCTAAATAATAACAGCCGCTCGGGTCGATCGTTAGGTTAAGCCGTGCTGGCCTAGGTTGGTCTGTGGATGGGTGACCGCCCATTACATACCGAGTTTCCTCCGTGCCTCGGAAAGCACGTTAAGCCGTTGGTCCCGGCTGTCATTTGTAGATCTTTGACAGTCGTTAGGTAGTCAGAGGCCCAAAAAGTCTGACAACCAGTCTGACCAAGGGGTATCGTATTACCCGGTACTAACTGGGTTGTGGAGGTTAGATAGGCAGTCGCTCCATGTAAAATACTGGTATTCAGCTGCATCCGGTTAGACTGGAAGCCGACCCCAACAAAGTTGGGAAAAGGCTAGGCAGATGATGATGACCAGTTTTTATTCAGATTGAATAACATTAATGCTAATTGTTAAACCTGTAATATACGCTCGCGGCCGTCCAGTGAGAGCTTACTCCTCGCGGACCTCACCTGTTGCCGAGACTCACAGGGGATGGGGGGAAGTGGGAGCTCACAAATTGCGCTTTTTACATCTCATCCCCGTCTCTTGTGGAAGAACTCGGAGCTGATTATTTAATTTGCTCTTGGGTCGGAGCGGGGGGCATAATATATCCTAATCAGAGAGTTGTGTGTACTGTAACAAATCTACTTGCTCCTATTGAATAAAAGGATAAGCAGACTTGTTCAATTTAAAATTTAATTAGGGGAAATATATAAAATACAGCTAGTTATTGTTAACCTCTTAAAAGTAGAACCACAAGCAGTGTTGCAAACAGTTTGCTCTGTGAATGTCGAAATTTCGGACTTCGCTTGTTTATTATTGATTCCTTTCTTTTATACACTCTGACATTGAATTTTTTTTTGACATGTATTTTATTATTTTACTTTTATTTTTTTTATTTTTTATTGTTTTATGTGACATTTACTGATTTGACATGAATACTTATTTTTTTAAGTATTTTACTTTTTTATTTTATTATCATTGCGACATTTAATGATTTTTGTGTTTTTTTTTTTACTTACATTCATTTGAAAAGAATTTGTTATTAATTTTATTTGATTATTGTGAATGTGGGGACCATGTGGGTCACATTTTTATTTTTTGTTTGTTTTTTTCCCACAACTGTCTGGCAGTTTGAGTACTATAAGCGACCTTCCCAAATGTCCTTTCTTTGGTATTGTTCGTCGTTTCGTTGAGCTCCTTGAGTTATAAGTCGAGCTACACGTTAACTGACAAATGCTTGCACTGACTGGACAGGTCCACTCAAATCTGTATGGTTCTTTCTTCAAAAGACCATCTCAGACACTAATCTGCATAGTCCTCATGTGAATTGAGCAAGATTGTCTGGACTTTAAAAGAGACTATGACCTCTGAGTTTGTTTCGGCTGTTTCTTCTCAGAGTAGTCAGGTACGAAACACCCGGCCGTAAAAGTGTTTGTAAAAACCTACTTGCAAAATAAACATCATTTATCATTTATTTATCATTTAACATAAATGTAGATAATACCAACAGTTATATAAAAAACCTACCTAGCACACACTCTCTATAGTTCTATAGTTCAAGCACTTAGTTGGATAAGAAAGACTTCACCACTGTAGGAACGGGAACAGGCGTCAGGGCAGCAGGTCTATACCAGAGAGGCGTCGAGGATCACCTTCAGTAAACCTCAGCTGGAAGGGCGTCGTGCAGATCTCAAAATCCAGCAGGTCAGCTCTGTAGTAGGGCAGCGTAGATTTCAGGGCCAGAATAGCTCAGCGTCAGGATAACTTTGCGAGACAAGTGGAAAGTCAGGCACGTAATTAGTTTCCGAAGATCGGGAGTAATAGTCCCAGGTGGATCTTTAGCTGGATCCCCTGGGTAGTTTAAGTATCTGCTAGCGAAAACCAAGCGGTTCTCTGATGCTCATCTAATCAGATGTAAGCCTCGTCTTTTTAGCCGTCCGTCAGCTCGTTTCTCCAAAGTAGTCTTCCTTTTTTTAAATATTTGTTTTCTTAGTGTGGCCATCATCTCATCTGACAAGTGTAGTCGGCCAGGGCATATCCATGAGTGCATAAATAATTTTATAATATAATTTAATATTAAGTTATTTAGTAAACAATCGTAATAATCTACAAAATATAATGGCTAAACACATATTGATAAAAATAATTTAAATTTTACAAACCAAAAAGAAGCCATCATACATAGACTAAAGAGACAGTTTACAATGAGAGGTTTTCCTTTTGAGGTTTTAAAAAAAAACTTAGTTTCCAAGAACTATATAGATGGCGTTGAACTAACTATGCCAAAGCCATAACGCTTGAAAGAAAAAACATTGTGTCACGTCACATACTCTCGTTGACTGACACTTTCATTTGCTTAACCTTCCGAATATAACCAACATTTCTCGCGCTTTGTTAAAATCAGTTTTTTTAGGTTCCGTTCCTTGCACTAACATACTTACTCCTAGCGCCATCTATCCAGCGACTAGGGAAGAGCTAAAAAGAAAATCCCTCATTAGACGCTTGACGTAAGTGTCACAACATGAAAATGTTGATAGTATTTTATTTCAGCTATTTCCAAGTTAAAGAATCGTATTTAAATCGATTTGCTGAGTGTAGATATATAAACAAATAAAAAGGATGATGAATAGTATTATGAATGGTGAATATGAAGCGTAAGTATAGCATAATACTATAGTACGATCTCGTAATACAGCGTCAGGAATGTTACTAGGGTAGGCAGTGGGTTCGGGTGACCCAGCATTACAATGAGCATTCAGCGGCAATGATCACTGGGGATCATAATCGGCGGCGGACAGGTATTATTGCTGAACGTTGTAATATTGATATGGAAAATGAATACGAAATAAGTCGTAACAAGTCATGAATTTATATGTGAAAAAATACTAATGCTACGTGCAGATTTACCGTAGCGGCGGTGCTACGACGTAATACTACGGGCGGAGTCGGCGTAGCGCTGCTACGGGGCGCTACGGTGTGCTACGCGCCGACCTCTGCCGCATACCGCATGTTTGACTGCTCGTAGCGGCGCCATAATATGATTGTGTAGTATGTAGTGTAGTAGCAGTATGTGATACTGAATTAAATACAACGGCACTGTCTGCCGGTACAGCGCACAGATTTTCCCACATACTGTTTTTAGGATTCTGAACAACGGAGAGATTCCTAGTAGAAATGCCGGAGATATGATTTCATTTCATTTCATTTATTCAATAACAAATTACATTGTATCTGAATGTGATACATAAAAAATAGTTAGTAAACATAAAAAAAATAACAAAATAATGTAAACAATTTTTTTTTTATTTTTTTTTATTGATTATTCAATAAAAAAAACCCGACTGCGTAAAAAATAACTAGTAACTTTAAATAAAAACTGAAAAGTATATAAAAAGTTCAGGAGACAGGACATATTGACTGCAACAGTCGGGACCCATATTGGATGAGTAATTATTTTAGTCTAGATTATTTAATGGGTCCCGAGTGTTGCAGTCAATATGTCCTGTCTCCTGAACTTGTTATATACTTTTCAGTTTTTATTTAAAGTTATTAGTTACTTTTTACGCAGTCGGGTTTTTTATTTTTTTTTATTAATTTTCCACTTTTTGGTTACTTAGATATACCATTTTAAAATCCTCATGATGAGCCCTTTATCAAGCCGTTCAGGCTGCAGAGCATGCCAAACATTTGAATTTGGCGCCAGAAATCCGCTATTTATTTTTTTTAATTTTGTTATACCCAGTGACACTCTCACAGTAAATACAAATCTAACGACACCTCTCAATCTAAAATCCATCGAACCGTTCAGGCTGCAGAGCGTGCCAAACATTTGATTTTGGCGCTAAAAATCCGCCAAAAATCCGCCATTTTGGTTTTTTTATTTTGATATACCCAGTGTCACTCTCACAGTAATTACAAATCTAATAACACCTCTCAAGCTAAAATCCATCGAGCCGTTCAGGCCACAGAGCGTGCCAAACAATTATACATACATACATACTCTCGAAAAACATAACCCTCCTTCTGGCGCAGTCGGGTAAAAAAGTTTATGATCACTGAAAATTTGAAATCTTTTTGTTACGTTTTCATAAAAAAAAACTAGCGGTCGTCACGCGGTTTCACCCGCGTAATTCCCGTTTCCGTAGTAGTACGGGGACAAAATATAGCCTATGTTACTCAGAGTGAATGTAGCTTTCTAATGGTGAAAGAATTTTTTATTTTTTATTTTTTATTAGTGTAGAAGTGTAGATAAAAAAATAGTTTTATTTTTTAATTTCAAACACGGTATTTCTATTTAAAGAAAACACACAACAAAGTTTTTTTCTTGATAAAGTTCAATTTAAATAATTAGATCAGCTTATGCTAGTGATCACAAACTTTTTTTGATGTGTGTACATAAATACTCTCGAAAAACATAACCCAACAATTAAAAATCAAATAATCAATAAAAAATAACGTAAAACAAAGGAAAATCGTAACAACAGTATTAATGATTAAATTTAATTCGTAGTCAAAAATCGTTAACATTGTTCACCGTTAACATTATTCATCTATTGAATAAAGGCATCTTTCCAGTAGAAATGCCTTGAGGCCTTCCTTTCAATGAGCCTGCGTAGAGTATGCTTTTAAGCTCTACCGGTATGAGATAACGTACATGGAAACAAAATTAAACGAACCTCTTACTTATGTTAAACAATTTATTATAACATTCGGCGCCGTTTAGTCTCAACGTGTAGTCAACGAGTGTGAGCAGAGAGCGAGAGAGATATTCTTTGTGATTCATATTGAATGTGTACTCTGCTGCTGATCTGTTTCCTTGACGCTTGGCGCTTGGCTATGTATTGACTGTAAAGCTAATCTATCAGACCCTCGTTATTTGAGGTTTGTCGATAATTGTCTACTGCTTGCAAGAAACTAGTGTAACCTCATCATCATTCTTGTCTATTTCAGATTAAAGCGAGTTGTGTATATGTGTGTGATTTTGGCCCAGGAACTAGCTCAGCTCAGTGGAGAGCTCACAATAATATTTCGCGGCGATAAAACCGCGATAAATACACACACACCCACACACGTACAGATAGGCATACGTTATGTTGCGTTCTGCGTCGCGCTACGCAGAACGCCCGCCGTGCGCCGTGCTCACGGTCCTCACATCTGCGATACATCTGACAAGTCCTTCCGAGTGCGATATACGGGTAATAATTAGTGAAGTTGTTAACAGCGTCGTAAGACAATGCGCACCCGGGGTTCGGGTGACGGTGATGAACGTACGCACAGGGTGTGAAGTCACAGAGGCTGTCAGCTGCACTGGGGTGCAACGTGTGGCGAACAGAGTGCGGTGATGTGACATCTGACAGAAATACGACGCTCATTCTAATTGGTAGTGGACATTAAAAAGGCCGATGAATTAGCATAGAGGAGGGAGGAGGAGTCAGTTCGTGGTGAGGTGTTCCTGTGAGGTGAGCTTGATAACGCGGTAAGTGTCTCAACTGCCCACCTATAAGCGGCTAATCTACAAATTCAGAACGGTATAGACACTAAATTAGACATAAAATTTACATAGATGCTTCTCCGCTCCACTCAGTAACGCTATGGTCAACGTTCTAATGATTTCGTACAAACAAATAAATAAGACACTATTATCTCGATTTAATTAATTTTGTAGTTATTGTGCCATACCTACTTTGAGTCAATGTCCGACACCGACACGCCTGTACAGTCGGGTGATACAGATAAAACCCGTCACAACACGCTACAGAGGTGGTTGACGAACGTTCGGTGGACGCGAGTGTTGCTCTCTACTCGCATTGCTTCGTCTTGTCGCAAGAAGTACAAAGGCATGGCGCGCGCCCGACTGACTCATTTATAAACGTCGAGCGCACGACAGTGTCCGCTCCGCGCGCCGGTCAGCCGGGCAGCCGGGCTGCCGGACTGACAACACAATCGGCTCCCAACAGAACTATTAATCACGTGTTGTGGAACATTAAGCTCGCTACACCGCACTACACTCGGCCATTACTTTAATTACTGGCTCCACCGCACAGTGGTGGCCGGTGGTGCACAGTGGTGCTGTGCGCGAGACATCGAGCGGTGTGTCAGCTTCAGTGGAGCTAGAGTGGTGCACCAGTGTGCTCGGCGCCACAAACACGTTTCATAACATAACATCACGCCTGTAATCCCCGAAGGGACGGCAGAAGTCTACCTAATATTACACACACATTTCGCCAGTTTCGTTTAAGTCCCATGTAAAAGGGGGTGACCTATTGCCATCAACTGGGCATAAATCTAGGCTTCGTGGCTGCTGCTGAGAATTTCCTGGTGGAAAAACCCAATAACACTTTGCCCGACCCAGGAATCGAACCGCTAATGTAAACAACTAATGGTGGCACTTACCACTTAAATAATAATTAACCCGCGCTTGCTTGTATAACTTCCATGTTGTCACGAATCGTATCACTATATGGGTTTGTATTTTTAGGGTTCAAAAAATATTTACGCTGTAAATACACGCTGATTACAGAAAAACCTGTGGTAAACTCAATATAATACTTTGGCATTGTACGGAACCCTCTCCACGTGAGTTCAACTCGCACTTGGCCGGTTTTGTTTTAATGTGTGTTAAGGGGGGGCTACAGTGGCGAGAAGTCCCCTCTTTGAGGAGTGGCTTGAGAGGCGCCACGGCGCGGGCATCCTCACCTTCCGCCTGACGCAGGTCCTCACTGGACACGGTTGTTTTGGGTGGTTCCTGCACCGAATCGGGCGGGAGGAAACGCTCAGGTGTTATCACTGCGAGGATCGACCGGAAGACACGGTGGAGGTGTGCCCCGCGTGGGCGGAACACCACCGTGTCCTCGTAGCGGCGATCGGCGGCGGAGACCTCTCGCATCCAGCCTTGGTTCAATCTATGGTCCGGAGCGAGACGGAATGGGATGCCGTCACCTCCTTCTAGCGAAGGAGGTGGCGGAACGTGAGAAGGAGAAGACCTCACGTCCCGGCCACCACGGGAGACGCCCCGGCGTCGGGGGCCACCGTGAGCGCGGGCCTGTGGACGGTGAGCTATGGGCTAGCTCGGCGTCCGTCCGTCTTATGACGACAAGCTGTGTCGACGGCACGTTCCTGTTCCACGCGCGCCTCAAAGAGAAGTCAGCGAATGGAAGGGGTCCGCAAGGGCCGATGCCTGCCGGAGTTGCGGGACTGTTCGAAAGAGATACCGTCGCCCCGAAACACAAAGGGCGATGAAGGAACATGGATGGGTTTTATTAATCAGTAAAAGTCTGACACTCCCTCTTTCTCCGCCCAGAGCCGGAGGAGTCATTTGATGATTTAACATTCGAAAAAAAAGGGCATGCTATGGGCTGACGTGGCACATAATATAAATTGCTGCGCTTAGAATAAAAACCGGAATATTACACTTAGTCCGTGTACAAAACCTGCTAAATGTGCTATGAAATGGGTTTCAGCTACGATGATGTAACCATTTCATAAATTATAAACCATACCTTGATAAAGCTTAGGAAACGCAGCTTCGGTATTTATTTATTTATTTCATTTTTCATCACACTTGCATGTAAACAGTATCATAACATGCTGGTTAACTTGGCCGCAATGCCCCGTATAAAACCCTCGACCCTTTTTCTTCCCATGAAGCTCAAAGGTCGGTAAGTATTTTTTTTTTAATTTGTAGCACTGCACACAGGTCATACAGGTTCAAGTTTAAAGGAGTTTAAATCACTTCGAAATTAAAAATTGTCTTAAAATGATATCTATACAGGAATTTGATTGCAATCTCGCTACATATTACTTTTACACCGTCATGGCTGTCGTATTGGCCTTAATGTTTCTGAACGAAACATTTTGTTTTGTCTGTGGTGTGGGTTAAAAGCTGCAATCCGCTTAGAAAAAAAAACGAATTTCGTAATATTAGTTGTGCTGAACTGCTGACTTGTGTAGTCAAGTAGTATTTCATAATTATTTATTTTTTTATTTGAAGTAAAATATCACAATTTCTACTAAGGAAGAAAATATTACTAATAATTTGTCTCAAACAATAAGACTCCCCGAAAAAAATGTTTGCCTTAATTTATTGTACAGTGACTATAAATTTTAATATTTATGTTTTTCTGCCCTATTATTATATTTATTTACTCGCAAATGTGATAAAAAAAACAACGTATGTATCACGGGCGGTACGGGAATTACGAACCTCGAGTCAAAAAGCCCTCAGTCTTCAACTTCGGGCTTCTACTAGAGCCTCGATCGTAATTCCTTACTTACCGCCCGCGCCCTTAATACACAATGTACTATTAAAGAAAGCTTACAGACTAATAACAATCTTGAATATCATGCATAAGTAGTGACATTTGCTAATTACAAGCTTCCACACGTATTATACCTAATTGGTCATGAGTTACTTGCGATGACCAGTTATAGCGATCTATGTAAGTAAACAGATTACAATGTAGACATATTGGAATATAATGTCGCGAGAATATGTTACACTAAGTATGTCCAGTCGTGAAGTATTAAAATGAAAATTAAAAGATAAGTATCTAAACAAGGAGTATTTTTGTGACAATCTTAAGATTGTCACAAAAATACTCCTTGTTTAGAATATTTCTAATTTTGTGTGCGCTGGTGCAAAATAAATCAATTTCCAGGTGTGGTGGTAAACTATTGAGAGCTATAACACTACGTATGCAGAAGGCGTTGCGCCTGTACTTTGTCGATGCCAATGGTACATGAAGTAGAGGCCGTTTTCTTAGGTTTTTAAATTAGTGCGAAGAAGTATTTTGCTTAGTTGTTCGGGACAATCAACTGAGCCGTTTGCGATGTTCACTAAAAAAACAGAGATCACTGATATTACGCCTTATCTCCAACGGTAAGAAATGATATCGCTTACGTGTGTCGATGTTCATAGTCGACTGAGAATTGCCAGTCTTGAAGTCTAAGTAGGTACCACAAAAATTTCCTCTGAATAGACTCAATACGAGATTTGAAAATCTCATATTGAGGGTTCCATACTTGAGAAATGTACTCAAGGTGGCTACGTACTTTATACTTCATATAAAGAACTTTTAATGGTTTTACGGAACGAAAGCTAGAACAGGCTCTAATAATGAAGCCCAAGGCTTTGAACGCCTTGTTGACAACTGTTTCTATATGATCATCAAAAAGCAGCTTGCTGTCGTGTACCAGACCAAGATAGGGATCTTGATGTGGTACACGGGTTCTCTATCGTACTACCTAACTTTTTATTCATAATCTAAAGTGCCATAATTTTTTTTGTCCTAATCATCGTTTGTCCGAATGATAACTTACCCGAACTTGATGACACATAATATCACATGCCATAAAATTGAAATCCTTAAATACAATATGCCCTAAACCCGTTTGTCATAAATATTACAATCAATAATATACAAAAGACTTAAAACCGTTTTCAATACTAGTTAAAAATCCTAAATTCAAATTATTCAATGTTTTGATCTTAATAATATTTTCAAAACAAAGGAGACAGTTTTTTTTAGGCCCTCTTCGATGTTGCGTATATTCATATTACTTACACCAAAAAAAAGTAACCATTTTAATATAGTAGTAAACGAAACATTACATAGAAACGAAACCGGAATCTTAAAACCATAATAAATAAGTTATATTATGATATTTTTTTGCGAGTCAAATCATTCCTGTTGTGGTCAATGCCATTTGACAGAAAATACTTACGTAAATAGGGGCGTTTTTCTGTTTACAAAAAAAAAGTATGGTATCCATTGGTAATAATATCTGCTTTAATTAAAATAGAATATATATTTAGAATTTAGTAAACAAAGAAATAATATTAAACTGTGAGCTTTTTAATGCTATTTTAGAGGTTTCCGCTAAAATCTTTTAGATGGTAGGTACCTATAAAACCCGGTGTGGGCGCGTTCATTGAGGCGGCGAGCCGCCCACTACCTGAACGCGCCCCAAAAGGTGGTAGCCGTAAGGCTAGCCCGGGGCTACCGCACGATCTCCCGCGAGGCGGCGAGCCTCCTTGCCGGATTGCCGCCATGGGATCTGGAGGCAATAGTCCTCGCGCGCCTACATGAATGGCGCGCGGAGGCGCTACGCCGGGGGGAAACTCCGCTGCCGCGGCAAATTGTCGCTCAGCGGACAGACTTCCGGCGGGATCTCATGGCGACATGGAGAGAGCGACTGTCGCAACCCCGTGCAGGGCACGCCACGATAGTGGCGATAAGTCCCCTCTTTGAGGAGTGGCTTGAGAGACGCCACGGCGTCCTCACCTTCCGCTTGACGCAGGTCCTCACCGGACACGGAGTGTTCGGGAGGTTCCTGCACCGAATCGGGCGGGAGGAAACGCCCGGATGCTTCCATTGTGAGGATCGACCGGAGGACACGGTGGAACACACGGTGGAGGTGTGCCCCGCGTGGGCGGAGCACCGCCGTGTCCTCGAAGCGGCGATCGGCGGCGGCGACCTCTCGCGTCCGGCCCTGGTGCAAGCCATGGTCCGGAGCGAGACGGAATGGGACGCCGTCACCTCCTTCTGCGAAGCAGTAATGCTAGAGAAGGAGGTGGCGGAACGTGAGAGGGAGAGAACCTCTCAACGTCCCGGCCGCCGCGGGAGACGCCCCGGGCGTCGGGGGCCACCACCACGTGGCCCCCGGCCACCGTAGGCGCGGGCCTGTGGACGGTGGGCTATGGGCTAGCCCGCCGTCCGTCCGTCTCATGACGACAGGCCGTGTCAACGGCGCGTTCGAGTTCCACGCGCGCCTCAAAGAGAGTCAGCAAAAGGGAAGGGGTCCGTAAGGACCGATGCCTGCCGGGGTTGCGGGACTATTCGAAAGAGATACCGTGGCCCCGGAACACAAAGGGCGATGAAGGAACATATGGATGGGTTTTAGTCAGTAAAAGTCTGACACTCCCTCCTGCTCCGCCCAGAGCGGGAGGGGTTATTTGATGATTTCCCATCCGAAAAAAAAAAAAAAAAGGTAAGTACCTATGAAAAATCATCATGGCACGGAACGTTGTAAATCCGTCTTTTTGGTGGTTGACAAATGACTTCATTTGACATTTACTCTTTCCGTTATTTTGATTGTTGTGAAAGTGTTTCTGCGATTTTTTCGCATATAATAAAAACTATTTTATAAAAATGACATCTGCTGGTCGTTGTGTCAATTGTGCAGTAAGATTACAACGCAATGTGCGAATACAATTACTTTCAGAGACTGGTACAGACGTGTTATCATTATTGTTTATTGTTAGATTCACGTTTTCATTTTCGAATTTCTCATCATTCCGGTTAGACATGGCGTAGCTAATATTTCCACTGTTATCTAGAGATTATAAGGAAGAAATCTATATACGTTTCATTAACATCTGCTACAATTTATGTGGGGGCCTGTTCTCCAAACAAAAAAAAATTGTCTCCTTTGTATTACTAAGCTTGTGCTATGAACTTCTCTCAACAAAACACATTTTTATACAATACTAGCGGCCCATCAGGTGGGGTGGACATTTTAATAAATATAGCTTATGTTACTCAAGCATAATGTAGCATTCTAATGGTGAAAGAATTTCTGAAATCGGTCCAGTAGGTATGCTAATGCGGAATAATACGTAGAGTGGTGCTCTGCTGCGGCGCTACCCGGCGTGGACGAGAGCCCCCGACTTCAACCCCCACACCCCACTCCTCGCCCCCCCGCCACTGTTACAGGGTACACCGGCCGGCCTGAAGGAGTTTCAAAAGAAAAAAGTCAGCTAATGATCATGTTAACTTGTTGCCCAATATTTTACATTACAATTTCAATAGACGTTATTTTGAGTCGTGAGAAGCGGATGTTCCCGTCGTCGTACATGCGCGCACAGGCCTCACGTAATGTCACGAACCCGACGCACTGTAATCACTGTCAGCTCAATTAATTATAATGATTGCATACAATAACGGACAATGAATATGAAACGCCTTTTAATCGACGTGAGCGTTTTTTTAATAATACATATTATGGTCATAACAGTTGGTGCGAGTGTTGTGTTACTGGCGATACGAACACCGAAGTTGATAGAAGTAGAGCGTGGACCACGTGCCCTGATAAAAACTATGTATTTTAAGAAAATTAGATACCTATCCCACAGATAGTCTTTTTAACTTAAGCAAATTACTCTCAGTACGAAAACTATACATAGTTTCAAGTTATTTATTTCATAACAAAATACATTTGTGTACACACAATAAGCACATTAACAATTATAATATAAGTAACCTCGTTCCTCACCCATCATCGAAATTAGAACGTCTGTTAAATTAAAAATACTAATTTTACAAATATTAATATTCTTATTGATACAGATCAAAGTCCCCAGCAGAAAATGCTACAAAATACATACATTCAATGTCAAAATATTAAGAAAAAAAAAAATAGCAACGATTATAAAAATGTCAAAGAGCAAAGGTACACATATTTAATTTAACTTTAATTGAATTATTAATTGACTTTTTAAGTTTTTCTGTCATTACAATATTCGAACTAAACTAAACGTGCTATTCGTTCAAACTATATTAAAGAAACACAAGACCCTACCTTTTTTTTCGGGTGGGAAATCATCATAATATGACTCCTCCCGCTCTAGGCGGAGCAGGAGGGAGTGTCAGACTTTTACGGACTAAAACCCATCCATGTTCCTTCATCGCCCTTTGTCTTCCGGGGCCACGCTATCTCTTTGGAACAGTCCCGCAACCCCGGCAGGCATCGGTCCTTGCGGAGCCCTTTCTTTTGCTGACTCTCTTTGAGGCGCGCGTGGAACACGAACGCGCCGTCGACAAGGCCTGTCGTCATGAGACGGACGGACGGCGAGCTAGCCCATAGCTCTCCGTCCACGTCTCCCGCGGCGGCCGGGACGTGAGGTTCTCTCCCTCTCACGTTCCGCCACCTCCTTCTCTAGCAATACTCATGTTTCCCAGAAGGAGGTGACGGCGTCCCATTCCGTCTTGCTCCGGACCATGGTATGAACCAGGGCTGGACCCAAGAGGTCGCCGCCGCCGATCGCCAACAAGACCCTACCTTACGATGCATCTTAACTAGCAAAACGAAGTAAGTATGCTGTTACAGAAGTCCCCCGAATAGAAACTTTGGTTGCCTCCAGGCAATTTAATACATGGTCTGCTCAGTTATATAGGTAATAGAATAGATGAAGAAATATGTGTATTTAGAACCAATATTATGATTGCAAAAAAAATACTGAAATGGATCAAACCACTTACTTGTAAGGAAATGGACTCTTGAACCACACACATACACATGCACACACACACTCGCACACGCACTTTACCTATGCCAATCTTGTCTACTTAGGATATATGAATATTTTTCTTTCTTTTGTTATGGAAGAGCGGAGTCTTCTAATAGGTACTGGCATTGTTTGCTTAAAAGAAGGCTCCAATCACAAAGTAATCTACAACCCGAACGACCCGAACCCGTTCTAATTAACGACCCGAATGGCGCAGCGGTAGTGAGGCTGCCTTACGTTCTTAGGGTCGGGTTCGAATCCCGGTCGGAGCAAATGTTTGTGTGATGAGCATGGACATTTGTTTCCGAGTCATGGATGTTTATATGTATAATAAGTATGTATTTACAAACAAAAAGTATATTTGTAGTATATCAACTATCTGGTGTCCACGACACAAGCCTCGTTGCTTAGTGTGGCACTAGGTGGCGCTGTGTGTAATGTCCAGCAATATTTATATTTATTTTATTTTAATCTTGTTGAAGAAATAAACAATTAAATTTATTGATGTACGTGATGGTGCTGTGCACACTGAGGAGCATTTGTTTTCACAGGGACGTTTTGTCGACGCAATCAATGGCGGTTCACTACGAGTGTGGCGGCGACCACACCTGCTGAGGCTCGATCATCACCATCGAGGGAGGATCATTTTCATTCGGCTAAAAGGTTTTCTTTTTATTTCCATCCGTTTCAGGAATCATAACGTATTCGAGCGCCGTTTCCCATTAACGCGTCGTTGAGAGCGCGCACTCTGAGCGGATCAACGGTAGCGGAGCGACCAGAGAGCGTCTGCTTTCTGGCCTCGGACACGATGTTAGCGGGAGCGGGAGCGGGACGGCGGCGGCGGCGGCGCGGGGAGCGGAGCGGCAACTCTGTACCCAGTCTCGAAGCCAGCGGGCAGGTCGCGCAGCGCTAGAGCGGCGTAATGTTGTATTACGAGATAGTATCTTTGTTCGCGAATGAAATGTCTAAACAGCGACGACAACATATTTTTGATACTAATTCCTTCCTAAAGTTTGATTTATTGTGGGCAAAAGAAGATGTAATTCTACAGCTCAACACTGCGTCAATACAGACGCGCGGGCATAGCTCGTTCGCCACTCACCGCTCGTACGCCGCCGCCGCTTGCTGCCCGCTCCCCGCTCCCGCTGACTTTGTGTCCGAGGCCTAACAAACGAGCGGAGGGAGATCGGTCAGTGGCTCGTCTTAGGGGAGGAGTAGGGAGATCACATTAGCATATGACTGACGTGGTGACAATCGCTATGTGCACGGACTCGATTGCCTTGAATTGGTTAATCAATAGAGTGCAAGAGTGTATATAGTAGCGCTCGTGTAGCCTCGGAGTTCCTCGCGAGCTCGTTTCCGTGTCGATTCTTTTACGAGACTTCTCCGGAGAGACATAGAGAGAGCTCTTTGTTGAGAGAGTACAATTGTGAATTGTGATTGCGAATGTATGGTACCTATTTATTTATTTAAGGACATCCAACAAAGCATACACCAAAAATACATGTTTAAGAACTCATGTTGAATTTAACATTTTATAGTGTAGCCTTAATTAAAGGCTGCCTCGGCATGCATTATATATACCTATTTTACATTAGCAAGCATGCTCGTCTTTTTACATGTAACTTTTTGTATGCACAGCGGCAATGTTGTGTTTGCCACACATAATACACGGAGGAATCTGTCTAGTTAAATGAGAGCCATGACATGCAAACATCTGTTTACAGCACATAACACAAGCGGCTCGAGCCGGAGCAACGCTCACTGGCCCGTACGAGACGCGTGTACGACACGCGCGTCTTATACATTCTCATACAGTATGTACTCGAGACAGGAGCCGGGGGTGACCGCTGTGAGGGAAGTAACAGTAACAAGACGGTCTTACCGAGGTGCGCAGGCGCGTGCGGACTGTGGCAGGTGAACCCGTGTGTGTAGACCAGCTGCAACAAATAAACAAGAGCAGTGAGTGGACACCTCGACTCTGTACACTCACTCCGAGCCACCGCCTCCACCTGCTCTGAGTAAACAACTCCATCCATATTAATTTCATGTTAATGTTTCAGTTTGAACGAGTAAACACTTTGTGAAGAAGTCAAGCACAGCCACTTGACACGTAAATTAGGATTGATAAATGATGTTTATGATAAATGATGTTTATTTTGCAAGTAGGTTTTTACAAACACTTTTACACGTCATTTTTTTAAACTAGATGGGGCCGGTGTTTCGTACCTGACTACTCTGAGAAGAAACAGCCGAAACAAACTCAGAGGTCATAGTCTCTTTTAAAGTCCAGACAATCTTGCTCAATTCACATGAGGACTATGCAGATTAGTGTCTGAGATGGTCTTTTGAAGAAAGAACCATACAGATTTGAGTGGACCTGTCCAGTCAGTGCAAGCATTTGTCAGTTAACGTGTAGCTCGACTTATAACTCAAGGAGCTCAACGAAACGACGAACAATACCAAAGAAAGGACATTTGGGTAGGTCGCTTAGAGTACTCAAACTGCCAGACAGTTGTGGGAAAAAATAAACAAAAAATATAAATGTGACCCACATGGTCCCCACATTCACAATAATCATATAAAATTCATAACAAGTTCTATTCAAAAGAAAGTAAATAAAAATCACAAAAATCATTAAAAGTCACAATAATGATAAAAAAAAAGTAGAATACTTAACAAAATAAGTATTCATGTCAAATCAGTAAATGTCAAATAAAATAATAAAAAAAGTAAAAAATTATAAAATACATGTCAAAACATTAAATGTCAGATTGTATAAAAAAGGAAAAAAATATATATATATAAAAGGAAAAAAAATAAAAAAGGATAAAGGAATAAATAATAAACAAGCGAAGTCCGAAGCTTCGACATTCACAGAGCAAATTTCATTGGAGCAGCTTAATCCCAAGCCTTTTTATCTTCGAGATAGTGATTAACATGATAGTAGGCTTTCAGGCACAGCTTCCGTTTTATAAACGATTTGAATTTATTTAGGCTTAGTGCTTGAATTTGGCTTGGAAGTTTATTGTAAAAACGTATACATTGGCATCTGAACGTACCCCCTATTTTTTTGAGCCTCGTTGCAGGAACAACAAATTTGTGTTTGTTCCTCGTATTTATGTTGTGGATATCACTGTATTTTTTAAACAAATTAATATTTTTGTGTGCGTACAAAAGGTTTTCATAAATAAATTGAGAAGGCACAGTAAGAACATTAATCTCTTTAAATTTTTCTCTGAGGGAGTATCTGGGACTTAATTTATAAATTGAACGAATTGCCCTTTTTTGCAAAACAAATATTGTCTGAATATCGGCGGCATTGCCCCACAAGAGAATACCGTACGACATCACGCTATGGAAATAACTAAAGTAAACTAAACGGGCTGTCTCTAAATCAGTTAACTCACGAATTCTTCTAACGGCGTATGCTGCATAGCTAAGTTTTTTTGATAATTTGTCTATATGCGGGCCCCACTGAAGCTTGGCATCCAAAGTTATGCCTAGAAACACTGTGCTATCCTGTCACGGTCGCCAAATGTGCGGGAGATGATTGAAACGGAAGACTTTCTTTGTTGAAATATTATAATTATTATAATAATTACAAAGTTATGCAGAATGGCCGAGCGGGGCTAAATACAACAGTTTTCACGTGTGTGCTACCCGGTGGCTAGTCGTTCCGAATGCGCGAGCGTGAGCGCTCGCTGTTTATATAGTGGCCGGCGGCGGCGGTCGCCCGCGCCGCGCGGCTCCCTGCGTCTCGTTCCCCCGCACGTCTCCCGCTGCGTGCTCGTCCTGCGCGATGCGCCGGCCGGAAACGGACGTTGTTTGAAGGCGCTGGCGTTTCTCCGCTGCGCGCCTCTAGGTTGGTACACCTTGCGCGTGTACATCTTCCCAGCCTTGAAAGAGTTAGCTTTCAACAGGTTCCTCAGGTTCTTCTTCACCCGGCAGCCTGACGATGTAGTGGATAGCTCTGCGGACTGTTCCTTTGGATGTGTAGATATCTACCACCCGGCAAGTGTTGTCTGCGCCCGTGTGGAGACGTGTAATGCGGCCTAGCCGCCAGCGTTGCGGAGGCAGATTCTGGTCCTTTATTAATACCATCTCTCCAACCCTTGGCCCGGTAGACCCAATTTTCCATTTAGATCGCTGCTGGAGTTCTGCTATGAACTCTTGAGACCATCTCTTCCAGAACTCGAGGCGTAGCTTGCAGATGAGGTTGTACTTCGGTCTGGAGTCTTCAGCCTGAAAAGAGGGCACCGACGTCAGTGGCCGTCCGATTAGGAAGTGCCCGGGGGTCAAAGGGTTTAAATCAAAGGGGTCAGAAGATAAAGGGGAGAGAGGGCGAGAATTTAGGATTGCCTCTATTTGTGTGAATAGAGTTGACAACTCCTCAAAAGTAAGAGACACATTAGCTGCCGTTCTTTTTAAATGATATTTAGCTGCCTTTACGCCTGCCTCCCAGAGCCCACCAAAGTGCGGTGAATAAGCTGGACTAAATTTAAATAAAATGCCTTCGTTGGCCGTATAGTCAATGACTGAGTCACGACTGGAGCGTAGCACCTTACCTAGTTCATTGTTTGCCCCCACGAAGTTTGTGCCATTGTCGCACCAAATCTCATAGGGCTTACCTCTGCGCGACACAAATCGTCGCAAACATAAAATAAATGCTGATGTAGTGAGGTCACTCACCAGCTCTAGGTGCACAGCTCTGGTACTTAAACAAACAAATAGTCAGAGGTAACATTTACTTATTCGATTACCTCTTCCCTTTTTACTAGAGATTTGAAACGGTCCTGCGAAGTCGGTACCAGTCGAGTGGAAAGGGAAAGTAGGCCGCATCCTAGCTGATGGTAGGTTGCCCATTATAGGCTGTATAGTCTTACCACGAAATCTAGTGCATACAATGCACTATTTATTTCTTTAGTTTGTAGTGGACCATATAATTTAGTTTTGTTCCTATCATTATGTAAAAACCGCAATACATAAGCTAACACGCGACTTAAATGATTAAACTTAGAATAATTATTAAAATTGATGATAGAGTTATGACTGTCATCATGAGAATTTGTTTGTACATGAACCTTTAGTTCAGGTAAGTCCACGGACTTATGTGGTTGCTGTGGCCAAGCAGTTGATCCCTCCTTTAAGAAGGAGGGTCCTTCCCACCACAAGGGTTCAACCTGCAGACGCTGAGGATCAACACCTCTAGAAGCAAGATCTGCAGGGTTAAGGTGAGTGGGAACATGCCGCCAAGTAAAACCCTGTGTCAACTCATTAATTTCAATAACTCGATTGGCTACAAATGCTTTTAAAAGATTTGGTTGCGAATTTATCCAGCCCAGTACTACAGTTGAGTCGGTCCATATAACCTTTTGTGTTATCTTATGATATCTAATGGACTGGATTACCTTTGTGGACAACCTAGCACCAAGTAATGCGCCGCACAATTCAAGGCGAGGTATGGTCAAAGCCTTCAGCGGTGCAACCCTAGCCTTCGCACACAATAACTTAACATGTACAATATTGTCTTTACTAATAGACCGTAGATAGACACAAGCTCCGTACGCTTCCTGGGAAGCATCTACAAAACAATGTAGTTCAACAGTTATAGGAATATCACATAGTACATACCTAGGCAAACTAATTTTTGACAGATTATTAATATTTTCTGCTATTTTTACCCACTTTCTTTCAATGTGGGGTGGCACAGGATCATCCCAGCCTAACTTTTCATTCCACAATTGTTGTAAAATAATTTTAGCTTTAATTATACATGCACATAGCAGCCCTAATGGATCGAATATTTTGCAAGTTAATGATATGATAACCCGTTTGGTAAGTTTCCTACTGCTATCCATATCTACAGTAAAATGTAAAGTATCTGGTGACGGAGACCAGTTTAATCCTAAAACTGTGGAATATTTACTAAGATCAAGAGATTGCGAAGTAGTCTCTGTTTGCAATGCCTGGGGACAGTTTGTGCGTATTTTATGAAGAGGGAAACAGGCTGAAGATAAGATTTTAGTGACGTCATCAAATATTTGTTTGATTTCCTTTTCTGATTGACATCCTGTATTTAAATCGTCCATGTAGATATCATGTTTTAAAATATTTGAAATTAATGGATTATCACATTCATGAGCTAATTGAAAAAGACACCTGGTGCTCAAGAAAGGTGCAGATGCTGTCCCATAGGTGACAGTGTTTAACTGCAAGACCTTTATAGGCTGAGAGCAATCATCTCTCCATAAAATAATTTGTAGGTGTCTCTGAGAAGGATCAATTTCTATTTGCCTGTACATTTTTTGTATGTCCCCTGTTAAAACGTACCTATAGGTTCTAAATCTTAATAAAATGGAGAATAAGTCATCTTGTAAGACTGGACCAATATACTGAATATCATTTAATGATTTCCCTGACGAAGTTTTCGCAGAGGCATCAAAAACAACACGTAACTTAGTTGTTTCACTTTGCTCTCTTAATACTGCATGATGTGGTAAATAATATCCGAATGAAGGATGTTTAATTTCCTTTAAATGACCTAAGTTCTTATATTCTTCAATAAAAGCAGTGTAATTTTGTTTGAGCTGATTATTATTGTTTAATTTTTTCTCTAAATTAAGGAAACGCTTCCTTGCTAAGTGAAAAGAATCGCCTAGTGCCTGTTCAGGAATCTCCTTGAATGGCATTTTAACAGAAAATCGACCATTGGGAAGACGTTTCATATTTTCTAAAAAATGTACTTCACATAATTTGTCTTGGGGTGAAGTACTATCAACAAAATTAATTTCTTCTATTTCCCAAAACTTTTTAAGATCACTGTGGATTTCTTTTGTGAAATTACATGTCAAGTGACTACTAAGGCTACATTCTCCTAAACGTCCACTGACTAACCATCCAAATTGTGAATTTTGTAGAACAGGTTTACCTACACCCAGAGAAATACGCTTAGTCCCTACAATGTTCCAAAAAACATCCGCCCCTAATAACATATCAATATTAGAGGGATTATTGAACTTTGGGTCTGCAAGCTTGATATTTTCTGGTAAATTAAGTTCCTGAATATTAACAGGTGCACTCGGTAATGTACCTGTAATCTGTGGTACTATCAGACAATTTATTTTTACATTAAATGAATTTAATCTTGATTTTATTATTATATTGCAGCGCTCGGATATATTAAAAGAAACATTGTTAATACCTGAAATCCGTAACGGTTCAATTATTTTAGTGGACAGTCCTAACTTTTCTTTCAGGTTTTCTGTCACAAAAGAAGATTGAGAGCCTGTATCTAACAGAACTCTTACAAAGTAAGTTTGATTATTAAATACATTAACTACTTCTACAACAGCAGTACACAATAAAACCTGGCTGATAGATACAGCAGACAGTGATACCGGTTGTTGTTGAGTTGACGTAGAAGGTGCAGCAGTAGTTTGTTCCTTTTCAGAACTGCTGTTGCTCTTAGTTTTGTTTACATGCACTAAACTATTATGTTTGTGTTTACAAACTTTACATAAACTCTTCAAACGACAATGAAACGAGTTGTGACCCTCACGCAAACAATTTAAACATAACTTTAATTTATTAGCTTCCTTAAGCCTATCTTGAACATTCATATTATTGAATTTGAGACATTTGTAGATTCGATGACCCTGCTCGCTACAAATTAAACATAAAAGTTCACTTAAATTTTCAACTGAAGAGACAAAGGAATTAGATTTAACTAGTTGTTTATTTTGACTATATTTATCATTATTGTTTCCTTTGTCACATTGTTGTGATGTGACTGATGTTGTTTCTAATACATCAGCACGACTACGAATAAAGTTAAAAAAATCATTAAGTGTTGGTAAGTCAGGTAAACTATTCTTGTACTCTTCCCACTTTACACACGTACTGGTATCCAACTTCCCAGTTATAATAAATATTAATAGAGGATCCCACTGGCCAGTCACTAGACCTAAATTGTTAAGAGCTCTTAAGTTTTTAGAAATAATATCTATGAGATTTCTCAATTCTTTAACAGAGTCTTTATTTACATTACCAATGCTACATAGAGCCTTTAAGTGATTATTTACCAAGAGTTTTTTATTATTGTACCTATCATTGAGTAATTGCCATGCAACACTATAATTTTCAGAGGTAAACTCTAAGGATCTAATAACCTCAATAGCACCACCCTCTAGTGAAGATCTCAAATAGTGGAATTTATTTATATTTGGTATTGACTCATTACTGTGTATTAAAGAATGAAAGGTATCTCTAAACTCTAGCCATTTTAAATAGGATCCATTAAATGTAGGTAATTTAATTGTAGGCAATTTAATTGACTGTAAGCCATTTTGTTGACAGTTTGAATGGGAGCTTTTATTACTGCATGCATCACCAAACTTTTCTTTGTCAGACCTATTTTCTATAATATCCTCTATGATTGACATAACAGAAATAAATTTTGACTCAATGGACTCTCTTAATGTGAGTTGTTCCTCGGTGGCACAATCCTCACAAGTGTCTTCAATTAATGTTTGAATATCATTAAATTGTCTAAATAATTCTTGGCAATTTTCTAACCGTCTACCTAACTCTTTTAAATTTATAGTACTTAGAGAAGATTCTAGGTTTTTCATTTCCTGTACATAATCATTTAATTTAGTTAATCGCCCTCTGATATTACCGCGTTTCCTAATTAGTTCACTAAACTTGCACGCATCCTTGTCCATGATTGCACTAAATAAACTACACTAACCGAGCACAAACAATGAAATAAGTAAAATAAATGTGCATCAAACCAAACGCCCGGTTAGGCGTCACTCCAGTCGCAGCTCGCAGCCACGCGTTGAAACGGCAGGCACGCCGCACAGGCACCACAAGATGGCCGCTCTGCTATTCTACGACCGCGCCGACGCCGCGCCGCGGAGCCCTAGCCTAGTAGCCACGCGGTCGATGGGAGGCAGCGCGCAGACGCAGCCCGCCGATTTCCTGGAATTGTTCGGCAAATCTATTTGAAGCACGGATGCAGTGCAAGGCTATAAGCTTTGTTATTGGTGCACGAAACACGGAATAGGGGAATTTAGTACCGGAATATAAACACTAGATTATTAAACTGAGAGTTAAGTGCCTACACAGCGAATGCAGTGGCACGAATATAATATAACCCATGCGGGCATGCGGGACCTATAATTGTATGGTCACCTTAAACACTCCAAGTCCCAATACTAGTTAGGAATTACGACTAAAGTATTTTGACACACAACCCAGAGAATTTTAATTTACCACAATGCAATTGTGTTAGTTATTAGCTGCCCTTAACCTTGAGGATGCAGTATTATACTCTAAACACACAAACAAAAGCGGCGGAAATTGGGGACGGAAAAAAATAGGAACGAGCTCACTTCCCTCGGACTGACGACCACCTGACGCGATGCCCGCTGTACAGGTAGATCTTCGACAGCCGTAGTCGTGTAGCCTCCTCGTGTTCCCAGCAATTTCGCCTGATGCACGTGGTTGCGATGCCCGGTGAGCAGCGGCGGCGCCGGCAGTTTTTTCACGAAGCACGTGGCCGGTTCAAAGAATCCAGCACGCCACCCCGAGCCGCGGTTTTTTCTTTCTTCTGGTAGTTGTTGCAGATTCTTGTTGCACACGGTCGCCAAATGTGCGGGAGATGATTGAAACGGAAGACTTTCTTTGTTGAAATATTATAATTATTATAATAATTACAAAGTTATGCAGAATGGCCGAGCGGGGCTAAATACAACAGTTTTCACGTGTGTGCTACCCGGTGGCTAGTCGTTCCGCATAACTTTGTAATTATTATAATAATTATAATATTTCAACAAAGAAAGTCTTCCGTTTCAATCATCTCCCGCACATTCCGGTTTCAACTCTTCATCCTTAATTAGTACAATAGTTTCCACTTGTCTTACATGGGGTATCGTAAACTTAATACATTTAGTTTTTTTCTCATTTAGGAGTAGGTTATTAACATTAAACCAATTAACGACTTTTGCCAGGGCGCTATTAACATCATCCGTAACTAACTGCTGACGTTTGAGTTTAAATAAAAGAGAAGTATCATCTGCAAACAATACTAAGTCATGATTATCCTTTATGAGGTGAGGCAAGTCATTTATGTAAATAAGAAACAAAAATGGACCAAGAATTGAGCCCTGTGGTACCCCCATTCTTACTACGGATCCGGGAGATCTCTTCCCGTTAACATCAGCTCTCTGAATCCTATTACTCAAATATGAAATAATAAGATCCAGAGAGGCGTTACGGATTCCGTAGTGGTGTAGTTTCCTGATTAATGTTTCATGAAGAACGCAATCGAAAGCTTTAGATAAATCGCAAAAAATGCCCAAAGCATCGCATTTGTCCTCCCAGGCATTATAAATGTGTCCTAAAAGTTCAACACCGGCGGCATCAGTAGTTGAACGACCCCTTGTGAAACCGAACTGTTTTTTATGCAATAACTTATGTTTATTGAAAAAGCTTTGCATTTGTGCCAAAATTAATTTTTCAAAAATTTTACTAAAGGTGGGTAGTACTGAAATGGGTCTATAATTAGTGGGGTCTGATGTACTACCTGATTTAAACAATGGTATTATTTTACTATATTTCATTAAATCAGGAAACTCACCATGGTCAATACAATCGTTAAATATTACAGCTAATGAAGGAGCTACAATGTTTATAATGGATTTAGCAACGTCCACAGAATGACCCCATAGATCGGCGGTCTTTTTAACATTTAAGGTGTGAAAAGTTTTAATTATATCTTTACAGGTGACATATTGAAAATTAAATTCGGAATCACAGACTGAAACGTTTGCCCTAAGTAAAGACTCGGCAGCAGCAGCTGACGAGTTTAGCGATTTAGTAGTCGATATGGGAATATCCGCAAAGAAATTTTCAAAGGCTGTGGCAACTTGAGTGTCTGAATTCAAAATATTATCGCCAATAGCAAGGCTGTAGTCACTATTTCGGTTGCAAGACTTTCCCGTTTCGCTATTAATAATGTTCCATGTCATTTTAATAACATTACTACTATTTTTAATTTTTGAACTCAAGTAACGTGACTTTGCTATGAAACAAACTTTTTTAAATAATTTAGAATAATTCTTAACATACAAATTAAATTCTACAGTGTTTTCATAAGTCCGCTCTTCATACAGCTCATAAAGTCGTTTTCGACTCTTATGAATACCAATGGTGGCCCAGTCGTTGAAAGAAGCGTTATTATTTACAGATATTGTCTTAGGGACAAATGTGTTTTCAAATTGTGTGCAATACATACTGAAAAAATCGTTATATTGTTGATTTGGATCATCATTAACTGACAAAAGTGGTAGTTTAGATAAAAGTTTAGTTTTAAAAGTTTCCAGGCGATTTTTACTTTTTGGATTAATAATGATATCCTTTTTAGTGACTGTCTTGTTTACATTTGGAATTGTGATCAATTGCCCACAATGATCTGAATCTATTAAGTTAATAATTGCTTTTTGGGTGGGTATAATATCAGTGTAAATATTATCTAGGCAAGTGGCACTAGTTGGGGTTATTCTGGTAGGCTCGAGAAATTTGTTTTCAAGATTGTATGACTGAAAAAGGCTTATAATTTTTGTACATAACCCAGAATTTTCTAACAAATTAACACTTCAATACCCGCAATTACAGACACAATTAAAATAACAATGCACCGTGCCTCCAGAGGCACGGCCGGGAGCATACGGGTTAATATTAAAATCACCACAAATGATTACTGACTTCTTAGAACTACAGATTTTATGCAACACTTCATCCATTACCTTTTCAAAACAATCATACAACCCTGAAGGAGGTCTATACACACTTAATATAATAAACTGCTCCAATTCTATACAGGCTATTTCAACTGTTCGCTCAACAGATAGGCTGACAATATCCTTGCGGTCTTTAAATTTAAGATGATTATTTACTAAGATTAATGAGCCGCCATGTATAGCATTTACCCTGCTGAATGAACTACCAACCTGGTGATTACTAAAATTGAAAATTAATTGATGACATTTGAGCCAATGCTCCGTTACACAAAGAATATCTATATTGTTATAATTCAGGAATAGTTCTACTTCTAATTCTTTGTTCAAAAATCCTTGAATATTTTGATGAACCAGGTTGATACTATTAAAACTCTCAAAACATTCGCCTGATTTATTATCTGGCTTCCTTATAATATTGCAAGAGGTCGTCTCTGTTGTCCCATTTTCTAATTTAAATGATTGACTGATTCATTCATTATGATCAAACTATTGGCACAGTGATTTAATTGAGTATTGCATTGTTCAACAGAGGCAACTTGATCAGCCAAATTCTTGGCTGTAATAGAAAAAAAGTATGATAGCGACTCAGCTACCTGTCTTTTCCAATAGTTTGAAAGATAGCACCTGTCTACAAGATATCTATCTTTTGTCAAATAAAAATTTTCACCAATATAATTGTTAATGTCAATTAAATTAAATACATTACTATTAAATGACAGATTATGCAATGTTTTATTAATATTATATCTAAAGTAATTTTCTTCCTGTGGCAAACTTTTACTATATGGAAATATGAACATTACAATTTTTCTTAAACTCAGGTCACATAATGATCTATAATATTGGAGTAATTCTCCTTTATTCACAGTACCCCTATTACCAAGAAATATTATAAGTATGGAATCCTGGTTGAAGTTGTAATTAATAATTTTCCTCATGATGTCATATATCGGTTGGGATATAATTATGACATCATGAGGAATTGGTTGGGATTGGTTCATGTTATCGAAATCGGCTAACCCCAATATACCTGCAGCAATCTGTGTGCCCTTTCCTCTCGTCCCAAGCTCACCCCGAGCCCCGCGCCCCTCTGCAATGTCACAATATATAATAGTCGAGCCCACCTGCACCTGCACCTGGCGCGAAGGTTCCTTACATTCGATGGGTGACGACACAACTTAACCTCTCGCGCCTATCCACTAAAGTTCGACAACACGCAAATAGTTCCATCCACGGTTTGAACACCACCAAACAGTGACCACACGAAAATGGACCCAATACAGTTCTCAACTCTTAAGAAAAATGAAACTAGATGAAGTTTGCGTCACAAAATTGTACAAGTTTTAAAAGCCCTCCCTGCCGGTGAGAGCTCGGCCGGCTCTCGACTCTCCACCGGGCGGCGCGGTGCGTCAGGCACGGCGCGAGCTGGCGCGAGGTTGCTGTTTGTACTCACAACAGCGCTGGGATTGGGTTAAGTTTTGGGGGTGCGAAAGTTCACAATAAGTATAAACATTTTTTTAATTTAAATAACTATTTTATACAGAGTTATTTGTAAAACACCGACAACCTCTCAGGACTATGTTACTAACATCATAATCAACAACTTTTGTTCTATGACTTTTAAAAATTCGTCATAATATTTTAGTTCATTAGATTTACATACAAAAATTAAAATATTTAAATTGAACGCCCTAAATGTTACGGAGTCTATGCGAAGCAAAATAAAACGATGGTACAATAGCGAGGGTAGCTGGGTTAGGCGGCGGGGGCGCCTGAACTTGACCTATTTACGGGCGGCCCTCAGTCGGTCGTTCGCCTTGATGCGTTTGTTTTTGGTAAATGTATGTTTTGTAAAAAGTCATAAAACAAAAGTTGTTTATGATTTTATTTATTTATTTATTTTATTCAACTTACAACTATCATTACAGGTAATCTGATGATGATAGTAATACAGTCCTGCAAGGTTGTTGGTGTTAGAAATAACCCTCTATACATTATAAATACTATTATGATTAAACTAGCTTCTGCCCGCGACTTCGTATGCGGATCCTGTTGCTTATGCCAGCGACAACGGGGTAGTCAAAATCGAAGATCTGAATCGTCTGTTGTCGAATTCTAAGAGCCCGGAGACGGAAAACAACGGGATGCGCGAGACGATTCGAGACGTTCGATCTTTCATTTTAATGCAACAGGAAATGCCCATCAGACTAAACAACTTTTGCTAAGATGTCATTCCTAAGTATGTTGTAGTGTCGCTGAGCTTTGGAGTTCCACAACAGGTGTTCGGTCAGTCGCGCATCATATTCTTTACTGGTCTCTAGAGACCTGGATGTAGATGCGTAGATACGCTGAGAACGCAGGCGTGCTTCGCGATCCAAAGAGGTTGCCACGGAGCGAGTTGCAACCTGATGTTCTCGAACAGCATCAAGTTTGTCCTGACGCTCTTCGGTAGATTCTCTCAATCTTTTAGCTCCTTTGGAATATTGGGAAAGATTTGACCTCTTTCTAGGCATGGTCATAGTTTTATTGTGAAGATACCTTATCAATTAAAATCTAAGTGACTGCTCCCCTGCGTTACAGGGTAGGCTACCGTGTCATGAAGATAAATGGAAAAGGAAATAAAACACTCAAATAACATAAGCCCGAAGGCATAATTATGTATTCGATAAAATAAAAAAAATAAATGGGAGTTTTCGCCAGTAGAGTCAAATTTTCAATGATATACCATCGTCATCGAAAATCAGTCCTAAACTGTTACCGCCTTCACCGCGTCGAGTTACTCCCAGCTTATGTTATTTTATAAATTGTACATTGAATATGTTTCTGATCTTCGATTTTTATAAGTCAACAGGAAATGCCCATCAGACCGAACAACTTTTGATAAGATATCATTCCTATGTGTTATGGTGTAGCTGGGCTCTTGGAGTTATACAACAGGTGTTCCAGATCTTCAAATTTATTCTCTCAGCAGAAAATGCTCATCACATGTAACAATTTTTGCTAAGGTACCATTTTTGTATCTCTTACAGTTTAGCTGGTCTGTTGCGGTTCTGCATCAAGTTTCCAAGATAAATTATAGCCTATATGTTGCCCAAACTTAATAACTATACAACAACAAAAAACATTCAAATCCGTCCAGTAATTCCGAAGATTAGCGTGTACAAACAAACAAACACACACATAAACAGACACTTTTTTTTTTTATTCGTGCTCTTTTACTGTTTCTAAACCGGGGGGTTTAGAAACAGTAAAAAGGCACGAATCCAATCATTCATTCTTCAGTCAATCATTTCTTTTTTAATATATTCAACTAGCTGTTGCCCGCGGCTTCGCCCGCGTGCAGTTCGGTAACTGTCCCACTGAATCATACTAAAGGGATAAATAGTGTCCTACCTGTTAATCCAGGTTATAAACTATCTATGTGCCAAATTTCATAATCATCACAATTTATTATTATCATCACGATCAGCATTACTGACACAACCACCATCACTATCAGAACCACCATCATTATCACAATCACCATCATTATCACAACCTCCAGCATTATCACAATCATTATCACAATCACCATCACTATCACAGTCACCATCATTATTACAATCACCATCACAATCAACATCACTATCACAACCACCATCATTATCACAATAACCATCACAATCACCGTCACTATCACAGTCACCATCACAATCCCCATCACCATCGCCATCACCATCACAAGCACCGTCACTATCACAATCACCATCAAAATCACTATCATAATCACCATCATCTTTATCACAATCATTATTAGCGTAATCACAAATATTATCATAATCACCATCACTATCACAATCACCATCATTATCACCATCACAATCACAATCACAATCACCATCACAATCACCACAACCATCACAATCGCCATCATCACAATCACAATTACTATCACAATCACTATCATCATTATCACAATCATTATCATCGTAATCACAACTATTATGGACCATGATGATGATTGTGATTAAGATGTTAATCACAATCATCATCATCACAATCTCCATCATCGTCATCACAATCATTATCATCGTAATCACAATAATTAGCATCGTAATCACAATCATTAGCATCGTAATCTCAATCATTATCATCATAAACAAAATCATCATAATCACAATCGCCATTACTATCACAACTACAATCATTATCACAATCACCATTACCATCACAATCACCATCACTATCACAATTACCATCACCATCGCTATCACCATAACAATCACCGTCACTATCATAATCACTATCGCAATCACTATCATCGTAATCACAAACATTATCATCGTAATCACAATTATTATCATCATAATCTCACAATTGCCATCACTATCACAACCACAATCATTATCACAATAACCATCACAATCCTCAGTATCGCAATCATTATCATCGTAATCACAATCATCTTCATCATTATCACAATCACCATCACTGTCACAATCACAATCACAATCACCATTACCATCACCATCGCTATCACCATATATCAATCGGTTATATTATTCAATAAGTTACCTCTATAATTATATAAAAAGCGCTATCTACTCAAGCTCCTTTAAAAAACAACTTAAAAGTTTCCTACTGAATAAGTCTAGTGTCTTTATGCTGTTGAAGATCTGTAACGAAATTCCTATATTATGTAATTATGTTATATTTCATTGTTGTTTAATTTATGCATTGTTGTAATATTTTGGCGTGTGTGTTTTGTTTTTGTTTATGTAATTTTTTATTTTTATTTATACCGACCATGTAATTTCAGATACAATTTGTTGTTCATGAATAAATGACTAATGACTAATGACCATCACAATCACCGTCACTATCACAATTACCATCACAATCACCATCACATCACTATCAAAATCACTATCACAATCACCATCATCGTAATCACTTTCTATGATCTGAGGTAATCACAATCATTATCATCGTAATCACAATAATTTTCATCTTAATCACAATTATCATCATCACAATCTCCATCCTCGTTATAACAACCATCGCTATCACCATCACAATCACCGTCACTATCACAATCACCATCACTTACAATCACCATCACAATCACAATCACTATCACTATCATCGTTATCAAACTCATTGTCATCGTAATCACAATCATTATCATCGTTATCACAATCATCATTATCATAATCATCATCATCGTAATCACAGTCATTATAATCGTAATCAAAATCATCATCACAATCATCGTCAGAATTTTTACAATAATCATCATCATCATCGTAATCACAATCATTATCATAGTAATCACAATCATCATCATCACAATAACCCTGTATAGAAGTCGAACCCGCCATCTTCTGGATCTCAAAATAAATGCCATTTTCGTAATCAGCACCCTTGATAATCTCGGTATCGACACCCATATTGATTTTTCGACATTTCAACTCCATCGCACCCCAACAGGGAATGATGGTATTTCAGTTCCGCCACATTAAATCATAAAATCGTTGTTTTTGTAATACACCCGACCCAATTCACCATACAAACAATACCTGTGTTGAATTCCAGGCTTTGTTACCCCATTTCCCCGTTTAGGGGTTGAATTCTGAAAAACCTGAAACACAAATGTTAACTCATTTATCGATAGGAGTACTCCTGTTAAGTTTCGAATAAAGTAGTCTAACTAATCTTATTTCCCCCCTTTGGAGCCCTGTTTCAACCCCTTAGGGGGTGAATTTTGAAAAATATTTTCTTAATGTTCCCTTAAACCTCATAAAAACCTATGTGCCAAATTTGGAATCTCTAGACTCAGCGGTTTGGGCTGTGCATTGATTTGTATACTTTGCCACCCCATTTCCCCCTCTTAGGGGTTGAAATCTGAATAAACCTGAAACCCGTTTCTACTCATTTATCAATAGGAGCACTTCTGTGAAGTTTCAAATAAAATAGTCCAACTAATCTTGTTTCCCCATACAAACCTTGGATCCCCGTTTAACCCCCTTATGGGGTGAACTTTTAAAAATCCTTTCTTAGTGCACCCCTAGACTACATAAGGAACCTACTTGCCAATTTTGGAATCTGTAGACCCAGTGGTTTGGGCTGTGCATTGATTTTTAGACTTTGTTACCCCATTTCCCCCTCTTAGGGGATGAATTCTGAAAAAACCTGAAACCCATTTCTACTCATTTATCAACAGGAGCACTTCTGTGAAATTTCGAATAAAATAGTTAAACTAATCTTGTTTCCCCATACAAACTTTGGAGCCCCGTTTAACCCCCCTAGGGGATGAATTTTGCAAAATCCTTTCTTAGTGCACCCCTAGACCACATAAGGAACCAATGTGCCAAATTTGGAATCTCTAGACTCAGCGGTTTGGGCTGTGCATTGATTTTTAGACTTTGCCACCCCTTTTCCCCCTCTTAGGGGTTGAATTCTGAAAAATCCTGAAACCCGTTTCTACTCATTTATCAATAGGAGCACTCCTGTAAAGTTTCGAATAAAATAGACTGACTAATCTTGTTTCCCCATACAAACTTTGGAGCCCCGTTTAACCCCCTTAGGGGATGAATTTTGAAAAATCCTTTCTTAGTGCACCCTTAGACCTTATAAGGAACCTACTTGCTAAATTTGGAATCTGTAGACCCAGCGGTTTGGGCTGTGCGTTGATAGATGAGTCAGTCAGTCAGTCAGTCAGTCAGTCAGTCAGTCAGTCAGTCAGTCAGTTTCTTCTTTTATATATTTAGATATACAGACACAGTTTTTTGACTGTTTTAATATTAATGTAATAATAATAATGCTCTGACCGGCCGGCGGCTCGGACCCTGTTCCCAGCGTTGGTGGGCTACTATTTTTATATTTTTAAATGTTTTTATTTTTATATGGTGTTTTTTATAGAAATATTTAAAAATGTAAAAAATATGTAAAATAATGAATAAAGGATAATAATGATTAACTAACAACAAACTATAAAACCAGTGATAGCTCTAGGAGTGTCCGCCAAATAATATCTATTCTTTGTATTGAAATGTATAAGACTATGCACACTATACCGTTCCGACCGGTGTTGATACCGATCAACACCGTCACGTGCCAACACTTTCTTTTTTCAATTTTTGTCTGTCTGTCTGTTTGTTCTGGCTAACCTCTGAAACGGCCGGACCGATTTTGACGGGACCTTTACTGGCAGATAGCTAATATTATGAGGTCTAACGTCTAACTTAGCTTCTTATTTTGGAAAAGTAATTTGGTTCCGTGCAATAAAATTAAAACACTTCAAATTGGATCCGATTTAAAATTAAATTAATATTTTTTTTTATGATTTCACGCGAACGATGGTCGCGGGCAACAGCTAGTAAGTACTTATTATATTTTTCTTTAGTGCAAATATTTGGCCACGGTGGAAGTGCCGACATTCTGGGCTAACAAAATATAAAAATTATCTTGCCAGCGACTCCAAGATGAAGTGCAAATGAACTAAAAGAAAACCTTTGGTCGATAACATGACATGAAAAAATAGTAAATTGTACTATGTTACTAAACAATGTAGAAAAATGGGACGAAAATGTACACAGTAACAATTGGATCGACTAAACAATCCGGTGTAACTTGTAGCGGGCGACTCCGACTATGTTCTATTAGCTGAGTTGGTGTGCTGCCGCCGCCGGCCGGCATGCCGCTTTTCGTTGAGAGCACTATCACACACATCGTAATAATGTACCGAAGTCGCAGCGCTTACGTTGTGACCTGTATCATTTACCGGTGTGAGTACCTCTCACCTAAATTATCCAGCTATTGGATAATTTAGGTGTGAGGAACTCATATCGGTAAAAGGTTTGTTTCATTTTTCCTAGTCTCTATTGGCTGTCTAATACTCCCTGTAAAACCAATAGAGTTAATTAAAATGTTCATTTTGAAAGGCGTTGAAAACAAAACGCGGTCAGCAAAGTGTTTAAGTCCGGCTACAATATCTCTACAAAGGACAATGGCAGCCGCCCATACATTAATTTAGCTGAGATTAAATTATTGCGTCTTTAAATAAAAAATATCTTGTTTAACTCGGCGTCAACTTCTGAATTAGTTTGTGCAAGAATTTTTGTCCGCGAAGGCCGAGATAAATAGAAATTCAGTCATGAACTTTTGTAGGTTATGGCTATGGTAATTCCAATTCGAGGAAGATAAGGCGCAAAGCCACCGCGGCGCATGCTGTGCGGGCACGCGGCGCATTTTAGCTACGTGGATTCATTTGTTTCAGCACAATGCGCAAGTGTCTGCGACATGTTTATTACCAACAACCAACCAACAGGGCAAAAAGACTATTATCCCAAATCTAAAAAAAAGTAACTCGGTTTGACAACTATTGTCAAACCAAGTTATGTTTTTTTAGATTTGGGATAATAGTCTTTTTGTCCGTCATTAATTGAAAGTTATTCATTAATTTTTACACTACAATATTATTACCTCCCTTATGGAACACTTCTACTTAGAAATAAAGAGTATTGTTAATTCATTTACTCGGTTTAATTACGATAACAAACTAAAACTGATTATAATACAATAATGCTGTACTTACTGTCACTTGGCAGTTGGCAGAATAAATATAAAATGGCAACACTAAACCTCAATGAAAAAATCAAATAACTTTTCAATTATCTTAACTTTTTTATCCGGCCTTAACTAGTTAATGTGAAACTTTGAAAAAACGTAGAAAAATAGTGGAATTGCCTTCGTATATAAGTCACTTTTAGACGCTCAAATAAAATTCAGATAAGATCTCGCCATTGTCCTTTAGCGTCTTTTATTCCGTAATCTGTAAGAGTAGGTTAGTGAACCGACGACGCGCGACTCCTCTGGTTCAGATTAGTATCGCTCGCCGCCGACGCCGACGCCGACCGCCGCCGGAACCGCACTAGCCTCAGGTTGGCTCCGGACTGACTACGGGCGGCAAACAATCGCTACTTCACCATCTGACAAAACCAGGCGTTGCTATGACTTTTATTTAAACTGTTGTTTAAGGGGCCACTACACGCCAACGACCTTGAGTGAGTGGGAGGAGCTTAGTAATAGCGTCTACCCGTGCGTAAGAGTGGTCAGCGATACACTGCCGCCCGTCGCCCGCAAGAGCCCAGAGCATTTAGATACATTTTTTTTTAATAAATTAAAAATAATAGTAGTTATTAAAAAAAAATAAAAAGAAATAGGTAGTATAGTTTAAACAAATGTTGAAGAATATTTTATATTAATCAATATTATGTCAAAACAATGGACAACTTCGGAGATATCGCAGTATGTTTCGAAGCCTTTTCGGTTAATTATTGAATTAGGTCCAGATTTATTTTCATTGCATTAAAGGCATATAACGAAAATGTATTCTATGATTATTAAAGTATAAGATATTATGTGATATGAAAAAAATACTGTAATAGTCTATTCAACAGAATCTACAAATTAGAGCCCCCAAATCAGGTCTCCGTGAGTTTTTGCCAAAACATGCCTCGGGAGAATGATGAATACTAAATAAATAAAAAAAATATCTAAAATTCGCATTGTGATTATTGTAGTTGAGATAAGACCTATTTTTAACAAATAATTATTATTTCAGGCAACGAAGTAAAACTATACAATTTCAACAAGGTAACTTTGCAATGTCGCGTTTGTTCCCCTTAAACAGACGGTTAACATTGTAATGTAATAACTTAAACACACGGTTATCATTGTAATGTAATAACTTCAACAGACGGTAAACATTGTAATGTAATAACTTAAACAGACGGTTATCATTGTAATGTAATAACTTCAACAGACGGTAAACATTGTAATGTAATAACTTAAACAGACGGTTAACATTGTAATGTAATAATTTAAACAGACGGTTAACATTGTAATGTAATAACTTCAACAGACGGTTCATGATCATTCTCTTGCCCTCATCCCAATTAATTTGGGGGTTACGGTTACGGTTAACATTGTAATATAATAACTTAAACTGACGGTTAACATTGTAGTGTAATAACTTAAACAGACGGTTAACATTGTAATGTAATAACTTCAACAGACGGTTCATGATCATTCTCTTGCCCTCATCCCACTTTATTTGGGGGTTACGGTTACGGTTAAACTGACGGTTAACATTGTAGTGTAATAACTTAAACAGACGGTTAACATTGTAATGTAATAACTTCGTTGTTACATTGACATTCCTTTGAAAGTGTTTCTGTTCGTCCCACTCGACCGTGACTTATTCGTTGTACCCTCGCGAGGTATATAATAATATAATGTTACCTGGCAATGTTATTATTTGTGTAATTCACAACGTTTCATTAATGTGACGGAGTTGGCACAAAAAAGTTGAACGTTTGTGTGCGCTCTGCGGTGCGTTTGCGTATCACTTACAAACTTGTGATCAAAATACGTAAGCTGTTATAACTTTTTGTTTTTTCGTGAAGAGTTTTATCAGAGTTACGTTTATTTCGTCTACTCATAGAAACGAATTAACTGGAGAGTTAAAGCCGTCACTCAGTCTCACAGCGGTGGCTGTCAGGGGTGCCATTGCTTATAACATCTTAAAAAAAACGTTCAAGCGAGATTCAGTCAATCGGACATTTTTAACCGACTTCTAAAAAAGGAGGTTTCTCAATTCGACGTATATTTTTTTTTTATGAGTGTTCGCGGATAACTTCGACGTTTATGAAGATGATTATTGATTGATTGATGATTATTTTTTTGTTGGAAAGTAAATATTTCAAGGGTGGTACCATGGTAAGGAAACCAGGATCTGATGATGGCATTATAGAGAAATCGAGGGGAACCTTCGAAAATCGTACTGGCGACTAGTGCGTTTGTTCTTTTTTGAGCTCCAGCTGAAAGACGGTTGAGGGAACTCCTCAACGATTTAAAGCAATTACCTGGTGTTTAGGCTTGACTAATTTGTATTTATGAGAACTTTACACCTAGATGGGTTATAACTGTCATTAGGGGTCTGATGATGAAGACGAAGGACAGTCAAGGGAACTCCTCTATGTTTTACAGTAGCTACCTTGTGTTTGGACTTACTTCATTTCTATTGATGAGAACTTTGCACCCATATGAGTTATAAGTGCCATTACAGTTTTGATGATGGAGACCATAGACAGTCGACGGAATTCCTCAACGATTTACAGCAGTTACCTTTTGTTGGGCTTACTTCAAATTGAAGTTTGCACAGCAAATATTTGTATTATAGGATACATCATCTGCCTAGCCTTTTCCCAACCAGTATTTTACATGGAGCGACTGCCTATCTGACCTCCACAACCCAGTTAGTACCAGGTACCTAATACGATACCCCTTGGTAAGACTGGTTGTCAGACTTTACTACCTAACGACTGTCAAAGATCTACAAATGACAGCCAGGACCAACGGCTTAACGTGCTTTCCGAGGCACGGAGGAAACTCGGTATGTAATGGGTGGTCACCCATCCACAGACCAACCTAGGCAAGCACGGCTTAACCTAACGATCGACCCAAGCGGCTGTTATTATTTAGCCACGAGCTCCTCCTGTATTATAGGATACATTACAACTAAAAATGGAAAAATAAAAAACATTTTTGCAAAAAATAAAACCGACTTCAATAAAAACAAAAAACTGAAAAATAACTTTAGGTTCAGAAGTCGGTGACAAAAAAACTAAATCAATCACAAAAGTCACCGACTTCTGAAGCTAAAATTATTTTTCAGTTTTTTGTTTTTTTTAAAGTCGGTTTTATTTTTTGCAAAAAAGTATTTTTAATCCAAGCAATAATTTAAACTAATATTATACAAAGGAAAGATTTGTATTTTTGTGTGTATGTTTGTAATGAATAATCTCAAAAACTACTACGCTGATTTTAAAAATTCTTTCACCATTAGAAAGCTACATTCACCTTGAGTACCATAGGATATATTTTATCCCCTTACTTCCACGAGAACGGGAACTACGCGGGTGAAACCGCGTGACGTCCGTTAGTAATTTAAACAAGTTGTACAATCAGTGAAGTTGTACATTTTGTGTGGCGGCCGTACAGACAGGCGACACTTTACGAGCGATAACCCGAGGTCCCACAACACGTCCCACAGAAGGCGTGTAACAAATCTACTTGATCCTATTAAAATAAAAGGATAAGCAGACTTGTTCAATTAAATTTAATAGGCAAAGATACAGCTAGTTATATACTCTATAGTTTTATAGTTCACAGTTAGGAATCACGGGAGCAGGCGTCAGGGTAGCAGGTCGAAACCGGAGCAACCTTGAAGTTCAGCTCTGAAGCAGTAGAAACGGCGGCAGCGCAGATCTCAGAGTTCACCAGGACAGCTCTGCAGCAAGGCAGTGCAGAACTCAGGGCCAGACGTAGGACAGCCCTGCGAGACCAGTAGACGGACAGGCACGTAGTTAGCCTCCGAACATCGGGAGTAGAAGTCCCAGGAGTGTAATAGATATACAATTTATAGGGCAACATCAGTCCTGTCAAAATGACAGCAGCTCTAGCAGTTTCCGTGTCCGCAGGAGCATTAGACATAAGAACAAGACGTGTGTAATTAATAAAACTAGTTAATATCTTTAATCGCTTCTTATTTAAAACATCTAAACATTACATGGCGCAGTCGGAAAAGGCCTGACATCAAATAGCGAAACAAAATTGTAAGAACATATATTTTCTACTTAATTCCAAAAACTGGCTATGACCACGACGCAAATAAACTTGGACGCCGAGACTCAAAAAGAAGAAAATATAATGGCAGGAGTGGAGTACAGGATGCCGCAACCTTTAAAGCTTGACACAACGGAAGATCTTTTCCCTAAATGGAGATTATTCAAACAACAATTTAAAATTTTTGTGTCGGCGGCCGGATTGGAAAGGCTGAGTGAAACTAGAAAAGCAGCCATCTTGCTCAACTGTGCCGGGAATGAAGTACAAGAATTGTACTTTAATGTACTAAAAACAGAGGAAACCGTCAAGTACGACCAACTATTGAAGAGTTTGGACGAGTACTTTGAACCGAAACAAAACGAACTTATTTCAACATTTATATTTCACAAAAGATGTCAGGAAGACGGGGAGAATTTCGACTTGTTCTACACAGATCTAAGAAAACTCATAAAAACATGTAACTACAAAGATCAAGAAGAAAGAATGCTGAGGGATCGAATTGTCTTGGGTGTTCTCAATAAGAAATTACAACGAAAATTGCTGGAAGTCAATGACCTAAGTCTACAGAAAGCCGTTGACATGTGCAGAGCCTCAGAGTTATCTGGAAACCATATCAAGATGATGCATCAGCAGCAGCCTCTAGTAGCAGTGGATGCAGTACAGGCTTCACAATTCAAGAATGCGGAAGACAAATCAAAAGTTAAGTATAACCCCAGTAGTAAAGATGTGATGTATAATTGTAAAAAATGTGGGACTCGGCACAAGGCCAGAAATTGCCCAGCCTTTGGCAAGATATGTCATAACTGTAACAAGCCAAATCATTATAAAAAGGGATGTAAATTCATTAATGAAATTAGTACAAGTCATAACACGGAAACAGAGAACACAGTCTCTGAAGACAATAATGTGCATGACTTATGACTCATAAAAGTATGTCATGGTATTGGGAATACTCAAATAAAATGTAATGAGTGGATTTTAACACTAAGAGTACAAAATAAAAGGGTTGATTTCAAGTGCGATACAGGTGCTCAGGTTAATGTTTTATCAATAACAGACTATAATAAAATAGTCGATGATGAGATACCTGATTACGATTTTTTAAGTGACACTACATGACATTGTTACTTTTCTTTAACTTTGTGACATTATATGATTATTTTATATTATAATGACTTATCAATTTTTATTGCATTTTGACATTGTTTATTTTCTCTTTTATTGTTACTTAATTTTTGACATTATTTGATTAATTTACTTTACGACTGAAAAATGTTTAAGACTGACTAGTATTTGGATCGTAGTAATTTAGTTTTTATTTTGTAATTTATTTTATTTTGTAAATTTTATAAATTTGTACGCCACATTGGTGAAACATGGACGTACAAAATATCAATATTGTGTCATCCTGCGTGCTTAGTTTGCATGTATACGCATGTTTTAACAAATAAAATTATCTTTATCTTTATCTTTACCTAAATGGTCTGAGACTAAAGTAATCTTAGAAGCATTTGGGGGGGAACAAATTTATCCTGTCGGAAAGACCTTTAAAAGTAATAAGAGATAACCAAGTACATTTCACTGATTTCTATATAATAAAAAAATAAAGTAAAGCCGATTCTGGGACTAAGCACCTTAAGAGAATTAGGAATATTAAAAAATATAAGTAGCATACAGAATAAAGAAACAATTATTAATAAAAACTGTAAACTGTTTCAGGGAGTAGGACAGTTTGAGGAACCTGTGGAACTTTGTATCCAGCCTGGGACTAAACCAGTGGTAAAACCTCCTCGCAGAGTTCCTCATGCCTTGAAATCCCGGTTAGAAGAAAAACTAAGAAGCCTGGAGACTCACCAAATTATTAGCAAGGTACCACACCCAAAAAGTTTTGTTAGTAATTTAGTAATAATAGAAAAAAAAGATGGATCACTACGCATATGTTTAGATCCAAAAGACCTTAATAAAGCTCTGGTAAAAAATCACTATCTGATACCTACATATGAAGAAATAGTGTCAAAACTAACTAATAAGACTGTATTTTCAGTATTAGACTTATCTGATGGATTCTATAATATTAAGCTTACCAAGGAGTCTTCTGATCTATGCACTTTTAGTACACCTTTTGGAAATTATAAATTTTTAAGAGTTCCTTTTGGAATATCAGTAGCACCAGAGATTTTTCAAAGGTATAGTGAAAGAGCTTTCGGAGATATTCCTGGTGTAATAATCTATTGTGATGACTTGCTGATAGCTGCATCCTCTGAGGAGGAACATGATGTAATACTGAATAAAGTTTTTGAGCGTGCAAGAAAGTGTAATGTGAAATTTAATAAAAATAAGTTTCAGTATAAGTTACGGGAAGTCAGGTATTTTGGTCATATATTCTCCAAGAAAGGAATTAAAATTGATCCAGATAGGATAGACTCAATTGTTAAAATGAAAAGTCCAACAAATAAAAAGGAATTGCAATTTTTTTTAGGTATGGTTAATTATCTGCGAAAGTTTATTCCTAATTTAGCCAAGATGTTGTCACCACTAACAGAATTGTTGAAAAAGAATGTAGGCTGGTTGTGGACGGAAATACATGAAAAAATATGTAAGGAAATTAAAGAATTTATTACCAAAGCACCTGTTCTTCAAAACTTCAATAGTAATTTACCAGTAGTCATACAGTGTGACGCATCTAAGGATGGTCTGGGTGGTTGTTTACTACAGAATGGAAAGCCAGTAAGTTTTATTTCTAGAAATCTAACACCTGCGGAACAAAGATTTTCTCAAATTGAAAAAGAGCTGCTGAGTGTAGTCTGGGCTACCAAAAAGTTTCATTACTTTATCTATGGGACTAAATGTATAGTTTTAAATGATCACAAGCCACTGGAGACATTATTAAGAAAAAGTATTCATGAGATACCTTCACCCAGGCTCCAAAGACTTAAACTCAAATTATTGAAGTATGACCTAGAGTATAAGTATTTAAAAGGAAAACTAATGTTTATATCTGATTTACTTTCGAGATCATATTTATCAAACTCAGAGATCGATGAGTCGTATATGTATGAGGTTATTCGTTGTATAGGGTTATCCCAGTACTTGCAGTGTTCAGAAGAGCAAAAAAGAGAATTAATTTCTGAAACTGGTAAAGATGAAGAATTGTTACAAATTATAAAATACACAAAAGAAGGGTGGCCAGAAAATATAAAAAAATGTTCCAGATTCACTTTGTTATTATTATAAATTTAGAATAGATATCACGGTTGATGGAAAATTAGTATTTATGAACCATAGATTAATAGTACCTAAGAGTCTTAGGTTGTTGTACATGAAGATCTTGCATGAAGGTCATATAGGAATGACAAAAATGAAACAGTTAGCCAGAGAATTGTATTATTGGCCTAAGATGGATTCACATCTCGATAAGTATGTGAGAGAATGTTGTATATGTCAAACATATCAGAACAATAATGTAAAAGAACCTCTGTTACTACATAATGTGCCCGAATTACCTTTTTCAAAGTTGGGAATTGACGTCATGGATTTCAGAAAAAACAGCTATTTGGTAATTTATGACTATTAGTCTAAATGGTTGGAAATAAAATTAATACACAACAAGACTGCTAATAGTGTAATAAATGTATTATTAGATTTATTTTGTAATTTTGGAGTGCCCTCTGAAATAGTCTCAGACCATGTACCATTTGATTCTAAAGAGTGTAGACATTTTTCACATGAATGGAATTTCAAATTTACTTTTTCCAGTCCTAAATACCCCCAATCAAATGGAATGGCAGAGCGGGCGGTACAGATAGCTAAAAAAATGTTGTTTAAATGTAGGGATGATAATATAGATTATAGAATTGCCTTGTTACAGTATAGAAATACACCAGTTGCAGGCACAAAATTTTCCCCTGCACAATGAGAGGTTTTCCTTTTGAGGTTTTAAAAAAAAACTTAGTTTCCAAGAAATCTATAGATGGCGTTGAACTTACTATGATAGTTGGTGCCAAAGCCAAAACGCTTGAAAAAAAAAACATTGTGTCACGTCACATACTCTCGTTGACCGACACTTTCATTTGCTTAACCTTCCGAATATAACCTACATTTCTCGCGCTTTGTTAAAATCAGTTTTTTTAGGTTCCGTTCCTTGCATTATCATACTTACTGCTAGCGCCATCTATCCAGCGACTAGGGAACAGCTAAAAAGAAAATCCCTCATTGTTAATGAACAGGAATTTAAAAACAAAACTGCCAGTAACATGTCAATATTTAAAACCAAGGCTGAATGAAAATGTAAAGACTGAAATGCTAAAATCGATAAATAGGAACATAAGAAGTTACTTACAATATAAAAACTAAAAATAAATCTGAATTTGTAGTAGGACAAAATGTATGGTTAAAGAAAGATGTAAATGATAGGAAGTGGTTACCAGGAACTATAATAAATAAAAATAAGTATAGATCATATAATGTAATAGATAAGGATGGTGTGAGCTATTGTAGAACATCGTACCACATTCGTGGTTAATTTGGTGGTTCTCCAGGTATGGTGTTAGGGTTCCAGGGATTCCTCAAACTAATAAAAGTTGATAACATATAATAGGATATTATTAAGTTAGTAAGTAAGTAAGTATATTGTTAACAAATAAGTCAGCTGGTTTTGAGAAGTTGTTAAATTTAGTTGGACTTTGGTATTTTAAGTCATAAATATAGTTTTAATATTAAAATAAGTAATATCTCATAGTAAGTTTGTGTAGTTCTGTTTGTTTCATGTTAATAACAAGAAGGGCAGTTATTTCTGTTTATTTTCTTTAACTTCCTTTGTTTTTTTTTTGGTTTGATGAAAAGAGGGGGATAGACGTAATATACTACAGGTACTTAAAATTTATATTTTTCTGTAATTTTGTTGTTTAAAAGAGGGAGATGTAATAGATATACAATTTATAGGGCACCATCAGTCCTGTCAAAATGACAGCAGCTCTAGCAGTTTCCGTGTCCGCAGGAGCATAAGACATAAGAACAAGACGTGTGTAATTAATAAAACTAGTTAATATCTTTAATCGCTTCTTATTTAAAACATCTAAACATTACAAGGAGAATCTTTAGCTGGATCTCCTGGGCAGTTTAAGAATCTCACAGCGAAAACCAAGCTGCTCTCTCATACTCATCAAATCAGATCCAATAGTAGACTTTTTTTTAGCCGTCCGTCAGCTTGTTTCTCCAAAGTAGTCTTCTCCTTTCAAATCTTAGTTTTCTTAGTGTGGCCATCATCTCATCTGACAAGTGTAGTCGGCCAGGACATATCCATGAGTGCGTAAAGAATTTTATAATATAATTTAATATTAAGTTATTTAGTACACAATCGTAATAATCTACAAAATATAATGGCTAAACACATATTGATAAAAATAATTTAAATTTTACAAACCAAAAAGTAAATATCATAGACTAAGCAGAAACTGAGAGTTTGACAATTTGACGCTTGACGTAAGTGTCACAACATGAAAATTTTAAATTAATATTTTATTTCAGCTATTTTTAAGTAAATGAATCATATTTAGATCGATTTGCTGAGTGTAGATATATAAACAAATAAAAAGGATGATGAATAGTTGTTGTAGTAGCTGGTTTATGAATGATGAATATGAAGCGTAAGTATAGCATAATACTATAGGCGCTCTCCCTCACTCCACAAGCAAACAGTACCACCACTCCACTTTAAGCACGTATATCATAACTTATATCGGTTACATTTAATAGAAAAGTATTCTTCATCCTCCGATTTCAAAGTGAAGGTCGGCTATAGGTATGTCTATTATCATATTTGTCTATCATCATATTCCCAGTGCGTAATTGACATAATTGTGTTGGAATCCAATTTCATGGGACTTAATAGCACAGAATACATAATCGAATCACATGAATTACAATATCACATTAAAATGGAGTATTTCATAAAACTACAAAATAAAATAGCGTTGTGATCGCGGCGTCAATACGTTCACACACACCACAATAAACACACAGTACGTACACACTACAAACCACACACAGTAAGCACACACAACTGATAAAGAAAAATAACCTGATAAAGAAATCTCGCGCCTCGCTTACGCTTACGCCTGCGTTGCAAGGACGACGACGACTCGCGCACGTTAGTTATATGATAAATATAAAAATGTACCTGACTACTCTGAGAAGAAACAGCCGAAACAAACTCAGAGGTTAGTCTCTTTTGAAGTTCAGATATAATCTGCAGATTAGTGTCTGAGATGGTTTTTTGAAGAAAGAAGCACAAAGATTTGAGTGGACCTACCTGTCCAGCCAGTGCAAGCATTTGTCAGTTATCGTGTAGCTCGACTTATAACTCAAGGAGCTCAACGAAACGACGTACAATACCAAAGAAAGCACATTTGGGTAGGTCTTATAGGGAACGTGCAGGAACTAAGTATAGGTGGCAGCACTAAATTGACAAAAGAGACACTATGCGGACAGTAAAGGAAACTTATCAGCTGTGTCACGCAAAATTATCTCTTCAAATATATTATTTTTTAATATGATTTATGGTACAAAATATGGGTTCCGGTCCATCATGATCGTCAGCGTAACATGAATGTTTGTTAATATGAATTTCATTTGTTTCGTCTACTTTCTCTGATGAAAATTGTGGTGCATTATGAAATGGTGGCATGAACAGCTTTCTTATTTTCAACACATATTTTAATGGAAGGGAATCCATTATATCAGCGAGAACAGTATCTCCAGGCTCTAACAAATCCACAATCATTTGTTTTAAAGCAATCACTAGACGCCCTCCGTAGCGTAGCATTAGGACAAAACTTAAGAAACCAGGAGTGCAGCCAACTAAAAACTTTATTGTTTAAATTAACCATGTTAATAATCTGAGTACATGTGGACTCTTTGTTTAACTGTTGAGGAATATTCTGTGTGAACTTCGGTGCAGTCTATTATAACATGTGTTCGCTTAGCGAAGTATTATTCGATATAATTTTTTCGCATAAAGTACTGGCATGTTTGTTTGTTTGTACATCCAGAAATGCAACAATGCATTACGATTAGCTAGAATAATAATTTTCACTAATAAAATTAATTCTGTTTACTTGGTAAAAATGTCAATGTCAAGTATTAGAGTACAAGATTCGGATTGGCGACGCCAGTTGGCAGCACCGTCGTTGTGCACGTTCCCTATATAGTACTCAAATTGCCAGACATTTGTGGGGAAAATAAAAAAATGTGATCCACATGGTCTCCGACATTCACAATAATCAAATAAAATCTATATAATCTATATACATACAATAAATCTGTAGAAAAATCGTTTTTGTACACCGAAAATATTTAAAAAAAAAATTACCAGGGTGTTAAAGGATAAGCAACAGAACACATTTCCAGCATTTTTGGAATTTTTGTCTGTTTGTCTGTTTCGATGATCAAGCATCACGTAAAATTTACAAAACCAATGTAGATAACTTTTATACATAAAAATTGTGTGTAGCTTAGGGTATTATTTAGTTTTTGTTTCATTGAAATCGGTTAATTCTATCAAAAGATATATGTACTTAAAGTTTTCAAGAAGAACTAATCATCAAATTAATGTAAGATACATACATGCAGCGACATCTGTTGAACTAAAATGGTACCAATGACTAAAAATGTGCTCACCACATAACTTTTAAATCTGACTGACCGGCTTTAAAAAAATGTATAGCATAATAATTATACTTTAGCAGTTTAACATTTTGGTCGATAGACGGCGTTGTTTATTTCACTCCATTTTCTGAATTGAATGACCCTCGCCCGTGTCAGTTGCCTATTTTTTTTTTTTCTTTTAGGATGCGAAATCATCAAATGACTCCTTTTGCTCTGGGCGGAGCAGGAGGGAGTGTCAGACTTTTACTGACTAAAACCTATCCATGTTCCTTCATCGCCCTTTTGTTCCGGGGCCACGATATCTCTTTCAAACAGTCCCGCAACCCCGGCAGGCATCGATCCTTGCGGACCCCTTCCTTTTTGCTGACTCTCTTTGAGGCGCGCGTAGAACACGAACGCGCTGTTGACACGGCCTGTCGTCATGAGACGGATGGACGGCGAGCTAGCCCATAGCCCACCGTCCACAGGCCCGCACCTACGGTGGCCGGGGGCCACGTGGTGGCCCTGGACGCCCGGGGCGTCTCCCGCGGCGGCCGGGACGTTGAGAGGTTCTCTCCCTCTCACGTTCCGCCACCTCAAGGTCCGCCACCGCAAGGGCCGATGCCTGCCGGGGTTGCGGGACTGTTCGAAAGAGATACCGTGTCCCCGGAACACAAAGGGCGATGAAGGAACTTGGATGGGTTTGAGTCAGTAAAAGTCTGACACTCCCTCCTGCTCCGCCCAGAGCGGGAGGAGTCATTTGATGATTTCCCATCCGAAAAAAAGGCTGTCGAGGTAAGCCCTTTTTTTGAAAAACATAAGTAGATTATTTTAGCGATTAATGCAAATATATCGAAGAAATTAAATTGTTACCCACTTGGATATATCTACTAATATTATAAAGCTAAAGAGTTTGTTTGGTTGGTTGAACGCGCTAATTACAGGAACTACTGGTTCAAATAAAAAAAAAAACTTTTAGTGTTCAATAGTTATCGACGACGGCTATAGGTTATCTAACACCACGCTATAATTAAAAGGAGCGGAGCATCAATGATAAATGTTGCAAAAACAAGGAAAATTTATTTCTTTCGAGAGCTTCCTTTGCGGGCGCTGCATAAACGGTTAAAGTTACGCAACAATCATGTATTAGGGAATTGTTCGTTTTAAAACGTTCTAAAAAAAAACTGCGATAGCATTATGTCTATCTTTTAAGGTTGACTCCACTCTCTCTCTCTCTCTCTCATGTGACGCAGACGAAGTTGCGCGGGTCAGCTAGTTAATAATAATTTACAAAATCAATGTCAATAAAAATCACAAAAATCATTAAATGTCAATAATAATAAAAAGTTAAATACTTAACAAAGTAAATATTCCTGTCAAATCAGTAGGTAAATGTAAAACAAAATAAAAATAAAATAAAAATGAAGTAAAAAATAATAAAATACTGAACTAAGTATTCATGTCAAATCATTCAATGTCAGACTGTATAAAATAAAATAAAAATAAAAAGTTTTTATTGTTTCTCATACAATTGTTCTACAGCACAAAATTGAGGCAGCCCGATACTTGTGTTGGGGTTACCTCGCAACTTCCCATTGGGTTACAGTTTGCAATGTTGAGACATAATTAAAATTAATAAAGGCTATTTTTAGGTTCAATTATGTTACAAAATTAGCAAGTTCAGGTATGTGTAGTGTTTGTGGGTATGTGTGGTGTGTGTGTTTGTGTGGTTTGTGAGTATGTGTGCGTGTGTGAAAGGTGGATATGCCGAGTATGGGTGTGAGTACCTTGATCGTTTTATGTATGTTAAAATTGTTTACAGGAATTACTTTAGCAAATTCTGGTTAATAAAAGTTCAATTTCATCGTACGTTTGTGATTTTAACCATTCCGATAAAGTATGTTTGCATTCATACCGCAACATGGGGTAAATATTCAATTTGAGGTTCAATTTGTTATAAATCTAAGTAGATTGAGTGTTAAACTGACGCCTGGCAAAAACCGTACGGACCCGAGGGGAGTGAGCCACAATGTCTTTACGTCTTTTATCTAGCTTAGATGGTTCAAATGAAAGGGTCTTGTGCAGATGTATGGTTATGTTCAATACGTATAATTTCCTTACAGACAGTAGCTTACTAACCTTATAAAGGTTGTCCGTAGAGTAACGAAAGGGCTTAAAGTACATAACTTTGATGAGAGACCTTTGAGCCCTTTCTAGGTCTAGAAATTTGGTCTTGGTGGCCCCTCCCCAGATCGGTATACAGTATGTGATGACCGATTGTGCCAGAGCTGTATAGATTTTATTGAGTAGCAACGGTGGCATCACATGTCGTAGCGTTTTAAAAATCCATATAAATTTTCTGACCCTGGCCATGGTATTTTCAATGTGGGTATGCCATGATAGTCTTAAGTCAACTGTTATTCCAAGATATTTAGTGAAACTAACTCTCTGTATGCTTTGACAATTACAAGGATAATGAGAGGTTGCACACTCATGGATCACGATCCCAAAATCAGCACCTGGCTGTGTCCTCTGATTTGGAGTGAAGCAGATAAAGTTAGTTTTGGATACGTTGAGGGTTAAGAGATTGGTATTTAACCATTTTGCTATTACTGCTAATCCACGTTCAGCAGCAGCACGCACGGAAGCCCAAGAGTCCCCGGCGAAAACTACTGCTGTGTCATCTGCATATGAAAAAACTCGTCCACCACTGTTCCTGATATTACACAACTCATTTATATAAATCAGGAAAAGCGTCGGGGCGAGCACACTTCCCTGGGGTACTCCAAAACATACCATTTCCAACCGACTTCCAAAAAAAGGAGGTTCTCAATTCGACTGTATTTTTTTTTTTTTTTTGTGTTTGTTACCTCAGAACTTTCGACTGGGTGAACCGATTTTGATGATTTTTTTTTATTTGAAAGCTGGTGCTTCCTGTGTGGTCCCATTTAAATTTTGTGAACATCTGATGCTGATCTTCGGAGATATACAATGGAACTCTTTAAAAATAGACGGCAAAAGTGCCGTGAATGTATAAACAATAAACATCCAAGCGATTGCATCGCTTGGATGTTTATTGTTTATACAACATCATGACGTAACATCACGCCTGTATGCTCTGAGGGGGTATGTAGATGTGTACAATACACCCAAATTTCGACAGATAGGTATGTTAAGTTGGTGCGATCGTGTTCCGCGTGCGCCTCATATGACGTAACATTACGCCTGTATGCTCTGAGGGGATACGCAGATGTGTACAATACACCGAGATCTCGACAGTTCGTTCGTTTTCCGCGCGCGCCTCAACGAGAGGTCAGCAAAAGGGACTGTTCTAAAGAGATACTGCGACCCTAGAACACAAAGGGCTAAGAAGCAACATGGATGGGTTTTAGTCAGTAAAAATTTGACACTCCCTTGCGCTTCGCCCAGAGCGGGAGGGGTAATTTGATGATTTCCCATCCGAAAAAAAAGGTATGTTAAGTTCCATATATTGGGGATACGCCTATTCATCATCAGCCTATTAATGTTCCCACTGCTGGGACACAGGCCTTCTCTCTATAAGAGAGAATGGGCTATAATCCAGCACGCGGGCCCACGCATTGGTACTTAGATGTCACATGTCTTCGAATTTTTTGGTTCTACGACATGCCGGTTTCCTCACGATGTTTTCCTTCACCGTTTTGAGAGCAGTGGTGATGAAATAAATTACACAAAGTAATACGCCTGCCTGGGTTCGACCCCACGACTTGCTGTTCGTAAGTCGGGGCCGCCACCACTGGGCCACCGCTGCTCACGCCTATTACCAGTCAAATAAATTCATAGCAAAAATAACTTTAGCTTCAGAAGTGGGTGACAAAAAAAAAATCAATCAAACAAAAGTATTTTTCACTTTTTTGTATTTTTTGAAGTCGGTTTCATTTTTTGCAAAAAAGTTTTTTTTTCACCACTAGTTAGATTTCCAACCCTAACCTGCTGTTTTCGGTTTGATAGGTAACTACCGAAAAGAGAAAGAGAAGAACAAGAAATGATAAAGAATGTATAAAAGAAAAGAATTAATAATAAACAAGCGAGGTCCAAAATTTCAACATTCACAGAGCGAATTTCATTGGAGCAGCTTAATCCCAAGCCTATTTATCTTCAAGATAGTTATTAACATGATAGTAGGCTTTCAGGCACAGCTTCTGTTTTGTAAACGATTTGAATTTATTTATGCTTAGTGCTTGAATTTAGCTCGGAAGTTTATTGTAAAAACGTGTACATTGGCATCTGAACGTACCCCCTATTTTTTTGAGCCTCGTTATAGGTACAACAAGTTTCATCAAGACCCCAAGAAAAAACTAAATCTACGCGCTTAAAACCTTGAAATAAAATTAGAATATAAAATGTTTTTAGATATAGTAAACTGTTATTACTTTAATAGCCTTCTAATAAACTAAACTATTAGCATGTGAAATTATTGCGGAACTGCAGAAGATTGTAGGACTATCTTTGCATTGTATAGTTCATGTATGAGTATTACATAGTATATGTATCGTTAGGAGGTTCCTCTCTCAAGAGCCCTGACCACCGGCAGCTCGGACCCTGTTCCCAGCGCTGGTGGGCTACTGTTTTTTTATATTTTTAAATGTTTTTTTTTATGTAGTTTTATTAAGAAATATTTAAAAATGTTAAAAATATGTATTTTAATGAATAAATGATAATAATAATAATCATTTTATTATCAGGCAACTAGGCCCATAGATAAAATACACAAAATACATTTAACAACAATAATAAACTAATACATATTTTAAACCGAGACTATAACTATACACGCAACGTTGTCGGCGTCGTGTTTCGCTGCGTGGTGTCGCGTAATCGACCTCGGAAACGACGATATACGACACCCTTCGGCCAAAAGTCCTCCTTCATGCAGGTCTCTAGATGTTGGGTTGGAACTCGTACCACGAATGACCTAAAGTTGATCTTGTGGCACGATTCCAACCTTTCGACCCTCAGAGTCCAGCTGGTCTTCACTTTCAAATACTGCACCACTTCCTCAGTTGTAGTGGAGTGATGCAGACGTGAAATATACAGCTGCGTCGTAGGCACAGCAGGACGCAGCAGCATGTTGGGTCCACTCGGTGCGGTACCGCACAGGTTACGAGAACAGGGCTTCTTCTTTTTCTTCCTTTCCACTTTAGTGAAGCCCTCCTCATCAACTTGGCTCGTCCTTGGCACGGAGCTACGGACCGCAGCCATGGCAGGTTGAGCACCCTTATTCAATTTTTCCCTTTTTCTGGTTTGTCGCTTAGGCTGCGACGCATATTCAGATTTACCGCTGGTGACGATAGCAGCATAGGCACGTTTTGGGGTCGACGTACCTAGGCGTGGCGTATCCGCAGCCGGAGTTGTGACGCGGGCGACGAAGGCGGCGAGCGGCGCTTGCTCAGCGCTATCGGCAGCTGGTGACGCACTTGTGTTCGCCGATCCAAAACTGCCAACGGTTGCATTTTGCGCCCCTCGACGAGTGTTCACCTTTGAGGCCTCAGGTGACCCCATTTCCGAACTGACGTTGCGCAATAATGCTATTTCCGCACGTAGTTCGGTATTGGTTTTTTCTGATACCTCCATTCTGGACTGCATCTTGGTCATCTCTGCTTTCAAGGAAGTGATGTCCTTTAGCAACCGTGTAACGTCGACGTGATCGAAAGTGACGGGGGGCAGTTTTCCTAGCTCCTTTGCCACGAAATCTGGCACGTCGTCCGGGTCAGTCTTCTTCAACATATCGAGGATATCCTGAAGACTCTTCTCGGTTCCATCTCTGCGCCGAGAAGGCATCTGGTCCAGTTTTCCAAGAGACTGGAACAGCAGGAGTTTTCCCCTGCTGACGTCGTCCTCCTTGAAATTGGACTATCTGCAGGATGCTCACCTCGTCCATGTAGTCGATGGCATGGACTAGGAATGCCAGCAATTCATTTACTATAAGTTGTTTCGAACTCATAGTTATTACGGGCAGCGGCTATGGCCGCGCAACACGCGAATAAAATTCGTGCCGTGCACAGTGGAAACACGTCCGTGTTCGAGCGCGCATCGCACTGCACTGCCTGCACTATCATTGACTCGAACGTGCCCTAGTGGCTGAGACAATGTCGGGAGCAGGGTCCAAGCTACCGGTGGTTAGGGCTTCAGAGACAGGAACCTCCTCACAATGCGGGCCGTATCAAGTCGTACTGCCCTCTGAATCAGGCCCTTGATCCAACCACCAAGCGAGAGTCTAGACTAATGTTCGTCGAGGCTTTTGGCCATAGGCCATTAGCCATAACGACAATCGGCACAATGATAGCCGAGTCACGAAGACCACCAATATTATCGGGCTTATTGGCGACAATAGTCCTGTCACAGACGATAAACCGATCCCAGTACAGCGTGACATTAAGACCCTTTCTCGGGAACTGGATCGGGCACATGCTTGTAGTACGGTACCTCAGATTCCACAAGTTTATATTCAGATTCAAGTTGCTGATGAATAATTCTGGCTATTTGGTTGTGCCTGTGCAAGTACTCACCGTTAGCCAGACGATAACAACCAGAAATAATATGTCTGACGGACTCACCCGGACGATGGCATGCTCGGCACACGTCAACCGTCCCGTCCTTCATAAATGTTTCCGGTAGTTGTTCGTAAACATAACTTCGTCCATAATCGCACAGACAAAACCTTCAGTTTCCCCAAAGAGGTCACAGAAATGTAGACAGGACACTGACGCTAGAAAATCTACTTTGGGCCCATGAAGAGCTCGGTAAAAACGCCCGTGAAGCTCTTTGCCTTGCCATACTTCCTTTCGGTAATCAGCAGTAAGTACTACAGCAGGTCTAGCCAAGTTACAAACATTTCGTATCGATTCTCTTTCTACAATCGTAAACGCCTCGGCGTAAGCGATTGTAGAAAAATTGCTAGCCAAGTTGACACGCTAAATTGGTGGCCAACGGTGGCCAAGTTGACACGACTGAGTCGATCGCTCGTTCTCTAATGTCTGTAGAAAAAACCTACACTTTAGTGTATGGTGAGCGTTCCTACTAAAGAGTTTTGCGACCAACATTGTAGAAACGATAACATTCTATTCTATCATTTTGAACGATGTAAACTTGTCTACGAATTTTCTATTTGTTTGTTTTGATCACGTGATTTAACGTTGAGATGATGTAATTCCCATTCATTTGAATAGTTTTCTACTAGCGTTAACGATTGTAGATTATCAGCTTTTCTAGGGGTGCAGGTTCGCGCCAGTTCTCTTTATTATTTCCTCTCATTATTATTACACTAGCTGTTGCCCGCGGCTTCGCCCGCGTAAAATTCGGTAACTGTCCCACGGGATCATACTAAAGGGATAAATAGTATCCCACATGTAAATCCAAGTTATAAACTATATATGTGCCAAATTTCATAATCATCACAATTATAATCATCACAATCACTATCACCATCACTATCACAATCACAATCACAATCACCATCACCATCGCAATCAGTATCACCATCATCGTTATCACAATCACCATCACAATCACCACCACCATCACCATAACTATCACAATCACCATCGTTGTTATCACAATCATTATCATTGTAATCACAATCATCATCATCGTTATCACAATAAATCAATAATAATACTGTATAGAAATCGAATCCGCCGTGCTTTGGATCTAAAAATAAAGCCATTTTCGTAATCAGCACCCCTGATAATCTCGGAATCGACACCCATATTGATTTTTAGACATTTCAACCCCATCGCACCCCAACAGGGGATGATGGTATTTCAGGTCCGCCACATTAAATCTTAAAATCGCTGTTTTTGTAATACACCCGACCCGATACACCGTAAATGTGATACACCATACCAACAATACCAAATCCATTTCCCCCTTTAAGGGTTGAATTCTGAAAAAACTGAAACCCGTTTGTACTCACTTATCGATATGAGTACTCCTGTGAAGCTTCGAATAAAACAGTCTAACTAATCTTGTTTCCCCATACAAACTTTCGACTTCCGTGTCACCCCCTTAAGGGGTAAATTTTGAAAAATCCTTAGTGCACCCTTAGACCTTATAAGAAACCTATGCGTGCTAAATTTAGAATCTCTAGACCCAGCGGTTTGGGCTATGAGTTGATTTTCAGATTTTGTCACCCCATTTCCCCCTCTTAGGGGTTGAATTCTGAAAACCCTGAAACCCGTTTCTACACATTTATTTCGAATAAAATAGTGTAACTAATCTTGTTTCCCCATACAAAATTTGGAGCCCCGTTAAACCCCCTAGGGGATAAATTTTGAAAAATCCTTTCTTAGTGCACCACTTGACCACATAAGGACTACTTGTCAAATTTGGAATCTGTAGACCCAGCGGTTTGGGCTGTGCGTTGATATGTCAGTCAGTCAGTCAGTTTCTTCTTTTTAATATATTTTTACCCGACTGCGCCAGAAGGAGGGTTATTGTAAAGATTTTTTTTTAATAGAAGTAGCCTAAGGTAATAAGGAGTAACTTATTACTCTTTATAACATCAGCTATCTGCCCGTGAAAGTCCCGTCGAAATTGGTCCAGCCGTTCCAGAGATTAGCCTGAACAGACAGACAGACAAAAATTGAAAAAAAAAAGTAAATGTGATATGTACCCTATATACATTCTTAAGCATGTAGTAAAAAGCGGTTGTTTTAATATTACAAACAAACACTTCAATTTTATTTATTTGTACAGATAAAGCCCCTTTTTCATCTTTCACCCCCTTAAGGGTTGAAATTTTTTAAAACAGCGTTGCGTTACCTTCCAACCATAAGCCTAGATAATAAATTTGGTGAGTTTTACTTCGAAAATTAAGGACTTTCTATAAACAACTTCATCCCCTTTTTAACCCTTCGGGGGTAGAATAATGAAAGACGCTGAGACACATATCAATTAATTTTTTAATCATCAGCCCAAAGAGAAAATTTAAAGATCCTAACTTTAAAACAGACGATTTTCCATAAACAACTTCATCCCCCTTTTTAACCCTTCGGGAGTGGTATTATGAAAGACGCTGAGACACGTATCAATTCATTTTTAATCATCAGCCTAAACACAAAATTTGAAGATCCAAACTTTAAAACAGACGATTTTCATATACAACTTCATCCCCCTTTTTAACCCTTCGGGGGTGGTATTATGAAAAACGCTGAGACACGTATCAATTAATTTTTAAACATTAGTCTAAACTCAAAATTTGAAGATCGTAACTTTAAAACTGATGATTTTCCATACAAACTTTCATCCCCTATTTAACTCCCTTAGGGGTTGAATATCTAAAAATCCTTCCTTATTCCTTGTCTACATTATAAAGGGAACCTCTGTGCAAAGTTTCAGCTTTCTAGGTCCAAGGGTTTGGGCTGAGCGTTGATGAGTCAGTCAGTCAGTCAGTCAGTCAGTCAGGCCTTTTGTTTTTATTTATATAGATTCGATTAATTTTAACCCGTCAAGTGGTTGCAAACAGTCCGCCTTCTCCTCACAAGAGCTCCTTTGTTTCAATCATTATATAATATTTTACTGTCGTTTAGAAAGCATCGTCGGTTCCTAGGACATTTTATCGAGTTCAAAATTCATTGATACAGGTGTGATCTATGTAACCTGTAGCCACTTGACCCTCGCAGAGCACAGGCCAGATAGGTTAGCTAGGTAGGTACAACAAGAAGCAGCCGTTGAGCGGCGTGCGGTGACGCCGAGCGGTTCGCACCGCAAACGAGCGCGCGTGCCGGCACCTCGGATGCGGAGATTAGTGCGCTGCTGGTGCCGGCTATGTGGACCAAGAGCTATGGTGTGAATCAATATCAACGGGTTGTGGCGCGCGGTGCCCCAGGTACGATCCACCTACATCATAATTAGAGAGCTCAACGAAACGACGAACAATACCAAAGAAAGGACATTTGGGTAGGTCGCTTAGAGTACTCAAACTGTCAGACAGTTGTGGGAAAAAATAAACAAAAAATATAAATGTGACCCACATTCACAATAATCATATAAAATTCATAACAAGTTCTATACAAAAAGAATGTAAATAAAAATCACAAAAAATCATTAAAAGGCAATGATGATAAAAAAAAGTAAAATACTTAACAAAATAAGTATTCATGTCAAATCAGTAAATGTCAAATAAAATAATTAAAAAATAATAAAGTAAAAAATAGAATAGAATAGAATAGAATAGAATTTATTTATGCATTTTAGATACAGTACACCAGTAGTAAACTTTAAAAATTAGCTATAACTAAGGTACAAAAAAAAAAAACATGTCATGTCATGTCATGTCATGTGTGTAAGGTAAAATAATAAAATACATGTCAAAACATTAAAAGCCTTTTTTATCTTCGAGTTAGTGATTAACATGATAGTAGGCTTTCAGGCACAGCTTCCGTTTTATAAACGATTTGAATTTAATTAGGCTTAGTGCTTGAAATTGGCTCGGAAGTTTATTGTAAAAACGTATACATTGGCATCTGAACGTACCCCCTATTTTTTTGAGCCTCGTTGCAGGAACAAAAAATTTGTGTTTCAATCATTGTTCCTCGTATTTATGTTGTAGATATCACTGTATTTTTTAAACAAATTAATATTTTTGTGTGCGTACAAAAGGTTTTCATAAATAAACTGAGAAGGGACAGTAAGAACATTAATCTCTTTAAATTTTTCTCTGAGGGAGTATCTGGGACTTAATTTATAAATTGAACGAATTGCCTTTTTTGCAAAACAAATATTGTCTGAATATCGGCGGCATTTCCCCACAAGAGAATACCGTACGACATCACGCTATGGAAATAACTAAAGTAAACTAAACGGGCTGTCTCTAAATCAGTTAACTCACGAATCCTTCTAACGGCGTATGCTGCAGAGCTAAGTTTTTTTGACAATTTGTCTATATGCGGGCCCCACTGAAGCTTGGCATCCAAAGTTATTATGCCTAGGAACACTGTGCTATCTTCCGGTTTCAACTCTTCATCCTTAATTAGTGCAGTAGTTTCCACTTGTCTTACATGGGGTATCGTAAACTTAATACATTTAGTTTTTTTCTCATTTAGGAGTAGGTTATTGATATTAAACCAATTAACGACTTTTGCCAGGGCGCTATTAACATCATCCGTAACTAACTGCTGACGTTTGAGTTTAAATAAAAGAGAAGACAAGTGTCGTCTGCAAACAATACTATGTCATGATTATCCTTTATGAGGTGAGGCAAGTCATTAATGTAAATATGAAACAAAAATGGACCAAGAATTGAGCCCTGTGGTACCCCCAGTCTTACTACGGATCCGGGAGATCTCTTCCCGTTAACATCAACTCTCTGAATCCTATTACTCAAATATGAAATAAGAAGATCCAGAGAGGCGTTACGGATTCCGTAGTGGTGTAGTTTCCTGATTAATGTTTATGTTAACCAGAATTTGATTATGAATCTTGCAAGAGCGAGCGCAGCAAGAAATTTTAACACCTCAACTCTGATAGGTTTTCAATTAGGTAGGGTTGAGCTTGCATCTTTTGTGCAAGTTGAAAAGTACGAATTCCACCCGGTCGGGACTTTAGAGGTTAACCTGTCGTGGACCATATTTTAAGCTCCTGTGGATCATAGGTTGGGAACCACTGATTTAAACCGGTTCAAAGGTTTAGGCGTGAATGTCTGACAGCGTTCGTGTTCCACGCGCGCCTCAAAGAGAGTCAGCAAAAAGGAAAGGGTCCGCAAGGACCGATGCCTACCGGGGTTGCGGGACTGTTCAAAAGAGATACCGTGGCCCCGGAACACAAAGGGCGATGAAGGAACATGGATGGGTTTTAGTCAGTAAAAGTCTGACACTCCCTCCTGCTCCGCCCAGAGCGGGAGGGGCAATTTGATGATTTCCCATCCAAAAAAAAATAAAAGAAAAGGCTGAATGACGATTCCTTTGGCTCTCTTCTCAATGGTAATTCTTTAAAAGCTGTCATACCTGCTGACATGATTGAGGTGTCAATTTGTCAAGGGATGGGCAAGTGAAAAAAATATATCGATATTTATAAATATAAATAAAAAAATCGTTAAAAGTGTAACTATCGTATGAAAAATATCGATATATCTCCAGTTTGCGTAAGATTATTCATACATATCAAAGCATTCAAAATTTGTAAAAAAGAAAAGGCATGAAGTAAACAGTATTATTTTATTTCTTTAAATCAACTTTGGAACAATTAGACAGAATTAAATTCAAAATCAAAGCATTTATTTCAAGTAAGCCAGTTACAGGCACTTTTGAATTGTCGAAACAAAGATGAAAATTAAATGTAGCTACAGTCCCAGTCACAAGACATAAAAACTGTGAAAGTACTGTAGTTGCCCATTCCCTAGCGTAGATCTCTATGGAGAAGAACGGGCAAGAAACTCCATGGACACTAAATATATAAAATCTACATTACAATGAGAGGTTTTCTTTTTGAGGTATTAAAAAAAAAATAGTTTCCAAGAACTCTATAGATGGCGTTGAACTTACTATGATAGATGGTGCCAAACAAGAAAGCCAAAACGCTTGGAAAAAAAACATTGTGTCACGTCACATACTCTCGTTGACTGACACTTTCATTTGCTTAACCTTCTTAAACTGTGAATCTAAGTGTTAAATCGGTATCCACGTGGTGTTTTATTCCGCTTCGTCGTCAAAGGGAACACCATCACCCCCGACCTACACCTGATCCTATTTCTGTGTCGTACGTCTGTGACAGTGGCGAATTAAACAACCAGTGTCGGTGAATGTACTTGGAGCTCTAGCTAGCTGTGGACCGCACCACCGCAGCCACTCGAGATCGAGATACAAGATGCAGAATATAATGAAAGGAAGAACAATTGGCAATAACGAGAATCCGAGAGAGAAATGATATTCATTAATACTCACTGGTTCACCATTGCATCTACTTAAACTAGGTATAGTACTAACTACATACGGCTAACAGCTGATTTTAAATTGTCCTTAGATTTTTTAACTTTAATTATTAAATTTCTTTGTTTTTTAAGCGTATTTCCAATTACTCATCAAGTAAAAAGCTTATTAATGTGTATTTTGTGTTAGATTCACGTAACCAGTACAAATTAAGTGTTAAAATATAATGTGAATCAGTGACAGTTACCGGCTCAAGGAATTTTTGCATTGTCATCTTGATATCAGGTACAATACTTTAAATTCTACTGGCTAATATTGTTTACGTGCTTTATTTTCACCAGCAATTAATTAGTTCACCTTTTAATTCGGTTCCTTCCTATATTAATTAACTTTGGAACGTAAACATAACCTTATTTGGTTTGGTGACAGGACTCGCAAGGCTGAATTTATTAATTTATTTTCCTTTCAAACTATCTTTATTATCTTAAACCTGCTGCCACAGTTACCTACTCTCTTCCAGTTTCATTTCTTATCCTTTTCCTAACACAATCATGACTATGACTCGTTCCGCCCACGCTCGCCAGGAGGAACTTAAACTGGCTCTGAGCGAATTAAAGGCGTCTAAGCAGTCCTGTGATCAACCAAGTAGGGAATTGGATGACAATGAAAGGGTTCTATTTGAAGCCCATGAAATAAATAAAAATTTAAAAAAGGAAATGGGTCAGCTATACATTCAATACACTGACGCCATAGAAGACCGGGATAGGCTCCAAGTTATTGTGGACGGGTTCAGCCAGTGTAGCGCAGAGTACGAACAAACTCTTAATCATAAACGTCAATTAGAACAGCAGCTACATGAGGCTAGAAGTCAAATAACAGAACTTAAGACTACCAATCATAACATCACTGCCTCGCTGAATCAAAGTCTGTTCAGTGAATTGGTACCTATTGCCCCGTCTGTGGTTTCTGCCACCAAATCCTCCTTCGCTATAGATTTGACAGGTGAGGATAATTCCAATTTATGTAGTTCAGTGAGGGCAGTCACCAGTAAAAATAAAATTAAAAAATACATTAAAATCAATAAATATATAGTAAAAACACAAAAAATGGTTAAAAGGCAGAAATATTTCATTAAAAATGTGAAAATGAATAGAGAAAGACTAAATGTATTAAAACAATTAGATATTATTCATCTAATTTGGAACAAAGCACTAGGAGGTACAAAATTGACACAGAACACCTGCAATCCAAACTTGATCACCTACAGGAGAAGCTAAGTTCAATGACTAGCAAATATAATACCTCTGACATGTAATGAAGGAATATGTGTTGGCGATGAATGATTTGGTAAACTCACAAACCAACAACTGTGAGCACTGTCAAACAACTTCACATGTAAATACACCGGACCATTCATTGACAACATGTAATACCACCTTACCGCAGCCATGTGTTGATTTGCATACTCCTATGAATAGTTCCCATAAGCAAGCATAAGTGTAAATAATGACATAGTAATCTTTTGTGATGAGATTGGAAAAGACCTAGGTAATTTGTTAACTGATGAATATCCAGGACACTCAGTAATAAACAATTGTATGCCAGGATGTTCTGTATATCATATTATGAAAGAAATTATTAAATGTAAGTTTAACCAGGACACCATATTATTAATTTTGATAGGTAATAGAGGAAAAGTGAACAAAGGAGAATTGCTCCAGTATTATAGAACTTTGTCAAACTTAAATTTAAGAAAATTGTGTTGTTCACATTTCCTTATAGTAAAAGTTTGCCACAGGAAGAAAATGACTATAGATGTAATATTAATATGACATTGCATAATTTGACATTCAATAATAATTCATTTCATTTACTTGACATCAACAATTATATTGGCAACAATTTTTATTTGACAAAACATAGATATCTTTTAGACAGGTGCTATCTGACAAACTATTGTAAAAGACAAGTAGCTGTGTCGCTATCTTATTATTTTTCTATTACAGCCAAGAACTTGGCTAATCAAGCCTCTGTTGATCAATGCAATATTAGCCTAAATTACTCTAGCAATAGTTTGTCAACAATGAATGAATCAGTGAATCATTTAAATTAGCAATTTCGACAACGGAGGCAACCTCTTGCAATATAAGGAAGCCAGATAGTAAATCAGGCGAATGTTTTGAGAATTTTAATAGTATCAACCTGGTTCATCAAAATATTCAAGGATTTTTGAACAAAGAATTAGAAGTAGAACTTTTCATGAATTGTAATTGCATAGATATTCTTTGTATAACGGAACATTGGCTCAAATGTCACCAATTAATTTTCAATTTTAGTAATCACCAGGTTGGTAGTTCATTCAGCAGGGTAAATGCTATACATGGCGGCGCATTAATCCTAGTAAATAATCAGCTTAAGTTTACAGACCGCAAGGATATTGTAAGCCTATCTGTTGAGCGAACAGTTGAAATAGCCTGTATAGAATTGGAGCAGTTTATCATATCAAGTGTGTATAGACTTCCTTCAGGATTGTATGATAATTTTGAAAAAATAATGGATGAAGTGTTGCATAAAATCTGTAATTCTAAGAAGTCTATAATTATTAGCGGTGATTTTAATATTAATTTGTTAGAAAGTTCTGGGTTAAGTACTAAAATTTTAAGCCTGTTTCATTCATACAATCTTGAAAACAAATTTCTGGAGCCCACTAGAATAACACCAACTAGTGCCACTTGCCTAGATAATATTTACACAGATGTTATACCTACCCACAAAGAAATTATTAACTTATTAGATTCTGATCATTGTGGGCAATTGATCACAATTCCTAATGTAAGCAAGAAAGTCACTAAAAAGGATATCATTGTTAATCCAAAAACTAAAACTCGCCTGGAAACCTTTAAAACTAAACTTTTGTCTAAATTACCACTACTATCAACTAATGATGATCCCAATCAACACTATAACGATTTTTTCAGTATGTATTGCACACAATTTAATACCACATTAAAATTTATTCCTAAGACAATCTCGGTTAATAGTAACGCTTCCTTCAACGACTGGGCCACTATTGGTATTCATAAGAGTCGAAAACGACTTTATGAGCTTTATGCAGAGCGGACCTATATAAACACTGGAGAATTTAAGTTGTATGTTAAAAAATATTCTAAAATATTTAAAAAAGTTTGTTTTATAGCAAAGTCACGTTACTTGAGTTCAAAAATTAAAAATAGTAGTAATGTAATTAGAATGACGTGGAATATTATTAATAGCGAAACGGGAAAGTCTTGCAACCAAAACAGTGACTACAGCCTTGCTATTGGCGATAAAATTTTAAATTCAGACACTCAAGTTGCCACAGCCTTTGAAAATTTCTTTGCGGATATTCCCGTATCGACTACTAAATCGCTAAACTCGTCACCTGCTGCTGCCGAGTCTTTACTAAGGGAAAACGTTTCAGTCTGTGATTCCGAAATTAGCACAGTCTTCTTAGGCATAACTTTGGATGCCAAGCTTCAGTGGGGCCCGCATATAGACAAACTGTCGAAGAAACTTAGCTCTGCAGCATTCGCCGTTAGAAGAATTCGTGATTTATCTGATTTAGAGACAGCCCGTTTAGTTTACTTTAGTTATTTCCATAGCGTAATGTCGTACGGTATTCTCTTGTGGGGCAATGCCGCCGATATTCAGACAATATTTGTTTTGCAAAAAAGGGCAATACGTTCAATTTATAAATTAAGTCCCAGATACTCCCTCAGAGAAAAATTTAAAGAGACTAGTATTCTTACTGTGCCCTCTCAGTTTATTTATGAAAACCTTTTGTACGCACACAAAAATATTAATTTATTTAAAAAATACAGTGATATCCACAACATAAACACGAGGAACAAACACAAATTTGTTGTTCCTGCAACGAGGCTTAAAAAAATAGGGGGTACGTTCAGATGCCAATGTATACGCTTTTACAATAAACTTCCGAGCCAAATTCAAGCACTAAGCCTAAATAAATTCAAATCGTTTATAAAACGGAAGCTGTGCCTGAAAGCCTACTATCATGTTAATCACTATCATGAAGATAAAAAAGCTTGGGATTAAGCTGCTCCAATGAAATTTGCTCTGTGAATGTCGAAATTTCGGACTTCGCTTTTATATTATTGATTCCTTTCTTTTATACACTCTGACATTGGATTTTTTTAACATGTATTTTATTATTTTACTTTTATTTTTTATTATTTTATGTGACATTTACTGATTTGACATGAATACTTATTTTATTAAGTACTTATTTAACTTTTTTTTTTATTATCATTGCGACACTTAATGATTTTTGTGATTTTTTTTACTTACATTCATTTGGAAAGAACTTGTTATTAATTTTATTTGATTATTGTGAATGTGGGGACCATGTGAGTCACATTTTTATTTTTTGTTTGTTTTTTTTTCCACAACTGTCTGGCAGTTTGAGTACTATAAGCGACCTACCCAAATGTCCTTTCTTTCGTCGTTTCGTTGAGCTCCTTGAGTTGTAAGTCGAGCTACACGTTAACTGATAAATGCTTGCACTAACTGGACAGGTCCACTCAAATCTGTATGGTTCTTTCTTCAAAAGACCATCTCAGCCACTAATCTGCATAGTCCTCATGTGAATTGAGCAAGATTATGTCTGGACTTTAAAAGAGACTACGACCTCTGAGTTTGTTTCGGCTGTTTCTTCTCAGAGCGAGTAGTCAGGTACGAAACACCGGCCCCATCTAGTTTTAAAAAATGACGTGTAAAAGTGTTTGTAAAAACCTACTTGCAAAATAAACATCATTTATCATTTAAGGGCCCGTGCACAAAATTAAGGCATTTTGAACATTTTTGATCACTACTTGTGGGAAAGGCAAGAAGAATTTGAACCTTATTTATTTTTATTATAAGAGACAGGTTCTTCATCTTGTCGACTGCTTGAACAATTTTTTAAAATAATGTATATATTAATGGCAATCACCCATATTCAAAACCCCTTTTCCGCAAAAGTAACGAGCGAGTGATGTTTGTGGTTCGCTGAACAAAGAACTACAAAATATTCTGAACATTAAAAAATATGAATAACATCATTATATGGTCTACTCGTAACATAGCAAGAAACATTATTGATTTCAATACGAAAAATAGCAGAAAAAAAATGTTGAAAAAACGTAATTTGTGGAAAACGTCGGGACAAATAAGTATTTTTTTCTATACCTTAGAAACACTTTAAAGAAAATTAAAAAAATAATTCTTAATCTCAAGGTAGCTTTTTAATAGAATCTGAATTTTAATTTATAAATAAACAATAACTTCATTTCGTAAATTAAATGTAAAGTGAACTATATAATCGACCGCGCAAACTCGATCCCGTCAGTAACGAAAGGGCTCTCCCAGCGTGAGCACGTATCACTTTGCTTCGCAAGCGCTCCCGAGTTATTATGTGAATATATTTCCGAGATATACGCAGACTACCACATTTCGATCCAGTATTTATATTAAAATTATTAAACTTTTTGATTGTATTAAGATAAGAGTTTTTTTTGACGTTGGTTGTTTATTAAGATTTATTTCGTCTTTATATTATTTAAAGTTAAGTTTCTTTGTTTGTACTTAATATGTTGTATGTAAGGGTAATAATCTGCGGAACTACTGATCCGATTCCGAAAATTCTTTCATTTAGGGGATTTCACTACTTCATATTATTATTGGTTTTCATGGTAACCTATGGTACCTACCTACAATTTGATTTTAAAATAAAGATAATTTTCTATTTTGGAAGTGCGATTTGGTAGAAATCGTCACGTAAGAAAATGCCGTATGTTGTTGTGTGTGTGTGTGTGTGTATAGTAGGAGGTATACAAGAAGGGTATGGCGGGGTCGAGTGAGCGAGCGATATTTTTCTTCATAGGTGTCGATTTCGTGGGTTTTGGGCTTGGTGATAACGAAAATGAGGTCAAAATGAAAATCCAAGATGGCGCCGAGGAAAATTTTTGATTTTCCGTCATGGGTGTCGTTTTCATGGTTTTTGGGGTTGCTGGTTACGAAAATGAGGTCAAAATGCAAATCCAAGATGGCGCCGTGGAAAATTTTTGATTTTCCGTCATGGGTGTCGTTTTTATGGTTTTTGGGGTTGCTGGTTACGAAAATGAGGTCAAAATGCAAATCCAAGATGGCGCCGTGGAAATTTTTTGATTTTCCGTCATGGGTGTCGTTTTCATGGTTTTTGAGGTCGCTGATTATTTTAATTTTTTTGCTTCCTGGGTGCCATCTTAGATTTTCATTTTGACCTCATTTTCGTAACCAGCAACCCAAAAAACCATAAAAACGACACCCATGACGGAAAATTAAAAATTTTTCTCGGTGCCATCTTGGATTTGCATTTTGACTTCATTTTCGTAACCAGCACCCCTATAAACCATGAAAACGACACCCATGACAGAAAATCAAAAATTTTCCTCGGCGCCATCTTGGATTTGCATTTCGACTTCATTTTCGTAACCAGCAACCCCAAAAACCACGAAAACGACACCCATGACGGAAAACAAAAAATTTTCCTCGGCACCATCTTGGATTTTCATTTCGACTTCATTTTCGTAACCAGCAACCCCAAAACCCATGAAAACGACACCCATGACGGAAAATCAAAAAAAATCCTCGGCGCCATCTTGGATTTTCATTTTGACCTTATTTTCGTAACCAGCAACCCCAAAAACCATAAAAACGACACCCATGACGGAAATACCAAAAATTTTCCTCGGCGCCATCTTGGATTTTCATTTTGACCTCATTTTCGTAACCAGCAACCTCAAAAACCATAAAAACGACACCCATGACGGAAAATCAAAAATTTTCCTCGGCGCCATCTTGGATTTTCTTTTTGACCTCATTTTCGTAACCCGCAACCCCAAAAACCATAAAAACGACACCCATGACGGAAAAACAACAATTTTCTCGGTGACATCTTGGATTTTCATTTTGACCTCATTTTCGTAACCAGCAACCCCAAAAACCATAAAAACGACACCCATGACGGAAAAACCAAAAATTTTCCTCGGCACCATCTTGGATTTACATTTCGACCTCATTTTCGTAACCAGCAACCCCAAAAACCATAAAAACGACACCCATGACGGAAAATCAAAAATTTTCCTCGGCGCCTCTTAGATTTTTATTTTGACCTGATTTTTGTAATCAGCAACCCCAAAAACCATGAAAACGACACCCATGACTTAATAACCAAAAATTTTCCCTGGCGCCATCTTGGATTTTCATTTTGACCTCATTTTCGTTATCAGTGACCACTTAAACCATGAAAACGACACCGATGACGGAAAAAACAAAAAATTTCCTGTGCGCCATCTTGGATTTTCATTTTGACCTCATTTTCGTAATCAGCGACCCCGAAAACCATAAAAATGACACCCATGATGGAAAAAACAGAAGTTTTCCTCGGCGCCATCTTGGATTTTCATTTTGATCTCATTTCGTTATCAGCTACTCCTTAACCATGAAAATAACATCCATGACAGAAAAACCAAAAGAAAAAACCACCTTCAAGTAATAACAGGGGTATGTTATGTTTACCCTACAGAGTGAACCTCAGTGGCCATTAAGTCGCGCTAAAGTCCATTCGCGCAAGTGTCTTGGCGCGCAAATGTCCGTTCGCGCATAAGTCTAATCGAGCAAAAGTCCATTCGCGCAAGTGTCCAGGCGCGCAAAAGTCCGTTCGCGCATAAGTCCGTTCGCGCATAAGTCCAATCGCGCAAAAGTCCATGCGCGCATTTGTCTTTTCGCGCAAGTGTCTTTCGCGCAATAGTCCCAGATCCAGAAAAATTAACTTGTCCTATATAAAGTTTGTACGGAACCCTCAGTGCGCGAGTCCAACTCGCACTTTTATTTATCATTTTGTAAAATATTTATATGTACCTAAATTCTTCTAATACAAAATTAAACCATTTTTATTTTGATTGTGATAAATATACAGTAGACACACATTCCAGACTTTTATTTCTAAACCGTACTGACTTTATATTTATGTATCATCAAATAATATCGTCTACAGGATCAAAATGGTTTAAGCGATCACTACGCTCGATCTTCACCCGTGTGTGCGTGTATCTGCATGAACAATGCACACTAACATAGGATCGCAACGAATTTGCCTAAACTCTAGCGACTGAACTTTGTGCACGGACTCTTAACTAGACGCATACCTAAGCCTTCATGAACATAAAGGTACCTATGTAGGTACCTAGTTAAATGTATCGTTGAATAGTTGTGGAATTGTTATATGCTCGCGAAACATGAAAGCTAAAATTGAGTAGGTATTTTTACTGGTTGGAGATTACTCCAATGAAATAAAGCACAACAGTACTGTAATAATTATAATAAATGACAAACAGTAAGTTAGAATATAACACAAAAATGATTATATTTACTTTGGTATCATAATTGGTATACTTTCTGAACACGCACGATGGCATTTTTACAATTTTTATCTAAAATCGTAGCAGCGTATCGTTCGTCGCGATGAGTGTTGCAGACTACATTACGACCCAATTGGGCGTTTTCGAGTCTACACGATTGCGCGCTCACAACATATCTGTTTACTAGAATATCATTGGATGTACCTCACAAGTTGTTCTTATTTGTATAATAACTGACTGATAGTGTTGAGTACTTCCCTATGCTCAACAATCCGTTTCCCTGTCTGTCATTATAGTGAACATGTATTCACTTGGTGTAGACGTAGGTATAGTGTTGCTGTTGTTGATGTTGTAGTCGCGAGTGCAACACCTCGCGGACGTGCAGTAGTGGATGAACGAGTCTGTTCTCGACAGAGCGATGCACGATGTTTGAAGAGTCGGTAAGTACCGGATCACGTACCTAGTCGTTGTGCTCGTTAGTGAAGGGATCCTACATCGACGCCGGAAGCTGTATGCTCAGGAAATCGGAAGGTGCGTCAAGTGTGAGTGATTATAATTATCTCCTGGTTATAATAACACAGTGAAGCCTGCGCCGCGCGGTCCCTCAACCGCCAATTAAATACGCGCCGCTTGACGACTCCACAACAAAATAAACAATATCAATTTAACTTCTCAAACGTCAGTTTGTGCTGGCTCTGTCACCGTCCCCTTTTTAATTTGTCTTTAATTAGGTGAATCCCCCCCCACGTCTTGCCTCCCCTCCCGGGCACACCGTTACCGACGTTATTTAATATACAGTTCGGATATACCCGTTTGTTCGTTTCTGTTGTATTAAACCGCTCTTTGGAATCGTTTCAGGAGTTTCTATATGGTAAAGGTTTGTGAATTTGGCAAATTGACAAGCTTTCATCAAGTAATTGCAAAAGTTTGTTCGACTGTATTGAGGTGTACCAAAAGGATGAAAACAACTTCCTCATACCTATAGGTATCAATTAATTCGTTCAGATAAAGTTAAAAGAGATTAAGATTCATTTATTTGTAAAAAACGTGTGTAGATAATATACATGGTACTTTGGCACAACATGTTTGACCAATGGCTATAGTGTACAAATTAGGTCGGAAGACCATTAGGTTTAAAAAAATAAAAAAAAAGTTATACAAAGTTAAATAATCAAAAAAATAACAATTAACATTAATATTATTAAATAAAAAATAAAAACAATTTGTAAATATTCATGCGATTCAAAATAAATATAATAGATTCAGCCAGTATATCAGAGCGATTTGGCATTTAAAAATTCGTTGACGTTATAGTAGGATTTCCCTGCCAGTATTTTTTTTAATGTTTTCTTAAACTGGTCTGTATTTAGTTTTTTTTACACAGATAGGGATATAATTATAAATTATCGGTGCTCTGCACTCAACGCTTTTATACAGTAGTGCTGTCTTAGCTGACTGAACACGAAGTTTACTATAATCCCGGCGATTTCGTATTACAAAGTCCGATATTCGAGGAAACAAAATATTATAGGGACTTATTTCTTACAAATAAGGCGATTTCTAAAATAAAAAAGTGTCGGCAGTGTAAGGATTTTATGCTTTGTAAAAAGTGGCTTACAGCTCTCAGTACTTTGGACCACTTACCGAACTTTGCAGGTATGCATCACTTTTGCATTTTAAATGCCATAGGTATCTTTATTCGATGAGTTGCCCCAAAAGATAATGCCATATCTTAGGACAGGTTCTACAAGTCTATAATAAGCCGATAGTAACACACTAGTTTTGATAGATGGAGCAAGTTGGTACATACTGCGTCAATTTCTTCAAATATTTAATTCAATGTTCAAATATAAAGTTTCCAAAGTAGTCGGATCAATATTATGGACGGCTGCTTTCTAGCATTCGTAGAACTGTGTGAACAGGAACAACAAACCGCACCTTACAAAAATCACATATTCCACAATTTGGAAGATATAGATGTGACCTCACACAACGCGTAAAGTGTGAACATTAAATTTAATAAACGTAGGAATGCGCTGACATCGATAATCACACAACATTCGCTCACAACGTAACGTTCGCTGGGCCAACATTGAAGCCACGGCACTAAAGTTGAACTTCTGCGCGTCCCGGAGGCGTGCCTCCGCAGATAATTCACGGCAGACGGACGCGATACATCTCGCAAGTGATCCGACTTATCTAACAGGTATGATTTACCGGCTGAGCGTACACACACGAGCCGCCGCCGGTGACGTGTGACGTCACACTGGCTGAGGTGCCGCCTTTACCTTATCTGCGCACAAGATGGAGCGAGTTAATTTGTTAACGAGCGACCGAAAGTGAGGAATCAATGTAATCATAATTATTGTTGCAGATTAAGGCAAACGTATTAGAGGTAATATAAACAACAAAAGTATTTCAAAAGTTTCAACCTTGGCAGTGGAAAGATGAAGACACTGAAGATCAAATAAATAATAGTTTCCATACTCGTGTACATAACCTTGCGCGATAATTGAGGACAAGCATAAAACCCGATGGAGCGGGGCAAATATACATCAATCAGTATAAAGTAACAGTCTGCAGTGATCAATAAAAAGCTTTTGTCTGTGAAATAATCCTCTAAGAGCTACAGCGATACGGAGCCCACCGAAGGAACCACGACGCCCCGCAAGTGAGGCGGGACTATCCATACGTACTATATTAGTATAGCTAACAGAACTAAAGCTGAATAACACCAGCTCGACATCGATGCGTCGTCGTATTTGTCACATTACGAGAGACGAATGGTCCTCGCGACACGTGTCGCAGGCGAGCGATACGTTGTACATTGCGATAACATCAGACGGGTGATATTAAATTATGTAGATGTGGGGATCGGGGCGGCAAATAAAAAGTCAAGACGCTTCGCTTGCAAATTGTATGAATCAAATAAGATGAGTTGTGAGGTAACACGTAACACGTGCGTCTTTCTGAAGGGATCACTTTATTTGCGTGCGGACGGGGAGTGGCACACAGATTGCGGCCCTTTTCAGGATGGATTGCTCCTGTTGTACTACTGTGTGGGGAACTTGTTACACGAGGTGTGACGTGAGACTCATTGCGTGGCCTAACGTTGTACTATATTATACAATAGGTGGGACGTAGGTAGGTAGGTAAGGTGCGGATGCTGGCAGGCTGCAACATTGTGGCTGCGAGGTGAGTGTTGAGTGGAGGCTCAAGTGGTGCATTATCGCGACGCCTTTAAATTAGATGCGAAGCCGGCGACGCGGCACTGAGAGCCGAAACCAAGATGCAATATTGAGTGCTTTGCATGCAAATGTGCACGCTCGTTCTGAAACTTTATTATTTGAGATAAATTATGAGAGTTACAGTTGAATCAAATAGCCCACTTTATAAGTTAAGTTAAACACGATAAAGGACAACTTTACGCACATAATTGTATGATCTGCGTAACCAAACGACTCGATAATACATACATTTGTGGCACATTAATGTGCTTTTCCGTTTGTGCTGTGAAGTGTTTCAATAATAATGTACATTTGGGTGTAGTCGAACTTTCAGTATAAACAGACAGCGCTGTGGTGCCATTTCGTTGTATTTAATTAGTGATCGATGTATTTAATAAATAAATATAAATATTGCTGGACATTACACACAGCGCCACCTAGTGCCACACTAAGCAACGAGGCTTATGTCGTGGACACCAGATAGTTGATATACTACATATTATATACTTTTTGTTTGTAAATACATACTTATTATACATATAAACATCCATGACTCGGAAACAAATGGCCATGCTCATCACAGAAACATTTACCCCGACCGGGATTCGAACCCGGGACCCTAAGAACGTAAGGCAGCCTCACTACCGCTGCGCCATTCGGGTCGTCGAGTATTTAATGAATCATACATAAGCGCTTAACGAAGGGATGCTGTGTGGCTGTGTGGCGACCGAATTATGATGTTTGTTCGCAAAGTTGAGGCCACAACGTTTGTGTTCGCTGTCATCCGAAAAGGTTCCGTTTGTGTTTCGTTTGAGCGCGCGCTAAGTACACATCCTGTATGTGTGTGTCTGCACAGTACATAACAGAGACCACCACTACCTATGCCCAATTAAATTACGATCATTACTACTTTCGAGCTTCTTGCTTACAAACTTCTCCTTCTTATTTACGGTACCTACTCTCACTGCAAGTCTTACCTTATTACCCAAACATTTCGCCGGTTCAGAATTTTTAATATCCGCAAAGATGAGGAAGTTTCAAATTGAAAAATCGATCGTTTATAAGATTGTGTACGCAGCAGATTAACGATTTGCAATTTGATCGAGTTTACTTTGCGAAGGCCGCTATTACTGAAGTCCGCAGTGATATGGTCAGACGATCATCGTGAATATATTTTACAGGAGTCATAAATGTTTAAAAATTGTAATTGGCTGTCAGTTTCGCTTACTATTTTTTATTCTGTTTTGTTGAGCTATAAGTATTCCATAATTCGTAAAATAATAAATAAGTACAGAGTACGAACTACTTCAGTTCTTGAATATAGCTTTCGTCGTTCCTCTTGTGAAGCGGTTTTCCAAACTGTTCACAATCTCTGATGTTTCCTTGTCCCGTATCAACCAACATCGTGGGATCGCTAGACTGTGTCACCCTCACAACACATCCTGTGTCATCGCCAGTGCCCCAGTGGTCCTACCGCTCAGTGGTGAACTGGTGACTGCTCCCCGGCGGGTGACACAAAGGCGCTCTCAATTGAATCAGTGTCGAGATAATCAGCACTGATTGGTACTCACCTACTCACCGCGACACGCTGATCGCGATGTCACTCACTGTTAAGACTACTGTGTCGACACTCAACAGGTGGCCTTTGTGTCCGACAACAGTTTAGTGAGAGAGCTCGCAAGATCGCCTAACAAACAAGTTCGCAGCCACGTTGGTGTAGTGGTCGCGAGTGAAATGCCGACGAGTCCAGGGTTTGTTCACCGATGCGAGGAAAATGTTATTAGGTTTTTATTCAACTTTCCATAGCCATCCTAATCAAAATAATGTGTGTCGCACAGTGGCAAAAGATTCGCTTATTACTACGCTTACGTAATACGCAATTGTGTTACTGCATACTTAATTAATAACCGTTTCAATATTCCTATATTTCAGCAACAAATGGAGAGGAAGTGAGCAGAGGTTGTCACATAATAACTTCATTAATATCGAACCGCCGCCGGAACAGCCCCTACACACACTACACCAATATTATAAACAACTCGCGCTGTTCCATGCTCGTCCAATAACTGGTAAAATTACATATTGAAACAAATCATTTGCCGCTTCCGGAACGTTCCGTATTAACGGTCATTTTAATTGTCATGTCGTATTGTGTCATACATAAATAATCTGATTATGTGTTTGTAACAAACGTTTCAACAGACAAAGGGAATACACGACTGAATTTAAATCGGAATATGAATCAGAATGTTTCGATCAAATCGAAGCAACAAGTTTCTAAGTACATGAAATTTGATCAAGTCGGATATCCGAATATCCAGCGATATGAAAATATTACAATGTATTTCGACGAATTTCCAATCAGACAACTGTTTGTGCAGCTTTGAGTTGAAGCTGTCACCGACAGCCAAAGGTCAGTACATACGGATGTCCTCGGTCCCTGCCCGGGCACCGGCTCTTGCAACACAGCTCTATCACCTCGAATAACTGAGACTGAGAACTGGCAACACTGCCCGAGTGACATGTAATTTTTTTGTTCCGTATTTAAAATTAAAATTTAATTAGTAAATAAGTTATATTATGGTGTAATTGTTTGTGTAAACGTATCATAAATGCGTAAATACTCAGGATAATTGTTATCCTGATAATTAATGAAGTTTTTTCGGCACTACAACGGTACCGGTAACCTAAAACAAAAACAGCTGACGTTCTAACTACGGACATAAACGGATAATTCAGGGAAGTATTGTTTAGTTTTTATTTAATAACAGCGCACAAACCTCTCTTTATCTCTATAACAAATCCATGCCCATTTCTAGTATAATTTTTCGCGTATTTAGTTCCCTGTACTGTTTCTAAATCTCTTTGTTGACAACCGGTCATAAAACATCAAAACTGTAATTCCTTATCTCATCTCTTCACTTATCAATCTTTTCAATGGAAATGATTGGATATATCGTTTAAGATAATTTATTGTGCATTATTGTCTTGCATTAATGTAATAGTATTTTGTTTTATTTTTTTAGCAACATACCCACATAAGAAAAAGTAAATCATTAGGACAAAAGAACCAATGTAACTGAATATTTATTCAATTATTTACATTGAATTGGATAATATTTTAAAGCTATAGTAGCCTACCTCATTCCATTTCATTACTTTAACTTTTTTTCTTTCCCCTTCATCGCTAACTTCCCTTTATTTGTCTATTCTATTAGTTCACACCGTTTCTTTACTTCTAATTTTCAGTAACCAATCCTGAAACCATGCCTGTGATGACCCGTAAGGCTACTGCTCAAGATATGGAGCTAAAATTGAGAACGGCCCTCCAAGAACTCAAAGAATCCAACCTCCAAGTTCAACTACTGTTACAGGAAAGAGAAGAGAGTGAGGTGGAAGTCAATAAAGTTAATAGCAAAAACTCCAGCTTAAAACGGGAGCTAGTAGACCTACATCAGCAATACTTGGACGTTGTTGATGAACGGGATCAACTGAAGGTGGTGACGGATGGTTTTCATAATTGTAGTAACTTGTATGAGGAGGCTTTGTTTAAAATTAGGGATCTAGAAGATGAGTTAATTCATGCCAATAATTGTATAGTTAAGTTACAGAAAGAAAAAGAATGTACTCAGGTTATAGAAACAAATCTCTTATATAATGAATTATTAAAAACTAATTGTAACCCCCCTTCCTTAATAACAATTGATCTAACTGAAGATTCCTTACTAAAACAGAACTTTATAGTTAGCAATAGGAAGATTAAAAAATATGCAAAATTAAACAGAATAATTAAAAAATGTAATCAATTTAGGAAACAACATAAACGCTTTTCCAAATTTATTCCACTGAGGAAAGAGCGTGTTGATTTACTTAATAAGTTAAATAATTACCAAATAAAATTAGAGGACAGTATAAAAATTTATGAAATTGATACTCAGCATTTGCAGTCTGAAATACAGGTACTTCAGGAATCACTAAGTTCCCTTTCTAGTAGGTATAAGATTTCTCAGAACCAAATTAGGGAACATATTTATGCAGCAAATGAGTTGGTAATGGGTCAATGTATTTGCCAGAGAGTTACCAACCATGATGCTATCCAGCCTGATACTATCCAGCCTGAGGTAATGGAGGACCCATACCAGGTTGAGAATTTGTCTCAGGACAGCATATCAAACCAACAAACAACTAATATTACATTAGATTATTCACACGTAGTACAGCCTGAGTTGCATGATAGTCTGCCTGTGATTGGTAATTTTGTTTCTCCTATTAGTCGTGACTGTAATCATTCAGTTATGTTCTCTGACAGTATAGGTAGGGGGCTAGGTAAATTAATTAGTAATAACCTGAGTTATTGTACTCAAAACAATTGTATGCCAGGGTCAACCTACAAACAGATTATGGCATCTGTAACTAAGACTGTTTGTGATCCTAGTACCACCATTACTATATGTGTTGGTAATAGTTCAAAGATTAAAAAGGAAGACATCACTGATTATGTCTCAGAGTTGTTGAAATTAAATTGTAATAAAATAATATTGTGCAGTTTTCCATTTTTTGAAAATTTATGTAACAGAAAAAACAATTATATTCACTTGTTAAATAGACATTTACATTTTTTAGCAGGTCACTACAGTGACAAACTTATATTTCTTGATATCAACACTTTTGTTGATAAACTTAGTTCGACTCGGGGTAAAGTGTATCTACCTATTAGTTGTAGACACAAAATAGCTCGGCTATTAGCTTATAATATTCACACAGACATAAGTAGTATGTCTAAGTTTAGTTATATTGTAAATACTGCGACTATTAGTAATAATACTAATGAACAGGTGGTGACCTTAAATAAATATAGCATTAGTGCTATTGATGTTTTCAAACATTATACTGAGGAGGATCCATATGTCACCGTGGAAAATTCTCAATTAGGGTATATTAGTGATAGGATCTTGTTGTCTGGCGATGGCACGGGAGTCTCGGGGCTCTCTCCAGATATTAATATTAATTTAAACTAGAAAGTCAGACAACAGAAGGTGCCATTAACAATATTGTTAAACCTACCAACAGTGAAGGTATCTTCTTGCACTCAATTAGCTAGTAAAAAAGGGCCTCAGCAGAACACTTTAAAATTATTCCACCAAAATATCCAAGGCATTTCTTCAAAATTATTAGAAATAGAATTGTTTTTAGAAAATAGTAAGTTTGACATTATTTGTTTTACTGAACATTGGCTTAAGGATTACCAAATGCTTATTAATTATGAGAACTATATGGTGGGTAGCTGCTATAACCGTAAAACTATGCTTCGTGGAGGTTCCTTAATTTTTGTAAAAAAATTGTTTAAGATATAAGCAACGTAACGACATAATAGGTCTCTCGGCTGAACATTGCGTCGAACTGTCCTGTGTTGAGCTAGATAAGCATGTTATTGTGTGTGTGTACAGACCCCCAAACTATCAAAACTTTTCCTTATTTGAGTCAATAATGGAAGATGTCCTGGCAAAACTTGCAGCCAGTAATAAATCTATAATTATTTGTGGTGATTTTAACATCAATATTTTAGAAGAAAATTCAAATAGCAGTCGGTTATTAAATCTTTTCAAGTCATTTGACTTGACCAACACTTTTATAGAACCTACTAGAGTCACTCCATCTTCTGCTACTTGTATAGATAATGTTTTCTGCGATTGTGATTACTTAGATAAAGCCATAGTTAATTGTCTGCCGTCTGACCATAGCGGCCAAACTGTAACTTTTAGGTGTAATACACCATTGCAAAAAATTCAGATTAAATTTAGACCCATAACTTCTAACAAATTAAATAGGTATAATATTTCCCTACAGAACAAGTTAAGTGTTATGAGCCATGACGATATTAATATAAATCAATTTTATGATCATTTCTTTTCAATAGTTCACACTGAATTCAACAAAACTTTTGAAAAGAAGACAAAAAGTATTTGCCCTAAATTTATATTTAGTGATTGGGCAACTAGAGGTATCAGAAAAAGTAGAGAAACACTATATGAGCTTTATGGCCTTAAGCCTTATATGAACACTGAAACTTTTAACAGATATGTTGCTAAGTATTCAAAAATTTTTAGAGATACATGCAAGGTTGCCAAAGCCTTGCACATTAGCAACAAGATCAAAACAGCAGAAAATAAAATAAAGACAGTTTGGAAAGTCATAAATAGCGAGACTAACAGGAAGAAAACACGTAATACTAGCTACACATTAGATACAGCATGTGGTCCTAAAAGCTCTAATCAGGAAGTAGCTCAAGAATTTGTAAATTTCTTTACCGATATACCATTAAAAACTACGGAGGCTCTAAGTTCCTCTCCTGAAGTCTCAATTGGTTTACTAAAGGCGAATGTGTCTGGATGCCAGGCTGAATTTAAATTTAAACACATAAACCCGATGATAGTTATTAAAGCTTTCCGGCAAATAAAAATCAAACTGACCGAAGATCTATGGGGAATGTCTATCAAAGTTTGTACATCCATACTTGAGACTATAGCTCCATACTTAGCTTTAATTTTTAATTTGTGCGTAGACCAAGGAGTTTTCCCTGATTTAATGAAATACAGTAAAGTCATACCTCTATTCAAATCCGGTGATAGTAAAGATACAAATAATTATAGGCCTGTATCCGTGTTGCCAGTTTTTAGCAAGGTGTTCGAAAAGATAATGCTTAATCAAATGCTCAATCATTTTAACACCAACAGAATCTTACACGATCAACAGTATGGTTTCACCAAGGGACGTTGTACAACTGACGCCGGTGTAACCTTAATAAAGCACATATTTGCGGCGTGGGAAGAGTCCCAAGACGCTGTAGGAATATTTTGTGATCTCTCCAAAGCATTTGATTGTGTAAATCACGACACATTGCTTTTGAAACTTGAGCATTACGGACTAGGTAAACTTGCACTTAGTTTGTTAAAATCTTATTTGAGTGATAGACAACAATATGTTCAAATAAATGGTGTTAATTCACAGGGTTTAAAAGTAAAAATAGGGGTTCCGCAAGGCTCAATATTGGGTCCTTTCCTCTTTTTAGTATATATAAATGATCTACCCTATTTACTGAAAAACCAACCTCAAAATATGGTGTTATTTGCCGATGACACTTCCCTAATTTTTAAGATCAATAGACGGGCCCAAAATTTAGATGACGTGAATAATGCCCTACTTCAAGTCCATAATTGGTTCACAGCAAATAATTTAGTACTAAATGAAAAAAAAACGAAATGCATAAGATTTGCTTTACCGAATGTTAAAAGTAGCGATTGTGATATAGTACTGAATAAAGAGAAACTTGAATTCGTAGATGAAACGGTTTTCCTGGGGATTACGCTTGATTCAAGGCTACAATGGGGTTCTCATTTAACATCTCTGGCGGGGCGGCTAAGTTCGGCAGCATATGCTATTAGAAAAATCCGTCAATTTACTGATGTAGATACTGCTAGATTGGTCTATTTTAGTTACTTTCATAGTATAATGTCTTATGGCATTCTGTTATGGGGACGGGCTGCTGACATTGAGTCTATATTTATTCTGCAAAAAAGAGCCATCAGAGCCATATACAATCTTCGTAGGCGCGATTCTCTGAGGGAACTGTTTAAGGAAATAAACATCATGACTGTACATTGTCAATACATCTACGAAAACATAATGTACGTAAGAAAAAATCTACATCTTTTTGGTAAAAGAGGTGACAGACACAATTACAGTACTAGAAATAGGGACCAATTAGTTCAGCCAGGCTTCAGACTCGCTAAAGTAGACTCATCTTTCATGGGGTACTGTTTGAGATGCTATAATAAAATTCCACAAAGCATTCTTGAACTGAATGAAACAAAATTTAAAACATGTATTAAACGCACACTTTGTAAGCGAGCATATTACAAATTGGACGATTATATCGCTGATAAAAATGCTTGGCTCAATGCCGGTCCTGCTCCACAAGGACAGGGGCGCATTAATGGATAGCACTAATTGTATTGTTGGAGCTGCTGAAGATTGTACAACTATCTTTGTATTGTATAAATTCAATATCTTTATTATTATATAGCCGCATATCGCATATTGTGTGAGTGCTATGTACTAGAATGCTATCAGTCGCTGGAAACCTACGTTTTTCCTTGACTTGAATGTGCCGTGGCGGTTAGGAGATATGTCATGCTCACTCAAATGTCTCGCTGATGGTGACGCGTGTGTCGGATCATTTAGTTCCCTTCAAAATGGTTGAGTTGAATGGTGCTGATACATGCGTCATGTTCGTGAACGAGCGCTGTCAGTTGGGACTGGTCGGCTCTTGGCTGCCACGGCTTATTTGAATTTAATAATTTTATTTTTGAATTGTTTTTGTTTTGTTTTTACTATGGACACCTTTAACGTGCACATCTTGCTACATTGTTCTCACATAATGTACCATCTCAACATGAATGATGTAACCAAGATTTTGTAAAAATATTCTGATTTAAAAGAGTGTCCATGGAGTTTCTTGCCCATTCTTCTCCATAGAGATCTACGCTAGGGAATGGGCAACTACAGTACTTTCACAGTTTTTATGTCTTGTGACTGGGACTGTAGCTACATTTAATTTTCATATTTGTTTCGACAATTCAAAAGTGCCTGTAACTGGCCTACTTGAAATAAATGCTTTGATTTTGATTTTGATTTTGAATAGAGGAGTCAGAGATTCACACTATTTGGTAACCTCTTTCTTGTGTAATACAGATTATTGATTTATTGACACACACTCGACTGCGTCACCAGATCACTGCCATACATCACGCCCTCGGCCTCGGCCTCGGTGCGGCACGACAGCACGACGGCGCGGCGGCGACGACTCACTTCTCTACAGCGTGTAAGTAAGTCGGGATGGCCAGTTAGCGTGTCACCGTGTCACGCTCACTGTCATCTGTCGCCAGATATTTACGAGATGGCCGATTTAGCCACAGATTGGATATTAACCGCGTCCCCCACACTCCGACGTTCACACAAGGAAGTTCGGAGTTCGGCTTATTTATGTTTAATATGTATAACGGCGATGGCCTACTGACACGATTGTGCACATCAGTGTTGTGTGTTACGGGCGAGGGGAGCACGTTTAAAGCTTTTGTTTTTTAAAGGTACCTAGCCACCGTCACGCTTGATTTCCTCGGAAGTGCTAAGAAAAGGTAAATTAAAAAGTGTGAACTGACATTTGTCATTCGACTTGTAACACGACATCGTGAGTCCGCAACACAAACACAAGAGCGACGGAGCGATTGGGGTCAGACAGCAGACCAACTGCGCTGCGATACAATACGATAATACGATAGGGTGCTTACATAAAGAAGAAGGTCTCCGGTACGAGCGAGTCAGTATCGATCGGTGTTCGGTGTGTAACAACTTAATTTCTCGGAAATATTTGCATTCATCGCTAAAATATTCTACTATATTTTACCAATTAGGGGTTTCTCTCGACAGCCTTACGTTTTCATCCTTAGACACTCGATGACAGTTATACTCCAGCTAGGTCGAAAGTTCTCATCAAGGTGCATGAGATGAGCCCAAACAATATACCTATACGTATAGCTGCCTGTAAACTGTTGAGGTTATTGTTACGCTCCAAGACAAGCCGATGTTGGCGATAAGTCTGTTCAATCAAATATGAACATTAGCTTAAAATGTACTTTTTTATATTATTTTTACTTTTGCCCTAGCAACATTTGAAGTTGTTATTATATTGTGGGTTTGCTATGGCAACTCTGTCTTCCAGGGCCCTGTTTTATGAAGCTGACAATCCGACAAGTCGACATAAATGTCAAAAAGTGACAATTGTATTTTTTTTCTGTTTTATGAAGCTGACAGGTGACATAATACCTAGTCATGGTGGAAAATTCACAAATATTTAGAATTGTCGCGAAAATCCGACTTAATCTCTGTTTTATGAAACTTTATTAGCGACAGGTGACAGGTGACAATTTGTCGTGAAAAACTTGTCAAATCTGCTTTATAAAACACACAATTGTCATGACGTCATGACATATATTATTATGTAGAATTGTCCGACAAGTCTGACAGGAGCGTTGCCCACTGTCGCGAAATAATCCGACTGTGGTTTTCTGACATATGTCGAGTTTCATAAAACTCGTTCTTATATGACAATTATGTCAGGATTTCACCTGTCGGGTGTTTACATATGTCACGTTCATAAAACAGCCTAAGCGCGACAATTCTACAATTTTGTCATATTTTGACATATGTAAATAAATAAATATTGCTGGACATTACACACAGCGCCATCTAGTGCCACACTAAGCAACGAGGCTTGTGTCGTGGACACCAGATAGTTGATATACTACATAGATACTTTTTGTTTGTAAATACATACTTGTTATACATGTAAACATCCATGACTCGGAAACAAATGTCCATGCTCATCACACAAACATTTGCTCCGACCGGGATTCAAACCCGGGACCCTAAGAACGTAAGGCAACCTCACTACCACTGCGCCAATCGGGTCGTCAAATGTCATAATTATGTCGGATTGCATTGGATGGATGGACTGTGTAAAGAATGATTATGGCAAGAAAAGAAGTGTCTGATGAGATGAAAAATAGAGAAGTATGGAAGAAGAAGACATGCTGCGCCGACCACAAATGAATTGGGATAAGGGCAAGAGAATGATGATGATGATGATGTCAGCTTCATAAAACAGGGCCCAGATCGTCTCCCCCACTGTGTAGACGTGATCTTTTAATTAAGTTTCAATAAACGCGATTTTACGTTAAATTACACTTGCATTTTACTTATACATGCAAATGCTGGTCCTTCAAGGTTTAGCCAGTAAAATATCGGTGATTTCGATAGTTTTCCGCGGTTTGTGTGCGTGACATCGGTTGGCGGTGCGCTTGCGACCCGCCAAGTGTTTGCGAGAAATAGCGTATTTTATCGTATTACGGACGAAAAAGGAGCTTCACTCACACACAGCTCATCTAAGGATCATCAAGGAAACACAATCTACGAGATTATCGACGATATCCCATTACAAATCTGCAATTTAATTGTAGACAATTAATCTTTTCAAGTGAGGGTCTCTTGAAAAACTCGTCCATTTTTGCAACGGACGGAGTGTTTGAGCGTTGCGCGAGACGACACGGCGAGCTTCGCCAGGTTGGCCATTCTGCGGTTGCGTTCCGGTATCTGTCATCAAGTTGACAGTGACAGCTATCATCCGTCAGTTGTGCAGTCATCATCGACATTTGCGCCCGAACGTAAATAAACACTTTCCACAATTTCTACGTGAACAATCGTAATATCCGTCGAGTTACGTTGCAGTGCAATAGATTGCGGCTTTTTAAACTGCAAAGTGCATCGCCGTGTGGTTCCGGCTTTAGGGATAGCACCACCCCGTCTCCAAACTTTTTCAGAATTCAACCCCTAAAGGGGGAAATGGGTTTGGTATTGTTTGTATGGTGTATCGGGTCGGGTGTATTACAAAAACAGTGATTTTAAGATTTAATGTGGTGGACCTGAAATACCATCATCCCCTGTCACCCCATCGCACCCCATGCGATGGGGTTGAAATGTCTAAAAATCAATATGGGTGTTGATTCCGAGATTATCAGGGGTGCTGATTACGAATATGGCATTTATTTTTAGATCCAAAAGGTGGCGGATTCGACTTCTATACAACATTATTGTAGATTTATTGTGATGATTGTGATAACGATGATGATGATTGTGATTACGATGATAATGATTGTGATAACGATGATGATGATTGTGATTACGATGACAATGATTGTGATAACGATGATGGTGATTGTGATAGTGATTGTGATTGGGATAGTGATGGTGATGGTGATTGTGATAATGATGATAGTGATGGTGATTGTGATGGTGATTGTGATTGTCACAGTGATAATGATGGTGATTGTGATGATTATATTTGTGATGATTATAATTGTGATGATTATGAAATTTATCACATAGATAGTTTATAACCTGGATTAACATATAGGATCCCATGGGACAGTTACCGAACTTCACGCGGGCGAAGCCGCGGGCAACAGTTAGTCGTTAATAATAATAGAATTATGTTAATAATAATAAATTATATTAAAAATTTGCATGATAAATTTCTTATAAAATAATGTTTTTGTTAATAAATAAAATAAAAATTGCATGAAGAAAAAATATTGTAAGTAATATATTATTTTAATTGTTAATAAAATAAAAATAAATTATATTTATTGTAAAGCATGAAGGAATAAAATATCTAATTTAATGTAAATTACTAACAGCCAATTGGGCTTAATATAAATTCAATTGAATAACCAATAACAATTAATGTAAATAATATTGATTGATATACAGTTTCCAGTCTATGGAATCAATAAAGCTATTTTTATTATTATAATTATTTTATTCTTCACTGTGATATACGGAACCCTAAAAATGCTACATCAAGAATGACAACACATTATTTAAGGAAACCGATACGGGTAGATAAATAAAAGGATTCTCTCAAATGCATATTTATCCTGAAAACATAATTCTTACTTACGAGATCAAAAGATCATTCCTCGTTATATAAGGCCATAGTTTCTATCCGACATAGAATCGAAATGTCACGTGAAAAACGATTTCATGGCGAAGTCGTTAATAACTATAGATGTTATATTATGGTGGATCTTCAATTTTCATTTTAAACTCAATAAATTATTGATTTATCAAAAAACCATGAAAATTAAAATTTCCTACGGAGTGACAAAATCCATATTTAACGGAGTTTCAAAACTTATGCTCAAGAATATTTAAGGTAACCGGAAGCTTCTGAGTCATCAACAACTATTAGCTGAGGATATTATCGTCTTTAATTTGAACACTTACTGTGTGATGAGCTCCTCGGCAGGTCGGCAGGCGGCGCGCGGCGTCAGGCTCTTCCAGCAGCTTGTCACGCAGTTCAAGTTCACGGCGCACTGCAACAACAGACGCGGTCCATCAGTATCGCGCACAGTCGCGGCGTGACAGATAGCCACGTGTACGAGTACCACACGAGCACACGAGCAGCCGGATGGCGACAACACGAGTATCTGCCCACTATTGCGACACATGGAATTTTAAACAAATCATTTCAACACATTTTTTGTTTTCCTGCGTAATTGTGATAACACTCAATAAATCAACTAGTAAACGAATGGAGTCGCGCGCAGATGTGACATGTGGCGTGTAAGTACTAACTCGCATTATATTATACCACGGGACAGGTGCCGCCAGAAGGTCTTTTAGACGTCTAGTGCTCACCAAGCAGAAGGCCTGCATTAAAGAGATGCGTAGTCTGATGTAACGACGCATTTGTATTAGTAATAAAATTATGGGCCACAAACGTTTTGAATGATGCCAATGATAAGGTGCGAGAAGATTAATCTACATCGGGCAGCACAAAACATTTCAAGTTATGTTCGCGGTTGTACCAGTGTGCAGTGGTTCTTCTGCAGATGGTTACTGGCTGTCAGCGGCATGGCGCGCGGTGTCACTTCACCTGCACCCCTGACCTGCGCGCTGACGCAAGCTGTTCACAATGCTCACATTACAAAAACCACTCGTCTTACTAAAAGAAAAAAGTCAGGAATTTTCTGCAAATTGAAACTAATTTTCCTCCGGAACAAAATAAGCACACAGCTTTGAACCCTACTTATTGCAAACATAGTCTCCCAAAACGGTTAAGGAAAACATCATGAGTAAACCGGTATAACTTGGGGCCATCCATTCCAAAACGAGATTACGTGTAGCTCCGTCTCCCGAGTAGAGTCCTGTGGGCTGTGTGACTGTGTCCCCGCAGCATGGCAGCAGTGAGAACGTTACAGTGACAGGCTGGAGTAGTTCAACGTACAGTCGAATGCGTTAAATAAACAACTTTGGCGTTCTTATTCTGAGACACTGAAAGACTTCGGCCACTTTTACTTATTCAAATTCAAAACATTTATTTCTTTAACTTATTGGTAGAAAATAGATAATAGTATCTAGTCTAGAGTGGTCTCCTTTTTCCCAATTTTTAACCGACTTCAAAAAAAGGAAAAGGGAAAATGTTCTCAATTGGGTTGTATTTATTTTGTTTGTTACCTACCTCCTCCGTCATCAACCGATAAAAAAAAAAAATGTTTTTATGTGAAAAGATAATACTTTCCGATCGGTCCCATAGAAATTTCATCAAATCGGATAAGTAGTTTGTTTTTTTGGGCAGTGGGTCGTCTTAGGGACGGATTCTTCTTGTTAAATTGATACAAATGACAAGAATTATAAGGTTTTTTTTTTTATAATAAGAATTCGTGTGGTTTAGGTAGGTACTACAACTAAAAGGGTAAAATAAAAACTTTTAGTTAGAAAAGCCGACTTCCAAAAAACACTATAAAAGTCTAAAATTTAAATAACTTTCTAAGGTACTTTCGGAAGTTGGTGGCAAAAAAAAAAAATTTATCTAAAAGCATGAAAAACAACAGTTGAAGACGTGACCTACTTTTTTTTGTGAATGAAGCCACATCGTTCCTGTTTATCTTTCGTGAATAACACAAACCGTTATCGTTTGTAGGAGCAGGGAGCGCGCGCAGACTGCTTGTTACTATTCCTCGCGCGCCGACATTTTTTCTGTGGCAGTGCAACTAAACGTGCGACATCGTCACTAAACCATCTCGAATAAATCCGCTGAGCAATGCGTGCGCCGTGAACGGTGCTAGCGATACGAGCGATGCGACGAGCAACTGAGTGCCAAACGACTTTGTATTTTCATCGTAAATTCTGGTTTACTGTCTGCCTGACAGTTTTATTTCTTTAAACCATTGTTTTCTCTATAAAAAGGGAAATATATCTCGCCCCACATAAACAGCTACCTATGCGTTCAGTGTGCGGCCATGAGAGCTAACCGAGGCAGCAGAGATTGTAACGTAGTCTGTAAACCGTACAGCACTGCTGACTTTTTAGTGGGCTGGGACAATATAACCATTTTAAATGATTGGCAGTTGGACAGTATTGCATCAGAACAGTGCTTTTAGTGACCAACTGGCCACGTCTTGCGAGCCCGTAGAGGTTTTTGTTTAACATAGATGCAGCTTCCTGCCCTAAAGCTGTTTAGTGTGGAACCCGGTGACGTACCTAAACTTAGCCATGTGAGACACGTTACTTTTCCCTTATGTTAAACCATTGCATTGATTGGAAATACATAATAATTAAGGAGCCATGCATGACTGAAACCTGGATAGTTTCAGTGATCGAAACTATGACTGGCGAGCGAGGCGAGGGCAAGGTCGAGTGTACGAGTGTTTACATTATATTAGCGTGTTGTGACAAGTGGATGTTAGGGACAGCTGCGCGTGTCTGTGCCGTGTGCGGTTCATTGACTGCCGCCTGCGTGCGGTGCGCCTGTGGGGCGTGGGCCATCCATCACTGCGCCCAGCGGCGGCGGCGCCGGCGCGCGGTTGACGTCACGAGCTCTGTTGATATGTGTGGTGTGACAGATCACTGTCTGCAGCCAATTGATTGGGAGACGAGCGTCACTAATTATTTGACGTGTTCATTTTCAGCTCATTTGTAAGTATCGTTTTGTCACTGTTTAGTAGTCAATCTTTGAATTCTTTAGTAAGTTATAAATCTGCGATAAAATAAATCGAATCCCTGCCTATCCCACTGTTATTTACTTATTTAAAGACTTTGGAAGACTTACAGCTAAATAAAATAGTGCTAGATAACAGTATGATAATCAGACAGCCAATTACAAATCTTTACGTCTAGAGCTTGTCTGGTATAAATACATATACTGTGGTACCTACAAAGTATACACACTGCCAAATAATGCCAAAAGATATTAAAGAAAACATGCAAATAGATCGTCACTTAAAATGGTAAAAATTAATATAATTGCGACAGGTTATTTACATTGAGAACCAATACATTAAATTTATTAAAATTAAATTAAGAAAAAATAAAATGAAAAAAATTGTGATACAAGGGGTGTCGTCACTCGCGCACGTCAGCATGCAGCAGGAAGCGCGCGAGACATACATACATTAGTAAGTACTAGTCGTTGGTGTAATTAAACAAACATGTCAGATTCAGTCTGCTAAGCATTACTTACCAATTCAAAGTGTTCACTGATCTCTGGTGCGAAATACTTGATTCAGTATTTCCGTCTATGAATATGTAGCCAACGTCGTGATATAGTTTTACTTCTATATTCACGCATTAACAAGCATGAGAAGATAATGTAAAAGGATTGCCCGCTGCGGCTTACTGATACTATCATAAATAATTGACGACTCGACGTAATATCTGGCCCGAAGTATAATGAGCTTACTGTGTAGTGACATTTATCTGTGGACAACTATCTCGCAGACAGAGTGATGTGTCCCGCGAGCACGGAGCCAGGTCAGCCTCAGCCAGCCCCTCGCTCCTCGCCCCACGCCCCGGGGTGTCCCGCAGGGGTTGTAATCATAATCGTTGCGCTAACTCTAACAGGTCGCACAATATTAGTACAGCGAGCGAGGCAGAGAGCGAGGTAATTCCTAATATTAACTAAACCGAGGTACGGGGGGCCTCTATTTACTGAAGCAGAAGATTGAAATATATGGACTTATAACAGGGTCTTGTGTAACTCAATTTATTCGAGATATAATCTTAGCTTTAATGGCTGAATCGCATGTTCATAATATGATTATTATTTATTAGTGTGGAGAAGCTATTCATAAAATATGAGCTAGGGAAATGTTCATATTACAAAACGGCGAGTCAGTCAACATTCCCTCAAGCGTATCATGATAGTTAACGACGACGCATGCAGTGTCTGCCACACACAGTTTGCAGCACAGATTGCTTGTGGCGCGCGGCGCCTCCAACGCTTACGAGCAGTTACCGTCGGCCACAGCGGCACTCACAACTCAGACGTAATTGCTCCTTTGTCGCGCCAGCCAGCCAGTTTGTGGTGAATTTAGTGCATACAGTGTGCAGCACAAATATCAATAAAGTGATAATTTGCCGGCCACAGCTCACTATTGCTCTTAATACTGCTCCCCGACGACGATGGTAGGATTTAGTGTTATACTGTTGTTTCATCCACCAAGTTCTGAACGCACCTTTTTTGACGTTTGACAGATTACGTTTCGTTGTCTGTGGTGCGATGACGTTGTCTTGTCAGTGCAATATTGGTTGAAATAATGGTCGCTCCGTGCTTGTAATTTTTGGTACACGCTGTTCCGTGTAATTATTGGTTGAAAACTTTGAGTTATTGTTAATCCGATGCAATCCTGTTCGGTGTTTGATATTTTGTTGATAATTGAGTGAAAATTGAGAAATCTCGCCATTTTGGGTCTTGACCGCGAGTGATTTTTTGGTTATGTCCGGCCTGTTTGTGTCATTTGAACGCCGGTAATTTCCTAAATTCAGTGTTGGACTATTACATCCCCGATTGGGTTATCAAACCGGGATAAAATTCAGTTGGACATTCGCGAGAGGTGCCACGTGTGGGATCTGAAGGTTTGATCCTGGAGTCGACGGTGCGAGCCGCGCGCGTCCTTTGGTTACCGTCGAATCTTACCTAACTATACATACACCACACACACCACAGATATACTTACACCCCACCCAGATGAGACGTGACCAGGACTACGTCACATCACCGGTGCCAGCGTGATGGTAAGTGTATTGAATAGTTGTTTTTCCTTTGTCAATTGGACAAATATATTGTGATTAGGGCTCCGCGTAATCGCGGACATCGTGAGTCTGTTCGTGCAGTCTCACACAACTGGTAGCAGAGCGTGGTTGAATTGTTAAATTCACCACTTATATTGAATTATGAGTTAAAAGTATTGAGAAGTCTGATTTGTTGCCGTCGGCCTGACTCAAATTAAACATAGATTGTTTGACATAATATATTATGATATGTGGTGTCCCTTGTGGTTTGTACTTTAATTTGCTATTGTATAAACAAGGTATTGCTTGTACAGGGTCGGATTTGAACTTGTAATAATTCAAACTAAGTTTTATTATTTGGTTTAAATTGTAGTTGGGTCCGGGAAAATTATTCCTGTTGTTTATTTAATTGAATTTAATTTGTTTATTTGATATTTGTCCCAATGGCTTCATTGAAAGCTGTAAACCAAGCCATTGGTGGATTGACCTCACAGCTAAGATGGTTTGCCTCAGCTGCTGCGACCGCTGAGCGTCGAGACCTGGAAGAGGCCACGCTTGCCCGGTATGAGCAGTTGAATGCGAGATTGAGTGCGGTTGACACTTTGTTTGCTCGCTTCAATGAAGTGATTTTGGACTTGGACCTGGAAACATTGGGTCAAGTAGCCCGTGATAAGGTTGTTGCGGATTATGACCAGATGTTGAACCTGGGTGACATAATAAGTATGCGCGCCAGGGAAATTTTGAGGAGTCGGGACCCTGCCCAGGTCAAAACAGAGACCTCTGTTGTTGCAGGCCCTGGACTTTTGGGTAGACTGCCTACCCTGGAGCTGCCACATTTTGACGGTCACTTGGACCATTGGTTAAGCTTCAGGAACCTATTTGACAGTTTGGTTGATGCGCGCTCTGACCTCCGACCGGCCCAGAAGTTGGCTTATTTGTTGTCAGCCCTAGGAGGTGAGGCTCGAGCCTTGGTGCAGCACTTGCCGGTGACCGACTCGGCCTATCCCACTGCTCTGGAACTTCTATCCCGACGGTACCAGAACAAACGTTGCCTGGCTGATGTCCATATTGACCAGATCTTGGGGTTGCCGGCCATCACCAGAATGTCAGCGTTGCGTGGTGACCTTTTGAATCCGTTGCTTGCAGCAACCAACGCCTTGAAGCGATTGGAGTTGCCGGTGGACTATTGGTCCTATTTCTTGGTACACTTAGTGTTGCAGCGGCTTCCTTCAGACTTGAGGTCCCGTTTTGAGCAGAAGTATGGTGGGGATAGTGCCACCCATCTTCCCCCCTTTGAGGACCTCGTCAAATTTTTGGAGGATGAGTGTCGTTTCCTCGACAACGCCCGTGGTGCCACGGGGTCAAGCCAACCGCCCTCTCGGCCGAGGGCCCAGGGACGGACTAGGACTGTCGGGCCTGGTGATAGCCGCCCTGCCCCCCGTTTTGGTGGCACCCAGAGTAATCTTGTTTGCGGCTATTGTAAGGCCACGGGACATGGCGTACCAACTTGCGCGGCCTTCTTGGAGTTGCACGTGAGTGCCCGCCGCCGAGTTGCCAATGCACGCCGTCTGTGCTTTTCGTGTTTGGGGAATCATTTTCATCGGGATTGCCCCAACATCACATCTTGAAGTTTTGTGCGCCAACGCGAACCGCTCTGTCAGACCAGCCTCTGATGGGGGTTCGCGCAGGGGGGGGTATGATGGAGATGAGCACCGGGCTTCTCGCTCGCCGGATCAGAGTCGAGGAGGGGCCTGCAACTTTGACCGCCGCACTCCACCCCGCGCGCCAGTTGATCGGGAGCCGCGCGACCGCCGATTGACCTCCCCTCGTGAAGGCGACTATGCAGCTGCTGGTAGGCGACGTTGGCCAGACCAGCACCGCCTTCCCTCCCCTCCGTTGGCGGAACGTCCCCGTTTGGAGACGCGCCCCCCGCCACTCAGGCGTCAAGTGAGATATGCCCCTCCAGCGATGGCGCGCGGCTCGGGACATCGCGCGGATGAGGAGTTTGACTACTATCCTCACCGGGATAGACCCCAGCCTGGATGCGGCGATCGGTCGCCGCCCAGGCATTGCTAGGAAATTGGCGCCTGTCCCGCTAACGTACCTCCCCAGATCGACACGGTTTTGTTGCCAACGGCATCGGTCAGGGTCTGGGGACCCACGGGGGACTCTGTTGTGGTCCGTGCCATTTTGGACACGGGAGCCCAGGGTTGCCTTTTGTCATCTTGGTTAGCGGGTCGGGTGAGCCTGGATGTCCGTGCCTTTTCAGGCACGATTAATGGAATAGGCGAAACACCTATCCTGACTGTTGAGGGACAAACCTTATTTGGGCTCACTCCTGTGAGTTGTTTGGACCCTAAGTTTTTTCCTTCGGCCATTGTTCTGACGAGTATTTGGGCTGTCATCCCCAACGTCAGCTGTCGCCTGATATTGTCCGGTTGACGTCAGGCCTGGATTTGGCTGACCGCCGGTTTGATTCCCCTAGTACAGCTCATTTGATATTGGGTTCCGATGTACTAGGGAGAATATTGTTGGGTAATATGAAGGTCTTGCAGCCGAACGGTTTGGTGGCTGTCTCGACCATCTTTGGCTTTGCGGTGATGGGCCCAGTGTTGAAGGCTGCCCCTCCACCTGAGCCTGATTGTGCACCCCTTTTGGTGGGGACCGGATTGGCTGACTCGCCCCGAGGATGATTGGCCTCGAACGCCAATTTTGATGTCGGATCCTTTGCCCGGGCTTAAGGTGCTCGCTGTTGGGACGAAGGACCCTCCGTTTGATCCGGATATTTTGTTGAATCGATACAGCTCCCTCGACAAATTGTTGAACGTTACCTCGTGGATCAGGCGTTTTGGTCACAATGCTAGGAATCCAGGGGACAAGCGCCTGTCACCGATTCTCTCTCCTCAAGAGCGACAGGAGTCACTCCTCCTGTGGGTTCGCTCTGTGCAGGCCGTACACTTTGAGAAGGAGATCGAGACCTTGAAGTCCGGTAGAGTTAAGTTGTCGGGAGCCGTTAGTAAGTTGAACCCCTTTTTGGATGAAACGGGTCTTTTGCGTGTTGGAGGACGGTTGAGGCACTCTAGCCTTCCTTATGGGGTCCGTCACCCCCTTTTGTTGCCCAAGGCGGGCCATTTGATTAAATTGTTGGTGACTGATCGTCACATTAAGAACTCGCACGCCGGTTGCAATGCGCTGTTGGCCATTCTGCAGCGAGAGTTTTGGATTTTGTCGGCTCGTCGTACCATTCGTAGCATCGTCTTCCGTTGCATACCGTGTTATCGGACTAAGGCCCCAACGATGCAGCCCCAGATGGGAGACTTGCCTGCTGATCGTGTCAATGAGGCGAGGCCCTTTGCAGGCGTAGGAACGGACTTTGCTGGTCCCTTTTCGATAAAGACGTCTACCCTTCGCAATAGTAAAATTGTCAAGGCTTATTTGTGCGTATTTGTCTGCCTGTCAACTAAGGCAGTGCACTTGGAGCTGGTATCCTCCCTCTCGACGGAGGCCTTTGTGGCAACTTTAGATAGATTTACGTCTCGCCGTGGGTTACCTTCTCTGATCAGGTCTGATTGCGGTACCAACTACAAGGGTACAAGTAACTATTTGAAGGAAGTGTATGACTTTCTTAATGAGAGCCAGGTTGACATTGGTAACAAATTGGCCCGTCGAGGGGTCACTTGGTTGTTTGACCCGCCAGCCTGCCCCCATTGGGGGGGTATTTTTGAGGCCGCGGTGAAAGCGGCTAAGGGACTCTGGCGGAGATTGTTGGGAGACACCGTTCTCACCTTTGAGGAATTAGCTACGGTATTTTGTCGCATTGAAGCGGTACTAAATTCGCGTCCATTGTGCCCGCTCTCTTCGGACCCTAACGATTTGGAGGCTCTAACCCCGGGCCATTTCTTGATTGGACAGCCACTTGTCGCTCTGCCTGAGTACCCTTTTGTTGATGTGAGCCAAAATCGGCTATCGCGGTTTCAGTTGGTGCAACAGCTCACTCAGAGCTTTTGGAAGCGTTGGAGCTTAGAGTATCTGCACATCCTCCAGCAGCGCGTCAAGTGGACTGATAAAACTCATCCGCCCAAGATAGGAGACCTCGTCCTTATTAAGGATGCCAACCTTAAGCCTCTGTATTGGCGCCGGGGGCGCATTCTCAATTTGGTGGCTGGCACCGACGGGGTACCTCGTTTTGCTGAGGTTTTAGTGGATGGATCGGTTATGAAGAGAGCGGTCGCCACCTTGTCAAGACTGCCAATTGATTAGCGGACGGGACGGCCCGTCCGGGGGGGGTAGATGTTTCATCCACCAAGTTCTGAACGCACCTTTTTTGACGTTTGACAGATTACGTTTCGTTGTCTGTGGTGCGATGACGTTGTCTTGTCAGTGCAATATTGGTTGAAATAATGGTCGCTCCGTGCTTGTAATTTTTGGTACACGCTGTTCCGTGTAATTATTGGTTGAAAACTTTGAGTTATTGTTAATCCGATGCAATCCTGTTCGGTGTTTGATATTTTGTTGATAATTGAGTGAAAATTGAGAAATCTCGCCATTTTGGGTCTTGACCGCGAGTGATTTTTTGGTTATGTCCGGCCTGTTTGTGTCATTTGAACGCCGGTAATTTCCTAAATTCAGTGTTGGACTATTACATCCCCGATTGGGTTATCAAACCGGGATAAAATTCAGTTGGACATTCGTGAGAGGTGCCACGTGTGGGATCTGAAGGTTTGATCCTGGAGTCGACGGTGCGAGCCGCGCGCGTCCTTTGGTTACCGTCGAATCTTACCTAACTATACATACACCACACACACCACAGATATACTTACACCCCACCCAGATGAGACGTGACCAGGACTACGTCACATCACCGGTGCCAGCGTGATGGTAAGTGTATTGAATAGTTGTTTTTCCTTTGTCAATTGGACAAATATATTGTGATTAGGGCTCCGCGTAATCGCGGACATCGTGAGTCTGTTCGTGCAGTCTCACACAACTGTAGTGCATGCAGTAGGTGCGCTGAACAGGAGGCATTTGAAGCGCACGGTTTAAGGCTGATGCTCCAGGGTAGCCCGCGAAATTCAAATTTTCTTACGTTTTTGGCAAATTGCAAGCCAGTGCTAGGTTGTATGTTGATTAAAATATTGGACGCGATTGTAAGACGTATGTAGTTACAGAATTATAATCAGCAATGACTTTGACCTTGAAAAAATTGTTTCTCGACCTTTATGAACTTGGAGGGTTGTATTGATGGTTTTGATGATTATAATTCTGTAACTACATACGTCTTACAATCGCTTCCAATATTTTAATCAACATACAACCTTGCACTGGCTTGCAATTTGCCAAAAACGTGAGAAAATTTGAATTTCGCGGGCTGGTCGAAGCATTCACCTTAATGTGTATCACTTCCTTCCACACGTCGCTTCATTCGGAGTTATTCCGATCCAATCCCGTAAATCTGATTACCTCGTGGAATGGTTCCTCTTTAAGGATCATGCTAGAGGAGTGAAGGCGCTCTACTTTCATCATAATATAAATTGGTTTAAGACCCTTCAGACTTGGGAAACCAATAAACCCGTAGTGTCCTGACTACTACGGATTGAGTTGGTACTGGGTAGTGTGTGAAAGTACTTTCAGCGCCTGATTTATTCAATTTCATGACAAACGTAGAACGTAGAAGGAATCATACATACGTATGACCTCTCGTGGTTTGTGCTCCAAACCGTTTGCTAATTTGTAACCCTTATCATCCTCTTATCAGATTCAATTTGGTAACGTCGTAGTTTAAATAGGTCGAGCTCAAGCGTCCCAGGGGACAGGTGGCAGCTCGTCTGCTGTCAGATTGAGTGGCGAGCGATGGCGCGGTGTTACTGTGGCGCGGTGTAACTGTAGCTAGACATCTAACGGCCAATTGTTCTACGGTCATTTCCTTTGACGAAAATTGCTTTTATTTGCTCGTTTGCTAAAAGTTTATGGATTCCATAAACTCTATACAAGCGACCTATTGAGAATTAGGTATGTTCACCTACCTCACGATTAATGATTCGATTCATGATCATTTTCACAGAACTTTTCTTTATTAATTTCTATCGTCTCGGTTATCCATAATTAAGAAGCATTTACTATGATTATGAATTTCCAGTAGCTAATGGCCAGCGCAGAGCCTGGAGCGCTGCTTCAAGCGCAAATCCAACGACACCTGCGCACGTTCCACCTCCACACGCCGACATCATAAAACGAATGCGCCATAAAATGTAGATTGAACAAGTTTATCGTTGCGCCGCCATTCCACGCGTTGTGTCCTCTGTAAACTTTACTGCGCTCTTTATAATGCAAACAAAGGAGATAGCTACATCTTCAAGGAGCCGGCGCGCGGCGCGGTCAAGGCTCCTCTGTGAACTATAATCAACTACGAATACACACTGGATTACCTTGACATATAACCCACAGAGGAACTGCACACTTAAGGTTCATATTGTTGAAAAGTATTTGTCTGACACTCCCGTAGTTTCAAATCATCAACATCATGTTTTTCCCCCTGTGAATGGCACACAAGAGTAGGTACAGCCGCGCATCGTTCGCTTCACTTCAGCACATTTACAATCCATCGTAACACGTATTCCGCTCTGTAGCCACAGCTCCGTGTCGTATCTTATTCGCCTCGGTGGTAAATAACTACTAGTAGACTGTGATTGTGTAATACGAGTATGTACTCATTAATGATGTTTCACGATATTTTCAAGAGAACTCATTACCAAGATTTGACACAGTCAACGGCTTTTAAACATACTTACTTCTCGCAAATAATGATTTCATATTCTGTCTACAATCACTTTCATCAGTTATTGTTGGTGCAGTACAACACACCTTTTATTTTATTTATTAGGTACACAAACAGCAACACTTATGTATACTATTGTAGGTATACGCAGCATTCACCATAGGAAAAGCTAGATGATGCTAAATTACCAAGAGACCAGGTCAATAGTGTGCAGGGTAAGTAACGCAAATGGGTTGGAGTGCGGGGTGAGAGAAGGGGGGTTGACATCGCCCACGCTCTCCAACCTGTATGTGAAGGATCAGATTGAGGAGCTCAGCAGCACCAGGGTAGGCTGCTGTATAGATGGAGTGTGCTTAAATAATATAAGCTATGCGGACGACATGGTGCTGCTGAGTGCGTCACCCTGTGGCCTCATCAAGCTGTTGAGTATTTGCGAAAGGTATGCATCACAACATGGGCTTGTGTACAATGTGAAAATGAGTGAAGGTACTTGAGGCCGGCAGCAGTAGTGTTCCTATTGAGATGCCTACCATTAAACTGAACGATGTTCGTCTACAGAGAGTAAACCAATTAAATATTTAGGGCCAGGCCCGGATCTAGGGGGGGGCAAGCCGGGGCCCATGCCCCGGGCGGCAAGTTTAGGGGGCGGCAAATTCAAGCTTGGCAGACATATGGTCAAAGTTGCGATAATGATGATTCGGGTTGTAACGATACAACTCATTGATTTCTGTTGAAGACTGGAAAACTGTTCCTGTTGAAGAAGAAGGAGCGCCCTGTAGACACCCGGGTGGAACTATATAAGGGCTTTTTGAGCTGCAGCCCAGCGCCCCGTGGATATAAAGGGCCTCCAGGGCGGACCTTTTGTAAAAAATGGTGCATGTGGACATTCTCAGATCTCAAGATCTCTCTCTTCTGAGGAAAGACGTAATATTTTCGAGCTCGCGTCGCTCGCTCTTACAGCCAATTTCTCTTGAATTTTAACTTTGTCCATAAGTCACCTAAGTAACTCCGGTAGTTCGAATCAATTCTAACCTGTCCAAGGTAGGTAAACTGTTAAGTTTTCGAACTGGCTTCGCTTGCTTTTTAGACTACTTTTTTTTAGACTTTGCCTAAACGTCGTCCAAGTCATTCCTGTATGAAGGATCGAAACAATTCAAACCTGTCCAAAGCAAGGTGTCAAAAAAATTTCGAGCTCCCTTCGTTCGCTCATGCAGTCAAGTTCTTCTTAAATCTTAACTTTAGTCAACCAAGTAACTCCTGTATGAAGTGACGACATAATTCTAATCTGTCCAAAGTAGGATGTTAAAATTTTCGAGCTCGCTAAGCTCGCTCTTGGAGTCTTAGTTCCTCTTTCTCATTAAATTGTCTCCCTAAATTGATTTAGTAGCATCTATTTATGAATCAAATTTCATTTAGTTCCTAACCTTTTCAAATAACTCTTCAAAACCTAAACTAACCAATCCGAGGTCACGGAGGTGCTAACGTTTTTGAAGTGGCTATATGCACTTCAGCTGCATCCGTAAATAGTAAACTTACAAATCGCACCCTTCTGATAGGCCTTCTGGCCCAAAAGCTGGCGACGCCCTTGGCCAGGCCCCAAGTAGTATTAGTCCAGGGCCCAACAAACTCACGCCACCACGTCCACCCCTGGGCCTATGGCCATCATTAGGCGTCTGATGGGTGAAATAATGATGATGATAAAAATAAAAATATAGACGGGCGGGGGCGGCATTTTTTAGTTTTTGCCCCGCCTCGAAAAATTTCAAGATCCGGGGCTGTTTAGGGCACAATCTGACTGCCGACCTCAGGGATGATAATGACATCGAACGGGAGCGAAGGGCGCTGTCTGTACGTGCTAACATGATAGCTCGCAGGCTCGCACGCTGTTCGAGTGAAGTCAAAGTCGAGTTATTCCGTGCTTATTGTACTTCATTCTACGCGTGTAGCCTGTGGGCTCATTTTACACTAAAGGCGTACAGCGCCCTTCGTGTCCGGTATAATAACGCATTTAGGGTGCTAATGGGGTTGCCTTCAGGGATGTTTGCAGAAGCCCACGTAGATTGCTTTTATACAGTAATGCGTAAAAGGTGCGCATCCCTGATTACCATGGTGTGGGGCATCGCCAACAATTATTATTACTATAGGACAAAAACATTTAATTTTTCTAATCTCAACAATAATAAAACTTTTTGGCAAAAAATAAAACTGACTTAAAAAAAAAAACAAACAAAAAAAAAACACAAAAAGTGAAAAATAACTTTAGCTTCAGAAGCTGGAGACGAAAACACACAAATCAATCAACCAAAGGTCAAGTTTCGAAGTCGGTGACCTTTGTTTGATCGATTTAGTGTTTTTGTCTCCTGTACCTCAGAAACTAATCTTCTAAACTTGTTAAGGGAAACAGCGAATAAATCGGTTTCCAGTGATGTGTTCCCACACATCACTGGAAACCGATTTTTTGCTATTGTAGTTTCTACATATACCTTCCACCAGCGTCTGTCCCACAGTTTACCACAGTATTAGTCACAATGTGTGTTTAGCCGTCTCGCGCCTGCCCGGTGGTCATTTGTTTAGCGCATAAATAACAGTAATTAGTCTGAACTGTGATTTATAGCTTATCGTAATTATAACGGCGCGTTAAAATAAATACATGAGCCGTCAGCAAGCCGGCCGGGCGGCCGACCCGGAGCGGGCGCGCGGTGGTTATATACAGCCTAGGGGCACATGAGTAAGAAAACGAAACAGAGTATAAGCTTCATAAAATTGTTACCTATTTTGGTGGGGTTGTCACATTATGTGAAGACAAATTAAACAAAACATTTGTGAAATTAAGTTAAAGTCAGACCGACTAGTAGCGAAAAATAAGAACGATGTAGGTATGTATTATTGCTAAAAAAACTTATTTATTTTATTTTCTGAAATGTACCTCTGAACGAATAATTCAAAATGACTGTGGGCTTGACAATTTCTAGATTAGGTTAACGTCATATCTACAACCTGTCATAACTGTCATGATAAATGTCAAATATTGTTATTTTTTATTGTTTGCATAAACATACTATAAATAAGGAATAGTAGATTTTGATACAAGTGGAGAAAGTTTGTTATTGCATTCAAGGCGGACATAACACCTGAGCCGTAGGCGAGGGTGTTTTTGAGCCGAGAACTGCAATAACAAATGTCCACGTGTATCAAACGACGTTTTTCAATACACTTTTGAAGAAATAAAATAAAATAAGTAACTAAAAATATTTTTTGTCACGAACTAATAAACTATGATTTTAATTTTCTTTTTTTTAGCGCTTTGCTTTCGCCAGATTGAAGGAGAGGCAAAGATATGAAGCCGTTAAACAGCCTAATATAAAAAATAGATTTATTTTATATTTTTAAATTCAGAACACAATTAAATGTTAATTTGTGTATTAGTTTTTTAATAATCATGTTTATCTATGATAATTATTCTATTTATAGACTCAATTTGAATATTCAAAAAATATTTATGCCGTAAAGACGGGTTGTGCTTTGCCGGAATTAAAAAAAAAACATTCACCTCAGACTATAGGCATTGAACCAATTTGGACTAAGTATAGGTATAGTAATCTGTGGCAATTTTCATTCCTGCACACGTGCGGGAAAATGGAAAAAAAACGCACGCGTGTGAAATACATTGCATGTTGTACCTAATCGTAGTGCGTTATGGACCAGGTTTCGAGGAAGTGTATTGAAAAAAGTATTACTTTATTATATTCAGTGGTTAGTTTCCCAGCTTTCCTAAAAGGGACAGGTTATGGTCGGACCGTCGGAGTCCCATACAAAAATGTTTCGCTTCCTTTCAGCTCAATCAGACATCGGATTGGTTCAAATGTTCAAATCTTACTTTCAATATTTGAACGTAACACACATACTTATTACCTATTAAATACCAACCTGCCCACTAGGGCGTGCAAAACCGGTTTTCCGGTTTTGTTAAAAACCGGAAACCGGACAAAATTTACGGATTTTTGAAAACCGGGTTTGAGAGTCAAAACCGGAGTTAACACCGGTTTTGCCGTTATTGAATTACATTTTGATTTAAATCAACTTTTTTCGAACGGTCGTCATCAAATAAATCCGAACGCAACCCACACCCTCTTACACTTCTCCCTCCGCGACCCCCGCACCCACGAAGCGACTCCTGCGACCCGATCCCGCATGCCCAAACTCAAACCTTACCTTAAACTTTTCCCAAACCCAATGGTGCTGTCTGTGCTGACATATCTGCGACTATTACAAACTTATTGCAGCAGCTAAAATATAAGCTCAAGGACTCTGATACCATCGCCGTAGTTGTCTCCGAGTAGTTCGTGCCATCGTTATCGTTATCATCTCACGCTAAAGTTGTAGCTGATGAGCTAACTCTTCAAGAGCAGCTTGATAAGGAATTGGATAAATGCAGGAAAACCCCCAAGCATCGGTCTTATTTCGACCTTGCATGGTTTGTCAAGGAAGAACAAGCCATGTATGAAAGCATGACGTAACTATTTGATGTGTACAAGTGTTGAGAGTGGGAAAGCCTTTTCGAGTGCTGGGTACTTTTGCAACAGAATAAGAAGTACGCTATGATCTGATAAAATGTTAGATGCACTTCTATTCTTATGAACAAATTATCAAGAACACCGGTCTCATGGAAAAAAATATTATTGTTTATTTAAATTAGTGTACGGTACACAGTTGATTTGATCTCGTTTTATAGTCAAATATGAATCCTTTAATGTTGCTAGTAGTTCGTAATTAATGAGCTCAAGATTAAAAAAATCGAGACGTATTTTTTAATCTTTTCGATTTCTTAATGATTCGGTACTATGCATGTTATATATTGTCTAAAACATTTCTTTTGGAGAATTAATGTGGATTGTACGTTTGTCGAGTTCCCCCAATATAACACCGTAAGTTAACAGTGGGTACACATTACCAAAATACGCATTTCTCGTAACACTTGGATTTGTAGTTTCTGCCAAAACTGACAATGCGATTAGAGATAACACAAACTTACTTGTTGTTGATTTGATCTCAGATAGTTAATCTTTATATTATTTTAAGTTCATGTTATCCATATTCCAAACTATTAATGTGGTCTTCTTGGTATTGGCATAAATGGTTGATTAAAAAGAGGTTTGATACAATTTGTTTTATTTGTGTATCTGAAAATATTTTGTTGTTAAAATTCAACTACAAAAGTATAAAAAAAAAAAAAATTGTCGAAACCGGGGCTAACACCGGTTTCCGGTTTTGGGCCGTCAAACCCGGAATTCAAAACCGGTTTTGAAGACCTTCCGGTTTTGCACGCCCTACTGCCCACATACCTACAAATGTTTAGTAAAAGCTTGTAATAATAATAAAAAGCTAAAAACACACCGTGTAATTACCTCTTCATAGTAACAATAGAATCATACAAAAAAAAAAGATCCATAATTGAAAAAGTAATAATCAAATATTTACTTACTTAATGTACTCCTTGGGATAGTTAAAGTATGATATATTTTTATTTTTTCTAATATTATTCATACACAATACAATAAACAACCATTATTAAAAATACCATGAAGATACGCCATGTTCATACTTAATGGCGTTCAGATATCGTTGCGAGTAATTTAAAACTACGACAGCGATAGATAATACGGAACGTATAAGATAGAAAGAGATAGCTAGCTATCAAAGTGCAACAATTGTATCACTTTGTCCTCAACAATTTTTGCGTGCTAGTGCGATATCTACCTCTTTTTACTATATAATATCATTGACGTTTTTATAATAAAATATTCAAACTTGTCACAAAACAAACAACGTGTGTTGCCCTGACAACCCTGAAATTCTCAACTGGCTGTGACAGCGTAAACCGGTTTTTTCCAGTCTCGCCGCGTACGCGACAAGCGGCCAGTGGTAACGCACACATGCCCCGCGTGCTTGTAGTAGTGCACTGTGCAACCTATTCGCGCGGTTGTATGAAGCTTATACTCTGTTCCGTTTTCTTACTCATGTGTTATGGGGATGTTATTACAGCGGGTGAGCGGAAATGAACCACTGAGTGAACGACGCACTTCACTGTTTTTTGAACGTTCGTCGTTCAGATCGTAAAGATGGATATCCGCCTGTGTTTACCAACATTCGGCCACAGCACACAGGGACGAGCCAGTAGATCAACTGCGGCAAATAGTCCGGATAATTGCGCGGACATGTCGCTATGCGCCGTAGATCAGTGGCAATCTGGACGGCTGCCAGGTCATTATTAGTGTGAACATAATCATTATTATAATCCTCGTCTGCCGCGCGCTCAAGTAATTTATGTTTAACGTAGTTCGTCACAGGAAGCGCCCATTTGCTCTGAATGTTTCACACGACTCATGAGTAATTTTACAGCCAGTTTTTTTTAAGAAAGATTGTTGCTCGTTACTTTATGGATACTTTAAGCAGGTGGGCCTGATAAAGTTATGTAGTGTTTGTGTAAAAGTTTATTAATTATATCATTGGCCTACTGGAGCTCCATGATTTCATTTAGCACTTATCCCTCGTGCAACGGCTTGCTATCCCTTCGCATCGTGTAGAGTACCTGGGAGGAGGCGTGAGGAGTGAGAAATGCCTCGCACTAATAGCTTGCAAGGCGTGCGGCCGCCACTACCGTAGTAGGGTTCCAAATAATCGGTGCCGATATAGTAGGTACATTTTGATACAAGTGGAGAAAGTTTGTTATTGCAATCGAGGCGGAATTATAACGGTGTTTTTGAGCCGAGAATTGCAATAAAAAATGTCCACGTGTATCAAACAACGTTTTTCAATACACTTTTGAAGAAATAAAATAAAATAACGAATAATATTTTTGTCATGAACTATGAAACTATGATTAAAATTTTCTTTTTTTTTTCGCGCTTTGGTCTCGCCAGGTTGAAAGAGAGGCAATGATATGAAGCCGTTAAACAGCCTAATATAAAAAATAGATTTATTTTATATTTTTGAATTCAGAACACAAATAAAAATGTTAATTTGTGTATAAAAGTAACTATTAGTTTTAAATAATCATGTTTTTCTATGATATTCTATTTATAAATATTCTATTTATAAACACAATTTGAATATTCAAAAAATATTTATGCCGTAAAGACGCGTAGTGCTTTGCAAAAATTAAAAAAAAAAAAACATTCACCTCAGACTATAGGCATTGAACCAATTTGGACTAAGTATTGGTATAGTTATCTGTGGCAATTTTCATTCCCGCACACGTGCGGGAAAGTGGAAAAAATCGCACGCCTGTGAAATACATTGCATGTTGTACCTAATCGTAGTGCGTTAAGGACCAGTTTTCGAGGAAGTGTATTGAAAAATATATAGTTTTCCGGAACTGACAAGTTGTAGACGCACAGATCACCTGATTACGCTTAGATATGAACTGCGGTTCGAAATAGTTGGATTGCTGTTAGGTGGTGGACTGTGGCTGTGACCACCTGTTGCCGGTACCCCCCCGTCCCCCCCGCCCCCCACCCGGCCGCCCCGCCTGTCTCACATCCCTCCCTCGCTCGTGCTTATTAATGCTCGCTTTACGCCGCGCCGCCCTCGCTGGCAGGTCAGCTGTCGGCTGTCATAGGTGACGCATAAACACGCGCACTTTATGGACGCTCGTATATTTTTCAATCACTGTCACACATTTTATGCTTCGACGATAGAAAATGCCTGTATCGCGTGTGATGCTTTCACAAAGGTAAATCATTTTGAACGAAAGTAAATGTAAAACATTTAATTGCCGAAGGTTATTGAATGTTCAGCATGAGGCATCATAGCGTGACATGGCTATACGCTGAGAAAAGCCATGTCACGTTATTCTGACGGCCTGAAGCTGTCTGTTATCGTTTACAGCGAGTTAGACTAGCACATGGCACACACAGTACTTCGTGTGCAACTTAATATCGTCGTATTAAACATAATGTATTAACCATTAAATAATACAAATTATCTATTGTTAATGATATTTCAACGATTTAATAACTTTATACTTACAAGGTATTATTCACTGAGATTCACGGTTGACCTGGCATTACAGTGAGAATGGCTGAGCGCTGCGTGTGAGCGACCTCTCTGCCCTCTATCTCGGGTAAGTAAATATGATATAATTACAAAACCTCTAATATTTACTAGACATAACAACTGAATCTATAATTATATTCGATACTAGCTGACCCGCGCAACTTCGTCTGCGTCACATGAGAGAGAGAGGGTTAGAGAGAGTATGACTCAACCTTAAAAGATAGACATAATATGTTATCGCGGATATATTTGTTATACTTTTTATGAGGTACAACTCCATCATACATGATTGTTGCGTAACTTTAACCGTTAATGCAGCGCTCGCTACGGAAGCTCTAAAAAGAAATAAATTTTCCCCGTTTTTGCAACATTATTATCATTGATGCTTCGCTCCTATTAGTTATAGCGTGATGTAAGATAACCTATAGCCTTCCTCGTTAAATGGACTATCCAACACTTGAAGGTTTTTTTTTAATTCGAACCAGTAGTTCCTGAAATGAGTGCGTTAAACCAACCAAAAAAACAAACTCTTGAGCTTTATTATAATAATATAGATTCAAGTGTGTAACAATTAAATTTCTCCGATATATTTGCATTAATCGCTAAAATAATCTACTTATGTTTTTCCAAATAAGGGTTTGCCTCGACAGCCTTACGTCTTCATCCTTAGACACTCGATGACAGTCATACTCCAGCTAGGTCAAAATTTCTTGAAATAAGCCGGGACACGATAAAGCTGCTGTAAACTGTTGCGGAACTCTTGCAACTGCCTTCTGTCTCCACCGTTAGACCTTCGATGACAGTCATACTCCAGCTAGGTTTAAAGTTCTCATCAAAGGTGCAGGAAATGAGAATAAACACGTTTTTTCAATTTTGAATGGGACCAACTTTGAGATTTACCTATTACCTACGCTTTTCAAAACAAAAAGGATCATGCTTAATGAACTTCTCTCGTGGTCATACATAAAAATATACGGGTCGAATTCAGAACTTCCTCCTGTTGTTTCGTCGGTTAAAAAACCAAACGGTCGGCTAAAAGTTATCTGGTGAGCACATTTTTAGGCATTAGTACCATTTTAGTGCAATAGATGTCGTTGCATCTTACATTTGATGATTACTTCTTCTTATAGGTATCTTTTGATAGAATTAACCGATTACGATGAAACAAAAACTAAATAATACCTTAAGATACGCACAATTTTCATGTATAAAAGTTATCTATATGGGTTTCCTATATTTTGCGTGATGCTTGATCATCGAAACAGACAAACAGACAAAAATTCCAAAAATGCTGGAAATTAGTTCTGTTGGTTATCCTTAACACCCTGGCAATTTTTTTTTCAAAATATTTTCGATGTACAAAAACGAATTTTCTACAGATTTATTATATGTATAGAAGATGAATTTAACAGAAATTTTCCCTTTGATAAAAAATTGGTTGCCTGTAAAGTCGGTATACGGGCGAAAGTTTTACGTGACAACGACTTTGAGTGGTAAAATAAACTTTTTATGTCTGTCTCTCTCGCTCTTAGGCGGGACGCGTGCCTCTCACTCGCTCTCATTGTGAGCGCATAACGTGAGCGGAGCGTTACCCAGTTTCTTGAAGTGTCACCCGGCAAACCAATTTATAAGACGTTGTCACGTCAAAATCCAAATGTATACGGTATTTTTCATAAAAAGTTAAAATAGGTTTATTAGCTTGTTATAATATGAACCCCGAAAAGCACGGAAAACGTTCAATAACCTTATCAATAACGCTAAAAAGCTTTGTAAGTATTCAATAGCGGCTTCGTAACTTAAAACAGAGTCGACCCTACTATAAACCGTTAATAAATAGAAATATGGCCGACAAATGTACAACTGCAGACTAGTACCTGAGTCCAAACCGTTTTATGGACGTTTTATGGTGAGTTGGTTGAAGCTAAGTGTTATTTGCAAGGAGCTGGGAAGTAGAGATACAATTTATTTATTTAATGGGAGTCGTCGTGAAGTAAGCACGTTTACAAGTGTAAAGAAAACGACGACTCTCATTTACTCCCTCTATGCACATAAAGTCTACTTTACCAAAATGACCACTTTTTCATAATGACCACAGCCCCCACAATGCATATAAATTCTACTTTACCAGAAATACTACTTTACCAAAATGATCACTTTTTCAATTACTTCTTAGTCAGTGGAAGGGGAGGGGATAGATTTCGGATGACAGCTGTCAAAATTTAAACGGCTAGAGCTCGGAAACTATCGATCTTAGACTAGTTGTGTGTAAGGACAAGTGATAGGTCTCGATGAGATCTACATTTCGGATGACAGCTGTCAAAATTAAAATGGCTATATCTCGGAAACTATCGATCTTAGACTAGTTGTGTGTAAGGACAAGTGATAGGTCTCGATGAGATCTACATTTCGGATGACAGCTGTCAAAATTAAAACGGCTATATCTGAGAAACTATCTTAGACTAGTTGTGTGTAAGGACAAGTGATAGGTCTCGATGAGATCTACATTTCGGATGACAGCTGTCAAAATTAAAACGGCTATATCTGAGAAACTATCTTAGACTAGTTGTGTGTAAGGACAAGTGATAGGTCTCGATGAGATCTACATTTCGGATGACAGCTGTCAAAATTAAAATGGCTATATCTCGGAAACTATCGATCTTAGACTAGTTGTGTGTAAGGACAAGTGATAGGTCTCGATGAGATCTACATTTCGGATGACAGCTGTCAAAATTAAAATGGCTATATCTCGGAAACTATCGATCTTAGACTAGTTGTGTGTAAGGACAAGTGATAGGTCTCGATGAGATCTACATTTCGGATGACAGCTGTCAAAATTAAAACGGCTATATCTGAGAAACTATCTTAGACTAGTTGTGTGTAAGGACAAGTGATAGGTCTCGATGAGATCTACATTTCGAATGACAGCTGTCAATATCGCGATTTCGTACATCGGGATTTGATAAGTCGCCATAACGTATTTTGCGATTTCGTACGTATCGGAATTTGATGAGTCGCGATAAGGTTTGTCGGGAGATTCCGTGTATCGGGTTTATGTGAGTCGAGATCTGGCCCATTAACGTGCAGCGAGCTTGCGTGTTTCGAAATTACGTAGCCGACTCAGCGTAGTTGGTAGGTACTTTGCGTGTTGCAGTTTAGTAATTAGCGTAGTTGGTACTTTGGTACGAGCTTGTCTCTTTGCGAAGTTGGTACTATGCGTAGTTGGAGTTTTGCGCATTTGGACATTTGCGTAAGTTGGCATAATGCGTATCGATACTATACGAACAAAGGGAACTTTTAACGAAGGTTTTTTTTTATTTAAACTTAGCTTAATATACTAGACTAAACAAAAAGTAACAGTTTAACTTTAACTTAAAATTATGAACAAACAAAAGATTATTACCATCATTTATACTAACCAAAAAACTTTTTTGCAAAAAATAAAACCGAATTCAAAGAAAAAAAGGAAAAACACAAAGAAGTGAAAAATAACTAGCTTCAGAAGCCGGTGACAAAAACACCAAATCAATCAAACAAAGGTCAGGCTTCTGAAGCTAAAGTTATTTTTCACTTTTTTGTGTTTTTCTTTTCGTTGTGTTTTTCTTTTTGTGTTTAATTTTTTGCAAAAAAGTTTTTTTTTATTTTTCCAGTTTTAGTTGTTCCCAAATAAGTCGCCATAAATTTATTACATTATTAACAATACATGTCATGGTAATAGGCTTATTCCCAACAAATGGAACTTAACATTTATTGTTTTATTTAATTACAACGGTTGTATTTAAACCAATTACTGTAAATAAAACCAGAACTATAAAAAAGCAAGATTTAACACAAAATTAAAATTGACAAAATAACAAAGTAAAAGGATTTTATAGTATGGTTCACACATTCATAAATTCCTCTTACAATACTTCTTACATGCCAATACAAAATCTTTGTCCATCCATCTGAAAACATACCTAACTTAAAAAATCTGGGTGTATTGTACACATCTGCGTACCCCCTCAGAGCACATAGCCGTGATGTTACGTCATGATGTTGTATAAACAATAAACACCCAAGCGATTGCAGCAATAACGACAGATTTGCCGTCTATTTTTGAAGAGTTCCATTGTATATTTCCGAAGATCAGCATCAGATCTTCACCAAATTTAAATGGGACCACCACCTCAGGAGTATATTCTTTCAAATACAAAAATATTTTAAGGATCGGTCTACAAATGGGGGAGAATTCAGGTAACATACATAAAAAAAATACATACACACGAATATAATAATAACCTCCTCCTTTTTTTAAGTCGGTTAAAAAGTAACAATTTTTAAACAGGTATTTTTTCATTTAAGCTTATAACACATTTTTAGGGTTCCGTACCCAAAGGGTAAAAACGGAACCCTATTACTAAGACTTCGCTGTCTGTCCGTCTGTCCGTCTGTCCGTCTGTCTGTCACCAGGCTGTATCTCATGAACCGTGACAGCTAGACAGTTGAAATTTTCACAGATGATGTATTTCTGTTGCCGCTATCACAACAAATACTAATAACCCTCCTTTTGGGCTTCGCCGCAGTCGGGTAAAAACAGAATAAAATTAATATTTAAGGGGGGCTCCCATACAACACACGTGATTTTTTTGCCGTTTTGTCTAATGTATAGATACCTAATGGTACGGAACCCTTCGTGCGCGAGTCCGACTTGCACTTGCCCGGTTTTTTAGTTTTAAGAATATGATTTTCTGTAAAAATTGAACATCTGTAATATGGTTTTTTTCAACTTGATTCAATAATTTTGTTAATTTTCTGTCGAATAAGATATCGCTGTTTTTTTTATTTATTTTTTTAGTTTCTCAAATAATATCTGATTTATTTTAAAGTCCACGTGGTTGGCTTCTTTCTTCAACCAATAAAGAAAATGAAAAAAAAAATGGGTTTTTTCGTATATTAGCATTCAGCCGTCGATGCCAACCTTCTAGAGCGTTCGTTGGTGGTACGGTGGCGGTCCGTTGCACAGCTACTTCAGGGTGCAATGATGGTTTCCATTGCCGTTTGTAATATTTTATAAATTTTTGCATTGTGGGTGTGATCGGTGCTTCCTCCAAAATACGACCCCAAGCACTCGGAATATGACTCGGTAACAAAGCGGTACCTAACAAAAAATCTGCAACAAGGAAGACGTATATCGAAAAAACTGTACTACTGTTCAGGAACAATCGTTGTTTTCAGGTTATTCACTTACTAAAAAAGTGTACTGTACATTTATTTTGAGAAACCTGCCTCGAAAAACAACGGAAGTTTCAAGAAATTTTCAGAACATGACTTTTATGGCGCTTATTTTCCAAAGGCATGTATTTTTTTTTTTTTCTATAGGATGATCATCGCCTGCCATACATTCATAACAATAATGAAGTGTATTGGTGTTACAGAGTGTTGTACGCACATCAAGCTATACGTTTTTGTTGAAAACTAGCTGTTATTACCAGCACGCAATACAATTGTGTGACTGACACTGGCTTGGCCACCATCAGGGATTTTAATTTTGATAACACAAATAAATTGTCACTAATTACTCGAAATTTGTCGCCAAATATCAGAATTTGTCGGTCATTGGTTCAAAAAATATAAGGGTTTATAGGTGGCCGATCTGGAGAGACTCTCCCCAGCTTGGCCACATTTATATCTCAAAAACTAGGTCATCTAGCGATGATCTGTTTTCTCCCATATTTTGTCGCCAAATACTCGCAATTTGTCGCCCAGTCACAGATTTAATCGGGTTTTAGTTCAGAAGATATAATGAGTTCAATTAGTAAGGTATAGTCCAAGAGCTAAATCGAATGAACACTTTTAATTTCTTTCGATCTAGCTCTTGGACTATACCTTATTCGCAGCCGGGTTTTTTAATTTTTTCATTAAATAAATGTCATAAAAAATGGAGTGGGCCGAAACAGCGAATGAAAATAATACAAAATTTAAGATTCGTCGTTTTGGCCGACTACTGGTCCCAACACCTGTAGGCCGAAACGACGAATGTCTCCTATGTGTGAGTCGAGTCCGTAGACGTTTCGGGAAAGTAGACCTTTCGGGAAATTAGACGGGAAGTAGACGTTTTGGGAAGTGTTCGTTTTGAACCTAAAGGGTTTCAGGAAAGTAGACATTTCGGGAAAGACCTTTAGGGATTTTCGAGATTTTCGCGAAAACTTGTAAGTACCAAAATTTACCTTAAATTTCAACATTTTTTATTTTTCAGAATTTGCCCTTTACTTGTGCTGTAAGACCTTGCTTTTAACCAAAATTGACAATTCTAGGTCAACCGGAAGTACCATATATATATGGTAGTTCCCGTTGACCTAGAATCACGAAATTTGACGAGAAGCAATGTCTTACAGCACATGTAAAGGGCAAAATCTGAAAACTGTAAATATGTAGAATAACAAAAAAAGCGATTTTACTATTACAAACTTATTATATGCGGTTGGTACAATAGCCAATTCATGGGATCGAACAGCAAATTTAAGTTTGTCCTTTAAAGTTTGTACGGAACCCCCGGTGTGCGAGTCCGACTCGCTCTTGGCCGGTTTTTTATAATAAGAATAAGTTCTAGCACTAAAAACAATAATACCCGTAGTTTGTGTGTTAATGATTGTTTTGACATTTATTTCGGTCAAAATTAAGAAATAATAATAAAAAATAAGTTGAAACATGAAGATTCGTGAAAAAAAGAGGCGCTTCATAGGTTTCGCACACAGGCGCTGTGGGGGGTCGGCGCAGCCCTGCTTATCCCTAACAAGTAGAAGGGTAAGTAAATTAACAATTTAATTTAATAAAGAGATTTTGAAGTAGAAAATACAGTGATATTAACAAAACTCAGACCTACACGCTCTACAGAAAGGTATTACAATACTTGAAAAGGCGTAAAACCAAGGTAACTTCCAGTGTCAGGCTCCAATGCAAATCAGCTCTGCAGAAAGGCGTGAAGAACAGTTCCAAGGTCAGGTCGATTCTGCAACCAGGCGAGTAGAACCCGGGCAAGTCCTTTGGGGTGGCCCGGAGTACAAGTATGGAGTAGACGTGGCTCCAGTGCTAGTGCTAGAGTGTAGGGTCACGTTAGCACGTCAGACCCTTATTACTGTTCACTTTAGAGGTGAATTCCGCGCTCTCCCACTTGAGAGGGAGAGGGTTCTCCTTCTTCAGAGGTCAGATATAAACTTTTGAAGACTCGATGGTTCTTGTTCAGAATTCAGATATACTCTGTTAAGACCCGATGGTTCTTGTTCAGAATCCAGGTCTATTCTGCGAAGACTCGATGGTTCTTGTTCAGAATCCAGGTCTATACTGAAGGGAATGTTTCAGAAATCTCCCTTTTACATGCCAATCTCAGCGTTTTTTTCACATCACTAGTTACGAAATGGGATTCAATGTATGAAGATTAAAATAGTTACGAGTTGGCACACTTTGTCACTTGTTTCGCACGTCTTTTGTTTAGTTGTCGAAACGGGAAAAATACGAGATGGGCCGCAGCCGTTTCATTTTCATTTCTTTAATATTTCTAGAATTTAAGTTTTTGAAATAAAAAATTGTGAGTTGCCTGTATTTAAAACGGCCTGTAATATTCAGTCAAAAACTTCCTCGAAGAATTCTGTGTTAGTGAGCGTATTAATTAATTGTGTAAACCAGTAAACCATAGTATTTATCAATAAATTACATTATTTAAGCTAACATATAATTAAAAATAAATTAAATTACATACATCAAAAGTGACTTTCTTAGTCCTAAACACTAAGAAAAACTATGACACAAAATTAAAAAAAAGTAACTGACAGCTTGCCAACTGACGTAATGTCAAAAGAAAAGTAAAAATTTAAAAATGATTACATTAACATTTTATTTCAGCAAAATCAAAGTTATCAGTTATCATTAATAAATCGAATAAGATCGATTGCTGAGTGTAAAACATATAAACAATTAAAAAGGATGATAAATAGATGAATGATGAATATAAAATGTAACTATAGCATAGGTACCTAATACTATAATCGTTGTTCGAGCGGTGTGCAAATTGAAATCTTTTTTCTTCAATTGTAAAGGTCCATCCTTGGAATAAAATTGCTTTATCGTAATAAATTTATCCCATTGAATTTATAAGTTAAGATTTCATGGTTTTCCTTTCATTTAATTCATCATGTTTGTTAGAGGGATTTGATCTTTATGATTGACCCTGTCGATTGGTGCCATAAAAGTACAGGATGTTATTTTTTTTCAATTTAGCCGGTTCGATTCCCGAGTGAGGCACGCGAATTTTCAAAATCTTTGAATGTTAATTAATTTCTTTTTAAAAATAAAAGAATGTTTCCTTTGAGTAAAATTTTCTATCTGCAGTATTAAGAGTACTTTCCGTCCAGGTGGCATTACAAAATTCCACCCTGTATAGTGTATTATCTAAGTATGGTTGTAAGTGCAACTATAAAGCATGAGGTCCTGGGTTCGATTCCCCGGTCGGGCAAAATGTTTTGGATTATTCTATCAGGAATTTCTAAGTAACAGCCACGGAGTCTGGTTTTGTGCCCGCTTGATGGCAATAGGGTAGCCCCTATCATTCCTTGCCCGTGGTACAGTTGGCTAGTAGGTACAGTTGACCGGACAGCGGGTAAATTTTTTTTTTCCTTGGTACTGTTGACTGGACTACAAAAAACATATTTTCCTTGGTACAGTTGACCCATTACATGTAATTTCAACATAACTGGCAAAATGTGGGGTACGATTAGGTACAGCTCTACCTAACCCTTCGGGGATTACAGGCGTGATGTTATATTATGTTATACATATGATGTTATTATGTTATATGATGTTATTATGTTATATTATGTTATTATGTTATATGATGTTATTATGTTATATTATGTTATATGATGTTATTATGGCGCTATAATTCTAAAATAAAATACCAAAAGTGTTTATTAATCTATTTTGTACTGATTTGATTCGAACCTGTGACCCCTGGTTTACAAAGAGGCCACTAAATCGTTGAGCTACTTTCTCCAGTGGCAATTGGTCTAAAATAGTCGTTCTATTCTAATCTAATGCTTGATAGGGCCGAGTAAGATAAGATAAAATAAAGAAAGAAAGAAAACATTATTTATTTAGCACATGCCATGCACACAACAAAACAAGTATAAAATAAAAACTTAAAACTACACAATTAAAAAACTTAAAACTAAACAGAAAAAAAACCGGCCAAGTGCGAGTCGGACTCGCGCACGAAGGGTTCCGTACATTATCTATACATTAGACAAAACGGTAAAAAAATCACGTTTGTTGTATGGGAGCCCCCCTTTTTTTTTTTTTTTTTTTTTTTTTCGGATGGGAAATCATCAAATAACCCCTCCCGCTCTGGGCGGAGCAGGAGGGAGTGTCAGACTTTTACTGACTAAAACCCATCCATGTTCCTTCATCGCCCTTTGTGTTCCGGGGCCACGGTATCTCTTTCGAATAGTCCCGCAACCCCGGCAGGCATCGGTCCTTACGGACCCCTTCCTTTTTGCTGACTCTCTTTTCGCGCGTGGAACACGAACGCGCCGTCGACACGGCCTGTCGTCATGAGACGGTCGGACGGCGAGCTAGCCCATAGCTCACCGTCCACAGGCCCGCGCCTACGGTGGCCGGGGGCTACGTGGTGGTGGCCCCCGACGCCCGGGGCGTCTCCCGCGGCGGCCGGGACGTTGAGAGGTTCTCTCCCTCTCACGTTCCGCCACCTCCTTCTCTAGCATTACTGCTTCGCAGAAGGAGGTGACGGCGTCCCATTCCGTCTCGCTCCGGACCATGGCTTGCACCAGGGCCGGACGCGAGAGGTCGCCGCCGCCGATCGCCGCTTCGAGGACACGGCGGTGCTCCGCCCACGCGGGGCACACCTCCACCGTGTGTTCCACCGTGTCCTCCGGTCGATCCTCACAATGGAAGCACCCGGGCGTTTCCTCCCGCCCGATTCGGTGCAGGAACCTCCCGAACACTCCGTGTCCGGTGAGGACCTGCGTCAGGCGGAAGGTGAGGACGCCGTGGCGTCTCTCAAGCCACTCCTCAAAGAGGGGACTTATCGCCACTATTGTGGCGTGCCCTGCACGGGGTTGCGACAGTCGCTCTCTCCATGTCGCCATGAGATCCCGCCGGAAGTCTGTCCGCTGAGCGACAATTTGTCGCTGCAGCGGAGTTTCCCCCCGGCGTAGCGCCTCCGCGCGATGGGAGCCCCCCTTAAATATAATTTTTATTCTGTTTTTAGTATTTGTTGTTATATCGGCAACAGAAATACATCATCTGTGAAAATTTCAACTGTCTAGCTGTCACGGTTCATGAGATACAGCCTGGTGACAGATAGACGGACAGACGGACAGACGGACAGACGGACAGACAGCGAAGTCTTAGTAATAGGGTTCCGTTTTTACCCTTTGGGTACGGAACCCTAAAAAGGATAGAAATAATATTGTGTATCTCAAGGCTGCGCCAAATAGGCCCAGTTTAGTTAGGCGCTCGTTGATATACAGGGTGTAAAAGACCTCATCACGAAGCCGTCAACCAAACATAGGGCCCGTGCACAAAATTAAGGCATTTTGAACATTTTTGATCACTACTTGTGGGAGAGGCAAGAAGAATTTGAACCTTATTTATTTTTATTATAAGAGACAGGTTCTTCATCTTGTCGACTGCTTGAACAATTTTTTAAAATAATGTATATATTAATGGCAATCACCCATATTCAAAACCCCTTTTCCGCAAAAGTAACGAGCGAGTGATGTTTGTGGTTCGCTGAACAAAGAACTACAAAATATTCTGAACATTAAAAAATATGAATAACATCATTATATGGTCTACTCGTAACATAGCAAGAAACATTATTGATTTCAATACGAAATATAGCAGAAAAAAAATGTTGAAAAAACTTAATTTGTGGAAAACGTCGGGACAAATAAGTATTTTTTTCTATACCTTAGAAACACTTTAAAGAAAATTAAAAAAATAATTCTTAATCTAAAGGTAGCTTTTTAATAGAATCTGAATTTTAATTTATAAATAAACAATAACTTCATTTCGTAAATTAAATGCAAAGTGAACTATATAATCGACCGCGCAAACCCGATCCCGTCAGTAACGAAAGGGCTCTCCCAGCGTGAGCACGTATCACTTTGCTTCGCAAGCGCTCCCGAGTTATTACGTGAATATATTTCCGAGATATACGCAGACTACCACATTTCGATCCAGTATTTATATTAAAATTATTAAGCTTTTTGATTGTACTAAGATAAGAGTTTTTTTTGACGTTGGTTGTTTATTAAGATTTATTTCGTCTTCATATTATTTAAAGTTAAGTTTCTTTGTTTGTACTTAATATGTTGTATGTAAGGGTAATAATCTGCGGAACTACTGATCCGATTCCGAAAATTCTTTCATTTAGGGGATTTCACTACTTCATATTATTATTGGTTTTCATGGTAACCTATGGTACCTACCTACAATTTGATTTTAAAATAAAGATAATTTTCTATTTTGGAAGTGCGATTTGGAAGAAATCGTCACGTAAGAAAATGCCGTATGTTGTTGTGTGTGTGTGTGTGTAGTAGGAGGTATACAAGAAGGGTATGGCGGGGTCGAGTGAGCGAGCGATATTTTTCTTCATAGGTGTCGATTTCGTGGGTTTTGGGGTTGGTGATAACGAAAATGAGGTCAAAATGAAAATTCAAGATGGCGCCGAGGAAAATTTTTTATTTTCCGTCATGGGTGTCGTTTTCATGGTTTTTGGGGTTGTTGGTTACGAAAATGAGGTCAAAATGCAAATCCAAGATGGCGCCGTGGAAAATTTTTGATTTTCCGTCATGGGTGTCGTTTTTATGGTTTTTGGGGTTGCTGGTTACGAAAATGAGGTCAAAATGAAAATCCAAGATGTCACCGAGAAAATTGTTGTTTTTCCGTCATGGGTGTCGTTTTTATGGTTTTTGGGGTTGCGGGTTACGAAAATGAGGTCAAAATGAAAATCCAAGATGGCGCCGAGGAAAATTTTTGATTTTCCGTCATGGGTGTCGTTTTCATGGTTTTTGGGGTTGCTGGTTACGAAAATGAGGTCAAAATGAAAATCCAAGATGGCGCCGAGGAATTTTTTTTGATTTTCCGTCAAGGGTGTCGTTTTCATGGTTTTGGGGTTCCTGGTTACGAAAATGAGATCAAAATGAAAATCCAAGATGGCGCCGAGGAAAATTTTTGACTTTCCGTCATGGATGTACTTTTCATGGTTTTTAGGGTTGCTGATTACGAAAATGAGGTGAAACTAAAAATCCAAGGCGCCCAAAAAAATTTCGGTTTTATTGTCATGGGTGTCGTTTTCATGGTTTTGGGGGTTGCTGGTTACGAAAATGAGGTCGAATGCAAATCCAACATGGCATCGAGAAAAAACTTCGGTTTTTCCAACGTCACCTACGTAAAAAATTAAAATAATCAGCAACCCCAAAAACCATGAAAACGACACCCATGACAGAAAATCAAAAATTCTCATCGGCGCCATCTTGGATTTGCATTTCGACTTCATTTTCGTAACCAGCAACCCCAAAAACCATGAAAACGACACCCATGACGGAAAATCAAAAAAATTCCTCGGCGCCATCTTGGATTTTCATTTTGACCTTATTTTCGTAACCAGCAACCCCAAAAACCATAAAAACGACACCCATGACGGAAATACCAAAAATTTTCCTCGGCACCATCTTGGATTTACATTTTGACCTCATTTTTGTAACCAGCAACCCCAAAAACCATAAAAACGACACCCATGACGGAAAATCAAAAATTTTCCTCGGCGCCTCTTGGATTTTTATTTTGACCTGATTTTTGTAATCAGCAACCCCAAAAACCATGAAAACGACACCCATGACTTAATAACTAAAAATTTTCCCTGGCGCCATCTTGGATTTTCATTTTGACCTCATTTTCGTTATCAGTGACCACTTAAACCATGAAAACGACACCGATGACGGAAAAAAACAAAAATTTTCCTGTGCGCCATCTTGGATTTTCATTTTGACCTCATTTTCGTAATCAGCGACCCCGAAAACCATAAAAATGACACCCATGATGGAAAAAACAGAAGTTTTCCTCGGCGCCATCTTGGATTTTCATTTTGATCTCATTTTCGTAACCAGCAACCCCAAAAACCATAAAAACGACACCCATGACGGAAAATCAAAAATTTTCCTCGGCGCCTCTTGGATTTTTATTTTGACCTGATTTTTGTAATCAGCAACCCCAAAAACCATGAAAACGACACCCATGACTTAATAACTAAAATTTTTCCCTGGCGCCATCTTGGATTTTCATTTTGACCTCATTTTCGTTATCAGTGACCACTTAAACCATAAAAACGACACCCATGACGGAAATACCAAAAATTTTCCTCGGCACCATCTTGGATTTACATTTTGACCTCATTTTTGTAACCAGCAACCCCAAAAACCATAAAAACGACACCCATGACGGAAAATCAAAAATTTTCCTCGGCGCCTCTTGGATTTTTATTTTGACCTGATTTTTGTAATCAGCAACCCCAAAAACCATGAAAACGACACCCATGACTTAATAACTAAAAATTTTCCCTGGCGCCATCTTGGATTTTCATTTTGACCTCATTTTCGTTATCAGTGACCACTTAAACCATGAAAACGACACCGATGACGGAAAAAAAACAAAAATTTTCCTGTGCGCCATCTTGGATTTTCATTTTGACCTCATTTTCGTAATCAGCGACCCCGAAAACCATAAAAATGACACCCATGATGGAAAAAACAGAAGTTTTCCTCGGCGCCATCTTGGATTTTCATTTTGATCTCATTTTCGTAACCAGCAACCCCAAAAACCATAAAAACGACACCCATGACGGAAAATCAAAAATTTTCCTCGGCGCCTCTTGGATTTTTATTTTGACCTGATTTTTGTAATCAGCAACCCCAAAAACCATGAAAACGACACCCATGACTTAATAACTAAAAATTTTCCCTGGCGCCATCTTGGATTTTCATTTTGACCTCATTTTCGTTATCAGTGACCACTTAAACCATGAAAACGACACCGATGACGGAAAAAAACAAAAATTTTCCTGTGCGCCATCTTGGATTTTCATTTTGACCTCATTTTCGTAATCAGCGACCCCGAAAACCATAAAAATGACACCCATGATGGAAAAAACAGAAGTTTTCCTCGGCGCCATCTTGGATTTTCATTTTGATCTCATTTCGTTATCAGTGACTCCTTAACCATGAAAATGACATCCATGACAAAAAAACCAAAAGAAAAAACCACCTTCAAGTATAAATAACAGAGGTATGTTATGTTTACCCTACAGAGTGAACCTCAGTGGCCATTAAGTCGCGCTAAAGTCCAGTCGCGCAAGTGTCCTTTCGCGCAAGAGTCCATTCGCGAAAGTGTCTTGGCGCGCAAATGTCCGTTCGCGCATAAGTCTAATCGAGCAAAAGTCCATTCGCGCAAGTGTCCAGGCGCGCAAAAGTCCGTTCGCGCATAAGTCCAATCGCACAAAAGTCCATGCGCGCATTTGTCTTTTCGCGCAAGTGTCTTTCGCGCAAAAGTCCCAGATCCAGAAAAAATAAGTTTGTCCTTTAAAAAGTTTGTACGGAACCCTCAGTGCGCGAGTCCAACTCGCACTTTTATTTATCATTTTGTAAAATGTTTATATGTATCTAAATTCTTCTAATACAAAATTAAACCATTTTTATTTTGATTGTGATAAATATACAGTAGACACACATTCCAGACTTTTATTTCTAAACCGTACTGACTTTATAATTATGTATCATAAAATAATATCGTCTACAGGATCAAAATGGTTTAAGCGATCACTACGCTCGATCTTCACCCGTGTGTGCGTGTATCTGCATGAACAATGCACACTAACATAGGATCGCAACGAATTTGCCTAAACTCTAGCGACTGAACTTTGTGCACGGACTCTTAAGTAAACTTACGCAAAAATTTTTGCTGGGAAACTTTTTTTTTTGGGGTAAAAAATCATGTTTTGTTGTAGAACTCAATGTAACGCATTTAAAACATTGTGCTGATGGATGGATTGAATAGTGTGGGGTCGTGGAGGTGTTTAAAGTAAAAATCTTACATTAAAAACTTGTATTTAAAAAAGAAAATGTCAAAAAGTTGGAACTTTGACCCCCAATAATTATCTCTATAACTAGAAGATTCCCAGGTATATACGTAGTGTTGAACAAAAAAATTATCGCATTGACGGGGAGAACAAGTGCCTTTCGGCTTCGTTAAGAGGTGTTTTACACCCTTTAGAAGCGCGTCCCAGGGCCCGGCAGATCGAGATCCGCTGTTGTCATGCCGGGCCGCACTCGCGCTCCCTCCAGCAGCTCGTCCCGTAGGTGGCGATGCGCGAGCCACACGACGAGGCAGCGGGGGTGGGTCTCCACCGGCGCCGTTACCTGCGTTGCGTTGATGCGCCGGCCTCAGACACGCTCGGCGCTCACTATATCGCGCGTTTCAATTGTGACGCCATTCTTAGCGGCGACCAACATGGCAGTGTGGGTGATGTTTTCTCCACTTATCTCTGTAATATTAGATATTTGGATATCATTTGCGAGCAAGTCCTGGTCATGGTCGTTTAATGTCGCTCAACTGGTTTATAAGATCCACATTCGACGATTGTGACACTTAGGATTGAGCCAGTTTGGTCTCCATAATAACTATCCTTTCCTCCAAGTTAGGTACTCATTCTATCGTTGGTTAATTTAACAGACGACCTTAGCTCCGACAGGTCATCGCGTAGCTGCTGGAACTTCAGAACTTCGGACAAACAATATAGGTTGAGCACAGCAACGGAGAGTATAGGACCGCACACACCGACGTTAAGTCACGAGTTGGTTTTCCGTTCCCCAAATAAGTAATTAACTGCTATAAACTGTGGGTTTCGGGAACTTATGTATTGATGGGGTTCACTAAAAAGTTATTTACAGTTTTTTAATATTTAAACAGCACTTAAACACTTCTTCTTCTTCGTTGTCACACTCTCGGCAGAGTGGTCGTGGTCGTCACATCAGGGGTGGTGGCAAGCTTCACAATCCGTCGCCATTCCTCCCGTAGGTACTGTGGCTTTTGTTGTGCATTTGTGGAGTGGACCATTGAGTGCAGTTTTGACTTGGTCGGTATAACCAAAGAAATTTAAAAGATATAAAATATTTGAATATCTTTGGGTCCAACGCATTGGTGACCTGCCGCGCGCTTTTGTGCTTAAACACTAGATAACAATGTAATTCGTAAGTTGCACTGACAGAAGTATTTATTCAATAAACTTATGCGAATTAGGCTGCGTTTTTCCACCAGAGATGAGCGAGGATGCGTAGCGAGGGATGTGTGTGAAACCAACGAATAATGTCGCTTCTTTTTCACAGCTTGAGGTATTCTAGCTATGTGATTGGTTGGTTCCACACACATCCCTCGCTACGCATCCTCGCTCATCTCTGGCGGAAACGCAGCCTTAGACTGGTAGTTTTATATTTGTTCGTGAGAAGAAGAACACAAAGATCTTATGGCTGTTTGACATCCGTGACGTGACATGATGACATAACACCGCGTGCACCGCCGCGTCAGACGCTGCGGTGCCCGTGGCGTCCAACGCGGCGCGTCTCCGTAAACAACATCGTACTTTGCCATAACGTTTGTGTTTGTGTGAGCCGTGTGGTATCCGGCAGAGTAGAATAGAACCAACCCATTACACTCACGGGTGTCGTAAAAGGCGACAAATGTCTGAGGCAGAACACCTTGCGCCTCCGTAGACCAGAGAACGGGCAGCAGCGTTTTCTGTTAGTCTTTCATCACTACTGCGATCTCCAATCCGCCTGCCAAGCGTGGAGATTACGGCAAATTCCTCCCATCATGGGAGAGGCTTATGTCCAGCAGTGGACGTTGTGGGCTGTTGTTGTTGTTGTTGTTGTTGGGTGTGTGACACTGACAACGCGGGCCGCTGTACGCGTTGCCTCTCTGTAAACGGGAAAAAACGCACAGCGCCGCGCGTATCCAGAAATGTGCACTTAGTGTGGCACTAGATGGCGCTGTGCGTAATGTCCAGCGATATTTATTTATATTCATAGGGAGACCAAATATATATATGTTCCACACGCAGTATTTTTTGCCCTGCATCAGAGAAAAGTTTAGCTTCGGATGTAGTCAACCCGATACCGCACCAAACGTGTTAACTGTGTTAAGTAATTAATTTAGGACATACGTATCTCGTGTACAGCCAGAGAAAATAATAGTCTAGCAGAACAAGCTAAGTAGTTGGTGTTATCTTGTAGTTGTACGTCAACTCAACTTCATATATTCGTCTGGGGTAGAAACAACATTGACCGCTCCCACGCCTCCTGTCACTCGTCGTTGTCCTAATGCGAGCCGCAATAAAAGCTGTCAGCAATATCATTAGCGCCAAGTGTCTGTCGCGCGCGACACGAGCTCATGACATAGTGCGCCCTGCCGCGCCGCCTGCCGGCCTGCCCGCTGCCGACACCTCGTAAACTTTTACCGCCGCGCCGGCACTAACTAGCGGCTGACTGCGGTCACTGCGGCGCGCGGCGACCCGCTCCGTGCCCTCACCGGACAATAAGTCTCCCCACACCACACCACTACAGACGGACGCTTCCAATGAGTTCATCTGGTGTTATCGCACACAATGCGAAGCAATTTCGATCACGTAGACCTTCCGCAGTTATTGTATGAACACAATGTAGAGGGCACATGTAGACGTCTGTCGGTTGTTACAACTGATCGTAACAGTAACCCCACGGTTATTGAGTGCGAAGCTGTCGCGACTACGTGTGTATGTACGTAAGTAGATATGTGCTGGAAATAATTTCGTTATGTATTACTCAGTACTCGCACTCAGGGGAAATCGCGGGAAGCGGATAGTGGCGCTGTAAAAATTAATGTTTTTAACACGCGGCGTTCGGGAATGTTCGGCAATGTTCGTGAATGTTCAGGACATGAGTGTCGGAACTCATTAAGGGGGAAGCGCCAGGGTAGCCCGCAAAATAAAAAAAACATCTTAGGTTTTTTTTTGTAATTGGCAGGCAGTAGGTACCTATCAATGTTTGGTGTTTAAAATATGATTATATTATTAAACATGGCTATTTAAACATGGCTTTACAGATTAATAATCATTACAATTCACAACCCCCGGTGCTTTCACCGTAAACCTCAATCCAACTTGCAGGACTCTTTAAAACTAACCGTGACCACCCGTGACTAAATGGTTTAAAATATACCTACAGTCGAGCAATACCTACATGATTGTGCGTAGCGTGGCGATATTTAGTACCTACAACACATTTTATGCAAAAAACCCTGATTCTGTACTAACTACAAAAATTAATTAATTCCCCATTATGATCAGTTGACAGTGTTGTGTTGTTATGTGTCGTTTAACGAGCGGAATAGCAGACGACATGCGGCAGCGTTGTAATATCGTAGGCGTATGGCGGGATGACCAGGCGACCTATTGCATCGCAGAGGGAACACTCGCACAACACAACACACAGGTATCTCCGCATAAAGACCAATATGTACCTCCGAGATGGCCACTAATGGAATGTGTTCGCGGATCCACTCCATCAGACGAATTGTTTTGGCGACATTTTTATAAGAGAAAGTGCTTTTTGTTATTGTTTTTTGCGAACCGAAATATGATTTGAATTCCAATGATGTCGGCGCGCCAAAAAAAACACATTTATTTGGGAGAAGTTAGCGCGGTGCGTCAACGTGGTATATTTAGAGGTTTGCCTTGATTCACCTGATGTTATTAACTGAGATATTTACCTAACCCGCGGTAATATATTGTTTGGTATATAAAAGACGAGGACACTTCGCATTTGGTGGGACGACAGTTAATAAATTGAGTCAGGTTGTCAAGATACGTATTATATAGGTAATTAGGGAGTCGTTTCTTGAGTGAGTATAAGTACCACGCAGTCTCAGTATCCGTATTGCGCTTGTAACTTGTTGCTAGGGGTCGGCGCAACACATATTCGTGGTCTCCTTATTATTGAACTAACTGTGTCAACATTATAAAGTTACCAGATGAAAACCGCCGCATCGTTCGGGTGAAATGTGACTCATAAAACAGATTACACATCCTACATGTGTACAAAATGAGTTATCGGTGTGCTAAGTGCGAGTTTTACACTAAAATTCAAGTAATGTGTCGACCGCGAAAACCGAGTTTACGTTACCATTTACGTCGTCGGTAATGACAATAGAATGCCTCTATGAAAATGAGGTCCGTTTGGAGAACATCGCTAACGTTTGCATGCTATCGCGAGTGCAAGTTACAATTTTGACAGTTTTGGCAGCTCGAATACGAAACGCGAGCGTGAAAAGTTTTCACTTAAGATTTTGTGGTGAGAGCATCATGAGAGTGGTGAAATAACAAAGTAATTTAATTTAATTTCGTATTGTGAATGAAACTTACCATGGAACCTCGTATTATTTCGTTTGGACAATGTTTGAGACCGCAAAAGCACAAGATAAGCGTAATATAACGCCACAAAAAAGTAAACACGGTTACGTAAACAAAGATAGAAACACCACCACAAACCACTCGGGCATTATTAGATCATTTGCTTAGATGTCCATGCCTAAAAAGTAACAAACTTAATTTTACAAACTTCACAGATGGATCAAGGTCACTCACTACACACCAAAAGATATAAATTACACTAACTGCTCCATTTATGTCACCAGCATTTCAAATTGGGACGGGCTAGTCTTTATTTTTAACAATAATATTCAAAACTAACACAAACTTTCGTAAACACAAACAAAACTAATGACCATTGACCACAGATAAGTAATGTCGTCTAACTTCGTTCTATAACCACCACTAATTGAATAGGCAGTCGCTTATATTATGAACACAAAATACGAATGTCAACTTATTTTGGCCGGTTATTAATGTACGCAACACAAGTTACGGTGAATTAACGCGAAAACGAACGAATGTATTCTAGGATCTCACACTCGCAAGTTAACGATTGTCGATGCGGCACTCACACTACATAGTTCTGACATATTACGCTAGATGGCGCTACCCCAGCGCCATACAAATTTGCCTAAACGTTAACGCGCTCGAATGTGGTGAACGAAAATAACAAATCTCGCACTAAGTACACGGTTCTCAAGGAATATTAAAGGCAAAGCAAGGCATAGATTCGTACAGCATCGTTCATTAAGTTTTATAAATATGTAAATTAAAACTACCTCTAATACCCATTTAGCAAACTCTAAAACGTCGTGAGCTCTCATATTATGAGCCTATTGGAGTTGAGTAAAGTTTGGCTACATTTAAAAGTGATTAATTTAAGAAAAACATTGAGTGCGATTTAGACCACACGACTGAAGTAAAACTTCGCGCCACAATGGCATTTTCGTAACCTCCCCTCTACCCCCTCTCGCCCCTCCCCTCCCCTCTCCCTCACCCCATCCAATCTCTTCCCATCGACTCTCCTCTCCCCTCTCCCCCACGCTTTCTCCATGCTCTCTTCCCTCCCCTCTCTCCTGCCCTCTCCCCATCCCCTCTTCCCGTCCACATCCCTCTCCTCCCCCTCTCCCCTGCCCTCTCCCAATCCACTCTTCCAACCCCCTCCCCATCCACTCTTCCCTCCCCTCTCCCCTATGCACCCACCCCATCCCCTCTCCCCGTCCACTCTCCTTCTCCCCTCTCCCCCTTCACTCTACCCTCCCTACTCCCCCACCCATCTCCCTGTCCGCTCTTAAATTAATGTTTTTTTCATCATCATTCATCATTTCAGCTGGACGTCCACTGCTGGACATAGGCCTCCCCCAAATGTCACCACATTGACTGGTCCCGTGTGACTCGTATCCAGCGGATTCCCACAACCTTCACCAGGTCATCGGTCCACCTAGTGGGACGCCTTCCAACGCAACGTTCGCGGTCGCCACTCCAGAACTTTTCGGCTCCATCGGTCATCCGTTCTGCGAGCAATGTGCCCTGCCCACTGCCACTTAAGTTTGGCAATTCTTCGGGCTACGTCTGTAACCTTAGTTCTTTTGCCGATGTCTTCATTTCTAATTTGGTCGCGCTAGGAAACTCCGAGCTCTCTCTCTCCATTGCCCTTTGGGTGACTTAGCCTTCTGATGAGCGCGTTATTTGTCTTTGTTTTATTTGTCTTTTACTCGTATAAAAATACTGTGTACCCATTTTATTCCTGCATTTTTATTTGTATAAGTTCATTTAATATTACTACCCTATATACCCTATTACTTACCCTTTTCAATCCGGTGCAACACCAAACCTACAAGTAGTTTTACGATAACGGCTCACTCATGCCAGAATCCGCTAATATCGTGTTCATGCCCCTCCATTGCTAGAGCTGTTAGTGTTAAATACTTGGGTGTACACATAGACGATGGACTAAAATGGGACAAACAACTCGATACACTGACTACTCGAACACTTCGTCTTATTCACATATTCAAATCTCTCCGAGAATCCGCCAGTACTGACATTCTCAAAATGGTATACTTCACACTATGCCAATCGATTATTGGCTACTGTATAACCACGGTAATATTATGATACAGTAGTGTAACTCGGCCGCATGATAGAAATAAATGCCTACAGCCGCGCGGTACGTAAACATGCGTTAGGGCTGCCCGTCTCCAGCATTTTAATTACATTTGCCTACTTTCTGTTTCTATTTAGTTTTGTGATTGTAAATATCCTTTTTATATATATAAATGAAATACTTAGTATATTGAATAGGAAGTGTTCAATAAAAATGCGTGTTGTTTTTTGATTGGTAGATTTAATTAAAAAAACATGTTTTTGTTTGAAAAACACACATGCACCGAAGTTTTAACACAAGCGTAAGTAGGTAGGTACCTACCGTATCATGATTCCTACCTATACATATACCTATTTCACTCGTCTCAATAACTTTCCGTTACTCTATTCGCTTTATTTATTAATCCAAACACCTTTTTTTTCGTGAGATAAAAGGAAATACTTACTTATCCATTAAAAAGACACACATTATGTACCTACCTACTAGTAAGTAACATTATTTTATAGTCTTACCTTTCAGAGTTTCCAGGTAATTTAAAAAAACTTATGTCTGGATGCGTTATTGACGAATTCATACAACCAAAAACAGCACAATATTTCCTACTCGTCATATTAACTGATTTTTAGAGAAAAAATCGCGCGGTTAATGTTAAAAAAACAACACACCGTCCGTTCGACACTGCGGTACAGCCGTGACTGTCTGCGCCCCAAGCGCACCCCAATATCGAGACGCGTAGGTATAGCTCGCGTTTCGTCCGTTTCTATGAAGATGGAGTACTGTATCATAATATTACCGTGGTGAAAGTGTGTCGATTTACTATTCTAAAACAACCTGAGATTTGAACTCACGACTTACTGATTCAGTCTTAGATGTGGACGCGCCTAACCACTAGGCCATCTTAACTTATATTTCAATGTTGAAATTTTGGACTACATTTACTTGTAGATGACAATGTCTATTTTCTTGAAAGTAGAAGGTCGTAAGTCAAACTAAACGTCAAGCTATTGCTTTGTGAGATTGCCTATCGACTTTTGGTCGACACTGTACCTATATTAATATGTTTTAATCAAATATGTGTGAGTGTTGAGGTGTGTGTAACATGAGTGTGTGGGTGGGAAGGGAGTGTAAGTGTGTGCCGATGTATGTGTGTATGTGTATTGAGTATTTGTGCGGTTTGTGTTTTTTTTGACGTGGTTTACAAGTCAAGCGATGTATGATAGCAAAGATTCTGTTTTCATATAGTCCTGCAGTATGAGCCAGTCCGATGTTTTTGATTTTACATTAAATTTATTTAGGTCTATTATGTCTAGTTCTTTCTGAATTTTTTTAAAGACTTGATGGCTTAGGACATAGAATTGGCGTCGTGCAAATGAGGTTTTGTACTGTACACCTGGGGGAACATATTATGTACGCTTGCTTGGATCAGATGGAGGCAAACGGGCATGTATCCTCAGGACAGATCGGAGAACAAAGAGCTGCCGGACCGTCAGTACTTTGCAATCAGCGTAAAGCTGCGTTGTAGGGTATCTGTAGGGTTTCCTCAACATAACTTTTAGTACAGCCCTTTGTGACCTTTCTGCTCGCAGAAGATAAGTCTTTGCTGCTCCACCCCATACAGTTATACCACGGTAATATTATAATACAGTACTCCAACTTCATACTAACGGACGAAACGCGAGCTATACCTACGCGCCTAGATCTCGGGGTGCGCTCGGGGTGCAGACAGTCACGGCTGTACCGCAGTGTCGAACGGACGGTGTGTTGTTTTTTTAACAATAACCGCGCGATTTTTTCTCTAAAAATCAGTTAATATGACGAGTAGGAAATATTGTGCTGTTTTTGGTTGCATTAATTCGTCAATAACGCATCCAGTACCTACATAAGTTTTTTTAAATTACCTGGAAACTCTGAAAGGTAAGACTATAAAATAATTTTACTTACTAGTAGGTAGGTACATAATGTGTGTCTTTTTAATGGATAAGTATTTCCTTTTAGCTCACGAAAAAAAAGGTGTTTGGATTAATAAATAAAGCGAATAGAGTAACGGAAAGTTATTGAGACGAGTGAAATATGTAGTTTTATGCACGTAAATTGTAAAGTAGCTGCAGGTATCTATAACCAAGTAAAAGATATTCCATTTTCTCCACCTTGTCCATGTTTTCCAAAACAATTTTTAATTAAGCTTATAGTATTATGCTTTACTTACACTTTCTAATCATCATTCATAATATTATTTATCATCCTTTTTATTTGTTTATATATCTACACTCAGCAAATCGATTTAAATACGATTCATTAACTTAAAAATAGCTGAAATAAAATATTAACTTATAATTTTCATGTTGTGACACTTACGTCAAACGCCAAATTGTCAAACTGTCAGTTAGGTACTTTTTATTTCTTTCTGGTTTAGTTAGTCTATGATATTTACTTTTTGGTTTGTAAAATTTAAATTATTTTTATCAATATTTGTGTTTAGCCATTATATTTTGTAGATTATTACGATTGTGTACTAAATAACTTAATATTAAATTATATTATAAAAAAAAATACGCACTCATGGATATGTCCTGGCCGACTACACTTGTCAGATGAGATGATGGCCACACTAAGAAAAAGGATATTTGAAAAAAGGAAGACTACTTTGGAGAAACGAGCTGACGGACGGCTAAAAAGTCGACTCTTGGATCTGATTTGAGGAGCATCCGATAATAGCTTGGTTTTCGCTGTCAGATACTTAAACTACCCAGGGGATCCAGCTAAAGATTCTTCTGGGACTTTTACTCTCGATATTCGGATGCTAACTACGTGCCTGACTTTCTACTTGTCTCGCAAATCTATCCTACGTCTGGCCCTGAGTTCTACACTGCCTTACTACAGAGCTGTCGTGCGGTGGACCCTGAGATCTGCACTGCCGCCACTTCTACTACTTCAGAGCTGAACCTCGAAGTTGCTCTGGTATCGACCTGCTACCCTGACGCCTGTTCCCGTTCCTACAGTGCTGAGCGGATTCCAATCCATCTAAGTGTGTGAACTATAGAACTATAGAGAGTGCGTGCTAGGTAGGTTTTTTTTATAACTAGCTGTATTTTTTATCTTTCCCTAATTAAAATTTAATTGAACAAGTCTGCTTATCCATTTATTTTAAATAGGAGCAAGTAGATTTGTTACAAGCTTTATATAAGAATGCGGATTTATTATACTTTAAAATTTAACAATAAAGCATTTCGTACGACTGTATCATGAATGAACGAATAATGATACGGTAGGTACCTACCTACTTACGCTTGTGTTAAAACTTCGGTGCATGTGTGTTTTTCAAACAAAAACATGTTTTTTTAATTAAATCTACCAATCAAAAACCAACACGCATTTTTATTGAACATTTCCTATTCAATATACAAAGTATTTCATTTATTTATATAAAAAGGATATTTACAATCACAAAACTAAATAGAAACAGAAAGTAGGCAAATGTAATTAAAATGCTGGAGACGGGCAGCCCTAACGCATGTTTACGTACCGCGCGGCTGTAGGCACTTATTTCTATCATGCGGCCGAGTTACACTACTGTATTATAATATTACCGTGACATAACCTGGGAAAGGGCGGAGCATCCTAAAACAAGCATACTATTTGCTTAAATGGATTCTCCCCATTGTAACTAGAATAAGTTATTTAAGTTGAAGCAATAAACTTTTTTTTTCTTTGATGAGGCCCATATTGTGAGCGACGACCACGTTTCGTTTAATGTTTTTATATTTATCTAAAAACAACTATGATATTTTCGTAGGTAATACCTTGTTTTCCATAAAATGATTTGTACTAGGTATTATTGTTTTCCGTAATCGTCTCTCGTCATAATATTTATTTGCACTATTATCATAACTAATAACGCTTGTCATATCAACTTATTAGTCATAACTTTTATTTTCCATAAATGAGTTTCCATAATAACATGAGTTATAATCATTAGTTTCTATAAGTAACACATTACATAATCGATACTTGACATAAGCAACATTTTAATATAATTTAAAAACGTTTATTGTCATTATGGCATTTGGTCTGTCATAAAATGATTTATTACAACAAACAATCTTTTGTACTTTTGATAATAATCGAAACTTCTAATTTTACATGACATAATATAGTCATGTTCTAAGTATTGTATTATATTATGAGTATTATTCCGAATGCTAATTTATACATTGTTAGTCTTAAAATATTTTCTTTAGGTTAGGTTTTAGTGACAGAAACGAATACGCGTAGGCGCGGAGGGGCGAGGTGGCTCGCGCGCGAGGAAGCTCGCGTGGGACCGCCAGAGCCCCGTAGCGCCGGAGCCATGACAGAAACCATGCCTGCTGCATGTTGCTTGCTCGCTTGCATGTTCCATGCTTGTTTGCATGCTGCATGTTTTCGGCATGCTTGCTTCATGCTTGCTGCTTGCTTGCTTCATGCTTGCTGCATGCTTGCTTCATGCTTGCTGCATATTGGCATGCTTCTTACGGAGAAATAACTACATACGTTCATAATCAACTGTTTTGTAATGATTGACGCTTTGATTGATTGATTTTCTGCCTTATAATGACTATCGATGTGAAATGTATGCCAAAAAAAGATTCAGACTGTGAATTTTCATTGCTCTTGTACTGAACTAGCATTGTTGTGCTAGTATGGACAAGAATATTATGGTGAATAAGTGTTATGGCAAAACGACATCATTGAAAATGAAAAATATAGGAAATAAATGTATGGATTAAAATTATTATGACACTTGTGTAACTTTGTAGAAACTCAGAATAGTTTCTACCGTTACTTTGTAGACATAACCTATTCAACACTTTAATTAAGTTAAATGTCAAAACAAACGCCACAGAGTATACATTAGGCTGTTCAGTTACTAAGCGACTGAAATTAGCTGTTTTACCAGTGTTGTGCGCGCGTTACGTGTATTCGATCGAGTGAGTGAAGACTTGTCTATGCGTAAACACGCTAGTATAAATGTCACGGATTCGCGATGACGAATCCTTTTTGGAAATTCTGCTCCCAAAGATGAGACGCGTTTTTTCGTCAGAAATTAAATCTCGAGAACGTATTCGTGTTCTAGAATATACGGGCTTGAAGCAGGCAGCTTTAAATTTTAATAGTAACCAACTCTTTTCGTAAATTCTGTGTCGTCGTAACCCCATACTGGGTAAGCATACAGCAATTAGCGTTTTCATATTTAGCTACGTGGTCTCAAGATGTGAGCCACTTTCTATCACCATTTTGCTATGCACATTCAAATGCCTAAATCTTGTAGCCTTCAGCCGAGTGTATTTGACATTGTTGCAATAACCTTCATGACACTCAAAATGTGCAAATCATGTCGTGCTTACCACCACCATCATGTAAACTCCGAACTGATTGTGACTACTACACATCACCTTCATTGGCGCATGGGTATTTCTCGCTTTGCTTATGCCTTGGTGTCACAATCAGCGGGAATGACTGCTAGCCATTCCGTGACACGCTGGACGTTATTTTCCAGGGACCAAGATTCCGGCTGACATCTAAGTTCCGGCTGTCATCACAAGTTCCAACTGACAACCATATTTCGCATCAGGGTAACCGCGGGCTCCGCAGCGGGTACCTTTTTACTTGCATGGCCGCGACGAGATTCTACGGGTCGGCGCGATCATCTGCCGTCCGTCACCCTACCTGGCGTCTGCAGCGTGGCACACCACTACGGTCATCGTCACGCCGGGCTGAGCCAGGAGAGTACCGTGAAAACCCCCGGGTGGGCTTGGAAAAACTTGTGACCATAAACCTACCCACACCCGTTTATTTTATTAATTATATTTTTTATGTTGTCCTGGGTCCGTGGTTTTCATTATTTATCCCCACGGACACCCTTTCCGTCACACTATCGATTATGGTAACTGAAGCGTTATTTCTAACGAAATTATGGCAAATACAATTAAGGCATATAACATTTTTGCATTTAAATTATGGCAAACATTAGTAAACCATTTTCGTAACGTAACGGTCGCACTTTTCGTAAAGTCCAACAAATCAAACGTGCATAAATAAGTTTTACTTTGTTTTTTTTTTAAACGAATTGAGGCGTAGCGTAGTATGTGCGCTAGTATAAAACTGAAAGTTGAATAGCTACTAAGATGTCATCCTGTGTCAGTGACGTTTCGCTAGAATGGCCAATATGGTGACTGCGATTTGTCTCTCAGCACCCGCTCAGCACCATTAGAATTTAACAAAATACAATCCGAATTTTGCGGATATATGTTGTCGACTCATATTCTTTATTTTTTTAAGTTTTATTTTTCAGGTAAGGTTTCGATCGAGTCTACCGTACCCCTTGACGAAATTATTAATATAGATAATGTGGAACATGTATGTGTACTAGTGCCAGTGCTGTGTTTCCGCTCTGTAATCTGTTATCGCACAATGTCGCACAGTTTCGGCAACGGGTTTTACTTCTACGCAGTTTCAGCCAGGGACACAGCAAACCGCGCCCAGCTAGCAAAAAATAATCTTACAAATATCCCAAGACCATATTTTTTTCAGTCTTAAATCAGACTTATAGACACTTATAAGTATGGATTTGGGCGCACTTTATAAGTGTATTCACCCTTGCAATTGCCTTGTAATGGTCTCGCGAAGTGTATTTCCAAACTTACAAGACTCTTGCTGATGCTTTTATAATGACAAATAAACTTACAAGTGACTTACAATGACGCGCTGTAAGGGTAAATAACCTTAAAGTCCTCTTACAAATAAAATAAAATACTATTTGAAGTGTAATATCGCTTGTAGTCCTCTTTGTGATTTCCTATTATGAGTGTTATCACAAACCGCCCTGAGGTTGCGAAGTAATAAAAACATAAGTATTTTATATTTTATTACATATTTCTACAAAACGCTAATGTGTATAATTTTCTAATTTCTTACTCATGTATTTTTCACACACCATACGCGATTATTAGGTTGCGAAGTACTATTTCTCGATTATTTTGAAATTTTAATCACAATATTATCACGGGCCTTTTCAAAAATGTGTCTTTTACTATATATATTTTTTTATTATTTGTAAAATAATATAAAAATGTCGCCATTACGACTAAACACGACTCAAAAGTGCTTTATTAGAGTAATATAAGACCAGTAGGTACTCTTGTGTAAGGTTTATATCACACTCGAAAAAGTCAAATTAAACCTAAAACCACTGTTTACACGGCCATGTTGCTCATAATTTTAGGGTTCCTTAATAAGGCAAAGCAAGCCATACGACGAAGTCGAAGGATTTAACAGAAACTTATAATTATGTACTAAATATTAAAATGGTCTATTTCCTGATTTTATAACAATTTCTGGAGTCAACACAACAAAGAAAATAAATAACCCTTAATAGGGAATTGTTTAAGACACTTGTAGGACTTTTGAAGTGCTACTACTCTTTAATATGTCTTAGGTGAGATAAATCACACTTTTAAAATACTAGTTTTACAGAAGTCTAATGAAACACTTACTATAGTCACTTCTAAGGTTGACTATACTTATAAAATGTATTTATGAGTATTAAGTAAGAATCAGACTTGTAAAAGGCGCTTATAATGCCACTACTCTTATGAATATTATATAACGTTTTCTTATATACGTCTATAAGAATATGTTACAAGTATGAATGCTCTTAAAATTTAAATAGACTTATAAAAGAGCACTATTAGAGTTCACGCCTTAATCAGAACACATATAAATCTTATATGAAACCATAGCTCTTATAAGCGTTTGTTTGTAAGGGTATCAAGAGTTTCTGACTTAATCAGAACACGTATAAACCTTCTATGAAACCATCGCTCTTAAAGCTTTTGTTTGTAAGGGTATTTTGCTAGTTGGGGGGTAAGTCATATATGATATAATTACAAAATCTCTAATATTTACAAGGCTTAACAACTGAATCTATAATTTTATTCGATATAACGATCAGTTAATATAATAAACGATTTATGTAATTTTAAAGTTACATTTTTTTATAAGCATAACCTACATTGAATATAAAATCGTTTGATGTACCACTCAAAAGACATAAAACTTATTTAGTCTAATAGGATAAAACGCGTGGTTTTTATTTCCCTGTAAAAAACATGCAAACAAGCATACACCATGCATGCAGCGGGCATGCAAACAAGCATACACCATACATGCAGCATGCAATCAAGCATGCAGTATCGGGCAAGCATGCAACATGCAGCAGGTGGCCTACCATGACGTCTTAAAGCAGGATCGTTTTATTCTTGTTCGAGTGTGGGTAAGAGACGGAGCTATAGGGGACGTCTAGTGCCATCTCTTGCATGGTTTGTGTCACGGCTCCGGCGCTGCGGGGCACCGGCGGTCCCATGCGAGTTTATCGTCGCAGATGTGGTTCACGCTTACCACCGCGGCTTCGGCTTGCTGGCCGCGTCTACGTGATTTTAAATAACACTCTAGGGGTAGGGCAGACAAGACTACGGGGAGTCGGTTTTGCAGCGATTCGTTTCTGTCACGCTTTTCGATTAAATAAACAATATTATATGTTTTAAACGATAGGCCTTATGATTTTTGATTAAATAATTATAAACGTTATAATATCCAATAACGTTATACGAAACAAGTTTTAGAGTAATTATATAAATGTTATTTATATCAACAATTGGTATAACTCACGTTTATTATATCTTGTGAACGTTATTGAAATAAATATACCAAATAACTTTATATGTTATGAGACGCATCCTAGCAAACGAGCAGTGCTCATTTTGTAAACATTAACAATAAGATAGGTAGATAAAACTTTAACTATTAACTTACATAAACATCACGCTTATCTTCCCCGAAAGTTTAGGCAGTGGTGTACGTATTATAATAGTACACCCACATTTCACCAGTTATGTGTTTTATGTTTCATGTAATAGGGGCGGAGCCTATTACCATCAACCGGGCACATAATATGTGGACATTATCCAGACTTCGTGGCTCATATTGAGAATTTCGAAGATGTAAAACCCTTATCATTACCCAAATATGTACTTTGCCCGACCCGGGATTCGAACCCAGGAGCTCATGTTCGCAGTCGCGCCTGCGACCACTAGATTCACGAAGCAGTCAATTAAGTATCAACTTGAGGCTTTCATTACTCAAATAAGATTATTTCCGAGGTCAAAAAAACCTAACTCGTTGGCATTGTGGTTGTCAAGCCTTTACGGGCCGTCTGCAGTTCTGCACAGTGACGTCACCGTGTGCACGTCAGCGCATTGGGCTTCTGAGTGACAGGGCCTGCACAGTGACGTCACCGTGTGTACGTCAGCGCATTGGGCTACTGAGTGACAGGGCCTGCACAGTGACGTCACCGTGTGTACGTCAGTGCATTGGGCTACTGAGTGACAGGGCCTGCACAGTGACGTCACCGTGTGTACGTCAGCGCATTGGGCTTCTGAGTGACAGGGCCTGCACAGTGACGTCACCGTGTGCACGTCAGCGCATTGGGCTTCTGAGTGACAGGGCCTGCACAGTGACGTCACCGTGTGTACGTCAGCACATTGGGCTACTGAGTGACAGGGCCTGCACAGTGTCTTCACCGTGTCTACGTCAGCGCATTGGGCTACTGAGTGACAGGGCCTGCACAGTGACGTCACCGTGTGTACGTCAGCGCATTGGGCTTCTGAGTGACAGGGCCTGCACAGTGACGTCACCGTGTGCACGTCAGCGCATTGGGCTTCTGAGTGACAGGGCCTGCACAGTGACGTCACCGTGTGTACGTCAGCGCATTGGGCTACTGAGTGACAGGGCCTGCACAGTGACGTCACCGTGTGTACGTCAGCGCATTGGGCTTCTGAGTGACAGGGCCTGCACAGTGACGCCACCGTGTGCACGTCAGCGCATTGGGCTTCTGAGTGACAGGGCCTGCACAGTGACGTCACCGTGTGCACGTCAGTGCATTGGGCTACTGAGTGACAGGGCCTGGCGCCTACAGCCGCGAGGGAACAAGCTTCTGTGAAATAGCGGTGCAACCACACAATATTTAAAACATGACTTGTGTTCTGTGCGTACAGTTCATAATATTACTGTGCGTACAGTACAGCAGTAAGTAGGTACGGTGTAACACAAACGTTTGCTTCGCATTCGGCGGCGAGTCAGTGCCTCCGCGACGCGCGCCGGCCGCTGCATATTTGATGGAAGAGCTATTTATAATTAGTAGGTACCTCCATCGTTATATAAACAAGTCAGTGATGTTTTTACTTTATTATAAACAGCGTGGGAATGTTCCCGCGGCGCGCTGGGCACGACGCGAGGTGACGAGACTCGCCGCCACCACACCCAGCAGTCGGCACATTGCAGCCTGCTGCCTGACACGTCGCGTGTACAGCACCAACAGCGGCCAAATCGAAGGAAACTCAAGTGACAATACATACTCGTACATACTGTTATTTATTGAGCACACCTTCAATCACCTCCAACAACTGAGATTGTTTCAAACAATGATATACAATATGAATAGCAAATTGTTTGTAACAATCTCGGTTGTTTAGCTCTGACGACAAACATTGCTGACAACTCGTGACTGAAATGCATTTGATCCCGATTGCGCTGGAACAAGCGATTGCAGCGCTGGAGTCCCGCGGGAACAGTGAGCTCCGCTTCATTCCGCGCAGTTAGCGCTCGCCATTCTCTACGCGACAGCGCGATGCAACGACTTTACCGCGGCGAAGCAACTCCGCAACAAAACACTTTACATTTCCGAATACACCTGTCTATAGGTACAATCTTGAGTTTTCTTGATAGGATGAATAAAATCGGAAGAATGATTCAGTGCCCTCGAAAACGGTGATAGAGCCTGTCTTTATGAGGAAATATGTATGAAATCACGATTGAATTCAAAAGGAAATAGGTATACGTAAGGGTAAACAACAATTGTGAGTAAATAACGCGGCTTTCGGAACACCAGAGCAAGATCTGGTGTCCGCGATGTTCATTAGTACCTGAAGTATGTCCAGCCTCTTGAGCTTTCCCCTAGGAGTCTTGAGACACTAGAGAGCAGGCAGGTACTCCCGCGGGTACCGCGGCCGGATGCTATTGTTATATAGGCCTCCTGGTTATGACCACACAATAATTCGGAACTTTTTATACAGTCGAAGCACCCTTACAACCAAATTATTTTACCCCCACAGGCAAGCCTGAATGTGTTCCATAATACAGTCGTAGGTATTCAAGTTTACGTTTTTTTCGTTCAAACATAGTCATATTCAACAATGATAATCTCATAAAGTGTTGAATGATGTTGTCAATCGGTACACTGAACACTTGGTCAGCGACGGTGCCAGGTCGCAGGTCGCAGGTCACATAGCCGGGTGCTGCGACCCGTGTATTGCTTAAAGTTGCGGATACATGTGTGTATTGAAATAACGATTCAAACTGCATAAAAAAACCGAAAAACGCGAAATAACGCATGGCGACTTTTGCACGCGCAACGACGATAAACTCGTTTCGTCAACATTTGACAGATTCTACTTATGACATCATAAATTCTACATTTGACAGATTCTATATTTGACAGATTCTACAATCGACAGATTCTATGTTTGACAGATTCTACAACCGACAGATTCTATGTTTGACAGATTCTACAACCGACAGATTCTATGTTTGACAGATTCTACAACCGACAGATTCTATGTTTGACCGATTCTACAATCGACAGATACTATGTTTGACAGATTTAATAAGTTATTAATTAACAGGCAACAATCATTTTTATCATATTTATTATAGTATTATTACCTAAGTCGTTGTAGTTATAATAGTCGATGTACAGTTGGACATTAAACGGATAGACACTGGCTGATTAAAACTGAACTAGTCATGTTTACCCAAAAACGAACACTAGGCCCTTATCGCCTACCCAAACTTTTCGATACAGAACTCCAGTTAGCCGACGAGGTCAAGTATCTGGGAGTCATCCTGGACAGTAAGTTAAATTGGAGTAGTCACTTAGATAATAAAATAAACAGGGCCTGCATCACCTTTTGGCAATGCAGGCCCTGATGATAGGTAAGAAGTGGGGCCTATCCCCTAAAATTATACTTTGGTTATACTGCGCGGTAATCCGACCTATGATCACTTATGGGGCAGTGGTCTGGTGGCCCCGCACCAAATTAACTACAGCCTCCATCAAACTGCAACGCATGCAAAGGCTTGCCTGCATGGCGATCACAGGCTGCATGAGGACTACCCCGACCGCAGCTCTCGAAGCCATGCTGGGGCTCCCACCGCTTCATCTGTTCATACAGCAGGAAGCGACGATGACGGCTGTACGCCTTAATACACTTCAACCCTGGGGTAAGAAAGAAACACAGCACACCGCGGTACTGGAGGGATTCCACAACGAGTTCCCCCTGACGAAAGCAATAAACGATCGGATACCAAAACAATTCGTATTCGATAAGAAGTACAAAATCCAGCTCCACGAGGATCACCGCTGCGAGGGATTAAACCCCGCGGAACTACGGATCTTCACGGATGGATCTAAAACAGGTACTGGCACAGGTGCTGGAGTCTTCTCCGAGGATCTCAACATCCAGATAGCCAAACCTCTGGGGGCCTACAACACGGTATTTCAGGCAGAATGCATGGGCATTTCCCTGGCGGCATCTGCCATCTTAGCCAGGAAGGTTGTGGACCACTCAATCCGTATACTCTCAGACAGCATGGCTGTACTGCTGGCACTAAACAACCACACAGTGAACTCTGGGTTAATACACGAGTGTCACCAACGCCTGAACCAGGTTGGTAATCTCAATAATATAACCATCCAATGGATTAAAGGACACAGCGATTCCCGTGGCAATGATGCGGCGGACGAACTCGCTAGAAAGGGATCGATCATGGCAGCGGTGGGACCCGAACCTATCGTGCCACTCCCTTTCAGATACCTACGCACACTGGTAAGGAACCGAACTAGTGAACAACACCACAAGCTATGGCTAGACCACGGCGAGTGCAGGCAGGCCAAGGAAGCACTTCCTACTATCGACGGCCGCTTCACCAAACGCGCGCTTCGGTTGACCAAACCGCAGCTGCGCACAGTTACAGCCGCCATTACTGGACACGGCTCTTTTAATAAACACCTCTTTGTCATAGGAATCACGGACAGCCCCTTGTGCCGTGCCTGCATGGAGGAAGACGAGACAGCAGCCCTCGTGCTTCTGCACTGCCCAGTGGTTGCAACATACAGGGCAAAGTACTTCGGTAACCCAGGTACTCTCCACGAGATTGTCAGCAACACCAAGGCGCTGCTGGCCTTTCTCGGGGAGTTAGGGTGGATCGAATAAAATTCCCACCCGTACGCAAAATACGCGCTTTGACGTGAAGTTGCGGACACCAGCCCGCTATACAATACAATACAATACAATAATAGTATTATTACCTAAGTCGTTGTAGTTATAATAGTCGATGTACAGTTGGACATTAAACGGATAGACACTGGCAGGTATTTATTTGCACTGTGCATGAATAAAATGATAGAAACGAAGACGACAAAAATACATGTTTTTTAAAACACCACTTTCTTTTTGTTGTACTACAAAATGGTGTGTTTAGCAGCAGTAGGTTGTTAGACAACGCGTGCTGACGCCAACATTGTACTACAAAGTGGTGTATTTAGCAGCAGTAGGTTGTTAGACAACGCGTGCTGACGCCAACATTGTACTACAAAGTGGTGTATTTAGCAGCAGTAGGTTGTTGTTAGACAACGCGTGCTGACGCCAACATTGTACTACAAAGTGGTGTATTTAGCAGCAGTAGGTTGTTAGACAACGCATGCTGACGCCAACATTGATGGGTGTTGCTGCCGCGTCATAAAGTTGCGACAAATCGACACTAATATTGTGCGAGTCGTGAACACGCTGTGTACCTCCCGCCGCGCCATTGTAGATAGTACATCGTAATTACCACTCATTACATGACATTGTTTAGTTCGCCCTGATGCTTTACTAATTATAAAAATATATTAAGGACTAAGTAACTGAAAATGAAAAGAGCAACAATTTGATGTTAATGTCCCTTGAGTCTTGGTGTTTAATTTAGATATGAGAGGGTACTAGGAATGTGTATTACTTGCGGTACATAGTATGCCATGTAGGCAGGGTACATACCCTGCCTACATACATACCTACATATTTCCAGGCTAGATTCCATTCTAGCCTAGCTTTGCTTTGTTCTACTCGTACGAGGTTTGCCGCCGTGATGTGTCAGCGATAGCGAACATTCCTGAGTCGAGTCCCGACCGCCCGGGGATGCTGGCGGTGGCTGACGGCACCCGGGCATACCCGGGAATGTTGATAGGTAGCCGCCAAAACATAGCGATGCTGACACGTACCCGACTAACATTACATCACGCAGGGATGTATCTAATAGTACACCCACATTTCACCAGTTATGTTTTAAGTCCCATGTAATAGTGGGCGAGCCTGAATTGCCATCAACCAGCACAAATCCAGCCTCCGTGGCTGCTACTGGGAAATTCCTGAACCCAATAACACTTTGCTCGACCCGGGCATCAAACCCAGGACCTCATGCTAAGCAGTCGCTCTTGCGACCACTCGACCAACGATTAGCAGCGCTTGGCCCCGCCCCCCACGGAACAATCCCGACTACCCACGGATAATACATGGGACAGTTTTTACAGGACCCATTAAAACGAAGGGGCCAAGTATTTGGCAGGGGTTGAATTCTTAACCGGAACCACATATTTACAAGCAGCTCAAGACATACCGCAACAGTGCATGGAATTACTATAATTGCACGTTTCAAAATCTCCACACCGCTATGTATACTTTGGTGTTTATCGTGAGGGTACTGACTGGTAGACAAGAATGCTGCAATAGTATATTTCATTACAAGTGCGGAAAGGCTGTCATTGCAAAGAGTTCCGACCAATGTCTACCCGAGCCGAGGTGCAGCCGAAGGCGAGGGTTGACAGTCGGAACAAGTTGCAATGACGATTCCGCAAGTGTACTGAACGACTATTTTTAATACAGTTGCGAAAAAATGAAGCAATTTAATAAAATAATAAAAACACAATAAACTCCCAAGAAAATTTCTGGAAAATGGCGCCAACCGTAGAATATAAGCAGAGTTTTTTTTTCTTCACCCATTTTGGTAGGCAAAGGGAACTATCCATACAGCTTAGTCTTCAGTAGATTTTTTTTATATTCATATGAAATGAAATTTAATGAGATGAAATAAAATGAAACCTAACCTAACTCATTCAATTAAATCATTAAATCTGATATTGAAATAAATTAGTAGCTTCTTTTTAGAAATATACGTATTTGTATGAATCACAAAAACTCTTTAGTAAAAACTTCATGGTTGGTTTTTCTTTTTAATAGACATTATTTTGACAGTTGGGAAAGAGAACGCACTAGTTCGGGAAAGGTAAAAAACAAGCACTAGTATGTAATAGCCCACTTCCCGAACGCTATACGTCCCTGCAATACACCACTTTTTGAGCAACTGTATTAAAAAGAATATTCTATTAAACTACGAATTTACAAAGAAACCGGTTGGTCCTTCGTCCTCCGGTTCTGATATGAACCTGTAACGGTTACATATCGTAAGGCACTTAAAACAAAGTAGTGTGTGTGTTCGAACTTTCCTCCAGTAAACTGAAGACTTAGGCTGGCGGGGCTATAGTTGGTGCCAGTTAAGATGAGAATAGCGGTCATTGCCCTTTCCTTAATATCTCTTTGTACGAACTAAAACAAATAAACCATGTATCGTTTTTCATTACAAAAAATGTTGAAGATCACGATAGATGACGATTCCAGACTTGAACAGGCTTATTTTTGGATTTCAAAGTTAAGAACCTTTATAAATGTAGGTGGGTCAATGACCTCTTTTGCGATCTTAACTGGCACCAACTATACACAATGTATTGTTGTTGGACTACCGATGGACCGATCCTCTCGTTCTTATTTAACCGGACATTGTGTCTGTATGTCACTACTTAGCTGAAAACGTATAAAAACTTGGGCTGGCGTGGGTACACAATGTACTGTTGCTGGACTACCGACGCGACGGACCGATCCTCTCGTTCTTATGACTGGACATTGTGTCTGTATGTCACTACTTAGCTGAAAACGTATAAAAACTTGGGCTGGCGTGGGTACACAATGTACTGTTGCTGGACTACCGACGCGACGGACCGATCCTCTCGTTCTTATGACTGGACATTGTGTCTGTATGTCCTACTTAGCTGAAAACGTATAAAAACTTGGGCTGGCGTGGGTACACAATGTACTGTTGCTGGACTACCGACGCGACGGACCGATCCTCTCGTTCTTATGACTGGACATTGTGTCTGTATGTCCTACTTAGCTGAAAACGTATAAAAACTTGGGCTGGCGTGGGTACACAATGTACTGTTGCTGGACTACCGACGCGACGGACCGATCCTCTCGTTCTTATGACTGGACATTGTGTCTGTATGTCCTACTTAGCTGAAAACGTATAAAAAACTTGGGCTGGCGTGGGTACACAATGTACTGTTGCTGGACTACCGACGGACAGATCCTCTCGTTCTTATAACTGGACATTGTGTCTGTGTGTCACTATAAATTTAGCTGAATAGGTACGTATAAAATATTAGCATGTGTACCATATGCACAAACATAAATTTTATTTAGATAACGCAAAGCTGATTTGATTCTTTGAAGTATGGATGGTATTTGATCTTTCATACGTACTTTATCATCGGAGTAAACGAGAGCAAGAGAGTTACTGGGCGGAAGAACATATTAATACATATTGAAATAAAAAAAAAGTGTGGATTATTTGTGAAATATGACTCGTTAGCGGTTTAGATAATGAATAACATTAAAAAAATAAAGACAGAACCGTTTGATGATTTTAAGACCACTCTGCAATTATTTTCAAGCCGATTTTGTCCAATTATGTGTCGAGTCCGTCTACGGTCTTTTGAAATATGATGAATTTTTGATGTGCTAGAACAAAAAAGTATTTCTTAAAAAACTGCTCAAATAACATCAATTAGGTGTTGTCAGCCGTAATCTAAAGGGTGTAAAAAACCTCTTAACGAAGCCGAAAGGCATTTGTTCTCCCCGTCATTGTGATCATTTTTTTTTTGTGCCACACATACCTGGGAACCTTCTAGTTACGGAGATATTGGGGGTCAAAGTTTCAACTTTTTGACAAGTATTTTTTAAATACAAGTTTTTATTGTAAGATTTCTACTTTAAACACCATCATGACCCCCGTAATATTCAATCCATTCATCAGCACAATGTTTTGAATGCGTTACATTACCTAAGTTCTACCACAAAACATGATTTTCCACCCCAACAAAAAAAATCGCTTTCCACCAATATTTTTTGCTTAAAGTTACTTCGTTTGATGTACAGAATGCTTGGTTGACGACTTCGTGATGAGGTTGTTTACACCCTTTATAGTTAAGTTCAAAATTACAGTAAACACTGAACAGAGACGGAAAAACCCAGAGCCACAGAGATACCGAGCCAAAGCTCTTTTGTTGAACGTAAAGTAAAGTAAAGTAAAGTAAAGTAAATAATGTAAAGTAAAGCGTCACTTGGAAGCGCTGCTCATGCTATTCCTCGCTCTGTTATTATAATAATGCTCGCCGTCCCGCGCTGTTCAGTGGATTGCAATGGAGCTCTCAGCTCTTAGTTATTTGAAAGTGAAGTAGCTAATGGCTTGTGACTACGAGTAAGTTCCGATCAGTACATCTAATCTCATGTCGCAATGTGTATGTGATGCGGCTAAAATTAAATAATGTTAATTAAACAGGCTTTCAAAAACCAACTTTAGAAAGAAAAAACATGCCAGATTGAATTGTTTGTGTGGGCGATAAACATGTCACGTGACAGAGCAGGTAATGTGAACGAACAACATTGGATCAAATACTTATTCGCTAATAACGTTACTAAACTGTCGGTCAACACAATGATATTATACCCATTAGTGTTGTATGTTTTATGGAAACGTCCAAACATGACATGTGGGGTCCAAATTCCGTCGCCCTGAGCGGTGTGCGGTGTGTCCCATCAACTGTATTAGCGTGTTGTTGCTTGTTGTACACAAATGTACTGAAATAGCTCACTTACTCAGCAACCGCGCTATTTATAACCGCCGCTATTCGGGACGTGTTTAACGTAGGAATGCCTAGTGCCTACTATATAATTTATGTTATGTATGACAACATACCTATTTGGCAGTTCTGAACAAATATGATGTCTGCTCATTGCTTCCCAGACGTGCTCGGTCGAGTGCACCGCTGCATGCTGCTGCTCTGTGCTGGACGTCACGTCGGCACGTCGATGCTGTGGCTGGTTTGTCACGAGTCACGACCGGCGGGCGGCCGCTGCTTTATCTCGCCACACACGATATGCGTAATCAAGGCATACTACGTCTACTTCAGACCGTACCTAGTCTATATAGTTTGTAACACACTAATATAGTACGGTCGAACAAGCTATTTGGCTTACATTTTGCAATGTAATTTGTGGGGTTAAACTGTAAACCAAATAGCTTGTTCGACCGTACAAATAATACACAAAAATATATATATATTTATATTATTTTTATTATTTCTAATTGTATGTGTTCAATTTTAATTTATTTTGATTAAAATTTTAATTTCCCAATTGCTAATATGACATTGTTAATTTTATTTCATTTTTATTTTTCCAATTCTGTTACCTAATGTGTTTGATTTTGATTTTAATTTCCCAATTGCTACTATGACATTGTTAATTTTATTTCATTTTTAATTTTAGTTTTCCAATTTTGCTGTTTTATTTTACTTTAGATTTTTTGTATGCTAATATATCTTTGTTAACTTAGTTATACATTTTATTGTGCATGCTGTGGTCTCCTGTAAATGAAGGAGTACACCTACGATATACTTTTGTCGTCCATTTCTTATTTCATGTGTTTGTGTACATCCTTTGTTGGAGATCCTAAATAAATAAATAAAATATTTTTTTTAAATATCGAGTTATGTAAATCACTTTTTTCTATCAATCGAAACGTCTTTCAAAAAAAGTTGTCGCTTCGAAAACATAATACTAACCCTACTAGAGAAGAGAGGGTTGCAATCGCAATAGTATATAATGCGTGCCTTATATGGCTGGCCAGACCTGTGGCAAATATAAAGCAAACCTGCACCGAATCGCACCGGAAATGAAACCCACCGCTGCCACCGCGCGGCCGCCGGCGAGTATCGGACACCGGCGGCACCGGAGACACCCGCAGTGTCGCGGCTGTCGGGTCGGGGCACTCGGGGCAGACACTCTTGTCGACAGCTTATTACTGCAGTCAGCGCTTCCCGGACACTTTTCTATTCATCGGTGTCAGCGAGCGGTGTCACGCCAACTGAACTCCACCAATGTGAAACCACAAATGTCAAATGACATACCGAATGCATTTAAAATGAAATTCTGAATGTTTATTGAGAATGTGTTTTTTTTTATGAAAATGATGAAGAACTTTTTGCAGTCCTGTTTTTCAATATCTCACGTTTACTTCAATAGTTTTGAGAAAGGACGTGTCAGAAATGTAAGGGTTATCGTGACTTTGTCTGCGGCAGGTTTTCCGGACCGCACCGAAAAGGGAATAAAATTCGTTCAAATATAATTTAGAATTGTCCGCCTCGCCCCGGTAAGCACAAATTGTGTCCCTTCGTGAACTCATATTTTTATAGACAAGCCACCCTTTTAGGAAGAGAAATAAGGAAGTCTGACAGACACCACGGCCACCGTTCGACCCGCACCCGCACGGTACTCGGTAGGTACCCGATAAAGGCAATCACGCTCTCACAGCCACACAATATTGTTACCTATAACGGGAAAAACATTTCCTCCGATAAAAAACCAGCCAAGTGCAAGTAGGACTCGCGCACCGAGGGTTCCGTATGTATATTCGTATGTCTAATAGTACTTAAATCTTGTAAGTAAGTATTTTGTTATTAAACGACATATTTATGGTTTTCAGATTTTACTCTTTACATGTGCTGTCAGACGTTGCTTCTCGCCAAATTTCATGATTCAAGGTCAACGGGAACTACCTACCATATAGGTTTTCGACCCAAAACCTATAGGGTACTTGCAGTTGACCTAGAATTGTCAATTTTGGTTAAAAGTAAGGTCTTACAGCACAAGTTAAGGGAAAATTCCGAAAAATAAAAATAAAAGTTGAAAATTTCACGAATATTTGCCCATATCTTTTTATCGTGTTAACTCGGGACCTTGATTTTGATACACCTAATAGGGACTATAGACCTCAGTATCTGGTACAAATTTCCTGAGAAAATTGGTGGTGACACACAGACAGACGGACAAGAGAGTGATCTTAATAACCCTTACCTCCGATCATATACGTATAATCCGTACCTCAAAACGCAAAAAAGGAACCCTTATAAAATCACTTTCTTGTCCTTCTGTCCGTCTGTCAGTCTGTCCGTCTGTCCGTCTGTCACCATCGATTTTCTCAGGAACGGGTTGTAATGTTTTTTTTTTTTTATGGGTTTATACACTTACATTTTAGTTAATATTAACCTGAAAGGAGACAATTTTTTTTGTTTGGAGAATAGGCCACCCACATAAATTATAGCAGATATTAATGAAACGTATATAGATTTCTTCCTTATAATCTCTAGATTACAGTGGTAATATTAGCTAAGCCATGTCTAACCGGAATGATGAGAAATTCGAAAATGAAAACGTGTATCTAACAATAACCATACAAGTTGCTGCACGTTTGTAGCAGTCAGAATGTAATTGTATTCGCACATTGCCTTGAAATCTTACTGCACAATTGACACAACGACCAGCAGATGCCATTTTCATAAAATAGTTTTTCATTATATGCGAATAAATCGCAGAAACACTTTCAAAAAGATCGAAATAAACTGAGTAAAAATACCTGCGTTCCGAATTAGGCTGTAATCGATTTGAGCGTCCATAAACCCGTTCCGAATTACCGTGAGCGCAATAACGATGTCCCTTGAATCGTCATAGATGACTTCATGACATGCGTCATCTACACCGACCATGCTCCAAATAAATATCACCGTGAGCGCTGTCAAAAATGACAGTTGTGTTGACAGGTTGTGTTGTTTTGTTATGAACTTATGACTCGCATCTAACTATACATTATATTTAATTATCGTTGCATCTATGTTATTTGTAATTCTTGGTATTTTTTTAAGGGGTAAATCTTTGTCGGGTGCAAAATACGCTAATATAAACACTTCCCTCATCCTTTTCATCACTGGACGAATCGTCGTTCTCTATCTCAAAATCTGAGTTATCAGAGTCGATAGAGTCAACCAACTTATCTTCCATTTTCAAAAATAGGTCTTGTGATTGGGGTTATGATCACTGGCAACGCGTTCATGAGCGTTCCGAATTGATGACAGTTCTTAGCTGTCATAATCATGATATCTAAATCTGAACGCAAAATATTGATGTGAGCGCTGTGAGCGATTATTTTGTAATACGGAATGCAACCAATGTCAAATGAAGTTGTAAATGTCAAAAAGAGTAAATGTCAAATGAAGTGGTCTGTCAACCACCAAAAAGACGGATTTACAACGTTCCGTGCCATGATGATTTTCTATACCATATAAAAGATTTTAGCGGAATCCTTAAAAAATTGCATTAAAAAGCTCACAGTTTAATATTATTTATTTTTATGTTATATTCTATTTCTATTATAATTAAAGCAGATATTATTACCAATGAATACCGTACTTTTTTTTTTTTGTAAACGGAAAAAAACGCCCCTATTTACGTAAGTATTTTCTGTCAAATAACACTGATCACAACAGGAATGATTTGACTCGCAAAAAATATCATAATATAACTTATTTATTAGGATTTTAAGATTCCGGTTTCGTTTCTGTGTAATCTTTCGTTTATTACTATAATAAAATGGTTACTTTTTTTGGTGTAATATGAATAATATTTATGCAACATCGAAGAGGGCCTAAAAAAAACTGTCTCCTTTAAGCATTCGTCCTCTCCAGGTAGCTGCATGATCATTACCTGGAGGTTTAGCATTACTAATACGCTGAAATTTGTTCTATTTTTCTGTAAACTTTTATCTCTCTTGAATCTTTGTTTACGTTTGTAATGTCAGTTATTTTATTCATTATCTTTTCTTTTTATTATATTCAAGAAATTCGTTCTAAATTGTAAAATGTAATTTCAGTCTACTTTTGGTGCTCGTGTTGGCAAGAAGTCCTGGTATTGAAGAATCGATCGGTGGAAGAGCAGTTCTCTTCATATAATTTATGATTATGTTCCCTTCACATTAATTACACGTACGTATTGTCGACTCGAGTTAAGAACAAAAGAAAAGCGTGCGATGCTTTTCTTTTTATCACGTTGTATTGTATTGTAAGTTTGTAACTGATCTACGAGCTACGAGTATTCAAATTCTTGACGACGCTATCTGTAGCTCGCTGTCTGCTCAATATCACTAAAGTGGGAAGCAAGTTGAGCTTTATCTAAAGAAAATTAAACACACAACAACAACAAGTTTAATCACAAGTGGTGCGACTCGCGACACGACGCGCGACCGCGACGCCGCGCCGCCGCCGCGTTCAAGCGCAAGCGCGACATGTTGCGACACGTCGTTATGGTAATCGCTTCAGCTGTTCACTGGGACATGTATACAATACCTGCGCTTAATTACTGTGACAATATTCGTACCGAGTAGGTACCTAAAGTATGGCCGCTGAGAGAATTCGTTCCTGACAGGTCGGGAGCGAAAGGACGATATAACTTTATAGTGGCGAAGAATTTACGATAAACATATAACTACTTATCGTTTTTTTTTGCCTTATTAACAAATGTTATAATTTCGCGCTAAATTAATGTAGGTAGGTACCAACTGTAGGTAGGTATCAACTGACAGAATCCAATGGATTAAGGGACACACACAGCGATTCCCGTGGCAATGATGCGGCGGACGAACTCGCTAGAAGGGGATCGAGCAGCGGTGGGACCCGAACCTATCGTGCCACTCCCTTTCGGATACCTACCTACGCACACTGGTAAGGAACCGAACTAGTGAACAACGCCACAAGCTATGGCTAGACCACGGCGAGTGCAGGCAGGCCAAAGAAGCACTTCCTACTATCGACGGCCGCCTCACCAAACGCGCGCTTCGGTTGACCAAACCGCAGCTGCGCACAGTTACAGCCGCCATTACTGGACACAGCTCTTTTAAACACCTCTTTGTCATAGGAATCATGGACAGCCCCCTGTGCCGTGCCTGCATGGAGGAGGACGAGACAGCAGCCCACGTGCTTCTGCACTGCCCAGTGGTTGCAGTATACAGGGCAAAGTACTTCGGTAACCCAGGCTCTCTCCGCGAGATTGTCAGCAACACCAAGGCGCTGCTGGCCTTTCTCGGAGTTAGGGTGGATCGAATAAAATTCCCACCCGTACGCAAAATACGCGCTTTGACGTGGAGTTGCGGACACCAGCCCGCTATACAATACAATACAATCAACTGACAGAGGAGACGTCAGAAACGCATTTTCCGCTGCACAGATTATAATTCTGAGAAATGTGTATGAACATGAAGTAAATAAAATATTCTCCAAGACAGTCAACAGTGAGTAGGCAGGCATGTGCGAAGGCTGCATGTGATCACCGATAGATCCGTCACGTCGAGCCAGCTCATCGATATAAATAGGTTCACGGCAACTCATCATTCATCATCATTATCAGCCTATTAATGTTTCCACTGCTGGGACACAGGCCTCCTCTCTATGAAAGGGAACAGCAACTCATACATTAATAAAAAGGTGTGAAAATGGTGCAGTGACTGTCACATTTGGTCGATGATGGAAAGTTCGGAGAATTGACAAATTAAACTATCTTTATCATGACGTGCAGTGAATTTATAACTACGTTACAGAAATCAAAGCAATCCATAGGCAGCAAAATGTAACGAAAAATATTATTCTAATAAAATAAAATTTACTCAATTAGTATTATTAATAGTAGAAAAGCCGTGACGTTCAGTCACTCTGATTGGTCGCTTAGGTATCGTAATTCGTAACGTGTGCGGAAACATTTAGCGACGATCACGCCTTACACAAGCTATTTTATTAATGAACCGCTTCATAAGACCATGTGTTTCGGTGTAAATATAGTTCCTTGCAGTCACATCCGAAAATATCTGGCTTAGTTGTAAATGACGCGCGTGACGTCAGCTCACTGAATGTTAGGCCGGGTCTGAACCCGTCGCCGTCGGCTAGCACTCGCACTGTTTCTGCAGCAATCAACATTAAACGTGTTTGTGCAGAATTGTTGTAAAACATACGTAAATAACGTTTATTAAATTAACAAACAGTAGAATTAATAAAACGCTGCTCTCTGATAGTTGCGGTGTGACGTCGATGCCCGACGCTAGTTGAACCTCCCGCCCGCGCCAGTGAGTTGGCTCCCGTTACAATATATATTAGTGTAATAAACTCGCGAATAAAACTGATTGTGATAATACAACTGTTTTATTTCTTTCAGTAAAATACATCTCAGAAAAACGTCGAACGTTCTGCGTAGCCAACGCGCGGTCATTCTGCCACTATTTCCATTTCTTTGTATACAAAGTGCCGTCTACCTGCATCATCGTATCGTACTCGTATCTAGAGCCAAACGCCATGGCTGCACATGAATCTATTTTATTCGAAACTGTTATTTAGTCTCGCTCGGATCATTGATTGTACTTAGGACAAGTAGCCCATACACATACATGATTTTCGATTAAATAAACGTTATATCCAATAACGTACGAAATAAGAATACGAAATAAGTTTTAGAGTAGGTATATCAATGTTAAATCTAAAGAAATTATATCAACAGTTGGTATAACTCAGGTTTATTATTTCTTGTGAACGATAAGTATTGAAATGAAAATATACCAAACAACTATATATGTTATGAGACGCACCCGACCCGTGCAGCAGGATGACAACTATATAAACGAGAACATTTTTTTTTTGTTTTTTTTTTTTCCGTGTGTTGTGATCTTATCAGACACATTTTCAACATATTATTATGCCACGTTATCACTTCCGTCATGTCGAAACGGAAAGCAAAATTGATTTCAAAATGAATACCTAACTTTTTTATTCATTATCTGAAGTGCCATATTTTTTTTTGTCCTAATCATCGTTTGTGCGAATGATTACTTACCCGAACTTTATATCACATGCCATAAAATTGAAATCCCTAAATACAATATGCTCTAAACCCATTTGTCATTAATATTACAATCAATAATATACAAAATACTTAAAACCGTTTTTAATAATATTTATAAATCCTAAATTCAAATTATTTAATGTTTTGATCTCAATAATATTTTAGTAACAAAGGAGACAGTTTTTTTAGGCCCTCTTCGATGTTGCATAAATATTATTCATATTACACCAAAAAAAAGTAACCATTTATTATAGTAATAAACGAAAGATTACATAAAAACCGGCCAAGTGCGAGTCGGACTCGCGCACGAAGGGTTCCGTACTAATTATTATAAAAAAATCACGTTTGTTGTATGGGAGCCCCCCTTAAATATTAATTTTATTCTGTTTTTAGTATTTGTTGTTATAGCGGCAACAGAAATACATCATCTGTGAAAATTTCAACTGTCTAGCTGTCACGGTTCATGAGATACAGCCTGGTGACAGACAGACGGACAGACAGACGGACAGACAGCGAAGTCTTAGTAATAGGGTTCCGTTTTTACCCTTTGGGTACGGAACCCTAAAAACGAAACCGGAATCTTAAAATCATAATTAATAAGTTATATTATGATATTTTTTGCGAGTCAAATCATTTCTGTTGTGGTCAATGTCATTTGACAGAAAATACTTACGTAAATAGGGGCGTTCTTTCCGTTTACAAAAAAAAAAGTACGGTATGCATTGGTGCAATAATATCTGCTTTAATTATAATAGAAATATAATATAATATAAATATAAAAATAAATAATATTAAACTGTGAGCTTTATAATGCTATTTTTAAAGGTTTCCGCTAAAATCTTTTAGATGTTATAGAAAATCATCATGGCACAGAACGTTGTAAATCCGTCTTTTTGGTGGTTGACACTTGACAGACAACTTAATTTTTTGACATTTACTCTTTTTGTTTATTTCGATCTTCGTGAATCTGTTTCTGCGATTTTTTCGCATTTAATAAAAACTACTTTATGAAAATGGTATCTGCTGGTCGTTGTGTCAATTGTGCAGTAAGATTACAACGCAATGTGCGAATACAATTACATATATTGCAATAAGCGTCCTCTGTTGCTCAGTAGCTGTACCACTACTTCTCTACTGAGAGTTGTTTGTTTAACGATTCTTGCTATCGATATTTTTTCACGCTATGTCGTAAATAATACGGTACGGTACGATACGGTACGATATCAAAAACGTAATTTTACTGTTCTGGTAATCATGTTATGTCGTTCAAGTGTTAATATGGGAATAAATGTTATTGGTTCGCGTATATTTCTTTAAAATTACTTAAAAAAGCTATCAAAGATAATACTCGTTTCGCGATACATGCTCACCGGTATCATTGTTGTCGGGAAGGGAACAAGTGCGTAGCACGTGCAGTGATGCGCAGGACAAGCCGCTCCGAGTGAGTGGAGCGATTAAGGTTGCACAAGTCAGTAATTCTTCCATACAAACGTAGTCTGGTGATTACTCGTTTGTTTGACGGTGTAGGTTCAAAATTAAAAATTGTATCAACTGGTATTTTCATTATCTAGCCCTGTATGGAAGCAGAATTGGAAAAAATATATTGGTTTGGAAGTTATGACCGTCGAATCTTTCATATTTCAACACTAATTTTAACTCATCTTTGGGCGTAAATAAATGACCTAAGTAGTATGAAAATGGAAAAACTAAAACCATACAAGAATAGATAATTTATTCAAAAGTTAAAATATTTTTATTTTGAACAGATACATCCAATAGATTTTTCATGATACCCGTACTCCCAAAGGTCTGCATAAAGAATTTCGCGCGCCCGTTTTCGTTGTAAATCATATTGCATTTCGCTACAAGTTGCCACCCCTGTCAGTGGGGAAGAGGGGAAGCACGCGGCGCGTGAGTGTGCACAGTGTCTGTGGGTGCACACATGCTCACTTGGTTAGCTGCCGCCCGGCACGTCATGCTGTCGTATTACGAGTATACTATTTTATAACATTGAACTCTGGCTTGAATTTTGGATACCGATATTTCTTTATTGATAGTTTGTGTTTATTATTTTGAATTTGTTTCAAATTTTACTGACCCTGGCATTGGACTTTGGATTCCGATTTGATAGTGATTTACGGGTGGCGTTTGAATTCGATTTTATTTATTATGAATGTTAGCAGATTTCTCCCCCATTTGTGGACCAATTCTCAAAATTATTTTTTTATTTCTTTTTTGTCCCATTTAAATTTGGCCAAGATCTGATGCTGATCTTCGGAGATATACAATAGAACTCTTAAAAAAATAGACGGAAATCTGTAGTCATTGTCGCTTGGATTTTTATTGTTTATGACGTAACATCACGCCTGTATGCTTTGAGAGAGTACGCAGATTTGTACAATACCCCCAGATTTCGAAAGTTAGGTAGGTACCTACCTATGTTTGCGGATGGATGGACAGAGATTTTGTTGGCATGTCAGATGTATTGTGAGAGCAATTTATGAATGTGTGAACCTTTACTTTGTTATTTTGTATATTTTAATGTTATCTCTTACTCTTTTAGTTCTAGTTTTAGTTACAGTAATTGGTTTATAAATACAACCGTTGTAAGTAGATAAATAAATGTTATGTTTCATTTATAGTGGATAAGCCTGTTACCATAACATGTATTGTTAATAATGTAGGTATAATAAATATTTATGGCGACTTGTTTGGGAACGACTACCACCATCAGCCTTTTCCCAACTATGTTGGGGTCGGCTTCCAGTTTTACCGGATGCAGCTGAATACCAGTATACATGGAGTATCTGCCTATCTGACCACCACAACCCAGTTAGTAACGTGTAATACGATACGATACCCTTTGGTAAGACTGGCAGTCAGACTTTTAGGGCCTCTGACTACCTAACGACTGTCAAAGATCTACAAATGACAGCCCGACCAACGGCATAACGTGCTTTCCGAGGCACGGACGAAACTCGGTATGTAATGGGTGGTCACCCATCCGCAGACCAACCTAGGCAAGCACGGCTTAACCTAACGATCGACCTGAGCGGCTGTTATTATTTAGCCACGAGCTCCGCTTGTTTGGGAACGACTAAAAATGGAAAAATAAATACCTAAGTAAAAATATTTTTTGCAAAAAATAAAACAGACTTAAAAAAAAACAAACAAAAAACACTTTGATTAAGCAAAAGTTATTTTTCACCTTTGTGTTTTTATTTTTTTTAATTCTGTGATAATTTCTAAACTATTCAATCAAATGTTAAGCTGTAAAAGACAATTTTAATCTAAATTCAATTGTCAAGATAATGGACATACTTATTTGGATAAGGATTAATACAGCAAATAAGGTAGGTACCTACGTTGTCCTCGAAGCGGCGATCGGCGGCGGCGACCTCTCGCGTCCGGCCCTGGTGCAAGCCATGGTCCGGAGCGAGACGGAATGGGACGCCGTCACCTCCTTCTGCGAAGCAGTAATGCTAGAGAAGGAGGTGGCGGAACGTGAGAGGGAGAGAACCTCTCAACGTCCCGGCCGCCGTGGGCGCGGGCCTGTGGATGGTGGGCTATGGGCTAGCCCGCCGTCCGTCCGTCTCATGACGACAGGCCGTGTCGACGGCGCGTTCGTGTTCCACGCGCGCCTCAAAGAGAGTCAGCAAAAGGGAAGGGGTCCGTAAGGACCGATGCCTGCCGGGGTTGCGGGACTGTTCGAAAGAGATACCGTGGCCCCGGAACACAAAGGGCGATGAAGGAACATGGATGGGTTTTAGTCAGTAAAAGTCTGACACTCCCTCCTGCTCCGCCCAGAGCGGGAGGAGTTATTTGATGATCTCCCATCCGAAAAAAAAAAAAGGTAGGTACCTACGTCATATTTTTAAATAAAATTTCAAAGATAAAAATGGTTACTTAGGTACCTACTTTACTCTTTGTCTGGATAGAAGGTCAACCTATTCATACACGAAATATTTTCAGAGAATCATCCAACAGCTATAACGAAGCCATAGCAACGAAATATTTTTTTTACTGAGTAGGTAGGTACCTATATTTAAAAAATCTCTACTTGACCCACACAATAAATAGGTACTGGCTCCATATTTTAACAACATCCATTACGCTAGTTTACTACAATACTACGTCAGCGGCACAATGCCTATTGTTGATAAATGTATAATAAGACAATATTACAGACCGCTATTGTTAATAAATAAACAGCCAATAAACAAATTACAAAATAACATATTTTTTTATTTGATGAATCAACAACAAGACTCACAGTCACATCAAAGTCACGCTGTCGAAAAAGCAATTATCCTGACTCTGGCTGTACTAATCAGGAGTCGCCTGTGGTTTAATTATAGGTAACTAGCTAGGCTAAGTAAATACCTAGGTATTTAACATAAGTAGTAACATAGTTGCACAACCTATAAAAACAAGTATAGAAATAAAGTCATATCAATGAAATTATTTTTTAAACTAAATAACAATATCTACCTACATTTTCGCAAGCGAACTCATTGCCACGTCTCGCAAAGTCGCGGGTCTACCTATTAGGAATATTATAGGATGTATGTAGGAGCTTGTCCTTTCATAATAACAACTAAATTGGGTGCATAATAATTACGTTTCACTGAGTGATTGTCCTATGTTGTAAATTCCAACACCTATTAGTTTGAGTTTACGTTGTCCTTCAAACATAAATCGCATATACGCCAGCACGTGCCAACGATGATACTACACAATTGCACCCGCGCCGCGCGCCACCGCTACAAATGTCGTCCCGTCTTCAATGAAATTGCGCATGTATGCGTCACTCAGCGTTAGGAGTGTGTATGTGTACGCGCAGTAGCTTCCTTCTGCTCTTTACAGCGTCTATCCCTTTCGCTCGTGATGTCGGATGAAATAGCATGCATTTTAACCCCGCCCACCAACTAGTTCGTTCCGCTAACTTGTTCGTTCTTAATCGCCCGTCGCACTCGCACACTCGTATAGCCCAACTACAAAACTATCGGAACTACATACTCGCTTCTCGCTGCTCGCCAACGCATTTCTAGTTACGAGGGCGAGCCTATCGCCATCAACCGGGTACAAATCCAGACTCCGCGGCTGATATTGAGATATTCCTGATGGAAAAACCCAATAACACTTTACCCGACCTGGTAATCGAACCCATCATGCTCAACAGTCGCGTTTGCGGCCACTGGACCAACGAGGCAGTCTCAATATAATACAAATATTTAATTAATCTTACCAAGCGTTATCGATAAGATTTATCGATAATTTGATGCCATCCTAAACTGTAGCACCCCTATCATAGGTGGGTACTAGTGGCATCTACCGTGTAATAGCTGAATTATATAATATATATATATATATATATATATTTGTGTTTTTTTCTATTCATAGCTAGATAGCGCTACTGACGTACGACATCAAAATTATTGTATGACATTAGTCCCAATGTCCGCTCTATGTATAGTCTTTTTAAATCTCTTTGGATTCACGTTTTCATTTTCGGACATGGCTTAGCTAATATTACCACTGTAATCTAGAGATTTTAAAGAAGAAATCATACGTTTCATTAATATCTGCTACAATTTATGAGGGGGCCTGTTCTCCAAACAAAAAAAATTGCAGTGTTTGTAATTTGTATTTGTGCTTTGCTATGAACTTCTCTCAACACAACACATTTTTATACAATATTGCTCTTAGGAAATTTGTAATAATTAAAAAGTAGAACCATATCGCAGAAAGTTCACAGTTAGAATCTTCTTTTGGCATACATTTCATATCGGTAGTCACTAAAAGGCAGAAAATCAATCAATCAAAGTGTCAATCTTTATAAAACAGTTGAGTATGAACATATGTGGATATTATTTTTCCCTGTAATAAGTATGCAAACATGCAAACAAACATACACTATGCATGTAGCAAGCATGCAGCTAGCATGCAGCAAGCATGCGGCAAGCATTCAGCAAGCATGCAGCATGCAATCACGCATACAGTATGCAAGCAAGCATGAAGCACGCAAGCGAGCAAGCAACATGCAGCAGTCATGGTTTCTGTCACGGCTCCGGCGCTGCGGGGCTCCGGCGGTCCCACGCGAGTTGGCGCGAGCTATCGTCGCAGATGTGTTTAACGCACGCTCACCACCGCAGCTCCGCGGTGGTAAGCGTTACAACAACCTGCTCCTCAACACGCGGGCCGCGTCGCTCCTCCGCGCCTACGCGATTTTAAATTAAACTCTAGGGGTAGGGCAGACAAGACTGCGTGGGGTCGGATTTACAGCGATTCGTTTCTGTCACTAAAACCTAATTTTTAGCAAATATTTTAGGACCAAAAGTTTTATTATACTTATACGAACATTAGGAATAATACACATTATATAATAAAATACTTAGGACATTTGATTTTATGGCATGTTAAATTAGAAAATTCAATTATCATAGTATTCGATATTATGACAGAACAGTTTTAGAAATAAAGATAATTATGTATAACAAAATTTCGGGATTTTGAACATTATGTTTACTGAAGTTTATAGCAAACGTATAGTGGATAGTGATTTTAGGACAATTTTTTTTTGAAAAATTAAGGTAGTAGGTACCACTCTATTATAAGCGGTGCGGTTATATTCAGCAAAACTAACAGTTCGTGACGTGAAAACGGAAAGTTCATTATAATGTGATAACAAGGTCAGTAATTAGTGAACGTTTGTTATTAATCAGGCTCACAAACTGACTGCGAGATTCTGAAACTTACCTGGAGGTAAGTTCTAGAATCTCGCAGTCACAAACGTTTCTCTGCAGAATGAGCCAACGACAGAATGTTTCGTTTATGAGTTGTTGAAAAATAAAAATATTTTTATTTAAACAAAATGCTTCTTACTTCATATACTGATACTGATATATGTGTAACTTATTTAGGCATGCATTTAGGCATAACCATCGACAAAAATATAAATTGGAAATTACACGTACAAAATATAAAATCAAAGCTTTCAAAATTTTTATATGCTTTTCGAGAAGTCAAAAAAACCACAAATTTACAGACTGCCCTGGTTACATACTACGCATATGCTTATGCATGGCTTTGTTACGGCATTATAATGTGGGGATACAGTACAGATGCACTAACACTGTTCACCGTACAAAAGAAACTCATCCGTATCCTGGTAAATATACAACAAACAGATAGCTGCAAACCCCATTTTATAGAACTAAATATTTTAACTCTGCCTTGTATATACATACTTGAAATATGCAAATTCGCTCATAAACACCAAGACTTTTACACTAAACGAGAAGACATACAAACAAGATACACACTCCGACACAAAACACGACTCAACCTACCACAATCCCGTTTAAAAATGCATTCAACAAGTCCTCTGGTTATGTCAATAAAAATATACAACATGCTACCAGAATCCATAAGAGAAGAAAAAAAACTCCATTTATTCATAAATAAGCTAAAAAAGTTATTATTGACCAAATGTTATTATAGTGTCGACGAATATTTAAATGATAAATCTTTAAAACTTGAAAAATAAATGTTTTTTGTAATGATAATGTTTCTTAGAATAAGTTAGATTATAAGATACTTAAATGATAAGTCCTCTCCACATAGTCTTACTTTTGCTGTGCCCGACAGGGTCCACGATTGTTTCCAAAAAAAATGTTTACCACCTAAGCCTACATTGTGGAATGCAATAAAAGAATTGAGTATTGAGTATTGAGTATTTGTAAAATATGTTACACATATAATCAGTATCAGTATAATGTTATTTTTTGATTTAACATACCTCAAGATGTTAAATTAAAAAACCGGCCAAGAGCGTGTCGGGCCACGCTCAGTGTAGGGTTCCGTAGTTTCCCGTCCGTCACAATAAGTGTTCCCACTTATGAGTTTAAAGAATCAGACAAAAAGAAACAGAAATCAGACAAAAAGTTGTACAAAATAATTTCTGGAAAATTATTTTGTACAACTTTTTGTCTTTTTTGTACAAAAACTGTTTTTCTATCAAGTTCAAAATGATTTTCCTAGAAATTCCTTATAAAGTTCTACTTTTCAGATTTTTTTCATATTTTCTAAACTTACGGTTCAAAAGTTAGAGGGGGGGGGGACACATTGTTTTTACTTTTGGAGCGATTATTTCCGAAATTATTGACATTATCAAAAAATGATTTTAAGAAACCCCTATTCATTTTTAAATACCTTTCCAACAATATATCACAGGTTAGGATTGAAATAAAAAAAAAACACTTCCCACTTTACATATAGGGGGGCTACCCTAATAAAACATTTTTTTCCAATTTTTATTTTACCACTTTGTCGGCGTGATTGATATACATATTGGTACCAAATTTCAGCTTTCTAGTGCTAACGGTCACAGAGATTAAGCGAGGACGGACAGACGGACGGACAGACATGGCGAAACTATAAGGGTTCCTAGTTGACTACGGAACCCTAAAAAGAAGTGAACCGTGGTGTGCTATAATTAGGTGTGGCGCGTGAGGAAGATGTAGTGTGGTTTCATGTGATATGCGGTGTGGTGTGTGGTGTAGTGTAGCGTGGTGTGGTGAGGTGTAGAGTAGTGTAGTGTGTGGAGTAGAGCGAGGTGTGTATCGTTATGGTGTGTGATTATGTTACTCATGATTCATGAGTAACACATGATAAACCAGAAGAGCTTCCGTATCCTCATAGTCATAACTAAGAGACCTTATCCAGTTTGTAATAATTTATTTACAGTCGAAATTATTTTTATTGTGTACATTATATTATGTTTTTATTAAGTATTCCTATTGTATATTTGAACTGAGAGATGGTAAAATTGTATGCTAATAAATTTGCTTTTACAGTGGGGAACTACTGCAATTATATCCTTTCGCCTTTTGTGTTTCATAATCATATAAGGGAGGGTGTTATGTTTTTTGTTCAACGACAGAATCTTTCCCCTACGAACGTTTCGCCGACAGAACGATTAATTCATGAGTGAATCGACGACAGAATCTTTTCCCAAAGATGGATTCGTCGACAAGATTTATTTAGGCATGGTTTGACACCACCTACTAGTGACTAAATCTAAGTAAAGATTACACATACGTTTTGAAAGGTTAACCTTTTGAACGCGCGTACCCTCCACGTCAAGCCACAATTTCACCTCCCATTTTGTCACATATTTGTGTCGGTTGGCGTACAGGGCATGCGCTTGCTGGACTGGCAGACATGTGCATTGCGATATCCCACGCTATGACTTCATGAACTTTATAGTTATCTAGTTTGACAAATAGTCAGACATAAGTGTAATTATTAAGGATTCTTTTATTTGTTATTTGACTAACCTGCAGTCGCCCAAGCATAAAATTACAGAATAGATTTCAAAGAAAAACGTACAGGTACTTATTCTAATAGTGTAGGTATATGAAGTCCATTCATTCCATGTTTGTAGGTTCTAGTTCAACGAATATTGTTCCCAGAATCTGAAACCTGGCAGCTTTTATAAATATTTATGAGTGAGTAAATATTTGTGTCCTGTTCATTGGTGATTTAAAAGGTATTTGTTTGGGACTGTGAAAGACCCGCACAGAGGGTCTGTCACAGTTCAGGGGTCAACGAGGAAATAATCTGGTAGCGGCTCAACAACGACTGTACCTACTCGTATATTATACTGTCAGATTTAGAAGTTGGCAACGAAGCGCTTACTCGTAGGTCTCGGCGGTAAAGGTCACAGGTTTGATGTCCACACGACACATTTGAATGCAGTTACAATGCTTAGAAGCTTAGCCATGTTAACTTAAAAGGCAATTCGGTGATGGTCGTTCCGTAAGAAAATCAATTTCGGTTTTATATTTATTGAAAGATACACTCTCAAGTGCACCGTCAGCACCCTGATAAAGATATCTTCCATCAGTGCGACGGCGCGGGAATAGAAGATGATCTCACCGGGGCCCGTCCCACACGGCTGCCGCAACAGCACCCCGAGAGTGAGGGCTTAGCCACAGGCTAAGCGGCCTTCTGTCTGTTCTCCAATCCAATAATTGTAGCAACAAGTTAGTTTTCGCTAAACATAGAATAATGTAGCTACTATGTCAAACTGATGGACAGCAGCTACATTATTCTACATACAAGTAGTAAATCGATGCATGTCATCTGTACAATCTGTTATCTAGAGCTCGTCCACAACTCGTTGTTAGGCACGCGAGTCGTCCCCAGGTCGACAGACAACATCGTGAACATTGCGATCATGTTCGTATTGTACGTGTGACGTGTGTGGCTGTGAGCTGTGGCTGTGGCGCTCTCAGGGGAGCAGATGATCTCTATGCACAATATTGTTACGATTATATTCGTGAATCGTGAGGCAATTCTGTATCGTTGGGGCGTAATCGTACTAATATAGTTATAGCTTCCCAAACGAGCCGTTACGCGAAAATGGTTTCGAAAACGTAGCTTTTAAGAGCTGGAGCGGTGCACGGTGGCTCGTGAAGTGAAGTGCCCACTAAAATAATTGTGTGGCGGTGAGTGAGCGCCGCGCGCCGCCGGAAACACCGACATTTTGGAAATTGCCCATGATTTATGAGCCTCGATTGAACACCGATCAGCGCGCACTCTCGTTACAATTTACTGTAACGATGGCTTTTAAGTGCGAGCTCCGGATTGATTGTGTTTTACAGATACAATACTGTGGCGATACCTCGCGAAGGCCCGTCGGCGCCCGTCCGCAGACATCGTCGTCGTTAAACCGTAATGCCCGCCGCCATTGGCCTCGCACCCACACACAATAGTATCGGGGCTCAATGTGTTCCTCATGCTAATCCAGACATTAAAATCAACTGTAGCTGTCATCTTCGACAACTACTTGTTACGTGTTGTTAGGACTTATTGACCAAAGAAAATTAGTTTTACAAGTCTCTAATGATGGCAGTTTTATGTGCCTAATACAGTTTTATACAAACCCTTCCAAGAACTTCCCCACACTCCTCCTTCAGCGCTGATCACACAATTTGAGTACAGTTTAGTTAGAGTGCGACTAATCGCGCAACCACACATCCACGTAGGTACAGTTTACACTAAATTATATTTATTTCCATATGGAAACCGACGCGTCGCCGCGAAATACTACTTTTAATTTACGATATGAACCGCAGCACGGAGATTTATTTTATGTGATTTCCTGCGAACTAAACGCCACAGTTCTGCGAAACCTTGCTATAAAATATTGTACCGACTAACAAATACTACTTCTACGTACCGGACTGAACTCCAAAACTTTGTGCAACTCCTGAAGAAAGTAGTAGTAGCGTTGTGTTTCTCAGAGAGCGTGTCGCAGCGATAAGCGATTAGTGTCGGCGACACGGTGCTCGGCGTCGGTCACTGCACGCACTCGCGCCGCGGTCGCGTGGCGGATGGGTGGCGTCGTGTCGGGCGCGGGACGGTCAGCGCGCGCGGAGTACGCCGTGCGACTGGCGGAGCGCGCCGCGCCGCACGCCTCCGCGACGTCACGCGACATCCGCGCGGCATGCGGCGGGCGGCAGGCGGCAGCACGCGGCTCGGTAGCCACAACAAACATCCGGTGGACACATTTGATCATTAATACAGCACTACACCTGTGACCTTGCCGTAAGATTATGTTTGCACTATTTGGGCTGTTTTGTTGACAAACAGCACTCGCTCCATCTTACATTATCAGTATCACATTTTCACAGCTTCCGATGAAACTATGATAAGAATCCAGCAACTAGATGGATGTATAAGCTGCTTATCGTTCAGTTGTGCTCGATCTTACGAGTACCTACGTGTTGTAATAAAACTTGATTGTGTATGTGTTTTTCTGTAACATCATTCTCAAATGCTGAAAACGTCTTATCTGCTAAAAGTAATCCTGATCATATTTCGCAAACTGATACAACTCTACACCCCTGCCTGTCCCTTCTGGATACACAGTCGTGATCTCGTGACGTTGAAAATATAATAGGTAGTAGTACATAGGAACTAGGTACGTATAGCTAAACAGAGCGCATTCACAGCAGATTGTGCAAACATTTGCGCACTAAAGTTTGAATGTGCCCTGAAGACATTTCACTCACCCTGCGGTCACTCTCCGGTTCACTCACTGCAGCAATGCAGCAGTGCAGTAATGCAGCAGTGCAGCAGTGGGGCTACAACAGAGATTTACAGCTAGCCATTACTTGTTGCATTCCAAACAACTATTACCGTAAGCTAGAACGTAAATCTTCGACAGTTTTCACAACTTCTTCTGAAATGTAATAATTACAAAAAAGACATTCAATAAATTCGCTATTTAACCTAGAAGAGAGTCAAGTTTAGTAATTTGTGTTTGACGACATCATCTTCGAGAACCTATGAAACTAGAATACTCGACCTCAGGTAGAGCATAGTTTTAGAATTGTCGGTCGCGTCTTGGGTACGGTTCCATACTTTGATCACTTTTGCAACCACATAATAGTTCCCAGGAACATTAATAAGCTCAGCGAGCAGTATACTGTGAAATTAAAAATGATCACTATCTTAGCACCCTAATGTTAATTTGAGAAAAGCATCCCTACATCACTATCACTACGTCACTACATGGTATAAAACAAAGTTGCTTTCCGCTGTCTGTTTGTCCCTATGTATGCTTAGATATTTTAAACTACGCAACGGATTTTGATACGGGTTTTTTTAAATAGATAGAATGATTCAAGAGGAAGGTTTTAGTATATAATTTGCGGGCGGGCGAAGCTGCGGGCATCAGCTAGTCATTAACAAACCATTTTCACAAGATCTCCTTGAAACGGATGAAAATCAATATCTTTCTATCAGCGGCTGTGAGAGTATGAGGATAGATGAGCCATTACTCTGGCAGCCGGTAGATGCATCCTCAGAGCAGAGCGATGCAGACTGATGGCCGCTCGGTGGCAGACATGGACTTGCGTACATGCACGGGCTAACTGTTATTAACTCCTCTCCGCGAGCACTAGCAGCATAACTTCACTCACCTAACATAATATGTACCTACTACACAATTGTACTTACTTTGAAAACTTATTTCTCACTAATTATTATGAATTTATATTTATTAACTAGCAAAAAACCGGCCAAGTGCGAGTCGGACTCGCGCACGAAGGGTTCCGTACCAATTATTATAAAAAATCACGTTTGTTGTATAGGAGCCCCCCTAAAATATTAATTTTATTCTGTTTTTAGTATTTGTTGTTATAGCGGCAACAGAAATACATCATCTGTGAAAATTTCAACTGTCTAGCTGTCACGGTTCATGAGATACAGCCTGGTGACAGACAGACGGACAGACGGACGGACGGACAGACAGACGGACAGACAGCGAAGTCTTAGTAATAGGGTTCCGTTTTTACCCTTTGGGTACGGAACCCTAAAAACGTGCTTTTAAATTGTGTTGCATCTTTAAATCTGTTATATTATTATGCAAAGATTGTCAATTTTTTTGTTTATTTTCTGTGAAATATATAATCGTACATAAGCAGGATGTCCAGTCGCAGTCGCCTGCCAGCTGTGGACAAACAAAGCGGATGATAATGAGCTCATCAATCAATCAGCGGATTATACGCCTACTTTCCTTCGCGAGGTTTTTGTTTGTGACTTGTTCTTCCGACTTGCCGCGAGGAATCCGTTTCATTGAGAGACGCAGCCGCCATGCGCCAGCCAGTCGTTAGCCAGATAACTTACCAAACATTATAATATTATAACGATGTCGTGATTGTCGCGAAGCTACTGTCTCGAGTGTGTGAAAGCGTTTTTTATTCTTCAGTCGTGTTGTGACTCACGATTACAAACACTTTTCTGTTAAAACAAACCACTACTAATTATTATTCGTGCATTTTTAGGATTTCACTTATCGTAGCGCTCAGGAGCGTAGTTTAGCTTTCATATTGAATGAATTACCTCCAGCCGCAGCCTCAGTACACTACAACGCTAGTCAAACTTTTCGCTAATAAGTTAGTTGCGAAGTGTTTACTTTAATTAAACTGTAACGAGAGCTTGTTACTCTTTCATTACGCCTACGCAAACAATTCTATAGTTTATTAAGAATACTTTAAATAGATGCTTTTATATGTCGACTATTAGCTGTGATTCGCTGTAAGCGATATTGGTGTCGATTCTGTTGTGCACAAACTAAACTTAATTTAAGTTATTGCTATCTTTTACTAAAAGGCAGTGCGAGAAAAGGACGGCTATAGCTATGAACTAAGTTAGAGATGTCAAACTAGTTTATGCCTTGCGCTTCACCGTGTTTTTAGTCGACATGTTTTACGTGCACTCTTCATTTGTATGGAAATATTAGTTCCTACTAAATTTGACAGCTCTAAATTACGTCAGTCTCTTTCTCGTTTTATTAGAGAGAAAAAGATAGCAATAGCCTAAATTAAGTTTAGTTTGTGTACAATAGAATCGACACCATTATTATTATAGAACTCTTCATTTTTTAAACGCTAATATTTAATCTTTGTTTTGCTTTGAAGGACGTTATCTAAATTAGATCCTCGTTGTAAATATCAACAGTTTGTAAGGCAAGGTTATCTCTCTTTTTCTTAAGAATTGAGGTATATAACGTAACTGAAACTTGACTTAAGGAAATAACCGCTTTCCCAAAATATGATAACTACTGCGTCGGACAGAGCCGCGGGATCAGCTAGTCTTGTATATTTATGCTGAACATGATTGCTAGTCGTGCCTCAGCATCGATTGTCAAATTATATGGGTTTTCATTGCTTGTTCACAAATCGGTCATTTTAAGCGAAGACCAGTGTGAAAGCGAGCAGCTGTATGTACAGAGCGTACCATTACTTGCCAAGCAATACGTAATACAACTCGCCAAGTGTAGCTAAGTGTTCACCTAGAGCCAGTCCCCGTTCCATGTTAGTCACAGCTCACAGGCCAGGTTCCCGTGATCGAGCGTGTCCCGCACGGAGCCCAGCGGGCGGTGCCTCTGCTATGATAAATGATATGTGTACCTACTCACTGTTGGTTGTAGATAATATTATGTTTGTAACACTTTTACATGGAACGCGTGCTATGTCTGTCTGAGGCTGGAGTGCACGAGTGCTTAGTCGACTGAGTACCGATGTGTTTCTATATACTTAACACGGTTATTTAGCTAGCGCAACTACCTGTGGAAAATTTTCTTTAGCATAAGAAAAAGAAAATAAAATGTAAGCCAGGTAACACAAAATAACACTTTGTAATCCCACCGGTCAGCGTGAAGTCGGGTTCCAGAATGTGCAGCGGTCACGCCAAGCGCCCGCGGCCCGCGCCTCCTGGCGGAGTGGCGGCCCCCACGTGAGCTACCGCCGAGGTACGGCCCCTCCACGTTCATATACTCAACATACTATATTATTATCTCTCGTTACAATCTAACGGAGTACCGATCTAAGGAAAATGCGCGCTTTCATCTTAAAAGCATCGCTAAGAAAATGTTTTATGATCTGATATTGTTAATGTTAAGGCAAAGTACTTTTTATTCGTTTGAATAACCAGAATCATGACTTATGAAAAAATAATGTAGTTAATTATCGGAAAGCTATCCATGAAATGTATTTTATGTGCTATAAGAAATAATTATGTACCTATAGTTTGTATCTCTGTGGTTTGAAACTGATATAAACATTGTACAGCTCATTCACAAAGCTGAAAGTCTAATTTGGTGGAGCATATTACGCATATCAAGGTGTTGAACCACTTAACTGAAACAACTCTCGGCTACATCAGCTATTAGGTGGCGTAGCTAGAGGGCTAGTAGGAAGGTACTTAACTGAAACAACTCTCGGCTACATCAGCTATTAGGTGGGGTAGCTAGAGGGCTAGTAGGAAGGTACTTAACTGAAACAACTCTCGGCTACATCAGCTATTAGGTGGGGTAGCTAGAGGGCTAGTAGGAAGGTACTTAACTGAAACAACTTTCGGCTACATCAGCTATTAGGTGGGGTAGCTAGAGGGCTAGTAGGAAGGTACTTAACTGAAACAACTCTCGGCTACATCAGCTATTAGGTGGGGTAGCTAGAGGGCTAGTAGAAAGGTACTTAACTGAAACAACTCTCGGCTACATCAGCTATTAGGTGGGGTAGCTAGAGGGCTAGTAGGAAGGTACTTAACTGAAACAACTCTCGGCTACATCAGCTATTAGGTGGGGTAGCTAGAGGGCTAGTAGGAAGGTACTTAACTGAAACAACTCTCGGCTACATCAGCTATTAGGTGGGGTAGCTAGAGGGCTAGTAGGAAGGTACTTAACTGAAACAACTCTTGGCTACATCAGCTATTAGGTGGGGTAGCTAGAGGGCTAGTAGGAAGGTACTTAACTGAAACAACTCTCGGCTACATCAGCTATTAGGTGGGGTAGCTAGAGGGCTAGTAGGAAGGTACTTAACTGAAACAACTCTCGGCTACATCAGCTATTAGGTGGGGTAGCTAGAGGGCTAGTAGGAAGGTACTTAACTGAAACAACTCTCGGCTACATCAGCTATTAGGTGGGGTAGCTAGAGGGCTAGTAGGAAGGTACTTTTCCATGTTTGCACAAGTTCAATCAAACAATAAATAAATTGCAAACTAACCCAAGACCACCATTTTTTAGAATGAAGTAAGTCGTTTGTATGCCTAGAGCGATTATACTTACGTATATTATACTAGCTTACCCACGCAACGCAACTTCGTCTGCGTCACATAAGAGAGAAAAAGCTCAAAAAAGCAATATTTTTTTCCCGTTGTTGCAACATTTTTCATTTATACCCTGCTCCTATAGCCTTTCTCGTTAAATGGGCTATCCAACACTAAAATATTTTTTCTATTCGGACCTGAGATTAGCGCGTTCAACCAAATAAACAAACTCTTCAGCTTTAAGTATTATTTAATATTTATGTACCTGTTTAACATAATTATTATACATTAAAACAATTTAACTTGGTCGTTGTCAAGCAACGGGGCATCCGTTACCCGAGCTGACCTCCGGCCTGGCTTATATTGCACTTAACTGGGGCAACATTTCCATTCCCTAACCTTTTATTACAACAAAGATGTTCTGTACGTACGGCGGCGGCGGTGTCACGTGGCGTGTGAGATGTGCGTGACGCGTTGCACTCACCTGCATTACACAACCATAACGTGACAACCGCACTTAGGCCTCGGACACGAAGAAAAGGCGTGGCGGCGGCGGCGCGGCGGCGCAGCGCCGCTGTACCCGGTCTCGAAGTCAACTGGCAGATCGCGCGGCGCTAGAGCGGGTAGTGTTGTGTTACGAGAAATTAATATCTTTATTCGCGAACTAAATGTCTAAACAGCGACGACATCTTTTTGCTACCAATTTCTTCCTAAAGTTTGTTTTAAAGTGGGCAAAAGAAGATGTAAATTCCTACGTCAATGCAGACGCGCGGGCAGCGCACGTACGCCGCTTGCCGCTCATACCCAGCACGCCAGCCGCTCCTGCGCCGCTGCCATGACTTTGACGCCAGTTCCATACAAATATGTATGCATTGGAACGCGCCGCTGACCGCGCCGTGTGCCGACTTCGTGTCCGAGGCCTTACTTTGTTACGGATACGGATTTTTCTAGCTGTGCACATTCTGTGTATAACCACTGAATCATGTCGACTATGAATGCTGTATTAAAATATTAAAGACATTGCGTTAATATCATGCAGTCTATACGTCAGTGTCCGCACGTGATTGCAGAATGCATTACAGGAGCCATATGTCATTCCGGCGACGTAGCGTGTAATATTGTATACAGTACGCCGTGGCCGTGTCACGCCGGCATAAAACTGATGCATCATCCTACGCGCTAACACGCCGCTCTTCGGCAAGCTTGGCAAACATTCATATAAATAATCTTCACACCGTGGCACCAAAATCAAAGCATTTATTTCAAGTAGGCCAGATATAGGCATTTTTGAATTGTCGAAACAAAGATAAAAATTAAATGTAGCTACAGGCTACAGTCCCAGTCACAAGACATAAAAACTGTGAAAGTACTGTAGTTGCCCATTCCCTAGCGTAGATATAGAACAGGCAAGAAACTCCATGGACACTCTTTTAAATCAGAATATTTTTACAAAATCTTGGTTACATAATTCATGATGACATACACTGTGGACACTTTTAACGTTGTTCTCACATAATAATGTGAGAACAACGTTAAAAGTGTCCACAGTAAAACAAATACAATTCAAAAACCAAAATAATTCATTCAAATAAGCCATGGCAACTAAGGGATGACCAGTCACAACTAACAGCGCCCGTTCACGAACATAACACATTTTAAACGGAACTAAATGATTCGACACACGCGACACCATCAGCGAGACATTTGAGTGAGCATGACATACTCTCAATCGCCAGGGCACATTCAAGTCAAGAAAAAACGTAGGTTTCTAGTGAATGATAGCTTTCTAGTACATAGTACTCACAAAATACGGGCTATGCGATTATATAATACTAAAGAGATTATATCGATACAATGCAAAGATAGTTGTACAATCTTCAGCAGCTCCAACAATATCATTTAATGCTATCAATTTATGCGCCGCTGTCCTTGTTGAGCAGGACCAGCATTGAGCCGAGCATTTTTATCAGCGATATAATCGCTCAACTTGTAATAGGCTTGCAGTTCAAGAACACTTTGTGGAATTTTATTATAGTATCTCAAACAGTACCCCCTTGAAATATGAGTCTACTTTAGCGAGTCTAAAGCCTGGTTGAACTAGTTGGTCCCTATTTCTAGTACTGTAATTATGTCTGTCACCTCTTTTACCAAAAAGGTGCAGATTTTTTCTGACGTACATTATGTTTTTGTAGATGTATTGACAATGTACATGTCATGACGCCAATATCATTATACAATTCCCTTAGAGAATTGCGCCTACGAAGATTACATATGGCTCTGATGGCTCTGCAGCCCGTCCCCATAGCAAAATGCCATAAGACGTTATACTATGAAAGTAACTAAAATAAACCAGTCTAGCGGTATCTACATCAGTATATTGACGGATTTTTCTAATGGCATATGCTGCTGAACTTAGGCGCCCTGCAAGAGTTTTGTTGAATTCCGTGTATATAAAGGGTGTAAAAGACCTCTTAACGAAGCCGAAGGGCACTTGTTTTCCCCGTCATTGCGATCATTTTTTTGTTCTACACCATACCTGGGAACCTTCTATTTACGGAGATATTGGGGGTCAAAGTTCCAACATTTTGACAAGTTTTTTTTTTAATACAAGTTTTTATTGTACGATTTTTACTTTAAACACCTCTATGACCCCCGTACTATTCAATTCATCCATCAGCACAATGTTTTAAGTGCCTTACATCGAGTACTACAAAAAACATGATTTTTCACCCCAAAAAAAAAAGTCACTTCTCAGCAATACTTTTTGCGTAAAGTTACTTAGTATGATGTACAGAATGCTTGGTTGACGGCTTCGTGATGAGGTGGTTTACACCCTGTATATATGTATATGTATAGTTCACTATTGAAAAGAAACGATTATACAATTGATTTACATTAATATCGTCAAACCTCATAATACTTAACTTGTTCTGTAGCGAAATATTATACCTATTTAATTTGCTAGAAGTTATAGGTCTAAACTTAATCTGAACTTTTTGCAATGGGGGTGTATTACACCTAAAAGTTACAGTTTGTCCCAGTTTGTCCGCTATGGTTAAATGGCAGACAACTTACTATGGCTTTATCTAAGTAATCACAATCGCAGAAAACATTATCTATACAAGTAGCAGAAGATGGAGTGACTCTAGTAGGTTCTATAAAAGTGTTGGTCAAGTCAAATGACTTATTAATAGATTTAATAACCGGCTATTTGAACTTTCTTCTAAAATTGATATTGAAATCACCACAAATAACTGTAGATTTATCACTGGCTGCAAGTTTTGCCAGGACATCTTGCATTATTGATTCAAATAAGGAAAAATTTTGATAGTTTGGGGGTCTGTACACACACACAATAACATGCTTATCTAGCTCAACACAGGACAGTTCGACTCAATGTTTAACCGAGAGACCTACTATGTCATTACATTGCTTATATTTAAATCAATTTTTATTAATATTTGGGAACCTCCACGAAGCATAGTTTTACGGTTAAGGCCTTACAGTCACCTTATAGTTCTCATAGTAAGCGTTTGGTAATCCTTTAGCCAATGTTCAGTAAAACAAATAATATCAAACTTACTATTTTCTAAAAACAAATCAACTTCTAATAATTTAGAAGAAATGCCTTGGATATTTTGGTGGAATAATTTAAAGGCGTTCTGCTGAGGCCCTTTTTTACTAACTAATTGAGTGCAAGAAGATACCGTGCGCTATTGAAGGCCTGCACCCTCACGTCACGTGACACGCTCGGAATGTAATCACTTTTATTTTAAAATTCAGCAATGTGCGTGTTTTTTTTTGTAAGTAAAGCAAAATTCCAGTAGAAGTACCAAGTGGATTTAGTAGGATGTTTTCCCCCAGGTAAAATAAATAAATCAACATGAAGCGTCGTGGGAACAATTAGTTCTAGTGGTTATATTACCGAGTGATCAGACAACACTGAGTCTCAAGAATGCCAGCTGGAGTTTTCCAGTTTAATGTGAAAATAAACAATGTTCTTGATGTCTTGAGAACTTAATAAAAGCAAATCTGTCGGTATAAAACGCTCGGCATTTAATTTAAAATAGCAGCGCCTCACAGCTGGCTGCGGATACGCTGGCATTCCAGTGCAGGCGGGAAATGTCTGCGATGAAACAATAAATGATCATCTGCCTAACCTTTTCCCAGCTATGTTGGGGTCGGCTTCCAGTCCAACTGGATGCAGCTGGATACCAGTATTTTACATGGAGCGACTGCCTATCTGACCTCCACAACCCAGTTAGTGCAGGGAAACTACACTTTCAGCTGAGCATCTGAGTATTCAAATGTTTGTTCCGCGGCGCACTATTTTCTCATACAAAATAAAGGACGATTAGTGACGTTCTGTTTTTTATACAACCATAGATAATATGAAATGTGACACAACCGTTACTACACGTCGACGTTTTACACGCGTTGCGAATGTATGCGTAATTAGAATGTACGTGTGCGAGTAAGCATGTAAAGTGCATAAAAAAACTAACCTGGAGTGGCGCCAGCAGTCCCAAAATTTAAAGTGATACGGCGCGATGACATAGCTTAAAGGAATTTGTATAAGCCTCAGCCGTTTATACACGTTCTTTGAAGAAAGACATATTTTTTACTGACGTGATTAAACGTTGTGTCAAGTAGCGTTTATCAAATTTTACGTATTAGAACGTTGCTCAGCTCAAAGTGTTAAGGTGGATGCTCAAGGGTAGCCCGCGAAATTCAAATTTTCTTACGTTTTTTGCAATTTGCAGGCCAGTGCTAGGTTGTATGTTGATTAAAATATTGTTTGCGACTGTAAGACGTATGTAGTTACAGAATTATATTCATCAAAATCATCAATACAACCCTCAAAGTTCATAATGATGGAAAAATTACTTTTCCAAGGTCAAAATCATTCTTACACCTTTATGAACTTGGAGGGTTGTATTGATGATTTTGATGATTATAATTGTGTTACTACATACGTCTTACAGTCGCAAACAATATTTTAATCAACATACAACCTAGCACTGGCCTGCAAATTGCAAAAAACGTAAGAAAATTTGAATTTCGCGGGCTACCCTTGAGCATCCACCTTAACGTAAGGCAGGTTGTCAGACTTTCGGGCTACTGACTACCCAGTAACGACTACAAAAGACTCACAAATTTTAATGACAGCCGAGACCAACTGCTTTTAACGTGCTTTCCAAGGCACGGAAGTTTTTCTAATAGCCCAAACGAAATCGTCACTTTAGTTTTACAAAAAAGTCTTAGTTCATGTCCTATAATAATACGTAATACGTGGCTAACTGGCTACAGCACACAAGTATATAGTCAATATAGGCAATTCGCTAATCTGCGCCGGTATCAAACGCTCATACTGTATAGTATAGCCGAGCGTCGCGTCGTGCAGCAAATAAATTCGCTTTCATACCGACTTGTAAAAGCATCAGCTTTGAAGTCGATTGAATGTAAACATCACGCAGTACGTCACGAGTTGGTAGGCAGTGTCGGTCCATGTGTGACCTTCACATTAACAAATTTATCTTATAATAATTAAATGTGACTGATAAACAGTTCATATTAAATTAATGTAAGTTCACAACAAGATATAGAGATTCATGCATTTTCTTTACCTTTATAAAATACAACTTAAAATGCGGATTCAAAATTATCTTTTGCTTTTCCTGAAACTGTACCAACCTACAACTGTTTCAAATGCGCAGTCGATGAGCACTGAACAGCGGAAAAACTGCTAAAAGCTCTATGGATGGGACACTTATTCACAGGCTATAATAATATTATATATGAAATATACAAGTTTAATATATATATATATATACACCCACCTCCCCATCCACCATCTGGGAAAACAATTATGTCAGTCAGTCAGTCAGTCAGTGAGTGGTAATCGAGCTTTATATAGTATAATAACTAGTATTTGCGTGGGTGCGCGAGCTGCGCGCAGCTCGCGTGTTGTCGTGTTCTTGAGAAGTATTCCTCACCATCACAAAATTTTGAGAATCCCTAAGAATCCTTAAAATAATTGGGAAAACCATTACAACTACCCCTAAATCAGTATGAAAACCCTTAAGAACCCCTAAAACATTCTAAAAACCAATAAAAAAAATATTACCTATAAAAACCAAATAAAATTAAAGTAAAAAATGATTTTGACCTACTCTAGGCCCCCTTACGAATCTGAAAAAAAAAATGTTCCAAGTCTCTCAACTTCCGAGATCCGCCTAGAGGGGGGCAGAAGGGGGGCAAGGGGTTCAATTTTTAAAAATGGTTTTTACTTTGCCAAGCCACCTCTATACGAATCCGTAAAAAACAGTAAAAAAACTGTGTCTGTACATTGAATATATTAAAAAAAGAAATAATTGAGGGCAGTTTTAGAAACAGTAAAATCGAGCTTTCTATTATAATAATAACACAGTAAAAAAGCTGTGTCTGTGCATTGAATATTTAAAAAAAGAAATAATTGAGGGCGGTTTTAGAAACAGTAATAGAGCACTGTCCAAAAATAAAATCTGTCTGTTTGTCTGTGTGTCTGTTTGTTTGTACACGCTAATCTTCGGAACTACTGGACGGATTTCAATGTAAAGCTCAGAGGTAAAAGCTACAAACGCGTAGCTAAAGAATTATTTTTTGTAAGGAGTCATAATTATCTGTTTTTGTAACAGGTCTGGCTGTTCCGAATGTGTGTTGAAAGGGTTAAATAAAATAATATTGTGTGCTTTTCCATATTTTCAAAATTTATGTTAATTAAATAATGTTAAGTGTGTGTGTGTGTGTGTGTTGTTGTTTGTTAATTTAATAATGTTATGTAATTTGTTTGTTTTGTTAATTATCAATTTCATTTTTTCTAAAGTTGCTCATGTTCATACTCTTTGTTGTTTCTGTTGCGATTAAGTCGAATGTAGGGTACTTAGAAAATAGAATTGGTAAACACTCTAACAATCTACCCACATTCTAAACTGAGCACATACATTACTTATTTAGTAATATAAAATATTTGCCTTGTTATGTTTAATCACACTATACTCATAGATCTCAGATTGTAACAACATTGGAAGAGACTAACGTCTAAGATACAGGCTTGGCCTAGTTTAGACGTTAGGGTTCATTTTGATCTGTTTACTTACATGTACTTGTGACAAAATTGTGATATGTATTGTGTAAAATGTACTTCCTCTTTTTTTTATGTAACCGAAAAAGCAATTAAATTCACATGTTAAATTACATAATATACTAAAACAGTAAAAAAACTGCGTCTGTATATTGGATATATTAAAAAAGAAATAGTTGAGGGTGGTTTAGAAACATTAATAGAGCACGAATCCAAGAAAACAATATATCTGTTTGTCTGTCTGTTTGTACACGCTAATCTTCGGAACGACTAAACGGATTTGAATTATTTTTTGTTGTATAGGTATTAAGTCTGGGCAACATAATTATAGGCTATAATTTATCTTGGAAACTTGAACACCTGATGCAGTACCGCAACAGACCAGCTAAACTATAAGAGATACAAAAATGGTACCATAGCAAACATTGTTCCACGTGATGAGAATTCCTTTTCCATTTATCTTCGTGACACAGTACCCTACCCGGTAACGCAGCGGAGCAGTCACTTAGATTTTAATAAAACTATAACCATGCCTAGAAAGAGGTCAAATCTTTCCCAATGTTCCAAAGGAGCTAAAAGATTGAGGATCATAAGATCCCAAGAATCTACCGAAGAGCGTCAGGAGAGACTTGATGCTGTTCGAGAACATCAGGCTTCAACTCGCTCCGTGGAAACCTCTTCGGATCGCGAAGCACGCCTGCGTTCTCAGCGTATTTACAAAACTCAAACTCAACTCAAAGCATTTATTTCAATTAGACCATTACGGCACTTTTGAATGTCAAAAATGCAAAAAAAGAAAAAAAAAAAGAAACAAAACTACAGTCCCAGTCACAAGACATAATAACTTGAGAAAGTAATGTAGTTGCCCATTCCCTAGCGTAGATCTCTATGGAGAAGGACGGGCAAGAAACTCCATGGACACTCTTTTAAATCAAAATATTGTTACAAAATCTTGGTTACATCATTCATGTTGAGATTTTACATATATGTGAGAACGATGTAGAAAGACGTGCACATTAAGAGCGTCCAGAGTAAAAGATTAAATCAACAATTTAAAAATAAAGTACTTAGGTAATTAAAATGAACCGTGGCAGCTAAGAGATGACCAGTCCCAACTGAGAGCGCCCGTACACGATTTGACGCATCTATCGGCGCCATCCAACTCAACCATATTGAAGGGAACTAAATGACCGGACACACCCGCCACCATCAGCGAGACATTTGAGTGAGCATGACATTCTCTCAGCCACCAAGGAATATTCAAGTCAAAGAAAGATAACAGAATGAAAAAGCTTTACAGTACATGGGACTCACACATGTGGTATCCAATTATACAATACTAAGAGATGGAGTCTATACAAAGCAAGGATATTTTTACAATCTTCTGCAGCTGCCACAATAATTTTCACAATTAGTTTTTGCTATGGCTGTGGAGCAGGACCAGCATTGAGCTAAGCATTTTTATCATCAATGTAATCCCCCAACTTATAATATTCTTGCCTAAATAGTGTGCGTTTTATACAAGATTTAAATTTAGTCTTATTTGGTTGTAGAATGTGGGGAGGTATTTTATTGTAAAATTTTAAACAGGAGCCCATGAAAGATGAATCTACTTTAGCAAGCCTGAAACCTGGCTGAACTAGTTGCTCCCTATTTCTAGTACTATAGTGATGTCTGTCACCTCTTATACTGAATAAATGCAGATTCTTTCTAATGTAAATGATATTTTCATAGATGTATTGACAAGGTCTGTCATGATATTAATTTCCTTAAACAGTTCTCTTAGAGAATCGCGTCTACAAAATTCATAAATGGCCCTGATGGCTCTTTTCTGCAGAATAAATATAGACTCGATGTCTGCAGCCCGTCTCCATAGTAAAATACCGTATGACATAATACTATGGAAATAACTAAAGTAGACTAGCCTCGCCGTATCAACATCAGTAAATTGACGGATTTTTCTAACAGCATATGCTGCTGAAATCAGCCGTCCTGCAAGAGATGTTAACTGAGGACCCCATTGTAACCTTGAGTCAAGCGTGATTCCCAAGAAAACCGTTTCATTGACAAATTCTAGTTTCTCTTGATTCAATACTACGTCACAATCACTACTTTTGACATTTTTTGGTAAAGCAAATCTTATGTACTTTGTTTTTTTTCCGATTTAGTACTAAATTATCAGCGGTAAACCAATCATAAACCTGCAGTAGGGCGTTATTTACGTCGTCAAAATTTGTGGCACGTCTGTTTATTCTAAATATTAAAGAAGTATCGTCAGCAAACAACACCAATTGCGGGTGGTTGTTAAATAAATGGGGTAGGTCATTTATGTAAACTTAAAAGAGGAAGATACCCAATATCGAACCTTGTGGTACACCCATTTTTACTTTCAAACCCATTGAATTTTCACCATTTACTTGTACATGGTGCTGTCTATCATTCAAATACGATTTTACCAAACTGAGCGCAAGTTTACCTAAACCGTAATGCTCAAGTTTCAAGATCAGGGTTTCGTGATTTACGCAATCAAATGCCTTCGAAAGGTCACAGAAGATTCCTATGGCATCTTGAGCCTCTTCCCGCGTATCTACATGCAGGTCTCTAGAGACCAGTGAAGAATATGATGTGCGACTGACCGCTGATCGTGAACGTCTGCATTGTCTCGCGAGTTGGAGACTTTCACGGAAAGAGAATTACGATTGAGTTCTCAGCGTATCTACACATCGACTTCTAGGTATCTAGAGACAAGTGGGGAACGGGATACGCGACTGACTGCTGATCGTGAACGTCACGCATTGTCTCGCGAGTCGGAGACGTTCATGGATAGGGAATTGCGCTTCGACATCAGATCTTCGATTTTGACGACCCCGTTGTCGCTGGCATAAGCAACAGGTTCCGCGTACGAAGTCACGGGCAGAAGCTAGTAAAAAAACAAAAGGCAGTTTTGGCGTTTTGGCCAGTAGAGTCAAATTTTCAATGATATACCATCGTCATCAAAAGTCAGTCCTAAACTGTTACCACCTTCACCGCGTGGAGGTACTCCCAGCTTATGTTATTTTATAATTATACATTGAAATTAGTGATAGCTTTGATTTCCACGTCAGATGTTTCTGATCTTCGATTTTCATAAGTCGACAGGAAATGCCCATCAGACCGAACAACTTTTGCTAAAACGTCATTCCTATATATTATATGTTAGTGTAGCTGGGCTCTTGGAGTTCCACATCAGGTGTTCCAGATTTTCAAATTGATTCTCTCAGCTGAAAATTTTCATCACGAAGAACAATTTTTGTTAGGGTACCATTTTTGTATCTCTTATAGTTTAGCTGATCTGTTGCGGTTCTGCATCAGGTGTTCAAGTTTCCAAGATAAATTATAGGTATTTATGTTGCCCAAACTTAATACCTATACAACAAAAAAAATCATTCAAATCCGTTTAGTAGTTCCGAAGATTAGCGTGTACAAACAAACAGACACACAGACAAACATATAGTTTTTTTTCATTTCGGATTCGTGCTCTATTAATGTTTCTAAACCACCCTCAATTATTTCTTTTTTAATATATGCAATATACAGACGCAGTTTTTTTACTGTTTTATTATAATTATATATGTAATTTAACATGTGAATATAATTATTTTTTCGGTTACATAAATAATTTTCAAAATATGGAAAAGCACATTTTATTATATTTAACCCTTTCAACTCACATTCGCAACAGCCAGACCTGGTACAAAAACAGTTAATATGACTCCTTTCAAAAATTAATTCTTTAGCTACGCGTTTGTAGCTTTTAGCTCTGAGCTCACGCGTCTCGTTTTGACAGCCGACAGTCGGGATCGCCTCACCTCATTAAACCTCACAAAGTAAAATATCTTTTACAATTTATATTTAAATATTCTATCCCAATCTTTGATCCCAGTTCAGCGAGCTAAGAGATGAGGGCGTCTTATTTGATTAACTTTGATTGGTTTTCTAATACTCTTGACTTTTCGAAATACATATTTTTAACAAATTATAAGTTTTACAAGTTCATCAGGCTATTAAATTAATAATCCTTTTTAAATGTGAACTTTGATCTACCAAAATCAGTTGGCGTGAATCATATCTAAAAGTTAGGTAGTTACAGACATTTGAAGGATGTTGATTATGCCAAGCGAATCAAAAGTTCAGCAACATTATTATATTAATCAATCAATAACAGTTTAATACGTATTATTACAACAAAAAGCAAAGGTCATCTTTATGTAATACATCTAATATATCTGCAGACGAGGCGTTTCTGTACATTGAAAAAAATTGGAGATAAAATAGTAGGGGTGTTAAAGGATCAATAATAACACCTATTTCTACCATTTTTAGTTTTTTTGTCTGTATGGCTGTGCGTCTGTATGTCTGTGTCTGTGCAGGATATTTTGTTACAGCATCACATGTAAATGATAAAAAAACTTTTACAAAAATAATAAAACCGACTTAAAAAAAAAAAACAAAAAAGTGAAAAATAACTTTAGCTTCAGAAGTCGGTTTGTTTGATTCATTTAGTTTTTTTTTGTCACCGACTTCTGAAGCTAATGTAATTTTTTAACTTTTTTGTTTTTTTTGAAGTCGGTTTTTTTTTGTAAAAAGTTTTTTTTTTTTTTTTCGTTTTTAGTTGTAATATCCTATACAAATATATGCTATGCATTTATTTTACATTGTTAACAATACATATCATGGTAATAGGCTTATCCTCAATAAATGGAACTTAACATACCTAAACTGTCGAAATTTGGGTGTATTGTACACATCTGCGTACCCCTCAGAGCATACAGGCGTGATGTTACCTCATGATGTTGTATAAATAATAAACATCCAAGCAATTGCAGCAATCACGACCGATTTACCGTCTAGTTTTGAAGAGTTCCATTGTATATTTCTGAAGATCAGCATCAAATATTTACCAAATTTAAATGCGACCATCTCAGAAGTATAATCTTTCAAATAAAAAAAATATTTTGAGAATCGCTCCACAAATGGAGGAGAAATCGGTAAACATACATGAAATTATACCTCATGACTGAAGTAAAAATATTCATAAAATGAAAACTACTGGGCCAAACTATGTTAAATTTTTATGGGACCAAATGGCAACTATTCCGCATCAAACTAAAAAAGAATCACGTAAATCGGATCATAAATCTCAGCGTAGTCGGTGTACATACCTACTTAAAAAAAAAAAAAACAATCAAATTGAGAACCTTCTCCTTTTAGGAAGTCGGTTAAAAACCAATCAATTCAAATCAAATCACTTTTTATTTGTTAACACAGGTACAGAAATACAGATCTTAAATTGATAAAACCGAGCGCTATGTTATGCCAGTAGCTGGCTTACAAATATGGTGAGCATCTAGCTCAAGATTACAATTTAAAGATTCTAAGAAAAATATATTTGAAAATCATGCATAGGTATGGTATTTCATGAGCAAAAAAAAAGAATAGTGAAATTGTGATTAGATTCTATGCAGAAATATTATGCTTAACTCAGAGGTTTTAGTTTTTTCTTTCATTGTAATCGGTGCTCTCTATTAAATGATACATGAATATAAAGTGTTCAAGAAGATCTTCTCATCAATATGTAAGATACATGCAGCGACATCTATTCAACCAAAATAGTATTGACTAAAAATGTGCTCACAAGATAACTTTTAAATCTGAACGGCTATTAAAAAAACCATCCAAGTGCGTATCGGGCCACGCGCAGTGTAGGGTTCCGTAATAGCCGGTTATATTTTAGATTTTTTTTTCAATGCAAGTCTTTACCCGTTGTAAACAAGCAACTACTTCGTCTTAGTCACTAGAGGAATTATATGTCGGATCAGGTCATGAGTACGGACAGGCGAATGTATCGAAAGCGCGCCAGTGGTGACGTCACGCGACCTACTTACCAGTCTACCCCACCATGGCGGCTTCTACAGAGTCCTGATGTTAACATCACGCGGCGAGGCGGACATTCTATGTCTGATCGCAGCGGAGTTAGGAAGTCATGAAACTGTACCCGAATCATTGTGCCCAGTCAGTGGCGTAACTACAGGGTGGCAAGTCGGTAAAATACCACGGGCCCCCAGCCGGAAGGGGCCCCCGGTCAGAGGAGAATCCCATATCCCAACATTTATTATTACACATTTAGTAAAAAAAATAACATGTTACAAAAGTTTACATGAGCTCAAGGCAAATCTACTCATTTTAAAAACAAATCCCGTGCACACGATGTCCACATCTGTTTACCGCCCTTACTACTATTGGTCCGCACAAAGAGTGAGCTGACCTTAAAAAAAAACTGTGCGCCATTTTTTCGTTATACATACTTTGTTTTATAAAAACTCTCTGACACTGTTATTGATCACGGATGTTTGACCACCCTTTTTTGACAAATAGGAATAAAACAAAAAAAGGACCAAGAAAGAGTTCGAAAGCACTCATCAGGCAGTTTATGGCAGTTTATTGTTGTATGAATTGGTTGTTTGTTGCAAGTGAGGATATATTTAATTAGTTAATTGTGAAAATAGAAGAGGTTGACAATGGAGCTAATACCATGAAAGACACTTATGGCGAAATTCAAAAACTCATAAGTGCTATAGAGAGCCAAATGCGGTGTATGTCCATTGTGCTGATTATAATTTAAATTTGGTGGTAAATGATGCAGTAAAAGAGGTCATAGAAATAAAAACATTATTCGAAACTTTGCAACAAATTCATACTTTTTTTGGCCATAGTATTAGACGATGGAATATACGTATGTTATCTAGTTTTATATATGACAACAAAGAAGGAGAGACGGGGTACCATCAAATTCAGTAACATTAAAACAATGAATCCAACTTGATGGGCAGGACGCTTTGATGCCATGTTTGCTTTAAAAGTTCGGTTTTTTGATGTTCAAAAAGCGCTTACAAAAACCATTTTATTAAATTCCAAAGCAGATGAGAAAAATGAAGCTATCTTGCTGAAGAAGAAGGTAGAAAACTACAATTTTATTATGTTGCTGGTTTTCCATTGCAAAGTCTTACAAACCATAGACGCGGCTTATAAAGCACTCCAACCTAAAGCCATCGATCTTTCAAATGCTTCAAGGCGTTTGCAAGTCTGTCTAGAAGAACTTGAAAAGTATCGACATGAATTTGAAGATTTATACGTCACTTTGATGAAATTTGTGCGGATAAACGTCTTCAAGATCCTGAAAGCTTGTTTAAAGTGAACGTATTCTATCATGTATTGAAAGGAAAGACCAAATTGACTCTCAGGCATTTATTTTGTTGAAAATATATAATAATCACAACGCTAATATCATTAGTGTTTAACATTCATTATTTCTTATTGAGACAGTGTACATACCTTAACTCTTTTTAAACAGCACTTATACCATTTAATTATTTTCAAACAGCACTTATACCACAATTTCGGATTTTATGCAATCGTAGACTACGACTTATTTTTCGTCTGTATATCACGGGTCTCGCAGCAAGACTGACTCGATACCGCTGACCGTTGCGCGCGCGCTTAAAAGTCCCCTCCACTACTCAGTGGTAGGGCGCAACGGAGCGGCGAGCGAGTCAGTGTTGCCAGGATGAAAACAGAAAATAAGTTGAATAACTAATTAATACATTTACTATTTTGTAAGCCGTGAACAGAAAAATATTTATAACGATTCCTAACAGCTCGGTCATCCTGCAGTTTTAGCGAGTCCCTTCGCTTTAAGTTACTGATAAATTAAGTAGTTTATTTATCCAATTCATTCAATTCAATTAAATAAGTTGACTAGAAGGATCAATATAGCTGAAGCATCTTCTATACATATAATAAAACAGTTACGAAAGAAAAACTGTACATTGAGAATTTTCGATAAAAAAATAAGTGGCTTTTGTTAGAGAAACGTAACTGATGACAAAAGTGACTTTTTAGAATTTTCGTCTGTTTATCTGTTTGTGTGTGTGTATGGTACGGCTTCACGCCAAAACTACTGGATAGATTGAATTGAAATTCAACAAAAGTGTTCTTTGTAAACCAGTGAAGGCGTTAGGCTACATATTATTACGCCGTATGTTATGGGGGGGGCAAGCAATATTGATTTAAAAAAGTTTTTGTTCGTAATTGAATGCACAAAATAGTTGAAAGCATAAAATGACATATAAGCTATATTATGTGACGTAGACGAAGTTGCGCGGGTCAGCTAGTAACCAATACAGTCGCCTTGTATAACAGTAAACAATTGTAAATAATTTAGTTATTCATTATTTTATCACACATATTATTATGTACTCGCAGGTATATTAACATAGGCAGTTTAAGAAACAACTATTCAATGAAAAGTTTTTACTAAGGTAAATGCCTATCTTAGTCTAGACAGCTTAAACGATCTTATCCAGGTATCATAATCAAGGCATCTCAATGTAGATATCTTAACACTTTTTTTTTTGCGTGTTTTTTTTTTTTTATATTTGGTTTGACCAAGCGTGTAATTAAAGTTAACAGGCAAGCAAGCAAGTCCAAAAAGGGAAATAAAATTACGCTTTTTATCGCTATCGGATTTCTGATCATCATTTTGAGATATAACGCCATCATCGGAATTTTCATAGGAATCATAATTTTTATTGAAGACTAACCAAGGTTTAAGTTTATCTATTGCAACAATATTGCGTGTCTTCGATTTCAAGTGTGTCATTACGTAGCAGTTTAGTTACGCGGTAAGTATCCTGATATTTTATTAACTACGTATAGTTTTTTTTTTTTTTTTTTAGACTTTCTGTCGCTAGGAACCTCTTTTAAGGGTTCCGTACCCAAAGGGTAAAAACGGAACCCTTTTACTAAGACTTCGCTGTCCGTCCGTCCGTCTGTCTGTCACCAGGCTGTATCTCATGAACCGTGACAGCTAGACAGTTAAAATTTTCACAGATGTATTTCTGTTGCCGCTATATCAACAAATACTAAATATAGTCAGTGGTACGGAACCCTTCGTGTGCGAGTCCGACTCGCACTTGGCCGGTTTTTTTTTACACTTACTAGATCGCCACTGTATAATCATGTTTGCTTTCTCTTTTGGAGTCGAATCTAGCTTTATCTTTTTGTTGTCACTGGCTTGTTCTCAAATTAATCTAAATTATTGGTAGACGCATCCCTAGTGTCGTCTATGATGTCACTAAGTACGTTTTTGGAACCACTATTAATTTTGAAACCAAACAAGAGCTTGGAAGGACTTTAACCGGTTGTTTTATGAATAGTAGTATTTAGCCCTATTTGAATGTCAGGCAGGTACGTATTCGTCCCAGCTTCTATCATCAAAAGACACAGGTAGCACGTCTAAACTATGAGTTACAGGAACAGCACGTGTAATGAGTGATCCCTTTTTCAATGTAAGTTCGTTACCGCACAAATTTTGAACAAGAACTTTCCTTTGACCGTTTTCAAGTGTACGCACCAGGAAGCAAGTAGTGTTTTTTGTTAACCTGTCCTCGTCCGTGAAGTCTAGTAAAACTTTCAACTGGTACCGCGACTAACTCGTTAGGTTCTAGATTTGTATCCATATAAGCCATTATAAAAATGTTGGTATTCGGACGCTTCTCGAAAATAATCTGATTGTCAGTTTTTGTTATCGTAATGTTTGGTTTCTCTGCAAAAGTGTGCCCTAATAACACGAATTGAATCATCTACAATAAGAATTTTAACCTTTTCTTCTATACCTTGTACTAAAATGTCAACGTGAGCCTCTCCTAGTGGTTGTACATGATAACCACCTATACCTCGCAAAATCGGTAATTTGTCAAAATCATAATCAAGACCTAATTCTTTCGCTATAGAATCCTTAACGAGCGTACACTGACTTCCTAAATCTACATGTGCCATGAATGGTCTTCCATTTACTTTAATTTCTATCAGATATTTTTCGTTAGTGTCTTCACTATTATCTAAGCAACTTGTTTTTCTTGTTTAGTTTCTGAAGTTGGTTTCTTTTCATTTACATTATTATTTTGTTTCGTCCTACAGTACAAGTCTAAATGCCCTAACCTACCGCAAAATGTGCATTTATTAGGCGGTTTACTACATTTGAAACTTTTATGGTCATTTTCGTTACAATTGTGGCATTTTATTTTACTTGCGAAATCGTGAGGTTTGGATTTATTCGTATCAGTTTGACCCTTCCGTTCCGATTTTGCCTTTTCGGAAGTTTCCCTACTGTGCCCTGGTTTTACGGTCTTTAAATATTTAAGGACGTCTTCTGGCTCCTTAAACTGGGCAGCTTGTGCTCCCACCCTAATAGCACGGTCCTCGATACCATGAAGTAGGCAATCAACGGATTTCCTACCTTTTATACCACATCTGTTAATCAAATTAATTTTGGAATAGTAATAGTGTTCTAGTGAGTCCCCATAACGCACGCGTTTGGCCAGCATTTCTGTTAAAAGTTCTGCATAGTCATCTCTACAGGGAAACGACTCTATAAGCTTTCTTTTCCATTCATTCCAACTGTAAAGTACTGTATCTAGCCCCTGGTACCATGTTTTAGCAATGCCCGTCAATTTTGGTAGAGCAAAATGTATGACTTCGCGTTCATCCCACCCGTATATTTCGGCGCATTCCTCAACCTTTGTGAGCCAGGTGATTATAGTTTGATCTTTGGATATTGGATCAAATTCTGGCAGGACGTTTGTCAAAGAAAGCTTAGAGGTCGACGACCCTTTAACATTACTTAGTATATCTAAAAACTTATTTAAAATGTTTTTATCATCCCTAGGCATATCTTTAAAATTACTGTTCACGTTCTTGACTCGCGAGCGACAAGATCGAGAACGCTGACGTCGTCGCTTCCTCATATTATTATGCTTAAGATCGTCTTCGCTATCAGAATATGACCGACGCCGACGTCGCCTCGTTCCGAGTACTTCATCCTCAGAACTATATATGACAATTTGCATGAGCTACTTTGATCATATCGCGACCTTTTGTAGGTCCGACGTCGTGGACGAGATCTTTGAGAGTTCTGTCTATGGTGAAGGGCTTCATGCCGACGATCTTCTTTTGTACATGGACTACTTAGTACCGTTAAAGTTGCCGAGTTTTGATGTCGCGACACCTCCCTCCTCGGGCTTCGTGAATTAAAGTTATAAGAGCGCTTGTGGACTTGCCTTTCTCGAAGACTCCCATCCACTCCCTCGCTCTGGCCATGTTCTGAGCGCTTGTGGACTTGCCTTTCTCGAAGACTCCCATCCACTCCCTCGCTCTGGCCATATTCTGAGCGTTTGTGGACTTGCCTCTCTTGTAGGCTCCCTTCCACTCCCTCGCTCATGGCACGCTCAGGAGTCTGCCTTCCTCCGCTTGGATTATCGCGGTTATGGTTAGTAGGCTCACCCTCCGAAAGAGCGTCTGATGTAGTGTTATCCATGAATCTGAAACTTATTTCATGGCCATAGAATGATGTTTGGGTTCTCACCCTTAAGAAAGAAGGTAAATTAATATTAAGGTAAGGTCACATTAAGGTAAGGTAACATTAAGGTAAGGTACCATTAAGGTAAGGTACCATTAAGGTAAGGTACCATTAAGGTAAGGTACCATTAAGGTAAGGTACCATTAAGGTTAGGTACCATTAAGGTAAATGACATTAAGGTAACGTAACATTAAGGCATGGTAACATTAAGGTAAGATGACATTAAGGTAAGGTAACATTAAGGTAAGGTGACCTTAAGGTAAGGTAACATTAAGGTAAGGTGACCTTAAGGTAAGATGGCATTAAGGTAAGGTAACATTAAGGTATGGTAACATTAAGGTAAATGACATTAAGGTAAAGTAACATTAAGGTAAGGTAACTTTAAAGTAAGGTACCATTAAGGTATGGTAACATTAAGGTAAGGTTACATTAAGGTAAGGTAACATTAGGGTAAGGTAACATTAAGGTAAGGTAACATTAAAGTAAGGTAACATTAAGGTAAGGTAACATTAAGGTAAGGTAACATTAAGGTAAGGTAACATTAAGGTAAGGTAATATTAAGGTAAGGTACCATTAAGGTAAGATGGCATTAAGGTAATGTAACATTAAGGTATGGTTACATTAAGGTATGGTAACATTAAGGTAAGATGACATTAAGGTAAGGTAACATTAAGGTATGGTAACATTAAGGTAAGTTAACATAAAGGTAAGTTAACATAAAGGTAAGGTAACATTAAGATAAGATGGCATTAAGGTAAGGTAACATTAAGGTTAGATGACATTAAGGTAAGGTAACATTAAGGTAAAGTAACATTAAGATAAGGTAACATTAAGGTAAGTTACCATTATGGTAAGGTACCATTAAAGTAAGGTACCATTAAGTTGATAATGAAATGGTAGCAACGTGGACGTAAAGTGCTTAATATTGTGGTTAAATAATGTGACTAATACATAATATACATTATAATAATGTACTGTAATGTACTTAAAATTATTGAATAGCTATTAAAGCGTAAAGTAAGAGTCGAAAGGATGTGAATGCATTTTATAAATTTTGCCATTATTCAGTTATGAAAAATCAATAAGATATCATTATCAAAATTATTATGGTGGTATACTTTCTAGAGCGAAAATCTGTGTGGTGCTGTGATGTTTACTAATAAGAGGGTAAGAAGAAAAAAATAATTTAGGAGTCAACAATAGAACTTGACTATGATTATTCTGCACTCAGCGGCGCATTCCAGAGGGTAGTTCTGGCAAAATACACCACCCAAAGGGAAAGAATCAGTGGGATGCCCCAATTTAAATCGATCCTTAATTATATCCAATCATACAATATTATTAAACAATACACAGAACTGGTGTACTATGATATTCTAGCCCAGTCATTTAAAAGGAAAAACACTTGCCAATAATTATGCTACCAGGGAGTGCCCTAGCCGAGTCTAACCTATGGCATAATGCTAATTATTAAGAAAAGAAACATGTATGTATTTTGTAAAATTTGAAACATTGCAGCACCATCAAAGTAATTGTATTCTTATAAAATGGCCAAATTATCAAAATCGAGAATCAATTATGGATCTAAAGGAAAAGAAAAACAAACGAGTAAAAATTTTTATTTTTATTTTTAGTGGGCAGGGATAAACGGGTAGTTTGCCGACAAAACAATGAAAGCAAAAACCCACTTATCCCACTTCTGAGATGAAAGGAAAGACCAAATTGACTCTCAGGCATTTATTTTGTTGAAAATATATAATAATCACAACGCTAATATCATTAGTGTTTAACATTCATTATTTCTTATTGAGACAGTGTACATACCTTAACTCTTTTTAAACAGCACTTATACCATTTAATTATTTTCAAACAGCACTTATACCACAATTTCGGATTTTATGCAATCGTAGACTACGACTTATTTTTCGTCTGTATATCACGGGTCTCGCAGCAAGACTGACTCGATACCGCTGACCGTTGCGCGCGCGCTTAAAAGTCCCCTCCACTACTCAGTGGTAGGGCGCAACGGAGCGGCGAGCGAGTCAGTGTTGCCAGGATGAAAACAGAAAATAAGTTGAATAACTAATTAATACATTTAACAATTTTGTAAGCCGTGAACAGAAAAATATTTATAACGATTCCTAACAGTATGGACATCATCATTAATCAGCTGAGATCGCGTTTCCTTGTGATGAATGAAAATGTTTCCAATTTCAGTGTCTTGCAACCTGCCACTTTGCAAAATTTGAATGATACTGATTTATTGGAAAAGGCTTTAGCATTTGTCCATCTATATAAAAAAGATATATCAATCTCGTTTTCCAAGGAAATTCTCAGATTTAGATTTTTTTTTAGATGCACGAAATAGAAACGTCATCTTTTTTATGAGAATTTGCTAACTTATTAGTAAACAAGCTTTCCTGAAGTGTGCACTGCGTTTCTGTTATTTCTCACCATTCCTGTGACTACGGCTAGTGCCGAGCGATAATTTTCAAAACTGAAATTGATAAAAACTTATTGATGAAATTCTATTGGCTATTGTATTGTATTGTATTGTATAACGGGCTGGTGTCCGCAACTCCACGTCGAAGCGCGTATTTTGCGTGCGGGTGGGAAACTATTCTATCCATCCCAATTCCCCGAGAAACGCCAGCAACGCCCCAATGTTGCTGACTATCTCGCGGAGAGTACCTGGGTTACCAAAGTACTTTGCCCTGTATGTTGCAACCACTGGGCAGTGCAGAAGCACGTGGGCTGCTGTCTCGTCCTCCTCCATGCAGGCACGGCACAGGGGGCTGTCTGTGACTCCTAAGACAAAGAGGTGTTTATTAAAAGAGCCGTGTCCGGTAACGGCGGCTGTAACTGTGCGCAGCTGTAGTTTGGTCAACCGCAGCGCGCGTTTGGTGAAGCGGCCATTGATAGCAGGAAGTGCTTCCTTGGCCTGCCTACACTCGCCGTGGTCCAGCCACAGCTTGTGGTGTTGTTCGCTAGTTCGTTTCCTTACCAGTGTACGTAGGTATCCGAAAGGGAGTGGTACGATAGGTTCGGGTCCCACCGCTGCCGTGCTCGATCCCCTTCTAGCGAGTTCGTCCGCCGCATCATTGCCACGGGAATCGCTGTGTCCTTTGATCCATTGGATAGTTATATTATTGAGATTACCAACCTGGTTCAGGCGTTGGTGACACTCGTGTATTAACCCAGAGTTCACTGTGTGGTTATTCAGTGCTAGCAGTACAGCCATGCTGTCTGAGAGTATACGAATTGAGTGGTCCACAACCTCCCTGGCTAAGATGGCAGATGCCGCCAGGGAAATGCCCATGCATTCTGCCTGAAATACCGTGTTGTGGGCCCCCAGAGGTTTGGCTATGTGGATGTTGAGATCCTCCGAGAAGACTCCAGCGCCAGTGCCAGTACCTGTTTTAGATCCATCCGTGAAGATCCGCAGTTCCGCAGGATTTAATCCCTCGCAGCGGTGATCCTCATGGAGCTGGATTTTATATTTTCTATTGGCTATTCTAACCATCGAAAATTCTATGGCCCGAAAATTGAACTTTGATGATGTCATTAACACTTTTGCTGAAAAAAAAGTCCGAAGAAAGGAATTTTAATAATTAAAATTGTGTACATAAACCACAATAATTGTGATTTCAGTTCAAGTACTTTAGCTAAGGTACCTTTAATACAAAGTGAATCAAGTACTGAATTATAAGTATAAAGTTAGTAAAGCTACAATAGTATATTATGATACAAGTGAGCTAAGTTGCTCATTATACACGAGGCTGTGGGTTGCAGCCCGAGCCGTAGGCGAGGGCGTAAATCAGCCGAGTGTCTAGTGAGCAAGTTGCTCACGAGTTTCATACGCACTTTTTCAACACACTTGCGAGGAAAAAACAAACATGCAGCAAAAAATACTATAAAAACATAATATGAAAATTATGGGAAATGGCGCGCAAGTTTTTTTTTTTTGCACGCGCCCTATGTAAGGTGATTGATTACTTATAGCCATACAGCCTACTTCAAAATCATAATTTTAGTCTTACAATACAAATTAATTTTACATAATATAACAAATTATTGTGAATTAAATTATTTGATAAAAATAAATGTTTTTTCGTCTTAATTATGGACACATTAATCATTTATTCCAAAAGAGTAAAAGGATTTTCAGCGGCATAGAACCACTTTGTTGTTACAAAAAAAAAAAACTGTATTACCCGGTAAAATTGAAAATTCTCTGTTTATTCGCATATTATTAGCAGTTAGGTACTAACTTAACTTTGTAGGGATAATTCCATTATGCACTAGTGTGTAATATCACTATGCACGTGTGAGTAATAGTTTGGTTTATGGCCATAAGAGCGATGTAATAAGGCTCACTTTACGAGCAAGTGTGTTGAAAACTTTATAATTATATAAGGTGTATACAAATTGTATTATGTACCTACTTAACGTAATGATTTATTATTAAACTCTTACAAGTAAAAGTGGGTAAGTAGGGGTGGGTGGTAAGTAGGTATTATAAAATAAAAAATAGGTACTATTATTGTTGGTTCAGCTTCTTTATATTGGGGGGCCCATCCGATGAATTTGCCACGGGCCTCGAACGGTATAGTTACGCTACTGTGCCCAGTGTTAATGTGTCAAAGTGTAATGTCAAGTAATTTGTTAGACTCAGTGTATCTGTTTGAAAAGAGTAACCATGGAGTTTCTTGCCGGTTCTTCTCCATGGAAACTACCATGCCGAACCGTGCAATGTGAAATAAAATAGTGTATCGCATCCAGTGTGCTTTCATAGCACGAAACCCGTCTTCTGCCCACATAAGCTCGAGCCTAGCGAAATAAAATCCTGACAACCCGACATATATTATATCTAAGGATTTTGTATTTGGTACAATAAAGTTATATCAATTGCTATAGTTCAACTTTAACGTTCATGAAATGCACTATCATCGTGAATTTTTCCAGATTTTTAAGGCTACCAGTTTAGCTTTTAGAGGGGGGGGACTCTACTGGAACAAAAATTTGCACTTTAAAAGTTTAATATTTCGTAAATGGAGCATTAAATCGAAAAGTAGTATTAGCAACCCTAAAAGACCTATTCAACAATACCCCACATGATGGGGTAGACGACAAAACAAAGCAAAAATCATCCCCACATCACATCACATCACACAGGGGAACTAACCAAAAAATATATATTTTCCAAAAAAATATTTTACCACTTTGTCGGCGTTATTTTACAGTTTTCTAATACTAACTGTCTCATAACAATACCTAGGACAGACCGGTTCCTTGTAGTCAGGACTACGGAACCCTAAAAAGTTATAATAGCAAAACGTACTCAAGATTAGTCTACATGACGCTGCTTTGTAAATCTACATTGACTACATACATGTCCATGCATTCAATTTTAGCAGTTTAACATCGTGAAACGATAGATGGTGTTGTTAGTTTCACTTCATTTTCTGAATCGAAGAAAGATAAGATAAAGAAGATTAAGATTTTCCGTGAAAGATTGACCGTCGCCCGTGTTAGTTGCCCAAGTTTTGGTTTATTACCGACGAAACGAAAGAAGAAAGTTCTCAATTCGAAGCGTTTAGTATACTAGCTGTTGCTAGCGGCTTCGCTCGCGTGCAGTTTGGTAACTGTCCCACAGAATCATATTAAAGGGATTAAATATCAAATCCAGGTTTTAAATTATTTTGCCAAATTTCATAATCATCACAATTTATTATTACCATCACAATCACCATCACTATCACAACCACCATCATTATCACAATCATTAACACAATCACCATCACTATCACAATCACCATCACCATCACAATCACCATCAAAATCACTATCACAATCACCATCATCGTTGTCACAATCATTACCATCTTAATCACAATCACCATTATCTCAATCATTATCATCGTTATCACAATCACCATCGCTATCACCATCACAATCACCGTCACTATCACTATTACTATCACCATCACCATCACCATCACAATCACCATCAAAATCACTGTCACAATCACCGTCATCGTTATCACAATCATTACCATCTTAATCACAATCACCATTATCACAATCATTATCATCGTTATCACAATAATTATCATCGTAATCTCAATCATTTTCATCTTAATCACAATCACCATCGCTATCACCATCACTATCACAATCACTATCACAATCACCATCACCATCACAATCACCGTTAAAATCACTATCACAATCACTATCATCGTTATCACAATCATTATCATCTTAATCACAATCACCATTATCACAATCATCATCGTAATCTCAATCATTTTCATCTTAATCACAATCACCATCGCTATCACCATCACTATCACAATCACAATCACCATCACCATCACAATCACCGTTAAAATCACTATCACAATCACTATCATCGTTATCACAATCATTATCATCTTAATCACAATCACCATTATCACAATCATCATCGTTATCACAATCATCACAATAAATCAACAATAACCCTGTATAGAAGTCGAATTCGCCATCTTCTGGATCTCAAAATAAATGCCATTTTCGTAGTCAGCACCACTAATATTCGCGGTATCGACACCCATATTGATTTTTAGACATTTCAACCCCATCGCACCCCAACAGGGAATGCTGGTATTTCAGGTCCACCACATTAAATCTTAAAATCTTTTTGTAATACACCCGACCCAATTTACCATACAAACAATACCTATGTTGAATTTCAGGCATTGTTACCTCATTTCTCCCTTTAGGGGTTGAATTCTGAAAATACCTGAAACACAAATGTTAACTCATTTATCGATAGGAGTAGGTACTCCTGTTAAGTTTCGAATAAAGTAGTCTAACTTATCTTATTTCCCCATGTAATTTTTGGACCCCCGTTTCAACCCCATAAGGGGTGAATTTTGAAAAATCCTTTCTATATGCACCTCTAAACCTCATAAAGAACTTATGTGTCAAATTTGGAATCTCTATAGACTCAGCGGCGCGGCACGGCTGTGCATTGATTTTTATACTTTGCCACCCCATTTCCCCCTCTTAGTGGTTGAGTTCTGAAAAAACCTGACACCCGTTTCTACTCATTTATCAATAGGAGCACTCCTGTGAAGTTTCGAATAAAATAGTCTAACTAATCTTGTTTCCCCATACAAAGTTTGGGGCCTCGTTTAACCCCCCTTAGGGGGTGAATTTTGAAAAATCCTTTGTTAGTGCTCTCCTAGATCACATAAGGAACCTATTTGCCAAATTTGGAATCTGTAGACCCAGCGGTTTGGGCTGTGCGTTGATAGATGAGTCAGTCAGTCAGTCAGTTTCTTCTTTTATATATTTAGAAGATTAAATTATTTTATGGATTGACCACGTTTAACTATTTACGGAGAAGGACGATATTCATGATTCTTTTTTGTGTGAAGCGTATTCTTAAAGACGTCCCATTTAAAATTGGAAAAATCATGTTTTGCTGTCATCGAGTGTCTCTAGATGAAGACGACCTAAGGCTGTCGAGGGAAGCTATTATTTGGAAAAACATAAGTAGAATAATTTAGTGATTACCATTTTGAGTCTATAAGTACTAATATTATAAAGACTGAAGAGACTGTTTGGTTGGTTGAACGCGCTAATTTCAGGAACTCCTGGTTTGAATTGAAAATAAATTTAGTATTGGATAGATAATTAAATTTTAACAGCAAAAGTATGGTAACACCGCGACGATTATCCAAACACAAGTTAAATTGCCGAGAATCCAGCTGCCTGAGTTTAATGGTAATTACGATGATTGGCCCACTTATCATGACTTGTTTATATCATTAGTACAACACGTCGCTAAGTTGGGTACAGAAGTTGCAATATCTGAAGTCAAGTATCAACGGTGAGGCTGAAGCCTTGCTGAAACATATAAAGGTCACACATACATCACATCGTAGAATTTAATCTATTATCTCGGTGTGAAGATTTTAAGATTTCACTGAAGACATACGCCATACCAAAAAACATAACCTCTCCAACTTACCACCCAGAAATTTCACCCACAAAATCGCTGACTGGACGCATTTACAAGGCCTTACCCTGGCAGACCCAAGTTATAATCAACCAGGGCGAGTGTATCTTTTGTTAGGTGTTTAAATCTATGACATCATTCTGGAGAGCGGTATAGTTAAAGGTCCATAGGCTCTCCGAGTGCACTAGATACACGCCTAGGATGGATTCTTTTTGGAAGGGTTGAAGTAAACACTTCTACGGAAGATATTACTGTCATGCATCAACATATTGACATGGAAAAAATGTTTACATCTTTTTGGGAAGTAGAAGATGACAGTAAAAAGAAACTAATAGCAGAAGAAGAAACTTGTGAGAAAAAATACAAAGAAACATACAAGCGAAACGTCGAAGGAAGATATGTGGTAAAATTGCAACTTAAAACGACAAAACCAAAGTCAAGAGAAGGTTAAACTAGAGATATACAATGATATTATATAGTAAAAAGTGGTAGATATCGCACTAGCACGCACAAATTGTTGAGGACAAAGTGACACAATTGTTGCACTTTGATTTAGTCGGGTTATAACAGCGAGCGAGGTAACGTGAGTGCGCGGCGTAACAAAAATGCCAAGTTGTGTATTCCGAAAGTGCAAAAACTATGGTGCCAAGAAAAATAAAGAGTTGTGGAGTGACATACCTTAAGTAAGTATAATAAAATATATCAATTTTGTATTTTTTTCACGAATTATTCCTCATTTTTAAATAAATTTCGTATTATTGACATGATGGTTCGAAAAGGATAGAGAATAGGATGGCAATCTGCAGCGTGACAGAGACAAATAGCATCTGTCATAGGTGGTCATAGATTAATCAAACAAAAGCGAAATGGTAGGCACAATATATAGCGTTGCGGTTTCAATTTTTTATGATTAAAATTATATAGAATGAGATTAGTAATAGCGGGCTGTCATATATTTTATTAGTAAAATTGGAATGTACGTAGTAATGTACCTAGATAAAACATATTTTCCCATAATGTTTTACTATTTTACAGATTTCCAAGTGATGAGTTAATAAAAAATAAATGGGTTAGCATAGTTAAGGCGGAAAGAAGTGAACCTGACTGGATGCCTAGTAAATGTAGCACAATTTGTTCGGCACATTTTAAAGAAGATGATAAATATATGACTCCAAAAGGACTCAAGCGTCAAATTATTTAGTGTTCATTTTTTTATAGGGACTAATAACATTATGAACCATAGGAACACCTTGTTAAGACGTCGTAAATACAGACATGCTTGTTTTCCTTTTAATAAATAGAATTCAATTTTGTTTGTTGTTTTATTTAAAACATCATTCATTACCAATATAAGAAATATACCACTAATGTCACAGGCGCTTGTGTTGAAGTATATTATTAATTATTCAAAATCCTACACATTTATTTCATTTTTATGAAAGTCGCCAACGTAACTAACAGCTACTACGTACTGCGAATATAAATTAACTATTAAATATTCGATGGTATCTAAAATATAATGTAAGTATATTGTAAAAAGATTAATTTTCCTTCGCAGTAGCTGTACATTGGCACGGTAATATTATAATACAGTACTCCAACTTCATACAAACGGACGAAAAGCGAGCTATACCTACGCGCCTCGATCTCGGGGTGCGCTCGGGGCGCAGACAGTCACGGCTGTACCACGTGTCGAACGGACGGTGTGTTGTTTTTTTAACAATAACCCCGCGATTTTTTCTCTAAACATCAGTTAATATGACGAGTAGGAAATATTGTGAGTTGGAAATTACCTGGAAACTCTGAAAGGTAAGACTATAAAATAATTTTACTTAGGTGCTAGTAGGTGGTACATAATGTGTCTTTTTAATGGATAAGTATTTCCTTTTATCTCACGAAAAAAAAGGTGTTTGAATTAATAAAACTCGTCTCAATAACTTTCCGTTAATCTATTCGCTTGAATAGACTAACGGAAAGTTATTGAGACGAGTGAAATAGGTAAGTTATATGCGGTTCTGAATGAATCATGATACGGTAGGTACCTACCTACTTACGCTTGTGTTAAAACTTCGGTGCATGTGTGTTTTGTTAGTTTGCATAATTCAAAGTAAAGACGTGGTATTTTATTATTAATAATATTTGTTTTTTATCTGTGTTAAAAAAAAAGATATTTACAATCACAAAACTAAATAGAAACAGAAAGTAGGCAAATGTAATTAAAATGCTGGAGACGGGCAGCCCTAACGCATGTTTACGTACCGCGCGGCTGTAGGCATTTATTTCTATCATGCGGCCGAGTTACCCTACTGTATTATAATATTACCGTGACAACTGGTAACTGTCATAAAAATAATAAATAATAATTATACCAAGCGTGCACCCCACGCGCTTGCCTATTGTTATATTCAATGTCTCTTCTGTGGTGAATCGACAAACTCTATGATACTCTCGTGTACTTCAAGCGCAACACACTAAAACTAGCTATCTCTTTCTATCTTATACGTTCCGTATTATCTATCGCTGTCGTAGTTTTAAATTACTGTATACATATAGGTTAGTAATTATAATAACAACGCAACGATATCTGAACGCCATTCAGTATGAACATGGCGTATCTTTCTTTATAATATCATTGGAGATATAGCATTGAAAAGATACATGCAACTTGAAGATGTTAGCAGCGGTGGCCCAGTAGTGGCGGCCCCGACTTACGAACAGTAAGTCGTAGGTTCAAACCCAGGCAGGCGCATTACTTTGTGTAATTTATTTCATCATCGCTGGTCTCAAAATGGTAAAGAAAAACATCGTGAGGAAACCGGCATGTCTTAGAACCAAAAAAATTTCGAAGACATGTGACATCTACCAATGCGCACTGGGACAGCGTGGTGGATTATAGCGCATTCCCTCTCAGAGGAGGCCTGTGTCCCAGCAGTGGGAACATAAATAGGCTGATGATGATGATGCAACTGAAAAACGCTTTGAGGAAGATACAGAGTTGAAGACGGAATTCACAAAAGTAATGAAAGTGTATATTGATCTGAAACACATGAAACTAGTTCCAATAAACGAGATAGATCATCAGCAGTATACTTACCACACCATCCAGTCCTGAAAGAAACGAGTGAAACAACGAAGGTTAGAATCACATATCTCTGAATGTTGAACTACTGTTAGGACCTCAGCTACAGCAAGACATAGAAAAAAGGTATAGACGCAGGAAGACATAGACTACCAGCGTATTCTTTGGCGTCAGCATGAAACAGAATCCATCAAAGATTATCGTCTGCTACGAGTCACATTCGGTACTGCTTCTGCTCCTTACCTTGCTGTGAAAACGCTGCAACAACTAGCAGAAGATGAAGGTAAAGGAGTCCGTGTAACACTGGTCAGTTTCCCTCACTCGTCAGTATATTTAATTCGACAGTTTCGTTGATTCGTCACTTTCGCTGATTGGACATTTGTGTGAATTCGACAGTTGCGTCAACTTGACAGTTTCCATAATTTGCCAGTTTATTATACAGTAGCAATTTCTGAAGCAATTTAAGGCTGAACAGCGTAGTAATCAAGTTAAAATAGATATGAAGGTGCATGGTACTGTCAGAACACTAGGTTTATCCTGGAAAATGGGTAAGGACACTATTCATTATCATCTTAATTACGCCCTCATGACTGGAGGCGTGCCCGAAATAAAGATTTTGGCTGATGTTCACCGGCTATTCAATCCGCTGGGATGGCTGGCTCCAGCTATAGTTCCTGCAAAAATGTTAATCCACAGTTTGTGGCCCAAGCACACTGCCTGGGATGACGAAATAGACCCTGAAACAGAAAAAGAATGGATTAATATAAGAGAAAGCTTATCACATTTGATAGTAGGTGAACTGCAGCGATGCTGGTTAAAATGCACAAATGAAAACATGAAGGACGCTTCTTTCTGTATACGATTACTGTGATGCTTCTAAAAAGCATATGGAACTGTAGCTTACCTGAGGGTGCTAGGAGAAGACTATCAATACAAAACGACCATGCCAAATCCAGAATTGCGCCTGTTAAACCAATGTCAATAATACGACTGTAGTTGTGTGGTGCATTATTACTTTCAAAATAAATTATTAAAGCAAATAAGCGAGGCCATGCATATTCCTACTAATCAAATATTTTCATGGAGAGACTCGAAAATCGTTTTATCTTGGTTATTTGCAATGTGTAAATTAGTTCAACGTTACAATTTGGTTTTTGATTTGTTTAAAAGAACTTAAAGCTCTTTTGGTGGGCGGTATGTTATGAAGTATTATATACCAGCTGTATATTTATTTGTGATGTTTACGTCAATCCTTTAACAAAATGCATGTCTCATAGCCTAAGTTAGTAAGAAATAAATATTTGAAGCAAACACACGTCTTCATCATTCTGGTTTCTGTGCCAATCTAAAGTGACCCTTAACGCGCTAAACAACCACACTCCCTCTAACCCTCTCTCTCTCTCCTCATCTTATGTGAATCAGACGAAGTTGCGCGGGTCAGCTAGTTGTTAATAAAATCCGATTTAATTTCACGCGGGGTATTGAATTATAATAAGAAGTTTCGACTGATAAGCTACAGTGAACCTACGTTTATTTAGTGTTCTAAATATGTTGTTGATAAGACTGTTTACAACAGAGAACAGGGAACGTGGGTCGCCTCTACAAGATATTACAAGTAACACGGGTCCAATATATTATGTTAATATCGCGCCGTGGCTTAACAGTAATCTTGTGAACAGAAATGGGAAATGGCCACTGTAGCAACGCTTAGTCGTCGCGCATAGCTGAGCTCTCGGTGTGGGCCGGCCTGACATGGTGAGTGCAGCATTCTCTGGAGCTAGCGGCACGTCCCGGCTGGGAGCTGGGGTAGCTCCATAGCTGAGCTTTTGGTGTGGGCCGGCCTGACACGGTGAGTGCAGCACTCTCTGGAGCTAGCGGCACGTCCCGGCCGGGAGCTGGGGTAGCTCCATAGCTGAGCTCTCGGTGTGGGCCGGCCTTTTTTTTTTTTTTTTTCGGATGGGAAATCTTCAAATAACTCCTCCCGCTCTGGGCGGAGCAGGAGGGAGTGTCAGACTTTTACTGACTAAAACCCATCCATGTTCCTTCATGGCCCTTTGTGTTCCGGGGCCACGGTATCTCTTTCGAACAGTCCCGCCACCACGGCAGGCATCGGTCCTTACGGACCCCTTCCTTTTTGCTGACTCTCTTTGAGGCGCGCGTGGAACACGAACGCGTCGTCGACACGGCCTGTCGTCATGAGACGGACGGACGGCGAGCTAGCCCATAGCCCACCGTCCACAGGCCCGCGGCTACGGTGGCCGGGGGCCACGTGGTGGTAGCTCCCGACGCCCGGGGCGTCTCCCGCGGCGGCCGGGACGTTGAGAGGTTCGCTCCCTCTCACGTTCCGCCACCTCCTTCTCTAGCATTACTGCTTCGCAGAAGGAGATGACGGCGTCCCATTTCGTCTCGCTCCGGACCATAGCTTGCACCAGGGCCGGACGCGAGAGGTCGCCGCCGCCAATCGCCGCGTGTGGGCCGGCCTGACACGGTGAGTGCAGCACTCTCTGGAGCTAGCCGCACGTCCCAGCCGGGAGCTGGGGTAGCTCCATAGCTGAGCTTTCGGTGTGGGCCGGTCTGACATGGTGAGTGCAGCATTCTCTGGAGCTGCTGCTCTTGTGCTGATGGATGGATAGTACGGGGGTCCTGGAGGTGTTTAAAGTAAAAATCTTACAATAAAAACTTGAATTAGTAAGAAATTAAAGTGAACCTTTTAATATTCAATTATTCAATGAAGTCCCTACCTATATAGAAACGTTCAAGGGAATTAAATATAAAACTTCATCCAATTTTGGAATTTTTAAGTGTCTTTAGTGAATACCTTTCAGTGTATTTCAGCGCAAGAATTTAATGAATTTCATTATCTTGCCAACTTACTAGATTTTGGTTTTTTATCGAAATTCAAAAGATCTTAGACGAATGAAACGAAAGAAAAGACACATGAACATTGTCCAACAATGTTAATAAACGCGAGAAATCAGATAATGTGAACACGCAGTGATGTATGGCATATATAGGTACTATGGCGGCGAGAACGTTGGGAACCATACAAAGTTGGTTAATTATGTAATATATTTTTATCGTGGCCGATAAAAATTAGTGTCCGTCCTTAACGGGCGCCGACTTAGCGGCTTACCGCGCCGCACGCTTCAGCTTTAAAACGAGTTCAATATGGAAAGTTTCCTACTTTGTTAATATTGTTAAAATCTCTGCCAATTAATGCATAATATGGGGTGGCAGAAGGGCCGATCCTTAAACGTGAAATTTAATAATATCGCATGCAACACACATTAGAAAGAAAGAAAGAAAACATATTTATTTGGCTTAAGCCGCAAGTGTACACAACAAATTCAAAAGAAAAATAAAAAATAAACTTAAAACTACACAATAAAAAAAACTTAAAACTAAACAGAAAATAGAAACGAAATAATATTGTGTGTCTCACGGCTGCGCCAAATAGGCCCAGTTCAGCAAACTGCCGAGCAGCTAGTGCACGACGCTGGTTTTCAACTGGACCTGAGATGGTGATGTCACGGACATAAAACAGTTTTGTGTTGTGCGTGTTCTAATAAGATATGAGTGTATGTATGAATAGATACTTAAATAGAATAAATGTGTGTAAAATAATAACAAATAAACTACATATGAACAAAATATCGAGAAAAGTGCAAGATAAAACAAACAATTTAGGGTACATAAATAAAACTTGTTAAAAATACAGTGTGATGAATCCGTGCACTTCGTCGCTCAATACGCTGCAAGCAGTCAAGCGCGATGAACTGGTAATAAAAAATGAAAAAATAAAAAATATATAGTGACAAGTATCAATAGCAGATGACAATTGGCGATGGCAATTGTGTGGGTATAGATAGGTAGGGTAGTTTGTACATCATATAATTGAGACATTCAGTGCGACCATATCCAACTTCCGTTGCGATTCCATTAGATACTGCCGTAAACGTATTCTGAACGTGTGTATTGTGCTGATCATTCTAATCGGTGGTGGCAGGTTATTCCATATTTTGGACGCCGCATAGCGAAAGCTACCCCTGAAAGCTGCTGTGTTATGTGACTGAGTCGAGAGTCGTTGCGAGCATTGCCTTCTCCCACATTCGCGTCTACTAGTTAACCAACTTAGTTTATTGTATAGGTAGTCCGGTTTTTATATTTAACCACACCGAACAGGAGGCATGCCAAGTGTAGTTTACGTCTGGACTTCATTTTTAATGACATATGTTTGTTTAGAAAAGGTGTTACATGACCTCGCCGAGGGATGTTGTAGCAAAACCGCGCGCAAGCGTTTTGTACTCTTTGAATGAGTCGCTCTGTACGAGCTAATAGGCGCGGGCCGTACACTGTGTCGGCGTAGTTTAACCTAGATAGTACCAGGGTTTCCACAAGCCGTCCCTGTAGTGATTCCGATAAGTAAGACCTTATCTTATATAAAACCTTCAGGCGATAAAAACAGTTTCTGACAGAGTCTGCTATGTGTTTCTCAAAACGAAGGGCTTTGTCCATCGCAAGACCTAGGTTTCGCGCCTCATACACTCTCTCAATTGGTTCGCCCATTAGCTCCAAGTCAAAAGTCAAAGGCAGTCGGACCAGCTGTTGTCTTGTACCAAATACAATATATTTAGTTTTGGTAGGGTTCAGCGACAGGCAATTTTCCTCAGACCAAACGGCGATGCGTTAAAGATCGTCGTTAAGATCTTTAATGGCGCTGTCATACTCGTCTGGTCTGAAGGAAATATACAGTTGTACATCGTCGGCATATATATGGTACTTACATCTCCGGAGGCACCTTATTATGTCTGCACAGTACAAAATGAAAAGAATTGGACCCAAAATGGAACCCTGTGGAACTCCTCTCTCTACGAGAATAGGTGCCGATCTAAGAGTAGTGCCGTCACTCAAACGTAGGTCAACTAATTGTTGTCTATTACTTAGGTAGCTACGGAACCATTTTATAGCCTCAGGGTCGAAACCGTAGTATTTCAACTTCGACAATAACAATGAGATGTTTATAGCGTCAAATGCCCTGGAAAAATCTAGTAAAACCAGTATTGTGCACATTCCCTTATCCTGGGCAGATAATATGTTGTCAGTGACATCTAGTAAAGCAGTAGATGTACTGCGCTGCTTCCTAAACCCTGATTGTAAGTCAGGTAAAATGTTATTTTGTTCCAGGAACAGTGTAAGTTGGCGACTGACGATTTTCTCTAATACTTTCGATAAACATGGTAATATACTAATAGGACGTAAATCTTTTAAGGTTATTGGGTTCGAATTTTTTGGCAAGGGCCTAATGCAGGCAATTTTCCATTGGTTAGGGAATGTGGACGTCACGATGGAGCGGTTTATTAAATCTGTTAAAACATTCAACGTATGCGGCAAAGTCATATTAATCATGTCCAGGTTAATGTTGTCGTAGCCTTCAGCGTTACTTTTGAGACTAGCGATAGTGCGTGAGACAGTGTTCTGATCCACTGGAGCGATTGTAAAAATTGCTTCACCGTGGCTATGATTGTCATAGTAATTCATAAGCGATGCGCTTGCCACAGGGTTGCCGGGAACAATCAGAAAATTACTATTAATTAGGTCAGGATCTGTAAAATGCGACGGAAAGTCTTGTCTAGGTTTAAACGGTAATAAGGTGGATTTCAGATTTTTCCAAAGCAATTTGGGGTTTTTTATTTTAGTGTTAATATTATGTTTGAAATACGCGGTCTTTTCATTGTACAGAGAACTAGTCACTAAGTGCTTCAAGTCTTTGTAGTATTTCCTTTTGGAATCTGACTTCGTTTTCCTATATGTATTAAGTGATTCGTCACGTAAACGCATCATAATTTTGATTGTGTCTGTTATCCACGGATACGATTTTTCTTTTACTGTAAATGATTTGATAGGTGCGTGAACATCAAACAAGGAAGTTATAAGGGAGTTATATACATGTACCATATCATTAACGGAGTCGAGCGTTACAATAGTACCAATGTTTAATGACAATAAGTCCATGTTAAATGTTTCCGTGCATACATTCTTAAGAGGCCGATATTTTACCACGAACGGTTTGAATTTATCACGCTTAATATCAAATTCACTAACTACAATGGAATGACCGTTGAGTGAACCGAAAGATTCTACCGCAGTGTATCTTGCTTTCAAGTCAGTACACAGGAGATCGATGAGTGTTTCACTGGATGCTGTGTGGTGAGTAGGGCTTTTGACCAGCTGTGTAAGATTAACATCAGATTAACATCATCATTACAGTATAGGAGAAATGTATGATAGAGTAGTTTTTAATTAATTTCCGACATGAGGAATATTCCTCTCCCGCAGATCATTCGATGTGCCACTCTGTATGAAGTGAACCCTCTGTGCATATAACATTCCGTGTTGTAACCAACGGGGTTGTCGCCTTTGAGTGCAGCTGAGCTAGTAATTAGTTAAGTTGGTAATGTGTCGAGAGGTGTCAGTTAAGCGGTAGTTTAATCCGCGCGTCAAGTTACCGCCAGTCGCCACCGTGCGTCGTACGGACGGTAAGTTGGCGGGTGTTAAGTGGTGTCACTCCGCAATGAGGGTAGCGCGGTTAACCGGAGTGATGCCCGTGACGGTCGGGTGACGAGCGGGTAGCTCAGTTAAGTGTCGCTCGACAAGTTGCCAGGTTAGCTCTGAGCGAGGATGTGTTCTTATTGTGGATAGGCTCACGTATAATGAATACCTTTACAAATAGATAAGAGGTTAACCGACTCGCTTATAAAGTAGTGAACCACGAATTAAGGTATCGAGATTTTTACTAACTTTCATTATTGTTTATATCAATACGCTCCAAAGCTACTAAATAAACTAATCATAAGAAGTTTAGAAAAAAATTAGGTATAAATGAGGTGAGCGTGTAAATGAGCCCATCCCCTAGGCCTCATCTAAGCGTTTTGTACATTATACACACCTGGTCAGCTGGTAACATTGAGCAAAACCAGCTGTTGGCTTTTTGTAAAAAAAATCTGAAAATTTGAAACTTTAATATCTCTGTAACCAGAAAGTTCCCAAGTACGGTTCAGTATAAAGTTCTCAGGTACGGCCCAGTGTAAAGTTCCCAGGGACGGTCCAGTATATAGTTCCCAGGTACGGTCCAGTATAAAGTTCCCAGGTACGGTCATGTATAAAAATGTTTTTGTGTTCAGTAGACAATAATATTTCGTCAGTTTACAATATCACTAGACAGATTATAATCTAACGGTTTTTACAATGTGACGCTGACAAAGAGCACGAGGTCCTTCGTGAAACACGGCCTTATTCCTTCCTCAAGTACGCGCACATGTGAGACGTTCAGTACTTCTTGCACCCGCAACCCGTGTAACGTTGTGGGAGATATGCAATGTGAGTATTATAGTTATTCTTGGAACGAGGAACTTTCAATGAGGAATGTTTTCTCGAGTCGTTTACCAGTTTGATCTTTTTTGAGCTTGTTACGTTAAGATAAGATAAGATTAGATATGTTTATTTCTGAGCATATGGTACATTAAGATCTTAATAATAGACAGTTTCACATATACTACCGTTGCCGGTGTAGAAATATTAAAATCAACTTACAAAGCTCTATGTCGTAACAATGCAAAGTCCCCATTAACATACATTTTATTAGTTGACATGAAATTGTTTTTTTATACAATGTCAAGTTATAAAAACACAATTTTTATTTATAAATGAAATGTCAAAAATTACTAGTTATACAATGAATGTCAAATGATTTAGAATAAAAATAAAAAGAAAACAACAATACGAGACAATGGGTGACAAAAATAATATCAAAATTTATAATTTAAAAACTCATTAACCGAATAAAAGCAGTTGTCTAAAAGCCAGGTAAATATTGCTTTCCTGAATTTATTAGTGGGCAGCACTCTGATACGTGGGGGTAATTTATTAAATATTTTAATCGCCATGCAATTGGAATTCCTGCTATATAAATGTAGTCTCTGGCTAGGTGCAAGTAATTTATTTGGGCTTCTGCTTTTCACTCTTTTAGAAATGTGTTCATATAACGGAAACATGTGTGAATACCTTTTAACAAATATACAAATCTCAAAAATATATAGGCAAATAAAAAATATATAGGAGTTCAAAAATAAAATATATAGGCGTTCTTGATACATCGAGGAAATCTTATCGCGACACTAGGCAGAGTGTTAGGCCAAGTTCGCAAAACAAAAGATAACCAACACAGTTACTTTCCCAGGTAGTCAAGTTTGCATTTTTGCAAGTTTCCTCGCGTACACCAGTTCAGTACTATGCACTTTATAAAAAATTCTTCATTCGTTTGATTATAGTTAGCAGTAGCAAGGAATGTTACTGTTTTCATCATAATTCAAGACGGTATTTGTGAAGCCATAATTATTAAAGTCCAGGGAAATTGAAACAATTATTTGTCAGGATATCACTCACAATTTATTAAGTTTCTATAAAATCACTTCACACTTGTATACAGCCCAACGGTTCGACATCGACTGACTAACGATCGTGCGCACTACTTCCCACCCCATGTTATCTTTTACCGAAAACAGCCTAGGTTGACATTTATAATAAAACGTTATGATACGACTGGAAGTAGTGCGTGCGATAACACTTAATTTGTATTATTAATGAAAACAGTATATTACACACACAGTTTATTACAGTATATTGTTATTTAATTTAAATACAGATAATAATTTAAACTTATAATGAATGTCTATGATTGATCAAATTAAATATCCATAAAACCGGCCAAGTGCGAGTCGGACTCGAGCTCTTGGATCCGACAAAGCGGCCATTCCCACTCTTCGGCAAATCCGTCTTTTTATCACGTAAACCTTAACGTTATAAAGGGTTACTTCTAGGTTCCACTGATCTTAGATCCTTTTTAAAATTAAAGTGGAAGTAATTTTTAAAACTGTAATTGAAACGTTTGGGAGTTTATTAAGTTCAGTTGAAAAAAATAATGGGCAGTTATTTTATTTTTGGGTGGTTGGTAAATTAGTGCGATAAAGCATGAACAGTAATTTAAAAAATAACAATTGGCCGGTTAACCAGCCAATTGTTTTTAAAAATGTTGGATTGGCAGTTGGATAAATATTTCGGCGACAATAGAACAAACGGAGTGAGCTCGGGATTTGAGGCACCCCGACTCGCACGGGTTAGGTTTGAAGGGAATAGCGCCATCCTCTTCCTGTTAGGTTACTTTAAACCCTGCAGGCAGAAATAGGAGGATACGCTGACTACCGACTAATTACGATTTGTTAACCACTCACACGTACCTGCTCGTTTTGTTATTTTCCTGCTTAATATTTATTCAATTACTCATTCCATTATTTTTATGACTCATTTTTTTTACTTTACTGCTAAGTTATAACTTCCGAACTGGTTAATAAATACATATACAAGTGCCTTTCGGCTTCGTTAAGAGGTGTTTTACACCCTTTAGAGAATTTGCTATGTCAAAAACAGTTAAACTATTATATTTTAAGTGTGCTACAATATCACATTGGGTCTAGCCTGTAAGGATATTTGTATGTTTAGCGAGTAAATGAATAAATAAATAAATATTTTGTAATTTTTGACTTACTAAAACCACAATACAACAGCCATTTTAAATCAATGCCACATTTAAGTACCTACGTTTAGTTGGGATAACAGAATTCTTGTCTCATTAATTTCTAAGCAAATAAATTATATCTTATCTTATCATCTTGAAGATTTAAACTCTCGATACAGAATCGTCATAAAATTTAACCAGGATGAAACTCCACACTTTGCAGACTGCTGATTTAAGAAAGAAATAATGTATTATTTTAATGTGTATGGGTATTTGTGTGATTTAGGTAATAGTAAAAACATAGCTAAGACTTCGCTGAAAATCATTATGTGTTTTAATGAACGAAGCATTGTATTCAAATAATTTATTTGTTGTTCCCACATTTTAATAACGCCATCCGCCAGTGCTAGCACTCAGCACCTGATATCCAAGAGTATTTCTGATTTCTTCACAAATAAATCTGGAGCAACCTGGCTTCGGTAGGCGGGTAAGGGTAGGTAACGTGGCTATATCAATATTGCTAGATTGAAGGTTGAACCTTACACCTAAATACACTTTTTGTTGCTCTGACGAAATCATCGTATTGTCTGAACACAAAAGGGTTCAACAGAACATTGTGATTGTTTGTGTAAAGGTTGAGCTTTATAAAAATCCCTTAGATTGAACTGATACAATTCAGTTACATTCTGATTGGAAAGTTTAACTTTATATTTGTGGTATATTATAAATGTGGGTACTCGTCTGTAAAGGAATTTTGGGCAGTCATCGACCGGCCATTAAACGTGTAACGAACACTCCTTGTTTTATTCAAGTATTATCCAAAGATACTACAAATTGGCGACGAGGCGATCTTCACGTGAGCAAGAAAGTGATATTTTGACATAATTGGTGTTGAAAATAAAATGGCTCAAGAAAGAATGCTGTTTGGAGGACATATCACGTTTGACCACCGCGTGCAGGAATGGAACATCTTCAAAAGTCGTTTTACTCAGTTTTGTTTGGTGAACGATATCACAGACGACACCGACAAGGCACAAGTAAAGCGGAGATCCCTGATATTGACGTGTTTGGTGGAAGAAACGTACCGCGTCGTGAAGGATTTAGTTTTCCCGGAAGAACTCGAGACGTTAGAATTCAAAAGTCTAATATCTAAGCTAGACAGTCACTTTGCGTCTAAAAAGTGTACGTTTGCGGAGCGGTACAAATTTTATAAAGCGGAGCAACGTCCAGGAGAAGATTTGTCCGAATGGGCGTCGCGTGTACGTCATCTCGCTCAGTACTGCGGGTTTAAAACAGAACTCGAGTCAGCATTGCGGGATCGGTTTGTCCTCGGGTTAGAAAATATCAAGGAGAAAGAGAAGCTGTTCGCAGAAAGCATAGACACGCTGACATTTAATCGTGCATTGGAAATAGCGCAAAGTGTGAGATGTGCAAGGTTGGCGCTAAGGGAATCACACAGCAATGGCGCTGTCGCCGAGCCATCCGCGCTGCCAGCGGACCCGGCGCATTCCGTGTTCGCGTTAAATCAGCGCGGCGCAGGCAGTGCGCAGTGGCCAGACGCCGCGGGCCGCGCCGCCGCCGCGGAGATCTCGAAAGTCGGGAAGTGTTGCAGTGTGTGCGGATACAAGAACCATACTACGGATCAGTGTCGATTTATAAACTATGCGTGTAAAAAGTGTAATCAAAAGGGCCATTTAAAGCGTATGTGTAGAATTAAGGTGAAAAGTAGCAAGTTCTTAACAGCGGATGACGATGACTCATTGGAGGGTATTTATGAATTGTTTAACATAAAAAGTGTCAATGGCGAACCGATGCAACAATTAGTGTCGGTGGGTAGTACAATGCTTATGTGTGAAGTAGATAGCGGTAGCGCGGTGTCTGTTTTGCCAGCTGTTGTTTACAATTTGAATTTTAGGAATAAATACAATTTAACACATTTTTAGATCCCAACCTTGCTCATGGTGGCTCTAATTCCTCTTCCTCATCTACTGAATCATCAAACATGTCGTCCGATATCAATCGTATCACGGTGAACATTGAAGACATAGCCAACTTGCTTCGTAAATTAGATACATCGAAAGCGCCAGGCCCGGATAATATCTCATCCAAGCTTCTCGTACGTTGCGCTGCATCTATTGCACTTCCTATTTCAATTCTATTTAAAAAATCTTTAGATGCGTGTGTTGTTCCCAAACTTTGGAAATCGGCATTCATAACGCCTGTACATAAGAAAGGAGTCAAAACAGACATTGCTAATTATAGACCAATATCCAAATTGTGTATCATTGCCAAGGTTTTCGAAAGGATTATTTATAACCAGGTCTATTCTGCTCTGGAACAATCATTTAGTCCCTTCCAACACGGCTTTCTTAAAGGTAGATCCACTGTCACCAATCTTGTTTTGTTTAATAACTACATCACCGACGCAATGGATCATGGTAAACGAGTCGACGTAGTCTACACTGACTATAGTAAGTGTTTCGACAGAATAGACCACGTCATCCTAATAAGGAAGTTAGAGGGCATCGGTATACGCGGGGATTTACTCAGATGGTTTTCTTCTTACATAGAAAACAGGTCGCAAGCTGTGGTACTGAATAATTATATATCCAGCTGGGTTCCAGTCCCCAGCGGAGTACCCCAAGGTTCGTTGCTCGGTCCATTATTATTTATCATCTATGTAAATGACATCGACACTTGTCTGACCTCATCCAAATTACTGTGCTTTGCTGATGATATGAAAATTTATGCAACTATATCATCTACGGCGGACATGGTCGCATTTCAAACTGACTTGCAGCGTCTTGAAGTATACTGCCAAAAAAATAAGCTTGATCTCAATCCCAAAAAATGCTCAGTTGTAACGTATTCCCGTGGACGGTCAGTTCTAGCCACATCTTATACTCTTGGTGGTCATATATTACCCAGTTGTGGTAATATTCGTGATCTGGGGGTTCATCACGATTCCAAACTTATTTTTGATAAGCATGTTGATGCCATCGTCGCTAGAGCCTCAAAATCCCTTGGTTTCATAATGCGATTATCCAAGTACTTCACACAAGCTAAAACGTTAAAAATTCTATACTGCACTTTTGTTAGAAGCCACTTGGAATACGCATCTGAAATATGGAATCCATGCTATCACAAATATATCGACCGTATTGAGCGCGTACAAAAAAGATTTATAAAATTTTTATGCTATCATCAAAGGGTACCATATCAGTCCGGTAACTATCTCAGTCTGTGTAAAAAATATCATATCTTACCATTGGTTAATCGTCGTGAGATCTCTGACTGTATGTTTCTGTTGAAGACAATTCGAGGTGACATAAAGTGTTCTGATATTTTGTCTACTTTCTACTTTAATGTTCCAAGCAAATCCAAACGGTTTAATCCACCTTTACGGGTGCCATTTGCGAATACTAACTATAGACAAAATTCGTACATTGTGCGTGTAAGTAGGTATTTTAATAAGGTGTGTAAACAGTTCGACTTTGATCTTTCCGAAACAAGTGTGACCTCGGCAAAAAAGTGCTTAACAATGAATTTCTTTAAAGCATAACTTCTTTGTAAATTGGTTCTATTAATATTTTATTTTTTCTTAATTTAATTTTAACATCTTGGTTCTCAAGGTAAATAACCTGTCTTAATTATATTAATGTTTACATATTTTAAGTGACGATCTATTTGCATGTTTTCCTTAATATCTTTTGGCATTATTTGGTAGTGTGTATTATACTTTGTTCCACAGTATATTTATACCGGACAAGCTCTAGACGTGAAGACTTGTAATTGGCTGTCTGATTATCATACTGTTATTTATCACTATTGTATTTAGCTGTAAGTCTTCCAAAGTCTTTAAATAAATTAAATAAATTAAAAATTAAAGTCCAGTAATGCAGTGTTGAATTGCTATAATGGTAGTAAAATTTCACCGTTAGGTTGCCTAGCATTGCCTGTCACTTGTCTTATAAAGGTCGTACAGAAAATTTAAAGTTTTACGTTGTAGATACGGGGCAATGTAATAACAAACAACCTTCGCTGTTGGGTCGCGATTTCATTTCTAAGTTTAGTTTACAGCTATGTAGTGTTCCGTGTAATCACATTAAAAGTGTTGACCTTGGGACTTATTTGAAAGGAAAATACGCTCAATTGTTTACCGATGAGCTGGGTACGTTTAATAAGCACCAGGTTACGTTAAAAATAAAGCCGGACGCACAGTTGAAATTTTTTAAACCACGACCGGTTCCGTTAGCATTAAAACAAAAGGTAGAGAATGAATTGCACAGATTATTGGAATTAGGTATATTAGAGAAAGTCGAGCATTCGGAAGTAGCGACACCGATTGTACCAGTGTTACGACCTGACGGTAATATAAGGATTTGTGGTGACTACTCAGTGACACTGAACAAGTGGTTATATACGGATAGTTATCCTTTACCGCGTATTCAAGACCTATTCGCGAAACTTCATGGCGGAGTTCAATTTTCAAAACTAGATTTATCTAGGGCCTACAATCAGTTATTACTTGACGACACCAAAAAACTGACATGCATTAACACTCATAAAGGTTTATTTTGCTTTAATAGGTTAGTTTTCGGCTTGTCAACAGCTCCAAGCATATTTCAAAGAATATTAGAAGAAGTGCTTACGGGTATTGACGGAGTATGTATTTTCCTTGATGATATTTTAATTACGGCTGAAAATCAACAACGGCACCTTTTAAGGTTAGAAGAAGTGCTGAGTAGGCTTGAAAATTCAGGGTTTAGAGTTAAGGAAAATAAATGCGAATTATTTAAAGATTCCGTTGAGTACTTAGGATTTATTATTGATAAAAATGGGTTACGTAAATCAAATTCTAAGGTAGAAGCTATATTGACTAGTGAATCTCCTAAAAATGTAAGCGAATTAAAGTCATTCTTGGGCATGGTAAATTATTATAGGTCATTCGTTCGTGGAGCATCTAGCCTCATGGCCCCCCTACATTTACTTTTAAAAAAGGGTATTAAATGGAAGTGGGGTGAGGAACAGGCTCAGGTTTTTAATAAAATTAAACGCGAACTAGCTTCAGAACGCACCTTGGCACATTATAACCCCGAGCTGCCTACGATAGTGACGGCGGACGCGGGACCGCGCGGTCTCGGCGCGGTATTGTCGCACCGATACCCCGATGGCACGGAGCGCGTAGTCGCCTACGCTTCACGTTCTCTGACAAAAGCTGAATGTAATTATTCTCAGATACAGAAAGAGGCTGCGGCTATTGTGTTTTCTATAAAAAAATTTCATCACTACGTGTACGGTCGTGTTGTGCCTTTTACATTGCGTACAGATCACAAACCGCTTCTAACTATATTTGGCAGCAAAAAGGGTGTACCAGAGATAGCGGCAAACCGTCTGCAACGTTATGCGTTATTCTTGTCGGCATATAACTTTAACTTAGAATATGTTAAAAGTGAACAAAATGTTGCAGATTATTTATCTCGTTCGGTTGCCGAATACATTAAGTGTAATAATGAGGTGTTGGAAAATGACGACAAATCAATGTTTGTTAATCACATTACAGACAGCATATTAAAGCCGATTACACTTGAAGAGATTAAGCGGGAAACTGAACGCGATGAAACGTTATGCAAAATTATAGGTTTTGTTAAAAACGGTTGGCCAAAGAAGGTTGCTGATTTGCGAATTAAACCGTTTTACGCTTGTCGGTGTGATTTAAGTTATGAAAATGGGTGTTTGCTTAGGGGTTACAAATTGGTGATACCTTCTTTTTTTAGAGAACAGATTCTAGATATGCTACATATTCCTCATTTTGGAGTAGTAAAGACGAAAACGGAAGCAAGATCGCGTTTTTGGTGGCCAAATATTGATAAGCATATAGAAGAAAAGGTGGGTGTCTGTACTAAATGTAATTCGCTACGCAGCAACCCGCCTCGCGCTCCGCTTACTGTGTGGCCATACCCTGCGCGACCTTGGGAACGGGTGCATTTAGATATGTTCACGCTGATCGGCAAACAGTTTTTAATAGCAGTAGATGCGCACTCAAAGTGGGTAGAATGTTTTCCAATGACAAATACAGATAGTGAAGCTATTATTTCGAAATTGTCAGAAATGTTCAGCAGATTCGGAATAGTGCGTACCTTGGTCACAGACAATGGTAGAAATTTTTGTTCAAGTCAATTCGATAAATATTGTTTGACTAACGGCATTCAACATTTAACAACCGCTCCATATCATCCGGCATCAAATGGCCAGGCAGAAAATACAGTCAAAACCGTTAAACGGGGCTTAAAAATAATGTTAAATGAAAAATCAAATCCAAAACTAATACAACGCCAGCTTAATGAGTTTTTGTTTAATTATAGAAATTCAAAAAATTGTACGACAAGATTTTCACCGGCTCAGTTGTTGTTCGGTCGCTCATTACGCTGTAGGCTCGATTTGTTGCGAGTTTCGGATGCACATTCCAGAGGAATGAATCATACTAATAACGCATCAGCTGTGTCGCTTGCATCCGCTGCTAAGAATAATGTCGTTCAAAAACAGACCTTACAGCATAAACAATACGGAGGCAGTCGTAAAAGTGAATGGTTTTGTAATGATGAGGTATTAATTAAACATTTTTATAATAATGGGACAAAACATATATGGCTTCATGGTGTTGTAAGGCACAAAATCGGAAAGAGACTGTATGGTATATACGTGCCAGTGTTAAAAACTGTTTTAAGAAAACATTTAGACCATATTGTAAGCTATAAAGGGACAAAGTCGCAACCACTCGAGTTAGAGGACGTCGGCGACTTCATACAATTGGCATCAGTATTTGATCCCCCAGACACGCTCGCGGAATCTGACACCACGGCAAAGGTTGACTTAGAGGAAGAGGAGAGTGACAGTTCATTCTGTTCTGTTCCCGAGACTCCGTCTTCGGTTCCGCTGAATGACGAACATCAAACGGATCAGCCGTCAAATAAAAGTTTCGAAGAAGAAGACGAACAGGATGGCGGAAGGATCGAATCAATACCTTCGGAACTAGATATTCAACCTGTAAGCACGGGACCACAGAGTACATACCAGCGACCGGTCAGAGCTGTTAGGAAAAAAATTGTAAATTATAAATGTTAAGATTTTTAGTTTTATACATATATGTTTTAAATTATTGGTGGAGGGATTGTGGTATATTATAAATGTGGGTACTCGTCTGTAAAGGAATTTTGGGCAGTCATCGACCGGCCATTAAACGTGTAACGAACACTCCTTGTTTTATTCAAGTATTATCCAAAGATACTACAATATTATTTGTGGTTGTTGATCAATCAGCGTCATTTTATTTATTTATTTATTTATTGGCCTATCTACAATTGTTATACTGTTAATAATACAAGCAATATAATACAAGCATAGTGTACAATATGATGCGATAGACACAGCATGCAAAAAACAAAATAATATCAAAAATGAGATTACAATAGTAGTGCAGAAATAACACTTTCAACAACAGTGGGTAGTTTTAGAAACACAGTAAATACAAAGATGACAAAGGAAAAAGAAAAAAGTCATTATGGTGAGTAGTTTTGATGGACCTGGCGCTTGAACTTCTGAAGTGTTGTGGAAAAAATATCTATTGATTCATCGCAATTATTAAGAAGCCTGCAAATTCTGGGGATGGGGGAGGTGGATCCTGACACAGTTTTGCGGAATGGGGGACGTAATAGTTTTATAGGGTGACGCGGATATTTGTGGGTTAGATTAAAATTAAACTTACTTAACAACTGGGGGCAGTCTATTTTACTCTGAAGTATATTAAAAAAGAAAAATTAAATCTATATTATCTCTTCGTTTTTCAAGTGAAGTCATGCTAAATTTTTGAAGACGTTTTGCATAGCTCCGTATTTTTTTGCTTAATCCCGCAGAATAGGCAAGATGGTATAAAAATCTTTTTTGGATCCTCTCTAACCTAAGACTATGTGTTGCATAGTGGGGACGCCATACAACCGCGCAGTATTCCAATACAGTACGAACGAGACAATTAAAAAGATAAATCTTAGTTTTAGGCTTGCGAAAACATTTAGAGCATTACGTAACACAAAACCGAGTGTCTTTGAAGCTTTTTTTACAATGTTGTCCATGTGCGGAATAAAAGTTAATTTACGATCCAGAAGGACTCCTAACTCTGATCACATCAACTTTACTGAGGTGCGTACCATTTATACTGTAGTTAAAATCAATGAAGCTAGCCTTGCGAGTAAACGTAATTTGGGAACATTTTTCTACATTAAGTTGCATCTTATTATCCTTACACCAGTTTAAGAGTCTGTTCAAGTCATCCTGGAGTAATGTTCAATCGGCTAGAGAGTCGACAACTTGGACTATTTTCAAATCATCGGCGAATAAGAATGGCGTGAAGTTAAAGAAATAATAAGGAAGGTCGTTTACAAAGATAATAAATATTACAGGGCCCAGGTGGGAACCCTGCGGAACACCGGAGGTTATGATCATGGTTTCAGATTTATAGCCATTGGCCACGACATAAAAGGATCTATCCGTTAGGTAAGAGTGCAGCCACTTAAGAAGTGAACCAGCAAAGCCGTATGCAGCAAGTTTTTGAATCAGCACTTCATGGGAAACTTTGTCAAAAGCCTTGCTGAAATCCGTGTATATGGCGTCGACTTGCTAGTTCGAGTCAAGTGAAGCTGCAATAACCTCAACGAAAGCTACTAGATTACTGCAGGTGGATCTTGCTGCAGTAAAGCCATGCTGGTGGTCTGACAGATATTTCCTGAAATAGTTTTGTATGTCGGGGCATACTATTGCTTCAAAAACCTTGGCAAATGTCGGAAGGATAGATATAGGACGATAGTTTTCTACCAAATCATCAGCGCCTGATTTATGAATCGGTACCACTTTGGCCATCTTCCATTGCTTAGGGAAAATACCAGTGCTGAGAGATTTATTAAAAATCAAGCATAGGGGTGTTGCTAGTTGGTCAGCGCAAGTTGCAACAAAGTTGGGAGGAATTTCATCGCTGCCTGAACCTTTGGATATGTCTAAGCTTTTGAGATGTTTGGCTATTTTATCCTTTGGAATCTGTATCAAGGAAAAGCTGTCGGAGTTGCAGAGAAGGCTTTCAAAGAAAGGCGAAGTCATTACAATCAATAAAACTGAAATAGTGTTGTACTTATACAACTTTGTTGTAAAATAAGTATACATTTACAAACAAAAAGGACCTATGTAGTATAATATCAACTATCTGGGCTCTGTTTTATGAAGCCGACAGGTAACAGGTAGCCAGGACATAATTGTCATGGTGGAAAATTCACAAATATGTCGAATTGTCGCGACAATCCGTCATCTCTGTTTTATGAAACTTTATTATCGACAGCTGACAGGTGACAATTTGTCGTGAAAACTTGTCGAATCTGCTTTATACAAAATACAAAAAAAAAATTACATCTCAAACATAGTGTCATATCATATAAATTGAGGCAGCCCCAGTAAGTTACAACAGTACTTGTGTCGGGACTGTCTCGCTCTTCCCATAAGTGGTATCCTAATAATGAAAATGAAGTCTACGAATGAATAAAAATACAATAAAAAAGGAATAAAATAAAATAAATTATAGTTAATTAATTACTTACTTATGCAGCTCTCCTTGTGTTTTGTGCGTGCGTGTGTATTTGTGTGTGTGTGTGTGTGTGTATTTGTCTGTGTATTTGTGTGTGTTTGTGCGATATATAATCTAGATAATTATCCAGCATGTTAGCCTACCCTGATCAGAATGTTTTCTGTTTCTTCATATGTTAGAGATCTTAACCAATTACTTATTGTTCTTTTACAATCGTATAACCGCATGGGATATATTTCACACTTAAGATTCAGTTTATTGTAGATGTAGGTGGATTATGTAACATATTGACGTCTAGCAAATGCTGATCGCACCCCTAGAGAGTAGGCCACAATATCTCTGCACCTTCTGATGTGAGTATCTGGGTCAAAAGGAAGACATTTATGCAGGGTTAAGATTACATTTAGAACATAAAGCTTTCTTATTTAAAGCCAGTTGCTGACTTTATAGAGGTATGTTGTGGGGAACCTGAATGGTTTAAAACACATCACCTTGATAAGTGATCGCTGAGCTCTTTCCAGATCGAGGAATTTCATTTTGGAAGCTCCACCACATATCGGAATGCAGTAAGTTGTTACGGATTGCGCCAGAGCTATATAGATCTTGTTTATAAGTTGGGCGGACATAACATGACGTAAAGTTTTGAAGACCCAAATGAGCTTCCTGATTCTTTTCATGAGGATCCCAATGTGAGGGTGCCACGATAGTCTTTGGTCAACAAGTATGCCTAAACATTTTGTGGATCTGACTTGTTGTATATTCTGGCAGCCACAGTTACTTGTATAGATAGAGATGGAATAATTTGGTCAGACATGAATAGTAATGCCAAAGTCAGTTCCAGGTTGTGATCTTTGGCTTGGGAAAAACTAATTTTATTTGTTTTTTCCCAAGCCAAAGATCACGATTCAGAAGATCAGATTTTTTTGGTATAAAGGGTTCAAAGGTTTACTTTAAGCTAGGCAGCTATCTTAATCAGACCCTGTTTAGCGATAGTTTTCACAAGGTTCCATGAATTTCCCGATAAAACAACCGCAGTGTCGTCTGCGTAAGAGAAGATTTCCCCTTCAATGATCTGCATATTGCAAAGGCTGTTAATATAAATTTAAAAAAATGTCGGACCCAAAACACTCCCCTGTGGAACTCCGTAATAGACATCGCCCTCAACACTACACAAGTTACTAATCTTTACCATTTGCTGTCTACCTTTGAGATAGCTCTCTAAAAGGGAGAGAGGTGTGCCTCTTATACCTATGTTTTCTAATCTGTGCAGAAGGATCGGAATGGAAACGGTGTCAAAAGCTTTTTTCAGATCTAAGAAAACTGTAAAACATTTATGACCCGTATCCACTTTATCAACAATTTCAGCTGTCAAAGCCGAAATAAAGTCTTAAGTTGAACGTCCTCGTCTAAACCCATATTGTGCGTTTGATAGAATATTGAATTTCTGTAACTAATTGATTAGTCTCTTGTTTATAATTTTTTCTAAAAATTTTGAAATAGCTTGCAGAACGGATATGGGACGATAGTTGTTGACATCGTTTACGTCTAATCGCTTTAAACCTTTCGGGAAAACACCAGTTTTGAAACATAAGTTCGCTAACGGGCTTATGACTGGAACCACAAAATCCCTCGATTGTTTTAAATATTTTGTAGGGATACCATCCCAACCTGGTGCACTCTCAGAATCAAGATTCATTAAAATACAGTCTACTTCCTGTGGGTCAGTCTCTAACAACACAAACGAGGAAGCCCTAGAATCACTACAGCCGCTTGTTACAATTGGCATGCCAGTTTGAGCTACGATGTTTTATAAAACACACAATTGTCATGACGTCATGACATTTATGTAGAATTGTCCGACGATTGTGACAGGAGCGTTGCCCTCTGTCACGATATCATATTTTGAATGTTGAAGGCGTCAGAAAGTGGTTTAAAACGTTTATTCCAAAAAACCGGCCAAGTGCGAGTCGGACTCGCGCACAAAGGGTTCCGTACCATTATTTAAAAACATTAGACAAAACTGCAAAAAAATCACGTTTGTTGTATTGGAGCCCCCCTTAAATATTGATTTAATTCTGTTTTTAGTATTTGTTGTTATAGCGACAAACAGAAATACATCATCTGTGAAAATTTCAACTGTCTAGCTGTCACGGTTCATGAGATACAGCCTGGTGACAGACAGACGGACAGACGGACAGACGGACAGACGGACAGACAGCGAAGTCTTAGTAATAGGGTTCCGTACCCAAAGGGTAAAAACGGAACCCTATTACTAAGACTTTGCTGTCTGTCCGTCTAAAACCTCCGTCCGTAAAAAATGGTAATTACTTACATCGCAGTGAGAGTATTGATGACGAATATTTTGAACAAATACAAACGAGGAGGCGACGACGATCGTTTAAATTTTAAACGATTGAGAAAGAAAAAAATATTCTGCTTTTAAATTAAAAGCAGAATAATTTTTTCTTTCTCAATTACAGATTTTTGCTATAAAGAAAATTTTCGGGTACGTACGTAAAGCTACCGTAATCCTTATAAAAACACATGCCGTAAGTTGTTCTGCTATTTCTTTTCATTTTTTGACTTTTATGTCCAATATTCATCGCTAAACTTCCCAATGTATATTTTTATTTTCCTATATTAGGCCAAAATTGTAAGATTTTTATCAAACAAAAAAACGTTGTATTTCTAACAAACAATCAAAGTTCCACTAGTGATTGATTCATTCTTTTACTTTGTTAATATAATTTTCTGTTTTACCCTCATTAGCTTCATAAACAAAATTATTTGCAAAATAAATATATGTCAAAAGTCAACATAATTGTCACGACAATCCGTCGAATCATTCGACTATGGTTTTTTGACATATCTCGAGTTTCATAAAACGCGTTCTTAGATGACAAGTATGTCAAGATTTCACCTGTCGCGTTTTGACATATATGTCACGTTCATAAAACAGCCTAAGCGCGACAATTCTACAATTTTGTAAATTTTTGACATGTTTGTCGGATCGTCAGCTTCATAAAACAGGGCCCAGGTGTCCACGACACAAGCCTCGTTGCTTAGTGTGGCACTAGATGGCGCTGTGTGTAATGTCCAGCGATATTGATTTATGTATTTACTTGATTGTTATTTTAGCAGTGAAAATTGGAGTTAGCAGCAATTGTGCTTACCAATAATATATTTATGTTTAAAGATACTATACATTTACATTTGTACAGTACGAGTAGTACTTAATGTTAGTTTTTCAATCAAATAAATATTATTCTATTCATTGAGCCGACAACTGTTGCGACTAGGCTTTCGACTTGTATTAGTTGTAAAAGCACGATATAGGTACATATATATATATATTATTAAATAACATCGCATCTGGTCATGAGTACGGACGGGCGAATGAATAGAAAGCGCGCCAGTGGTGACATCACGCGACCTACTCCCCACCATGGCGGCTTTTACAGAGTCCTGATGTTAACACCTCGCAGCGAGGCGGACAGTCTGGGTCTGACCGCAGCGGAGTGAAGACGTCTTGAAACTGTACACGATTCATTGTGCCTAGTGTTAATGTGTGAAAGTGTAATATCAAGTTATTTGTTAGACTCAGTGTATCTGTTTGAAAAGAGTAACCATGGAGTTTCTTGCCGGTTTTTCTCCATGGAAACAACCTACCCGAACCGAGCAATGCGAAATAAAATAGTGTTTCGCATCCAGTGTGTTTTCATAGCACGAAACCCGTCTACAGCCCACATAAGCTCGAGCCTAGCGAAATAAAATCCTGACAAACTCCGACATCAGAATTGGGATTAAATCGTGCTAATGAAATCGTACGCGGGGACAGTGTCAATAATAATCAGTGTCAACTGTAAAACCGAAAAAAGTGCCGAAAAAGTTCGCGAAAAAAAAAACGGACAAGAAAAAAGGTAGACCGATTAATGTGCAAATAAACACCCACCCGCAATAACTTTAGTTTATCCGTAATCATGGTGCTTGCAACAGCGCCGAAATAAAACAGACTGTAAACAAGTGATATTTACCATGTGAAAAACGGGATACACGATGCCGGTTTTTTAGTGTTAATGACAATCAGTGACTGTTACTTTTTGAAACGCAAAACAAAGACTACGTATCGTTTAGACTTTGTATCGTTTACAAATTCTTGAAACCTAACCAGTGAATAGCAAGATAGTGTTGAGGTATGTCGTGAAACCAGTGTAAAGAATTGTTCAGTGCCAAATTCGTGTACGTTGTACGTCATTTACGTGAGTAGTGACAGACAAAAGAAAACTATGCGTATTGACGCCGGGAACTAGATACGTGAGAAGTTTTCATCGTAACCACCAATCAAGTGTCGCGCATGCGGCAAACAAGGACAAACAAGCGGATTTTCGGACGAAGACGACCGCCGTCAAGAAGCCTTTGCCTGTGCCGGCTGCTACAGGCGTTGGGCAGCGACCGCAGGCCAGCAGCAGCTCGCTGATGTGCTTCAAGTGTGGCACGCCGGGCCACATCGCCAGTCGCTGCGCAGCAGGCCGGCGCTGGTCCAGTACTGCTGTACTGGTCGAGAAGTGAGTCGACCTTTGCATCATCGAGCCGGAACATGAAAGTAATTTGGTGAGTCATTTTCATTTTGTTATGACTCTGGAGCAGTGCTAATTCTGTTTCGTCTAGACTTAAGAGTGAGCATATTTATCCTGTCGTTACTATAACTGTGTAGTTCAAGGTTCAGTAAATGGAATTCGAAGATATAGTGAGAAAGATGCCCGATCACAAAGTTCCTCAAGAATTAGATGTCATAGTTGATGACAGTAGTAGTGAGACCAAATCTGATTAAGAAAGGCTTGTACACTCATACTCGAAACTTTAGACCGCACCACATGAGTGACATGTGGCGATGGGTCAGGTAGACCGCACCTCATGAGTAACATGATGGCGATGGGTCTGTTATCTGTTAGACCGCACCTCATGAGTAACATGATGGCGATGGGTCTGTTATGGGTTAGACCGCACCTCGTGAGTAACACGTGAAGATGGGTCTGTTGGACCGCACCTCATGAGTAACATGTGGCGATGGGTCTGTAGGAAATCGTTGGTGCGATTTCTGTCTGTGTTGGTGCACAGAGCGCTTATGAAAGTTTTATGAGTTGAGTTTGCATTGCCTAAGAATTATGGTAAAGAGAACCAGAATTGTTAGAATTCCTGTGTTGTAACTTTTTGATCGGACATTTTCCAATGTTGATCGGACCTTTTGCAATGAGAGAGCAGGCATCGCGCAATATAATTGAAAGTTCCAATTATGACAGACTGCGAATAATAACTGACGTTGACATGCTCGTAGGTGACAATGACGAGACTAGCCATGACGAAAATGATAACGCTGACGAGACTAGTTAAGTATCAAGTAGTCCACTTAACATTCTGAGTACCCAGCGAGTTTTCTTATAATCTAATTATCTAAACTAAACTAACTATGATGATTTTAATTGTTTTGATTTTAATGGATTCACTGTTTACAAGTAACAATGCTTTCGATGGACTGAAAGCATACCCGATGGACTGGGTATTGTTGTGGCCGCATCAGAAGCGCCGGAGCATGTAAGAGGTGCACGTTGACTGCTTTTTATGTGCAGTATACTCTTTGCGAGGAGTAGCACTTACGCGGCTGAGATGGTTAGCTTCTGACGATGGGTTCACATTTGACGTTATGACTTGCCAATGGACTGGCACTAGAGTCACGTGTAGAGTCACGTGTAGAGTCACGTGTAGAGTCTCGTGTAGAGTCTCGTGTAGAGTCTCGTGTAGAGTCTCGTGTAGAGTCTCGTGTAGAGTCTCGTGTAGAGTCACGTGTAGAGTCACGTGTAGAGTCACGTGTAGAGTCACGTGTAGAGACACGTGTAGAGATACGTGTAGAGACACGTGTAGAGTGACGCGTAGAGTGACGCGTAGAGACACGCGTAGAGACACGCGTAGAGACACGCGTAGAGACACGCGTAGAGTTACGCGAAGAGAGACGCGTAGAGTGACGCGAAGAGTGACGTTTAGAGTGACGTTTAGAGTGACGTTTAGAGTGACGTTTAGAGTGACGTTTAGAGTGACGTTTAGTGACGTGTAGAGTGACGTGTAGAGTCTAATTTTCCGACGAGTTTATTATTCGAACGTCAGATACACTTTGCTATCATTACATTGTAATTGCCAGTATGAATATGCTCACGAACTCACGAATCACGTTCAATTGAAGAAAATACCGGTAGGGCAGTGCTTCCACACATTTTGATAACGATTATCATTATAAACTGAAAGCTTTGAATTATAAGGGTGCCTACAAATATTTACACGGTAGGCTAAGAAAAATGCCAACCTGTGAAGTTCCAATAGAGTTAGATGTAATAGACGATGTTTCTGAGGGCGAAGGAACCTCGACAGACTTATAATTGCGCTTGTTGGCTATTTGGTCAATCTGCATCCACAAGACGCAGTCGCAACTGCGTACGTTGTCGTTCAGGGCGTGATGAGCGGCTTGTAGTGTGGTCGGACCTGGGTCTTGTAAGAGACTATAGTTAGACTTGAGAGTCTATTTGTTTTTTGTTGAACAGACAGCGATCTGTTAGTTCCATGGTGCAAATGCGCCACCAAAGTAGAAGCGAATCGTAATGTCAATGTTGTTGAATTTTAAATTGATTTAGACTATGTTGAACTTCACATGGTTTCTGTAAGCTTCGTAGTTTTTGTTGCAATTGAGTTTTAAAGGTTAAAGGTTGATTCGAACGACTATGTTACATGGCCCAAGGGTTGACCTATTTTCAATTATTCCCAATTAACCGTGTTTGATTTTATCAACTGCCTCGTTGCTATAGTGATGGCAAGCGTGACTGCTGAGCATGAGGTCCTGGGTTCGATTCCCAGGTCGGGCAAAGTGTTATTGAGTTTTTCCATCAGAAATTTCTCAGTAACAGCCACGGTGTCTGGATTTGCGCCGGTTGATATCAATAGGTTTGCCCCTATTACATGGGACTTGGACATAACTAGCGAACTGTGAGTGTACTATTAAGTACACCTCTGTTAAACCCTTTGGGGATTACAGATGTGATGTTATGAGTTTGGTCAGGAGTGACCGAGTGGAACAAATTTCTGTCATGGACCATTTGTTTGCAGGGTTACTATCACACGAGGACGTGTGAAAGCAAGATGGCCGTGTCACATCCGGTCATGAGTACGGACGGGCGAATGAATCGAAAGCGCGCCAGTGGTGACATCACGCGACCTACTCCCCACCATGGCGGCTTTTACAGAGTCCTGATGTTAACACCTCGCGGCGAGGCGGACAGTCTGGGTCTGACCGCAGCGGAGTGAAGACGTCTTGAAACTGTACACGATTCATTGTGCCTAGTGTTAATGTGTGAAAGTGTAATATCAAGTTATTTGTTAGACTCAGTGTATCTGTTTGAAAAGAGTAACCATAGTTTCTTGCCGGTTCTTCTCCATGGAAACAACCTACCCGAACCGAGCAATGCGAAATAAAATAATGTTTCGCATCCAGTGTGTTTTCATAGCACGAAACCCGTGTCCTGCCCACATAAGCTCGAACTTAGCGAAATAAATTCCTGACAAACTCCGACATATATAATATAATAAATAAACAATATACAATATTATTATATAATGCGTTAGTCGAAATTATTTTTCAAAATTCTCCTCCCCTTCACCCCTCTCCTCATCGTTTCTGGGAATCTAGGACACGTAGCGGCTTTTTAATTTTTACTATAAATTATTATTGAGGAGCGTTTAAATTTGTATACGGAGGGTATCCTTCACTCCCCAACCTTCCTTAAAATTGAAAGGGCTGTAAGTAACTTAGTAACGGTTAGAGATAGCCATTGGGTGGTTGAACAAATATAGCAGGCGTCGAAACTTGTCCGGTGGTGGTAGGTTCTGAGTGGAGCGAACCTGCAAGACCGCAGCGTAACGAAGGTTGAGTGGGTGAAGCGTAACTCAGGCCGACGACAAGCAAACTTTAGGGAAGTGTTTTTTTTTTTTACGGGACTGAGTTTTTAAATACAGTTTTTTACTTTTTTACTTTAATTTTATTTGGTTTTTATAGGTAATATTTTTTTTATTTGGTTTTTAGAATGTTTTAGGGGTAGTTGTAACGGATTTTTCAATTATTTTAAGGATTCCTATGGATTCTCAAAATTTTATAAGGGTAAAGAATACTTCTCAAAAACACGAAACCCACGAGGTGCGCGCAGCTCGCGCACCCACGCAAATACTAGTTATATGTATATAGATAGATAGATATATTTTATCGAATAAATTTTAATATGCCTTCGGGCTTATGCTAGTGTTTAATTTCCTTTTCCATTTATCTTCGTGACGCGGTAGCCTACCCGGTATCGCAGCGGAGCAGTCACTTAGATTTTAAGTGATAAGGTGTCTTCACAATAAAACTATAACCATGCCTAGAAAGAGGTCAAATCTTTCCCAATGTTTCAAAGGAGCTGAAAGATTGAGGATCATATGATCCCAAGAATCTACCGAAGAGCGTCAGGAGAGACTTGATGCTGTTCGAGAACATTAGGCTTCAACTCGCTCCGTGGAAACCTCTTCGGATCGCGAAGCACACCTGCATTCTCAGCGTATTTACGCATCTAAATCCAGGTCTCTAGAGACCAGTGAAGAATATGATGCGCGACTGACCGCTGATCGTGAACGTCTGCATTGTCTCGTGAGTTAGAGACGTTTACGGAAAGAGAATTACGCTTGAGTTCTCAGCGTATCTACACATCGACTTCTAGGTATCTAGAGACAAAGTGGGGAACGAGATGCGTGATGACTGCTGATCGTGAACGTCACGCATTGTCTCACGAGTCGGAGACGTTCACGGGTAGAGAATTGCGCTTCGAAATCAGACGTATCAGTTCTTCGATTTTGACGACCCCGTTGTCGCTGGCATAACAAACAGGTTCCACGTATGAAGTCACGGGCAGAAGTTAGTATCAAATAAATATTTACATTTTTAGCAGGTCATTATAGTGACAAACTTATTTATCTTGATATCAACACTTTTGTTGATAAACTTAGTTCGACTTGGGGTAAAAAATATCTACCTATTAGTTGTAGACACAAAATAGCTCGGCTATTAGCTTATAATATTCACACAGACATAAGTAGTATGTCTAAGTTTAGTTATATTATTAACACTGCGACTGTTAGTAATAATATAATACTAATGAACAGGTGGTGACCTTAAATAAATATAGCATTAGTGCTATTGATGTTTACAAACATTATACTGAGGACGATCCATGTGTCACCGTGGAAAATTCTCAATTAGCGTATATTAATGATAGGATCTTGTTGTCTGGCGATGGCACGGGAGTCTCGGGGCTCTCTCCAGATATTAATATTAATTTAAACTAGAAAGTGAGACAACAGAAGGTACCATTAACAATATTGTTAAACCTACCAACAGCAAGGTTCACTCAATTAGCTAATAAAAAAGGACCTCAGCAGAACACCTTAATATTATACCACCAAAATATCCAAGGCATTTATTCCAAATTATTAGAAATTTAGATGTTTTTAGAAAATAGTAAGTTTGACATTATTTGTTTTTGCTCCACAAGGACAGGGACGCATAAATTGTATTGTTGGAGCTGCTGAAGATTGAACAACTATCTTTGTATTGTATAATTCAATATCTTTAGTATTATATGTATAGTTAACCGCATATCGCATATTGTGTGAGTGCTATGTACTAGAATGCTATCAGTCGCTTTATACCGTCTTTTCTTGACTTGAATGTGCCTTGGCGGTTAATAATATGTCATGCTCACTCGAATGTCTCGCTGATGTGGCGCGTGTGTCGGATCATTTAGTTCCCTTCAAAATGGTTGAGTTGAATGGTGCTGATATTATGCGTCATGTTCGTGAACGAGCGCTGTCAGTTGGGACTGTTCAGCTCTTGGTTGCCACGGCTTATTTGTTTTTTTGACGTGACAACGTCTTATAATTCGATGGAGCCGGCTGCACGCACGAAAAAACATGACTCATGCGGCGTTACCTCGCTCTGACGCGTTCCATTTAAGGCTTGAAGTGCAAGCAAGAGCGCGGAACGAGCGACAAAGAGGCACAATCGGCCTCCGCGTTCGGCAGCGTTCGACATCTGTCTCTCTCCTACTTGAGTGAGCGATGTGTCCGCGTGGACAGCTGCAGCTATACAATAATACATTTACATGTTTTCGTCAAGTATGAAGTGCAGTGAAAAGTGAATGTGGTGTCCATTGTTTATAGCAACGATAATTGCGGTGATAAAGGTAATGATTCTTTCGATATTAAATATACGCACATCAAAAAAAGTTTGTGATCACTAGCATAAGCTGATATAATTATTTAAATTGAACTTTATCAAGAAAAAAACTTTGTTGTATGTTTTCTTTAAATAGAAACACCCTGTTTGAAATTAAAAAATAAAACTATTTTTTATCTACTCTTCTACACTAATATTATTAAGAGCAAATATTTGGATTTTTGTGCGTATGTTTGTAATGAATAAACTCAAAAACAACTGCGCCGATTTAAAAAAAATTTTTCACCATTAGAAAGCTACATTCACTCTGAGTAACATAGGCTATATTATTTCCCCGTACTACCACGGAAACGGGAATTACGCGGGTGAAACCGCGTGACGTTTAGTTTTTTTTTTATAAAAAGTTTACAAAAAGATTTCGAATTTTCAAAGTGATCACGAACTTTTTTTTGATGTGTGTATGTTCAGTGATAATATTGTCGAATATTCGTGGTCGTCAATAAAATAAATAGCATCGGTCCGCTAGTGCAGCGATTGTATGTTATGCTATAATTGACAAAACTATAACAATAAGTTAACAGAACTATTTCACGATGAGTAAAAAATCAATGGCTTTACTATTCGATCGAAATAATTATCGAGCGTAGCTATGATTTCAAAAAATTAAAACAAAAATGTTAAATCTTCCTTATATCATAACAACGTGTCTGAAATGACAGGTTGGACAGGCCAGCCGTCAAAGGAAACAATTTTCTCCTATATCAAACATCTTGAGGCGGGCTTTTTAAAAGTTAGAGTTACAAAATTTTTAATGATGTTTCCACTCATCTAAATACACTTGCGTTATTTTCTTATGACGTTGTCACGTTCAACTATCGTCAGTAAACCGACTTTACAGACAACCGATTTTTTGTTTTTCCTATGGACACTTTTAACGTGCACATCTTGCTACATTGTTCGGGATCCCTTCTTTTTGCATAATCTTCTTTTCCTAATATACTTTGGCATAACTGTTTTGGCATAATTTGTTTAGCCATAATAATACTTTGACAATTTTTTTTTTGGTATACTGTTTATGTTGGCATAATTATCTTGAAGGCTAATTTGTTTTGGAATAAATTGAATTTTGCATAATGTTATTAGGCATAATGACTATTAGCATAATAGTATTTAGGCATACAAATAATATAAATACCGGAATCAAATTTGAGTTATTTTTACGTATTTATTTTGAACTAAAAATTCATTAAGTTGTGCTACAAAAGTTAGTGACAGAAACGAATCGCTGCAAAACCGACTCCACGTAGTCTTGTCTGCCCTACCCCTAGAGAGTAATTTAAAATCGCGTAGGCGTGGAGGGGCAAGGCGGCCCGCGAGTTGAGGAGCAGGTGGTTGTAACACTCGCCGCCGCTGCTGAGGCTGGCCGGCCAAGCCGGCCAGCAAGCCGAAGCTGCGGTGGTGAGCGTTAAACACATCTGCGACGATAAGCTCGCGTGGGACCGCCGGAGCCCCGTAGCGCCGGAGCCGTGACAGAAACCATGCCTGCTGCATGTTGCATACTGCATGCATGCTTGCTGCATGCTTGCTTGCATGCTGCATGCTTGCTGACCGCATGCAGCAAGCATGCGGTCAGCAACCATGATTGATGCATGCATGGTATATGCTTGTTTAAATGTTTGCAAACTGCATGCTTGCTACATGCATGGTGTATGCTTGTTTGCAGGGAAAAAACTCACATCTGTGAACAGATGTGAGTTTTTTCCCTACAAATCAACTATGTTCAAAACAAATATGTTATGTACTACCCGCTTTGGAGAGATGGTTTTTTTTCCATTCGTCAAAAGAAATTGGTATATCCAATTAGGGTATGTCTAACATTTTAGGATTATGCTTCTTTGTTATGCCTATAAAAAATATGTTTTAATATCATTAGGCGTAAATCAATGTATGCCTCAACTCAACTCAAAGCATTTATTTCAATTAGACCATTACGGCACTTTTGAAAGTCAAAAATACAAAAAAGAAAATCAAAGCTACAGTCCCAGTCACAAGGCATAATAACTTGAGAAAGTACTGTAGTTGCCCATTCCCTAGCGTAGATCTCTATGGAGAAGAATGGGCAAGAAACTCCATGGACACTCTTTTAAAATCAAAATATTGTTACAAAATCTTGGTTACATCATTAATTTTGAGATTATACATAAATGTGAGAACGATGTAGAAAGACGTGCACACTAAGAGCATTCAGAGTGAAAGATTAGATTAAAAATGTATGAATAAAGTAATTAAAATGAACCTTAGCAGCTAAGAGATGACCAGTCCCAACTGACAGCGCCCGTTCACAGACATGACACATGTACCGGCGCCATTCAACTCAACCATATTGAAGGGAACTAAATGACCCGACACACCCGCCACCATCAGCGAGACATTTAAGTGAGCATGACATTCTCTCAGTCACCAAGGCATATTCAAGTCAATGAAAGATAAATAAATGTAAATGGTGGCTGAACAGTACAAAGTACTCACACATGTGCTATGCAATTATATAACACTAAGAACTGGAATCTATACAATGCAAGTATATTTTTACAATCTTCTGCAGCTTCCACAATACATTAACATGGGAATCAATTCTTCATCTTCTTCTTTACGTGTCGATGGACTCAAATAATGCCCGTCCAGTACAAACAATTAGTTTGCCCCCCTCCCCCCCACCTATGGTTGTGGAGCAGGACCAGCATTTAGCCAAGCATTTTTATCATCAATGTAATCCCCCAACTTATAATATGCTTGCCTACATAGTGTGCGTTTTATACAAGATTTAAATTTCGTCTCATTCAGTTGAAGAATGTGGGGAGGTATTTTATTGTAACATTTCAAACAGTACCCCATGAAAGATGAATCCACTTTAGCAAGCCTGAAACCTGGCTGAACTAGTTGGTCCCTATTTCTAGTGTTATAGTGGTGTCTGTCCCCTCTCTTACTGAATAAATGCCGATTTTTTCTAACGTACATGATGTTTTCATAGATGTATTGACAAGGTACTGTCATGATATTAATTTCCTTAAACAGTTCTCTTAGAGAATCGCGTCTACGTAATTCATAAATGGCTCTGATGGCTCTTTTCTGCAGAATAAATATAGACTCGATGTCTGCAGCCCGTCCCCATAGTAAAATACCGTATGACATAATACTATGAAAATAACTAAAATAGACCAGCCTCGCGGTATCAACATCAGTAAATTGACGGATTTTTCTAACAGCATATGCTGCTGAGCTTAGCCGTCCTGCAAGAGATGTTAGATGAGGACCCCATTGTAACCTTGAGTCGAGCGTGATTCCCAAGAAAACCGTTTTATCGACAAATTCTAGTTTCTCTTGATTCAATATTATGTCACAATCACTACTTTTGACATTTGGTAGAGCAAATCTAATGCATTTAGTTTTTTTCCCATTTAGTACTAAATTATTAGCGGTAAACCAATCGTGGACCTGCAGTAGGGCGTTATTTACGTCATCAAGATTAGTGGCACGTCTGTTTATTTTAAATATTAAAGAAGTATCGTCAGCAAACAACACCATATGCGGATGGTTGTTAAATAGATGGGGTAGGTCATTAATATATACTAAAAAGAGGAAGGGACCCAATATCGAACCTTGTGGTACACCCATTTTTACTTTTAAACCCATTGAGTTGACTCCATTTATTTGTACCTGCTGCTGTCTATCATTCAAATACGATTTTATTAAACTGAGCGCAAGTTTACCTAAACCGTAATGCTGAAGTTTCAAGATCAGGGTTTCGTGATTTACGCAATCAAATGCCTTCGAAAGGTCACAAAAGATTCCTATGGCATCTTGTGCCTCTTCCCACGCAGTAAATATGTGTTTTAATAAAGTGACACCGGCGTCAGTTGTACAACGTCCTTTGGTGAAACCATACTGTTGCTCGTGTAATATTTTATTAGTGTTAAAATGGTTAAGCATTTGATTGAGCATTATCTTTTCAAACACCTTGCTGAAAACCGGCAACACGGATACGGGCCTATAGTTATTGGTGTCTTTACTGTCCCCGGATTTAAAAAGCGGTATTACCTTACTGAATTTCATTAGATCCGGGAAGACCCCTTGATCCACGCACAAATTAAATATTGAGGCTAAATACGGCGCTACAGTCTCAATAATTGAGGTACAAGCTTTGATAGACATACCCCATAGATCTTCCGTTAATTTGATCTTGATTTGCTTAAAACCTTTTATGACTGTTATGGGGTTTATATGCTGAAATTTAAATTCATTCGGACAGGCTGAAACGTTCGCTTTCAATAAATCAATAGAGAGCAAGGGAGAGGAATTTAAGGTTTCTGTAGTTTTAAGTGGGATACTGGTAAAGAAATTTACAAATTCTTGAGCAACTTCATTGTTGGAGCTCACAAGGCCACGCGATGTCTCTAGTGTGAAGTCATTGCCTTGTTTTTTATTTCTATTTGTTTCACTGTTGATGATTTTCCAAACCGTTTTTATTTTGTTGTCGGCTGATTTAATCTTGTTGCTAATGAATAAGGATTTGGCTACCTTGCAAGTGTTTTTAAAAATTTTCGAGTAAGTAGCAACATATTTATTAAAAGCTTCAGTGTTGATGTAAGGCTTAAGGCCGTACAGCTCAAACAATCGTTCCCTACTTTTCCGAATACCCTGTGTTGCCCAGTCACTGAAAATAAACTTTGGGCCAATAGTTTTAGATTTCTTTTTTAAAGTATTATTAAATTCGGTGTGCACTACCGAAAAGAATTCTTCATAAAATACATTTGCATTGTTTCTAATATGACCCGGTATACCTAACTTGCTAATTAAATTATTATTAAATTTGTCTAGATTGCTGGGTGTTATTTGTCTAGTTTGTATCTGAATTCTTTGTAATTGTCTATTGTACGCGAAAGTAACCGTCTGACCACTATGATCTGAAGGCAGGTAATTTACGATGGATTTATTTATGTAATCGCAGCAACAAAAAACATTATCGATACATGTAGCAGTATTTAGCCTAACAATGTTATGCTTAATCATTATTATGATTAGATAAATTATGCTTAAAAAAATTATGCGTAAGCTGTTATGCTTAAATAATGTTATGCGAAAATATAATTAGTAGTAACAAAAGTATGCCAAGTTATATTAGGTCTTAAAATTTTATGCAAATGGATAGGGAACCACATTGTTCTCACATAATGTACCATCTCAACATGAATGATGTAACCAAGGTTTTGTAAAAATATTCTGATTTAAAAGAGTGTCCATGGAGTTTCTTGCCCGTTCTTCTCCATGGAGATCTACGCTAGGGATTGGGCAACTACAGTACTTTTACAGTTTTTATGTCTTGTGACTGGCGACTGGGACTATAGGGACTGTAGCTACATTTAATTTTCATCTTTTTTTAGACAATTCAAAAGTGCCTGTAACTGGCCTGCATGAAATAAATGCTTTGATTTTGAAGAAGTTACAATAGACGATACACACACGGGCACAGGGCAGCGCCAGATCAATTTGTATTAAAAGCTACGAATTTCTTGGCTGCATGTTACGGCACGTTTCTCTACTGAGCGAGTACTCTCGGTTGTTTTCTACTCCTACCATCAGCTTAAATTCCCTTCTGTAAGGTCCCTGTTCGTTGAGCAGGGACACACGTAGCGTTTCCTCAACTGTCCCAGCGACGCCGACGTACCGCACAATTAGGCGCACTCCATTAAGGAGCTTCTTTAGGAGTAACCCCGCAGAGGTGCGGGCAGAGTGGGGGGGGGAGTGCCGGTATATTATAAATCCATTACCGACAGAGGTACATGAGAGGCACAACTGAGTGAGAAATGCGTCGCAATGATGGCGAGGTATGCCGGGGACACTGGCTCTGGAAATTGATTTATGTTCTCCTTATATTTTCACTCTCTATCGGAATTAGAACATTGATAGTAAAAATAACAGTTATTCTATGGCTGGAATATGTAGTTTTCCAGAGTGAAAGTGATAGCTATTAACTGAATAAAAACACACAGGTGTGTGATGAATTTCCCATTAAATCAATTACCGCGATAAGTGCGGAGGTGGCGGCAGACGGGAACAAACAAACAGCCGGCACTCACAGGATATTGTTCTGCTGTGTGCTCAGCCACACGACACATACGACACACACGCCACACAATAGCTGCACACATCACACGTTTGCTGTGACCACGCCTGACGCGAAACTGTCGCGATACGGTATAACTTAATGTACAGTAGGTGTAGGCTGTTGATATAGCACGTCGGTCGAGTTATAGGAATAGCTCGGCTTCGTGGGTACAAAAACAGAAACGTTTCTAATTGATAATTCAACTTTTTCACAATTCAGATGTTTATAAATATTGATTAGAATCAAAACTATTAACTAATTTGTAAAAATCGGACCAATATCTAATCTTGTACGTAACATTCCCTAAAAATATGTTTTCTAGCAGTTAATCAGGACATATCAGTCCGTAACGATATGTCCGTACACATATTATGTGGATATTTTGTGGACGTACTCCTATCTCTACCTACTCCTCAAATGCGGCGTGCATTTCTTCTTTTTTATTCATATTCACGCTGTTAGTCTCTCTAATCGTATTAATTATGTGAAAAAAACCAGATACATTAGCTTCTACATGAGCTTTAGGTAATCATTTATGAACAAAATATATAGGTATTTTACTATATAATATTATAATATACAGCGTGGAGATTTCAATACGGGGGCTATACGGACGTACCGAGAGAGGTATGGGAACACCCGCGTTTGTCCGACCAACGGGCGCACTATTGTCCAAGCTGTCCAGAGGATGTGAGAATAATCCGCATATTATTATGGATAATGCTCCTCCACGTGTAAGGTGGGCCTTGAGGAACGGATTTTAAATTATTTTGAACGCAAGCCAACGTTTAGTTTGCGTAGTTTGGCCGATATTTTCGTCTTAACCATAAAACTATCCTAAAAGTTTTAAAACGTGACAAACAGAATAAATACAAGAAATTGCATGCGTTGTTACCAAGAGACAAGCCAGTTAGGGTAAACTACTGTCGCTGGATAGAAACAAATCATTTTGAGAATCCCGATTTCCTGTACAATGTGATTTGGACTGATGAAACTACATTTACAAGGCACGTTTTATGGAACAGGCAGAACCTTCGATACTGAAGTCGCGTGAACCCACGTCTAGGACGGGAGACTTCGCAACAGGAGAGATTTGCTTTCAAAGTTTGGGCTGGCATTCATAGAAATACCATTTAAATTGGTCCAGTTTTCATTGATGGAAATTTAAATGGCAGAAATTTTTAGAACTCCTCAACGTACCCGTTTTCGAGTACATGGATGAGCATTTGCTAGATGTGTACAGGCAGGTGTGGGACCAATTAGATGGAGCACCAGCTCATTCAGTGGTGCAATGTCTGCAAGAGAGCGTTTGTCTCAAATGTTCGAACAGCAGTGCATTGGCCGTTTTGGACCAACGCGGTGGCCAGCGAGGTCGCCCGACCTTACACCATTCGATTTTCTCTTGTGGGGTCACATCTAAAATGAAGTCTACTCAACAGCTGTTGATACTGTTGATGATTTAAAAGATAGAATAATCTTATCTTTTAATAAATTAAAAGACATGGTTGCCAATGAGGACCTCTTATTAAACGTCAGAAATAACCTTCTACGACGGTGCAATTTGTGTATTCAAATTCATGGCGGCCATATTAAAAAACGAAAATTTAGTGACTACCTACCCGTACCCCGTACTTACTTAGCGAAGGGATTGAACAGTGATCCTGATTGTGATTAATAATTTGATTAATAAATTACACGCGGGTGAGAGGTGCCTGATTATTCGGTTAATAATCTGTGATTCAGTGTTATTGTTTTTACTGAGTGTTCGACGCCTTCCCAGGGCAAGCTCTGGGTGTACAATAATACTCTTGACTTATTTGGACTTACCTAGCGCTGGTGAAGATGTCCTGTCTGGTGGTCACGTCGGTTCTATGTATGTATGTAGGTGTCTTTGTTTGTGTAACGAGTGGAAAGTTTGGTGTCCAGTCCGACGATATTCCCAAGGGACGCTGATCCGTACAGCGTGTAATAGCTCGGAATGCACCACAATTGTCCAAGATGATCACAAAATCTCTCTATGAAATATGAAACTCCACGCGTGGAGCTCTTAACCTCAAAGCGGCGTTTGTCCAAAAAGCACTAACTATTCTGGATAAATACCTCAAGGGGGGATGCTAGGCTCGATAAGCTCTAATTTCAACCAATAATTCGGAAAACAACCAGGATTCAACAGGATTTACAATTTTCCTCAGCGAAATACAATCAAAACGTTCCGTGCAAAATCAAAGCTTTTCAACAACAACGACATTACAATTGACATGACAGTGACAGCTGCCCAATACGACACAAAAACGTTCGGAAACGAGTGTGGTACGAAACACTGAGCATTGATAGTAATTATATTTTCATAGCTCCATTCTTCAGATATAGTATTACCATGTAGTTTCCCTAAAGTACTAGGTAGTGTCGCACTTTTAGATTTTTATCGATTGTTCTTACTCGATTTCTGATTTCAAACAGTCATCTATCGTCTATGCATCACTAGCGCTCCGGTGGTTTGCTCATTCCTTTTTTGTGCGCGGTAGTGAACGCAGTCAACTAATATTTAATCTGTGACACAAGTTACTTCAAGTTATAGAACGCGTTACCGTTACCTTTACATTTCAAATATGCCGAAACGAAAGGCTGAAGATAAAATAAAGCGTTACAAAGAAAAAATCAAACGTTTAGAAGAAAAACATGAAGTGCATAAACGTCGACGAATTATTATAAATTCCGATTCAGATTCTGATATCGAAAACCAGGGTAAGTTATATATTTTTTACAAGTGTTAACGGATTACGAAATAAATGTGTGCAATACAGCGTCTATAAGTCTGCCGGGAGGGTAACCGCGAGTTATACACGATGGTTAGACATGACGCGAAAAATCTAAGCCCGGAGGTTGACCGAGAATCATACACGAAGGCAAAATGCATGTACCTACATGTATTAAATATGTTGTAATGTAAAAATTACGCAATCACAATAAAAATCCGTATGGGTGTTATTAATGTTAGTTTTCAAAGTAAAAACTATATTTTTGCCTTATACTTTCAGATGTCCAAATACCCGAAAATTATATTGTTGAGGACGTCGAAATTATGCACCATGATTACCCTAATATACAGAATGAGTCAATACAGACTATACCGATTGACATACCGTTATCTAATACACGGAATACACCAGTTTTATGCGACCCATTGCAGCCGCAAACATGCATGGACAAAGATCCTGAAAATGATTGCGGGTCATCTGAAACTCTGAATCATCCTCTAGAGCAAATTAATACGGTTCAAGAAACCTCAAATGAAGTACCTATAGAACTAGATCCAGAAATACGTCGTGCATTGGGGGACCCCATTGAAGACAGTCCTAAATATGGAGCTAGTATTCAGAACGACTTGGCACAGCGCTGGTTGCCAATATTAAAGAAAGGCTTGACAAAAGATGTTAAAGAAAACTTGTTGAAGGAACACCATATACCAGATAACTGCAGATTACTAAAATCACCCAGTTTAAACCCCGAGATAGCCGCTGCTGTTGCAGAAGCAGTTCGAATTAGAGACAAAAAGATGGAAGTAAAACAAAATCAATTAGGATTGGGAATCACTGCTATTTCAAGAGCTTTGGAAATCATAATTAATGACGGAAGAAAAATTGAAACTGTAAAACATCTTTCTGAAGGTTGTAGAATATTGACAGACCTTCATTATACAGAAACACAAATTCGGACCAAATGTATTACCCCGTGTCTAGATAAATCTATACTGAACATAATTCAAGAAGAGGAAAGAGATGAGTTCTTATTTGGAAGTCAATTATCAGAAAAAATAAAGGCTGCCAAAGCCATAGAAAAGCAAGGTTCACAAATCAAAAGAAATATACCACAAAAAAATAATCAAAATCATTCGCAATCAAAAGGTAGATACACGGGAAACTGGACACCTCCTCCTCGATATCCCTCGTCGTCGAGCAGGGGGGGGCGCGGAGCATACATGACGAGCAGAGTTCATCCGAACAGACAATTTCGCCCTCAAGCGCCGCCGGCAGCGCAGTCGCAGGCGAGGACATTTTCCAAACAACGTGCCCAAACACGTCAATAGTCCAGGTACATGCAGGTAGATTAACTTATTATTATGAATGTTGGCTACAAATAACAAAAAATAAAACCGTGTTAGATTATATTTTAAATGGCTATCGTATACCATTAATAAATAATGTTACACGGCCGCAAATACCAAAGAAATCTTTATCATATATAGAAAAACAAAAAATGCAAATTGCTATTAATAACCTTCTTGACTTAGGAGCTATTTCTGTATGTGAGAACCACACTGAACAATTTCTCTCACCAATTTTTTTGATTCCTAAACCAAATGGGACAGATCGTTTTATTTTAAATTTAAAATATTTTAATAAATATGTAAATAACGAGCATTTTAAAATGGAGGACTACAGAAGTGTATGTACTTTATTATCAAAAAACAGTTACATGGCTAGTATTGATCTAAAAGAGTCGTACTTATTAGTTCCTATACACCCTGAACAGAAGAAGTACTTAAGGTTTCAAATTGAAGACTATTCACAAAATTCAATTACGTATGAATTTAATGCGATCCCCTATGGCTTATCATCAGCACCAAGAACGTTTACAAAGATAATGAAGGAAGTGATGGGCTACTTAAGAAAACGTGGTTTTAGTTCAGTAATATATTTAGACGATATCTTGTGTATTGAGAATTCTTATGAAAAATGTCTTTGGAACGTAAATGAAACTGTCAGAATCCTCGAATGTTTAGGTTTTATCATAAATTTAGAAAAAAGCTCATTAGAGCCAAAACAAACATGCAAATTTTTAGGTTATATGTTTGACACACAAAATATGACTATGTACTTGCCAGAAAACAAACAAACTCATATATTACATTTGGTGAAAAAGTTCAGAACATTACAAAAATGTACCATTCGAGAATTCTCTCAATTTATAGGTGTTTTAACAGCCGCATGTCCGGCAATAAAATACAGCTGGTTATACACAAAGAAATTCGAAAGGGTAAAGTATCTCGCCCTGAAAAAATGTAACAATAATTACGATGCGATTATGAAACTGTCAAATAACATTTTACCGGATTTAAAATGGTGGGAAAGAAATATAATGATTTCTAAACATTTTATTTCACCTCCAATATACAAATTGGAAATTTTCACGGACGCGTCAAGGTCAGGCTGGGGTGCTGTCTGCAACAATATGTGCGCCAATGGTCACTGGAAAGAAAGTGAGCTAAAATATCACATTAATTACTTAGAGCTTCAAGCAGCATTTTTTGGCCTTAAATGTTTCGCACGAGATGTTACCAATTGCGCTATATTGATGCGAATAGACAACACTACGGCCATCAGTTATATTAATAGAATGGGTGGTATACAATTCCCACATTTAAATGACTTAACGAGATCCATTTGGCAGTGGTGCGAAGAACGCAACTTGTGGGTATTTGCATCTTATATCAACTCCAAAGAAAATCAAGAAGCTGACACGGAATCGCGCAGAGTTAATCCCGACACCGAAATAGAACTATGTTCAGATGCCTTTCAAAATATTATCAATAAATTAGGAAAAATTGATATAGACTTGTTTGCATCTCGCACCAATGCCAAATGTAGGGTATACATATCCTGGAAGCCAGACCCGGATGCGCTTACGGTAGATGCTTTTACGATATCATGGTCAAAATATTATTTTTACTGTTTTCCTCCTTTTGCAATAATTCAAAAATGTTTACAAAAAATTATCAGCGAACAATCAAAGGGAATTTTTGTTTTTCCTTATTGGCCCACACAAGTGTGGTTCCCGTTGTTAAGCAATATTATAATATCAGATATTATTTTTCTAAAAAATGCAATTCGGTCGGATTACAGGATACACCTACCCGCGCAGACTACCCTGGCAGCAGCCATTGTCTCCGGGAAGCCTTCACAAAACAAGGCATTCCATCAGAAGCAATACATCTAATGATTTCTTCGTTGGCGGTAAACACTATTAAACAATACAATACAACGTTCAAACTGTGGTGGAATTATTGTTTAACCAACCATATTAACTACTTAGAAGCACCAAAAGCAGCGCTAATTATATTTCTTACCAAACAATTTGAGAATGGCGCTTCTTATGGGACACTTAATAGCCATCGTTCAGCTATATCACTGCTTCTTGGTAATAATATAGGTTCTAATGAACAAGTTTCACGGTTACTAAAAGGAGTCTTCAAATGTAGACCCTGTATACCTAAATATAATACCATATGGGATCCACAGGTAGCTTTAGATTTCATGGACAAATGGTTCCCTCATACAAATTTATCACTATGTCAATTAACAAAAAAGTTGGCTACACTCTTAGCTCTTTGTACAGCGCATCGCGTACAAACATTGTCATTTATAAAAACAAATAATATTGTAGTCCATCAAGATCAAATCATTATAACTATTTCAAATTCAATTAAAACCTCGGCAATCAATCGTGAGCAACCAACCTTAGTTATACCCTATTTTACTGACAAACCTAGCATCTGTCCTGCAACATGTTTGGAAGATTACTTAGAAATAACAAAAGATATTAGAAATGACTCTTCTAACTTATTTCTAACTTACAAACGTCCACATAAGCCGGTGACGTCACAAACCATCAGTCGATGGATTAAAGATATGTTAGCAGAGAGTGGCGTCGACGTGACAAAGTTTAGCGCTCATAGCACGCGTCACGCCTCCACATCGACCGCTCGCGCCTCAGGGGTATCACTAGACGTGATTCGGAAAACAGCTGGATGGAAAGCTACATCACAGACGTTTGCAAAATTTTATAATCGCCCCATTATTTCACAAGAATTAGCTAGGTCTGTTTTTGCAACAAACAAATAAGTTTAATTGATTGTTAATAAATTAAAGACAAATTATATAAAATCATTTAGAAGATTATCGGATAAGTTAAAGATTGTTATTTTGATATTGTTTAGTAATTATTGAAATAAAGTTAGTTTCAATAACCTTTGCTTTATTTAAATACACTTTCCTACAAAAACTTTTAGAATATTATGCATCACTTCAGTTCTCTGAACATCTACATGGTAATACTATATCTGAAGAATGGAGCTATGAAAATATAATAAATGATCAAACGAACTTCTAGAAGGAAGTTCGATCATTATTATATGAATAGCTCCATTCGAAGATATAGGAACCCACCCACCTCAACCCTTCGCAAAGTTTTTGGTATCTCTAAAAGAATGAGCAAACCACCGGAGCGCTAGTGATGCATAGACGATAGATGACTGTTTGAAATCAGAAATCGAGTAAGAACAATCGATAAAAATCTAAAAGTGCGACACTACCTAGTACTTTAGGGAAACTACATGGTAATACTATATCTTCGAATGGAGCTATTCATATAATAATGATCGAACTTCCTTCTAGAAGTTCGTTTGATCATTTATAATGGCGCCAAAAGATATAAAGTCGCTAAAGGACTGCGCTGTTGCCGCTCTTACCACTGGTTAGTGAACCAATATTTATAAATGGTGTTCTATTTAGTTTCCAGTTTTATGCCATTTAGTTTGTTTTTTTTTATAATAAAATAATAATAAATTATTATGTATACGTACAATTAATTTCATTAACAACAACGACGTTCTAAGTTTCCTTACGATATCATATGGAACTGTTACCGGTTCTTATCAGAACCGGAGAACGAAGGACCAACCGGTTAAATAAGTTACGGACGTTAAATAAGTTGGAACTTAGTTGTAAGTGTGCAGCTTGTAAAGTTTACGACCGTCTCAAATAATGAGATGCATAAAACTTGGCTGAAGTACCTCCTCCACCCTGGAAAGCTGAGCTCGATCTGGCACTACAAGTTTATCACAACTTGTTGTCAAGTGTTCACGGATCAACGAGTCTTGTTGTAAACTTTCTATTGTGGCCAGCTAGTTTGTTGAAGATGGTGAAGAGTTTAAGCTTTCAAAAATCTCATCTCAATTTGTCCCACATAAGAATGAACCGCATTAGCACTCACAAGTTCACAGTTTTCCAGAAAGCCATGATGCACTGTAACACACACACTGCAGTGTGCTCTGTGACGCTCAGCCTTATCAATGTTTCAGCACACTCTCTAACAAATGAGATTAGAGTAAATAATCAGTGGTTAATTCAGTACTCGTACGTAGTGCTCAGTGGCTCTGGCTTCCAAACGGCCAGTTTTCTTAGCCTCTGACCTCATTGGTCAGTAATGGCGGTCTATCTCAAGCAAACGCACAGATTAGTCGCAGATCGTTGGGCACATGTGAACGTACCGCCATTCCTCTTCGCAACAACTAATTCTGTGAGCCCTGGACATGTTACGCGAAGCTGCTAAGCTAATAAATAAATAAATAATATGTTTATTTTCTCATCACAAACGTTACAGTGAACATGAATTATTTAATCTAACAACATAGGGTAAACATTTGTGAGACTCTGGTGCCCGAAATAGGTATTCAGTACCCTGTGTTACGGGTCACCAGGCCCCCAAGACTTAAAGGTATAAAACTAATTTAGATTAATAACTTAACAACTAATGCGTGATGATTTATTTTAAATACTAGGTACAGAATATTTAAAAATAAAAAATAAGAAAAATTATAATTACTCTAGTGGGACATACTGTATGTGTGATTTATGTGTATGAAACAGTGTGTGTGTTTGTGTACCAAATAGATGTTTAGCGGATTATCAATGACTTTCAGTTGTCTGATAGTCTAGATTTTTTAACCATTTACAGACAGCTAACTTACAGACTGGTCTCTGTAGCGGGTAAATTGAAAGTATTGTGTTGATTTTGACAAATATCCTCCAAGAAAACAGAAAAATCTTTGGAATTGGTTAGTGCGAAAATAGTTTGCAGGATAGACATTACCTTGTTTACGCTTATCTTTGTCAAGATTCGGGTCATATTCTAATTGGTGTTTTTTGGAAACTATGGAAAGTATGACGCTCTGCCTGACTGTGAGAACATCGCAACGTTTATAAACGTTGCGATGTTCTCACAGTCAGGTCACCCGTTGGGTATCGAAAAAGAAGTCCAGCTCCTACCTTGAGAACAGGGCTAATAAAAGTTACTTTCATAAAAGGTTTATCTAACTTTTCTTGACTGGGATCCAAGTCCAAGAAAGGCTAAAAATACATGCAGCCAAATAATAATAGTAGATAATGTATGTAGTAATGTAGAATAGTAGTGTTGTATAAACAAAATCGAACAAAACCTTGCGCCAGTCATTGGACGGACAGTAATTAATACTTGAAATCGATATTTTCCGCGCAGTGCAAAACAAAAAGTCTCGCAAAGTCGAGCTGGCGCCGCGACGCAAACAAGCTCTTTGAAAAAACAGAACTCTTCTTCGTAGTCGGGTAAAAAGTGCGGAACTAACAACACTTGCACGAAACTAATTAAACAGCAGTTGTTCCACAGGCGGGAGGGGGAGGGCGAGGGGAGTTTTGTAAACCTTCGCTAAACAAATTCATATTTTTATAACGGTTGTAAATTATAGACGGGCGGCGGGCGGCAGCGGTGGTCTGTACCGATCTGCAGTGTGATGATGGACATAAGGGTGTTGCGAAAAAGGAATTTGAGGCTCTCTGTTGTTAATATAGAATACAAAACAAATACTTTATTTCAGTTAAGTAGTACCTACATTACAAAAGTGCCACTGTAATTGTTGACTTGTAGAGTGATTTCAGACGATATAGTTTCGTGTCTTGCGTGCGGCTCTTATTTCAACAAAAACAAACAAACTAAACTGGATAACATCGTCGGCTACATTACAAAATATAAAGGATCCATTATTGGCAGCCCCCACATCTCCACATCTCACGTAATCACCCGGTTATAGAACCTCTTTCCTTCCTAAATAAATATATCGGTGCTAGTTGGTACCGCGGCCGCGTACCGTTTGCTATAATTTGTTATGTTTAACATATTATCGGCGTCGCCGGCACGAGTGACGAGGGTCTGCTCGATACGCGGCTCTGACCCGCGCCCGACCCGCCCCCGAATAAAGAAAATAAGCGATCAAAAAACGGGTAAAAAGTGAGGATTATACAGTTCGTGCCAGAGATATATTGGTGATAGATGAGTCGACTAATCGAGTCGAAAACAACTTTATAAAGATGTTGAACAACATGAGTGTTGATATAGTAAAACTAAATATAAAGTCTAAGGAACTTAGTTCCAAATACTGGCAACCCAGTGCTAAAAGCGGATTTTACTCAAATCTAAGAAAAAAAAAGAGAAAATATCTTTTCGTCGTGTACTAAGTTTCAATAAAACCGCTTCAGGCGTGAGCTTGACCTTTAGAAAGTTTCCGTTACGATCCATTACACGTAACACTGTACTATGACGAATCGCTTTTAGAATACAGTTCTCACGGTAAATAAATCTATAAAAAGTTCCAGCTGAAACCATGTTGACCTTGGAAAGGAATTACCTTAGGAATAAGCAAGGACATTCGGCTTGTTCAGAGATTCGAAGCTTCCTTCGCAAGTTTGAGTTTAAGTTTTGCATTGCAGATCTACTAAATGAGCAGACTTAGGTGCGCTACTAATATTTACATTTCAAACATTCCCCGTTTCAGACTTTAAATTGCAAAGAACCCAGAACATAACTTTCACTGCTGCAATTATACATTACTACTAAACCTTAAAAGAAACTAAAGCAGCAATGATTGATATGTATCTTCGTTTCTGTTGCACTTATGCCACATTATTTGATTTATTTTATTTATTGATTTATTATTTTTATTTTGCTTATTTTTTAATATTTGTGCGCTGACTATTTTATTACTACTATGCTATATGGATTTTATCTGAAATAAACGTATTATTATTAATGAACTCAAAACCCGTTTAGTTGGGTAGTATTTCATGCGAGTGATGCATTACCGCGCGACCCTAATCAATAGCTATTCATTTGCCGTTCAAACAAGTAGGTAGTCGCGCCGCGCACCATTACCTCGCTTCGCACATATTATACGTTAGTTTAACGTCTAGCTCAGTGTACCTACGTGTGGATCATAGACTAGCAGTTTAAAGATTAACTTTCTCGATTCTGAGCAGTGTCACAAAAAGGTGTAATGAAGTTAGAGGCGACTAGAAGATAAGTACGAAGGTTAGGACTCGGAGCGATGAACCCTATGGAACGAGTACTTAGAAGTCTTTTGAAAGATCTTCAAGAGACCTTTTCAAAGTTCTTCTAAATTGCTATTAAAAAATTTGAATAATTGAATTGTGAGTACTTCCCTGAAGTTTTTCAGGCCTCGTACACGAAGTCAGCGGCGGCGGGCCGCGCGGGCAGTGGCGGCGGGCGGCGTGGGCAGCGGCGCGTTTGCAAAGTATAATGTCAGCGTCGTATTCTAAAACCCGTTATTTTGTAATCTGCCTAGTCAGATTGTAAACTGTCGAAGTGAAACTGTCAAATTGTCAAATGCATGCGATCAAGATATCTCTGCCCCCATAATCAGGACTTGGGGCACCCTCACGCTAGGTTAGTTAGGTTCCTTTAAACCCTGCAGACAGAAATAGGAGCCCTGCATAGCGGGGCTCCGTCGACTACGCTTTTTAGGCGAATATAATTAAAGTGTTTTGAGGTTAGATTACATTAATCAGTTTTTTCAGGAATGGTGCATTATCTTTTCATGGGAGTGGTACTAGGGGTTAAAGGGGACCTGCCCCCCTCCCCCCTCACCTCCGCTCCCACCCCCCTCCACCCCCCCTCCACAGCGCGCGAGGTGAGCTGCGTCGCTTGCATTTGACAATTTGACGGTTTCATTTCGACAGTTTACAATCTGAGATTACAAAATTATTTATTTTGATTTTGCAATGTGACGCCGACATATTATACATTTATATGGAACTGTTCTCGAAGTAAGCGGCGCGCGGCGCGGGAGCGGGCGGCGAGCGGCGTACGAGCGCCGAGCGGTGCTCGCGCGGCTGCATTGACGTAGTAATAATTTCTTGTGACACAGCACTACGCCGCTCTAGCGCTGCCCGCTGACTTAAAGAACGGGTACAGCGGCGCCGCGCAACTGCCGCCGCGAGGCCTCATAACGGTTCGTCTCCGTGCCGCATGCCGCCGGGCTATACGCATAATACCTATTGCGACCTTGGGAATGTAATATCTACGTGTTCTGTGGCAAAGTTTGTTGCTGAGTTCTTCCGGCAGTCAATGGTAATGAATACAAACACAAATAGCGCCGCTATTGAGGAAATATTTACATTGAAATTCAAAGAAGCTTTTGCCGAAATTATATTGCGAAATGATTTTATTGCTTATACTTTTAAAACAGCCGATCTGTCTAACTTGTTTTTAAATTACTAATATGTCATTTCAAGAGTGAGATACGAGCATACAATAAGTAGATACTTTTCTTATAAGTTAAGTGTTTCATCTTGGAATCCTCATCACTACTACTCGTATTAGGTACTGTAACAAACCTAACATTTACTGCGGCTATCCACTTGACATCGCAATATCAACTCAAGTACAGCAGTCCAATTAGACGCTGAGCAAGGTTTAATCTGATCCAAATAAAAGACTATCGTCTAAATAAAACACTCGTTGTATCTCGTATCTCGGCTGTCGAGGGGCGCCCTTCAGTTCTGACTCGAGTACTAAATGAATCTGTCAGATTAGCCCTCACTTCACAAGATACGTATTTAAAGCGCCTTTCGAGAACTCATCAGACATTCAGTAAGATTTCAGTGTGCTCAAGTATGCTCGAGTATATTCTAGTATCTTTCTGTTTAGCGCCTTTGTTACGTAGTATTTAACATCAGCCTTATACCTACAGTTAAACGTTTTTATACTTGAGTATAAAGTCAAGGAGACATACCTTTGTCATTCAGTTAGAGTTCAATTTAAGGCGGCTCATTGCTGAAAGACGTCATGATCGACAGGGGTAAGGGGGGAGGTCGCGGGGGGGAGGTGTTGACATGGTTAACGTAAATGTCAGCGAAAGGAAGCGAAGTGAATTGCTGAATAAACGGCTGATTTTTACTTGTATTTGTTAGTAAATAAAAGAGTTATGCACAGTGAGTGAGCGACAATTTTTGTGACAAGTGTTGTCGTTCACTCTCATCGAACTGGATTTACTTAACTAACAACAATTTATTGTTGCGTGAATATCTAACGCTCAAAGACATGTGGTTTTACATTCATTAATACAAGCCTCTAATCCCCGACCGGTTAAGCAGAGTTACTAACAGTAAAGGTAAATATTTCGCCAATCGTTTTCAGGAACTGATGAACCTAGCAAGTTGAAATTTATACAAGATACTGAGGTCTATAGTCCCTATTAGGTGTATAAAAATCAAGGTCCTGAATCAACACAATAAAAAGATATGGGCAAATTTAGATTTTCGCGAAAACTTGCACCAAAATTTAGGTACTTACCTTAATTTTCAACTTTTTTTATATATTTTTGGAATTTTCCCTTTACTTGTGCTGCCCTTGCTTTGAACCAAAATTGATAATTATAGGTCAACCGGAAGTACCCTATAGGTTTTGGGTCGAAAACCATTATAGGTTTTCGACCCAAAACCTAAAAAAAATTAAATTAATTAAAAATAAATTTCGTGCTTCTAGATCAACGGGAACTACCATATGGTAGTTCCCGTTGATCTAGAAGCACGAAATTTGGCAAAAAGCAATGCAATGCAAGCTTACAGCATTTGGGGAAAATCTGAAAACCGTAAATATCTAGTTTAATAACAAAAAAAAAGCGATTTTACTATTACAAACTTATTATTTGCGGTTGGTGCGATAGCCGTTTCTAGGGATCGAACAGAAAAGTTAAGTCTGTCCTTTAAACAGTTTGTACGGAACCCTTGGTGCGAGAGTCCGACTCGCTCTCGACCGGTTTTTTTTTAAAGAAGTATTTAAAAATGTTGTTATAAAAAAGGAATTCATCTTATTAGAATTAATAAAAGAGGCATTATAATGTTGTCAATATTCCGACAATAACAAAACAAGGAAAACATACAGTGTGGTACATGAGGTTAATAAGTAATTCTGTGCACGTATTGACGATAATTCAATATGATACGTTGTCAATGCGACAACTGCTTCCGGGGCTGTCGGCATTGTGATGAATTATAGTCGGTAACTACTATTACTAGCCAGTATCAACCATTATAAGAAAACACTTGGAAAATTAAACCACAAGAAGAAGCATTTATTTTTATTAATTCTCTCTCTAAGAACATAAAAGTTGCGTAATCGAAACAAACAATAATTGGCCTAAAAATGAATTCTAAAATAATTAATAACTCTGCCATCTTAACTTATTTATCCGTGAGTACCCAGTGTAACGCACAATCGAGGAGCGCTTTAGAGGGTGCATTCCGGGAGTACCGTTCAACACCGCCTGAACTTACACCACGTCTAAGCAGTGCGTCTTGCGTCTCGCTGCTTTGTCGTAGATGTTCGTAAGCCTAGCAGTAGTAGGTAATAGTTTATGAACAGCTACTGATGTAGTTCCCGATCCCTCACTCACACGTTTTGTATGCCCTCGGAAAAACCGGAAAAGGTTTATTCACATTGTAATAGCTCCCGTTTTCACTACACGACTTCTAAACGTAATGGACTAAGATCCCATGAACGCCAGACCTACGTCATTTTATAAAAGCTGAAACTTTTTCTTTGAAAGTACCTTACTATAGGTAAGAACAATAGGATATTATTATGAAAAGTCGGTCGAGGTTGCTTTGGGCCACTAAGCTGTGCTAAATAGCTGCTAAGTTACGTGATTTGATATCACATAAAAACTAGTACGATGACTCATCTCCTTCACTGCCAGACACTTTGTCTTGCAGTTCTAGCCAAACCATTTGAGCATTCACCAGGCGAGGCTAAGTTGTGATACCGACGCGTCATGCTTGGGAAGCTTTTATGGGTTGCTTAGCGACACAGTTCTAACAGTATTGACGGACAAACTTGACAAAAAATCATACATTTGTGTTAAAAGAATTGGAATGGAGTTCGCGTTGCAGCTTGCAGCCTACTGACACATGATTTGGTGAAACGGTACTCGGTGACATGGGGACCTACTCACGATTGACATTAACCTAATAATTAGTTGTTGCTCTGCTTGACGTTAGTTAACACGCTCATTACACTTGCATTTAGAATTTTGTTAAATACAACTAGAACAATGTAGTTTAAATAATTTAATTTGACCACAAAAAGATTCTCCCCTAATTATTCCACAACAGTAAAACTCAAAACCAGTTTCAAAACAACTCGTCAAAATGTTCAACTGTTTTGAAATGCCTACTTGTAATGTACCTACTACCTACTAATTAGTGAATTTTCGTACGAAACTAATAAAACTGAACGAAACAATAGAAAATATAAAAACAAATTTGCTTAATTAACTACTTTTTTTTAAACTCCAGGTCTGACTAATTATTTAAAGTTTTTCAACTTTCAATAAGACATAATTAATAACTTTAAAATAATAACAGGTATTTTGTTTTTCAATAAAACCGCGATTTATAATATATTCAATACAACTTGTTAGTTCAGCGCATAGTGTAAGCCGCACCTCGTACAGACAGTTAACTTTGAAGCGGGCTTATAGAGGACTTAGCGATGAAGAGCACTCGAATAAATTATATTTGTTTGCTCTGAAAGGGTCTTACCGGATCAAATACATGACGTACATTACCAGACACCTGTTATGCTTTACAGTTGTAAAGCATAACCAGGTGTCTAGTGTATTTGAGTAGTTACTCAAAATGTTTCCATTTAAATTGCTTCAAACTTAAGGTTAAACCGATCGGGGTGCAAACACCTAAGTCCGAGACCTCATCAATCTCAATAACACATAAATATTTGTATCTACAACATAAAAAATCGCAACCTAAATAAATCGTTCGCTCGTAAACTTCGATCAATAATAGGTAAATATTGTAGCGAATTCGTAGACGGTGCTACGGCGTAGATGTATGCGCTACGAGCTACGAGCGTCGTAGCGATCCTTTAGAGGCAATTTGCCGGTTGTTGACCTTGATCTCATAAGTACTTTGAGACATAGATTGACTGCAGCGCACTCACACTCGCCCACTATGTATATACATACGTATTAATATTCCCTATTCGGATCTCGAAACATGAAAGATGGAGCGACTTCTCGGAATACTAAATGCTGCGATGGACTGTTTTATAGCTGAAAGCTTTTATGAATGACTGAGGAAAATCAAGTTATGAGCCAGGACACCGATACAACGAGAATAGAGCCGCATGGCATATTCAGTGATGAGAATAAATTACGGACTGGAAAAGTACCTAATTTTGCAGTATGTTCTTTTGTCTCTCTATTTAAACATTACGGAACAACGATAGTGATCCACATATTGCCTTATCTTCTGTTAACATTTGTATCATAGCGCGGGTTCTAACGTCTGACATAGTAGGACCTCCCACAACACGTCAACTGCAGCCGCGGCGCGCCGTCATACATCGTGTCGGATCCCGGGAGGCGGATGGATGGAGGTGGATGGCGGATGGTGGGTGATGGATGACGGGTGTCGTCACGTTCACTTGTGAAATATGTAACGCGGTCATTCCATTGATGTCCCCGAGGAATTAAATATCTACTGAATGCACATTCATACACAATACACTATTACTCGGTGATGTATTTTCATGATTGGCATAGCGATAGCTGTATATGACCGCACAGGGTGGTTAGGATATGTTACCTGGGGTGTTTTCTGTTAAATATTTTGGTTTGAAGGTTTTATTTTTTATGATTTTAATTGCAGGTTATTTAAAATAATTCGTCTTGTCGTTCAATAAATGTATACAGAAGCTTAGAATTAAACACTAATTTGTCCAAACATAGAATCAAATGGAAGAGCTCAGCGACCTCACGTTCATTACGATCGGTTAGAATAGTATATTTTGATACAAGTGGAGAAAGTTTGTAATTGCGTACGAGGCGGAATTATAACACCCGAGCCGTAGGCGAGGGTGATTTTGAGCAGAGAACTGCAATAACAAATGTCCACGTGTATCAAAAGACGTTTTTCAATACACTTTTGAAGAAATAAAATAAAATAGAACGAAAAATATTTTTGTCACGAAATAAGAAACTATGATTTTAATTTTCTTTTTTTCGCGCTTTGTTTTCGCCAGGTTGAAGGAGAGGCAAAGGTATGAAGCCGTTAAACAGCCTAATATAAAAAAATAGATTTATTTTATATTTTTGAATTCAGAACACAAATAAATGTTAATTTGTGTAAAACAATTAGTTTTTAATAATCATTTTTATCTATGATATTCTATTTATAAACACAATTTTAATATTCAAAAAATATTTAGACGCGTAGTGCTTTGCCGAAATTTAAAAAAAAAAACACCTCAGAGTATAGGCATTAAACCAATTTAGACTAAGTATAGGTATAGTTATCTGTGGCAATTTTCATTAAAAAACTGGAAAAAAACGCACGCGTTTGAAATACGTTGCATGTTGAACCTAATCGTAGTGCGTTATGAACCAGTTTTCGAGGAAGTGTATTGAAAAGTTATTTACCGATCCAAACATCAAACAGAGTGGTTCCAAACACGTCGTCTTATCTAATAATAACACTACACTACACAGTAATTAGGATTTCCATCAACAATTCTATTACAGCTAAGTTTGTCCACCCAACCGACCCGCGTGGTTAGTTGTGACCGTACCGCGCCTTTGTTATGTACCGGGGCAGTGTAGCGATAGCGACCGACCTGAACGATCTGTGGTCGACCTGTTCCGGGAAGTTCATCAATCGCTGACAGCTCAAATGGGCGCCATTGTTTAACCTATTATTTCCTCCCGGCTTTCGAATTTATTAAAGCCGTTTTCGTCGCACACTGACGACTGCGAACTGAGACTAACATTAGGTTACCTAAAATACCGCGTTTACGCGATAATTTCCCAGTCGCGCATAATGTAGCGTTCCATGTGAAATAATAAGCCGCAAGCGTTCACCGCCGTGCGGCTACACGCCGCCGTAATGTAACGTGAAATGAAGCTTCAGATAGTGTGTGAAGAACAAAATATTAGGAGTAAGAATCTCTCTAACCTGTATTTTGTAACGGATGTTACACAAAACGAGTGTTTAGGACCTCTGCCTCATTTTTCGGCCACATTAAGATGGCGGAGATAAATAAAAACGACGAAAAAAATTACAGCTTTCTAGTACAAACGGTCTCTTAGCAAAACCTCGGACAGATAGACAGGCAGACGGACATAACGAAAGTATATGGGTTCCTTGTCAAGACTACGGAACCCTAAAAAGGCGCTTTAAAAGTCTTAAGGGTCCTCTTTGCTTTGAATGATTGTCAACAAACTCGTACAAAATGTCTTTATGACCTCTCTTCCTTTCACATTTAGATTATATTCCTCTCAGTTTACAGCTGCATCATGCATTTCGTGATGTGCCCCACTCGCTTACTTCATTCACAACACACACAGTGTGAGCACAGTGTCTGCAACTCCTCACTATTACGTCACAGTGCCAAGTAGTTGGAATACGTCGTGTATCGTAGTTGGCATGGATTGCGCACAGCCGACGTGACCGGAGTGGCTACAATTGCAATCATATTAGATCTTTAGATAAACATAACTGAGCTAGGATGTTCTTATTACATATCGAAGAGCAAAGAAATACGTGTTGATGCTACAAATAAGAGAAGCCATGACACAAATATTGAACCCACTCAATATATCAGGTAGCATGAACGAAAACATTTAATAACGACCACCAGTAATGTTCATGTTATCGAAAGTCACCCTTGTGGACACCGAAACACTGTCTGTTGTTGTGTAGTGAGACTCCGACATACCGAAACCATACTTTTGTATCTTATTCTTACTGAGAATATGCATGAAAAACACCACCGTAATAAGTATTAGGGCAATTTAATAGTACCATTGACTCGAAAAAGAACACCCGCGTTATTTGATTCACCCAAGCAGCATATTATTTTAAAAGAGTTCAGCAAAAAGATATTATTTTTAAAATACGTCTGTATTACTTTCTAGATCAGAGCTTCACACGGAATCGTTTCACGTTCGATACGAGTGAGAAAACGATAGCTTAGTACAATAGTACCGTCGGGTGACATTACGGCTAGATACGGCGCCTGAATACAGACGGCGTTAATGTGGCACACTATACGTAATGTACTACAGAAGACCCACGAAATAAAGTACAATGTGCAAGTACCTATATGGTTTGTTTTAGTAATTTAGTTATTATGATTTCACATTGACCGCGACCCACATTTGGGAGTGCATAATTTTATTAGTGTTCAGTTTGATGTGGTTTACATCGGATCGTATTTTATTGTCATTTTCTGCACACGTTAATTTTTGTTTGCACACTGCGCACAATTTAATGCTTACGTACACCTAAGAGGTGGTTCTTCTAACGGTTACTGGTATCTGAAGGTTGTTACTTCAAGAGGATGAAGCAAACAGTTAGGAACACAGCCACTTGACTGCGGCTCGTAGTTAGTTGGCGACAAATCAGTTCAGCACTGTAGAAGAGACAGGCCTGTTGTTAGGGTAACGAGTTTGAGGAAACCTCTGCTAGAAAGGCGTCGTGCAGTTCTCAGTCACGCACCAGGTCAGCTCTGTAGGAAGGCACCAGTGTAGTTCTTAGGACCAGACGTCAGGGTAGCTCTGCGAGGCAATCAGTAAGTGAGGCCGAAGACAGCTTCCGAATATCGGGAGTAGAGGTCCCGGTCACGAAGACAGCTTCCCAAGATCGGGAGTAGAAGTCCAAAGTGGAATCTTTAGCTGGATCCCCTGGGTAGTTTATGTACGTGACAGCAAAAACCAAGCAGTTTTCTGAAGCTTCTCGTATGAGATCCAAGTAGAGTAAGAGTAGCTTCCAGCCGTTCGTAAACTCGTTTTCAAAGTAGTCTTCCTTTTTCAATTTTCAAATATTAGGTTTCTTCGTGTGGCCATCATCTCATCTGACAAGTGTAGTCGGCCAGGGCATATCCATGAGTGCGTAAAGAATTTTATAAATATAATTTCAAATTAAGTTATTTATTAAACAATCGTAATAATCTTTATCATACACATCACACATAACACCAATGAGATTTTACCAATAGAGACGTCATACTGATTATAAAGAAATAAAAACATGGCGATATTTTACATGAGCGGCTAGCTGGGTGACGGCCAATGTCAGTCTATGACAGCAGCTAGATAGAGTGAAATGGGGAAAAATGGGTACCTATCAGGCAGCATGGAGAAAATAAACAGTAAATTTTCAATATAAAAATGTTTATTTACAAATAATAATATTATGTATGTTTTTTTTGTTTCACTATCACTTCACTATCACTAAAGTTGAGAACAAATAGTTGAGTATGTTGTTGGCATTTGGCATCCATACATCTTCTCGTCTTTGGCTTCTAACTACTTGTACCCATTTTTCTTTAATTAATCCGTCTATATGAAATCTAAAACAAAATAGAAGTTAATGATGAAAGGCAAAAATGTTATATTTACCTAATAACAATGATATTCTAGTAAACAGTTATGTTGTGAGCGCACAATCGTGAAGACTCGAAAACGGCCCAATTGGGCCGTATAGCCATTAGTCTGCAACACGCATGGCGACGAGCGATACGCTGCTACGAATTTAGATAAAAATTGTAAAAATGCATCGTGCGTGTTCAGAAAGTGTACCAATTATGATACCAAAGTAAATAAAACACAAGGGATCTCATACCACATGTAACTACGCAATATACTTCGATTTATTAATATTTTTCATTTATTTTCTTAATATTCTGATATTTGGAGGATAAAAAAGAAAGAAATGGGAAATGCATTTTTGTCGTGAGTACAACAACGACGCGTGAACTCTAGAGTCCAGACATAGAACAACACTATCTGTCTCTTTTTTCTTATTGGTTTTAACGAGCTATCCCTTTTGTGTCGTTTTGACTTGTAGTGAAATGTAGAATGAATAAAAAGGTGTGGTGCCGCTGCTGCGCGAAACACTTTTTTCGGTGGTTTTGTAGGTGTATAACATATCTGTTTATTAGAATATCATTGTCTACTATGGACAATATTGGACACCAGTGGTGAAAAATAATATGTGATATTCGAATAATATATTAGGCCAGGCCCCATATGGCCATATCACCCCAACATCCTTTAGCGTCGTTCGAACTGACAACACCGCGCGCCATTATCTCGTTTTCTCTATCACTCATAAATGCAACACGCAACACGCTACTTGTCTCTTTCGTGTAGGTGACAAAGCGGCAACAGCGCGGCAGTCATTTTTGAGTAAAATTTAATTTATGATTTTCCATTTTAAATAGAATAAACAGTACTTACAAATGAAAAGACACATCCTTCTTGATTTTTACAGCCGGCCCAGTATAAGTATTGCACTTTCTAAACACAAAACTGCCTTATTTGTTTAATTTCCTATAGCAAACTCCCGTTAAACGTCAGTTCGCGTCGCGACCAGACGCAGGACGTGCGCAGGACAGACTGAAGTCACACAAGCTGGTCAGCTTGTGTTTGCATTGCCACGCTGACGTCGGTAAAACGTATCTACCTCAGTATTATATATAACATCATTGCATAACACACACATTTTGATAAAAAAATAATTTAAATTTTATAAACCAAAAAGTAAATATCAGAGAGTAAGAAAGAGAAATAAAAAGTAACTGATAGTTTGACAATTTGACGTGTCACAACATGAAAATTTTGAGTAAAAATATTTTATTTCAGCTATTTTTATGTTAATGAATCGTAATTAGATCGATTTGTTGAGTGTAAACATAGAAACAAATAAAAAGGATGATAAATAGTATTATGAATGATGAATATATAGTGTAAGTATAGCATAATACTATAAGCTCCGGCGACGAAACTTTTCGATTTACTTCGTGACTTGTGTAAATATTTGTCATTGAACGACGCTCACTTCTTTGTTGATCGCTTTGTTTAAAATGTGCAAGCTGTTTTTATTTTTTACGTAACAAACTTTTCAGATTACATTTGCTTAAACTAGCATTGAATGAAATAGTGGCACAAATAAACACAATATGACAGCTTTCAATTTTAACAGCAAATAATTTGTAAAAAATCTTTAAAATAACCTTATTTTTCTAACTGGCGTGATTTTCTCCAAAAAAATACATTCTTATAAATACTGAAAAGGGCAAACATCGCTATACTTCCCGGTTTTTGGTTCCCGTCTCAATTCCTTTTGTACAAAGGTCTGGTACCTCTGCTAAAAGTAGAGACTAAGATAAAATGCCGCTCAGAAAAAACAAATCAATTGCCAAATATTGAAAAAATGCAGGACGTAACGTTGACACTCAAACAAATATTAGGTCGATCAAATACTATGAAGCATAGATATGATGAAGCTTCTCATTTTGTATTTTAAGTAACTCAAATCAATGTTTGTAAGTTGCTGTTCTGTTGATTTCTCTACTCGCAGTAAGTCGCTCACTTAGTAATACTATAACGTAAATTAATTATTTTTTCACTTATAACTTTAGTTTACAGTCACTCGTATATACTTAATATGGGGAACCGTATATCCGTACCTTACACCGGGATCCTTGTCTCCATACTTGAAGCAAACTAGAGTTTAGTAGCAAGTCAATCCAAGTGGCATGGCGGGTGGTGCCTCTGTGTGTCTGCGCTTACCTCAGCCTCAACATGTACACATGCACAGTGCAGCGGTGAGCTGGTGACCGGCTCAGGTCCGGCAGATAGCGCAACTTCGGCAACACAACACAACGCAGTGCCGCACTGTGAAGCATACACACTAGGGGTACATCTCGCCGCGATATCTTCAATAACCTACTGCCTATCTGATCACAATAAGACGCCTGCATGCAAAGTTCCGGATTCTAAAACGAAACAATTTTCCTGGGTCTCTTGTTTTACCTTTATTCTAATGTTTTGTAACAAACATTCAATTCAAATTGAAATACTGATGTAAATATCATTACATTAAACGCAATATTATTAAGATTACAACGTGGTAATCCATCTCCTGTAACTCCATTACAGGAAGTTAAGCCCGGATTACAGTTAATTAATTAAAGACCAACATTACGTCTCGGCGACGGAATTAAAGGAAAACAATCGATCGGATAGAGTGCTGGTACGTTATACGTCAACTGCAGCAAGGTCACCACTGGCGACTCGCGCGATGGCGCTGGGGGGCGGGGAGGGGGAGTGATCAAGTAATATGTGCATCGTTCATGTGTGAAGCATTCCACATCATTCATTGTCGATGGAATGGCTTATTTCATGCTACATACGAGTCATGCGACATTGATGAATTACACGTAGCGCACGGTAAACGCTAACACCAATACTATGGTTTTGACGAAAGAAACGACAGAATATTGTGATCACAATTTTTTTGTAATATACAAATGTAAAACTACCCGTAGCCCACAGCAATAATTGTGCAACATAATGAACACGCCGCACAACTATCGAGTTAGTCGGGGACGATCAGATAACACTTGGTTCAATACAATGTGCCACAACTGGATAATTGCGCTGTCAATACATGCCTGTACATAGCTGTTCATAAGCCTAGCAGTAGTAGGCTACTGATGAAGTTTCCGATCCCTCACTCTCCATGTTTTGTATGTCCACGGAAAAACCGGAAAAGGCTTATTATTTTTCAGGAAACAGTCTAAAGTTCTGATAAAACATCACACGTATAACTGTGATACAGATCCCGGATGAAAGAGCAACCCGCAAAATCTGGTCACTGGTAAAAGCATGTCCCCAAAAGTTTCACATTTCCATTTATAATGTAAACAAGCGGAGCTGTCTTCCCTCATTTTTCAAACTTTAAAAGTTTTCACCAAAGTAGAAACAAACATGTTTCCCCCCCGTCTCTCTTCCCCTCACACCCGTAGACACGCACCAACTTTCAGCATTCAATGATATTTCGGGCGGTAACAGAGTTCCCTTGTAACTCACATTGACACATGCACACAGCTATAAATCGCTCAGCTTTTTGCGACTCCCACAGAACAGGGTTACAGGGCGAACCGAACTTCATCGTCAACATTATTAATGTACATTGCCAATGTGACGTGTGACATGCGACGAACACATTCAGATGTTAGAAACTAGCTCGTAATGTAACAAAGCTCAGCGCGAACGGCACCGGGTTCGTTTGTCAGCCCCTCTGTCCGTGGGGGCCGGGAGTCAACATGACAAATCTACGGTAACATTTGTTTAGCACGGGGGCTCAGTAGCTCATAGGATCGGCAGCAACAAGTACGGGGGCCACAACCGGGGCCCTGCGAGGTATCGTATAAACATGGCGGAATCACGCGAACTTGGCCTTCAACCATCAGTGAAAAGGGATCCGTAGAAGGTTCACGGCTCATCAGTTGTAGTTACTTGAAGTGCGTTGGTGCTGATATCTACTTTGTTGTACACGTTTCAGCAATGTTTTTCAGTCATGGGATTTTTCACAAAGGCGATGCCGAACTAACAAATATTATTCTTATTCCTTGAGCGATTTTCCTTATTAATAGATTGTCAGCAGGTTATTTTGAATGGACCTTCTGTCTCCAGATGTTTAGTGATTTGAATGTACAGAGAACTGCTAGTGTAAACTTGTTGAATAAACTGTATGTAGATAGGTAAACAGTGAGCCCTGATGCTCCGTGTTGCTACGGTCATTACTGCTCGTTACAGATAAATAAACAGCTACATGATCACCCACGCGAGGCTTATGACTAAACTCTCTATGGACGGTAACACAGCCACTTATAAGTCATATTTGTGGCGGAGGAGTTATTTGCAATTTAGGTACCTACTCGCCGGTCGAGCCTATCAAGGTATATTTCAACATAAAATAAATTGCCAAACATTTTTGTTCACTTAGAAAAGTTTAACAAAAGGTCCAGTACCTATGAACGATGTTTGTTTGTACACACGATGTTTGTAGTCCACACGCCGACACCTGGCGCCCTTCGCTCCGCTCCAGACGGCGCGTGTGGTGCGTCACTCACATCTCACTCCCGACAGTTCAAACGAAAACACCGCGATACACGACAGCTCATTGTTAACATTACGCCTTCTTTACGAGCCGACGGTGTTGAAATTACTCAAAATACACACGTTATAGCCGATACATTCGCGCCGTGTTTACATCAGTGTACCTTTGCCCCTGTGTGCGCTGACGTGGAAGCAGTAGCCTTGGGGAGTTCCACCCGCCGCGGCCGTCCGTCTTCATGACGCATGCAATATGTGGCTGAACATCCACAATGGGGCCGCGGAAGCACAAATTTATTTTCGAATTTATACGGAATATCAGATAGGATGAGCCTCCCCGGGATGCGGGGTGCGGGAGGGCGGACGAGGAGGCATGACATTTGACATCCCGCAGAGTTTGACCTACACGGTAATGAGGGCTATTGTGACAAGCCCAAACTATTCGTCATTTTGTGGAACTCGCGTTTAGTGACGTACACATTTTGTGTCGTAAAAACTAGGTTACCTCATCTAATATGAGCACCAAAAATGTTCGAAAAGAAACGACATAATCATAATGACTGTGACTGCCACGCTGCCAGCGGCTACAGAGATGATCAACTCACAAACTGGGCCCGTACCCAGCCAGCCAGCCAGCCTCCACAGTGATAGATGAGGCCACTTACAAACACGCTCTCCGATACAAATGACGAGTTAACCCTCATTTGCCGACACAGCGTCCCTAATGCGCGACATATTTTAACCCCCACTTTATAAAGTTAGAGCAAAAATAAAGGAGACAGATTAGGGACGCTATTGGTAGTACTCAAGCAAAAGTAAAAACATTAGCGTCAAAGCAGCCTGTCATTTGTTTTATTCCTTTTTTTTTCCTTTTTTTTCCAAAACATTACATTTCGATTATGTGCGAGTGAGGTGTCTCGCTTGTTTACATTAAAATATGTCGTTTTAAAATTGCATGATAAAATGATATAATTACTTGTGAAAGTTCTGGAGGAACTTTGTATTGATCCACTGTTAGGTAATATTTTATTAGTCGTTCTGAGTAAGCAAAAGAGCATTTTCTTGTATGTATTGAAGCGGCTAAATAAAAGTGTCATATATCAAACTGACTAAATGTGCTTAAACTTGACAGAGCTGAACGAACCATCAATTGTTTAACACAGTTCGGTGACCGCTCGCTTGCTTGGTGACAGTTGTTTGTCGAATCGGTACCAAATTGGCATCCAATGTTTGCCGACACCCGCGCAGGCTGCACACAATCTAAAGATGCAACTAGTGCACCCCGCGGGTTCCTCCCTATTCATTCGAGTTGAGCGAGTTTTTAGCACTGTAGCTAATCCATCCGCTCGAAAACTTCATCGACATGTCTGTGAGTGCCTTATTTGGCTGCCAGAGAACTAAATGATAACTGACTTAAATCGAGGGAGTATTTCCCGACCACTGACGTCAGTTTCACTTACTAGTTTTCACTGTAAAAGGCAAACGGCATCTGAGCGAGTGCCGTGATAACGTCGACAACGTGTGATTGGATTATTATTCGGTTCTTGTGTTTCAAAAATACTCTGAAATCTTACAGTAACTTGAGTAGACTGCTCGCGGTCTAAAACACTCGCTCTAGAACAATCGCGAGCCGTCAGACTATATAGCGACTATTAATAGTTAAGTTGTGATAACAAGATATCTAAAACATAAATTGTTAGAAAGTTAAATAGAATCGTCGCGCGAAGATACGACGCTACTCAAATACTGTGCTCATTTACGTGTTCAGTAAGCTTGTTACTCACCCAGTTTGTTGTGATAGCTCAGCACTGAATAGCCCTATTTACTTCCGGTGCGGGACAAGGGAACCAATCTCTTACTTTGTTATGTAAAGTGAATGCTAGAGTGGCCCAGTGGCCGCCATTCCTCTTACGGTTCTGCAGCAACTATTTGTGTTTCGAGTAGCTCACTGAACTAAATCGCTTTCAGGATAACAATGAACTCGGATATTACTTTGATGTTATTTCACTTCAGTTTAACGACAAATAGGCTTTACCTTCATTTCATAGATCGTTTCTGACTAAATAGTAAAGTTTATTATACACTCGCGTTAGGCTGAAGTGAATGGAGCCGATCCCTTATTTATGTTAGTTGAGATCGGTTCTAGTAGTGAGATAGCAGCTCCAAGTTATGCCATTGTGTTTAAACGTTGTTACAAGTACTCGCCGGCGGCGCTCAGGAGTCAGGGCTGTCCTATTAGATATTCCTTAGTTTATAACAAGCCGTGTTCCTCCCTGGGGCGGCAATATCCCCACAACGAGGCAATCACCGCGGCCAGAGCGCGGCAGCCCTACTGCCCTCTCTAATATTCTCCCCGTCACGCCACGCGCGACAGTACAAACTCGTAATGACCTCCCCGGAGGACGCTCCGCTAAAAGACCTCTCTTCAAACGAACATAACTTTGAAAAAATCTCAAACTTCTTAAAACATGAATACAGAAAGAGTTGCCCTCAGCCCTGAGAGCTTTGTAACTTGTTGTCTTCCAAGTTTAGGAGACGCCAAATGTATGTTTAATGTGAGAGTTATACTGCAAACAAATGTTTTAGCATTTTGGGTATTTTTTTTCCAAACAAACTTGTGTATTAAAACAGAGTCTTCTTTTGAAGAACATCGCTACGCAGCGGTGTCATCTTGAGCACAATTTATAAGTTTTTACAAAACACAGAACACGCGTCGAGCAGAGCGAACGTGAAACATTAGTGAGAGGATATCTCGATACTTAGTGCGCTTCTTACAATGACTGACATTCAATTAATCGCTGGCACTGGCATATCGGCTAGACGCCAGTTACTTGCCAATCAATCACGCGGGTCACCGCGCTCCATCAATCAATCAACGCGAGTGCGTGCAACCCGCGCGTGTCACCCCTGCGTGTGTGACAGTGCTCGGTGCACTGCGTGCCACCCCTGACCTCCCCTGACAGTGTGGCAGTGTGTCACGCAGCCTTGACACGCAGCTGAATGTCCAATCAGTGCGCGAGTTTGACGACTTTGTAGGACAAACTTACCAAATGTCGGACGGACGATATTTTCACGCGTGGCTTGTTGAACTAATACAGTCTGTTGTTACTTTGGTGCTGCGAATTTACAACTCCATTAGGGCAACTTCATAGCATTGACGACAGTTTATTGGTTTATTACAAATAGAAGACAAAATTGTTGTACGGAAGAAGGAAGGAGGAGCTCGTGGCTAAATAATAACAGCCGCTCGGGTCGATCGATAGGTTAAGCCGTGCTTGCATAGGTTGGTCTGTGGATGGGTGACCACCCATTACATACCGAGTTTCCTCCATGCCTCGGAAAGCACGTTAAGCTGTTGGTCCCGGCGGCTGTCATTTGTAGATCTTTGACAGTCGTTAGGTAGTCAGAGGCGCAAAAAGTCTGAACACCAGTCTTACCAAGGGGTATCGTATTATCCGGTACTAACTGGGTTGTGGAGGTCAGATAGGCAGTCGCTCCATGTAAAATACTGGTATTCAGCTGCATCCGGTAAAACTGGAAGCCGACCACAACATAGTTGGGAAAAAGGCTAGGCAGATGATGATGATGAAATGTTGTAAGGAAGAGGATCCAATATCCAGGAGGCGTGAAACAGCAATTAAGAATGTAGTACAGCGAGTTGTGTACTACAACGTCAAGGTCTCCACAAAGTTAATCGAATAAGAGCAAAGTTAGGCTGGCAAGGCTTAAACTCCACAACTTGGGAACAACTGCCTGTAATTATAATGTAATACGACCAGAAGTTACGAACAAAAACATGGGTAAAAACTGTTAGGACTGAATCGTAAAAACTCATCGAATCTGATTTTGGGGAGATCATCCTGGGGACTTTCCCTTTTAAGGGACCTTCCCTTAACATCACCATCGTCTACTTAATGGTTTCAGTTGGCAACTACCTCCCACTCTTACAAACCTTCGTCTTTTCACGGCAACAGGAACTGCCTTCGTTCCTATTTGTAAATCTTCTTACAGTGGAGACTTGAACATCGCTCGACCCAAGGTAAAGCGAACGATATAATAAATATCAACATAATATTTCAGAGCATCAACGTTACAAATAAATAACTTTGTCGGACTGTATCATATCAGTGGCCTGACATACCTACTGTCAGAGGCCCGCGCGCCCGGAGCGAACCTGCCGTGTGGAGGACGAGATGCCAATGATCACGAAACCACTAATGATCTGACAAGACGAGCAATTAAGCGGGCGCCTATACATACATATATAGGGTACTCAGGACACAACTTTACAACTAGCCGCAGCTCATAGGTGTTCAGATCACAACAGCTGTATGCAGCATGTAGGAACATAGCTAGTAGGTAGAAACCATTGTATTAACACAATATGTAGATATATAACTAGACAGATTGCGCTCTTGCATTGTGCTACTATAGCACGTCTGCAAAACAATAGACGAGCGCAGTGCAATCTGTGTGCTTTGTGAGCGACTCGCTCGCAGCAGTTAACTTTATAACGATATAACTTCAGTAACTAAAAGTAATAAACAACGTTATAATCATACATATTTTAGACAAAAGGGTTTAGATCTACCTACTAGGCAGATGTAACCGACCTTATTGGTGTTGTTTTTCTGAAAGGCGTATAGTAGTCGCAAGCGGCGCGCGGCCTGTACGTGCACGAAGCAAAAGGAGTGATAGAATCGTTGCAGGAGGCGTTCTGTAGTTTCCCCATGATTTTATTTACCTAGATTATATATTTAAGCCATCGAATCTAGTCGGGAATCAGATACGGCTAGAATTGTTTCTTAAACCCAGCTGGATGTAAACTAGAATTAGTTTACTGTGAATACTGCACATAAAAAAGTGATAGTTATCGTAAAACTGACCCAAAAGTGCCGCTCGAGTGGTTTTACTGCGCACTGTGCACTGCGCACTGTGCAGGCTTACTCGTAAACTTTATGTTAATAGATATTAGACCGTACTATCAACGATTATTGTATTCTATCTATCTGTAAAGAGCATCGCTTGCACATCGATCTCTGGATGATGCAAAATTAATCTTTGTTGTCGTTTCGTTGGTTGCACTTTACCACTTCGTTCGTGGAGGCCTTGTGTCTTAATGCAACCGTCTGTGGCTGTAAGGCATAAATTGTTTAATAGATTTTAATTAAACAATACATATGTTTACTGTATTCTCCAAAGCTTCGCTTTGGAGCTCAAACACCACGTTCGAACCCAAAACATTACGCATATTGCGAAAGCAGTACACTACACACTTAGAGACTAATTTAAAGACCCAGATTTAAACGCTACGTGCACTACAAATTCGGAGAGGACATTGATAAATTCGAAATTCACGCATCCACTTATGACGCTTTCTTCAACCAAAGTCGTAGACAAAATCAGATTGGTTAGTGGTTCGACAGTAACTTGAATGAAAAAGAAATTCACAAAAACTTTTGGAAGTACATACTTACACCACTGTTCATGCAGATACAGGAAGAGTTACACGGTCATGAAAAAAAGCGGCCAAGTGCGAGTCGGACTCGCCCATGAAGGGTTCCGTAGCAGCAAGTAACATAATGTTAAAGTTTTTGTAGTTCGTTGTAACTTTGATCGATATTTTAATAATAACTGCGGTTTACGATTTATGACGTATTAAAACAAAACTACTTACTAAATCTCGTTCAAACCAATTTTCGGTGGAAGTTTACATGGTAATGTACATCATATATTTTTTTTAGTTTTATCATTTTCTTATTTTCGAAGTTACAACGGAAGAGTCTCTCGCGCAAACTATTCAGTTTAGAAAAAAATGATATTAGAAACCTCAATATCATTTTTGAAGACCTATCCATAGATACCCCACACGTGTGGGTTTGATAAAAAAAAAATGTAGAGTTTCATTCTAAGTTTAGGAAAACCCCCAAAATTTATGTTTTTTTTTCTATTGTTGTGTAAAAATCTTAATGCGGTTCACAGAATACATTTACTTGCCAAGTTTCAACAGCATAGTTCTTATAGTTTCGGAAAAAAGTGGCTGTGACATACGGACGGACAGACAGACAGACATGTCGAATCCATAAGGGTTCCGTTTTTTCCCATTTGGCAACGGAACTCTAAAAAGTGTCGTTTAACGTTTTTCCTATATATGGCCATGGCTTAAAACATATCACATAATGATTCAAGAGCTCTACATGAGTTACTCAAAAGAATCGAGCCAATACTCCAACGACTTGGGCAGAATTTACACAAAACCCAACAATGTACTGGAATAGACACTACAATACCACACAACTTCGGATATTGCTTCTCGACGGATGGTGTAACTATTTCGTTGTATATGAATCGAATCGTAGCAAAGGGTACCAAGTACAAAACAAAAAGAGTCAAGAAGGAAGAGTCGTCTCGTCACAATACCCAGAGTATTGTGACGAGACGACTCGGTAACAGAATCTACTATAACAAGATTATTGCAGCAGACCCTGGAGCAAAAACACCGATAGTGACATGCATGTGTGACGGTTGTGGTTCTTTCACTTATAAAATGTTAAAGAAGGAGCGTGTATATTTCGAGTTAAAAGAGCATCACCGAAACAGAAAACGTACAAGATTCATAAAAGATATTGAAGATCGCATCAGACGGGACAGGATGACACGGAGACAAACGGTGGTATCATGCTAACTCCAAAGTCTGACTACTTCAACGCCTTCACAACATTTCAACTGAAATGGTTCGAGGAAAAACAACGAATGTACGAACAAAAAAGAGTGCAACGATTAAAATTCGATAATACATGAATGTTCACAAATCAAACCAAAAAATTGTAGACGAATTCTTTGGGAAGGAGCCAGATACACTGCTGGTTTACGGCGCCGGATATGAATTAATGAACAAGGGACGTCACAAGGGACACCGTAAATTCCGACACAATGACATTTTGAATATAGTCAAACTACGCAAAAACTTGGCATTGCACGACATCGATGAAAAGTATACAACAATGTGGCATACGACATCTGCAGTAAATGTTTTGAGAAGACAACATAACAAACATTGCAGTTTCCAAAATCTCCACACCGTTACGTATACTGTGGTGTATATCGTAAGGATACTCATCGAGACAAGAACGCTGCAAAGGCGCGCTTTCAGGCGTTAATAAAGACAGAGAAGTGATAACGTATAATTCTCAATACAGGACCAATACGTATGGTGTGCCTCAAGGTAGTATTTTGGGGCCATTGCTTTTTCTTAGTTACATAAATGATTTTCCAACGGTGACGAGGAATAAGTGCGTGTTGTTTGCAGACGACATCTCAATGATAATAAATAAAGATAATGAAATTGAACAATTTGAGGATAAGATTAATGCTGCAGATGAAGCTGTAATAAAATGGCTTGAACAAAATAAATTATGTGTGAATGTTTCCAAAACAAAATAATTATATTTATTTCTCTAATCACAAAATAACAAATGAAGCAATGAAAATTATTAGGTGATAATAAAAGTGAAGAAGTTGACCAAACGAAATTTTTAGGCATAGTAATTGATAAAATGTGTAATTGGAAAAAACATAATTATTGAAAATGTATGTTTTGGGCTAAACAGCTTTGCATTGCACTAAGAAATCTTAGGAAAACTGTTGGACGTAATGCCGCGCTGTTAGCTTATCGTGGATATGTCTCATCTGTGCTAGGATACTGCTTAATTAAATGGGGTAATTCCACTGACAGCAATAAGGCATATAATGCGCAAAAAAAATGTTTACGAGCTGTGTTTGGTGCAGACCTATTAGATTCGTGCAGACCTATTTTTAAAAACATAAATTATTAACATTAGCTTGTTCATACATACTGGAAATGGGAGTATTTGTAAAAAAAACATCCTCACCTATTCAGTAAAGCCGATAGCCTCAATGTTTATAAGGTGGGCAAAATGTCAAGGGATCCAACAAAGTTATCAATGCCAAGATGTAGAACAGCGTACTGCCATAAAAACACGAGTCGAATGGCAATACAGACATTTAATAATATACCGAAGGTATTAGAGAACAGTGAACCAACTTATTTCAAAAGCATCTCAGAGCATGGTTTATAGAAAACTGTTTTTACAGTATTAACGAATTTATTCTAGGACAAAGGAAAGAATTGCATGACATGTAAATTATATTTTACGTTTTCATTTTAAGCAATTGACATATTTTGTAATTGAATTTCTTTAATTTAGGACTAATTTTTGTTTGACATTGGATTATAATTATTTTGTTAAATTAAAATCATTGTTATTGCCACAAAATTTGCATGCCGAATTTACATAGTTGGCGGAATATGAAGAACTATTGTGTATTTATTATAAAATCTGTAAAATACCATATTTCAGGCAAATAAATGAATTTATCTAACTATCTATCGAAATAATATTCTATTAAAATACGAATTTAAAAAGAAACCGGTTGGTCCTTCGACCTTCAAATCTGATAATATGAACCGGTAACGGTTACATAACGTAACAAGGAGTCTTATTCGATAAAACCGTTTAAGATTCGATTAAGTTCGTAGCCCAGACTCGCCATTTAGAACTACCATCAGTAAATAATGTTTCGATCGTTACTGAATAGAACTTGGATAAAATACTAGTCGGATATATTATTAACTTGTAGCAAAATAACCCTACCCAGCATAAACACTAAAGGACAAAAGGTTCATTTCATACAATGCACGATATAACAAAACAAATACATGTACATATGATAGTCATACCGCCCACGCCAAAGAATAGTGCGAAACTCAACGCATTTATTTAAAATAGATAGACCCAGTACAATTCCGACCATTTACGTTAGCCACTCTGAAAGTGTTCACACACACACACATGACAACTGAACGCAAATATTATTCAAAAACAGGGCGTCGGAAAGCTGGGTTTCAAAACGGCAAGTCTGCAGAAATCGATGAACCTTCTGTACCTGACATCCCCTATTCCGAGGGCCCACCTCATCCAGCCCTTAATTGAATCCTTATCGCCCCTCGCTCGTATCGTTTGACTCCAGCTCTCACCCGCGCCTGTTGGCGGTTGATTGATCAGGAATCAATTAATGACGCAGTCACCGGCTGCTGAACCTCTGGGCCTGCTCCGCTCAGCTCGTGTACACCGATTGTGAACAGGGCTAAGGGGTCTTAATTAAACCTTCAAAGGTTTCAGTAGTGTTTGGGGAATACCGACGCATATATAGAGATAGAGGTTTACATACCCTCTAAACACGACAAAAAAAAACGAAACAAAAAATTTCATAGGACAATGCAGAATGCCCTTTGTATGCATCGTTTGTGCCGTTATTATTACTCCATTATCCATAAGTAAATGCTCTGATCTTTAATCGCTTAACGGCTTTAGTCGCCTCTCCGATGTCCCCGGGGCTCAGTGAGGCTCAGTGAGTCGCAAGGAGCAGCATCGGATGTAATGAGCAGTAAATAGCAATGAGCGGTAATGGAAACATAATTGTGTCCACTTACACCGCTTCATTGTACCCCGGGGTACCGAGCGCTGAAGGCGTGGGGTATCCCAGCACCCCACTTAACTGGCGCGAGTTTATTAGGAAGCTTCGGGGTCCAGGCAAGTTGGGGGCTTCCGGCGAATTCCGAAAGTGACCGCGAGACGCTATTTACTTTTGTTGTTTCATTCAGATGGGGACGAAAACGTGATCGATCTCACTGTGAAATGGCTTTGCGTAAATCTGATTCTAATCTGATGCTGCAGCTCCTTATTGATTGGCTGAAAGCTGAAGGTTGCTGGAAAATGTAAAATCATTGGGTAAAAGACAATGTTTCTGAATAGCAGTATTTTATTTTATCAAAATAATAACGATTCGAAAAGAAGGAAAAGTTGTTATACAAATTTGAATTTCCTGCAAACAAACCTTAACAATCACCAATTATGATGGCGTACTTCAAACCGTACATTTCCTGCATTCACTCTAGGCTCCAGTTTATTTCTCTCGGCCTTAAAAAACGTCGTTAATCAGTTTATGTAAATGTGTTCGTTTATAGAAGTATATTCAATCTCCGCAATGAAAGGAAAACTATTCCATCCTCCAATACTGCTAACCGGCGTATAGATCGTAAAGTAGGTAAATACCTGTAGGTAATAAAAGCTAAATGCGTTTACTTGTTCTTTCACTGTTTATATTTGCTTTTGTACACGTTTCGTTTGACGTATTGTTTTAAATAAGATTCGATGTTGATTTAATGAAGAAAATGGAACATTGTGGGTAATGTGAGCCAAAGTAAACGAATCTTATTAAAGTCAGATTGTCAGACCACCATGAACTGCCAGCTTTTCAGTTCAATAATTATTAAGGGCCTTTAGTACTACCTCAAATGGCTTAGCATGATCTTCCGTTACGCCAAAATACTGCAGCATTAATTTTGAAATAAATATATGGTAAAGTTGAGGATTAATATATATAAAAATAATATTAAATCTTATGTTTGGCGAAAATACGATTCCATAAACTTTTCTCTATAGAAAAAAAATCCAAAGTTACCTCAAAATCGAACAATAAACCGCTGGTATTCAAAAAGTACTTCAAATTAGATCATGAAACTTTGCATACTAACTAGTATGCAAAGTTTCATGATCTAATTTGAAGTACTTTAAAACTACTTAGTACTAAAAAAAAACATAACACGTGCTTTATAGTTAGTTCAGTTGAACTAACTATAAAGCACGTGTTATGTTTTTTTTTATTTTTTCCAAAAGAAGAAAATTTGATTTTATAAAGAATAAAAACCACTCATTTCACACTATTCGGCCTGCAGTGACTGACGTCACAACCACTTTGTAGTGCGTTAAAACGTTATTCTAACCGTATTTCAAACGAAGTTTGAACCACCACAAATAGAGTTGCTAATTTGGTATGATTATTTGCAGTATAGGCCCTTAATGTGAAAGATTTCACAGACGATTTAACTTTCTCTTTTTAGGGTTCCGTACCCAAAGGGTAAAAACGGAACCCTATTACTAAGACTTCGCTGTCTGTCCGTCTGTCCGTCTGTCCGTCTGTCCGTCTGTCTGTCACCAGGCTGTATCTCATGAACCGTGACAGCTAGACAGTTGAAATTTTCACAGATGATGTATTTCTGTTGCCGCTATAACAACAAATACTAAAAACAGAATAAAATTAATATTTAAGGGGGGCTCCCATACAACAAACGTGATTTTTTTATAATAATTGGTACGGAACCCTTCGTGCGCGAGTCCGACTCGCACTTGGCCGGTTTTTTTATCTAAGATTAATCAATTCGAATAACCAATTTTAAATCGCTGTAGATCGTCACCGGGATATCTTCCGCATAAGTTTAGTTTTAAACCAGATCTTGAATGGCTGAAACGAAAACAGCGTGGTAGATCCCGAACGGTTGTTCCAAACGAAACATGATAATATGAGAAACTTATAAGCATATTATTTTCAAATACTTATTCAATAAGAATCATCAAAATCGGCTCACGCGTTTTGTGTCTAGAACGGCGTCCTCACTTGAGTACATAGTAGGTACTAATGTTTCATAGTATCTGGTTTGTATACCTACCTAGTTATTAAATTCGAAGCTATTACCATAAAAACCAAATCTAGTTACAATACACCTTTACATTGATTTAATGGTTTTGACAATATACATCCAGTGAACTTAATAATAATAAAACATAACGTGCGAGATTTAATTTACTTATGGGCCACATATCATAATAATACAAGCCTTATACGTGTAGGTAACATAATAACATTTAATAAATAAATGTTTGATTGGAGTCAATTTAATTAACTAATTATTAATTTTATCGCTAACGTGCCTGTATTATATTGGTGAGCTATCTTCGCCGTGGTCTCCCAAACCGGCGCACAAGTAGTTTGGGGATCTCCACATTGAATCCTACGCACCACATTAACTTTAACGACATCTTTACGACACTCAATACTGTTTTGACAATAGATCATTCACCATTGTGATTCCCATTCATATTGATGATGTCATTTCATTGATTGTAATCGTAACGTGTAAGTAGGGAGTAAGTACCTACTTCTTATAGTTATGGTCGAAGTCAATACATGTTAAACAACTGTGTCACTCTTAGCAGTAGTAGTGTGTGAATGTGGATTTATATGTGGACAATAAGATTTCATTTCATAGTGCCACCAAATATGCCAAAAAAGCCTCAATACGGTTACAGGGATAAAGCTCTAAATACAATCGAAACAACTCGTCTAATCACGTAAATTCGTTTTCAATACACTTCCTCGAAAACTGGTCCATGACGCACTACGATTAGGTACAACATGCAATGTATTTCACACGCGTGCGATTTTTTCCACTTTCCCGCACGTGTGCGGGAATGAAAATTGCCACAGATAATACCTATACTTAGTCCAAATTGGTTCAATGCCTATAGTCTAAGGTGAATGTTATTTTTTTTTAATTTTTGCAAAGCACTACGCGTCTTTACGGCATAAATATTTTTTGAATATTCAAATTGTGTTTATAAATAGAATATCATAGATAAACATGATTATTTAAAACTAATACTTACTTTTATACACAAATTAGCATTTATTTGTGTTCTGAATTCAAAAATATAAAATAAATCTATTTTTTATATTAGGCTGTTTAACGGCTTCATACCATTGCCTCTCTTTCAACCTGGCGAGACCAAAGCGCGAAAAAAAAAAAGAAAATTTAAATCATAGTTTCATAGTTCGTGACAAAAATATTATTCGTTATTTTATTTTATTTCTTCAAAAGTGTATTGAAAAACGTCGTTTGATACACGTGGACATTTGTTATTGCAATTCTCGGCTCAAAAACACCCTCGCCAACGGCTCGGGTGTTATAATTCCGCCTCGATTGCAATAACAAACTTTCTCCACTTGTATCAAAATGTACTATTCTCGTTCTCCTATCACGTCCGTTGAATGTCATCCAGTGTGACAGGTGTACTTACATCCGTCTTGTCTCACCACATCTCGGCAACTCGTGATTATTTACTACCTACTTACTTAACTCAGACAGACGAGACGAGCGGGGCATCCCGAGCGAGTTAGTGCCCTGAGCAGTCGAGACGATATCTCAGATCTACGATGTAGAAGTACCAGGGAGTCATAAATAAGGAGAGCGTTAGGGTTCCTCCGGGAATGTTTTGATTTACTTTATTGCCGGAGTAAATACATAATTTAATGCAGTAAAAGTAGGTTTATTTTGACCTTTGTTTTTCTTAATTCAAACTTGCTTAATCGGTCAGCTAATTGTTGATCGAAGTCGGCCAGTCTTTATTCTACTGCTAGAAACTAACTGTAACAGAGAGAACTGCAGGAATGTGGAGGAGACATTTGCCCAGACAACATCATCATGTTTCTCCTGTCCTTCTCCCAATTTATTAGTGGTCGGCGCAGCGTGTCTTCTTCTTCCACACTTCTCTTTTACTCGTCATCTTATCAGACACCGCGTTTTTTGCCACATCGTCCTTCACACAGTCCATCCATTATTTCTATGATCTTCCTCTACTCTTATAACCAACCACATTCATACCCAAAAGTTTCCTCACTACATTTTCCGCATTCCTCCACATCACAACCCATACAACGACACCCATAACGACACCAACCCATATAACGAAAGTCGTGGGCGACTCTCGTTATAGATCTCGGTTACAACATTTAAACTCTCAAAAAGTCTTGATCTTTCAGTCCAGTTCATTACTAATGTTATTTTTTGCAGCTAGACACACAATGGACACAACCTCCATTATGTCCACATTGACTGGCAATACATTACCCGTCCTATCAAATAACATACAATTACAAGAAAACGTAACATGAATAGAAATTAACGCCACGCGTTAAACAAAAGCAAGCTTTCACGAACAATGTTATCCATTATCCCGTAATGTCCAGCGCTGTCCAGTGTTGTCCACCCACGTCCACCATCCCGCAGGTCATGCATTAAAACAACACTCTATTACTTAGCACAAGCGCGATCATTACTATGCATTACGAATAATTACTTAAATACTAAAAACCTAGTACAGTACGTAATAACTGACCAGCGCAACCAGCACAAACAAATTTCAACTCTATCTACGTCTATAAAAGTTTACATTTAGGTAACAGAAATGTAGTCCTTTTAACGGAGCTAGTCCAAGTGTTACACTAAGGCTCCTGCAAGCACATTCCCAGGTGCCTGACCTGGGAATGAGCGCTGCAGTAGGTACTATCGAGGACACTCCCGCCTGACCACCACTAAGCTTATTTTTGCTTGCACTCGCAACATAGAAACGCTCTCTAGCCTCGCCCCGTTGACTTTGTATAGAAATAATGAATGAAAAGATACCGAATCGGCCGAGCGCACTGACGACGCACGCCAAACGATAGTTATTGTTATTTTGCGCGCCAAAGTTAAGGCTTTCCTAATAGGCCCAAACTTTAAGGGGGTGTGGCTCGGTGCCTTCGCATGTTTTAAGCGAAAAAAAATTAAAATGGTCAGGCGGAAAAGACCCCGATAGTACATAGACGAGATAACTGGCGTCACGTAGTGCTATCATGAACAGCTATTACAGTAGTCTGATGCACGCTTTTACCACGCAAGGAGCAAAAATGGTGTCAATAATGCCACGGTGCGGTGGCCACTAGTCAGAATTTCATATCCAAGTGACTTAAGCATATGGGCGTTAGGTGACACCTATGGCTTTTTAGTACTTCGTGAGTCAATCTTGGCAGCAGTTTGGATCACATGGTTCTCATGCCTATTAGTAGCACTAATAAGCTGCGACCAAAACATGCAAGCGTCCTTGCAGACGGCAATATCTTTGTTCGTTCATTGTGGCGCACTCATTGAGAACAACATTATGCCGCCATTGAGCCTCATATCGCGTCATTAGTGTCCAGACTGATGTGCGATGTGTTACATACTAACTATAGTAGTTATAGACCTCCCACGGAGATGCGCGCACCTAATCATATTGATATTGCTGTCGTTTAGTTATCTCTAGATATATACTATTGCCCCATTAACCATAGCCATTAGCCATGTAATTGAATCTATTAGAGTTCCCTCAAATCGATGATTACTCCTATAAAAGTGGCCAATCATCAGAAAGGTAGGCAGAGGAACGTTCCTACTGGTTACTGTCACGACCCGCGACACATCCCTTTCCCAGGTGAAGTACGCAAACGAATGATAGCATCCCTTTAACTTTCACGAGTCTGTACATTGTACACCGCCACACCTGTGCACTGAACTGAACAGTGATGAACGCGAAATGTTTCAATAAAGCATTTACTCGAACATACACATTAAACGTTATGAGCCATTTTTATCGACATGATAGCTGCTATGTGGATAGCCCAAGGCCGCCGTCGCGTCGGCTGTCAGCTGTCATGGCCGACACATGATACTGAGTATACTGATACTCCCCCGAAATATACTCGTGCGTGTTTGTACAACACTCGGCTACTTGTGTTCTTTGTTACCTACACGCTGTCATGGCGTGTCTTTAATCACATTTTCTGAAAGATGTTTAATTTAGATGCTCTATGTAAGTAAGGAGGTTTACAAGACAGCCTATTGCGAGTTTTGACTGGGTGTAAGCTTACTTTGATATGATCTATCATATCGCAACCAAGTTGCTCATGATCAAAAGTTTTACCAGTGAGAGAAAGGTGTCTGCAGAAAGCCATTATCTGCATGGCGTCTTTAGATCAGAATACCTAATTGTTGCCACTAACATTCTTCTAATGCTTTCGTTTGGAAAACATCGTGAAGAAACCGGCATGTGACATCTACCAATCCGCACTGGGCCCGCGTGGTGGATTATAGCCCATTCTCTCTCATTATAGAGTGTGTCCCAGCAGTGGGAACATTAATAGGCTAATGATAATGATGAATGTTTTTATTTTACCGCCAGCAGTTTGGTCTAGTTTACTTTATTAACTACACCGTGGCGACCACGTTAAGGACTTGAATACTAATTTGTCACAGCTCCGAGTCAACATAATAAACATACACTGGTCCACCGTAATACAGTCTATACTAGTACAGGGAGGAGAGTGAATCAGTTTTGTGTTAACAACCACAATTGTAACTTATTGAACTGTGCAAGGTTGCTATTTTGATTTGGCAAATAAAGGTTTTTTTTTATTTTTTATTAAGGTGTTGGAGCATGTAAGTACCTACCATTCAAATTGCTGTGTGTAGGTGCTGAAACAGTAATGATTCAAATGCCTTCCGTGTTACTCATGTAGATTTACACTGATAATAGGTGAATATAGGCGTATGTAAACGAGCTACATGCTCACGCGATACGCGCGCGATTAGAGCACGCCGCACTCGAGTTATGACGAGTGATGGAGTAACGCACGCGCGTATTTATGACGGCTGACGCGTGTAAGACGCGTTGCGAGTCGCATTGTCTGAGTGAACGGAGCGTAATTATGATTCCCAGGTCGGGCAAAGTTTTATTGAGATTTTCATCGGGAATTTCTCAGTTGCAGTCTCGGAGTCCCGATTGTGCATGGTATATGACAATAGGCACGTCCCATCCCGTCCCGTCCCGTAAACATCTAAATATTTACATATTATAATAAATCTGAAATCTAGAAAAATCGTTTTTGTACATATATATACATATATATATATATTTTTATATTAATATAAATCTGTAGAAAAATCGTTTTTGTACATCGAAAATATTTTAAAAAAAATTGCCAGGGTGTGCAAGGATAACCAAGAGAACTCATTTCCAGCATTTTTGGAATTTTTGTCAGTTTATCTGTTTATTTGTTTGTCTGTTTCGATGATCAAGCATCACGTAAAATTTACGAAACCAATGTAGATAACTTTTATACATAAAAAGTGTGAGGTATTATTTAGTTTTTGTTTCATCGTAATCGGTTAATTATATCAAAAGATATATGAATTTAAAGTGTTCAAGAAGAACGAATCAACAAATGTAAGATACAGCGACATCTAATGTCTTAATATGGTACAAATGACTAAAAATGTGCTCACCAGATAACTCTAAATCGACTGACCGGCTTTAAAAAAAGTTATTATAGCATAAGGTACTCTAGATTAGTCTACATGATGCTGCTTTGAAAATTTACACAACATGATTTCCGTGCATTATATTTTAGTAGCTTAAAATCATGGTCGATATATAGCGTTGTGCAATTTAGTCCATTTTCTGGAACCTCGCCTTAACTTTGGATTTTTAACCAACGAAACAAAAAGGAGGAACTTCTCAATTCGACATGTATATTTTTTATGTATGACCACGCATAACTTTTTACAGAGAAATCCGATATGCATGGTCCTTTTTTTGTGAAAAGCGTAGGTATATCTCAAAGTTGATCCATTTAAAATTGAAATAGTATATTTCATTACAAGTGCGGAAAGGCTGTCATTGCAAAGAGTTCCGACAAATGTCTACCCGAGCCGAGGCGCAGCCGAAGGTGAGGGTTGACAGTCGGAACAAGTTGCAATGACGGTTCCGCAGGTGTACTGAACGACTATTTTTAATACAGTTGCGAAAAAATGAAGCATATTATACAGCTTAGTCTTCAGTAGATTTTTTTATTGATATGAAATGAAAATGAAATTTAATGAGATGAAATTAAATGAAACCTAACCTTACTCATACAATTAAATCATTAAATCTGATATTGAAATAAATTAGTAGCTTCTTTTTAGAAATATACGTATTTGTATGAATCACAAAAACTCTTTAGTAAAAACTTCATGGTTGGTTTTTCTTTTTCATAGACATTATTTTGACAGTTGGGAAAGAGAACGCACGAGTTCGGGAAAGGTAAAAAACAAGCACTAGTATGTAATAGCCCACATCCCGAACGCTATACGTCCCTGCAATACACCACTTTTTGAGCAACTGTATTAAAAAATCATGTTTGGGCTAATTTCCTGCACCTTTAATGAGAACTTTCGACCTAGCTGGAGTATGACTTATTCTGTGGTATGACTATCATTGAGTGTCTAAGGATGAAGACGTAACGTAAGGCTGTCGACACAAGCCCTTATTTGGAAAAACATAAGTAGATTATACTAGCGATGATAATGAAAATAATATCGAAGAAATTAAATTTACCCACTTGAACCTACCTTTACTTACCTATATAAAGCTCAAGAGTTTGTTTGTTTGGTTGGTTGAACGCGCTAATTACAGGAACCACTGATTCGAATAAAAAAAAATCTTTTAGTATTGGATAGTCCATTTATCGAGAAAGGCAACATTTATCTAACATCACGCTACAACTAAAAAGAGCGGAACATCAATGATAAATGTTGCAAAAACAGGGAAAATGTATTTCTTTTGAAGAGCTTCCGTTGCGAGCGCTGTATAAACAGTTAAAGTTACGCATCAATCATGTATGAGGAAATTGTTCCTCTTAAAACGTTCTAAAAAATCCGCAATAACATTATATCTATCTTTTAAGGTTGACTCACACTTTCTCTAACCCTGTCTGTCTCTCATGTGACGCAGACGAAGTTGTGCGGGTCCGCTGGTATTACATAAGACTTAAACATAAATGGGGAAATGTCGGTGTACTAAGTATTAGGTACACTTCTGCCTCACCCTTGAGGCAGACCCTTTTTTTTCCTAGCCTGCTCTGTCCCACTCCTGGACAAAGGCCTCCCTCCACTCTTTCCACTTTTCGCGAATCCGCGCGTCCTCCTTCCAGTGCGACGTGATGTTATGTTAGGTTTATAAAGATACTACAGCTACGCCACTTGTAAAAAAGCTTCATCACACATGGCTTAAAGTTTTCATTTTAAAATCCTAAGTCATTCGTAATTCCCATGGCTACAAGTGAAGTAACAACAGTTGTACAGAACCCGCGGCGCGCCCGCCTGCCCCGCGCGACCTTCCCCTGACCCCCACGACCCACGGTTTGCATCAACAAATCTCATACTTTGTTATTTTCCTCCCCCCTCATCAAATTCAAAGAAAGTTACACGATAAGAATCCTAAAGATTTGAGAATGCTTTCATCGTTTAATAAATATTCAACAGATTGATCTAATAAAACAATGCTTTAACAAGATTATTAAATGTAGAAAGATGTTGTCTTTATCTTTAAAATCGTATCTTCAAGAATATATCCGTACAATTCTTACTACTAACAACTTTTTTCTGAAAATCTGCTTCAATAAGAACTGATTGATTTGAGCTTTCTCTCTAATAGAGCTTTAAGTATCTATTTCCAATATTTAAATTTCGGAAAATTTATAGCCGATCCGAATTTGCTTAGTAGCTAAAACCTGTGTGATGTTGCCTTACTTCTAACCCTAAAATTAGCAACTCTATTTGTGGTGGTTCAAACTCCGTTTGAAATACTGTTAGATTATAGTTCTATCAGCTTGCACTACAAAGCGGTTGTTACGTCAGTCACTGCGGCCGAATAATGCGAAATAAGTGTTTTTTTGCGATTCACAAAAAAATCTATTGATTGGACTAAAAAATAAAACACATAAGACCTGCTCTATAGTTAGTTCAGTTAGTATGCAAAGTTGCATGATCTAATCTGAAGTACTTTAGCGGTTTATTGTTCGATTTGGAGGTAACTTTGGTTTTTTTTTTCTATCGAGACAAGTTTATGGAATCGTGTTTTCGTGACACATAGGACTTAGCATTAATCCTCAACTTTACCATATATTTATTTCAAAATTAATGCTGCAGTATTTTAGGCGTAACGGAGGATCATGCCAAGCCATTTGAGGATATTATAGCCCTTAACAGTAAGAGAGCATGCACTAACTCAGTTTATCATGCTGACTAAAGAGTAACGACTGAATCTCGACAAACATTATTTACGATCTCCATGTGGGTATTACTACGCGCGTCACACGTACTGCATAATTACGAGCTCCTCCACATCAAGCGATGTAATGCGTCGCCCGGGAACGAACCCGCGACACGTAAGCAGTAAGTATATAGCGACTGAATTAAACAGCGCGTAAGGAGTAAGGGAGGTTGTCGTCCGGTTATTATTATTTCAGGGGTATAATTAGCCGACGCTCCCTGGGGGCGAGGGGTCGTTTGCACAGGTTGTCAACAGATCAAACGGGTTATAGACTCAGAAGTTTTAACTGTTTTAAGGCACTTCCTATTAAACTTAGAGAAGATGTTTCAACACCAGCCTAATTGCGCCGCAGTAACTCATTATAATTATTTGGGGGATGTTTTAGCTTCTGAGATTTTTCAAAATTATACTTTTATTTTGTTTGGTTATAGATATAAATTTTTTCTCTGTGTCTTCACTAACACACCCCACAAAACGTAATATCTATGCAGCGCCTATAATGGTTGTCGCTCGGCTTTCATTTACAACGATGTTAAGTAACAGACTGTAAACTCCAGCAGTGTAACACTTCACCGAGCTCCATAAGCTACTAGTCACACCGCCACCCGCCATGCGTTACAGAACCCGCCACTAATTACAGCCGGAATTAAAACCAATATAACGCGTACGCTTATTTTTGGTTTTCAAGGTTAATATTTAATAAATCTATGTGTTTCAATGACCGCTATTCTCATCCAAACTGGCAGCAACTTTATTGAGAACTCTGAAAACCTAAAATAAGCCAGTTCAAGTCTTGAATCGTAACTGATGGTCTAAACCCATTGCATACTAATTCTATGTGCCTTGCATTCATACTTTTTCCATTCAGTTTTGTAGTACTACATCCGTTTATGAATCAGACTGAGAAGAACGTTAATATTGTTATATTTCTCAGAACAGATTTTATTATAAGTAGTAAAGCTATTTCAGTTTCAAATTGGTTGATGACAACATGTCTGTTATACAGTGTGACTGATTGTACAATAAGTTATGCACTTATTACATTGCATGTGTTTTGTTTTACAGTAAGTTTATTTCGTAATTATACATACATGTACAGTCGAACATGTTATTCGGTTTACAGCTTAACCCACAAATTACATTGTAAAATGTAAACCAAATAGCTTGTTCGACGTTATATCTTCTCCTAAATAGCACCCTCTAAACGTCAGGTCGGATCCCGGAAACTTGAGATTTTCGAGACGGGACCCTTCGACGAATTTCAAGAACGTTTATTTTGATTAGGCTGTTATCGGATAACGGTAATCGTAATTTAACCGGAATTGTGGAAGGCAAATATAATATCTCAAACCAGAGTGTTAACTTTTACGGCAGGGGTATGTAGGTACGAAAGGAACCCCTTTCGTTTAATAAAAAATCCGGGCAAGAGTGAGTCGGACTCGTGCACCGAGGGTTCCGTGCAAACTTTTTAAAGAACAAACTTAACTTTGCTGTTCGATCCCATGAAAGGGACCACCAACCGCAAATACTATGTTTGTTGTAAAATCGTTTTTTTTTGTTATTAAACTACATATTTACGGTTTTCAGACTTTTCCCTTTACATGTGCTGTAAGACATTGCTTCTCGCCAAATTTCGTGCTTCTAGGTCAACGGGAACTAGGTACCATGGTTATCGACCCAAAACTACTTGTAAAAAACGGGTACTTCCGGTTGACCTAGAATTGTCAATTTTGGTTAAAAGCAAGGTCTTACAGCACAAGCGCACAAGCGAATAATTAAAAAAGATGAAAATTAAGGTAACATTTTTTATAACACATTTGCTCGTAAAGGGTCTCTTATTTCACCCATTTCAATATCGTAATGTATCTCATTACGTACTTGTGCAGTAATGTAATGTTCAACCACAGAGTATCTATATAGACGCACGGTTTATCAAGATGCTCCGTCAAAAGGGAACGGTACTTTTTTAAATCTTAGCAAAGAGTTTTTATGTCAGAAAAGTGGTCAACATTTTATGAATAAAATTAACTGTGGGAGATGAAATATAATAAATAAACATTTAATTCTTTAATTTAATTAATTTTTACAATAAATTACAACCATTTATCTGTAACAAAAATATTAATTTACCTTCTTAGTAATACTGGCTGTTTTTGTGTCTTTGCCTTAAAAAAGCGCTGATGCGCGCGCATCGCTAATTTGTGAACAAGTAAATGATTTATTCGTTTAAGAAAGTCCGAATTTTATTTATTTCCTCGCAAATATGTTATAAAACGTCGTATGACATACACCGTGCGCTTTGATAATTACAGTCTCTGCTTTCTTGTAGCCCTCGCCTACGGCTCAAGCTAGCAATATCGCCTCGGCTGTAATTTTCAACTTACCGCACTTATATCATAATGTAAGTACTAATACTTAGAAGTTGTCGCGAAAATCTAAATTTGCCCATAATTATCTTTTTATCGTGTTGACTCAGGACCTTAATTTGTATACACCTAATAGGGGCTATAGACCTCAGTATCTGGAATAAATTCATTTTGCTAGATCCACAAGTTCCTGAGAAAATCGGTCGTGACAGACGGAGAAGAATCTTATGAGGGTTCCTTTTTTACCTTTTGAGGTAAAAAACCCTAAAAAGAACACGTTATTATAAGTCGGCACATGCCATGCCACAATAATGAAATCTCCCGCCAGTCGAGAACATACCTAGCTATTTAAAGCCTCACGTATTGTATGCACATAGTATGCATAAACATACATACACACGTGCAGGCTTCGCAATAATGTAATATCGGCGACGTTCACAGAACAGAAAAAACAGTAGAAGTCGTATGTGGGCGGGGCGCGCGTACCCCGAGCTTTGCGCTGTTCCGCAAAGTGTTTCCCCCACGCACACGCCACGCACATCAGTCTAGATACAAGCGTCACAGTGACAATAACTTGTACAAAACTTAACATAACTTAAAAAAAAAAATACTAAAATGCCTTATTGTGCTGTTCTAGAATATAAAAACGATAGCAGAACCAAAAATGTATCAAATGGTGGTATATCATACCATCGGTAAGTCTTAATTTGCTTTATTTCGATTAAAATTTGAAAAACATTATTTTATTAGACAAGACAAGTACAAATAGACTTTATTGTTTACATCATAGGGTCTACTTTCTTTTAACTCAAACATACTACGCACATGTCACAGTCCGCTACTCAATTAGAGATTGACGTTATCGATAATGAGTTATCGATATTTTAAACTTCAATGTTCTATGATGTATCGGCGAAAAATTAACCGTGTGCGTTTTTTTTTTTATGATTCTGAATTAGTAATAGGTAGTACATATTTCCATATCAGGTTTGAAATAAGTTTAAAACATGGATATGGGGAATCTATTCGTATTATTCAAACGAGAAAAGATTTATCTCACCTTATGTCATTCACAAAGTCTCGAGTTGGTCAAGTCAAGTCGGGAGTCGCAGGGCGATTTCCGGCCACCGCACCGTAGGCGACGGCCTGCGGACGGCGAGCGAAGATGGGTGGCTCGCCGTCAGATAGGGACCAGGCCCGTGTTAGTTTAATAAATGGCCTATGTGTTAGTCTGAAATTTCATCAAAGTTTGCTAAGGAGCTCGTCGAGCTAAAACATACTTAACGAGTGTAGCTGCCGGCGAAATCGCAGGGTTCCATGTCAATAGAAGGTAGGTACTAGGTACCGGTAGTAACAAATCGTGTAGTTTAATCTGTTACCTTTCTATCAAATAGTATAATTTTCGAAGTCAATCAGTTGTTTAACATGACAATATTATTATTATTCTCATTTATTCATTTATACACATATTTTTTAACATTTTTAAATATTTCTTAATAAAACTACATAAAAAAAACATACTACATTTAAAAATATAAAAAACAGTTGCTTATTATTATAAATTTATAACACTTGATTTCAAACATATGTAAGTACTTCATTCATTTTGAAATTTAAAAATATTTATCGACTCTTGTATTATATTTGAAAATAAAACGCAATGTCGATAAAAAGGCAACGACAGTGCAGTGGTACAACCCTAGGAAAAGACGAATAGCACAAAAATAGTAATGAGCTCGTTACGGAAATATCAATCTTATTGCAAAAGTAATAAAGGTTTATTAAATGCATTTAGTGTAGTGACATCTAGCGGCGAGTAGCAGAACTTGCTCGTGAAACTATTCTCTAAGAGCTAATACGTAAACAGAGTAGATAATAAACCACTCTATTGGCATGCAATTATGGTTTATTTTCAAATAAACGAAGACTAATATATTACTTACTTTCATTTAATATTAAATTACCAATCACACCACGCTTTTCTTAGTGTTACGAAATACAATTAACCTGTTTATGTGTTAGTTTGGGGTACGCTGGTTCCGATACTAATAAAGCGCTATGCTGTTTCTACTGTTTTTTTCTGTTCTGAGGCGACGTTAATGATCATAATAAGTCTTTGATCCGCCCGCCGCCGCGCGCCGCACGACATTAATTAATCCATGCGGCGTCTCCACTACACAATGATTTATAATTGTCCACTGTGGAAAAGTTTCATTTAAATTGATTTATAAAGTATTAGCTGACGTCCCACGGTTTCACCCGCGTAGTTCCCGTTCCCGTGGGCGTACGGGAATAAAATATAGCACATAGCACTCACGAATAATGTAGCTTTCTACCAGTGAAACAATTTTTAAAATTGGTTCATTACTTCCGGAGAAGACCCCCTACATACAAACTTACAAACATACAAACTTACAAACAAATGTTACCTCTTTATAATATTAGTATAGTATAGATTAAAATTCTACGTTAAAATGGTCACAACTGTATTAATTGTTCACGCCCTTCAAGTTTACGATTCTAGGTGAGTTTTTATTATACTATATAAAGCTCGATTACCACTCACTGACTGACATAATTGTTCTCCCAGATGGTGGATGGGGAGGTGGGTATATTTTGACAGATTCGTAAACAAGTGACTCTCGCGAGTATGGGAAAAGTGCCAAACCTCCCCTTTTCGCCCCCCGTCTCACCCCCCCCTATCGTATCTCGGAAACCAAGGGATTTGGAACGTTTTTTTTTTTCAGATTCGTATAGAGGAGGCTTGGGAAAGTAAAAACCAGTTTTCAAAAGTTGAGCCACTTGTCCCTCTTCTCCCCCCTTTAGGCGGATCTCGGAAGTTGAGAGACTTGGAACATTTTTTTTTTCAGATTCATATAAAGGGGCAACGCGTTAGTCAAAATCATTTTTCAAAACTCCCCACTCTCCCCCCCTTCACCCCTCCCCCCATCGTATCTCGGAAACTAGGACACGTAGCGGCTTTTTGATTTTTACTTTAAACTATTAATGAGGAGCGTTTAAATTTGTAAACGGAGGGTATCCTCCCCTCCCCAACCTCCCCTAAAAATAAAAGGGCTATAACTTCGTAACGGTCAGAGATAGCCATTATGTGTTTGAACAAATATTATAGTAGGCGTCGAAACCTGTCCGGTGGTGGTAAGTCCCAAGTGGAGCGAACCTGCGAGACCGAGTGGAGAGAAGGGGGGAGGTGGCGAGCGAAGCGAGCCGGCGACCTCCGTAGCGCAACGAAGGTCGAGTGGGTGAAGCGTAACTCAGCTTTTAACGTTTCTAATGAATTCTTTTTTTATTGAATTAGGTTTTAGAACGTTTTAGGGGTTCTTAAGGGTTTTCATACTGATTTAGGGGTAGTTGTAACGGTTTTTCCAATTATTTTAAGGATTCCTATGGATTCTCAAAATTTTATGATGGTAAGGAATACTTCTCAAGAACACGACAACACGCGAGCTGCGCGCAGCTCGCGCACCCACGCAAATACTAGTTATAATTATAAGCTTTTATTCAACTTGCCTTGTTAGTTAGGTTCAAATCTTGCAACTGAATTTTAGACCAGTTCCCCCAAACCGATTGAGCTGAAATTTTGCACACCTTTGGATCTGATAATAATACATTTTTATGACAGACAATACTTAATCCTGCAGCCAGGATCGTCTCCTCACGATGGAACTCCTCAAAGGTAAATAGCACGAATACGAAACTTTGTACACACGTTCAATTTTGATAGATAAAGATGATTTTTAACATGACCTCATCCTGTAGCCAGGATCGTCTCCGCAAAAGGGAACTTTTTAACAGTTAACGGCACGGATACGAAAATTTGTAGTCGCGTTCATATTTGATGGATAATTGTGATTTCTATCATGACCTCATCCTGCAGTCAGGATTGTCTCCTCACGAGAAAACTCCTTAACGGTAAATAGCACGGATACGAAAATTTGTTGACGCGTTCATATTTGATAGATAAACTTGAATTATATCATGACCTGATCCTACAGCCATGATTATTTTCTCGCGAGGGAACTCCTCAACGGTTAATGTTGCGGACACGATATTTTTTAAGTTCAATGATTACGACAAAACTAAAAAAAAAAAAACATTGATCAAAAAACCTTTTCAAAAATAAGCTTTTATAAAAAATGCACTAAAAAGAAGAAATTTCATAAAAGCGACGAGCTTTTATGAAATTTTCGTTTTCATTTACTAAAAGCACAGCTAAAAGGTTTATTTTCTTCTTCTTTCTTTTGATTAAAATTTTACTATTATAATATTCCTATTAATCACGGACTTTTTGTTGGATCTTAGATCATAGTAGGTTTCAAAATACCTCTAATGATAGTTGAAAGTTGAATTAATTAGTAAATCTTTTTCTCTATATCTTCCATGTTGTCTATACTAATATCATAAAGAGGAAATATTTGATTTTTTGTTTGTTTGTGTGTTTGTTACGACTTACTTTACTCTAAAACTACTCGACCGATTAAAAAAAAACTAACCATTAGAAAGCCACGTCTTTACTGAGTAACATAGGATATATTTTATCCCCGTACTCCCACGGGAATGGGAACCACGCGAGTGAAACCGCGCTACGTCCGCTAGTTAGTTTTATAAATAAAAGAAAAGAGTTTTAAATCCAAGCCCGCGTCACATTGTGACGCAGTAGACAAGTGTCGACGTTAATGAATCGTTTGGGCAAGTTAGTGCATTCAACTACAAGTTGTACCATTATGGCTGACAACTTACGACTTGCTATAACTGAACTCTGAATAGTTTATAGTGCAGTCGGCGCCACGCGCCATAACTAGCAGCCACACCGGACCTAGTGAGACGAACTTTGGAGGTTGTTCAATAAGGATATTGAATAACCTCCAAAGTTCGTTGTGTAATCAGGGCAATGTTGTCAAAAGAACATTGGTACTCGTAGTATGAAGACAGATTTTAGGCTTCGTAATCTTCAATTAAATGGATACAATAATTATACTGAACACGGCTCTATTCTCCATTAGGACGTTACCAACACATTGCTCTATAAATATCTATCTACATATAAGAGTTTTGGATAATAAACTTGTTGAAATGTGATGTTGATACCATTTTGTTTTACAACCACGTTCGAACAGCTGTTAACGGAATTGAGCGGAATTTTACGCCGACATGGAATGTTTCCCAAATTAGCGAAACTAATTCCGCGTGCGTGGGCGCAGAAATATTACAATGGTCACTTAAATACGCACAGCGGCATAGTGCACTCCTGTAAACAGCGCCAGGTGGCGCGGCTAGCGCGCGTCGTCCGCACGTCACATCCACACGAGCACCACTCTCGAGCAACAACACATCGACGCAACTTTACGAGCTCACGAATAGAATTCCTGTAAAAAGTGATGTTTGCGTAAGAATGCCGTGTTTTGATCTCAGAATAGATCCCAAGTGGGTGTCGTGAGAGTGCCCTGCTAAGGATTGACTCGAAAATACACCCGGCTTCACTTTACACGATATTTATAAACTTGGCCTTTGTTAAACTCTTTTGGAGTGTTATAAAAACAGGCCAAAGCGTCTCATAATTTGACATAAAAGAGTAATGTAAAAAAATAAAGTGAACCTAGATAAGCCGACTCCAAATTCCACATCAATCTTAGAGGAAGGAAATAAATCTTGCTAAGAAAATATAGCGAAGAAGTTTCTTAGTCTCTATTGGAGGATCATAATCAGCCGCAGACGTTTAGTGCCTACTCGTATATGCTAGTGGGCTATTCTGAAGGCTATAACTGCGGCCGCTCACGAATAAATTAGTATGTGAGGTGTAAACAGGTGCCGCTCGCTTGACCGCTCCGTTATCGCGTGTTCTGACACCTTTATACACTTTATATTCTAAATCTCTCACTGTAGCACATCATAAAAGAAGCACATCTATCACAATCTCAAATACCAAAGAACACATAAATATTTCGAGATAATATATATTACGTGATTTACTGCTACATAATACATCAATACGTTTATTATATTTTTCATGTATATAAAGTAGGATTTGAAGTTCATCTTCAATCGGTTTGCGATCAACAAAAAACGAAAGTGTGCGTTAAACATTATTATAAGTATTATTATCGAAACGTTTTTTCTTCAATCTGTTATGATTGAATAGTCAGTTGCTGTTCAATATTAAAACGAGAAACCATTTCGCCTGAAATGTAATACGATTTCAATTACGAAAGACATTTCTTCAATATCGATACAATTTACTGAATACGGGTGAGTTCAGTTGCTCGGCTGTCAATCAAAATGTGAAATGCTACAAAATATCGAGCAGTCGAGTAAAACGCCACACAAAAACTCCAGACAATTAACTAGCGGACGTCACACGGTTTCACCCGCGTAGTTCCCGTTCCCGTAGGAGTACGGGGATAAAATATAGCCTATGTTACTCAAGGTGAATGTAACTTTCTAATGGTGAAAGAATTTTTGAAATCGGTTCATTACTTCCGGAGATTACATACCCCTACATACAAACTTACAAACAAATGTTACCTCTTTATAATAGATAGATACTTAGATAGATAGATTACAAATTGATAAATATTTTACATGATCGTATGGTATTCTTCTCGTCTCCTGGCGGAGACACGGAACGCTCTGAGGAACAATATCGGTTCAGTAATCGTTGTATGTCGTTACCGGTTTAATTGCGTGCCGATCCACTCCGAACCGGTTCGATCCGGTACAATCCGGAGCAAGTCGGCTCCAAGCGGAATCAATTATGTCGTTAGAGGGTTCCCATTGATCGCAAAGAAAGTTAGCAAGCGTGAAGAGATTCGTGATTAATCATCGAGTGTTATGAACTTATGATTGAATATAAATTGAGAACGTGATTTCAATTCGATCATGAAAACTACATAAAAAGATACTTTAAGATATTACCTAATCCATTAATTATTTTTTAAACCGATTCAACAAGTAGTTAGCTAACTAAAATAGTGAGCTGACTCATTAACCGCCGTGGCGCGTCGGTCGTTGGCCGTGAACTCCAAAACTCATCTTTTAATTCCGTTACAACTTAATAAAACTAATTTATTACATTAAATTTAGTGATTGGCATAAAGTTCAAATAAATGAATATTTATTATTAGTTTAATTCTATAACGATTATTCATTTGATTTCAAATAAAAAGTAAAGAGTAAGCGAATTCTTACATCTCTATTCGTTTACTTTCAGCTTCATACTCCAGTAGATTGCCGGGTGGTTGCCGGCCGCGGGTCTGGGCGCCCCGGCGCCGAGTGAAACGGGTCGGCTTTGTCGGAAGTTATTTTTACGCGCTCGCTAAATAATAGAGCCCGGTGTAGCTCCGGGATTACAGGATTAAATGCGGAACCCTCCGGAAAGTATACTGAACCCGACTGTTTTGAAGCTGTTTGTTTAGTGGTGAGGAGGGAATGTTATACTCAGCTCTCTGAGTATAATGTGTATCGAATGAGTGTTTGTTTTTGCTTACCGCTCTACAACGTTCGCGGCGTCTGGGGAAATTAAAGCGCTAACACAGTTTTGTTTGTGTGACGTAATTTTCATGATAAAACTTAGGGATTAATGTGGATTTTAGCATGTCGAGTATTACCATACCACAATAAATAATTTTGTTAAATTTGGCTAAACCCTCTGCTACCGCCTAATTAATAACAGCGTTTATAATTACACAATATTTTGTCTTGACTAATTGCCTGCCTGAAATAAAAACTTTATAAAAAGAAGGAAAATTAAGCATGAACCAGTGAATAAATGAAACAAAATGAAATGAATTTCATCCGCTTATCCGGATATAAGGCTGTGCTTAATTACGGCACTCCGGAGCTTAGTGTGTCGCAATTAGCTCGTTTAGAGTGATTCAGTTATGTAGATGTGGAACTGTGGAGCCGAGGGGCTGAGGGGCTACTGCAGGAAGCAGGACGATGCCACGAGCCACGATCATGAATAACACATGACTCCCTGACTTACAGCCCCTCCCCCCCCCGCCTCCTCTCGCCGCACATAGCTTACAGTCGAGAACGAAAATGACCTCACAGAAGGACCGCTTAGACATATGGAATATTGTATATTTTATGTTATAGACGCTTGCATTTTATTTTTCTTTTTATTACATAGGGTGATATCACTGCTATAGCAGCAGACAATGTGTGTGTGAGATCACTGCTACAGCAGCAGACAATGTGTGTGTGATATCACTGCTACAGCAGCAGACAATGTGTGTGATATCATTGCTACAGCAGCAGACAATGTGTGTGTGATATCACTGTTACAGCAGCAGACAATGTGTGTGTGATATCACTGCTACAGCAGCAGACAATGTGTGTGTGATATCACTGCTACAGCAGCAGACAATGTGTGTGTGATATCACTGCTACAGCAGCAGATAATGTGTGTGTGATATCACTGCTACAGCAGCAGACAATGTGTGTGTGATATCACTGCTACAGCAACAGACAATGTGTGTGTTATATAACTGCTACATTAGCAGACAATGTGTGTGTGATATCACTGCTACAGCAGCAGACAATGCAAGGAGAAAACGCATGTCTTCTAGTTCCACGAGCCAATCCTTACAGCGCTACGCGACGTCACTAAACATATGGATCCAGCAGCATTGATAACAAGAGCATCGGTCCGCATGTCGGCAGACGATTTGTGAGAGAACCGAATTAGATCGTATGTTATTGAAGGGAACGTGTAATGCTACTTCTGTGCGCAGCTCGTGTGGTGTCCGTGAGTTGCTAACAATACAAATTACGGCATGTAAAACTCCTTACGCTATGTAACCGTTACCGGTTCGTATCAGAACCGGAGGACGAAGGACCAACCGGTTTCTTTGTAAATTCGTATTTTAATAGAATCTTCTTTCCAGCGTTCTTGTCTCGGTGAGTACCCTTATAACGCTTTATTATACTTACAAAGTCCATGATATTTTAGATTGAAGAAAAATAACATCGCTCGGAACTTTTAAAAAATACGCCCTAGTCAGTAGAAACCTTTGAAGATTTTGTTTCCAAATTTTACGGCATGTTCCCGCGGGGAAAGTTTAACGGTCGCCCGCGACACGTGATGTGCGGACTATGATGGATGGTGTGTCGCACAGGACAATGACACGGACAAACGTGTAGGTGCGCTGCAATTGTGACAAATGATCATGTGACAACATTATGATCGATAATAATGTTGCCAGGCTTTTTGCAAGATACGACAAGCACTTTAGTGACCGTAATTTTTGATAATCATTACGCCTCAGATCGAAGCTTAGCTTTGATACGCAATGTAGCATCATAAAGTTAAAGTTGCTTAAATTTCAGCTTCCACAAGCTTCGCCCTATCACAACAAAGTTTTACCGCAGAATGGTAACACCACCGCTACGACAAGTTACCCGCTGCTGCGACACGCAACAACACAGCTATAGCACGGTACGCCGCAGTCACGATACACTACTGCTACCATGACATGATGATGATACTATGACACATCTACGACATGGTTACGCCACAGCCACGGCACTCTACGACATAGACAAGGCACGATACATCACTAATATAATAAGCAACGATCTGCTAAGTTATAGGTCTGACATGCTACAACAAAGGTTCGACACAATCTGTATACGTTATGCTACGCTACAGCTACGAAACTGCTACGTCTCCCAACGGCGCATTAAAAATGCAACTCATCCCGCCCGCCCAGTCATGCACGGCGCGCGCTCAAAGGGCTGCTCTGCTATTATTGCAGATACAATGCGCACTCAGCGCTCAAAGAACAGTTCAACAGCCGAGCCTTCAACATTCAGCAACCTTTTAATTACAGTTTCAGCTCTTCAACACATTGTTGCCGTCGTGTGTCGCAACGTCAGATACATTTAATAAAATATAGTATTTCGGTGTTAGTAGAATCGGTTCTTTAAGTCCTTTCATTTTATGTCCTTTTGTTTAAGGCCTTTAAGTGCATTTGGAATGTCAACATGTCGACAATTTACTAAATGAAAATCGTTTTAATTTACCGTTTAGTATTAGCAACAATCTCTGATCCGAGTGCAACATTCTCAACTTGCAACGATGTCTCAAACTAATCAACTAAAACACTTGAGACACAGCAGTGCGCAGTGTGCGCTGTGCGCGAAGAGACCGTCGAGATTTAACGAGTTCTATTCTATTAACTTTATAGACGCTTTTATTTTACTACAGACTGGATAGGAGATGATTTAAAAAGTTTAAACTCTTCTGAGTAATAACGAGATCGTATCACGAGGTCGTGCCAAGGATTGTACGGTCGAACAAGCTAATTCGTTTACATTTTACAATGTAATTTGTGGGTTAAACTGTAAACCAAATAGCTTGTTCGACCGTACATTGCGGGATTTAGCTAGTTTTTTTAACGCGAAAGTAACTGTCAGTGTGGTCGATATGAATATGGAATGCTCTTAATCGATTGCGTCTCCGAACGGGCCGCTGCGCGGCCGCAATCGCAATCTTCGCAAACGCAATTTGGTGAAGTGGCGGATTAATAACTCGTCGAACACTCAGTGCGAGTGCAGAGTGCAGCGCTTGGTCAGAAGATCAGAGCAAGCCCCACTTGCTGAATTGTGCAAAGTGTCCGTTTATGTTTTGCATGGCGACCTAACCTAAAGAAAACCACTTCAATGCCGTAATGTATGTGGTCCCCCACTGGGCTCGACAAGAAAATAAAAAAAACTGTTGCTTGTTTCCCTTCCCCACGTAAACCAGCAAATCCATGGTTCGACAGATAGCCTACTGGGACCTGTGGGATCTGAAAAAGGAGACTACTTGTCATCTCGGATGTTTGATAAAATACAAAATTCACGCAGACGAAGTCGCGTGCAGCAACTATACCACACCACACAGAGTAACATGATAAAAACCTTCCTCCCTTCCTTCCTTTCCTTCCTTTTTTTTCCTTCCTTTTCTTCTTCCTTCTTCTGAATTGTTAATTTTGTACTTGTTATGAACTAAACGATGAATGATAAGTAAAAGTATTATTGTAACGTAGTTTTAAGATGCATATTTGTTTTTGTTTTTATCTACGCTAACTGGCAGATAACATTGTAAATGTATTTATGTTTTTCTCTGTAAGTGAATTTGTAATTCTTTTGAGAAATAAATATCTTTAACCGTTAAACATGTAGTGTAATACAAACTTGTTCAAGCTTCATCCTCTGGTTTCCATAACCACGAGTGGAGTATCGTTTTGTGTTCGGAACAAGTTTTCCAATTTTGCTTTGAACGCGCCGTAAATCGTGAGATTACAAAAGTTTTCCAAGCTTGTAGGTACACGAGTATGTGACGGAACCGCCGTTTTTGTGTAATGTGTCGCGATCCGATACAAACTCAGCACATTTTGATGTTCATTGGGTCAATAATTGCCCTTGTGTTGACGCAAAATATTTTTAGAGCACTGCTGGACATTTCGCTTATAGATAAGTGTGAAAGCAATGTCCTCTAAAGGTATCTGAATAAGTCATTATATACTTATAGAACGTTCTTATGCAAAATTGCAAAGTATTTCTTTAAGAAGTACGTATAATCTCCAGCTAAATTAAAACATTGAAGTAGGCACGAAGCGACGCTCTCCTCGTTACTAATACATTCAGAGAGATGTAGTGAGGCACGCGCGGCTCGCTCCAGTAGGTGGGTAGGCAGGAAGGCGCGACATACGGCACGTATGCAGCCTAACAATAAAAAAAAATTAAACCCACGCTCGTAACGTTCGGTGTCGCTAATATTAGAGTTAGTCCTGGCGGGACTTCATAATAAGGAAGAGGTAAAAATAAGATAATAACAGAAACAATTTTACTGGCGTCGACCCCGACAGGTGACAAGAAATAATTACTGAGGGAGGTCGTGAAATGTCGGCCATCGCCGCGCATTCCAAGCAGAAACGTTGAGGTAAGCGTGAGGTAGGCTTGGGGCGATAACAAGTACTTGATTATGAGTTCTTTAACATGACATGCAAACTAATCAGCATACCAGCATTACAATCCATTGCTATGACGGCAATAAGATGATGTATCTTTGAGTTCCATACCAATCCAGTATGGCTTCACCAAGGGACGTTGTACAACTGACGCCGGTGTAACCTTATTAAAGCACATATTTACTGCGTGGGAAGAGTCTCAAGACGCCATAGGAATTTTTTGTGACCTCTCCAAAGCGTTTGATTGCGTAAATCACGACACATTACTTTTGAAACTTGAGCATTACGGACTGGGTAAACTTGCACTTAGTTTGGTAAAATCTTATTTGAATGATAGACAACAACATGTTCAAATAAATGGTGTTAATTCACAGGGGTTAAAAGTAAAAATGGGGGTTCCACAAGGCTCAATATTGGGTCCTTTCCTCTTTCTAGTATATATAAATGATCTACCCTATTTACTGAAAAACCAACCTCAAAATATGGTGTTATTTGCTGATGACACTTCCCTAATTTTTAAGATAAATAGGCGGGCCCAAAATCTAGATGACGTGAATAATGCCCTACTTCAGGTCCAAAATTGGTTCACAGCAAACAATTTGGTATTAAATGAAAAAAAAACCAAATGCATAAGATTTGCTTTACCGAATGTTAAAAGTAGTGATTGTGATATAATATTGAATAAAGAGAAACTTGAATTCGTAGATAAAACGGTTTTCCTAGGGATTACGCTTGACTACAAAGGCTACGCAAGGCTACAATGGGGTTCTCATTTGACATCTCTTGCGGGGCGGCTAAGTTCAGCAGCCTATGCCATTAGAAAAATCCGTCAGTATACTGATGTAGATACCGCTAGACTGGTTTATTTTAGTTACTTTCATAGTATAATGTCTTATGGCATTTTGCTGTAGGGACGGGCAGCAGATATTGAGTCTATATTTATTCTGCAGAAAAGAGCCATCAGAGCCGTATATAATCTTCGTAGGCGTGATTCTCTAAGGGAACTGTTTAAGGATATTGGCATCATGACGGTACATTGTCAATACATCTACGAAAACATAATGTACGTCAGAAAAAATCTCCACCTTTTTGGTAAAAGGGGTGACAGACATAATTACAGTACTAGAAATAGGGACCAACTAGTTCAGCCAGGTTTCAGACTCGCTAAAGTAGACTCATCTTTCATGGGGTACTGTTTGAGATGCTATAATAAAATTCCACAAAGTATTCTTGAACTGAATGAGACGAAATTTAAAACATGCATTAAACGCACACTATGTAAGCAAGCATATTACAAGTTGAACGATTATATCGCTGATAAAAATGCTTGGCTCAATGCTGGTCCTGCTCCACATGGACAGGGGCGCATAAATTGATAGCATTAAATTGTATTGCTGGAGCTGCTGAAGATTGTACAACTATCTTTGCATTGTATAGAATCAATCTCTTTAGTATTATATAAATGCATAGCCAATATTGTGTGAGTACTATGTACTAGAAAGCTATCATTCACTGGAAACCTACGTCTTTTCTTGACTTGAATGTGCCCTGGCGGTTTGGAGTATGTCATGCTCACTCAATTGTCTCGCTGATGGTGGCGCATGTGTCGGATCATTTAGTTCCCTTCAAAATGGTTGAGTTGAATGGTGCTGATCCATGCGTCATGTCCGTGAACGGGCGCTGTCAGTTGCGACTGGTCATCTCTTGGTTGCCATGGCTTATTTGAATGAATTATTTTGACCGCGGTGCACCTACCGCAGTGTCTCAAGACGAAAGTCTATGACCAGTGTGTGTTGCCAGTGATTACATACGGGACCGAAACGTGGTCGCTTACAATGGGCCTCATCAGAAGGCTTAAAGTCACCCAAAGGGCAATGGAGAGGGCTATGCTCGGAGTTTCCTTGCGCGATCGAATCAGAAATGAAGACATCCGCAAGAGAACCAAGGTTACCGACGTAGCCCGAAGAATTGCCAAACTTAAGTGGCAGTGGGCAGGGCACATTGCTCGCAGTACGGATGGCCGATGGGGCCGAAAAGTTCTGGAGTGGCGACCGCGAACCGGAAGACGTTGCGTTGGAAGGCCTCCCACTAGGTGGACCGATGACCTGGTGAAGGCTGCGGGAATCCGCTGGATGCGAGTCGCACGTGACCGTTCAATGTGGCGACACTTGGGGGAGGCCTATGTCCAGCAGTGGACGTCTTTCGGCTGAAATGATGATGATGATGATGATTTTGAATTGTATTTTTTTTTTGTTTGTGTGTTTTGCTGTGGACACTTTTACCGTGCACATCTTGCTACATTGTTCTCACATAATATACCATCTCAACGTGAATGATGTAACCAAGATTTTGTAACAATATTCTGATTTAAAAGAGTGTCCATGGAGTTTCTTGCCCGTTCTTCTCCATAGAGATCTACGCTAGGGAATGGGCAACTACAGTACTTTCACAGTTTTTATGTCTTGTGACTGGGACTGTAGCTACATTTAATTTTCATCTTTGTTTCGACAATTCAAAAGTGCCTGTAACTGGCTTACTTGAAATAAATGCTTTGATTTTGATTTTGATTTTGAATCACAAAAAAGTAACTCTTCGAATATTTTTACTTTAAAATATCATCAACCCAAAGTAATTGTAACCTTTTTATATCGACATAGTGGTGTCGGGAACTCGGCACAATTCAGTTCACAAAGCTAAATGTGCATAAAGATAAAATAAAAGGCTGCTACTCAAAAATGAACGTTTCCCTACATGAGTGCTCGCTCGTCTCACACTGGCTCGCCGGTCGCCGGTTGCTGTTTGCCGGACCCGGTCGCCGGTTGCCGTATACATCGGCATCGGCACTCAGGTAGGAACACACTTCACTTCGTGCCGGCGACGAACAAAACGAAATGCGCTCATTTAACATAGGGCTGTCACACAACTCTTGTAGTACTCAAGTATTTTGCTAAAGAAATAAAAAAAGAACATTTTCATACAAGTGGAGAAAGTTTGTTATTGCATTCGAGGCGGAATTATAACCCCCGAGCCGGAGGCGAGGGTGTTTTTGAGCCGAGAACTGCAATAACAAATGTCCACGTGTATCAAATGACGTTTTTCAATACACTTTTGAAGAAATAAAATAAAATATAACGAAAAATATTTTTGTCACGAACTATACAACTATGATTTTAATTTTTGTATAACTAGGAAACTATGATTTTTATTTTGTATGAAGCCGTTAAACAGCCTTATATAAAAAATAGTTTATATTTTTGAATTCAGAACACAAATAAATGGTTAATTTGTGTATAAAAGTAACTATTAGTTCATAATAATCATGTTTATCTATGATATTCTATTTATAAACACAATTTTGATATTCAAAATATATTTATGCCGTAAAGACGCGTAGTGCTTTGCCGAAATTAAAAGAAAAACATTCACCTAAGACTATAGGCATTGAACTAATTTGGACTAAGTATAGGTATAGTTATCTGTGGCTATTTTCATTCCCGCACATGTGCGGGAAAATGGAAAAAACGCACGCGTGTGAAATACTTTGCATGTTGTACATAATCGTAGTGCGTCACGGACCAGTTTTCGAGGAAGTGTATTGAAAATACCTTTTCAACACACTTGCTCATAAAATGGCTCTAATTTCACCGCAATGAGAGGTTTTCTTTTTGAGGTATTAAAAAAAAACTTAGTTTCCAAGAACTCTATAGATGGCGTTGAACTTACTATGATAGTTGGTGCCAAAGCCAAAACGCTTGAAAAAAAAACATTGTGTCACGTCACATACTCTCGTTGACTGACACTTTCATTTGCTTAACCTTCCGAATATAACCAACATTTCTCGCGCTTTGTTAAAATCTGTTTTTTTAGGTTCCGTTCCTTGCATTATCATACTTACTCCTAGCGCCATCTATCCAGCGACTAGGGAAGAGCTAAAAAGAAAATCCCTCATTAGGCACATAATGACACCTGTAATCAAACTAACTTTTTCATTGCTATTACCTACTCACAAGTGAGTTATAGGTTTTTTTTAATAGTTGAGGTGCTTATTGCTTTGTTCTTAAAAAAGTTTCGATACAAAAAATATCGTGTTCAATAGTAAAAATAAATTAATGTACCTACATACTATTGCTTGCTCATTTCATGCAACTTCGTATATAGATATTTTCAACTTGTACGTTTTTAATTAAATAAAACTTTCACTCAAATATAACTTTTGTTTTCTCTGTAATGAGAGGTTTTCCTTTTGAGGTTTTAAAAAAAAAACTTAGTTTCCAAGAACTCTATAGATGGCGTTGAACTTACTATGATAGTTGGTGCCAAAGCCAAAACGCTTGATAAATAAAACATTGTGTCACGTCACACACTCTCGTTGACTGACACTTTTATTTGCTTAACCTTCCGAATATAACCTACATTTCTCGCGCTTTGTTAAAATCAGTTTTTTTTGGTTCCGTTCCTTACATTATCATACTTACTCCTAGCGCCATCTATCCAGCGACTAGGGAAGTGCTAAAAAGAAAATCCCTCATTAAGGAAACTTTGAATTCCCCATTTTGTACGTGGCTAAAACGCTATCCGCGAAAAGCCAAAAAAAGAAACCTCATTCTTTTAGCCTATGGCCGATCGCCATTGTCAAATGCCCGCGCATAAAAAAACGATAATTTTTCCCGCCATTGCGAAAACTTTTTCACAACTCGTTTTCACTGTTGAAGTTATAGTTATTAATTAATTAAAATGTCCACAAGTACTAGATAAGAAGAAAATGATTTATGTTGTACACCGCCCGATATAAGATGTGAAGCCCTTAACGTTATGGAAAGTTTACTACCTGAAAACTCCAAGGAAAAATATCTATTATCTACTAAATAAAACGATTTTTTAGGATTATTTTCTTCACAAGTGTGTTAAAAAACTTCGTATAATACACGTGTGTATTGATGATTACCGTCCTCGGCTCTCTTAAGACCCTCGCCTCACGGCTCGGGAATAATACCGTGGCTCGGGTCTCAGCGGTAATCACCAATATCACACACTTGTACTGTACTATTATCGTTTGATGTTTATAAACTCATTCCTACCACAAATGCAGATAAGAGGCAAATGAACATACGAGTAGATAGAATTTGCTAAACCAAACCAGGTGAATGAAAATATTTTTTCAATACACTTCCTCGTAAACTGGTCCATAACGCACTACGATTAGGTACAACATGCAATGTATTTCACACGCGTGCGATTTTCTCCACTTTCCCGCACGTGTGCGGGAATGAAAATTGCCACAGATAACTATACCTATACTAAGTCCAAATTGGTTCAATGCCTATAGTCTGAGGTGAATGTTTTTTTTTTAATTTCGGCAAAGCACTACGCGTCTTTATGGCATAAATATTTTTTGAATATTCAAATTGTGTTTATAAATAGAATATCATAGATAAACATGATTATTAAAAACTAATAGTTACTTTTATACACAAATTAACATTTATTTGTGTTCTTAATTCAAAAATAAAAATAAATCTATTTTTTATATTGGGCTGTTTAACGGCTTCTTACCTTTGCCTCTCCTTGAAACTGCCGAAACCAAAGCGCGAAAAAAAAAGAAAATGAAAATCATAGTTTCATGGTTCGTGACAAAAATATTTTTCGTTATTTTATTTTATTTCTTCAAAAGTGTATTGAAAAACGTCGTTTGATACACGTGGACATTTGTTATTGCAATTCTCGGCTCAAAAACACCCTCGCCTACGGCTCGTGTGTTATAATTCCGCCTCGAATGCAATAACAAACTTTCTCCACTTGTATCAAAATGTACTATTGTAGCTCTTATAAAATAAAACTGTAGTAACGTACAATTAGGGTAAGATATGGAACCGTTACAGATTGATATCAGAACCGGAGGACGAAGGACCAACCGGTATCTTTGTAAATTTGTATTTTAATAAATAAAAATAAATTTATATTTATTAAATAAATTAACATTCGGCTGATTGCAAAACAAAACTGAAACTGGTGGTCTTTGATACACAAAATTGGCCAAGATTTGGGTAGACTTTGAATTAGTAAACAAAATGGTAAATAAGTTCAATTTGAGAGTTCAAAACAAATGCGAGTTTGAGAGGTGATAAATAATTGATGTTAAAATAATAGTTTAAGCAATGATATTCTAACAAACAGATATGTTATACACCTACAAAACCACCGAAAAAAGTGTGCCGCGGGGGAGAGCCAGCTCACATACACGCAGTGACGCAGAATAAAGGAAAAACAGGCCAATTGACACGTTTTCGAGTCTTCACGATTGCGCGCTCATAACATATCTGTTTAATTAAATATCATTGAGTTTAAGTCAATGAGTTAAAATACGGTAACTATGATGATAATAGTATAAGATCCCTTTAAGAACGACCTTCACCGAGCTGGTTATCGGATGAAAAGTGTTTTATTTCAAATTAAATAATTATGTCATAAAATATATTGCAAACGGGTTGTCTAAAAAATTTCAGTCCAGAATATTTTTTTTTTTTTTTTTTTTTTTCAACATTTCACTGGTTTGGCTAATAGACGAATTCCATACCAATCGAAAGTATGAAACCTGTAAAATAGGCAAACGTTAGGTTAACCGGTCAACCTAACGTTTGTATATATTCTATAGGCTTCATACTTTCAATTGGTATGGAATTTGTCTATTAAGCAAACCAGAGAAAAGTTAAAAAATATATTTAAAAAATAAATTGATAATTAATCATATTCTGGACTGAAATTTTTTAGACAACCCATTTGCAATATATTTTTTGACATATTTAATTTGAAATAAAACACTTTTCATCCAATAACCAGCTCGATGAAGGTCGTTCTTCAAGGGATCTTAGACTATAATTAAAGCGCTTGGAGTCACAAACGATCCCTGCTTCTGAATTTTGGATGGTAGCTTGCAGAATGCGATTTAATTATACTTGAGTAAATTCTGTAATGAAGTATACAAAAAAATTAAATAAAAATATTTTTATTACACTGGTATTAGTGTTTTTTTTTGTTATGGCTACACCACAACATAGTTGTCATGTAATTATTTCATTTCACGCCGACACAGGTATTTTTTACATTCTCCTCAACAGAAAAAAAACTTATACAAAAAGTAGACAAAAATAAATTATTTTATATTTTGAAGTTTATTTACTAAAAATAAAAATAATTACTACTAATTGAGGAGAAGATAATAATAATTTATTTAAATAAATATAAATTACAGTGATTAATTTGGGAACAGAACGTGTTATTGACATTGAAAGTTTTCAAATCTCACAATCCGTTTATTTCCTTCTGAGGATGCTTTTTTCGTATTTTGTAAATTTTCAATGAAGCTAATCTTGATCGAAGAAGCTAATGAACTGTGTGCGATGTGCTTCACATAAGGATTATGGTTAGTTTGGCCACCGCCGCTATTACTTACTTATGATGGACTACAGAAAAAATACCATGCGGGGCAGTCTTTGGGGACTGCCGATAGAACTTCAACTAACTTATTTAAAATAAAAAGGGTTGTCTGTAAAGTCACTTTACGGACGACAATTTTACGTGGTAGCGTCATCCGATCGTGCCTCAAAAAAAAAAACAGGATTCTGTGGAGCCAGATGAAAGAACTCTTCAAGCCCTTTTAAAATGTTTAAATAAATATCGTGTATAGTGGATGGTCGAAGAAAGAGCAACGCACGTCTATTATGTTAACTTGTTACTTGATACAGAAGTGCAGTGATCCTACAGACACAAGTAGCTAGCGGCACGCACCGAGCGGCGGCGGCGCCGGGCGCGCTTGTTAGTGCTGCTAGCAGTATCGAGTTGCCATAACAATGCGCACATCAAAGGGACACTACCCGCCATTTTATTTTGTTTGTTGTTTTACAGCAGTACCAATTCAACGGTGTGATTGCTGTGAGTATAGAGTTGTCAAGGTGTCTGGTTTTGTTTGAGTATTTGTAAAACCAGACCATCTATATAACGGTAAAGGGTTCCTTATGGAGAGGCTGTCTCTACTCTAGGAGGGTTAAAAACATTCCCGGTCACGGTCTTGTGGTAGAGAAAATTTTGTGGGGAATTTCTAGGCCAACGTATATCGACTGCCAAACACATCAAATACCTACACAACTGCCCGCCCAATAATGTTATCCAAAGTACGTTCATGTGATTGCCAATCACAACAGTAATGTCTAAACAACGTTCATAGCTTCATAGCGTGTAACACTTACAGTCTATCAGACATTATTTCTCATTTACGAGTCTGGATTGATCCCATCTCGCGGTGAGATCACATCCGGTACGTCAGCGAATAATGCCGACTCCTAGAAACGCATCGGGATAAACAAACGATGCAGTGCAATAACAACCAACAATTGTTTTTGGCCCATCTCCGCATCGGTTTCGATTGAGTTGTTAATATAAATTATTATAGTAACATTGCAACTATACTCATGCAGTGTATTACACAAAACTCTAGATAATGCCTTGATTATCGAGTACAGAGGCGAGATAGTGCTGAAACAGTACACTTGACCGAATGCGCCTCTCGGGCATTAGGCTTCTTTCTCTGTCACTAAATCGCCATTGCACTCGATTGGGGGGGGGGGGGGGCAGGGGAGGGCCGTTGCGCTCGCTTTGCTCGCTCTTACAATCCACATTCTGTTTTTCTACTTCATTCGACAAAGTAACTCAGTGTATGAATGGACGCAAAAACGAACATATCCTATGTTAAGTGCAGAACTTGCCTACTATGTTAGGCATAATATTTAACTACCTATACGAAATTCGCTACAAAAAGCTTTTAACGCAATCATAATCCCCCAGTGCAGACCCCTTGCTGCACTATATACTGTGACACAGTCAGTGGGGCTGTGGGGCGCCGCTCGCTCAATATTTCAGGAGACGTTAGCGCTCGCTCTCAACAACAGCGCGCGACGGAGCTGCATGCATTATGACAATATGCGCTGTGAGGCTTGGACAGACTCACACAGACCGGATTCATATGCATTTAATATAAAGGATGGAGTGAAGAATGACCCATGAGCGAGCAGCCTTACAAGTTGGCGGTACTGAAACATTATCTAGTTTATGACATGAGTGAAAATGCGAGATGGAGTGCAGTGAAGTCCTTCAATTTTCAATAATTTCCAACGAGCCTTTCATACATTTTGCGCCATTAAACAACTAAACTGAAAAATAACAATCAAACGACTATTTCGTGTGAGTCTGAGAGAGAAAGACGCGTGCTGAAAACATAGTACGAGTAAGTATGGAGAAAATCCCCCAACTTATTGTAAGGTGGAGCCACTGCCAGGTTACCCACCTCGGGGCTAAGTGGGTTAACGCTTCAAACGTTTCCTGAGTTCCGTAACAACAGACGCAGAAAATGAAAACGAACAGACGAACATTTTGAAAGTAACATCCAGGGGTTCCTGTAGTGTTCCTACGTAGTGCGGCGACCTCCCAATGTGAGGTGTCTTTATAGCACGGCGATATTAAACGAATAGCACGTCGATTAAGCGAAAAAATTAAGTCAAATGCGATTATATTATACCATGTTTATAAACACCAAATGTGTAGGAAAATGTCATCATCATGAATTTTGCCAGATTTTTTAAGCCAGCAGTTTAGCTTTTAGAGGGGGGACGCCCTACTGGAACAAAAATTTGCACTTTAAAGTTTCTATCTATCATGGGGTTTTGGTTTCCGCACTTAGTCCTTAAAGTGGACCATTGTGCGTGAGCCGTGGTGGCCGTTTACTCCAACCAGCCCACCTCCCTCCAGAAGCAGATCAAACTTCCCGGTCTTCTCAGGGCGTCCGCAAGGGATCTTGGTGTTCCCAGGGTTTCCTCGCGAATCTTGGTAACGCCAGTGCACTCGAGGAGCACATGCGCCACCGTTTCCTCCGCCTCCATGCATGCTCTGCACAGGGGACTATCAGTGATTCCTAGGGTGTGGAAGTGTTTATTCAGTGAACAGTGTCCAGTGATGGTCCCCGCCACCAGTCGTAGGCTATCTCTGTCCAGGCGCAGAAGGCGCCTGGTCAGCTTTGTGTCCAGGGATGGCATAGCTTCCTTGGATTGCCTACACCCTGGTGCCGAGGTCCACCATTTCTCCGCTTGTATTCGAGTGTGTTCCTTTAACCAGCTTCTTAGTTGCTTGAAAGGAATAGGCACAATGGGCTCGGGTCCGCAGGGTTTTGTGCTGGATCCTCTTCTGGCAAGTTCATCTGCAGCATCGTTTCCAAGTGATCCACTGTGACCTTTGATCCATTGTAGTGTTACCATGTTATGGTTTAGTACCGTGATTCGTTCTAGGGCATTATGGCATTCTAGTATCAGTCTCGACGTTATCTGATTACTCTTTAAGGATTGAAGGACTGAGGCACTGTCGGAGAGTATTCGAATATTGGTATCCGTAACCTCCCTGGCCTCTATAGCGTGTGCCGCTTGGATGATACCCACACACTCTGCTTGGTAAACAGAGTTGAGTATTCCAAGGGGTTTGGCTATTTTAATGTTTAGGTCGTCGGAGAACACCCCGAAACCTGTTCCGTCGTCGGTTTTTGATCCATCAGTGTACATTCTTAGCTCTTTCGTGCCTGAGTAGTCATACAACTCCGCTGTGAGCTCTATGTTGTAGTGTTTTTGGAAGCAATGGGTCTTGAGGATTCTGTCGCTGGGTGATGCCATCATGGGCTGTTGTTTGATAGCATCTTCTCTGATGCGTGTGTGTTTAATTCTGGAATCGTTACTCAGGGTGCCAGATACTTCGAGTCTGAAAGTCGCTATGGCCGCCTCCTCTCTTACAACGAGGTGTAGAGGTGGTAGCCCCAGCATCGCCTGTAAGGCAGCAGTGGGGGAAGTTCTCATGCTGCCGGTGATTGCTACGCAGGCAAATCTTTGTAGTTTCTCGAGATCCTTTTGGGTTGTACTTAGGTTGGTCCTGGGCCACCAAACTAAAGAGCCGTATGTAATAACTGGTCGGATAACTGTGGTGTATAGCCAGTAGGTGATTTTGGGGCTTATGCCCCAATTTCTCCCGAGCAGTCTCTTACATTGCCATAGGGCTATACTGGCTTTTGTGATGATGTAATCAGTGTGTTTTGCCCAGTTCAGCTGTTTGTCCAAAAATATACCCAGATATTTGGTTTCAGTCGATAGGCTTAGGGTGGTTCCAAAGAAGCTTGGTAGTTGTAAAGTTGCCAACTTCCTTCTCTTTGTGAAGAGGACGAGTTCGGTTTTAGTAGGGTTCACTGCTAGTTTGTATTCCTTGCACCAGTCTTCTACTATCCTCAAGGCTTGGCGCATAAGGTTACATAGTGTGTTTTCGTGTGTGCCGTTTATTATTATGGCCAGGTCATCAGCATAGCCCACCGTGTAGTAGCCTCTGCTATTGAGACGCTTAATGAGGCTGTCTACTACGAGGTTCCATAGCAGTGGGGAAAGGACGCCACCTTGGGGGCAGCCCTTCGCCACTATTGCTCTGGTGGTGTCGTTTACCGTAACTTGTACGGCTCTTAGTCTGAGCATATTTGTGATCCATCCTCGCAGGGTCGAGTCCACGCCGTGTGACTCGAGGGCTGTGTTGATTGTATGGAAGATGGTTTTGTCAAACGCGCCTTCTATGTCAATGAAGACAGCTAGTGAAGAGCATTTGTGGTCCACTGCACATTCGATCTTGGAGATGACATTATGTAGTGCAGATTCTGTTGATTTTCCTGTGGAATATGCGTGTTGTTGTTTGTGAAGTGGTCGTTCCCGAAGAGGTCCGTCCCGAATGTGTCGATCACAGAGTCTCTCGAGAGTTTTCAGTAGGAAAGATGTCAGGCTTATTGGTCTGTACGCCTTGGGTTGTGTGTAATCAGGTTTGCCTGGTTTAGGGATGAAAATGACTTTCACCTCTCGCCATGAAAGTGGTATATATTTGTGTGCTATGCAGGCTTGGTATATGACGGTCAGCCACGGCATTAAGACGTCTACTCCCCACTGTAGCAGGGCGGGGAAAATTTCGTCTAAGCCTGCAGATTTATATGGTTTGAAAGTCGTGATTGCCCATTGTATTCTCTCTGCGGTTACTATGGTGCGAGCTCTGGCCCAGTCTTGGTCATTTGGTGTGTGTATTGGTTCACTTGCCCAGTTTCTGTCCTCGGAGAGATTGCAGTCTGGGAAGTGGGTTTCCAGAAGGACTTTACTTGTTTCGTAGTCCGACTTAGTATAAGTGTTGTCTGGGGTTTTCAGTGACCCGAGGGTGCGATCCTGATCGGTAGATAGTATCTTTCTCACACGCGCGGCTTCGGTGTTTGATTTAATTTCTTCGCAAAATTTACGCCAGGCTGCCCTGCTGGCATTCCTGACTTGTTTTTTGAAAGTGTATTGTGTTTTCTTGTATGAGTCCCAGTCTTCTGGTAATCTGGAGTTTTTGGCTCTGTTAAATTGCTTGCGCATGGTTTGCCTGAGCTTACTAAGTTCCGCATTCCACCAGGAGTTACCCTTGCTCTTGGTGTTTTGATCTTTTAGTTTGCAGCAGGCGTGGTAGGCTTCGATTATAAATTCCGAGAGTTTTTTTACAGTGTCCTCAAGTTGCTTGGGATCCGTCAGAATTTGGGGCGTTTGGTGCTGTGTTAGTAGGGAGGCCAACAGCCGTTTGTAGCCGGGTACATTAGTACGGCGTGGGTTGCGCCTAGGTTCGGGTTTTTTTATGTTAGCTACTACTGAAAAGCGAATTCTTCTATGGTCAGAGCAGGAAGGCTCGTTGGATACGTGCCAGTTAGAGATAAGTTTTGTTGCGCTTTCCGAAGCCAGCGTTAGGTCAATGATTGTTTGTCCGCGTGATGTGACCCAAGTGGGTTCTGAGCCGCGGTTTGCGATGTTAAGGTTAGTGGAGAACAGATATGTGCAAAGTACCTCACCTCTAGTGTTGGCTTTGTTGCAACCCCAAAGCGGGTGATGGGCGTTCGAGTCCGTGCAGATGACCAGGTCCAGGTTGGCGTCTTCACAGTACCTTACCAGGTCAGCCATCTCTTTTGGTGGGCAGTCTTCATCCTCGCCTGGCATGTATACCGAGGCCAGGACGATATCGGGTGCATCGCCGTCAGTTTTGAGTCTGACGGCTGTTAGATCTCTGGAACATAATTGCGTGAGTGTGGTGGTGGGTACATCTTTGGGTATATAGGCACAGGTTCGTGGTTTGTCTGTACCTTGTGTGTCGAGGATTAGCTTACCTCCAATGTTACCAAGGCCGCATATTCTGTTATTGCGGATCCACGGCTCTTGTATGAGTGCGATGGTTCGGGGTTCCACCTCCAGTGCCCTGCGTAGGCAAGCGGTAGCCGTCTGGCTATGCTGGAGGTTGGTCTGGATAATGTTTATGGGGCGGGATGTGGGCGGCAGTGGGGTGGAGTTAGGAGGAGATTGATCCATCGGATGATTCTCCCCCAACCTCCCCTCCGTGCCGGTCTTCGCTCAGTGCCGGTGAAGATGAGAGCAGCTGCTCTGTCCACCCTGGTGGTGAGGTTGGCATCCCCACAGCGTCGGCATCTGCCATCGCCGTTCTTGCCATCTCCTCCTCTAGTTGAGTCATGGTCAAGTCAAGCTCAGTCGGTGCCGGTTTTGTCAGTCCTGTGTCGGTATCAGTATGCGTGTCGGAGGGACGGGTTTTGGGGAAAAAGCGTACGTATATCGACCCGAGTAGGTACGATATCCGCCGCTCCCTCCCCAAGACCTTTTCGACTTCTTCCGGTGGGATGCCTAGGGTCAAATAAGACCCGTAGTTATCGCCACCGACCGATGTCGCCCTATATAGTGACCACCTCCCGATGTCGTACCAGGGGTTCTGTCGGGTCAGTACAGTCTGGAGCAGCGATATGTCCCCTTTGTACCTGGGTACAAAGAGCGCTGCTCGGACTCGGGTCGGTACGTCGGACTGTTTCATTACAGTCAGTGTCGCGTCAGAGTTCGGCAGTTCTATCTTGGGCACATTCTGGGTCAGCCAGGTCAGGGCGCTGTCGTCCTCGCACCACATCTGAACCGTGCCGTCCGCTACCCTAGGGTAGCCGCGGAAGGCCGGGATGGATTTGGAGGGGTCGGTGCACGTGTCCATGATAAGGTCCTCGAGGCTAAGCTTGATGTGCTCAGCCTCGTCAGTCGTCATGTCACGGGATTAGGGCTTGCAATATCCGTTCATTTTTACTATCCGGATAATACGGATATCAATATTTTACTATCCGGATTATCCGGATAATGCGGATAATACGGATATTTTTTAGTTTTTATTCTAAATAAAACTAATAAACTTTTGTAACACGTTTTAATCAGTCTCTCAAGCAAAATGACAAAGAAATAATAAACTATACCAATATTTCAAGTGACAATCACATAAGAAAACTAGTTAACTCTCTAAAATTATACAATAAAAACCCCATAACGCACAAATAATTTGTATTTATTCTACTTAAAATAATTCCAATAAAAAATGAGATCTTACATTTATCACAAAATCCTAATTAAGTCAACCTATTTAAAACTTAAATAAAAATCTATTTAAAACATAATAATTAAATAAAAATATCACTTTAGAACAAGAACTGGTTTTAAGAGAGAAGCGACCGTGCGTGCGATACAATACAATACAATCTTGAAAATACGCGCAGTATGGATGTAAGTTTAACTTTAACAAGCGGTCAATGTTGTTATGATCTCTGTCACTAAATTGACTTATTGTGTTGTGATTTGTGAAGTGAATAAACAATTGCAAGAGTGATTAGCTCCATCATCATCATTCTCTTGCCCTTATCCCAATTCATTTGTGGTCGGCGCAGCATGTCTTCTTCTTCCATGAAAATGAAAAATAAAAAATGAAAAATATTTATTATTTAAACAAAATGCTTCATATACAATGAATTGTTTGGTTTTTTTTTTCTTCCATACTTCTCTATTTTTCGTCATCTCATCAGACACTTCTTTTCTTGTCATATCATTCTTTACACAGTCCATCCATCGTTTCTTTGGTCTTCCTCTACTCATATACCCATCCTCATTCATACTCAAAACTTTCCTCACGACATATTCCTCATCCCTCCGCATCACATGCCCATACCACGACAACTGATTACAACACAACTTTTCAGTCACCGGCGCCACTTTCAGACTTTCTCGTAGATACTCATTTCTAACTTTATCCATTCGCGTAACACCACACATCCTCATCTCCGCGACATGCAAATGCCTTTCATTCATCCCTTTTGTGGCCCAACATTCTGATCCATACAAGACAGCAGGTCTAACCATTGTTTTATAAATCTTCCCCTTGAGTTTAAGGGGAATGCGGGAGTCGCAGATTGTTCCCGTGACCTTTGCAAGAGTGATTAGCTCTATATTAAAATAATAAATAACGTCATAATAATAAGTAACGTCAGTTATGTACTTTGCCAACTGACAACTTTTTATTTAATATTTAAATTTAAACTACTATCCGTATTATCCGAAAAATCCGGATAATGATGCAAGTAAAATCCGGATTTGAAAATCGGCGGATATCCGGATAATACGGATATCCGGATATCCGGATTGCAAGCCCTACACGGGATGGAGGCGAGAGGCAGATTGCTACGGCGAGTCGCGCAGGGATGTCCTTTGTGGCCCGCGCGTAGGTTTTCTGCTCCCCTTGAGCGGCCTGGGTTCTGACACGCTTGGCGTCCCCCTGGAGCGTACTCGGTGAAGCCGTGTCGTCCGGGCGCACCCTCTTCGTCGTTCCCTGGCCACTTGGACCGGGTAGCGGTTCTGAGGGGCTTGGCACAACGTTTTGTGCCAGAGACACCCTGCGTGAGAACCCAGCCCGCTTGCCCCGCTTCTGTCTTGTTCTGTGTCGGTCTTGGGTCGTCTCGGTGCGGTTCCGGTCGTGTCCTCCGGATGGTCCTGGTGCGGGCAGTGACGTTTCGCGCTGGGTTTCCCCTTCGCGTACTAGTCCTTGCCCGCGCGTTTCCGCGTCCGGCTGCTTTTCGCGCTGGGTTTCCCCTTCGCGTACTTGCAGCTGGTCGCGTACTCCCTTACAACTAACCGTTTGCGCTTCGCGCTGGCTATTGCCTTGGCGGATTTTGCGCAAACGGTTGTTGAGATCTCTTTCCCTGTTCCGGATCTTTCCGCGCTTAGATTTCAGCATGCGTACTTCGTCCAGAGAGATGAAACCAGAACCACCAGATTCCGCTTCCTTTCCCGTCCCGATAGAGTCAATGTCTATCAGCCTTGCCTCGATCTTCTCGCGCTGGAGTGCCAGCGCGCGGAGTTCACTGCTAAGGCTGGAGAGTTGTGCTTTGTCAGTGTCATTGTCAGGGTTGTTTGTTACACTGTTCCGGACGATGCTCTGTTGCCAGGCCCTCGTGGAAGGTGTAACGTTAGTCAGGGTGGGTGGCGCAGAAATCTCAGCCATCTCAGGCGCAGAAGTCGCAGCCGTCTTAGGGTCAGTAGGCGCAGAAGTCGCAGCCATAGTTGTGTCGAGTGGCGCGTGAGCTGCAGCCAGTGTTGTTGGCGCTAAAGCAGCCAGCCGCGCAGAACCACGGAGAACTCGCTGCATCCCAGCAGTGGGCTGCGGCTGGCGGGGTATGGACATTGTCCTTTGTCCCGCAGAATCCAATTGTGCCCGTAAACGTACGGGCACCAGCAGTGGGGTGGCCATGTAGGCCTCGGCCAATGGCGAGCGCGCTTGCGCCGCTCGCCTGTGAGTTAGTGTCATTTTGTGTCGGTAGAGGCGCCACGGTGTTAACCGTATCTTCACGCCGCCTCGGCGGTCTGTCACCGCTAGGTGGAACTCCCGGTGCCCCGGGAGAAGCCCAGCGGGTGATGACCAGCCAGAGGCGGCTGGGGCTGCCCCTACCGGGCGATGGGCCCCCGCCCACAACGTTATCGAAGCTAGCCGATGCGCTCCGGGCTAAGGGGCCATGTATGTATGTGTGAGCGGTATTGTGTTGTGTAACACCGCTCATGTTAACGAGTAGATAGCGAGCCCGCGCCGCTATCTGTCGTGTGAGTCAAATGTATGTGGAGTCATGTGTGTATGAGGTGGTGGGTGAGTGCCGCGCCTATATTAACTTAGAACGCGGCATTTCACCTATGTGTGAGTACTGTAGTGTTGTGGAGTCTGTTTGTACGAGTATGTCGCGTGTAGGTGAAGCGACACACTCGGGAGTCAAGTCCGGTGGGTGACGTCACACGTCCGCCACGAGATCACGTGGGAGGCGCCTGGGGTAGCGCGGGGGGCGCCCCGCGTCAGGCGGGCGCGTGTGCCATGGCGCTATCTGCGCGATGTGGGGCCAGGCAGAGGCGTCGGCGCGCGCGAACATGTTGGACGCGAGGCGCCGGCAGAAGTCCTCCAGGCTCTCGATGTTGAGATCCCGCTGCACGACTGCGTTCCTCACGTAGCGTGGTGCGGCGACGATCTTCCGAAGAGCTAAGCTCTGTTGTGCTTGGAGTTTTTTCCTGTTCTTCTCGCTCGTGAGGGCGAGCCAGGCTGGGGCGGCGTAAGTTAGAAGTGGTCGGATGTACGCTTTGTACACCCCCAACTTGGTGCGCAGCGGGAGCCGGGACGAGAGCACTGGGTGTAGCAGGTAGCGGGCGGCCCTGCTTTTTGCGACGACAGTGCAGACGTGTGACGTCATGGAGAGCCGACTATCGATTGTGACCCCCAGGTACTTGGCCTGTCCGAGCCACTCGACGTCGGCCCCCTGTAGTTTTAAGGGTGGTGGTTTCTTGTAGCCGCCGACAGCCAGCGCCTGTGTTTTTCCCACGTTCACCGATAACCTCCACTTGGAGAGCCATTCTGGCAGGAGATCGAGCACGCGCTGCAGCTTGACTGCCGCGTGCTGCACGTTGAGTGAGGTAGCGATGTAGGCGGCGTCATCCGCGTACAGCGCGAGCGTGGTGCCCGGTGTGGTGGGGATGTCATCGGTGTAGCAGGAATAACACCACGGAGAGACGCAGCTGCCTTGCGGCACTCCGGCTGCAATGGGACGGGCGCACGACAGCGCTCCGTCAACCACCACCCTGAATGTCCTGTCCTGTAGGAAGGAGGAGACCACCCGTATCAAGCGACGAGGCGTAGATGTTGCTGTCAACTTGTACAGCAGACCGGCATGCCAGACTCTGTCGAAGGCTTTTTCCATATCTAGGAATGCTGCAACTGCTCTCTCTTTCTTGTTCACCGCCGCCGTGAGCAGGTGCAGCACCCTTGACAGCTGGAGCGTCGTAGAATGTTCCGAGCGGAACCCGAACTGTTCTGGACGCGGTGTGACGTGTTGCTGGAGGTGTCGCAGCAGGAGCTGTTCAAACACCTTGGAGATGCAGGACAGTAATGTGATGGGCCGGTAGCTTTCCGGCTTCAGGACGTCTTTGTGAGGCTTGGGCAGCATGATGACGCGCCCCTCCTTCCACACAGCCGGGAAAACCCCGGTGCGTAGTATCCCTGTGAACAAGCGCGCTAGCGCCGCTACCGTTTTGTATGGTAGGTGGCGCAGCGCGGTGTTGGTGATTTTGTCCGCCCCCGGAGCCTTCTTTGGCTTTGTTCTGAGGATGGCGCGTCTGACTGCACTTGGTGAAAAGAAAATTGGGTCTTCATCGTTGGCTACCGGCGAGGCGAAGTACTCTCCAAGGTGCCTCTCGACTGCTGCGATGTGCTCGGGGTCGTCGGTCGGGTTCGGCTGGAACTGACGCTCCAGGTGCTCCGCGAAGATCTCCGCTCGGTCTGCTGCTTGGTATCTGGGCGCCCCGTCGCTGTGGCGTAGGGGGCGCACCGGGGCTGGGGTATTTGAGAGCGTCCTGCAGAGCTTGTGCAGCGACGCCCAGTCTCCCTCTGCGGCGTCGATGCGTTCCTCCCAGCCCTCGGCGTTTATCTCCTGGAGCTTGGCCCTGACCTTCTCCGCCAGACGGTTTAGGTCCCGCTTGGTGGTGGGACATCCAGTGTCCTGCCAGGCGGTGGCAGGCAGTGGCGTAGGCGCCTCCTTTGGGCGATCAAGTGCTTGATGTGGGCGGGGAGGGGCTTGTAAACAGTCCCCCCCGGCGTCGTCGGCATTGTAGTTGTCGCCTCTTCTAAGGCGCGCTGAATGCAGGCGGTGACCTCTTCTGCCAGTTTGTCCACGTCTGCGGCGGTCTCGACGGGCCAAGTGGGAGTGGTGGTCTCCAGCTTCTCTTTGAAAGTGTCCCAGTTTGTGGTGCGACGTGGCGCAGGAGGCGAGAGTCTCGTCGGCAACTCCGACAGGACGACGAGTACGGGGTGATGATCCAACTGTAGCTCGTCGTCCAGTACTTGCTGTGTGAGCTGGCAACCTAGGCCCTGGTGGATCACGATGTCCAGCACGTCCGGAGAGTGCGCCAGGTTGTCAGGGTAGTGGGTTGGTGTGTCAGGGCCGGACACCGTGTATCCGTGGGCCTCCGCGTCCGTGAAGAGTCGTCCGCCCCAGGTGTTCCGCGTCCGGCTGTTCCAGGCTTCGTGCTTGATATTGAAGTCGCCGGCAAGGAGAGTCGGGTTCGGCGACATCAAAATGTTCCTTAGCTCTTGCAAGCTGAAGTCGGTGGCTGGTGGATGGTAGGCTCCATATATGTTCATATCCTTGCCGGCGACGTGGAGCTGGATTCCCAACGCCTGGAAGGTGGTGGCTGTTACTGCTGGGAGCGGTTGATGGACGACCCTTCGGTTGACCAGCACCGCTAGTCCGCGGTATGTGTTGCCGAGCGGTGACTTCTCGTCCCTCCTATAGGTAATGTATCCCGGGAACCTGGGATTGTCCGCAGGCCCCAGGAGAGTTTCCCCTATGAGCGCCACGTCGATCCTTTGTTCTCTGAGGAGGAGGCGGAGAGGGGCGACCTTTTTCTGCAGGCCGCGGGCATTCCAATGCAGTATCCTCAACGAACTAGACATTGTATATAGTTAATAACTCCGTCAGTCCGTCGAGGATTACGGCGCCCGCGTCCTGTCCCTGTCTTATGGCCCTTATGAGATCCATTAAGAGCTTGATGGCGCAGGCCGTGACTTCTTTTTGTTTATTTCCAGTCTGTGGTTGTTTGTGCTGCCGCTGCTCGCGAGCGCCAGCTGGGTGTTGTTGTTGTTGTTGTTGCTGTTGTTGTTGCTGAGGCTGAGGTGGCCTAGTCTTCGCTGAAGCGGCGGCCGGGGCCGCGCTTGCGGGGGGAGCGGGCTTCTCCCGCTTCCCCTTCCTCGGCTCACTAGCCGCGCAGAAGGCGCGGCACTAATTGGCAGATTGGTGCCCCCCCCCAGATTACGGTGGAGGCAGACCGACGAATCGGTGTGGGATTCCCCGGCATTACCGGGACCCACCTGGGGAATATTATTTTTTCCTTTCTGCGACATTTTGGATTGTGTGGGCTTTTTTGGAGATGAGGTTGCCCGTCCTCATGGACCGAAAGGAGAAAGGGAAAAGGAGGGAGGGACTGGGCGTGGGATCCTGGGGGTGGGGTGTGGGATTACCCTAGGCCTGGGATTTTGGCTTTCGGGAAAATACGAAAAAGCGCCTGGGGGTTTCTGTTGCGTCTATTTCTTATGGAATTAGACCTAGAACAGGGTGGCAACCTCGTGAAGGTGAATCCCCCAGACTTGCCTTGAGGATCTACACGACCGTGGCGCTCCCCCTCAAGACCCCGCCACCCTACCGCCTCTGAGGGAGGCAGTAAGGTAGGCCTGCATCTATACTACCAAGCAAAGCATAAGCAAAGCATGTCGTTGTGCAACCGCGAAAGCATAAATACAGACCCTCCCCACTTTAAAGTTTAGTATTTCGTTAATGGAGCATTAAATAAAAAATATTGTTAGCAACCCCTAAGTCATTTTAAAAGACCTATTCAACGATACCCCACGATTGGGTAGACGACGAAAAAAATTTCATCACCACTTCATATTTAGTGGAGCTAACAAACAAAAAAAAATTACCATTTTGTCGGCGTGTAGTAAAATAACACTAAATTTCGCGTTGCATGATAGTAAAATAACACTAAATTGTTGACGAGTGGAACACTGTACGGAACCTCGCGGAACAAAGCTCGCTCCTGACCAGTTTGCGTATTATTAGCCACTACAGCATTATGAAAACAATGTCGTTAGTGTCGTTGTGTCGTTACATTAGAGTACAGGCTGGGTACAATGCACTGCCTCTGCTTTAACGCAAATATACTAAGCTCTTATTATACCAATTATTTCAGCGCATTACTACAAACTTTTGGCACATTTTACTATAAAAAGCTCTTTAATGTATAAATATCATGAGACCAATTTATTGTGACGCTACGCCATTAAAGTAAATAAGCAAAAACACCTAAACGTGAAAAATTACTCTAGCTACAGAAGTCGGTGACTTTTTTCGGTTGGTTTGATTCAGTTTTTTGGCAAAGACAAGCTAGAGTTATTTTTCACTTTTTTTTTGTTGGTGCAATAACTAGAAACTGTTATTGCACCAACCGCAAATAATAAGTTTGTAATAGTAAAATCGCTTTTTTTTTGTTATTATACCACATTATACGGTTTTCAGATTTTTCCGTTTATGTGTGCTGTAAGACGTTGCTTCTCTCCAAATTTCGTGAGTCTTGTCAACGGGAACTACCACATAGGTTTTCGACCCAAAACCAATAGGGTACTTCCGGTTGACCTAGAACTGTCAATTTTGGTTAAAAGTAGGGTCTTATAGCGCAAGTAAAAAACCGAAAAATAAAAAAAGTTGAAAATTAAAGTAAATTTTGGTACTTACAAGCGCGAAAATCTAAATTTGCCCATATCTTTTTATGATGTTGACTCAGGACCTTGGTTTTTATACACCTAATAGGGACTATAGACCTCAGTATCTGGTATAAATTTCAACTTGCTAGGTTTACCCGTTCCTGAGAAAATCGGTGGTGACAGACGAACGGACAGACGGACAGACTGACAGACGGACAGATGGACAAGAAAGTGATCTTATAAGAGTTCTTTTTTTACCTTTTGAGGTACGGAACCCTAAAAAGAATCACCCAAATCGGTTCACAATTGGCGATGATATCGCTGAACATACCTGGGGGTCTAAAATGGCCGCTTTATCAGAATCGTAATATGAATCACGTTAAAAATTTAATTTTCTTAAAATGGACTTTATAGTTATGAACATAAAGTCCATTTTAAGAATTTAATTTTTTTAACGTGATTCATACTAAGATTCTGCGTGGATTCTGCTAAAGCGGCCATTTTAGACCCGCTGAACTCCTCCTTTTAAAGGCGGTTAAAAAGGTACTCACTGATGTTTAAAATAAAACATTGACCCTGTAACATAATGCAATATTACAAGCTCATTAGCTACAAACACGTATATTTTTAGAAGATGTAAACATTTTGCGTCCGGATTACGTTCACTTCATTAACTATTTATGAAAGCGTCTCGCTTGAACCTTTTTAGAGTTATCCGAGGTACATTATCACATGGACTTGAAAACACGAGAGGTGATACTTTTGCTTTCGCTCAGAGCGGTAAGATCGTGGCCAGACCGTAAATGTGTAAGCGTATGGCGGCCCTGGGCCATGTGTCTGGGCAGCGGGAAGTCTGCCCCGCCACGAGTACAACCTTGTTGACTGGATAATATTTTAACCACGATATGAGCAACTGGAGAGCATTAGTGGGCGGGTCGTATAGACAATAATCTACTCGTGAGTTCGAACCAAGGCAGGCACAATGGTACCTATAGGAAAAGCTCTAACTATGTGGCATCCACTAACCCGCACTGAGCCAGCGCAGCGAGGTGGATTGCGGCCCACTCCCTCGTCCAGAAAGGAGGCCTGTGTCCCAGCTGTGGGCACGTTGTAAGTTGACAATGCTGATGCTATACGCAGTTATTCACAATAACATGATTATTTATGTTACAAAGGTAAAAGCTATAATTAACAACATATGAAATATTCTGGATTTATCCAAAACGTATGTTATTGTGGCACAGTTGAGTTCGAGCGCAGTTAATAATTGATGCGTTCCCGGCGCGCAGGGTGAGCCAACTGAGTCGGAGCAAACTTTTATATTAAATAGCTTATGGAGAGAGGTTAAGTTTGAATGTTAAGTAAGGTGGGGCATAATTGAAATGAAATGACGAAGCATGATTACGCTTTTAACATGTTTTTCGTTGTAAAAAATGAAGAGTGGAACTTGATTATGCAGCAAAGTGCAATTCTAAAATTAAAACATTAACTCCCGAATATTAGAAGGTTACTTAATATATACCTATACATATGGGTGTAAAAGACCTCATCACGAAGCCATCAACCAAGCATTCTGTACATCAAACTAAGTATCTTTACTCAAAAATTATTGCTGGGGAATGACTTTTTTTTTGGGGGAAATTTCATGTTTTGTGGTTGAACTCAATATAACGCAGCAAAAAAACATTGTGCTGGTAGATGGATTGAATAGTGCGGGGGTCGTGGAGGTGTTTAAAGTAAAAATCTTACATTAAAAACTTGTATTTAAAAAAAACTGGTCAAAAAGTTATCACTTTGACCCCCAATATCTCCGTAAGTAGAAGGTTCCCAGGTATGGTGTAGAACAAAAAAAATATCGCAATGACGGGAAGAACGGAAAGCCTTTCGGCTTCGTTAGGAGGTGTTTTACACCACTATTCATATTACATTACATTATTATTACATATATTCAGTTGTGCGTACTGCCCGTCGTAACCTACGGTGCGCAAAGTTGGTCACTTACTGAACAACAGAAGTCCAAATTCAAGATTTGCCAGCGGGCAATGGAACGCAGCATAATAGGTGTGAGGCGGACAGATCGCGTAAGAAACACCACCCTGCGTTCCATAACTAAGGTTGCAGCTGTTGGAGAAAAAACAGCCAAGCTAAAGTGGGAGTGGGCTTGCCATGTAGCGCGAATGCACCCGGAAAGGTGGGCAAAGATCGTCACTCACTGGACGCCTGACGAAGGAAATCGCCGTCGAGGTAGACCGCGGCGAAGGTGGTGTGACGACCTGATCTTGTTTGCGGGGCGAACATGGCCAGATATCGCACAAGATAGAGAAGTTTGGAAGGAGAAAGGGGAGGCCTTTGCCCAGCAGTGGGACACAATGACAGGCTAAGATATTCAGTTGGCTAAACTTGAATGATAAGCAAGGAAATGACGAAGCATGATTACGCTTAAGATGTTTTTCGTTGTAAATAATGAACAAGAAGAAAATATAATAATGTTCAAACTTGAATTCAGATTTGAACTTTCTAGTTTTATTCTAAAGATACAATCTCGTGACAAACGTGTCTTGTAGAGAGCCATCGGGTATGGAACCCTAAAAACAGTTCACATTCTAGACTGTCCTCATTTACCCTGTAAATAAATGATGTGCAGTACCAACACAAACACCGTGCTACGCACTCACGGTAAGGTAGAATAGAGCCATTAACAAGTGAGTGTACCGGCTGAGGCTCGAACTTTGCACTCACCAGTCGCGTCACGTCCTGCGACTAAACAAAACTTTAATTGTGAGCTGCTGAGCTGACAGAGCTGAGCGGCGCTGCCAGATGCCTCTAATTGATAAGGGCACGAGAGAGACAGTTCACAAACTCTGCGGTTTTAATATCAAACTGCTTTTGTTTGTCGTTTTTGTTGCGAATTGAAAATGAGGAAACTGAGAGTACCGCTATAAATAGAAGAGCACTCGTGTGTCTTCTCATTATTACTGTCCGTAGAACAGTTGGGACCCATCATCAATCAAAACGTACGGTGAATTTAACTTATGAACTATGTAATTAATCTGCTAGCATACCTCTGTGTGCGAGAGTGTGCTATGTGGCCCCGAGGGCCCCGTGGGCTGGTAGAGGTCACATGTCTTAGAATATAAAGCACACAAAGTACCCGACACTGAGTGATACACAATTATTGACAGTCGCTAACTCGGAAAGTCTTCCATTTTCTTCGTTCAGACATTTTGATCGAACCCGCTATTCGTTTGCAGCGCGGACAGTTTGACGAGGCCGCAATTTGTTCGTCCCTCATTGATTGATAGCTCAATATGGCGGATTGACTAGCGACTAACGAACTAAACGTGCCAGTCGACAGGTGACTGGTGACTGGTGACTGGTGAGCTGTAGCAAAGACTCGGAAAGTGTTGGGTGATACTGGGAGATTGGGATGTTTTATCTATAATGCCAAGAACTTCTCTGAGTTTGTGGCCTATCTCATATAAAGAAGATATTATACAGATTTATGTAGGGTGCTAACAAAATTGTACGAAGAAGCACCTACACACACAAATCATAGAATCTGAACAAAAATAACAGTCGCAAGTGCTTCGAAGCCGTAGTTAGTAGTTATTGTACGATTTCATCGCACATTTATGTAAATCGCTAGCATAAGCATTTTCAACTTATTGTTAAGTGAATATTGAATTATAATTGAGTACACTATCGCACGTTTTATTGTAAACACCTCTGTTACAATTAATAAATATTTTATCAAGCAAATATATTTTCTTTCATCGAAACTTATCAAATGTATTAGCCAGCAAGGGTTCGTACATATGGTCCTTCGAGCTCAAGTGTTGTGAGTAGTTCTTCTCGTGTGGTTGCGAATCGGTTCGGTCGGCCTCCCATAAGCGGGTCTCACCGACACGAATTGAGAAGGCGCATAAGATCGCACGGGAAGATATCTGGGCGCTCATACAGAACAAGTTACATGAGACAGCAGTCCAAGAATACAAAAACCGGCCAAGTGCGAGTCGGACTCGCACACGAAGGGTTCCGTACCATTGACTATATTTAGTATTTGTTGATAACAACAAATACTAAATAAAGCGCCGCTATAAAGCGGCAACAGAAATACATCATCTGTGAAAATTTCAACTGTCTAGCTGTCACGGTTCATGAGATACAGCCTGGTGACAGACAGACGGAAAGACGGACAGACATTGAAGTCTTAGTAATAGGGTTCCGTTTTTACCCTTTGGGTACGGAACCCTAAAAAGCATCAAGGCAAACATCAAGTAAGCATTAGGCATCAAGGCCTCAGCAAGTACATCAAGTGAAGCTAGCTAGCAATCCAAAACAAAGATCGATCTACAGCAAGTATCAAGCAAGTTGACGGCGATAGTACTCCGCAAGGCAGCAGGAAATATCAATAAATTTATTTGAATTTCCTATTTATCAAGTATCAAGATGGAAGAAAATATATTTGCTTGATAAAATATTTATTAATTGTAACAGAGGTGTTTACAATAAAACGTGCGATAGTGTACTCAATTATAATTCAATATTCACTTAACAATAAGTTGAAAATGCTTATGCTAGCGATTTACATAAATGTGCGATGTAATCGTACAGTTATAATGAACATTAGCTCGTTAACTAACTAAACACCGCCGACTGTACAGCACTGGGAAGGTTGCCGCCAACAATAATACAATCAACCGCGCAGATTCACAATTAATTTGCAGCAACAACAAGGAGAAATATGTTGGTTCAAGTGTTGTAAATCTTATTCGACGATATCAAACATTATGACTTCATAATATAAAAGCCATGAAAATCCATTGGCATATGTTTTTAGAGGCAGGTAACGATAATTAAGCTCTATAATACAAACCATTAAATAAAATAACCTTTATGATACTAATAAATAACTCATGATTTTTTAAAGCAAGTAAATCAAACCCTAAGCTCTCGGCTGCTACATGCTCCCGCGGAATACATTACGCTAATACGTTCCGAACATGCTCGTAAACAATTCTCCCCCACCCCGCGCCCCGCTCCCCGGTGGCAGGCCGGGGGCGCAACAAGTCGCTAACTGAAATATGTCCGCACATGTCCCGCAACTCCAGCCTCCCAGCAACCGGCGCTGCGCAGGGACGACAGCGTCACCTGAACAACACTAGGGAAGATCAACAGTTAAAAAACCTTATATATTATTTTTAAATGATTACTGTTTTGAATATCGCAAACTTGTAAACGGCAGACCCAACAACGCAAACCCTTCTTCTTCTTCTGCTTTTGATTGGCATTCAAGAGAAACTATGACTCAACAGTATCAGGAGTTCACCACCACTCATTTTTAACCCCCGACCAAAAATAAGAGTGTTATAAGTTTGAAGTGTGTCTGTTTAGTTTAGTTTATGTAGTTTACTTAGTAATAATTGGCAAGAATTACAGGTCAGGTCTGTCTGTGGCATCGTAACTCCAAAACGGATGAACTGGTCTTGATTTAGTTTTTATTTGTTTTAAAGGTAACTTGATTAAAAATGGTCTTAGCTTTGTTTCAAGAAAATGTATTTAACCGTCTAAAGATTTTCGGGTGGTTTACAAAATTCTTATATAATTCTAACTTCAGTGTAGGGTAGAGATGGCACTCAACGTCCTCCGTAGAGCTGCATCTCTCGAGAAGTGGTGGCAGCGCCCGGCGCTGATATGTGATATATATGATCTATATTTGTGGTAGTAGGCCTCAGTATTGCACCTCCATCTCAGTATCACTTATCAAAGATTCCACAAAACAGGCTAAATAAAATACAGCTGCTACAACCATTATATTCAAAAGCCAGATCAAGTTCCCCTACTGTTCACACAGACGATGTGGTGGCACCGACAAACGTATCGTGTCATTTGTAGCTTATTGTGAGACTTTGACGGAGGAGCGTGTTTGTGCGACAGCGGGTATCCTCGGAGGGTGTTCCGAAATACATCATAATTATTATTATCAACAAATGGATGTATTCACATACACTAAGCTTCACACACTTTGAAAATCAAGCAGTGTGGTTTTATATATATTCGCCATTACGTTTAGGTGTCACAGACGGGCATAAAATTACGGTCTGAGACCGCCGCGCGCCGCCCGGTGATATAAGAACCAATCAAATATGCATCTATTTACCCGCTAAATCGCTGAGCCATGAAGCCTACTATCAGCCAACATCACGCCTACCGTGTGGCGCCTCAGGTTCCACCGTCATATGCCATCATGTCACTGAACTCATCTGCCTAGTCTGAGTTCACCCTGTAAATGTAAACATCATGACGTTGTGCTGGCCTAGCATAGTATAGAGTGTAATAGAGGTAAGCATAGACAGTTCATGTAACCACTGATGGCCAACGTAATCTCTTCCTATCTCACACCAAGTCACGTCGCACAATCAATTAATCTTTAGACAACATTTATTACGTGAAAATTTTGCCGAACTGAAAGGCGGCGACCCGTAATCATTACCTCCCCGGCCACGAACTGCACGCGTGTGGACACACAGCGACTGCGGTCAAAGCACATGAAAAAAGTGGTTATAATAATAATAATAAGTTTATTAGTACATAACAAAAGCAGAGTTCAGAGCATGTTCAAGTTCAAGTTATTTATTTCATAACAAAATACATTTGCGTCGAATTCTATTTCATTTTCATTTGCGTCGTATTTTATTTATTTATTATTTATTTATTTATAAGTAACCTCGTTCATCATTGAAGTTAGAACGTCTGTTAAATTAAAAATACTAACTTTACAAATATTAATATTCTTATTGACACAGAACAAAGTCCATAGCAGAAAATGCTACAAAATACATACATTTAATGTCAAAATATTGAGAAAAAGAAAAAAAAGCAACAATTACAAATATGTCAAAGAGCAATAGGTACACATATTCATTTAACTTTAATTGAATAATTAATTAAGTTTTTAAGTTTTTCTGTTATTACAATATTCGTCAATGCTGTAGTACGCTTTATTGATTAACAAAGCCCTGAGTTTATTTTTAAACATGTTCACATTCTGAATATTCTTTAATTCTGCTGGTAATTTGTTAAACAGATTGACCGACTGCATGCGTGACGAGTGTTTGACAACATTAAGCTTTGCCTACAGAAAAGTAGGAAGATCTTTTCTGCAAGTATCTACTCTATTTTTTCTTTCATCGTCTGTTTCAAACTCGCTTAAGTTTTTAATTAAAGGAGAACTAATATATAAAGACATGGTGCCGTTAAAATTCTAAGTGTAATAAAATGCTCCTTACATGATTCTGTCTGATTTAAACGAAGCATGGTTCTCAATGCTCGCTTCTGTATTAGTAAAGGCTGCTTTAATATTGTATTTATAGGTGTTTCCCCAAAATTTAATGCTATATCTAAGTTTAGATTCAACTAGAGCAAAATAGACGGTACGAAGTTGGGCAATAGATAAAATATCCCTAATTTTCACGCAGATATTGACGCGGTGTAAAGTCGTCCATTGTAATGATCTTTTCCTCGTTGAGAGGTTATCGTGAACCTCGAAATCAACACGCGTATCGCTTGCCTTTGACTTCGAGATGTGCCCGAATCACAGATAATACAATACTTCCCGAATTATATTTATATTTTATATTCTTTGGGAAGGAGTCAGATACACTGGTGGTTTACGGCGCCAGATATGAATTCATGTACAAGGGACGTCACAATCATCATCCGCCTAGCCTTTTACCAACTTTGTTGGGATCGGCTTCCAGTTTTACCGGATGCAGCTGAATACCAGTATTTTATATGGAGCGACTGCCTATCTGACCTCCACAACCCAGTTAGTACCGGGTAATAAGATACCCCTCGGTAAGACTGGTTGTCAGACTACCTAACGACTATCAAAGATCTACAAATGACAGCCGGAACCAACGGCTTAACGTGCTTTCCGAGGCATGGAGGAAACTCGGTATGTAATGGGCGGTCACCCATCCACAGATCAACCTAGGCAAGCACCGCTTAACCTAACGATCGACTCCTGGGACCTCGCGAGCACAAGGGACGTCACAAGAGACACCGTAAATTCCAACACAGTGATATTTTGAATATAATAAAACAACGAAAATACTTGGCATTAAATGTCATCAATGAAAAGTATACAACAAAAAACCGGCCAAGTGCGAGTCGGACTCGCGCACGAAGGGTTCCGTACCATTATTATCAAAAAAGGGCAAAAAAATCACGTTTGTTGTATGGGAGCCCCCCTTAAATATTAATTTTATTCTGTTTTAGTATTTGTTGTTATAGCGGCAACAGAAATACATCATCTGTGAAAATTTCAACTGTCTAGCTGTCACGGTTCATGAGATACAGCCTGGTGACAGACAGACGGACAGACGGACAGACGGACAGACAGCGAAGTCTTAGTAATAGGGTTCCGTTTTTACCCTTTGGGTACGGAACCCTAAAAAACTGCAGTAAATGTTTTGAGAAGAGAACACAACAAACATTGCACTTTTCAAAATCTCCACACCGATACGTATACTGTGGTGTATGTCGTAAGGATACTCACCGAGACAAGAACGCTGCAAAGAATATTCTATTAAAATACGAATTTACAAAGAAACCGGTCGGTCCTTCGACCCCGGTTCTGATACGAACCGGTAACGGTTATATATCGTAAGGCACCTATATCTAAAGAGCGCGCTGAGCAAGGTTTTTAGAGTGAACTGAAATATTTGCGAGCGCGTCCGATCGAGCTGAGCCCACTAAATTTGAAACTGTAAGAAATGTAAGTTGGGGTTACTAGTGACATAATAAGTGTCCTTGCATTTTATGAGGATTTTTTTCTTCTAGTTATAGTAGATAGTTCTAGTTTTTACTCTATTGTTTTATCTGGGAGAGCGAATATTGTTAATGGGTAGTTGAGCACTAAATTTTCGTTTTTTTTTTAAATAAACTTTTTGTTGTGCTGTAAATAATTGCGATTAATAAGTCATTTAATGTGTAATATTTTCACTATAACCTAATTTTTAATGATTTACAATCCCACAGATTTACTTCAACATTTTCCTTCAGATCTCAATTACAAACCCCTTAAATCTATCAAAAGTCATCCTAACGCACACAAACAGTCGGTATTTACTTACGTCGGTACACACCGACACGTCCCGGATGCTGCGTCATCTCGCGTCACTCTATTGTATCTGATTCAATATACTCTTTCACTCAGCCTCAAATTCAAGCCGAGTTCAAATATTGTTTCAGGTTCGTATTTGAAGATCAATATTTCTTTTGATGGTTTGACTTCAAATAAACCACTACCAATATAAATAAGGGGGTTGGTATTATATATAATACCCCCGGGTGTATGTTGCTATAGACTTACTTGCTATAGGAAATTCAACCCCATGGAACGCCGTTAAGGGGCTGAATTTAATGTGATTTGGAATATCATTAACATCTTAATGATTTAATTATTCCATTGTTCCTGTTTACAAGCGGATGGAATTCGCTTGAATTAATTAAAAGCGTTGATTGATTGCATTAAAATATCGAAGCTAATTAGGGTAGTTAAAATAAACTCTAAAGCTATCTTCGTAGGGTAAGTTAACGTGTTATTTTTAGGTAGATTTTTTCTGACAAAATCCCCGATATATACGTATATAGATATATAGATATATATATATATATATATATATGTATGTGGGGTGCCAAACAAAATTTAGCCACACTCTACAGGTCGCAATAACTTAACTTTATTTCTATGGAATTTTTTTGAACCGTTTAACATTTTTATCATTCCAAGTAAGAATACGGACTTTTATATATTAAGTTTTTTGATACAACCCCTAACTTGGATAAGAATAATTTGTTTTTCAAAAATTTTGGAAATTTCAACTCCCTCCGAAGTTGAAATTTCCAAAATATTTGAAAAAAAAAATACTTATCCGAAAAAGTCGGAGATATTTTTTTAAATATTTTTAGGGTTCCGTACCCAAAGGGTAAAAACGGAACCCTATTACTAAGACTTCGCTGTCTGTCCGTCTGTCCATCTGTCCGTCTGTCTGTCTCCAGGCTGTATCTCATGAACCGTGACAGCTAGACAGTTGAAATTTTCACAGATGATGTATTTCTGTTGCCGCTATAACAACAAATCTATACTAATATTATAAAGAGGAAAACTTTGTTTGTTTGTTTGTTTGTAATGAATAGGCTCAAAAACTACTGGACCGATTTAAAAAATTCTTTCACCATTCGAAAGCTACATTATCCACGAGTAACATAGGCTATATTTTATCCCCGTACTCCCACGGGAACGGGAACTACGCGGGTGAAACCGCGGGACGTCCGCTAGTACTAAATATAGTCAATGGTACGGAACCCTTCGTGTGCGAGCTTCGTGTTATTTTTTTATAGCAAATCGTTTTCTCTACAATTTTTAGTTTTAAAGTTTAGCGATAAAGCTTTCGAGAGCTTTCTTTATAGTTTTCGAAATAAAAAATTATAACTGAAAATTTGAGGGCATTTCCATGCTAAACTCTTAGGGAAGGATTTTAAAATTTATGATAACCATTTTTCAGCTGTATAACCATCATCTGCCTGTTAATTTAAGATTTTAAACACGAACAAAAAAAAAGTTATTTGGTCAAAGGGGTTGAAAAAAATATGGGTGGAACCTTCTGTGAAATCTACCTCCTCCTGCGGCTTGCCGAAGAGATTTTTGATTGTAGGTAGAAATAACCAAATAAAAATCATAGCTAGTGTATCAATGAGTGACTACCGGCTTGTGATGGTAGACCTACTTTATTTTTAATGCTTCAAGTATAAATACCAAATATAAAGAAATAAGTAACAAAAACCTGTAATAGGTAGTCAATAAAAAGTCACCCAGTTCCTGTGCTACGCGCTACGCCGTAGCCATCGTAGAGCCCTCGTAGCGCGTAGCACGGGGCTTCATATTATTATATATTCCCAGCCGATATTTATTGACTGCTACGAAAGTATTATTTGGGAGCGTGCCTTCCGTCTAGCACAATGCCTATTATAAATATTGAGGAATCACATTACGGCCTGAACATTCAAGGTTAGTCCACACAAACCGACGAACTCACAATAAACTTTTAGATTTTGAAATAAGGTTGATATTAGAGTGCGGGTGTACCAATGTATCTACAATAAGTGAACGTGAAAGCATCTGATAAATGGTAGATAGGTACAATAGGTACCAGGAGTACAGTACGGAGTAAGATTGGCGCGCACATTTAGGTATTGATTACTCTTGCCTCAATCATTGTAATAGTCCAAATTATGCTTCGCTTTTAAATGTAATTGTTTTATTAGGAAAATACCGAATACAATCATCAGTTTCGTAAAAGTAAATTTATACAAAACTGGGAAATAATAAAATGTTGTTTATCCGTAAAGTTTGGCCGTACACTCGGTACAAGATGGCGTATTTGTTATTGTATCATTAAATTATAATGTAACAATAACGCCGTTGTACCGTTTCGCAGAAGTTCCCGCCATCCATGCGGCGAGCGGCGCGCTATGTCGACAAGGTTTTAAAACTTCTTTACTAACTCGGGTGGGCTTTTCTAAAAGATGTTTCTGATAAAATTACAAAGAATAAATAAATAAAGAACCAGATAACTGCAATATTCCGCCGTATCTCTATTTACTTACGTGACCTACATGACCGCGCGTACGTTAATTTTTTATTTCTTCGTGGGCGAAGGCTAGGTCATGAACGCCTGTTACGAGTAGTATGCGAAGCTTTCACACATCAGGTCATGAACGCGCCTGTTGCGAGTAGTACGCGAAGCCTTCACACATCAGGTCATGAACGCGCCTGTTGCGAGTAGTACGCGAAGCCTTCACACATCTGGTCATGAACGCTTGTTGCGAGTAGTACGCAAAGCCTTTACACATCAGGTCATGAACGCCTGTTGCGAGTAGTACGCGCCTGACCTTTCCACAGAACGTCACCAATAAGAGCTGGTATTCGTACGTGTACGTGTCCTACCCTAGAGGTTCCACTCACATCTTGCTTCATCAGCGGGTTCACTTTCCCATTATAGTCCAGTCAAATTAGCTCAAAAAATAGGGGTAAGGTTACAATAATTTGCATAGAGCTAAAAATTGGTACGTATAAAATCTGTTTTTATAGATAATTGCACGGTCTACAATTTTGTAACACATACATTTATGATAAAACTCACTGTTTGATTGAAAAGTGCAAAAAACCCATTTACGCGACCTTTGACCTTGGATATTTTTTTTTTTCAAAGGTCGGATCGATGGTGACTTTTGACATTTTATTTGAAATGGTGTTCCCAACATTCGTACCAATTTTTAGCTCTATGCGAATTATTGTAACCTTACATGTCTAATTTGACTGGGCTATTATTATCTCTGTCGGTGTGCATAACAATGTTATTATATTCTACATGGCGGAAAATTAATCAAAGCAACGATTACCGAGACCGAGAGCAAGCAAGCGCAGACACGCAGTGATTCATTACCGGCTCAGCTCGCGCGGTAAATAAACGATTTCTTACAACATTTATATTACTAGCGTGAGCGGCCGCACATGTTTTTGCAATTATAATATCTCCATCAAAACCACTGTCTTAAAATCTATACCAATCTTAAATAATACATTTTGTATGGAAAGGTTCCATAATAAGTTTTTCTTTGCTCTCGCTCTCTCCCAGTGATATGTTACGAAGAGTCAGAGTTCCTACTCTGACTCTACACTAACCGGCCTGGTCCGGTGCTAACACCACAGTAACATAGCAGTAAAGCAACACAGTGTAGCGACAAGATTTGTTTTATTAGTCCATTAGTGTAGCAGACGCAGTTAGTCCGCTGTCCAGAGCGGCGCGGCGCCGGCCGCAGATCGGTCCGGTGGGTCGCGTGCCGGCCGTACTAACTTCGTTAGACACAGGTGCTGCCCGTTTCTTATTTAGCACTTCCAAAGTGTTACTAACACGAAGTTAATCCTCATATGTGTAACGAAGAATAAACTCTATCAATGAACATTTTAATTGGTCAAGATTTTCTTTGAAAAAGATAAAATAATTATGTATATGTCGCAGCCAATTCGTATAACACGCCGTTTTAGATAATGGCGCGCTGGATTAAAAAACGGCACCGTTATGTAATACGGCGTCCTCATGTTCAGCCGGATTGTGGTGGCGATACGTTCGACAAAGCGGCGTCCAACGTTTAGCCGTATTGTCAACAATTCCGATACTTCAAATTACCTACTAAAATTATCCTAAAAGTCTTGCTAGCTGGTATGAGGAGCGTAGGCTGAAGGCCGGCGGAGCGACGACGACATTTGTGATGGAAAGTGTGCGTGTAATGTAAAATGTGAGCGTAGCGAGCGCGCGTCATGGAGTCGTAGCAGGTTCTAAATTTGCTTATATCTAGAAAACGGTGCGTTCACTATCTATCGCAAAAATAATGAAAATTTTGCCCCCTTTTAAAAACCGTCTGCCACGTAATTCTCAACATGTAGGTAAAAAAAACAGAAATGCGGGAAAAGCGACCATTTGATTGTGACACCGTTGTCGATTGCGACGCCATTTTTCTTGTTATGATCATGCAGCGCCACTTGCGGCGATAAATGGAACTAAAACTTTCAAAGCGGCTTATCGACGATGCGCCCGTTTGTATAACGACGGGACGTTATGACGGCGCTTTGACGAACGCGAAGGGCTCATTCAATGCAGCGTACTTTATTTCAGCCGAATTATAATCCGGCTGAACGTGATGACGCCGTATTACATAACGGTGCCGTTTTTCAATCCGGCGCGCCATTATTTAAAACGGCGTGTTATACGAATTGGCTGCGACATAATATACACTATTTTGTATAATAATGCAGCACAGACTCATATCAGAGAACTGAACAATCATGAACATTTAAAACCCCGCTCCCGTTCGTCCCAGTGCTCTACATTTAGTAAAGAAGGTAGCTTTTGTTCGCTCATTTTATGAATACAGTCATTCGCTGTTTTAAGCTTTCACGGTTTAAAACTAAACTTATATCGTCACTTACGGGATATCTTTCGTGATTTTTATTAGTTTTGAGCTCCCGATATTTCGACGCTGTTGCAAGCGCCATGATCGCGGGTTGACTGGAGAATGTGGGTGGATGGAAAATAAATTAAGACCGTCCGTTGCCAGGAGTGTTAATTATGGGGGAATGTTTGAAATTAACGTTTCTAGATCGAGTTTTTTTCAGTCACCATATTTAAATTTTGAAAAATAAAAATATAATAATAAAAAAATATATATATATAGTATAGATACATGTTTGATCTAATGAATTTTATGGATAAAAACACAATATTTAACATTTTGCTCGATCAAAAAAAATCAGAAGTAACGTCGATTTTGAAAGTATTTTAAGTTTTATGAGACTTGTGGGAACGCAATTTTTATGAAAATTTAACATTTCATTTACTAATCGGGTTTCAGAGTAATATTATTGGATAGATTTATAATATAGCCCTTATTTTTTTATAAAATAAATACGTGAAAAACGGCTCCGCGCCAGTGTCCTGCCGGATGTCATCGAGGGAGGGCCTATGCAATTTTTGCTCGCGACTACAATAGTATCGTCGCCGCGCGCGTAGTAGTACCTACCTACTTACTATAATGACCTTCTGCACACAGACTAGCGAAGTCAGTATGACTAATATCTTAGCCAATTATGAACCGATTTCGATGATTCTTTTTTGTTTGGAAGAAAATTACTTCGCTTCTCTTTGGTGAAGATCTGATGCTGATCTTCGGAGATATACAATGGAACGCTTTAATTATAGACAGCAAATCGCTTTCAGAACGTTTATTGTTTCTACTACATCATAATATAACATCACGCACGCCAGTATGCTCTGAGGGGTTAGCTGAATTGTCTACAGTTTTTTTTCGACGACCGGAATGGCGCAGTGGTGGTGAGGCTGCCTTACGTTCTTAGGGTCCCGGGTTCGAATCCCGGTTGGAGCAAATGTTTGTGTGATTAGCATGGACATTTTTTTCCGAGTCATGGATGTTTATATGTATAACTAGCTGACGTCCCGCGGTTTCACCCGCGTAGTTCCCGTTCCCGTGGGAGTACGGGAATAAAATATAGCCTATAGCACTCACGAATAATGTAGCTTTCTACCAGTGAAACAATTTTAAAAATTGGTTTATTACTTCCGAAGATTACCCCCTACATACAAACATACAAACTTACAAACATACAAACTTACAAACAAATGTTACCTCTTTATAATATTAGTATAGATAAGTATGATACAAACAAAAAGTATCTATGTAGTCTATCAACTATCCGGTGTCCACGACACAAGCCTCGTTGCTTAGTGTGGCACTAGATGACTACTTCGTAGTCATTAATTTTCTGTTCAGTGGTGACGACTACTGCGCATGAGGTCCTGGGTTCGATTCCCAGTTCGGGCAAAGTGTTATTGGGTTTGGTGTTATGTTATGTTAAAATATATGTATAGCTAATATTTGTAAGTATCGGATATTACAACTAAACATGGAAAAATTTAAAACTACTTGCTACTTGCTGTTACTTTTTTGCAAAAATAAAACCGAAGATGGTTTTATTTTTTTGGAAAATAGATTTTTTTAATGTTTATATTACGACGTAATAAAGCAAAACAAACATTTTATTAGGCAGCTGATAACTACCGTTGTTACAGTAGGTACGCGAACCTTTCTTTGGGGTCATCTACCTACTACTTTCATTAGTAAGATTTCTGCATTGTAATGATTCTTAAAAATGAGTTAATTATCAAGACAAGATTCATGACAATAACGTAGGTGATTTTATTGAATAATTTAAAAGACATTGAACATGGCTATCGGTTACATCGGTACCCTAGAGCATGGTTTACGGTCGCGCTGCGTTTATTGGGTAGAAGAAAGTTTTATGCTAATACAGACCTATATATTTTATTTTATTATAATTAATCACATTTGTCTTTCATTATAGTACTCACCAAATCTTCTACCACCATTCTTTAAATTCTATAGAATGATCATCGCCTTAGTCATACATTCATAGCAATATGAAGTGTATTAGTGTTACAGAGTGTTATACGCACATCAAGCTATACGTTTTTGTTGCAAACTAGCTCTTATTACCAGCACGCAATAAAATGGCGCGAGCCGTCTCGGTTCGTAAAATGCCTAAACTGCAAGAAAAAGGAGCCCTTAGATAGTTTCAGTGCGCTGCTTCTACACAAGCAGACTCTCTCTAAAGACTGATCTTTAGAGAACTGAGCTTGTATAATTGTATGTGAGACTACAATCTAACCTAGGTAGGTGTAGTACCAAAACACTGCCAAGGGACGTCGTGTAAATGAAGACTTGCTGAAAATCCGACGTCATTACGAATGGGTGTGTAACGGTTGATATAATAACAAAAAATCTAACGTTCACTTGACCTAATTTCAGTTAATATACTTTTGTTTAATATAACGATCAGTTGAGATAATGAATTGTTGATATAATTTCATTTTATCTAATTTCTTATGATATAATAAACATTTCCTATAATGCACATTTGACATAATATTCATGTAGTATATTATTAATTTACTATAATATTCATAATCTCTAATAACTTTAAATATAATTTAGAAAATCTCACCCTCAACTATTGTAACCAGTAGAAATTGGATGCAATCTGGACTTTAGGGCACCCCGACTCGGACAGGTTAGGTTAGAAGGGGATGGCGGGGTCGTGTGAGCGAGCGAAGCGAGCGAATAGGCCCCGCTATCCCCTTCGTGGTTATTTTTTTATAAACCATCCAGAAGTAAGAGCCCCGCCAAGCGGGGCTCCGTCTACCAAGCCCACCCTCAACCATGCATTGAATATTTTAAGATTTGGTTAGGTGCCATTTGAGTTAGGTTAGAACTGTGACCAATAAACATGAAAATTAGGTCAAAAGAACATTAGGTCAAATGAATGTTATATAAAAAGAATATTATACATATTGAAAATTATATAAAATGAACGTTATACTAAATGTTTTATATTAAATGAAAATTATATCATATGAAATTAGGTTATATGATGTTATAGCATATGAAAATTATATTATATGAACGTTATTTTAAGAGAAATTAGAGCATTTGTTATTATATCATACATTACACACCCCATTACGAATAGCTGAAGATTTTCACAATAGTCTAGGTATATTTATTTTTGAATTTTCTTTACAAAAAGTTTAGTGTGTGGAGCCGATAACTTCGAATCAATAGCTATTAATACTTTATTTCTAGACCTCAGTAACACAATAACAGAAAAACCGGCCAAGTGCGAGTCGGACTCGCGCACGAAGGGTTCCGTACCATTATCTATACATTAGACAAAACGGCAAAAAAATCACGTTTGTTGTATGGGAGCCCCCCTTAAATATTAATTTTATTCTGTTTTTAGTATTTGTTGATATAGCGGCAACAGAAATACATCATCTGTGAAAATTTCAACTGTCTAGCTGTCACGGTTCATGAGATACAGCCTGGTGACAGACAGACGAACAGACGGACAGACGGACAGACAGTGAAGTCTTAGTAATAGGGTTCCGTTTTTACCCTTTGGGTACGGAACCCTAAAAAGAATACAATCGAAATTATTTATTGAAAATAATTGATTTACAATACACTCGATCAAGTTGTTTTCAAGAGTCATCACAAATCGTCTCGCGTGCAGGTTTGACGATTTTCAGCCTCCCGAACAAGCCAGTTTCAGAAAAGGCTTTAGCACCGTGGACCACATACATACGCTGCGGCAGTTTATACTGAAGACCGAAGAGTATAACCTGCCTCACTGTTTAGCTTTTGTGGACTACGAGAAAGCCTTTGATTCGATCGAGACCTGGGCTGTACTGCAGTCTCTCCAACGGTGCCAAATCGACTACCGGTACATCGAGGTGTTGAAGTGTTTGTACAAAACTGCCACCATGTCAGTCCGATTTCAGGACCAGCCTCGGAACCTATCCTTCTGCAGCGAGGTGTGAGACAAGGAGACGTCATATCTCCGAAACAGTTCACCGCTGCACTGGAGGATGTCTTCAAGGTTCTGGACTGGAGAGAGCTAGGCATCAACGTCATCGGATCAACGTGATCGAATCAGAATTGACGACATCCGCAAAAGAACCAAGGTCACCGACGTAGCCCGAAGAATTACCAAACTTAAGTGGCAGTGGGCAGGGCACATTGCTCGCAGAACGGATGGCCGATGGGGCCGAAAAGTTCTGGAGTGGCGACCGCGAACCGGAAGACGTTGCGTTGGAAGACCCCCCAGTAGGTGGACCGATGACCTGGTGAAGGTTGCGGGAATCCGCTGGATGCAAGTCGCACGGGACCGGTCAAAGTGGCGACACTTGGGGGAGGCCTTTGTTCAGCAGTGGACGTCTTTCAGCTGAAAAGATGATGATGACACTCGATCATCAGTCCACTTCTTCGTGATCACTGTAAACTACTTACAATCAACTATTTACTTTCGTAGTCTTTTTCAACAACATTCAAACGCTAATCAAAATAAATTCAAACACATATAAGTTCGGCTCATGTCCTGGTAATCACACGGCAACACCTTTACTAACTAAACAACAGCAACACCTTCACTAACTAAACACGCCTCAACTATGCTTGAACCCCGCGCACGTTATGAATTGTTAGCAATGCGAGTGACGTGTAATATGCACTAACGGGTGAACTTTACGCGAAACTTGCGAGGAGCTGCCAGCTGTAAAGCGAGAGCTAGTTACGAGCCCGACACGTCACAAGCTTGGCAAGATATACTCGTAAGTGCTTCTTCACTCATGTCGACACGAACACTTTAGAAGTACTCGCAAACGCTACTGTTGATCATGCAGTCCTGTGTTCGATTCCTAGATCGGGCAATGTGTAATTTGGATTTTTCCAACAGGAATCCGAGTTGAGTAATTACTGGGTGAATTTCAACAGGTCCTATAAAATCTTCATTTCCGTGTTTTTTTTCATCTTAAGTTTTTTATAAAAAGAAAAACGCTTTTAATAAAGTTTTTGATAATGTATATATTCTTGCTTAATTTCTAGCAGATAACTTAAAAAACTAACGATATTATCAGGATTGAAAATTTCGTGCCACGGCGATGAAACATGCGTGCACGGCAATGAAACAAGCGTCCACGGCAATGAAAGAACTGTGCCATGGCAATGAAAGAATCAATCCACGGAAATTAAAAAAATATTTTATTTAATGAGATAGACAGATAGATAGTATAAAAATGACTGTTAATAAGAGGTCTTGATTCCAACACTTGTATGGGAGTAAAATTTGGGTAAGGAGATATTACAAAAAAAGAATGAGAGTACAATAAATAAACAAAGACTGTTGAATTACACTCGCAACACTACTTAGAGACTTTAATACTACAGTCTTTCTTTTCTTATACATACTCCCATTCTTCCTTTTGTAATATCTATCCAAATCTTACTCCCTACACAATCTGTCTGGGTTTGCCTTTCCCTCTCGGAGACAGGCGATCAGATATATTTTTGCACTTGACAAAACAAAATAGCTTCTTCAGAAAACGTATATTGTGATCTGTAGCAACTAAGATGCATTTTCCAAATAACAAGTACTAAATTTTTCTCCTAATCATACCATGGCGATGAAAACACAAGTCACGGAAATGAAATACCTGGCCACGGCAATGAAACTAAATTGTTTTACAAGGCATGACAATGAAATTTTTTGTTCATTCATTCAGTGCCGTGTCTTTTTTTTCATTGCCATAGCAAATTTCGGCCACGAAAACCACGGCAATGAAAGCACGGCGATGAAAATCAAGGCAAAAAATATAAATAATAAAAAATCCATTAACTATTCGAAGAAATAAACACTTCACAAATTAACATATGAGAAATGGTGTTCTATTAAAGTAAGCATTTATGTTATATTCATGAAGACAAACTTATTCAAATATATAGTTATACCTATCCACGGCGACGAAAGAAAAAATGTCCAGTAACATACATAAAAATTGAATACTTATATTTATGGCGCGAAAACGCAGGCACGTGTGTACGTCCTTCCACGTTGAGCACTTAGGCAGCACTAATAGAGAGGGGGGACGCAAGTCGTAGGTAAAACAATATCCTTGAACATGATTAGGACACGGCGATGAACGGTAGTACTGGGACAAATGATTTTTTATTAACAATTCGTTGTATTGTTTAAATATTTGAATAAATGTATTCCGTAACAATACTTTAACTATTCATGTATCAAATAAAACTAGGTTTTAATATAAATAACCAATAGATTTTTATCAATGAGGAATAATACACAACAAGGTGAAGTGTGGACAAACACGGCAATGAAGGATTTCGAGGTTTAATTTATTTTTTTGGAGTATCCATTAATCCAATTAAATAAAATATTTAGTGCTACACATAGATTACTATTTCACCTAACCGGAAAAAAATGTGAGCACATTATAACTATGTTTTTTAGTGCCGATTTCATTGATGCCACGCAATTTTCGGTCCCGGGAAATTCACTCTACTCAATAGCAGGCCGGAAGTGATGTTGGCTGTCTGCCCTACACGGAACTTACAGGCGTGATGCTCTGTTTTTTTTGTTTTGAAACTTGTGTGAGAGACCGGGTCCATTCATCACACCATTATTACTCGAAGTAGGAAGCACAAGTGTGATAAAATCCAAAAGTAAGCTGTATGTCGCCACTTTCTGTCCAAAGTCGAAATCCCAAATAACTTGGGAAAAGATTGCAAGGTTTATAGTTTTCAGAAAGCGGTACAGCAAAATTCAGTGACATGAAAAAATATGTAATTACTTTTTTGCTTGCTGTAAGCTGACCCTATGAAAACCCCAATAACACTTATCCTACATAGTAACGTAGCCTAACGCTACGACACTGACGACTATATTCAAGACAAGATTCTACTTGCATTGTAATATCATTATTGTTAGCTTTTAGCCATCCCCCCCCCCCCCCTTACACACATTCTCATACATACACATGACATTTACATTCATAGTAGGTTTATAATCACACAAATAAAGGTTTATTTTGAACACGAAGTTACAGTAGAACACTGACTCCTAGGTCACAGGGTCCCCATAGTTTAGGAGGCAGGGTTTTTAACCATTTGTACAGCCTTTTCCTAAAATTAAATGTACCTATGTGGAATGTATTGCTATTATTGTATATTGTATACAAAGGTTTTTTGTGCCAATAACCTTATAGCTTCAAATGTATTTCTGAATAAATGAATAAGGGATCGATTTCTAAATTCGGTCTACTCAATTTTCAGTATTCCGCATTATTCAAAACGTGTTTGTACGTGAGCATTACTTATAAGTATGCAATTTATAATCGTCAAAATATGCATATTTAATTTGGACGATTTTAAGTTGCATACAATCCGGTATCTACTTCTATTTAGGTTGCCACTCCAGCGCCGCAGCTCATCATCCCTCCCCGCCTCGTCTCGCGGGTCACAAGCGCGGGGCGCCTGCGGTGCGGCGCCGCGTGGTGGCCTAACGCAGCGTGTGACATGGTATAGTGATTTGTATGTAGGATGACGTTGCAGCACTGCTCCGGCGCCACACCGCACCGCCAACGCATCATCATGCGGCGCAATGCGCATTTTTCCGTTCACAGAGAGGCGGTGTCATCTACCATATGTTTATATTTGCGCGTGTAAAGCCGCGTGCACCGCCACGTTGACCGCGGCGGTGCACGCGGCGGGCAACGCTGCATTTCAAGCACACGCGCGTAAAATCGCTTCTCCGTAAACGCTCTCATACATCGTCATTGTTTGAATTGAAAGCGGGCCGCACCGCACAACTCAGCACGTCTCTATTAATGTTTTCTAATGGCATCAAATTAGTGATGATATAATTCCTCACTAAACAATTTACCCAGTCATCCCTCTAATGGGGTTTAAAGTTCATTGGTCTCGTCACTTCTGTGTCAGCGCACACGACTAGTGATATGATAGCCGATAGCGCGCGTCACTATGCATCATTACGCGACTACCCGCACGCCATCATCCAATTACAGCGTAATAACCGATACATGCGCCCACGTTTACCTGACAATTTAACCTGACAATTAATTGACAGAATAATGATTAAGTGAGAGGTCACAGATCCCTGTATACGTAGAACCACTTTAGTCAACCCTTTTCAAAGCGCTACGCTAACCTTTTGGCCACGACCTTCATACACGCTTATGCTACACACACCTCGTGACTGCAACGGAGTCCAGATTTCCCAGAGGAGCAGATTTCCCAAACCTACTTGGCTCGTCTTGGCGGGGGCACTACCGTGCCCCCAAATTGATTTTCATTTGCTAAGGTTTACTGCTGATTCTCTTGCATGTATACTAGTTTAAAAGCGTAAGAACTTCGCCTCAACAACTTTTTAAACCAAACAGACCATGAAATGTGTGAGCAAAGGAGCACTGTAAAGATTAACCGAGTGGTGCCCGTCACGTGAACGTTGCGTAGACGCTACGGGGACGCTACGTGGCCGCATCTAATATTAACGCGCAGGACCGCTGTGAGAACAAGTAAGTTCTATTCCCTGCACTTTACACAAAGCTTCAAATATACATTAATCTATAAACTGGTTCTACGAAGTAAACTACTGTTTAGACTACAGCAGACAACACGGATTGCGAAATTTATTTAACAATTTATGCACCTACACACTAAATCTAACGAAAAGTAAAGGAACAGAGAATAGTACCTACAAAGGTGATGCTTATTTCTAAAGAAATCTCTTCCAGCAAACCTGCGAAAGAAGAGTGTGAAGAGTGTCAGCTAATTGTATGGCTAGAGCAGACGTGTGTTCGGGTTTTTGCTCAGTTTACAAGTTCGGTGCCATTTAAAATCGTACCCTATCTCTAAGACAATATACCCTAAAAAGTGCTGCATCTGCTTATCTATACATATAATAAATCTGTAGAAAAGTCATTTTTTTACATTGAAGAAATTGAAACAAAAAATAGCCAGCGTGTAAAAAGATAAGTAACAGAACCCATTTCCATAATTTTTGAAATTTTTGTCTGTTTGTCTGTTTGTTTGTGCGCACATCACGTAAAATCTACGAATTCAATGCTGACAATGTTTAAACATAAAAATTGTGTGTAACTTGGGGTATGATTTAGTGTTTGTTTCATTGAAATCGGTTAATTCTATCAAAAGATATATGAACTTAAAGTTTTTAAGAAGAACTAATCATCAAATGTAAGATACATACATGCAGCGACATCTGTTGAACTAAAATGATACCAATGACTAAAAATGTGCTCACCACAGTCATAACTTTTAAATCGACTGACCAGCTTTATAAAAAATTTATAGCATAAGTAATATACTTTAGCAGTTTAACATTTTGGTCGATAGACGGCGTTGTTTATTTCACTCCATTTTCTGAATTGAATGACCCTCGCCCGTGTCAGTTGCCTATTTTTTGTTTTTTTTTTTCGGATGGGAAATCATCAAATGACTCCTCCTGCTCTGGGTGGAGCAGGAGGGAGTGTCAGACTTTTACTGACTAAAACCCAGCCATGTTCCTTCATCGCCCTTTTGTTCCGGGGCCACGGTATCTCTTTCGAACAGTCCCGCAACCCCGGCAGACATCGGTCCTTGCGGATCGGCCCTTCCTTTTTGCTGACTCTCTTTTAGGCGCGCGTGGAACACGAACGCGCCGTCGACACGGCCTGTCGTCATGAGACGGACGGACGGCGAGCTAGCCCATAGCCCACTGTCCACAGGCCCGCGCCTACGGTGGCCGGGGGCCACGTGGTTGCCCCGGAAGCCCGGGGCGTCTGCCGCGGCGGCCGGGACGTTGAGAGGTTCTCTCCCTCTCACGTTCCGCCACCTCCTTCTCTAGCATTACTGCTTCGCAGAAGGAGGTGACGGCGTCCCATTCCGTCTCGCTCCGGACCATGGCTTGCACCAGGGCCGGACGCGAGAGGTCGCCGCCGCAAACGTGTAAATTGCCTCAAGATTGGTTTTTTAACCGACGAAACAAAAAGAAGGCAGTTCTCAATTCGACCCGTATTTTTTTTATATATGACCACGGATAACTTTTACAGAGAAGTCCGTACATGGTCCTTTTGTTTGTAAAAAGCGTAGGTACATCTCAAAGTTGGTCCCATTTATAATTGAAAAATCGTGTTTGGGCTAATTTCTTGCACCTTTGATGAGAACTTTCGACCTAGCTGGAGTATGACTGTCATCGAGTGTCTAAGGATGAAGGAGGTGGCGGAACGTGAGAGGGAGAGAACCTCTAAGCGTCCCGGCCGCCGCGGGAGACGCCCCGGGCGTCCGGGGCCACCACGTGGCCCCCGGCCACCGTACGCGCGGGCCTGTGGACGGTGGGCTATGGGCTAGCTCGCCGTCCGTCTGTCTCATGACGACAGGCCGTGTCGACGGCACGTTCGTGTTCGACGCGCGCCTCAAAGAGAGTCAGCAATAGGAAGGGGTCCGCAAGGGCCGATGCCTGTCGGGGTTGCGGGACTGTTCTAAAGAGATACCGTGGCCCCGGAACACAAAGGGCGATGAAGGAACATGGATGGGTTTAGTCAGTAAAAGTATGACACTGCCTCCTGGTCCGCCCAAAGCGGGAGGAGTCATTTGATGATTTCCCATCCGAAAAAAAAGGCTGTCGAGGTAAGCCCTTTTTTGGAAAAACATAAGTAGATTATTTTAGCGATTAATGCAAATATATCGAAGAAATTAAATTGTTACCCATGGATCTACGTAGGTATATATGTATCTACTAATATTATAAAGCTAAAGAGATTTTGGTTGGTTGAACGCGCTAATTACAGGAAAACTTTTAGTGTTGAATAGTTATCGAGGATGGCTATAGGTTATCTAACATCACGCTATAATTAAAAGGAGCGGAGCATCAATGATAAATGTTGCAAAAACAAGGAAAATTTATTTCTTTCGAGAGCTTCCTTTGCGGGCGCTGCATAAACGGTTAAAGTTGCGCAACAATCATGTATTAGGGAATTGTTCGTTTTAAAGCGTTCTAAAAAAACCGCGATAGCATTATGTCTATCTTTCAAGGTTGACTCCACTCTCTCTAACCCTCTCTCTCTCATGTGACGCAGACGAAGTTGCGCGGGTCAGCTAGTTAAAAATATTTAAATCACGGACGACAGCGCGCTTGCGGCTCCCCTCACACTCTCGGGGAAACAGTGCAAAGTTTATTTTTACTCGCTCACCGTGCAGAGATACTTTCACATTGTGAGCGTGCGGCCCCCTTTACCTCCTCGAGGAAACAGAACAACCGATATTTTTCATCTCGCTCACTCGACGCCGGTACTGCATACAACTTCAACAAGGACCTAATATCAGCTGAGCACTACGTAACTTAACGTTATCATATCACAACTCAGTATCATCTACATACTTTCGCCCTGTTTGAACTGTGTACACAATGATGCTCTCTCCGAAAGGTAGTAAATGCCAATCGGTTCCAGATCTGTACTCTGGCGAAGATGCTGAACCCAATGTAACGCAGAGGAGTTTTAAGAGGAAGCAGCCTCACTGTGAGCTGACTTCGGCTATATCTGCATTATCCGAAGAACTTAATCGATCGTTGATGAATACTCTGCGTGTTAACATGCGTGACCAGTTCGCAAATATAAATATGAACATCGGAAATCTTAGAGATGAGTTCAATAAATTGCCATCTTCCTCCTCTCAAATTCAAAACGATTTGAAAGAATTACGTTCAGAGTTATATTAACCCTAGATACAAAACACCTGGAATTGTCGAAGGTCGTGACAGAGTTGAAGTCGTCAATTGACTTCAACTCAGCGAACAATATTAACAACGAGAAACGTATCACGCAGATAGAGTCTAGGATTAATACTTGTGCGTCTGAGACTATATTATTATCCATACTGGAAAATAAAAGAGATCGGTTAAAACAACATGCTAGACAGTGCAATATTGAAATAGGTAACTTGCCCGAAAAACGTGGTGAAAACCTAGTTGGAATCATGGAGTCCGTTGCGTCAGCAATCAAAATACCTTTGACGCAAAGAGATATAGTGGCTATTCACCGTGTTCCACACGCGCACGCGCATAATTCACGTCCGAAAAATATTATAGTGAGGTTGAGTTCCCGGCTGCTTGGAGATAACATGCTAAGCGCAAATGCCTATGGCATTAAGTCCGCCTCTATACTTTGAGCTTGAAGTGTTAAATAAATAAATAAATAAGCGCCTACAGACTGTCCAAAGAATAAAGAATAAGAATAATTAATTTTAAAAAGTATAACAAAAATGTACATTTAGGGGTAGTAGTGTTATTTCTGAAACAATGGTATAATTAGTACATAAAAGTAAAGTATAACTAAAATATATTTAACAGTTGCAAGAAACGATAATGTGGAATTTGTGTGAGACTGCACGAACAGACTCACGATGTCCGCGATTACGCGGAGCCCTAATCAAAATATATTTGTCCAATTGACAAAGGAAAAACAACTATTCAATACACTTACCATCACGTTGGTACCGGTGCCGGTGATGTGACGTAGTCCCTGGTAACGTCGTATCTTAGTGGGATGTAAGTATAACTGTGTTTGTGTGGTGTATGTGAAGTTATGTGAGATTACGACGGTTCCATGGACGCCCAGCGCGTACCGACGTCTTTCTGGACAAACCTTCCTATCACACACGTGGCAACCCTCACCAATGTCCAACTGAATTTTATCCCGGTTTGATAACCCAATCGGGGATGTAATAGTCCAACACTGAATTTAGGAATTACCGGCGTTCAAATGACACAAACAGGCCGGACATAACCAAAAAATCACTCGCGGTCAAGACCCAAAATGGCGAGATTTCTCAATTTTCACTCAATTATCAACAAAATATCAAACACCGATCAAGATGGTATCGGATTAACAATAACTCAAAGTTTTCAACCAATAATTACACGGAACAGCGTGTACCAAAAATTACAAGCACGGAGCGACCATTATTCAACCAAAATTGCACTGACAAGCAAACGTCATCGCATAGATTCGCACAGACAACGAAACGTAATCTGTCAAACGTCAAAAAAGGTGCGTTCAGAACTTGGTGGATGAAACATCTACCCCCCCCGGACGGGCCGTCCCGTCCGCTAATCAATTGGCAGTCTTGACAAGGTGGCGACCACTCTCTTCATAACCGATCCATCCACTAAAACCTCAGCAAAACGAGGTACCCCGTCGGTGCCAGCCACCAAATTGAGAATGCGCCCCCGGCGCCAATACAGAGGCTTAAGGTTGGCATCCTTAATAAGGACGAGGTCTCCTATCTTGGGCGGATGAGTTTTATCAGTCCACTTGACGCGCTGCTGGAGGATGTGCAGATACTCTAAGCTCCAACGCTTCCAAAAGCTCTGAGTGAGCTGTTGCACGAACTGAAACCGCGATAGCCGATTTTGGCTCACATCAACAAAAGGGTACTCAGGCAGAGCGACAAGTGGCTGTCCAATCAAGAAATGGCCCGGGGTTAGAGCCTCCAAATCGTTAGGGTCCGAAGAGAGCGGGCACAATGGACGCGAATTTAGTACCGCTTCAATGCGACAAAATACCGTAGCTAATTCCTCAAAGGTGAGAACGGTGTCTCCCAACAATCTCCGCCAGAGTCCCTTTGCTGCTTTCACCGCGGCCTCAAAAATACCCCCCCAATGGGGGCAGGCTGGCGGGTCAAACAACCAAGTGACCCCTCGACGGGCCAATTTGTTACCAATGTCAACCTGGCTCTCATTAAGAAAGTCATACACTTCCTTCAAATAGTTACTTGTACCCTTGTAGTTGGTACCGCAATCAGACCTGATCAGAGAAGGTAACCCACGGCGAGACGTAAATCTATCCAAAGTTGCCACAAAGGTCTCCGTCGAGAGGGAGGATACCAGCTCCAAGTGCACTGCCTTAGTTGACAGGCAGACAAATACGCACAAATAAGCCTTGACAATTTTACTATTGCGAAGGGTAGACGTCTTTATCGAAAAGGGACCAGCAAAGTCCGTTCCTACGCCTGCAAAGGGCCTCGCCTAATTGACACGATCAGCAGGCAAGTCTCCCATCTGGGGCTGCATCGTTGGGGCCTTAGTCCGATAACACGGTATGCAACGGAAGACGATGCTACGAATGGTACGACGAGCCGACAAAATCCAAAACTCTCGCTGCAGAATGGCCAACAGCGCATTGCAACCGGCGTGCGAGTTCTTAATGTGACGATCAGTCACCAACAATTTAATCAAATGGCCCGCCTTGGGCAACAAAAGGGGGTGACGGACCCCATAAGGAAGGCTAGAGTGCCTCAACCGTCCACCAACACGCAAAAGACCCGTTTCATCCAAAAAGGGGTTCAACTTACTAACGGCTCCCGACAACTTAACTCTACCGGACTTCAAGGTCTCGATCTCGATCCTTCTCAAAGTGTACGGCCTGCACAGAGCGAACCCACAGGAGGAGTGACTCCTGTCGCTCTTGAGGAGAGAGAACCGGTGACAGGCGCTTGTCACCTGGATTCCTAGCATTGTGACCAAAACGCCTGATCCACGAGGTAACGTTCAACAATTTGTCGAGGGAGCTGTATCGATTCAACAAAATATCAGGATCAAACGGAGGGTCCTTCGTCCCAACAGCGAGCACCTTAAGCCCGGGCAAAGGATCCGACATCAAAACTGGCGTTCGAGGCCAATCATCCTCGGGGCGAGTCAGCCAATCCGGTCCCCACCAAAGGGGGTGCACAATCAGGCTCAGGTGGAGGGGCAGCCTTCAACACTGGGCCCATCACCGCAAAGCCAAAGATGGTCGAGACAGCCACCAAACCGTTCGGCTGCAAGACTTTCACATTACCCAAAAATATTCTCCCTAGTACATCGGAACCCAATATCAAATGAGCTGTATTAGGGGAATCAAACCGGCGGTCAGCCAAATCCAGGCCTGACGTCAACCGGACAATATCAGGCGACAGCTGAGGTTGGGGATGACAGCCCAAAATACTCGTCAGAACAATGGCCGAAGGGAAAAACTTAGGGTCCAAACAACTCACAGGAGTGAGCCCAAATAAGGTTTGTCCCTCAACTGTCGGGATAGGTGTTTCGCTTATTCCATTAATCGTGCCTGAAAAGGCACGGACATCCAGGCTCACCCGACCCGCTAACCAAGACGACAAAAGGCAACCCTGGGCTCCCGTGTCCAAAATGGCACGGACCACAACAGAGTCCCCCGTGAGTCCCCAGACCCTGACCGATGCCGTTGGCAACAAAACCGTGTCGATCTGGGGAGGTACGTTAGCGGGACAGGCGCCAATTTCCTAGTAATGCCTGGGCGGCGACTGATCGCCGCATCCAGGCTGGGGTCTATCCCGATGAGGATAGTAGTCAAATTCCTCATCCGCGCGATGTCCCGAGCCGCGCGCCATCGCTGGAGGGGCATATCCCACCTGACGCCTGAGCGGCGGGGGGCGCGTCTCCAAACGGGGACGTTCCGCCAACGGAGGGGAGGGAAGGCGGTGCTGGTCTGGCCAACGTCGCCTACCAGCAGCTGCATACTCGCCTTCACGAGGGGAGGTCAATTGGCGGTCGCGCGGCTCCCGATCAACTGGCGCGGGGGGTGGAGTACGGCGGTCAAAGTTGCGGGCCCCTCCTCGATTCTGAACCGGCGAGCGAGGAGCCCGGTGCTCATCTCCATTATACCCCCCCCCTGCGCGAACCCCCATCAGAGGCTGGTCTGTCAGAGCGGTTCGCGTTGGCGCACAAAACTTCCAGATGTGAGCCCCTACAAATTGAACAAGGGCGGGGGTTGGGGCAATCCCGATGAAAATGATTCCCCAAACAAGAAAAGCACAGGCGGCGTGCATTGGCAACTCGGCGGCGGGCACTCACGTGCAACTCCAAGAAGGCCGCGCAAGTGACTACGGCATGTCCCGTGGCCTTACAATAGCCGCAAGCAATATTACTCTGGGTGCCACCAAAACGGGGGGCAGGGCGGCTATCACCAGGCCCGACAGTCCTAGTCCGTCCCTGGGCCCTCGGCCGAGAGGGCGGTTGGCTTGACCCCGTGGCACCACGGGCGTTGTCGAGGAAACGACACTCATCCTCCAAAAATTTGACGAGGTCCTCAAAGGGGGGAAGATGGGTGGCACTATCCCCACCATACTTCTGCTCAAAACGGGACCTCAAATCTGACGGAAGCCGTTGCAACACCAAGTGCACCAAAAGATAGGACCAATAGTCCACCGGCAACTCCAATCGTTTCAAGGCGTTGGTTGCTGCAAGCAACGGATTCAAAAGGTCAGCACGCAACGCTGAGATTCTGGTGATGGCCGGCAACCCCAAGATCTGGTCAATATGGACATCAGCCAGGCAACGTTTGTTCTGGTACCGTCGGGATAGAAGTTCCAGAGCAGTGGGATAGGCCGAGTCGGTCACCGGCAAGTGCTGCACCAAGGCTCGAGCCTCACCTCCTAGGGCTGACAACAAATAAGCCAACTTCTGGGCCGGTCGGAGGTCAGAGCGCGAATCAACCAAACTGTCAAATAGGTTCCTGAAGCTTAACCAATGGTCCAAGTGACCGTCAAAATGTGGCAGCTCCAGGGTAGGCAGTCTACCCAAAAGTCCAGGGCCTGCAACAACAGAGGTCTCTGTTTTGACCTGGGCAGGGTCCCGACTCTTCAAAATTTCCCTGGCGCGCATACTTATTATGTCACCCAGGTTCAACATCTGGTCATAATCCGCAACAACCTTATCACGGGCTGCTTGACCCAATGTTTCCAGGTCCAAGTCCAAAGTCACTTCATTGAAGCGAGCAAACAAAGTGTCAACCGCACTCAATCTCGCATTCAACTGCTCATACCGAGCAAGCGTGGCCTCTTCCAGGTCTAGACGCTCAGCGGTTGCAGCCGCAGAGGCAAACCATCTTAGCTGTGAGGTCAATCCACCAATGGCTTGGTTTACAGCTTTCAATGAAGCCATTGGGACAAATATCAAATAAACAAATTAAATTCAATTAAATAAACAACAGGAATAATTTTCCCGGACCCAACTACAATTTAAACCAAATAATAAAACTTAGTTTGAATTATTACAAGTTCAAATCCGACCCTGTACAAGCAATACCTTGTTTATACAATAGCAAATTAAAGTACAAACCACAAGGGACACCACATATCACAATATATTATGTCAAACAATCTATGTTGACTATGTTTAATTTGAGTCAGGCTGACGGGCAACAAATCGGACCTCTCAATACTTTTAACTCGACAATAAGTGGTGAATTTAAGGCGCTACCGAGCAAACGATACGTAATTCCAAAATAATTGCATTCGCTTGATCCCTTACTGCATCGTTATTACTTATCCTTCAGTTATGCAATTAATATGTAAGATATTTAAGGATTCACTCAATACATCATACGCTTTAGAAACACGATTACTTTTAGTTTCCTCGATAGAAAAAAAATCCAAAGTAATCTCTGAAAAACAAAATAAACCCTAAGTACGGCGTAAATACTTCACGGAAGATCATCAGATTTTGAATAATAACAAAACTACATCTTTTCTATAACGTATACGTTTTACATTTTCGAAATGTGTCTTTGTTTGAATATTATGAAGGAAATACCTAAATTAGCGTGCGTGCCGCCCGTTCTAACCAGAGCCGCCACGCTTCCCCCCTATCCGCTTTAGTCCTGCTTCGGCTGTTGGACGGGGAGCTTGTGTCGCTTGTTGATTTTTGCGGCGCGCCATAGAAATATAATTTATTAAATTTCGACTTTCGGACCGCGATCGTAACAACAACAACGTGACGACTGTACTATTTTTGCAATAAATACATTGCTCTTTGACCACTACGTAAGTTTGTCGCTAAGTCACTGGACAAGCAATGTAAAAATCACAAAACGATACTTCATCAAAAAACGTAAGAAAATTTAAAATTTCGCGGGCTACCCTGGAGCATCAGCCTTAATGGCTTTTTATTTTACTATTCTGTTTCCTGTTGTGTTGTGTGTGTGTAAAATTATTATTGAGACAAAACGATATCATGTATAACTTTGGAGTTTGTATGTACAGTGTCCAACAGTGGAGTAATTCCCTCCCGAAATTTCTATGGAAAAAATATCGACTACCTTAAGGCTGGATTCACACTATACGGTCGATTGTGGTTTGTTCATGCATTTATTTTATTTTGATAATTATAACTTATTTACAAAACTTTTACGGGCCGCAAGTGAGACGGCCGCGGGTTGCCGACCGCTGGCTTAAACCAACGTAACCGGATATTTTATTGTTTTAATTTACTTATTAATATATTTTTTAGCTACATATTGTTTATTTTTATTATAATATTATATTCCGGACATTATTTTTTATTTAATTATTTTCAGGACCCCAAAAAAATAATTGTACAATAATAAATGGAAGATTCGATATCTTTCCGATTTAGTCAATCACTAGCGTACAGTGCTTTTGCGGGTGTGCCTTACGCACACATACGTGGAGCACATAGAATACCTAAAATCTATTAGCGCCAGAAGCTCGGCCCGCTCTTAACAATTAAACCACGCTCTGCTACCAGTTGTGTGAGACTGCACGAACAGACTGTCCGCGATTACGCGGAGCCCTAATCAAAATATATTTGTCCAATTGACAAAGGAAAAACAACTATTCAATACACTTACCATCACGTTGGTACCGGTGATGTGACGTAGTCCCTGGTAACGTCGTATCTTAGTGGGATGTAAGTATAACTGTGTTTGTGTGGTGTATGTGAAGTTATGTGAGATTACGACGGTTCCATGGACGCCCAGCGCGTACCGACGTCTTTCTGGACAAACCTTCCTATCACACACGTGGCAACCCTCACCAATGTCCAACTGAATTTTATCCCGGTTTGATAACCCAATCGGGGATGTAATAGTCCAACACTGAATTTAGGAATTACCGGCGTTCAAATGACACAAACAGGCCGGACATAACCAAAAAATCACTCGCGGTCAAGACCCAAAATGGCGAGATTTCTCAATTTTCACTCAATTATCAACAAAATATCAAACACCGACCAAGATGGTATCGGATTAACAATAACTCAAAGTTTTCAACCAATAATTACACGGAACAGCGTGTACCAAAAATTACAAGCACGGAGCGACCATTATTCAACCAAAATTGCACTGACAAGCAAACGTCATCGCACAGATTCGCACAGACAACGAAACGTAATCTGTCAAACGTCAAAAAAGGTGCGTTCAGAACTTGGTGGATGAAACAGAATTCAAATGTTTGTTAGCGACCTACCCGTCCTAGGTTTATTTAAACCTGTGTTTCAGGCCATCACTTTACATAGCACAAATTAATGAGGACAGTAAATGTTAAAAAATGAATGATAAATGATAAATGATGTTTATTTTGCAAGTAGGTTTTTACAAACACTTTTACACGTCATTTTTTAAAACTAGATGGGGCCGGTGTTTCGTACCTGACTACTCTGAGAAGAAACAGCCGAAACAAACTCAGAGGTCATAGTCTCTTTTAAAGTCCAGACAATCTTGCTCAATTCACATGAGGACTATGCAGATTAGCGTCTGAGATGGTCTTTTGAAGAAAGAACCATACAGATTTGAGTGGACCTGTCCAGTCAGTGCAAGCATTTGTCAGTTAACGTGTAGCTCGACTTATAACTCAAGGAGCTCAACGAAACGACGAACAATACCAAAGAAAGGACATTTGGGTAGGTCGCTTTGAGTACTCAAACTGCCAGACAGTTGTGGGAAAAAATAAACAAAAAATATAAATGTGACCCACATGGTCCCCACATTCACAATAATCATATAAAATTCATAACAAGTTCTATTCAAAAGAATGTAAATAAAATCACAAAAATCATTAAAAGACACAATGATGATAAAAAAAGTAGAATACTTAACAAAATAAGTATTCATGTCGAATCAGCAGATGTCAAATAAAATAATAAAAAATAATAAAGTAAAAAATAATAAAATACATGTCAAAACATTAAATGTCAGAGTGTATAAAAAAATAAAAAAATACATGTCAAAACATTAAATGTCAGAGTGTATAAAAAAAGGAAAAGAAAAAATAAAAAAAGGAAAAGAAAGGAATAAATAACAAACAAGCGAAGTCCGAAGCTTCGACATTCACAGAGCAAATTTCATTGGAGCAGCTTAATCCCAAGCCTTTTTATCTTCGAGATAGTGATTAACATGATAGTAGGCTTTCAGGCAAAGCTTCCGTTTTATAAACGATTTGAATTTATTTAGGCGAAGTTTATTGTAAAAACGTATACATTGGCATCTGAACGTACCCCCTATTTTTTTGAGCCTCGTTGCAGGAACAACAAATTTGTGTTTGTTCCTCGTATTTATGTTGTGGATATCACTGTATTTTTTAAACAAATTAATATTTTTGTGTGCGTACAAAAGGTTTTCATAAATAAACTGAGAAGGGACAGTAAGAACATTAATCTCTTTAAATTTTTCTCTGAGGGAGTATCTGGGACTTAATTTATAAATTGAACGAATTGCCCTTTTTTGCAAAACAAATATTGTCTAAATATCGGCGGCATTGCCCCCCACAAGAGAATACCGTACGACATCACGCTATGAAAATAACTAAAGTAAACTAAACGGGCTGTCTCTAAATCAGTTAACTCACGAATCCTTCTAACGGCGTATGCTGCAGAGCTAAGTTTTTTTGACAATTTGTCTATATGCGGGCCCCACTGAAGCTTGGCATCCAAAGTTATGCCTAGGAACACTGTGCTGTTTCAACTCTTCATCCTTAATTAGTACAGTAGTTTCCACTTGTCTTACATGGGGTATCGTAAACTTAATACATTTAGTTTTTTTCTCATTTAGGAGTAGGTTATTAACATTAAACCAATTAACGACTTTTGCCAGGGCGCTATTAACATCATCCGTAACTAACTGCTGACGTTTGAGTTTAAATAAAAGAGAAGTGTCGTCTGCAAACAATACTATGTCATGATTATCCTTTATGAGGTGAGGCAAGTCATTTATGTAAATAAGAAACAAAAATGGACCAAGAATTGAGCCCTGTGGTACCCCCATTCTTACTACGGATCCGGGAGATCTCTTCCTGTTAACATCAACTCTCTGAATCCTATTACTCAAATATGAAATAAGAAGATCCAGAGAGGCGTTACGGATTCCGTAGTGGTGTAGTTTCCTGATTAATGTTTCATGAAGAACGCAATCGAAAGCTTTAGATAAATCGCAAAAAATGCCCAAAGCATCGCATTTGTCCTCCCAGGCATTATAAATGTGTCCTAAAAGTTCAACACAGTAGTTGAACGACCCCTTGTGAAACCGAACTGTTTTTTATGCAATAACTTATGTTTATTGAAAAAACTTTGCATTTGTGCCAAAATTAATTTTTCAAAAATTTTACTAAAGGTGGGTAGTACTGAAATGGGTCTATAATTAGTGGGGTCTGCTGTACTACCCGATTTAAACAATGGTATTATTTTACTATATTTCATTAGATCAGGAAACTCACCACGGTCAATACAATCGTTAAATATTACAGCTAATGAAGGAGCTACAATGTTTATAATGGATTTAGCAACGTCTACAAAATGACCCCATAGATCGGCGGTCTTTTTAACATTTATGGTGTGAAAAGTTTTAATTATATCTTTACAGGTGACATATTGAAAATTAAATTCGGATTCACAGACTGAAACGTTTTCCCTTAGTAAAGACTCGGCAGCAGCAGGTGACGAGTTTAGCGATTTAGTAGTCGATACGGGAATATCCGCAAAGAAATTTTCAAAGGCTGTGGCAACTTGAGTATCTGAATTTAAAATATTATCGCCAATAGCAAGGCTGTAGTCACTATTTCGGTTGCAAGACCTTCCCGTTTCGCTATTAATAATGTTCCATGTCATTTTAACCACATTACTACTATTTTTAATTTTTGAACTCAAGTAACGTGACTTTGCTATAAAACAAACTTTTTAAAATAATTTTGAATAATTCTTAACATAAAAATTAAATTCTACAGTTTTTACATAAGTCCGCTCTTCATACAGCTCATAAAGTCGTTTTCGACTCTTATGAATACCAATGGTGGCCCAGTCGTTGAAAGAAGCGTTACTATTTACAGATATTGTCTTAGGGACAAATGTGTTTTCAAATTGTGTGCAATACATACTGAAAAAATCGTTATATTGTTGATTTGGATCATCATTATCTGACAAAAGTGGTAGTTTGGATAAAAGTTTAGTTTTAAAAGTTTCCAGGCGATTTTTACTTTTTGGATTAACAATGATATCCTTTTTAGTTACTTTCTTGCTTACATTTGGAATTGTGATCAATTGCCCACAATGATCTGAATCTATTAAATTAATAATTGCTTTTTGGGTGGGTATAATATCAGTGTAAATATTATCTAGGCAAGTAGCACTAGTTGGGGTTATTCTGGTGGGCTCGAGAAATTTGTTTTCAAGATTGTATGACTGAAAGAGGCTTATAATTTTAGTACTTAACCCAGAATTTTCTAACAAATTAATATTGAAATCACCACAAATGATTATTGACTTCTTAGAACTACAGATTTTATGCAACACTTCATCCATTACCTTTTCAAAACAATCATACAACCCTGAAGGAGGTCTATACACACTTAATATAATAAACTGCTCCAATTATATACAGGCTATTTCAACTGTCCGCTCAACAGATAGGCTGACAATATCCTTGCGGTCTTTAAATTTAAGATGATTATTTACTAAGATTAATGCGCCGCCATGTATAGCATTTACCCTGCTGAATGAACTACCAACCTGGTGATTACTGAAATTGAAAATTAATTGATGACATTTGAGCCAATGCTCCGTTATACAAAGAATATCTATATTGTTACAATTCAGGAAAAGTTCTACTTCTAATTCTTTGTTCAAAAATCCTTGAAGATTTTGATAAACCAGGTTGATACTATTAAAACTTTCAAAACATTCGCTTGATTTACTATCTGGCTTCCTTATAATATTGCAAGAGGTCGCCTCCGTTGTCAAATATAAAAAATAAAAGAAATCTATTAACAACTATAATTATGAATAATCAAATTGGTACAAAAAAAACATTAAACTGTAAAACTATATAAGGTATAAAATGGGGGGGGGGGGTGAAGTATAAGGTATTACGTCAGATCGGGTTGGTCTCGCTGGTGTCGTATTTACATGAACGAACACCTTACGCTTCGTAATAAGGAGTTATTTCGAAAAAGTCGCGACGCTGCCAAAACAAATAAGTTTAAATATGTATGGGTCCGAAATGCTACTGCTTTGGTCAAGGAAACTGATGACTCATCTGCCTTTGCGATCTGCTCGGAAGACATTTCTAGAAATATTAGGTCTAGCAATTCCCCGAAAGAAACTGTCGGTAATAACCACTAATCGTAATTTGTATTATTTATTTCACCTTCACACTATTTATTTATTTGGTTCACCAACAATTGTTTACACTATTACAAGGAAATAAAACAGAAGTAACAAATAAGAATAAAGTGTAACAATAACTTCCAGGTAAACTCTGCATGCACACAAAACGTTATCGTTTCTTACAAAAAAGATAGAAATAAACAGACTTTTAAACGAATTAAAAGAAAAAGAAAAAAGACAATTAAACTAATTAAAACAAAATTAAACTAAGTTAAACTAAATTAAAACAAATTAAACTAAGTTAAACTAAATTAAAACAAATTAAGCTAAGTGAAACTAGGTAATACAAAAATAGGTAGTATTTATGAAGCTTTTATTCACAGTGAGATAACGCAGGGCTAAGAAACTTATTATTAGGGAGATACTTATAAAAACATGCTTTTAATTTGCCTAAACCGTCAAAAATGAGGTCGATCTGAACGCTGTAACTGTTCACAACCCTGCAGAACCTCGCGTAGGGAGAGTTTGCACCCAGAACCGTTCTACTCTGCGGAGGGCAGAGTGGCGTTATAGGACGGCGAGGAATTCTTGAGGGGGCACGGAAGTTAAAATTAGAAATGGTTTTAAATGATAAATGATAAATGATGTTTATTTTGCAAGTAGGTTTTTACAAACACTTTTACACGTCATTTTTTAAAACTAGATGGGGCCGGTGTTTCGTACCTGACTACTCTGAGAAGAAACAGCCGAAACAAACTCAGAGGTCATAGTCTCTTTTAAAGTCCAGACAATCTTGCTCAATTCACATGAGGACTATGCAGATTAGTGTCTGATATGGTCTTTTGAAGAAAGAACCATACAGTTTTGAGTGGACCTGTCCAGTCAGTGCAAGCATTTGTCAGTTAATGTGTAGCTCGACTTATAACCCAAGGAGCTCAACGAAACGACGAACAATACCAAAGAAAGGACATTTGGGTAGGTCGCTTAGAGTACTCAAACTGTCAGACAGTTGTGGGAAAAAATAAACAAAAAATATAAATGTGACCCACATGGTCCCCACATTCACAATAATCATATAAAATTAATAACAAGTTCTATTCAAAAAAATGTAAATAAAAATCACAAAAATCATTAAAAGGCACAATGATGATAAAAAAAAACTAAAATACTTAACAAAATAAGTATCCATGTCAAATCAATAAATGTCAAATAATAAAATACATGTCAAGACATTACATGTCAGAGTGTATAAAAAATAATAAAATACATGTCAAAACATTAAATGTCAGAGTGTATAAAAAAAGGAAAAGAAAAAATAAAAAAAAAAAGGAAAAGAAAGGAATAAATAATAAACAAGCGAAGTCCGAAGCTTCGACATTCACAGAGCAAATTTCATTGGAGCAGCTTAATCCCAAGCCTTTTTATCTTCGAGATAGTGATTAACATGATAGTAGGCTTTCAGGCACAGCTTCCGTTTTATAAACGATTTGAATTTATTTAGGCTTAGTGCTTGAATTTGGCTCGGAAGTTTATTGTAAAAACGTATACATTGGCATCTGAACGTACCCCCTATTTTTTTGAGCCTCGTTGCAGGAACAACAAATTTGTGTTTGTTCCTCGTATTTATGTTGTGGATATCACTGTATTTTTTAAACAAATTAATATTTTTGTGTGCGTACAAAAGGTTTTCATAAATAAACTGAGAAGGGACAGTAAGAACATTAATCTCTTTAAATTTTTCTCTGAGGGAGTATCTGGGACTTAATTTATAAATTGAACGAATTGCCCTTTTTTGCAAAACAAATATTGTCTGAATATCGGCGGCATTGCCCCACAAGAGAATACCGTACGACATCACGCTATGGAAATAACTAAAGTAAACTAAACGGGCTGTCTCTAAATCAGTTAACTCACGAATCCTTCTAACGGCGTATGCTGCAGAGCTAAGTTTTTTTGACAATTTGTCTATATGCGGGCCCCACTGAAGCTTGGCATCCAAAGTTATGCCTAGGAACACTGTGCTATCTTCCGGTTTCAACTCTTCATCCTTAATTAGTACAGTAGTTTCCACTTGTCTTACATGGGGTATCGTAAATTTAATACATTTCGTTTTTTTCTCATTTAGGAGTAGGTTATTAACATTAAACCAATTAACGACTTTTGCCAGGGCGCTATTAACATCATCCGTAACTAACTGCTGACGTTTGAGTTTAAATAAAAGAGAAGTGTCGTCTGCAAACAATACTATGTCATGATTATCCTTTATGAGGTGAGGCAAGTCATTTATGTAAATAAGAAACAAAAATGGACCAAGAATTGAGCCCTGTGGTACCCCCATTCTTACTACGGATCCAGGAGATCTCTTCCCGTTAACATCAACTCTCTGAATCCTATTACTCAAATATGAAATAAGAAGATCCAGAGAAGCGTTACGGATTCCGTAGTGGTGTAGTTTCCTGATTAATGTTTCATGAAGAACGCAATCGAAAGCTTTAGATAAATCGCAAAAAATGCCCAAAGCATCGCATTTGTCCTCCCAGGCATTATAAATGTGTCCTAAAAGTTCAACACCGGCATCAGTAGTTGAACGACCCCTTGTGAAACCGAACTGTTTTTTATGCAATAACTTATGTTTATTGAAAAAACTTTGCATTTGTGCCAAAATTAATTTTTCGAAAATTTTACTAAGAAAATATATAAAAAAACTTTAGAAATACTACTGATAGTTTTTTTTGAATTTTGAAAATAAATGAGTGGGTTCGAGTTGATTTTACGGGGGGCGCCAAATTGTAACAAATCTACTTGCTCCTATTGAATAAAAAAAGGAGACTTGTTCAATTTAAAATTTAATTAGGGGAAATATATACAGCCTTATTCATAAAAAGTTAGAGCCTCCTTGAAGGCTCCTTGATGGCCCGATGCTAAAAAACATGATTCATAAACGTCTGCTAACGCTAATCAGTCCATCAAGGCTCTGCTAAAGTTAGAAGACTGTTGACACTCCTTTATCTCTCTGCTAAGTCACAAAATGGCGGCCGCAAATTTGAACAGCTGACTTTGACAAGACCAAAAAACCATACCGATGATAATTTTAGTGAAGGGAGGGTTACGCAGATTAAAAAAAAAAACAGGAAAAATTATTTTTTGGAATTTGTATAAATCCTCTTAATTAGGTATTTAAGATGATACGTGTACTAACAATAAATGTGAAAAAAATTAAATTAGGATGATTCACATAGTTACGGCTTTTTGCACTTAGGTACAACATAAACATGCGAATCGGAAATGGCGGGAAAACAAACATCTCGCTTTTTTTAAAAGTTGATCTTGGGGTTGTATTGTCAAATTTTTATCTTTTCTTATTGGTTTATCATTTCTGTTTTATTTATTTTCTTTTTTCTCGTGTGTATTTGTAAAAAAATGTGTTTTCCCGCTAATTTGCTGTCATTGCTGTCAATTTTTTTTTAATATTGTCGATGAGGCCATTTTTAGGGTTTCGTAGCCAAATGGCAAAAAACGGAACCCTTATGGATTGTATGTATGATATTGTATGATGTATGTCTGTCTGTCCGTCCGTATGTCACAGCCACTTTTTTCGAAACTATTTGGTAAGTAGATGTATTCTGTGAATCGCATTAAGATTTTCACACAAATATAAAAAAAAAAAAAACATTTTGGGGGTTTCCATACTTAAAACTGAAACTCAAAAATTGTTTTCATCAAACCCATACGTGTGGGGTATCTATGGATAGGTCTTCAAAAATGATATTGAGGTTTCTGATATATTTTTTTTCTAAACTGAATAGTTTGCGCGAGAGACAACTTCCAAAGTGGTAAAATGTGTCCCCTGTAACTTCTAAAAAAATAGAATGAAAAAAAAAATGATGTACATTACCATGTAAACTTCCACCGTAAACTGGTTTTAACTTAATTTAAAAAAAATACACTATTATTAAAACATCGATCAAAGTTACAACGAACTACAAGAACTTGAATAAGGCTGTATAAATTTACAGCCTTATTCATAAAAAATCCTTAATTGAGGTTTGATCGGTCTGTTAGCTAGTAGACTCATTAGGCTTGTTAGACGGTTGTCAAGAAGTATGATTCATAAACGCTTGCTAGCAGTCTGCTAGTTAATGAGCTGCTGATAGACGGATTAGACGCGTTATGTTGGCCATCTTGACAAATCAACAGACAAAAAAGTTCCGTAGCAGCAAGTAACATAATATAAAAGTTCTTGTAGTTCGTTGTAACTTTGATCGATGTTTTAATAATAGTGTATTTTTTTTAAATTAAGTTAAAACCAGTTTACGGTGGAAGTTTACATGGTAATGTACATCATTTTTTTTTTCATTCTATTTTTTTAGAAGTTACAGGGGACACATTTTACCACTTTGGAAGTTGTCTCTCGCGCAAACTATTCAGTTTAGAAAAAAAAATATATCAGAAACCTCAATATCATTTTTGAAGACCTATCCATAGATACCCCACACGTATGGGTTTGATGAAAACAATTTTTGAGTTTCAGTTTTAAGTATGGAAACCCCCAAAATGTTTTTTTTTTTTTATATTTGTGTGAAAATCTTAATGCGATTCACAGAATACATCTACTTACCAAATAGTTTCGAAAAAAGTGGCTGTGACATACGGACGGACAGACAGACATACATCATACAATATCATACATACAATCCATAAGGGTTCCGTTTTTTGCCATTTGGCTACGAAACCCTAAAAATGGCCTCATCGACAATATTAAAAAAAAATTGACAGCAATGACAGCAAATTAGCGGGAAAACACATTTTTTTACAAATACACACGAGAAAAAAGAAAATAAATAAAACAGAAATGATAAACCAATAAGAAAAGATAAAAATTTGACAATACAACCCCAAGATCAACTTTTAAAAAAAGCGAGATGTTTGTTTTCCCGCTATTTCCGATTCGCATGTTTATGTTGTACCTAAGTGCAAAAAGCCGTAACTATGTGAATCATCCTAATTTAATTTTTTTCACATTTATTGTTAGTACACGTATCATCTTAAATACCTAATTAAGAGGATTTATACAAATTCCAAAAAATAATTTTTCCTGTTTTTTTTTTTAATCTGCGTAACCCTCCCTTCACTAAAATTATCATCGGTATGGTTTTTTGGTCTTGTCAAAGTCAGCTGTTCAAATTTGCGGCCGCCATTTTGTGACTTAGCAGAGAGATAAAGGAGTGTCAACAGTCTTCTAACTTTAGCAGAGCCTTGATGGACTGATTAGCGTTAGCAGACGTTTATGAATCATGTTTTTTAGCATCGGGCCATCAAGGAGCCTTCAAGGAGGCTCTAACTTTTTATGAATAAGGCTGTTAGACATTATCTTACAAAAAACTAGTGATTATATCTGTACACAAAATAAAGTTGTGTGGGGTGAAAGAAGCACCGAACAGATCGATGAATACAGGAGGGTTTGTCACGATAAGTTAAAGCTCGTCGATTTTCCGCAGGAGCTGCAACAGTGTGCTGATAAAAGTTGTGGCATAATAGAGCATAGGCCTGTCATTGATAGAATGTATCATGACATTGATGTAGCTTTGAGCGAATCAGCAGCTCGGCTGCCCCATGGCAAAACACAGTAACTACTTCTGGTGAACTTTTCAGTACAGACAAAAATGTGTTTTGTGTCAGTCCGGATTAATATAAAGAGTAAGATGTATATATGTTAGTTATTCTAGGAGACAAAAATATGGCCTATTTTTAGAATATTTATCCAAATGCTATACTGTTAAGAGAACACAGAAAAAGCATTGTTTGGTCTAATTACTTTGTTTTGGTAACAGATTTTGTCTATACTTTGTTTTGAAATGGGTCTTCAAATCTGTAATTCCCAAAAATATACAAATACTTTATTTTGGTAAGTAAGTTATAACCATACCTTGTTTTGATACCAGCGTAACAAGCACTATTTTCTCAATTATGGCTTTAAAATGTGAGATATTTAAAAAGTATGTCTGATTACTTTGTTTTGGTTTTTGCCCTTTTTATTTATTATGATGTGTTCAAATCATTAATTTCTTCCTTTTTTTATTAAGATACTTGATTCTGGGTAATTGACGTTTGATTTAAGGTTTGACGAGAATTTTTAATTGCCTCTTTCATGTCATCAAAGTCGTATACATTGATTATTTTCCTAAGATGATTTTCAATGATTCTGTGAAGACCATCAGCGGTCATATGCGTATGACCCTTGGTTAAATACTTAACTGTAATTGTTTCAGGTCCGTTAGGTAGATTAACAATTGTTGTCAACGTTGTGAATAAAATGTAATTTTTATTTTGGGCTGCACAGGCAGCCCAAAATATAAAATGCTTGATATCACGATGCTCATTGATGAAAGTATAGGAGAGGCTTCCCTGGCAGCCATTGCTTCATGCCAGAGAGCACAGTAACTCTTTGACTGCGTTTTTTTGCACTCTTCAGTGGAGCAAATGTTAAATTAAAGAGAACTAGTCGACCTGTAAAAAAGTAAGTAGTCTTTTACCGAGGGCATCATCGGTATTAACATGACTTTTTGAAGATCCATGGACACTATCAAAGTCTCGACAGATTCTTCTTTAAGTTTATATTTGTTGCACTCATTTGTAGCTTCTTCAGCCTTCTTTTTGTGATCTTCTAGTTTCTTCCTTACATCACAGTTTTTTGAAAATCTGGATTCATATTGAATGCAGTCAACACATTCGTCACTTTTTGGCATTTTTAAATAAATTTGCATATTTTAAAGTATTTTTCTATACGTTTCTACGACAGAGACACCTGGATGTTTACTGTTAAAATCATCGAACATGTCTTTTATTGTTAAAGTACGTGGTAAGTACTTAGTTAGAGGTGCATTGTGGCGGCAATAATGACTTATGGCATATAGTAAACTTATATTTCTACAAACGATTGTATAAACTACGTAATTTATTTTACAACGGTAAAAAAATGCAATAGAATTAACAAAAGGTGGAACCTTTTTAGTTTTAACGTGGGAACAAAGGGCTAACAATTACTGTAATCTTTATTTATTCACCTACATAGGTAGGTGTACCTATGCAGGTAAATAAATGAAGTTTATGACATAATGTTTATAAGTAGGTACTTTAAAACATTTACAATGTACTTAAGTGCAATTGAACTATCTTTCTAGAACCTAAATTGCCTGTGCGGATTCGATATCAAAACTAAGTCAAAAAAAGTAGGCTCATTTCCCACGCCATAGATGAAGCGTATAAATTATCATTTTAGTAATTTGTTATGGGTGATGGTTATTGCATTTACTTCCTTGTGATAACGAATAATTTATTGAATTTATTAATTCAAGTAGCGATCCAAAACAGAGTAATTCGCGATCCCATTTCAAAACGCAGTGTAACCCTATTTGTTACTTTGTTTTGTAGCGGTTGAATCTATTACTTCGTTTTAAAATTAATGTTGTGGTTTAAAAAATACACAAAAAATCTGTTTCAAAACCAAGTAAATGCTTCTTCATTCTCATAACAAAGTATATACGCCGAGAATACTTTGTTTTGGTTCAAGTACTGTGTTTTTTTTATGAGCAAGACACACGAATTTACCAAAAATGCCAATTTACTTTGTTTTTTCAGTAGTCTAACTTTGTTAATATTAGTTGAATATTTTTTTTTATTTTTTCCCAGACTCGCTATAAAAAAGTAGGTCGATCTGCGCAAAAAGTTGAAATTTGGCAAAAAACGACTTACTGTGTTTTGTACTGTACTTACATGGTTGTGGTATGGTAAACCAGCTGCCGGTCAAATATATGTGGAGATATGTGATTCCAGGAGAAAATTTAAATCCAGGTTGAAGTGGTGTCGTCAGTCACACACAGACATTCTGGAAAACCACAAATAAGTTAAATAAAAGACCTAGGCTCCCTGTGTGTATCGACGGAGCAAGTGATTCAAAAGAGATTGCGAATATCTTTATGAATCACTTCAGTGTAAAGTCGCCGCTGGGACCGCCGTCATGGGCGCTCGATGTTGGGACTGGAATGGAGCTGGAACCAAGGTTCAGCGCCAAAGATATTGTTAAAACAATATCATCAATGTATAGAGGAAAGTCACCTGGCCATGATGGCCTCAGCATTGAGCAACTGCGATACGCGGGTCCCCATCTGCCCAGGACATTGTCCATGTTATTTGCGTTGTGCATGAGTCATGCATATCTGCCTATCTGCCTGTCGAGATGTTGAGAACGTTGGTAGTACCTGTAGTTAAAAATAAAACTGGCGATACTGCTGAGATAAATAACTATAGGCATTGATAATGACTATCATTGGCAACAATTATCTCGAAGATATTTGACGGTCTGCTTAACACGCAACTAAATAAGTATATAACACCACATGACAACCATTTCGGTTTTAGGCCCGGATTGTCTACGGATAGCGCTATTTCGTGTCTTAAGCAGACTGTCAAATATTATACGGATCGGAAAACGCCCGTATACGCTGGATTTCTCGACCTCTCGAAAGCTTTTGACCTGGTTTCATATGAAATACTATGGAAAAAGCTAGATGATGCTAAATTACCTAAAGAACTTGTTAATATCATCAAGTTCTGGTATGGAAACCAGGTTAATAGTGTCAGGTGGCAGGGGTCAGATCTGACGCATATGGGTTGGAGTGCGGGGTGAGACAAGGGGGGTTGACATCGGCAGCGATCTTTAACCTGTATGTGAAGGATCTGATTGATGAGCTCAGCAGCACCAGGGTAGGCTGCTATAGGGACGGAGTGTGCTTAAATAATATAAGCTATGCGGACGACATGGTGCTGCTGAGTGCGTCACCCTGTGGCCTCATCAAGCTGTTGAGTATTTGCGAAAGGTATGCATCACAACATGGGCTTGTGTACAATGTGAAAATGAGTGAAGTTATGGTCTTTGAAGCCGGCAGCAGTAGTGTTCCTATAGAGATGCCTACTATTAAACTGAACGATGTTCCTCTACAGAGATTAAACCAATTTAAATATTTAGGGCACAATCTGACTGCCGACCTCAGGGATGATAATGACATCGAACGGGAGCGAAGGGCGCTGTCTGTACGTGCTAACATGATAGCTCGCAGGTTCGCACGCTGTTCGAGTGAAGTCAAAGTCGAGTTATTCCGTGCTTATTGTACTTCATTCTACGCGTGTAGCCTGTGGGATCATTATACACTAAAGGCGTACAGCGCCCTTCGTGTCCAGTATAACAACGCATTTAGGGTGCTAATGGGGTTGCCGCGCTTCTGTAGTGCTTCAGGGATGTTTGCAGAAGCCCGCGTAGATTGCTTTTATACAGTAATGCGTAAGAGATGCGCATCCCTGGTACGCAGGGTGCGGGGCAGCGCCAACAGCATCCTAAAAATGATCTCTGGCCGACTGGACTGCGCGATCGTTAACCGGTGCTGCAAAATTTCTGCTGGACCTGCAGCATGGTAACGATGTGCCCCTTTTTAATTTTAGTTTATTTCATGATTTGAATATACTTTAGTTTACTAACATAGTTATAAGTGAAATTGTTACTAACACTATGCTGCTCGAATAAATAATTGAAATACACACATCAACACGGTCTAGGGATATTTCATACTCAATTAAATAACTCGAAAAGTACTGGCCGCATTGGAATCTTTTATACACCGATTTGTTTGTAATTTATCTCAGACTAATTCCAAATTCAAATTTTTGAAAATTCTTTTGTTTCGGTGGCATAAAAATGTATTTTGTGCGAAATTTAGAAAACAATACGAATTACGTTTAGTTACAGTTTTTTTTTCATTTTTAACACGCTCACTGCATTATGAGGTCGAACAAGCCACATACGTGAGTTCTCGCAGGTGCGGCAGTCAAAATCGCTTTGTTTCACTCTGTGCGGGGGGTGCTAAGATTTACATTTCTATGAGTATAACAGAGACAAATATATAAAATTGATTCTCTTACGAAGCTTATGCTAGCGGCGCAGTAAATACGATATGAGGTTGATTAGATCTCATACGCACTGAAGAGAAATTAATTCCGTCTAGTGCGGGGGTAGGTCTTATCTGCCTCAAGAATTGCAGGCCTCATACCCGCATGGAATGAGGTGCAGGCGGCGCGGGCGCCACGCAGTGTCATGGCAAGTATCGATACGGAAGGACGTTGCCGGCCGGCGCGCACGCATTTTTAAGATTTATAAGTGTACCGAAAAAAGTAATTGGTTTTCGTATTATGGATCGAGCAAGCCATAAACGTTGCAAGAAAAGACTTGTATTAGTTGATTCAGATTCGTCAAGTGGATCTGATGAAGTGAAACAGTTTAAATGTAGAAAAGTGTTACAGAGGATTACACCAACCATAAGTTCTCCTGTGAAAAAGGTAAATATTTTGGACAATGTTCAAATTTGCCCCCCGTCTACTGCAAAGTCGCAAAATGAGATCGACATTGATTCTGAATCTGATATTTTGAGCTCCAATGAAAAATACAGGAAAATCTGTCACCAGTCTAAACAAGACAACAAATTGTTCGTTAGTCCAAGTACTGGAAAAAAATATGGTGTTCTCAAAAATGCAGAAAAACTGAATAAATATTTTAATACAATATTATCGTAACTACACTATCACTACACAAATCGAACTTTCTTTCAGTGCGATGTGAGGCAGAACAGTGATGTCATATATATATTTCTCTTTTATTCAATAATGAAATGTCATATCTATGGGCGAAGCTGGATTCAACTTTAACAACTATGTAAGTTTATAATGGTAGGGCTTCAAGCAATTATTGTCACATTTGTGCTATATTTAAGGTGTTTTTTAAAATCAACATTTTGTGAGGCCGAGTAGGTCTCATGCGCACTGCAAAGAAGTTCAACCTTGCCTCGAAAAGACCTCATACGCATTGGCTGAAAGTCAATCAAAATTGGCGTCGCAGCCAGCGTGTTAAACGAAAGATAAAGTTAAAATTGAGGTATTGTAGCCATGCAACGCCGACATTTGACGAGGGCGGAGATGTTACGAGCTGTGGGAATGCTGGAAGCTGGATCTGTTCAGCGTAATGTTGCTGAGGCCATAGGGACCCATCAAAATGTAATTTCAAGATTGTGGACACGCTATCGTGCCACAGGTGAAGTAGCGGAGAGGCACCGGGGGCCAAGTTGCATCACTACCCCCAGACAAGACCGATTTTTGCAAATTACTGCGCGAGCACAACCAAATGCAACGGCGACTCAATTGGTCCAAAGGCTGCGAGTGGAACACCAAGTGCTTGTGAGTGACCAAACTGTAAGAAGGCGACTGCATGAAAGCAATCTAGGCTCTCGTAGACCACTCCGGGTCCCACCTTTACGGAGAGGCAATCGTGGACGACGATTAGAATGGGTTCGGAACCACGTGGACTGGGGCCGTGACCAATGGTCCAATGTGCTGTTCACGGATGAATCCAGGTTCGGCTTCCATCCAGATTCACGAAGGACGCGTGTTTGGCGAGTTCCTGGAAAATGGAGCCGTCTCCAGAACCCTCAGGAAGTTCACCCATACCAAGGAGGAACAATTATGGTTTGGGCAGGAATTCGTCTTGGAGGACGGACGGATCTCGTTTGGGTGCGGGGTAATATGACGGCAGAACGATACGTCCAACAGGTGCTGGGGTCCGTAATCTTGCCCCACAGAACACAAATGGGGCAAGATTTCCTGCTCATGCACGACAATGCCCGGGCACACACGGCGAGAACGGTAGCAGCTTGGTTACATACACATAATGTTAGGGCCTTAGACTGGCCTGCTCAATCGCCAGATCTAAATCCCATTGAGCATGCGTGGGAAATGGTGCAAAGAAGAGCTCTGAAGGAAGTTCCTGAAAATCTGGCTACAGAAGATCAACTTTTTGCGCACCTCAGAAGGACATGGGACAATATTCCGCAGCAAGACATTGACAACCTTGTTCTGAGCATGCCGAATCGTTGCCGATGTGTTATGAACATCATGGGCACTTTCTCAGACTACTAACTTCAAGTTTATAAACACAAATTAAATGATTTTTCTATTTTTTTCAGTTTTTACTCACAAATTAAAAGTTCATTTATATACGGTTTCCGTCTATGCTTCATTTTTTTTCCATAAAATCCTGAAATTTTAATCTACCTTAACCATTATTAAAAAAAATGGTAGAATATTAATTAACGTATCTTTTAAATATATACATGTCATATAAATAATTAACACATTGATAGTAATTCGCTTTTTTAAAAATATCCCTAGACCGTGTTGATGTGTGTATTATTATACTGATTTTTAAAAAGCATTTGATAAAATTGATCATGAACTATTACTGAGTAAAATAGCTTATAACGGAATCAGAGTCCCACCTTTTGCGGTGGTTCATATCATACATACCACTAACTCACCTAACTAGAACTAACTCACTCACTTTAACTAGAACTCAGAAAGTAGTGATTGATGGCTTCGAGTCCAACTCAATTCAGGTCACGTCCCTCAAGGTTCTATTCTGGGTCCGTAATTATTTGTTTTATTTATAAATGACATTAAATTCTGTTTTCATCATTCTAAATTTCTTCTGGATGATTTAAAGGTTTACTAAAAAATTCAAATAAACAAGATTGCATTGATTTCCAGCAAGATCTGGACTGTTTCTCAAACTATTGTTTCCAATATGCTTTAACTTAGTCTTCCAAAGTGTCACGTTATATCGTTTACCAGAAAGAAAAATAAGACTGAATTTAACTACTGCCTCGCTACTACAATTATAGATAAAGTTACTTCTCTCCGTGACCTTGGAGTTCAGCTGGATTCAAAGCTCCATCTAGATGTTCATATCTATATTAATAATTTCGTCAAGGGGTACGGTAGACTCAATCGAAACCTTACCTGAATAATAAAACTTAAAAAAATAAAGAATTCGAGTCGACAACATTATATCCGCAAAATTCGGATTGTCGAGTATTTTGTTAAATTCTAATGGTGCTGAGAGACAAATCGCAGTCGCTGACACTGGATGATATCTTCAGTAGCTATTAGACGTTCCGTTTCATACTAGCACACGTACTACTCCTCGCCACTCAACACGTCACGCCATTAATTAAAAAAACAAAAAACAAAGTAAAACTTCTGGCTGAAATGACGAATGAAAATAAAAATTAAAAAATTTCATTTAAGAGTGGACAGAGAGATGGGTGGGGTAGTGGGGAGGGAAGAGTGGACGGGGAAAGGGAATGGAAGAGTGGATGGGGAGAGGGCAGGGGAGAGGGGAGAGGAAAGTGGATGGGGAGAGGGGAAGGGGGAGATCGGATTGGGATAGGGAGAGGGGCGGGAAGGGGGGGGAGAAAGGCAAGAGGGGGTGAGGGTAGGTTACGAAAATGCCATTGTGGCACGAAGTTTTATTTCAGTCGTGTGGCGTAAATCGTACTCAATTTTTTGACGTGACAACGTCTTATAAATTGGTTTGCCGGGTGACACTTCAAGAAACTGCGTTACGCTCCGCTCACGTTATGCGCTCACAATGAGAGCGAGTGAGAGGCACGCGTCCCTTCCACTCGGGCATGGTTAGCCCGCCTAAGAGCGAGAGAGACAGACATAAAAAGTTTATTTTACCACTCAAAGTCGTTGTCACGTAAAACTTTCGCCCGTATACCGACTTTACAGGCAACCAATTTTTTCTTCAATTAAGCACTTTTCAATGTTGGCTACATTGAAAAGTGCTTAATTGAAGAAAAAAATTAAGAACTTTACTCAACTCCAATAGGCTCATAATATAAGAGCTCACGATGTTTTTGAGTTTTGTTACATTTGAGATTTTGTCCCTCTAGTGGTAATGGAACAAAGGCCCAGATGCAAGGTGGGTTGGTATTAAAATGCAAAGAAACCACAAATTATCTCAAACAACATAAGTTTATTTATATAAACTTAAATAAAAAAAGGTAATGCCAGCCAGCATTAAATTCGGTCGGTTTCGAACTATGGTCATGGGGGGTTGGAGATAAACCCAGTACTGTTCCTTTTTCAAAAGTTTAAATTAAATTAGTTCTTAGTAAAGTATCAAGATACAACCTTCCAGTTTAGTGAATACTAATAGATATTATATGGGCGCCAGGGACTTGAACAGTCCCGGATCCCGGAGCCGACGACGATGTCCAATATACTTCCAGTTAAGCGTAGGTGTCGAACCCGGGTCCTTTAATTTAATTAAGTTGAAGACCGGCTTCTAATTTGGAAAACCGGGCAGGTGATACACGGGTTCGTATATGAACCAGTAGAAAATAAATTTAAAAGGTGTCAATTTATATAAAAAAACCGACCAAGTGCGAGTCGGACTCGCGCACAAAGGGTTCCGTACCATTATTATCAAAAAAAGGGCAAAAAAAATCACGTTTGTTGTATGGGAGCCCCCCTTAAATATTAATTTTATTCTGTTTTTAGTATTTGTTGTTATAGCGGCAACAGAAATACATCATCTGTGAAAATTTCAACTGTCTAGCTGTCACGGTTCATGAGATACAGCCTGGTGATAGACAGACGGACAGACGGACAGACAGCGAAGTCTTAGTAATAGGGTTCCGTTTTTACCCTTTGGGTACGGAACCCTAAAAACCGTCCCGCCTGCGCAAAATCGCTAGGCGGACTCTGCTACTGCACGACCGTCTCCACTGGAGGCCTTGAGTGGACTCGAGGAACGGGTCTCGCGTCCAGGTCCCAGAGGCTCGTCTAGATCCTGGCGGCGAGACGAATCGCCCGAGTTGCCTCACAGTTCTGTAATGATGAAAATACTTGGCTGCTTGATTCGACCGGCTGTAGAACGGGGTCCGCCTATTTCATCTGCGAATCCTTTCAACGCATGGAATCCTTGTAAAACATGAGATAAAGTTTGTAACTTGCCTCAGGCTTGATCAATAGCAAATAGACGCCCGTGACCTTCCATTGTCCTGTCATGCCTCCCAACCGGAATTAGGCGGAGCACCTAGAAAATCTCCCCTGTTTCAGGTAAAACTTATAAGAGCACTGATGACCGAATCACTACCTCAAGATATTTAATTCTTGAAAATCCCTAACAACTGTCCAACATGACGTTTATACTCTGAAACAATAATAATTTTCAGGATCCAAGCTAACAAACTAATTATTTCTTAGTTCTAACACTAAAGTTTGTCCTAAGTGGGGTAACTTTTCTCCTCACTCCATCGGCGAATTGAGAATGAATCACCTGGCCACACTAAGCCATTGACATACCACAGATTAAATATGAATTGTGAGGTCCGCGATGCTTCTAGAAAAATCTCCATAATAAAAAAATAATTTCACTTCCGTTTACGGTTAAAAAAAAACAATTAAGTATTATATATATATTAAGCTTTTGGTTGAAAAGCTGGAAATTATTAAGGATTGGTCTATACGATATTAGTTCGATGATTTCCAATGAAAATGTTAAAATGTATCGATTAAAATTACAACTGCATTTCGCAGCCGCTAGGTGTCGCCTCTAACTGTCAGAAACTGACGTTTAACCGAATGACATTTGGAATGTAAACAATCCCAGCTTAACTAAGATAATTATGATGGGCCTAATTTATTATGAAAACCTGTTCATTATGGTTTTGAAAAGTGATTTATCGTCAGGAAGTGTTGCTAAATAGTCCAGTGACGAAGTACGGATGCAGAGATGACTCCTTCTTCAAATCGCAACCCAAAGTCATTTGCATAAACCACAATGAACATTTCACTTGGAAATCATGGAGATCAATATTGGAGACCTCACAATTTACAACGTATGCTCACAGGTAAATATTAGGTACAAAAAAAAACAACGTAACAGTTTGTTAGATGGGTATTAAAGGTAGTTTTAATTTACTATATTTATTAAACAAAACGCAAACGGAGCAGCGGTGGCCCAGTGATGGCGGCCCCGACTTACGAACAGTAAGTCGTGGGTTCGAACCCAGACAGGCGCATTACCTTGTGTAATTTTTTTCATCACCACTGCTCTCAAAACGGTGAAGGAAAACATCGTGAGGAAACCGGCATGTCCTAGAACCAAAAAAATCAAAGACATGTGACATCAACCAATCCGCTCCGCACTGGGCCCGCGTTGTGGATTATAGCCCATTCCCTCCCATAGAGAGGAGGCCATTAATAGGCTGATGATGATGATTAAACAAAATGAACGATGGTATACGAATCTATAGGCCTTGCTTTGCCTTTAATATTCCTTGAGAAGCGATAACTAGAGAAATTTCTGTAATACCTACATTTTTGTACTTACATGTGTATTCATACTACTATGTCACACTACTATGAGTCACATTTCACTCGAGCGAAGCCGGGTTTTCATCTAGTAGATAAAATAGTTAGTAAGGCTTACCAAATGTTCGGTTTTGTAATGAGAGCATCTAAAGAATTTCGTCGCCTCTCCACCTATCTGCATTTATACAAATCCATAATTAGACCACAGCTGGAGTTTCCAGTATCGATATGGAACCCTCTATACAAAAAATATAATGATACTTTGGAGCTGGTACAACGCAAATACCTTCGTGCTATAAACTACAGATGTTTTCGGAAAAAAGGCTCATACCACTTACTTCTTAGGAAATACGATATCCTAACCTTGCAGTCAAGACGAATGCTCCTTGATGTTATGACTCTGTTTAATGTATGCCGCAATAAATTTGATTGTCCTGATTTGGTAAAGAATCTATGTTACCTTGTTCATCGAACAGTACATGTAACTGAGGTGCGCACACGGCGCTTGCTTGCTACTAGCTGTTTTAATTTAACGCTGGCTTGCGCGCACCTCTTCATCGCTTGGTTGAGACTTATAATAATGAGTTTACCTTAATCGACATACTTTTCCTCAGTAAAAACGTATTCAGGAAGCAAATCCGTACAGTTCTTAAGGATCGGCAGTGGACCATTGTGATGTAATGTGTGTTTATATATGTGTATCATATTATGTGCCGACCAATATAACTTTTTGTATATTGTGCATCACATACTCGTTACTCATAACTTTAACTTATTGTAAAACTTATTATAATAACTGTTATTTTATTTTACTTCATAAACAGTTTACAGTCTCTCTAGTTGTATAATTATTTATAGTAATCTGTGGAAAACGTAGTAGGTAGAATATTTATAATAGTTTAGTATGTAAGCCTTATTAGAAACCTGTAATAATAATATGTTACTGTTTGTTTTTCCTAAATAAATAAAGCAGATAAAAGAGAAATCTTTATTTTGTTGCCTTACTGAGAACAAAATAAAGATTTCTGTTTTTTCTGGTATAACTTCGGAAATCATGGCTTGATAGATATTTAATTTTTGATCAACTTTTTTCATTTATGTAGGTAAAGCAGTAGACCACACGTATCCTAGTGCTAATGCAATACATTTCCTCAGCTTGCTGAACCGAATCCTACCAGTAATAAATCAGTCGAAACCTCAGGAAACATCGACTACCTACGACCCCTTCCTTATTGAATTTGACTCTCCATTAGGCGTTCGCGCGCAAATGCGAGAAAAATATCATGAACAAATGCAATTTATGCGAGAGAAAAGAAAACATACAAGCTTCTTACATATGTAAGTAAATGTGTATTACTTAGATATGTACGTACATTCAAGATAACATCAGCTCATTTATTATAGAAAATACCTACGTAAGTATACTGTTGTTACGGTATTTGACAACGTAAAAACCAATTCCTTTTCTTTTAATACTCGAGTATTTGCGACTTCCACAAATTAATTTTTCTTATTTACAAGTTCTTACAGTGTTTTCTCTCCGCGAAATTAAATGAGATTTTTTTTTATTAGCTCAGAAGCTTCCTTGTTTACAATACCGCGGTAATTGCACGATCTAACGAAGCGGAAACCCCACCGGACTTTCGTAGTGGGAAACCGACTGCCCACTGCGCAGGCGACTGAGGATAAATTAAAAATAAAAGACAGATTTCCTTTACTTTAAGTTTAGCTCATTGACCCCAAATAGCATAAAATAGCTACTTCTCCTAAATTAAAGATTATACCACAGGTTCTGAGTACCTAACCGAAGTGACATTCAATCTCTATGAAACATTGACTGACAATGATGGAAAGTCAAAGGTCATATTATGTCAGTGTTGTATCTCAATTAAAAGCATGAATGAATTAATCACTGTTTATTAAGTACAGAGCACACATGGCATTCCTAATTCTCAAATAGAAAGAGAGGGAGGTATAAGTGCGAGGGAGTAAGATTATCATGAGGTACGTTCCATATCTCACACTCTCCCGCACTTATTTTTAACAACATTTGTTAGAAAATAACTAAAACTAGGTACTTATAAACTAAATTACAACTAAATTAACTTAACAAGTATCTACCAACGCCGAGCAAGTTACAATTTGGTTAACATGACGCTTCCATCTTTGACCTTCCACATCCACTATATAAGTTTCGCTCCTTTAGCTTTAGCTCCTTGTATTGACTCTTCCAGAATGATTCCTAAAACCCATGGTTTTCTACCTTTTCTGTAATCTCTGACCATAACCTTTTGACCTATTTCCCATTTCAAAATCAAAGTCAAAATCAAATCATTTATTTCAAGTAGGCCAGTTGCAGGCACTTTTGAATTGTCGAAACAAAGATGAAAATTAAATGTAGCTACAGTCCCAGCCACAAGACATAAAAACTGTGAAAGTACTGTAGTTGCCTATTCCCTAGCGTAGATCTCGATGGAGAAGAACGGGCAAGAAACTCCATGGACAGCACTCTTTTAAATCAAAAAATTGTTACAAAATCTTGGTTACATCATTCGTGTTGAGATGGTATATTATGTTAGAACAATGTAGCAAGATGTGCACGTTAAAAGTGTCCATAGTACAGTAAAAACAAAAAATACAATTCAAAAATAAACATTAAAATAAGCCACGGCAACTAAGAGATGAGCAGTTACAACTGACAGCGCCCGTTCACGAACATGACGCATGGATCAGCACCATTTAACTCAGCCATTTTGTAAGGAACCAAATGATCGGACACACGCGCCACCATCAGCGAGACATTAGAGTGAGCATGACATACTCTCCCTGTTTAATTTCCCTATTTCCTTGATCTCTTTTCTCTACTACTTCCTATCTTCCTTCCTTCCTTTATAAACTTGTAGAAAAGAAATCGTTTTTAAATCTAGTGCTACTTGTCTAGTCTCAGGCCTTAGGCCCTGTTTTGTAGTCGACCAAGCTAACACCACAGTGTGAAGTTTATAAACACCATGGACTTCTATCACTTACGGGATATCTTCCGTGATAATGCATTATTATGAGTTATTATTGTGTTCTTTTGGGAAGAATAATGTAACTCATACCACAGCTTATACTGATAAGCTGCGGTATAAGTGTAGTTATAAACCGTGTTGAATACCAACATTGATCATAAATACCAACAATTCATCTCGGAGTGCGGAGCTTACTGCCTAATAAACGAGAACAACTCAAATAAAAAAAATATTTATTTAATCGTTTGAATTCGTGAAATAAATAATTGCGGGTGATATTATAAGATCTGACTTTGACAAACAGATGAATTCACTTTGAAATGAATTGATGAAATAATTAATATGCCGCGGTTTGGTTCGACTAATACAAACACATTACGAAACGAACGAAACGATAGATTGAATATTATGTATATTATGTTACTGTAAAAGCCCGAATATTGGTTAATCTTAGGTTTTACCAGTAAATCTTAGGATTTACCAATACGAGTTGGTAAATGTAAGAATTTATAAAAAAGGATCGATTTTCTGACTTCTGCCATTAGAATTTAGTACATAAGTACTAGGTTTTACTAGGGACGGTTGGGAAACGTTGGTTTTGGGAATTAAAACGAGTAATAAGAAGTACTTAACCATTTATTTCAATTAACTATCAGTCAAAACCTTACATATTTTTATTTTATGTGGCATAATTATGAGTAATTTTTAATTATTTATATTACATTCAGTCAAAAAAGTATCGGGAATGGATGATTTGTTTATGGTTCCAAATTCAAATTTGTTTTTTTGTAGTTGTTAGATTGGCACAACTGTTTTCCATTTTGGCGCGGAGTTTGAGTTGCATCTATTATTTATATTAAATACAGTGCTGGTTTTAGTAATATCATATATAGTGTGTATTGCGAATTTAATAATGGACAAAAATATCGAACAAAGAGTTTGTCTTAAATTTTGCATCGCCAATGGAATTTCGTGTTCGGAGTTACTGAAAATGTTACAGAAGGCTTACGGTGAATCGACTTTATCAAAAACTCGTGCTTATGAGTGGTTCAAAGCGTTCAAAAGCGGTCGAGATGTGATGGAAGATTTGCCCCGCTCTGGTAGGCCGTCAACGTCTGCAACTGAAGTTGACATCGCAAAAGTGAAGAAAATAGTGACTGAAAACCGCCAAACTTTCTGTATCTCACGAGTCGATCCGTACCATTTTAACTAATCATTTGGGTATGAAACATGTTGCTGCTCGGCTAGTCCCAAAAGATCTGAATTTTCTCCAAAAACTCAATCGCATGAAAGTCGCTGAGGACATGCTAGAACGAGTCAGTTCGGACCCAACATTCATAAAACGCATTGTTACTGGTGACGAGACGTGGGTTTACGAGTTTGACATGCAAACTAGTCAACAAGTTTCGGAGTGGCGCCTTCCAACTGAACCGAAACCGAAAAAACCACGCCAAAGTCGATCAAAAGTCAAAGTCAAGTTGACTGTTTTCTTTGACTATCGCGGTGTTGCGCACTCTGAATTCTTACCGGAAGGTCTAACGGTAAATAAAGAATATTATTTGAGCGTTATGCGGCGTTTAACGTTTCGACGAAAAAGGCCAGATTTGTGGAAAGAAAATTCTTGGATTTTGCACCACGACAATGCGCCTTCGCACAAGGCAAGGCAATTGTGAACGAATTTTTGACCAAACACTCAACAAATACCATCCAGCAACCACCATATTCACCAGATATGGCTCCTGCTGACTTTTTTCTTTTTCCTAAACTCAAATTACCACTTCGTGACACCCGTTTTCGATCGATAGAAGACATAAAGGAGAATTCGCGGCGAGAACTGAACTCAATTCCGGAAGCAGCGTTTAAAAAATGTTTTGATGAATGGATTATTCGTTGGCGCAAGTGTATCGTTTCTAAAGGAGCATACTTTGAAGGTGATAAAATAAATTTGGATGAATAACAGACATTTTGTGTATTATTGATCTTTTCCCGGTACTTTCTTGACAGAGTAGTATCAATCAGGCAAACCCTGGTCTATTTTTTTATTTGGAATTTTTATCAGCGTTTAAAAAATGTTTTGATGAATGGATTATTCGTTGGCGCAAGTGTATCGTTTCTAAAGGAGCATACTTTGAAGGTGATAAAATAAATTTGGATGAATAACAGACATTTTGTGTATTATTGATCTTTTCCCGGTACTTTCTTGACAGAGTAGTATCAATCAGGCAAACCCTGGTCTATTTTTTTATTTGGAATTTTTATTTATTAATTTTTAATAACTAGTAATTTAAAACAATTTAATTTTAAAAACTTCTTTAATAGTAAAAAATAAAACAAATAAAATTATCTCCTCACAAACATAAAGCTTTCGTTGGCTATTCTAACTGAATCAGTATATACTTTTCTTATTATTTCATATTTATTTATTTATAAACAAATCGAAGACAAGATAATTAATCAGTTGTCATTTATTAATGGGTATTATAAAACAAAATTATTACAACACGGAACGCTGTTCACTTGGAATTACAAAATAATCCTATTTTAAACAATTTTTTGAGGCAGTTACATTTCTTGAAGCCTTGTCAACGACAATTTTCCGACAACTTCTCAAAAACTCACTTCTTTATCTTTAACAACTTCATCAGAAATCGAATTAACGTGCGCGTTTCAACGAGTCAAACGATTGACTAAGGCGAGCGGACAGAGATGGAACGGGTAGCAGGACTGCAAACTGCCACGCGTATGAGACCATACGCTGAACCCGTTTTGACATTTTTTTTTTCAACATTTACCGTGTCATTATGGCAAATCCTAAGATTTACCAAGTGAATAGTGGTAAAAGTTCGAAATAAACGATGATCCTAGAACGGTTCGGACTTCTACCATTTAGAGTAGGTAAATCTTAGGATTAACTGGAAAATCTGAAGATTTACCGTAGTTCGGGCTTTTACAGTAACATAATACACTAACATTACTGACAGCCTGTAACACAAAAACACTTGGTAAACAATAAATAATAATAAGTTAATATCAGAACTAGCTGGTACTGCGAGAAACAGTAAAACAATAACGATGAAAGTTTTATTGTTCCGAACCTTCTCGTAAACTATGAAACCTTTAGTACCGCGAAGTATTTGATGATATTTATATTTCTGTTGGACACAATTATGTAAGTACACCTAAATACCACAACAGAAATCAGCTGTGCTGTCATTTATCATCGAGACAGTCAAATGTATATCTTGATTGATTTTCCACTTAATATTTTATGTTGACGCCCTGCACTCTCACTTCGGTCACGTTGATCACGTCACAACAACTTACATTTTTAAACTCACGCAGTTTGTCCCCGAGGGTACTGAGAAACTACAGAGCGCCACCTGCTGCGCGGCTTACATTCATACGTATTGTAATACACGCACGCTGGTTCTGAGTACTGAGTACCTGATCTCTCCGAGGAACTTCACCAATGTAAACAGTATACGTCATTCCTAGGCGACCCGCCTGGCCTCTCCATTCACATCTGGCTTGCGAATAACTTTTCTTAGTCGCTTTTACTTGCAAAAAAATGATATCAAATTATCTAGTGCGACGTATTCTGCAGCACGAAGTCAGCGAGCCTCTCACCGATGGCGATGCTAATGGCAGCGGTGTTGGCGCGTGGCACGCGAGGTAGCGCACCCAGGTCGGCCACGCGCAGGCGCCGCACGCCGCGTACGCGCAGCTGCGCGTCCAGTACGCCGCCCAGCGCCGTTGTACCCGCTGCGTGGTGTACCGCGAACGTCATGTGCCGACTGTAGCAGCGCCAGTAGCCTGCCCGGTCCTCAACCACACGCGGACATCCAGGCAGATCCAAATGTAGAATTTTCGCGTTTCGTTTGCTGAACGGCGGCGTCTCCATCAAATGTTCCACAATACGTATTGACCGCACGATGTCGTCCACGTCCCTCTCATCGTGTAAGTAATTGGGGAAGATGGCGGGAGATGCCAGCGGGTCGGAGCTAGCGAGCCGCACGTGACCAACTGAATGTGGATACAAAAGGACCGGAGAGAACGCGATGAGCGCGTAGTCCTCGTTCGCTCTGCTAATCTGTTCCACTACTTTAAGATTCAAGCCAGTCGTGTGCATGAACATTGCCTTGGCGACTGGCACAAAATTTCTATCAATATAAGCATGAAATATCTGAAGGTTCGGCAGCTCGCAGTCACTTCCGTCGAAACTCTCGGTGAGTAGCGTCTTGCGCGTGAAGTCGTAGCAGCGCGAGTTGAGGAACGCGCTGACGTCGGTGAGGCCGTTGGATGTGAGCGGTCCTGAGCCGGTGGTCAGCAACTGTACCACGTGATCCGTCCGAGCCGCCAGCCCAGCCAGGTCGTCAGCGATACCTTCACTTTTATCTACCAGGGCCAGTATAAACGGTAGTATGTGGTCGGTCATGTTCGCTCCGACACCTGGCAAGTTCACTTTCACGCTTATCCCCATGTTCTGTAAATGCTCAGCTGAGCCGATGCCCGATAACATCATTATTTGAGGAGTACCGATGGCTCCTGCACTGAGGATCACCTCCTTGCGCGCATATATGTTAAGCTTCTGCAAGCCCTGCACAACGGCTACTCCACGCGCGATGTTCTTCTTGTCTATGATAACTCCGGTGCACCGCGTGTACTTGGCCACTTTCAAGGTCCTCTTGACGTCCTCTCTCGCTAGATATCCTCTCGCGGTACTCATCCGCTCGCCGTCATTAACATAGCCTATGAGTTGACTGACACCGATCTGCGACTCCGCGTTCACGTCACGATTTTTCGGAAACCCAAGATACCTGAATGCTTTTAAGAGTCTGGAGTGCCAAGGGTTATGTGACGGATGGAAGAAACCAACCCGCATTGTCCCTGTAGTGTTATGGTACAATTGAGAAGAGGGTGGAAGTAGATCTAGGTCTTGTAAACCTTCATATTTGAGGAAGTACGGTTTGAGGTCGTCCCAAGTCCAGCCGGGGACTGGGATGTCGTGAAAGTCTAGGCGATTGCCGCGCGTGTACAGCATGTAGTTGATGGATGTGGAGCCACCCAGGCACTTGCCGCGTCTGAACCGGCACTGCTGACCCTGAGACGAGAGGCAGGACACGTTGTTGGGGACTGTCCTGTACTGCCAATCTATCTCCGAGCCGAGGAGAAGCGCAGCTGCGCTTGGGATCTGTAACAGCAAAAGCCATCTGCTACAGTAGAAAATTCTTAGCCTACTGCTGTATATGCGGCACTACAGCTCGCGCGTTACCTTGGTGATGGGCCAGGGGTCCCCACCAGCCTCCACCAACAGCACGCTGGCGCCGGCGAGTGTGAGCCGTGCCGCTGCCGCCGCACCGGCCGCGCCCGCACCCACCACGATGTAGTCGAACCGTTGCCCATCTGCCATGAATATAGACGGGAGATTACGTTAGCTGGCTATCATTGTGGAAAAAAACTTCCATTTCTAGTATGACAAGAATCTTTTGCTCTGTAACGGGAAATCAGATTTCTATATAATATCGTATCGGACAGATAATACAACTATACATTAGTAAATACTCCCAAACTTCCGCAAATACGATGGACTCTCCGAGTTTTCGCTGATTTTAGTTTTCACTGACCTTATACGTAGTCGTACGGTCTAACATTTCTTAGGCAGTGAGTATCTATACATGGATATAATGGAATGTAACAGTATAGGCACAGATAATGTGCCTATACTGTTGCACTCCATTATATCGCTCATGAAAGTTCGGGAGCATTCGGGAAATGAGTGATGAAAGACGGGAAATTGCCCGAACTGAACTAGCAATCAAACAATTTTGCCAATCCACTCAGTAATGGAAATAGTTCGCACACCATCTTCCTGTTGGCCTACATATCACCGTGTACAAAAAATCCACAAAAATGCAAAAAAATAAAGTAGCAAATTGGTAAGAGCACGACTGCTGAACATGTTTACAGATAAGATGGATTTTTTATAAATAGGGGCGATGCATAGCCACACAGTTTGATGTACCAACTCTGTTCCGTTGCTAACTTAGAGCTCTCAAAGCTTGCAAATACTCGTTATAGCATCTCTCACAGCTCCTAAGTTCTCGCGCTCGTGGCTTATTCTGGCTGCTGGAGAGCACTCCAAAGCGTGCATATTTAACTGAGACATGCTGAGACACATGAGCGGAGTATATGAGTGTTGTCTTCATAAATGTATTATTCTAGTCAGGTAACCCTAGTGATTGTTTCCTAGCGACGGCAAATAATTAATGGTGTTCATATATAATGTCTGTGATACAAGACGCTGTAACAAATCTACTTGATCCTATGAAAATAAATGGATACCTATAAGCAGACTTATTTAATTAAACATTTAATAGGGAAAGATATTTACAGGTGAGATAAAAAAACACAGCTAATTATAAAATACCTATCTAGCACGCACTCAAGAAGGTAGTCCATAGTTCACGCACTAAGTTGGCGACAAATCAGTTCAGCACTGTAGGAGAGACAGGAATAGGCGTTAGGGTAACGAGTTTGAGGAAACCTCTGCTGGAAGGGCGTCGTGCAGTACTCAGTCACGCACCAGGTCAGTATTGGAATAAAGACAAGACCAGCAGTGGGATGGTAGAGTATAATATTCGTTCGTGGTACAATATTTTTACACGCAAGTTACAACTGTATTAGAACATCAACAAACCGTAACTAAGCTAATTTAAAACCAGTGACAGACATGTGAATACGATTATTCTCACAGGCCAGTGCATACATAAATATATGCGACCTCCAATACGCCCCCTTAATCTATTACACATGCGTATGATTACTTCTGTACTTGTCAATACTCGGTACATAAAACTAAATAAATCACTAACACTTCTGTGTTCGACTGTACTACGCTGTATCCAAAAGTATAGTACAAAAACAGAAGAAATCTAACAAAATAAAGTGTGCATAATAAAATCTAAATTATCTATTACACAAAGCACTTCTACAAAACCTAAAACATCAAAACATTTAACTACTCATCGCCCCCTTAATAGAATAATTTGACAGGGATAAATCCTTTAAAAAATCTCTAAGCTTCGGGCTGTGAACGCTTTTAGTTAAAATGTCCGCTATCATCTTATCAGTTGACATGTACCTTATTTCAATTTTGTTTGCCAGTACACACTCACGAATAAAATGATACTTAATGTCAATATGCTTTGTCCTATTATGCATCATTTTGTTAGCTGCGATTTTATGCGCCGACTGAATGTCATTGTAAATTACTACCGCTTTACTATCGACAGATGTCAAACTGTTCAGTAAACTACGTAAATAAAGAGCTTCCTTTGAAGCTTGACTCAATCCTACGTACTCTGCCTCTGTGGTAGACAAGGATACTGTCGCTTGCTTCCTACTCTCCCATGACACTATATTTTTACCTATCTTGAAAATTAATCCTGTGAAAGACTTTCTATCAAGTGCCCCTCCCCAATCTGCATCAACGTAGCCCCGTAGGTCTAAATCTCCCGACTTCCTAAAAATGAGACAAAGGTTAGACGTACCTTTTAAATACCTTAGAACCCGTTTCGCACATTTAAAGTGTATTTCATCATAGCACGAATTGAATTGTGAAAGTACACTTACCGCATGTGCTATGTCTGGTCGCGTATTACAGGCCAAATAGTTTAGACACCCTATCAAGCTTTGATACGGCAGATCACTATGGGAATTTGTCGATCTTTCTAATTTGATACCGACTTCCATTGGGGTTAAAACTGGCTTAGCGTCTGTCATGTTAAAGTCATTCAAAATGTCCGAAATGAACTGTTGCTGATCTAGACAAATAACATCTTTGTCTCTCCTCAGCCTCATGCCTAAAACATGCCTAGCCGGCCCTAAATCTTTCACTTTAAACTTGTCAAGCAAATTGGTCTTTAATTTTTGCTTTTCTTGTTCACAATTTCCAAAAATAAACTAGTCATCTACGTAAATAACGACAATCAACTTCTTATTGTTTTTAAGCTGCTTTTGATACAAACACGGTTCTATTTTTGATTGTACAAAGCCTAAATTCAACATTTCTTTATCTAATTCCTTGAACCAAGCATTTGAAGCTTGTTTCAATCCATACAAAGAACGCTGCAGTTTGCATACTTTGGTTTCTTGACCTTTGACTACTGCTCCTTTTGGTTGGAGCATGTAAATGTCCTCTTTAATTTTGCCGTACAAAAAGGCAGTCGTGACATCCCACTGATCAATAAACCAACCGTATTCAACAGCTAGCGAGAACAACAATCTTAGAGTAGAGCTTCTAACTACAGGAGAATAAGTCTCAGTATAATCTACACCACATACCTGAGTGAAGCCTTTTGCTACAAGTCTAGCCTTGTACTTCGTTACCTTGCCATCGCTATCTTTCTTTATTTTGAACACCCATTTGCATTGGATAGGCTTCTTATCAGCTGGAAGATCCACCAACGTCCAAGTCTGGTTCTCCTTTAGTGACATAAGTTCATTATCTATCGCTTTTTGCCATAAATCACCATCTGGTCTCGCCAAAGCTTCATTAATAGTCAATGGATCACCATCAAGATTGCTCTCCTTGGCATACATAACATTGCATCCGTACCGATCGACTTGTCTGCGTTCTCTTACAGGATACCTTCTTTCTGATTCAGGTCTCACTTCTTCTTCAGTGAATACGTCATCAAGTACTTGCTCTGGTACTACAGGTTCAGGTGCTATCTCCTCCGATACTTCTATGTTCTCATCTACAGTATCACAATACATATCATCGTTTGTCTCCAAGCGTTCAGATCTGCTTGTAGACCCGTTGGGTAAACTGGAAGGAACAGAATCTTTATTCAGGTTTATGATTACTTCCGATTTTTCTCCGTTTTCCTTTTGGAGAAAGACGTTTTCCAGAAATTTGACATCTCTCGCAGTCGTCACTTCACCTGTCTTAGGATTCATCAGACGATAACCCTTCTGATTATCTGGATATCCAATAAAAATCATCGGTTCCGTCTTCATGTCCAGTTTGCGTCTCTTTTGTTTTGGTATCAATCTATATGCCAAACAACCAAAGATTTTCAGATGACTCACATCCACATCTTTTCCAGTCCAAAGCTTCTCTGGTACCGCATTATTCAATGCTTTCGTGGGACTTCTGTTCTTTAAGTAAACAACAGTATTTACAGCCTCGGCCCAATACTTTTTGCTCAGGTTCGATTCTGAGAGTAATGTTCTTGCCTTTTCTATTATAGTCCGATTCGCTCTTTCTGCGACAGAATTTAGTTCCGGCGTGTACGGTACAGTCGTCTGGTGTTTTATGCCTGCAGACTTCAAAAATGATTTAAATTTACCATTACAGTACTCTGCGCCGTTGTCAGATCTCAGACATTTAATAGATTTACATGTCTCATTCTCAACTTCCGCCTTGTATTCACGGAACTTATCGAAAGTTTCACTTTTGTTCTTCAAAAAATAAACATGAGTCTTTCGAGTATAATCGTCGATAAATAGAAGAACATACCTCGAACCACCGAACGACGGCTCCTCGATTGGTCCACAAACGTCGCTAAAAACCAACTGTAAGACCTCGTTTGCTCTCGTACCTTGCTTTTTAAAGGGACTTTTGCATGTCTTTCCTTCAATACATGGAATACACGGCTCGCATAAATCGGTACTCTTAAATTCCATACCGCTTACCAAAACTTTCATTTTATTCATATAATTACGCGATAAATGAGCTAATCTTTTATGCCAAATGTTTGAAATATTTTCATTTTGTTTTGACAATGTCACATTGACGACGTTATTTTGATTTTCTGTCAACTCATAAATTCCGCCGACCTCTTGACATCTTGCAACAATTCGATTTTTATTTTGAATCATGCAACCTCCTTTGTCAAAATTCATGCAATAATTCTTCTTGGTCAAATCGCTCACCGAAATTAGGTTCATGGATAAATCAGGAACATGTAAAACGTTTTCTAAAATTAATTTTTCGTTTTCACCGACTCGTGGCTCAGCATTTCCTCGTCCTTTCACCAATAACTTCTCTCCGTTTGCTACTGCGATCTTCATGTTGCCCTTTACTTGTGTGTAAGACAACAATTTGTTTTTATCATGGGTCATATGATTTGAGCACCCACTGTCTAAATACCACTTATCTTTGTTTATCGCCCCTTTCGTATTCAGGCAGATATTCGCGGTTTTGATCCGCTCCTTGCATTCGGACGCCTTGTGTCCTTGCTTGTGGCACTTAAAACACTTGTAGATAAACTTCTGCTTACGATCATTAGTTTTAGTGTTAGATCTTGCATCGTTCTGCACTTTACGTGTAACTAAAACTTTTTCGTTCTCTGTGTTCAACTTACTCTGTCTACTTCCTTCTTGTAACAATTTCATTTTAATCTGCTCTAACGTGATTTCTTGTCCACTATTATCTACAGCCATAATGAGAGGGCTGTACTCAGCGGTCAATCCACCCAGCAAAATCGATATGATCCAATCATCAGGGATTTGAGCATCAATATCGGACAATTGTTGTGTCAGGAATGTAATTTTGGATATGTAGCTTTCCATAGAATCAAAATTTTCTAACTTACAGTTGAAAAGCTCTCGCTGAATATGTATACGTCTTCCCCAACCTTTGTCTTCATACGCTTTCCGTAAGTTATTCCAGGCTTCTTTCGCAGTCTTCGCATTGTAGACGTGGGTAAAACACTCTGGTTCTAACAACAAGCATATTGTCGTTCGTGCCTGCCGGTCTACGTCAGCATTTACTACATCTGTAGAAATTACTCCCCACCAGTTTTTATTCTCCAAGTAATTTCGCACCAGGAATTTCCAGTTTGGGTAGTCGGACGAATTTTTCAGCTTCTTAATACTACTTACGCCAACTTCAGCTGACATAATTAAGATTTCGTAAGTTTCACAAGTACACAATTTTATTAATATTAAAACCACTCAACTTATTAATTATGCTCTAGCATTTGTGCTTCTGGGTCCTGGGCCCATAACCTATTGGAATAAAGACAAGACCAGCAGTGGGATGGTAGAGTATAATATTCGTTCGTGGTACAATATTTTTACACGCAAGTTACAACTGTATTAGAACATCAACAAACCGTAACTAAGCTAATTTAAAACCAGTGACAGACATGTGAATACGATTATTCTCACAGGCCAGTGCATACATAAATATATGCGACCTCCAATAGTCAGTACTGTAGGAAGGCACCAGTGTAGTTCTTAGGGCCAGACGTCAGGGTAGCTCTGCGAGACAATCAATAAGTGAGGCACGAAGACAGCTTCCGAAGATCGCGAGTAGAGGTCCCGGTCACGAAGACAGCTTCCCAAGATCGGGAGTACGTAGAGGTCCCAGGTGGAATCTTTAGTTGGATCCCCTGGGTAATATGACAGCTATGATGGTATGTGACAGCTGTTTCCTGATGCTCCTCATATCAGGTCCAAGAGTAGATGCTTACAGCTGTTCGTAAGCACGTTTTCAAAGTAGTCTTCCTTTTTCAATTTTTCAATTTTAGTTTACTTCTTGTGGCCATTCATTCTCATCTGACAAGTGTAGTTGGCCAGGACATATCCATGAGTGCGTAAAGAATTTTATAAATAAAATTTAAAATTAAGTTATTACAATCGTAATAATCTATAAAATACAATCGCTAAACATATTGATAAAAATAATTTAAATTAAATTATAAACCAAAAAGTAACCATCCATAGACTAAGCCAAAGAGTAAAGTAATATATAGGACTAAGCAGAAAGAGAAATAAAAAGTAACTGACAGTTTGACAATTTAGTGTCACAACATGAAAATTTTGAGTAAAATTATTTTATTTTTTAAGTTAATGAATCGTAATTAGATCGATTTGTTGAGTGTAAACATAGAAACAAATAAAAAACCGGCCAAGTGCGAGTCGGACTCGCGCACGACGGGTTCCGTACAATTATTTAATAAAAATTAGACAAAACTGCAAAAAAATCACGTTTGTTGTATGGGAGCCCCCCTTAAATATTGATTTAATTCTGTTTTTAGTATTTGTTGTTATAGCGGCAACAGAAATACATCATCTGTGAAAATTTCAACTGTCTAGCTGTCACGGTTCATGAGATACAGCCTGGTGACAGACAGACGGACAGAAGGACAGACGGACAGACGGACAGACGGACAGACGGACAGACAGCGAAGTCTTAGTAATAGGGTTCCGTTTTTACCCTTTGGGTACGGAACCCTAAAAAGGATAATAAATAGTATTATGAATGATGAATATAAAGTGTAAGTATAGCATAATACTATAACGTATTGTGCGTTATCGACTCGCTACAAAATTCACACTGATATTGACCTAAATACGATTAATTTACACTTCTCCAAATCACCAGTCACTCTAGATGATGACGTTAAATCTTCCACTCTTAACAATCTCTCTAATCTTCCTCTGCCAACATGTACTTCTTTCTCTTTTCACCCAGTTACAGAATATTTCTACCAAAGCAGTAGGTGATGATGGTCTGCAACTTCAAATGTTCCTTCCTATCCTTGATGACCTTATTCCTGTTATTTTACACATTGTAAATTATTCTCTCTTCTCTGGCTCCTTTCCTTCTGCTTGGAAGAAGGCCTACGTTTTGCCTCTTCCCAAAGTTGCAAATCCCTCTTCAGTATCCCAGTTTCGCCCAATCTCAATACTTCCAATCCTGTCCAAGGTCCTTGAGAGTGTTGTTAATAATCAACTATCGCATTACCTTTCTACTAATAGCCTGCTAAGTCCATATCAGTCTGGATTTCGTCCTGGCCATAGCACTGTTTCTGCCCTAATTAAAATTACTGACGACATCCGATTGGCCATGGAAAACCGTCTCCTTACGGTGTTGGTTCTATTGGACTTTAGCAGTGCGTTTAACTCAGTTGATTTTGACATCCTCTCAGGTATCCTTTCCTCTCTAAACATATCTCCTTCTGTGACTGCTTGGTTTGATTCATATCTTCGGGGTCGCTCGCAGTCAGTACACTTGAATGAGGCTTGCTCTCATTGGTGCGATCTTTCTGCGGGTGTTCCTCAGGGTGGCGTCCTTTCTCCTCTTCTTTTCTCCGTTTTCATTAACGCTGTCACCAAGGTATTATCTTCACATTATCATCTCTATGCAGACGACCTGCAGCTTTATCGTCATTTTAAACTTGAGGAGCTTCCTAGAGCTATCGATGCCATCAATAATGATCTTCAGAACATCAGCCAGTGGGCTAAAAGTTTTGGACTATTAGTCAACCCAACAAAATCACAAGCTCTCATTATTGGTGGCAGATACTTCGTCAATTTGTTAAATCATCAGTCTCTTCCTCCTGTTGTGTACGATGGTAACGCTATAGCCTACTCCAAGAAAGTTAAAGATTTAGGTGTATTCTTGGACTACAACCTATCTTGGAATGTTCACATTGCTGAAGTAAGCAGGAGGGTGTTTTGTTCGTATCGGTCTCTTAAGCGTCTTCAGAAATTTCTGCCATTTGAAACTAAAATTACTCTTGCTCAGTCTCTCCTTCTACCTCTTCTAGACTATGCGACTATGCGGATGTATGTTTTCTTGATGCGACTGAGGAACTTCTTAATAAGCTCGAACGTCTGCAGAATTTGTGTATCCGCTTCATTTTCGGGCTTCGTAAGTACGACCATGTGTCGGAGTTTCGGAAGCAGCTGAAGTGGCTACCTATTCGGCAGCGTCGAGATTGTCACACTCTTTCGTTTCTCTTTTCCATTCTTCACAATTCTAAGGCTCCTTCGTATCTTCAGGAACGCTTTGGGTATCTTGTTCCTAGAGGTAAGCCTTGTCGCTCATCGTCATCTCTTCTCCTTCGTTTTCCTTCCCACTCCTCAAGTCGGTATGATGGATCTTTCACTGTTCGTGCTGTGCGCCTTTGGAATTCACTTCCACACTCCTTACGGGATAACCCCTCATTAGAGGTGTTCAAGAGAGGAATAAGGGAACATTTCCTGTCAACATGATCAATATGTATGTATGTAGGTTTATATATATATATATGATTTTATAGGTATGTATGTATATATTGTATGTATGACGTATATTATATTGTATGTTTGTAGTTTAGTTTATAAAATTAATTAATTTTAGTAATGTTATTGCACATTCTTAAGTGAATCCTCTTCTGCAAATCTCGCTATCAAAATTAGGTTTGCTGTAAGAAAACCCAATTCTGGGTTAAGCTCGCCTTTGTACATAAGCTATATAATTGCAATTTTATGTATATTTGATTTTTTTTGTGTGCAATAAAGAATAAGAAAATTCGGTTATTAATACAGTTAGGAGCGTTCATAATAACTAAACTATTATCATACCGTAAACTGCGGGCCTCCTTTCAACCGCGTTTTGTAACACTTGTTACACTCCCGTTATCAGCTTAACCGCAGCATGCTACATGTGTTGCACGCGGCTTTGAAGATAATATTTTAAATAAAAAATCGACTGAAACTTGAACTGTTCATGTTTTCAATAGTTTATTTCACATCTCTATAACATTTTCAAACGCCGTACCAAAAATCACAGCTCTACTCTATTGACAAGTTGTCAAAATAACATAAACAAAGTTACGTCAACAGACCGCGCCATTTTTAGGGTTCCATACCCAAAGGGTAAAAACGGAACCCTATTACTAAGACTTCGCTGTCTGTCCGTCTGTCTGTCCGTCTGTCCGTCTGTCTGTGACCAGGCTGTATCTCATGAACCGTGACAGCTAGACAGTTGAAAATTTCACAGATGATGTATTTCTGTTGCCGCTATAACAACAAATACTAAAAACAGAATAAATTAATATTTAAGGGGGGCTCCCATACAAAAAACGTGATTTTTTTTATAATGATTGGTACGGAACCCTTCGTGCGCGAGTCCGACTCGCACTTGGCCGGTTTTTTGCGTCATCGTGTTAGCGTTAGTGTCACATTTCAAGTGATTACGAGCTACGTATTTGTTATTGTGTTATAGTGTAATAATACCTTTAAATGTTCGTGAGAAATTGTACAATCGTATTGTGCTAACGCGAATTAGGTTTCGAATCGCAAAGTCGCAGTATTACGCCTGTGAAAATGACTTAGGTATAATTACTTATTTTGATTGTGAAGTGTGAAGAAATAAGTGATTTAGTGATTAAAACGTGTGTGAAATGGGAAAAATAGTGCTTAATTAGTGAGGTGATTAGATTGCTCAACTATCTGCACAAAAAAACAAGTAGTTTTGTGTGTTTTTTCGTCCAAACAGCGACTGACAATAAATACTTCCAGATGTAAACAAACAGTGAGTATCTAGTTTCATATAATTATTTTGATATGATGATGATGATGAGAAAAGTAATATAATCTAGTTTATTTTTAAATAATAAAAAAATGGTAAAAAAGTTAATAGTTTTTGATCAACATAATATTTTATTAGCAACATATCCGTTTTTATCACTGTTTTTCAAGTTCTACATTGTTTTTGGAGTATCAAATTATAATTGTATGTCTTGATTTTTAGTTAAGCAGTTTCCTTATCATTCTGTTATTCACTGTAATTTTTCTAGAGCTCTAACTCTTGCAGTTTGCTATCGACAAATGTTTTTATATAAAGTGTCAAATTACGTGCAAATTTTTCGCAAGCATGCGCGGTTAGCGCGGTTCTTTGATTTAGCGCTGTTGACGCCAGACAAATTTTCATAATATCAGCGCAGCAATAACAAATAAAGAAGAGTCAAAAATAAATTGGATTTGCGTGTCAAAAACTTTCAAAAGCTCTGACAGAAATACGAAACGCTCTAAAACCAATAGCCACTTGTCTAGGTCATTTAGGTAGTAGAAGAAAAATAAAAAGTCAAGCACACTGTTTTAAAACAAGATAGGTTAAAGCACCATACGATTCAGCCTTGACCACCAGGCCGAGATATCGGTCTTAGATGAGCCAAGAAAGACTATTAATTACCTGTGAGCACGTGTGCTACAGGCAGCGAGTAGGAGCCTGACAGCAAGGCTGGCCCCGCCGCGCCCCCGGCGCACCTCCGCAGACATGCCGCCAGCAGCACCACCAGCAATCTGGACACACAGCGACACGCTGAACCAACACATATATGGATATGGGCTGTAGGTACTTACTACTTCTGCTTCGACCAACAATAGTCTATACACATAACATAAGGATATTTAATTAGGACAAAAGACTTAGGTGCACACTATATTTTCACAATTTTGTAGAGTCAGTAATTGTTTCGTGTTCTCAATGAATTGTTAGGAGGCATAGCGTGTGAATATATTTAAAGTTCAGAGACAGGACAGACAACACGTGACACATGAACCCGCCCAGCAGGATCCAGAAACTTGAAATGCTTCTCATCGAAGGTGAACAACACTAGTAAGAATATATTACTTATCTATAATCTGTTTGATGACAGTTCACATAGAAATAAGTTTGTCATTTCATCCGATGAGAAAATCTTGTAATAATCAAATAGTAGGTATTGGCTAAGCAAACCAGCAAGTGGTCCAATTAATTTAAGTGGCAGAAATGAGTAGGTGCAGACAGAACCGATAGTTTTACAACCTAGCACCAAACTACTTGTGTGTTCATTTTTTACCCAGGTCAGAAAAAAAATCACTGGTTTCAATATTTAATTTTATCCAATTACCACTCATAGGGTCTGCTCCACACCGTAATTTAAACGCGTATTCAATTGCCAGCTTATGACAAGCTAAATTCTAATTCATTAACTCAGTACATTATTATACTATATAAAGCTCGATTACCACTGACTGACTGACTGACATAATTGTTCTCCCAGATGGTGGATGGGGAGGTGGGTATATTTTGACGGATTCGTAAACAAGTAACTCCCGCGAGTATGGGAAAAGTGCCAAACCTCCCCTTTTCGCCCCCCTTCCTCCCCCTCCCTATCGTATCTCGGAAACCAAGAGACTTGGAACATTTTTTTTTTAGATTCGTATAGAGGAGGCTCGGAGAAGTAAAAACCAGTTTTCAAAATTGACCCCTTTTTCCCCCTTCTCCCCCCTTTAGGCGGATCTCGGAAATTGAGAGACTTGGATAATTTTTTTTTCAGATTCTTATAAAGGGGCAACGCGTTAGTCAAAATCATTTTTCAAAACTCCCCACTCTCCCCCCCTTCACCCCTCCCCCCATCGTATCTCGGAAACTAGGACACGTAGCGGCTTTTTGATTTTTACTATAAATTTTTATTGAGGAGCGTTTAAATTTTTATACGGAGGTTATTCTCCCCTCCCCAACCTCCCCTAAAAATAAAAGGGCTATAACTTCGTAACGGTCAGAGATAGCCATTATGTGTTTGAACAAATATTATAGTAGGCGTCGAAACCTGTCCGGTGGTGGTAAGTCCCGAGTGGAGCGAACCTGCGAGACCGAGTGGAGAGAAGGGGGAGGTGGCGAGCGAAGCGAGCCGGCGACCTCCGTAGCGTAACGAAGGTCGAGTGGGTGAAGCGTAACTCAGGTGCGACGACAAGCAACTTTAGGGTTATGTTTTTTTTAATGGGTCTGAGTTTTTAAGTAACGTTTTTTACTTTTATTTTATTAGGTTTTTTTTTATATTAATTTTATAATGTTTTAGGGGTTCTTAAGGATTTTCATACTGATTTAGGGGTAGTTGTAACGGATTTTCCTATTCTTTTAAGGATTCCTATGAATTCTCAAAATTTTATGATGGTAAGGAATACTTCTCAAAAACACAACACGCGAGCTGCGCGCAGCTCGCGCACCCACGCAAATACTAGTCCATTATATACGTTTATATAATTCACAATTCTAAATTAAAATCAACAATAAAGGTTCAGTAGGCCAGGGCTGTCTTACTGTTATCGCACGCACAGAATGTAAACGCGTACAATTAAATACATAGCATGCAAAATATTGGTACGCGGATTCCTTTCTCAGCTTGGGCTCAGTTGTGCCGACACAGATAGAGATTGCGGAATAAATTGTTCTCCTTCCTTATTATCTATACTATATACTATATAATATTATAAAGAGGAAACCTTTGTATTTTTGTATTTTTGTATGTTTGTATTGAATAGGCTCAAAAACTACTGGACCGATTTCAAATTTTATTTTACCATTACTTAGAGGGATTCTTCCGAATCCGTATAGGCTATATTTTATCACCGTACTCCCACGGGAACGGGAACTACGCGGGTGAAACCGCGTGACGTCCGCTAGTACAAAATAATTTAAGTTTTTGATCGCAACATGAGTCATGTCATGCTGAAATCTTTCTATATACGGAAAGTGAGGACAGGTGTACAGATGGAAACTTTGATAGTACCTAAATATGGTTTCTTGTCAGCGAAAAGCACAGTAGACCTCGTTAAATCTGCAGGTTCGGTATCGTCAGACTTAAGTGTCTAGGCTTATAACAAAGCCTCACATATACACCTATGTACTTCGTACATATATTAGTATAGTCACACCTTTTTCTGATGAGGATAAGCAGAAACTAAAAATCGAACCGCTCCTTTCCTGACATACTTCTTAAACATCGCGATCACAACTAGATCAAAAACAGTAAAATAAAAATGACAAGTTTTAATTAGTTCATAAATATTAATGAACACGATTTTGTTTTACGTAATAGAATATTATCACGATTTTTTTTTTGAGACGATATTCTCTGTTTGCTAATGTCCAACGGGCCATTATTTTCTTAAAATAGTACATTTTCGTAGGCGTGGGTGTTATTGAGACGAGAAATGCAATATCAAATGTCCACGTGTATCAAACGACGTTTTTGTTTTGAAGAAATATCATAAACATTTAAAACTAATATTCACTTTTCTTTAGGATTTGAACATACTCTTATTTAAGAAAAGGCTTAAATCTTTGCTGTTGATTAAAGCATATTACAGCATTTCGGAATTTTTAACAGACAAAATGTAATTACTGTTTTTGACCATAGTCGGTACTCATTGAAATAGTATATATTTAAGTTCAATTCCACTTGAAATTATTGACATACCTATTTGCACGTGACATTCTGATTTATTTTCTCTTTTTTATTTTGTTTAAACATTATTTGAATTGTGACGTAGTAAAGTTTCACTTACTTTTGACATTTATTTTTCAACACATTTGCTTAAAAACTGCATTTACGGAGCCTGTACGTATATATGTTACGGCTAATAGCCGAAGTGCGGCTACCCCTAGTTTTAGCCGGCTAGAACTAGGTGCAGCCGGCCACATGCGGTTAAACCTAGGAGTATCCTCTTATCTTCGGTTAGAACTAGGTTTAGCCTTCATCATAGCGGCTAGAACTAGGTGCAGCCGCACACCGGTGGTTAAACTTAGGTGTGTCTTATTTATCATCGGCTAGAACTAGGTTTTTAGTTCAGTTAAGCATAATTATTGGTTTTGTTTTGATATTCTTATCTTGCGTTTCCCGATTGATTCGATTTCGTATTACCCCCGCAGATGCATCAGAGTCGAGGGAGAACCTGTCGAACGGGCCCCGCGATCGGGGTTCCTACTTCTGAATGGTTTATAAAAAAATAACCACGAAGGGTATGGCGGGGTCTATTCGCTCGCTTCGCTCGCTCATTCGACCCCGCCCTACCCTTCTATCCGAATCTATCTATGTCGGGGTGCCCCAAGTCGGCCTAGGCAAAACTAGTTTGTCATCAACCACCTCATTACTGAACTGAAAACCTAGTTCCAGGCGATGATAAATAGGATACACCTATGTTTAACCACCGGGTAGTTTGTTGTGTTGTACTGGGTTTTTGGGGTTGCTGATAACGAAAATCAGGTCAAAATGAAAATTCAAGCTAGCGCCGACGAAAATTTTCGGTTTTTTCTTCATGGGTGTCGTTTTCGTGGTTTAAGGGGCCGCTGTTTGTTTCATTACATATTGTACAGTTTTCTCGCAAATGTGTTGAAAAACGTTGTATAACACACGTGCAGAAATTGGTATTCACAAACTCTTGACTATGGTAAGCCCTAGACTTCGTCTCGGGCTTACATTCGTCTACTCGTTTGTAAAAACCAACTTACCGCACTAGTATCATAAATAACTATTTCTTTGTTTTTATTTTTTGTCAAAATCAAATAATACTTTATGCATTCCATTACTATAATTTTAAAGGTTATCCATTTTAATGTCAATGACCTCTATGAATATTTATACGCCGGGCATAACATAGGCCCTTGTAGGTAATCTTTTATAACAACTATTTATCGTACCTGTATTAACAAATGATTAAATGACTTGTGACTTAAACAAATTAACATTTATTTGTGTTCTAAATAAAAAAAAAACACTATTTTTTTTAAAGCAATAACTAATTTTCCTCACTTACATCAAAATGTAATATTGTCATGAATTATTACGAAACAATGATTTTAGCTTTCGCCAGGTTGAAAGGAGAAGCAAAGGTATGAAATCGCTAAAAAGCCAAATATAAAAAAAATGTTATTTTTTTAATTTAGAACACAAATAAATGTAATTTGTTTGTAAAAGTAAATAGTAGTTTTAAAAACTATGTTCATCTATGACATTCTATTTATAAACACAATTTGAATATTCAAAGAATATTTAGACCGCGCCGTAAAGACGCATATTGCATTGCCGAAATTAAAAAAAAACATTTACCTCCGACTATAGGCACTGAACTGATAACTTCGTATAAGTATAGTTATCTGTGGAAATTTTATTTCCGCACACGTGCGGATAAATGAAAAAACGCAAAGGTGTGAAATACATTGCATGTTGAACCTAATCGTATAGTGCGATAAGAACCCGTTTTCGTGGAAGTGTATTGAAAATAAATAATTGCTACTCCTCGTTTTGCCTGCTATGCCTATACAATATTAATGTTCATATTATCTCAAATATTTCAAACAAACTTATTTCAACTAGGTATTGAAAGTTGAAATAAGTTTACTGACATAGTTTTTATTTCTGATGCCAAAAAACACCGAGAAAATATTTTACCTTCTTGCCTATATCCCATTAGTATAATCATCTTTACATACAAATAACGCATACATGTTTGTCCGTTGAGCTGTGGTTATGTATCTGTGTTCTGGTAAGTTTCAGATCAATAAGCTGTTCCGGTGATTTATTTGACTTAGCAAATATGAAATATGATGAAAGCCGCGCCCGCTTCAGGACACCACTCGCAACTCGCGGCTACACACTACTGCGACTCTTCCTAGAAGTTACTCGATAGAGAATTATTATTATTGATTTTTCGTACCACTTGCTCAAAAAAGTGACATTCTATGCCACAAAAAGCGAACATAACAATAGTCATTTTTAATCTGTTAAAAACAGGGAAAGAAAATTGTACTGAATTTCATTCATCCTCTAGGGGGAGAATGTGATTTAAATTTGGAATACTTACCGAAATTTATACTGAACTACATCTGTGTTTACACCATTGAGTTTGTATATAAAGCATTATACATATTTTTGAAAAAGGAATACGCATTTATTATGCAGTTACGATTATTAAATAAAATTACGAAAACTGACGAGGCCGTACGAGCTTAATGCCTTTGCTTTTCCGACAAAAAAATATTAGTCTAGGAATTTGCCGCGTTTTTGTACAATCTACAATGAAACGCAAGTTCCTCAGACGCAAGAACAGAGAAATACTCAAATCAACTCATTAACAATAAATGTACCAAACAAAAATGTAACTCTCTCTATCAATAATTGGACCAATGTTTCGAATGTTAACTTTTGCTTGTAATTGTCATTATTTTTAATAAATGCTTATCTCATATTATTATTGTGTTAATTTATTCGCAAATGGTACGAAAAGTAGAGTATTTTCCTCGGTGATAAAGCTGTCTTAGTCTTGGGTAAACTTAAATCCCTCGCTACACTCAGGACTCGTCTTAAATCCCTCGCTTCGCTCGTGATTTAAGTTTTTAACACCCTCGCTACGCTCGAGAGTAAACCTCGAGTCCTTTATTACGCTCGCGATTTAAATCGTCACCCGCGACAGAAGACACTGCTTTATCCCCTTGGTAATCTACTATTAATAGACCGATATTTTGAAAAAGCTTTTTGGGATTTACTTATTATGATGTTACCTATATCTTTTATTCATGCCTACTATAAAACCTTTCGGCTAAAAGGTAAAACCGCGATTTCATAATTATGTAACCCTGTCTGCTCAGCTAAGTAAAGACTCAGCCCAGTCTAATATTTCATAAAATATAAAACCCGTTGACAGAGAGTTATTAATGGCCTCTGTAACGACACGGGGAAAGAGGTTGACAGACAGGGACAAAGGGAACAAAACGCACGCAGCATCAGCGATGATCTTCACAATTATTTTATTAGAACAACGTAAAACGGTGGTCTCAGCATGACGCAGCGACACGTCATATTTCAGTAGGGCTACACAGTATTCATAAAACATTTTTAACTTTTTCGTTCTCTGTATTCAAGTCCGTGCTCTCATACTTCAACCGTGTTATAAAATTAAATAATGAATTTGAAGAATGTGTGAAAAATCTGTCTTTCGAACCCCGTGTTTATTTGTTACAGTTTAGACAGTGATCCTTCTGTGTGTCGCTACGTGCCGGTGTGGTGGGTAGTACCAACACGCGGTGGTACGTCCCGCGCCGGAAATTGTCAGGGAAATAGATTAAATTCAATTGACGTCACACACCGGTCATTTCCGGTGCAGTCGTACATCGGTTGATGTTAGATAGCGCTAGGTGCTCTTGCAAAATGAGCTAACAAGGAATTTGATGAAAATTATAAGTATCCTATGAGAGCTATAATTATGTACCTATATATTTTGCCAAGAATGTGATAATATTCTGCGTCTCCTAGGCGCGTCAATGAGGCCCCAAATGATATTATTCATCAAAATTCCCAAACTGCTTTTATTTTCGTGAAAATGCTCGGGAACATTTTTGTCACCGCGCGTTGTAAAGTTATGACATTTATTATCTCGAGACAATGGATCGAATATTTTCCTTTTAATAAAAATACTCGCAAGCAAAGCTTTCACATATTCTCAGAAAAAAACAATATTGCGTATTCAAATCATAAAACAATATTGCTTGACTTGTTCGTGGTTTTACATACGGCATAATATTTTCAAGGGTACCGTTATTCAAGTAAAAATAGAAAGTACGTACACTGAGGCTTGTTCAGTGTGCGATCGGTTTTGTGTGGGATCTAATTTGTCCGTCCCTAATCAAAAGCTTAACTTAGTCCACACTGATCATTGTGGATAAAGGATAATTTCTTATTGTATTTGCTAAAATCCGTTTTTACTAACACAATTTAATCGCACTATTGGAATTTGAACTCTAGGCTTTGAGTTGAACGTTGAAATCAACTCAGCTTTATTTAGGCGTTAATGCAGGTGTCGCCTAGTGTTAGTGAAAACGGGCATAACATCTTCATAATACCTCATGTTTGACTGTCCGCAAGCAACCAACTGGAACAACTAAACTAAACTAACTAGTTAACGCACGCACGTTTCGTTTGGCGACATGTCGAAAACTGTGATCCAACACCTTTATATCAGATCTTTTGTGCTCCAAACGAGATGACACTCTCGAATCCATGGCGAACAAAACCCGACCTCCGAGCCCCGCCGAGCTCCGCAACTTAGCGGCGACCTTCAGCGGTGACCTTCAGCCGATGATAACTTCTTTTATGGGACACTGAACTCGTAAAATCGCACACATCATATAGCCATTATGTAAGCTATAAAATGTAGAGACTGTGAAGCTACAACACAATACACACAACAATGAGAATTTCTAACTTTATCAAGAGAATGACCATTAAGTACTTAGTAGGTATCGCAAAAATCACAAAATTTACTTAAAGCACAGCTTTATACTCTGCTTAAAGTCAGCGATAACTTCTCTAAGAATGGCGATTAGAAATACAATAATATTCCCGAATTGATATCATAATTTACCGATGATAGATACGACCTTTTTAGCAGTATCCGAGTCACCGTTAGCGTTCAGGACCCACGCTGTTGATACACCTACATCACATCGTTATGTTACTAGATCCAGAAGTCTAGTAGGCCTACAAAGCTTTTAGAAAGTGTTATCCTTCTCAGTAGAGCTAAGTCTACGCTGCACCATGGCTCCATCTGGTTGTTACAGGGCGAAGATGATTTGAAAATGACGCATCACGCAACAACCAGGGTACCTACACACGCCTGTACATACCTACCTATATAAAAAGATTCTCCTCAAAACAGTTTAGTTAAAAGCCCATCTTATGGCGGCCCAGAGGATGTTATTTCACGACCCTCTTTATAAATCAAATAAATGCTCTGGAAGCCCTCAGAGGAGGAAAACCAATGGAAACGAATAAATTACGAATGTTTAAGTGAATTAATGAAGAACATAATGAAATAATTATTTTCTTTATTGGAAAGAGACGCTCGATATTGGTTTATTTGGAATATGCTGGTGACTGAGCAGGGAATGAATATACGCTGACGTTTTATTAAATTAGCATTAATTATGTAAGTACATAAATATGCTATGCTTTATTAAATCAAGTCGTTATTTCCTTAATAAATAAATAAATAAATAAATATAAATATCACTGGACATTACACACAGCGCCATCTAGTGCCACACTAAGCAACGAGGCTTGTGTCGTGGACACCAGATAGTTGATATACTACATAGATACTTTTTTTTTTTTTTTTTTTTTTTTTTTTTTTTTTTTTTTTTTTTTTTTTTTTTTTTTTTTTTTTTGTTTGTAAATACATACTTATTATACATATAAACAGCCATGACTCAGAAACAAATGTCCATGCTCATCACACAAACATTTGCTTCTACCGGGATTCGAACCCGGGACCCCAAGAACGTAAGGCAGCCTCATTACCGCTGCGCCATTCGGGTCGTCGAATTCGCCTTAGTCGGTTAGGTCGCCTAAGTCGCCTTATCACTGATCTGATAATAAATTATAAGTAGGTAATCAAAGTCGTAACCTTATAAATTCAAATGAAATGTGTGGGCGGGTGGAGTCACAAAACAACCAAATAACAAGCCGAAAATATAATTATGAAAATAAACCTTCAACAATATTATTTGAACATCAGCAATCGACACATTTCATGAATAATACATGAACACAAAACACAAATCTAATAAAATTCAGCTGAGATTTACGCGGCCGGCACAGATTCTTGACACAGTACTACACAACACACTACACACACAACATACCTACAAAAGTACACACAGTACAGCAAACAGTAACAAACAAGTATTTAACAACGCGCGAATAAAAAGTTTTGTTTACCTACATACTGTTACTTCACGGAAAATATTCCGTGAAGTAATTTACTTTAGCCGGGACGATGATCACAGCGAGCTCGATGAGCTCAGTGAGTGCGGTGAGCGCGGTGGGCTCTCGGTGCTTCCAGTGAGCAACATAACGAGCATTACAGGTCCTTTCACGCAGAGATTTATTCGTCTTTACGTCAACAAGGACGTTATTAAAAGAAATGTCTTTCATATTATTATCAAAGACTGAGGGTCTTAGAACAATGTATGAGCGACACATTTTTTGTAAGCTGATAAAGCTTGTGTTTACTTTGTACCTACAACGAATAACAATGAAATCAGATACCTAAAAATAATTATGAAAATCTAAAAGTTACCTTTTGAGACATTCTTCATTATTTTTACACTAATTACTAATTATATTTTTGTGCTGGTAAGTTGCCTTTGTAGTCCCTTCCCTACCTTTTATCGAAGTAGACATGCCACCAAGATATGGTTGCTTAACTTCTTCAATTAAAGGTACAAGCAGTGCACACTACTCTCAAAATCACACAAACGTTTAAAAATAACTTTATTGTAAAGCAGTTGTGTGTCAATTTTGGTGTACAATAAAGTACAGTAACAGTCAGAAGTCGACTGCCAATCTCGCAACACAATGGCAAAGCAATATTGGTGGTACTTATGACCTTCTTCTATAAGAACGTTTCACAACACTTACACATTTGCAACTTGTTGCCCGCTTAAGATTGTTATTACAAATTTCAATGAGTTGAGTGTAAGTGATACGGTGGCCAAATTGGTTGTTAGCGTTGGAACATCACTCACACGGATAAATATGCGTGTGTGTATAGGCGCCGCCGCCCGTATAGCGCAAACGATAATGTGCATTGCGGTGGAAGTGGAATTTTGACCTTTGACTGTACATATTCTATTCTATTTTTAGGGTTCCGTTCTTAGATTAAAAATGTCGTTCCGTTCCTCAATAGGTAAAAAATACCAATCGAATTGAGAACCTCCTCCTTTTGGAAATCGGTTAAAAAAGGAACCCTTTTAAGATCACTCTCTTGTCCGTCTGTCCGTGTGTCACCGTTCTTACAGGAACGGGTGGACCTAGCGAATTATTCCCTCTACGTCGATTCCCTCAAGCTGAAATTTATACCAGATACCTACTGAGGTCTATGGGATATTAGATGTATAAAAATCAAGGTCCTGAGTCAACACGATAAAAAGATATGGGCAAATTTAGATTTTCGCGAAAACTTTAGCCGTGCCCGATCGGGCACGGTGCATTGTTATTTTAATTGTGTCTGTAATTGCGGGTATCGAAGAGCTACGTACCAAAATTTACCTTAATTTTCAACTTTTTTATTTTTCGGAATTTTCCCTTTACTTGTGCCGTTTATTATTAATTTTAGGTCAACCTGAAGTACCCCCATAGGTTTTGGATCGAAAACTTTTATGGCAGTTCCCGTTGACCTAGAATCATGAATTTTGGTGAAATGCAATGTCTTACAGCACATGTAAAGGGAAAAATCTGAAAACCGTAAATATGTAGTCTAATAACAAAATACCTACAAGATTATACGGAACCCTCGCCAACTCGGACTTGGCCGGTTTTTTTTTTCATTCACCAACAACAAATTAATTGAAAGGCTATTCAGGCTATTAAACAACGCGTGTCCACGTGGCTCATGGCTCATCATGGCTACACGTACTACTACCAAGAAAGCGAACAGCTATAAATAAGTATCGTACCTCCACAACACAATGTAAATTAATGTGGGATGGATTGTACTATGTGGGGTGGAACCGTGGGGTGGGGGGGTACGACGCGAATACGGTTTAATGTGTGTATGGTTTTACATGGGTTTTTACTTACATTTTTGGATACTGTTAACCTGAAAATTTAAGCATTCGTCCTCTCTAGGTAGCTTCATGGTCATTTCCTGGAGGCTTTTCCCTTGTAATTCATGATATTTAAGTTTTTTTCTGTAGATTTTTATCTCTCTTCTATTCTATTTTTTGTTGATGGCAAGCAAAGCCGATGTCGACCATTCTGCCAATGTCGAAAGTGAATTGGAACGGCAAGTGTGTATTTAAAATTTATAAAAATCTTCGACGATTTATTGAGTTAATGTAGATCTTGTGGGGTTAGTACTGGACTGAAACAAACAGAAATAATAAAATTACTTAGATAATATGAATCTTTGTTTGTTTGTAATGTCAGTTAGTGACAGGCCTAGTTTTATTTTTAATTTATTGCTGGAGCTAGTTGTAGGTCGTATAGGGAACGTGCAGGAACTATAGGTGGCAGCACTAATCGACAAAAGAGACATTATGCGGACAGAAAAGGAAACTTATCACTTCTCATCGTGCTTTCAATTTACCTAAACAAAATTGTCTCTTCAATTATATTATTTTTGAATATGCTAAAAGGTATAAAATATGAGTTCCGGTTTATCAATAACGATCGTCAGCGTAATATAAATGTTTAGTAATATGAATTTTATATCTTTCGTTTACTTTCTGATGAAAATTGTGGTGTACCTACATGATGGCTGGCCTAAGTAAGATAGCTTTCTTATTTTCAACACATGTTATAATGGAAGGGAATCCTTTATCAGCGAGAACAGTATCTCCAGACTCTATTAAATCAATTAGTTCACAATCATTTGATGAAGCAATCAATAAAATACAGTCAGTAGCATTTAGATACAAAACTTAAAAAACCAAAGGATTGCAGCCAACTAAAAACATTATTGTGGGTATAACCATGTTTAAATTCTGAGTACATGTGGAGTCTTTGATTAACTGTTGAGGGATATTCGGTGTGAACTTTAGTGCGGTCTAGTAGAACACGTGTATGGTGAAGTATAAATGGTTGTGGTATGTTTGCATGGACGGTTGATTTTGAGGACCTTTTCAATGCAGAGTGTAACAAAAACAAGTTGTTTTCAAATATTTTTCTTTACTGCGTTTATCCATTTTTTGCGTTTTTCACCAAAACAGGGTATGATAGTAGTATTCTATGGAAAGTAATAGAATTTTACGCTAATTGATTTATTTTCATTTTTGTGGATGTATTGGTACCTACATCCAGAAATGCAACAATGCTTTATGATTAGTTAATTAATTTTCACTATAAAATTAATTCTGTTTACTTGTTAGAAAAGTCTATGTCAAGTATTAATAGAGCACAAGATTCGGATTGGCGACGCCAGTTGGCAGCACCGTCGTTGTGCACGTTCCCTATAGGTAAATCATACCGACCGGACCTAATGAAAGGTTTTCTTTATTATTATTAGTGGTATTAAAAAAAACTTAGTTTCCAAGAACTCTATAGATGGCGTTGAACTTACTATGATAGTTGGTGCCAAAGCCAAAACGCTTGAAAAAAAAATATTAAGTCACGTCACATACTCTCGTTGACTGACACTTTCATTTTAGTATAAGATCCCTTTAAGAACGACCTTCACCGAGCTGGTTATTGGATGAAAAGTGTTTTATTTCAAATTAAATATGTCAAAAAATATATTGCAAACGGGTTGTCTAAAAAATTTCAGTCCAGAATTTTTTTTTTTTTTTTCAACATTTCACTGGTTTGGCTAATAGACGAATTCCATACCAATCGAAAGTATGAAACCTGTAAAATATGCAAACGTTAGGTTAACCTAACATTTGCACATTCTATAGGCTGCATAACTTTTGCATATTCTATAGCCTATAGAATATGCAAACGTTAGGTTAACCGGTCAACCTAACGTTTGTATATATTCTATAGGCTTCATACTTTCAATTGGTATGGAATTTGTCTATTAAGCAAACCAGAGAAAAGTTTAAAAATATATTTAAAAAATAAATTGATAATTAATCATATTCTGGGCTGAAATTTTTTAGACAACCCATTTGCAATATATTTTTTGACATATTTAATTTGAAATAAAACACTTTCCATCCAATAACCAGCTCGGTGAAGGTCGTTCTTCAAGGGATCTTAGACTATTTGCTTAACCTTCCGAATATAACCTAGTTTTCTCGCGCTTTATTAAAATCAGTTTTTTTAGGTTTCGTTCCTTGCATTATCATACTAACTCCTAGCGGCATCTATCCAGCGACTAGGGAAGAGCTAAAAAGAAAATCCCTCATTATCTTTTCTTTTTATTATGTTCTAAATTCTAAAATGTCAATCTGGAGATGACGGGAGCCAGGTGGTGGAATTTTCAGTCTACGTTGGTAGCTCATATCAGCTACCAACAAGTCAGCAAAGTTTTATAATTAGTGAACTTAGAGCCGACTTAGAGGGCAGTATCCTCTGAAGCTTTAAGTCGGCCTCTATCTTTGCCGCATTTAAAAAAATGAAGTCGCTATAGCGAGGTGTGACATCGCACCGCGCTTCATCCACAACACCTTGACACCTGATGCCCGGGCTGCACGAGCCTGAGAAGAAGACTGATGACTGATGTCCCTCGACCCTCCTCTACGGCCTGAAGACTGATGTTCCTCGGCCCTGCGCTGCCTGATGACTGATGTACCTCGGCCCTCCTCTACGGCCTGAAGACTGATGTTCCTCGGCCCTGCACTGCGTGATGACTGATGTACCTCGGCCCTCCTCTACGGCCTGAAGACTGATGTTCCTCGGCCCTGCGCTGCCTGATGACTGATGTACCTCGGCCCTCCTCTACGGCCTGAGTGGATTTTCCTTGGCTCTTCATTCCATCCTGTGCTCCCCTGTTGTGTTGTGTTTCCCTGGCCTAATTAGAAGATAGGTAGGTCCACCTCCGTATAGATAGGCCCTATAAGTTAGGTTATTTATCTATTATTATTATTATATATTCAGACCAGCTAAACTATAAGAGATACAAAAATGGTACCATAGCAAAAATTGTTCCACGTGATGAGAATTTTCTGCTGAGAGAATAAATTTGAAGATATGGAACACCTGATGTGGAACTCCAAGAGCCCAGCTACACTAACCTAGTTATAGGAATGACGTAAGGGGTAACGTATACAAATTAATTGAATCATATCTCAATGACAAAAAACAGATGGTAGAATTAAAAAGAGTCTCTTTAACTACCAGAACTGAAGAAACCGTTGTGTCTGAGGTAAGAAATATCCTTTCCGGTGTTCCTCAGGGCAGCCACCACTTTTTCTAATTTATATAAATGACATTTCGACAGTTACAATGCACCATATAACCTTATTTGCTGACGATAGTACCATATTGTTTACCGGTAATGACAGAACTGGCCTAAAACTTGACATAAATAGCACCCTGTTATAAAATGGCTTGATGAAAATTTATGAATTTTAAACAGCGAGTACAACATAATGCCAATTTAAATATATCACATTCTCAAACCAGCATAGAAGAAATCGATGTCCAAATTTCTAGGTCTCTACATTGATAGCAAAGTAAATTGGAGGTCACATATTGAGCAAGTCTGCAAAAGACTTAGTCAGAGCTCTTATGCTCTTTACAGACTAAGGAACACCGTCAGTCAGTCTGGACTACTAACTGCCTATCATGGATATGTTGCTTCAATCATACGCTACGGCATCATATTCTGGGGCAACTCTGTAGAAAAAGAGCGTGCTTTTAGAGCTCAAAAACGGTGCATCAGATCGATGTGCAGTATACACCAAGTAGATTCATGTAGACCACATTTCACAAATTTAAAAATATTAACTCTACCATGTGTGTACATTTATGAAACTATAATGTTCATAAAATCAAATCCAAATTTGTTTGAATTTTGCACTAAAGGGCTTATTAGACTTTACTAAATTTAGTAGCCTAAATCAGGATTCAGAAAAGGAACGAAATTAGCCCCCGTTCCATATATCCCTACTGGCGTATCCCTGCTGGTAGGGATACTTGGATTTTTTTTCCAACTATCGCTACCGGTTGGGATATATGGAATTGTCTACTCCATATATCCCTACTGACCCGCACTGGTGGGGATAGTTGGATTTTTTTTTCCATTTATCGCTACCAGTAGGGATATTAAGTTTTCAAGGGTTTCTATGAAGCTGACCCGACAGACGTTGTACTGTCTTAACCATTAAAATATATATCTTACCTAAACTACCTAAAAACGTTAAAAAAGCATTGGCAATGCATGCGGTAATCAAATGAATATAGGTAGGTTGCAAAAACGGGAAAATGCGTGGGTCAGCTAGTTTTTATATATAGATTAGGGGTTCCTGTTTTACTTGTGATATTATTTATTATTATTTATTTATAACACCTTAAACTGTCATTACAGGGTTTACCCTAATGCGACAGCTAAGAACTTAAAAACTAACCATACACTTGCAACCAATTTATAAAAGACTAGCTGTTGCCCGCGGCTTCGCCCGCGTCCAGTTCGGTAACTGCCCCACTGAATAATACTAAAGGGATAAATAGTGTTCTACATGTCAATTTAGGTTATAAACTATCTATGTGCCAAATTTCATAATCATCACAATTTATTATTATCCTCACAATCACCATCACTATCACAACCACCATCATTATCACATTCACCATCACTATCACAACCACCATCATTATCACAATCATTATCACAATCACCATCACTATCACAGTCACCATCATTATCACAATCACCATCATAATCACCATCACTATCACAACCACCATCATTATCACAACCATTATCACAATCATCATCGCAATCACCATCACAATCATCATCACAATCACAATCCCCATCACAATCCCCATCACCATCGCTATCACCATCACAATCACCGTCACTATCACAATCACCATCACCATCACAATAACCACTAAAATGACTATCACAATCACCATTATCGTTATCACAATCATTATCATCGTAATCACACTCACCTTCACTATCACAATCACCATCACAATCACCATCACCATCACAATCACCATCACAATCACCATCACAATTACCATCAAAATCACCATCACAATCACGATCACAATCACTATCACAATCACTATCACAATCACTATAACAATCACTATCACAATCACTATCACAATCACTATCACAATCACTATCACAATCACTATCACAATCACTATCACTATCATCTTTTTAACAATAATTATCATCGTAATCACAATCATCATCATCACAATCCCCATCCTCGTCATCACAATCATTATCATCGTAATCTCAATCATTTTTATCTAAATCACAATCATCATGATCACAATCGCCATCACTATCACAACCACAATCATTATCACCATCACTATCACTATCACTATCAATGTCACTATCACTATCACTATCACTATCACTATCACAATCACTATCACAATCACTATCACAATCACTATCACTATCATCTTTTTAACAATAATTATCATCGTAATCACAATCATCATCATCGCAATCTCCATCCTCGTCATCACAATCATTATCATCGTAATCACAATCATTATCATCGTAATCTCAATCATTATCATCTTAATCATAATCATCATGATCACAATGACCATCATTATCACAACCACAATCATAATCACAGTCACCATTACTATTACAACCGCCATCACTATTACAATCACCATTACTATAACTGTCACAATCACGATCACCATGGCTATCACCATCACAATCACCGTCACTATCACAATCACAATCACCATCACCATCACCATCACAATCACAATCACAATAAAATCACTATCACAATCACCATCATCGTTATCACAATCATTATCATCGTAATCACAATCATTATCATCTTAATCATAATCATCATCATCACAATCAACATCATCATTATAGCAATCGACATCATCGTTATCACAATCATCACAATAAATCAACAATAACCCTGTATAGAAGTTGAATCCGCTATCTTCTGGATCTCAAAATAAATGCCATTTTCGACATCAGCACCCCTGATAATCTCGGTTTCGACACTCATATTGATTTTTAGACATTTCAACCCCATCGCACCCCAACAGGGAATAATGGTAATTCAGGTCCGCCACATAACGTTGTTTTTGTAATACACGCGACCCAATTCACCACACAAACAATACCTATGTTGAAATTCAGGCTTTGTTACCCCATTTCCCCCTTTAGGGGTTGAATTCTGAAAAAACCTGAAACACAAATGTTAACTCATTTATCGATAGGAGTACTCCTATTAAGTTTCGAATAAAGTAGTCTAACTAATCTTATTTCCCCATGTAATCTTTGGACCCCCTTTTCAACCCCTTAGGGGGTTCATTTTGAAAAATCCTTTCTTAATGCACCCCTAAATCCCATAAAGAACCTATGTGCCAAATTTGGAATCTCCAGACTCAGTGGTTTGGGCTGTGCATTGATTTTTATACTTTGCCACCCCATTTTCCCCTCTTAGGGGTTGAATTCTGAAAAAACCTGAAACCTGTTTCTACTCATTTATCAATAGGAGCACTCGTGTGAAGTTTCGAATAAAATAGACTAACTAATCTTGTTTCCCCATACAAACTTTGGAGCCCCGTTCAACCCCCCTAGGGGATGAATTTTGCAAAATCCTTTCTTAGTGCACCCCTAGACCACATAATGAACCAATGTGCCAAATTCGGAATCTCTAGACTCAGCGGTTTGGGCTGTGCATTGATTTTTAGACTTTGTCACCCCTTTTCTCCCCCTTAGGGGTTGAATTCTGAAAAATCCTGAAACCTGTTTCTACTCATTTATCAATAGGAGCACTCCTGTAAAGTTTCGAATAAAATAGACTAACTAATCTTGTTTCCCAATACAAACTTTGGAGCCCCGTTTAACCCCCTTAGGGGGTGAATTTTGAAAAATCCTTTCTTAGTGCACCCCTAGACCACATAAGGAACCTACTTGCCAAATTTGGAATCTGTAGACCCAGCGGTTTGGGCTGTGCGTTGATAGATGAGTCAGTCAGTCAGTCAGTCAGTCAGTCAGTCAGTCAGTCAGTTTCTTCTTTTATATATTTAGATTAAACTAACAACATTATTAAAATATTACATTATTTAAAAACACATAGACATAACATAAACATAGTACATAAAATAAAAATAAAATAATAATAAAATAAATAACACTTGTGTACTTCTGGACACGGCACGTATCGTTAGGAGGTTCCTCTCTCAAGAGCCCTGACCACCGGCAGCTCGGACCCTGTTCCCAGCGCTGGTGGGCTACTGTTTTTTATATTTTTAAATGTTTTTTTATGTAGTTTTTTAAAGAAATATTTAAAAATGGTAAAAATATGTATTTAAATGAATAAATGAATAATAAATAATAATAATATGTATATAATATTGAATCTTTTCATAAAATGTGAAGTATTTTTTGAACTTTACTTGACACTGAAAAAAGAAAATTGACATTGTCAATTAATTTTCTTTGCGTATTATTAGACTCTACACTGTGAACCAACAGAACGCATCTTTCCCAGTCGTGCGCAGTGTGGACGACGGGGTGTAGACGAACGGGAACAACCCACTTTGAGCTACCTACTTCATTATCGGGTTTATAACTCATTTTTCATTATCGGGTTGCAGGATCCGACGACTATTGAAAGGAAGGTTGCTCATTTAGAGTCATGTTTACCTAATGTAGCAAAAAATGAAATTCAGGTACGATTTGACAATATTGCAAACAGCAGATTATAGCCAACCCTTCACTTCATATTCCAAGTACCTTTGAAAATATGGTAAAAGGCATTGAACACGATACTTTGGATATGATAGCTGCCGTACCGGAGTTTCGAAATGTCAAATCAACTTTATATAACTGCAGGAATAAAGTGGCCGGAACAAAAAAAATGTTTTTCAATAATACCGAAGAGGTGGAAGTACCACCCGTATTTAAACATTTTTTGGTCGCTGATTATTATTATAACGGAGATCGCATTTTGATCTTTGGTAGTGAGTGGTCCAAACAGTTGTTGGCCACTTCAAAATGTATTTTTTTGGATGGCACTTTCGCAGTTTGTCCCAAACCTTTCACTCAATTAATAACTATACACTGCGACACAGGGAGCACAATCCAGTATACCAATATTTTCCCCGTACTGTACGCTCTGCTGCCAAACAAGAAATCTGAAACATACGAAGCTATGTTTCAACTGATTAAATCTGCACTAAAGCTTAACAGCAGTACTGAATGGGACCCGGCGTACATTATGATTGATTTTGAGGCGGCAATTGCGAAGGCCTTGACGTCAATATTTCCAAAAGTACAACAAGGGGGCTGCTTCTATCATTTTCACAAGGCAATATGGAGAAAAGGAAAAGAGTTAAAGTTGACAAAACAGCATCGTTACCTTTGTTGCCTATTGAGAAAATAGATGAAGGATGGGCATACATTGAGTCTCAAATTTTGGAAGAGTTTAAAATGGATAAATTTATAAATTATATCAAAAAATTTTGGCTGAAAAATGAACAATTCCGGAAACAGTGGTGTGTTTTTGGACGAAAACACAGGACAAATAATTTTGCTGAATCATGGCATTTCAAAATTAATGAAAAAACTAATAGAAAATTGAGTTTATACGGATTGCTAATAATACTACATAAGCACTCCATTGTTCAAAAAAACCGCTTTAGAGCTATTATAAATGATTTGAAAGCACCTAAACCCCGAGACCAGGCATATGTGCTACGTGATATTGTTATCCAAAATGCACAACTACAACTTGTTACGGCGGAAATTACAGTAGATGCTTTCTTAGATATGGTTAGGTAATCCGGTCTAGTGCCAGTGTCGCTGCAGCAGCGATTGTTGCGGGTATTTTAAAATTATACGGCACTAAACGGGATACATTCTACTGTAGAAACTATGGTTTCTTTTTGTTGCCTGTTTTAGTGTCCTACTGCTGGGCAAGGCCTACCCTTTGTCCTTCCAAATCTTTAGTGGAGTATAATTTTATATTTTAAGTTGACTTAAATGAAGTTATTTTTTTAACAATAAGTAATATATTATAGGTTTTTTTGTATTAAAACATTGTTTTCGCGATTTTCATTTGTTTTTTTTTTTAATATTTTTTATCACAAGTAAGTCAGGAACCCCACCCCTCATTAATCATATAAAGAAACCCTTGAAAACTTATCCCTACTGGTAGCGATAAATGGAAAAAAAAAATCCAACTATCCCCACCAGTGCGGGTCAGTAGGGATATATGGAGTAGACAATTCCATATATCCCAACCGGTAGCAATAGTTGGAAAAAAAATCCAAGTATCCCTACCAGGGGGGATACGTCAGTAGGGATATATGGAACGGGGGGAAATTAGAAGCTTCTAATCACACTGTTCTAAATATAGTTACTAAATCAGTTGCCTGCTGAAATGCAACAAAGGCGGACGTTTTACTACTCTAAATAAAATGGCTCCAGTGCTGTCTAAAAATCAAAAAATTGACCTCGCCGTGGCTGTGGTCGTTGGGTCCATCAAAAAAAAGAAAAAAAAGAAAGACGTGGGTCAAGGAATATTTATTAATGCGCGACAAGTTATCAAACATGAATATAATGAGTGTTTTAGAACCGGCAGACTTCAGAAATTATTATTATATTATAATATATTATTATTATATTATTCATGTAATTTTTATTATTTTTGTTCCATAGATATGTCATGTCTTTATAAAGTTGGACTATATGGCCTAAAACTTCTTTTTCTTTCGTCGCCAGTCTCGAACACTCGCACTTTCTCACAACAAGCGACACATCCACACGCGGAAAGTGCTGCACACCGACCATAAACTATATACTATAAACACCGACTGAAGCGACTAAACGCGATCGCACCTTCCTTAATTCGATTCTAAATAGGTTTCTAAATGATTTAGTGAATCAGTAGCCGTACTTTTTCCTAAATTTAGAAACCTACCTTCCTAAATGCGATTGTACTTGACTAAATTAAGTAACGGCTGAATTAAGACGACAAATTCAGTGAAGTGTAATAAGTGCTTTAAGGCCAGACACAAAGACAAGCTGCGCATCTTAGCCAGTAAAACAAAGCTTTTGCACCAAAGCATCTTTTGTATGGGCCCACGTATACCTTTAATAATCTTCCACCATTTCTCAGAACTATGAGCGATATAAATACCTTAAAAAAAAACTACACGAATTATTGATAAGTAAATGTTATTACTCTAAATGAGAATTTCTAGATGACAAATACATTGAAGCAAATCCATTAAATGAATAATTTGTTAATCTGACATAAGTATTTTATAATTTTGATAATTTAATCATAATGTATTTGCATGACAAATTGGATGTATTGTATTTTGATTGTATTGTTATAATATTATAATCTAAGTTTAATTTAATTATTTTTAGTATTGTATTTTTTACCGAACTTGTGACATGAATTTTGTATGCCTCAATGGCGGGACATAGCAGACACCTGTATTTAACACAACATCTTATGAACCTATGATCCACAATAAACTATTTGAATTTGAATTTGACGTTTTAGCAAAAGTTGTTCAATCTTATGAGCACTCTCTGTTGACTTATAAAAATCGAAGATCTGGAACACCTGTTGTGGAACTCTGAGAGCCCAGCTACACCATAACACATATAGGAATGACGTCTTAGCAAAAGTTGTTCGGTCTGATGGGCATTTTCTGTTGACTTATAAAAATCGAAGATCAGAAACATCTTATGTGGAAATCAAAGCTATCACTAATTTCAATGTATAATTATTATAAAATCACTGAGAGTACCTCCACGCGGTAAAGGTGGTAACAGTTTAGGACTGATTTTCGATGACGATATGGTATATCGTTGAAAATTTGACTCTACTGGCCAAAACTCCCTTTTATTTTTTATTTTTTTATCGAATAAATATGCCTTCCGGCTTATGTTATTTGAGTGTTTAATTTCCTTTTCCATTTATCTTCGTGACACAATAGCCTACCCGGTAACGCAGCGGAGCAGTCACTCAGAGGTCAAATCTTTCCCAATGTTCCAAAGGAGCTAAAAGATTGAGGATCATAAGTCATAAGTCATAAGTCATGTATTCATTTGTATAACATAGGTACAATATTAATGGTATCAAGGTAATAAGGAGTGCGCTATGTTATGCCAGAGAGCGTACAAATGTAAAAATTTAAAACAATTATAAAGAATCGCATACTAAAAACAATAAAATCAAAATAAAAAAATCTAAATAATACCAAAATAAAAATGTCAATAAAATGTCAAGACAGACTGAATACAATGTCTCTCAATACTAATGTCAATATACAATACTAATGTCAATATACAATACTAATGCCAATATACAATACTAATGTAAATATACAAATACTAATGTCAACAATTACAATACAAATTTGTTAACAAGGACATACAATACACGTGTAGCATGTCAAGTTTCCATTGTTACATTTTAATCTGATAAGAACTCCGAAATACTGTAATATGCTTTGTTCACCAGTAAGGCTTTTAGCCGTTTCTTAAATAAGCTTACATTCAATAAGAAGAAAAAAAAAGAAGATTTCATTTATTAAGATCCCAAGAATCTACCGAAGAGCGTCAGGAGAGACTTGATGCTGTTCGAGAACATCAGGCTTCAACTCGCTCCGTGGAAACCTCTTCGGATCGCGAAGCACGCCTGCGTTCTTAGCGTATTTACGCATCTACATCCAGGTCTCTAGAGACCAGTGAAGAATATGATGCGCGACTGACCGCTGATCGTGAACGTCACGCATTGTCTCGCGAGTCGGAGACGTTCACAGATAGAGAATTGCGCTTGAGTTCCAAGCGTATCTACGCATCGACTTCCAGATCGTCCCCGGGCTCTTAGAATTCGACATCAGACGTTTCAGATCTTCGATTTTGACGACCCCGTTGTCGCTGGCATAACAGGATCCGCGTACGAAGTCGCGGGCAGAAGCTAGTTAATAATAAATTCTCTTATCTCGTCCCCTTGACTAATTATTTTAACCGTACTCTGCTCCAGACTGAAAGTTAGGAAGGTGAGTGCTCAGTGTGACCTTACAGTTTTCTGGCTCCTATACCAGGAAAATGTAACGTTACAACGGTCACCCTCACCACGTACTCAGCACATCATTCCCCCCCCCCCCCCCCCCACACACACACATATTTTCCTTCTTTTATTTAAGAGGAGGTCCTCTAAGTGGAGAATAAACGATTCAGATGAATAGGTTTATCATCTAAAAATAGTGTTCAGTGATCAAAGTTTTATTTCACATAAGCCTAGATGGGTACTAATAAAACGTCGAAAAAGGTGCACGGTTCGGGTTGGTCGTTTCCATGGAGAAGAACCGCCAAGAAACTCCATGTTTACTCTTATAACACAAGTACAGTTTCTACATAAGTAGGCATTGTGATCGTGATTTTCTTCATCTAATCGTTATTCCTAGAAGTAGATCACAATCACAGAGACTATTTCGTAAGTTTTCAATATTGAAGCAACAATGCAACAGTTTCGGCTTTGTACAGGTTAGATCAATTTGGTTACAGACAACTTCGTTGGCCCTAACAGCGGTCGGGTGTATAAGCATTAAAGCCCGCCGCCTCCTATTTGCATACAAATTGCATTGCATTGCATAGAGCCATGGAGCCGCAAGCCCGGGATATCCGAAATATTGCAGGTAGGTACACCCACAATCGTAACAACTTCCGATTTGTCAGGAGCGCTCTTTTAAAGCGACTCTTTTAATAGCATCACCCAACTCCCAGTTTGTTTAGTGTACCTGTCGTGTATGAATACAAGATAGGATTAAAATTGTACGTATACGCGAAAATATTGACCCTGTAAAGCCTAAATACATGATATTAATGAAAGTACAAACGGTCACCAACATCGCGGTCTAAACAACTCGTCAACGACACAGATATTCAAACCAAGTACCAGCCATATGGAATAGGGACGTGTAACACCAAATTACTGTTCATCTCCCGTCTATCCTGTCTGCCCTACCTCTAGAGTGTAATTTAGAATCGCCTAGGCGCGGAAAGGCGAGGTGGCTAGCGAGTTGAGGAGCAGGTGGTTGTAACACTCTCGCCGCTGCCTGTGGTTCGCCGGCCAGCAAGCCGAAGCTGGGGTGGTGAGCGTTAAACACATCTGCGACGACAAGCTCGCGTGGGACCGCCGGAGCCCTGCAGCGCCGGAGTCGTGATAGAAACCATGCCTGCTGTATGTTGCTTGCTCGCTTGAATGCGGCATGATTGCTGCATGCTTGCGAAATGCTTTATGAATGCTTGCTGCATGTAAGTATGGTGTATGTTTGTTTGCATATTTGCATGCTTCTTACAGGAAAATTAAATTCACAAAATGTTCATAATCAACTGATTTATAATTATTGACGCTTTGATTGATTGATTTTCTGCCTTTTAGTGACTATCGATGTTGCGACCTTTTTTATATTCATCTATGGTTTTGTACTCGTTTAACATTTTGATTTAAAAATAAATCAGTTGTGTCAGTGACTCGTAATTTTATTGATGTTTTTAATACAGTCCACAATTTTTCCTACATTTTTTGGTCCTTTCTCGCCATAAAATGAACACGAGGTCCAAAACGAAATCATTGGCACAGCTCCGGGATACTAGCGAAATGCATTCGGAATCGGAAACGCCCGTCGCGGGTGGGCTCGGTCGGTCCCCTGAATTGGACCCCTTTTCGACCGAAGCCACAAGTACACCCGCGGCAGTCGATTCGGTCTCCGTAACGTCTCGCCAGAATCCCACTATTAGCTCTGAACTTGCTAAATCAAATTCTAGATCTGGTGTGTCAGGTTCCTTACGGTCATCAGCCACTATCATTAAGGCACGTAAGTTGACTGCAGAGGCACTTTTGGCCAGAAAATCTTTAGAAAGAGAACAGGATCTCCAGCTGCGTGAGCAGCAGCTCGCCGAACAGCAGCTAGCTCGCGATCGTAAGCTCCTCCAACAAGTTACCAGAGTGGAAGAGCTCGAGCTGTTGGCGAACCTGGCCTCGCAGGAGGCTAAAGAAAATTCATTTCATTCGGTGAGTCAATCTCGTACAAAATCATGGGTAGACGACATTCAATCATTTCCACAGAATGACCCAAAGCAAAAAGACATGTTGACGTCCCATGATCACCCTATTTTAACTCATTCCGAAAATCATCACTTAGAGCCGAACTTTTGTCTAACAACCAGACCCGTTATAGCTAGCCAAAATAATTCAAACAGGTTTGCATATAAGTATGTCGAATTAATGCCGTTTAGCGGTAGGGCCACCGAGTGGTTGATGTTTAAACGTACATAATTATAATGACACTAAACATTTGTTTAAACCTACAGAAAATCTCGCTCGCTTACGCTGCGCGCTACGTGGGCGTGCACTAGAGAGCGTGTCTGCATTACTGTACACTGCCGAACACCCTGAAGCAGTGATGGACATGCTGGAGCGGACGTTCGCGCTACCCGAGACTATAGTACACGAGATTTCCCTCGTCTGGAATTTGCCCAAGATAAGCCATGACCAAAGAGAGCTTAATTCTTTTGCATGTAGGTTGCGTAACTGCATAGCGGTCATTAATAGTTTGCACCAAAAAGAATATTTGTATTCTATTGAAATATTCCATACTGTACTTAGCAAATTAACTCCAATATTGTACAGTCAGTGGAAAGATTTTGCTTACCGTAGCGACCAATCTGTACCGAAACTACAAGTGTTGTCAACATTTCTTGATATTGAGGCCGATAAACAGAATAGGTTCGGTTTAGTTCTGGATTACTCCAAACGTCCTAATGCTCACCAAGGCGGCAGCGATTTTGTTCGACGTGAAAGCATGCACGTTACGTCAACTAGTAGCAATAGTACAGGGATTTGTCGATACTGTAAAAATAAGCACGAATTGAGCGAATGTAGCGATTTTAAGGCTCTACCTTTAGATGATAAGTGGCGTTGGCTGAGAGATGTCAGGATTTGTTACAAGTGTCTTAAATCCAAGGCTCATCGGTGGAAGACCTGCAGGATCAATCGATGTGGCGTCGACGGCTGCGAACGCTTTCATAATCCGCTTTTGCATTCAACGCCGCTTATGCATGCGACCCACACTGTCAATGATTCACAATGTATTTCGCCTGATGCTGACGATAAGGCTCGAGTCGTAACCATTTCCAATACTACTGAATCTGTTCTATTTGGTAAAAATATATCTCAATCCCGTGTGTTTCTTAAAATCGTGCCTGTTGAAGTAACCGGCCCTAGTGGTAGATATGACACGTACGCATTACTGGATGACGGTTCCACGGTAACCTTGATTGACTCAGAGGTGGCACATTGTATCGGTGCGACAGGACCTGTGGAATCAATCAAGGTCGACGGTGTAGCTGGAATGTCAACACACAAACCTATCCAAAAGGTTAGCTTTTCTATTAAGGGTAAAAATTGTAGTGATGAATTCTCTATCACTAACGCTAAGGCTATGGACACACTAACCTTGTTCACGCAAACTATTACCCAAGACGATATCAATCAGTGTTCTCATTTAATAGATTTAATTGATCAGCTCACACTCGTAGATGCGGCACCCAAAATTCTTCTTGGTGCTGACCATTGGTATTTGACAGTTAGTCGTGATTTAAGAGAGGGTTCTAAAAATCAACCTGTAGCATCCCGCACTGCTTTAGGATGGGTATTGCATGGAAAATGTGGTAGGTGGACCAAGCCTCTCCATTTCGTGAACCATGTTTGTCTGGATGACAACAACGATTTCCATTTAGATAGTCTTATCAAAGACTACTTTCGTCTTGTTGCCATAGGAATCTCAAACTTAGAAATTTCGTGTTCCAAGCAGGATCAGTATGCTCTAGAAATATTAGAATCTACAGCCAGGCGTTTGCCATCTGGTAGATTCGAAGTTGGACTATTGTGGCGTAACGATATTCAAGATGTACCTGATAGCTACCCTCAAGCGCTGTTAAGATTTTTAGGTTTAGAAAAACTTATGGAACGCGATGACAATTTTAAAAAGGGTTACTGCACTTTCATTAATAATATGTTAGAAAAAGGATATGCTGAAGAGTGCTCCAAGGACACGCACCACAACGCAATTAATTCATTAAATCATAATATCAATAAAATTCGTTGGTATTTACCACATTTTTCGGTTGTACATCCTCAGAAAAAGAAATTGCGAGTTGTCCATGATGCAGCTGCAAGAACCTCTGGGGTTAGCCTTAATTCCCTTCTTCTTCCGGGACCTACCATGCTGCAATCCCTTCTCCATATTTTGTGGCGATTTCGCGAAGGTCGTGTTGCTTTGACGGCTGACATAAAGGAGATGTTTCCTCAGATCAAAATGAGAGAACATGACCGAGATGCTTTGCGTTTTTTATGGAGAGAGGATCGTAGTAGCGAATTGAAAGAATATAGAATGACTTCTGTAGTTTTTGGTACCGTATGTAGCCCGTGCACGGCTCTTTATGTTAAGAATCGCAACGCACAAGAACTACAGACGTTGTACCCTGCGGCAGCAAAAGCTATTATTAATGATCATTACATGGACGACTTTTTAGGCAGTATGGATGACGCACAGGAGGCTTCGCAGCTTGCAGCTGACATCATCACAGTTCACAGGTCAGCAGGAATGGAGATGCGTGGTTGGGTTTCAAATGAGCCCGCCGCACTCACTGGCGTTCCTGAGGACCTGCGTGCTGCAACTCAAAGAAATATTAACGTGGGGTCCGAGGACATCGTTCGAACGCTAGGGCTTATTTGGCATCCTCAGAGTGACACCTTCAGTTTTCGGAACGGATCCCAAATCGATAACAATGATAAATTAACTAAACGAAAAGTTCTACCTTATTTAATGTGTGTTTACGACCCCCTTGGTCTCTTTACTCCTTTTGTAATTCAAGGACGTATATTATTTCAACAAACATGGAGAACAGGTAATGACTGGGATACCGAGTTGCAATCAGACATTGTCCAGAAATGGCTTTTTTGGTCGCGGCAGCTAGTCAATATTTCGAAAATCAAAATTCCTAGATGGCATAGATGTGGTTTCAAAGATAAAACAATTATCGACAGGCAGCTTCATGTGCTTGCTGATGCAAGTGAGCAAGCGTATTCCTGTGTCGCATACTGGCGTTTCACTTTCTTAGACGGTTCGGTGAAGCGGTCACTCATTGGTGGGAAGGCGCGCTTAGCCCCTCTAAAGCCCACATCTATACCACGTTTGGAACTGCAAGCAGCTCTGATTGCTGCTCGTTTTGCTAATACAGTCATTACCGGTCACAACGTAAAAGTTGACCATGTATATTTTTGGTCGGATTCAACTACCGTTTTGAGTTGGATCCGAAGCGATGCTCGATGTTTCAAACCATTTGTAGCTAACCGTGTCGGTGAGATTACTGAGTCAACGAATGTAAATAGTTGGAAGTTTGTGCCCGGTAGTTTGAATGTAGCAGATGATGCGACAAGGTTAAAAGACCGTGACACTGACTTAAACAGTTGGCTATCTGGACCAGAGTATCTCTTACACCCACAGTCTGAATGGCCTAAACCACCATCATCTTTTGATACCTCAATTGGTTCAGAGGAACTAAAACCCTCTAAAGCAATTGTTGGTCTCACAAGTTGTGATGAGATTCTTTCGCCGGTAATCCCAAATCCCTTACACTTCAGTAAGTGGAATCGATTGGTGCGTGCTACCGCGCGCGTTTACCAATGCGCGTATATATTTCGGTCTCTTTTGACACGATTTAAAGGTCAAAATTCTAAATTAAACAGCACTAATGCTTCTTCTTCCAAGCTTTCAACCTTGAGTGGTGAAGATATTCAGAAGGCAGAAAACGCCATTTTAAAGAAGACACAGATGGACAGTTTTGGCCCAGAATTGACCGTGTTGCACGACCCCAAACAATCTAAGATACCTAAAACGAGCAAGCTGCACTCCCTGGCTCTGGTACTAGACGAAGAAGGCTTACTTAGACTGGATAGCCGGGTAAAATATATGAAGAATATGGACTACAACACGTCTCCGATTATACTTGATGGTCGTCATCCAGCTGTTCGCCTCCTTATTCAGTTCTACTACCTTAAAGCTGCTCACGCCTTCAACGAACTAGTCTGCAATGAGCTAAAACAACGTTATTGGATTTTGAGATGGCGTAGTGAAGTCCGGAAAATATCAAGAAATTGCGCATTTTGCTTGAAACGAAAGGCAACACCTCAAACGCCAGCTACAGGCGATTTGCCTGATGTCAGACTTGATTGTTACCATCGTCCATTCACCAACGTTGGTTTAGACTACTTTGGCCCTGTGGATGTGTCTATTGGTCGTCGTAGAGAGAAGAGATGGGTGGCACTATTTACATGTTTGACAACGCGAGCAGTGCACCTAGAGATTGTAGCAAGCCTTTCTGCCGACTCAGCCATCTCCTGCTTACGCCGTTTTATAGCCCGTCGTGGTGTTCCACGAAAAATCTTGTCAGATAACGGCACCGCTTTTATTGGGGCAAACCATCAATTAACTGATTTTTTCTGCGACGCTGTGCAAGATTTTGTTGCCAATAATCAAATTAAATGGAGTTTTATTCCACCTGCGTCGCCCTTTATGGGTGGATGTTGGGAGAGGCTCATACGCTCTGTGAAGACAGCCCTTCAGGTGACTTTAAGAGAAAAAGCCCCACGAGAAGAACTGCTACACACGCTTCTATTAGAAGCTGAAGCAATTGTTATTTCGAGGCCTTTGACATATGTTGCAGCTAATAATGAATATCAAAGCCTCACACCTTTTCATTTTTCATCTCATCAAATCAGCAGTTACCTACCCGTCTTGACGATGCAGTGTTCTCACTAAGAAAAGAGTGGAAAAAGGCTCTTCGCCTCTCTGAGATTTTTTGGTGCAGGTGGCTCAAGGAGTATTTACCTCTCCTCAAGACAAAGAAGCAGCAAGGAGGTGGATATCGTAATTTGACTGTTGATGACGTTGTCCTGGTCGTGGATCCTGACCTACCCCGAGGAGTGTGGCCTATGGGGCGCGTGTCGAAAGTATACCCAGGTAAAGATGGGGTTGTGCGCGTGGCTGACGTGGTCACGAAAGGCGGTACGCTTAAAAGGCCAACCAGAAAGTTAGCCGTACTACAGGACTCCAGTAGTTAGCTGTGTAGCATCGCTACACGGGGGGGATGATGTTGCGACCTTTTTTATATTCATCTATGGTTTTGTACTCGTTTAACATTTTGATTTAAAAATAAATCAGTTGTGTCAGTGACTCGTAATTTTATTGATGCTTTTTAATACAGTCCACAATTTTTCCTACAATCGATATGAAATGTAAGCCAAAGGAAGATTCTAACTGTGAACTTTCTACGATATGAAGGTTCTACTTTTTAATTCTAAAAAGTATATTTCATCAGAGCAATAATGTTTATAAATGTGTTGTGTTGAGAGAAATTCCTAGCAAAAGCTTAGTTGTACTTTGTTTTAAAAATATTAATAGGATCAAAACATTAAATAAGTATCATTATAAAATATTTAGAGATTTCAATTTTATGGCATTTTATATTAAGTGATATAAAGTTCGGGTTACTTATCATTCGGACAAATGATGATTAAGTTGAGGACAAAAAAATATAGCACTTTAGATTATGGATAAAAAGTTAGGAAACACGATAGAGAACCACAAATATGTCCCGGTCGGCTTTTCAGTATTTACGTAGCTGGGCTGACTGCCCTGAGAAATAACCTGAATGAGACATTCAGCCCACTACAAATGTTACGTTAAATATTCATATTACACCTAAAAAAAAAAAGTAAACAATTTATCTACATATAGTAAAGTAACCAGACGAAGGGTAACACCGATTTTGTTTTTTTTTTGGGCCTATACTACCTCAAATGGCTTAGCATGATCCTCCGTTACGCCTCAAATACTGCAGCATTAATTTTGAAATAAATATATGGTAAAGTTGAGGATTAATGTTAGGTCTTGTGTTTGGCGAAAACACGATTTAATAAAAAAAAATCGATAGAAAAAAATCCCAAAGTTACCTCCAAATCGAACAATAAACCGCTGGTATTCTAAAAGTACTTCAAATTAGATCATGAAACTTTGCATACTAACTGAACTAACTATAAAGCAGGTCTTATGTTTTTTCCAAAAGACGAAAATTTGATTTTATAAAGAATGAAAACCACTCATTTTACACTATTCGGCCGCAGTGACTGACGTAACAACCGCTTTGTAGTGCAAACTGATTAGAACTTTATTCTAACAGTATTACAAACGAAGTTTGAACCACCACAAATAGAGTTGCTAATCTGAGGTAGTATAGGCTCCTAAGGTCAATGTCATTTGACAAAAAAATGCTTTTTTAACGTTTACATTAAAAAATACGGTTTCCGGTGGGAATATTATTATCTGCTTTATTATGTAAAATAAATAATATTGAGACAATGAACCTGTTTTAATGCTAGTTTTAAAGATTATGCTAATATCATAAATCCGGCTTTCGGTTGTTGACTTTCCCATAGATCGTTTCTAGAGTTCCGTAGCCAAATGGTTAAAAGAAAACCCTTATGATTCGCCCTGTTCATCTGTCTGTCTGACTGTTTTTTTCGTTCACCGGTCTGACTGCATATTCGTCCGTATATCACAGCCATTTTTAACCGACTTCCAAAAGGAGGAGGTTCTCAATTCGATTGGTATTTTTTTTTTATGTATGTACGCCGATTACGCTGAGATTAATTTATGATCCGATTTACGTGATTCTTCTTTAGTTTGATGCGGAATAGTTGTCGTTTGGTCCCATAAAAATTTAACGTAGTTTGTCCCAGTAGTTTTAATTTTATGAACCTTGTTTCTTCATTCGTGTGGTCTAATTTTAAGTATGGTCACCGATTTATCCCGCATTTGTGGAGCGATTCTCAAAATTCTCTTTTTATTTGAAAGAATATACTCCTGAGGTGGTTTTATTTAAATTTGAAGATCTGATGCTGATCTTCGGAGATATACAATTGAACTCTTCAAAAGTAGACGGTAAATGGGTTGTGATATTTTCTGCAATCGCTTGGATGTTTATTGTTTATACAACATCATGACGTAATATCACGCCTGTATGCTCTGAGGGGTACGCAGATGTGTACAATACACCCAGATTTCGACAGTTTAGGCAATGATATTTAATTAAACAGATATGTTATGAGCGCGCAATCGTGAAGACTCGAAAACGTGTCAATTGGCCTGTTTTTCCTTTATTCTGCGTCACTGCGTGTATGTGAGCTGGCTCTGCCCCGCGGCACACTTTTTTCGGTGGTTTTGTAGGTGTATAGCATATCTGTTTGTTAGAATATCATTGAGTTTAGGTATGTTAAGTTCCATTTATTGGGGATTAGCCTATTACCATGACATGTATTGTTAACAATGTAAAATGAATACATAGCAAATATTTGTACGATACTTATTACAACTAAAAATGTTTTTTTTTTTTGCAAAAACTAAAACCGACTTCAAAAAAAAGAAACAATAAAAAACACAAAAAGAGAAACACAAAAAACTGAAAAATAACTTTAGCTTCAGAAGCTGGTGACAAAAACACCAAATCAATCAAACAAACGTCAAGCTTCGAAGTCGGTAACCATTATTTGATTGATTTAGTGTTTTTGACACCCAACCAAAAGATAAAGTCGGGGTTTTTAAAATACTTTTTTTCTTAAGTCAATGGTTGGTGAGATACAAAGCTGAATTTTAAAGCTTCTAAAGCCTTAACATCTGTGTCGTGTGTGTGTGAGGAAAATTCTGAACAAATGTGTTTTTGTAGAACGGACTTGGTCCAGTAACCTTTCGCCATTTCATCCATCCTGAGTTGCACTGGTATGTTACGTCTCCGTCTACTTCGCCATCCCCTGGAGAAGCGACCCGAGGTACCGAAAATTAGAGCGGATCGGTAGAGGCGTTCCGGGAAGGGTTATAGGCATAGGTTATATTTTTATTACGATAGGTACTATAAATTTAGTTTTGCTGTAGAGTGTTTTAATTAAAAATGGAGCGTTAAATGTGGTGCGCTCAGATAAGGTAGGTGGACCATGGAAGACCACACTAACGAATAAACACAATTAATTCGTTTATTTACTGCCTAAATTAAGGAAACCAACTATTTAGTAATATTTTGTTTTATTGAAAAATTAAAATTCATTTAAATGATTTTTTTTTGTATCCTAGCTTTATTAACTATTAATTAAACTTAAGTTGTTTTAAGCTCTTCCAAATGGCCTTCCAAGAAACAGGGCTCCAAACAAGGCCAATATTATAAATCAGTCGTTCAACTTATAAATTTTAATAGAGTTGTAACAATTAATACATCGGCTTTTCCTAAAACTACCTACATAATAGTAATATGCTCTTTCATTTAAGCGAAACATTAAATGCTCAATATATTTTTATCATCTATAAAAAACTCAACGAGCATTACTTGAACACCATCGTCTATCATAGAATATATTGATGGAAATTATTTAAAAGTAGTAGTAATGAGTATTATATTGATATCAAATAACTTTGCCAATAACTTTGCTTTAACTTTTTATATACAGGTGTAAATAACCTCATCACGAAGCCGTCAACCAAGCATTCTGTACATCAAAATAAGTAACTTTACGCAAAAATTATTGCTGGGAAACGACTTTTTTTGGGGTAAAAAACATGTTTTGTGGTAGAACTCAATGTAAAGCACTCAAAACATTGTGCTGATGGATGGATCGAATAGTACGAGGGTAAAATCTTACATTAAAAACTTGTATTAAAACAAAACTTGTCAAAAAGTTGGAAATTGACCCCCAATATCTCCGTAACTAGAAGGTTCCCAGGTATGGCCAAAATTTCAATTTGAGTTAAAAAGTTATATACTTAACCCTTATAATAGAATATTATGAATATAAAACATTGTTTTAACTTTCACGGTATAACGTACTTATAACAAACCTAAGTTTTAGGTTTTCACGTGTTCATTTGTTCATGATTTGTAGATGTTATGATGTCACAATTTTTGATTGACCTTTTAAGGAACTACCGGCTTTCCTACAACACTACCAATATTTTAATTTAAATCGAGGCAAAAGCATAACTTTTTTTTTAGTACCATAAAACAATCTAACAACAATTCACAGTAAAAAAATATAAGAAAATAATTTTGCTACTGTTGCTAAAATGCGCTGCGCTGCGCTGTGCGCGCAAATTACAATTCTAACGTCGACGACCAAAGTCTACGAAGCGTGGGTTCGCAACTTCGCACTGCCAAAATAGCGGCGCGAGTGACTCGCCACCGTGTCTGTGGCCTTGAGAAAGAAATAAAAGTATTTATTGAACTTACACAGGACAGACCTAACAGAAACAAAAAGTACTTAAACAAGAGAAAAATAAAAAACAATAACCAACCAACAATAACCGATGAACCTTAGAAGACCTTCCTTTGATGGATCTTAGTGTGGGTAGAAGGAATATGTCCTTACATGTCAATAACTACGACTTTTTATTAGTTGGCCTTCAAAGGAGCGTGGCCTTCCATGGTCCACCCACCGTATACGGAAAAGAATTCCAAATGTGAATGTAGGGTATGTATTTTTAAGGACATGTTACAAACAGAAACCTTACATGCAATTATGCAGATAGAGTTTCTCGACAATACTTTTGTGTCCTTCATTGATTTTCAAAAGTATTGTCTCCACAAATGTAGGTAACAAACCTTGTCAGGATAATTTCACACTGTCTTGACATTATTTATAAATCATGAACTCACGAAAATTAAATACAACTACGCCATTAACATAAAAAATAAAACAATACTCTGAATAAGAAAATGAAAAACCAAAACTTTTATGACCTTTTTCAATACCACAAGTCATTCTAAAATCGACTTAATTCACACAATAGCAAAGTGGTTTTTGTTAAACTGGAATCACATATTTAAATCTTCTATCTATTCTATTATACATGTCGCCGCGAGGACACCTTTATGCTAAGCTTATTACATAATGTTATTGATTGTAACTAGTTAAATTATAATTTCTTATTCCATGAACGATAATAGGTGTGTCGACCAGGGTGGCGTACCTTATACTCAGAATATCCTCAAGATATTCGCTGAAGGTCATACAGGTCTACGCCCCGACCTCAGCACACCCCGACGACGAAGTGGAGACCATGTATGAGGATATATCTAAAGCCATGCATGGTTCCAAAACTCACTTCACAGTTGTCATGGGGGACTTCAACGCGAAACTGGGCAAACGAGACGGGGATGAGCTGCAGGTGGGGCAATTTGGAGTTGGACATCGGAATCGCCGGGGTCACCAACTGGCTAGTTTTATGGAGAAGGAGGGCCTCTATATGATGAACACCTTCTTCAGAAAGCGTGAGCACAGGAAGTGGACCTGGCAGAGCCCCGATGGTGCAACTAGAAATGAGATCGACTTCATCATGTCAAACAAGAAGCAAATGTTCAATGATGTCTCTGTGATCAATTCGCTGAAAACCGGGAGCGATCACCGCATGGTAAGAGGCACATTGAACATCAATATCAAGCTTGAAAGGTATCGACTGATGAAGTCTACGCTCCGTCCAGCACAGATCCAAATCCAAAACCCCGAGAGCTTTCAGCTTGAACTCCAGAACCGTTTCGAGTGCCTAGGAAGCTCAGTGGACGAATACAACGATGGGTTCGTGGAAACTGTCCATACGACGGGGTCTAAGTTCTTCAAGGCGCGTCGTACAGATCAGAACAAGAGGCTCTCCGATCACACTCTCAAGCTCATGAAGGAGCGGCGTGAGATGATCCTGCAGTCTTCAGACGAGGCGTGTAAATACCGGCAGCTCAATAGACGGATCTCTAAATCCTTGAAGAGCGACCTCCGCCGCTTTAATACCGAGCGTATTAAAGACGGGATTGAGCGGAATAAAGGCTCCAAGGTATTAGGTATTTGGTGTTATTAAGGTATTTGCAAGGGATCAGGCTATTAGGCAGAGCCAGCTCACGAAACTGAAGACCGACGATGGTAGGATCTTATCCGCCAAACCGGAGCTTCTGAGGGAGATCGAGAGCTTCTATGGACAGTTGTACACGTCAACCAGTAAACCCGTCGCAGATCTAGCCAACGACCCAAGAGCTAGACTGACCCGACACTATACCGAAGACATCCCGGACGTCAGCCTGTACGAGATTAGGATGGCTCTGAAGCAGCTCAAAAACAACAAGGCACCGGGTGATGACGGAATTACGGCCGAACTCCTGAAGGCGGGTGGAAAACCGGTACTTAAGGCCCTTCAGAAGCTGTTTAATTCCGTCATACTTGAGGGAAAAACGCCACAGGCATGGTGCAGGGGTGTGGTGGTGCTCTTCTTCAAAAAGGGTGACAATGCCCGGCTGAAGAATTATAGGCCCATCTCACTTCTAAGCCATGTCTACAAGTTGTTTTCTAGAGTCATCACGAATCGTCTCGCGCGCAGGTTTGACGATTTCCAGCCACTTGAACAAGCCGGTTTCCGAAAAGGCTTTAGCACCGTGGACCACATACATACGCTGCGGCAAGTTATACAGTGTAATGTGTATGTCTTTTACATGTTTTTTTACTTACATGTTTGGATATTATTAACCTGAAAATTTAAGCATTTGTCCTCCCTAGGTAGCTTCATGGTCATTTATTGGAGGCTTAGCAACGGCTTTGGCCTTTTTACCTTGTAATTCATGTTATTTAAGTTTTTATCTTTATTAAATCTTTGTTTACTTTTGTGATGTCAGTTAGTGGCAACCCTAGTTTTATTTTTAATTTATTGCTGGAGCTAGTTGTAGGTTGTATAGGTAAATCACATCGACCTCATTCGATTTTCTTTTTAATAATTTTCTAATTTTAAAATGTAAATTATCTGGAGTTGACAGGAGCCTGGTGGTGGAATGGGCAGTCTACGTTTAGAGCTGAGAGCACACCTGAGAAGCTCCATAAAGGTATATTTAAAGGGCAGTTCCCCTTATTCTTCTGTTTTAAGTCGGCCTCTCTCCGTGCCGCACCCTCACCTAGAACACCTGGAAACCTTGATGCTTGAGCTGCACAAGCCTGATGATGAAGATTTGATGCTCCTCGGCCCTCCTCCACGGTCGGAAGACAGATGTCCTCGGCCCTCCTCCTACGGCCTGAGGATTGACGGTCCTCGGCCGTCCACCACCGTCTGAAGACGGATGCCCTCGGCCCTTCTCTATGGCCTGAGAGTTGATGGTTCCTCGGTCCTCCTCCACAGTCTGAAGACGGACGTTCTTCAGTTATTTATTCCATTCTGCGTTCATCTTCAGTATTTTCCGCCAGCTTCACTGGCATTAGTGATTTAAGTAGCTCCAGTTTTTAGGTTAGGATCTTTGTTAATAAATTCTTATAACTCGTCCCCTTGTCTATTTCTTTTAATAGTGCTCCCCTCCAGACTGAAAGTTAGGTAAGTGAGTGCTCAGAGTGACCTTACAGTTTTGTGGATCCTATCCAGGAAAATGTAACGTTACAACAGAAGACCGAAGAGTATAACCTGCCTCTATGTTTAGCGTTTGTGGACTACGAGAAAGCCTTCGATTCGATCGAGACCTGGGCTGTACTGCAGTCTCTCCAACGGTGCCAAATCGATTATCGGTACATCGAGGTGTTGAAGTGTTTGTACAAAAACGCCACCATGTCAGTCCGTCTTCAGGACCAAGCCTCGAAACCTATCATCCTGCAGCGAGGTGTGAGACAGGGAGACGTCATATCTCCGAAACTGTTCACCGCTGCACTGGAGGATGTCTTCAAGGTTCTGGACTGGAGAGGGCTAGGCATCAACGTCAATGGCGAGTACATCACTCACCTTCGGTTTGCCGATGATATAGTGGTAATGGCTGAGACCATGGAGGACCTCAGTACAATGCTCGATGACCTCAGTAGAGCTTCCGGAAGAGTGGGTCTAAAAATGAACATGGACAAGACTAAGGTCATGTTGAATGCCCATGTCACACCCACTCCTATCAAGATCGGAGACTCTACTCTCGAAGTTGTAGACGATTATGTGTACCTGGGACAAACGGTCCAGTTAGGTAGGTCTAACTTCGAGAAAGAGGTCAATGGTCGAATCCGACTCGGTTGGGCAGCGTTCGGGAAATTGCGCGGTATCTTCTCGTCCAACCTACCGCAGTGTCTCAAGACGAAAGTCTATGACCAGTGTGTGTTGCCAGTGATTACATACGGGACCGAAACGTGGTCGCTCACAATGGGCCTCATCAGAAAGCTTAAAGTCACCCAAAGGGCAATGGAGAGGGCTATGCTCGGAGTTTACTTGCGCGATCGAATCAGAAATGAAGACATCTGCAAGAGAACAAAGGTTACCGACGCGGCGACGTAGCCCGAAGAATTGCCAAACTTAAGTGGCAGTGGGCAGGGCACATTGCTTGCAGAACGGATGGCCGATGGGGCCGAAAAGTTCTGGAGTAGCGACCGCGAACCGGAAGACGTTGCGTTGGAAGGCCTCCCACTAGGTGGACCGATGACCTGGTGAAGGTTGCAGGAATCCGCTGGATGCGAGTCCCGGGACCACGGGACCGGTCAATGTGGCGACACTTGGGGGAGGCCTATGTCCAGCAGTGGACGTCTTTCGGCTGAAATGATGATGATGATGAATGATGAACGATAATACTGCCATCTGTGAGATACTCTGGCAACTATTATAACACCTGTGAGTGCCATTGACTAATTTCGTTTGAGTATCAAGAGCAACAGCGCCATCTGTTGGCTTGTCTTAATCAGTATCACTTGAAAATCAATTATCAAACTAAACTCGATGTTCTAGCTAAAACTATCGCTATAATTAACATAAGAATATTTGTTTAACAACTTTAGGGTTTCATTCATATTAGCAATTAATAGTTAATCACTTGACATTATGTTTCTTTATGATACGGCGTTACCTGTCAGGGAAAATGGCACCGACTGTGATTTTACCATCAATACCTGAATGCTTAAATTAAGTACGAGAACTAAGTAAGTCTCAATAATAGATTCCCAACTATAAATTAATAAGACTATTTTACACAGTGATTTATTAGTAAAAAGCTTTTGTTTAACATAACTGTTGTACATCACCGGAAATGTTCCATGATAGCATAGATTAAAGACTAAAAAGTAATGAGACAACTAGTTTATTATTAATAATTTAAAACGTGTTCAAATTGGTGAATTATGTCATTATTTAATAGTAACAAAATTATTGTAAAGTGTTTCAGTATTATTTGTGAGGCTGATTTAATTTACTATTGTAATAAGTTGCTGAACGGATATTGTGGTACTTCCGCTCACGCAGGCAGAATGGACGCGTGAGCGACGAGCAGTCACGTTATCATGAGATTAGCAAAACAATTGAAATACTAAGTAATTATAAGTGTTTAGTGAAGTGAACGATTAGTTGTGAAAATGAGAGTGTGAGGAGTTTCTTCGTCCATTCTTCTCCTCAACCATAATACTCTGCGAATGGACGACTCAACTCTAGAAAGTTAATAAGTTTCTGTACCTAAATGGTTTAATAGAAATAAACGTTTGGAGTTTGAGTCAAGTGCTGTGTGTGATTTCAACTACCCAGTACCCACCTACCTATCTACCAACAATGAAGAATCGTATCGCAAGGCGATGTGATAGATGACTGAAAGACAATATGGTGACGGATGGCGCCAAATTTTGGGGACAGTGTTCCTCTAGGGTTTCCCTGCCGTGATATACATATAATAAATCTGTAGAAAAATATTTTTTGTACATTGAAAATATTTTTAAAAAAATTGCCAGGGTGTGAAAAGATAACCAACAGAACTCATTTCCAACATTTTTGGAATTTTTGTCTGTTTATCTGTTTCGATGATCAAGCATCACGTAAAATTTACGAAATCAATGTAGATACCTTTTATACCTAGGGATTGTGCGTATCTTGAGGTATTATTTAGTTTTTGTTTCATCGTAATCGGTTAATTCTATCAAAAGATATATGAATTTAAAGTGTTCAAGAAGAACTAATCAAGTGTAAGATGCAGCGACATCTATTGTACTAAAATGATACTAATGATGAAAAGGACAGTCTCGACAGAGATAACAACAAAATTGCTATTGCAACCGAATTTATTCGTTAGTAATTAGCAATCAAAAGTTAATGATTTTGTCGTTATCTTTGTCGAGACGGCGGCCCAGATAATAATCGACTGACCGGCTATATAAAAAGTTATTATAGCCTATGCTGCCTAAGGTACTCTAGATCAGTCTACTCTACATGATGCTGCTTTGAAAATTTACATAGCATGATTTCCTTGCATTATATTTTAACAGTTTAACATCTTGGTCGATAGATGGCGTTGTTCATTTCACTCCATTTTCTGAATAGAATGACCCTTGCCCGTGTTGCCTCAAGATTGTTTTTTTAACAGACGAAACAAAAAGAAGTAAGTTCTCAGTTCGACGCGTAATTTAGTAGAAATCGTCACGTAAGAAAATGCCGTATGCTGTTTGTGTGTAGTAGGAGGTACTTACTACACAAGAAGGGTATGGCGGGGCCGAGTGAGCGAGCGATGCGAACGAATAGACCCCGCCATACCCTTCGTGGTTAATAATAATAAGAAATATTATAATATATATATTTTTTTTTTCTTCATTGGTGTCGTTTTCGTGGTTTTTGGGGTCGCTGATAATGAAAATGAAGTCAAAATGAAAATCCAAAATAGCTCTGATAATTATAGTATAATAATAATAATATTATTATTATAATATAATATTATAATAATATTATTATTATAATATATTGCAGGGCAAGGAGCTTCACGGACGCTTTTATCGGGCCCTACATGGCCCCGATGTAGACTTCTTAGCGTCCGTATCCTGGCTGCGCTTTGGTGACCTGTTCGGGGAAACAGAAGATTTTATCTGTGCAATAATAATAATAATAATAATCATTTTATTATCGGGCTACTAAGGCCCATAGATAAAATACACAAAATAACATTTAATAACAATAAACTAATACATATTTAAAACCATGACAAACTAAAACTATACACGTAACGATGCCGGCGTCGTATTTCGCTGCGTGGTGTCGCGTAACCGTCCTCGGAAACGTCGATATAGGACACCCTTCGGCCAAAAGTCCTCCTTCATGCAGGTCTGCAGATGGTGGGTTGGAACTCGTACCACAAATGATTTAAAGTTGATGTTATGGCGCGATTCCAACCTTTCGACCCTCAGAGTCCAGTTAGTCTTCACTTTCAAATACTGCACCACTTCTTCAGTTGTAGTGGAGTGATGCAGACGTGAAATGTACAGCTGCGTCGTAGGCACAGCAGGACGCAGCAGCATGTTGGGTCCACTCGGTGCGGTACCGCACAAGTTACGAGAACAGGGCTTCTTCTTCTTCCTTTCTACTTTAGTGAAGCCCTCCTCATCAACTTGGCTCGTTCTTGGCACGGAGCTAAGGACCGCAGTCAGGGCAGGTTGAGCACCCTCTTTCCGTATTTCCCCTTTTCTGGTTTGTCGCTTAGGCTGCGACACATCAGATTTTCCGCTGGTGACGATAGCAGCATAGGGACGTTTTAGGTTGACGTACCTACGCGTGACGTATCCGCAGCCGGTGTTGTGGCGCGGGCGACGACGGTGGCGAGCGGCGCTTGCTCAGCGTTATCGGCAGCTGGTGACGCACTTGTGTTCGCCGACTCAAAACTGCCGATGGTTGCATTTTGCGCCCCTCGACGTGACCTTTGAGGCCTCAGGTGACCCAAATACCGAACCAACGTTGCGCAATAACGCTATTTCTGCACGTAGTTCGGTATTGGTTTTTTCTGATACCTCCATTCTGGACTGCATCTTGGTCATCTCCGCTTTCAAGGTAGTGATGTCCTTTAGCAGCCGTGTAACGTCGACGTGATCGAAAGTGACGGGAGGCAGTTTACTCAGCTCCTTCGCCACGAAATCTGGCACGTCGTCCGGGTCAGTCTTCTTCAACATATCGAGGATATCCTGAAGACTCTTCTCGGTTCCATCTCTGCGCCGAGAGGGCATCTGGTCCAGTTTTCCAAGAGACTGGAACAGTAACAGCTTTCCGCTGCTGATGTCGTCCTCCTTGAAGTTGGACCGGCATATCTGCAGGATGCTCACCTCGTCCATGTAATCGATGGCATGGACTAGGAATGCCAGCAATTCATTCACTATAAGTTTTTTGGAACTCATTGTGATTTCGAGCAGCGGCTACGGCCGCGCAACACGCGAATAAAATTCGTGCCGTGCACAGTGGAAACACGTCCGTGTTCGGGCGCGCATCGCACTACACTGATAATGGACGGATATAATGGACGAAGTTATGATGACGAATAACTACCGGAAATACATTGTGAAAGATGGCACGGTTGACATATGTCGGGCATGCCACCGTCCGGGAGAATCGATCCGACACATTATTTCTGGGTGTTCTAGTCTGGCTAACGGAGAGTATTTGCATAGACACAACCTTGTTGCCAGGATTATCCACCAGCAACTTGCTTTGAAATACAACCTTGTGGAATCAGAAGTGCCATACTATAAGTATGCGCCCGACCCAGTTCTCGACAATGGTCATATCACGTTGTATTGGATCGACCTATCACCACTGACAGGACTGTTGTTGCCAATAGGCCTGACATTGTGGTGATAGATCGATTGGAGCGTCGCACAATGATTGTTGATATAACGATCCCGCATGACGAGAACCTCGTGAAAGCAGAGAAACATAAACAATTCAAATATCTAGATCTGGCTCGCGAGGTTGTCGACATGTGGGACGTGGGTACAGCAGTCATTGTGCCGATAGTCGTGTCGGCCAATGGCTTAATAGCCAAGAGCCTCGACCAACATCTTAGGAGGCTCTCGCTTGGCAGCTGGATCAAGGGCTTGATTCAGAAAGCAGTACTTCTGGACACGGCACGTATTGTTAGGAGGTTCCTCTCTCAAGAGCCCTGACCACCGGCAGCTCGGACCCTGTTCCCAGCGCTGGTGGGCTACTGTTTTTTATATTTTTAAATGTTTTTTTATGTAGTTTTATTAAGAAATATTTAAAAATGTTAAAAATATGTGTTTAGATGAATAAATAGATAATATTATTAATACTATATATATCACGGCAGGGAAAGCCTAGAGTAACCATATTGTCTTTCTGTCATCTATCACATCGCCTTGCGATACGATTCTTCATTGTTGGTAGATAGGTAGGTGGGTACTGGGTAGTTGAAATCACACACAGCACTTGACTCAAACTCCAAACGTTTATTTCTATAAAAGTATTAAACCATTTATGTACAGAAACTTATTAACTTTCTAGAGTTGAGTCGTCCATTCGCAGAGTATTATGGTTGAGGAGAAGAATCGACGAAGAAACTCCTCACACTCTCATTTTCACAACAGCTAATCGTCAACTTTGCAATAGTACTCTTCACTATAAAAACAGTTACCTAATGTCCATTAAAATCTACAACCACATCCCGAAAGCTATAAGAGAGTCACCACTGCATTTCTTCAAAAAGAAGTTGAAATTGTGATTACTTCAAAAGGCTTTTTACTCAGTAAAAGAATTTCTTGAAGATGTTAAATATTTAAAATAGGTACCAGATATTATTATACAAGTTTTCATGATATTTTTTTATACTTATGGTTAATGTTGTGTTTTATATTACTTTTATTAGAATATAGAGTTTTACACGTTTTAGTTTTGTTTTTTGATTTTATATTTTATTCGAATGTAAGTAGGTAAGCTAAGATTAGATAAATGTGCGTAAAAAGTTAAAATGTAAAATTATTACACTTATGTGCTCTAAGTATTTTAGTGTTAAGTGTAACCATGTAAATATTCGTATGCCGCGTCTGGCGGCGGATATGTCCTGTCCTGCTATTTTTATTTAACAACTGTGTGCCTACCATATCCGACGAATAAATATCTTTGTCTTTGTCTTTGTCTTTGTCTTCACTTCAATAAACACTTATAATTACTTAGTATTTCAATTGTTTTGCTAATCTTATGATAACGTGACTGCTTGTCGCTCACGCGTCCATTCTGCCTGCGTGAGCGGAAGTCCCTCATTCAGTACAGTTTATTCATTACATAATAAATTCATTAAAACTTACAAACAATTCTAGAATAATTCACAATTAATCATTTTATTAATTAAACATTTCCAATATTCACAAATGCAAAGGTTTTATCTAGTTAAAGCTAATTAGTGGCTTCATTAATTTTACAACAATATTCGATCTTGCTTAAAACCATTTCCGGTAAATCAAAGGATTTAATACAGAGAACACCTAAAAAGTCTTTCACTAATAAATTGTTCTGTAAAATAATCTTGTTACTTTTTAGTTTGTAATTCAGTTAGATAATCTGATTTAGTTGTAGTTTCAAATAATTAATTGAGTTATTGATCGCTAACTTCCACTTGTAGTGTTGCCTCATAAACAATCTTGTGTCAAATGAACAATAATATTTACAAATCCAATGTCATAAAATACTTGCTTATCATAATTTTAACTATAGATCTAGCTAAAGACTTACTGAGAGTCTTTAGCTACTTTTGTTTAGTAAATTACTATTTGAAACCACGAACTATCTAAGTACTAGGTGAGCCAATAGATGGCGCTTAACTCATCTGTCAATTAATTAAGTTCCGGTAAAACCGGCCATCATTGCCCTTAGCGGATAAGTTTGCCCGAACACGAAAAATAACTAAAATAATGATTTGTAAATAATTGTATTTAGCTGACAACATTATCTAATTTTTAGGGTAAATTTAAACATTTTTCTGGCATAATTAAATATTAGCAACGGTGCTAACTTCACTCAGTTGTCAGCGAGACATGTTGAAAGGAGGACTAGTGTGAGGTGGTGCCAAAATCTTGAGTTATGTTTTTACTTACTGTCAGCGTACTACATCTCTCAGGTAAGTTATTTTAATATCAGAGTAATTATAAATATCGCGCTTCATTTTAATGCTACTTTGAGACCTTTACAACATAAAATCTTGAAGATAATGGAGTGGGCAATGATTCCCGAATTTGCGCGAACATAAGAGTGACAACATTGCCCACTACAAAAATAATGTTAGGGTTGGCACCCATCAGCACTCAGTTGACAAATATAAACTAGGTACCTACATTTAGTTTGTTTGGTTGCAGTATGGGAAAACCTACGAAAAGAAATCGCAGAGTCCTCGGGTCTCGGCCCTATAAAAATTATTCAGAAGAGATGTTACAGCTCGCGGTTGAAAATGTAAAAAAAAATAGGATGTCCTCGAGATCAGCAGAAAAAACTTTTGGTATACCTAGGCGAACGATCCTAAATAAGGTGAAAGAGTACCTAATAAAAGAGTTTATATTTGAACAGATTATTATTTATCACATTAATATGTATCAACCCTAATCCACTGTTTTACTATGTATGAAAAAGTCCCTGGTGTGTAGTGTAACATTGCCCACCTCAGTAAAATAAAAAGTAATATGTTTTTGACATATTGAACACGAAGGATGGCAACTTTGCATAATTCACTAAAACATACCCTATTACCCAAGCTTTAGAACTTATAATTTTAGAGAAATTAAGGTTGAGCAATGTTGGACGGTTGTGCGTATAATTTTGCCCGGCTATTTAGGCGCCTTTTTCTTGGATTCTGTTAAAGTTAGAAACACTTTATTTTGTGATTTTAGGCCTCTAGCAGTAATTGCTACCATGGTCGACTTTATTACGAGTTCTGGTGAATATTTTTTGCAAAATCTCAAAAATACGTGGAAATGCGGGCAATGATGGCCGGTTTCACGGTTCTATGTAATAATTGTACTGCCAAGCAGAGATGGCAGGTTCACCCGTTTTATCATGGAATAGAATTATGATAAGATAAGATAAGTCTTTATTTGCCTTAAACATGGTATAAAGTTGTTACAGTCAGATATTAATCTAAAGTCCGCATGTTTAGCTATACAGGATATTTGTATCAATTGCATGCAAAATAATAATAATAATATGAGAAGAATATGAGTGCTATTAATTTGATTAAATCTTAGCAGATAGAGCCTCTTGCGGCGACACGGCCATTCTGATCGGCGGTGCGCGCTCTGCACCTGCCGTCGCCGTCAGTATGAAGTTTCGTGGTTGTTATCTGAAATAGTGGAGATAAATTTTGTCGGCGATTATTGTTGCTTTTATTGTTATCCTACAATGTTCATTGAATTGTAGGATTTGGTAACAGAAAGTTTCAGTCAACATAGAAAGCTTTTAAAAGATCGGACATCTATTCAGTTTTAAATTAAATGCGTTTGTGTATCACCTAGACACATTGACACAGTCACAGAGTTAGGTCTGCTTTTATTTAATCTTTTAGTAGTGCTTACATTGAAGCTGGTATAAGCTGTTAGCTGAATAAAATGTTGTAGCCTGAATTATCCAATAACATTAAATGAATTAAGGTTATCGATATTGTTTAATCAGCTATTAGCTGAATAGAATATTGTTGCTTCAATTTTCCAACAATATTCATTGAATTGTTGTTTAGTATCAGTTAGTTTGCAAGCAGTTTTGCAACTTGAATTTGAATTCATTGATGTTAAATGGTCAGCTATTTGTTAAAAATAACATTGTCGCATAAGCTAAACAACATGTTCATAAAATTGTTAAGCTTAGTATGAATTAGGTTTTAGTTAACTTTGGAATCTTATTATAGATCTACTGTCTACTAGATTCGTCTTGAATAATATTATTGATTGCTTTAGATATTCCGTAATTTGTATTTGGTAAGTGTAGTGTAAGTAGCATGTTTTTATTTGTTCATTCTCACGGGAAGGTAATGCTCTGTGATAGACACAAAGTCTTGGATTTGACAGGATAAAAGGATAGGATCAGGAACACCGCTCTGTGATAGACACAAAGTCTTTGATTTGACAGGATTAAAGGGTAAGGAGTTTAGGACTATTGCTCCGTGACAGGCACGAAGTCTTTGATTTGACAGGATATAAGGAACCAGGCTCTGGGCGTTAGTACGCCGTGGACCCAGCAGGATAACATGAGAATATTGTTTATCAGTTGCCTCCACGGCTGCTGATAGGATCATTAGTAGTGTTCATTATCAGTGGCCTCCACGGCTGCTGATAGGATTGTTTGTAATTTGTTGTGTTCATTACCAAGTACCTCCACGGCACTGACAGTATTTGTTTGATTTGTTGTGAGTGTTTGTATTACTCATTGAGCTTGTTGTTTCCTCCACGGATACCAATAGCTTGTGAGTTTATTTTTTATTTTTATTTTATTAGTTACTGTTAGTACTAATATTTTGTTATTATTTTTGTAAATAGTTGCTTACAACTGGCAGGATTATAAACTCTAAAATAATTAATGTGGAAACATGATTCTCATTACACATGAGCATCATGTAGGTAGGTTGATTGGGCTATTGTATTAAGTCTTTTGTTGTAACACTGTAGGTATCAGTGGGGAAGTGTAAGAAGTAGTTTGAAAACTCCTCACCTTTTATGTTCGTTTATGATGTGACGACGCTGTAATGTAACAATCATCCCTGGTTGGCTGTTTTCATGCTGTTCCCCATTTTATAGCTTCATAGCTGGCAACACGGTTATCTGTTCACCAGGCTGCAGTCCTCGAAGTTGTTCATTTTTGAAATTGTTCATTGAGTCACATTTTTAAGTGACCTTGCTCCATTATCATTTGCTGGGGAAGCGGTTAATTCCACACTTGTTGTCATCACTATCTTGGAGTGACTGGGTGCATAGAGTTTTAGAAGAACTTGAGTCTTCTTTATAGTTGCTCTCAATTTTGTTTCAATTTCTTTGATAAAAGGTATCATTTCTTCTATGATAAGACAATTGCCTGGAACCTGAAATGTGAGAATTCATGCAGGTAAATAACATAACATCACGCATGTTGTCCCTGAAAGGTCCGGCAGAGGAATAACTAATAGTATGCCAAAATTTATTTTGAAGTCCCATGTAATAGGGGGCAAGCCTTATTGCCATCAACCAGGCACAAATCTGGACTCTGTGCCTGCTACAGAGAAATTCCTAATGGAAAAACCCAACAACACTTTGCCTGACCTGGGAATCGAACTCAGGGCCTTATGCTCAACTGTCACGCTTGCAGCCACTAGACCAACAAGGCAGTCAGTGCAAGTAAATATTAATAATAGTGTAATGTCTACACTAATAGTGAAGTGTGTAGGTGCATAACATCACACCTGCAATCCCTGAGGGGTTAGACAGAAGTGAAAATAATAAATCCACACTTTGCCTAAGCCTCTAGTTTAGCGATATGGCTATTTGCCATTCATATGATTGTCTGGCTTGCTACTGAGAAATTCCTGATGGAAAAACCCAATAACACTGCCAGGCCTGGGAATCGAATCCAGGTCCTCATGCTTTAATAACAGGGCTCATGACCACTGGACCAACAAAGCAGTCCGACTATTTTTTTTTTTTTAAATTAGTTGGAGTGATAAGTTTTATAGTCGGTAATAAGTTGTTTTGAAATAGTTATTTACTAAGATTAAGTTAATTAAACTAAGATGGGAAATTTAAACTGATCAGAACTACTTTATAAACACTACTAGCTGTTGCCCGCGGCTTCGCCCGCGTGAAGTTCGGTGACTGTCCCACTGAATCATACTAAAGGGATAAATAGTGTCCTACATGATAATCCAGGTTATAAACTATCTATGTGCCAAACTTCATAATCATCACAATTTATTATTATCATCACAATCACCATCACTATCACAACCACCATCATTATCACAAACCCCATCACTATCACAACTACCATCATTATCACAATAATAACCACAATCACCATCACGATCACCATCACTATCACAACCACCATCATTATCACAATCACCATCACTATCACAACCGCCATCATTATCACAATCACCATCACTATCACTATCACAATCACAATCACCATCACAATCCCCATCACCATTACTATCACAGTCACCATCATTATTACCAATTATCATCATTAACACAACCACCATAATTACCACAATCATTATCACAGTCACCATCACAATTACCATAACAATCACAATCACCATCACTATCACAATCACAATCACCATCACAATCCCCATCACTATCGCTATCACAATCACTATCACAATCCCCATGACCATCACAATCACCATCAAAATAACTATGACAATCACCATCACCGTTATCACAATAATTATCATCGTAATCACAGTCATTATCACACTCACCATCACTATCTCAATTACCATCACAATCACCATCACAATCTCCATCACAATCACCATCACAATCACCATCACAATCACCATCACAATCACCATCACAATCACAATCTGTTATTGTATAAGTCTGTTATCTGATCTCTTTTTAGCAAAGTAGCTTTAATATACTAAAAATGTTGTGTACACCTATAATTGGTACGTACATTAGAACCATAGCAAGTGTACTTTTATCTATAATGTTATATGTATGTACCGTTGGTGCACCTATTTTAAATAAATAAATAAATAAATAAATAAACAATCACCATTGCAATCACCATCGCAATCACTATCGCAATCACCATTAAAATCACCATCACAATCACCATCACAATCTCCATCACAATCACCATCACAATCACCATCACAATCACCATCACCATCACAATCACCATCACAATCACCATCACAATCACAATCACAATCACCATCACAATCACCATCGCAATCACCATCGCAATCACCATCGCAATCACCATCGCAATCACCATCAAAATCACCATCACAATCAGCATCACAATCACCATCACAATCACCATCACAATCACCATCACAATCACCATCACAATCACCATCACAATCACCATCACAATCACCATAACTATCACCATCACAATCACCATCACAATCACCATCACAATCACAATCACAATCACCATCACAATCACCATCACCATCACAATCACCATCACAATCACCATCACAATCACCATCACAATCACCATCACAATCACCATCACCATCACAATCACCATCACAATCACAATCACAATCACCATCATAATCACAACCACCATCACAATCACCACCACTCTCAGAATAACTATCACAACCATCATCACCATCACAATCACCATCACCATCATAATCACCATCGCTATCACCATCACAATCACCACCACTCTCAGAATAACTATCACAACCATCATCACCATCACAATCACCATCAAAATCAGTATCACAATCACCATCATCGTTATCACAATCATTATCATCATAATCACAATCGCTATCATCATTATCACAATCACTGTCATCGTAATCACAACCATTATCATCGTATTCACAATCATCATCATCACAATCTCCATCCTCGTCATCACAATCATTATAATCGTAATCACAATCATTATCATCGTAATCACAATCACTATCATCTTAATCACAATCATCATGATCACAATCGCCATCACTATCTCAACCACAATCATTATCACAATCACCATCATTATCACAACCACCAACACTATCACAATCAAAATCACAATCACCATCACCATCACCATCACAATCACCATCACCATCACAATCACCATCACAATCACCATCACAATCACTACCCTCGTTATCACAATCATTATCATAGTAATCACAATAATCTACATCATTATTACAATCACCATCACTGTCACAATCACAATCACCATCACCATCACTATCACCATCACAATCACTGCCACTTTCACAATCACCATCACAATCACCATCACCATCACAATCACCATCAAAATCACTATCACAATCACCATCATCGTTATCACAATCATTATCATCGTAATCACAATCATTATCATCTAAACACAATGATCATCATCACAATCTCCGTCCTCGTTATCACAACCATCGCTATCACCATCACAATCACCGACACTATCACAATCACCGTCACTGTCACAATCACCATTACAATTACAATCACTATCACAATCACCATCATCGTTATCACACTTATTATCATTGTAATCACAATCATTATCATCTGGATCTCAAAATTAATGCCATTTTCGTAATCAGCACCCCTGATAATCTCGGTATCGACACCCATATTGATTTTTAGACATTTCAACCCCATCGCACCCCAACAGGGAATGGTAGTATTTCAGGTCTGCCACATTAAATCTTAAAATCGTTGTTTTTGTAATACACCCGACCCAATTCACCATAAAAACAATACCTATGTTGAATTTCAGGCTTTGTTACCCCATTTCCCCCTTTAGGGGTTGAATTCTGAAAAAAAACTGAAACACAAACGTTAACTCATTTATCGATAGGAGTACTCCTGTTAAGTTTCGAATAAAGTAGTCTAACTAATCTTGTTTTACCCATACAAACTTTGGATTCCCGTTTAACCCTCTTAGGGGTTGAATTTTGAAAAATCCGTTCTTAGTGCACCCTTAGACCACATAAGGAACCTACTTGCCAAATTTGGAATCTCTAGACTCAGCGGTGTGGGCTGTGCATTGATTTTTATACTTTGCCACCCCATTTCCCCCTCTTAGGGGTTGAATTCTGAAAAAACCTGAAACCCGTTTCTACTCATTTATCAATAGGAGCACTCCTGTGAAGTTTCGAATAAAATAGTCTAACTAATCTTATTTTACCCATACAAACTTTGGATTCCCGTTTAACCCCGTTAGGGGTTGAATTTTGAAAAATCCTTTCTTAGTGCACCCCTAGACCACATAAGGAACCTACTTGCCAAATTTGGAATCTCTAGACTCAGCGGTTTGGGCTGTGCATTTATTATTATACTTTGCCACCCCTTTTCCCCCTCTTAGGGGTTGAATTCTGAAAAAACCTGAAACCCGTTTCTACTTATTTATCAATAGGAGCACTCCTGTGAAGTTTCGAATAAAATAGTCTAACTAATCTTGTTTCCCCATACAAACTTTGGAGCCCCGTTTAACCCCTTTAGGGGATGAATTTTGAAAAATCCTTTCTTAGTGCACCCCTAGACCACATAAGGAACCTACTTGCAAAATTTGGAATCTGTAGACCCAGCGGTTTGGGCTGTGCGTTGATAGATGAGTCAGTCAGTCAGTCAGTCAGTCAGTCAGTCAGTCAGTTTCTTCTTTTATATATTTAGATTGGTTGTGTGTACGTAGTTGCACTGACAAAACATTCACATTTTATTAACACATCGAAAGCTTTGCTTCGTTGATATAACTTAAGATTTCATTGTCAAAACTTGTTGAACTGAAATTTGTTTGACATTTCATAAGTTGTCTTGTTTTATAAATCAGTTTCATAACAAAGTGTTCTTGTATGAATCTTGCAACATGTTGTCCAATACAAATGTTTTCAAATTTGCACAATTATTTGAAAAGCCCTCAACATTGCACTTAACGCAAACAATATCTGATTGTGAGGTATAAACCTATAGTGTGAATGAAAAGTCAATAACAACGTCTTAAATTTGTTACTACTCATTTATCTAATTCGTAGTAATTAAAAAAAGTTAATTCATTATTTTAGTTTCTGACACATCATTACTGGTTATATTTCAAAAACCATTGATTGCTTATTGAGTGAATTAAATGGAGTTTTTTTATTTCCCTTCCACAGGTGTCAAGTTACCATAACTAACTAACTAACTAACTAACTGTTAACTTAAAATAATGTTAACTGTAAAAATTCTCTACAGTAACAAAATACTAAAATGAATAAAACAAAATACTTCCCGGGATTGATGATCCATTATCAGGTTTATTTATTGATAATTATGCTTTCCCGGAGTCCAATCTTTGTTTATTCTGCTTCGGTCATTCTGTGCTGTACATGTTGGCAATTTTGAGTGCAATCAATGAAGTTTTCCATCACATACAACTTCATTGTTTGTTTACCAATGTAAATTGCATTTTCATTATTGTGTTCTTATGATTTGTTTTGGGTCAAGTGTTGCAATAAATTATCATGTTGGTATCTGTCAGCCACTTGGATGAAAATGCAGCCAACTCTTTGGCTATCTTAGTCTTCTTAAGTATCTTCTTGTCTATCAGTTCATTGCCACTTAACACAGTATATTGGTTGTGGCAGCATAATAAGTCGCTCTCTCTTTAAAAGCTTCGTGGTGAACCCTTCGGTGAAAAGTTCTTTGCCACGCCTTCGGCCATGGTCACGAAAGCAAGAGTTCTAGTTCGGTAGTTCCTTGTAATTGTTCTGGATGTCCGGCACTGTGAGCAGCGCGCAAGAGCTATCACCTCTTCTGATATCACGGCAGGGAAAGCCTAGAGTAACCATATTGTCTTTCTGTCATCTATCACATCGCCTTGCGATACGATTCTTCATTGTTGGTAGATAGGTAGGTAGGTACTGGGTAGTTGAAATCACACACAGCACTTGACTCAAACTCCAAACGTTTATTTCTATAAAAGTATTAAACCATTTAGGTACAGAAACTTATTAACTTTCTAGAGTTGAGTCGTCCATTCGCAGAGTATTATGGTTGAGGAGAAGAATCGACGAAGAAACTCCTCACACTCTCATTTTCGCAACAGCTAATCGTTCACTTCAATAAACACTTATAATTACTTAGTATTTCAATTGTTTTGCTAATCTTATGATAACGTGACTGCTTGTCGCTCACGCGTCCATTCTGCCTGCGTGAGCGGAAGTCCCTCATTCAGTACAGTTTATTCATTACATAATAAATTCATTAAAACTTACAAACAATTCTAGAATAATTCACAATTAATCATTTTATTAATTAAACATTTCCAATATTCACAAATGCAAAGGTTTTATCTAGTTAAAGCTAATTAGTGGCTTCATTACTTTTTACAACAATATTCGATCTTGCTTAAAACCATTTCCGGTAAATCAAAGGATTTAATACAGAGAACACCTAAAAAGTCTTTCACTAATAAATTGTTCTGTAAAATAATCTTGTTACTTTTTAGTTTGTAATTCAGTTAGATAATCTGATTTAGTTGTAGTTTCAAATAATTAATTGAGTTATTGATCGCTAACTTCCACTTGTAGTGTTGCCTCATAAACAATCTTGTGTCAAATGAACAATAATAATTACAAATCCAATGTCATAAAATACTTGCTTATAATAATTTTAACTATAGATCTAGCTAAAGACTTACTGAGAGTCTTTAGCTACTTTTGTTTAGTAAATTACTATTTGAAACCACGAACTATCTAAGTACTAGGTGAGCCAATAGATGGCGCTTAACTCATCTGTCAATTAATTAAGTTCTATGTAATAATTGTACTGCCAAGCAGAGATGGCAGGTTCACCCGTTTTATCATGGAATAGAATTATGAGTGCTATTAATTTGATTAAATCTTAGCAGAGAGAGCCTCTTGCGGCGACATATATAATGTCATTTATCGGGGACGGTTATAGGTTACAACTAAAAGGAGCGGAGCATCAATGGTTTGTTGCAAAAACAGGGAAAATTTATTTCTTTTGAGAGTTTCAGTTGCAAGCGCTGCATAAACAGTTAAAACGTTCGTCTAAAATTGTTCCTCTTAAAATGTGCTAAAAAATCCGCGATAGCATGTCTATCTTTTAAGGTTGACTCACACTCTCTCTAACCCTCTCTCTCTCTCATGTGACGCAGACGAAGTTGCGCGGGTCAGCTAGTTTGGAAATAAGATTAACTTTTCATAGTTGACCATGAATGTAGGGTTGCTAGAAATAGGTTTTATTGAAATTATTGTCTTGTTTATAGGGTTTCTCAGCTGAAAATAGCTTTATGTTTACCTGTAAGAGATTCATAATTATTTGAAAGAAAGGTGTCCTATTGGTACTCCCTTATATCTCCTAAAAATTTTTGTCCGAAAATCATTATCCATAAAACTTTTGCTATAAACTTCAGTTACCATAATGTTCAAAATTCCGAAATTTTGTTTTACATAATTATCTTTATTTCTAAAACTGTTTTGTCATAATATCGAATACTATAATAATTGAATCTTCTAATTTTATATGCCATAAAGTCAATTATCCTAAGTGTTTTAATATTATAATGTGTATTATTCCTAATGTTCATATAAGTATAATACAATTTTTGGTCCTAAAACATTTGCTAAAAATTAGGTATTAGAGACAGAAACGAATCGCTGTAAATTCGACCCCACGCAGTCTTGTCTGCCCTACCCCTAGAGTGTAATTTAAAATCGCGTAGGCGCGAAAGGGCGAGGCGGCCCGCGAGTTGAGGAGCAGGTGGTTGTAACACCCGCCGTCGCTGCTGAGGCTGGCCGGCTTCGCCAAGCCGAAGCTGCGGTGGTGAGCGTTAAACACATCTGCGACGATAAGCTCGCGACGGACCGCTGGAGCCTCGCAGCGCCGGAGCCGTGACAGAAACCATGCCTGCTGCATGTTGCTTGCTCGCTTGCATGCTTGCATACTGTATGCGTGCTTGCATGGTTGCTGCAAGCTTGTTGCATGCTTGCTGCATGCTTGCTGCATGCTTGCGGCATGTTTGTTTGCATACTTATAGGACAAATGATGATTAGGACAAAAAAAGTTATGGCACTTTAAATTATGAATAAAAAAGTTAGGTAATACAATAGAGAACCGTCCTATTATATTACACAACACTGGTTGCGCATTTTCATTTTCCTCCTACGGGCTACGACATCCCACGTAATATTGATTCGGCAGCTTTTCTTTATAAACTGAACCAATCAGTCATAAATTTCTAATATATACACAAAAGAAACGTTAATCGTGATGTTGTTATTAACACAAAGACAGTTTCCTATCAATCCTATCATTTTTAAAAACTCTAGCCTTTTTGTGCAATGTGCAGGGCAAACAACATCGCCAACATCAGCTATCAGCCAGTTAAAGTCCCGTCTAAATCATTCGAGATCAGCCGGAACAAACAGACAAACAGAACAAAATTAAAAAATAATTTCTTATTCATATTCTTTTTCGTACCACTTGCTCAAAAAAGTGACATTCTATGCCACAAAAAGCGAACATAACAATAGTCATTTTTAATCTGTTAAAAACAGGGAATAGTACATTGTTCACCGAGAGGAGAAAGTGACCGATTACCGTCGAGGGTGTCGTTTGAAGCCCGAGCCGTAGGCGAGGGCTTTAAAACACCCGAGATCGGGAATCGCACTTTCTCTCGAGTGATACATAGTGCTTTATACTACACCTACGAGGAAAATAACTATCACTACTTATCATTTTTAACCGACTTCAAAAAAGGCGGAGGTTATATGTTCGTGTGTATGTATTTTTTTTTTTTTTTTATGTATGTTACCTGATTTCTCTCCCATTTGTGGACCGATTTTCAAAATTATTTTTTCATTTGATAGAGTACACTCCTGAGGTGGTCCCATTTTAATTTAGTGAAGATCTGATGCTGACCTTCGGAGATATACAATGGAACTCTTCAAAAAGAGACGGCAAATCTGTTGCGATAGCTCCAATCGGTTGGATGTTCATTGTTTATACAATATCATGACGGAACATCACGCCTGTATGCTCTGAGGGGGTACGCAGAAGTGTACAATTTACCTGATTTCTCTCCTATTTGTGGACCGATTCTCAAAATTCTTTTTTTATTTGAAAAAGTATACTCCTGAGGTGGTCCCATTTTAATTTGGTGAAGATCTGATGCTGATCTTCGGAGATATACAATAGAACTCTTCAAAAAGGGACGGCAAATCTGTTGTGATAGCTCCAATCGGTTGGATGTTCATTGTTTATACAATATCATGACGTAACATCACGCCTGTATGCTCTGAGGGGGTACGCAGATGTGTACAATTTACCTGATTTCTCTCCCATTTGTGGACCGATTTTCAAAATTCTTTTTTTACTTGAAAGAGTATACTCCTGAGGTGGTCCCATTTTAATTTAGTGAAGATCTGATGCTGATCTTCGGAGATATACAATGGAACTCTTCAAAAATAGACGGCAAATCTGTTGTGATAGCTCCAATCGGTTGGATGTTCATTGTTTAAACAACATCATGACGTAACATTACACCTGTTTGCTCTGAGGGGTACATAGATGTGTACAGTACACACAGATTTCGACAGTTATGGCATGTTATGTTCCATTTATTGGGGATAAGCCTATTACCATGACATGTATTGTTAACCATGTACAATGAATGCATAGCAAATATTTGTAAGTATAGGATATTACAACTAAAAATGGAAAAATAAAATAAAACTTTTTTGCCAAAAAAAAACCGACTTCAAAAAAAACAACAAACAAAAAAAACACAAAAAGAAAAGGACAAAAAAATACACTAAAAGAAAAACAAAAAAAAAAACACTAAAACAAAACCACAAAAAAGTGAAAAATAACTTTAGCTTCAGAAGCCGGTGAGAAAAACACCAAATCAATCAAAGGTCAAGTTTCAGAAGTCGGTGACAAAAACACTAAATCAATTAAACAAGGTCACCGACTTCTGATGCTTGACCTTTGATTGATTTGGTGTTTTTCTCACCGGCTTCTGAAGCTAAAGTTATTTTTCACTTTTTTGTGGTTTTGTTTTAGTGTTTTTTTTTTTGTTTTTCTTTTAGTGTATTTTTTTGTCCTTTTCTTTTTGTGTTTTTTTTGTTTGTTGTTTTTTTTGAAGTCGGTTTTTTTTTGGCAAAAAAGTTTTATTTTATGATAGTTTTATTTTACTTTCTACGAAAACTGAATCCTCAAACAACACACAAATTGGAAATGGCGCCAATGGCGTCTGCAATTTTCACATGTTCTTTTTTCAAATTGTTTATCCTGCCGCCGCAGGGTCGCACTGCCAGCCCGACACCATCCAACACACAGCTAGTGGCCAGTGTCATTTTGCGAACTTGGAGATAAAAACTCACTGTAAAAACTTTTTGGCTTTTGATATTTAGGTTACCGGCGTCGTAGTCTTACCCAAAATTAAAAAAGAAAAACCACGTAAGAAATGGATTTTCATACACTTTTCTCTCCCGCTCAGATGCGTTTTCTCCCCGCATATTTGTTCGATATGCAATGACGTACTTTCTACCGTAAATTTGATAAAGTATCAAGGTACTTTCCAAGTAGGTGTAGTGTATAGCAAATTGTACTGAATTTCATTCATCCTCTAGGGGGAGAATGTGATTTAAATTTGGAATACTTACCGAAATTTATACTGAACTACATCTGTGTTTACACCATTGAGTTTGTATATAAAGCATTATACATCTTTTTGAATAAGGAATACGCATTTATTATGCAGTTAAGATTATTAAATAAAATTATGAAAACCGACGAGGCCGTATGAGCTTGATGCCTTTGCTTTTCCGACAAAAAAATATTAGTCTAGGAATTTGTCGCGTTTTTGTTTTCTTCAAATACATAGTAAGTTTATTTTAATTTATTTTTATAAATAAGTTAATGTTCTAAAAATACGTTACGATGTTAAATCAAAGCGACAGTGACAGTGAATTGTCGGATTCCATCAGTGAAAATGCTGCCGCAATTATAAATAATTTGCTTCCAACAAAATCCAAGGAAAATTATTTAAAAACTTATGAAGAATTTTCAACGTGGAGAAGTGCGAAAGGCTTATCAATTTCAGAATCAGTACTTCTTGTCTTTTTTTATTATTTATCCAAGACAAAGAATCCGAATACACATTGGTGCATATACTCAAAACTGAAAGCTACAATAAGCATCAAACACAGCATTGAAATAAATAGATTCACGAAATTACTGGCTTTTTTTAATAAGAAAATCAGAAGGGCATTGCGCAAAGAAGTGTAAAATTTTTACGACTCAAAATGTGGAAAAAATTCTTAATGAAGCTCCTGACGAAATTTTTCTGGCCACAAAAGTAAGTATACATGATTTAACTATGAATATTTCGTATCTTAGTAATGGTAATTACCAGTTTTTTTTATCTTTGTTATAGGTGGCCTTAATTTTTGGACTCAATGGTGCTTGCCGCGGATGTGAACTTGTAAACTTAAAGGTGGAGGACGTTTAAAATCATTCCAATGAGTTACTGCTGATTAATGCAAAGGAAACTAAGACAACGAAAAATCGGTCATTCATTGTACAAGGACAATATACTAAAATCTATACTATCTATACTAATATTATAAAGCTGAAGAGTTTGTTTGTTTGTTTGAACGCGCTAATCTCTGGAACTACTGGTCCGATTTGAATGATTCTTTCAGTGTTGGGTAGTCCATTTATTGAGGAAGGCTATAAGCTATATAACATCACGCTGCGACCAAAAGGAGCGGAGCATAAATGAAAAATATTGCAAAAACGGGGAAAAATTTATTCCTTTTGTGAGCTGTTTCTCTTTTATGTGACGCAGACGAAGTTGCGTGGGTCAGCTAGTCGTTCATAAATACCAAGCATTACGTCCCACCAACATGGAAAACAATAGATTTTTTTTTAAACTATTGGAATGGGAAATATACTCGACAAGCCATCGGCAAAAATAAAATTAGCAATATGCCAAAGGAAATTGCAATATTTGAAATATTTAAAACTTAAAGATGTTGAACACTACACCGGTCACTGCTTTAGAAGAACTTCGGCGACTTTCTTGGCGGATTCAGGGGCGGATATTACGTCAATAAAAAGACACCGTGGTTGGAGCTCTGATAGAGTAGCTAAGGATTATATCGAAAGCTCAATGGCGAATAAAACCATATTAAGCAGTCAAATTAACAAAAATATAAAATTTAATCCATCAAAGCCACAACCATCAACTTCCGGCATCTTATCTTCGTCCGTAACTCACGATGCACCACCACCACTATCTCCGACGTATACTATCGACAATGAAACGCCAGTTCCTCAGACGCAAGAACAGAGAAATACTCAAATCAACTCATCAACAATAAATGTACCAAACAAAAATGTAACTCTCTCTATCAATAATTGGACCAATGTTTCGAATGTTAACTTTTACTTTTAATTGTCATTATTTTTAATAAATGCTTATCTCATATTATTATTGTGTTAATTTATTCGCAAATGGTACGAAAAGTAGAGTATTTTCCTCGGTGACAAAGCTGTCTTAGTCTTGGGTGAACTTAAATCCCTCGCTACACTCAGGACTCGTCTTAAATCCCTCGCTTCGTTCGTGATTTAAGTTTTTAACACCCTCGCTAAGCTTGGGAGTAAACCTCGAGTCCTTCGTTACGCTCGCGATTTAAATCGTCACCCGCGACAGAAGACACTGCTTTATCCCCTTGGTTTAATAATCTACTATTTATGCATTCAAAAAGCATTTTGAAGTTACAAGCACACACTTCAATTTACATAAAAACGTTTAGACAAGTTAGCTTAAATTACCATTGTCTACTTAGACTTTTTTTAATAAATCAATAAATGCTTAACATTTAGGCACTACAAATAGTGGGCCTATTCTCCATACAAAAAAAATGTTTCTCTACAGAATAACTCATTATAGAAGATTCTAAAATAAAGGTACCTAAGTACATCTCAAAATATACATAGGACATACTTATCAAGTTACTTGCCTAGTAACAATACTTATTATATTCAGTTTTGAAGCTTTCCAAACACTTAAACATTATAATTATTATGTTGTTGTTCTTAACAAGAGACTCGTGCAACAGGACACAATAATTAGTAAGCAGCCTCTAATAACTTTTAATTAAATTAACGAGCTCCTAATTATAATGAGTGGATCGCAACAAAAGCGCTTTCATTTAAATGCTCACAAAACAAATTATTTTCCGGGTCACGGGAGAACGTTAAAGAGGAACAATTTAATAGCTACCTCACTTTCAACCTTGTTCAGTTATTTTAGTTCAGTATTTATAAGTCAGACGTGTGTGAGAACGCCACGCGCCGCGCCGGTAGAAGGACACAGTGGACTTTATTCGTGATGTTCTTCAGAAAGATGAACAGTAGGTACCTACTAACAACCGGCCAATGCCGCACGTGGACGAGGTAACAGAAGCATGAAATGTTTTCAGTTACCTACTCGTAGATACTCCCCTCAAGAGCTACTCGACCGTTACTCTACCAAAATAAACAGCGCGGATGAGTGAACCAGAAGGTGAAGTACAATGAAGTACAAGAGCTACTAAAATAAGTATTTCGAGAGAGTGGGTACTGTAACTAGCAGTCGACTTCTAATAATACGCCAAATACAAATCCATACAAATCAGGGAACACTATGATACGGGTTTGCAACCTGTTGCTACTTATGCACGATTAGGTATTAGTGGAATATCGACTGCCACGCTTGAAATCGTAGCGTAACAGTATGAAGAGAAAGTTAGAATTAATTTTATTATTTCTCCAAACCAAACATAGAAACCTACATAATTTCAGAAAGGCAGCAAACGCTACGCGTGACCGCACAGTTCGTTTAGTGACTGAGCTGAGCAATAGTTTATGCGCTACTGACCAGTACAATAATACAGGTTCGATTCCCGTCGGACCAAACTTTTGACATTCTTATGTATTAATCAATAAAATCATAGAACTAAGCAGATAAAAACACTTCCGACGTCTAATACCTAGAAGAACTAATTAGAAACACTAGAGCCACAAATCGATATATTGTATCAGCATTAGGTATAGGTACCTACTCCGTCCCTGGACGTAGCTAAATAATGAGTGCAAACAAAAGCACATCGTTGTAACCCGCCGCACGTGCGCAGCGGATTAGCGGCCACAATCAAACGTCGCCTTGGCCCATATTACTCTTTGTTCCTACGGCTAATTAGCAACGGAACCAACCGGAACATTCGACCACAATACAACAAGCATGTTTACCTTTTGAACCAAACAAGAATTAATTATCTAAGTACATAATACTTTGTTCGGTATTTACTTTATTATTTGATTCGTAAATACATTATAATTACTTTTGGGACAAATGTAGAACGTAGCGCCATCTATGTTCGCTAAAGGGCCGTAAAAATGTTGCATTTAGCGCTATCTATCGGCAGTATATTGTTTGCACTTTATTTTAGGCTAGGGTTTTCCCGTTTGTACCCGGTTGTTGTTCTCACTATTCTTGAAGGAGTTTGATAGAGGGCGCTGTTTTTTCACAACAAAGGCGTAACGTATAACGATGTAATCTGTGGTATATAACTGTAGCGACGTGAGACTGTGGCTGCATTAAATTAGGAATTAAAAGTGGTAATAGTAGGTACTATAGTTGGTGCCAGTTAACATCGGAATAGAGGTCATTAACACCTACCTACCAAGTTTTTGATCACAAAGCGATAACGACACTTACTAATTACCTAAATCGACCAATAAGCGATACTTTGCTACATCGCTAGAGTATCATAATACCAGTCGGCTAGACATACAGGGGTTGAGAATCTTGTGTTGTTCCAATTCGAATTTATTATTATTTTTGCTAGAAAACTAATTTTATGCTCATACATTTACATGTCACGTAAACGCCCCCGCACCGTGACCATAATGTGCTGCACACCTGACGCGATGACCTCGTAAAACGAAAACGGCATAAGATTAGAATTATAATTTTTTGTGATGAAATAGTTTTTGTGATGTCATAATTATAATAATATTTAGATACTTATGGTTTTTCCGTCATGAAAATGAGCTCAAAATGAAAATCCAAGATGGCGTCCAAGATTTTTTTGGTTTTTCCGTCATGGATATCGTTTTCATGGTTTTCGGGGTCGTTGATTACGAAAATGAGCTCAAAATGAAAATCCAAGATGGCGTCCAAGATTTTTTTGGTTTTTCCGTCATGAATGTCGTTTTCATGGTTTTCGGGGTCGTTGATTACGAAAATGAGCTCAAAATGAAAATCCAAGATGGCGTCCAAGATTTTTTTCGTTTTTCCGTCATGGATGTCGTTTTCATGGTTTTTGGGGTCCTTGATTACGAAAATGAGGTCAAAATGAAAATCCAAGATGGCGTCCAAGATTTTTTTGGTTTTTCCGTCATAGATGTCGTTTTCATGGTTTTCGGGGTCGTTGATTACGAAAATGAGCTCAAAATGAAAATCCAAGATGGCGTCCAAGATTTTTTGGTTTTTCCGTCATGGATGTCGTTTACATGGTTTTCGGGGTCGTTGATTACGAAAATGAGCTCAAAATGAAAATCCAAGATGGCGTCCAAGATTTTTTTGGTTTTTCCGTCATGGATGTCGTTTTCATGGTTTTCGGGGTCGTTGATTACGAAAATGAGGTCAAAATGAAAATCCAAGATGGCGTCCAGGATTTTTTTGATATTTCCGTCATGGGTGTCGTTTTCATGGTTTTAGGGGGTCCCTGGATATGAAAATAAGGTCCAAACGAAAATCCTAAATGACGCCGAGGAAATTTTTTGGTTTTTTAATCATGGGTGTTGTTTTCATGATTTTCGGGGTCGTTGATAACGAAATGAGGTTAAAATGAAAAACCAAGATGGCGCCGAGAAAAAATTTCGGTTTTTCCGTTATGGCTGTCGTTTTCATGGTTAAAGGATAAAGAAAATGAGGTCAATAATTATTTATTTCAATTAGGTCATTCAAAGGCACTTTTGAATGACGAATAGTGAAATGGATTCAATGATTTACCTTGCCTTTGGTTAAATCTGATTTCAACAAATCATTTTTAGGGTTCCGTACCCAAAGGGTAAAAACGGAACCCTATTACTAAGACTTCGCTGTCTGTCCGTCTGTCCGTCTGTCTGTCACCAGGCTGTATCTCATGAACCGTGACAGCTAGAAAGTTGAAATTTTCACAGATGATGTATTTCTGTTGCCGCTATAACAACAAATACTAAAAACAGCATAAAATTAATATTTAAGGGGGGCTCCCATACAACAAACGTGATTTTTTTATAATAATTGGTACGGAACCCTTCGTGCGCGTTTCCGACTCGCACTTGGCCGGTTTTTTTATTTTCATTATTAGCGACAGCTCAGTGGCCATTAAATCGCGCAAGAGTCCAATCGTGCAAGTGTCCATTCGCGCAAGATTCCTTACGCGCATAAGTCCATTCGCGCAAAAGTTCGTTCGCGCAAAAGTCCATGTGCGCATATGTCTTTTCGTGCTAGTGGGTGCGCGCAATAAGTGTTCATTGCGCAAATGTCTTTCGCGCAAAAGTCTCAGATCCTAATTTTAAGATGTATATAATAATATATTTAATTTATTAAAATTGTCTCAGTAAGTTAAAATAGTGTTAAAAACGAAAATAAAGTATTTAAATCAATTAATTTCGTAGGGTACGTTTGCTCGATTTCTTATTTTTTTGGGTTGTGCACTGCGTTATGTATGTGGGACACTGTGGATGTATTATGAGACTCAAGCGATATCAGTTTTGCGACAGGTTTGTACGGATGGAGCGACAGTATCGCTAATATTTAGATATCGGGATGAAAGTCGGAGCAATGACCTCTATTCCGATGTTAACTGGCACCAACTATAGGTAGGTACGTGACGTTTTGGTAAATGTTCTCTTGCTGTATCTTACGCTCTGCACTTCAAAAGTCAGCTTAAAGCGATGAAAACAAATACCTAGTTTACACAAGGATAACGTTGATATTTTATAAATTAATACACATCCATTTTGACGCCTGTAGCGAATAACGCCCTTAGCTATATTTTCGTGGCCCAGGCATTAATCCTATGTCGTAGATGTCTCCAAACCAGAAACCAATTACTTATCGAGTCAAAAGTCATCAATTCACTATTCACCATTATAACCCACATAATCTAATAGGGTCAAGTGGGGGACAGTGTAACAGGGGGCACAGTGTAACTTATGGAATATCTTTGTCCATTTCTTATTTATCTATTGTCTGTCTTGACGTGGTTTATTTGTTCCATGCGCGATGCGCTGCCATCGTAAACAGCTGTCATCGGATGTCTTTCCGGGAAAACGGATTAGTGCTTGAATTTATGTCTTTTGTAAAATTTAACTAGTGAAGTTTCATTCTTGTTGGAAAACTATTAATTACTGGTGAGTTAACACATGTTCCCTCTAAAGAGTAAATGTAGTTCATTGCTATTTATAACCTATAAAATTTAACAAATGTTTGTTTGGAATAGTAGAACTATGTAGGATATGGAGTACAGTGTAACATGTTATAGTGTGATTTTTTTTTTAATCCTAGGTGTGTTATATCGACGATCGTGCGAAATCGGAAAAGAAAAACAGAAATTGGCTTAGGTACACGATGCTAATGATATGAAAGAAGCAATAGAGTTGGTTGAAAAGGGACTACTTACCTCTGAGAAAAGCAGTCGAGAGAAAAAATCAATCTAGACTAAGAAAAGATAACAAGTACTGGTAATTCTTAAAGTATTTTTCATTATTATTTAATTTTGTTCGATGTGTTTAGTCTGTTGTTAAAGTGTGCCCCTATGGCTGTTAAACTGTACCCCGCCCCTGGGGCACACTATAACAAATTTAAGATCTCACAAAACCTAAACCTAAACAAGTCGAATATAAAAGTTAATAACTGCTGATTTTCTACTAAATAATAAGTACCAATAAAAAATATCCGTTGAACCCTGCCGGGACGCAAGTGTCCCACCTCGTACCAAACCTTATTTTTACGTAACATACGGCTCTAAATCGTTTGCAAACGTTTTGCCCTCTGGGGCCTGACAGTAGTCTATTCAAACGATGCCAAACACTATTAACTTAAAACGGGGGCAACTTTAAAAAAAAAATATAGAAGCGCGTCATTGTCTCATTGTCGTTGAGGTAAATATTGAGTGACAGTGAAGTGATTTAGGTTCTCAATTCGACTGTATATCTTTGATTATATAATGTCTAGATGGAGCGTCGCCCTACAATCAAAACGTAAAAAACGAGCCAACAATTTCAAGCCTGTGTGCGTGCAGGCGGTGTTTTACACTGCCCTACTGTGTCTCTGTGTGCGTGAATAATGTTACCAGCTAGTACAATAATTCTCCCATAAGTCACATGTTAAAAATAATAGACTACTTAATTAAATAAGATAAGTTTTAGGTGTATGTATGTAGTAGGTATTATTCAGTTTTAGTAGTGTGTTTTTATTAAGTATGTAGTTACTTTCTTCGATAAATAAAAAAACACTATTTAAATTGAAATAGAGTTGTTGAATGTTGTATTAAATCAGCTAAGTTAATTGAATTAGTATTAGAATTGTGCCGATTCCCTTGTTCACAAACTAAACTAAAATTAGACTATTTCTATCTTTTTCTCTCTACAGTAGTTTCTCAAACTACATTAATTTTTGTTGGTTTCCACGTGGCATCTCCGCGGCTTTTTTGAATGCGAATCTATCCATCGATTCCTGATAATAGGATTATTGGGTATTCTAAAAAATAAGATGTTATATGTTGATCACCATATTCTACTCATTCAATAATTATGTTTGATAAGGGCTGATTATTCATTAGTCAGATAACTTTTATCCAAGGAATAAAAATAGAGGTTAAATTACCGATTTAATACTTTTAATCAGTGCCAGTTATTAATAATATATATATATATATACATGAATTGCCGTTCGTCGCTCTAAAACTCGAAAACGGCTGTACCGATTTGGCTATTTTTGGTTTTGAATTGTTTGTGGAAGTTCACGGAAGGTTTAAACGGTGAGAAATAGGTAGGTAGGTAGGTCGTAGGTAGGTAGTAGGTAGGTAGGTAGGTGGTAGGTAGTTAGGTAGGTAATAGGTAGGTGGTAGGTAGGTAGTAGGTAGGAAGGGAGTAGGTAGGGGAGTAGGTCGGTAGGTAGGTACGCTCATGTGACGCAGACGATGTTGCGCGGGTCAGCTAATAATGACTAAAATGTGAACATGAAGTTGGTTTTGTCATGATGTTCAAATATGTATTAAATAATAAGATCTGCTGTGATCTATCTAAAATAATATTATGTAGGGTTCAAAGATTTTAATAATTCGTTTTATATTTGAGAATTGACAACACTGCCTAACCGTCAATGTTGCAGCGGGAAGGGGTAGTTTATAAAACATGACACTCGCCCGAGAGAGCTCTGTTCATTGGGAGAAATTGTGGTGTTAAGACTAACAGTCGAATCTATGTCTGATAAGTGTTGTAATTATTGCATTTTGTATAAAACGTGAAGTAATGTAGAATTGTGTAATACCAAATAATTTGAAAAGAGTAACCATGGAGTTTCTTGCCGGTTCTTCTCCATGGAAGCCACCAACCGAACCGTGCACCCTTGTCGACGTTCGTAAGTGCCCATCCAGGCCTATGTGGAATGAAATACTTGGATTTGAATATACTGAAGAGTTGATTGGAGCTACAGTAGTTTTTATTACAATATCAAGTAAATTATTTACCTAGCTAATATAATAACAAGTTTTACTTGGAATCGACCTCAAAATCATATAAAGACTTAATACGAATTTATAAACTTCACCTTTTTTTTAAATCGATAAATAAAGTAGACCAACTAAATAATATAAACGTAACCCTAGACTAACTAATTTACCCACAAAAAATGACGTTCTGTTGGGAGAATTAAAAAAAGAAACTGGCAACACTGGTAAAAAATGGCGTAATTTTATGTTCATAAAAACAAAACAGAAATATATAGTTTTTTGGTTACTTATCGATGATAGGCGATGCGCTTGGTATTTTTTACCCTTCCTGTATAATTCCGGCACAGTTTAATAGCACATACCGTCATTTTATCGCTGTTATTTGTTTATTACCTAACGCGCGTAATACGTGGTGACGCCAAAGCGGCACGATCGGCACTAATCGGCGGGTAAGAACTTGTAAGCCAACAGTTGGCTGATATTTTTTGACACGTTTGCGCGCACTTGACGCTCCATCTAGACATTATATAATCAAAGCTGTATATATATATTTTTTTTTGTGTTTGTTACCTCAGAACTTTCGACTGGGTGAACTGATTTTGATAATTCTTTTTTTGTTTGAAAGCTGGTGCATCCTGTGTGGTCCCATTTAAATTTTGTAAACATCTGATGCTGATCTTCGGAGATATACAATGGAACTCTACAAAAATAGACGGCAAATCTGCCGAGAATGTTACAATCGCTTGGATGTTTATTGTTTATACAACATCATGACGTATTATCACGCCTGTATGCTCTGAGGGGGTAAACAGATGTGTACAATACACCCAGATTTCGACAGTTAGGTATGTTAAGTTGGCGCGATAGTGTTCCGCACGCGCCTCAAATGACGTAACATCACGCCTGTATGCTCTAAGGGGGTACGCAGATGTATACAATACACCCAGATTTCGACAGTTAGGTATGTTAAGTTAGCGCGTTCGTGTTCCGCGCGCGCCTCAAAGAGATGTCAGCAAAAGGGACTGTTCTAAAGAGATACTGCGGCCCTGGAACACAAAGGCCTAAGAAGGAACATGGATGGGTTTTAGTTAGTAAAAGTCTGACACTCCCTTCCGCTCCGCCCAGAGCGGGAGGGGTCATCATCATCATCAGCCTATTGTTCCCACTGCTGGGACATAGGTCTCCTCTCTATGAGAGGGAGGGGTAATTTGATGATTTCCCATCTGAAAAAAAAAACAAAGTATGTTAAGTTCCATATATTGGGGATACGCCTATTACCATGACATGTATTGTTAACAATGTCAAATAAATTCATGGCAAATATTTGTTTGGGAACAAGAAGAAGTCGGTGACAAAAACACTAAATCAATCAAACAAAGGTCACCGACTTCTGAAGCTAAAGTTATTTTTCACTTTTTTGTGTTTTTTTGAAGTCGGTTTTATTTTTTTGTAAAAAAGTTTTTTTGTTTAGTTATGTGCTTGAAAATTTTGCGAAGTGAATGTTTATTACCTTATTAAAGTTTAATGCAACTTTGTAGCAAAACATTTAGGTAGAAAAATATCCCAAAATTATTTTTTGAGCCAACAAAACATTAGTCGAAAGATTTATTTTGTCAACATGGAGTGAACAATTGAAAATGTGAATTTGACTGTTCTAAAATGAAATATAGTCTTGGAAAACAGTACAAACAAGGGAAGAATTAGTGATAATTCCGATAATTCATTATTTTCATTTATTCGAGGCATAAATATTCATATTTTTAATAGATTTAAAGTATTTTCAAGTCAAGGTCAATGACAATGAAATGACAGTTCGCCGGTATACGAACTTTTTGTTAGAATCTAGTTGGAATCTGATATGAATGTTTCAGTATGACTCCTAAATGAATTATGTATTAGGTTACTTGTGTATTTGTTACATTAGTTCTAAAGTTTCGTATAAATTGAATCAGTAGTTTTACCAAAAAAAATAAGATACGGCCACAGGTTAGCGTGGCAAATTCTCTCATGTCATCTATCTCATAACTTATGTTTATAATTCTAAAGTGGTTTTACAAGAGTTGTTTATTTAATAATACAAGGTCTCGTTCTCATTGAATACGAAACTGTTTACCGTTTGAGATAAGAGTTAATAGAACTCGAGCGATAAGCATTTTAGTGAGCGCGGTCAGATGACGCATGCGATGACGTAACTAGGTGGCACGGCAGGGAGATTACCGTTATTTCGCGTGGCCCATTAGAGATTTATATCTGATTTTTTTTTTATATTAGTTAAGAGAAAAGTTACTATATTCTAAAACTCAGATGAAACCATCTGGCGTTTCACCGCGCCATGCCAAATGATACCGGTAGTTATAGTAATTGTTCTGATTCATTATATGTACACTCAGATCCGCATTCTAGGTAAAAAAGACCGCTGGGTCTCTTGGCGTGAATATTGACCGCCAAGCGAGCATCGCTGAGCATGTGTCGCTGAGCAAGTATTATCTTTGTTACCTTTTTAAGTAATTTTAAAGAAATATACGCGAACCAATAACATTTATTCCCATATTGACACTCGAACGACATAACATGATTACCAGAACAGTAAAATTACGTTTTTGATATTTATTATTTACGACATAACGTGAAAAAATATCGATAGCAAAAATCCATAAACGAACAACTCTCAGTAGAGAAGTAGTGGTACAGCTACTGAGCAACAGAGGACGCTTATTGCTATTTATGTAAATATTTTAGAACATCATCATCATCATTTCAGACGAAAGACGTCCACTGCTAGACATAGACCTCCCCCAAGTGTCGCCACATTGACCGGTCCCGTGTGACTCGCATCCAGCCAGGCGCGGATACAGGGGAAGCAATGGGTGCAATTGCCCCTCCCTGAACCGGACCGAATACGTCATTAGCCAAGCTTGAACTAATTTGACGGAATCTTGAAATCTTGTCATGGGCGTCGCCAGGAGGAGGCAGCTGCCCCTAGAAGCTCAGGATTTTTAATAGTTATAGCTTTTCCTGCCTAATGCCATAGAATGGTATTGTACTTAATAAATTGTAGCGTAAAATGGAATCACTGAAATTAAAATAATGTCTACCCCTGCGGAAAAACAGTTATCAAAAAGGCTCCTTTTTCTACCTCTGGATTGGCACTGCATGATCGACCGGTACCTATAGATAGACAGAGTCTGAAATAAATTAGGAGCCCCTTGCCCTGAGGTTCTATGTGCAATTATAGCATAATTATCTTGGGCAATGATGTAAAAAAATAGCGAGCTCGCTTCGCTCGCTCTTGCAACCTACTTAGTTCTTCTTGACTCTTAACTTTATCTATATGAGGCCCAGGTAACTCCAGTAGGTCGAAACAATTCTAACCTGTTCAAGGTAGGTGAAGTGTTAAAATTTTCGAGCTCACTACTCTCGCTCTACTTTCCCTTAAATTTATCTACAAGTCGGCCAAATATAACTCCTATAAGAAGGATCGAAACCATTCTAACCTGTCCAAGGCAAGGTGTCATAAGAATTTCGAGCTCACTACACTCGCTCTTGCAGCCTACTTCCTCTTGAATGTTGCCTTTGTCTGAGAGCCGATCTAGTAACTCCTGTATGAAGGGTACAAACAATTGTAACCTGCCCAAGGTAGTGTTAAAATTTTCGAGCTCGTTTCGCTCGTTCTTGGAGTCTTCGTTCATATTGTTGTTAAAATTGTCGCCATAGGTCGATTATGTAACATCAATTGTTTTTATGAATTTTCCGTAAGATAGTTAAAATCAAAGAAAAATTGCCCCCCTTAAAGGAAAACCTGTATCCGCGCCTGCATCCGGCGGATTCCCGCAACCTTCACCAGGTCATTAGAAGGTCAGGTCATCACCTAGAACATTATCAGAAAATATTCTTTAAATCCCAATTGCTGGGTAAATAAAGAAAATACTAACTCATCATCATCATCAGCCTATTAATGTTCCCACTGCTGGGACACTTTAGCATCCTCTCTATGAGAGGGAATGGGGTATAATCTACCACGCGGGCCCAGTGCGGATTGGTACTTAGATGTCACGTCTTCGATTTTTTGGTTCTAGGACATGCCTGCATTCCTCACGTTTTCCTTCACCGTTTTGAGAGCAGCGGTGATGAAAATAAATTACACAAACTAATGCGCCTGCCTGGGTTCTTCGAACCCACGACTTACTGTTCGTAAGTCGGGGCCGCCACCACTGGGCCACCGCTGCTCTCAAAATACTAACTAAAATTAACTAAATTGAGGTCCACTCGTTTTTCCATATCGAGATTTGCAATAACGCAAAGCGTAACAGGGCATCATATTTTTTTTAAATATATTTTCTTCTATTCAATGATACGTCACATGAAGCGACCTGTCAAGCGGACGTATCGCAAGACTGATCGATTTGCTACTAAAGCTAAGGTGTAGCAAGTTATTGGAATGCCAGTTTTTTCGTCTTGTCCCATCTATAGCTAGTACTTAATAGGTATATTTGAATGTCTTTGACGCCCACAGTGCCCGCTCAAATCGAGCGTGCGGCGTGGCGGCGCGTGCAGCGTTCCTGTCAAACACATGCATTTATACGTGAGTGGCCTGAGTGGACGCCCGCCGTGCGGCGGCTGCAGCGTGCATGTTTGCGTCTTGTGGCGCGTCCGGCGGCGCGTCGCGTGCGAGTTCAAACCTGGTGGCCTACCATGACGTCACGTTTTAATTTTATTCCTGTGAGGGAAAGAGATGGCGCTAGACGTCCTCTATAGCTTTGTCTCTTACCCACACTGGAACAAGAATAAAATTACCCTGCTTTAAGACGTCATGGTAGGCCACCTAATTGTGTTTTTTGGAGCGGCAGCGGCGCGGCGCGCGGTGAGACGAGCGTGCAAACGACAGTTTGAAGAAATTATAATATGAATAGTTAGGTACAAAACAAACCTGAAATATGGTTATCTATTCACTGTTTATACAAAAATAGAATAGTTAGAACAAGAGTGGAGAGAACTAGCAATAAAACTGGGAATTGAAAGTAAATAGGTACTTATATCGATTTATTAACAGTAAACGTAGGTACCTAACAAGGCAAGGTTAGGTAGGTATACGTAGGAAAAATGTTTTTTCAATACACTTCCTCGAAAACTGGTCTTTAACGCACTACGATTAGGTACAACATGCAATGTATTTCACACACGTGCGTTTTTTTCCACATTCCCGCACGTGTGCGGGAATGAAAATTGCCACAGATAACTATACCTATACTTAGTCCAAATTGGTTCAATGCCTATAGTCTGAGGTGAATGTTTTTTTTTTAATTTTTGCAAAGCACTACGCGTCTTTACGGCATAAATATTTTTTGAATATTCAAATTGTGTATATAAATAGAATATCATAGATAATCATGATTATTTAAAACTAATATGTAGTTACTTTTATACACAAATTAACATTTATTTGTGTTCTGAATTCAAAAATTTAAAATAAATCTTTTTTTGTATATTAGGCTGTTTAGCGGCTTCATACCATTGCCTCTCTTTCAACCTGGCGAAACCAAAGCGCGAAATAAAAAGAAAATTTAAATCATAGTTTCTTATTTCGTGACAAAAATATTTTTCGTTATTTTATTTTATTTCTTCAAAAGTGTATTGAAAAACGTCGTTTGATACACGTGGACATTTGTTATTGCAATTCTTGGCTCAAAAACACCCTCGCCTACGCTCGGGTGTTATAATTCCGCCTCGATTGCAATCACGGTGGAAGTGCTAAGTAGGTAGGCGTGGCACGCGTGTCACAATGAATCATTCCCCCTGCGTCGAATCCCTTTACATCGACTCGTAAAACAAATGACATCTGTTTTAAAAAGTTTACGCTTGACCACGAGATTGGAAAAGTACACATATAACAAAAAGTGAAACGCTTTTATTTGCAAATAATAGTTATTTATGCAACTGTTGTATAATGAGGGGTATTAAAACACGAATGTGGGTTTATCACACGAGGCGAAGCCGAGTGTGATAATAGTATCACATGAGTGTTTTAATACCTAATTATGTACAGTTGCATACAAGACTTTATCTACATCCATGATATGAATCCTCCATAAAAGGTTCTGAAACCATAGGGTGTTGCAGTGTTCTAAGAAGTCTATGTAAATTCATGGAAAGTTTAATGGCTTGTATTTAATACAAACAAACCATGTATATGTAGTAATATAATTATTTACATTTTGGATTGTTCAATTATCAAAATTCACAAAGCTTGTGTCACTCATTTTTGTAAACAACAAAGTACATAATGCAATACTAATATCCAAATGTCGAACAAAAATGGCAGGATACGACGTGAATTCGAATTAACCTATTTTTTTTTTTTTTAATTACGGCGCTGTGGTAGTGAATCGCACGTGCTAGACGTTCGATTCACTACCACATTCGATGTTCTTTTTTTAAAACGAGTTGCATAATGAAATTCAGTACAACATTATAACACCCGTTTGGGTGTTATAATGGTTATTATGACACTGGCTGTTTTAATGTTGGCCATAAGCTAACTGTTTCAGATACCTTTATAGAGGTTTTATAGCATGGGTGTAGATAAAATTATATTTATTTTACACAAATTATACATTTAATATTTTAGGAGAACAACAAGGCTATTCTAAATTAATTTATCTAATTAATATCTAATATGTATTGACTTAAATCTTCTTTTTGGCGACCAAAGTACTAGGCTTGCATACATTCAAGGGAGTCTATCTCATGTTCTGTGGTCTACCTACATATTGTACATAATTGAAATAAAGGTTAAACTAATTATCGAAATACCATCTTCAATAATTCAATTCATGGAAGTTTAGTACTTTTTGTCTGTTTACTGCACAGATCTTGTTTAAAACGCATACGGAAAAAAAGTCGTTTCCGCAATATTTTTTGCGTAGTCAACGAAGTATTCTGTACATCAAACTAAGTAATAAGTTTGATGTACAGCGGGTCTAAAATGGCCGCTATAGCAGATCCTACGCAGAATCTTAGCATGAATCACGTTAAAAAATTTAAATTCTTAAAATAGACTTTATGTCAATAACATTAAAGTCCATTTTAACAATTTTAAATTTTTAACGTGATTCACAAAACGATTCTGCTAAAGCGGCCATTTTAGACCCCCAGAATACTTCGTTGACAGCTTCGTGAAGGATCCGTTTACACCCTGTATTAAAGGTAGTTTTTTTTTTGTTTGCGACACGTTGCGCTTAAATTTTTTACCCTAACAAAAGTACTACGTCATCAGCCTACAGCAGTCCACTGCTGGACATAGGCCTCCTCAATCGCACGGCATTCAACTCGATTCTCAGCAACTCTCATCCATTTGCTACCGGCCACCCTGCCAGCCAGCCTGAGGGCATTCCCACCTTTATACGCTTGCCGATTCGCGTTCTCCACTCAAATACACGTGTATCCCTGTTGCTGCATGTTTATCGGTTATATGGCCGGTCCATTGCCACTTCAGCTTACTTATTCAGTGAGCTATGTCGACAACTCTGGTTCTGTGACAGATCACCTCGTTCCAAATGCGATCCCTCAGAGAGACTCCAGGCATAGCCTGTTCCATAGTTCGCCGAACGACCTTGAATGTATGGACCAGCCGAGCCGCTAGTGCTCACATTCTGGCCCCGTAAGTCATAACAGGCAGGACGCACTGGTTTAAGACTTTTCTCTTTAGGCTCTGTGGATTACGTGACGAGAAGACCCGAAGAAGTTTTCCAAATGCCCTGCTGCCCAGCGCAGCTGAATTCTTCTGTTCGTCTCCCTCTTCAAGTTGTTCCAACCAAACTGCAGAGTTTGGCCAAGGTAGACATATTCTGGCATTGCCAAAGTCCGAGGCCATGTGCTTTCATGGGCCTGGGAATGCGCCACCGCCGGGATCCTTACTGACGGTAGAAGGGGTATCCATCGGCGTCGAGTCGACTTTGAAGTACCTAGGACTCGTCGTTGACAGCCGGTGGAACTTCTACCAATATTTCTACATGGTAGCAGAGCGTGGTTGCACCCTGAGACCAATGCGTATTGAATAATCAACTAGACCATGCAGCATTTGCTGCAATTCGTGCAGCGATCCAGCCAACAAAAGTACTAGGCTAGCAGGAATTGAAGATGGTATTTGAATCACAAGTTAACTTTAACAATATTAAACGGTAAGTAGTTACCTACACCTACTCAGATACCAGGAACGTAAAAATACACAACTCCTTGAACTTATGCTAGCCTAGTACTTTTTGGTGGGCTATCAATGTATTATTTAAAATACGGATAACCGGATGAGCAAAATAACTTTATTAATTAAAAAACCGTATTTCGTTTTAAATGTGACTGTACTCTGTGACAGCAATGTCGAGGCGAAACAAAAGACAGTGCATCAAAACCAAGAAAAATCACAAGTCGACATAAAGGGATTCGACGCAGGGGGAATGATTCGTCACAATTATGCGTTGTTACGCTTAACCGATCCCAGTCGCGTTCTGACATCGCGTCGAGTTGCTAGTCTCGCGACAAATTCATATCTACCTAGCTATGCCGTATTGTTCCGTTTTAGAGTGCAAAAATGATAGTAGGAGAAAAAATCTTAAAAATGGAGGTGTTGTGCGTGTTACGGGAAAAGGGTTCAGTAAATTAATGTACACTCCAGTTGCGTTGAACTTGATAAGAATTTAATAAAAAGGTTTACAGAATAATCGTCTATCATTAAAACACTATTAATACCGAAATATGACGTGGCAGGGCGGAGGTATGTGAGCGACTGGCGAGGCGAGCGGGCTCCCGGCCCGGCGGCTATCAAAAGTGCAAATCAGCATTTTGCTTCGCCAGGGTCGCTACATCACTTCCCCCCTTTTTTAAAAAAAATTTAATCACAAAAAATAATTTTTAACATAAAATATTTAAAAACATTGGCTTACACAATCTACAAAACTAGGCATACAATACACTACTATACTATAAGCTTACACACTACTTAACTAACGTCCTGGTATTAAATAACGCTCGTCATACCGAATACCACAGCTGATTACGACCGTTCTTATTTTACGATTAACGAATACATTGTTTGCATTACACTGTAATTTTAACTGATGATGATGATTCTTGCACAATTCACTTTTCGTTCACTGTTTATACGTAGCCTGCTGCGGTTCCTGTGGCTGCCGGAATACCCATATTCCCGGACGTTGCCGCCGTCCCAGTCAGCGTCGCCACTTCCTTTCTTAACCAACCTCTCAGTTGGCCCATGCAGCCTCTTTTTATTGCGTAACATAACAGAATTCCCAATATTATCGCGATGATGAGAAGTATTATCCCGAAATAATTTAGCTTGTTTTCTAATTGTTGGCCCGTTACTATCTGGGCTTGGGCTATGGAAATGTTTTCCTTATTTTGTGTATTACCCATGTCTGGTATTTGAATGCTCTTTACTTGAATTGACGCTGTTAACTATTAGTGAATTGTGCATGAATATCTTACATTGAAAATACCTTTGCCACTTTTTGCTAGTTGAGCAAAAATCGCACGGGTCTCTTGATTACTCGGCCCGCGCGCGTGGTTTTAGTCATAGGCGGTAGCGAGTTTTGCTCAACTTGCTGTTTTGGCGTTTCACTACTGTTATTATTCCCTACGCTCTCTGGTATTGTGTCCTCATTAATCATATATGCTGGCTTTAATCTGTCAATGGACACGGTTGATTGACGGTCGTCCCTTTGTATGTCAAAAGTCTTTTCTCCTCTGGTAATGACTTGGTATGGACCACTATATGATGGTGTTAATGGTTTCCTAACCATGTCATTTCGAATGAATACGTGTGTACAAGTGTTTAAATCCTTATGAACGAATATTTTCCGTGAGCCGCTTTCCGCTCGTGACTTCGGACGCATGTTGTTTATTATATTTCTAAGTTTGGTTACAAAGGTCGGTAAATGTCCTACTTGCGATTTCTCTGCCTCGTGATAAAAGTCGCCCGGTAATCGCAACGTGTGCCCTAGAACTAGTTCTGCTGAACTTACATTTTGGTCGCTTTTGCAGGCTGCACGAAGTCCCAACAGTACCGTAGGTAATTCGTCAACCCATGACCTATTTTCTAAGAGCCTTGTCTTTATTGCTGCCTTAAGGGAGCGATGCATTCTTTCTACCATACCATTTGCCTGCGGGTGGTATGCTGTTGTACGAATTTTCTTTATGCCTAACATGTTCATCATACTGGTAAAAATCTCACTCTCAAACTGCCTACCCTGATCGCTGGTTAAGGTTTTAGGACACCCAAACCTGCATATCCACCCCTCATAGATCGCCTTGGCTACTGTGTCTGCGGTTATGTCTGTGACCGGAAATGCCTCCGGCCAACGGGTGAATCTATCTACGACGGTGACGCAATATCGATAGCCTTCCTGCGTTGTCGGTAGTGGGCCTATAATATCTACGTGTATGTGCTCAAAACGCTCTGTTATCGGAAATGTGCTTAATTTTGAAACTGTGTGTCTGTGTACCTTTACTTTTTGGCATTGTATACACGATCTTGCCCATTTGGCAATGTCTTTGTTCATGTCTGGCCAAAAATAACGACTGGTGATCATTTTTCGTGTGGTTCTAACGCCTGGGTGGCTTATGTTATGTACTGTGCTATAAACTGTCTTTCTGAATTGTAACGGAATATATGGCCTTACTTGGTTTTTTGTATTATTGCAATATATCTTTCTTGTACATAATGGTGACTGTATTTGTTCCAATACAATGTTGCCTCGTGGATTTGCTAACATGTGTGTCAACTGATCGTCTGTTTCCTGTGCCCGCGCGATTTCGTCGTAATCTATGCTCGTGTTGCATACAATGGACTCTACCCGTGATAGCGCGTCAGCAACCGTATTCTCGGTGCCGGTGACGTATTGTATGTCGCTAGTGAATTCGCTGATGTACAATAACTGTCGTGCTCGCAATGGCGTTTCGCGATCCGTACCTATTTTGGTGAATGCGTATGTTAATGGCCTATGATCGGTAAAAATGGTTAATTGGCGGCCTTCTATCATGTTTCTGAAATGGACTATTGCTAGATAAACTGCTGTTAGCTCGCGGTCGTATGTACTGTATTTTTGTTGAGCTGTTGATAGGCCTTTTGAAAAATATCCTAGAGGTTTCCATTTACCGTTTATTTCTTGTTGTAGTACCGCCCCCGCGCAGGTATTTGATGCATCGCACATTAGCGCTAGTCTGCCCGACTCTCCCGGGTGAGCTAGCGTAATGGCGTTTTTTAGGCTAGCCTTGCACTTTTCAAAAGCTATTGACGCTGTATCGTTCCACTCTATTTTGGACTTATCTTTCTTTTTGGCCCCGTGCAAATATTTATTTAACTCCGCCTGGCTTTCGGCGGCCCGTTCTAAATGTGACCTGTAAAAATTTACCATGCCTAAAAATCGTCGTAATTGTTCGACTGTTTCCGGCCGCGGATAATTCTGTATTGCTTCGACCTTATTGTCTAGTGGCTTTATTCCGTATCTGGTTACGTTGTAGCCTAAAAATTCTATTTCCGTTTTCCCTAATTCGCATTTTGCTAAATTGATTGTTATGCCGTACTGATCGAATCTGCTGAAAATTAGTGTTAAATGTTTTTTAAAAAGCTGTTTATTGGTGCTGGCTATTACGAGGTCATCGATATAACAGAATAGATACGAACTTTCCTGACCGTCTTTGAGATATTCTATGTTTTGCAACACTGTATTATTCATGAATCTTTGAAACGTTTGTGCTGCGTTTCGCAAACCAAACGACATTCGCGGAAACTCAAAAAGGCCGAAAGGAGTTATAATTGCCGTTTTTTCGATGTCCTGTGGTGCTACACAAATGTTATGATAGGCCCGGTTGATATCTATTTTTCCGAAAATGGTCTTACCTGCTAGCCCGTAGGTGAAGTCCTGCAGTCTTGGTATCGGGTACCTGTCTGGCTTCGTGATCGCGTTGAGTGCACGATAGTCTCCACAGGGTCTGATCTGTCCGTCCTTCTTCGGCACGACGTGTAAAGCACTCGCCCAAGGACTGCTGGATGGCCTGCAAATTCCTAACTCCTGCATTACCCTAAATTCCTTCTGTACTAATTTATACCTATGAGGTGGCAATGGCCTAGCGCGCGTATAAACTGGAGGGCCTGTAGTCTCTATGTGGTGGTATACGTTGTGACTAGATGGTTCTTTGTAAGATACCGGTTTAGTTATGCTCGGAAATTTCTCTAGTAATTCCCTGTAAGGGTTATCTGACTGAATGCTCGATACGGATGGTTCAGTACTCATTATGATGGATGCTTCCCTACTCAACTTAGTACAACCGTCAATCAAACGCTTTTTGTTCAAATCTACTAACAGCTGGTGTGCCTCTAGAAAATCGGCTCCTAATATGGGCTGTTTTACATCGCAAATAATAAACTGCCATCTATAACTCCTTCTTAATCCTAAATTAAGATCTATATTAGTCACACCATAAGTTTTTATCTCAGTGTTATTCGCCGCGAACAGCTTATACGAACACTCACGTTTAACCTTGTTGCCTCTCACTTTACTCACTGGTATCACCGACACGTTAGCACCTGTGTCCACTAAATACACTATTCCGCTTCTATAATCTCGCACGCAGAGCCGGTGGTTTCCCGCGGTACAATCTCCCACCGATGATGACTGCACCGTCTCTAGTTTCCCGCTCCCTGCTGCTTCTTGGACCAATTGCACGGCGACTCACACGCTCGCGCATTTTCCCGGTAACGAAAATGGTGTCTGCATAACCAATCCGGGGAACTCGGTGTGCGACGCGGCCTTGACTGGCTCCTGGCCCTGTAACGCCCTTGCTGCCATCGCCGCCCTCTCTGTCCTTGCCCCGGGTTCCCGTCTCGCTGCCTGATGTCATTTATCTCCCCACGCAACTCCTTCATTTCCATCGATAGCGCGCTGAGATGCTTTACCAAATCTGTCTTTGTGTCGCATGTCAAATCCGATGTACTCGGTGCTATTGACGCGACCTCACCGGTACCTATGTTCTCCATTATTTTGTCTGCCGTTTCGGCGAGGTCCTCTATTTTTGTGTCTCCGGTCACTGCCAGGACCGCCCGCACACCCGGGGGTAAACGATTTAACCACAACCTTTTTAGTGGCTCGTCTGTTATATTGCAATTCTTGGCTAGGGCCGCCATCGCCCTATACAGCTGTGATGGCTTCTGTGTACCCAGATCCATCTCTCCAATTAGCCTCTGGAACTGCTTCTCTGCGCTTTCTTCATAAATCGCCAATAAACGCTTTTTCAGTGCCGCGTACTTCCCTGACTCTGGCGGGGCTTCGATTATGTCCGTAACTTGCCGCACTGTGTCCTGGGTCAACCTGGCGATTGCTACTTCGAATAGCTGCGCGTCACCCTGCTTCTGCGGTGCCATTATAGCCTCGAACTGGCAGAACCATGATCTCGGCAAATCTGTCCAAAAATCTGGTATCCTTGCCTGCACCGATACTGCTGCTACGCTGGTGGCAGCTGCCTGGGCAGCCGCGACCACCCCGGCTGCTGTTGGGGTCGTCATCGTCGTTGTTGCTGCAAGTTTCGAGGTTATACTGTGTTTTGCACCCACGCGGTTTTAATGCGCTCCTGCCACGTCACCTGTGAGCCGCTCACTGCACGGACAATATTATATTTAAAAACGTTCGGGGTCACCACTTGTTGTGCGTGTTACGGGAAAAGGGTTCAGTAAATTAATGTACACTCCAGTTGCGTTGAACTTGATAAGAATTTAATAAAAAGGTTTACAGAATAATCGTCTATCATTAAAACACTATTAATACCGAAATATGACGTGGCAGGGCGGAGGTATGTGAGCGACTGGCGAGGCGAGCGGGCTCCCGGCCCGGCGGCTATCAAAAGTGCAAATCAGCATTTTGCTTCGCCAGGGTCGCTACAGAGGTATTCCGTATCATCGGAAAGTACGATTTTCATTGTTTTCTAATAAAAATCTTGTTTTGTTTCAATTTACTAATATTTAATAGAACAGTTAGTCAAAATCAACCTTATGCAATTAAGAGAAAGTTTATTTTGGATTGATTTTTATTGTCGAAAGCACTTCGCTACTCAAGTAGTGATGTGGTCAAGTCGAATATTGAATTTGTCGATTGATATCGATACAAGGAATACCTAAACAATGTTGTTTCATTATTTATTTAGTTTTACATTACAATACAAGTCTAAGGTCGCCTTCATTCATACCCGAAATTTATTTTTAAGTAAATTTCGTGTCCCAATTTAAGGTCGCATAAATGCGATGAAGCAAAAATATAATCAATGTTTTAATTAAATAGTAACATAATTATTATAATTTATTAATGATTGAGACGTTGCATTGATCACTAATTAAAATATATTTAGGTTTCCCAAAGACGCAAGCATCAAAGAGAAATGGATAGATGCAACGGGTAGAGTTAATTGGATGCCAACCAAATCAAGCACGATATGCTCTGAACTTTACTATTTTCATTACGTTGCAGTCTTTAGGTAAAATTTGAATATACAAGTATTCATGCATACTGATATGTATGCGAACGGGAAACAAGTGAAACGACAGATAGCTGGTAGCACACTGAGTTTATTTGACAAGCGACACAACTTATATAGGGGTGGATGCAACTACCCTCATATTAACCACGAATATACAACATTATTCCCCATAGCTTGACAACATAAACATGATAATATAATTAACTTAGTAAAATTGTTTATAATCGACCCTAGGTACAGATCGCAGCTTTTTCCCGTCACTCCTTTGCCTTTCTGGCTGTGGGGTCTGGCCTGAGCCTGCCTCCACGAGGGGTTCATCATGAGTCCCGTCTGTTGCCTCATAGAATTCGTCGTCTTCCTCTTTGGATGTGCCAGTCGGTGTTTCTGTATCCATGATTCCTTTGCTCACACTATTTCCCTCCCCTCCCGAGTCTGACTCCTTGTCGTCCACTGGGGGTGTTGGGTTTGGTGGTGAATTTCCTTGTGAAGTGATGTCTTCGACTTCTATTGGGCAATCCTCTGACCGGTGGGAAACTGCTTCTGTACCTTTATATGCTATTAATTGATTTTTATGTTTTTTCACATTACAAGAAGTTATATAGTCCTTTACAATATATATAACTTTCCCCATTTTTTTAATTACTACATCTTTATTCCATGACCCTTGCTTATTTATGTTGTTTTTCCTATACAAAACATAGTCACCAGCTTTGAAATATTTGCAAGCTTTGTTGCCATTCTTAGACTGCAAACACTGTTTGTTTTCGACGTTTCGAGTGAGAGTGACAGACGCCGGTGGAGGTTGGTTAGGTTTGATTAAATCTAATCGCGATCGCAGTTTGTGTCCGAACACCAACTGGGCAGGTGAACAGCCCGTTGCCGAATGAACAGAATTTCGATAGTCAAATAGATATTTAAATAACTGGTTGTTCAAACCTTTATTATTGCTATTACTTAACATACAAGATTTAATTCCCTTCTTCACTACCTTCACGTAGCTTTCTGCCTGCCCGTTACTGGCCGGATGATACGCCGGTGACGTCACATGCGATATACCGTTTGATGTACAAAACATTTTGAATTCTGCAGAAGTGAACTGCGTGCCATTATCACTGACTATGGTATGCGGTAAGCCAAATCTTGCCATATATTCATACAATTTATTAATCAGTGAACATGATGATGTGCTTGTCCCCATATCATACGCTTCTACCCACTTTGAGTACGCATCTACAATCACTAAGTACGAACGATTATGTATGGGGCCGAGAAAGTCAATATGTATACGATAGAACGCCTGCGGTGAGTGTGGCCATAGCGCTGGCGGCGCACGCGCTGGTAACTGTCTCAACTGTAAACAAACCTCACAATCCGCAATCAATTTTTCTACCGCGTTATCTATTCCCGGAAACCAAAATCTACTGCGCGCTTCAGCTTTCGTTTTTACGATTCCTAAATGTGATTTATGTAGTTCCGATAATAATTTAGTTCTGAGTGTTTCGGGTATTACTACTTTGTGTCCTCGCATAATACAACCGCCTTCATAGGACAGCTGGGTTTTACATAAAAAATATGGTTTGATTAATATATCTGATAACCGCTCAGGCCACCCATTAACAATATATGATAAGACTTTCTTCAATATTGCATCCTTAATAGTTTCGGTGTGAATTTCGCTACGCGTAACTGGTAAACTGCCATCGATAACGAAATTAACATACGATGCGCGATCTTCTACCGGCACCAAACTACCGTCGGCTTTGTAGCCGCACCCCCCTCGTAGCGGCGTTGACTCATAGTCTGGTAGACTGGCGCGCGATAGATAATCGGCGCTGTTATCAGCGCTGCGTATGTACTCAATGGAGTAATTATAACCACTAAGAAACATCGCATAACGTTGCAGCCTATTTGCAGAAACTTCTGGAATTCCCCGGTATGGCCCAAAAATAGATAAAAGAGGCTTGTGGTCTGTGCGAAGTACAAACGGAACCGCCCTCCCATATAAATATTGGTGGAAACGTCGCACACCGAATATAATTGCCGTAGCCTCTTTTTGAAGTTGTGAATATCGCTTCTCTGCGGTATTCAGTGTTCGAGAGGCAAACGAAACTGGACGTTCCACTCCGTCACTCCCTATCTGTGATACAATAGCACCTAACCCACTGGGCGATGAGTCTACCGTTAAAATAATTTTGGCATTCTGATCGAAATGTGCTAGAACCTGATTTGATGCTAAACATTGCTTAATTGTCTTGAATGCTTGATCATGTATGTCCTCCCATTTCCATGTATTGCCTTTTTGTAACAACGAATAAAGCGGGGTCAAGATTGATGACGCGTTAGGGACGAAGTTCCTATAATAATTGACTAACCCTAAAAATGACTGCAGCTTATTCACGTTTGTTGGAGTAGGCGCCTCAACGATTGCTTGGACCTTTTGTTTTGATTTACTTAAGCCATTCTTATCAATGGTATAACCTAAATATTCTATTTGATTCTCAAAAAACACAACTTATCTTTACGTAGTGTTAGTCCCGCGTCCTGTAGTCTTTGCAACACCGCACTCAATCTCTCTAAATGTTGTTCTATAGTATGTCCCGTTATACAAATGTCGTCAAGCATGCACATTACACCGTCCAACCCTGATAATAAACACTCCATTGCCCGTTGAAAAATAGCTGGGGCGCTAGCAAGACCAAACACTAAACGCGTATAAACAAACAACCCACGGTGAGTATTAATACAAGTTACGTTCTGAGATGCCTCATCCAGGACAAATTGTGAATAAGCTTGTGTCAAATCTAACTTGCTAAACTGCTGTCCCCCGTGTAATTTTGTAAAAAGTTCTTGTGCCGTTGGTAACGGATACTATTCTACAACTAGCTGCTTGTTTACGCTTACCGAATAATCTACGCACAACCTAATTGACCCGTCTCGCTTTAATATAGGAACAATAGGCGATGCGTAATCAGAGTACTGAACCGGTTTTAGTACACCTATACGTACCAAACGATCGAGCTCGTCGTTTATTTTATCTTTAAGTGCGAATGCTATAGGGCGAGCTTTGAAATAAACCGGTTTCGCGTCATCTTTTAATTGTAGTTTTACCCGATACTTTGTAAATTCACCTAAGTCGTCTGAGAAAACAGATGGATATTTTAGTTTTAACTGTTCGGCAATGTTATTTGACTGACAATAATTTATTTGCAACATTTGTAATTTGAACAAACAAATAAAATCTCTGCCCAAAATTGGGGGTCCACCATCACGTATCACTCGCACATTTACTACGTGTGTTTTGTCTATATATGTAATAGGTAATTGCACTATTCCTAGACAATTGATGATATGACCTGTATACGTAAATAATCTATCCGACGTTGATAATAACGGAAACATTTCGAAATATCTTTTGTACATTTTCTCAGATATCGCTGTGACTGCCGACCCGGTATTAACTTCAAACTTTAGCTTCCTACTTTGTATCGAAACTGTTACCGTCATAGGTTCGCCGCTTCGTGAACATATTTTTTTTGACTTACCGTCATCGTCACTCTCGCTCGACCCGCCAGTTCCTACAAAATTAATTTTTTTGCACATTCTACGTAGATGGCCTTTACGTTACACTTTTTGCATGTATAGTTAGCAAACCGACACTGAGACGTTTTATGATTTTTGTAGCCGCACACGGAACACTTTTCTTTGTTAGCACTGGGTTCGTTTGTGGTGACGATCTTGAATAGCGCTTCGCTCGACGGCGGCGCCTGCGCCGACGCCGATGATGATGCTGCTGCTCCCTTCCGTGCACTGCGCACGCTCTCCGCCAAATCCACCGCTTTTGCCAATGTCAACTCCTGAAGGTCACGCGCGAAAAGCTTGTCCTTCTCCGGTCCCGGCAGCATACCCATAACAAACCGATCACGCAGCGCCTCTTCTACATTCAGAAATCCGCAATGTGTAGTGAGGCCACGAAGCCTCGCAGCCCACTGTGGGAATGTTTCTTCTTGACCTTGAGTAGCAGCATAGAAATTATACCGCTCACCAAATCCGCATTTCCTTGGTGTGAAGTGACTGTCGAGAAGTGTGAGAATGTCTTCGTATGGCGTCTGCGTTAGCTCCTTCGGTAACGCCAAATCGGCCGCCAGTTTGTAAGTGCTGTCAGTGAGTGCACTCAGCAATATTGCCCGTCTTTTCACTCCCTTGGGATCCTGTACGTTGTCAACATCGTTCGCAATGAACCATTGCGAAATGCGTTGTTTATAGTTTTGCCATGTAAGGATGTTGTGGTCAAAACTCGATAATATTCCAAAATGTGACATTTTTTACACGTTCTTTTTTTTTTCGTAATCGCGGGTAAGTACTCGTCGCCACTGATATGTATGCGAACGGGAAACAAGTGAAACGACAGATAGCTGGTAGCACACTGAGTTTATTTGACAAGCGACACAACTTATATAGGGGTGGATGCAACTACCCTCATATTAACCACGAATATACAACACATACATACAGCACTTTTATTTAATTTTAAATTTACCTGTCTGTTTGTCTGTCTGTGTGTCTATTTAATTAATGGTTTAAAATGAACAGCGGTTTTTGTACCAAATAAATAAATGTACTCCCAACAAATCTTATTTATGCTAATTGAACAAAATATCGGGTATCTATCGATATCGATAAAGAATTTCAATGTGCTACGTGGTGCGGCCTTGACCGAGTAGCAGCAGAATTCGATCGATCACGCAAATGTCAACCGTATGTTTAACGCAATTAAGTTGATAATTGCGACTCTTGAGAATAGCGCCATCTATGGTCGAGTAGCGGAATTGAATCGTCAATCGAATCTTAGTGTGACTATAGACCGTAAATACGTTTTGCCGTTATAGCAAAATAAATCTTATTTGTAGAATGTCAGGGTTTATTTCCAAATCTTTGATGTAGGCTAATTTTGACTAAACTTAAAACTACAAATCAAACGAATTGTTTCTTTGTAGTGCAGTATATGATTATCGGTTTATTTGTGTGAGTTTGGCGACAGCGGTTCCTGTAGTAATTTTGGTGCATTGCACTTCCACTGTTTTTTCTGTTCCGTGATTGCAATAACAAACTTTCTCCACTTGTATCAAAATGTACTATTAATTAATTCTATTTTGCCAAAAGTAGTCAGAAAACTGCTGTCGTATATTTCTCGCAGCCGACGGATTCACCCGAACCGCCCCGAACGCAGTGCGTGCACTATGGCCACTCATTGAACGCGCGGTCGGCCGCTCGCCGCCCCGCAGAACGCTCCGCCGAACGCTATTGCACTCAGGCCGTACACAAAGCGCCGAGCGCGGGCCAACTTCGTCACTTTCTTGCTTTTACAAGTCTTCAAAAATAGTAGATTGTATGACAAGGGAGCAAAATAGTATTTTTACGGCGAGGGCGCTATTTTGATTCCAGAGCGAAGCGAAGGGTTCTAGAATAGAATCCCGAGCATAGCGAGGGATTCTAAAATAGAATCCTGAGCGTAGCGAGGGATTCAAAGTACATCGCCTGAGGGAAAAATATGTTTGCTCTCGAGTCATATACTCTACTTTTCATCTCGTTCTATGAGAAAATAAATAAGAGAAACTTTTAAGTAATTAATGAATAAGTTTAATTAAAAAAATGACATGAATTTATAAAAGGTCAATTACAAATTTATATTTATATCTAATAGATATAAATATAAATGGCACTGGCAAAATTTTGAATTTTTTTTGTCGCTGTGTGTATTTTGTTTGGGATTGATATCGTTGTCGATTTATTTATACATTTTTTGTTTTTTAATTACTCTTTCTTTGTTCTAATATGAAAAGTTTACTTGAAATTTGTAGCGTTTTTTGATGATGGATCAATTCTTTTCTAAACTGTGGAAATAGAAAAACAAAACTAGTTATGCTTTAAGCTTCTACTCCATTTACCGAATATACCCATTTTTTTTGGAAAGTGATAAAAAAGTCATCCAGTATTTTGAGTGTTTGTAATCTCAGTATCTGGCTGGTGCTCAGGAAAAGGTTCCTTTGATGTAGAAGAGCGCGGTGAGAACGGTATGGGCGAACTATCTGCAACTCTTCATTTAATATTTTGTACAATGCGCGTGCTGACCCCCGCACCGTACAGCAAACACTTGCAGCCAGTAATTTATACAATTTTCGTTCGATTTCAATGAACGATTCATGTTCCAAATTCAAATCTCATTACTGCCCGCTAAAAAGTCTAGTGGAGAAAAGAGCTACTTTGCTCCCGCTAAACGGGGAACAAAACGACACTTTTCGAATAGAAGGGATGAAAAGGAGGTTTTCAATTCGGTTGTATTTTTAGGGTTCCGTACACAAAGGGTAAAAACGGGACCCTATTACTAAGACTAGTGACCGTCTGTCTATCACCAGGCTGTATCTCATGAACCGGAATAGCTAGACAGTTGAAATTTTCAGTAAATGTATTTCTGTTGCCGCTTTAACAAAAATACTAAAAACAGAATAAGATAAATATTTAAGGGGGACTCCCATACAACAAACGGTGATTTTTCTGCCGTTTTTTCCTCGATATTAATAACGGCAACAGGTGGACGCTTGAAATATTCACAGTATATTTAGTTGTAAATTCACTTTAAAAATGAATAATTAAAATAAATATTTGAAAATCACGTTTGTTGTGTAAGAGCCCTCTTACACAACACACGTTTTGTCTAAATGTTGTATAGATAATGGTACAGAACCCTTCGTGCGCGAGTACGACTCGCACTTGCCAGCTTCATTTGTTATGTAGGTATATGTTGTATGTTATGGGTCCCTGCTCTTAACTTAAGGGTGAACTTATGGGATGATGAAAATAAAACCAACTAATTTTATTTCTACATTTAATATATGTTACAACATACAAAACATATAGTAACAACAATATACGATCATATCATTACGCCGATGCTAGACGGGGCAGCGCGGAACTATTAGTTTTATTTATCATTTATTGTATACTTCCTAGTTTGGACACGATTTCAAGAAATAACAAGTGAATTAATGCTAATAGAATTTGTGAAAATATTGATCAACGATTTGTTCTTACAATAATTATCAGATACTGTCATTGTATTGTAACAAATAGTGCCCTTCCAGACTGTGAAACAGGGCATGAGATTATGATTGGCAATGCTTTACTAATCCATCGTTTGCCATTCCCAAACCAGAATGAAAACAATCACAAACGATTATAATACCAGTTACTTATCCTATGTACAGTGTAGTATACATGATCGTGGGGATGTAGGAAGCTCTGAGACTGCGACTATAATCTGAGGGAATAAAGGTCATTGCTCTTTCCTTAATTTCTCTGCGTAGGTACCCCGACAATACATTATGAATCGTTTTGTATTACTAGAAAAAGTCAAGGATCACGATAAAGGTAGTTTCGGGACAAGTTTATGTCATTATTTCTGTTTTCAGAATTATGTATTTGAATAAATGTATGCGAGTTAATGACCTTGGCTACGTTACGTTAAAGCTACAGTACGTTGCGTGCGGCTCCCCTGGGGGGGCATTTTATGTCAACAACTTGCCCGTTCGTCTTTTTAGGGTTCCGTAGTCCTAACAAGGAACTCTTATAGTTTCGTCATGTCCGTCCGTCTGTCCGTCCGTCTGTCTGTCTGTCCGACGTTTTGTAAGGAGACGGTTAGTACTAGAAAGCTGTAATTTTGTAGGGGTGTGTGCTGTAATATTGTAAATCAATTACGCCGACAAAACGTGTATCAAACGACGTTTTTCAATACACTTTTGAAGAAATAAAACAAAAGAACGAAAAATATTTTTGTCATGTACGTGTAAGTATAAGAAAATGAAAATCATTGTTTCATAATAATAGGTATTATTAGGAAACAATGATTTTCATTTTCTTCTTCTTTTCTTCTTTCTCCGAGCTTAGCGAGGTTAAAGGAGAAGCAAATGTATGAAGCCGCTAAACAGCCTAATATAAAAAATTGTTTTTTTTTTATATTTAGAACACAAGTTACAATACGGCCAACGTATCTTGGCGAGTCTGAACATAGGCTCTGCGAACTTTAGCGCATGTACACTCGTGAGGAAAACTGTTATTGTCTTTATTTTTTATGAACCAATGTACGAATAAAATTACCATAATATGCTTTGGTTGGCATATTTGGCGAATAATATAAGTGCCAACTGACACTTGCAAATAACGCAAATAGAACAAAATTAACACTAAACAAAAAAACTAAACAATAATAATAATTATTATTATCGTTTATTTCAGGCATTTTCAGGCCCCAGTTTACATAATTATTACATAGATTACATTAAAATTTTATTCACATTACATTATTAAAATCATAATCAAAGTTAAAATCCACACTTAGATCAATTCATCATTAAAATCTAAAATAAAAAATAAAAATCTGAATAATAACAATTCACAACAATAACAACGAAAACTTTCGCCGACTGTACTCAAGACAGAGATAGCGATACGAAAACGAGACCAATGCTAACGTGTCACTGAGACATATTACCGTGTACCGAGCATTGCCGAATAAGCACGAAGCTTTACGAAGTAATCAAATAGGGATGTCCAATACGCGTTCCTGAGGGTGTTGTTTAATCGATTTTTATTCAAATCGATTAAAATTAAGTCAAAAAATATATTTATTTTTAATTTTTTAAGGAGGTTTTAAATTGTCTCAAAAAGTCGTTACTCAAGTAGTCGTTAATAGATAACTGATATTTTATGTAAATCATGTCTTTCAACCGAGAAAATAAAATTTTATAAGTTTTTTTTTATTTAAATCGAAATCCCGTTTATTCACAAACAAAATACACTATATTTGTAAATCTATTTCGTTTAATATCCTTAATAAACAAAAAACAATTAATTCTAAATAAAACTAATCGATTACGATATTAGATTGAATAAAGGGTCGAATGTGTTTATGTATGGTCAATCTCTAGCCTACACCACCGCCCCCCGCACGTCGCCTCATGCCACAATTTGGTTCCTCAAAACAGTGGTTGCGCAACCTTCTGCGCGAAGTTCGGACTCGCCAAGATACGTTGGCCGTATTGTAATGTTAATTTGTTTATAAAAGTAAATATTAGTTAACACAATTTGAATATTCAATAAATATTTACGCCCTAGAGACGCATTATTGCTTTGCCAAAATTAAAAAAAAAAAATATTCACCTCCCGACTATAGGCATTGAACCAATTTGGACTAATAAATAGGTTAGTTATCTGTGGCAATTTTTATGCACACGTGTTGGAAAATGAAAAAAATCGCACACGTGTCAAATACATTGCATGTTGAACCTAAACGTGTATTGAAAAATATTTTAAGTGGGGATGATTTTGTTTGCGTAGTCTACCCCGTCGTGTGTGGTTGTTTATCGTTGAATAGGCCTTTAAAAATTACTTAGGGGTTGCTAATACTATTTTTCGATTTAATGTTCCATTTAAGAAATATTAAACTTTTAAGTGCGAATTTTTGTTCCAGTGCGGCGTCCCTCCCCCCCCCCCCCCCCCCCCTCTAAAAGCTAAACTGCTGGCTTGAAGACTCTAGAAAAATTCATGATGATAGTGCATATCATGAACTTTGAAGGAAAACTATAGCGGTTAAGATAACATTATAAGTTTAGCAGTAATAGTCGTCGAACTTGGGTGTTGGATAATTTTGTACCAAATACAAAATCCTTTTATGTGACTAACATGAACTAGTTGCTTGTTTATAACGGGTAAAACTTGCATTGAAAAATAAAATCTAATATATGACGGGCTACTACGGAACCCTAGACTGCGCGTGGCCCGACACGCACTTGGCCGGTTATGTGACTGACCGATTCCTTGTCAATTATATATGTCCGTAAGGATTGAGGAGCCATTTTTTGTAGCTTAATGAAATTAATATACTTATTTACTAGTAAGTTTAAAAAAATTGTAGGATCGATCCTCGAATTTGTAGTATAATACTTCAAAAGTTATATAATCATAAAGGTGGCACCTCAATCTAAATGTTTGGATTGAGGAGCCACGTCAGAACTTCGAACATCATGGATTAATATTTACCATAACTTAGTATGATTTTGTAGCATTTGAGAGTAGTTAGTAGACAAAATCTGAAAACGGTTGTTTTAAAATTAAAAAAGTTACCATACATTATGTATGTGGCTCTCCAGACCATAATACGACTCATCATTTTTCAAAGAAGCAGTTGTTCAATTAATGCGCAATTTCTTTGTTATTTAGTAGTAAGTATATTAGATTTGTAGGACAAGATTCGTTAATTAAAAATTAGTGAATTGGGAGCTATAGCACAATTTAACTGGCTCCTCAATCCTGACGTTACTATACATGAGAGATCACAACGTTACTCTGTAGCTACCTAAGATCACAACGGAATCTAAAATCAGATACACTAACATTTAGTAGTAAATATCTTCTAAATACATTTGTACAGAACAATATTGTATATATTCGGTACCTATAAAACAAATTACTTTTCGTTATTCCTTAAGAATTCGCTCTTAAAGGTGACCATGGTATATGAATGAAACCAGGATAACTAGTTTTTGAAATTTTATTTAGTAACAAATCGACAATGTCTAAATATGTACAGAGATTCTTAATAATATGTATTCGTATTTAGTAGTCTATTTCGACATAAGTCAAAGAATGAATTAATATCGGTTGGTCGGTGCTTTTACGAATTTTACAGTGAGAATCATAGTCGTCGTAACAAAACATCTCATCCTTCGTTGAGTAGTGACATTTATAATGGCCCATGCCAGCGTCGCTAATTGCAGGGATAAATTATATAACGCCTACTAGCTGACCCGCGCAACTTCGTCTGCGTCACATAATATAGCTTATAGCTGTTCCCCGCGGTTTCACCGTCGCTGCTCAGCACCTGTTGGTCGTAGCGTGATGTTATAATTATAGCCTATAGCCTTCCTCAAGAAATGGACTATCCAACACTAAAAGAATTTTCCAATTCCAACCAGTAGTCCCTGAGATTAGCGCGTTCAAACAAACAAACAAACTCTTCAGCTTTATAATATTAGTATAGATTAGCGTAAGTATATGATCTACTTGAAATCATTATAGATTCTGGTACCTCGTTTACTCGAAACTTCGTACAAACATTAGTTCAAATGAAACTGTGCTTGATAGAGTATATTTATACACTGTTTGGTGGTTACAAGACGTACAAACATTTTTTTCTTCTGCGATACAAATTGCATCTAGAAGATGAAAAAAAACAAAAACATTCATTCCGAAAAAAAAAAAAAATATATTCAGGTTTAGAGGCAAAAATGCAATCTGCCGAGATATCAGGATAAATTGGCATGAATGATTAGTACACTTTTTTACTGAAAATTGCACTAAAACAATACTTCAAAGCAATATGTTAAAAAATCAAGGACACATTACAAGCAAACTCACAGTGGCTTTCTCTTGTATCAAAATAAAGCACGCCGATAACCAACCAGTACTGTCAGTCCTTTTACACCTGCAGCCTGTGAGTTAACTATACACAGCGGACATACAGCGATCTGCGCGTTCAATACTATAACGCGTTCCGGGTGCTGATAGGGCCGCTGCGCCACTGCAGCGTATCCGCGATGTTCGCGGACGGCTTTACGTCCATCACGCGCAAACGGTGCGCATCTATCATGCACCGCACGCGCGACACTCCCAACACCACCCTGCGCGCACTGGCGGACCGGTTGGCGCGCTGGATACGGCTGCACGCAGTCGTTTAGTGATTTGCTGCCATCATTCGAAGTCCACCCGGACCTGCCACTTTTTCTTTATTTTTATTATAGGTTTTCAAGTAGTTTTCATGTTTCAAGTCCATTATTTATTACTATAAATATTTTTTTTATAACACTAGTTAGTAATCTCGCAATTTTAATAACAAATAAATATATATGGGTATAATCTAGGGATGAATCTGAAATATAAGATTTTTAATTATTTATTATTTTATCTATTTAGACATTGGTGCCGATTCCCTTGTTTACAAACTAAACCAAATTTAAGTTCAGTGCATCTTTTTCTTTCTATTTCATTAAGAAAAGGACAGAAGATAAATTTTAGTTATGTTCTGTCAAATTAATCAGCGCCATACAAGTTTTAGACGCGATTAAAAAGGTGACCACTAAAATTACATCAAATTACGTCAGGTGCTGACTAATTTGACAGGATTAAACTAATATTTATCTTCTATCCTTTTCATAATGAAATAGAAAGAAAAAGATGCATTCAACTTAAATTTAGTTTAGTTTGTGAACAAGGGAATCGGCACCATTGTCGATTTGTTACTAAATAAAATTTCAAAAACTAGTTATCCTGGTTTCATTCATTTTGTATTGTATTGTATAACGGGCTGGTGTCCGCAACTCCACGTCGAAGCGCGTATTTTGCGTGCGGGTGGGAAACTATTCGATCCATCCCAATTCCCCGAGAAACGCCAGCTGGTTTCATTCATATACTATGGTCACCCTTAACAGCGAATTCTTAAGGCGTAGCGAAAAGTAATTTGTTTACAGGTACCGAATATATACAATGTTGTTCTGTACAAATGTATTTAGAAGACATTTACTACTAAATGTTAGTGTATCTGATTTTAGATTCCGTTGTGATCTCAGGTAGCTACAGAGTAACGTTGCGATCTCTCGTGTATAGTAACGTCAGGATTGAGGAGCCAGTTAAAATGTGCTATAGCTCCCAATTCACTCATTTTTATTAACGAATCTTGTCCTACAAATCTAATATACTTACTACTAAATAACAAAGAAATTGCGCATTAATTGAACAACTGCTTCTTTGAAAAATGATGAGTCGTATTACGGTCTGAGGAGCCACATACATAATTGTATGGTAACTTTTTTACTTTTAATACAACCGTGTTCAGTTTTTTTTCTATTAACTACTCTCAAATGCTACAATATCATACTAAATTATGGTAAATATTAATCCATGGTGTTCGAAGTTCTGACGTGGCTCCTCAATTCAAACATTTAGATTGAGGTGCCACCTTTATGATTATATAACTTTTGAAGTATTATACTACAAAATCGAGGATCGATCCTACAATTTTTTTAAACTTACTACTAAATAAGTATATTAATTTCATTAAGCTACAAAAAATGGCTCCTCAATCCTTACGGACATAATTATATTAGTACTGTTTCATTTGACACAAATAGCGCGATTCCGATGTTGAATATTGGCGCAGCGCCATCTATTGGTAGTTATAGTATTGTGATTTAGAAGTAAGCTAGGTTCGTTTCTAGCACAGGCAAGAAATCGGCGAAGGATTGTTTTGTTGTTCATTGAATGTTCTCAATTCTACTCTTTTTACCATCCCTTATGTCCCCAGCCGTGCCCGATGGGGTGCATTGTTATTTTAATTGTGTCTAATTGCGGGTATCGAAGTGCTACTAAGATATTTATTCTTCAAAAAGGAGTATGAGCATTATCCATTAGGTGTTTAAAACATTTCGAAAACCTAACGTGTTTTTATTTGCTTGTCTAAATGTCTTGAATACCACTACACAATCATTTATCGCCTACAGTTCCTGTCACCTGCGCTAGAAATGTTCAACCTAACAGTAGCCTAACATTAAGTATGGAACACTTACAGCGAGTTCAATTCCTTCTCAGTTTCTTAACGTGTACTTAGTCTAGTGCGCGTTGTCCTACAATACCGGTCTTCAACTGAACGGTCTCCGATATTGACGCGAGGTGTGAGCGCGGCCACACTACGCGATACAAATCTTCAACAAGATTAGTAACTCCACTTTTACATGGGACTTAACTATAGGTAAATGGCAGGCGAATTGTGAGTATAGTTGAAGGACATCTCTGCTTCATAAATAAACTTTCGTGAGATAGACTGAAGCTCTGTTCTTGAGCTCGACTCGATTTTGGATTGTCACGAGTTTCAAAAATGCTGGGCTTGAGGTTGATTTTAAGTCAAGTACAGCCGAAATCAATACAACGTCTAGTAGCTTGCTCATCAATGATAGCAGTAGTGTTTTAATATTCGTTTGAAGATACTCGTAGTTGCTTGGTTCTAATGATTGACTAGATTATTAGGTACGAGTGAAACAGTTATTTTAAAAATTAGAAGCGTAGTGTGACCGCAGCTTACAATTGAAAATATACCCTACACATATACTTATACATTATAATATACTTACACAACTTAGTGTTTTGTAAGGTCAGCGCATACAATGTCTGGAGATCTGTCGCTAGCCGCTTACTTGTGCGTCACGTGACTTTGTGACAAAAATACAAGTTTCCAATTTATATGATTTCGAAAAACAACTTTAAACACTACGCACAAAGTTTAGTTTCCAGTGGAACTTTCATACTTTTATGACCTTTTTCAATACCACAAGTCATTGTGTGTCTGAAATCGACCTAATTTACATAACAGTAAAGTTGTTTTTTGTTTAAATCACATATCTGGAAATAAGATTAACTTTTTATAGTTGACCATGAATGTAGGGTTGCTAGAAATAGGTTTTATTGAAATTATTGTCTTGTTTATAGGGTTGCTCAGCTGAAAATAGCTTTATGTTTACCTGTAAGAGATTCATAATTATTTGAAAGAAAAGTGTCTTACACATGTATCTAGCAAACCCTAACTGTGTTGTCATATTTCAATAACTCCATTGCCACAATAATCTTACACATAAACTTTTAAACATTGTATTATAGTCCTTATGCTTAAAAAAATAAAAGCTACATAGTTATAGAGAATCTCTTTGGTGACAGTGTAACAAATGCATTGTTCACAACTCTTCTACTTTACGAAACTTTGGTGTGTATAGTTAAGGTACGCGCGCACTATACCGGGCCGCAATCGAGACCAAAAAACGATATTTCTCATTGTTTAGACAAATAATGAAATTAATTGGAGCAAACTGGAACGTAAGTTATGCAGCTCTAACCGCATTTTGATACAGTATAGAGATAACCAATTAGGTGCTTCTTGTTCTGTTGCATAATTAAGCACTACACACAACACACACGACATAATACGCGCATACCTTTCAAACAGTCTAACATAACGGTTTGTTATCGAAAATAAATAATTTACTCGTTCTATTGGTCACGATGTTTCCTTACGCTATGGACACTTACTAACATAAATGCTACGTAACATATATACATCTTGCATAATATACGAAATAAAGTTTTCAATAAATAATACGCACTTTATCGTCATCTAGACGTCAAAATAATATTTGGTAGTTTCTCCTGACTATTAACGCTTTATTATACTTACAAAATCCATGATTTTTTTGTTTGAAGAAAAATAACAATATTCATTATCGCTCGAAACTTTGCAAAATACGCTCTAGTCAGTAGAAACCTTTAAAGCTTTTATTTAAAATTTTTGCGTATTCCATGTTATATTTTGCACCACGAAAAATATTTCGTGTTTCAGAATCTCATTGATTATACAATCTATTCTTTATAACAAGCTAATTTAATCTCTATCAACTACATTTACATTGTGCAGCAATTTTTATGCTTTTCCATACATTTTTCAGCAAGTTTTAACACCGTACTTGCAATTATACAAAAGTTTAATAAATGTCTTACCCAATTAAAAACTTAGTACATAAAATACGTCTTTACGTAACATAGTATAAAGCTAAGTATATCCCTTGCTTTTTGTCATTTTATGCGACAAACACAAATTACGACAAGAATGCACAATAATATGCAGCATTGTATGATAGACCAAATGTGGTCACTTCACATATAACTTCGTTGATTTTTATTAATTGTGCTTCAATAAATTCTCGACGATATTACACCATTATAATCGTATAACAATTTATTTAGAGCGAAGCCTTACGACATTATGTTATTGGAATGAAGTTTCTCTAGACACGTGGAGAATGACGTCACGTTACTCACAAAAGCTTTCAATTTGATTCGCTGTGCCTGTTAGTTAATACAACATAGCGAAAGGAACTTCATTCTAAACGGGTGTCACAGGACGCTTCTCGTTTTATGATGAGTATCAAACCTGGTTCGTGTCACAGAGTAGCAATCCCGATGCTGGTGTCGCGGCTGCGGTAGTGTAGTGTGTGGGTGTGTGGGTGTGTGGATGTGTGGTTGTGTGGGTGTGTGGGTGTGTGCGTGTGGCTGCGTGTCTCACAGCAGCGCGCACTTGCCGAACTTGCGGCGCCGGCGTTGCTTCTCTTCCTGCTGCGGGTGGTTGCGGATTATGCGCACCAACTGTAAGAAAATTCCAATAAAATTGTGAGAAATTGATGATGAGTGTTAATAAAATAAGACTTGCGCCTTGTCGTCATTGCCCTGAGAGTAACGCACCTCGTGGAAGGCGGCGTCGATGTTGAGCGGCGGCTCCTTGGCGCTGGTCTCGATGTAGGGCGCGCCCAGTGCCCGCGCTAGCTCGCGGCCCGCGTCCTCGCTGACGGCGCGCACGTGCACGAGGTCCACCTTGTTGGCCGCCAGCAGCATCGGGTACGTCTCCCTGACCACGACACGCCACAGTGAGAGAGTGAGAACACTACTGGAACTTGACAGTATTCTCTCGTCCGGTAGCCGAGGTTCCTCACCTGTCCTTGACGCGGAGGATCTGCGTGTGGAAGTGGCGGATGTTCTCGTAGCTCTGCTTGTCCGTGACGGAGTAGACCAGCAGGAAGCCGTCGCCCTTGCGCATGTACTGCTCGCGCATCGCGCTGAACTCCTCCTGCCCGGCCGTGTCCAGTACTGGAACGAGAGACCATTCTCATTTAAAACATACAAGGAAACCTAACCCTAGGAAATAAGTGGAATCATCTCCTAAGATGTGCTAGTCTTCAAAAATCAATACATTCATGCTAGTAAGCTAGCACAGGTGGTGGTTTAGGCTGACTAACTGATACCAATACTGAATAACAGTGAGTATCTTCTTCATCAGCAGAACTCACCATCCAGAATGCACCACTGTCCGTCCACCTCCGTGTGTTGGATGTAAGAGTCCTCGATGGTGGGGTCATAGTCTGTCACGAACAGCTTCTGGAAGAACTGGATGGTGATCGCGCTCTTGCCCACGCCGCCATCTCCGACCACTACCAACTTGATCTGAACGTAATAAATGACAGTTAGACATGATTAAAAGTGAATTAATGATAGAAGAGGGAAGGGACAGTACGAAAATCAGGTTTAGAACTGATTGGAACACACGAGTCAAGGTTGAGCTACCAACATGACGACAGGAATAAAGTGTAATAGAATTGACATACTAATTATATTGAGGGGCAAGAACATTATTCCAAAAGGCTAACACAAAAAGGGTAACATAGTAAATGGAGATTCAGGATGCACATTTTCAGATTTCACAATAATTAATTATTGCTTCAATACATAACACTAAACTGGGCTAAAGGGGACTGTTTTTCTGGCAACACCATGAAACACTTTGATATCGCAAAATCTGTTAACCAATCAAAGTATGAACAAGCATTCACTTGTGATAATTGCACTTAAATGAATGTATCAACCAAAAAATCAGCCTCAAAAATATATAAAGATAAAAGTAGCAACACACTAACACTGTCACTGTTTTTGAACAACGACATACTTGCTTGACATCTAGCGGCCGCACTGCAAACAAAGTCACAATCAACTTAACTACACATATTACTACACAACCTTACCAACTAACACTTTCAAGTACCGCAGGGAGGTATCACACCCAATTGATCTCAATTGCCTCATATTCAATTTGATAGAGCGTAAAAAAATACTGTAAACTTTGCCAATTAGAATTTAGTATTTGTATTAAAACACACTTAGTTTCTGTTATGAAATCATACTAGGAGTTTAGATAACCAGTTCACTTAAAATTCCTCAAAATAAATCTTTAGGTTCCTACACAGATATTATCATCAAAACATGTTTTTCAGTCAGTTTTCTTAACACCCACCTATACGTAAGCCCAAAGAGAAAGCAAAAATATAAAATCATGTCCAATTAACTATTGACATAATTATGTTATATTAAGGTAGGTCAGAGATAAGCTATCTATAATTATTGTGACTGAATAATTTACATCAAAACCCAGTAGTTATTTGCTAGTCATACATTTAGCAAATGTTAGACTGTTTGTACTAGTTACAAAATACAATATCTCCACAGCATTCTTATAAGAGCAGTCACACTGTTCTCACTACATTCTTATTAAAGTAGTCACACTGTTCCCACAAACACAGCTACCCACTTATTAGAGCAGTCACACTGTTCCCACAAACACAGCCACCCACTTATTAGAGCAGGCACACTGTTTCCAAAAACACAGCCACCCACATATTAGAGCAGTCAGTGTTCCCACAAACACAGCCACCCACTTATTAGAGCAGTCACACTGTTTCCAAAAACACAGCCACCCACATATTAGAGCAGTCACAGTGTTCCCACAAACACAGCCACCCACTTATTACAGCAGTCACACTGCTCCCAAAAACACAGCCACCCACATATTAGAGCAGGCACAGTGTTCCCACAAACACAGCCACCCACTTATTAGAGCAGTCACACTGTTCCCAAAAACACAGCCACCCACATATTAGAGCAGGCACAGTGTTCCCACAAACACAGCCACCCACTTATTAGAGCAGTCACACTGTTCCCACAAACACAGCCACCCACTTATTAGAGCAGTCACACTGTTCCCACAAATACAGCCACCCACTTATTAGAGCAGTTTTTACACAAATACGTTATTAATCCTTATAATTTTAAATACTAATATTATAAAGAGGTAATATTTGTTTGTAAGTTTGTATGTAAGGGGTAATCTCCGGAAGTGTGTGTGTGCCATTTTTGAACCAATTTTAAAAATTGTTTCACTGGAAGAAAGCTACATTATTCGTGAGTGCTATAGGCTATATTTTATCCCCGTACTCCCACGGGAACGGAAACTACGCGGGTGAAACCTTGTGACGTCCGCTAGTTTTTAACCGACTTCCAAAAGGAGGAGGTTCTCAATTCGGTTGGTATTTTTTTTTTTTTTTTTTTTTTTTTTATGTATGTACACTGATTACTCTGCCGTTTATGATCCGATTTACGTGATTCTTTTTTAGTTTGATGCGGAATAGTTGCCATTTGGTCCCATAAAAAATTAACATGGTTTGGCCCAGTAGTTTTCATTTTATGAACATTTTTACTTCAGTTGTGTGGTATAATTTCATGTATGTTCACCGATTTCTCCTCGATTTGTGGAGCGATTCTCAAAATTCTTTTTTTGTTTGAAAGAATATACTCCTGAGATGGTCGCATTTAAATTTGGTGAAGATCTGATGCTGATCTTCGGAGATATACAATGGAACTCTTCAAAACTAGATGGTAAATCGGTCGTGATAGCTGCAATCGCTTGGATGTTTATTGTTTACACAACATCATGACGTAACATCACGCCTGTATGCTCTGAGGGGTACGCAGATGTGTACAATACACCCAAATTTCGACAGTTTAGGTATGTTAAGTTCCATTTATTGGGGATAAGTCTATTACCATGACATGTATTTTTAACAATGTAAAATAAATGAATAGCAAATATTTGTATAGGATATTACAACTAAAAATGGAAAAATAAAAAAACTTTTTTACAAAAAAATAAAACCGACTTCAAAAAACACATAAAAGTGAAAAATAACTTTAGCTTCAGAAGTCGGTGACAAAAAAAAACTAAACGAATCAAACAAAGGTCACCGACTTCTGAAGCTAAAGTTATTTTTCACTTTTATGTGTTTTTTGAAGTCGGTTTTATTTTTTTGTAAAAAAGTTTTTTAAATAAGTTAGAAACTTAAACATTCCATGCACATTATTTTACTCTTTTACACCATATAATTTAAACGAATATCTTAGGAGCCATCGCAAGAAAAATACTGACGCGAGAATAAAATTCAAGCGCCTCCCCTATCCTACTTCCTACTAATATTACATAATGTGATAGTTTGTGAAGATGTTTGGATATTTGGATGTTTGTTATTCAATCAGGCTTTAATGGATGAACAGATCTGGCTGAAATTTGGTACAGGGATAGATTAAAGCCTGGAATAAGACATAGGCTACTTTTATGCCTGGAATAGGTTCCCGTGGGTTGCGGGAACGGGATACAAATTTCATGATTTCTTTTGGTCGCGATAACCGACGTCCACGCGGGCGAAGCCGCGGGCATCAGCTAGTTCTACATAATATAAGTTTCTACGTTCTACCCATGACACTATGGAAACAAACCAAGTGAGTATAATATATGTAATTATAGAATTATATACAATGTATATCCTATATATATACAGGGTGTTTGGTTTATAGACCGACACAATTTTTCCAGGGATTTGGGTGGTCATTAGCTAGGTTCTACCCATACACCCTATGTCCTAAATATCATGGTTGGTTACGTATGTTTTTTTTTTCAAATGAAAAAAATACCCAAAATGTTTCCTTTAATGCCAAATAACTTTTTCGTTTGTGAGTGTAATAGCACAAAATAAATTTTGTTGTATTCTCCAAAGTCTTCTTAATCTAAATAAATCTTTGTTGGATAGAACTGGTTTCTAGAAAATTTCTTACGAGCTACCAAAGTTATTTTCTTTTTTAAATGTATGAAATTGTACAACTTCAAAATTTATTATAAAAAAAACTAAAAGTCATTTTGAACTTAGCTTTATTTTAAAAAGTTCTTTAATTGATACTCTTTCTAACGGTATGTGACATATCACAAAGAACCATTCATGAAGTAGTCAAAATGTTAGTTAGGAGAGCCAGGATTAAGAAAAGACTTATAAATGTTAGTATGTTTTTATAAACTAAAGTTATAAATCTTTTTCAAATTTGATTCAAATTAAGAGTCCGTGCACAAAGTTCAGTCGCTAGAGTTTAGGTAAATTCGTTGCGATCCTATGTTAGTGTGCATTTTTCATGCAGATACACGCACACACGGGTGAAGATCGAGCGTAGTGATCGCTTAAACCATTTTGATCCTGTAGACGATATTATTTTATGATACATAATTATAAAGTCAGTACGGTTTAGAAATAAAAGTCTGGAATGTGTGTCTACTGTATATTTATCACAATCAAAATAAAAATGGTTTAATTTTGTATTAGAAGAATTTAGATACATATAAACATTTTGCAAAATGATAAATAAAAGTGCGAGTTGGACTCGCGCACTGAGGGTTCCGTACAAACTTTTTATAGGACAAGTTAATTTTTCTGGATCTGGGACTATTGCGCGAAAGACACTTGCGCGAAAAGACAAATGCGCGCATGGACTTTTGCGCGATTGGACTTATGCGCGAACGGACTTATGCGCGAACGGACTTTTGCGCGCCTGGACACTTGCGCGAATGGACTTTTGCTCGATTAGACTTATGCGCGAACGGACATTTGCGCGCCAAGACACTTGCGCGAATGGACTTTAGCGCGACTTAATGGCCACTGAGGTTCACTCTGTAGGGTAAACATAACATACCCCTGTTATTACTTGAAGGTGGTTTTTTCTTTTGGTTTTTCTGTCATGGATGTCATTTTCATGGTTAAGGAGTAGCTGATAACGAAATGAGATCAAAATGAAAATCCAAGATGGCGCCGAGGAAAACTTCTGTTTTTTCCATCATGGGTGTCATTTTTATGGTTTTCGGGGTCGCTGATTACGAAAATGAGGTCAAAATGAAAATCCAAGATGGCGCACAGGAATTTTTTTGTTTTTTCCGTCATCGGTGTCGTTTTCATGGTTTAAGTGGTCACTGATAACGAAAATGAGGTCAAAATGAAAATCCAAGATGGCGCCAGGGAAAATTTTTGGTTATTAAGTCATGGGTGTCGTTTTCATGGTTTTTGGGGTTGCTGATTACAAAAATCAGGTGAAAATAAAAATCTAAGAGGCGCCGAGGAAAATTTTTGATTTTCCGTCATGGGTGTCGTTTTTATGGTTTTTGGGGTTGCTGGTTACGAAAATGAGGTCAAAATGAAAATCCAAGATGTCACCGAGAAAATTGTTGTTTTTCCGTCATGGGTGTCGTTTTTATGGTTTTTGGGGTTGCGGGTTACGAAAATGAGGTCAAAATGAAAATCCAAGATGGCGCCGAGGAAAATTTTTGATTTTCCGTCATGGGTGTCGTTTTCATGGTTTTTGGGGTTGCTGGTTACAAAAATGAGGTCAAAATGAAAATCCAAGATGGCGCCGAGGAAAATTTTTGATTTTCCGTCATGGGTGTCGTTTTCATGGTTTTTGAGGTTGCTGCAGGTAACGAAAATGAGGTCAAAATGAAAATCCAAGATGGCGCCGAGGAAAATTTTTGGTATTTCCGTCATGGGTGTCGTTTTTATGGTTTTTGGGGTTGCTGGTTACGAAAATAAGGTCAAAATGAAAATCCAAGATGGCGCCGAGGAAATTTTTTTGTTTTCCGTCATGGGTGTCGTCGTTTTCGTGGTTTTTGGGGTTGCTGGTTACGAAAATGAAGTCGAAATGCAAATCCAAGATGGTGCCGAGGAAAATTTTTGATTTTCTGTAATGGGTGTCGTTTTCATGGTTTATAGGGGTGCTGGTTATGAAAATGAAGTCAAAATGCAAATCCAAGATGGCGCCGAGGAAAATTTTTAATTTTCCGTCATGAGTGTCGTTTTTATGGTTTTTGGGGTTGCTGGTTACGAAAATGAGGTCAAAATGTAAATCCAAGATGGTGCCGAGGAAAATTTTTGGTTTTTCCGTCATGGATGTCGTTTTCATGGTTTTCGAGGTCGCTAATTACGAAAATGAGGTCAAAATGAAAATCTAAGATGGCACCCAGGAAGCAAAAAAATTAAAATAATCAGCGACCTCAAAAACCATGAAAATGACACCTACGTTGGAAAAACCGAAGTTTTTTCTCGACGCCATGTTGGATTTGCATTCGACCTCATTTTCGTAATCAGCAACCCTAAAAACCATGAAAAGTACACCCATGACGGAAAGTCAAAAATTTTCCTCGGCGCCATCTTGGATTTTCATTTTGATCTCATTTTCGTAACCAGGAACCCCGAAAACCATGAAAACGACACCCATGACGGAAAATCAAAAAAAATTCCTCGGCGCCATCTTGGATTTTCATTTTGACCTCATTTTCGTAACCAGCAACCCCAAAAACCATGAAAACGACACCCATGACGAAAAGTCAAAAATTTTCCTCGGCGCCATCTTGGATTTTCATTTTGATCTCATTTTCGTAACCAGGAACCCCAAAAACCATGAAAACGACACCCATGACGGAAAATCAAAAAAATTTCCTCGGCGCCATCTTGGATTTTCATTTTGATCTCATTTTCGTAACCAGCAACCCCAAAAACCATGAAAACGACACCCATGACGAAAAGTCAAAAATTTTCCTCGGCGCCATCTTGGATTTTCATTTTGACCTCATTTTCGTAACCAGCAACCCCAAAAACCATGAAAACGACACCCATGACGGAAAATCAAAAATTTTCCTCGGCGCCATCTTAAATTTTTATTTTGACCTCATTTTCGTAACCAGCAACCCCAAAAACCATAAAAACGACACCCATGACGGAAAATCAAAAATTTTCCACGGCGCCATCTTGAATTTGCATTTTGACCTCATTTCCGTAACCAGCAACCTCAAAAACCATGAAAACTACACCCATGACGGAAAATCAAAAATTTTCCTCGGCGCCATCTTGGATTTTCATTTTGACCTCATTTTCGTAACCAGCAACCCCAAAAACCATAAAAACGACACCCATGACGGAAAATCAAAAATTTTCCACGGCGCCATCTTGGATTTGCATTTTGACCTCATTTTCGTAACCAGCAACCCCAAAAACCATAAAAACGACACCCATGACGGAAAATCAAAAATTTTCCACGGCGCCATCTTGGATTTGCATTTTGACCTCATTTTCGTAACCAGCAACCCCAAAAACCATGAAAACGACACCCATGACGGAAAATCAAAAATTTTCCTCGGCGCCATCTTGGATTTTCATTTTGACCTCATTTTCGTTATCACCAAGCCCAAAACCCACGAAATCGACACCTATGAAGAAAAATATCGCTCGCTCACTCGACCCCGCCATACCCTTCTTGTATACCTCCTACTATACACACACACACACACACAACAACATACGGCATTTTCTTACGTGACGATTTCTACCAAATCGCACTTCCAAAATAGAAAATTATCTTTATTTTAAAATCAAATTGTAGGTAGGTACCATAGGTTACCATGAAAACCAATAATAATAATATGAAGTAGTGAAATCCCCTAAATGAAAGAATTTTCGGAATCGGATCAGTAGTTCCGCAAATTATTACCCTTACATACAACATATTAAGTACAAACAAAGAAACTTAACTTTAAATAATATGAAGACGAAATAAATCTTAATAAACAACCAACGTCAAAAAAAACTCTTATCTTAATACAATCAAAAAGTTTAATAATTTTAATATAAATACTGGATCGAAATGTGGTAGTCTGCGTATATCTCGGAAATATATTCACGTAATAACTCGGGAGCGCTTGCGAAGCAAAGTGATACGTGCTCACGCTGGGAGAGCCCTTTCGTTACTGACGGGATCGGGTTTGCGCGGTCGATTATATAGTTCACTTTGCATTTAATTTACGAAATGAAGTTATTGTTTATTTATAAATTAAAATTCAGATTCTATAAAAAAGCTACCTTGAGATTAAGAATTATTTTTTTAATTTTCTTTAAAATGTTTCTAAGGTATAGAAAAAAATACTTATTTGTCCCGACGTTTTCCACAAATTACGTTTTATCAACATTTTTTTTCTGCTATTTTTCTTATTGAAATCAATAATGTTTCTTGCTATGTTACGAGTAGACCATATAATGATGTTATTCATATTTTTTAATGTTCAGAATGTTTTGTAGTTCTTTGTTCAGCGAACCACAAACATCACTCGCTCGTTACTTTTGCGGAAAAGGGGTTTTGAATATGGGTGATTGCCATTAATATATACATTATTTTAAAAAATTGTTCAAGCAGTCGACAAGATGAAGAACCTGTCTTTTATAATAAAAATAAATAAGGTTCAAATTCTTCTTGCCTTTCCCACAAGTAGTGATCAAAAATGTTCAAAATGCCTTAATTTTGTGCACGGGCCCTTAACCCAATATTACCCATACATCCTATGTCCCAAATGTCACGGTTGGTTACATTGTTATTTTTTTTTAATTGAAAAAAATACCCGAAGTGTTTCCTTCGATTCGAAATAACTTTTTCGTTTGTGGGTGTAATGGCACAAAATAAATATTGGGTTAATTTGAATCAAATTTGAACAAGATTTATAACTTTAGTTTATAAAAACATAATAACATTTATTAGTCCTCAGATAGGTTTCCTTCCATGAAGCTAGCAGGTAGTGTCTTGAATCGTGTTCAACAATTTAAATACCTCGGCCATATTGTTACCGCAGACATCAAAGATGACCTGGATGTAGAAAGGGAGCGAAGAGCATTGGCGGTTCGTTGCAACATGCTTGTTCGTAGGTTTGCTCGCTGTACGTGTGAAGTGAAAGTGACGCTTTTTAAATCATATTGTCAGTCACTGTACACGTGTAGCCTCTGGACAGGCTGTACGCAGAGAGCCATCAATGCTCTTCGAGTTCAGTATAACAATGCATTCAGGATGCTGTTGGGGCTGCCACGCTTCTGTAGTGCGTCGGGAATGTTTGCTGATGCGCACACTGATGGCTTCGTAGCTATCAGACGTAAGCGTGCTGCGTCGCTACTGCAGAGGGTCCGGGGCAGCTCAAACAGTCTCCTGAATGTCATTGCGGGGAAATTTGATTGCCCGTTTATGCATTTCATGTCAAACCTACATGTTATACTAACATAGTTTTAAAGGTCATGTTTACTAACAATTTTATATGGATGTAAAATCTGAAATAAAATGATTTTTATTATATTATTATTAGTATTTTCTTAATCCTGACTCTCCTAACTAACATTTTGACTACTTAATGAATTGTTCTTTATGACATGTAGCATACCGTTAGAAAGGGTATCAACTAAAGAACTTTTTAAAATAAAGCTAAGTTCAAAATGACTTTTAGTTTTTTTTTTATAATAAATTTTGAAGTTGTACAATTTCATACATTTAAAAAAGAAAATAACTTTGGTAGCTCGTAAGAAATTTTCTAGAAACCAGTTCTATCAAACAAAGATTTATTTAGATTAAGAAGACTTTGGAGAATACAACAAAATTTATTTTGTGCCATTACACTCACAAACGAAAAAGTTATTTGGCATTAAAGGAAACATTTTGGGTATTTTTTTCATTTGAAAAAAAAAACATATGTAACCAACCATGACATTTAGGACAGAGGGTGTATGGGTAGAACCTAGGTAATGACCTCCCAAATCCCTGGAAAAATTGTGTCGGTCTATAAACCAAACACCCTGTATACTATAATTACTACATACATACTGTATATTTAAACTAATACTATTGTACTATCGAGGACACTCCCGCCTGACCACAACTAAGCTCATTTTTGCTTGCACTCGCAACATAAAAACGCTCTCTAGCCCCGCTCGGCGCCTCCGCATGATTCAAGCGAAAAAATTTTAAAATGGTCAGGCGGAAAAGACAACGATAGTACATTGTATATTTATTGTGCTGTAATCATCTGACAAATTAGAAGATATCTGAGTGCCGGCTCAGTTAAGAAAATACTTTGTACATTTCAGAGCAACTCGTAATTTTAATAGGAGATCCTTTCAGGTTGCTAGTGTGTACTATTAGTAAGAGTCCAATACTAGTTGTCTACCATTCTTTGTCTATGTCCTAAAACAAACAACAATTAGCTCCCATAAAAAATGCACTGGATCATTATATGATAATCGTAATTGTTTGCAGTCAAGCACCGGCCAGACGATAGGACAGTAACTCTATTCATTGTGCAGACTTGGGCCAAGTTCACCGAAAAGATAACAGTCTGATTATCTAAAAACAGCTGTTTAAAACACATTTTCGGCCCTTAAATGAGGGAACAAGTAGACAAACATATTGATAACAAGTACTTAGTGGACATGACACATGATAGTATTGATTATAAATTTAAATATTTCAAATTTTTGAAAAAAAAACCTAAAATAAACACAGAATGCTGTACATTTTACAATGTTGAATTTGTGTTTCCCACTAGACTACTTGGCTGGCTTAGCTACTTATTGAATCCAGAACAACATGTAACATAGTTCAACACAAATGCATTGCATTGCGATTTGCATGATAAGCCCGTAGTTATCTTGTTTGCAACTTTTGATAAGAGAGATATTATACAACCCCTGTAAATCTGAGCACATTATTGATTATTATCAGAAAATACACTCTTTGTTACTAGAACTATATTATTTTTGCACTTCACTTTACACATTAAGTATTGACACTGTTGATTATCGTAATAACATTGAACAAATTCACAAAATTTACCAAAATTAGTTTCCTAGGTACTGATGCAAATTTCATAATTTGTTATTTATCCTCCCAGGATATCACAGTACTACAATGATAAAAGTAATTCAAAAACAAGGAAATACTGATAATACAAACAATAGTAAAAACAGACAATTGATTAAAATAGTATTGCATTTTTTCTCCTGTTAAAATAACGTAACAATGCAGATACAGCTGGAATCTCTTCAGGTTTTTTATGATATTAATATTATTATTCTTTATCGCACACAAAATAATAAATATACATATAAATTGCAATAATATGGCTTATGTACAAAGGCGAGCTTAACCCAGAATTGGGTTTTCTAGCAGCAAACCTAATTTTGATAATTTAATATTATGTAGGTGGATTATTAAGATGTGACTTTATATTTTTATCAATGTAATAAGCTGTGGTTACTTACAACTAAAGTCTGCCTGTACCTGCCTCAATGAACAGAGGTTGGATCACTTCACATGCTTCGAAAATTGACTTCAGATAATATAATTTAGGCATAAGAATTATGCAGTTATTTAAGAGTATTTCTTTTGATCTTGGGATAAGTTAAATAGACGAGATATAAAACCAGGCGGAACTGTTTCTCAGAAACCAGTTATTTATGCTACACCACTACATGGTAAAGTAAACAGTCTAGATCCATTAGGGCTGCCTTTGGTTGAGTGTTCATACAGAAAATAATATTACAAAAGAACTTTATGACTAATCCAAAAAAGAGTTATGTACCTTTAAAAAATATATTCTTCTGCCATGGCAACAAAAAAAAACTTAATGTCAAAGGAGATCTCATCTTACCGTGGGCAGGTTCTCGTTGGGAGGCCCCGGGCGCGTCATGTCTCCGCGGCGCCGCTGCGCCCCGCCACCTTCTGATGACCGCCGTCTGGATGCACGCTCATGGGATATTATCTGCGGAATTACCACCCGAGCTCATCAACACCGTTTTCCTAAGATATTATCTGCATGTTGGCAGTCCTCCCACGCCCGTCAGCCAGACTACAGCTGATACCCGTAGAAACAAGTAAATACTCACCTCATTGCTACAGTGCCGTAATCAGTCCATGAACGGAATATTTGGTGATCAGCTAAACTAAATCAGTGAAACTTAACACAAACATAAAATAAAACTTGCAATCGTTGTTCGATATTTCGATTTACAAAGAAAGAAATCGTCAGGGATGTTAGATGCCAGCTCAAAAATTATGACACCGGCCTGTCAAAATTATGGTACTTTAGAAAAAACCATGGTACGCTAAAAAAAAGACCGTCAAGCCGAACAGCAATACTTAGGTGTCACTAAAAATTCCACTACTTCAAGAGCTTTTGACTTGACAAAGAAGTTTTGATTATATCGAAATAACGATTCATAAGTTTCATAAAACCTCTAACTAAATGCCCGGTTTCTGTCCTGTCTAGGTAGGTATATAATCTAAGGTCCTATCTATTCTTAAGGTGGATGCTCAAGCGTAGCCCGCGAAATTCAAATTTTCTTACGTTTTTTGCAATTTGCAGGCCAGTGCTAGGTTGTATGTTGATTAAAATTTTGTTTGCGACTGTAAGACGTATGTAGTTACAGAATTATATTCATCAAACTCATCAATACAACCCTCAAAGTTCATATTGGTGTCAAAATTACTTTTCCAAGGTCAAAATCATTCTTGCACCATTATGAACTTGCTAGATGTGAAAATTATGGTACTTTTGCGTACCATAATGGAAGTACCATGGTACATGGTACGAAGACCTGAATAATGATACGTATACCATAATTATGGTACGTATAACATCACTGGAAATCGTCGGTATAAATTCTTTTGTGACGTTTGTAGTGATGTGCCAGGTGCGATAATAATTTTTGACGATGCTTGAATACGTGGAATCTATTGGTGTTAGTTTCGGTAAGTTATTTTTCACACAATTTTTGTGCATGATGAATTATTATTATGGTGGATGCTCCAGAGTAGCCCGCGAAATTCAAATTTTCTTACGTTTTTTGATATTTTCAGGCCAGTGATAGGTTGTATGTGTTCACGCATGATGTTGACGACGTGCATATTGCTATTACTAAACCGTAGGTGGTGGTGGTGGGTAACCGTTGGTGTCCGTAGGCGTTCCGTTCTTTGGGCCACCTACCTACACGTCATGACTCAAAATTGTCACATCATCCTCGGACAGCCAATGAGAGGACCTCAAGGGATGCCATTGAAGAAGCACCAATAGGAGCAGTATAAGAAGATTTCCGAATTCTTCTCCGTCGAACGTTAGCTTATCGCATGAACAGTATGTTAAAATATTATTCGCGGCTACGACCTAAGTAGTTACAGAATTATAATCATCAAAATCATCAATACAACTCTCCAAGTTCATGTAACTCGATTGAATGAATATTACATGAAAAAGTCACTCAATCGAGTAACTGTTATGTACCATAATACCATATTCACAATCGATAACAATTTAGCAGGTTTTGTACGCACTACACTACCAAATGTCAATTTTCGGGCTGGCCAACCTTCTGAAGTTCTAGCCAATCTAGTTATGGTGCGTTCAAATCATTTATTTGCTTCGATGCCTAATGTCATGTCTTTAAGGTGATTGCTCCAGGGTAGCCCGCGAAATTCAAATTTTCTTACGTTTTTTGCAATTTGCAGGCCCGTGCTATATCGTATGTTGATTAAAATATTGTTGACGGCTGTAAGACGTATGTAATTACAGAATTATAATCATCAAAATCATCAATAAAACGCTCCAAGTTCATGTAACTTGATTGAATGAATATTTCATGAAAAAGTCACTCAATCGAGTAACTGTTATTTCTACCATAATACCATATTCATAACCGATAACAATTTGGCAGGTTTTGTACAGTGCGACATAAAAGAGTAGAAATTAAATATTTGGGAACCAATTTTTTTCATTTTCTGGCAATATCTAAAATGAGTACTTGAGCTGTTTATTCTTCTCAATCGGTTTCGTTTTTCAATAAAATTTTGGTTTTGTGTGTTATTTCTGAGTGTGGACAGGAAAACAGCGACAGATCATGAATAAGGTAATTCGTGGAGGTGCCCGTGAAATAATTTATCAAGTTTTCATACAGTGTTTGACCGAATTACACAAGCTGGGAAGCTACTATCCTACTTCGAAGATGTTTGCCATCGTACAGCAGATTTTACTTGTAAGTAACTATTGAAAGTTGCAGTAAACGTTAATTATAAACGATTAATACATTCAGGGAACAAAATTTTCGATCTTAATAGTGTTTACAAATTAGTTGTCTACGATTTTTGAGGTTATGCTAAGATAAACAAATACCGTTGTGGTTATAGCGCGACTTAACAACATTGATAGTAAGGCAACCACATTTAATGTAATTAATTGCGTATTACCAAATACGTTTTTTGCTTTATCATATTTGTTGAAGCAATCGACTAATGGAAAGAAACAATTTTAAAATATTTTAACGAACATATTTGCGCGGGACTGTTTTCGTCGGACTGACAGCAGTTATATTATTTATGAAGATAGAGCACTAATTTAAAGTTGTGTCTTTAAGCTTATGTTAATAACATGCTTTGTTTGTTTTAGGTGTTTCTGTAAGCACAGTGCGCGGAATTGTGCAAAACGGCGGGAAATTCTCGACTCCAGCTATACACAGAAAGGGTCGTCCCTCATAATATACATTTGAGTGAACTTGTAGTTTTATTATTATTACGTACCAAATCTATTATCTACGAGGAACTTATTGAAAGCAATGAATTAATAAACATAGGTACTTATTTAAAATAATTATTTTCTCATTATATAGAGCTATTACACCAATAATACTATTCAAGTATCAAGATCAAGTCGGTCGTACTAACTGGGTTGCCACCTGAGCGATCGCAGCGCCCTCATTTATTTTCAACTCTTTTATGTCGCACTGTACGCACTACACCACCAAATGTCAATTTTCGGGCTGGCCAACTTTCTGAAGTTCTGGCCAATCTAGTAGTGCGTTCAAAATGAGAGGTTTTCCTTTTGAGATATTAAAAAAAAAACTTAGTTTCCAAGAACTCTATAGATGGCGTTGAACTGGCTATGATAGGTGCCAAAGCCAAAACGCTTAAAAAAAAACTTTGCGTCACGTCACTTGCTCGTTGACTGACACTTTTGAAATTTTGTTCGCGCCAATATCTACCTTCCGAATATAACTTTTGATCTTTCACCATGAGCAGGACCGGTTTTTCTTTGATTTTTCAAGCATGAGTTCTTGGTCCGTAGCGGACCTAAAATCAGAGCTTCGGAAGAGAAACGCGAAATTGACAGGAAAGAAAGCTGTTCTCGTGCAAAGGTATGTACTTTACTTGTGTTGTACTTTAATTGTGCTGCGTTTATCCCTTTTATATTTAATTTTTATGTTATAAGATTCAATAACCGTGACAGCTGCATCACTCATGTTTATTGTAAATATTATGGACGTTAATAACTTTGATGTCTTACTCCTAACTTCTTTATTGTTGCAGACTTGAGGATTATGATAAACTGTTCGGGCCCCTCATCACCGACCCGGAAACAGTGTATAAAATTGCACTTCCACCACCTCAACATTTTCAAGATGTCACCAGTAGCTCACCAATGCCATCTTTAAACAGGGAAGAAATGGTAATGTTCTGCCGTCTCACAGAGACAGAAAGTATTACTACTGCACGTAATATGTATAATGAATACTTCCTATTGTCATGCCGATTAGCTGAAGAACATGGTGATTACTATGTGACTGGTATGGTTTTATCAGAAATGAGAAAAAACATTGTGTACAATGTAGTTGTTAAATTGAAAAACCATGTTGTACTAGAAGCACAATGTGAATGTGCGGCTGGAATGGGGCCATATGCTCAATGCAAGCACATTTTACTAGTTATTTGCGGTATTATTGACATGCATGAAAATAAAACCATTAGACTGAAAGGAAGTGTGACTTCCAGCCTGCAGACATTCCATCAGCCAAGAAAGCTGCACACTGGAGAGCCCGTAAAGGCCGAAGAACTTTCACTAAAGGCTAAAGATACTAAGTACAAAGGAATGATATCTTTTGACCCAAGACCCATTGTTGAGAGTCCAGATGATTTTACCAAAACTTTTAAAAATGCAGTAGCCAACTTCTGTGGCCAGAGTAATCAATGTAACGTCATGCCAATAGCACAGATCATCAAACCAGCTGATAAGAAAAGCATATATGCAGACCATGATTATCTTCAACTGACACAAGAAGAAGAATTTTTAGAGCAAAGAAATATAAATGAGGAGGAAAGACATGCCCTTGAAGAGAAGACAAGAATAGACCGCAAATTATGGAAAAAGGAGCGACTAACGCGGATCCATAGCTCCAATTTTGGCAGGATTTGCAAAGAAACCGGTGGTGAAAAAAAAATTGCAGCTTCTCTTGTTAAAACTTCAGATGTGTTAACCCCATCCATCAAACATGGGGTTAAGTATGAAGATGAGGCTGTGCGTGAATTTGAAGCAAACATGCAGATGTTGACCGAGAGGTGTGGAATTGGTTGGTCGACTGTTCACGTGACCAGAGGGCGGGCCTATTTTTTGGCCAAAGAATCAGCATTGCCATATCCAACGTGGCAATGCTGCCAGCCTTCTGGGCACTTTTCGTGTTGACAGCGATGTGGACGAATTTTTCGACACCCTGTAACCCTTTTTGATACTTGTAAATATTTTTATTTCTATTATAGAGTTAGTATGTAAATAATGTAAATATTACTGAAAGTAAACCATATTTCTGATAAAATTAAAACACATTTTTGCCAGCTTATGCATTTTTACTAACAATACTTGAGCGGAAATTAACTAACATAGCACATATGAATACAATGTCACTGGACAACATTGTTTCAGTCTGATTTAAGGGTTGAGATAGTATTTTATATGTTTTCAATACGCCAATTATCCTTTCCACATGAACTCTTTTGCTGGCTACTTTCCGGTTTGATAAAAGTGTTTGCGGACCAATTTGATTCCCTTTCTTGAAAAACGACGGCATATTAACCTTAACTCCATACGACATGAAAATATCTTGAACATTTAGGCCTTTATCTACCATTATTTCATCGTTGTAATCAAATTTGCCTAGTATAGAACTTCTTTCTATGATTTGCCTGTCAGTGGCCGATCCACCATAACATGGAGACACATAAGTTATCATGCCACTGGGAGTAATCCCAATAAGAAACTTAATGGTATTTCTATTTTTGTACATAGAAAATGTTACTTGTTGCGCAAAAGGGAGTTTTGGTTTTTTTATTGGACATTCCGTTGCATCTATATCTACCCGCGTTGATGGAAACTTATCATGAAAGTCTAAAGGCATGTACGCTCTGACACTATCTTTATCAAGCCAGATATCTAAGCTTTTCCACTGAAGTGACATAAATCTAATCCAAGTTATGAAAATATTATACACCTCTTTTATTGTGATAGCAAACATCATTGCTATTTCCTCAAAGGGTTTATGTCTTCGCAGGATTAAAACAGTTATAAAAAATTGTTCTAAAGCATCAACTGTTTTTGGACGCTTTTTATAAAAATAATTTAATTTATTTACACATTGCCCTAAGGTTTGGAAAACAAACAACAGTTTTTTGAAATTCTCGAGGCCTGTGTAAAAATGAATCGCTTTATCATTGTTTTTGTAATAATGAATGCTCTGTCTGCCTTTATCTTCTGTTTGAGTATAACTTTCATGTTTTTTAGTATTCTGGGTTTGAACATATTTCTCATGGCATTCTCTGTTATCCAATGAACTTTCTTGACATATTACCTCTTTACTTTGAGCAATCTCTAAGTTTTCTGCAGTATTTAACTCTTCCATTTCTATATCAGTATTGATAACATAATATTCTGAATATGGTTGCCTGTCAAACTCGGCTTCTTCAATATCACTTTCTAATGGATCCTCACTTGACTTACAAGGCATAGTATTAAAATAAATTTGCTCTTCAACAAATGATATTGGAGGAGCTGTAAAAAAGAAGAAATGTTAGGTACCTACATAGTATTATTGTTATGTCTTTTTTTCATAATTTGGTGCAGTAAGTAAATCTAAAAAGATGCTTACTGCGTGGATATGTCTTTTGGATTTGAGAGAAGTTGAGAGCCAGTGACTCTTGATGTTCATCAGGATCTGGAGCAGTGTATGATGATGGATCTTGATCTTTGGATGTTATGGGAGGTTGAGATGCATTTTTCCATGGATGGAATGGCTGTTTTCTTCAATATTTTTAATGCCACATCTAAAAATAGGTAAACTTTTATTAGAATATAATCTGAGATAGAGTAAATGTAATCTCTGTTGAATTTTAAACATATGAAAGTACCTACAATACTAAACATTGATGAAGATACTTGGTTGTAACACTGATAATGGTGTTCTTACAAAATCATTTGGTTTAAAGTGTGCTGAGCATATTTTCGAAAGCTTTTTTAAGGTCCGTCCAGGTTTAAAATGTACGATGGCTTGTACCCATTGCGCTTTACGACTTTCATCTTTAGGAAAAAGATGTATGCCTTCATTTTCAGACAAGTCTACGAGGCAAAGACTTCTCTTCTGTTTCTCTTGGGACATTTTCTTTCTGACGTGGAAAACCTATAAAAACACTGGTAAAATATTTTTTTCCTTTTCTTGTCTATTTATTGTCAAAATGTCACTCACTGTGATTTATGAACGTTTCGTTTTACGATCTCAAAATGACATCCAAGTGAAATGATGTGACGTTCCGTTCCTTGCAGTGACAGGCTAAGTTCAGCGCCATCTATCCTGCGACCAAGGAAGAGTAAAAAGAAAATCCCTCATTGTAAATCATTTATTTGCTTCGACGCCTAAATGTCATGTCTTTAAGGTGAATGGGTAGCCCGCGAAATTTAAATTTTCTTGCGTTTTTTACAATTTGCAGGCCAGTGCTAGGTTGTTTGTTGATTATAATATTATTCGCGGCTGTAAGACGTAGGGGAAGGTTGCTATGAATGGACCACTTAACTTTACGACCTCAAATCTCAAAAAGTATATAGTTTACTATTATAATAGGTATAGTGTAAGTGTTAAAATAAAAGTAGATTATGGTGCCGATTCCCTTATTCACAAACTAAACTAAATTTAAGTTGAATGCATCTTTTTCTTTCTATTTCATTATGAAAAGGATAGAAGATAAATATTAGTTTAATCCTGTCAAATTAGTCAGCACCTGACGTAATTTGATGTAATTTTAGTAGTCAACTTTTTAATCGCGTCTAAAACTTGTATGGCGCTGATTAATTTGACAGAACATAACTAAAATTTATCTTCTGTCCTTTTCTTAATGAAATAGAAAGAAAAAGATGCACTGAACTTAAATTTGGTTTAGTTTGTAAACAAGGGAATCGGCACCTATTACTTTTATTTCGTAAGACCTTTATTTTTAGTAATCAAACGCACAAACAATTCGGGCTAACACTTTTTTGTATACACGAAGAAAACTAAATATTGGGCTGTTGCCTTCTTTGGACCATGAGCACCTTCTGTATTGTATTGTATAGCGGGCTGGTGTCCGCAACTCCACGTCAAAGCGCGTAGGTACTTTGCGTACGGGAAAAATGAGCACCTTCATTGAACTACCAAGTTGCCATCAATGGACTTCGAAAAAATTGTTCTAGAGGTCCAATCGAGGCAACTAATTATAATGAATTATCTATATTACTAAATTAATTAAATGTATTTTAATGTCTTTATGAGTAATGTCGTATAAGCAACTTTCCACCTCAGGAATGTGTTTTATAGCTCCTGCTCTAATTCTGGAGGGACGTCACTTTCAGTGTTCTTTAGCTTTCTGCTTTACATTTCATGCAAAGTACTTTCTTTTATTTGGCGACATTCTGGAATTTTAAATTCATATTAAATAGTAGGTATGACCAAAAAATACAACAAAAAGTTGCTATGATTGAACCGGTCCAACGGTGGACGTGGAATTCTATTGAGGTCCATTGATGGCAACAAGGTTGTGGTTAAGAATAACTAAACTAAACTAAGCACGGTCATGATTACACAAAATTGAATAATACTCATAGAATCTCAAATAAACTGTCTAATATTTCATAACAGCGCACGCAGACAAATATGAATACAATGATCAAATTGTCCCGAGTGAAATTATATGATTTTGATGACAGCCGCAAACACAACTCTACACACGTTACTCCTCGCTACGTGCCGCAGCGGCACTGAGGTAAGAGGGGGGTGCAACTGAGTCGCCACGGACTCGTTTTTTCGGCTAGTTTGGGTGTTGCTAGCTTGCATAGTTTTGGAAATACCTTGGTGGTCCAGTGAAAGAGCTAGTCCAATGATCGCAACCTTCCCCTATGTTATGTAGTTACAGAAATAAATTCATCAAAGTAATCAATACAACCCTCCAAGTTCACAAAGGTGGAAAAATGACTTTTTCGAGGTCAAAGTCATTCCTGCACCTATACGCTGTAAGAACATCAAGAATGTAATACATTTCCGATCGCTATTTAGGAAATGTATAAATTTCCTAGGAAAAGTGCACAATTACAAAGGAGATCATAGATTTCCTATCTATTTTAGGAATTGAACACATTTCCTAGGAATTGTATACAATGACGGATTACATACTTTTCCGTTCTCATTATAAGTATAGGTACATACATAAACAGCTTACGCCTTTTTCCCATAATAATAATAATAATTAGTTTACTAGTACCTACATAACAAAAAAAACAGCATAGTACATAGCTTAAGAAAACAGTGGGTTGTACTAGGTACCAATTTTAAAATTATTGTCAGGTTTCCGGGCTCCTAAACTAGGTACACAAACCTGTATCTTAGGAGTCGGAGATTTTGCGGATTCAATTTATATAATACAACCGTGACTTTCTATTTGTTTACAACATTTTTTTTAAACACAGCAAATGAATTGAATGAGTGTGGTTGTGTAGGTATGTAGGGGTGTGTAAATGAGTGTAGTGTGTGTGTGGTGATAATTTTCTTTCAAAATAAGATTGATAATGTTATGATTCTATAGCCAATATATTTTCAGTCTCATCATAAGTTAAGGATAATAGCCATTTTCGTAATTTATTTTTAATTTAATTGAGAGGCTATGTTATATATAAGCAATGGAATAATTTTATTTATTTTATTATACATTCTTGAACTTTGGAAGCATGGAGTAGGTACGCAGAAGCTACAGAACGCTTCCTGCTACGATCCTAACACACTGCTAGCGCCTCGGCGACGACGTTCATGCATCCGGTTTTTTTTTTATAATTTTCCAAATCTACCTGTACCTACCTGACCTTTAAGCCTTGTAGCCTATACCATAAAAATATATCAATAGTACATCCTAAGTATTTAAATAAATGATCTATTGATTGTACTACATAAATAAAGAAAATACCTACTTACTGAGATCTGTCTCTTCTACTACCGACTGTGAGAAATCAAAATCGTGCTCTGATTTATCATATTCGAGGACAAGGACTAAAAAAAACAATATCGAAGCGAAGTGTTGGCCATAAACTCGGTCTCCGGTAGACATAAATCAGGTGTACTTAAGCGGAGGCACGCGCACCTTTAGAATGCGGGAACACGCCATAAATACACTTTGCACAACCCTACGGCAGGGATGGCCAACATGTGTTACGCGTGCGCGACGTTATTTTTTAACACGCGCGCCTTTATTATGTACCTACTTACCTAGTTCTTCTTGATGGAAATACCTACTGAAGTAATAAAGTTGTAGGAGCTAGGTCAACGCGGTTACCTAATTAGTGAAGGCAATTTAAGGCAAATTTTTAAAAAGTAGGACAAAATAAAAACTGGCATGTTATAATGTTTGCCACCCCTGCGTTACGAGATTGTACACACGGTATTTTTCATCCCGGGCTCATCTGTAACGCCTTATCGAGCTATTATTTATCTTGAAAAATGTATGAAAATAAGTCAGTTTTTTTCTGTTATCACAACGACGATGACGTTGCAACGTGGCTTGAAGGAGAAAGCGGGGGTGGCAGTTTGTTAAGATCAACTGTCTACAGTGTCTACTTAGCTGACAATGTAAATATGCCACGATTTTCTCGGGTGCTTAAGTATACTCCATAAGCTTTTCGTTGCAACCTCAGCTCTCCAAAATCCGCAAAACATGTTTGTTTGCAGCATCAACATTGCACTTTCCCGACAGTATCGTTTGCTAGATAAATAACTGTTTTCACTTACCTTCTTATTTTAGTACTTTACCAACCACACTATTCTCTTTCGACGATAAAACTTAGTACATTTGATGCACCTTGTCAATTCGTTTCAATCACTTCGCAAGCCACCCAATCCGTGTTTTCTGAACGAAATATCAGTTCTTTCTGATTGACAAAACAATATGATGATTGCAACTGGCAGAATGCTCTCTAAGCCTGGTATTACTTACTGCTGGTCGGATGCACCGTATCAAAGGTCTGTTACGGCTATGTTTAGGTGTTCCAACCTAGAATCTAATCAACTGTTCAGCCGTGCAATTTCCTAGCTAGCCTACGGTAGCTAGATATTATGGGGGAACTATGTGTTCATCGGTGTGTTAGTGGAAAAGATAGTAGGTATCTGATGCGACTGTAACCAGGCCCAGACTGGCTATACGGGCAAATCGGGCAAATGTCCCATGGGCCGCATGGTTCTTATGCTGTTTAAAAAAACATCGCAATACTTCGATAAAATCAAGTCGAGGACCTAATTCAATTTACTCTTAGACTCTATCTGTAGTGATGGTTCTCCCTAGAGGCACAGGATTTTTAAAGTTTGGCACTCCTATTGGATTTTCGCATGATCGACCAATAAAGACAGAGGCTAAAATAAATTAGGAGCCCCTTGCCCCGAGGCCTAAACAGGCAACTTTAGTTGCAAAAAATGGAGTCTGTGGACATTTTGATCTCATAATATTACATACTAGCTGACCCGCGCAACTTCGTCTGCGTCACATGAGAGAGAGAGGGTTAGAGAGAGTGGAGTCAACCTTGAAAGATAGACATAATGCTATCGCGGTTTTTTTTAGAACGCTTTAAAACGAACAATTCCCTAATACATGATTGTTGCGCAACTTTAACCGTTTATGCAGCGCCCGCAAAGGAAGCTCTCGAAAGAAATAAATTTTCCTTGTTTTTGCAACATTTATCATTGATGCTCCGCTCCTTTTAATTATAGCGTGATGTTAGATAACCTATAGCCATCCTCGATAACTATTCAACACTAAAAGTTTTCCTGTAATTAGCGCGTTCAACCAACCAAAATCTCTTTAGCTTTATAATATTAGTAGATATATACCTACGTAGATCCAAGTGGGTAACAATTTAATTTCTTCGATATATTTGCATTAATCACTAAAATAATCTACTTATGTTTTTCCAAAAAAGGGCTTACCTCGACAGTATTATATTATCTGTGCCTCGACAGCCTTTTTTTTTTCGGATGGGAAATCATCAAATGACTCCTCCCGCTCTGGGCGGACCAGGAGGCAGTGTCATACTTTTACTGACTAAACCCATCCATGTTCCTTCATCGCCCTTTGTGTTCCGGGGCCACGGTATCTCTTTAGAACAGTCCCGCAACCCCGGCAGGCATCGGCCCTTGCGGACCCCTTCCTATTGCTGACTCTCTTTGAGGCGCGCGTCGAACACGAACGTGCCGTCGACACGGCCTGTCGTCATGAGACAGACGGACGGCGAGCTAGCCCATAGCCCACCGTCCACAGGCCCGCGCGTACGGTGGCCGGGGGCCACGTGGTGGCCCCGGGCGCCCGGGGCGTCTCCCGCGGCGGTCGGGACGTTTAGAGGTTCTCTCCCTCTCACGTTCCGCCACCTCCTTCATCCTTAGACACTCGATGACAGTCATACTCCAGCTAGGTCGAAAGTTCTCATCAAAGGTGCAAGAAATTAGCCCAAACACGATTTTTCAATTATAAATGGGACCAACTTTGAGATGTACCTACGCTTTTTACAAACAAAAGGACCATGTAGGGACTTCTCGGTAAATGTTATCCGTGGTCATATATAAAAAAAATACGCGTCGAATTGAGAACTGCCTTCTTTTTGTTTCGTCGGTTAAAAAACCAATCTTGAGGCAATTTACACGTTTGCGGCGGCGACCTCTCGCGTCCGGCCCTAGTGCAAGCCATGGTCCGGAGCGAGACGGAATGGGACGCCGTCACCTCCTTCTGCGAAGCAGTAATGCTAGAGAAGAAGGTGGTGGAACGTGAGAGGGAGAGAACCTCTCAACGTCCCGGCCGCCGCGGCAGACGCCCCGGGCTTCCGGGGCAACCACGTGGCCCCCGGCCACCGTAGGCGCGGGCCTGTGGACGGTGAGCTATGGGCTAGCTCGCCGTCCGTCCGTCTCATGACGACAGGCCGTGTCGACGGCGCGTTCGTGTTCCACGCGCGCCTAAAAGAGAGTCAGCAAAAAGGAAGGGCCGATCCGCAAGGACCGATGTCTGCCGGGGTTGCGGGACTGTTCGAAAGAGATACCGTGGCCCCGGAACAAAAGGGCGATGAAGGAACATGGCTGGGTTTTAGTCAGTAAAAGTCTGACACTCCCTCCTGCTCCGCCCAGAGCAGGAGGAGTCATTTGATGATTTCCCATCCGAAAAAAAAAAACAAACAATAGGCAACTGACACGGGCGAGGGTCATTCAATTCAGAAAATGGAGTGAAATAAACAACGCCGTCTATCGACCAAAATGTTAAACTGCTAAAGTATATTACCTATGCTATAATTTTTTTTTAAAGCTGGTCAGTCGATTTAAAAGTTATGACTGTGGTGAGCACATTTTTAGTCATTGGTATCATTTTAGTTCAACAGATGTCGCTGCATGTATGTATCTTACATTTGATGATTAGTTCTTCTTGAAAACTTTAAGTTCATATATCTTTTGATAGAATTAACCGATTTCAATGAAACAAACACTAAATCATACCCCAAGTTACACACAATTTTTATGTATAAACATTGTCAGCATTGAATTCGTAGATTTTACGTGATGTGCGCACAAACAAACAGACAAACAGACAAACAGACAAAAATTTCAAAAATGATGGAAATGGGTTCTGTTACCTACATATCTTTTCACACGCTGGCTATTTTTTGTTTCAATTTCTTCAATGTACAAAAATGACTTTTCTACAGATTTATTATATGTATATAGATTATCAATATCTGAATTTATTCAAGGCATAATGCAAAAAATATCGAGCTCGCTTCGTTCGATCTTTGATCTTTACATTGTTTATTATGAGTCAAATCAAATCAAATCAAATCAAAAATGTTTATTTGTCAGGACATGGTACATATAGATGTTACAACCAACCAACCAATACCGACCAAGACCAAGTAACTCCAATAGGTCGAAACAATTCTGACGTGTCCACAAGGCAAAATGTCAAAAAATGTTCGAACTCGCTTCGCTCGCTCTTGCAGGCTATTTCCTCAGAATCTTGGCCTTGTCTGCAAGACGACCAAGTAACTCTTGTTTAAAGGGTCTAAAAAATTCTTCTAAGGTACTTATGGTGTTAAAATTTCCGAGCTCGCTACGCTCGCTCTTGGAAAATAACTTCTTTTTTATTTTAAATTGTCTCCTTGTCTCCCTAGCATTTCAGCCTGATATTCTTTTTTAGATAATTTCTTCGATTGATTCATAATTTTCATTAGTAGTTTTCTTTTCCCTTGGAAGAGGAGGGCCGACTGTCTCTAAAACGCCCGGGCCGGTTTCTCGTCCCAGTCTGGGCCTGACTGTAACACATTGTGTTAGGCACTCATAGTCTATTTATTTATAGGCACTCACAGTAGTCACATATGGACAACAACTGCAGCGGCAACTTATTTAGGCCCTTCTAACCCTAAAATTAGAAACTCTATTTGTGGTGGTTCAAACTTCGTTTGAAATACTGTTAGAATAAAGTTCTAATCAGCTTGCACTACAAAGCGGTTGTTACATCAGTCACTGCGAGCGAATAGTGCGAAATGAGTGTTTTTTTGTGATTTACAAAAAATCTATTGATCGGACTAAAAAAATAAAACACATAAGACCTGCTCTATAGTAAGTTCAGTTAGTATGCAAAGTTTCATGATCTAATTTGAAGTACTTTTTGAATACCAGCGGTTTATTGTTCGATTTGGAGGTAACTTTGGAGCTTTTTTGCTATCTAGAAAAGTTTATGGAATCGTGTTTTCGTCACACATAGTACTTATATATAAGTATTTATTTCAAAATTAATGCTGCATTATTTTAGGCGTAACGAAGGATTATTTTGGAGGACCATTTAGGAGTATAGGCCCTTAAGTTAGTAGTATGAGTGTGTAAGTACTAGGGTGACTAAGTGAGGGTAATTAGTGAAAAAAATCGGGATCCCTTTTTTTTGCATAATCTTCTTTTTCCTAATATACTTTGGCATAGCTGTTTTGGCATAATTTGTTTTACCATAATAATACTTTGCCAATTTTTTTTTTTGCCATACTGTTTATGTTGGCATAATCATCTTGAAGGCTAATTTGTTTTGTCATAAATTGAATTTTGCATAATGTTACTAGGCATAATGACTATTAGCATAATAGTATTTAGGCATACAAATAATATAAATACCAGAATAAAATTTGAGTTATTTTTACGTATTTATTTTGAATTAAAAATTCATTAAGTTGTACTACAAAAGTTAGTGACAGAAACGAATCGCTGCAAAACCGACTCCACGTAGTCTTGTCTGCCCTACCCCTAGAGTGTAATTTAAAATCGCGTAGGCGCGGAGGGGCGAGGCGGCCCGCGAGTTGAGGAGCAGGTGGCTGTAACACTCGCCGCCGCTGCTGAGGCTGGCCGGCTAAGCCGGCCAGCAAGCCGAAGCTGCGGTGGTGAGCGTTAAACACATCTGCGACGATAAGCTCGCGTGGGACCGCCGGAGCCCCGCAGCGCCGGAGCCGTGACAGAAACCTTGCCTGCTGCATGTTGCATACTGCATGCTTGCTTGCATGCTGCATGATTGCTGAATGCATGCTTGCTGCATGCTTGCTGCATGCTTGCTGCATGCTTGCTGCATGCTTGCTGCATGATAGCTGCATGCTTGCTGCACGCATGCTTGCTTTATGCTTGCTGCATGCATGGTGTATGCTTGTTTAAATGTTTGCAAGCTGCATGTTTGCTGCATGCATGGTGTATGTTGTTGCATGCTTCTTACAGGGAAAAAAACTCACATATGTTCACAATCATATGTTCAAAACAAATATGTTATATATTACCTGCTTCGGAGAGATGGTTTTATTCCAATCGTCAAAATAAATTGGTATATCCAATTAGGGTATGTCTAACATTTTAGGATTATGCTTCTTTGTTATGCCTATAAAAAATATGTTTTAGTATCATTATGCGTAAATCAATTTATGCCTAACAATGTTATGCTTAATCATTATTATGATTAGATAAATTATGCCAAAAAAAAAATGCGTAAGCTGTTATGCGTAAAAATGTTATGCAAAAATATAATTAGTAGTAACAAAAGTATGCCAAGTTATATTAGGTCTTAAAATTTTATGCAAATGGATAGGGAACCAAAAAAATCTGCTGTTCAGTACATTTTGACCAATCGGGAACATAAATTACTGAACAACAGATTTTTTATTGCCATTTCAGGCTTGTTCCCTTTATAAAAGTTGTTTGTTATTATGAGTACAATCACGTGTTTAAGTATCGGTCACCATCCGCGCCATTTAAGTTGGAAATAAAGGTCATTAACCCCGTCTACCAATGTAATCTAATATTTCAAAACAATACGAAAAAAATGTAAAGGCAGTGTCGCTACACGATCAAAACAAACGTATCGCGGTAAGGGGCATCCTTGGCGCGTTGACTGGGCATGAGTTACAAACCTTTTGGTCAAAATTATATTCCGTCGTATTTATTTTGGAAGGTACTTATTATCACTTCAATGAAACTCTTAAACCAAATTCAAACTCAAATAATTTATTTCAAATAGGCACATAGTTTCTTAGAAAGAATTAAATTATATATACGGCACTCAAAATCAAAGCATTTATTTCAAGTAGGCCACAGGTATTTTTGAACAGTCCGGACACTTGCGCGAAAGAACAGTTGCACAAATGGACACTTGCTTGGCGACTTTGTGGCCACTGAGGTTTACGCTGCTGAGTAAACAATAACATCTCGCCTGTTATTACTTGAAGGTGTTTTTTTTTGTCTTTTCCGTCATGGGAGTCGTTTTCATGATTTTTGGGGTCGCTTATTAAGAAAAATGAGGTAACAATGAAAATCCAAGATAGCGCCGAGGAAAATTTTCGGTTTTTTCATCATGGGTGTCGTTTTTATGTTATTTGGGGTCGCTGATTACGAAAATGAGGTTTAAATGAAAATCCAACATAGCGCCAAGAAAAATTTTCGGTTTTTTCATCATGAGTGTCGTTTTTATGGTATTTGGGGTTGAATTTACGTATTTCTTACTTATTGCTTAGACATTGCTTCTCCCCAAACGTGATTCTAGGTCAACGGGAACTACCACGTAGGTTTTTGACCCAAAACCTATAGGGTACTTAACTGTCAATTTTCGTTAAAAGCAAGGTCTTACAGCACAAGTAAAGGGAAAAGTCCGAAAAAAAAAAAAAAGTTGAAAATTAAAGTAAATTTTCGTACTTACAAGTTTTCGCGAAAAAAAAATTGCCTCCTACTAACTAAATTTGCCCATATCTTTGTATGATGTTGACTCAGGGCCTTGATTTTTATTCATAAATAGGGACTATAGACCTCAGTATCTGGTATAATAAATTTCAACTTGCTAGGTCCACCCGTCCCTGAGAAAGTCGGTGGTGACAGATGGACGGACAGACGGACAAGAAAGTGATCTCATAAGGGTTCCTTTTTTACCTTTTGAGGTACGGAACCCTAAAAATCACAGATCAACAATAATAAAATGTAATAACATCACAGTGAAGTAAGTCCTAACATATTATACAGAAGGTAGGTAGGTTCTACTGTTTTACCGTGTATTGTTATTATGTCATATTAAAATATAATAATAAATTCCTAAAAACTAATTAGGCGCAATTTGTACCTTGTAAATTGGTAAGTAAGTAGGTACCTACCTAACTCATCTATAGAATGGTTAAACGTAGGTACTTAGGTAGATATATGAAGAATGGCATAGTGGACATTTACTTTTAGCAATTTAAAGTTTATTTAAACATTAACAGCCTTATTCATAAAAAATCCTTAATTGAGGTTTGATGGGTCTGCTAGCAGTCACCTAGCAGACTGTTGATGGGTGTGTTAGCTAGCAGACTGACGCGTTATGTTGGCCATCTTGACAAATTAATCAAAAGAAAAAAAAGTTCCGTAGCAGCAAGTAACATAATATAAAAGTTCTTGTAGTTCGTTGTAACTTTGATCGATGTTTTAATAATAGTGTTTTTTTTTTAAATTAAGTTAAAACCAGTTTTCGGTGGAAGTTTACATCATCATATATTTTTTTTAGTTTTATCATTCTATTATTTTAGAAGTTACATTGGACGGGGGGGGGTCACATTTTACCACTTTGGAGGTGTCTCTCGCGCAAACTATTCAGTTTAGAAAAAAAATGATATCAGAAACCTCAATATCATTTTTGAAGACCTATCCATAGAAACCTAGATACACACGTATGGGTTTGATGAAAAAAATAGTTTAGTTTCAGTTTTAAGTATGGGAAACCCCCAAAATTTATTGGTTTTTAGGGTTCCGTACCCAAAGGGTAAAAACGGAACCCTATTACTAAGACTTCGCTGTCTGTCCGTCTGTCCGTCTGTCCGTCTGTCCGTCTGTCCGTCTGTCCGTCTGTCTGTCACCAGGCTGTATCTCATGAACCGTGACAGCTAGACAGTTGAAATTTTCACAGATGATGTATTTCTGTTGCCGCTATAACAACAAATACTAAAAACAGAATAAAATTAATATTTAAGGGGGGCTCCCATACAACAAACGTTATTTTTTTGCCGTTTTGTCTAATGTATAGATAATGGTACGGAACCCTTCGTGCGCGAGTCCGACTCGCACTTGGCCGGTTTTTTTTTCTATTTTTGTGTGAAAATCTTAATGCGGTTCACAGAATACATCTACTTACCAAATAATTTCGAAAAAAGTGTCTGTGACATACGGACGGACAGACAGACAGACATGACGAATTCATAAGGGTTCCGTTTTTGCCATTTGGCTACGGAACCCTAAAAAAGGCCTCATCGACAATTAAAAAAAAATTACAGCAGTGACAGCAAATTAGCGGGAAAACGCATTTTTTTACAAATACACACGAGAAAAAAGAAAAGGAACAAAAAAAGAAATAAACAAGAAATGATAAACCAATAAGAAAAGATAAAATTTGACGATACAACCCCAAGATCAACTTTTATAAAAAGCGAGATGTTTGTTTTCCCGCCATTTCCGATCCGCATGTTTATGTGGTACTTACCTAAGTGCAAAAAGCTATAATATATATATATACAGTACAGTACAGTGGTGTAGTTTCCTGATTAATGTATATATATATATACATTAATCAGGAAACTACACCACTACGGAATCCGTAACGCCTCCCTGGCTCTTCTTATTTCATATTTGAGTGACAGGATTCAGAGTGTTGATGTTAAAGGGAAAAGATCTCCCGGATCCGTAGTAAGAATGGGGGTACCCCAGGGCTCAATTCTTGGTCCATTTTTGTTTCTTATTTATATAAATGACTTGCCTTACCTCATAAAGGATAATCATGACATAGTATTGTTTGCAGACGACACTTCTCTTTTATTTAAACTCAAACGTCAGCAGTTAGTTACGGATGATGTTAATAGCGCCCTGGCGAAAGTCGTTAATTGGTTTAATGTTAATAATCTACTCCTAAATGAGAAAAAAACTAAGTGTATTAAGTTTACGATACCCCATGTAAGACAAGTGGAAACTACTGTACTAATTAAGGATGAAGAGTTGAAACCGGAAGATAGCACAGTCTTCTTAGGCATAACTTTGGATGCCAAGCTTCAGTGGGGCCCGCATATAGACAAACTGTCGAAGAAACTTAGCTCTGCAGCATTCGCCGTTAGAAGAATTCGTGATTTAACTGACTTAGAGACAGCCCGTTTAGTTTACTTTAGTTATTTCCATAGCGTGATGTCGTACGGTATTCTCTTGTGGGGCAATGCCGCCGATATTCAGACAATATTTGTTTTGCAAAAAAGGGCAATTCGTTCAATTTATAAATTAAGTCCCAGATACTCCCTCAGAGAAAAATTTAAAGAGACTAATATTCTTACTGTGCCCTCTCAGTTTATTTATGAAAACCTTTTGTACGCCCACAAAAATATTAATTTATTTAAAAAATACAGTGATATCCACAACATAAACACGAGGAACAAACACAAATTTGTTGTTCCTGCAACGAGGCTCAAAAAAATAGGAGGTACGTTCAGATGCCAATGTATACGCTTTTACAATAAACTTCCGAGCCAAATTCAAGCACTAAGCCTAAATAAATTCAAATCGTTTATAAAACGGAAGCTGTGCCTGAAAGCCTACTATCATGTTAATCACTATCTTGAAGATAAAAAAGCTTGGGATTAAGCTGCTCCAATGAAATTTGCTCTGTGAATGTCGAAATTTCGGACTTCGCTTGTTTATTATTGATTCCTTTCTTTTATACACTCTGACATTGAATTTTTTTTTTTGACATGTATTTTATTATTTTACTTTTATTTTTTTATTTTTTATTGTTTTATGTTACATTTACTGATTTGACATGAGTACTTATTTTGTTAAGTATTTTACTTTTTTATTTTATTATCATTGCGACATTTAATGATTTTTGTGTTTTTTTTACTTACATTCATTTGAAAAGAATTTGTTATTAATTTTATTTGATTATTGTGAATGTGGGGACCATGTGGGTCACATTTTTATTTTTTGTTTGTTTTTTCCCACAACTGTCTGGCAGTTTGAGTACTATAAGCGACCTTCCCAAATGTCCTTTCTTTGGTATTGTTCGTCGTTTCGTTGAGCTCCTTGAGTTATAAGTCGAGCTACACGTTAACTGACAAATGCTTGCACTGACTGGACAGGTCCACTCAAATCTGTATGGTTCTTTCTTCAAAAGACCATCTCAGACACTAATCTGCATAGTCCTCATGTGAATTGAGCAAGATTGTCTGGACTTTAAAAGAGACTATGACCTCTGAGTTTGTTTCGGCTGTTTCTTCTCAGAGTAGTCAGGTACGAAACACCGGCCCCATCTAGTTTTATAAAATGACGTGTAAAAGTGTTTGTAAAAACCTACTTGCAAAATAAACATCATTTATCATTTATCATTTATCATTTATAACTATGTTAATCATCCTAATTTTATTTTTTTCATATTTATTGTTAGTACACGTATCACCTTAAAAACATAATTATGAGGATTTTTAAATACAAATTTCTGAAAAAAAAAATCCTGGATTTTTTTTTTATCTGCGGTTTTTTGCTCTTGTCAAAGTCAGCTGTTCAAATTTCCGGCGGCCATTTTGTGACTTAGCAGGGAGATAAAGGAGGGTCAACGATCCTCTAACGTTAGCAGAGCCTTGATAGACTGATTAGCGTTAACAGACGTTTATGAATCATGTTTTCTAGCATCGGGTCTTCAAGGAGCCTTCAAGGAGGCTCTAACTTTTTATGAATAAGGCTGTAAGTATGGTAGGTTTAATTTTTCAATCAAACTAATTTTATTCCAGACTGTACCAACTTTTAAGGACAATTATGCTAATAATTCTGGATTGCATTCTAGATTTGGTCGGGTTACCAAGCACAATTTTTTTTTTTCGATTATCTCGTTAATTAATTAGTGTACAGTTCTGAAATTTCACATGTATATAATTAAACTGTATTTCTAATTATTGATGTAAGATTCAGTTCCCACTACTACAAAACTCAGTTTATCGGTCGACAAATAACTCGGCAGCGCGCCGTGGCCGGAAAATCATCATAACTTTTTAATTACGTATAGGATACTAATGAAACTTCAGTACCATTTTTAGACAGTAATTACCTATATAATCAATTCAGAGATACAGCAATCATGCAAACGTTACTCCAGCAGGATTTTGAATATCTTCGCAACCATAGCCAATACAAATACAAATTAAGTTAAGTATACCATTTATTTCAAATTCATTTCTAATTATTTAGATAAGATTTATTTCAAAATATCCATTTTTTAACAAAAGATATGGCTGGGGTAACGTTACTTCAGCCGGAAGTGTTTTTATCAAATAAATAAAAAAACTATCAGATTACCAAATTTAAAAATATGTTTACCAATTACAGAAGCTGTAGGTATTTCTAATTATCTATTGCACTTAGATGACGATTTTCGACAATATCTGGCTGGGGTAACGCACACGATCCGTGTTTAATAATGTTTTATCATACCTACTTAAATATAAAATTCGTCCACAATTTTAGTCCCAAAATTAAAAAAAACGTCCCCCACCTGCTCCCCATGCATTTTAATTCTGAGCCGAACGATCCGCCACCGCCGCCGTGGGTTCGCATGACCAGGCGCGCAGGCCGGTTCCCTGTGTGACCCAGTTTGCTCCCCTGGCCCACCGGCGGCCAGGCCCGCACGGAAGTAGCCACAAATTAGTCTGGTACATCTGGAGTTAGGACATATGAGCAGTGTGCGATATAATATGTAAAGCGATGTATCCGGGTTTCTAGGACAAAGTCATACTTCTGACACAACTGTAAAAAAAACTAGACTCCATACCAGACTCCCGACCAGTCTCCAGACTTCCGGTTAGTTTGAAAATCACTTAATTTGATAAGTGATCAAAAATGTTATGCATACCAAAAGAGTCACAACTTACAGCTTAGAGAGCTTAGAGATTCTAAGGAAAAGTCTTCTAGGGAATAATAATGTCAATATGCAATGTTGAAAAAACTCGATGATGACATCAGTAATTCGTAGCATGGAGTCCGTAGCGCGTAGCCTGTATCTCGTAGCACGTAGCACGTAGCATGAGGCCCGTAGCGCGTAGCCCGTATCTCGTAGCACGTTACACGTAGCGTAGCATGGGGCCCGTAGCACTTAACTGTAGCTCGTAGTACGTAGCGAACGTACGATGTTGGGACTTCCACGTTCCTGCAGTGCCCCCGAGATGTTCGCACACGCTGATACTGACGATTTCCATGCCGTCATTCGGAAAAAAATCGTGTCACTTATGAGGAGGGTGCGCCGTGCGTGGGAGTCACAACAGCTTCCTGAAAACGGTAGCTGAAGATGTTCACCTGCACCTGTGTTGAGGCATATCGTTCGTCTGGTGATTTCTAGGGAGGTATCTCCCTATTTGGTTATCTTGACGGGGCGGGGTGTCTCAGCACAGGGGTATTTTATTTATGTGTTTAGATGTTATTATTATTATGAGTGTTGTCCTTTGTAATTGTAGTTAAGTATTAGCAATAGTTTCTAAGTTTTTGTTTATCTAACCCTTGTATCTAGTTGTCCCAAAATAAATATATTTGAATTTGTACCGCGTAACTTGCAACACCCTAGTATTTTTACAAGATTTCATTTATTGAACTTTCCTTTTTTGCCAAAGAATAACCTTGTGTATCTACATGTTGCTCTTTTATTTCGGTTTGTGTATTTTTTTTTTCTTAAGTATTTTTGAAATTCTAAGAAACTGAAACTTATTCAGTAGCATACTCGTAGCATACCCTAGTAAGTAGGCGCTTGGCTCAATCGTCGCTCATGTAAAAGGCCGCGCTTGCACTTTGCGTGACAGCTCGCTATTTACTCGCCGGTCGATTCAAAGGGCTCTTTGTGTGTGCCTACTGCCGACACTGCCGTTCCTGCCTGCCCTGCCCTACTTACGGGATTCATTATGTGCCCTGCAGAGCTTGACTTCTTGTTTGGGGAAGGAATGGAGACTGATGTTATTGCAGGCTGTTGAAGACGCGAGAGATGGCTTTACGACCGGTGACATTTCTTAATGCGATCTTCATGCCTGAATGCCTGATGTCATCTGAATTATTCTACCTGTATTAAGTATTTTAAGTTTAATTAATCTTGCAGAAACTATGGATAAGTAAATTAGAATGGGACGATCCAGTAGCCGATGAAGTACAGATTATGTGGTGTAAATTTATAAAGAACATGAATTCTCTCACTTGTGTCGAAGTTCCAAGGCACGTCATGTGTAAAAATGCAGTACATATTGAAATTCACATCTTTTCAGATGCGTCCATGTGTGCCTATGGGACCTATAAAATCTATGCTCGCACATAGATTTAAAAACCAAGCCGAACTCAAAAGAAATGAGAACATCAACGGGCTTACTTCTATAAAATCGTAAGTATAATCAAGAAAATTAATTAAATTCTGTTGAAGTTTAACATGACATAAATAAATAGTGAAGTACCCTCTCATTACGATTCCCCCAGGCTGCAGTTCCACCTTCGCGCCAATCTCCCCGAGAGCCTCGATTTCTAACGGTCAATAAAGGGGCTACAGGTGTGCATGGGACAAATTCGTTAAGTAGAATCTTCTACTTAACGAATGTAAATGTGTGGGATGTAAAAATAAATGTCAGGGTTGCCATATAATATGCTGGTAGTGTGCAGTGCCAGTAAGTAGGTAAGTCGGAATGCCGCGGTTTAGACGATTAGTGATGCTGTTCGCTATCACTAAGCGCCTCCTAAATTAATGCTCTGTTAATAAAACTGCTCTGTTAAATTATCAGCGCTCGGTTTAGCGTCGAAAGTTAAAATTCCAACGGTGTTAACATGTTTACTCATTCAGTTTGCATCACTGTGTTGTGGAAACATTAGTATTCGCAAAGACTTGCAAAATATGCTAGTTTTTATTCCGATGTGCGACGTAAAGAATGATGAGATGTGAAGTTTAGCATAAGAATGCGGAAGTCTGTAAAGTAGACACTAAACTCTAGACAGACTGTGCTCACGAATAATATTGGAAAAAAATCCATAATTACGCTTTGCTTTGCACTCGCGCGTATAGGATGTCTCGCATACTTTTGCTATTTTGGTGACAAGTGACTAATATTGGAAATAATGGAAGTCGTGTTTCGGATATAGACCAGCGTGGACTGTGTTGTTTACATACACTTCTGACATCCACATATTGACATCATGCCACTACAAGCACATATAATTTAACGCAAAACAAAATTCTTAACAAACTGAAATAATTGTGGTTACCTGACCTATTAGCCCTAATGTCAAAGGACTTAAGGAAATCGTAAAAAGATAGTCACTTTTTGTATAACATACAACAAACATGTAAAACATAAAAGCATTCTTGTTTACTGTTGGACAAAGTTATTTTACCCTGAATAACCCTGGCGGTTACAGTTTTCCCCGAAATTTGTCGGCCATATTGCGTTTCAGCGGCCGACAGTGGCGGCGCGGCGGCGGCGGGACTCTTTGTTTCAGCCATGTTTCAGTAATGTTGAATGGGGTGCGAGACGCTACGCTGCGCTGGTCGCATCAGTCGAGTCGAGTCGCGACACCCGCACGGGGCTCGGGGGAGCGATCCTCGATAAGTATTGCTGATTGTTTTGAGTTGATGTTTTTTATACAGCAGAGTACCGAATACCTGACTTAGGTACGTAATTTTAAGGGTCTTGAGATGGATCTTGTCCAACAATAAACATGAATAATTTTTGTGGTTTTAGAACAGTTTTTGTTTCGTTAACAAAAAAATAACTACCTTTTAACAATTTCTTTAAATCCTGTCCAAAGCCTTTGGCCCTTTACCTAGTTTTCTGTTTGAAAGGTTTTTGTTAAATAGGTCATTAGATCATTTTGTATTTGGTACAAAATTATCCAACACGCAAGTTCAACGACTATTACTGCTAAACTAATAAAGTTATCTTAACTGCTGTAGTTTTCCTTTAAAATTCATGAAATGTACTATCATCATTAATTTTTCCTAATTTTTCAAGCCAGCAGTTTAGCTTTTAGAGGGGGGGGGGGGGTACTGGAACAAAAATTTGCACTGCAAAGGTTAATATTTCGTAAATGGAGAATTAAAAAAGTAGTATTAGCAACCCCTAAGTCATTTTAAAAGACCTATTCAATTCACATGTACCCAGGGGAGCTACTTACCCTGAAAAATATATTTTCCAAAATTGTATTTTACCGGCTTACTTTTTTACTTTTTCGGCGTAATTGATATACACACATACCCTACAAAATTACAGCTTTCTAGTACAAACGGTCTCTTGGCAAAACCTCGGACAGACAGACAAACAGACTGACATGACGAAACTATAAGGGTTCCTTGTCAGGACTACGGAACTCTAAAAACGACACAAATAGAACCACACGATCTCACTACTAACACCATCTGTATCTGAAGCTCCGTCTGGTTGCCATGGCGACGACAAAATGGCGCGCTGCAAGGCTTCCCGCGCTTTCCTCGCATTCCCGCCGCCGCCATATTGATCCGCAATCCGAACGCGTTCTGAAACCCTTTCCGCGAAATGTTTCATGGTTGAAAATTTTATGAAATATGAGAGCTTGTAATTACTGGAATGTTTGGAGTTTTAAATGAATTACAGGAAGGCTTTATTGATGTAGCGAGGCTTCGGTTAAAAGGCATTTTGGCATTTCCTGACGAGGATGTTGTAAGGCCTTCCTAACAATGGAATTTTTTAAGCATTACATTTTTCTCTTCTTTGAAAGTATCTAAATTCCTACCTTCTGCAAAGATTTGAAATCAAACTAAGACTACCAATTTCCAATTTTGGGAACTTACGTCAGATAGCTACTGTTATCTAACAGAAAGCAATCCAATAAGACAGAAGCAGTCTCCCGGGTACAGGTCGCACAGGTTACTGACCCACTCGGCCTTGGCCCGGTTACGTAACTAACCGCAAGTACAATGCCGCGGTACTTCGCTCGGTTCACGCAACTATTAGAGAAACAACCCTTTCGGGTATAATCCAGTTGTCTAGCTGTTCGCAATTAGAACAGTCCTATTGCTACTACAGTATTTCACAATTTAAATTGCTAAAGACTTGGCCTACCCAGAATGGCCAGGAATTAGTATTTGTTAATTAAGGTTGCCTTGCGGAAGTCCGTCGTTAAAAGTATAAGCTATTTGGGGAAAGGACCCCTCTGTACTGGCCCCTAACGAGACCGTTGAGCGACAATTAAATGCCCCAAGCGTTGAACTTCCTGCACACCTCGTCACACCCCGTAGGAACCAAATTGCACAATCATACATTATTAAGCCTCCTGTAATCACAGTTGTCCAGCTAGGAAACGGTTCAGAAGGGCAGTGGTTATCGTTTTACACTCAGACCAAATAAAAAGGTAAAGACGAAACTCTGCGAACAGCAAAGTGAGGCCCGTCAAATTACGTCACGCTCTGTTCATACAAACTCAATTAAACTATGCCTCAATAAATGCTCAACATGTTTACGAAACCAGCCTCACTTCTCTGTTCGCAGAGTTCCGTCTTAACTTTTTTTTTGCTCTGAGTGTTCACGGCGAGACGTAATTTGACGGGCCGTCACTTTGCCGTTCGCAGAGTTCCGTTTTAGGTTTTACGTTACTTTCAGCTCAGCGATTATTATACATTGCGGTAGACTTTGTTCAAAAGTGTTGTCTGCATGATTGGAGCTATTTGTCGAATTTGCGGGTATAGATAAACTCGTCTTACTCCCCGTAATCGTTGACGTATAATAATTACACAAATGAGTGAACAATATTAATTTAATAGTCACCCACGCCGCTTTCAGAATTCATTTAGCATTAGTCATACAGTTTAACAGGTAATTTATTGAGCAATGATGACGTGTTGCGGCGTCATAATAAACGTAGTAGGTAACGTATCGCCCGACCGACGTCGGCGTCGACGCAATGAGCGACAATTAAATAGCTCTGTCCGAAATGTCCGGTATGCCGAACGCACCCTCGCACCCTTACACGCGACGGGGTTACAAGGAGGGAAATTACCCTCAAACGTGAGCGATAGACACCCTGCCCAATTACAGGTAGGTTGAAATTCAACAATTTCAAGTTTGAGTTCAGATAAAATCATAAATAAACTGATAGTGTATAATTTAATATTTTAGTGGATTATTAATAGGTACCTACTTTTTACTATGCATCTTGTAGATCAAACATAGGTTTTAATAAACTTTATATTCAGTTGAATCAACGTTTATGGAGTCCGTAGTATACTGCTTGCTTTGCCACATTACTTACATGTTTTTATGTCATAATGTGTAATGTTTTAATAGTGAATAAGGGTCGGTTTGCAGGAGAAGGGAGGCAGGACCACTCACATAAAAACCGGGAGTGTAAAAAGCCACCCTTGCAACACTGACGAAACTCATCAGTGCGTCGCGCACCTCCGTCGAAGACGCGCGTGTTTCGCTGTGTGTCGCGCTGTGTGTTGTGCAGTGTTTACTGTTTTGTTTGGATGTTGCCCTGATGCCGAGCCCTCGGTGAGTAGTCGCGTGCCGCGGTTGCCGACATCTGTACTTTAATTGGGATAAAAAAGAAGGGAGCCTGTTTATAAGGTGTCATTGGGGTTCCAACTTCCATTCATCTTTGTTTGTAATTTGTATCGACAGTATTTATCTTTGCGGATGGCTTGTTGTCTTAGATGATCTGGGTTCCGTTTTTTGGATCGTTTGTGAGGTCTGTTATTGAACAGTTTCCGTGATAGATTTGCACTTTCTTTCAGGAAGTAGAGATTATGAAACACTGATAACAGATTTTCTGTTGAGAATTTACTGGTATTCTTAATAATTTAGCTAATGTATCTGACACAAAGAAAGCGTTTAACAATACTTAGTTTAAAAACATGAAAGAACATTCAGTCGCTGAAAGCCTGAACAAATAGGATATTCAACAATGGCCTTGTGACCCGGTTTCTACAAAGGTTAGTATCATTGACCTCACGGTGCTCATTTACTTTTTAATTAAAACGGTATAACATTTCTGATTACGGAGAATAGGTGTACTGGCGCCCAGCGTGGGCCCACGGAAAGTACATTAATATTGATGAAATCGTTGTCAATCAGGGAGTACAACCCCTCTGTAGTTGTAATATTGGTAACATCAATTGAAATAGAGTGATTAAGTGATTGTATCTAGAATGTCCTGTATAGCTATTATTATTCTAACTGCCATAACCTCGGGATTGTTCAGTTAACCATAACTGTGCGTCATAAAATATTATAAAGCAAGCTATAAACGAAGGATATAAAACGAGCTATCTATCTTTATACAATGTTAGGTTAACGAGGTATTCAAACAGTCGAGTTTGGTGGTAACGTACTTTCTTTTGTTCAAATAAGGATAACGGTGAAAGTTAGACCTTCCGCTCGCATCGCATCACCATCCTACGCCATAATCGCTTAATTTTATAACTGTGCAATTAGATGCCTAATAAAACATTACTCCTTATGGATCTCAGCTGCCTTGCTTGCTAGTTTTTATTGTTATATAGGAAACACCAACCTCACCTAGTTTTAAAACATGTGAGGTGTATTTTTTTTACCAATTTACATTAATAAATATCGTAAGCAGTGTTAATTATACCTTTGCCAAATATATTCACATAAACAGGTTGCAGCTCAATCATTCTAAGTGCCAATCTAATTTAATTAGAGCATACATTACTGGCCTCCCACATCGTTCATTGCTCTCACATTATTGTATGCCATGGGAACAAGTGGCTATTGTAATAATTTGCGCAGTTTAATAAGAGCAGGACATAGCGGTTCTATGTAGGTACTTACTACGAGTACAATACATACTGCGAGACGAGTCTGGAAGTTTCAATGCGAATGTCAAAGGCACCTGCTGCTGACTGATGTTAGCTGGCTTTCGCTTACAATTACAAAGTTTTGTTATTATTTTTCAAATATTATTTTGTTTTTGTTTTCATCTGTCATGGATTGGGTACGGCGAAGTAAAAACTGGTTCCATAACTTGAATTAAATCATTTTATTCTAAATATAGACACCGGAAGAACTAATTTATTTCGATAACGAAATGACCTAAAGACGGTTATCAATATCTTATCAATAACGAGCCCGAAATCCTAAAAGAATACAGTTATCAAACTAAACGTCGTAACGATTAGAAGACAATAGCCTTGTTTCAGCTATTTTATGGCAACATAAATTAATATAAGTTTCGGCCACATGAATCGCAGGATTCGCAGGCAGTACCGAAATTCGGATAATGTTTTCCGAACTCTTATCTGTGCCATTATATTATTACTAGCTGCCCGTCCCGGCTTCGCACGGGTGGACATTGTATTTTTTAGGGTTCCGTACCCAAAGGGTAAAAACGGAACCCTATTACTAAGACTTCGCTGTCTGTCCGTCTGTCTGTCCGTCTGTTCGTCTGTCCGTCTGTCTGTCACCAGGCTGTATCTCATGAACCGTGACAGCTAGACAGTTGAAATTTTCACAGATGATGTATTTCTGTTGCCGCTATAACAACAAATACAGAATTAAATCAATATTTAAGGGGGGCTCCCATACAACAAACGTAATTTTTTGGCAGTTTTGTCTATTTTTTTTAAATAATGGTACGGAACCCTTCGTGCGCCGCGTTCACCTTCAAAGAATGCGTAAATAATAATTATTATTATGCGCTGTGATGATTTTCGATATTGTAAGTAAATCTGATTTAATTCTGAAATATTATTGATGAACCTAATTTATTAGTGTAATATTGCATATGAAAATGATACTGCAATGTCTTTACGACACCTTTACATTTGTGATACTTTTTGTTTTTATTATTAACGAGTTTAAGACTTTTTAATATTTTTATTTGTTTGAGAATTTTATAATTATTTTGATTAACATGTTCATGTATAATCGTGAATGTGTTCATGTATAATCGTGATTTCCACGAATATTAGTTTCTTATGTATAAGAATTTGATAATATTTTTTATTTTCGTAAACACTGTGTTTATATTGTTTAAAGATAAACGACGATTCTATTCGTGTTATGTTACATTATTTGCAATGTATAAATGTAAAAAATTGAGTTTTCATTGACGATTTTTTGTTTATTTTTAACCCGTATGCTCCCGGCCGTGCCTCCAGAGGCACGGTGCATTGTTATTTTAATTGTGTCTGTAATTGCGGGTATTGAAGTGTTAATATCAGTAATTTGTTTTATAATAGAGGAACCGGTAACCTTGTGTCTTAAAACAATTATAAAATTCTTATACAAATTTAGAAGTCTTATACTACTTCTAAATTTGATGAATAAGTAGCTAGTGCTAGGTTTACTTATCTACATAAAAATGTAGTTCCTAAAGCAAGGTTGCTCATTTTATTTTGAAGGTTGGCCTAACATTTTGTTCCCGTATCAACCGGCGTGCCATCTAGTAAAAATAAAACTTGTAAAGTGTATTGAAGGCGCACTAAAACGTCTTAGGTGCGTCATTTTGCGAAAGTGCAAACAAGAGTTCATAGAAAAATACCCATAGAACCTTTTTTGAACTAATTTTTGACGACTGTGGCTATAAATACACTTTCAGTAAAAAAATGTGATTTTTGTAATTTCTAGCTAGATGTTTGCTTACTGAGAATGGGTTCATATGGAGAAACAATTTTTTTTCGACTGTCGACAGTTTTTGAAAACAGATTTCAATCTGTTTTCAAAAAAACTGTCGTCAGTTGACTACTGTTAGCGGGCCAATTAAATGCGTTGGCGGGCCATAATGTGGCCCGCGGGCCTGGGGTTGAGCAGCCTTGTCCGAAAGCAATAAAAGCTGATATTTTAAGTGGTTTTTCTATATTTTGAAAATATTTGAATAATATTCGAATGACACTGAAAAAATATTCGAATATTCGTAAATCAAAACTATCGATTTTTTACAACCTCTCTCTATACACACCTCAGTGCATCCACTTTTTAAATTCTGAATTTTGAGCGCTGAAGTTCCCAATAGCTTCATAAAAACACGTGTCCTTCATGATCCTTCAAGTATCGAGCATAATCGTGGTTTTGTATGTATTTCGTATTTGTTTTATTTGATCGGGGTGTCACGCACCCCACGTGACCGTTTACGTAACTTTTTAGACGCGCCCAATTAAGGGTTATTAACAATGATATTATATAGTAAAAAGAGGTAGATATCGCACTAGCACGCACAAATTGTTGAGGACAAAGTGATACAATTGTTGCACTTTGATAGCTAGCTATCTCTTTCTATCTTATACGTTCCGTATTATCTATCCCTGTCGTAGTTTTAAATTACTCGCAACGATATCTGAACGCCATTCAGTATGAACATGGCGTATCTTCTTTATAATATCATTGGTTATTAAAGTATCTAACTGCAACTGCATACAGTATTTATTTTATTTTATTTTAAGTCAGTCAGTCAGTTCAGAAGGTATGCATATTGTCATGGTCTTTTTACTTTCATGTTTAGTGGGCCTCTACTCCTGAATCAGCCATGTATCTATTTTTTTACACATTTGTGTCATTGTGTCCACCCCCATTTCATGTCGCACATGTGTGCCAATCCCACCATACATATTGCAAGTGGGTAGTGGACCCTCCTGGTGGGTTCTAGGCATTGCAAGTGTCTTCAGTGAACCCACCCGGTGGGATCCCGGCACTGAAAGTGATATTGTACTTTTGCTTAGATACTCCTCCTCTACTAACTTTTAATCATTATGATATTGGAGGTATATCTTCAATATTTATTTATTTATCACAAACACAACTATCATTATATAAAATTAATGTTATTATTATCGTTTTTTTGTTGTCCTAGATAATTACAGATCTTCCTAAAACCCGGTACGGAAAAGTCAAATAAAAGGTTATTATTTTTCATTGCAATGGTGTGATAAGCAATTTGAATGTATCTAAGTATAATCCATCCGTAGATAATCGACTGTGGGTACATCGGAACTCATCGAAAGTGAAACGCTATCGACACCACAGACCGGATTCTCGCAATTTCAATCACTTTAAACCTTTCAATTGTGATTGCCTTCCATTGATTCATATCCTGCATCGGTATTTCATATTCGCAACTACCCTCCATCATAGCGTCGACTGACAGACTACGGACATTGTATCACGGGGGTGGCGGTCATTCACCCGCCGCGCCACCAAACGGTAAATAACTTTAAAACTACCCCCACACGGCACTTATTACTACGAAACTTGATTCGACACTTGCCAAGGGTGACGTTGAACACGTGTTTATGTTAAACAGACCTTATTTTGAATAGTATGAAGTTGATAATCGGTTGCTGAAGTGTTTTGAATTTTTAGGTGTTGCAAAATGAACTTTGTAGTGACGGAATAGAAGTAGCTATTGTTATATCGTGTTTTTTAAATTGTGAAGGCAGTGTTTTGAAATTCAGGTTAGGTAGTGAGTCGTTGATTGAAATCAACAGGGGTCTTAACTCTGATGGTACCCTTAGCTAGGTTTGTCAATATTTTGATTGTGGTGACAGATTGACATAAATATTGACATTTTTCTTGACAACTTGTGTTATTGCATCCCGTTGCTATTGGTCACGTGGTAGCTAGAGCTGCGGCTGAACATGAGGTCCTGGGTTCAGTTCCTAAATCGGGCAGTGTTATTCGGTTTCTCTATCAGGAATTTCTAGTAGCAGGCATTGAGCTATTACTACTACGTATAGAGAAGACAGCGCGAACACGCGGGGGGCGGCTAAACCCGTATATATAATGCTGTGGCGAGCAAGCGACTCAGTGAACTGCAGCAAATTCCTCCCATCATGGAAGAGGCTTATGTCCAGCAGTGGACGTTACGGGCTGTTGTTGTATACAGGCTGTTATGTTATCGTAACTTGTAATATCACAAAGCTTTAACCTAGTACCAAATCCGCCATTTTGAAAGGAATTCGATAATCCAGTCTCTCAGCTCAGCAAACAATTCCCTATCTCTCATGCCCCGTACCCTTGACCGTCCACGACGCGTTCAGGCGTAAGTTACGAGTCTACCAAGTCGGCAGCAGAGCTCCGGAGGTACCTAGCCGAAAGTAAATACGGGCAGAAGGTTCACTCGTAAACAATAAGTATTGAAATGTCTTACATAAACACATTAATTTACGACTATTCCCCTTAGGGTTACCTACTAAGAACGCCGTCTGCTACTATCATAACATACTCCTTTTGGTTCGTCCGCAATCATAAATCTGGTCGTAATGCACGCCTATTACACATAATTACATAAGGTTATCAAAAGGCAACTCACCATTGCTATGTTGGTCCCTGCATCACTTTGCTACCTATAACAGGCAAATGTCGCAAACGATTGGCTTTTTAATAAATTCCTCTCAATAAAATTAGGGTGTAAAGCCCTGAAACCTAACCAAGGAGTATGACAGGGCAAAGAAATCAAACACAACCTGGTATAAGTGAGATTATCATAGAGCTACGACTATGGGTATGGAAGTAGTTTAATTTCGTAAAATTGTAATGAAAATACTCACAGCGGGTAATATTGTCTGACAAGATTAAAAGAAGAAAAAACGTGTCATATTTCAGTAAGAAACTTCTGCCGCTATGTGTTCCCAGTCGTAGTGTACTGTCACACACCGCTGTGTTACGGCCCAGCCTCCTCGTAAACCGTTATGATTATGCTCAGTGAGCCGGTGCTCAGCTGCCTCAAGGACAAATTCTATTAATTTTGCAGCAGACTAGGTTAGCTATTCTACTGGATTGTCCTACTTTCTTCTTCGTAGAGAATACTAAATTATAATAAAAATTCAAAACGATCAGTCATTTGCTTAACACTGGACTGTAAGTTTGTAATAGTCCTCCCTGACCGAATTACGGCTAGTCTTCGCGGAGATCAGCCACCGACGCGACAGATATTATTGTACACAAGTGTGTGCGCAAGTAAAGGTGCATTCTCTCTTCTCTCATTTTTATAGCCTCATTAGGCGGCAACCTGACACGACCGGAGACATGTATATTTATAAACTGTACTGTACCTAATAATCCTAATATTCTTATATTAGGTTCTGTCTTCAGAAGCGTACGACCATTAGCACTGCAGCTAGACAGTTAAACGATAATCGATATCTTTTAAGAGAAACCCTAATCACCGACCGTATCCTATCCTTGCTTCTGGCGGTTCATTATCATATTAGGTCGACCCATATACTAAATCTACACAGACATTCTAAGTAGATCCATCTAAAATATGTAGGATCTAGTTTTGGCGATGATATACTTACAATATCCCTGACTACGTTAGTAACAAAACGACCGCATCCGGCCGGCTTAATTGACTATGCGAGCGTTTAAAAACAGAGATGATGCAAATTAGAATATGGGGATCAAATCACATTTAGGAGAGTCCCAAACTGACACCTTTGCAGTTTTAAGCTGTTAATCTGCTCAACCATTCAATATCCCGGAATGGAAATAACTCATCATAAGTAGGTAGTTTCAGTGCGCAGTTTCCCGGGCCGGTCCGCTCCATGCATTAACGGCGATAATTTCTTATTTCCGTAGACCGTCCACGAGCGGGTGTCGGGCAGTGACTAATGGGCAGATAGCTTGCGTCGTTATCGGCTCATTCGCTCTACTTGCTCTCAACGCTCAAGCTTATCCGTAAATATTAGGACGAGTAATTCAGTTTTTGCAAGAGAATATTAGTCAAAATTATCCGGGCTTCCCGCTTAGTGTCAGCCAAGGCTGAAAAGGAGCGATCATCAGGTAGAGCAAGCGTAATACAATAGTACATTGTTACCCTAGGGGTGAAAGTAACTTATTTAGTCCCGAGACGGGGTTTGGTGCCCGAGCGAAGCGAGGGCGCTAATAGTTCGAGGGACTAAATAAGTCTTTAACCCGAGGTAAACACTGTGCTTTTCATTACGAATACAAGGAAAGTAAAAAAAAAAACATACAACTCGAAAAATCTAATGAAGATCGGAATTCGAATGGGGTAGATGACACACCAATCAATTGAGATACTTTTTAAGAGCTGTCAAAACGCGGTTCTCTAATAGACTTCGTATGGCAATAGCCTACTGTGACGTCACTGTTTATTCAACTCAACGACTCGACTATTTATTGATTTCAAAGCAACTAAAAATCGAATTTGGCAATTAATTGAAAATAAATCGGGTTTTCAGGCACAAAATAAAGTGTTTTTTTTAGAGAAAGGTGTCTTGGAATTATTGTTTTATGGTGTCATCTACCCTATTGCCGCTTTCCCACCTATTTTGCTTTTTTTTTCTGTGGCCGGCCAGCTATTCAGCCAATACCTATTTTTCATTTTCATCATCGAAAAATGGTAAATATTTTTCCCAAATCTATGTTATTTTAAAGAAATAGTTGAAACTTAAGTATAATAAAGATATTTAAAATAAATATATTCTATAATTAATACTTAACTTTATGTTATTTCAATTTTACATCGTGGCTGTATAGAAAGTTGGAACATGGTTCACTAGAAAAATGAACCATTTTTTTTTTAATAATTTGACAGCTGTCAGTTGAAAACGATTCTCCCTAGGGCTGAAAAGTATTACTTTCAACCCGCTCCTCAGGCAACTTCAGACCTACTTTCAGAGTATGAGTAATGAAAAATACTTAACCCGTATGTCCCCAGCCGATCCGGAAGGTTCATTGGAAACGGTGCATTGTTATTTTAATTGTGTCTGTAATTGCGGGTATCTAAGAGGCACAAGATAATACAACTGATGAATACGTGTCCGCATCAGAGAAGTATCTAACACGTTTTCAAATTTGTTGTCAGTTGCGGAAGACTGGAACTACTGACTAGAAAACTGTGAAAACTGATGCTGCATTCCGTTAACGGCTTTTACAGTACCCGGCACGTAACTTGGCAAGAGTCGTTAGATGCGCAGAAGTCGTTTTTTAGGTCTCTTTGGCGGTCAAGCGGGACGCGGGGTATGAAGTAGCGCCGATCCGAGCGCGCGATTGGTGCGTCAGTCGACCCCTGCCTCCCGCACCGCGTCTACATTCCGTTCGCTCCCGATTACACTTGCGGTGCTAGTGCACGAGTACTACTCTACCCTTTGTTTTTGTTACGAGTTCAGTTTTAGTTTTAAATTAAGTTTTTGTTACGAGTTATTATTGTTGTTGTTTTAAATTTAGTTTTTGTTACCAGTTGTTGTTATCGTTTTAAATTTAGTTTTTGTTACGTTTTTTACAATGCCAGGACCAAATACCGACGAGAGTGACGATAGTTTTGTCGAGGATGAGGAGCCAACTCCTTCCACCAGCTCAGGTGGTAGTTTTAATTTGATGCCAGGTGTAACGGTATTAGTAACCGATAGTGACGACGAGAACCTATAATTTTTAATAATAATACTTTTTTTTACATAATAAAAAAAATGCATCAGTATTATGTTTTATTTATAACACCTAATAAAAGTCACGAATTCCTCTGCTTTGTTTAACTACATGATTAAAAATAAATGATGGCAATAATCAAAAATGACAATCAATAAAATTTAAGTGACCAGTGGTTTGTTCCACTAAGTGTACGATGCGCGAACTTGCCCCCACTCCGCCAAAACCTTGCCAACTTACGTGCCGGGTACTGTATCTACACCCATGCTATAAATCCTCTATAAAGGTATCTGAAACAGTTAGCTTATGGCCAACATTAAAACAGCCAGTGTCATAATAACCATTATAACACCCAAACGGGTGTTATAATGTTGTACTGAATTTCATTATGCAACTCGTTTTAAAAAAAGAACATCGAATGTGGTAGTGAATCGAACGTCTAGCACGTGCGATTCACTACCACAGCGCCGTAATAAAAAAAAAAACTTATAGGTTAATTCGAATTCACGTCGTATCCCGCCATTTTTGTTCGACATTTGGATAATAGTATTGCAGTATGTACTTTGTTGTTTACAAAAATGAGTGATACAAGCTTTGTGAATTTTGATAATTGAACAATCCAAAATGTAAATAATTATATTACATTATTATACACGGTTTGTTTGTATAAATACAAGCAATTAAACTTTCCATGAGTTTACATAGACTTCTTAGAACACTGCAATACCCCATGGTTTCAGAACCTTTTATGGAGGATTCATATCATGGATGTAGATAAAGTCTTGTATGCAACTGTACTTACATAATTAGGTATTAAAACACTCATGTGATACTATTATCACACTCGGCTTCGCCTCGTGTGATAAACCCACATTCGTGTTTTAATACCCCTCATTATACAACAGTTGCATAAATAACTATTCCTTGTCGTCCATAATAACGAGCCTATACCGTGTGTTACTACGTGGCTTAGCTAGTGCAACTAATACAAACCACTATGTGCACTGAACTTAAGCTTAGCCACAATTTGCGATTACCCGCGCAACCGAGTGCGTAGCAAATCCACTCAGCTTTGCTGCTAAATGGCGCGGCGGAATCCTAACTGCTATGTACCCACCGAAACACTTCGGCAATCTCCGGGGATACTCGTTCAATTTCACGAATTATGGAACAAATTTCTTCTGCTTATTCTCTTCGGGGCAACCGCCTTTATCTGCTAAATCATGTTTATCCCAATTTGTCCGAATAGAAATCATAACATGCGGAACATCGGGGTGGTCCGAGACACGGCCGGGGGTGACATGGTCGTAGGGGGTGACAGGGGAACGATCAGTTAACACAACGATCAAACAATAACTGTGACAGCCAGTTTGATAACAAGTTTCCGTAACTAGAGATCTTTTGGGGTGATTTGTCAAACTAAGAGTAGAACGTGCCTGGTTTGTTTGATTGTGTTAACAGTATTTTTGATAAAACTTTGCCATCTAACCGTATAATGTGAAAATATTGTGAACGTGCGAGTTCTCAACTCTCATCAATCATTCTCATCTCACTATGCCAAATAGTTGGAGATCTAATTTCTATAGGACCGTTTGCTCTCGGTTTTCGTTTACCGCTGAAAATCTGAATAATAATTTCATCCACTTCCAAAATCCAATTCAATATAATACATTCGTTACTCAATAGGAGCCGTTACACATCCATCCAGCTAGAACTGACAATAACGTGCGCTATCTCCAATCAGGGCTACAATGTCGGCTCGTATCGACTCATCTGCTCGGACCATTGTGGCCTTATCAATGGCCAGACTATCCATTGTGGCCTGCTCATCAGCGGCTATGTATTGTGATCACACAATGGCTCACTACTCTACTCGCCACTCGAAGACACGTCTGAGCGGGTCTACTATCTATTCCGATTCATTTCTCTCTGCTTTTCGTCCATATATTTATTCATTTTTCCTGCGCTCGCAACCATGGGGTTGCTTGGGGTCGGTACAACATTTTTGTTTCCCATTCTCCCCTGTTAGCCGTCACTTACATTTTTTTTTCTTTTTCTTTATAATTATTCCTCACATCGTGAAAGATATGACGAATAATAAGAAAGAAAAATCCACATACACCTTCTCAAAAATGCTTCAGTATAATTTATGTAAGTAAGTAGATACCTACATAATGTATAACAACGGTTATCTATGACTAATCATAGACAGTTGTCTATGACTATAATCATAGACGGCGATCCTCATCCATCTTAATTTGCGTGGGATGAGGGTTGGCTATTAAATAGACTAACAGTACACCGATTATGGTGGCAGTATTTGACCTGAACTTGTACTAGGAGCATGAAAGTATGCTAGTATAATTAATATAGTTGGCCAAGTTTCCTTCGCAGTAAAAGTAGCTCACAATCTCCTGCCATAAGTAGCAAACTCGCAAGTTTTGCACTTTTTTAACGAAGTTTCTTTAACTAAAGCTAGCTAGCTACAAGTCTTAAACCGAAGCTATATGAAAATACAAATTAACGCATACAAGTACACAATAGCATAGCACTCATAGCACCCACTTCCGTTCGTTCCCAGCTGACAATATAATCTCTGAATGCAATGTAACCGGGTTGAGACAGCGATTCAGCCACTGAACAGCATTTGTTACGAACCGGGCGATGCCGGTAATCCGGGGCAGACGGGATCATTGCTATAGGAGTACAGCTACAGGGGACATTATGTAACCAAGTGGGGATGAAATTGGTGGATAAGAAAATATTCTGAAAGATAATTTAATTAAGGCTTGTCTTGACTGGGATGTGGTTGCACGAAAGATTAGCTTTCATTGAAAATATAGCAAAAAAGGCAGCTAGGACCTCAAAACGGAAAATAATTAAAGAAACCTGTTAAACTTGGAATATAAATCGCTTTGAATTTCAGTCAATAAATAGTTAGCCGAATTATACCTACAGATGACTGAAATACAAACTAAAACTGTAAAATGTTTGTGTAAGGTCACGTTTCAACAAGCTACAGTTTTACCATTGTGCAGCGTTTGTGCCCCCGGAACACATGGAAATAACTGTGATTCGAAGCTGTGCCAGCCGCCAGCTAGCTTTTTTAATAAGGATTTAAAATTACTAGGTAGCTAGACTATTCCCCTCTGATTGTTCAAAGCCTGGCGACACCTCTCCACCAGGCGTACGTAACTATTGCGCGCCAAATCCAATTTGTTACCCCTGGCTGCCTCCCCTCCTGCGCACTTCCCCTGCTGCCTGTCTGCCGACACCCCTCGGCGCTGTCGATATAATATCATATGTTATGATAACGTATTGATAGGAACACACATGTATACTGCCATCTGAGGTGTTTTGGTGAAAGATGAAAGGGGTAAATATTTGGAAGTTATGTTCGGCGCATTTCAAGTCCAGTTGCTTAAAAATATTGTGTTTAGGGATAGCCACGTAGCCGTTCTCCTTTATAGTTCATTGCATTATCCTGTTTAAATTAAATGTAACAAAAAAACCCACCGCATCATAATGACCTACCTACTCATAATAATCAACAAAATAATTAGGTACAGTTTTATGGTCAGCGTCGTACTAGACGAATATGAAATAATAATTTTTTTTCTCCGTATGAATTCAATATTACTACTTACCTAAATAACCTAGAATTCCGAACTACCACTTACAAAATTAAATGCAGGATACCTACTTGTTTTTTTTTTATGAATAGAAAATGCAGCAATACGTTTTTGAACTGGTGCACATTGAAACGAAACTATCTTCACAAAATAATTAATGTTATGATTAATTTTACATTTCCCAGTGGAGTGTCGGTCTCTGAAGAGCTCTCCAAGCCAGCAAATATATAAAAACTTTAATAAACCGCGAAATGATTTCATTTCTATGAATATTTTCGTATTGAGAATCCCTCGGCAATCTGAATGCATCGTTATTTCAGATAGGTATAACATAGGATTTGTGCCTGTAGAGCAGCTGCCTCGTTGATGTAGTGGTCACAAATGGTACTACGGGTCCTGAGTTCGATACCCGGGTCATGTAAAGTATTATTGGGTTTTTAGGTTATGTCTCCGTAGTTGTGCCCGGCTCATGTTAATGGGCTGGACCCTTATAACATGTTAAGTAAACACAACTTATAGAATGTGAATGCATCTCTGCCTAATCCTTTAGAGACTCCAGGCTACGTTATCATAGAAATCGTAATCTTCCTCAGTGTCGTTTCATCTTACACAAAGCTCTATTAATTTACAAAAGCTCTCTAAACGCTTGTTGAACCAACATCCTTAACCGGGGTATAATTTACCCGGGATTTACTTAACTTACTTTTTCCGTACCTCTGTAAGTACATATTTTTATTTAAACGTCAGCCTTTTCCTCGCTATATTTAGGTCAGCGTCACTCTAAACAATTACTGCGGAATTTACTTGAAACTACTACCTACTAGAGTACGTAACAAATACACGTACGTCCCAAGGTTCAAAGCTTTTTTACACATATTTAACAAGACCATCAATACTAAACTTGATGAAGTGATGCCTTTGCCTTTCGTATAGTTTCATTTGCGAGCTGTGCTTTGATTTTCACCACCAATCCTTATCCTCTGGTTTTATAGCAAAGGTAGTTAAGTATCTGTTTTTAAGTGTCCGACCGAAACAGAATTTTCAGCCGAAACCGGTCTTGGTCCCAGTTTCGGCCACAGGTATATTCCTTCACACATCTTTTAAGTGTTACATTAATTTCTACATAAATTCATATTGTATAAGTTCTAGGGAGTAACTCAACAGAACCAAGTAAATTTTCTAATGAATCCTATTCTATTACAACTTACAACTAGTTACAACCTAAACTTATATTGTCACTTACGGGATATCTTCCGTGATTGTTAATTGTTTTGAGCTTCCGATATTTCGACGCTGATGCAAGCGTTTGTTGGTGAATAAACTATTTTATTTATTATTAATATTTATGGTAGACCACTGTTATTAATCATATTAACACACTAGCTGACCCGCGCTACTTCGTCTCCGTCACATAATATAGCTTATTACATGTCATTTTGTGCTTTCAATTATTTTGTGCATTCAATTACGAACAAAAACCTTTTAAAATCAATATTAAATAATAATAAATAATAAATATTGCTGGACATTACACACAGCTACTATATACTATATTGCTTACCTCCCATAACATACGGCGTAATAATATGCCTAATAGCCTAAAGCCTTCCTTGGTTTACAAAGATCATTTTTGCTGAATTTCAATTCAATCTATCCAGTAGTTTTGGCGTGAAGGCGTACCATACATACAGACAAACAGACAAAAATTCTTAAAAGACACTTTTTGTCATCAGTTACGTTTTTCTAACAAAAGCCACTTATTTTTTCTCGAAAATTCTCAATGTACAGTTTCTCTTTCGTTACTGTTTTATTATATGTATAGATGTCCACTGTACGACTGTACTTACTGCTGAACATACCTACTCTTCGAAAATAAATCAAAACACCATCAGCACCCTTTACTTCCCTAATTAAAGGGTGTTTTAACTTGTTTTCGTGTATCTTTCAACGCAAGGTCCAGGGAGTGTTACCTAACAGTCTCTGTAACTTGAAAGATAGGTTTGAAAAGACAGGGAAAAATGAAAATGAAAAAGAAAGAACACATGCCAATTACCTCTTTTTAAGCTTAGTAGCATCTAGCATACGATCGCACGTGTGACTTAAAAGTGTCGACAAGTGTCACTCGCTCATTCTGCCAACACCCTCCTGACACGGCGTGCGGCGTGACGTGCTTCCTAACCACGAGGATGAGGTTAAAGGTCAACGAGGCAGCACTTACTATACACGTCCTGCTCCTGTCATCATATTGAGCTGGAATGAGGAAAAAGCAACGTCGGTCATTTGAAAAAAAAGAAGAAGCCAATGCCTGCCTTGCATTGTTGCTTATGATTCATTGATCATTTTCCTCTGTATTTTGAATTGAACAGGATAATTTTATTAATGTAACTACGAATACCTAACTATTATGACATAAGCGACAAGTCTCTTTAACGTCCTTGCCCGTGTCATTGCACGAGGTAGGTACATAAGTGTTATTTTTACCACCTTTTGTACCACATTAACCGCAAATAAATGATTTTGACTTTTTGAGTACACGAGCAGAGTGGCTGTGTAAGCCAATCTTAATAAATGTATGGATACCTATTTTTGTTAGGATCATGTCAGATTTAAAAAGGGTAAAGGCCTCTTCTCATTCAGATACCACGCTTGCTGGGGGCCTGTTGGCAATTTCAGTAATTTATTAATTCCACGATATCAGTGATAACTAAGAGAAACTCAGGAATATGAACTAATTACCTACTTAAAAAGTTCCAACAACAACAACAGCCCATAACGTCCACTGCTGGACATGAGCCTCTCCCATGATGGGAGGAATTTGCCGTAATCTCCAGGCTTGGCAGGCGGATTGGAGATCGCAGTGATGAAAGACTAACAGAAAACGCTGCTGCCCATTCTCTGGTCTACGGAGGCGCAAGGTGTTCTGCCTCAGACATTAGTCGCCTTATACGACACCCGTGAGTGTAATGGGTTGGTTCTATTCTACTCTGCCGGATACCACACGGCTACAAAGGTCAAAAAGTTCCAAGTTTGCCAAAAAAAAATTTCGCGTAAACGTCATATTTCCGCATGAGGCATAACTTTGTGATCGACAAAGCGACCCATTTTGGAGTGTATTGATCGGTATACGGTGGATACGTCTCGAGATAACGACGCCGATGTCACGTCACGGCGTCCCGACGCCTCCATTGATGTCGTGGTCTATGAACTGAGGGACGGCGCCGACAAGCACAAAGGACGCAGAAGATAAAAAATGATAAAAGATGACGGTTCTTTGTGTGCTGGAGAATGTAAAGCCAGCTATGTTGATAGTGTTTTTTGGGATGTAGGAAAGGTTACCTTTAAGATTATCAAACCAGTGGTTAACAAAGGGAGAAATTTATTTCTTTCAAGATAATGATGATGAAGGAATAGTACGTTGAGCGTTATTGTACGCTGCTTAAGGCTGATGCTCCAGGGTAGCCCGCGAAATTCAAATTTTCTTACGTTTTTTGCAATTTGCAGGCCAGTGCTAGGTTGTATGTTGATAAAAATATTGTTCACGGTTGTAAGACGTATGTAGTTACAGAATTATAATCATCAAAATCATCAATACAACTCTCCAAGTTCATAAAGGTGAAAAAATGATTTTGACCTTGGAAAAATAATTAAATAAACAAATAAATAAATATTGCTGGACATCACACACAGCGCCATCTAGTGCCACACTAAGCAACAAGGCTTGTGTGGTATCGTGGTCACCAGATAGTTGATATACTACATAGATACTTTTTGTTTGTAAATATATACTTATTATACATATAAACATCCATGACTCGGAAACAAACGTCCATGCTCATCACACAAACATTTGCTCCGACCGGGATTCGAACCCGGGACCCTAAGAACGTAAGGCAGCCTCACTACCGCTGCGCCATTCGGGTCGTCTACTAATTTTTCCACCTTTATGAACTTTGAAAGTTGTATTGATGATTTTGATTAATATAATTCTGTAACAACATACGTCTTACAACCGCGAACAATATTTTAATCAACATACAACCTAGCACTGGCCTGCAAATTGCAAAAAACGTAAGAAAATTTGAATTTCGCGGGCTACCCTGAAGCATTCACCTTAAAGTACCTCTACCTACATACATTACCTATTTACTATAATTATTATGACCGATTGTGTCCGAGAGATTAGGAGATTATGTCTAATGTTTCCATAGAGCGCATACAAACATATTTAGGTATTCGATCTCTCATGTAGCCTGTAGGTACCTACCTAATGGCATTTTATATTGAACTAAGCAAAATAATTGATACTCTGCATACGACATTAATAATTAATTGTAACCTCAGCGACGTCCACTGCTTTATGTGGATATTATCACAGAATAAACTGAGATATTATGCAAGCGGAGTCGGGGCGATCTGTATTCATGGCGCGGCGGCGGGCCAGGAAACGTGGCCATCTACGCTGATTGCAGCCTCATCAGGACTTATTGCTGCATGAACGATCATAGCTTGAGCTTCTACTGTAAGATTTAGTCGTTATTATATTGATCTTTCCGGCTTTTTTTCCGGTTTGTCTTGTTTTATGATCTGCCTTTCGGCGAAGATATGAATTTCATACTGCGTGAAATTTGTATTTTGTGTATATCTATATAATAAGTAGTATTCATTTCATTATAATAACTTGTCAAATCATACCTACTGTAATTTGGGCAAGCGCTACTTCCTTGTTGTAACGCTCGCTCGCACATATCATTCTGTCCCATCTATCTGTTATATCATATTATGATCCATCCGCTTCCGCCAGCTCCCATTAGTCATGATAAGTGGCAATCATTTGTTAGGTACTGCTGAAACCACTTTCATCAATAAAGTATCAAGTTAAAAGGTTCCCTGGATGTAAGCCACTGACGAATAACCAGAAGATCCCCAACAGAAACATACCATTAGGTAATCCATTTATTCCAACTCATTCATAAGTTTGGTCGAAGGAGGTCGTAATTCAGTGTGGCTCTCTCACCCATATTGCGGAAGTATCCAATGATTTATGGAGACGTGTTCGGAAGTAACATTTATTATTTAAGACAAAATATCTCATTCCCTTAATAGTCCCGAAGCTGAGATATCTCTGCATATTATAGCCATTGTAACTTGAAACGACGGCTATACGAAGTTAGAAATGTGCGCTCCGGACTCCGGATTCCGGAAATTGAGTTATTCAGAGCGACATCTTCTACTCGTAATGTGTGCTTGATTTCTTATTCCGGCCTATCTTATTTTTTGACCACCAGAACAAAACTGCTTTCTGTTTAAAATAAATTGATCAAATTGCTCTAAACTAGAAATAAAAAAATAAAGCTTACGAATTGCCGTAAACAAACGCTGAACTGTAAAGTGCAGCTAAACTGACTTATTAAAGCTAAATTAACGCAAGCTCGAATCACCTTCCACGTTATCCTATACAAACGCAATTACCGGTGTCCTACCAACAGATTACCACAGTGTGAGATTACGAAGCGTTTATAATATAAACAGTTTACATCGGTCCCTTTTGCCGCATTAGTATCGTCATGAAAGTAAACAACAACATCGTCCACGTACACAAGCGACCTAGCTTTGTTAAAACGCTGTTCAAACCTGCCGTCCGTCGTGTGCCTTACGTCGTGCCTCGTTCTAACCCGCTGGCGAGGCACAAGCTCTCGATTAAACCGTCGATACCGCACTTGTTAGCTAGCGAGACGAGGTAATGCCCTTTCGGGGAGCTCTCATCCCACTCCGACCGCGGTGTTTACAGGCCATTCAAGAGCTGAGCATAGCAGAATGTTTGCAAGGGAATGGGGTCTCCGGATAAACTCTGATGACCTATTACAAAAAGATATTTGTGAAACAGGAATGTTGTGATTCAACAAAAATAAATGTGAATGAAATCAGCGCTGCTACTTACCCAAAGTGTCTGGAAACTTCTAAGATAAAATAAAACAGGAAGTTATTACTTACATAAATGTTAAAATAATTTACCAAAGTTGTGATAGGTACCTACGTGTTGGAAATTGAATTTGGCGAAACAATTGCTACAGGGCATTAAAGTTATGGCAGTCCTGAAAATATCTCATAAACTTCAGCCATTCACTTTGACCTTGGAAACATTGCCAACGATCTTAAACTTATTAATGTGGAAATAAATATCGTTTAAAACCTCATCACCTCCATCCGGAGAGAACGTTGTTGTCACACAAGTGTGTTTTGGATACAGGAGTCGATAAGTCCGTCAATGTCTCTCTTGATTACAAGCGTGTACCGTCGGTCGTCGGCTCATCCACCCTCGACTACCGGATCTCCCCTATGTTTTTGTTTTTTCCCGACAAGTGTACTAACATGGCGACGTCCAGGACTCTGTCAAACAAGTCACGTGACAAACAAAGGGTTGCTGCACGGGGACTAATTATAGGGCGATCGGGCAAAATATTTGATGAGATGAATAAACGACCCTATAAAATGGACGTGCATTTATGAAGCCATAAGTCTATATATAGCAAGGGTTGTGGCTTTGTCTCGTGAAAGGGTTTAATGTTATTGCCCTGAAGGATATGATTTATCTGATGCTGAGCCCGGAATTATAATATTATTATTATTATACGTTATTGGTTACACGTTGTTACGTACGCTGGTAATGAAACACCGGCCCCATCTAGTTTAAAAAAAAAATGACGTATAAAAGTGTTTGTAAAAACCTACTTGCAAAATAAACATCATTTATCATTTATCAATGCGTTGTAATTTAATTTATATCTTCAAGAAAAATATTAATATATACGTAGAAATCTTTCTCAAGATGAAACTTCCCAGTAACCATTTCTCATTTCTTGAAAGATTCGCAGAATTTCGTGACAATACGAGAAAGCCATTTTTTCGAACCCCTTCCCTCGACCATTCGTTATTTGTTATCCGTATATTGAACTTCCTACAGGACAAGACGCTTGGCTGCCGGCCAACTCAGGAAATTGTTAAGTTCTACAAAGTTTTAATCTATTTAATGCTGCGGCTTACTACAATGATAAGCATAGTACGCATTCAACTTACAATATTGTGTGGACTTGTGAGTTACACAACGTAAGGATTTCATTGCATGCAGAATGGACTGGGTCGGTTGTCTTGTGATGTGAAATGACAATTTCCTTTGCCAATTCATGAATTAATCTTTTACAATGAGGGATTTTCTTTTTCAACTCTTCCCTAGTCGCTGGATAGATGGCGCTAAACTTGGTAAGTTACTGCAAGGAACGGAACGTCACATCATTTCACATGGATGTAGTGGTTATATTCGGAAGCATAAGCAAACGAAAGTGTCAGTCAACGAGCGTATGTGACGTGACGCAATGTTTTTTTTTTCCAAGCGTTTTGGCTTTGGCACCTAGTAACGTAGTCAGTTCAACGCCATCTACAGAGTTCTGGGAAACGGCTTTATGGGTTCCGTACCCAAAGGGTAAAAACGGAACCCTATTACTAAGACTCCGCTGTCTGTCCGTCTGTCTGTCACCAGGCTGTATCTCATGAACCGTGACAGCTAGACAGTTGAAATTTTCACAGATGATGTATTTCTGTTGCCGCTATAACAACAAATACTAAATATGGTCAATGGTACGGAACCCTTCGTGTGCGAGTCCGACTCGCACTTGGCTGGTTTTTTTAATACTCAAAAAGAAAACCTCTTATTACAGATTAACAAATCACAACACAATGACAATCGTAATTTATGGTACCTCTCACAAACAAATAAAACCTCCTCGATACTAACTAATATTTACACATTGTAAACTCCTAAACACTCCTGCACGGAACAAGAAGGGATTCATTCGCAATAAGCAATACTTAGAGACGTTGAAACGGAGGGGTCCTCGCGAGGAGCCCTGGGGGACGCTGGCATTTCATCTACCCCACACGACGAGTTGTTGGTGATTTTTATGCACATTGAAGGGGAGTAATGCATTTTATTCGAAGGGACACGACTTTGAAGTCGGAAACTTTCGATTACAGAGGAGGGAAAGACGCAATGTGGTTACTTTAACGAAAGCCTTGGAGCGTACAATTTCATATAAGTATTTAATTTAATTTTTTTGATTTTAATTCTAATTCAATTTTAATACGTATGATTTCTTGTCATCAAATGCTTTTTATTATTTTGGTTTTTAACCGACTTCAAAAAAGGATTAGGTTATATGTTCGTGTGTATGTCAAAACATTTTTTTTAAAGAGTATTCTCCTGAGGTGGTCCCATTTAAGTTTGGTGAAGATCTGATGCTGATCTTCGGAGATATACAATGGAACTCTTTAAAAATAGACGGCAAATCTGTCGTCATTGCTGCAATCGCCTGGATGTTTATTGTTTATGCAACATCATGACGTAACATCACGCGTGTATGCTCTGAGGGGGTACGCAGATGTGTACAATACACGCAGATTTTGAAAGTTAGGTATGTTTGCGATGGATGGACAAAGATTTTATTGGCCTGTCAGAAGTATTGTGAGAGGAATTTATGAATGTGTGAACCTTTACTTTGTTATTTTGTATATTTTAATTTACTCTTATAGTTCTAGTTTTAGTTACAGTAATTGGTTTAAATACAACCGTTCGCGTTGTAATTAAATCTTACTACTATTTTAAATGCAAAAGTTTGGATGGATGTTTGTTACTCAATCACGCCAGAACGGCTGAACGAATCTGGATGAAATTTAGTACAGAGATAGATTACAGTCTGGAATAACACATAGGCTATATAATATCGCGCTAATAACTTAGGAGGTGAGCAAAATTGTATTATGTTCATTAATTCAACAAAATTCTTCAACTGTTTGAAAACTGACAACTGTAACTGTCACAACATGCCTTAAAATGTGGTGACCATTGTTTGATTGATTCAGAGTTTTTGTCACCGACTTCTGAAGCTTGACCTTTGTTTAATTGATTTGGTGTTTTTGTCACCGGCTTCTGAACCTAAAGTTATTTTTCACTTTTTTGTGTTTTTTTTTAAGTCGGTTTTATTTTTTGTAAGTACTTACTTATTGTTTTTTTTTTTTTTTGTGTTAACACCTAGTTTTATGTGCATACTGTGGTCTCCTGTAATTGAAGGAACACATTTAAAAGAACCTTTGTATAACTGTGACTTTATTGTATCTGTGTATCTTTTGTTGGAGATCCAAATAAATTAATTAATTAATTAATCCAATCATATCGTTTAAAATACAATTTTACTAAATCTGGTTTTGCCTTTGATGCTGTTAAGCATGTGCAATACACTGATATTATGGTTGTGCCTATTCAGCAGGGAAAGGGCAGAAAGTCGATCTAGGTTCACCAAGAGAGTGTCGGCATTTGCTAAGTCGTTCAATTGAGAGTAGACGTCCTCTAAACATAAAGCTTGACCTAAAATCTTTGTATGAGCGTTTATACGAATTATGATCTGTTTGTTTGTCAGATGAGATGTGGAGCTCAGTGGAGTGCGGCGGCAGCAACGGGCGTGCGGTGCCGTGTGCGCGGGCGAAGCACTCGGCCACGTTGCTGTGCGGGCATGTGTACGTCTTAGGCGGGCGCGGCGCAGGGGGCGCGGTACCCCTCAGGGACTTCTGGAGATACAGTCTCGGTAAGACTCCTTACGATATGTAACCGTTACCGGTTCATATCAGAACCGGAGGACGAAGGACCAACCGGTTTCTTTGTAAATTCGTATTTTAATAGAATATTCTTTGCAGCGTTCTTGTCTCGGTGAGACTCTTACGACATACACCACAGTATACGTAACGGTAATTCGAATTATGTCTCGGATCAGGTCAATGTAAGTACGTTTTTGTAAGTCGAAAGTAGGTAAAGGAAATCAAATAAAGAACCTCTTTAAAATCCAGCATAACTGAAAAACTACTTCGGTTGAAATGCAAATACTTACTTATAAATCTACTCTCGAGAAGACAAACGCCTCACTTTCCAAACACAAACATTTATTTTTCACAGCATATAACATTACAATGTAGGTCTTGTATCTACTACAAATATCTTGTCAACAGAATTGTGCTCCTTGTGGGACACCGACCTAAATACGGCACTTCATATCAATCGAAGAGGCTGTCATCAGCAGTCGCTGGAGGGTCCTCCACAAAAACGTGTCTTTTCTTCCTTGGAGCACAGATAATATACTTGGAGCGTTTGCTGAAGCTTCGTAGGCATTAATTAGGTCGAGTCTCATCAACAGACTCAAACCACGCTAATTACGAGTTGGGACTTTTTCCTGCACAGATTGCGTAATGAATGAGTCTTTTGTTTTATTCATATTCAGTAATTGAAATATTCAAAAGATTTTGTTTTGGTGTAGGTTTTCCTTAACTTGACGCTTTATGGTATAACCTCGGTGTTGAAAAATCATTTATACGTGTTGAGACACGTATAAATTATTTTTCAACACCGAGGGCCAGCGTTTGTGATAATTCCACCCCCAAAGGGTTAAAAAGGGGATGAAATTGTGTATGGAGTCCTTTATTTTCAAAGTACCTATAAATCACAAAATTTATTACCTATCTAACTTAAAAAAACAAAATTTCATCCCCCTTTTCACCATCTTAAGGTGAATGCTCCAATAGAGAAGTATGGAAGAAGAAGACATGCTGCGCCGACCCCGAATGAATTGGGATAAGGGCAAGAGAATGATGAAGGTGAATGATGAAGGTGAATGATGAAGGTGAATGCTCCAACCAGCCCGCGAAATTCAAATTTTCTTACGTTTTTTGCAATTTGCAGGCCACAGCTAGGTTGTATGTTGATTAGAATAAGTATTATTATTATTATTATTATTATTATTTATTTCAATCAACTTAGGATCATAGTGTACAATTAAAATCAACAACACAATTAAAATCAAAAATTAAAACACAAAAATTGAAATTATTATATAAAATTAAAACAAATTAGAATACAAATTAAAAACACAAAAATTAAAATTATTACCTATATAAAATTAAATCAAATTAAAAACACAACAATTAAAATTATTATATAAAATTAGATCAAATTAAAAACAAATGAAAAATTATTATAAAATTAAATCAAATCAACAATCAAAACAATATCTTAACATTAGTCAGTACGTGAACCATGCAACAGTGGTTCACGTACTTATTATTATTCGCGGCTTTTTTGACAATTTCGCGGGCTGGTTGGAGCATTCACCTTAAGGGGGTGAAAAGGGGCATGAAATTTTGTTTTTTTTTTTAATTTAAAATCACTATTAACATGAAAAATTACGTTATCACGTAAAATTATCGTCCGTAAACTACTTTACGGGACATCGATTTTTTTTGGTACCGTGCTGACGCTGCAGCGGTCCTCGCCACTATAAATGTAACTATGCACTTGATGCTTATTACTTTTAATGAGTCGACTACACTCGAAACATCAGCAACTGAATTATTTAGTTTACATTATCCTAATACCTTTTCTACTTATAAATGAATGTCCTTCCAGCGACTGGTAAGTGGGAGAAGCTGGAGTGCCGCGGCGACCCCCCGCCCTCGCTGCAGGAGCACAGCGCCATCGCGCACTCGGTGGAGCTGCACGTGTTCGGCGGAGAGGCCGGCGCGCTCTCCAACGAGACGCCGCTTTGGATATACAATACAGAGGTAACACTACATGTCACTCACCTTTTGTAGCTTAATGAAATTAATATACTTATTTAGTAGTACCTAAGTTTAAAAAAAATTGTAGGATCGATCCTCGATTTTGTAGTATAATACTTCAAAAGTTACCTATCTACATCTACACTAATATTATAAAGAGGAAAGATTTGTATGTTTGTAATGAATACACTCAAAAACTACTGCGCATTTCAAAATTAATTTACCATTAGAAAGCTACATTCACCCTGAGTAACTTATGCTATTATTTTATCCCCGTACTCCCACGGGAACTACTAAGCGGGTGAAACCGCGTGACGTCCGCTAGTATAATTATAAAGGTGGCAATCTAAATGTTTGGATTGAGGAGCCACGTCAGAACTTCGAATATCATGAATTAATATTTATCATTCAAATTTCAAATTCAAATATTTTTATTTGTAGAATAATTAACTTTGTGACGAATGTACACACAGCAAATTAGTTAGGTTTGCAGACCACACCAATATAATGCTGGTGTGCGTAAAGTCAACTGGTGTATTACTTGGACTCACGTCTCACAATAAGTCAGCAAACACACGTGTGTGTGGCTAATCTTCGCTAAGATTGGCCGCCGTGATTGAAAACGGTTTGGACTATTTTGTAGGCAAAGAATATTAAGCATAAATTTCACGTCGTTGCTAACTGGTCTTGTGGCATAGGTGTATAAGCAATGGGCTGGTGAAACAAATGTCGTAGGATTGAATCCCGCCACCGTCATTTACTTTTTGCATTTTTAAAAACTTTTGTTGTTATTTTGTTGAATTTTTATTTTTATTTTTTAACTGATAATAAGAAAAAAATATGGAAGTGAAAATTAAACAATTTGTAATAAGAAATCAACAATATTTATTGCCTAGGTTTTTATAATAATTATAATTACAAATTATAAAGTTTTGTGCATGACAAATATTCTAAGTCGGACAGGAAATAACGTTATTTTTCATATTCAAGAGAGTAATTTAATTATAGTGATATGAATAAACATGTTAGTAAGAAAGATATTAAGATACAGGTATCCTAAATTGTTATCTCACTAACAATAACATCACTCACATACAACAAATTACCCCTTGATATTTTTATTAATAGCCGATTGGTGCGCCTACTATCGGTATGTAACGCGCACACTTGGTAGCATCAGGTTATGTAAAACGTTCAAGTAACCTTCACTGGTATTGCGACCCCCTACCTGCACTAATTCACCAGGATTGATGACATTCATCCCCAAAATCCTAAAGTAAAGCAGCCACTAGACCTGCATGGAAGATTTTTTTTATTTTTATTATAGCGTTCACCATCTTTTCGCCACAATATTTTGCGACCGTCTCTGTCCGACTTAAAACATTTTTCATCGCTAAATATAACAACATTATTGCACCAATCGAAATCCAAATATTCTCTTGCGAAGCGTACCCGGTTTTGTCTGTGAATATCAGACAGTAATATTTTCTTGGCTGGCCTACGACATTTCACACCACCTGCACGCAAGTGGTTCCGTACAGTTTGTAATTTCACGTCATGTTTAGTCGCCGTTAAACGAGTAGTGAAGAAGGGCTCAGCGATATGTGTTGCAACTATATCACGGTGCCGCGCATTGCCAGATGGCAATGGCAACCGGGACCGAAGGCTAATCCATAGCATACACAGATGTGTATGCTATGGATTAGCCTTCGGTCCCGGTCGGCAAGGATCAATGCTTCCCGAATCTGCATATCGATGGACCCACAATTGCACAGTCCTTCTCTGTGAACAATAATAAAATATTGTTACAAAAAACAACAATCAATAACATGTGGATTATATAAACATTATTATTAATCTTCTAAACATATTAATAACATTTTGTTACATACCGATATCTTTAAACGCCTCGCAATTTCACTAATTGAAACGTTTTGCTCACGCAAAATAATAATCTCAGCTCTTAAAAGTGTAGTTAAGTGATTCATAATGATTAACAAATAAAAGCACTGCTCAAAACACGCAGGGTATAATGTCTAAAAACGTAACGTAAGCCCGATAGTCAATAACATTATGACGATGAACTTAAACTACTAACTTACACATGATTTGTAATTTTTAGAGGGTAGAACTCAAATAAATTCTAACTCAAATATAAAGAAGACTTGCCAATATTTAAGCAATGAATTGAACAAACAAATGTAAAACGTTTCATTAAAACATACAAAAACACCGATGTGTTGGCAGTCGGATTTGAACTTACGGCGCTAGGCGCTGGCGGCGTAAGATACTGTTTACCGCACGCTCGACCATTGCGCCACGGAGAAGATTGTTAAGTTGGCTAAATTTATGCTTCATATTCCATGCAACACCAAGTGACAAGAAATTGCAAGTGTGTGGGTGGACAACGGGTTATTGTAAAGCGCTCACTAATAAATAGGCGAAGCCAGACAGCCGTTGACTTTACGCACACCAATAACTTTGTTAGTGTACAATAACCCAACAAAAGTACAGATGTCAATATTAATTAAAAATGTGCGCTATGTCTTGCCGTCAACGGCGTACAAATATTCTAATTAAGTATAATTTCTTATGATTATTTGGTAAATAAATAACAAAGCACAGTAAAAATAATAAAACAGTAAATATTAATAATGAAATTAAATTATAACAATCCCAAAAAATAAAAATGTTCAATTAATTAATTAAAACAATACATTTGACCAGATCACAGAACATTAAAATTAAATAAATTAATAAAACAATTAACACATAAAATACTCACATACTCGTAAAATAGAAACAAATAAAATGTCATTAAATTACAATTTGTCTTCTAGGTACTCATTGACTGTGTAGTAAGCTTTGTCGCATCATAAATGAAGAAGAGCCTTTTTGAAATGGTGTATGCTATCAAGATCTTTTATACAATTTTTTTTTTTTTTTATATTTTTTATATTAGGTAGGTACAATCTAGCCTAATAAGGCTAATAAGCAATTTTAATCTAACTTAATTTGCTAAAAGTATAATTATATCTAAGAGCACGTCCATTGCGTTTACTTAGCGTCTATTAAGGCAAGTCACTTTGTTCTTGTGTCCATTTAAATAGCTAGGTACTACAAAAAAATACACTTTTTTACACTCACGGTAAAGTCACAATTATATTACACTACACTAACTCAAAAGGTTTAGTCCTTTTGAGCCTTCTCACTATGTCCGTGTTATCGAGGAGCTGGATGGCCTCGACATTAACATGATGATGAAGCCGATGTTCATGAGCTTCTGCATATTTTTGGATTATACTGTTTACGAACTCTATATTCAGGTCCCGATGGATGTCGTCAATTCTTGTATACCAAGGCGCATCCACGATGTTCTTGAGTACTTTGTTCTAGAACTTTTGTATAATTTCTATATTGCTTTCTTTGGTGCAACGGCAACCCCATAGTTGTATACCATAAGTCCATACTGGCATAAGGACTGATTTGTAGAGCAGGATTTTGTTAGGAACTGACAACGCGGAATGCCTTCCTAGTAGCCAGTTCATGCTTCTGTAACGAATTTCTAATTCTTCTCGTTTCTTTTTGACATGGGCTTTCCAGCGAAGCTTTGCGTCTAAGGTCATACCAAGATATTTGGCAGTGTTTTCGTACGGTACAATTTTGTTGTTTATGTACACTGGGTTGTGTTCTGGTTTCTTGTTAGTGAAGTCAATGTGAAAGGATTTTGTTTCATTCAACTTGATCTTCCACTTTTTGGTCCAATCATAGAATTGATTTATCGCTGTTAGTACTTTTACCACAGCTTCCTTGTGACTAGATGATGTGGACATTATTGCGGTATCATCAGCAAAAGTAGCAATAGTTGCGTTTTCTAGTTCTGGTATATCACATGTGTACAATAGGTACAGGACCGGGCCTAGAACACTTCCTTGTGGTACACCAGCTTTTATTTCTTTTAGTTCAGAATAGGCATTTTCTTGCTTTACTCTAAAGACTCTACCAGTTATATATGATTCTAATATATCTGCGAACTGTTTTGGCAACATAGTTCTTAGTTTATAAATCAATCCCTTGTGCCAAACTTTGTCAAAAGCCTGGGCTACATCTAAAAATACAGTAGTACATACTTTTCTATCTTCAAGAGCTTCTTCAATTACTGTTGTAATTCTATGCACCTGATCTATTGTTGAATGTTTTTCTCTGAATCCAAATTGATAGTCTGGTATAATGTTACTAATTTCTATAATAGGTTTCAGTCGTTTTAAAAGTAGTTTTTCAAAAAGCTTTGACATAACTGGCAGCAAGGAGATAGGCCTGTATGATGATGCATCTTGAGGTGGTTTCCCCGATTTGGGGATCATGATCACTTCTGCAATCTTCCATAGGTCTGGAACATGCTTTAGTCTAAAAGAAGCATTGAGTATCTTAGTAAGTTTTACCAGGGCTTTTCTTGGCAAATTCTTTAGGATTTCCCCTGTGATAAGGTCATAACCAGGGGATTTTTTCGGGCTGATGTGATATCTGATTTCTTTAGATACTTCTTTTGGTGTTACCAGTTTTATCTCTCGGTCTACTTGTTGTAGTTGTTCCCAGTGGAGATCTTGGTCAGCGCTCTCGGTTTGTGTAAAAGTGTCCTCTATGTGTTAGGCAAACCTTGATGCTTTTTGTTCGTTACTTATTGCCCATCGTCCATTTAGTTCTTTTATTGGCGGTATGTGAGCAATAGGTTGTTTTTGGTGCCTTGTGGCTTTCCATAGTGAATAATCAGTCGATCGATCATTAGTCAGTTGAAGAAGATGCATAGTTAAATTTTCATCCCGAACTTTCTTGATTGCCTTCCTAACTTAACTTTTATACAAATGGGTAACTTATTATATATTAACTTAGGTGCCATTCCTAAAAAGCTTTTTGAGTAGAGCGCAGTCTTGTGTGGACACACACACATATTTCTGTATTGCGACGCCGACGTTTCGATCTAAATGTCTGAAATAAATGCAAGTTTGATTTTGCGAATACTGCTGTCTCGTAAATGGCCAACAACTATCAGTATTTTTCAGCTTAAAAACAACACGCACACACTTCTTTTGAGCTTTGAACGCAATGTTTTTTTTTTCAGTGCAATCATTTATATAGTGCAATAATTTAGTATGATTTTGTAGCATTTGAGAGTAATTAGTAGACAAAATCTGAACACGGTTGTATTAAAATTTAAAAAGTTACCATACATTATGTATGTGGCTCCTCAGACCATAATAGGTTCGACTCGTCAATTTTTAAAGAAGCAGTTGTTCAATTAATGCGCAATTTCTTCGTCATTTAGTAGTAAGTATATTAGATTTCTAGGACAAGATTCGTTAATTAATGATTTCGTGAATTAGAAGATATAGCACATTTTAACTAGCTCCTCAATCCTGGCGTTACTATACATGAGAGATCACAACGTTACTCTGTAGCTACCTGAGATCACAACGGAATCTAAAACCAGATACACTAACATTTAGTTGTAAATGTCTACTAGATACATAAATGTTCAGAACAATATTGTAAATATTCGGTATCTGTGAAACAAATTACTTTTCGATATGCTTTAAGAATTCGCTGTTAGGGTGACCATGGTATATGAATGAAACCAGGATAACTAGTTTTTGAAATTTTATTTTGTAACAAATCGACAATGTCTTAGTATGTACAGTCGGGGTCTTTTCCGCCTGACCATTTTAATTTTTTTTCGCTTAAAACATGCGGAGGCACCGAGCCACGCCCCCTTAAAGTTTGGGCCTATTAGGAAAGCCTCAACTTTGGCGCGCAAAATAACAATAACTCTCGTTTGGAGTGCGTCGTCAGTGCGCTCGGCTGATTCGGTATCTTTTCATTCATTATTTCTATACAAAGTCAACGGGGCGGGGCTAGAGAGCGTTTCTATGTTGCGAGTGCAAGCAAAAATAAGCTTAGTGTTGGTCAGGCGGGAGTGTCCTCGATAGTACAGAGATGCTTCATACTAAGTACTTATTAGTATTTAGTAGTATATTTCGACATAAGTCAAAGAATGAATTAATATTGGTTGGTCGGGGTTTTTACGAATTTTACGCTAATTGCAGGGATAAATTCTATAACGCCTATTAACGTATTGTATAATTATGTTCTACTTGAAATCATTAAAGATTCTGGTACCTCGTTTACTCGAAACTTCGTATATACATTTAGTTAATGAAACTGTGTTTGATAGTGTTGACGCTCTTGTTTTGTGTGTTGTTGTGGAGCGGGCTCGCTGGCGGGATGTCGACTGGAGAGTGTACGATGGTCGCAGTAGGAGCGAATAATAACGCTTATTCTTCAGAGTTTCTATTTATTTCTTGATGTTGCTTCTTACACTGCTGGGTTTGAAATGCCTGACCACAGAAAATGCCCCTTTTTTATAGGCAGCTCTGACCAATCACAGCCCTTCAGTTTTGCACACGGCACTAATGACCAACCTTTCGACCAATCAGAGTGCAGGTGGCCTTTGTATGAGAAATTTACCATGCTGTTTTCTGTGGTAAAACACTCCTTACAATATTTCCTTATGTTTCTATCTTAATTAATACAGTCTTAAAAACCTTATTTTACACCTTAAAATATCCATAACACTTTAACATAGAATCTAGTTAATAGCTCTAGAAAAATACCATGAGGAATGCACAACACTTCAACATAGAATATTCTTACTAACTCTAGAAAAATACCATGACTAAACCAATGACGTATTATATATCATTGGAAAAATACCACGATGGGGAATGCATAACACTTTAAAATAGAATCTACTTATTAGTTCTGGCAAAAATACCACGATGAGGACAGAAAATACCACGATGAAAGATAGATTAATCAAACTAATTAGACATTATAATAATAATATGTTTATTCAATAATAATAATATTAATAATATGTTTATTCAAGAAAATGTCACAGAATTTTACAAATATCTTTTAGGCCCTATTTTTTACAACACAAAAGAATTTAACATCTGTAGCCGAACTAGGCAAAAGCCTGTATTTCGGCTATCAGTGCCAATCCCCTCAAATAATTTTTAATTAATGGCAGCCATCAAGCAGAAATGTTAACCTTAGTGGGATTTAAACAAGCAAATTTTACCAAAAACATAAAAATAAAATGTTTAAAATTAAGTTAATACAAATAATGAAATAATTACAATTAAATAATTTAAATAAAATCACTAGATTAACCATTGACATAAAATAATTAAAATGAATACATTTGAATAAAATCACTAAAATAAAAATATGAAATAAATAAATTAACAAAATCATGACAATAACATTGGTGACACAAAATGATAAAATCCTTAAAATAAAATAAATTCTGAATAGTGTGTATCCTCTCTTTGTGTAATATGATAATGTGTGTGCGTGAGTGTGAGAGGGTGTGTATCTGTGGTAAGCAGACAATCACCTTGGTATATGTTGTAGAAGTTCGGTCTCTTCGTATGAAAGTTTTTGTAAGTATTCAGTTACCTTTTTCTTACACTGTGTTTTATTTAAAGGGTAGATGTTTATAGCTTTGTTTATCTTATTGTAGATGTAAGGTCCAAAGAAGTTAGTAAATCTAGTGCTGAAGCTAGTATTAGTAACATCCCTTCTGACACATACCCTATCTTTTCTTCGTGTTTGTAGATTTAAGGGATTAAAGTTTTGTTTACAGTGTTGTAGGAGAGTAACATTTAATATATACAGTTGTCTTACGGTTAGGATCTCGCAGTTCTTGTACAGTTGAGCGGTGGGGAAAAAAATACGTTTGAAAGTGCTGACCTTGAGTACTGCGCGTTGGGCGATCTCAAGACGCTTTAAAGTTGTTTTAGAGGAGCCACCCCAGGAGGAAATACAGTACGACAAAAGCGACTGACAGAGAGCATAATAAATCTGTTTCAGCAGTTGTGGGTCAGCGACATGCCGCAAATTTTTATATACAAATATTAGTTTACGGATCCTTCCACATACAAGTTTAATGTGTTCTTTGAAGTTGAGATTACTGTCAATTGTGACGCCTAGGTATTTAATTGTCTGCACACGCTCAAGCAAAGGGCAAGTGCAGACTGATTTTACTTGACACTCGTGTGAAACGATTTTCAGGGTACTAGCGACACCACTTACATCCCTAATGCCGAAACAGACATACTTAGTCTTATCTACATTTAAAGTAAGAATGTTACTCTGCAGCCACTTTCCAACCATATCAAAACCAAGCTGAGCGGCACTGAAGGCCTCTTCCCAGGTATCGGCAGCAAAACAGAGGGCAGTATCATCTGCGAAAGAGATTATTTCGCCTTGGGACAGTTTAAAATTTGAGAGTTGGTTGATGTATACCAGAAATAAGGTCGGCCCTAAGATGCTACCCTGCGGCACTCCATGCGTTATTGGAAGGTCATCACTCGTATGTGCATCTAGACGAACACATTGAGATCGCCCAGACAGATAGCTTTTGAAAAGCTCATGCTGCGTGCCTCTAATTCCCAACTTTTCCAGCTTATCCAGGAGGATGGGGACAGAAATCGTATCGAAGGCCTTTGCCAAGTCGAGAAAGATGGCGATACATTTTTTTTCTTTTATCTAGATTTGAGCTTATGTAATTTGTCAGTTTATTAACAGCTTGCTCAGTCGACTTACCCTGCCGAAAACCGTACTGATTGGATGAAAGCAATTGTTTTTTTTCTAAATAATCAACCAATCTTTGGTTAATAATTCTTTCTAGTATCTTCGATAAAGCCGGCAAAATAGATATTGGCCTATAATTATTGATACGATTTCTGTCACCACTCTTATGGATGGGGCAAATCATTGCCTTCTTCAAAGAATCAGGGAACACTCCCATTTGCAGGCAATTGTTAAAAATTTTAGTGATATGTGGTACAAGAATGCTTTTGTAAGTTTTTAAAAATTCACTACTAATATTATCGCACCCACTGGCACAGTTCTTTAAGCCAAGGATAAGGCGTTCAACCTCAGCTTCAGTGGTATCCATTAAAACAAATGAATTTACCGTATCCATCTCAGTACTTGTAGTTAGTGTGTTGATGGTAAACGTTTGTGTATTTTTTTTTGCGAATTTTATCTGCTAATGACCCTCCTACGTTAGCGAAAAAGTTATTAACTTCATTGAGAGATTTTTCAGGAGTTGTTGACAATGCTAGTAATTCTTTTGGAGAAATTGATTTTTTTGACGTGTTGGTGATGTCTTTAATTACTTTCCACAGTTTTTTGTTATCCCGTTTTGCTGCTTGAAGTTCGTCTTTCTCATATGCTCTTTTTACTTTCCTTATTATGGTAGTGCAAAAGTTTCTGTATCGACTGTACGTAATTTTTAAAGTATCGTTAGCTGGATCCATTTTTAATTTTTTATGTAACTTATCCCTATGTCTGACACAACGAAGCAAACCTTGTGTCATCCAAGGTTTAAGTATCCTGTGGCGCTTCGGTATAGTTATTTCGGTTGTGTTATTATCAATTGCTTGTTGTATAGATTGCGTGAAGTAGTTTAGGGAGGCGTTTGGATCTACTAAATTATTAATTGGGCTAAAATCAGTGTCTTTTAAATCTTGTAGCAGACCAATTTTGTCAGTTTTTGTGGTTTTAGAAAACGCCTAATGCCTTGTTTTCTTCAAATTAATGTTTAATAACACGGGGTAGTGGTCTGTTAAGGTAGTGTGAGGTATAATGGTGCTGCAAGGGTAGTTCGCCCTAACTAGTGCATGATCCAGACAAGTATCACTAATACTCCGAGTAATTAAAGTATGGGCCGGCAGAAGGCCATGGGCAGCTGCTAGAGTTAGATAGCGTTCCCCGTTTTGGTTAATTTTTGCAGGGCTAATATCGATATTGATGTCTCCCATCACTATCACATGTTCGAAGGCGGTCAGTTTATGTAGGGCATTATCTAGCGATTCTAGAAATTGGTCGATGTTCTTATAAGAAGGTGATCGATAAATAGCGAGTATAGCGATACGGTTTTCAATTACAGCAACCAAACTATTACATTCTTGCATGACTGGTTCTTCAATATTTACACTAAGATTTTCATTGTAATAAATTACTACACCATCGTTTTGTTTAGTGTTTAATTTAGATCCTACATAGCAGTATCCTGGGAGATTTGGTATTATAGTTGTATTTTATAGCCAGCACTCTGTCAATATGACGACGTCACACGTCAGCTTTATCCTTTTTAATAAAATGTCTAACTCTGGCATATTACAGTTTATGCTGCGTATATTTTGCATAAAAATAAGTAGATCATGCTCCGAGGAATTTAGTATTTTATGACAGTCCTCAACAGAAGCTATTTGCGATTGAGATACAGAAACTTGATCAATATTTTCTGTTAACTTGATTATATCATTGAATGTTCTTTACAATTTTTTTATTTAGACATGCAAAGTAGTAGTAGTAGGATTACGAATAAATGGCGGAAAGTATTTGAGCAATTTCGAGATATACAGCGAGTGTGAGCGAGTGAGGGTATGATAAGTTTGTTGGGATGATGAGTGTGTGTGTTAATTCTGTAAAGTGTGTGACAAGGATTTTTCATGAAAATAATTTTAATTTGATAGGAACAGAGATAATGAAATATGCATTTAGAAATTAGCCAATAAATATATGACAGCAGAATAATCATACAGAGGTCAGTCTCACTATAACGACTATAACGTAACAAGATAACCCAGATAATTATATAGTGGCCAAAAAAGAGAAACAAGTCAAAATCCATGTTGATATCGAAAAAAATACGAGTTAAAATAATTGAGTAAATCTATACATATAATAAATCTGTAGAAAAGTCATTTTTGTACATTGAAGAAATTGAAACAAAAAATAGCCAGCGTGTGAAAAGATAAGTAACAGAACCCATTTCCATCATTTTTGAAATTTTTGTCTGTTTGTCTGTTTGTTTGTGCGCACATCACGTAAATTCTACGAATTCAATGCTGACTATGTTTATACATAAAAATTGTGTGTAACTTGGGGTATGATTTAGTGTTTGTTTCATTGAAATCGGTTAACTCTATCAAAAGATATATGAACTTAAAGTTTTCAAGAAGAACTAATCATCAAATGTAAGATACATACATGCAGCGACATCTGTTGAACTAAAATGATACCAATGACTAAAAATGTGCTCACCACAGTCATAACTTTTAAATCGACTTAAATCGACCAGCTTTAAAAAAAAAATATAGCATAGGTAATATACTTTAGCAGTTTAACATTTTGGTCGATAGACGGCGTTGTTTATTTCACTCCATTTTCTGAATTGAATGACCCTCGCCCGTGTCAGTTGCCTATTTTTTGTTTTTTTTTTTGGATGGGAAATCATCAAATGACTCCTCCTGCTCTGGGCGGAGCAGGAGGGAGTGTCAGACTTTTACTGACTAAAACCCAGCCATGTTCCTTCATCGCCCTTTTGTTCCGGGGCCACGGTATCTCTTTCGAACAGTCCCGCAACCCCGGCAGACATCGGTCCTTGCGGATCGGCCCTTCCTTTTTGCTGACTCTCTTTTAGGCGCCGACACGGCCTGTCGTCATGAGACGGACGGACGGCGAGCTAGCCCATAGCCCACCGTCCACAGGCCCGCGCCTACGGCGGCCGGGGGCCACGTGGTTGCCCCGGAAGCCCGGGGCGTCTGCCGCGGCGGCCGGGACGTTGAGAGGTTCTCTCCCTCTCACGTTCCGCCACCTCCTTCTCTAGCATTACTGCTTCGCAGAAGGAGGTGACGGCGTCCCATTCCGTCTCGCTCCGGACCATGGCTTGCACCAGGGCCGGACGCGAGAGGTCGCCGCCGCAAACATGTAAGTTGCCTCAAGATTGGTTTTTTAACCGACGAAACAAAAAGAAGGCAGTTCTCAATTCGACGCGTATTTTTTTTATATATGACCACGGATAACTTTTACAGAGAAGTCCGTACATGGTCCTTTTGTTTGTAAAAAGCGTAGGTACATCTCAAAGTTGGTCCCATTTATAATTGAAAAATCGTGTTTGGGCTAATTTCTTGCACCTTTGATGAGAACTTTCGTCCTAGCTGGAGTATGACTGTCATCGAGTGTCTAAGGATGAAGGAGGTGGCGGAACGTGAGAGGGAGAGAACCTCTAAACGTCCCGGCCGCCGCGGGAGACGCCACCACGTGGCCCCCGGCCACCGTACGCGCGGGCCTGTGGACGGTGGGCTATGGGCTAGCTCGCCGTCCGTCTGTCTCATGACGACAGGCGTGTCGACGGCACGTTCGTGTTCGACGCGCGCCTCAAAGAGAGTCAGCAATAGGAAGGGGTCCGTAAGGGCCGATGCCTGCCGGGGTTGCGGGACTGTTCTAAAGAGATACCGTGGCCCCGGAACACAAAGGGCGATGAAGGAACATGGATGGGTTTAGTCAGTAAAAGTATGACACTGCCTCCTGGTCCGCCCAGAGCGGGAGGAGTCATTTGATGATTTCCCATCCGAAAAAAGAGGCTGTCGAGGTAAGCCCTTTTTTGGAAAAACATAAGTAGATTATTTTAGCGATTAATGCAAATATATCGAAGAAATTAAATTGTTACCCACTTGGATCTACGTAGGTATATACCTATCTACTAATATTACAAAGCTAAAGAAATTTTGGTTGGTTGAACGCGCTAATTACAGGAACACTTTTAGTGTTGAATAGTTATCGAGGATGGCTATAGGTTATCTAACATCACGCTATAATTAAAAGGAGCGGAGCATCAATGATAAATGTTGCAAAAACAAGGAAAATGTATTTCTTTCGAGAGCTTCCTTTGCGGGCGCTGCATAAACGGTTAAAGTTGCGCAACAATCATGTATTAGGGAATTGTTCGTTTTAAAGCGTTCTAAAAAAACCGCGATAGCATTATGTCTATCTTTCAAGGTTGACTCCACTCTCTCTAACCCTCTCTCTCTCATGTGACGCAGACGAAGTTGCGCGGGTCAGCTAGTTCTATAATAATAAGTTAATATGGGGTACAACACATTTTTTAGCTGACAACAAGCATGCAATAATATGGGTCTACTAATTTTAAAATGACTAAGAGATACAAACAATAAGAAAAGACTGTTTTGGTAAAAAACATGCAATAATATGTCTTTGAGCTCAAACAAATATTGACATCTTACGAGAAAACTTAGTCATGTAGCGATTCTTAACTTTTCTAGGTCGGACTCCGTATTTATCCGAATATGAGCCGATCCTTCGGTATTTTTGAGATATACAATCCCGTTTGTCGTCCAACAGAAATTATATCCATGGCTCTTTTGGAACTGCCTTGCCAGAAAGAAGAGCCTTTGAGTTTTCTGAGTAAGAGTTTCCGTGACGTACCTATAGCGGTTTTGGTTGATGTTTGGAGTTCAGATGGGTTGTGTTAAGTTTTTCTCCCTTTGGTTTAGATTTGTTGAAATTCTTAACTGCCTTTAATACTTTATCCTTCTGTAGTACCGTGGTAAGGTCCACAATAACCGGGTTTGAGGAGTCTTTTGACTTTAGTCGGTAATAGTACATTGTTACCCTAGGGGTGAAAGTAACTTATTTAGTCCCGAGACGGGGTTTGGTGCCCGAGCGAAGCGAGGGCGCTAATAGCTCGAGGGACTAAATAAGTCTTTAACCCGAGGTAAACACTGTGCTTTTCATTACGAATACAAGGAAAGTAAAAAAAAACATACAACTCGAAAAAACTAATGAAGATCGGAATTCGAATGGGGTAGATGACACACCAATCAATTGAGATACTTTTTAAGAGCTGTCAAAACGCGGTTCTCTAATAGACTTTGTATGGCAATAGCCTACTGTGACGTCACTGTTTATTCAACTCAATGACTCGACTATTTATTGATTTCAAAGCAACTAAAAATCGAATTTGGCAATTAATTGAAAACAAATCGGGTTTTCAGGTCCAAAATAAAGTGTTTTTTTAGAGAAAGGTGTCTTGGAATTATTGTTTTATGGTGTCATCTACCTTATTGCCGCTTTCCCACCTATTTTGCTTTTTTTTTCTGTGGCCGGCCAGCTATTCAGCCAATACCTATTTTTCATTTTCATCATCGAAAAATGGTAAATATTTTTCCCAAAACTATGTTATTTTAAAGAAATAGTTGAAACTTAATTATAATAAAGATATTTAAAATATATATATTCTTTAATTAATACTTAACTTTATGTTATTTCAATTTTACATCGTGGCTGTATAGAAAGTTGGAACATGGTTCAATAGAAAAATGAACCATTTTTTTTAAATAATTTGACAGCTGTCAGTTGAAAACGATTCTCCCCAGGGCTGAAAAGTATTACTTTCAACCCGCTCCTCAGGCAACTTCAGACCTACTTTCAGAGTATGAGTAATGAAAATGTCCTTTATTGTCGAGCAATCCATTTCGACATTTAATGTCTTTCCTAATTGTATGATTTCGCTACATAATGTCTCCTTTGTCTCGTTAATTTGTTTTGGCATATTTCGTATCTCGATACCAGTTCCCCGGGATTTTCGTTCCAATATTTCCAATCTCTCCTCTAATTCTTTGATCATGACCCTATCAGCTTTTCTTTCTTTCTCAAGTGAGACAATTGTAACGAGGAACTCATCATGTTTCTTTGACATAAGTTCCATACTGGATTTTAATTCTTGAAATTTAAAATTAATCATTAAAACATTTAAATAATTAATTACATATCGTCGCTAACAGATAGAGTATATTTACACTCTGGTTGGTGGTTACAAGACGTACAAACGTTTTTTTCTTCTGCGATACAAATTGCGAATTGTTGAGTGTGAGTGTTTAGGCCCACAATTAAATCAAAGCAAATCGAGCCTTCATGACTGTTTAATATTAGGGAGTCAAATCTGTAAGGATCTGAAGATTATAAACTTTTTACAGTGACCTTAAGGATCGTCACCTTTATCAACTTATCGACAACCAACTTATACGAGTAGGTCAATGATATATAAACTATAGATACGTTGTCCGCACTCTAAAATGACAACATGAAATGAAGCCAATTGGCCACATCGCGCTTAGTTACGCACCAACCTGTCGCGCGACGCTACGTTTGTTTATAATTTAATAAATCCTGTGACGTGACTGAAGATGTATATTTATCTCCCTCTCGCCAGGCATCCCGCCGTTCGGTGTCATATTTTCTTTCACTTTCTTCACGCTTATAAGTAGTTCTAGTATTTTCGCCGTTTTTAAGCGCCGCGATGTTGGTTCATGACGTGTCTATATATAATACGTCATTGGAGTAGGTACATCTATAAGTAGTACATTGTTCACCGAGAGGAGAAAGTGACCGATTACCGTCGAGGGTGTCCCGAGATCGGGAATCGCACTTTCTCTCGAGTGATACATGAGTGCTTTATACTACACCTACGAGGAAAATAAAAAACTCAAACAACACACAAATTGGAAATGGCGCCAATGGCGTCTGCAATTTTCACATGTTCTTTTTTCAAATTGTTTATCCTGCTGCCGCAGGGTCGCACTGCCAGCCCGACACCATCCAACACACAGCTAGTGGCCAGTGTCATTTTGCGAACTTGGAGATAAAAACTCACTGTAAAAACTTTTTGGCTTTTGTTATTTAGGTTACCGGCGCATAGCCGACCCAAAATTAAAAAAGAAAAACCACGTAAGAAATGGATTTTCATACACTTTTCTCTCCCGCTCAGATGCGTTTTCTCCCCGCATATTTGTTCGATATGTAATGACGTACTTTCTACCGTAAATTTGATAAAGTATCAAGGTACTTTCCAAGCAGGTGTAGTATAAATAACTTTACCTACCTATAAAAAAAAACCATGTGTGTAATGTGGCTTCTTAATCCGGCCCCAAAAGTCCTTAAAGTGTTCACCATTAGATATAGTGGTTACTCGTACATAACGTAAGCTCGCGTGCACAATATTGTCGTGTTGCATTTATTGGGTCGAGACCCAACGGCCCAAGTCTCCGGGAGCACGCGACTGGCTTGATATCACTTCTCGTCATCTATGTAGGTTGAGGAGTACAGTTAAATACGTAAAAGGAAATTTGGAAAAAGAAACATCATTAACTTTCTACATGTAGGTACTACAAATTAATTGATAACAAGTTCCTAAAGTCAAGCGTCCAAAGGTACAAGCGATATCGTTAGCTCGATAACTTGTTGATTAGGTGTACCTACCCTTACAAAAGCCATGATTCGTTGAACCGATACCCACATGTTTTTAATGTGTAATCCCCTGTTTTGCCAGTGGTACTGGTGAGAGTAGCGACTTGTCGTGGCCTCGTGGGTTCGTCATAATTCACACATTCTAACACATGTGTCCTCCATTAACTCGCAGTCTGCCCTGAGCCCGCGAGGTGGATTATGGTACATGTCCTTTCACAGTGAGGAGGCTTTTGTCCCTCAGCAGTGGGAACATTTTTGGCTGATTGGGATGTCTTAACATTAGCTTTTAACAATTTTCCAGACAAAAATATGGCGCAAACTCCCGGGCCAGTCGGGGTATACGTCGACCTCGACACTCAGGCGGAGAAGCTGCAGAGAGTCGCGGGGCGCGGCCCTAGGGCCACGCGGCCGCCGGGGTCACTCAGCGCACTCACTGAAAGACTGCATGCTCATATACGGAGGCTACAAGGACCTAAGGGGCTCCACCAATGAGCTCTGGGCGTTTCATTACGGTGGGGGAAGTTTAATACCTAACCATATTAGTTCATATCTTTCAACCTGCCTGCTTCGTTGGTCTAATGGTCGAAAGCAAGACTGTGACATGAGGACCTGAGCTCGATTTCTCGGTCGGGCAGTAATATATAATAGGCATAGCAAGCAGTATTATATTCCCAGGTCGCACATAGGTAAGGTATGCGCCTTAACAAGCCCCACTGCTGAGGGTTTGCTAAAATCCCCAGATTGTTATGGTGTTTCCTATTAGGTACGAATTTCTCAGTAGCTGTTCAAAGTCTTGATGGATGGGTCCATCCGTGTGAAGGATATTCTGGCTAGAAAGGAATTGTCTTATAAAATGGCTACTTATAGAGAAATATGGAAGAAAAAGATATGCAATCAATTGTGGTAAGGACGAGAGGGGGGTGTTGCTAAGCTACGCTCGTGTTGCAGAGTCGTCGTCGTGGCACCAGGTGCGCACGGTGTGCGCGGGCCCGGCGCGGCACCGGCACGCCGCGGCGCTGCACGACAACCGGCTGTACGTGCACGGCGGCCAGTGCGACCTGCGCGACTGCAGCGACCTCTGGTACTACGACACCAGTCAGTACCGCCATTGTTTACTAATCTTTTACAGGTTTGCGTGGTCCTTGCTGTTGCCGCTAACACCACACACGCTACACAATCAGAGGCTACCATTTCGTAAACTAACTGACCAAATAAATACTTATGTAGCCTCCCTATACATGGCATCATTCAAGAGGTAGTTTTTTTTATTTAATTAAAAGTCTCATCGTTTCCATCAATTGATTTCTTTATATTTTCCACTTTATTTTGGATCCATCTTTTGAGTTTGCTTTTTATGGTGTCGGTAGCAAGTTATTTCTGGCATGCGCACTTGACGATCTTATGACCGCATCAGCCGAGCAGATTTCGCATAGTTACTAGCTAAATTTTGGGCCAGATGGTGGCTAAAGATGGGGTCGGTTTTATTTTATTAACCTTTTTATTTCCTGCTTTTCATTGGTTTGTCTGTTACTGGCAGTGTCTCGCGTGTGGAGCCAGGTGCGCACGCCCGCCAAGCTGTCGCCGTCGGCACGCAGCGGGCACGCCGGACTGCGCGCCGGCGCACATCTGTACATCTTCGGCGGCGAGACGCAGGGACACTCCACTAACGAGCTCTGGAGGTTTCACTTCGGTAAGACACGTCTTGAACGTAGTGCAATCATTCTCAAAGTGTCCTGCGCGTGAATCAATTTTTTTAACATGTTTATTATTAATTTACAGCGACAGAAACCTGGGAGCGAATAATGCAAAGTATAAAATGGCCGTCGTCCCGTGTGAACTGCTGCGCGCTGCTGATACCGGCCGCGCCGCCGCGCGTCCGCTCGGCGCCGGCGGAGCGCTCGCAGGCCGCTCGCCCGCCGCAGCCGCCGCGCCCGCAGCCTCCCGCCAGTCTGCTCAAAGAGATCTCCAAGCTGTCGTTCCACAGCCGCAAGGCGGCGCGCTGCTCCTACAGCGCACTGGCGGGGGACCGCGACTCCACGGAGAGCCTCGTGAGGCAGGAGGCCGCCGCGCTCTCCAAGTCCTACTCCGCTTACGTCATCGACAAGCGACAGCCTGCAGATGGAGACGAGAGCCCTCGAGATTGTGACATCATTGAATACAGATCAGATATGTCTCGAGAACCGATCTCTGTCCCTGACTTCGCCGACATGATTCTTCCTACGCCCGTGCTGTCTCCAGTAGAAGCTACGAAACTTGTGTACCTCGACTCTGAAGAGGAAGAAGACATGAAGCGAGAAATGAGCAACATCAAGAGCAGAGATGTACCGTCTGTCAAACTTGACGGTAAGGTCACTGTGGTCAGCATTCCCAAGTCTGCGTCTGTTAGGTTTACCAAAGACACCATAATAACTGACGAAGGAGACACAGAACTATCCACTTCTGACTATGCCAGCGCTGAGCGAGTCAACAGATTGTCTGGCCATTCGATCGGTTTCAGCAATCCTCACTATTTAGGTCCTGATGTGAGAAATTTAGGAATCGCTTTAACTCCAGATTCTGGCGTAGGTCCCGGAGACATAGAACTCCAGGACTTGAGCGAGCGCCGCGCTCGGAGTGTGCCAAGGAACGGAGAGACTCAGCTGCACTTGCTGCTGGTGGGCGGCAAGGAGCCGCCGCACCTGGCGCTGCTGCAGAACCCGCTGTCCATGTGGACCTACCGGTTGTTGTAACTAGTATTATCTAAAACTCGTTAGCTTAGATCTTCGTCCATTAGCGGAACTAGGGTCCTCCAGGACCGAACGTAACCGGCGACTTGACGTTTTCAATTAGATTATTTTTGTGGCTCTAACATTTAAGAAAGTGATCTTTATAGGAAAGAAAATAGAGTTGAGAATCATGTGAACGTGCTTTTCGAATCGTTAACGTCCAAATTATTGATGTAAGAGACTTAGTTTAGGTAGATTGTGTACGTTTTCGCGATTTAAAAGGAAAGCAGACGTAACGGTAACGCAGAATTACTGATAAGTAATCACATCCCGGATGTCAGCCTGTACGAGATTAGATTGGCTCTGAAGCAGCTCAAAAACTACAAGACACCGGGTGATGACGGAATTATGGCCGATCTCCTGAAGGTGGGTGGAAAACCGGTACTTAAGGCCCTTCAGAAGCTGTTTAATTCCGTCATACTTGAGGGAAAAACGCCACAGGCATGGTGCAGGGGTGTGGTGGTACTCTGCTTCAAGAAGGGCGACAATGCCCGGATGAAAAATTATAGGCCCATCACACTTCTAAGCCATGTCTACAAGTTGTTTTCAAGAGTCATCACGAATTGTCTCGCGCGCAGGTTTGACGATTTCCAGCCTCTCGAACGAGCCGGTTTCCGAAAAGGCTTTAACACCGTGGACCACATACATACGCTGTGGCAGATTATACAGAAGACCGAAGATTATAACCTGCCCCTCTGTTTAGCGTTTGTGGACTATGAGAAAGCCTTAATTCGATCGAGACCTGGGCTGTACTGCAGTCTCTCCAACGGTGCCAAATCGACTAGCGGTACATCGAGGTGTTGAAGTGTTTGTACAAAAACGCCACCATGTCAGTCCGACTTCAGGACGAAGCCTCGGAACCTATCCTCCTGCAGCGAGGTGTGAGACAGGAAGACGTCATATCTCCGAAACTGTTCACCGTTGTACTGGAGGATGTCTTCAAGGTTCTGGACTGGAGAGGGTTAGGCAATGGCGAGTACATCACTCACCTTCGGTTTGCCGACGATAAAGTGGTCATGGCTGAGACCATGGAGGATCTCAGTACAATGCTCGATGACCTCAGTAGAGTTTCCGGAAGAGTGGGTCTTAAAATGAACATGGACAAAACCAAGGTCATGTTGAATGCCCATGTCACACCCATTCCTATCAAGATCGGAGACTCCACACTCGAAGTTGTAGACGATTATGTGTACTTGGGACAAACGTCCACTTAGGTAGGTCTAACTTCGAGAAAGAGGTCAATCGTCGAATCCGACTCGGCTGGGCAGCGTTCGGAAAGTTGCGCGGTATCTTCTCGTCCAACCTACCGCAGTGTCTCAAGACGAAAGTCTATGACCAATGTGTGTTGCCAGTGATTACATACGGGACCGAAACGTGGTCGCTCACAATGGGCCTCATCAGAAGGCTTAAAGTCACCCAAAGGGCAATGGAGAGGGCTATGCTCGGAGTTTCCTTGCGCGATCGAATCAGAAATGAAGACATCTGCAAGAGAACCAAGGTTACCGACGTAGCCCGAAGAATTGCCAAACTTAAGTGGCAGTGGGCAGGGCACATTGCTCGCAGAACGGATGGCCGATGAGGCCGAAAAGTTCTGGAGTGGCGACCGCGAACTGGAAGACGTTGCGTTGGAAGACCTCCCACTAGGTAGACCGATGACCTTGTGAAGGTTGCCGGGAATCCGCTGGTTGCGAGTCGCACGGGACCGGTCAATGTGGTGACACTTTGGGGAGGCCTATGTCCAGCAATGGACGTCTTTCGGCTGAAATGATGATGATGATGATAATGAATCACATTGTTTTATGAAAATGCTTCCATTTCAAAATAACCCAGTTTTCAAAAAGCACTAAGAGATATGATTATATTATGAACTATCTATGTATATACGAGTATTAATCAAATGTTAAACAAACTTAAATTGGTTGCCATCTTTTTAGGCAAAGCAAAAATATTAGCCACAGGACTAACTAGCTAAAATTATTGTATTTTGAATTACGGGTGGTATAGGATATTGATCTTCTCAATTGTAATGCGTTACCGATTGGTACCGATGCTGTATGTCTCCGTTATGTAGCTACTTTGGTACAAAACATGCCAACACGAGTATTCCTAGATATAACCGAAGATAATTAATGTTATGACTTAGCACAAATTATGTTAGTGAGAGGCGATCTACTTACAACGTGCGATAAAGATGCCAATATACCCTTCTTGTGTACAATAGAGAAAAAAATCAGGATCTAAAATCGATTAACGCAATACTTGCGTAGCTCGGCATGCAAAGGTATACACATTTTATCGCACATTGTACCTACTACGTGTAGAAATCATTGTTTTTTACCCACGCCACGACGCGAGGGAACGGAGACGGTATATTCGTTTAGGGTGAGACCATTTTTCACCAAAACTACTAGTCCGATTTTGATGAAATTTTCAGTTATGAGTTCGGGTTTACAAATATATAAATAAATATCGCTGTATATTAACACACAGTGCCATCTAGTGCCACACTAAGCAACGAGGCTTGTGTCGTGGACACCAGATAGTTAATATACTACATAGATACTTTTTGTTTGTAAATACATACTTATTATACATATAAACATCCATGACTCGGAAACAAATGTCCATACTCATCACACAAACATTTGCATCAACGGGGATTCGAACCCGGGACCCTAAGAACGTAAGGCAGCCTCACCACCGCTGCGCCATTCGGGTCGGTTTGATTGGTGAATGTTCTTAGATAGGTGTTACGGTGACAACTCACCAGGGGCGCTGCAGCAAACATTTGTTAACAAAAACAAATATACTAGTCCAGTTTTGATGCAGTTTGTGGTTGATTAGTGAGGTTTAGGTAACGCCCGGGGCGCGGGCGGCGCGTTTGTACATAATATCTATGCTCTTTAAAAGTTTAAAATAAAAAGCTAAATTAAACATTTTGTAAAAACCCACGACGGTTAAAAAGTAACTGAAAAAGGATAAAATAGTTTTAAAAAACCCAACTTAATAAAAAACCCAATAAAAATGTCCATCGGGGGCCGCTGCCTTCACTATTTTAAATTTCATCGTAAATAAAAAAGAACTATCATCATCAACTTCTAAAGGTCCCCACTGCGTAGGGCACGGCCTACCCATTTAGAGTATAAGTATAGCGTTAAAAAATCTCCAATTATTCACGTTACTTTATAACTGCAAAACTATAGTTCATTTAATGGCAGCCCCCGACAGATATTCTTGGATTTTTTATTAAGGGCCCATACTCTCTCGAATGGCTTAGCATGATCCTCCGTTACGCCTAAAATACTGCAGCATTAATTTTGAAATAAAAATATGGTAAAGTTGAGGATTAATGCTAAGTACTATGTATGACGAAAACACGATTCCATAAACTTTTCTCTATAAAAAAAAAAAACGAAAAATTACCTCCAAAATGAACAATAAACCGCTAGTATTCAAAAAGTACTTCAAACTAAATCATGAAACTTTGGATATTAACTCAACTAACAATAAAGCAGGTCTTATGTGTTTTATTTTTTTAGTCCAATCAATAGATTTTTTGTAAATCGCAAAAAAACACTCATTTCGCAATATTCGACCGCAGTGACTGACGTAACAACCGCTTTGTAGTGCAAACTCATTAGAACTTTATTCTAACAGTATTTCAAACGAAGTTTGAACCACCACAAATAGAGTTGCTAATTTTAGGGTTAGAAGGGCCTTTTGTTGGGTTTTTTAACTTTAATTAAATTTAGTTGAAGACCGGCTTCTAATGTTGAAGACCGGGCAGGTGATACACTGGTTCGAATACGAACCGGTTGAAAATAAATTAAGTAAAAGGTGTAAGTTTATATATATAAAAAAACCGTCCCGCCTGCGTTAAAATAATTTTATCCTTTTTAATTACTTTTAGCCGTCGTGGGTTTTTTTAATTTTGTGCTAATAGACTCTAGTGTGCTGCAAGGTATCTTTGGAGGGTAACTAGCCCCGCCATCTTGTTTATTCAGCAGCGACCTGTCAATGTGCAGGTGGCTACGTGGCTACATACAGATCTGTCAAAAAATGGCACAATTTCAGTGTAATCGACAAGAAGATGATCAGCGCCCTCCTGACCCCTGGCAGTGCCATACAAAGCACAATAGCACCATGCAGCACTATGGTAGTTTTCGGGGTTCCTTATTAAGTTTTCTATTACATCCTCATGTTGTCGTGTTGTTGGTTCATTTGTTGTATTTACTTATTAAGTTTTTTGATTTAGTAGACAACAGTTTGTTATTTTTGTATAATTAATTGTTTTTATACTTGCATTTTTACTGACATTATGAATTTATTGTATGTTAAAGTATTACTATGTAGCATGTATGATTTCCGCGTGTTTTGGTAGAATTTGATGGTAATAACTACCATGGGTATTATGTACACGGGCATGAACGGGCTCACTGTCCAGTTTTGGCTTCATCCCGTCGAGGGTCCAAGCCAAAAAATAGTAGGTATAAGAAACGACTAGGGCTCCTTGCATTTTCTTCTTCCACATAGGTAACTTAGATTTTTGTATATAGCATTATCAGAGATAGGTCTGTTTATTGTGTAGGTACTTATATTAACCGACTTCTAAAAAAGGAGGAGTTCCTTTAAGTATTCCACCAGCGTCTTTTTGTATGGACACCGATTTGATCTGGGTTATTCTTTTCTCATTAATTTGGTAGAAGAAGCTCGCGCGGTGCTCCCATATTTATAATTTTTCTTCTCCGTTATGAAATGTGGACGATGTGCTAATAATTTCTAGTTACAATTTAAAATTGATACTTGACAAAGATTTTTGTAAGACACTTATCTACCACAACCAAAAAAAGGGTTAATAAAATCTTCATCTACATGTAAATAAAATCTTTTTTGCAAAAAATAACTGACTTTTAAAATTAAGCACCTACCTACTCAAAAGATTTTTATCATTAGGTACTCAACGATATCTACGGACGTGGGTTCAAAGAAAACAAACGATCAATATACGTACCTTATGTACCTACTGATTTGCGTAAGGTCTGTTTTTGATCGATTTTGTCATCATCTGCGTAGCCTTTATTTCAATTAAATTAGGCTTCATAATACATAAATATCAACCGTTTCCGTAAGCCACAACCTGTATAGCCGGTCATTAGCTTAGGTAGTATGTCTAAAGAACGCGTCTAAAGATTGTACGTCTGCAAGACGCACACGTACAATCTATTGTACGTCTGAAAGTCGTACGTAGCATTTGCTAAGACTGAGTAGTGTGTAGCGGTTACATTGGGTACTGTAGTCATGTTTCTGTCAAATACTCTTTGTTTGTAATATCAGCTGCTCCGGTACATACCTAGGTGGTTATCTATGTTTGATATAAAATGTGAAGATGTGACGGGCAGAACAGAAGGGCACTAGGTAGGTATTTATTGATTTTGTAATATTTTCAATTGCAATACCTACCTCGAGTACCTAGGATGGTTTTAGTTATAGGTGGGCAAGTACAGCCAGTGTCCCATTACCGCACTCCTTTGTAAGAGTCAGGTATTGCAGTGCACTGACTGTAGGAACTTACATACATAGAATTAAATAAGCATGTACCTACTACATACATATAAGTAAGTATGTGTACCTACTTATTACGTTACGTCGAACAAGATTTACTCGAGATCAAAATTACTCTAAGATTTTAACTGACAGTAGGTACCTACTACCTACGATTCAACATTGTATTACTTTTGCGAAGTTGTGATAGAGGTATAAATACAATCATTCCATTAATGTAAGTAGGTATAGTCAGGGAGGAAACAGTGACTCGGATTTTTTCGATACGCTCAAAAATATAGTAAATAATATATAAACAAAGTGATTTTTTTATATCTTAAAGTAAGATTACTACATTTCAATATTGTATCATTATATTTTCATTGCAGCATATAAGAACTACACTAAAAAATAAAATATAAAAAAATAGATTTGAGTCACTGTGTACCGGTGGACGTATACAGTGACTCAGTAGTGTAGTACACAGTGACTCTAATAGTATACAGTGACTCAATGAAAATAAAAAGACATATTTAATCAAAACTCTTTATTATTTTTCATTAAATGACAAATGTAAATGCAAGTTTTTCAATATATGACTTAATATAATTAATCAGTCTTAGAATTATATTTTAATTTTACTCTGGTTCACACTTTAACTTGTTACTCTAATAGGTATTATTTTTAATCATGAGATCACATAGTAGGTAATAGACTTATTTTTAAAAACAAAAACTGAATGTTATAAACCAAACAAAAATAATTCCTAAAGAAATAATTAACAAATAATAAAAATTAAAAAAAAAAAAAACAACTAAATAATCAAATGAGATCAAATTTCACAAAAAAACAGACAGATATTTTTCCGTTACAAGACGTCTATCTAATTTAATAAAATAATAATAAATATAAATCAAATAATAATAATAAATATAAAATAATAATAAATCTAATAAAATAAATTGAAGTACACAGTGAATCATGAGTCACTGTGTACCGCTTTAAATTGAGTCACTGTACACAACTCCGCCATTTTATATATTTTATATTGAAATGGATCGAAAAATCAATTAATAAACTGAACTTAACACACAAATGCAATCTGTATAAACATAACTATAAGACAGAAACAATCATTACAACATTTCTTTTGTAGTTTAGCTATTAAAACAAATCAAACTTACCTTAAAATATAATTTTGTGAGCACTAAAAACAAAACACGTGGTGGCACCACTGTTTGGCGCTTGAGACGCCGCCCGGCTGACTGGTTTGTACGAGTCCGAGGAACGTTAGCTTCAAACTTGGGAGGGAGACAACAACTATGTACATCCTTTTCTAGCCAAAGTAGTAATGAGTCACTGTAGCCGCCTGAGTCACTGTTTCCGCCTAGACCCTACCTATAAAACGTTTGTTATGATTATAAGGACGTACGTACGCGTGTATGTATCTGATCGAATGGGCTCATGGGCCCACTAACTACTACGTTATCTTCCAGGCCACATAGAATGAACTCCTGATTATTGTAAAAAGAGTAACATTTTTCGATTACAATATTTGAAATGTTATTAAAATGTAGTTCTATCCAGCTCAGTCTTTCTTTTTAACTCCCTCTTTTTTAAGGTTCCGTAGGTACAAAGACTTGTTTAACCCTTATAGTTTCGACATGTCCGTCTGTATATATATCTTTCTGCGGCGTCAGTACTTAGGTAGGTAGGTACTAGAAAGACAACTACTTATCCAATCAGTGTCTATCTGCGACTTAGGTACTACTTATTCTAATTAGATATGCAGCTGACTATATTTTTAACCGACTTCCAAAAAGAGGAGATTCTCAAAGTATGTTTTTATTGATTTATGAGCTGATTGAGCACCACACCCAGCCAGGAGCACGCCTGACCCGGACAAGCCGGATACACCAGAGTCGGTAACGGACTAAATAAAAATATTAAGTATAAAATGGCGGATTAACAGGTAAACTGTCATTAGGAAGGCAGTAGTACGGTTCAGGCAACAGACTGAGTGTCAAACACACCGCTATAAATATATAAATATGAAAACATTTATTTAACTACTTTGTACCGTACTATTATTTGGCATACAATTAACAAACCACCAGATTTAACAAAATGTCACGGCAAAAAAATCACTTTTGGTTGCCAAAATCAGTAAATGATCACCAAAATTAATCCCTTATTTATCGTGAAATTAGAACCAAAAATTTATTTTTGACCACCAGAAATTGAACTGTTATGCTCTTGCATCAGAGTCGAGGGAGACCCGGTCGACGGAGCCCCGCTTCGCGGGGCTCCTACTTCTAAATGGTTTATAAAAAAATAACCACGAAGGGTATGGCGGGGTCTATTCGCTCGCTTCGCTCGCTCATTCGACCCCGGCATACCCTTCTAACCTAATCTATCCGTGTCGGGGTGCCCCAAGTCGGCCTAGGCAAAACTAGTTTGTCATCAACCACCTCATTAAAATTTGGTGCTCAATTTACTAAATTTGGTAGGTAATCAATTGATATTTTAGGTGATAGATGTTAGTCACAAAGTTAATTTTGGTGGACATTATATTTATTTTTAATTTTGTATGGTACCATTTGTTATCCTCTTCGTTTTGCGGGAGCGTTTCACAAAATAAAGTCGATTATTTCAAAATCTTTTATTAGTACTTACACACTATTTAGCACAACAAGACAGCAATAAATAAGCGACAATAAGTAACACTTGCGATGGAGCAGCACGACTTGCTAGCTCGACGACCATTTGACAACTGACTAGTGATCACTAACGGTGAATATTCTAAAACTATTCCGGACGTGACGTTACATCCCCCTTCTTTGGCAAGTGTGAAGTCAGTTGTCAAATGATCGTTTTAAGTTTCTTTTACAAACTATTAAAAATATACTTTGAACAATAAAAAATATGTTATAAATTGATTGAATTTGTAAAATGAAATATAATAAACTTTAAATTGCTTACAATCGGCCTTCCTGATATTTTCACGTCTCGGGAAATATAGAAATAATAATTAACTCAACTAACAAAAAAAAAAAACTAAAATAAATCAAGTATTCATCATCACACGTATCAATTTAATACATTTTTCACAATCACATTTACACTAAAATATTAGTATCGAGGCCTCCTTCATATCCTCATATACTTAATAATTATTATGTCATAGTATTGAGGTCTCCTTCACATCCTCATATACTAAACAAAATGTGGTATTGAGGCCTCCTTATCATATCCTCATATACCTACTAAACATAAAATATGGTATTGAGGCCTCCTCATCATATCCTCATATACCTATTAAACATAAAATATAGTATTGAGGCCTCATCATATCCTCATATACCTACTAAACATAAATTATAGTATTGAGGCCTCCTCATCATATCCTCATATACTCTACTAAGCATAAAATATAGTATTGAGGCCTCCTCATCATATCCTCATATACTGATAATTATATTATACAGTGGTAATATACCTCATTACCTCACTATTTTCATAAATTTTGAATAAATATGCAGTATTGAAGCCTCCTTCGGAGTTTAGGAGGATATCTAAACTAAACAATGTTCACACTATCATAAACCAGGATCAAACAATAACAAAGATGAGTAAGTCAGTCTAATCGGCGGTCACGGTTTCCTCATCAGAAATGTTGATGTTGGATATATTATCCCCATCAGAGTCGTTGCTGTTGGACCTATTATAAACTAACCATGGATGAATTTTGTCTACTGAGAATACACTTTTAAAAGATCTATTATTCTTTCGTGATATTGGTGTATCTTGAACTTCGTATCTATCATTCCCTAGCACTTTAATTATTCGATATGGACCTCTTATCTTAGGGACTAGTTTTTTGCTTTGCCCGGTAGATGGTACATCTCTTTCTATCCTTACTAAATCTCCTACTTTATAATGTACAATCCTTTTGTTTTTGTCATATCTTTCTTTTTGCTTTTGCTGACTTTTGTTTATATGTTTAGTTATTTGTTCTCTTATAATTTCGGTGTTTTGAACATCTACATCTCCATCAGATACAATTTCGAAATTTAATAAAGAATCTGATGTACCCGTTAATCCGATACCAAACAGTGCTTCGGCTGGTGTTTTTCCTATACCTTTGTTAATGGTATTATTAAGCCCCCATTGAATTTCAGATATTTTCTCGTCCCAAACATTTTCTGGTTTACCTAAATTGCTAGCAGAGAGAGCGGCTAAAACTGTTCGGTTGTATCTTTCAATTTGCCCATTGGCTCTAGGAGTTGCAACAGCATTAAGAATGTGTTTTATGCCTAATCCATTGACAAATTCTTTAAAATTCTTAGAAGTAAACGAAGTACCTCTATCAGATATTAACCTTTTTGGGACCCCAAACGTGTGAAAATATGATTTGAGGGTTTTAATTGAATTAGCCGATTTTGTATTTTTTACAGGCGATATAATAATAAACTTTGTAAAAGCATCAATGATCAAAAGGAGATGGGTGTTTTTATGTTTGCTACGCACGAACGGACCTAAATGGTCAATATGTATTGTATGAAATGGCTGTGGTACCTTTTCAATAGGGTGTAGCTTACCTGATCGCTTAGCTGATGGAATTTTGGTGTTTGAGCATTCTAAACACGACTCTACATATTTTCTTATGAATTTTCTCATTTTAGGGAACCAGTACGATCGTTTAATTTTATCATAAGTCTTGTCGAAACTAAAATGACCAATATCGTCATGATTTGATTTTAAAATATGCCACCTTACTCCCTTTGGTACCACCCATTTGCCACCGTCTTCGCTATTTTTGTACAAGATGCCTCTTTTTAATGTAAAATTTTTGCAGATGTCTACTAATTTATTAGAATCTTCGTCTTGAAGAATTTGTATAATACGCTGTATTTCTGAATCATTTTGTTGAACTGTTGAAATCCAATCTAATGTAATATGCCTAACCTCATTAAAATTCTCACTGATCGGGTTCCTACTTAAAGCGTCGACATGTGTCATGGACTTACCCGGGCGATATACAACATTAAAATCGTACTCTTGGAAGATGTTCCACCACCTAGCCACCCTTGGGAGTATGTCGCGTTTTTCAAAAGTAGCTCTCAACGAATTACAATCTGTCACTATTGTAAAAGGTATGCCTAAAAGATAAACTCTAAATCGCTGAAGAGAAGCTATTACTGCTAACGTCTCCAAGTCATACGATGTGAAGTATGCTTCTTCAGGAGAAGTTTGACGACTAAAATATGCGACGGCATGAAATGGGGAATTTGAATCTGAACGTTGTAATAAAATACCTGCAACACCTAGTTTTGAAGCATCTGTATGTAACTGTGTCTCATTAGACGGATTATAAAACATCAATATTGGCCGTTTTACAAGTTCCTGTTTTAAGGTATTAAAAGCTGTTTCTTGAGGAGAGCTCCAACAAAACTTGGAATCTTTCTTTAATAATTGTGTTAAGGGTCTAGCTATGATCGAGAAATTTTTAACGAATCGTCGGAAGAAACTAGCTAGCCCTATGAACTGTCTGACGGTATGCTGATCTTTCGGTTTTGGAAAATGTTCGACAGCTTGAATTTTCTTTTTACCAGGTTTAATGCCAGTCGCGTCAACCTCAAAGCCAAGATAATCTATGGATTTCATAAAGAAATTACATTTATCTAATTTTAGAGTTAATCCTGCATTACATAATAAATCCAACGTTTCAGCTAGTTTTGAAAAACCGTCATCTATGTTTTTGGAAGGTATAATTATGTCATCCATATAAGCAAACGCGTGTTTAAATCTAGCATTGCCTAAAATTTGATTGATGGTTCTTTGAAAATTTGCTGGAGCATTCGACAAGCCAAATGGCATTCTATTAAATTCATAATGCCCATCAGGTGTTATGAATGCTGTTAAATATTTAGACTGTTCCGCAAGAGGTATTTGATAATACCCTGATGCTAGATCAAGGGTCGTGTAATAAGTAAATCCTGACAAACTATCCAATTGGTCATCGATTCTGGGCAGGGGATAATGTTCCTTTACAGTCTTTTTATTCAAAGCTCTAAAATCTACACACAGGCGATAATCACCAGTCTTTTTCTTCACTAGCAAGATGGGTGATGCGTATTCTGATGAAGATTCTCTGACTATTCCCGACTGTTCTAACTCATCTACCATATTACGAACTATACTTCTTTCCAAATACGATAATCTATAGGGGCGGTAATATACCGGTGTATTATCGTTCAAGGTAATTTTCATTTCTGAATTTTGACAACAGCCTATTTCCGAAACACCAAAAGCGAAACATTTACGGTATTTATTTAACAACTCCAGTAACTTTTCTTTAACATGGGGAGTCAAATCGATGTCGATGTGCAACTGAGACATTGTAATTTTATCAAGATTGGAAGAGTTATTATTCTCGACACGATTTACATGAAATTCTTTTGATTCGAAGACTGGTCTAGCTCGGGACAATAAAGTATCACATGGTAATTGAAAATCCGCTGCACTCAAATTTCTAATTATTACGCATCCAACACCATCTACTAGATTTACGACTCCACCCAAAATTTCGTATTCTTTTCCTGGCTCTTGCCTAAGGCTACGTTCTATATAAACATCCCCATGATATTTAGGTTTCGAATAAATGCAAATCTTAGTTAAATTCTCTATTTTATTTCCATCTTTAGAATATAATAATATAGTTTTACGACGGGTATGATTGCAATTCGACATAAGTTTTAACTCCGACGAAGTTTTATGTATAATTATATGATCTTGTTCCGTAAAGGAATGCCCAACCAGTAAAGGAATGCTTAGACAATTATCTGGTACGACAAAAACGCATACATAAGCCGATACGTCATCAATCTCAATTTTTAAATTACATTTACCAACTGCAGAGACAACCGAGTTACCAAAGCCTCTTAGAACTGGCAGATTATCTGTAGACCATGCTGTAGTGATATTTTGGGCATTAGACAATGTAATCATTGTACATTGGCTACCAAAATCTAAATAACATTGTAATTTAACGCCATTAACAATAGCTTCTTTGAAATATTTCGAATCGTTATTTATACCCGTAGATAGTCATAACACAGTCTTATTATCTTTCTTTAGCTTACATTCGGATGTGTCATGACCAAACTTCTTACAGTTCTCGCATTTCTTTAAGGGTTTAGTACACTTATAAACTGGATGACCTACCTCTCCGCAATTGAAGCATCTTAATCTCAACGTTTGTTTTTGACCTAAATCATTTTTAGTGTCTTTAGTATTATTTGAACGCCTAACATCATTGAATACTTTTGAAGTGGGCTTATCTATTCGTTTGGTTACTCTAACGTTGCGTAAAAATACAAGTAATTTATCTGGATCGGTAAATTGAGCTGCTTCAGCACTCGTCCTTATAGACCTATCTTCTATTCCTAATAAAATACAGTCTACAGCATTTTTACCGGTTATTTTGCATCGATTCAGTAAAATCATTTTATCATAAAAATATTCCTCGAGTGGATCCCCGAATTTGACGCGTTTTTCTAGCATATCGGACAATAATACGCCGTAGTTTTCATCACTAGGGAAGGCGGTTTTTAATTTTGTTTGCCACTCTGGCCACGTAAACAAGAGGCTGGGTAAACCCTGATACCACCTTTGGGCTAGCCCTACTAGTTTTGGTAAGGCGTAGTGAATGGTTTGTCGTTCGGACCAATTGTAGATAGCTGCACATTCATCTACTTTAGATAACCACATATCTACAGATTGATTCCGCTTTGAAGGATCGAACTCCGGGACAACATTCATAACTGGGTATCTTTCTATATTATTGCCGTGACTATCTGATTTGACTGCTTGAATTAATTCCCTAAAAGTATTGAGCATATCAGTGGACTCACGTGGTGATCGAAGCTGCCTCTGATGGCTAGAATTCAGCCGTTCCGAACTGCCACGGCTGTGAGACGCCGGCTGTCTCACACGGCTACGGCTGCGCGACGCCGGCTGTCTCACACGGCTACGGCTGCGCGACGCCGGCTGTCTCACACGGCTACGGCTGTGCGACGCCGGCTGTCTCGCACGGCTACGGCTGCGCGACGCCAGCCGTCTCACACGGCTACGGCTGCGCGACGCCGGCTGCCTCACACGGCTACGGCTGTGCGACGCTGGCTGTCTCGCACGGCTACGGCTGCGCGACGCCCGGCTGCCTCACACGGCTACGGCTGCGCGACGCCGGCTGCCTCACACGGCTACGGCTGCGCGATGCCAGCTGCCTCACGCGGCTACGGCTGCGCGACGCCAGCTGCCTCACGCGGCTACGGCTGCGCGACACCGGCTCTCTCCCACGGCTACGGCCGCGCGACACCGGTTGTCTCCCACGGCTACGGCTGCGCGACGCCGACTGCCTCACACAGCTACAGCTGTGTGACGCCGATTGCCTCACACGGCTACGGCTGTGCGACGCCGGCTGTCTCGCACGGCTACCGCTGCGCGACGCCAGCCGTCTCACACGGCTACGGCTACGAGAATCCGGCTGCCTCACACGGCTACGGCTGCGCGACACCGGCTGTCCCACACGGCTACGGCTGCGCGACACAGGCTGTCTAGCACGGCTATGACTGCGAGAGGCCGGTGGTTTTTCGCCATAATCATTTATTTTCGCTGGAGTTGGTAGGAGCGGGCTACGACTGCGGCTGGAGCGAGCCTCACTATTTCTTTTATCCATTATCCTGAAAGGTAATGATAACTTCGGACAAAAATGTTGTCAAGACTGCGTAGGTAGGTATTTTAATAGATAATGGCAATTAAAATTGAATATGGCTAAGTATTATATTTTATCTGGCATGAAGGTCTTCAATCTTATCCTATTATCTCTGCAACGATCAGACCGCACACCGGAGTGCGATGACAATTGATTTTGCTATTTTGTTGCAGTTTGTTCGTCAATGAACCAAAATACAGTACAAGTTCTACTAATAATACTTAATGCCTTCAAACATGGTGAAAGGACAAAAAAAAAATATCGCCAAAGAAAATAAAAGACAAAAAAAATAAAAAAATAATCTCTAGTATTATATTGTCAATACCTAGCTGGGTAAATATTTTGGACCGATATTAAATCATGCTCTTAACAGTACACATTATTTTTACAGCCTCATCTGGGAATCGAACCCAATTCCCATCTCAGCTCTTTGTCCCTAACACATACAGAAAAAGAACAAAGAATGTTTGTTAAAAAACATGCAGTTTCAGCAATTAAATCGAACGTAATACATAATAAATATTTTTACCTGGAGCGTGCAATATCCCAATTCTGATTTGTTATCCTCTTCGTTTTGCGGGAGCGTTTCACAAAATAAAGTCGATTATTTCAAAATCTTTTATTAGTACTTACACACTATTTAGCACAACAAGACAGCAATAAATAAGCGACAATAAGTAACACTTGCGATGGAGCAGCACGACTTGCTAGCTCGACGACCATTTGACAACTGACTAGTGATCACTAACGGTGAATATTCTAAAACTATTCCGGACGTGACGTTACATCCCCCTTCTTTGGCAAGTGTGAAGTCAGTTGTCAAATGATCGTTTTAAGTTTCTTTTACAAACTATTAAAAATATACTTTGAACAATAAAAAATATGTTATAAATTGATTGAATTTGTAAAATGAAATATAATAAACTTTAAATTGCTTACACATTATTCTTATATGTTATACATGTCATGTTATGTGAAAATAAAGTTACGCAAAATTAATGTAGGTATATAATACTGATTATTATGAATAAAAATAAATCTAAACAAAAAATATATGACTTTGAATAATAGTGTAAAAGATGGTTATGTTGAGAAAATATAGGAAAACAAATAAAAGTATAATAGATGTTTGTTGCTACTGACATTATGAAGTTGAATGCTTCGGAATTATGAACATTAGAGACAGAGTAGTTAGGAATTGTGATTGTTAGGATGAAAAATGTTAGGAAGAACATTTTCGGATTTCCAATTATCGGAGTTGAAAATTTAGGTGAACTTTGGCGCACCCTTTATTTTCATAGGATCAAGTACATTTGTTACACTGGGTATAAAAAATAATGGTAAATATAGGTAATAGGATATTACAACTTAGAATGGAAAAAATAAAACTTTTTTTCGGAAAAAATAAAACAGACTTCAAGAACAAAGTGAAAAATAACTTTAGCTTCAGAAGTCGGTGACAAAGAAACTGAATCAAACGCACACAAGTCAAAAACCACTGGACTACAGTTCGAAACAAAAAAAATTGTCAGTACCTACTGTTCAACCATGAACAGCATTAAGAGCGACATACATACCTACGTTCTAGGCGCCGGCAACACCAGCACACCGTCAGCGCTAAGAGGTGGCCTACTGAGATCTTCGCTTCATCGGCTCGATACACACACGACACACATGAAATAGCTATCAATGTGTATTTACCACAAAAAATGTATATAATTAAGTTTATTATTGTAATTAAATCAGTCATCAAGCTGGAGTCGAGTGTGATTTATCTCCGATACCTCCTCTTACTGTGGCCAAGACACCTTCAGCCATCATCGGTCTTATGAGTCTGTGGGATCGGCAGTAAGAAAACCATTTCCTGTGTACATTGCACGACATACAAAAAACCCTCTTCCTACCCAAATTCCGTCTGTTACCGTAGTAGGTCTTTATGTGACAGACTTCCCTCTCATATAACCAACGTAACCTACGTTTGGTGTGGTTTGTATGGTAGGCTAGGGCGTTAGGGCACAGAATAATAACTAGTAACTAGCGTTACAGAAGCTTTACTTCGCAATGGTTTTCAAAGAAATATGTACTTAATCTGATAAACAATATGATTCAATTTAGCTCGCGTTCCAGTCGGGCACGTGTTCATTTACATACCTACCAAATTTTTTTTGAGGGAATATGGGCCTTAATTCACTGGACTACGGTTCATAATAAGTTATACGTGGTTATACGTATTGAAAGAGCCGCGGGCTAGGGTTGCTTACTTCGAGAAACTACTTACGCCATCTAGTGTGGATTCGCAAACTTCCTTTAAGTTGAAAAGAATTCCATAGGGTATCACCTATAGTATCACCGTAAATATTTTGCGTTGGGCTCTTAGTCTAAGTTCGTAAATGAATACGACAAATGAAATGCAACTCGAATGAAACGACTAAAATGTCTTTTTATTGTACTTTTAAATACTTTTAGGGTATTGGAATAGTACTCTGTTCAACAAGGGGAGAAAGGGTTTGTAGTTTGAATTAATTTCATTTCAAATAGGAACTTAATGTAATCCAATCAAAGTAGATTTTATCTGTCAGCGTCTTTAGGCAACCAAAAAAAAGTTAAATTTCGATCACGATCCGTATTTAAACAATTAAATACTGCACAGTATCTTTTTGCTTTTTTTCGTTTTGTGTCCATCTTGCAATTATCGAGAAAGTTGAACGTGGTCTAACAAATAGCGCGCGCGCGTGTCTTCTTTCGCTTGGGGCAGCCTACTAGATTGGCCCTTGCGCAGTGGCCGCCGCCTGTAGGTATGTTTTTAATACCTACACGCGGAGTGACACAGGCCTGGTTAGGGTAACTTTTATTAGGGTGCTAGGTAGGTAATTACTATAAGGCTAGAACTAGGGTGATAAGTAGTTACTGTAGGGCTAGGTTTGTCGTCAGTTGGGCTTTAGGTACTGATCCAGGCTCAATTGTCTCAACCGTAGTCACATCGTACGCACTTGGAATAACGGCCGTACTAAGCTGTAAGTCCCGGTGTGTACATTTTGGTCCTTCGAGCCGGAATTCAAACAGCAAAAGATAATAAAGCGCTTTCAGCGGAGCACGAAACATGCGGCGTCTAGCGGTGCCAAGTAGAATAAGCGATGGAAGCAGTGTAATGCGGCTCGCTTGAACCTTCGCGACCTAAAGGTCGTTTCTTCTTACATAGGGTCGCATGGTCAACAATGGATCAGTGGTACACAGATGATCACACACACATCTGCGCCATTTATTAATGTAACAGTAAACCAAATACGTAACCGTGTCTCGCTTGCAAACCCCCTCCCACTCCCGTAGTCGCCGCGCGGACGCGCTCACTAACAGACCCGAGAGCTCGCCGTTTTAATTTTCGGGAGCAAAAACTGTCGCTAAAGTAAGTTAAATTTTGTTTATATATCGTTATCTATTAGTGTCATCCTATATACACACATCAAAAGTATCTAGGGATCAACATATATTTTTGCAATAACTTTTCTCCTGATTGATATTAATTAAAATTTTCTTTAAGGATTCATCAAATAAAGTGTTTTCGTTTGTCACAGTAACGATAAACCAAGTCACCTTTGCATTAATAAAGAAATTTGCCATTTTCCTAATAAAGGGATTTTTGACATTTGAACCACTAACATTAAAGTTCGAAAAAATGACTGAAAACACAGTTTTCTTTAAAATTTTATTGGGTAACTTTAACAATTAATAATCCGTGTTTCTACCGCGAACACTAACAACACAAGAACATCGGTTTGGCATACTCAAAATGAGTTCATCCAAATCACGCTGTGGAATGGCCGCCCATGTTCGTTGCAACAACAAAAAAAGGTCTTCTTGCGACTGGATACCCTCCATATTCGGCAGAGCTCTTCTCTGTAGCATATCCCATGCATGCTCAATCGGGTTCAAGTCTGGCGACTGAGCAGGCCAGGGCAGGACATTGATGTTAGCTGCGGCGAGAGTCTGTCTTACAACTCTTGCGGTGTGCGGTCGTGCATTATCATGCATTAACTGAAATAAGGGACCGATTTGCACTTGTAGAGGAACGATGACGTCTGATACAATCGTCTCAGCATAAATTTGAGCGTTGAGGTTGCCTCTGATCCAAATCAACTCAGTTCTTCCGCCGATCCAAATACCCGCCCATACCATGATGGTTCCACCACTATAAGGATGGACTTCCTGGCAGGATTTTAATCGCTGTTGGCGTCCAGGGGTTCTCCAGTGTCGTATACGTCTTGTATCCGGTCTCATACCAAAACGAGACTCATCAGAAAAGCACACGAAACGCCATTGTTCTTCTGCCCAATTTCTGTGTTCAAGAGCCCATTGATATCGAATCCTACGATTGTGCATTGCTATAGGTGGTACCCGTAGCGGTCTTCGGGAATGAAGGTTCACTTCATGCAAGCGGTTTCTGACTGTTTGGTCGCTAATTAAGTTCCCTGAAGAGTGATGAAGCCTCACGGCTAACATCATGGCGGTTATTGTTGGAGCTCTTCGAGTTAAGATTTGAATGTATCGGTCTTGTCTCCGTGTGGTGCAGCGATACCGTCCTCCATGGCGCTCAGCCACGGTACCAGTGCTTCGGTAACGTGTCCAAAGTCGACTGATAACACTCTGACTTGTATTCAGAGCTAAAGCTACAGTACGTTGCCGGGAACCAGCTTCTATCATTCCCACGGCTCTGAGCATTTCTTCCCTGCTTAAATGACGTCGCCGCTCCATAATAACGTTGGTTTTAATCAGTAGTAGGGAAACAGTAGCACTAATAATGTCTTCAATGCGTTGTATGTTTTTATAGGGAAAATATTGACAGCTTATTTTCATCTTTTACTCGAATTTGATTGAGAGTTCCTGATTCAAATTATGAAATGCACCAAAAAGGATCCATATAAATTTATAAAATCATAAATTTATTACAAAGCCACATCTCAATCTCAAGAAATCCGCATAAAAATGCTTGATCCCTAGACACTTTTGATGTGTGTATTTTATTCTAGTTGTTTGTGTACATTCATGTAGTATGATTGAGAGTTAATACATTTACGTAAGTATCTGTGGTTTTTGAGAAATTTTAGTTCGAACTTTGTAGTGGTAATATGGTTAACAGTGGATTGATTCACTGTGTACACTATGGATTATGATTCACTGTGTATTTCTTAAGATAATTGAAAATAAAAAGAAATCTTTAATAGTGCTAAAGAAGCAACGTTCAAGACTTAGTAGATTCTAGTTAATGTTATAGCAGTATTGAATGAAGACTGTAAAAGTACAAAGTTCCTTTAAGTTTCATAGAACTTTTTTTTTGTTATGTCTCTTTTATTAGATAATGTTTACGATGCTTAAAAATAAACATCCAGTTGATTATTTACTTTGACTTTTATTACTTTCCTGTTCAGATTTTCTTTGATCCACTGTAAACCAGGGGGCGATCCATTGAGTACCAGGAGGTGTACACAGTGGATCAAAACCCACTATTTAAAAAAAAATATACACCTTTTTTATTGTACACTGTTTGTCAAAAAGGCTAATAATATTTTAAAGCTTAATAACCACACGTGCTCCTGGCAAATTTTCGTAAAAATCTGACTATTAGTTTTTATAATACAATGCGTCAAAAAAAAATGATCCACTGTTGACCATCTTACCCTACGCTTTGGAATGGGCAACTAGGTATGCTACTAATGCTTTGCTTCGAGTTACTTCTTTTTGTCGGTATTAGTGGTGTGTGGCGAGAGGAGGGCACGCCTGTGCCTTTGTGCTCAGGCGTTCAAAGGTTATAAAAAATAACAGTAAGGGGAAACGCTCTTTACCCAATTCCACACCAACGTTTGTAAGTGGTCGTCTGTAAGAGTAGGCCCGGGCAAAAAATCTAGCGAGTTCCTGAGTTTGGGAAACCCAATATAACTTTGTGGTCAATTTGGGAATCGAACCCAGAGCACATTCTCGGCAATAGCTCGTGAATACTAGACCAAGTCAAGCTACCCTAAATGCTTATTTCGCTCAAACTGACATGGCCTTCAGGTAGTGATGTGAAGATAAAATAAAACAACACTAGTAATGGTTTCAATTCAATTCATTCTTATGGTCACCATTTATTTCATAAGGCTACAGCTACACATTTTTATTAAAAAGGGTTACAGACATCGAGAGTGCTGGCAATAATATTATGGAGTACGTCATTGTGCTATATTGAATTCATACTGCACTGGCAAATATCCATCGTTTGCGCAGGCTTTGAGACACTTCTGCTGCGAATATACTTAAATAATGAATACATAAAAATATTGTATATTAGACTTAATTTTTATTTCATTTACTTTTTATTTTATACAATAACAATAACTTGTGTTTGAATGTGTTGTAAACAAAAAAAAAAATAACTCGATTAATAATAAATGGAAAAATTATAATTAGGATACTAAATTAATTATAGCGAAAAATGATAATTTCAAAATAAGTTAACGGTTTTCGAAGTCATGCAAAAAATTGCCAATGCTATCTATTATTTGATGCGTGTAGGTAGATCGACAGCACTGATATAATGTGTGGTTCGAATATTGGGCTCGGTTTGGAACTCGTCCGGGTCGTACACGGGTCCGCGCTCAGCAGGCGGGCCTAGCACAGTTGTACTGCGTGTCTACTGTCTACGGACTACGTGACTACGCGCATGTAGTAGTCGAGCGGCGTCGAGTTGCGAATCACGCGGCACAAACCCACGAGCAAGTCTCACGAGATCTCGTTTTGTTCATATGTTTGCGAGTCTGATGAAATTAAATAGCAGTCTAGTGGAACGGCCTGTCGAGCCTGTCGGAATAGGCTGTGTGCCTGTCCGCATAGGCTGTGGGCCTGTCCACATAGACCAAGGGCCTGTCGGCATAGACCGTGAGTATGTCGGTAGAGGCTGTGGGCCTGTCCACATAAGCTGTGGGCCTCTCGGCATAGACCGTGGGTATGTCGGTAGAGGCTGTGGGCCTGTCCACATAAGCTGTGGGCCTCTCGGCATAGACCGTGGGTATGTCGGTAGAGGCTGTGGGCCTGTCCACATAAGCTGTGGGCCTCTCGGCATAGACCGTGGGTATGTCGGTAGAGGCTGTGGGCCTGTCCACATAAGCTGTGGGCCTCTCGGCATAGATCTGACGGCTAATGGGTCTTCTTCCGACAAACGAAATGACTCCATAATCTCTCGATGAACAACTCTAAAAACTCTCAATGAGCAGTTCTTATAATTGATTTGTTCGTTGTAGTTCTTCCTGACATAGTTGTTGGTAATGTTATTCCCATAGTTGTATTTGTTGTTGCTCGAGTTGTTGTAGATGTTGCTGTTATTGCCGTAGTTGTTACTCTAGTTGTTGTGGTTGTGAGTCCATCGGAATAGGATGCCCAACCAACGGAATGTGCTGTGAGCCTGGCGGAGTAGACTGTGGGCCTATCGGCATTGATTGTGGGTTTGTCGGCATAGGCTGTGGGCCTGTCGGCACAGACTGGGCCCGTCGGCGCACTCTGGGTGTAAAATGCCATTTTGATATACCATCACACGAGGACATACGATGTCGTTTGGGCGTAAATGACGGTGTACCATTACGCGAGGGTGTAATAAAGCCGTTTGAGCGTACGGTGACGCAAGGGCACAAGATGCCGTCTAGGTGTATTACCGCGTGAATGCCACACGCATGTGCGATCATGTGTAAGAAAGATGCTGTGTATGCGTACGATTGCGAACGCGCGAGAATGTAGAAAGCCGCTCTGAAGCAGGTTCACGCGAGGAGTCGGGTGCCTGACGCCTCGGGACCGAAGGACTACGTGCGGTCGTAGAACGCTACGCGGCGGAAGATTTACGTCACGATCGACACCTCGAACCCCGAGAAGACCTAGAAAATTGCCAGGGTGTAGAATGTATTTTTAATGAACGATTTGTGGGCGATGGACGAGTTCCAATACGAGTAGGATGCTTTATGCATGAAAGTCGGTTGACAAGTCGGTTCAGCGGAGTGCGCGGGCGGCTCGAACTTGACGCCGTACAGCTGCTCGCACGCCGTCCTGCACAGTGACGCACTACTGCGCGAGGTGCGCGGGCGGCGCGGGCGGCTCGAACTTGACGCCGTACAGCTGCTCGCACGCCGTCCTGCACAGTGACGCACTACTGCGCGAGGTGCGCGGGCGGCGCGGGCGGCTCGAACTTGACGCCGTACAGCTGCTCGCACGCCGTCCTGCACAGTGACGCACTACTGCGCGAGGTGCGCGGGCGGCGCGGGCGGCTCGAACTTGACGCCGTACAGCTGCTCGCACGCCGTCCTGCACAGTGACGCACTACTGCGCGAGGTGCGCGGGCGGCGCGGGCGGCTCGAACTTGACGCCGTACAGCTGCTCGCACGCCGTCCTGCACAGTGACGCACTACTGCGCGAGGTGCGCGGGCGGCGCGGGCGGCTCGAACTTGACGCCGTACAGCTGCTCGCACGCCGTCCTGCACAGTGACGCACTACTGCGCGAGGTGCGCGGGCGGCGCGGGCGGCTCGAACTTGACGCCGTACAGCTGCTCGCACGCCGTCCTGCACAGTGACGCACTACTGCGCGAGGTGCGCGGGCGGCGCGGGCGGCTCGAACTTGACGCCGTACAGCTGCTCGCACGCCGTCCTGCACAGTGACGCACTACTGCGCGAGGTGCGCGGGCGGCGCGGGCGGCTCGAACTTGACGCCGTACAGCTGCTCGCACGCCGTCCTGCACAGTGACGCACTACTGCGCGAGGTGCGCGGGCGGCGCGGGCGGCTCGAACTTGACGCCGTACAGCTGCTCGCACGCCGTCCTGCACAGTGACGCACTACTGCGCGAGGTGCGCGGGCGGCGCGGGCGGCTCGAACTTGACGCCGTACAGCTGCTCGCACGCCGTCCTGCACAGTGACGCACTACTGCGCGAGGTGCGCGGGCGGCGCGGGCGGCTCGAACTTGACGCCGTACAGCTGCTCGCACGCCGTCCTGCACAGTGACGCACTACTGCGCGAGGTGCGCGGGCGGCGCGGGCGGCTCGAACTTGACGCCGTACAGCTGCTCGCACGCCGTCCTGCACAGTGACGCACTACTGCGCGAGGTGCGCGGGCGGCGCGGGCGGCTCGAACTTGACGCCGTACAGCTGCTCGCACGCCGTCCTGCACAGTGACGCACTACTGCGCGAGGTGCGCGGGCGGCGCGGGCGGCTCGAACTTGACGCCGTACAGCTGCTCGCACGCCGTCCTGCACAGTGACGCACTACTGCGCGAGGTGCGCGGGCGGCGCGGGCGGCTCGAACTTGACGCCGTACAGCTGCTCGCACGCCGTCCTGCACAGTGACGCACTACTGCGCGAGGTGCGCGGGCGGCGCGGGCGGCTCGAACTTGACGCCGTACAGCTGCTCGCACGCCGTCCTGCACAGTGACGCACTACTGCGCGAGGTGCGCGGGCGGCGCGGGCGGCTCGAACTTGACGCCGTACAGCTGCTCGCACGCCGTCCTGCACAGTGACGCACTACTGCGCGAGGTGCGCGGGCGGCGCGGGCGGCTCGAACTTGACGCCGTACAGCTGCTCGCACGCCGCTTTGGCCGCAAGCTTGCGCGCCTCTTTCTTGTTCGGCGCTGCCATAACACAGAATGTTCTATTTTTACACGGCTGCTCAAAAAAAGGAGTGTTATGTGTTCAGGGTTCATGTATGTAGGTATGTATGTTTGTGAGTTACACTTCTAAACGCCTAAACCGATTTCGATGTACGTGGTATCGTTAGATTCCTTGTGTTACCCCGGGTAACGAAGGTATTTGCGTTTTAAATAGTAAAACGCAAAAAAAAAATGGGTGCTGCAATATGGGTATCAAATTAAAGGGCTCATCATGAGGATTTTATAATGGTATTTCATGACCATATTTTAATTTAAAAAAAGTGTTTTTTACTTATTTAGACAAGATGGAGTTCGTTTTGCGCTCATCGCATACAGACGTGCACATCAATGCAGTATAAAAATAAATAAATTAACGCTTGTATTAAATTCTGACCCAGTTTAAGTGTATTAGCTTGCTATAACAAAACAACGTAGTAAGCGGTTTTTGACTCAGAATGATGGTCTGACTAGATTATAAATAATTTTTATAAGTTGAAAAATGGCCAGCAGCCCCTTTAATCGGAGTGGGATGACACCACGCAGCCCTCCGTCAACTCCAACACCGAGACCACCTCAACAACCAAAGCAGCACCAAGAGGAAGCCGTTGAACCTATCAGTACTGCGGAGATTCAGAACTGGTTGGGGACTATCGAAGACCACCTGAATGAGGTATTTTGTATTGCTTCTGAGGGAAAGCTTAATTCTGAACAGAAGCAAAGAATTGGCAATCTCTGCCGAAAAGTTGGACATGGTGTTTCGCAATTGGCTGTTCAATACCAGTCGCTGAAATCAAGAGCCCTACAAACACATACCGCCTTGAAAACTATGACCGAAGCTCGAGACCTAGCGGACTGTCTAGCAGAGATGAACCGCACGATTCAGGAGTCCTGTACGAGGCAGGCTGCAACTCCTACATCTTTTGCCGATATGGTGAAGAAGGGATCTAGCAGTTTTATTCGCCCTAATAATCTTAGCTCCGTGGCGATTTTTCCATGCGACAGCACCAAGACCAGTGATGAAACCAAGAACATGGTACAAAAAATCATATGCCCTGGTGAAATGAAGCTGAAAGTACGAGGCGTACGTAAAATAGGAAAAGGAGGACTTATCATCAGCACTGAGACCAAGGATGACCTAGATAAGCTCAAACAAACAGTCCAAATCGCTTCGTCAGGCCTTACCGTCGACGAACCTCGGAAGCGCAAACCTCGCATTATTGTATTAGGAGTTCCCGCATCAATGGCCGAAAATGAGGTTTATAAATGCATTTACGACCAGAACATAACGGACAAACTGTCAATGACCCTAGATACATTTATGACCTCAATTAAACTTAGCCACAAATCTGGGAGGAAAGATGCTGAGAGCTGTAATTACATAATAGAAGTTTCAGCCGTCATTCGCAAGGCCCTCATCACGCAGGAGAGATTATTTATAAATTGGACGTCCTGTCCGGTACGAGACTTCACACTGGTAACGAGATGTTACAAGTGCCAGCAGTACGGTCATGCATCCAAGACATGTAAGGTCGCTGTCCCGACTTGTGGCCATTGCGGTGAAGAAGGACACTCTAGCCAAGACTGTGCAAAAAAAGCTGACGATCCAAAATGTGCTACATGCATGCGCTTTAAAAAACAAGCCAACCACAAGACGGGAGACGCAGTTTGTCCAGCTAAACTTGCAGCCGAATACAGGTACATTAACTCGATTGACTATGAAGGCGCCTAAGAGCGCCACTTAATTGTTTAAATCTTAGACGTAATTTATTGTAATTTAGTGTTACTTTTAAGTAGAATGGATATTAATTTAATTACAGATATAGATAACTCATTTTTAACCGAGTCAAAGTCATGTGAGGTTGAGGACTGCAATCAATATCTCTCCCAGTATCAAAAGTCACTAACCATACTAACCCAAAACATACGAAGTATTTATAAAAATATAGATAGCTTTAACATTTTTCTTCATAGACTTAACTTTAATTGTGATGTTATGGTTTTAACAGAATGCTGGCTATCAAAGCGCCACGATAACCTCCCGACAATACCAGGATACAACTTATTGTACACTAAAATTAATCACAATCAAAATGATGGTGTCGTTGTCTTTGCTAAAGAATCATTAAAGGTCAAAGTCGAAGAACCTGATCTACAAGATTGTAATAGTAATTGCCTTATCATCAAAATTGGTACAACCACAGCGATAATTGCTTTGTATAGATCTCCCTCCGCAAGAAACCTTGCCTCTTTCCACAGTTCCCTAAACCAGATCTTTCAATCACTTAGCCCATTTAATAATGTAATACTAACAGGTGATATTAACATTAACCATTAACATTGGCTCTGAAAACTGCGACGCAGGGATACAAGATTACCTTAACATCTGCTCCTACCATGGTTTTCTGCCTACTCACACATTGCCTACTCATCAGAGCGGTTCTTGCCTCGACCATATGATGATTAAAACCACTCATTCATTCATTACGCTTGTTACTAACTCAACAATAACCGACCACCATTCTGTCTTACTAGCCGTAAATTTAACGCTGCCTAAGCAAAATCGCCCCCAGGCAAAATCTAAATTAAACATAAAAAATCTCGAATATGATTTATGCAACATTGATTATAGCCTAGTTTACAATACTGCTGACGCTAATTCAGCTTTATCGTACTTAATAAAATATGTCCAACAAGCAATATTGCGTAATACGACAGTTGTGTCAATAAATAATCGTCTTCATAATATTAAACCTTGGATTACTCCTGGACTAATTCGGTGCATAAGGCACAGAGATAAACTTCATCAGAGAACTAAGAAATTTCCAGATAATTTAATAATTCTAAACACCTATAAAAGATACAGGAATTTCTGCAACAATCTCTTAAAGAAGCTTAAAAATAATTACGATAAAAATGAATTAAATAAAGCAGGCAACAATACCAAGCAAATTTGGAAGCATATTAAAAACGTCACCTCATGTAGGTGACGTTTACTTTTTGACTAAACAACGTGAATCAAATTCGAGGTTACTGCTTACAAATTCTTCACCCCTCATATCAGCTAACAAAGTAAATAACTTTTTTGTTAATGTTGGGAAAACTTTGGCCGAACAGATTACGAAACATTGCGCCCAACCATCTTTCGAAAAACTCAACAACAGCTGTAACCTGAAGTCATTTGTTATGCTGGATACTGACGAAAACGAAATATCCCGAATAATTTCTGGCCTTAAGGCGACGCATCGTTCTAAAACCGGGCACGCGCGCATCGGGACTGAGCGGGGGACTGGGCGTCTGAGCGGGGCGAGGATTGCTAGCTTATAACTTAAAGGACGTAAACGACAAAATGGTTTCTGTTATTTAATTCAGTTGGGAACGATAATTTCAGCAATTCCTTCTACAATTTTAAAGAGTATGTATAGACTCATCTACGGAGAAAGTTAAGAGGCTTAAATTGGTCCCGTTTGCCCATAACATGTGAATCTCTTTTTAAAAAGAGGTATGTTTGATATTTTTTTCTCTGTTACAAAAGTTACTTAATCATGTATTGAAAACTAACAAAATAAGGTTTTTATCATGAATTATCAGGTCACCAACTTATATTTTCATTTGTTTTGTAATTACTGACAAAAATTGAGATCATTGACTCCAAGATTTCCAATGCGTCCTCTTAAAGATGACTGTGCAGTTGGATGGGATAATATAAGCAACAAGATCCTTAAACTCTTTAAGCATATATTGGCACCTCCTTTAACGCATATATTTCGAATCTGTCTTTCCGAAGGAATTTTCCCTAACTGTCTTAAAAAGGCTGTTGTTATCCCTGTCTATAAATCTGGAAACAGGGACCTGGTTAATAACTATAGGCCAATATCATTACTCCCCTCAATCTCAAAAATATTTGCGAAAATTATAAACAGCAGACTAGTTAGCTTCCTGGAAAAAAACAACATCTTGTCACCAGCGCAATTTGGCTTTAGAGCCAAATTATCCACAGCCGAGGCGGTGCATAGTCTTACCGATTATGTCTCAGAAGAGCTGGGCAAAGGAAACCAGGTCATGGGAGTCTTCCTTGATTTAGCGAAAGCTTTTGACACTGTCTCTGTTTCTGTGCTTCTAAGGAAATTAGAGGCCATAGGAATAAGGGGCACGCCGCTGACATTACTTGCTGACTACTTAAACGACCGATACCAATGTGTTAGGATTGACAATTTTACGAGCGATGAGCAGAAAAACACTGGATTTGGTGTTCCCCAGGGAAGTATTTTGGGCCCTACCCTATTCCTGGTCTATATTAACGACTTGTGTAACCTAAATATCAAGCACGGCAAAATCATATCATATGCTGACGACACGGCGCTAATATTTACTGCTGAAAACAGTAGCGAACTGTTTGAAAACGCTCAAGTCGGCTTTAATACTGTGACTAATTGGCTTCAAAGCAATTTACTAACACTAAATGCTGACAAGACAAAATACATACACTTCTCCATGCGAAAACCTCCACTGAACACTGCTAACTTCCATGTATATGCCCATCAATGTGATGATAGGTCAGTCAACATGTGCAATTGTCCTTCTATCCACAAAACCAGTAATATTAAATACTTAGGGGTTATAATAGACAACACACTCTCTTTTAGGTATCATATTGAAAGTCTGGTTAAAAGAGTGCGAAAATTAATATTTGTATTTAAAAAAATACGAACTTTTGCAGATTCCAAATTAATCAGACAAGTTTATTTCGCCCTATGTCAATCTATAATTCATTACTGTATCATTTCATGGGGTGGCGCATCAAAAACTATCCTGCTTCCCCTTGAAAGGGCTCAAAGAGCAATTTTAAAGGTAGCAAATTTCCATCCCTTTTACTTTCCCACAGATCAGCTGTATAAATCCTGCAATGTGCTGACTGTGCGCCAGCTATTCATTATGCACTTAGTTTTAAAACAGCACACCATGCTCACGTACAATGCTGACAATACTAACAAAAGACGGAAAGATATAGTATGCTTTTCTAATGCAACCTCCAAACATGTCTTTGTGGAAAGATTCTTTTCATTTTTAGGCCCATTTCTGTACAATAGATTAAATAGAAAACTAAGTATATATAAGTTAAACTATTTTAGCTGTAAAAATTCTATTATTACTTTTTTACAACCCATATCCTATGCACAGACAGAAGATTTACTTGTTGTCTGCAAGTAAACTGCTGACATTTGTTTGTTTATTTTCTATGTAAGTCGCAAATTTAGTCATTTATTTTTCTTTCGATGTTAATTTATTTATTTATTTTAAGTAGATAATTATGCACCTCCTAGCCTGAAACACAGGTTCCACCTAGTTCAGGCAATAAGCAACTGTGCTCTATTTTATTTGTTATGATACGTAATTGTAAATGTGCCCCTTTTTATAAATAAACGATTTATTTATTTATTTATTTATTATACGCGCGGATGACTAGGTAGGTTTGTGAACACGGGCCTGCGCAGACGACAGACTTTTTGTGTGATCCAGTCTGTGGCGCACAAAATGTCTGCATGGCATACAAAAAGTCCGTCGCGGATTTTACGCAGACTCAACGCACACGACGCACCGACGCACATCTTCATAGTACGTTACGTCCCCCACTAAGGAGTGCAGACTGCATACTACAAGTGTGCGCCTTCTACGTTACCACGTGTTGGAGCAAACGTTCTATTTTTTACGCACTTTTTGTTCGGCGCGGCGCGGCGCGTCCTGCCAGAATGACACGGATTTTTTGGCCACCGGACTTCTTGCGCGTCGTATGCGTTACTACATTAATTGCTTAGGTTCTATTTTCACAGACTAAAAATTGCGTCACGGATAGTCTGTGAAAAAGTGAATAATGTACACCACAATAAATAAAATGCGAAATTCTAATTATTTATTTCATTTTTTTTAATTCGATGGGCGTGTAGTGTGCGTACTAAAAGTTTATGTGATGTATCTGTGTGCGTGCAATCGATGTATTCTCTATGTCGATCGAACCCATATCTTTTAGATTAATAATAAATCATGTCTTTATAGGCGTCTAAGCAAAAACGACACAATAATAATATACTGATTTGGGTGTGTCGGAAGCGCTGGGCCTCAATGTTGCTGACATGAGGCAATCGTTGAAGGAGCGCTTCTTTGGCCGCCTGAAAAAAGTATTTAATAGTCTTTTATCAGGCGGAAATAAGGTGCCGGTTTTGATGAACTCTTTGGGCTTACTCAAATGGACTCAAACAGAACTAGACGCTCTGGATAGGAGGGCCCGTACATTATTGACGATTTTTAAGGAATGCATCACCCACGTTCTTCGGTTATGAGGCTGTATATCCTGCGGAGGTGCGGGAGTCGAGGCTTTTTAAACGTTAAGGCTCTCCTTGTGGAGAGTCTCGCGAGATATGCAGTCTCAGGGAATATTTCCTAGAAAGTAGAAACCTTAGTGGGGATGCATCGAGAAATGGTTGAGGTGGACAAGGGCTTCACCCCACTCTCCTTAGCTAAAGAGAACTGACGCAAACCTGTAGTGCTTGACAATAACGATCGCAGGGAGGGAGGTATAGCAGAGTTAGGAGCTTCACGGACGCTATTTCCGAATCCTGCATGGGCCCGATATAGACCTATCAGCGCCCGTATTTTGGCTACGTTTCGGGCACCTCTCTGTGGAATCAATCCGTCACATTATCTCCGGATGTTCTCGTCTGGCTAACGGAGAGTACTTGCACAGACACAACCTTGTAGTCAGGATTATCCATCAGCAACTTGCTCTCATGCCTTGCGGAATCGCAAGTGCCGTACTAAGTATAGGTAAAATAGCAATATCACATTGTACTGGGATCAATTGCATAATAGTTATTTATGCAACTGTTGTATACTTAGGGGTATTAAAACACGAATGTGGGTTTATCACACGTGGCGAAATCGAGTGTGATAATAGTATCATATGAGTATTTTAATACCTAATTATGTACAGTTGTATAAAAGACTTTATCTACATCCATGATATGAATCATCCATAAAAGGTTCTGAAACCATAGGGTGTTGTAGAGTTCTATGAAGTCTATGTAAATTCATGGAAAGTTTATTGTTGAGTATTTAATACAAACAAACTATGTATGTATGTATAGCAAATTATTTCATTAGGTAAAAGCGTTTTCGATATCTTTCCTATGGAGCCTTCTGCTTTACGTTTTAACAAGGCAATTAAAATACAATACTTTTGAATATTTTGAGATATTCACATTGTGATTAATACTGAGCGTACTTTTGAGCATTGAATAGTAAGTCCATAGGGATGAAGATTTGAATTTTTCTGATAATTCTTGGAAAAATACAAACAGCACATCTTCAGAAAATGATGTAATAATCTTTGATATTCTCCAATTCATAAAATCTTGGTACTTAAGCCTTTTCATATTGTTTTCTCGACTCTTCTGGTAATAATTCGTTAGCAATGTCCTTTGCGGCATTAGAAATATCTGGTGGTGTGTTATCAAAGCTTGTATCACTCATTTTGTAAACAACAAAGTATTTAATGCAATACTAATATCGATATCGAATTCGAATTAACCGATATGTTTTTATTAATTACGGCGCTGTTGACCTGTGGTAGTGAAACGCGCGTGCATGACAATCTTATTTTGTTTTAAATGAGTTGCATAATTAAATTTAGTACAACATTGTAACATTCGTTTGGATGATATTATGGTTACTTACTATGACACTGGTTGTTTTAATGTTAGCGATAAGCTAACTGTTTCAGATACTTTTAGGGTATCATTTAAGCTATCCTTATCCTTATTCTTTATTGCACACAAAATTAAAAAAAGTATACACACAAATTAAAATATCTATATATATAGCTATCACCAATTTAATTTTTTTTATGGCGGGGTCTATTCGCTCGCTTCGCTCGCTCATTCGACCCCGCCATACCCTTCTAACCTAATCTATCCGTGTCGGGGTGCCCCAAGTCGGCCTAGGCAAAACTAGTTTGTCATCAACCACCTCATTAAAATTATAAATTTATGTATTAAATTAACTATGTATTAAATTAAATAACTGAACAAAATAAAATGTACTGTATGTAATGTATGTGTTTTGTCACTGTATTAGTGACAAAATAACAAATAAAACGAGTCGCAGTCAGGGATCGATAATCGATTTATTTGGTGACAGATCTACCATTCTGAGCACAAAGCTATTATTTAAGTAATAAAACTATTATTATAAGAACGAAGTTTATATTCATGTAATGCACTACAATGTTATTGGTAATCCATCTCTTATTTTACACATATATTAACATTAATTTGATAATTGGAACCTGGGAACACTTGTTTAACTGAGAACGAACATATTTCGTGGCGATAGATCTATTTATTAGGTGATACAGATCTATTTATTAGGTGATACAACTTGATGACAAATATAAATTTTGGTGACAAGAAATATAGTCCCCATACTTTTATAGAGGATTTATATCTTGGGTGTAGATAAATGCCTTAATAACGGAATCAGTCAATACACATTATCAAGTCCATGTCAATGAATAAAACCGCTGTCGACGAGGAAGCGCCTAGGCCATCAGTTACTCCTACGCTCAAGGAACTTAGCGTCCTGACTTATCTCCAAGTCACGAAATACTTCATACTCCCAGTTGATTGATGACTGTTCGAGAATTCAGTCTAAGAAAATATTCGTTTTTAGTTGGCAGCTGTACTGTACTGCTGTACTCGGTTCTCGCTGAACGCCGCGCGCGGGTTGGGCGGCCCGGCTGGCGCCTTCCTATACTTTCGGTCAAACCGACCAGACTGGCTCCGGATTTTGACAGATAATAAATGTATGTGTGATAAGTATCTGTCAAATCTAATGTCCGCAGACAGTCCGCTATGTGACAGTACTGTTTCGAGTGTACCTTTTCTGTAGAAAATGGCGATTAACAGACGTGTTATTTCGACATGTAGCATGTAGTGTTTAACTCACCCTTGCCGATGTAGGTCTCCCCGTCGACGTCGACGCCCATGGTGAACATGATGTTCTGCGGGCGGTCGCCCTGCACGCTGAGCTCGCGGTACTCCAGGTGCGGCCGCATGTACGTCAGCAGCATGCACGGGTGCATGGCCGCCGCGTTGGCGGGCAGCTCCTTGCTCTTCTTGCAGACCGGCTCTGCTGGCACACTCTCCGATATCTGTGCCTAACATCGATCACGGTGCTAATGTACATTTGGGCAGATCATTTTGTGAGGATGAGAGATGTGCGAGTGTGCGTAGTACAGATGTGTGTAACTAATCGATAATATCGGTAACATCATGTCTGGTGGAAACGCAGTCTAAGGCCCGCTCGCACCTGCCGAGGTTGCGGGACTGTTCGAAAGAGATACCGTGGCCCCGGAACACAAAGGGCGATGAAGGAACATGGATGGGTTTTAGTCAGTAAAAGTCTGACACTCCCTCCTGCTCCGCCCAGAGCGGGAGAAGTCATTTGATGATTATTACCATCCGAAAAAAAAAAAGACCCGCTCTCGCACCACACACCACGATATTATCCGAATAGTTCTACCGTTCAGTTCTACTAGTAGGACTAAACGGAGAAAAAAATCCGTTAATTTCTACTAGTAGGACAGAACGGACAGTCTGTCCTACTAGTAGAAATTAACGGAGAAAAAGATTATTAAGTTCGTGTAGTTCTACGACGAGTTCTACTGATAGGACTGAACGGGTAGCAGAAAAATTTTGTTGTACGATTACATACAACATAATATATTTCTTGGTCGGTCATGTCATAAACTCTTCATGGCCGCTTCCTCTTCATGTCTGTTATTAAAATAAAAATTTGAATACGACATCTAACAGCAACATTGTCACTAGCTAGTACCATTAACAGTTCCATGATGAAACTAGTATTGTTTATAATCACTATTTCCAATAGGAAAGAATCTGAAAATAATGGAACTAGTGTTGTTTTTTTTTTATCACTAGTTCCACAAGTAAGATTAACAGTTCCATGATGGAATTATTGTCGTTTTTGTTAATCAGTAGTTCCATTTTGAAAGAATCTGACTAACTTTTCAATGTAGTTAACAATTTCATTAATGTTTGCATGCCTATCTTATTCATCATCATCATCATTTCAGCCGAAAGACGTCCACTGCTGGACATAGGCCTCCCCATAGGCATCCCCTCCTCCATTAGAAAAGAACTTTTTTGTCCGTTTAGTTCAATTAAAATGCATACAGCAGATAGTCGTACTAGTAGAACTGAACGGTAGAACTATACGGACACAATCACCACAATCACTAAATACATTTTACACTAATCTAAAACATCGTTCTTTATAATGTTATCCAACATCATACATCAAATTAAAATTCGTTTACTGTTAAATATGTTTAGTCATTTGTAGTAAGGTCCAACAGCTAAACGAACAACTTCAACTTCATAGAATAACCTCTTTATTTTAATTCGTTTCGTTAGTACTGTCTGTCTTTCTTTCTGTCCATCTGTCTGTTTATCTGTCTGTCCGTCAGTCTGTCCATCTGTCTGTCTGTCTATCTGTCTGTAAGTCTATCTGTTCGTCTGTCTGTCCATCAGTCTGTCTGTCTGTCCGTCTGACTAAATTGACTACTTTTCTCGCACTCAAAGTGAAAAGTACAGTGTAGCACACGGCGCTAAAATCCTATTATAACTCGGTTCCTATTTACTACCTCGTATATAATGGGTCATTTTAGCCCCTACACTGACAGCTAAACAAAACAATTAAGTAGTACATTGTTCCTGGTAGCATCCAGAAAACTGTAAGGTCACACTGAACCTACCTAACTTTCAGTCTTGAGGGGAGCACTGTTAAAAGAAATAGTCAGGGGGACGAGTTATAAGAATTTTGTATTACAATGTACTATTGAATTGTTTTGTTTAGCTGTAAATGTTGATAAATAGATGTGGTTGTGCAGGGCGTGTTACCGATAGCGCGTTGGGCTTGAGCTGCGGCACCTTGTGTCCGTCGTACTCCCACTCGGAGAACAGCTTGTGCAGCGCGAACGACGCCAGCTGGATCATGGGCAGCGCCTCCGACTCCGAGTCGGGGATCACCAGGGGCGGCGCTGTCAATACGGAACATTATCGATATGATCTGGTAGTGTCGTGTGACAGGTCGTTGAGCTCCCTAAAATGTAGTTGAGCTACACGATGACTGATGCATGCGTGCCGTCTGTCGGGACAGGTCAACTCAAACCTGCTATGGCTCTTTCCTCAAAAGACCATACCAGACAATGCCTACATGGTCACACTCACATTGATATCATTTCAAATAATAGTGTCTGGACTTTAAAAGAGACCACGATCCCCGAGTTTGTTTCGGTATTTCTTCTCAGGGCTAGTCAGTTAGGAAATGCCGGCGCCAACGTTTTCTTAAAACAAAATATTGACGTGTAAAAGTGGTTTAATATCCTATTTGCAAAATAAACAATTTCATTTCATTTCATTTCTATACCCGTTACCTCTGTTGGTCGGTTTCTTTCATTTAAACGACTGAGGGAACGGACAACGTGACATTCTATCAGCGATCACGATCATGGAATATTGTTTTGCCCTACAAGTGGCAGTCGGTCGGTATTTTTGCAGAAAAGATTTTTATTACAACCTTTTATTTAGTTTCACCTGTCCCGATGTTTGACAGTCTAAAATCAAATCTTGAGAAGCTGGAAGATGGCCATAGGAACTCTCTAATGAAACGACGCTTTGGTCCTAGATGAGTTTTAATTAATACTTTTTCTTTGAAAACAGAATAAGTATATCTTATTAAAAGTCGTAGAAACATCATACTTTATATATGGAATGTTTATAAGGAATTAATGAACACACACTTTAAATAGACGTTTGCTATCCTACTGTTCCGTTTAGTTCGCGGTAACCTCACCACTGTCAGTGTTGAGCACTCGGTTCATCTTCTGTATGATGAGGTCTCGTATCGCCTGCTCGGCTGCGGCGTTGCGCGCCATCAGCTTGTTGTCTCCTACGGAATCAAAACAATTCCTGTTATTCATCAACATTTACGGAGGATGACTATACAAAGCATTTAACCCTGAAAGCATTTACACCTGTACCATTATGTATACATGTGTATACATAATGGGTTTACGAGTGTAGTCTGTGTGTGTAATATTTAAATTACAATCAAAACATGTAAGTAGATATGTATCTACATGTTTTGATTGTAATTTTAATACTGCTATGAACTAGTACCTCTTATATCAACGTCGATATTTCACGAGAATATATTTTTTTAAATTTTATTTAAGAGACTATACTACCTCAGATTAGCAACTCTATTTGTGGTGGTTCAAACTTCGTTTGTAATACTGTTAGAATAACGTTCTAATCAGCTTGCACTACAAAGCGGTTGTTACGTCAGTCACTGCGGCCGAATAGTGCGAAATGAGTGATTTTTATTCTTGATAAAATCAAATTTTCGTCTTTTGGAAAACATAAAAAACATATAAGACCTGCTTTATAGTTAGTTTAGTTAGTATGCAAAGTTTCATGATCTAATTTGAAGGGCTTTTTGAATACCAGCGGTTTATTGTTCGATTTGGAGGTAACTTTGGGATTTTTTTCTATTAAGATTTTTTTATAAAATCGTGTTTTCGCCAAACATAAGACCTAACATTAATCCTCAACTTTATCATATATTTATTTCAAAATTAATGCTGCAGTATTTTAAGCGTCACGGAGGATCATGCTAAGCCATTTGAGGTAGTATAGGCCCTTAAGTGTTTATTATGACAAGGGTAGGCTAGGTCTTTTTACATCCATTTCTTTATAAATAGAGTATTGTGTACCGTATCCTTTGTAGTTGTTTCCAAGGATGGTGAGGTCCGCGCAGAAGTTGTGGGGGCTGGTGGACACCTTGTCGGGGCACTCCGCGGCCTCCGCAGGCTCCACTTTGAATTGCTGAAAGACAATACACACAATAACTTATCATTAACTAAAAACATACGTCTCTGTTCTATACTCTAGGTATATGACTAGCTATCGATATATGTATTTAATAATCATTTCCTAGGTCACGACTGTATCACCCGACACATTTACGCCCACACTCACCCTACCTCTCCTCACACACTTCACTTGCACACATCACCTACTCACTTCACCTGCACACTTCACAGGACACTTACTTCACACCCATTACACTACACCATATCTAATTTTTATTTTTTGTGTTAATTAAGTTAGTCTGCCTTTTTCCCTTCTGCAATAAATCCTATGTATTCAATTTAGCTATTATATTATTTGTAAATTACATTTAATTCGAGGTGAGAGCCTGGGGATCCGTCACACAGGGTATCCTAGTATGGACGCCAGTCTCTCACAAAAGAACATATATTATGCATTATGTTAAGAAGTCATTGTTACAACTTTATTTAAGAAAACTATGTGAACCTTTGTGAAGAGAAAAAATAAAGACATTGTATTGTATTGTATGAACATTTCTCGAATGTGAATGTTATCACGGGGAACTCGTGCGGAGGAAAGGATATAACCATTCCATATGACTGACAATATGTTTCCCCGACTGTACACTGTACGCTGACGACTGGTGAAAAGATGACATTGCGTGGAAGTCGAACTGTCAGTCCAGTGCCCGAGCCCACGCTCTCTCTCCTCGCTCTGGGGTGCTAAACTGGAAGAATCTTGTCCGTAAGTCTAGAGGACGATGAGCAGCTGTGCGTTTAGCTGTGTTTTATTTTACTTTATATTCCAATCATGACTTTAACAAAAAATGAGGAGCTCGTGGCTACATAATAACAGTCGCTTGGGGTCGATCGTTAGGTTAAGCCGTGCTTGCCTAGGTTGGTCTGTGGATGGGTGACCGCCCATTACATACCGAGTTTCCTCCGTGCCTCGGAAAGCACGTTAAGCCGTTGGTCCCGGCTGTCATTTGTAGATCTTTGACAGCCGTTAGGTAGTCAGAGGCCCAAAAAGTCTGACAACCAGTCTTACCAAAGGGTATCGTATTACCCGGTACTGACTGGGTTGTGGAGGTCAGATAGGCAGTCGCTCCATGTAATATACTGGTATTCAGCTGCATCCGGTAAAACTGGAAGCCGACCCCAACATAGTTGGGAAAAGGCTAGGCAGATGATGATGATGACTTTAACAAAAAATGGTATTGTCCTTTGACTGTGTAACCTCATCATTCTCCTGCCCTTATCCTAATTATTTGGGATTGACGCAACATGTTTACTGATCCATACTCTCCTCATACGTCACTTCCTTTCAGCCATACCATCTTTTACACAGTACATCCATCGTTTCTCTGACCATGGACTACTCTCGTAGCCATCCACAGCATCGCATGCCAGTTAACCAGGACAACGAGTTGAAATAAAACAGATTGGAACACCTACGTTGGCCACCTGCTCGTTGGGCATCATCTCGTTGAGGACCATGAGCGCGTTCTTGGGCGTCAGCAGTCGCCGCAGGTTCTCGTTCTGGCGACGGCGACGCTCCTTGTTGCTCAGTTTCTTCACTGTGAGCGAAATAACATTACATTACGACTGGATTTACATAGTTTTCGACTAGGCATATGCTAGATATCATATTTATCTAAATATTTTTAATGTTAGTTAAAAAAATTTGTTGGAGAAAAAAAATGCAATAATGCTAAGGTAATTATTACAAATATTGATTATACTCCAGTCAATACTGTTGAATTCAGTCAAGGTTTGTCAGTTAGCAGTAGTCAACGTGATGTTACAGTGCTAATCTTTTGGCGCTTGAATGACATTGTTTATTTATTTATTTATTTAAAATAGGTGCACCAACAGTACATACATAAAACATTATTTATAAAAGTACACTTGCTATGGTTCTAATGTACGTACCAATTATAGGTGTACACAACATTTTTAGTATATTAAAGCTACTTTGCTAAAAAGAGATCAGATAACAGATATAGACTACAGACTTATACAAAAACAGACTTACAATAATAATGTGGAATAGACAAAATAACATAATAAAATATCAATATAAAAACTAAACAAAGAAATATTACTTAGGACTGTTGAAATGTGGGTTCAAATGGGAGCGCAACAGGGTTTTGAACTTGGGTAGGGAACCAAAGAACACATCCAAGTCAGGCAATTTTGAATTTAGTTCGTTGTATTGTATGCACATTCTCGATACTGGTGAGTGTCTCCCGATGACATTGTAATACAATAATTGTGTAAACTGTACTTAGGGAAAAAAAACAAGATGGCGGCGTTATTATCCCGCCAAAAGATTCCTGTACAGCTAAAGTATGTCCGCCTCACCTCCAGGCAGCTTGCTCTTCATCCAGTGCGGCCGAGCCGGCATGCTGCCGCTGTCCTCGTCCATGGACCCTTTCGAGCTGGCGTCCAATTCCTTCATGTTCGTATCCGTGTCCCTCAACTGCACGTAACGCAACATCAATATTAGTCATATGTCACGTTAATTTATAAAGCTAAGCTAATTATGCTAAAGTGTAGGTAGGCGTTTAAAGATTATTTTGTTGTAAGATTTAAAATAATTGATATCGCGTGATTTGAGCCTTTTAAGTGGATATCAAAATTCTGAATTCTAATTCGACTTTTCTATGCTATTAGGCACCAAACCAAGTCTTCGACTTGCCCATGTAGTGAGCGCTCACTACATGGGCAAGTCGAAGACTTGTTCCTATGAGTCTTTTGTGGTAAGGTCTCTAAAGCTCACGTAAGATTTCATAAAGTAAGCATCTAACTAAAGTAAACACTGCGTATCACCGTGCTACCGTTCGGAAGGACTGCGTGCAAGAGTGGCGGCGTCACATCACTCTAAGACTCCTTACGATATGTAACCGTTACCGGTTCATATCAGAACCAGAGGACGAAGGACCAACAGGTTTCTTTGTAAATTCGTATTTTGTCTGTAAGTAGTCGGGAGTCACGCCTGTCTCGCAGAACTAACACAATCGGCTCACCTGAACTTGTTGCAGGTAGGGCTGCTGGTGCTGTTGGCGCGGCGACTGCCCGAACGGCTATCGACATAGTACATTATGGTAACACCGAGCATTCGCAACGTCTACTAATTAGTATAGCCCTCCAACAAGCCCCCGTCATATCATCCAGATAGAATCCGTCAGTCAGTCTTCCATCCGTGTCAGGTAAAATACGGTCTGACCCCTACATTATACAGCACACAAGTGCAACTTGGGTTCGTACTAGTCTTTTGAACGTCTTTTGTCACATTATAATATATGTGACAAGCAAATGCCGTCAAGCGCGTGCCCTGTACGCAAACGACACAAAAATGTGACGAATAAATCGGGTGGGGCTGTGCCAGTGCACACGGCCGTTGGTTTTAACGTGAAACGTCTATCAGCGAGTCACTTTTAGTGTTGGAAGGTCGAAAGAAAACCAATAAGTGTTCATTTTTAACACTTATTGGTTATTTTTTATTTAAATCGATTGGTCTAAACGAACTCTGTAAATACACAAAAGAATCACCACGCTATCACGTGTGAATCGTGAGTTATACTTATACTGAATAGAATCTAATAATAAAGAAGTTGTTGGTGAAACATTTGTGTTAGGTTAGAACAGTGCCCGCTGAGCGCCAGGTCTCCTCTGTTGTTGGTGAAACATTTGTGTTAGGTAGGTTAGAACAGTGCCCGCTGAGCGCCAGGTCTCCTCTGTTGTTGGTGAAACATTTGTGTTAGGTAGGTTAGAACAGTGCCCGCTGAGCGCCAGGTCTCCTCTGTTGTTAGTGAAATATTTGTGTTAGGTTAGAAAAGTGCCCGCTGAGCGCCAGGTCTCCTCTGTTGTTGGTGAAATATTTGTGTTAGGTTAGAAAAGTGCCCGCTGAGCGTTTGGTCTTCTCTGTTGTTGATGAAACATTTGTGTTAGGTAGGTTAGGTTAGAAAAGTGGCCGCTGAGCGCCAGGTCTTTGTTGTTGGTGAAACATTTGTGTTAGGTAGGTAAGTAAAGTGCCCGCTGAGCGCAGGTCTCCTCTGTTGTTGGTGAAACAACATTTGTGTTAGGTCAGGGTAGGTTAGAACAGTTGACTACTAGACGACATTCAATATTAAATACTTAAATAAATAAATCATATTTGGCTTACTTTATTTTGCGTAAAATATTTTGTCCCAACTGAAATATTTGACTAATTGAAAATTGGTAAAAGTACTAGTTGGTAAGCATGATAGTGTTTAAACGTTCACTTGCCAAACATTAGGTTTGCGTTAAAACTATTTGTGAAAAGTTTATTTGCTAAGATTTTTGATTTATATCATGTCCAATAATTTAAGCCGGTTTATAAAAAACCTTAAGTCATGATAATTTTAAGTCCACAGTCCCTAGACGTTCCCGGCGCAAAGGAGCCCATGACGCTTGCAGCGTTTCCGCGCTGAATTGCCAAGGCTAGCCTCTGCACCAGGAAAGAACCAGAGCGTGGGTCACCGCCCCTATCTCTAAGTCGCCGGCCGATCTCGGCCACAAATTTGACAGCGTCGGACCCCCAGCAACCAGTGGTTTCCACAGCTAGTGGGACAAAATAATACCTCGGCTCCAAGGTTGCATATTTGACCCGCTTTTTGAGAGCGGCTGATTCAGCCGCGGCACCGGGTGACCCGACAGTGCGAGGGAGATGGCTGGCGGCAAACGTGCTAACACAAGTCGCGTCCCAAAGTAGGCACTTACCCTTTTGCCAGGGTACCAAAGTCAGGCCATCTGGTCTTTTGCCATCCAAACGACAGAGACCCGGCGGCTCCAGGACACAAGGGATATTGGCGCCAACCAGCGCTCTCCGGATAATGTCGTTGAGAGCATGGTGCCGCGGAAACCTCCCTGAGCAACGACAGCAACTTAACGCGTGGTGGCCATTGGCCTCCACTCTGGACCCGCAGATGCATATATGTGGTTCACAGACATCGCAGCCCAGGCGGAGAGCCACCGCCACCCGCAAAGAGTCGCCGTCAAGTAAAGTGCCTAGGTGAGGTGAAGGAAGCGCTTGCAACCACGCTCCTGATTCTGACCGCGACACTGCCTTTAAGCGCGCCAATTCAACCCCCTCCGCCCGGTCTATAAGTCCGGCTAGAACCGCCTTCGCTCCTACATCATCCCAAGAGCGCTGCACTTGAGGTTTCTCCGGGATGATACCGCCAGGGCAATGGCCTGACCAGGCCGCCAGAGCATCCGCTGCAAAAGGGATACTGACTTGTTCGCCATCAAGAGATAGAATGCGAGCGACCAAGTCAGTAACCCCATGCGCAGACGCCAAGAAGGCCGGCAGGCCGACATCCTGTGCGCGACGAACCCCCAGATCTCCATGCCGGATCGGCAAAGCCGCATGCGCCCATTGAGCTTCGTTCAGCGAAACGTTCAAAATACTCTCTACCGTCTCCTTAAGAGCTTCATCGAAAGATGAGAGAGACTGTGGGAACCACCACGTCGGGGCAGTCCGCAAAAAGTATGTCAACTTCGGTACCGCGAAACACATGCGCAAAAGTACCAAAGCGACGTGGGCAGAGAGATTTTTGAGCCTTCTGTGGGCGTCGAGAAGATTACGCTTGCGATCCTCTAGAGCCTCAGGGACTGCATCAGGGAAGATCGGGGCACCCAAGAGATTGAAAGAGTTAGGTGAAAGCATAGTGAGACCCGGAAGAAAGGAAGAAAAGTGCGAGAATTTTGGCACAGCCTCAGGACCACAGGGGAAAAACTCACATTTAGCTGAGTTTACCTCAAGGCCCAGCTCTCTGAGACGTGGAATTAATGTGCGGATATCTTGTTCCACATCCTCAGGTTTGCCGCCTATGGTACCGTCATCCAAGTACCACACGTTCAGAGGTGATTTTAGGTCGTGGATTGAGGCTTGGATGGCCAGGCTAAAAGTGAGCGGCCCAAGAGGGTCTCCCTGCTGAGCTCCAACCTGAGACTTGATCAAAGCATCACCAAAGTAAAGATTGGAGGGTGCCTCGTAGACCTGATGGAGAAACGGGTATAAAGACGGGGTCCTCCCCTCACCTCCCTTAAGAGAACATCCCTTTCCAAGGTATTAAACGCATTCCTGACATCAAGCTTCACAATGATGCAGTTCGCGTTTTCGGGCCCCGTCGCAAAAGCACGAGTGGCATGTATGGCAGCCTCGCACCCGAGGAGCGTACCGAAGCCTAGTTGATGAGGCTGCAAATAAGCTGCCATCTCTTCCTTAACGGCTCGACATGCCAGCTTAGCTGTCAGGCGCCGAAAGGTGCTACCAATGGCAATCGGCCTCAAACCCCCATCCTTCTTAGCGATAGCGCAAAGAGAAGCCCCGTACAAGTATGGACATACCTCTCGATTTAACTGACCGCTAAGCAAGAAATTGCACAGCCTGCACAATGACTCCAGAAGGCGTTGGCCATTGTCGCCCGCCGAACTGGACGTCAATTCTTTTAGGTGCCCCGGTCTGATTCGATCTAGCCCTGCAGCCGAACCACTATAGAAGGAGCCGAGAGCCAGAGACACATCCTCGACAGTGACAGTCAGCGGTAAAAATGACTGATCAGGAGGATCTGGAAAAACAAGAGGACGAGACGGCGAGGGGTGCTTTAATTTCAAAGCATCAAGAGTCTCAGGAGCAGATTGAGCCATGGTATCGTCAGACATTAACAGACGAACTGCTCCTCTTAGGTCCCCCTCATGGACCTTGGTCTCAATGGCCCTCGAAATAGAGTGGGATCCAAAAGACTTTCCCTCATCAATTTCCGGCGACTCCAAGCAGCAATGGCCAAAGGAACCGATATTATTTTTAACTTTCTGCACCATGTTACCCTTGTCCGATCTGCTTGGACTCTTTAATGCTTTAAAAGAGAAGGTAAGGAGAGAGTACCACTCTTCAACGCCATTGTTATCCACGCAGCTGTTAATAATTTGGGAAAGTTTTTCCGCCGCCAAACTACGCGCACCCCGAGGGATGTGTCGCAAAACGGGCGTATTTCTTTTGAGTTTAGGCAGATTTCGAAATGACACCCCTTGCTGCGACGGCCCGCTAGACAGCAGCGTTGAACTCGCTGAAAAACCCACCTGGCTACCTGAGAGTATAGTAGATGTCGCATCTTTATGCATGCGCCCTATGTGTATTTTGAGGCCCCGAGAACTAAAAAGACGCGATGAATCGGAACAGTGAGGGCACGGCGACAAAGAGGAGGAACTCATTCTACTACAATCTGTATAAATTCTAAAAATAATTGATACAAAAACAAAATGACTAACTGTTAAAATTGTAAAAAAAAAAAAAAAACATTAACTAGACTAGAAACTAGACTAGACTATAAATGGAACACAAAAACTATATCACCATAAAATTAATCTATTCACATATGTAAAAAATTAAAACATTATTAAATAATTACTTTGCAGCAAAATCTCAAAAACAATTATTTATTTAATATATCAATTAAATTCAAAATTAAGTTAATACATAATTAAACCAGGAAGAAAAAAAAAAAAAAAAAAAAAATTAAACATTAATAAAATAATTATTTTGTAGCAAAATCTCAAAAACAATTATTTATTTCATATATTAATTAAATTCAAAATTAAGTTAATAAATAATTAATTCTGACAGACAATCTATTAAGTAAACAGGTAAGTATATTAGAATATATACCCAAAAATCCAAATTCTAAAACACAACAAAATAAAACTTAACAATGTCATGTACTAAGAATTAAATAATAATGTCAAAGATAATAAAAGTCAACCCCTAAAACTAACTTTTCACACTTTTCGCAACGTACCCGACGACCGCAGGCAGGTGTTCAATTCATCTTGTAGTGATGCAAAATGCGTTGACTGGAACGTCGAGTGGATGACAGGTGACGTTTAAATCCAAAAAAACAACGAAGTGACAGACGACAGACAGTTCGTTCGGCGCCGGCGCAGTAGTGTGATTTTTTCGTAAAATGTTGGTGGAATAAAATTGTTCAGCTCGAAATAAGTGCCCGATGTGCGTGTGTGCGTGGGTTTTGAAAAATTCAACCACCAATTATGCCGAAGGATAATGGGACCAAGTAGAAAAATCGCCCCTCAAAAGTAAGTAAATACTTGCGTCGCAGAGGTTATGTTGTTAGACGCCGTCGACACTCGCACTTAAGCAATTTTAAGCACTTTTTTAGGTAATTTCTAGTAAAAATTTGACGAGTACTTTGTTTTGGCTCTTCCTTGGGCGGGGTTGCCAGCCCAAAACTAATTTGCTAAGTAATCATTTTCCAAAGGAAATAATGCGGAAAATTGTTTGGGAAGTGGGATGAAACAAGGGAGACCCTCGTTACGCCAATTCGTGACGGTCCGGTTTTCTGACATGGCACCCCGTATATGGTACTGATTTTAAAGACGTTTCACGTCAAAATGTGCGGTGTACTATGACACGAAATAAACAATTACCTAAATAGTTTTGTAATCCTATTCTTTTGGTACCTATTAGTGGTATTTTCCTCAGATCAAATAAATAACTAAAACATAACGCTGCGAACAATAAAGTGAGGCTAGCGCAAAACTACGCCTCGCTCTGTGCATACACGCTCACACGCACACATTTACATCAAACTACAATTATACTACGTCTCAATAAATGCACGCATGTTTACGAAGCCGGCCTCACTTCTCCGTTCGCAGAGTTCCGTATTAACTTTTTTATTAGGTCTCTGAGGTATTTTCGGTGAAATTGTGGCTTGGCGTGGAGGGCACGCGCGTGCGTTTATGCTCTGCGTTCTAGCGTTCAAAAGGTTAACAAGGTTGACAGCTTATAGCTTGGCGATCCGTATTTTGTGGGATGCGGATCGGATGCAGGACATATGCACCGATTACGTATTACATGATAGTGAGTACTCACTGCAAAGCCCTTCTTTTTGCTGAGAGTGGGTTCTACTCACAGCTGCCAGTCGTGGTCCATACGCAGCGCGACATGCCCGCCCGACACAGACTGGCGTCGTTCAGCCAAGTGGGAGATGCGCTCCACCATTCACTCGCTCGCACGCACATTCATGCATTCAAACGCAGCAAATTAAAACGGAACGGGGAAACAGCATACTGCTGCCGAAAATGGAGCCAATGAGAGCTCGAAATTATAAGAAAAGTGTGAGGAAAACAAAAAAACAGCTTTGGCATGTAATAAGCAAACATAAAACTGTAAAATAGGGCACAGTTTGGAGTTGTCCAACCTTTCATCATCCCATACAGTAATGGTGGGCGCACATCACCCATCAACATCCATATTCCTACCATGTCACTAACCCAGTAAAATTGCAACCTCATCGGTTCACCAATTGGAGATTGAGATCACATGGCAATTTTGCATCAAGAAATTTTGTAGTTACAATTTCAGAGGGTTGTCACATGTTAGAAATACGGATCAGCTTATGTCTACAAGTCTAGAGAATGCTGTATGGTTACGAATTGTTTTTTGTTGATCTCCGTGACCATACTAGTTTCTCAAACCACAGAGCTATCCTCCGAGAGTCTCGCGTCGACATCATGTGCAACACCTCACCACAGGCGCATTAGTCAGTCAATAGAGCAAAGCCCTGGTGGATACCCAACATCGTAAAGGACAGTGAGCAAGTTTCTGTATTGAGTTTCACGATGTTGGGAGAAAATGTGTCGACTTGAGATCAGTCAGACGATAGCTGAAGACTTTATGTGGCCAGTACCAGGGCTCTTGGGGCTCGCCAAAGCACTGTGGTAACAGACATATTTTATTACTAGTTGAGTGGCAGTCAGATTTACATTGCACAAAAGATCAATGAATTGTTCCTTATAACATTTAACATTCCACTGTCAATAGTCTCATTGTATTGGTGAGTCTATTGCCATCAACAAGGTATTACTCCAAAATTTAGTTTGCTAATGCATGTACAGTCACGAGCACCAATTATTCTTACACACTTATCAACTTTTGAATATGTTTTTCTCCTACTATTCTGATTAAAATTTCATGTTGTTACGAACATAGTATTGTGGAACTCATATTTTTGTGAAAAAGACCCAATCTCCAAGTAACAATCGGTATTTCTCGCGAAAATTGCTTTTAAATTAAGGAAAGTGTTTACATATTAGTGCTCGTGACTGTACACTGCATATTATTAAACATTTAAATGCAATATACAACAATAATAAAATCGTCTACTTGTCATGTAATTTTTTACCATTCCAAATTTTAGCATAACAATTCTAATTTATCTTTACCTCCCCAGTAGAAGTGCTGTAGCGTCCGGAGAATCTAGTATTATCTGTGGATCATAAAAAAAACGTATTGTATTGGTGGGCTCATGGCACTCGTGATTTTCTTAAATTATAGAAATCTCATGAGAGAATCAAACATAGGCAAAGGAAGTAGAAGCCAGTCACCAGTTCATCTGGCTGGCTTAAAGGTGAGCGTGTTTAGCCGATCATGGCTGTGCTGTTTAATAAAGGAGTTATGCGTGTTGTGGTGAGGGATGCGCGGTGGAGGGAGTGCGAGGCGATGCGCCGCACTCTCAGTCTAGTTCGAACAGCCGTAGCGACAGCACGTCTGACGCAGTAATATTGGAAACAGTGTTTTATTGTACAACCCAACCCTGAACGAAGACACCACACTGATATATGGTGGTTTTACTCTAAACCCTAACTAGTGTACGAGTGAACACCACAATGGCGATAGTTAACCTTTCTCTTTACTGTAGTGCTGCCAAATAGAATAAATAAGCTGTGTCAAACCATTTATTTCTTAGATACATAAGCTCGCGCCTTTTTCCCCATGGGAGTAGGCAGCAACCACAGAACGCCACCTGCTACGATCCTTACAGTGCGACATAATAAAAAAAATAAAAAATAAAAAAAATAAAAAAAAAAAGCCTTTTATTTCTTGCCGAATTAAAACTTACAAAGTTATTTGTTAGTAACATAAATAGTATAATTAATTTGTTTTTTGTGTTAGTTTTTTTTTTTTTCATAATTATTCCGCAAGAACCCCTCTGCAGGTAAAGGCCTCCTCCAAAGTGTTCCAGTCTTCTCTGGATTTTGCTATTTGCATCCAGTTTGGACCCGCTGTGTGTTTAATTTCATCTTCCCATCTATTGCGGGGTCTCCCTTTTTTTCTTTTGCCCACTGGTCCCTTCCATGCCGTCACGCTTTTTGTCCACCTCTGGTCTTGAAGACGTGCTACGTGCCCAGCCCACTTCCATTTCAGTGCAAGTGCTTGTGCCATGCTGTCTGTTGCTTTAGTAATGTTTCGTATTTTTGTATGTCTAATTTTGTGTATTTTTTTAATATTTAACATACTGCGCTCCATTCCGCGTTGGCACGTTTTGATTTTGTTTATTATGTTATTATTAAACTTCCACGTCTGGCAGGCGTAAGTCAGGCATGGTATGAGGCAAGAGTTCATAACCTTGGTCTTCAGATGAGTTGGCATGCTACTCTTAAATATTTCTTTTAAGCTCCAGTACTTGTTCCATGTTAGCTGTGCCCTGCGTTCGACCTCTTGGTAGTTGCTTTGGCTGTCGAAGCTAATTTGTTTACCTAGGTATATGTATTTTTCGGTATGTTGAAGAGGCTCGCCGTCGACACATATTTGTACCTTGGTGCTGTTGGTCATTAACATGGTTTTAGAGAGGTTCATTTCTAAGCCAGCCAACTTACTGGCTTTGTTTAATGACTCTACCATGTACTGTAGTTCCGCTCCTTTCTCTGATATCAGCACCAGATCGTCGGCGAAGCGTAGGTGATTTAAGTATTCGTTATTTACTTTTATGCCGCGTTCTTTCCAGTCGAGCTTACTTATAATTGATTCTAATGTGGCTATAAATAATATAGGTGATAATGGGTCCCCTTGTCTTACGCCTCTTGTAACAGGGAACCAAGTACCGGCTGTTTCTAGTTTAACTCTGCTTTTACTGTTGTTATATATGCTTTTAATTACTCGTATGTATTCTTTTTCTACTTTCTGTGTTATTAGAGTTTCCCAAATAAAGTTATGTGACACTGAGTCGAATGCTTTTTTATAATCTATAAATGCCAAGTACAGCGGTCTTCTTTTCTCCTGGTATTTCTCAATAAGGAGCTCGAGTGTGTGAATATGATCGATTGTAGAGAAGCCTTTTCTAAATCCTGCTTGCTCATTGGGTTGTCTCTTATCTAATGTTGAGCTAATTTTTTTGGTGAGGATTGTTGAAAATAGCTTATAAGTGCTCGGTAGTAGGCTAATTGGTCTGTAGTTACCTACATCTTTTGGATCTCCTTTTTTGTATAGCAAAATGATGTTAGATTCAGACCATTGAGCGGGCGTCTCTCCAGATTCGAGGATGAAGTTAAATAGATTGGTAAAGGGTACGGCTAGTATAGGGGCAGCTATTTTTAGAGTTTCGTTTGTTATGTTATCCGAGCCCGGGCTTTTGTCTGGTTTTAGTTTAATTAATGCCTCTATGACATCGTTTTCTTCTATTTGGGGTCTATCTAATTCGTTGCCTTCATTGGTATCTTGGTCTTCCTGATTGGTGTCTTTAGGGTCCTTTGTGATGTATAATTTCTTGTAAAACTCGGTTGCGATGCTGATGACGTCACTGCGATTGTTTTTTGTTATTTCGCCTCGTTTTAGCCCTTCGATCCAAGTTTTGTTTGGTTTCAGCTCTTTGTATGCCTTTTTTGTGCTACCAGTTTGGCTCAGGTGTTTTTCAATAGTTTTGTATCTATAGTTAGTGTAGTCTTTCTTTATATATTTGCTGACAAGCTTATAGAGGGCCGAAATTTCGTTTCTCGTTGCTCTAGTTTTATTATCACTTTTTTGCAGTTCTTGTCTTCTTTTTAAAAGTGTTAGTGTGCGTTCTGACAATATTTTATGGTTTTTCTTAGAGTTTTGTACTTTTCGGGCGTTTTGCAAGCTTACGGTGATGAGTTTGATTAACTTATCGTAATATTTTTGAACTGAAGTAATATCTTGTGCGCACATTTGATCTTTCGATATGTAGGAGTTTAGGTTTTCTTTGAACTTCGAAATTTCTTCTTCGCTTTTTGCTGTGGTATTTTGACAATTACTATATTTTGTTCTGTTTTTCTTTAGTTGAGTGTCATATATTATTGTAGCTCTTACTGGTCTATGATCTGAAGGGTAGTTTATGTTCAGTACTTCTATATTTTGAAATAAGAGAGGACGGTTGGACAGTACAAAATCGATTTCGTTTTTATAGGTCCCATCCGGTGATCGCCAGGTCCATTTGTTTTTTGTTTTTTTTTTGAAAAAAGTATTCATAATTGATAGGTTGTTTTCTCTGGCAAAATCGATTAATCTTTGTCCTCTCTCGTTTCTGATTCCATATCCGTGTTCTTTCATGATCAGATGTTCATCTTTGTTTGGTATTCCAATTTTCGCATTCAAGTCACCCATCAGTATATAGACTTTGTGTGACAGTTCCAAAGCCTTCTTTAGTGTCATATAAAAGCTATCTATTTCAGCGTCGTTTGCTGTTGAAGTGGGGGCATAGACTTGTATGATGGATAAGCTAGAACTTTCGAATTTCAGGTTTAAAATGGCTACTCTTTCTGAAAGGCCAAGGTAACTTTCTATATTATTTTTGAGACTGGTTTTTATTATAAAACCTATGCCATATCTTCCAGGTGTGTGGCCTGTATGGCACAAAATGAAGTTTTCATGTTCTTCGATTTTGTTTCCAGTGCGTCTCGTTTCAGCTAACCCCACCACATCGAATTTAATTTCCTTGAGAGCCTCGTCCAGCTCCATCAAGCGTTCGTATGTTGACAGTGTTTGGACGTTATATGTCAGTATGTGTAACTTTTTATGTGGGTTCTTTACGTCCCTTGGAGGGTTTTGGTCATGATCTTCCACGGTGACCAGCCGGCTTGGAAGATGGGTTTCGTGTTCTGATAGAGGTTTTTGTATGTTGGTGTTGCGAGAGGGGGGCGGTGGTTGCTACATATTATCGCTTTTGTTGTCCTGTGGATCCGCTGAGTTATTTGGGTTCTTGTTTATTAGGTAATTCAACATGCCTGGTTTTGTAATTCCATCCGATAAGCTTGGAGTTCTTCTTACTGGTGTCTGGGTTTTATTTTTCTTGCTACGCTGTGTATTAGTTCCTTTTGTATTAGTTTCGGCACCATTCGTGGTGTTGATTTCCGGGGATGTTGAAAGCATTCTTTTGTTGTTGCTAGTTGTTTTGTTTTTCTCGCGTACGATTACAAGCTTGTCGTATTTTATTTTTACAAGGTTTCCTTTCTCCTTCTCGAGTCTCGCTTGCTCTTGAAGTTCTTTTCTCTTTTCCAGGATATGTTGTGGGTAATCTTCCGTAATATAGTATCCGGTATCTTTTAGTGCGATTCTCTGTTTGAACAAATTAATTTTTGTGCCAAGTGTAGAAAAAGTAACTATTATTGGGCGAGCTCTTTCCCCTTTCTTGCCTACTCTTCTGACTTCTTGGATATCCCTGCGATCTAGTTCTTGAGAGAAGCGTTCTTTAATAAAATTGAGCATGATGCTTTCTAAGTTTGAGTATGACGTTTCAGTTTCTTTCAATCCGAAGAATACAACGTTGTTTTTCCTTGCCTGTTTTTCTAAGAAATACAATCGCTTTTCTTGATTTTCGAACTTTTCCTTGAGGTTCTCGTATTTTTCATCAAATAATTTGAACTTATCTTCCAAAATGCAGTTTATGTTTTGTGTAACTTGTTCAGTCACCTTTTCTGCACTTTTTTCTATTGCGATTTTTTGTTCATCTAGATCCCTTCGAATTTTTCGGAGCTCGTGCATAATTTCATCCATTTTTATCTTAGAGTCTTCGATCTTAGTGATTGTTATGATACTGGTGGAGCCCTCTTGTGTTAACAATCCGACTTACTGAGTAAGATAAAAAGCTAGTTGCCGGCTGGATCAAAGATGGATCGGGATTTTTGCTGTGATACAAATATTTTTCCACAGATGTCGCTAGTGTCTTTGTATAACTGTGTAATTAATTATTGCTCACTATCTTTTTTGTAAAGACTTGCCGTGGATGTCACTATTCGTGCGGAGCCGAAGTAAGCGTTAGCGCTGCAGCGCCTTCTCTCCACTCTCCTTGAATGTATAATATGTGCAGGTGTAGTGACCCTTTGTGATTCTCTTTAGCACAAGCGTGATGAAATGTATCGAAAATTTATTTTTACGCCCTCTATCCTCGCTATCGGGAATTTCTTGTGCGGGTTGATTCAGAAGTAAGGTCGATAATCCAAAGTGAAGGTAGTACAGGTACTCCCCGATAGATGGCGTTAGTACATTGGAGTTTCCGAGCAATTAGCTAGTACGGCTACTGCCCGGTGGGTGGCGTTGATACAAAGTAGCTTCCGAGCAATTAGCTAGTACGGCTACTGCCCGGTGGGTGGCGTTGATACAAAGTAGCTTCCGAGCCTTTGACGGTTTGGATTTTGGATGATTCACTTTTTTTTAGGTTATGTTTAGGTCTATAACACTAAAATGTCAGTCGTACAGAGCTTCCGAAGCAAACGTTAATATATCGCACTGCCACTGTTACTCCGTTGATGTATTAAGTCGCACAAATCCTCCGCGGTTTGTCCATACAGCCAAAAAGTCATTGCACAACGTAAATGGTATTAACACTGTTTTTGCACTGTTTAGTTAGTTTACTGTTTTTGGTTTCACTTTGGCCGTACGCCTAGGACACTTATACACGTTTTTAACGATTTTATTCAATATAACTTCTTGATTTTACAATTAATTTAGCACTACAAATACGGAGCCGATGTTGACAGTGGCACAGCAGCGCCCTCTCTCACAGTGCGACATAAAAGAGTAGAAATTAAATATTTGGGAACTAAAATGTTTCATTTTCTGGTAACATCTAAAATGAGTACTTGAGCTGTCAATTCTTTTCAATCGGTTTCGTTTTTGACGTGACAACGTCTTATAAATTGGTTTGCCGGGTGACACTTCAAGAAACTGCGTTACGCTCCCGCTCACGTTATGCGCTCACAATGAGAGCGAGTGAGAGCCCGCCTAAGAGCGAGAGAGACAGACATAAAAAGTTTATTTTACCACTCAAAGTCGTTGTCACGTAAAACTTTCGCCCGTATACCGACTTTACAGGCAACCAATTTTTTAATAGAATTTTGGTTTTTGTGTGTTATTTCTGAGTGTGGACAGGAAAACGGCGACATATCATGAATAAGGTAATTCGTGGAGGTGCCCGTGAAATAATTTATCAAGTTTTCATACGGTGTTTGACCGAATTACACAAGCTGGGAAGCTACTATCCTACTTCGAAGATGATTGCCATCGTACAGCAGATTTGACTTGTAAGTAACTATTGAAAGTTGCAGTAAACGTTAATTACAAACGATTAATACATTCAGGGAACAAAATTTTCGGTCTTAATAGTATTTACAAATTAGTTGTCTACGATTTTTGAGGTTATGCTAAGATAAACAAATACCGTTGTGGTTATAGCGCGACTTAACAACATTGATAGCAAGGCAACAACATTTAATGTAATTAATTGCGTATTACCAAATACGTTTTTTGCTATACCATATTTGTTGAAGCAACAGACTAATGAATAGAAACAATTTTAAAATATTTTCACGTTATGAACATATCGTCGTATCCTACGAATAGGGGCGTAACTGCATAATAGCTACTTTTCAGGAGACACTTTTTTGTGTTTAATTAAGTTAAATGTGACAAAATATGTATTGGTGGTTTAATATAATGTGTATTGGTATTTTATGGTTTGGTTAGCATTATTTTCAATAAATTATCTTTATAGTTTATACGCATTTTGTCCCTTAAATCCTAGAAGACGTAGAATATAGACACAAAAGTAATTAGGGCTTCGTCTCTACTATACATACGCAATTTAGTCATTCCATAGAAAACGGCCACAATCACCATGAGGGTTTTTTTCTATGTACCCTATATTGGAAATGAATAAGTAATTAAAATGACTTAAAAGTTTTTTATTTAAAAATTAGTTTACGCTCGCCGCAACTAACAATCTCCGCGTTCCGCCGGATACTAGCCGAGCGGCGCTAAGACGAACGCGCCGCGTCCCCGCACCCCCACTACTCGCGTAGAACGAAGGCGCGACGGCGGTTGTGGCTTTTTTCTTCGTTGAAAACGTAGTGCTTAAAATTGTGGCTTTTTAGAAAACCTAATTATTTGATAACCTGTGCGGTTTTTAATTGTTTTGTTAAACTGGTTATCTGTGGTATGACGAGCAGAATTGAATTATGCAATAAAAAAAGAAAGCCCTTATGTTCGTTAGGGCACTATTCGTAGGATACGACGATATTTGCGCGGGACTTTTTTCGTCGGACTGTCAGCAGTTATATTATTTACTAGCGGACGTCACGCGGTTTCACCCGCATAGTTCCCGTTCCCGTGGAAGTACGGGGATAAAATATAGCCTATGTCACTCAGGGTGAACGTAGCTTTCGAATGGTGAAAGAATTTTTGAAATCGGTTCATTAGTTCCGGAGATTACCCCCTACATACAAACTTACAAACATACAAACTTACAAACAAATGTTACCTCTTTATAATATTATTAGTATTAGTATAGTATAGATATAGATTATTTATGAAGATATAGCACTAATTTAAAGTTGTATCTATAAGCTTATGTTACTAACATGCTGTGTTTGTTTTAGGCAATGATATTATATAGTAAAAAGAGGTAGATATCGCACTAGCACGCACAAATTGTTGAGGACAAAGTGACACAATTGTTGCACTTTGATAGCTAGCTATCTCTTTCTATCTTATACGTTCCGTATTATCTATCGCTGTCGTAGTTTTAAATTACTCGCAACGATATCTGAACGCCATTCAGTATGAACATGGCGTATCTTCTTTATAATATCATTGGTTTGAGGTGTTTCTGTGCGCACAGTGCGCAGAATTGTGCAAAACGGCGGGAAATTCTCGACTCCAGCTATACACAGAAAGGGTCGTCCCTCATAATATATTGTTACGAGCTGGGTACGGGATAAATTAATTACTACCGATGAAACAACTGAATAACTGTAATAATCACAAAACACTTAAGGCGCTACCGAGCAAACGATACGTAATTCCAAAATAATTGCATTCGCTTGATCCCTTACTGCATCGTTATTACTTATCCTTCAGTTATGCAATTAAGAGCGGGCCTAACGCCAGGATAAATTCTGATTTCCCCCGCGCGTCTCGCTACACCCGCATTAGTGCCGATAACAAACACGGGCGGCCGCGGCGCCACGACGCGCGAAGCGTGAGACCAAGCTTGCGTAGTCTAGCGGGTAGGGCGTAGTATATGCAAGCAACACAGTTAAATAAAGCCACTTTTTTTTCTTATTTTTTTTTGTATTCATTTTTTTAACACCTTCTATACAATACATTCCTATGTTGTTTGTATGTCGTGAAATAAAAGTTTCAACTTTTGAGTACTCCATTTCATCTTAATTTTTTTCTCCATTTCGTTTTATCATCACGACTGTTATTTTGACGACCCGATTGGCGCAGCGGTAGTGAAGCTGCCTTACGTTCTTAGGGTCCCGGGTTCGAATCCCGGTCGGAGCAAATGTTTGAGTGATGAGCATGGACATTTGTTTCCGAGTCATGGATGTTTATATGTATGTATAATATGTATGTATTTACAAACAAAAAGTATCTATGTAGTATATCAACTATCTGGTGTCCACGACACAAGCCTCGTTGCTTAGTGTGGCACTAGATGGCGCTGTGTGTAATGTCCAGCAATATTTATTTATTTATTTATACTTGAAGGTGGTCTTATTTTGTTTTTTTGGCCCATGAGTGCCATACGCTCGACAACATAAACAAACACATATTAATGTCTACAATTTTTGCACAAAAACCAACTAAAAAGAAAATGTTATATTATAAATACATTAAAAACGACAACAAAAAGTAAAATGATGAAATAATAAAATAAATAACATTCGATTTTTTAATAACTTATAAAATTTATAAATACTGTGACCTTTAATAAGAGCAAAAAGGCATTCATAAACACCAAACATGACAAAATCGAGAAATGTATAAAATTGATAACCATAATAAAATTGAGGACATACCGTACAATAAGAATCAATAATAAAAGTAAAAATAATAGAATGTAAGTATAAAACTTATGACATTGGTAAAATTGAATAGGTAACGAATAAAAATTGATGATATTAAAAAAAATAAAGATAATATATTGATAACTATGCTAATATTTAAAAATGCATAAGATTGTATTAATGATACCTATACATGATATATACCTAATTGATAAAAACATTGATGAAAATTGTTTTAAATTGATACATCAAGACAATAACAAAAATTATAGAATGTGTAAAATTAATAACATTGGTAGAATAAATATTTATAAAATACTGTGCCCGTTAATAAAAAGAACAAAAAGGCAATAATAATAAAAAGCACAAAAGATAAAATCGAAAATTTTATAAAATTGATAACAAAAATAAATTTGATGACATACACTAAGAATCAGAAACAAAAAGTAAAAATGGAGGAATGTGCAAAATTTATGAGCTCAAAATGAAAATCCCAGGCGGCCAGAACATTTTTGGTTTTCGATCATGGGTGTCGTTTTCATAGTTTTTGGGGTCGCTGAATACAAAAATGAGGTCAATTTTGACCTCATTTTCGTATTCAGCGACCCCAAAAGGCAAGATGGTGCCGGGAAAAAAATGTGGTTTTTCCATCATGGGTGTCATTTTTATGGTTAACGTGGTCACCGATAACGAAAATGAGATCAAAATGAAAATCCAAGATGGCGCCCAAAAAAATTTATTTTTGCGTCAACCCCGAAAACCATGAAAACGACACCCATGACGGAAAATCAATAATTTTCCTGGGCTCCATCTTGAATTGTCATTTTGACCCCATTTTTGTAATCAGCGTCCTCGAAAACCATGAAAACGACACCGATGACGGAAAAACCAAAAATTTTCCTCGGCGCCATCTTGGATTTACATTTTGACCTCATTTTCGTAATCAGTTTCCTCGAAAACCATAAAAATGACACCCATGACGTAAAATCAAAAATTTATGCCGGTGCCATCTTGGATTTTCATTTTGACTTCATTTTCGTTATCAGTGACCCTAAAAACCATAAAAACGACACCGATGACAGAAAAACCAAAAATTTTCTTTGGCACCATCTTGAATTTTCATTTTGACCTCATTTTCGTTATCAGCAGTGATAGGAATAGGTAGTGCTTATTAGCCTAAACTTCGAAGAACAGAGACAAGAATCGGAGACTTCCTTAGACCACAGAATAGATAATAGTACTTGCTTAGACTGTATTCTTTTCCGGGACATCACGTAAGTACCTACATCAAAAAATAATGTTATTTGGAATAAGTAATTGGTCTATGTTTACCTAAAGTTTGCGACTAGACATAACTTATCACAGTCGTTACAACCATCAAAATTTCTGAAAGTTTTCTTTTTTTAAAAACATTTTGGAAACGACTTCTTCATCATAAAACTATGAAACGCTATCTTTGTCAAGGAGCCGTACACGTTTTGAAGTAAATATCTACTTTCTAGCTCACTCTCGGCCACGTTTGTTGAAATTTCTAAAGTTCAAGTGATTTATTATTTCAAAAACAAAAGGTATTTGGATTTTATCTTACTAAAATATATTTCTGAAGTATATTTCAAAATTCTAAAATAATAGCTGGGTTACATTTGTTAAAGAATGATTCTATTTGATGGGCAAGTGGACTGTATCTAATGGGAAAGGTAGAAGGGACTCACCGAAGCTCGCTGAGGAGGGCCGGCTGCCTCCGAATACCTGATGATTTTATGCTGTGGGGCGCCCCAATTCTTGTTTCTTGATGATTTGGATGAGTATAGGTTGATGGCACACACGATTTGTCTTTGATAACACTTGATTTCAGTGTTTCACGATAATTTTGCGGAGACGTTAAGTTTTGTGGTGAGTTAAGGCGGGGAACTCGGGGAACTGGTTGATGCATGTCAAAAACGTAGGGTGGCGCTGTATGCGCAGGAAATGGTAGGATTGGAAAAGGCGGGAATTCAAATTATGTTTTATGGTGCTTTAACATTATCTTCCCCCCCGCTGGCGAATCGATGAGACTGAGAAGTCTGAAAATGAATATTTGTTCACAACAACCATTGCTTTGATATATGATAGGATAAATATGATAATGCTGATGAATATATAAAACAGAATAGGTAATTGAAATGTTTTGATCACAATATGAATGTATGAAAAAATAAGACATGACTAGTCAGTCATATCTGGTAATGGGCACAACTTCACAAGTGGCCTTTTGAGCACACCTTGTGCAGTCCTGACCGTAGCAGAACGAGAAACGCCATCGCGTCCTGGGTGTAATTCGACGATTCTACCTAAACTCCATCGTAGTGGGTGAGTAGTCTCGTCTCTGATAATAACGAGCTGGTTGATTTTTGCTGGAGGTGAATCCACAGTCCATTTCAATCGCTGTGACAAATTTGTGAGGTATTCACTATGCCATCTAGTCCAGAAATCCTGGTGCATTTTCTGTAATAGATGCCAACGTGTTAGCCTATTCATTTTTGTGTTGGAATAGTCTGGTGAAGGCACTGATGTTAGGGGTGCTAATGTTAAAAAGTGCCCTGGTGTTAGCGCTGTTAGATCTGATGGATCTGAACTCAATGCTGATATTGGTCGCGAATTTAAAACTGATTCGACCTGTGTCAAGAGTGTGTTTAACTCCTCATATGTTAGGATTTGATCACCTATCACACGATAAAGGTGAGTTTTTACCGACTTCACCCCAGCTTCCCAAAGGCCACCCATGTGTGGTGATCCTGGGACATTAAATTTGAAGTCAATGCGCTCCGATTCACAAGCTGAGCGCATGATTTCTGATAATTGTGACTGCGCACCTTTGAAATTTGTTCCACAATCGCTATGGATGATGTTGCAACGACCGCGTCTAGCAATGAATCTGCGTAGAGCAGCCAAAAAGCAAGAGGATGATAAATCGCTGGCAAGCTCCAGATGAAGAGCTCTTGTTGAAAAACAAACAAAAAGACAAAGGTATGCCTTTGTTGAACGCACACCTCTATAACGTTGAAACGTAATGTTGAAGGGTCCTGCATAATCACAACCCACAACCTGAAATGGTTTCATTTGATTAACGCGAGAATGTGGTAAATCTGCCATTACTGGCTGAAAATTTCGTGGCTTCATACGGAAACAACGATAGCATTTTGAAATGATGTTATTAATGGCTCGCCTTGGCGACAAAATCCAAAAATTTTGAAGTAACAGATACTGCATTGTTTGCAGACCAGGATGTAGATTTTCGTTATGTGTGCACTGGATGATAAGTTGCGTCAAACGATGCTTGCGAGGAAGCAGAGCTGGATGTTTTGTTTCATAATCAAGGTTTGACTGAGAGAGCCTACCCCCCACACGCAACACTTGATTTGAATCTAAAAATGGACTAAGTTTTCTGAATGATTTTGATAATACATGATTTGATCTCAAATGTTTGATTTCTTCACTAAATTCGGACTGTTGGGTGTGTTTCACAAGTACCATGAGACTATGATGAAGTTCTTGTTCTGTTAAATGACCTGTACGCTTGTTCTTGCGCAGGGCGTTGATAAAACGATTGCAATATGTTAAAATACATTGAATCTTCCTCAATGATGAAAATCTTGTTAATAAATGATCGATTGGATTAGTTTCTACTGCGTTTGACACGTTCAAAACGCAGGCACGTTGCTCACAATTCACCTCTGGATGTTGCGTCATGTTTGAATGTTGGGGCACTTTAGGCCATTGATCTTGATTTGAGGATAGCCAATGGGGGCCAGTCCACCACAGGTCATGATTGATAAGCTCGTCGGGTGATAACCCACGACTTGCGGCATCCGCAGGGTTTTGCTTTCCTGGGACATGATTCCAAATTGCTTCTGGTAATTTACGCTGAATATTGGATATGCGATTGCCAACAAAAGCCTTAAAATTTGATGAATTTGACTGGATCCATGACAAAACTATCATAGAATCAGTCCACGCATGCACACTCTCTATGGGGAGAAGTTTACTGTATATGTTGATAATGTGTCTCATTAGGTCTGCCAGCAAAGAACTGCCACACAACTCAAGCCTTGGTAAAGTTCTGCGTTTTGTTGGGGAGACACGAGACCTCGCACTAACCAGGATGACCTGGTGTTGATGATATTGATTGGTAGCACGGAGATACACAGCAGCTGCATAACCGGCTTCACTTGCGTCTGAAAATCCATGCACCTGATAAGTCACAGCGTCGTCGGATGTGATGCGGCGTGGTATCTTAAGCTGGGCTAGGTGAGGCAACTGCTGAACGTACTTTGTCCAAATTTGATTGATGTCGTCGGGAACGGGTTGATCCCATGATGAACCGAGCAACCACAAACGTTGAATTAAATGCTTTGCTAAAAATGTTAATGGTGTTAAAAGACCAATGGGGTCATAAATACGTGCCAGCTCTGAAAGCATGGTACGTTTGGTACACTCACGATTTATTTGATTCACTTGGTAGTTGAATATGTCCTCCTGGGAATTCCAGGCTAAACCGAGAACCTTCACAAAATTACCATCACTATCGAATGTTTGATTTACATTTGGCACTGCTTTATGTTCTTCTGGTATGGTTTGTAATACAGCCGCATGATTGCTGGACCACTTTCTCAGCTCAAAACCTCCAGCCGCCATGATGTTAATCAGCTGCTGCTGAAGAGCGACCGCCTCTTCGATGCTCCGACACCCTGTAACGGCATCGTCGACATAGATGTCTTCTAACAACACCTGAGCTGCAGCTGGAAACGAGCTGCCTTCGTCGCGGGCCAGTTGTTGTAACACACGAATTGCTAAAAATGGTGCTGATGATACACCGAAAGTTACACGATTGAGACGGTATTCCTGTATTGGCTCACTAGGGGAACACCTGAACAGGATTCTCTGAAAATCCAGATGTTCTGCTGCTATACGGATTTGCCGGTACATTTGCCGGATATCCGTACAAAACACAATGGCATGAAGCCTGAAACGCAAAAGAATGTTGGTGATGTCAGTCTGAAGTTTAGCGCCTATAAGAAGAGTGTCATTTAAGGATACACCTCTTTTATCCTTCATCGATGCATCGTAGACCACACGAAGGCTACGATCTGATTTTGATACGGCATGATGCGCCAAGTAAAATGCTGTAGGAGATTGACACTTAACTGCAGGGACCTTCTCCATCTGACCACTTGATAGGTACTCCATAACATGTTGATTGTATTGTTCATGAAAAGCTGGCTTTGCCATGAGGCGTTTTTCCAGCTGCACAAAGCGCCGATGAGCAATTGTGTAAGCACCCTCAAAGGCGACTGATGATTGATCACGGAATGGTAACTGGACAATGTATCGTCCCTCACTGTCACGCTTATGTGTTGATAGGAATATTTCCTCACAATGTATGTCAGCCACCGAGTGAGATTGTTTGTTGTCTTCACACGGAATGCTGTCCAACTCCCACAACTTCTGAACGGCAATATCCAGATTGGCGTCCATTGACACATGATTGATTGATAGAGGAATTGATGATGATGACTTTGATAAAGTTTTTCCCATGAGAATGAATCCAAATATGGTATTGATGGCAGTTGCTGCATGTGGACCACCATCAATTTTCCCTGGTAAAAGAATTTGAGGGAATATCTCTCCACCAATGAGGATATCCACAGGACCAAAAGAATGATATTTTTCATCAGCCAATTTGATATTTGATAAATGTTGAAAATTGTTAATGTCCACTGGATGGGTGGGCATGTCACCACAAATTTTGTCCAAAGTCACCGCTTCTGCTGTAAAAGAGGGCTTTGGTTTCCCAACTGGTCGGATTTCTAAGAAGACCTTGCCCGTGGAAACTGCAGGAACGTTCCCTATACCTGACATAGGAGTTTGAGTTTTATACTGTGCCAACCCTAAACGACGGGCACATACCTTGGTGATGATGTGACTTTGACTACCGGGGTCCAATAAGATACGGACCTTCTGAAAGGAGCCTCGACCGTCCTTGACCTCCACCTCAGCAGTGGCAAGCATCACAAAATGAGTATTTGATGTTGATCCTGCAGTTGTGTTTGATAATGATGTAACGGGTGTGATCACATTTTCCTTGGAATCAGAAGTTGATGCTGGACCTTTCCCTGTATGAGAAACGCCTGGTTGTTTATGTTGAGAGTTGACAGAACTACTTGTCTCTGTCTTTTTTGTAAAGTGTAGAAGGCTGTTGTGCTTTTGTCCACATGATTTGCATGTATGCAATGAATTACAATTGGCTGTGATATGGTTTGACCGTAAACAGTTGAAACACAATTTGTTTTGTCTCACAAGTTGAGACCTCTCATAAGGAGATTCTGATAAAAACTTTGAACATAAGTAGAGAGGGTGATCCTCTTTACACACTACACATGATTGAGAAGGCGCTTGGGCCAAAAGCATTGTAGGCTTTGATTGGTTGTTTGAAACCACACGCTTGTTATTTTGCTGTTGCACAGCTGATGATGATGATTGATTGTTCACATTTAATGTTGAGCGTTCAAGGGCATTACACCTATCTACCAAGAATGTGGATAATTCCTTGAAGCTTGGAAAATCACTACTGGTATTGGCCAGCTCAAAAGCTTCCCGAGATGCCTTATCTAATTTTGTAAGCAACGAGTGAAATAACACAAAATCCCACTGTTTTGTTGGTAGCCCTAATGATGCGAGCATTGATAAGTTCTCATTATAAAGGTCTAACATTGTACGCAAGCTTTGAGCAGAACCGGAGTGCATTGCCTTCAAATTGTTGATCTGTTCCCAACACATGAACGCCAAATACCTCCTGTTGTTATAACGATTCACTAATGCTTTATATGCACTGATGTAGTTACCCTCACACACAGGAAACGCACGAATGATACTGATTGGATCCCCAGATAAGGATGTGATCAAGTATTGAAATTTTTCTACATTTGATAAGTCACTTCTGTTATGCACTAATGTGTTGAAAAGGTCAATGAACCCTGGAAAATCTTTGAATTGCCCTGTGAATAATGGTAGCTTCATAGGTGGTAACTTAGCTGTTTTATTTTTTGACTCACTGGACGAAGAAGAAGTCTCCACCTTTGCTGACAAGTATTTACGCTTGGCCTCTAATGTTTCAAAGAACATATCATCGGCCTGTTCTTGGAACTTAAATTGAGCTTGTTGCACTTCTTTTTCGTCCATACCTGCCTTTTTGTACTCACACATTAATTGAATGTGGGCTTCGTTAAAGGTTTCGAGTATTTGATCTACGCGCGAACACCAAGTTTCTAACCTATTTATTTGATTTGGGTCTGTTTTGCAATTTCGTGCGCAAATTACCGCATCACGAAGGCGCTTAAGCGCCATGTTACGCTTAGATTCATAATGTGCGATCAATGCCTCACTCATTTTGATAATTAATTATACACTTTGTTGAAAGTTTGATACGATTGTGGATTGTTCGATTGGTAAACAAAATCACGAAGTGATTGTATTTGAACTGATTTGAACGAATGAGTGAACACTACACACGGAAAACCACTGACGTATAAATCATATGGACTTGAAATGTTTGACTATAGAAAATACAGTTATACAAATATGAGGCATATCGACACCGAAATCATAAAAATACTGTTATCTCTTTTTAACTTTTAGAATTTTGCATAAGTGAAAAAGGATAACAGTGTTTTTGACAGTTACTATAATAGCAAACCTTCATTCCTAGCGTCTTTGAAATACCTATTTGCGGCCAGGCCGCCATTTTATTTTCCCGCTGTTTGGCTATTGCTATCTTTTTCTCTCTAATAAAACGGGAAAGAGACGGACGTAAATTAGAGCTGTCACATTTAATTGAACTAATATTGTCGATGTCGACTAAAAACACGATGAAGCGCAAGGCATAAACACATACACTGCCCTTTTAGTAAAAAATGTCGATTCTCTAATTTTAGATTAGTTACTGAACCAGAGAATCGGCAGCAATATCATCCAAACTAAACATGCAAAATGTTAGCTTAATCAAAAACCGGGAAGTCGGTGAAAAATAACTTTTAAGATTTGCTTACATAGTTATTTTGTTAGTTCTAAACAAGTGAAGCTAAGAAAAGTGTGATAAAAATACTTACCCGTTGATATTGGACCGTGACAACGTGAAAACATTCTCACAATCTTTTATCTAACATCGATTGTAGAGAAATATCGATATGGGCTACCCTATTAGCCGCCATTTTATTTTCCCTCTTTAATGTAGGTATGTCCACGTTTTTCTTGTAGGTATGCCAAGTCCATAGGATTTATACGTCAGTGCGGAAAACACACTTGATTGTCAGTGTCACTGTCTGAAGTTACACTCACGTCACTATGATGTCACTTGTCTAAACTGTCAACCACAACAGTTCTGAAACAAGCTTCACAAACACAAAATAATCTATGGTTCGATAAAATGATATGAGAAATGATATTATGTTGGCAATAATTTTGTCTATGGTACCAACCTACCAACCCAACAAACCCAAATGATATGAGAAAATGTAGGTACAATACCTAACTGATATGTGGTTTTGAATAAAACAATGATACACAATGAAATCCTAGTGTTATATGTTGCACCAAGGATTCCAACACAAAAATGATAATTTTAGGCGCTGTATGTTACACCTAAAACACACGATTAAAATGAAAATGACGGTGACAGACTATGTTTGCTGCCGTACTCCGTCCACAAAATGTATGTGATAACACGAATGAGAAACGATGACGAAACAACTCACTCCCGACTGCGAATAAGCGAGCGTTTGGTGGGTACGTTGCTATGATGACTACCTACCACAATATGAATAAGAACACAAAACACTGGCACGATTTGATATATTTTGTGATATGTTTTTGTATGATAATAATATGTTTGTTTGATCGAATGAGTTCCCGCGATGATGAATGATAACTTCGAAATATGATAAAATACACTTGTTATGTTGTAGAACAATTGGCACCCGTAAATAAAACAAAAGTTATGTTCAAAAGTGAGGTTAAATGATCAAAATATGTTATGATTATGTTAAATAAACTAAGAATGTTTTATTGCAATTTGGTTTTTGCGAACAAATATGGCTGACCCCACAATTTTCACAATAGAAAAAATAGGATTACTGATACTATTTCAGCAATCCGGCTAGCAAGGACCATGAAAAATGTTAAAGAATGATTCTATTTGATGGGCAAGTGGACTGTATCTAATGGGAAAGGTAGAAGGGACTCACCGAAGCTCGCTGAGGAGGGCCGGCTGCCTCCGAATACCTGATGATTTTATGCTGTGGGGCGCCCCAATTCTTGTTTCTTGATGATTTGGATGAGTATAGGTTGATGGCACACACGATTTGTCTTTGATAACACTTGATTTCAGTGTTTCACGATAATTTTGCGGAGACGTTAAGTTTTGTGGTGAGTTAAGGCGGGGAACTCGGGGAACTGGTTGATGCATGTCAAAAACGTAGGGTGGCGCTGTATGCGCAGGAAATGGTAGGATTGGAAAAGGCGGGAATTCAAATTATGTTTTATGGTGCTTTAACAACATTGTTTAGTAACACACTTAAACTTTAAAAACATCATTTAATGTTTATTGCAACGAAAGTACAATGGGCGGACTTTTATGGCTGCGCATTTAGTTATCTACTCTTAGAATTTACAAAAAAAAACTCGTCGTGGTCGCATAATAAAATATAGTCTAAGGAAGTCTCCGATTCTTTTCTCTGTTCTTCTTCGAAGTTTAGGCTAATAAGCACTACCTATTCCTATCACTGGTGATAACGAGGATAGTGATTGTTATAGTGATTTTTATGGTGATTGTGATGGTTATTGTGATGGTGATTGTGATGGTGATTGTGATAGTGAAGGTGATTGTGATGGTGATAGCGATGGTGATGGTGATTGTCATTATGATTGTGACAGTGATGGTGATAGTGATAATGATGAAGATGATTGTGATTACGATGTATACGATTGTGATAACGAGGATAGTGATTGTGATAGTGATTTTTATGGTGATTGTGATGTTGATTGTGATGGTGATTGTGATGATGATTGTGATGGTGATTGTGATGGTGATTGTGATGGTGATGGTGATTGTGATGGTGATTGTGATGGTGTTTGTGATGGTGATTGTGATGGTGATTGTGATGGTGATTGTGATGGTGATTGTGATGGTGATTGTGATGGTGATTGTGATGGTGATTGTGATGGTGATTGTGATTGTGATGGTGATGGTGATGGTGATTGTGATGGTGATTGTGATGGTGATGATGATTGTGATGGTGATTGTGATGGTGTTTGTGATGGTGATTGTGATGGTGATTGTGATGGTGATTGTGATGGTGATTGTGATGGTGATGGTGATTGTGATGGTGATGGTGATTGTGATGGTGATTGTGATGGTGATGGTGATTGTGTTGGTGATGGTGATGGTGATTGTGATGGTGATTGTGATGGTGATTGTGATGGTGATTGTGATGGTGATGTGATGGTCATAATGATGGTGATTGTGATGGTGATGGTGATTGTAATTGTGATTGTGATTATGATAGTGATGGTGATTGTGATAATGATTGTGATTGTGATAATAATAATAATTTGTGATGATTGTGAAATTTTGCATATAGATAGTGGGTGTGTAATGTATGATATAATAACAAATGCTCTAATTTCACTTGAAATAACGTTCATATAATATAATTTTCATATGCTATAAAATCATATAACCTAATTTCATATGACCTAATGTTTCATATGATATAATTTTCATTTAATATAAAACATTTAGTATAACATTCATTTTATATAATTTTCAATATGTATAATATTCTTTTTATATAACATTCATTTGACCTTTGATCTAATTTTCATGTTTAATGGTCACAGTTCAAACCTAACACAAATGGCACCTAACCAAATCTTAAAATATTCAATGCATGGTTGAGGGTGGGCTTGGTCGACGCAGCCCCGCTTCGCGGGGCTCCTACTTCTGGATGGTTTATAAAAAAATAACCACGAAGGGGATGGCGGGGTCTATTCGCTCACTTCGCTCGCTCACACGACCCCGCCATCCCCTTCTAACCTAACCTGTCCGAGTCGGGGTGCCCTAAAGTCCAGATTGCATCCAATTTCTACTGGTTACAATAGTTGAGGGTGACATTTTCTAAATTATATTAAAAGTTATTAGAGATTATGAATATTATAGTAAATGAATAATATACTACATGAATATTATGTCAAATGTGCATTATAGGAAATGTTTATTATATCATAAGAAATTAGATACAATGAAATTATATCAACAATTCATTATCTCAACTGATCGTTATATTAAACAAAAGTATATTAACCACATAACTGAAATTAGGTCAAGTGAACGTTAGATTTTTGTTATTATATCAACCGTTACACACCCGTTTATAACCTGGATTAACGTGATTAACTGGTAGGACACTGAAAAATAATAATTTTTCAGTGGGACAGTTACCGAACTTCACGCGGGCGAAGCCGCGGGCAACAGCTAGTATCATATAAGATACCTGATAAACAATGTGCACTATTACTCTGTTTGAAAACCCATAATTTGCGAAATCTGCTTCAGAATCATTATTGAGCAGAGGTTATTGATCTGCGAGTCATTCTTTGATCTCTCAAAATGGAGACCGAAGTCATATGGACTCTTGAGTTCGCATCTAAAAGCATTCACTGTGCTACTCATTAGGAAACAACTAATATTTGATATTACAACTTTAATTAGTAATTTACAACTATTATTTTGACAGCCAGGTTTCAAAGAAACTATAGGAAGGAAATTATTTCAATTGATTTTTTAACTCACATTGTTTGTTGTTGTAAGACATTCTGCTGACTTGTTGAAATAGTTTTCTTGAAGCACTTAGGTATTTTGTCTAAGCAAAATTACGAAAAATATAACGCAATTATTCAATCAACGTCAATCACACACAATCATAGAATCAATAAATAAAAATAGCGGTTATAGCGGGGTTACCAACTCTAAAAAATATTTACCTCTTAATCAAGCTAAGTCAAAAACCCCTAAAATTGCCACAAATACTTTAAAATCCCCCTTAATTTTATTATCGGTTTTAGGCAAAAAACAGCTTGATAACGCAGCAGTTCAATATGAAGTTCCCATTATTTATTTAATAGTACTGAACTTGCCATTGCAAGTTCAGTGGCTAATGGGCTGGTTAATGGGCTTCATCACAGAGTACTTTAGGCTTCATTAAGCCCATTGTTTTTTTTTTCATTATCTTTATAGATGAAGATAAAATACTTTTCCCGTCCGCTCCTTTAATTGTATTTTTCTGTAACGAGGAATTGCTCTAGATGTCATAACGTGTCGCTAGGGCAGCAAATAAATATGATTGGCTGGATTTGGTTACCCTATGATCTATACTTGTAAATAAAAAAGTCCCTAAAAATACCCCAAAAAATAGAACACCCCTAAAAAAATCCCACCCATGGACCTATAAAAAAAGGCGGATGGAACTTCATTAAGATGAAACAATTGAAGCACCAAAATGGCGCGATGGCGGCGGCGGCGGCGTAACTGTGTCGTGCGTATGTAAAGGGATGCCAGATGAAGGAAAGTTTTACCCATTTAAAACAATATTTCAACAAGATCTCCTTGGGTTTTATTACAAGTTTCTGTGACGGATATTGTTATAGAAAAGGTAAAATGAATAAAACACATTAAAAATAAAATAAAATACCAGTGAATTTTAATAGGTACTTGTGTTAATTAATTAAAATATAAATTAATATTTTTTTTTGTTAATTCATATTTTTGTTGACTTGTCTTTTGCTATCAACACATCTAGGAATCCCTTCTAATTTAGCTATGTGTTGAAAACGAATGTGTAGGTACTTTTCGGCTATGTATTTAATTAAAGCTAAGAAGAAGAAGGCGCCAAGAAGTCCGCCTTTAGTTGTGTACAATTCATTCTCCTCAAAATGTACTTACTGCAGATTACAATAGGTTTTGATAGATTCCAATTATTTTCATTCCTACACTCCCCTAATATTTTTATGAAATCATTTTTCCATGCATCATTTGCTGAAGGAAATCTCTAAAATTCAGGACAATACATAATAACGATACATAGTAACATAGAAATATAAATCTCCCACCATGGACCTAATCTCCCACATTTAAAATATTTTTTTTAAATTGAAGTAGTTGCAACACTGATTGATTTCGTGATTTTATTAAAATAAAAAGGACGTAAAATCGAGAAATAAGCTTATAAATGATATCCTTAACTATGAAAAGTGATCCCCTGGCTTTTATTAATTGAACTCCTATGGTTAAGACAACTTTTCACAAAACATGACGGCATCCTATAAGTTTTAGTAGTAAAATAAAACACGGCCGTCGTTCGCAGTACTTCGGAGCGTAATGGCCGACAGCAGACGTACTATGGTGTGAATGTGTGCGTGCTGGCTTGTCTATATTAGCGCGCTGACATACTATGGGTGCTAGAAGACGGCGCGTCCGCTTTTTTCCCATGATCTCATCCCGCTTATTTACCCTCTCAATTTGAGGGGAAAACCCCTATGTTGTTACCCTGAAACATAGAGCAAGCATCATAATTCATAATAGATGACCGGACTGGCCATACGGGCAAATCGGGCAAAAGCCCGATGGGCCGGTGTGGCCGATTGGTGTTCGACTTTCTTTTGCTATTATAAAAAAAACATCGCAATACATCTACCGCCCTATTCTGCCACTGGGATTCTCTGTGAAATTTATTTGAGGCAAGATGTTCAAATTTTCGAGCTCCCTTCGCTCTTGCTCCTACTTCCTCTTGGATTTTCTATTTTTTAGTTTGGTTTTATAAATAAAGCGTGTTTTTTTTTTAACTAATATTTATTTTCTACTTTTTAGTTTGGTTTATATCTCTAAGCGTGTCTTTTTTTCATTATTTTTACACTGTTATTTAAACTACAATTTATTAAGTCAGTAACTTATCTGGGAAGTGGGGAAATCGGGCGCCTGCTGCTTTCTTTAGATAAGGTAGCTGTTTCTCAGGTTCCCTCTCCGAAAGGTTTATCTTATTTAAAGTTGATGACTTTATCGACTGTAGATCATAGGCTACGCTAATTACTAAATGATGTTATTCCGCAAAATAAAAAAATGATTTTTCTGTCCTGATTATTTGTTTTGATGTATTTATTAAGAAGCTTTTTTGTAAATCACGGTTATCGTTATATCAATAATACCAGCTGTTGCCCGCGGCTTCGCCCGCGTGAGGTTTGGTTACTGTCCCACGGGATCATATTTATTCATATTAGAGAGATAAATAGTATCCTACATGTTAATCCAGGTAAAAACTATCAGTAGCGAAGGGTGAATTTTTGTAACAGCTGGTAAGCCTAGCCGGTCAAGTGCATTTTTTTTTAATGGTTGAAAAAACCATACATCGAACCATTTTTAGTTTTAGTCATGTTTGGGCGATCACGTCCTAATACATTGTTTTACTTTTGGCAATAGTAGACTCCAGTACAGTGGTTGTTCCGAAGGGAAGCCGGTAGGTTTCGAGTTGTATGAACCCCTCGCCACTGAAAACTATCTATGAGCCAAATTTCATAATCATCACAATCACCATCTTTATCACAATCGTCATCACTATCATAATCACTATCACTGTCACAATCACCATCACTATCACAATCACCATCACTATCAAAATCATCATCATCATCGTCATCATCATCATCATCATCATCATCATCATTATCATCATCATCATCATTACAGACATCATTATCACAATCATCATCATCGTTATCACAATCACCACCACCATCACAATCACCATCACTACCACAATTACCATCACTATCACCATCACTATCACCATTACCATAACAATCACTATCACAATCACTATCACCGTAACAATCACGATCGCCATCACAATCACCATCATCGTAATCACGATTATCATCATCACAATTATCATCATCATTATCATAATCATCATCATCGTTATCACAATCACCATCATTATCAGTATTACAATCGCAATCACTATCGCTATCACAATCACTATCACTATCACCATCACAATTACTATCACAATCACTATCACTATCACCATCACAATTACTATCACAATCACACTAATGTAATCACAATCATCATCATCGTTATCACAATCATCACAATAAATCAACAATAACCCTATAAAGAAGTCAAATCCGCCATCTTATCTAAATCATCTAAATCTTCTGGATCTCAAAATAAATGCCATATTCGTAATCAGCACCCCTGATAATCTCGGAATTGACACCCATAATGATTTTTAGACATTTCAACCCTATCGCACCCCAACAGGGGATGATGGTATTTCAGTTTTTCCCAACTATGTTGGGGTCGGCTTCCAGTTTTACCGGATGCAGCTGAATACCAGTATTTTACATGAAGCGACTGCCTATCAGACCTCCACAACCCAGTTAGTACCGGGTAATACGATACCCAAGGAAATCGGCACCATTAAATCTTAAAATCGTTGTTTTTGTAATACACCCGCCCGACCCGATACACCATACAAACAATAACCATGTTGATTTTCAGACATTGTCACCCCATTTCCCCCCATAAGGGGTTGAATTCTGAAAAAACCTGTCATCGGTCTTTTACGTGTGTGCAAAATTTGAATGAAATTTGGCCGTTTAAAGTGGGTCAAAATCGCGCCCTAAGAAGTCGGTTACAAACATACAAACAAACAAACATACAAGTGAAGCTAATATATATAAAAAAAAGCGGCGACTGCGGTGCGGCTGTCTGCGTTTACCTTAATTCTTTCTTTCTTTTCCTAGCAACATTGAAGTTTTCATAATCTGTGACCTTACTAACCGTTGCGTTCCGAAACTCAACTTCTAATCATTTTTGAATCTTGAAAAAGAGAAGGAATCACCTATTTGTCTGATCTAATCTAAATTATTGGTGTAGTGTTGTTAAAAAAATTGGTAGAAAAAGTTCATTTTTGCTATAAATTCTAAAACAATATCCTAAACCTACAAATTGCGTTATGTGGTAGGTTCGATGGTTAACTTTTTAGTTTTGGTGTGTTCCTTAGATAAAGATTAACTTGTTTTGGACGCAACTTAGCTGCAGTGTTGCCAACCGTACGATTTAAATCGTATTTATATGACCTTTTTGGCTCTTGTACGATGTACGATTGAGTAATCGAAATCGTACGCAATTATACGATCTTTTCAAATCATAAACTCATCATCCTATGAAGTAAAAATAGATGACAAATTAAATTAATTTTAGAATTGACAGTTTCAATTGCTAGCAATGTGTTATTGTTATTGATAAGCAACTGAAACTGACAAATTGTACATACATAATCCTGAAAGTTATGATTTCAATCAACTGAAATCGAGAATTGTTTGCATCATAGCTTACATAATTAAGGTAGAGTACAACTTTTATCCGTATACGAATTCGAGATTTTAAATCTGTTTCTATAGAAATGGCACCTAATCACGGTTTCATCTGAGATAGACTTATGTAACTTTTCACATAACCAAAAATATAAAAATTCAGTTATAAATCTTAATGCTAAATGTTGATTCAAAATTATAATTACATTCCGTTTTAAATTATTTACGTTGTTTTATTGAAATTTAATTACGTACTACCTTTTTTTTTTAAAAAAAAAAACTAAATGCATAAGATTTGCTTTACCCAATGTTAGAAGTAGTGATTGTGAAATAATATTGAATAAAGAGAAACTTGAATTCGTAGATAAAACGGTTTTCCTGGGGATTACGCTTGATTCAAGGCTACAATGGGGTTCTCATTTAACATCCCTTGCGGCGCGGCTAAGTTCAGCGGCATATGCTATTAGAAAAATTCGTCAATTTACTGATGTAGATACCGCTAGACTGGTCTATTTTAGTTACTTTCATAGTATAATGTCTTACGGCATTTTGCTATGGGGACGGGCTGCAGATATTGAGTCTATATTTATTCTGCAAAAAAGAGCCATCAGAGCCATATATAATCTTCGTAGGCGCGATTCTCTAAGGGAACTGTTTAAGGATATTGGCATCATGACGGTACATTGTCAGTACATCTACGAAAACATAATGTACGTCAGAAAAAATCTGCACCTTTTTGGTAAAAGAGGTGATAGACATAATTACAGTACTAGAAATAGGGACCAACTCGTTCAGCCAGGCTTCAGACTCGCTAAAGTAGACTCATCTTTCATGGGGTACTGTTTGAGATGCTATAATAAAATTCCACAAAGTATTCTTGAACTGAATGAGACGAAATTTAAAACATGTATCAAACGCACACTATGTAAGCAAGCTTATTACAAGTTGGGCGATTATATCGCTGATAAAAATGCGTGGCTCAATGCTGGTCCTGCTCCACATGGACAGGGGCGCATAAATTGATAGCATTACATAGAATTGTTGGAGCTGCTGAAGATTGTACAACTATCTTTGAATTGTATAGAATCAATCTCTAGTATTATATAATCGCATAGCCCATATTGTGTGAGTACTATGTACTAGAAAGCTATCATTCACTGAAATCCTACGTTTTTATTTTTATTTCTTGACTTGAATGTGCCCTGGCGGTTGAGAGTATGTCATGCTCACTCTAATGTCTCGCTGATGGTGGCGCGTGTGTTGGATCATTTAGTTCCCTTCGAAATGGTTGAGCTGAATGGTGCTGATCCATGCGTCATGTTCGTGAACGGGCGCTGTCAGTTGCGACTGGTCATCTCTTAGTTGCCATGGCTTATTTGAATGTTTATTTATTAATTGTATTTTTTGTTTTTACTATGGACACTTTTAACGTGCACATCTTGCTACATTGTTCTCACATAATATACCATCTTAACATGAATGATGTAACCAAGATTTTGTAACAACATTTTGATTTAAAAGAGTGTCCATGGAGTTTCTTGCCCGTTCTTCTCCATAGAGATCTACGCTAGGGAATGGGCAACTACAGTACTTTCACAGTTTTTATGTCTTGTGACTGTGACTGTAGCTACATTTAATTTTCATTTTTGTTTCGACAATTCAAAAGTGCCTGGAACTGGCCTACTTGAAATAAATGCTTTGATTTGATTTTGAGTTTTTCCTTGAAATGTTTGCAAAACACGATCATTTTAACCGACTTCTAAAAAAGGAGGTTTCTCAATTTTTTTTTTATGAGTTCGCGGATAACCTCGTCGTTTTCTAGTTCACTATACGATCTTCTAAAAAATAAAGTTGGCAACACTGCTTAGCTAGCTGTCATTCAATCCAATAATCAAGATCAACTCACTCATTAAAACTTTGTTGAAGTTATGTAGGTATGTAGTTGTTTCGCAATCTCAAACAATTAATTTAAATTAGTTCTTCCGAAATAAAGTTCATGTTATAGTGTCAGGATTTCAAGAATATGTGCGTGAAAAGAACGACACGTTTTCATAAGAGATAATTCCTCAAATGGCAGGAACTTTATGACCAGTAGCATAACAAGTGGTCGTTGTTGATAGTTATTCTGTACGAAAATGTAATCTTGCACTCAAATATCAAGCGGCAGTCGGTCATCGGTGTCATACGGATAGCTTGGATTATTTTATGAATTAGGTGAGCACTCTTTCACTATTGACGTGGAAAACTAACAGGTTTGATTTCTTTGACTTAGAGGTGCAACACAGTGTGTAAACATTGTGTTACACTATTGAACATTTGAAAGCAAACAATTATATATACGCTGATGTAGAAGAGATCATTAAAATGTGTCATCGAGAATGTTCAATGTTTACATAATGTGGAATCTTGTTATTTTACCTATTATACTAGTGGGCTGCTATGTTAACATATTTGATGTAAAACTACCACTAACAGGATTATACAAGAGACCTGCTAAATCAGGCAGCTGAGTGATTTTTATATTCATACCTGTGAGTGTAGATAAAAACTTAAAGTATTAGTAATTTAAGTTAGATAACTTTTGTAAGACAAAGTTATGAATTATAGTTTATTACGAATTTTATGGCTAACTTGTACCATGAAACAATCTTGTTAGTAATGCTTATAGATGACTGACAAAACATTTTCTTTCAGTTCAAATCATGTCATAATCCGCGATGTCTTCAGTTCACTGTGTGGTGGTGTGGGAGTGGCAGTGCAATGGCCAGTGGCTGCCGCACACTCCGGGTGTCACACGGACACTGGAGCGAGCGCATGCTAAGAAGCTGACGAGAGTAGTGCTTGCAGATGCTGACCCGGCTCTGAGAGGACATTATGTGAACCTCAGGACACTGACACAGTGTTTGGACACTCCAGGTATGCTGTAGTTCAGTTATACTTGTTTTGTGTATTGTCAAGATATTAGATTAGAATACTTTCATCTTGGCCCATGTTGTGTTTTGTTTATTTTGCCAGAGGGTGGCAGTGTGGAGTGCCGCGTGCGGCGCGCGTGCTACAGCGTGACGTCACCAGCGGGGCGCGGCGTGCGCTGGGAGTGGGCGCGCTTCGTGTCGCCGCCGCTCGGCGGGGAGCTCAACTACGAGCCGCTGTCAATGGAGGTAACAGTGCTTTAAAACTTCTCTCCTGGTCAAGCAAGTGAGTTTTCTTTGTTAGATAGTGTACGTCTGAGTTTTGGAACCTGGTTTCCTGGTTAGCCTGAGTTTTGGCCTGAAACTTGCGTAGGCAATGTTCTGCAATGATCAGTTAATAACATATCATGTGATACAGGTACAATGTCTGCTAGAAGAGTCGTGGTCTGGTGGCGGCGAGACGGTGTCGTTCGAGGGCTGGGTCGCGTCAGTGTCACGCATGACGGCCAGAGGCGCGGGGGGCGTGGCTCTGCTGCGCCGCGCCCCCCACCCGCCCTACCCCCTCACGCGCCCCTCGCCGCCGCCCGCGCCGCACGCGCATCTCCCGCAGCACCCGCCGCCGCCGCCGGAGCGAGCGCCACTAGAAGGTAATTAAAGCGTTATCTACCTATCTGTGTTACATGAATACAATCGATAATCCTCTAGATCAGAGGCTCCCAAACTTTTTTTTAAAAAAAGCAAGAAATTTGCACCATCATTTTTTGGTAGTATTGCATGAGGACCGTAACTCCTAATCAATGTAATTATAATCTACAACAAATAAAAATGAATATTATTGCTGAACTTCACTCAAACAAAAAATTCGGTCAGTTCTGGAAAATCACCAATAAATTGAATCATAAGCCGGGTCTGTCAGCGTGGCGGGAGTGCACGAGCCTAGTGAGATCGCCACTTGGTTCTCCCACCACTTCAAGGTGCCTCTGGGGAAGGTAGTGAGCGTATATGCGCGTTTATTAAATGCTCATTCACAAGTTGTAAGTGGGGACTTACAACTTGTGAATAACTATTCTATAATAACTACTATAATAACTATTCACGCCAACGTAGACCCCAGACGGGTCTCCCGTAGACCCTTGGGGGTCCACCTGGACAACGTTGGGAATCACTGCTCTAGATCAGTGTTTTTCAACCTTTTTCATGACACGACCCCCTTAGTATGAAAAAATATTTGGCGACCCCCGACCCTTCGCTTTTTTTTCCTTTATTTTAAATCTTTATATTAAATCCATTATACAATTTTTTTATGCATTTGCATGAATAGGCAGCAGCAGAATAAGGGGCAGTCACAATAGCCTCCTGAAGGCGGTGGTGGCTGATACTTCCTCCACCATAATAAAGCAATTTGTGAGAAAACAGAATACCCTTGAATTGTGCTGTCCTCGTTACTATCATGGCTATATTTTACCATTGGTTATTTGCTATGGGTGGTCCTCTTAATAACTCGTCTTTAGTTAAGTTACTAACAATAGTGTTAAAGTGCAAACCTGTTACTGTGTACTTTGTGTATATCCTTTAACATTTTCTTACGTATTAATCTATCTTTCTAGGCTTTATTGTTTTGTTTATTGAGGTAGTTTTCGAGACCTCTTGCGACCCCCATATAGAGGCTTTGACCCACAGGTTGAAAATCACTGCTCTAGATTATAAATGTTGATTCTCCCATACACTAAATATATTTTACTGCAACATAGGAAAGTCGCCATGTTGTCCACTGCTCCATGTTCTGTGTAGGTACATCTACAAATCACACCCAGAAGGCCAGAATTAATTTATTGTATAGGCAAGCCGATACTTGTTTAATCTCACTATATTGATCACATCATAATAATACAACCTGTAGGTCGTCGACCGCGCATCCCGCAGCAGCACACCGGCTCCAGCGTGCACTCGGTGCACTCGGTGCAGTCAGTGCAATCAGTGCAGTCGCTGCAGTCCGCGCACTCCAGCCAGTCGGCGCCGTCCAATGCCCCGATACCGCGGCAAGGCGCCCGCAGTGCGTCGCCAAGAGATCGAGACCGCAAGCCGGGGCTTGCCAGGCAGATATTGCATAACTTGAATATATTCAGTAAGAATTTTAATTTATTACATTATTTTCCAGCATTATCCAACAACTGTTTCGATTTGTTACTTGTGCTATCCACAGATTCTGACATTATCCTTTTATCAGGTCACAACAACAAGCAAACCGCAGCCTTGGTGGAAAGCAACAAGCGCAAAGAAGAACTTGCAGAAGAACAGCTACAAACAGACACAGAGTGTAGCAGCACCCGCTCGGGCAGGCGACACAGTGTGGACACGGTGTCCACGTACCTCAGCCACGAGAGCAAGGAGAGCTTGCAGGTGAGCTAACAGTACACTGACACAGAGTGTAGCAGCACGCGCTCGGGCAGGCGACACAGTGTGGACACGGTGTCCACGTACCTCAGCCACGAGAGCAAGGAGAGCTTGCAGGTGAGCTAACAGTACACTGACACAGAGTGTAGCAGCACGCGCTCGGGCAGGCGACACAGTGTGGACACGGTGTCCACGTACCTCAGCCACGAGAGCAAGGAGAGCTTGCAGGTGAGCTAACAGTACACTGACACAGAGTGTAGCAGCACGCGCTCGGGCAGGCGACACAGTGTGGACACGGTGTCCACGTACCTCAGCCACGAGAGCAAGGAGAGCTTGCAGGTGAGCTAACAGTACACTGACACAGAGTGTAGCAGCACGCGCTCGGGCAGGCGACACAGTGTGGACACGGTGTCCACGTACCTCAGCCACGAGAGCAAGGAGAGCTTGCAGGTGAGCTAACAGTACACTGACACAGAGTGTAGCAGCACGCGCTCGGGCAGGCGACACAGTGTGGACACGGTGTCCACGTACCTCAGCCACGAGAGCAAGGAGAGCTTGCAGGTGAGCTAACAGTACACTGACACAGAGTGTAGCAGCACGCGCTCGGGCAGGCGACACAGTGTGGACACGGTGTCCACGTACCTCAGCCACGAGAGCAAGGAGAGCTTGCAGGTGAGCTAACAGTACACTGACACAGAGTGTAGCAGCACGCGCTCGGGCAGGCGACACAGTGTGGACACGGTGTCCACGTACCTCAGCCACGAGAGCAAGGAGAGCTTGCAGGTGAGCTAACAGTACACTGACACAGAGTGTAGCAGCACGCGCTCGGGCAGGCGACACAGTGTGGACACGGTGTCCACGTACCTCAGCCACGAGAGCAAGGAGAGCTTGCAGGTGAGCTAACAGTACACTGACACAGAGTGTAGCAGCACGCGCTCGGGCAGGCGACACAGTGTGGACACGGTGTCCACGTACCTCAGCCACGAGAGCAAGGAGAGCTTGCAGGTGAGCTAACAGTACACTGACACAGAGTGTAGCAGCACGCGCTCGGGCAGGCGACACAGTGTGGACACGGTGTCCACGTACCTCAGCCACGAGAGCAAGGAGAGCTTGCAGGTGAGCTAACAGTACACTGACACAGAGTGTAGCAGCACGCGCTCGGGCAGGCGACACAGTGTGGACACGGTGTCCACGTACCTCAGCCACGAGAGCAAGGAGAGCTTGCAGGTGAGCTAACAGTACACTGACACAGAGTGTAGCAGCACGCGCTCGGGCAGGCGACACAGTGTGGACACGGTGTCCACGTACCTCAGCCACGAGAGCAAGGAGAGCTTGCAGGTGAGCTAACAGTACACTGACACAGAGTGTAGCAGCACGCGCTCGGGCAGGCGACACAGTGTGGACACGGTGTCCACGTACCTCAGCCACGAGAGCAAGGAGAGCTTGCAGGTGAGCTAACAGTACACTGACACAGAGTGTAGCAGCACGCGCTCGGGCAGGCGACACAGTGTGGACACGGTGTCCACGTACCTCAGCCACGAGAGCAAGGAGAGCTTGCAGGTGAGCTAACAGTACACTGACACAGAGTGTAGCAGCACGCGCTCGGGCAGGCGACACAGTGTGGACACGGTGTCCACGTACCTCAGCCACGAGAGCAAGGAGAGCTTGCAGGTGAGCTAACAGTACACTGACACAGAGTGTAGCAGCACGCGCTCGGGCAGGCGACACAGTGTGGACACGGTGTCCACGTACCTCAGCCACGAGAGCAAGGAGAGCTTGCAGGTGAGCTAACAGTACACTGACACAGAGTGTAGCAGCACGCGCTCGGGCAGGCGACACAGTGTGGACACGGTGTCCACGTACCTCAGCCACGAGAGCAAGGAGAGCTTGCAGGTGAGCTAACAGTACACTGACACAGAGTGTAGCAGCACGCGCTCGGGCAGGCGACACAGTGTGGACACGGTGTCCACGTACCTCAGCCACGAGAGCAAGGAGAGCTTGCAGGTGAGCTAACAGTACACTGACACAGAGTGTAGCAGCACGCGCTCGGGCAGGCGACACAGTGTGGACACGGTGTCCACGTACCTCAGCCACGAGAGCAAGGAGAGCTTGCAGGTGAGCTAACAGTACACTGACACAGAGTGTAGCAGCACGCGCTCGGGCAGGCGACACAGTGTGGACACGGTGTCCACGTACCTCAGCCACGAGAGCAAGGAGAGCTTGCAGGTGAGCTAACAGTACACTGACACAGAGTGTAGCAGCACGCGCTCGGGCAGGCGACACAGTGTGGACACGGTGTCCACGTACCTCAGCCACGAGAGCAAGGAGAGCTTGCAGGTGAGCTAACAGTACACTGACACAGAGTGTAGCAGCACGCGCTCGGGCAGGCGACACAGTGTGGACACGGTGTCCACGTACCTCAGCCACGAGAGCAAGGAGAGCTTGCAGGTGAGCTAACAGTACACTGACACAGAGTGTAGCAGCACGCGCTCGGGCAGGCGACACAGTGTGGACACGGTGTCCACGTACCTCAGCCACGAGAGCAAGGAGAGCTTGCAGGTGAGCTAACAGTACACTGACACAGAGTGTAGCAGCACGCGCTCGGGCAGGCGACACAGTGTGGACACGGTGTCCACGTACCTCAGCCACGAGAGCAAGGAGAGCTTGCAGGTGAGCTAACAGTACACTGACACAGAGTGTAGCAGCACGCGCTCGGGCAGGCGACACAGTGTGGACACGGTGTCCACGTACCTCAGCCACGAGAGCAAGGAGAGCTTGCAGGTGAGCTAACAGTACACTGACACAGAGTGTAGCAGCACGCGCTCGGGCAGGCGACACAGTGTGGACACGGTGTCCACGTACCTCAGCCACGAGAGCAAGGAGAGCTTGCAGGTGAGCTAACATTACGGTCAAACAAGCTATTTTGTTCACATTTTATAATGTAATTTGTTGGTTAAACTGTAAACTAAATAGCTTGTTCTTAATTGCTTGTATAGTCTGCGCCAGATAAGTAGGAATTAAAGGTCATTGCTCTTTCCTTAATTTATCTGCGTAGGTACCCCGACAATACATTATGAATCGTTTTTTATTACTAGAAAAAGTCATGGATCACGATAAAGGTAGTTTCGGGACAAGTTTATGTCATTATTTCTGTTTTCAGAATTATGTATTTGAATAAATGTATTCGGGTTAGTGACCTTTATTTCCTACTTATCAGGCGCAGACTATAGTTCTCAAATAGCTTGACCGAACACGACAAAAAACGAGACAGTACAAAAAACTAATGCTGCTGTTTTATTCTTCTCCAAATAATTTTGACACGGAACCCTAAAAACGAAACCATTATCTTAATAGATAATGGTTCCTTTTTAGGGTTCCGTACCGCAAAAGGTAACAAAAGGAAGGGTTTATAAGATCACTCTCTCTTGTCCTTCTGTTTGTCCGTGTGTCACCACCGATTTTCTCAGGGACGGGTTGAACCAGCAAGTTGAAATATATAATATATAGTATGCCAGTTGCTGACGCCTATGTCGTCCTTATTAGATGTATAAAAATCAAGGCCCTGAGTCAAAACGGTAAAAAGATATGGGCAAATTTACATTTTCACGAAAACTTGTAACTATCATAATTTACTACAAACTAAACTAGGTAAATATAGCCGGAAAATTGTACGATCGAGGACACTCCCACCTGATCATCACTAACTGATTTTGCTTGCACCCGCAACATAAAAACGCTTTCTAGCCCTGCCCCGTTGTCTTTGTATAGAAATAATGAATGAAAAGATACCGAATCGGCCGAGCGCACTGACGACGAGAGTTATTGTTATTACCCGACTGCGCGACGCAAAGGAGGGTAATGTGTTTATTTCATTACTCATATCTGAAAGTAGGTCTGAAGTTGCCTGAGGAGCGGGTTGAAAGTAATACTTTTCAACCCTAGGGAGAATCATTTTCAACTGACAGCTGTCAAATTATTTAAAAAAAAATTGGTCATTTTTCTATTGAACCATGTTCCAACCGATGATACAGCCACGATGTAAAATGGAAATAACATAAAGTTAAGTATTAATTAAAGAATTATATTTTTAAATAAAATTTGAACCTTTGGTATAATTAAGTTTGAACTATTTCAGATTTCGGCAAAATATTTACCATTTTTCTATAATGAAAATGAAAAATATGCTGGCCGGCCACAGAAAAAAAAGCAAAATAAGCGGGAAAGCGGCAATCCGATCACTACTCTTGTTGATTGAATGTTTTTATTTTTACTTTCCTTGTATTCGTAATGAAAAGCACAGTGTTTACCTCGGGTTAAAGACTTATTTAGTCCCTCGAGCTCGAAGTATTAGCGCCCTCGCTTCGTTCGAGCATCAAACCCCGTCTCGGGACTAAATAAGTTACTTTCACCCCTAGGGTAACAATGTACTATTTCATTACTCATACTCTGAAAGTAGGTCTAAAGTTGCCTGAGGAGCGGGTTGAAAGTAATACTTTTCAGCCCTAGGGAGAATCGTTTTCAACTGACAGCTGTCAAATTATTTAAAAAAAAATGGTTCATTTTTCTATTGAACCATGTTCCAACTTTCTATACAGCCACGATGTAAAATTGAAATAACATAAAGTTAAGTATTAATAATATAATATATATATTTCAATTATCTTTATTATATTTAAGTTTCAACTATTTCTTTAAAATAACATAGATTTGGGAAAAATATTTACCATTTTTCGATGATGGAAATGAAAAATAGGTATTGGCTGAATAGCTGGCCGGCCACAGAAAAAAAAAGCAAAATAGGTGGGAAAGCGGCAATAGGGTAGATGACACCATAAAACAATAATTCCAAGACACCTTTCTCTAAAAAAACCAGTAAACCTTTCTCCAAAAAGTAAAGGCGCGAATTGGGAATTCTTTGGCTTGCTTTTTGCGTGTCACGCCAAAGACTTCACTCGTGATGGGCTGTCAGCTGAAGAAAGTGCTGAAATTATGTCAGACACCTTCACTTACTGTGCTGACATCGCCATTGGTCGCGCATCTATGACCAACATCCATAGATGTGATTGGTGGTGTGACTACTTAATTGAGCAGCGTAAAAGCTATCGCCGAGCGCGCAGACATTTAAACAAGCTTAGAAAACAAAAGGTCACCGGAGACCCACTTAACTTTGCTTTAAATGCATTTAGAGTTGCCAAGTCCCGCTACAGAGCATCAGTGGAAAAGTCTAAGGGTAATTTACTGCGAAAAATAGTAGAAAAACTAGATAAAGAAGGTCCGTGGTCTCCTTTGTATCACGAGTTCAAAGCTAATCGATCAGTCGACCTGGCGTTTGTCCAGAACATTAAAGTAAATAATAGACACACGACCGGTATTGAGGAAACAACCGAAGTTCTATTAAATAGTCTGATACCTGATGATTCGCCAGTAAATGACAATGACTACCATCAGCAGATCAGAGCGTGGGCATCTGTGCCACCTGAATCACCAACGTCAGACCTTCCATCCATTGACGAATTCATTAATCTTGTCAGGAAACTGCCTCTTAACAAATCATCAGGTGAAGATAAAATATCTAATCGGATGATAATAGAAGCTTGTAAAACAGCGGGTGACGCCATTTTATCTGTTTTCAACCGATGTATTGCGGACGGCGTTTTTCCTCGTGTATGGCGACGTGGCTTTATACGAATAATTCCAAAAAGTGGTGATAAGCCACCAGACGACCCTAAGTCGTACAGGCCCTTAACCCTACTGCCATCTTTGGGAAAACTCCTGGAGCGCCTTATCGTTCCACGTTTGCTGCCAGACGGGCCAAAGTTTCATAACAACCAATTCGGTTTCACCGTGGGAAAATCTACCGTAGACGCGGCACTTTCTGTTAGAAAAATTGTTAATAACTCGGAACACAAGTACGTGGTTGGAATCTTTTTAGATATTTCCGGGGCTTTTGATAACGCATGGTGGCCGATGCTACTACTTAAAATGAAGAATCGCGGCTGCTATAAAAACATATATAATCTTGTTTATTCATATTTTTTAAATGGTTCCGCGAAACTCAAACTCGGACATCATTCTATGTCAAAGTCCCTTACCATGGGATGTCCTCAGGGCTCGGTAATCGCTCCGTATCTGTGGAATTTAGGTTTCGATGATTTTCTCGCGATTCCTCTCCCACCCGGCTGTTCATTAACCGGTTACGCGGACGACGGCCTGCTGCTCATTCAGTCGAGTATTCGGGCTGGACTCGAGAATTTAGCTGACACTTGCCTACGATTAATATCTCAGTGGGGCGATCGAAACCGTCTGACCTTTGCACCGCAAAAAACTTATCAACTAATTTTAAAAGGTAATCTTAAATCGTGGCCTAGTATTAAATTTAATAACGTTCCCGTGAAAAGAAAGCAGTCCGTGTGCTACCTTGGTTTGGTCTTAGAGAAGAATTTTTCATTCATAGATCATATAAAAACTGTCGGTGAAAAAGCTAAAAAGAACTTTTATGCCTTAACTAGAATATCCAAATCTACGTGGGGTCTGTCATTTCTAACTTTAAAGACCATTTATGGGGCTACCTATTTGGGGTGTATGTGCTACGGGGCACCTGTTTGGGCCGATAGGGCCACCATAGGAGCAGTACGACGTAAATTGCTTCAAAGCCAGCGTTTGGCTTTGATATTCTTATGCAAAGCGTATAGGACGGTTAGTACTGAAGCCTTACCGGTACTTGCAGGTGTACTTCCAGTCGATCTTGAAGTGCAACGACGGGCTGCAATGTACTATAACGCGCGTGAGACCACGGACGCAGACTTTTTAACCCTACGTGACCGTGATAAGATTTCTAGATTATTCAAACCGCAGACCGACGTCTGGGAGGAACTTTTGTCTGAATGGCAATGTAGGTGGGATAATTCCATCAAGGGCCGACACCTCCACCAGTTCTTTCCATCCGTTCGTGAACGGCTGGCCAGGACATGGCTGGAGGTTGATCACTGTGTTGCTCAATTTCTCACCGGTCATGGTAACTTTAAGAGTAAATTATTTTCCTTTAAGCTTGTTGACTCGCCTCTTTGTCAATGTTCCACATCTGACTGCGAATATGAACAATCAGCACATCATATTTTATGGGAGTGCAGTCTTTGGCAGAATGAACGCAATATTATGTTGGATAGTGTACAGGTTACATCCGGAGTTATTTACTACACAGACCTTGTAGAAACTAGAACAAATTTCCGTGCGTTCAAGCGTTTTTGCCATACCTATTATTGGAATCAAATATAACCTGCTCACAACTTAGGACCCATTAATGTTAATATTTTATCCGTGGTGCTAGGCAACTGGGCCTATCCCAGTTGTGAACGTCCCTTTGCGCCTATTGGCCTTGTTTCTTTGTGTCTCCTGCTGATATGGAGGGAAGTGGAAATTACAGATTTTCCTACTCCTCCGCTATACTTTTCTGATTAATTTCGTTGCGGGATCCAAGACAGTTAAATTCATTCTCTGGGACTTCGTCGAGCTTCATTGTCTCGGCGCTTTTCTGGTGGTCGCCACTGTTGATTCTGGCTTTCAGGAGTTACAGTGGTTGGGAACAGTGTGGCGGGCTTGTCCCTTTCACCCCTAGGGTAACAATGTACTATTTCATTACTCATACTCGGAAAGTAGGTCTAAAGTTGCCTGAGGAGCGGGTTGAAAGTAATACTTTTCAGCCCTAGGGAGAATCGTTTTCAACTGACAGCTGTCAAATTATAAAAAAAAAATAGTCCATTTTTCTATTGAACCATGTTCCAACTGTCTATACAGCCACGATGTAAAATTGAAATAAATATGAATTAGAGAATATATATTTTTTAAATAACTTTATTATAATTAAGTTTCAACTATTTCTTTAAAATAACATAGATTTGGGCAAAATATTTACCATTTTTTCGATGATGAAAATGAAAAATAGGTAATGGCTGAATAGCTGGCCGGCCACAGACAAAAAAAGCAAACTAGGTGGGAAAGCGGTCTTCCGTGGTCCGATCTTCATTTGTTGTTTGAATGTTTTTATTTTTATTTTCCTTGTATTCGTAATGAAAAGCACAGTGTTTACCTCGGGTTAAAGACTTATTTAGTCCCTCGAACTATTAGCGCCCTCGCTTCGCTCGGGCACCAAACCCCGTCTCGGGACTAAATAAGTTCTTTCACCCCTAGGGTAACAATGTACTATTGCGCGTCAAAGTTGACGCTTTCCTAACAGGCCCAAACTTTTAGGGGGCGTGGCTCGGCGCCTCCGCATGATTTAAGCGAAAAAAATGTATGGTTAGGTGTGGTGTGCAGTATAAATAAGTAGGCAAACTCACGTTTCAAAGGATATATTGTCCACAAGTCTTTACACAATAACCAAGGTTCAGAAGGCACAATAGGGAGTCTTCACAAGCACAAGCACAGTATGTAGTGGCGGAAGGATGAAATAAGAAGAATGATAGATAGATGAAGTACAGTTGAAATTAACATGAAAAAACAAAGCTGAATAGCGGTATCGCGTATTTATAAAATTGAGGCGACAAGCGTGTGCTCCGCGTCGAGGTGTGATCCTGACTGGTTTGACCTTGTGCGGTGAAAGGCATGCGCCCGCGCCACCGTAGCCGGCCGTATATGGCTATTGATAGTTGTACGGATATTGGTAATTAGTGATGACGGTTCGGTCGATAGTTTAATGACCATCGACTATCGATGATAAATTTATCGACCAACTGGTAAGGAAGTATGTATGTTAGTGATTGTGTTTGTTTGTGTATATTAGTTTTAAGTTTAAGATATAGATAAATATATGTAATTAGTTTAAGTGAATTGTAAAGTAGCCTACACCACCCCCCTCCAGAGACCGTCAAGGGCGATAGAAGTCAGTAAATTTAACTCGCCTCCCAGAACGTGTTGTGTAACTTGGCGGTACTACCAGTGGGGGTTCCTCCACCTGGTCAGATAGAATGAAAGCAGGTTTCAGTCGGTCAATGGACACTGTCACTTCATTGTTTTTAACAAGTATTTTAAATATCTTGTCCCCTCGTGAGATAACTTTATATGGCCCAGAATAAGCAGGCTGGAGAGCACCTCGCAATGCGTCTTCACGGAGGAAAACGTGACCGCAAGTTTCTAGCTCTTTATAAACGAACACTTTGGGGTTGCAGTGGCGGGAAGCTGGTACTGGTCGCAATTTCTCGGCGAAGTTTCTGAGCCTAGCTGTAAATTCAGCTGTGTCTATTGTACCGTTGACAGTAGGCTCAAAAAATTCTCCGGGTAACCTTAGCGGCTCCCCGTAGAGTAATTCCGCAGAAGAGGCTTGGAGGTCTTCCTTAAAGGCAGATCTTACGCCTAATAAGACCCATGGCAATGATTCCGTCCACCTATCGTTTGCATGGCAGACGATCGCGGCCTTCAGCTGTCGGTGAAAACGTTCAACTAAACCGTTGCATGCTGGATGGTAGGCTGTCGTCCGCTTATGTTCGAATCCGGCTATCTTCGACAAACATTGAAACAAGGCCGATTCGAACTGGCGACCACGGTCGGTTACAATATCTGTCGGGCAACCGAACCGTGATATCCAAATGGACAGCAAAGCCTTGGCCACCGTCTCCGCTGTAATATCTTGTATCGGTACTGCCTCTGGCCACCGTGTAAATCTATCCACGGCCGTTAAGCAGTACCGATAACCTTGGGAAAGTGGAAGAGGACCCACCAGGTCGATATGGATCTGCTTAAACCGAGCGCGCGGTAAGTTATAAGTGCCGAGAGGGGAAGTCACGTGGCGGTTGACTTTCGTCCTCTGACACGGTATACAAGCACGCGCCCAGTCTCTACTGTCTTTTCTCACGCCCGGCCATACAAACCGCTCGGCTATCAGCTTGGCCGACGCGTTGGCACCAGGGTGGCTTAAAGAATGCAAGCTATAAAAGATTTGCTTGCGAAGTGGTTCAGGTACGTATGGCCTGGAAGCTGGAGTACTGATGTCACAGTACAGGGGAATTTGACTTCCAGGGACATTGATTTTTTTAAGCTGCAAAGAAGAACCTTCGCTCAAAAGCTTGCAGAGTTCTGAGTCAGAAGCCTGAGCTTGAGCTAGTTTCTCGAGGTCCACGGGGTCTGCTAGCTCTTCAATTCGCGACAAGGTATCAGCAACCACATTATCCTTACCAGAAATGTGGCGGATATCTGTCGTGAATTGGGAAATAAAATCTAAGTGCCTAAACTGCCTAGGCGAACAGTTGTTCTTCCTTTCGTTGAAGGCAAAACTTATGGGTTTATGGTCAGTGTAGACTATAAAATGGCGAGCTTCTAGCATGTGCCTAAAATATTTTATGGCCTCATAAATTGCTAGAAGCTCCCTATCATATGGCGAGTATTTCACCTGTGATGGGCTCAATTTCCTTGAAAAGAAAGCTAAGGGCTGCCACGCATCATCTTTAAATTGCTGCAGGACCGCTCCCATAGCCTTATCGGAGGCGTCTGTAACTACTGCAAGCTTAGCAGTGCAGTCCGGATGAGCTAGTAGAGCAGCGTTGGCCAGGCTTTCTTTGCAAGCCTCAAAAGCAGCTAGTGTGTCGCTTGTCAAGGTAATTGGATGCGAACCTTTGACGGAGCCTGTTAGTAAGGCGTGAAGTGTGGCTTGGATTTCAGCTGCGTGAGGAAGAAATCTCCTATAAAAATTCACCATGCCTAGGAACCCTCTTAGCTGGCGAACATTGGTTGGTGGGGGAAAATCCTTGACCGCCTGTACTTTGGCATCAAGTGGTTTAGTACCGCTCTCGGTAATCCGGTAGCCTAAAAACGTTACCTCCTCCACACCGAAAACGCATTTCGAAGTGTTCACAAACATGCCATATTCCTTCAGCCTGTTAAAGATCTGACGTAAGTGATCCTCGTGCTCCTCTGGACTTCTTGAAAACACGAGAAAATCGTCTAGGTAACAATATACGAAGTCTAGTCCTCTCGTCATTTCATCCACGAACCGCTGAAAAGTTTGGCCTGCGTTCCTAAGACCGAATGTCATATAAGGAAATTCAAATAACCCAAATGGTGTTGTGATGGCGGTCTTAGGAATGTCCTCCGGGCTGACAGGTATCTGATTATATGCTTTCTCTAAATCGAGCGTGCTGAAGACTTTACATCCAGCTATACTATGGGTAAAGTCATGGATATGCTTAATCGGATACCTGTCAGGCACGGTACGGCTATTCAACTTACGGTAATCGCCGCAAGGACGCCAGCCGTTGTTTTTCTTTGGCGCTAGGTGTAGAGGAGACGCCCATGGGCTCTCAGAAGGTCTAGCTGTACCAAGGGCCAGCATAGACTGGAACTCTTTTTGGGCAATCTTAAGCTTGTCCGGTGCTAAACGACGTGGTGAAGAGCAAACTGGAGGGCCTGGTGTCGTGCGTATGTGGTGTTCTGTATTGTGCGGTGTGGAGTGTGGCTTACCAGATGGTCGAGTAATTTCCGGAAACTCGCTGAGGATTTTATGATACCGAGTCTCACCAGTCACGACTTTAACAGAAGAAATGTTTTTACATTTAACTACAGCAGCAATAGCAGAAATTGAAGTTAAATTATCAATTAGGCGTTTGTTACGACAATCAACTATAAGATTATGAAAGTTTAAAAAATCTACACCTATTATAGGCTTAGTAACATCGGCTACAATGAAACGCCATTGAAAGGATCTGCGTAAACCAAAATCTAAATCTAAATTGATACAGCCATATGTAGCTATGCTAGAACCATTAGCAGCACACAAACTATAGTCCGTACGAGCACGACGATCATGAAGCGCTGACCGTGGGAACACGCAGAGGTCGCTCCCTGTGTCGACCAGGAACTGCGTCTTCGAAGATTGGTCAGTAACAAACAGGCGACCAGAAGCGGGCAAAGGGCAATCGTCGGTCGCCATTACCGACCGCCCTTGGAGTTTTCCGCCTTGAAGTCGCAGGGCCGGATACACTTGTTGGCCTTTTCTCCGAACTTGTTGTGGTACCAACAATTGGGGAACTTTTTGTAGGTCGATTGAGAGCGCTGCCTCGAACTGTTGCGAGTGTTTCTGGTGGAACGGGAGCGTGAACGGCTGTTTCGAGTTGACATCTGCTGGAACTGTCGACGAAGCTCAGCTATCTCCCTAGTTAGTTCGGTCAGATCCGAGCTAGGGACAGCGTCGCTCACAACGGCGACCTTCGGAGTTGTCGTAGCCAGGTCGTTCACTCTATCGGCTAAGTCCGCTAGATCCTCGAGAGAAGCTGCACCTGGTTGGCCCGCGAGCACCGTCTGGATGCCATACGGAAGGCGATTAATCCATAACGTCCTCAGAAAATCGTCAGGAACGTTTGAGCCTGCCAGGCTTTTCAAGTGGCGAAGAAATTGTGATGGCTTGCGATCGCCAAGCTCCTCATGCATCAATAACTGTTTGATTTTCTTCTCTCTAGACGCGGTGAGTCGCTTTATTAGCTCAGTCTTCAGTTTTTCATACCTGTTAGTGGCAGGCGGGCTAATAATTATATCCTTTATCTCTCTAGAATATTGATTGTCCAGGTGTCCGATGACATAATTAAATTTTGTGACATCACTAGTTATTCCTGCTATACTAAATTGTCCTTCGACCTGGGCAAACCAAATCTCCGGCTCTTCAGCCCAAAACGGGGGCACTCGGACGCCGACTTTGAAAACATTGCCGGGGTCTATCGACATCCCCCCATCACTAGTGCTAGGTGGCGGTGACGTTTCCGCGCCTCGTGCGTCTTTAAACATATCCCTTTCCATTGTTCTTCACGGGGTCACCAGTATGGTTAGGTGTGGTGTGCAGTATAAATAAGTAGGCAAACTCACGTTTCAAAGGATATATTGTCCACAAGTCTTTACACAATAACCAAGGTTCAGAAGGCACAATAGGGAGTCTTCACAAGCACAAGCACAAGCACAGTATGTAGTGGCGGAAGGATGAAATAAGAAGAATGATAGATAGATGAAGTACAGTTGAAATTAACATGAAAAAACAAAGCTGAATAGCGGTATCGCGTATTTATAAAATTGAGGCGACAAGCGTGTGCTCCGCGTCGAGGTGTGATCCTGACTGGTTTGACCTTGTGCGGTGAAAGGCATGCGCCCGCGCCACCGTAGCCGGCCGTATATGGCTATTGATAGTTGTACGGATATTGGTAATTAGTGATGACGGTTCGGTCGATAGTTTAATGACCATCGACTATCGATGATAAATTTATCGACCAACTGGTAAGGAAGTATGTATGTTAGTGATTGTGTTTGTTTGTGTATATTAGTTTTAAGTTTAAGATATAGATAAATATATGTAATTAGTTTAAGTGAATTGTAAAGTAGCCTACAAATGTTTAAATGGTCAGGCGGAAAAGACCACGACTGCACGCTGATCGCCGATCTCGTATCACCACATTTTAGAATTTATTTCCGCGTGGCATCAGCGTCTCGTCTGAACCGAATAATTGAGAAATAAAGCTCAATCTGACCGGCTCAAGCCGATCCTGTGAAGATAAGTGTGGCAATTCCTTATGCAACCGACGTTTGTGCAGCAAGCGGCGGTGGGCGAGCTGCTGAACTGCAGCGCCGGCAGCGACCACGTGTTCGACGCGCAGCTCGCCAACACCGACATGCCCACCTCCGACGGCAGTATTGTTGGTGAGTATCCATGTTAGTAGCATACCGCAGCCACACGCTACATGCATGCAACATTTTTCGCGGAGTATGTGTGAAGAAGAATTCGGACGGTCATTTTCTTATTTGTCAGCTGACAAAGGTTGAAAAACCCTTCGTTATCTGCAAAAGCCTATCAACTAATAAAGGGTGTAAAAAACTTTTTAACGAAGCCGACAGGCACTTGTTCTCCTCGCCATTGCGATCATTTTTTATTCTACACCGTACCTGGGAACCGTCTAGTTACGGGAATATTTAGTTAGGTAATACCTAGTTTGATGTACAGAATGCTTGGTTGACGGCTTCGTGATGAAGTTGTTTACACCCAGTATAATGCGACCGTACAATGGTATAAGATCTATCACTACATAGAATAAAAAAAAGTCGCTTTCCGCTGTCTGTCTGTCTGTCCCTATGTATGCTTAGATCTTTAAAACTCCGCAACTGATTTTTTAATAAATAGAGTGATTCAAGAGAAATGTTTATATGTATACTAGCCGTTGCCCGCGGCTTCGCCCGCGTATAGTTCGGTAACTGTCCCACTGAATCATACTAAAGGGATAAATAGTGTCCTACATGTGAATCCAAGTTATAAACTATCTATGTGCATCACAATCACCGTCAATGTCACAATCACTATCACCATCACAATCACAATCACCATTACAATCACCATCATCGTTATCACAATCATTAATATCGTAATCAAAATCATTATCACAATCACCATCACAATCAGATGGTGATGGTGATGGTGATAGTGATTATCTCCATCACAATCACCATTACAATCACTATCACAATCACGATCACAATCACTCACTATCACAATCGCTATCACTATCACAACCACAATCATTATCTCAATCACCATCACTATCACAATCACACTATCACAATCACCATCACTATCACAATCACTATCCATGTTATCACAATAATTATCATCGTAATCACAATCATCTTCATCATTACCACAATCACCATCACTGTCACAGTCACAAACGCAATCCCCATCACCATCGCTTTCACCATCACAATCACCGTCACTATCACAATCACCATCACCACCACAATTTCCATCAAAATCACTATCACAATCACCATCATCGTTATCACAATCATTACCATCGTAATCACAATCATTATCACAATCACCATCACTATCAAAATCACCATCACAATCACCATCACCATCATAATCACCATCAAAATCACTACCACAATCACCATCATCATTATCACAATCATCATCATAGTAAAACAATCATTATCATCGTAATAAATATCATCATCATCACAATCATTATCACAATCATCATCATCGTAATCACAATCATTATCATCGTTATCACAGTCATCACAATAAATCAACAATAACCCTGTTTAGAAGTCGAATCCGCCATCTTCTGGATCTCAAAATAAATGTCATTTTCGTAATCAGCACATCTGATAATCTCGGTATCGACACCCATATTGATTTTTAGACATTTCAACCCCATCGCACCCCAACAGGGAATGATGTTATTTTAGGGCCGCCACATTAAATTTTAAAATCGTTGTTTTTGTATCACAATCATAATCATCGTAATCACAACCATTATCATAGAAGTTGAAGCCGCCATCTTCTGGATCTCAAAATAAATGCCATTTTCGTAATCAGCGCCCCTGATAATCACACCGATATTGATTTTTAGACATTTCAACCCCATCGCACCCCAACAGGGAATGATGGTATTTCAGGTTCGCCACATTAAATCTTAAAATCGTTGCATTTGTAATACACCCAACCCAATTCACCATACAAACAATACCTATGTTGAATTTCAGGCTTTGTTACCCCATTTCCCCCTTTAGGGGTTGAATTCTGAAAAAACCTGAAACACAAACGTTAACTCATTTATCGATAGGAGTACTCCTGTTAAGTTTCGAATAAAGTAGTCTAACTAATCTTATTTTCCCATGTAATTTTTGGACTCCCGTTCCAACCCCTAAAGGGGTTAATTTTGAAAAATCCTTAATGCACCCCTAAACCTCATAAAGAACCTTTGTGCCAAATTTGGAATCTCTAGACTCAGCGGTTTGGGCTGTGCATTGATTTTTATACTTTGCCGCCCCATTTCCCCCTCTTAGGGGTTGAATTCTGAAAAACCTGAAACCCGTTTCTACTCATTTATCAATAGGAGCACTCCTGTGAAGTTTCGAATAAAATAGTCTAACTAATCTTGTTTCCCCATACAAACTTTGGAGCCCCGTTTAACCCCCATAGGGGGTGAATTTTGAAAAATCCTTTCTTAGTGCACCCCTAGACCACATAAGGAACCTACTTGCCAAATTTGGAATGTGTAGACCCAGCGGTTTGGGCTGTGCGTTGTTAGATGAGTCAGTCAGTCAGTCAGTCAGTTTCTTCTTTTATGTTTAGACTAGCTGTTGCCCGCGGCTTCGCCCGCGTGCAGTTCGGTAACTGTCCCACAGAATCTTACTAAAGGCTAGTGTCCTACATGTTAATCCAGGTTATAAACTATCTATGTGCCAAATTTCATAATCATCACAATATTTATTATCATTACAATCACCATCACTATCACAACCACCATCATTATCAGAATCATTATCACAATCACTATCATTATCACAATCACTATCACAACCACCATCATTATCACAATCAGCATCACAATCACCATCATCATCACAATCCCCATCACCATCGCTATCACCATCACAATTACTATCAAAGTGACTATCATAATCACCATCATCGTTATCACAATCATTTTCATCGTAATCTTGTGATTACGATGATTGTGATAGTGATAGTGATTGTTCACTATCACCATTACAATCACCATCACAATCTCCATCCTCATCATCACAATCATGATCATCGTAATCACAATCATTATCATCGTAATCTCAATCATTTTCATCTTAATCACAATCAGCATCATCATCGCAATCATCTTCATCGTTATCACAATCATCACAATAAATCAACAATAACCCTGTACAGAAGTCGAATCCGCCATCTTCTAGATCTCAAAATAAATGCCATTTTCGTAATCAGCGCCCCTGATGATGTCACAATCTGTGTTCTGTTTTATTTTGTTTGTAAATGTATTACTAACATAGTTTGTAAGTATATTGTTACTAACATTATGAGTCTTGTTGCTCGAAATAAATAAATTATTATTATTTCCCCATGTAATCTTTGGACCCCCGTTTCAACCCCTTAGGCGGTGAATTTTGAAAAATCCTTTCTTAGTGCACCCCTAAACCACATAAGGAACCAATGTGCCAAATTTGGAATCTCTAGACCCAGCGGTTTGGGCTGTGCATTGATTTTTATACTTTGTCGCCCCATTTCTTCCTCTTAGGGGTTGAATTCTGAAAAAACCTGAAACCCGTTTCTACTCATTTATCAATAGGAGTATTCCTGTGAAGTTTCGAATGGAGCCCCGTTTAACCCCCTCAGGGGGTGAATTTTGAAAAATCCTTTCTTAATGCACCCCTAGGCCACTTAGGGAATCTACTTGCCAAATTCGGAATCTGTAGACCCAGCGATTTGGGCTGTGCGTTGATAGATGAGTCAGTCAGTCAGTCAGTTTCTTCTTTTATGTTTAGATAACATGCATAATATAGTAGAGAAACACTGATAATTTTAGAGGTTTCTAATGTGATGTCGTACATAAACACATTTTTTTGAGCTAAAAAAGAAATGTTAGCTGGAGTATGACTGTCATCGAGTGTCTAAGGATGAAGACGTAAGGCTGTCGAGGGAAGCCCTTATAAAAAACTAGCTGTTGCCCGCGGCTTCGCCCGCGTAAAGTGCGGTAATTGTCCCACTGAATCATAATAAAGGGATAAATAGTATCCTACATGTTAATCCAGGTTACAAACTATATATGTGCCAAATTTCATAATCATCACAATTTATTATTATCATCAAAATCACCATCACTATCACAACCACCATCACTATCACAACCACTATCATTATCAGTATCACAATCACTATCACAATCACTATCTCAATCACTATCACTATCACTATCGCTATCACAATTACTATCACAATCACAATCACTATCACAATCACTATCACAATCACTATCACAATCACAATCACTATCACAATCACTGTCACAATCACTATTACAATCACTATCACAATCACAATCACACTCACCATCACATTCACAATCGCTATCCTCGTTATCACAATCATTATCATCTTAATCACAATCATCTTCGTTATTATCACAATCACCATCTCTGTCACAATCACAATCACCATCACTATCACCATCACAATCACCGTCACTATCACAATCACCATCACAATCACCATCACCATCATAATCACCATCAAAATCACTACTACAATCACCATCATCATTATCACAATCATCATCATAGTAAAACAATCATTATCATCGTAATAAATATCATCATCATCACAATCATTATCACAATCATCATCATCGTAATCACAATCATTATCATCGTTATCACAGTCATCACAATAAATCAACAATAACCCTGTTTAGAAGTCGAATCCGCCATCTTCTGGATCTCAAAATAAATGTCATTTTCGTAATCAGCACATCTGATAATCTCGGTATCGACACCCATATTGATTTTTAGACATTTCAACCCCATCGCACGCCAACAGGGAATGATGTTATTTTAGGGCCGCCACATTAAATTTTAAAATCGTTGTTTTTGTATCACAATCATAATCATCGTAATCACAACCATTATCATAGAAGTTGAAGCCGCCATCTTCTGGATCTCAAAATAAATGCCATTTTCGTAATCAGCGCCCCTGATAATCACACCCATATTGATTTTTAGACATTTCAACCCCATCGCACCCCAACAGGGAATGATGGTATTTCAGGTTCGCCACATTAAATCTTAAAATCGTTGCATTTGTAATACACCCAACCCAATTCACCATACAAACAATACCTATGTTGAATTTCAGGCTTTGTTACCCCATTTCCCCCTTTAGGGGTTGAATTCTGAAAAAACCTGAAACACAAACGTTAACTCATTTATCGATAGGAGTACTCCTGTTAAGTTTCGAATAAAGTAGTCTAACTAATCTTATTTTCCCATGTAATCTTTGGACTCCCGTTCCAACCCCTAAAGGGGTTAATTTTGAAAAATCCCTAATGCACCCCTAAACCTCATAAAGAACCTTTGTGCCAAATTTGGAATCTCTAGACTCAGCGGTTTGGGCTGTGCATTGATTTTTATACTTTGCCGCCCCATTTCCCCCTCTTAGGGGTTGAATTCTGAAAAACCTGAAACCCGTTTCTACTCATTTATCAATAGGAGCACTCCTGTGAAGTTTCGAATAAAATAGTCTAACTAATCTTGTTTCCCCATACAAACTTTGGAGCCCCGTTTAACCCCCATAGGGGGTGAATTTTGAAAAATCCTTTCTTAGTGCACCCCTAGACCACATAAGGAACCTACTTGCCAAATTTGGAATGTGTAGACCCAGCGGTTTGGGCTGTGCGTTGATAGATGAGTCAGTCAGTCAGTCAGTCAGTTTCTTCTTTTATGTTTAGACTAGCTGTTGCCCGCGGCTTCGCCCGCGTGCAGTTCGGTAACTGTCCCACAGAATCTTACTAAAGGCTAGTGTCCTACATGTTAATCCAGGTTATAAACTATCTATGTGCCAAATTTCATAATCATCACAATATTTATTATCATTACAATCACCATCACTATCACAACCACCATCATTATCAGAATCATTATCACAATCACTATCATTATCACAATCACTATCACAACCACCATCATTATCACAATCAGCATCACAATCACCATCATCATCACAATCCCCATCACCATCGCTATCACCATCACAATTACTATCAAAGTGACTATCATAATCACCATCATCGTTATCACAATCATTTTCATCGTAATCTTGTGATTACGATGATTGTGATAGTGATAGTGATTGTTCACCATCACCATTACAATCACCATCACAATCTCCATCCTCATCATCACAATCATGATCATCGTAATCACAATCATTATCATCGTAATCTCAATCATTTTCATCTTAATCACAATCAGCATCATCATCGCAATCATCTTCATCGTTATCACAATCATCACAATAAATCAACAATAACCCTGTACAGAAGTCGAATCCGCCATCTTCTAGATCTCAAAATAAATGCCATTTTCGTAATCAGCGCCCCTGATGATGTCACAATCTGTGTTCTGTTTTATTTTGTTTGTAAATGTATTACTAACATAGTTTGTAAGTATATTGTTACTAACATTATGAGTCTTGTTGCTCGAAATAAATAAATTATTATTATTATTATTTCCCCATGTAATCTTTGGACCCCCGTTTCAACCCCTTAGGCGGTGAATTTTGAAAAATCCTTTCTTAGTGCACCTCTAAACCTCATAAAGAACCTATGTGCCAGATTTGGAATCTCTAGACTCAGTGGTTTGGGCTGTGCATTGATTTTTATACTTTGCCACCCCATTTCCCCCTCTTAGGGGTTGAATTCTGAAAAATCCTGAAACCCATTTCTACTAATTTATCAATAGGAGCACTCCTGTGAAGTTTCGAATATAATAGTCTAACTAATCTTGTTTCCCCATACAAACTTTGGAGCCCTGTTTAATCCCCTTAAGGGTTGAATTTTGAAAAATCCCTTCTTAGTGCACCCTTAGACCACATAAGGAACCAATGTGCCAAATTTGGAATGTCTAGACTCAGCAGTTTGGGCTGTGCATTGATTTTTATACTTTGCCACCCCATTTCCCCCTCTTAGGGGTTGAATTCTGAAAAATCCTGAAACCCATTTCTACTCATTTATCAATAGGAGCACTTCTGTGAAGTTTCGAATGAAATAGTCTAACTAATCTTGTTTCCCCATACAAACTTTGGAGCCCCGTTTAACCCCCTTAGGGGATGAATTTTGAAAAATCCTTTCTTAGTGCACCCCTAGACCACATAAGAAACCTGTTTGCCAAATTTGGAATCTGTAGACCCAGCGGTTTGGGCTGTGCGTTGATAGATGAGTCAGTCAGTCAGTCAGTCAGTTTCTTCTTTTATATATTTAGATAACATGCATAATATAGTAGAGAAACACTGATAATTTTAGAGGTTTCTAATGTGATGTCGTAAATAAACACATTTTTTTGAGTTAAAAAAAAATGTTAGCTGGAGTATGACTGTCATCGAGTGTCTAAGGATGAAGACGTAAGGCTGTCGAGGGAAGCCCTTATAAAAAATTGTTCGACGCCTTCCCAGGGCAAGCTCTGGTATGTCGTTGTCCGCGATCCGCGGAGCCAATTAATAATAATCTTGCCTTATTGTACTTACCTAGCGCTGGTGATGAGGTCCTGTATGAGTTCCCGTCGGTTCTGTGTATGTATGTATATGGTGTCTTTGTTTGTGTACTGAGTGAAAAGTTTGGTGTCCAGGCCGACTGGATTCCCAAGGGACGCTGGTCCGTTCAGCGTGCAATAACGCGAATGCCCACCACAATCGTCCAAGATGATCACAAAACGGCTCCGGGCCTGAACTAAATCGTTCACACTTTTCACCAATGTCTTTATGAAATATGCAATTCCACGCGCGGCTAACTCACTTAACCCCAAAATGGCGTTTTTTGTCCAAAAATCACTAACTATCCCGGGTTACCTCAAGGGGGGATGTTAGGCTCGGCAAGCTCTAATTTCAACCAATAATTCGGAAAACAATCAAGATTCAAAACGATTTACAATTTTCTTCAACGAAATACAATCTCCATGTTCCATGCAAAATCAAAGTGTTCAACAACAATGACAATTGACATGACAGTGACAGCTGCCCCAAGACGTCAAATAAAAACGCGTTCGGAACTAGTGTGGGACTAAACAAAAACATAAGCAGCCTTACAAATAAAAATGTGTTATACCGCATTTATACCATTCTTATACTAAATATAGCTATAACTTAAGAATAAGTCGAGAATATTTTTTTACAAATAAACCAGGTATATCTTTGTTATAACAACTCTTCCGTTATGTCAAAATGCACGATGTGGCAACAGCGCGACCGAAGAGAAACTAGCAGAAAAAAAATCAGTTTGTCATAAAAACTGTATGGACCCTTTGTCAACTTGACGATTCTCGACCTTTTTTTTATTCTATTCTTTACGCGCGAACTGAGTCAATACAGTTGTAATTGAATTTGTTTATTTTTGTAGATAGAGAAATATAATTTAAAAACTGAATATTAAAATGGCTAAGAGAGACCGATCAATCACATGGGAGAACGATTAGAATATAATAATCTTTATTTACGTCCCCAATACCTCAAAACAGAAGATAATCTACCTCCACACGTGTCCATATTGAGGGATCTACAAATTAATTGGTCTAAAAACGTTACACCATCTTTAGAATATTTAGTATTTTAACCGTAACTGCTCATCGCTTTATAAATCAAAAGGATTTTCTCTTTTTTTAATATTTTAAGTTTTCTTTGAACCTGCATTAGATAGATTTAGAATGATATTTACTGGTTCTACTTCTTCTATTGCATCTAATCCCATAATCAAAACGAACGTAAAATAATTAAATTCGCGTAAACAAACACAAACCGTGGTATTTTTAAGGTTATACTAGCTTTATACAAGGGTGGAGGCGCGAATAACTTTGGAATAGCGGTTGTATGAATACAAATATCAAAGTTATACCTGTTATAAGCTATGCTTTGTTTATTTGTAGACACTTTGCTTATTCTTTGTTTATTCTCGAGTATAACTTTATACCACGTTTATTTGTAACGCTGAAGTAGATTATTTTAGCGATTAATGCAAATATATCGGAGAAATTAAATTGTTACACACTTGAATCTATACTAATATAATAAAGCTCAAGAGTTTGTTTGTTTGTTTGTTTGTTTGGTTGGTTGAATGCGCTAATTTCAGAAACTACTTTCGGTTCGAAAAAAAAACCTTTTAGTGTTGGATAGTCCATTTATCGAGGAAAGCTATAGGTTATCTAACATCACGCTACAACTAATAGTAACAAAGCATCAATGATAAATGTTGTAAAAACGGGGAAAATTTATTTCTTTTGAGAGCTTCCGTTACGAACGCTGCCATAAACGGTTAAAGTTACGCAACAATCATGTATGATGGAATGGTACCTCTTATAAAGTTAAAAAAAGTTTCTTGCATAATAATATTCCCTATTATGTCTGGTGTGCGGCCGGCGACTTGGGATCGGCGAAACATTTTCTCTTTCCATTCGAATCAAAACTCATTCATTCAAATTAGCTGAAGATCAGCACTTTTTGAACGTCAATTACACATTATACAGGGTGTAAAAAACCTCATCACGAAGCCGTCAACCAAGCATTCTGTACATTAAACTAAGTAACTTTACGCAAAAAATATTGCTGGGAAACGTTTATTTTTGGCGTGAAAAATCATTTTTTTTGATAAAACTCAATGTAACGCACTCAAAACATCGTGCTAATGGATGGATTCAATAGTACGGGGGTCGTGGAGGCGTTTAAAGTAAAATTCTTGCATTAAAAACTTGTATTAAAAAAAAAACTTGCCGAAAAGTTGGAACGTTGACCCCCAATATCTCCGTAATATGGTGGTATCCGTAGGTATGGTGTAGAACAAAAAAAATATCGCAATGACGAGGAGAACAAGTGCTTTTCAGCTTCGTTAAGAGGTGTTTTACACCTTTTAGGTAGTCCCTCAAATCGCCCGCTCTTCGTCACTTGCTCGTGTTTTAGATGAGAAGAAAAAGTGGCCGAACTGTGGTGTAGTACTAGTAAGAAGTAGTTTATATTGTCATTGAATGGATCAAATATAGCCAGTGTCTAACCAGCATTCGAGATGTTTCATTGTCTTTAAATCCCGTCCTTAGATGGCGACCCTGCCATTCGAGCGGGGAATCAAATCATATTCGTGTTTAGTTTAGACTGTGCTCTGCGTGCTATTCGTCAATTTGCTCACTATTTGCAGTGCCAATCAAAGGTACAGAACGAAGAAGTCTTTGTAAACTAGAACAGTGCCGGTAGAGGCCATAATTCAGCCACAGTGGAGGAATTTAAATACCACTTATCTGCAGTAAGCTTGTGCTAATGATCATATTATGCACGATATAGTTTCTGGGACCATTTATATTTTGTACCGGGTTATTATAATATCTGTGACCGGGTGTACAAAATATGTCATCAAACTTGTTAACAAAAAGTTATGACCTCGTATTAACCCGTGTCGAACATTTGAGTTAATTTATTTTGAAACGGAACCCTGCTTTGCATCAATATTATTTGGGGTGTGATAATGTCAATACAATTTTGACGTATTTGAAAATTTAGCGAATGTGTCCTCCAGGCGTAGACGAGGCGTCGTCGCAGGTGTGCGTGTGGGTGCGCGCGGTGGCGTGTCCGCAGTGGGGCGCGCTGTGTCCCGCCTGCCTGGCGCCGCTGGACGCCTGCGCCGCGCCCGCCGTGGCGCTCACCGGCTGCCAGCACATGCTGCACCTGCACTGCCTCAACCGGCAGCTCGAGAGACTGCGAGCCAGCCAGGTGGGTAGTGCTCATGGTATTACTGATTCAGCAGCTTCATCAGGACTGTTTGGCGGCACGGTTGGCGCAGTGTTCGCGGGTTCGGTTCCCGCACGGTACAAATATTTGTATTTATTTATCATTAACACTGAAAACGGGATATTTACCATGTTTAATATTTATTTAAAAATAACTTTATCTACACCCATGTTATAAATCCTCTATAAAAGTATCTGAAACACATGACATTAGTCTTGTATGCAACTGTACATAATTAAGTACCCCTCATTATACAACAGTTGCATAAATAACTATTATGGCCTGGCCTAACTGTTCAGGGTCTGGCTATTTGTGTATGTGAGTCTAAATGTTTGTATTCCTCACGATACAGCAGAATTCTGTATGACAGCGGTTCCCTTTGACATCGAAGGTTACAGTCAGGACACAGTCATTAGCCAGCGTCACTTATCCGTTCCGTTTTGTCGGGTTCGTTGTAACAAACCGAGAAGACGCTTCAAGCTGTGCCTTCTCCCCGCAGGAGCCGCTGTACATCGAGTGCCTGGTGTGCGGGCGCCTGTACGGGCGCTCGCCGGCGCCGAGCTCGGCCGGCGAGCAGCCGCGCGGCAGCATGGCGTGGGCGCTGCAGCCCGTGGCGCTGCCGCAGCACCCGCACACTACCTCCTCCATACTCGTCACGTACAAGTACGTCACACCACACAACACTATACCTTACTGACTCAATGACCGCTATCTTGTACCTCATGGCGTGGGCGCTGCAGCCAGTGGCGCTGCCGCAGCACCCGCACACTACCTCCTCCATACTCGTCACGTACAAGTACGTCACACCACACAACACTATACCGTACTGACTCAATGACCGCTATCTTGTACCTCTTTTTTGGCATTAGCACCCTTAAGCTCATAGCCCACACTAACGACTCCGCTCCCACTTAGCAAAAATAATATAATTCAAATATGGGCTTTATGTATTGCTCTTTAGATATATACTTAACATTGGCAACCGAGCAGTCTGACGGCGGTAACCTCGCTGACAATGAGCTGTCTGCTAATTTACGTTGCCAATGTAAAGTATATCTTAAGAGCAATACATAAAGCCCATATCGACACCTCCATGCAATACATCGTAACTCACTTTTTGTGATTTTACAGGAGAGCGATTTTAAAGTTTGAAAAATTATAGCAAACTCAAAACACCCCGTACAATTTTTCAAGCTGGCTCTATTTAATATAGCTTAGGCGGACTATAAATAGGTATGGTTAAGTTGTAAAAGAAAAAAATTTTCATGGGTTTTCATGACTTACGTGAAAAACAAAACAGTGAAATGACATATAAGTTACGAGGACAAACATTGTATGTCTGAGTTACAATTTAGTTTTTTTGTAGTTTAATTTATTTTTGTGGTCAGATAATTGTAACTCCAAGGTGTTAAGTTATCCTGCCGGGGTTGCGGGACTGTTCGAAAGAGATACCGTGGCCCCGGAACACAAAGGGCGATGAAGGAACATGGATGGGTTTTAGTCAGTAAAAGTCTGACACTCCCTCCTGCTCCGCCCAGAGCGGGAGGGGTTATTTGATGATTTCCCATCCGAAAAAAAAAAAAAAAAAAAGGTGTTAAGATATACGCTATAAACACCGCAATAGTCACTTTGTACACCTTCTCACTTCTATTTACCAAGCTACGTAACAACACCGAAATTCTATGAGCAAACTACTAAAGAGTAAACTACTAAATAGAACATCGCAACTCGTCTTAACTTGTCGTAATGCACTAAAAACTAACGTAAAGATCCGTGCAACATCATTGTAACTCAACTTACAATGCAGTAACAGTACATTTTATGATCATAAACCGTAATTTTATCATGTACATAGATTGTATCTAATGTTACAATTTTGTTGTACTTGATAAACAAGCTACTCATAATATTTTCTATAAATTGTAAATCAAGTTGCAATTATATTGTTGACAAAAAATATTTTTTGGATTAGTTACAATACTTTGACGTTGGTTTATTTTAGAAACGAAAGGGAATAGAATTACAATGATAGTACAGAAAAAATGCATTTTTTTTTACATAACAATGCCGTTGTAACTAAATTTTTGGAAAAAAAGTGAGTTATGATGTTATTGCATGGAGGTGTCGAAATTTGAATTATATTATTTTTGTTGGGTGGGAGCGGAGTCGTTTATGTGGGCTATGAGCTTACATAGCCAAATTTAATAATTCTGAGAATACGACCTCTGTGTCTTAGCGTGTCGACGAAAATCAAAATGAAGTCGGCCCAAGATTTGTCTACGAGTTTGGCACATCCACCTCCGTCATTTAAGTTCTGTTCGTAACACTGTATTCTTCTTTTTGTGTGGATGGACTTAAAGTTGGACGAGTAGGTGGCTACCTAGACAGCTCTGTCTGATATTCGGCTCGTTGACTGTTATTGTGTATGATGTGTGTACCTGGCACAGCTTCCAGTCGGGGCGGCAGGGCCCGATGCACCCGGCGCCGGGCGCGCCGTACTACGCGGTGGGCTTCCCGCGCCACACGCTGCTGCCGGACACGCAGCTCGGCCGACAGGTATGATGTGTATATGATGTGTGTACCTGGCACAGCTTCCAGTCGGGGCGGCAGGGCCCGATGCACCCGGCGCCGGGCGCGCCGTACTACGCGGTGGGCTTCCCGCGCCACACGCTGCTGCCGGACACGCAGCTCGGCCGACAGGTATGATGTGTATATGATGTGTGTACCTGGCACAGCTTCCAGTCGGGGCGGCAGGGCCCGATGCACCCGGCGCCGGGCGCGCCGTACTACGCGGTGGGCTTCCCGCGCCACACGCTGCTGCCGGACACGCAGCTCGGCCGACAGGTATGATGTGTATATGATGTGTGTACCTGGCACAGCTTCCAGTCGGGGCGGCAGGGCCCGATGCACCCGGCGCCGGGCGCGCCGTACTACGCGGTGGGCTTCCCGCGCCACACGCTGCTGCCGGACACGCAGCTCGGCCGACAGGTATGATGTGTATATGATGTGTGTACCTGGCACAGCTTCCAGTCGGGGCGGCAGGGCCCGATGCACCCGGCGCCGGGCGCGCCGTACTACGCGGTGGGCTTCCCGCGCCACACGCTGCTGCCGGACACGCAGCTCGGCCGACAGGTATGATGTGTATATGATGTGTGTACCTGGCACAGCTTCCAGTCGGGGCGGCAGGGCCCGATGCACCCGGCGCCGGGCGCGCCGTACTACGCGGTGGGCTTCCCGCGCCACACGCTGCTGCCGGACACGCAGCTCGGCCGACAGGTATGATGTGTATATGATGTGTGTACCTGGCACAGCTTCCAGTCGGGGCGGCAGGGCCCGATGCACCCGGCGCCGGGCGCGCCGTACTACGCGGTGGGCTTCCCGCGCCACACGCTGCTGCCGGACACGCAGCTCGGCCGACAGGTATGATGTGTATATGATGTGTGTACCTGGCACAGCTTCCAGTCGGGGCGGCAGGGCCCGATGCACCCGGCGCCGGGCGCGCCGTACTACGCGGTGGGCTTCCCGCGCCACACGCTGCTGCCGGACACGCAGCTCGGCCGACAGGTATGATGTGTATATGATGTGTGTACCTGGCACAGCTTCCAGTCGGGGCGGCAGGGCCCGATGCACCCGGCGCCGGGCGCGCCATACTACGCGGTGGGCTTCCCGCGCCACACGCTGCTGCCGGACACGCAGCTCGGCCGACAGGTATGATGTGTATATGATGTGTGTACCTGGCACAGCTTCCAGTCGGGGCGGCAGGGCCCGATGCACCCGGCGCCGGGCGCGCCGTACTACGCGGTGGGCTTCCCGCGCCACACGCTGCTGCCGGACACGCAGCTCGGCCGACAGGTATGATGTGTATATGATGTGTGTACCTGGCACAGCTTCCAGTCGGGGCGGCAGGGCCCGATGCATCCGGCGCCGGGCGCGCCGTACTACGCGGTGGGCTTCCCGCGCCACACGCTGCTGCCGGACACGCAGCTCGGCCGACAGGTATGATGTGTATATGATGTGTGTACCTGGCACAGCTTCCAGTCGGGGCGGCAGGGCCCGATGCACCCGGCGCCGGGCGCGCCGTACTACGCGGTGGGCTTCCCGCGCCACACGCTGCTGCCGGACACGCAGCTCGGCCGACAGGTATGATGTGTATATGATGTGTGTACCTGGCACAGCTTCCAGTCGGGGCGGCAGGGCCCGATGCACCCGGCGCCGGGCGCGCCGTACTACGCGGTGGGCTTCCCGCGCCACACGCTGCTGCCGGACACGCAGCTCGGCCGACAGGTATGATGTGTATATGATGTGTGTACCTGGCACAGCTTCCAGTCGGGGCGGCAGGGCCCGATGCACCCGGCGCCGGGCGCGCCGTACTACGCGGTGGGCTTCCCGCGCCACACGCTGCTGCCGGACACGCAGCTCGGCCGACAGGTATGATGTGTATATGATGTGTGTACCTGGCACAGCTTCCAGTCGGGGCGGCAGGGCCCGATGCACCCGGCGCCGGGCGCGCCGTACTACGCGGTGGGCTTCCCGCGCCACACGCTGCTGCCGGACACGCAGCTCGGCCGACAGGTATGATGTGTATATGATGTGTGTACCTGGCACAGCTTCCAGTCGGGGCGGCAGGGCCCGATGCACCCGGCGCCGGGCGCGCCGTACTACGCGGTGGGCTTCCCGCGCCACACGCTGCTGCCGGACACGCAGCTCGGCCGACAGGTATGATGTGTATATGATGTGTGTACCTGGCACAGCTTCCAGTCGGGGCGGCAGGGCCCGATGCACCCGGCGCCGGGCGCGCCGTACTACGCGGTGGGCTTCCCGCGCCACACGCTGCTGCCGGACACGCAGCTCGGCCGACAGGTATGATGTGTATATGATGTGTGTACCTGGCACAGCTTCCAGTCGGGGCGGCAGGGCCCGATGCACCCGGCGCCGGGCGCGCCGTACTACGCGGTGGGCTTCCCGCGCCACACGCTGCTGCCGGACACGCAGCTCGGCCGACAGGTATGATGTGTATATGATGTGTGTACCTGGCACAGCTTCCAGTCGGGGCGGCAGGGCCCGATGCACCCGGCGCCGGGCGCGCCGTACTACGCGGTGGGCTTCCCGCGCCACACGCTGCTGCCGGACACGCAGCTCGGCCGACAGGTATGATGTGTATATGATGTGTGTACCTGGCACAGCTTCCAGTCGGGGCGGCAGGGCCCGATGCACCCGGCGCCGGGCGCGCCGTACTACGCGGTGGGCTTCCCGCGCCACACGCTGCTGCCGGACACGCAGCTCGGCCGACAGGTATGATGTGTATATGATGTGTGTACCTGGCACAGCTTCCAGTCGGGGCGGCAGGGCCCGATGCACCCGGCGCCGGGCGCGCCGTACTACGCGGTGGGCTTCCCGCGCCACACGCTGCTGCCGGACACGCAGCTCGGCCGACAGGTATGATGTGTATATGATGTGTGTACCTGGCACAGCTTCCAGTCGGGGCGGCAGGGCCCGATGCACCCGGCGCCGGGCGCGCCGTACTACGCGGTGGGCTTCCCGCGCCACACGCTGCTGCCGGACACGCAGCTCGGCCGACAGGTATGATGTGTATATGATGTGTGTACCTGGCACAGCTTCCAGTCGGGGCGGCAGGGCCCGATGCACCCGGCGCCGGGCGCGCCGTACTACGCGGTGGGCTTCCCGCGCCACACGCTGCTGCCGGACACGCAGCTCGGCCGACAGGTATGATGTGTATATGATGTGTGTACCTGGCACAGCTTCCAGTCGGGGCGGCAGGGCCCGATGCACCCGGCGCCGGGCGCGCCGTACTACGCGGTGGGCTTCCCGCGCCACACGCTGCTGCCGGACACGCAGCTCGGCCGACAGGTATGATGTGTATATGATGTGTGTACCTGGCACAGCTTCCAGTCGGGGCGGCAGGGCCCGATGCACCCGGCGCCGGGCGCGCCGTACTACGCGGTGGGCTTCCCGCGCCACACGCTGCTGCCGGACACGCAGCTCGGCCGACAGGTATGATGTGTATATGATGTGTGTACCTGGCACAGCTTCCAGTCGGGGCGGCAGGGCCCGATGCACCCGGCGCCGGGCGCGCCGTACTACGCGGTGGGCTTCCCGCGCCACACGCTGCTGCCGGACACGCAGCTCGGCCGACAGGTATGGTGTGTATATGATGTGTGTACCTGGCACAGCTTCCAGTCGGGGCGGCAGGGCCCGATGCACCCGGCGCCGGGCGCGCCGTACTACGCGGTGGGCTTCCCGCGCCACACGCTGCTGCCGGACACGCAGCTCGGCCGACAGGTATGATGTGTATATGATGTGTGTACCTGGCACAGCTTCCAGTCGGGGCGGCAGGGCCCGATGCACCCGGCGCCGGGCGCGCCGTACTACGCGGTGGGCTTCCCGCGCCACACGCTGCTGCCGGACACGCAGCTCGGCCGACAGGTATGATGTGTATATGATGTGTGTACCTGGCACAGCTTCCAGTCGGGGCGGCAGGGCCCGATGCACCCGGCGCCGGGCGCGCCGTACTACGCGGTGGGCTTCCCGCGCCACACGCTGCTGCCGGACACGCAGCTCGGCCGACAGGTATGATGTGTATATGATGTGTGTACCTGGCACAGCTTCCAGTCGGGGCGGCAGGGCCCGATGCACCCGGCGCCGGGCGCGCCGTACTACGCGGTGGGCTTCCCGCGCCACACGCTGCTGCCGGACACGCAGCTCGGCCGACAGGTATGATGTGTATATGATGTGTGTACCTGGCACAGCTTCCAGTCGGGGCGGCAGGGCCCGATGCACCCGGCGCCGGGCGCGCCATACTACGCGGTGGGCTTCCCGCGCCACACGCTGCTGCCGGACACGCAGCTCGGCCGACAGGTATGATGTGTATATGATGTGTGTACCTGGCACAGCTTCCAGTCGGGGCGGCAGGGCCCGATGCACCCGGCGCCGGGCGCGCCATACTACGCGGTGGGCTTCCCGCGCCACACGCTGCTGCCGGACACGCAGCTCGGCCGACAGGTATGATGTGTATATGATGTGTGTACCTGGCACAGCTTCCAGTCGGGGCGGCAGGGCCCGATGCACCCGGCGCCGGGCGCGCCATACTACGTGGTGGGCTTCCCGCGCCACACGCTGCTGCCGGACACGCAGCTCGGCCGACAGGTATGATGTGTATATGATGTGTGTACCTGGCACAGCTTCCAGTCGGGGCGGCAGGGCCCGATGCACCCGGCGCCGGGCGCGCCGTACTACGCGGTGGGCTTCCCGCGCCACACGCTGCTGCCGGACACGCAGCTCGGCCGACAGGTATGATCACACCCGAAACTTCGTTTTTTGTGTGTTTAATCGGAACCGGAACTATGACAATCGCTTTTATTACTTTTAATGTTACTAATAATTTATTTGGGAGGAAAGCATAATAGTATATTGTAATACAAGGGGCTAAAATGACGCATTATATACGAGGTAGTTTTAGTAAATAATATTGTAGGTAGTAAATAGGAACCGAGTTACGAGTATAATGGAATTTTAGCGCCGTGTGTAACACTACTATTCACTTTGAGTGCGAGAAAAATAGTCAATTTAGTCAGACGGACAGACAGACGCACAGACGGAAGGACAGAGACAGACAGACGGACAATCAGCAGACAGACGGACATGCAGACGGATAGACAGATGGACAGACAGACTGACAATCGGACTGACAGACAGACATACAGACGGATAGACAGACATATACAGACAATACTAACGAAATGAATTAAAATAAAGAGGTTATTCTATGAAGTTGATGTTGTTCGTGTGGCTGTTGGACCAATTGCCTTGATCTTTGACGAAAATTATACTTTATGCTCTAGCTAGAACATAAAAAGCGACTTTTCGTACCACTTGATCAAAAAAGTGAAATTCTATGCCACAAAAAGCGAACATAACAATAGTCATTTTTAATCTGTTAAAAACAGGGAAAGAAAATTGTACTGAATTTCATTCATCCTCTAGGGGGAGAATGTGATTTAAATTTGGAATACTTACCGAAATTTATACTGAACTACATCTGTGTTTACACCATTGAGTTTGTATATAAAGCATTATACATCTTTTTTAAAAAGGAATACGCATTTATTATGCAGCTATGATTATTAAATAAAATTACGAAAACACATTATAAAACACATATAAACGGGTATTTTCGCGAATTTTTACCTTTTAATATTTGCCCGACGTTTCGACCGGATTGCACCAGCCGTGGTTGCGGGTCTTCCCGCGACCACGGCTGGTGCAATCCGGTCGAAACGTCGGGCAAATATTAAAAGGTAAAAATTCGCGAAAATACCCGTTTATATGTGTTTTATAAAATTACGAAAACCGACGAGGCCGTATGAGCTTGATGCCTTTGCTTTTCCGACAAAAAAATATTAGTCTAGGAATTTGCCGCGTTTTTGTTTTCTTCAAATACATAAACGTTAAGTTTATTTTAATTTATTTTTATAAATATGTTAATGTTCTAAAAATACGTTACGATGTTAAATCAAAGCGACAGTGACAGTGAATTGTCGGATTCCATCAGTGAAAATGCTGCCGCAATTATAAATAATTTGCTTCCAACAAATGAACTACAACAAATGCTTATCTCATATTATTATTGTGTTAATTATTTCGCAAATGGTACGAAAAGTAGAGTATTTTCCTCGGTGATAAAGCTGTCTTAGTCTTGGGTGAACTTAAATCCCTCGCTACACTCAGGACTCGTCTTAAATCCCTCGCTTCGCTCGTGATTTAAGTTTTTAACACCCTCGCTACGCTCGGGAGCCTCGAGTAAACCTCGAGTCCTTCGTTACGCTCGCGATTTAAATCGTCACCCGCGACAGAAGACACTGCTTTATCCCCTTGGTTAATAATCTACTATATTATGTCGCCTACGCACTACATAAAGGCGAACTTTAGAGCATGATAAAAGAAAAAAATATTTGACGTTATTTAAATTTTGTCCGACATAGTTGATTAAATCAAAATCGATTAGTGCTACATTTTGGATATTGGTAAGGCATACATTCAAAGTAGTAGGTATGATTGAAATGTCCTGTTTATGTTACAGTGACTTTCTAGGGTTGGTCTAGTGGTCGGTCGCAAACGTGACTGCTGGTTTGGTTTCGTTTCGATTCCGATCGGGCCAAGCAGTGGCGTGCCCGCGATGCAAATAATGGTGGAAAAGCCCAATTAGACAACTGAGGAGGAAAAAAAAAGTTCTCCGGTTTTATTTTCCTATTATTTAATTATGCCTAAATATAAAAATACAAATAGTGGTGATTAACTTTTCGTATTTTATATCCCGTCACAGAATTACAACTGATTCAGTATTAAGTTGTCAGTTTTAAGTAAATGATATAAGATCAGCTATCGATCGACTGAACTCTTCGAGTCAATCTGTAACTATTTCCCTCGCTTTGCTACAGATAGCGCACAAATAATAAATTGGTTTTTAACTACATATTATTGAAAATGTTTGTAATTACTCACAATGTAAACAGCCATAACTCTTCATCCTTCGCTTCTTTACTATAAACAACTACAAAAACAACAAAACACACAGAAGGCACTATCTATCTATTACTAAAGATTATAAATTGTTTGAATGAGAGCAAAAAACGCACACGTATTGTGCATTTTATGCTCTCATTCAAACAATTTATTTATTTAGGTTTAGGTGAAGTAACAAGATTATAGAGATTACTTATTATTATAGAGATTATATTCTGTAAAACTCAAAGTATTTACCTTGCCCAGTACCGATTTCACACACTTCAATCTTTCACAAGAAACAACTACATGCGTTTTCGAATTCATTTTAATCTTATAAAACTATAATTACTTCTAACAACATAAACAACATTAATTACAGCAAAAACTAGTCACGAAACTTTAAATCACAAGAAATAGAAAAAAATAAATCACAAAAAAGAAAGGCATACAAATCTGGCGAACCACCAGATTTAGCAAATTGTAACGGCAAAAAAATTACTTGATTGCTAAATTCTAAAAATTCTACTTTTGAATGGTTTATAAAAAAATAACCACGAAGGGTATGGCGGGGTCTATTCGTTCGTTCGTTCGACCCCGCCATACCCTTCTAACCTAATCTATCCGTGCCGGGGTGCCCCAAGTCGGCCTAGGCAAAACTAGTTTGTCATCAACCACCTCATTAAAATCCGGTGCTCAATTTACTAAATTTGGTGATCAATTGATATTTTAGGTGATAGATGTTAGTGGTCACAAAGTTATTTTAGGTGGTCATTAAATTTTCCCCCATTTTTCATGTGGGGGCATTTACAGCAGATAAGGCACTAATTAAACGTTCCGCTCATATAACTCTAGGAGACACTTTCCTGTCGGGGTAACGTACACTATTACGTTGCGTTTGGCGCGTGGCACGCACGGTGGCACGCGAAATTTGGTGTTACTGTTATTAGTATTGAGTTAAATATTGTTTAACATAAACATTTGTTTTTGTAAGGAATGTTTTTTTTTCTTACATTTCTACAGTACAGTACAGTTTTTTACAGTAATTCTTGAGTTTAATTGTAAGGCAAGCTGGGCTTTTGAGGTTGTATGATAGGTGCGCCACTGGGGCCAAGTCTTATTGGTTTTTTTTATCATAAATTTCTCAGTAGGAGTCATGTTGTATGGATTTGTTTCGGCTTAACACAACTGGTGAAATGTGTGTGTACTCTAAGGTACATACCTCTGCCTTTCGGGGATTACAGACGTGATGTCATGTTATGGTAGTAGTTAAAATGTAAATAATTATTTTAAATACGGCATGGGCCTATTATGGCATAAATGAAATTAGCTTACGGCGTCCCAACCGCTGGGGCCCGACGGGACCTACGGCGGAGGCCTCTCCGTAGCTTACTGCGTATTTACACGTGTATGTGTGGCAGGTGTTGTCGGCGCTGCGCGTGGCGTGGGAGCGCGGCTCGCTGTTCACGGTGTGCGCGTCGCTCACCACCGGGCGCGAGCACGTGGTGGCGTGGCGCGTGCCGCCGCCGCCCGCCGCGCCGCAGCACTACGCGGCGCCCGCACACCCCGAGCGTCTGCTGCGCCACGCGCTCGCCCGCCTGCACGCGCTGCACACGCAGCCCCAGCCGCTGTGATACTACGTCACGGTGTGCGCGTCGCTCACCAGCGGGCGCGACCACGTGCTCCAGTGAAGGCGCGGAACTTGAAATTACTTTGTCAATTGTCAAAGAATAACAGCCGTAGTTAATCAACTGTCATCTGAAATACATCAAATGCAAAAAAAAACAACATCGAAAAACGAACCAACGAAAATTTCATAATTGAGAATAAATAGTAGATTTTACAACAAGTGCACAAAACGAACCATTTTTATCCGAGACTTATAGTAATGACGAAGGTTTTATTTCGTGGGTGTTGTTTTCGTAGTTTTTGGGGTCGCTGATAATGAAAATGAGGTCAAAATTAAAATCCAAGATGGCGCCGACGAAAATTTTCAGTTTTACTTCACGGGTGTCGTTTTCGTAGTTTTTGGGGTCTCTGATAAATGAGGTCAAAATGGAAATCCAAGATGGCGCCGAGAAAAATGGACGGCTTTTTCTTCATGGGTGTCGTTTTCGTGGTTTTTGGGGTCGCTGATAACGAAAATGAGGAACAAAAATTGTTCGAGTACAAAACGATTTTTTTTATGGGTATTGTCGAATGCAACTTGCATTCGTATATATCTTGACTATCTGAGTCTACTTGAAAGTGAAATAATCCACAATGGAATTGACACTGCTTAAAAGCCATGACATTATTTAGAGGTATCTTAGGTAGCTGCAATTTTTTATAAGACATTTTTATACATTATAATTATACATTTTTCTATTCCCCATTGTGGGTATTGTAAAGTAAATATATTACTCGTCTTCCAAATGACGCAATGAGTCTTCCTTTTACATGTTATGTACTATTGGTAGCTGTATTATACATAAGAGACTGAAATATTCGTTATATAATGTTATATGTATGATAAACATGTTTAAGCTAAGTTAGCTATAAGCCCGTTTTCACTATTACATGTAGGCATTTATTCAGGTGTCGCTAAAAGATTGTGAAAATGCCATATTCGTTTGATATCGTCACGAATACTTCTATATTTAAAGCTACTCGAGAAGCTATTTTTCAATATAATTGTTGATAAGACAGCCAGCATCCCATTTACGTAACACATTTTCAATCACAATCCGAAGGATGTCTTCACTATCCATGATCTTCATAATTTTAAAGAATAATTTTACAAAGTGTTGTTGAATTGTCCAAATGAAAGACATCCTATTGTGTGTAAAGTAATTACCTCGCTGATACGGTAAATAGTAGCAGCTGACCATTCGTCACCATATACATACAGGGTGTAAAAGACCTCATCACGAAGCCGTCAACCAATTTTTTTTTTGGGGTGAAGAATTATGTTTTGTGGTAGAACTCAATGTAACGCACTCAAAACATTGTGCTGATGGATGGATTGAATAGTACGGGGGTCGTGGAGGTGTTTAAAGTAAAAACCTTACATAAAAAACTTGTATTTAAATAAAAAACTTGCAAAAAAGTTGGAACTTTGACCCCCAATATCTCCGTAACTAGAAGGTTCCCAGGTATGATGTAGAACAAAAAAAAAATCGCAATGATAAGGAGAACAAGTGCCTTTCGGCTTCGGTAAGAGGTGTTTTACACCCTTTATAAATACAATTGAATTGTCTAGTAGGGACGAGGAACATAGCCACGCATGTGACGATGGCGCTAGCGGGACACGACAGACTGTTCGGTCATGTTTGGACCCTCACGACCTCACCTACAATCCTCGATGGAATAGGTAGAGGTATGCCTGTAGTAGTGTCTTATTTCAATTACCTAAACACGAATATGTTTCTCGAATATACCTAGCTAAATAATTATAAATATGTATTAATTAATTGTAACGTTTGCCATCGCACGTCTTCCGATGTAACATTCTGCCAGTAAGCTTTATTGTTATACATAATTAGTTAATTATATTAATTAAAGACAACAGCTATTATTTACAAATATTGTGTTAAGTTTAAATAGAGGACTAGTAATGAAAACAAGTACACATGACATTGTTTGCTGAGCCGTGTATTATATGTAATCAAATTATTTTTGTACATCAGAAAAGGCAGCTTATTTATACATCTTTGTTTTACATTTTATGGGCATAAGGACAGTACTAACCGCGAGCATTCCCTTCCCGAACAGTCGTTGCGTGAGCTCGCGGGCAACGCTATTACATTTTGTTTCGTTTGTATGATTTACCAAACTGGCCACTATTGCAAAAAAAAAGTTAGTTGTGTAACAAAATCTCTACAAAGATCTTGTGGCGCGTGGCAATATGCTTTTTTCAATACATTTCACAAATGTCTACCAACAGCGCCCAATTGTTAATGTCATTCGAGCGCCAAAAGACCCTTGTAGCGCTGTACTGTCCGTAGACATCGTAGCGAAAGACAAAATATACAGTTAAGTAAATTTTATACTTAGTTTCGCCAAACTAAGGTCGCTAGACCGCCGACCGCCAAATGTTGCCATACTTTATACATTACGTCGACTGCTTGCCAAAGTTACACAAACTGACAGCGCCCCGGAATCTATATGATGACGTGTAATATTTACACTGTACCCAGATATATTATATTGTTTCATAAATAAAGATAATTATAAACAAAGAATTTGTTTTGTTCAATGCAATACATAACTAGTACCAACTCCCCCGACTAAACCCTCACTCTTGATCTTCAGCCAATAAAAAGTCCTGGCTTGGGTCCCTTCATTCTTGGCTATTTTTATCCAATTGTTACAAACCTCCCTGCGCAGATGCTTCCTCGCATTAAGCCTGAGGGCGAACTACCTTAGACTTTATATACAACGTTAACAGCCTTTAAAACTATGTTTAAAACGGCATACTTAGTTTACCGTGTTTATTATACACGAAAAATTAGCGATCAGCTCATCATACCACACAAGTTGTACGTACTGGTCATCGCATGCGATGTATGTATTCATTTAGATATTTAACGTTGAAATTAATATATTACATGGGATAAGGGACATGACGCGCAAGCTTTTACTTACCATGAATTATTAGACACCTCAGCGTAGGAAATTTTGGTTAGCTAAAAAACTTTTGTTCCATTCAAAAACTACTTAAAAGTTATTGACCGTGTAGGTTCATGAACAGCAGATTTTTTTTCGAATAACACTCACAGGCACAATTAACCGCCCACCTTGTATTTCTTTCAATTTGCAGAAATCGTAATATTTAGACCACATTTTATGAGAGGTACAGTCGTGGTCTTTTCCGCCTGATCAATAAAATTTATTTATTTTTTTCTCTTAAATCATGTGGAGGCGCCGACCCACGCCTCCTTAAAGTTTAGGACTATTAGGAAAGCGTCAACTTTGGCGCGCAAAACAACAATAACTCTTGTTTGGCGTGCTTCGTCAGTGTGCTCGGCCGATCGGTATCTTTTCATTCATTATTTCTATACAAAGTCAACGGGGCGGGGCTAGAGACCATTTCTTTGTTGTAAGTAAGTGCAAGCAAAAATTATCTTAATGGTGATCAGACGGGAGTGTCCTCGATAGTACATAAAAACCTACCTATAAGGTAAAATAAATAAAAGTCTTGGAACAAAATGTCTTATATGAATTATGTATTAGGTTACTTGTGTATTTGTTACATTAGTTCTAAAGTTTCGTGTAAATTGAAGTAGTTTTACCAAAAAAAATAAGATACGGCCACAGGTAAATTCTACCATGTCATCTATGTTATAACTCATGTTTTTAATTCTGAAGTGGTTTTACAAGTGTTGTTTATATTATAAAACGCAGTCTGATTCATAACGAAGACGACAATGTTTACGGTTCGAGATAAGGATTAATAGAACTCGAGCGATAAGTGTTTTAGTTAGCGGTGTCAGATGACGCATGCGATGACGTAACTAAGTGGTGCGGCAGGGAGATAAACCGTTACTTCGCGTGGGTACCGAGAGGTTAATAAGAGATGCACCCCGAAAATCGATTTTGTGAAAAGTTTCGATAACAATTTTAATTTTGTAAAAAGTAGTCAAAATTAAGAAAAAATAAATATTTATTAATAATTATTTTTTCTTAATTTTGACTTGTGACTGTTGCCTCCTCGGGCTCTAATGACTTCTTAGAGCCGGTTTTGCAATCCATTCATGACATCTTGGATACCTGAAATAGGGGTATATTGTGCCACTACTCTACCTCAGCCGTCTTGAGCTCTCTTAGGGTCGTAGGGGCTGGTACTCTTGTTCGGACACGCCTTTTAAAGCTGGAATCCCGACCTCATTTAAGTATTCAGTGACGGTTTTTGCGGTATGCCAACGTGCTTCGTCATGCATTAATCTGAAGTTTTCACCAATGATTGGTGCGAAAGGTATGACATGGTCTTGAACAACTTCGGATATACACACATCAAAAGTGTCTAGGGATCAAGCATTTTTATGCGGATTTCTTGAGATTGAGATGTGGCTTTGTAATAAATTTATGATTTTATAAATTTATATGGATCCTTTTTGGTGCATTTCATAATTTGAATCAGGAACTCTCAATCAAATTCGAGTAAAAGACGAAAATAAGCTGTCAATATTTTCCCTATAAAAACATACAACGCATTGAAGACATTATTAGTGCTACTGTTTCCCTACTACTGATTAAAACCAACGTTATTATGGAGCGGCGACGTCATTTAAGCAGGGAAGAAATGCTCAGAGCCGTGGGAATGATAGAAGCTGGTTCCCGGCAACGTACTGTAGCTTTAGCTCTGAATACAAGTCAGAGTGTTATCAGTCGACTTTGGACACGTTACCGAAGCACTGGTACCGTGGCTGAGCGCCATGGAGGACGGTATCGCTGCACCACACGGAGACAAGACCGATACATTCAAATCTTAACTCGAAGAGCTCCAACAATAACCGCCATGATGTTAGCCGTGAGGCTTCATCACTCTTCAGGGAACTTAATTAGCGACCAAACAGTCAGAAACCGCTTGCATGAAGTGAACCTTCATTCCCGAAGACCGCTACGGGTACCACCTATAGCAATGCACAATCGTAGGATTCGATATCAATGGGCTCTTGAACACAGAAATTGGGCAGAAGAACAATGGCGTTTCGTGTGCTTTTCTGATGAGTCTCGTTTTGGTATGAGACCGGATACAAGACGTATACGACACTGGAGAACCCCTGGACGCCAACAGCGATTAAAATCCTGCCAGGAAGTCCATCCTTATAGTGGTGGAACCATCATGGTATGGGCGGGTATTTGGATCGGCGGAAGAACTGAGTTGATTTGGATCAGAGGCAACCTCAACGCTCAAATTTATGCTGAGACGATTGTATCAGACGTCATCGTTCCTCTACAAGTGCAAATCGGTCCCTTATTTCAGTTAATGCATGATAATGCACGACCGCACACCGCAAGAGTTGTAAGACAGACTCTCGCCGCAGCTAACATCAATGTCCTGCCCTGGCCTGCTCAGTCGCCAGACTTGAACCCGATTGAGCATGCATGGGATATGCTACAGAGAAGAGCTCTGCCGAATATGGAGGGTATCCAGTCGCAAGAAGACCTTTTTTTGTTGTTGCAACGAACATGGGCGGCCATTCCACAGCGTGATTTGGATGAACTCATTTTGAGTATGCCAAACCGATGTTCTTGTGTTGTTAGTGTTCGCGGTAGAAACACGGATTATTAATTGTTTAAGTTACCCAATAAAATTTTAAAGAAAACTGTGTTTTCAGTCATTTTTTCGAACTTTAATGTTAGTGGTTCAAATGTCAAAAATCCCTTTATTAGGAAAATGGCAAATTTCTTTATTAATGCAAAGGTGACTTGGTTTATCGTTACTGTGACAAACGAAAACACTTTATTTGATGAATCCTTAAAGAAAATTTTAATTAATATCAATCAGGAGAAAAGTTATTGCAAAAATATATGTTGATCCCTAGATACTTTTGATGTGTGTATATACCTACCTACTTACATTCCTCCACAGTCCAGTCAGCATATTCTCGCACAAAAGCAAGTCTAGCTCAACGGTGTTGTGGGAGCTGTTGTGGGGCGCGAGCTGGACGAAAAGCCCTCAGATTTCTTTCTGCCAGTCTTCTTCTAATAGTACGTTCACGCACACTGACATTTCTCACCTCAAAAAGACGCGTACGAGCTTCAGTAGCGATGCAAAAGCGATTTCTCAACACGTTGTTGACAACGAAGCGATCATCTCGAGTTGAGTTGCATGGTTGTCGGCCTTAAACTGGCCTGGCGGGTGTATGAGCATATCTCCCGAAATCGTCTGATGGCATCCCGTACCGTAGTTCGAGGTACAACGAGTGTATGAGCGATGCGACGTTGGCTGTCTCCAGCGTCAGCTAAAGCCACTGGCCTAGCTAGAACAGTTACATCGAGTTGCATTTTTACAGTAACAAAAAGTAAACGAACATGCAGTTAGTGTTAAAAAGCGTTAAAAATATTTAAATTTAATTGTTAGGTGCTACAGAAGCAGAACCCTCTGTGCGCGAGTCCAACTTGCACTTGGCCGATTTTTTTCAATCACTGATGAAACAAGTTTTAAAGCCATGCAAATAAAATAATATTATGTCGAAACAACTACCTAGCCTTGTAGGTACACACGTCTACAAAAAACCGGCCAAGAGTGAATCGGACTCGCGCACCGAGGGTTCCGTACAAACTTTTTAAAGGACAAACTTAACTTTGCTGTTCGATCCCTAGAAACGGCTATTGCACCAACCGCAAATAATAAGTTTGTAATAGTAAAATCGCTTTTTTTGTTATTAAGCTACATATTTACGGTTTTCAGATTTTTTCCTTTACATGTGCTGTAAGACCTTGCTTTTTGCCAATTTCTTGATTCTAGTTCAACGGGAACTACCATATAGGTTTTCGACCCAAACCCATTGGGTACCTCCTCCCAGTATCTGGTATAAATTTGAACTTGCTAGGTCAACTCGTTCCTGAGAAAATCGGTGGTTACAGACAGACAGACGAACAAGAAAGTGACCTTATAGATAAGGGTTCCTTTTTACCTTTTGAGGTACGGAACCCTAAAAAGGAACAAACAGCCCAATCAGCGCAAAACCTAGCTGTGTAGTGTACCTACGTACACAGATCAAGCTCGTCGCTCCTACTTAACTAGTAGTGTAGCAGTACAGTACAGTAGGTAGCGTCACAGTGTAAAGATAAACAGTAAACCAACTAGATTACAAGACCCTTTTTGTGAACAAACGTGGATGGCATTTGTTGATTTCTGTCAGTCGTTACGGGTATTCAGAAGCCCGAAAGTTTTTTTAAACAGTCTTACGATAGGGTATCATGATTCAGTAACCGCTGTGGAGAGGAGGTCAGACAGGCAGTCGCTCCATGTATGTGAAGCCGACCCCAACATAGTTGAGGAAAGGCTGGGTAGATGAAACGTGGGTTTATGGGTTGTCTTGTCAACAGACACTGCGATGTAACCGGGACTAAAATTAAAAAGTATAAGCAGCGTACGAGCGATCTAATGTTTGGTGGTTTCAAAATGTTGGCATCGTGCTACCGATTACTTTAAATAACAAAAAAGTTGTCACAGTGCGAAAGTAGGCATCACGTACTACGAAATCATTTGTTTTGTAGCGCCACCCATAACATAACAATTTTACCCTCTCGTCTCGGTGCGGCAACCCCAACTTACTCACATGTAACCTGTTACCAATTCTGTCTTTACCATAAGGGCACACTGGGCCCGTGCCCAGGGCTCCGCGACCCAAGGGGCCCCCAAGTTCCTGTAACTTATATCCCAGACAGGACCGCAGGAATCTGAAATTTTCTGTTATTTTTGTCAAGAAAACCTAAAATATCCGAGGTGGGGTGCAAAAAATTCCAGCTCCCTTCGCTCGCTCTTGCATTCTACAAGGGCCCCATTATTCTCAAATTCCCAGGGCCTTCAAATGGTTAAAGACGGCCCTGCCTGTTGCCTGAAACTTGCTTAGAATTCGTGTAAAAACTTTGCATGTGTGTGGGTCGATCGATTCCGAAGATTTGTTCCTAGATGAAAAACTGTAGTATGTTAATAACTTAATACGAATATATCTGCTGTGGTAGCGTGTTGGTGAGTGGTGATGCAAGAGAGGCGCCATATGGCCGCGTCCATGTGGCCGCCCAGTATGGACACGCCGGCCGGCTGGCTAGGGCTGCCAACTAGAGCCGTTTTCTACCATTTTACTTCACTTTAATTGCAACGTGATCATTATCAGTCACCACCACAGTCTTCTGAAACTTACGTAGATATAGTCGAGTTCTGTATTTTTTCATATTCTAGATGTATCGTGGACAAGGCGCGTCAATTAGTTGGCACTTTAAATTCCTATCAGAAAGCAATTTGAGACCCGTTTTTTCCGCACCGACACATCTTAATCTCTTAACATCAGACAATAGTGAACAAAAGGATAGGAAGATGATTAGTGTACCCCGATTTGATTCCGACAGCGATAACAACAACAACAGCCCATAACGTCCACTGCTTTGGCAGGCGGATTGGAGATCGCAGTGATGAAAGACTAACAGAAAACGCTGCTGCCCATTCTCTGGGCTACGGAGGCGCAAGGTGTTCTGCCTCAGACATTAGTCGCCTTATACGACACCCGTGAGTGTAATGGGTTGGTTCTATTCTACTCTGCCGGATACCACACGTCTACCGACAGGGATAATATAATAGTAAGTAAGTATCTAAGTTTTTTTTCTTTCTCGAGGTGGATGGCCTCAGCCCTGGGGAGAGCGAACCGGTCTGTCAGACTCATGCTGGCTAAAACCACCCGCGGTGTTCCCTCAGGAAGCAAAAACTATTGCAACTTCTGCTGCTTCGCAATGGTGCCGGCCGGCTTGTGCGACAGCAGTACCTACTACAACCTTCACCCCTTTTAAAGCTATTCATATAACTTTAAAAGGGTGAATTTTATCATTTACCTACAAGGTAAATGATAAAATCCCTACAACCGTCTTTGTTTGATGACCCTACATTATGACACAGTTAGTGCTCTTGCTATGGACATGTCACGACACTCGGCTCTCCTTATCGAGAGTGAAAAATAGCCAGTTTACGGCTACTGCAGTTTATTTGCGATCAATAGGTACGTCGAATCTTACGTAACTACTGGTAAAAGTCGCGCAAAAAACTATGAGTAATGTGAGAGAGTTCCAAGACACGTTAGTACCAAGAGATTAGATTTCCTCTTTCCTTTTCATTAGATTTATCAGCCTATGAACGTACCTAGGTAGTCAAAAATATGATGATGATGATGGGTGCTTCAATAATAGGCAGGAGCAGTGGCGGATTAAGGTACACTTTTGCCGCCAGTAGGCTTTTAAAATTTTGCCGCCCCTACTGACCTCTACATAATTTGTTAGTTCCTGGATTGTTTTTACAACCCAAAAATTTTGTTAAGATTACCCTAGAAATACTACAAATGTCACTTTACGGGATATCTTCCCGTAAATGACATTTGTAGTATAGTTATGAACCGTGAAAGCTTAAAACAGTGTTACCCTAGAAATAGTTTTTGGGTAAATTCCTGAGGTAAGCGAAAATTTTAACACTACCTTGAACAGGCTAGAATTGTTTCAATCCTGATGTCATGAGTTACTTGATCGACTTACAAACACGTTCAGGAGTAAGTAGGCTACAAGAGCGAGCGAAGCGAGCTCGAAAATTTTACATCTTGCCTCGAGTCAATTCAGATAGTTATGAGGTTTGAGATCAAAATATCCACATGCCTATGCATACGCAAGGTTGCACCTTGCGTATGTATGCTATAATTGCCTATTAGGCCTCGGGGCAAGGGGCTCCTAATTTATTTCAGCCTCTGTCTATACCGGTCGATCGAGAAGTTTTTTCGCAGAGTAAGAACCGCGCGCGTTTGTTTAAAGAAAATGTGTAAGTTTGTAGCGGTAGTAAAAGTACCTACTCAGAGACTCATTTATAACCTTAAAACATATTTTAGTTTGAGTGATTCTATTGTACGCTACAATTTATTACGTACAATTATTTATTTAGCAATTCTGTGGCATCAGGCAGGAAAAAAAACTGGCTCATATTTGCCGCCCCTAAAATCTGCCGCCCTAGGCTTCCAACCTACTCAGCCTAGTGGTAAATCCGCCACTGAGCAGGACTACCTCATCACAGGACGCTGACGCCGCGCACCGGGAACTACGTCAACCATGAGTTAAATCTCCTGATGGGCGTTCTTTCCAGGGTTGCACTACAACAGGGGTCTGACGTTTGTCGAATCCGACTGTAATAGGTACCCATACATTACCTCCTGCAGACAAGAGCTTAACCAGTGAATATAGGAATTAGGATTTGCATCAAGTTTTACTGAACAGGAACCTAAATTAGTTAAGGTAACTTTGGAAAGGATCCATGACCATTTTAAGTAATATTTTCTCCCATGTAGTCCCACAATTTGCTAACATAAACATTGGTGTCGATTCTGTTGTGCACAAACTAAACATAATTTAGGCTATTGCTATCTTTTACTAAAAGGCAGTGCGAGAAAAGGACGGCTACAGCTATGAACTAAGTTAGAGATATCAAACTAGTTTATGCCTTGCCCTTCACCGTGTTTTTAGTCGACATGTTTTTACGTGCACCCTTCATTTGTATGGAAATATTAGTTCCCAACTAAATTTGACAGCTCTAAATTACGTCCGTCTCTTTCTCGTTTTATTAGAGAGAAAAAGATAGCAATAGCCAAATTAAGTTTAGTTTGTGTACAACATAATCGACACCAGTACCTACATAAGTACGAAGTAACCTGTGCTATAAGGAGTCAGCAGGCTTGAAGGGCAGCGGGACCGGCCACCTGACCCGGGTGCCCAGCCGTGACGCTGCGCACGATGCAACAATACGTGCATTGTGTCTTCTGCGCGGGCGCATACTAGGGTGTCCCTCCATATTTGCTCTATAGTTTAGCTTAAAACTGTAATTTTAGGTGGAAAGATCTTTGGCGTGTGGAATTCATTGGCAAAATCAGAAAAGGCTGTTAGTTACATTTCTAAGAATTGTCGTTTTAAATGATGGGACTTCCTCAGGGTAACATAATTAGGTATGCCAATGATACTTTTATCTGACCAAAGAAACGATGGATTGACTGTGTGAAAGATGATATGGCTAGAAGATTTAAGTATTCTTAGTTTGGGCCTCTGAGTTTCAGGTAGACGGCTTAAGGTATCCAGTGGAAGTAATGCTGTGCCGACTACTTCTGGCCTGTGAAAAGATGCAAGACAACTTCAATATTGTCCCTAATAGGAAGAGGATATTTGTCGTAGAAATAGTTTCCTTTAGTCTAATGTCTAATTATATCAAAGTCACACACAATCGTATCGTTCAGCAAACATTTAATGAGCTCAATGTCAATGTAACGTACCTACACAGGAAAGCTAAAGTAACGTTTATTAATAGGAACTTTATCAGGCAAACCAGTCGTGATCCTTGTTGGGTCACCGAATTTATTTATTGTTTGTGTCTGGGAACATGGTTTATGTAACAGGAAATAGGTATTATGACTATGGTAGGTATTATGGGTAAGGTATTATGACTTTACGCAGTGTATGGGTGCTATTAACGCTGTAATCGAAGAGAGTGGTATAGATTCTATCTATGTTCTTGGTGACTACAATGCGCATCCAAATGAGAACTTTTATAAGGAACTAATTAATTTTTGTGAGGATATGGACTGGGTATGTGCTGACATTGTCAAGTGTGGGGTGGACTCTGACACGCATACTTTTGTTAGCGAAGCACATGGCTGTCAGCGTTGGTTAGACCACGTCATTGTAACTAGTGCAGCATGGCCCTCTGTTTTAGATGTCTGGGTTGATTATAATGTTTACTGGTCGGACCACTATCCTGTGTCTGTTAAATGTAATTTGGGGATAATTGAATCTAAAAATGTGAGTCAAGCAGTCCCTAAAAGTAAAGTGACCTGGGGTGAAAGGAAGCCAGAACAAATTGGTATGTATACAAACCTTTGTAACAAATTGTTGAGACAAATTGACTTTCCTATAGAATTACGAGAATGCGGGGATAAACGGTGTAATGTTGTGGAACACAGGCAAATATTAGATAAGTTATATAATGACATTGTCTTATCACTTAGTGAGGCTTCTGAGTCTAGTTATAGGGTAGGTACAAGTGGTAAAAATAGGCAAATTATGGGGTGGAATAAGTATGTTGCAGAAGCTCATAGGGTGGCCAGGCTTGATTTACAGAACTGGTTACAGTGGGGTAAACCTAAAGCAGGATTTATTCATGAAGCAATGTGTCATAGCAGAAAGGTTTTCAAAACTAAACTTAAATGGTGCCAACAACATCAGGAGCAGATAAAAATGGATCGGCTAGCTACACTGCATTCAAATAATAAGTTTCGTGAATTTTGGAAACATACGAATAAACTGAATTTTGAGGCCTGGCCTTCCTCTGAGCATCGAGGGTGTCACGGACACGAAGATGATCGCAAACATATTCAAAGATCATTTCACTGTAGAATCCCCATTAGGAGTTTGTAATGCAATGTTGGACGTGGACCCCGTTAGTGAGAAAGTAGTGTCTAAAACTAGTGCTCAGGACATAAGAAAAATTATTAGAAATATGAAAGGTGGAAAGTCACCGGGGCATGACGGGCTCAGCGTCGAGCATTTGCAAAATGCAGGGCCACAGATTGCTAGACTTTTGTCGATGTTCTTTAATTTGTGCATTGGACACTCTTACCTACCCAGTGAACTAACAAAAACAATTGTTACGCCCATTTTGAAGAACAAGACAGGAGATAGTTCGCTGAAGTCGAATTATAGGCCGATTTCGCTTGCTACAGTCGTTGCGAAGATACTAGACAGTGTGCTTGAGGCCCAGTTGGCGGAATGTATCCACCTACACGATGCTCAGTTTGGTTTCCGTGCCGGACTTTCTACGGAGAGCGCTATACTGGGCCTAAAGCATACTGTTGAGTATTACACCAGTCGAAAAACGCCTATTTATGCCTGTTTTTTAGACCTGTCAAAGGCGTTTGACCTTGTCAATTATGACAAACTCTGGGAGAAGCTTAAAGACACCAATTTACCTCGTGAGACTATTGCTATCCTAACTATTGTTATGGTATCACAGTCAAATTAACTATGTCAAGTGGGCAGGCATGTTATCAGATCCATATGGATTACAATGTGGAGTGAGACAGGGTGGATTGTCATCCCCACTAATGTTTAATTTATACATCAATGCGCTGATCGTTGAGCTGCAGCACTCATGTCGGCTGCCACGTAGACAACATATGTGTAAACAATCTGAGTTACGCGGACGACATGGTTTTGCTGAGCCCAACGATCGGTGGCCTTAGGAAATTAGTTAATGTATGTGAAATATACGCCGCTAAGCATGGCCTCAAATATAATGTTTTAAAAAGTGAGCTCATGATATTTAAGGCGGGTACAAAGTCACCGGAGCAGGTCCCTCCCGTTACCTTAAACGGAATACCGATGAAGGTGGTCACCCGCTTTAAATATCTTGGGCACATGGTCACTGAACACCTACGTGATGACGAGGACATGGACAGGGAGCGTAGGGCGCTATCGATCAGAGCGAATATGATAGCTCACAGGTTCAAGCGTTGTGCTGCGAGTGTTAAAATAACACACTTTAGAGCGCACTGCACATCGCTTTACACGTGCAGCCTGTGGGCTCATTATACGCAACGATGGTTCAGCGCTCTGCGCGTCCAGTACAACAATGCGTTCAGGGCGTTGTTGGGGCTGCCGCGCTGGTGCAGTGCGTCGGGCATGTTCGCGGACGCGCACGTAGACGGCTTTCACGCCGTGCTCCGCAAGCGCTACGCCGCGGCGCTCTGCAGGCTGCGCGCCAGCACCAACTCCATCCTGGCCGTTATTGCGGATCGGTTGGACACGCGGTATGTCCAACACTGGGTCAGGGCCCATGTGATAAAATAATGGTTTTTCTGTGTCTTGCTTTCTTTCATTTTAGTTACTAACACTAGTTGTTTAAGTTTTTCTTACTGTACTAACATTCTATGGATTCCGTAAATCTGAAATAAATAGTTTTTATTTATTATTTATTTTATTATTTAAGGAATGTTTACAAAACGTGTCCTGGTCGGAAACTTGCGCGGAAAACGATATGGATATAGCATTCAGTTATTTTCACGAACTATTGTGCCTTTTCTATAATTTGTGCTTCCCGAAAATTAAAGTAAAAGTTAACACTAATCAAAAGAAACAAAACTGGATAAGCAAAGGATTAAAGCAAAGTTGTAAAATTAAACGGTATCTACGCTTTCATTATTATAGAAATAAAAATATAGGAAATAAAGCTAAATATATGCAATATTCAAAAATCTTACAGAAATGTATCTACGCATCGAGAAAAAACGCAAATATTAAGTTTATAAATGAAAATGAAAACAAATGCAAAGCAGTATGGAAAGTAATTAGGGACGAAATCAAGAACAATAACTTCAAAGACAGTATAGATCATATTCAAATTGATAACACAGTAGTCACGTTATAAAAGCATGCACTATTGAGCTAAGTGCAATTTTAACACATTTAATTAATTTATCTTTCTCACTTGGTACTTTTCCCGAAGCATTAAAAGTATCAATTGTTAAACCACTTTTTAAAAAAGGAGAAAAATCTGATGTTAATAATTATCGCCCAATAACATTAATACCTATTTTGTCAAAGATATTTGAGAAGTGCATGTACAAAAGATTGATCGAATTTTGTAACAAATTTAACATAATCAAGAAAGAACAGTTCGGCTTTCAAAAAAACAAATCTACAACACTAGCTATTTTCACTCTTATAAAAAATATAATGACGAATATTAATCAACACCGTCTTACTACAGGCTTGTTCTTTGATTTATCTAAAGCCTTTGACCTAGTGTCTCATGACCTGTTACTACAAAAACTGGAGGCAATTGGAATTAGAGGCATAGTTCTTCAGTGGATATCGTCATACCTTAATAACAGACGACAGCGGGTTATCATTACAAAGGTAGATAGAAATAACGACATGATACCACACTTATCCGAACTCAAGTACAACAAATATGGCGTCCCTCAAGGAAGTGTGTTAGGACCAATTTTATTCCTTTTGTACATAAATTCCATTATTAATATAACCAAACATAAATGTATATTATTTGCTGATGATATTTCTATTATTGTAACGACTGATAGGAAAAATAATACGATTGACGATCATGAGACTGATATTAATAACACTATTGAAAAACTAATTGAATATCTAAATAAAATTAATTTATCAATAAATCTTAAAAAATCATTTTATATACAATTTAATAAATCTAATAATGCTAAATACAATGTTAAAATGAATATACATAAAATTGACGAAGTTACTTATACAAAATTTCTCGGTATAACTTTAGATCAAGACATAAATTGGAAAGGACATATTGATACCGTCTCCAAACGAATAAATAAGTTCGTATATGCACTTAAAAAAGTTAGATATATAACAAACGTTAAAACGGCAATAACGTCATATCACGCATACGTCGAATCGGTGCTCCGCTATGGTTTGATAATGTGGGGTAATAGCACAGATCAAAATAGAGCATTTATTGCACAAAAAAAATGCATTAGAGCAATTACCGGGCTTCGACCTGACGAATCCTGTAGACCGATGTTTAAAAAGCTTGGCTTGTTACCGCTACCGTCTCTTTACGTATATGAAACATGTATGTTTGTGAGGAAGCATAAAGAATTGTTTACTAATGCAGATGATTTATATCCTCGTAACCGCCGAGACCACCATAAGCTAGTTCTGGATAGCCTTCCAAGACTAGCTAAATAAAATAAAAGTTGTGTAGCTATGTGTGTGCGTATATATAAAAAGATACCAAGTAACCTCAAGATGCTAAATGTAAGTTCATTTAAGGATAAATTGCATGAATAGTTGTGTAGTCGTAGTTTTTATAGTGTCAAAGACTTCTTGGACAGTAAATGTTAAATAATTGTCTTGAAAATTTTGTACGCTTATCACTGTTAAGCAAAAACATGTATGCTCTTGTTTTCTTTTGTATTTGACCATCTTTTTATACCATGTTTTTAAGCAAATAAATATTATTCTATTCTATTCTATTCTATTCTTATTTATTATTATACGTAAGTACTCCAACTTGTGAGTATGTCTACACGGAATTAATTTGAACCGGAATGACTTCTCTTTGATCTTTTCGGTAGTTTTTGTCAATGCGGTTATTCTAATATGTTTAGGACTATTTTCTATGATCATGAGCTCAGATAGAATTTCCCTTTGCCTGGAACCTCTGGATTTCTAGAACATACTTTAACAACCGTAGACCTACTATATTCGTTTCTGGTCTTGTCTACTCTGATAATACAACTTGCTACAGCTGTTTTTGTTAACGAGTCTTCGATCACGTCAACTCCTCATTACTACCGCAGCGACAACGAATGCCGACATACATCGACAGCTTTATAAGCCCGTTCGACAGTGAATGTTTGCAAAAAGTTTATAATATTTAATTGTTAATTAATGGCCAAAAGCCCGTGATTGGCGTAGACTGTAAGGTCGCTGCTACCTTCGGTTGCATCAGACTGTAAATCTGTCGTTTGCAATACGCATCGCATTATATGGCATTTAAATATGATTCAGTTACCCAGTAGGGTTGCATGAGCAAAGTAAAATTTATACTTTTTCAATTTTTAATTATTAAACTAAGTTGACCATCATCTGTAGGCCTTTTTTTTCGGATGGGAAATCATAAAATGACTCCTCCCGCTCTGGGCGGAGCAGGAGGGAGGACTTTTACTCACTAAAACCAATCAATGTTCCTTCATCGCCCTTTGTGTTCCGGGGTCACGGTATCTCTTTTCTTTCGAACAGTCCCGCAGCCCCCCGGTCATCATCTAAAGGCCTTCCATTGCGTTTGGCCACGTTTATATTTCGGTTGAAAAGTACCGTTGATTCCGTTGGCTACCGTTCTCATAAGCTTCGACAGAAATGTGGATCTTTTAGTCTGCTGTGCTATATAAATATTTTCTTTGTTTCTTTTATCTGACAAAAAATTGATTAGAACATTTTGTCAATCAAAGAGACGATATTTTTTTGAGCGAGCCTTTACATTCTTGTAAACGGATGAGGGTGTGGTTCTCTTTCAGGAAAAAAACTCTACTGTTTTGCATCGTAAACACAAATATTTCTATATAATTTCATAATTAAACTCCAAATACTTGTAGATGACAGCCCTGCCATTCACCCCCTCTTGTGGGACAAGGGCGGCGTGTCGCCCAATACGGCGCGTCAATGTCTCCTCTCGGTTTCACGCTGATATGTTATAGCCAGTATGTTGCTGGTGTTGCACTGTCATTGTGCTTATTTCCACGGTGCTCGAGCAATCGAATGAGCATAAACATTTATGTTTTTGTGGTTCTTGTTTGTTAGGTGTCTTGTTTATTACTTGCCAAAGATGGTAGAAGAACTATAAGGCTGCGTTTCCACCGCAGATGAGCGAGGATGCGTAGTGAGGCATGTATGTGAAACTAACCAATAATAATCGCTTCTTTTTCACAGCTTGAGCTAAGTTAGCTATGTGATCGGTTAGTTTTATGCACATAATATCTCGCTGCAGAACCTCTCATATCTCTGGTGGAAACGCAGCCTAAAACCGGGGTTCTTACAATCATGATCACACGGTGTTGTTTTCGGGGTAAAGTTGAAGTCTACTTGAGTTTTTGAAATATTGTACTATTACGTTCGAACAACGGCTCATTTGTCTTAACTATTTACTACTAGGATCCCAGTTATGGCTTCGTTAAGCAAGAATGAACTAATAGCTAAATAGACTTCCAATAGCCTGTTTGGCTATAACTACTTCTGTTTATTCAATTATTTGTTTGGGTTGTGCGAAACCATTTACTCAAATAGTTCAGAATACTACACAGAAATAAAAATAAATAAAATGGGTATCATTTAAGCTATCACCAATTTAATTTGTTTTGCGTTCATTAAAAAATAGGGTTTGCCCTCAAAATAGTACATTTGTCACCAAAATGTAGTCACCAAACAATATAAAATCAATTCCACAATAGATCACCTAAAATCATGAAGATATAGGGTCTAGTACCAAATACATGTTTTTGAATGTAATATAAAAGGTTTGTCCTAATAAGTATTTAGACGAACTAATTTAAAGAGATCACCAATAAATCATATATTATGTCCCAAGAAAATCAGTTCCACAAAAATGTAGGGTTGTCGTCATCATCGTTTCAACCAAAAGAGGCTACTAGACTACTTAACTGGACATATGCCTCCCCCAAGGATCTTAATTTCCTCAAGTAGTATAAATATATTTAAATAAAATTTCGGCATACAATTAACGAACCACCAGATTTAGCAAAATTAGTAAATGATCACCAAAATTAATCCCCATTTTATCGTGAAATTAAAACCAAAAATTTTGTTTCACCACCTGAAATTGAACTGTTATGCTGTTGCATCCGAGTCGAGGGAGACCCGGTCGACGGAGCCCCGCGTCGCGGGGCTCCTACTTCTGAATGGTTTATAAAAAATAACCACGAAGGGGATGGCCTACCCATCTAATCTAATCCATCTACCCTTCTAACCTAATCTATCCGTGTCGGGGTGCCCCAAGTCAGCCTAGGCAAAACTAGTTTGTCATCAACCACCTCATTAAAATTATAAATTGATGTATTAAATTGACAACGAATACTATTATTTTAATAACTGAACAAAATAAAATGTAATACTGTATTGGTGACAAAATAACAAATAAAAAAAGGAGTCGCAGTCAAGGATCGATAATCGATTTATTTGGTGACAGATCTACCATTCTGAGCACAAAGCTATTATTTAAGTAATAAAACTATTATTATAAGAACGAAGTTTATATTCATCTAATGCACTACAATGTTATTGGTAATCCATCTCTTATTTTTTCACATATATTAACATTAATTTGATAATTCATACCTGGGGACACTTTTTGTTTATCTGAGAACGAACATATTTCGTGGCGATAGATCTATTTATTAGGTGATACAACTTGATGTCAAATATAAATTTTGGTGACAAGAAATATAGTCCCCAAATAAAATATCTTTATTTCAGACCTATAACAGTCCTGGATACGTTTTTAGTGGTTAGTAACAGATTGTGCTTCTTCTTCTTCTTCTTAGCGTGTCGATGGCAATCTAAATTAAGTCAGCCCAGAACTGAGCTACTAGTTTGGTGCTTTCGGTTGCGTCCATCAGATCCTGTAATAAACAAACAACAGGACACGCAGGACACGATAATAAGTGCCCCATCGTTTGTGGAACAGCACCACATTTACACTCCAGGGAAGAGTCATTAATGAATCTCCACCTAAACAGGTTTTCCTTACTGCGGCCAACCTGTGTCCGGAGTCTATTCTATTTCTATTGACTTCCAGGTCAGCCATGGCAACTCATGTCCAGGTGGGAGATTTTCAGCAGGTGGACTGAATTGGATTGGTAAGGATGCACTACTGCGCCACAGCTTTAGTCTTTCCGTGGAGCGCTCGCCACTGAGAAGGGTGACACACTTCAGAAAGCTATTTCGGCTTTTCAGCCTTTGCGACACGAGGGTATTCAGATGTAAAGGGTGTCGTGTAGGTATCTGAAACCATTTTGGCTCTCTCGCTAGAGCTTGCCACTGTCCTGCGAACTTCTGGTGGCGCTATTCCTGCCAGTGGGTACTGCATCTGTACCGGGGTCAGTTTAAGGCAACCAGTGATAATCCGGCACGTTTCATTCAGAGCTGTATCCACTAACTTTGCATGGGCTGAACGGCTCCACATGGGGCACGCAAATTCGCCAGCTGAAAAAGATAGCGCCAGCGCAGTAGTCCGCAAGACATGAGGCGAAGCACTCCACTTAGAAGAGACTAATCGCCGTAAGAGATTGTTGCGAGTATGCACCTTCTGCTTGATGGTGTTGCAGTTTTTGCTGAAGGTCAATGATCTGTCCAGAGTAACCCCAAGATATTTCGGGAAGTTACTGTGCTCGATAGGCACCCCGTCTCAAACTATATTAAGTCTGCGCCTAGCCTCTCTGTTTCGAAGGTGGAAAATGCAAGACTGTGTTTTGCTCGGATTGGATTTGAGTGAATTAGCGAGGTAGTATGTCGTCAATTCACCAAGAGCATCTGACAAGCGGACCTCGACCTCCTCAAGGTGGTGGCTTAGGAGGTGCGGGCAAGGTCGTCTGCATAGAGGAAGCGGAACGTGTTCGGATTTGATGGTTGGTCGTTGGTATATATATTAAATAGAAGCGGTGCCAAGACACTACCTTGGTGGACCTGGAAACGGCGGTTGTGGAGAAGTTCCCGGAGTATTCGAACAAACTTCTGATCGCTATGCTATTTTAATTCAATTTAACATAAACCTATACTAATTTTGACCCAGTGTCTTTGGATGGGGCTGATTTCCCATAACATTACCTTATCACATATTTTAGTTGTGAGCACACTCCTTTATATACCGATTTGGTGTTTAAAACCATAAGACACACAAACGCGCGCGCACTCTTAGTTTCAATACAAGCATTAACAGGAAAATGCTTTCCCAGTAGTGCACCTTGTGACGTCATACGCCTTGAACTCATTTGATTGTGGGTCTGTTACACGGTATGTCTGAGTACCTAGTCAGACTGTACAATATGGGTCATGGCTTTAATTGTGCCTTGATGGGTTTATGGGAATTTTGAATTGTGATGTCGCGAATTTGATCTAGATTATCGTAAGCTGCTTTTCGTTGGCGATCTATACCTACCACTGCAGGGGAAGACCAACAGTACCTGCTTATGACTCTACTACGGTGGCGCTATTACCCTACAATTTAGCATCGAATGGCTGGAGAACTAGGATTAGTTTCCGTCAGACTTTTTTGGCTAGCTAATTTAGGTGGTAGTTAGGTAAACCTTTGATGCTTTATTAAACAGATACCTAAGTACTTATAGTTCTGACCCCAATGACTAGCCTGGTCAGATTTTATTTTTATTTTTCCTCGAAACGGTCGCATCTTGTAAATAGTTAGTATTCAGTCATTGCGGTTTGCGCTCATCTGAACAGTTCGATACATGACCGTTTTAGTGATTAACGCAAATATTTATAAACTCAATGTTATTCTGAGAACATGGAGGCTGTTCTCAGAATAACATTGAGTTTATAAATAATTGCATTACGAGTTACCTGACGAGCATTGTCTATAACTGGCGCCAAGTCTGTAAAAAGTAGGTTTTTTGATTTTGTCCCATAAAGTTTGACCAAGTCAGTTAAGCAGCTAGACTCATCTCCAACTCCAAGAGGACGATCGGGGCATAAAGCACGGTACTAACGCTACCTATAGGGAAATACCAAAAATAAAATATCTTTATGATTTTTTGTTGAATAAAATCATTTTCGCTATATTAAAACAAAATGGCTGAGGTTTAAGCGATACATTGTACCTATATTTATTTACGAGATAATTATCTTTTATTAAAATTAGCTATATATTCATTAATGATATAAAATTGCAAAAAAATAAATATTAAAAAAAAAAACTTAAAAAAAAAATTAAAATAATGAATAAAATAAATTTCATTGCTCTCTGCTCTTATTTAGATTCTTCTTACAATATGGAACCGTTACCGATTCATATCAGAACTCTAACGTCTAGGAAGAACTTTTTCTCAAAGTCAACAAGTGAGGCAATGCAATTTGTGCAAAAGCTTGTTGAACGAATGATACAAACTTTGATAATTATTCTAATAGTAAGAACCCAAACAACGAAGAAATTGTATGCAGTCCACTTAGGTTCAAATCTCTAATCAAAACCAGTAGATAAGGTATAATTAATGTTGTTGGATTGCGCATCATTTGTCAAGCGGTCGTGATCGATAAATGCGCACGTTTTTTTAAACCACTCTCTCTCTATCGAAAGGCTTCCCAGAGATCTACAATAATTAAAAGAGAGTTCCAATTAGGTTTTAAAACCGTAACAGTAGTTTTAAAACAAAATAAGTATGGATAAGTAATTCGTTCTAAAACACCAATAAACAACAAAAAAGTTAGTTATTCGAAAGCGGATTTTCTAAGAAAACAATTTCAACAAGTTTTCTAAATAAAAAAAAAACATTTATGTCGTATAGTTTGGGACGGACGTAAATGTCACGAAGTAAAATTAATAACTTCACTTAGCTAAAGATAAAAGCCTCTAATGTGACAATATAAATCACTTTCTATGTCCGTCCACTTAGTTTGTGGATTCACTAATAATAAGTATATTTTCGATAAGCGTTTATTGGCCTTGTTTTTTGGTCAGTTCATCATCATCATCCACAACCCCATGTCATGCACGCACTGCTGGGCATGAGCCTCTCATTGCTTGTGTCAATCTCCACGCTCCGGTGCCCTAGTCTCATCTAGGTGCTTAATTAGTCAAGCGGACTTTAAAATACAGCACTTGGTCATTATAACATTGACCCCATACACAATACACACATACATACATACCCTCATACATTTAACATTGACATTGACCCGATTTGAACATCTTCAACCCTAGTGTTTCGCGATTTAAGAATTGATTAGTGAAAAGCTTTTTTCAGATAAGTAGGTTGTTTGTTTTTAGTATTTTCTTTTAATTTAATTTATTTTTGTATTTTTTTTCTAGAGTAGGTAAGTAGGTATTTCAACTATCTGGTGCCCACGACACAAGCCACGTTGCTTAGTGTGGCACTAGATGGCGCTGTGTGTAATGTCGAGCAATATTATAATATTATTATTATATCCTTTATTCAGTTTAAGACAAATTCGTTACATTTTTAAATATTAAAAAAAAAATATATATAATAACATTTAAAAATATAAAAAAATGTAGCCCACCGGTGTCGGGAACAGGGTCCAAGCTACCGGCGCGGCGGTCAGGGCTCCAGAGAGAGGAACCTCCTAACAATACGAGCCGTGTCCAGGAGTACCGCTTTCTGAATCAAGCCCTTGATCCAGCTGCCTAACGAGAGCCTCCTCAGGTATTGATCGAGGCTCTTGGCAATTAAGGGCCCGTGCACAAAATTAAGACATTTTGAACATTTTTGATCACTACTTGTGGGAAAGGCAAGAAGAATTTGAACCTTATTTATTTTTATTATAAGAGACAGGTTCTTCATATTGTCGACTGCTTGAACTATTTTTTAAAATAATGTATATATTAATGGCAATCACCCATATTCAAAACCCCTTTTCCGCAAAAGTAACGAGCGAGTGATGTTTGTGGTTCGCTGAACAAAGAACTACAAAATATTCTGAACATTAAAAAATATGAATAACATCATTATATGGTCTACTCGTAACATAGCAAGAAACATTATTGATTTCAATACGAAATATAGCAGAAAAAAAATGTTGAAAAAACGTAATTTGTGGAAAACGTCGGGACAAATAAGATTTTTTTTCTATACCTTAGAAACACTTTAAAGAAAATTTAAAAAATAATTCTTAATCTCAAGGTGGCTTTTTAATTGAATCTGAATTTTAATTTATAAATAAACAATAACTTCATTTCGTAAATTAATGGCAAAGAGAGCTATATTATCGACCGCGCAAACCCGCTCCCGTCAGTAACGAAAGGGCTCTCCCAGCGTGAGCACGTATCACTTTGCTTCGCAAGCGCTCCCGAGTTATTACGTGAATATATTTCCGAGATATACGCAGACTACCACATTTCGATCCAGTATTTATATTTAAATTATAAACTTTTTGATTGTATTAAGATAAGAGTTTTTTTTGACGTTGGTTGTTTATAAAGATTTATTTCGTCTTCATATTATTTAAAGTTAAGTTTCTTTGTTTGTACTTAATATGTTGTATGTAAGGGTAATAATCTGCGGAACTACTGATCCGATTCCGAAAATTCTTTCATTTAGAGGATTTCACTACTTCATATTATTATTGGTTTTCATGGTAACCTATGGTACCTACAATTTGATTTTGAAATAAAGATAATTTTCTATTTTGGAAGTGCGATTTGGTAGAAATCGTCACGTAAGAAAATGCCGTATGTTGTTGTGTGTGTGTGTGTGTAGTAGGAGGTATACAAGAAGGGTATGGCGGGGTCGAGTGAGCGAGCGATATTTTTCTTCATAGGTGTCGATTTCGTGGGTTTTGGGGTTGGTGATAACGAAAATGAGGTCAAAATGAAAATCCAAGATGGCGCCAACGAAAATTTTCGGTTTTATCCTCATGGGTGTCGTTTTCATGGTTTTTGGGGTTGCTGGTTACGAAAATGAGGTCAAAATGAAAATCCAAGATGGCGCCGAGGAAATTTTTTGATTTTCCGTCATGGGTGTCGTTTTCATGGTTTTTAGGGTTGCTGGTTACGAAAATGAGGTCAAAATGAAAATCCAAGAGTGCGCCTAGAAAAATTATTGTTTTTCCGTCATGGGTGTCGTTTTCATGGTTTTCGGGGTTCCTGGTTACGAAAATGAGGTCAAAATGAAAATCCAAGATGGCGACGAGGAAAATTTTTGATTTTCCGTCATGGGTGTCGTTTTCATGGTTTTAGGGGTTGCTGGTTACGAAAATGAGGTCAAAATGTAAATCCAAGAAGGCGCCAGTAAAATTTTTGATTTTTCGTCATGGGTGTCGTTTTCATGGTTTTTGGGGTTGCTGGTTTCGAAAATGAGGTCAAAACAAAAATCCAAGATGGCGCCGAGGACAATTTTTGATTTTTCGTCATGGGTGTCGTTTTCATGGTTTTTGGGGTTGCTGGTTACGAAAAGGTCAAAATGAAAATCCAAGATGGTGCTGAGGAATTTTTTTTTTATTTTCCGTCATGGGTGTACTTTTCATGGTTTTTAGGGTTGCTGATTACGAAAATGAGGTGAAACTAAAAATCCAGGAAAGCGTCCAAAAAAAATTTCGTTTTTTCTGTCATGGGTGTCGTTTTCATGGTTTTGGGGGTTGCTGGTTACGAAAATGAGGTCGAATGCAAATCCAACATGGCGTCGAGAAAAAATTTCGGTTTTTCCAACGTAGGTGTCATTTTCATGGTTTTTGAAGTCGCTGATTATTTTATTTTTTTTGCTTCCTGGGTGCCATCTTGGATTTTCATTTTGACCTCATTTTCGTAATTAGCGACCTCGAAAACCATGAGAACGACATCCATGACGGAACAACCAAAAATTTTCCTCGGCACCATCTTGGATTTACATTTTGACCTCATTTTCGTAACCAGCAACCCGAAAAACCATAAAAACAACACCCATGACGGAAAATCAAAAATTTTCCTCGGCACCATCTTGGATTTACATTTTGACCTCATTTTCGTAACCAGCAACCCCAAAAACCATGAAAACGACACCCATGACGGAAAATCAAAAATTTTCCTCGGCGCCATCTTGGATTTGCATTTCGACTTCATTTTCGTAACCAGCAACCCCAAAAACGACGAAAACGACACCCATGACGGAAAACAAAAAATTTTCCTCGGCGCCATCTTGGATTTGCATTTCGACTTCAGTTTCGTAATCAGCAACCCCAAAGACCATGAAAACGACACCCATGACGGAAAATCAAAAATTTTTCCTCGGCGCCATCTTGGATTTTCATTTTGACCTCATTTTCGTTATCAGTGTCCACTTAAATCATGAAAATGACACTGATGACGGAAAAAATAAAAAAATTCCTGGGCGCCATCTTGGATTTTCATTTTGACCTCATTTTCGTTATCAGTGTCCACTTAAATCATGAAAATGACACTGATGACGGAAAAAATAAAAATTTTCCTGGGCGCCATCTTGGATTTTCATTTTGACCTCATTTTCGTAATCAGCGACCCCAAAAATCATAAAAATGACAACCATGATGGAAAAAACAGAAGTTTTCCTCGGCGCCATCTTGGATTTTCATTTTGATCTCATTTCGTTATCAGCGACTCCTTAACCATGAACATGACATCCATGACAGAAAAACCAAAAGAAAAAATAAAAGAAAGAAAGAAAGAAAAGTATTTATTGACTCACACAGGATAAACAGAAACAAAAAGATACAATAGAAATTACAAAATTATATAAAAAAGTAAACAAGAGAAAAAAAAAACAATCAAAATGGTCAAACCAATCCAATGGTGGTGGTGGTGGTGGTGGTGGTGGAATGGTCAAATCACCTTCAAGTATAAATAACAGGGGTTTGTTATGTTTACTCTACAGAGTGAACCTCAGTGGCCATTAAGTCGCGCTAAAGTCCAGTCGCGCAAGTGTCCTTTCGCGCAAGGGTCCATTCGCGCAATTGTCCTTTCGCGCAAGAGTCCATTCGCGCAAGTGTCTTGGCGCGCAAATGTACGTTCGCGCTTAAGTCTAATCGCGCAAAAGTCCATTCGCGCAAGTGTCCAGGCGCGCAAAAGTCCGTTCGCGCTTAAGTCCAATCGCGCAAAAGTCCATGCGCACATTTGTCTTTTCGCGCAAGTGTCTTTCGCGCTAAAGTCTCAGATCCAGAAAAATTAACTTGTCCTTTAAAAAGTTTGTACGGAACCCTCAGTGCGCGAGTCCAACTCGCACTTTTATTTATCATTTTGTAAAATGTTTATATGTATCTAAATTCTTCTAATACAAAATTAAACCATTTCTATTTTGATTGTGATAAATATACAGTAGACACACATTCCAGACTTTTATTTCTAAACCGTACTGACTTTATAATTATGTAACATAAAATAATATCGTCTACAGGATCAAAATGGTTTAAGCGATCACTACGCTCGATCTTCACCCGTGTGTGCGTGTATCTGCATGAACAATGCACACTAACATAGGATCGCAACGAATTTGCCTAAACTCTAGCGACTGAACTTTGTGCACGGACTCTTAAGCCATGGGCTGATACGACTATCGGCCCAATGATTGCTGTGTTCACTTCCCACATGTCAACAACCTCGCGAGCCAAGTCAAGATACTTATATTATTATTATATTATTATTTCGTACCTACCTTTTTCTTTCGTTGTGTCTTTTTTGTTTCGACTGTTAGTTTGAAATGTTTAAATGCGGAAACTTCTAATTGGCCATCAACGCCGTACTGTTTGGGAACATTGTTTAAACTAGCTGCAAGTTTCCTGAATAGAATAAAAAAAAATTGCCCCCTCGAGCTTTTAAAATCAGTAAACGCCGCTCTGAGCTTCACGATGGTTCAAATAATATTTTTTAATTCAGAAAGTAGTGACTTATTGAACATATAATAACTCCTCCCGCTCTGGGCGGAGCAGGAGGGAGTGTCAGACTTTTACTGACTAAAACCCATCCATGTTCCTTCATCGCCCTTTGTGTTCCGGGGCCACGGTATCTCTTTCGAACAGTCCCGCAACCCCGGACCATTTTAATACCAAGATCTGCAAAAAATTGCCGTCATCAAATAATATAGGTAGTAGGTAAAACTTTGATCTCGCTCCGTTCTATCCTATTCCTGGCTTTTATTGATGACTAGCGGACGTCACGCGGTTTGACCCGCGTAGTTCCCGCCCCCGTGGGAGTACGGGGATAAAATACAACCTATGTTACTCAGGGTGAATGTAGCTTTCTAATGGTGAAAGAATTTTTGAAATCGGTGCAGAAGTTTTGGAGTTTATTCGTTACAAACATACACACAAAAATACAAATCTTTTCTCTTTATAGCTGACGTCCCGCGGTTTCACCCGCGTAGTTCCCGTTCCCGTGGGAGTACGGGAATAAAATATAGCCTATAGCACTCACGAATAATGTAGCTTTCTACCAGTGAAATAATTTTTAAAATTGGTTCGTTACTCCGGAGATTACCCCTACATACAAACTTACAAACAAATGTTCCCTCTTTATAATATTAGTATAGATAGTGTAGATGTAGATAGTGTATATGTCATAAAATAAAAATTCCTTATAATCCAATGTGTGACAGTATTTTCGATATAAGTCAGCCAAGATTTCTTAAATTATTGAAATAGGTAAAATAGCAATCAAAGATAGAAATTTGCTAGGTTGACTTGAAACTTTTGAAGTCTCAAAAGTCAGCCAAAAACAAAGTCTTCAGGCATTCCTACTGAATGAATCCGACTGTGATCAACATGTACGAACTATCTCTAAAAAAGGAAGAAAGAAGAACTAAGAAAGGGAGGATCCTCCGACCCATACAGATGATGCTCTGACCACACGGGCGTTGTCTCCGGCGGGCTACTGCCCGACGATGGTTGTCGGGCACTGCTTGTGCGAGTGTCTGACTTCAGGCGAAGTATTATATTATCTGTGTATGTGTGTAGATTCTGCCACATATCTTAATGCTTAAATGGACTTGAACAGATTGCCATTATTTGCTTATGGTATTGACACGCGTTAAGGAGGGTAAATGGCGCTCACCTAAGGAACACATAGTGTATTTTTAAATTATTTATTATAAATTAAAATTACAAAAAAAACAAAGTCTAACTATCCATAAATCAACAATTTAACGACAAAAGCATATATATGAATATATCTATGACCTCCTAGTAGTAGGAAAACATTATAAAAAAGAACGTTTTAGCGGCATTGCCCCTGACTCTGGGTAATGCCGCTCAGGGTACAAGGGAATGACGCTCAAACATATTTTTTGTAATTATAACAAGTAAGAGACATTTTAATTAAAGAAATAATAATGAGATTAACCATACAACAATAAAAGTAAAGTCTACAATCACAAATTAGCATCAATTATCCCCATTTGTACGTAAGATTAGACTTTGTCAATTTAATAAATATAGTAAAATCTTCGTTGTGAAACTTTAATTATTATAATAAAATAATAATTATTATTAGAAGTAAGACAAATTAGAAATAGTAATATTTTATTTTAGGGCACATCAATCACAGATGTATCTATCTATCTGGCGAATCCCATCAATAGTCACTAAGGGGTAATGGCGTTCAGATGAGCAGTATAACTCGAAACTGTCGTTTTGAAATTAATTTGAAATTTAAAATAAAATCATACACAATTGTTGAAAATTGATTGCATAATCACAAAATAGACTAGTTTTACTGATAGAAAAGTAAAATTATAATTAAATAAGCATTAAAGTTTAAGATTTACCGACAAAAAACACGTAAGCAAAAATTAGATCAGCACGGCCGCGAACAAACAAACGTACTTCACGAGCGTAAAGTACGTTTGTTTTTGATGCAAACGGACAGTCAGCTCGCGTCGTATGACCATACGACGCAAGCTAACTGTCCGTTTGCATCGCTGTCTGTTAGAGGCTCCCTCCCCCCGCGCTACACCCGACGTGGCGTGTTGCTACGTTACATTATGACAGAGATACAGGGGTGAGCGCCATTACCCAGTGAGCGCTATTCCCCCTGCTTACCCTTCAGAATGAGAACTAAAGTTATAGCTTGCGCCTTTTATCTACCTAATTAATAACTTAGTAGCTATCCCAAAATAAGATAATTCGCGAGGTAACAGCGCGTAGCTAATGTGATTTCTAGGCAGTTTGCGGTCGGTGTCGTATGGCAGCAGTTGCGACAGCGCGCCCTGTGGCTTCGCTTGCGACATGCTGTAAATAATCCCTTCGGTAGTTAGTACCTGATTAAGTGCTTGGTTCTGATTTGTGTTGATTTTACCTAGCGGGCTGATAAAAGAGCTTTTAACGATTCAGGTACAGTATACAGGGTGTAAAAGACCTCATCACGACGAAGCCGTCAACCAAGCATTCTGTACATCAAACTAAGTAACTTTACGCAAAAATTATTGCTGGAAAAACGACTTTTTTTTGGGGTGATAAATCATGTTTTGTGGTAGAACTCAATGTAACGCACTCTAAACATTGTGCTGATGGATGGATTGAATAGTATGGGGTCGTGGAGGTTTTAAAAGTAAAAATCTTACATTAAAATTTGTATTTAAAAAAAAACTTGTCAAAAAGTTGGAACTTTGACCCCCAATATCTCCGTAACTAGAAGGTTCCCAGGTATGGTGTAGAACAAAAAAATGATCGCAATGACGGGGAGAATAAATGCCTTTCGGCTTCGTTAAGAGGTATTTTACACCTTTTATAGGTATCATTGGTATCAATGGGTCCAGACCAGACTTTCAAGTACCTTAGTATTTGGTTCAATTTAGTTTACAAGGTGTTCCTCGTTACTACTCAAAAATCGAAACTCAAATACCGACATTGCAAAAAGTTGGTCGGTAAAATTACAATCAATCTAAACACACAGGTTAGCCCAATAACTGACAACTAAAATAAAATTTTAGAATTTAATTATTCATCTGTCCATGAGTATGTTGGAAACTCTACCCTATTCAATCCGGAAGCTATGTAAGATCACAACAATCACCTCATCTCCGTCAGTTCGTCTGTGAAGGCTGCGCCTACGCACCGATTGATTCATGCGTTCTACGACTCGCGTTTATTAATGAGCGCTGTCTTTCTTGTCTATACTTGCTAAGTGGGATTTACCTTATGGTTATATTCTGGGATATTATTAATTGTAGATAGGTACCTTATTAGTCAAATTCTTCGTCTGTTTAAAGTCAAAGGACCGTCTTTTCCCTTCGGTAATCCCATTGAAGAAGTAGTAATCTTCAGAATGCTTATAATGTTGTCAAGTTCTCTATTATATAAGTTAAGTTCACTATGTTACACAAAAAAAAAAAAAAAAAACTAAGTTTATTTAAATTTTTAATTGCGATTTATTTGCAGAATTTGTAAATAATCAATAAATATCCGGAAAAGCGGACCGATTCTAATTATGTCATTTAGGCTTTATTTTGAAAAAACAAAAAAAGGGAGAACATCAACTCACTTGTGTAGGTGGAAGGTATGGCCCGCTGACCCTAAAAAACTTTACGCTTACTTATTTATTTTTCAAAAGGTTCCCATTGACTCATCATTTAAGGACCTGCCCTTTAAAAAAATGGTGTCATTGCCGCAACCGTGGATATTCATCATATATTCATGTAAGAAATGCAACACTCTTCATAGAGGGCTATCGCGATGCGTGCGCGCATTGTCACGCGCTGGCCCATCGTGTGCACGTGCGACTAGCCATCGTGCTCCACGCATTGCAAGTGCACGTGCGATTGACTATGTTATTTGAAGAGAACGACCAACGGTGTAATCCTCACATTGAGGAGTGGACACCGTCATATCTTCATCATCATGTGCCCAGCCTTTTCCCATAAATATTGGCGTGCGACTTCCAATCTAACCGGATTCAGCTGGAGATAGCATCAATTTATAATACTTACAAGTTAGAAATGAGAATTCACAGTGAGCCTGTCACTGCCTTCACAGACCAACGGGGAAATGGGAAATGTTATCTTTCATTCAGTGCACTACGTATAATGTGTCATTTTTTTTTTTCAGAGTAGTATCTTCTTTAGTTGAGATACCTTAGGGTTATAAGTATGTCTGATTCCTTCCGACTAAAATCAGAAGTTCATACCACTGCTATAAGTGGGGGGAGGGGGAGGGAGATACTCGTCCAGTAGATTGCGCCGGCGCACGGCGGCTGATATCAGCCTATCATCACCAAGTGCGTGGGGGGAGGAGGAAGATACTCGTACAGTAGATTGCGCCGGCGCACGGCGACTGATATCAGCCTATCATCACCAAGTGCGTGGGGGGGGGGGAGATACTCGTCCAGTAGATTGCACCGGCGCGTGGTGACTGCTATCAGCCTATCATCACCAAGTGCGTGGGGGGACATATTCATCCAGTACATTGCACCGAAGCGCGGCGACTGATATCAGCCTATCATCACCAAGTGCGTGGGGGGAGGGGGGAGATACTCGTACAGTAGATTGCACCAGCGCGCGGTGACTGATATCAGCCGATCATCACCAAGTACGTGGGGGGGGGGGGGGGGATACTCGTCCAGTAGATTGCACCGGCGCGTGGTGACTGCTATCAGCCTATCATCACCAAGTGCGTGGGGGGACATATTCATCCAGTACATTGCACCGAAGCGCGGCGACTGATATCAGCCTATCATCACCAAGTGCGTGGGGGGAGGGGGGAGATACTCGTACAGTAGATTGCACCAGCGCGTGGTGACTGCTATCAGCCTATCATCACCAAGTGCGTGGGGGGACATATTCATCCAGTACATTGCACCGGCGCGCGGCGACTGATATCAGCCTATCATCACCAAGTGCGGCTTATCACACTATTAGACACACGCTCATAAAGGCCCATTAAAGAATGCTGTTTGTTGGTTGTGTATGCAAGCTAATTCCTCTTGTAACGCTACAGGTAAACAATTACACACTTCACCACAGAAAATACCTAATTTCCCTACATAAGGTGATTTCATTCACAGCTCAAGTCACGTTGCGTAGGCGCCGATGACGTCAACGCGGCGCGCGCACCCTTATATGGCGACACTCCCGCGCAGCCTCGCGGGCAGCTCGGTGTAATCCGATTAGCAAGCGTTGATTATTTCGCATGTACTAAGTTTTAAGTAAGGAACGGCTTAATTTTCTATATTAAATTAAATACTCACCCACCTCAAGTGAAGAGAAGTGAGGGACACCTCATCACGATTTCATTGATTTGATGATCCATGTATCTTGGTAACATATTCAGAGATGCTTACAGAATCTATAGTTCTTTTTAAGGTTCCGGGGGTTCTCAAGGAACAGTCTTAATTTTAATCCAGCAGAGTTATGTGGCTGTGTATGGAGTGACTGCCTATCTGAGCTCCATATATGAAAATTTGGTACGAATCGATTTAGTTAGTCAAATGTAGTATTCTGTATAGTTGTTGTCTCATCAGTCAGTTAGTGTTGCCCAAATACGAGACCTTAGCGAGTCTTGGTCTTGGTCTTGCATCAATACACCTGGTCTTGGTATTGCGCTCTCAGTCTTGGTCTTGGTCTTGCAGCAAGAGTCCCGCAAGTCTTGCGAGACTCTACTACTTAGACTAGACTACTTTCAAATACCTATTAGTCTATTGCTTTAAAATAAACACGTTAGTTTAGATCTTAGAACAACGTAACAGTGAGCTTAAATTGACATAGGCATAGAGAACCACCAAATTTAATAAAATTAACTTGATAATAATTTTAAAAAATGACGCAATTTAGTAACTAAGCGGAATAACTAACTCTATTTAGGTAGGTACCTTTAATGATTTTCTGTACGTGTACTGGCTATCCTAAACTCTTCACAAACAGCTGGTGGTTAAAATAATTATCACATATACTTTTCATCTAGATCTGGACTTGATACTTCTAACTAATAAAATTTGTCGTCAGCTAGACTTTTAATTACCAGCATACATCTAAAACATGGATTAAATTTTTGATACCTACATTAAAATGTATCAGACATATAATTTTTTGGACATCTATTGTGGCTTGGGACGAATGAAAATTGTTTGTAGGAATTTTTAAGCACCTATTATTTATCTATCGCATCGCACTTTAAAAAAATCTGCTGATTTATGAAATAAAATAACTGATATTGATGTGTAACTGCAAGACGCAAGAGTCTTGCAGGCTTAGTCTTGTTCTTGCTCAAGTCTTGCAGGGTTCAGTCTTGGTCTTGGTCTTGCTACAATAAGTCGGTCTTGGTCTTGGTCTTGCAAAAATGCAAGAACAAGACCAAGACTGCAAGACCAAGACCGATTTTGGGCAACACTACAGTCAGTAGCCCTTTCAGCGCTGTTCACAGATTTTCTTATGACCGCTGATGGGTAGTTTGTTTGAAACAATCACCATAGACCACAATCACCACTTTATCATAGCTTTGGCTATTAATTATTATTTCACTGTACGTTATCACTTGTGTTGCTATACAACAGTGACGTTAGAAAATAAAAGAACTAGTTTAAGTTCTTGATAACATAAAATGACAAAACAAAGGCAGACAGAGTTGCACCCGTTGTACACCCACATTTCGTTAATTATTTGCAATTCCCATCCCATCCAGGGGCTAAAATAAATGTAAATAAATGTAAATAATAATAAATAATATATAAATTGCATGAGAATTGCTGTCTGGCTTCGAATTGTGTTTGTAGTATGAAATTACAATTGCACAGGTACTAAAACATGAGATTTGAACGGAACTAACTAATTAATTATTAATTTCGTACTTTCCCTATTGCATTTCCATTGTTTAAGCCAAGGGGTAACCAGACCTCAGGCGATGCTGCGCAACTCTACACTTATGGCAGTTAACTGTTTAATTTACGGTCCTTTAGAACTATACACATCAAGTATCTAGTAATTAATGTAAATCATATGTAAAGTGGGCCATTGGCTACGTCAGCAGTTGGAGCGTTTCTAGGTTTGCTACAAGTATCTATTGAAGCTGATCAGTTAATCTGTGTCGCCTTGTCTTGTTGTAAGGATCCTAAAATTACGATAGAAAGATCTAAACGAAGATATAATTTATATCGAATATAGTCCTACGACACACGATACACGACCGCAACGTTAGATTCACGGGTCGTGGTTGGACTCAAACCGAACACCAGGACTATTATTAATTTAGGTAAGTTTCCAGGATGATAAAACTAATCTAGGGTTTAATCTTATTCTGTGAATATTAAGGCCGTCTACGCCAAGCAAAGTAGGTATTTAACGCTACCACCCTTTACGCGAAACGAGTCGTGCACACGCGTCGCCGACTTGAACCCAAAGCTGAGCGAAGTGTCACAGTATAGGTAAGCGTGTCGTGTAGGCAGTAGGTCAACTTATTTTATTAAATTGTCAGCTTGATTTATTATAATAGGTAGTAATTGCGAAAACCTAACATTTAAATGTAATAAATTAATTTGAATAGATATTGTAAATGCAAATTGCTGCAAGTCGTAATTTATTCAATTATTTGTGTACCAGACGGGTGGACTCGTGTTTGGAAATTCAAAAACTATAACGGAACCAAATCTGAGCCACTATCCGCCCTGTACCGAAAGTTCCGGGTGTAAACGTTAGCTTCGTGGAACGGAGAGGTGGGTTTGGAAAATACTGCACTGTTATTGTAGATGGAGAAGAAATGAAACACTATTTGACTATGGTAAGACACTACAAGCAGACAATACTGGAAAAACTGAGCTGAAACTATAATCGGAAAGAACTGTTAACTATTCGGATATCGAAACGAAACTGACTGCTTGAATATCGTAAATAAAACTGACTGTTCCAATGTCGAAAACAAAACTTACTATGCGGTGCCTGCGCTGTGCTTTCATACTATTAGCAGACACACAAAAAATATTCGCGAATCCTCTAGCGGTGTGTAGTATTTGTTCGCTAGACAATCTTTTAATTCAAACAAAAAGCATGAACAAAAAACATTAACAAAAAAATACAAAGGAAACTATAAACAAAAGGATAATAAATAACTCGAACGGAAGAAGGAAGTAGGTACTTTACGCTCTCGGCGTACGGTCGAAATTAAATTAACATTTCTCGATGTTTTTTATAAGTAGTTTGCGTACGCGCACCTGTGACGAGACTATTCTCGAGGGAATTTGTACCTACTTACTTTTAAAACTAATAATAACAGAAAGTACTCGACAAAGAATCACAAACACGGCAATAGCGTACTTTCTCGAACGTTCTTTCTATAGACTATATAAAAACACTGTTTGAGACATTTGTCGCGAACAATTTGACTAGGTTTCTTACATTGTTTTTATCTCACGAAGAGACACATGCTTTATTTGTTGTATGTGTCACCGTAAAATTGTAAATACCGTTAGATTATAATCTATCTCGTGAGATTGTAAACTCGTTCGTTGAGGAATTCCCTCGACTGTCTATGGTCTCCATCATCAGACCAATGGCACTTACAACCCATATGGGTGCAAAGTTCTCATCAATAGAAATGAATTAAATCCAAACGCAAGGTAGCTACTGTAAAACGTTGAAGAGTTCCTTTGACTGTCCTTCGTCTTTATCATCAGACCCCTAAAGATGACCACAACCCATTTAGGTGTAAAGTTCTCATCAATACAAATTAATCAAGCCCAAACACCAGGTAATTATTGTGAATCGTTGAGGAGTGCCCTCGACTGTCTTCGGGTTCCATCATCAGATCGAGTCCAGACTTTCTTTAAATAGTAGTGCTCTAAAATACTCAATGAACAAAAAAACAAACGCACTAGTCGCACTACGATGTTCAAAGGTTCCCCTTGATTTCTCTGAGATGCCATCATCAGATCCCAGTTTCATGGTCATGGTACTACTCTTGGAATATCTTCTTTCCAACAAAAAAAGAATTATCTAAATCGGTTCATAAACGACGAAGTTATCCTACGGTCAAATTGTGAAACCTCCTCCTTTTTTTAAGTCGGTTAAAAAAGACTGTACTGTTATAATTACACTACGTTCTTTAAATAAATCGTTCGATAAATCGACGGGACAGCCGTGCGCCAGCAAAAGGGACATAGGTCCTACCTCGTCAAGGCCTGGCGGGCGACTGAATCCACGCGCGCAAGCCGTTTTCTTATATAATAATTTATTAATAAAAGGATTAAATTGTTTTGAAAAAAATAACCACAAATAATTGTTCTATATGTTATTAACTTTGCTTAGATATTTTTTTTGGAAGTAAAACTTTCATATTCTCCAAGTAAAATAAGAAAAACATAAAAAAATATTCGAATTAGGCTCCTGTTCGGATTTTTTTTTCATCGAGTGAAGTTTTTGATATCATGTTTTGAACCACAAATTATCTTAGTAAATATAGTCAACTATAATATCTATTTTTTTTCGCTTTAAAAAATCACTATTTCTTTGATTACTATTGAATCAAAGTTATGTAAAATTGGGAAAATTGGGACTACCTGCCCTTAATAGCACACACGCTTTTATACGGTGTTTATTTGGCATGCTTTTGTTCTAAAATATGTAGCTGTATTTGGTGCGCGTGGGCAAGTGACTGCGGTGATCAATGCGATCTGATTTCACTTCACAGATAACGCCTCGCAGTCTGCCGAGGACCATATTGTTTGATTTAGTGAGGTGACGTGATAGGCTTAGCGGAGGAGTGACGGTACTCTGTGCGGGGGTGCAGGTTCGACGCTTGAATGACAGAGTTTTTTCTAGACATCAGCGATAACGATCATGGAATTGTGAAATAGGTACTTATGTTACATAAACTACCGAAAAGAAAGAAAAGAAAAAGAAATTATTTCAATTCTTTTGAAAGTCGATGTCGAAACCCATTGCCTTCTTACTATCATGATGTTTTTGTCGTTAACAGTTTGAGCAATTGTTTTAATGTGTTCTCAATCAAATCGAAAGCAAATTAATCTGGCAGTTGTGTACTGTCTTGCGTAGCGGGGTCGCCCAATTGTGTTGTGTTGGTCGCCCAAATAGGCAAATAATAATTAACTTTAAACATGGAGTGTTGATCGTAGGCGATAGGGAAATACATATTTACACCCTGTCTTCTACTTCCCCTCAAATTCCCGTAGCCGTAGCTAAGATTGTTCAGCAAATAATGAAAGTTAAAATGAATCGTTGGAAGTTTTAGATTGCCTCGCGTTGTGCTTGTTGTTTAGCTAATCATCCCATTTCTCGCACAAAATCATATTCTCATCTGCAATAAACGATGCTACCTACTAGGATGATTTACCTCATTCAATAAACTCGTAACTCCTAAAAGGATATTCTCCATACTAGTATTCAAATATCGCCGACGCAGCAGCGGCAGCCTCCGGTCCCTCGTCCATCGTCTCGAAGATTTATGAAACATTTGATTTATTCTGTCACACACTGTGATTAATTTGCTCTTTCCTTTTACGCAGCGATCGGGGATTAGGTTCAATATACGAGCGCGCTAGTAAGTAAGTAGGTACTTGCTTAGACTTGAGCAGCGCTTAGTCACTTTTCGTGTTAGCAAGGATGGAAAATAATTGATGACATACTTCAATTGAATGGAAATTGCTTTAAATAGCTTTCAGTATGTGTTTGATTGATCTCAGCGTTAATTTTCAACATGCGTTTTGATTAGTTAAGACCAAGGTTTCATATAAAGCAACTGTGTGGCTAGATTGTCAACTTAACCAGGGAGTTATCACAACACAATCAAAACAAACCCTGTATTTATTCTATTCCTGGCATCTAGCTTTTGCCCACGGCTGCGTAAATTAGATCTTGTTAGCCTATATCCTTAGATTAAAGTCTATCTTTGTACTAAATTTCATCTCAATGCGTCCAGCTGTTTCAACAGACACACATCCTAACTTTCGCATTTATGTTTAAAGAGTAAAAAACAAATGGCAACATGACATTGATTAATGTCCACTTCTACAAAATAAGATAAAAGTTCGAAGTGTTTAAACGGCGACATTCTGTCCATCCACTAAGATACTACTTTAGGCCATCGAGTGTGCCATATTAGCGAGTGCTAGACATTTATGAAGTCATCGACTGGTTATGCTCCAATTCCATAAATTCAGATGACCATACTAGTGTTATCGCATCATTATTCAACAAGCAAGCTTGTTGAATTATTTTGCAGTTATTTTGAGCAATGATGTGAAGTAAATAATACTTTGTGTCTCAGCTCCACTTGCTCTATGTTGTGGCCAGATGGCGATGACAGGATCGCTCCGTCTAAGAATATATATTTTTTTAAATATCATAATCTCAAAACACCATATATATTCTTAAACCTAGTTGAAACTGGAAGTTAAGTTGATCCGTGCATGTAAATGTTATTCAATCATTCCTCACTCAATCGCTCTGGTGCTTAGCGTTTCTGGGTGTATGACTTTTTCTTCACATATTATTATCTTGATGATACTTTCTTCCATAGCATGTGACCAATACAATGTTTATGATATGACTGCAGAATTGTTGAACACAGTGTCCAGTGTCAAAACAATGAGCCATGCGCGGGCGCAGCGTTATGCTAAACATTAGGACTAAGTTTAGTTAAATAGTATTTACTTGTAATTTCGACAGCACAATTTATATGTAAGTACAATCGAATTTAAAAAAAATGGAGCGTGAATACTAGGTTAGTTTCAAGGTAACTGACCGTATGTACGCAACCGGCAACACCATGCTGCTCAAAAAGTTAAAGGACTGAGCTGGCCACAGTCCAGTGACTACGTCTGCAATCGTATGAACTGTTCTTTGTGCAGCCCTGACACAGCAGACACAGAAGGCTACACGGCAGACTTGTAGAAGACGGCGGCACGAACTGGGCAAATTTAACGACCCAGTGGCCCAAACTAAATATTCTAGTTGTTCTTGTCATGGGCGTCGCCAGGAGGAGACAGCTGCCCCTAGAGGCTCAGGATTTTTAAAAGTTATAATTTTTCCTGCCTGCATTGCAAGTACGTAGCAATCGATAACGATCGAATCGATACGATTAGATAAATCCGACTTTTCGATTGGTTAAAAACTCATTTTATCGAGAATAACTGTCAGATTTATCGAATCGTATCGAATCGAGTGCTACGTACTTGCACTGCTGATACCATAGAATGGTATTAGAGCATAATTATCTGAGGCAATATGTTGTAAAAAATTTCGAGCTCGCTTGGCTCGCTCTTAAAGCCTAGTTTTTCATGAGTCTTAACTTTGTCTCTATGAAGCCCAGGTAACTCCAGTAGGTCGGTAGGAAAAGTATTACATTTTCGAGCTCTCTGGGATTTATCTAAAATTCGACCAAGTAACTCCTATATGAACATTCGAAACCATTCTAACCTGTCCAAGGCAAGGTGTCATAAGAATTTCTCGCTACGCTCCCCCCCCCCCTCGCCCAAAAGCTGGCGGCCCTCTTGTATCTTGCATATCATGGATTTCTGTAAAGTTTCATTTATTATCAAAAGTATCAAGTAGTAGTAGTAAGTAAGTATTTTTTTATTGAATTTTCCAAAAATTGCCCCCCCTTAAAGGAAATCCTGTATCCGCGCCTGCCCACACTAGCCGTGGCTCGAAATTGATGAATCCTAAACAGTAACAGGTATGATCACCAGCTTGATATAAAAATTGCCAAAACTGCTGTAATGCAACATCGCACATAAGTCACACACACACAACTAATCACCATAAGTCTTAATATAAAACTCTGGGAATGTAAAATTTAAACAAAATTGTATTACCTAGATCTTTGTTTATCAGCTCACCGTGTGCTCTTAAACGTGAGAGAAATTACGCAGGGTAGTTGGCGGGTGAAGTTATTATCTTTCGGTTTTCACGTTAGGTTGTGGCAGGGGAGGAAGTAGTGAAGTAAAGGTGAACGTAGACCTAGCCGCACCGCAGTCGCCGCAATCTCGCACACAGACATAGACACAGCTTGCACACAGGCACAGATTGCATAGAACTTTATACGAAGAATTCGAATGCGGCGACTGCGGTGCGGCTAAGTCTTAGTTCACCTTAAGAACGCTGACTATTTTCCATTCCAATTTTCATGATTTAAACCAGTTTAAAACTTCACAACAAACAGTTTAAAAAGTATTAAACTTCAATTTTTTTGTTTTTCATGCCATCCGTACCTGCTCAGGTACGGATGGCCTGAAAAACGAAAAATTTGAAGTTTTACACTTTAGCTATTGTAATTTTAATCCTCCTTGCCTGAATGATTTAGTTTTTTTTTTATTGACACACACAAGTTAGGTAACATACAAAGCTATGAAACAAGACACATGAGCAAAGTTAGTTTTTTTATTTTTATTAAATTAAATTAAATTTATTGACACACACAAGTTAGGTAACAGGCAGTTGGTATCGGCTATCATTGGCGGCAAATTTGGCAGTCGTTAGGCTTACGGCTAGAAGCCCGACAGTCTGACAACGAGTCTTGCCAGTTACCCTATCCAGTAACTAGGTTGTGAAGCTCAGATAGTCATTTGCGCCTTTTAAAGAACTAGTAATTATTTCATAACTGACCTGTACTCAAATTTAATTGTTAATCAGCTCATGTGTGTATTGTGTTGCTGGACAATGCATGGTGGCGCTGGCGCACGATTGTGATGCTAATTCGTGACGTTACCTGCGCCCGCGCAGGACTACACGCGGCTTGGATGACTGTGTCGGGGTGCACTCTATTTAAGTACGAAAGTAAATAAAATATAGTTTAGTTAGTAGCCAGAAAATAGCTAAATAAATAACTTGATTGCGCCGCTTACGAGGCTCTCTTGTTTACACTCGCATATATGTATAATATTATGGGTTTATTTAACGTTATATATCCATCCATGTAGTTATTATTCAGTACCTACTTATACAAAACCCGATGACAATTTTTTCTTTTATATGACCGTTTTTTTTTTTTTTTGTTTTGGATTTACGGAAATATTAGGGGTGACAGGCTGGAGCTTTTTCATAAGTTTTTGATGTTAACGTTACTATGTTTAAATTTACTCCTACCGTAAAACGAGATTTTTGACCCCAAAAACAAAGTCTTTTCACAGCAACATGAGATTCATTAAAAACTTTTTTGCAAAAAATTAAACCGACTTCAAAAAACACAAAAAGGTAAAAAAAAGTTTTTTATTTTTTCATATTTAGTTGTTCTCAAACAAATATTTGCCATGAATTTATTTGACATTGTTAACAATACATGTCATGGTAATAGGCGTATCCCCAATATATACTTACATACTTACCGTTTTTTTTTCGGATGGGAATTCTTCAAATTACCCCCCTCCCGCTCTGGGTGGAGCGGAGGGGAGTGTCAGACTTTTACTGACTAAAACCCATCCATGTTCTTTCTTATCCCTTTGTGTTCCAGGGCCGCAGTATCTCTTTCGAACAGTCCCGCAGCCCTGGCAGGCATCTGACCTTGCGGACCCCTTTCTTTTGCTGACATCTCTTTGAGGCACGCGCGGAACACGAACGCGCCAACTTAACATACCTGTCGAAATCTGGGTGTATTGTACACATCTGCGTACCCCCTCAGAGCATACAGGTGTAATTTTACATCATGATGTTGTAAAACAATAAACATCCAAGCGGTTGCAGCAATCACAGCAGATTTGCCGTCTATTTTTGAAGAGTTCCATTGTATATCTCCGAAGATCAGCATCAGATGTTTACTAAATTTAAATGGGACCACACGGGAAGCACCAGCGTTCAAATGAAAGAAGAAGAGGTAACAAACAAAAAAAAAGCAGTCGAATTGAGAACCTCCTCTTTTTGGAAGTCGGTTGAAAAGACTTAGCTCGTCGCTCATATATTTGAATGTCTTTGCACAGCAATAATGTTTGCGTAGAGTTACTTAATTTGACGGTTTGACGTACAGAATGCTTGGTTGACAACTTCGTAAAAGTCGCGTACACCTTTTATTTATGAAACAGTGTGTATCATAGACTTAGTTATGGTGTGTATGATGAATTTCTTTCAAAATACTTAATGGGGATTTGTCAAAGAAAACTCTGCTTAATAAGGGTTCAAATAATGGCGAAACGTGCTGTAAGGTAATATAACGCCTCAGATCGAGATGAGCGAGTTTTAAATACAGCTGTATACGTAATTAAATTGTCACACTCATTACGTGGCACAGGTTTATTGATCGAGCCTGATTGATACGTAGTTGACCGATGCGGGACACTCGGAGACGTTTTTGTTAAAAATTTGTGTTAGGTAGGTAGTGAAAGAGTGCTTTTGCAATTCCGTATGGTTATTGCAATAGGAACATTTATGGAAATTTGATTTCAGCTTCAAAATCAAACGATTAAAAAAAATTTAAATTAAATTAAATTAAATTAAATGTATTTTATTTCACATAGGCTTATACTTACATATAAAACGTCGAAAAACGCACGTTTCGGGTTGATCATTTCCTATGGAGAAGAACCAGCAAGCAACTCCATGGTTACTCTTTTCAAACACAGTTCTTCATCATCGGTTGTGCCCTATAAAGTATATGTTATTACAGATATTGTAATACTTACGTTTTCTTTAAATTAATCATTCATTTTGTAACTTTTTATCAAAGACATTTTGATGGGAGAAAATCATCGAAGTACTGCAGGTTCACCAATCACTGAAGGTGAGGGTCGCTAACACTGTGACGCGACCCTACACCCATCATGGGTTCCACCAATCCTGAGACTTGTCAAACACTACGTGATTACTGCCCGAGGCTCCACTAACGGACGTGGAGCAGTACTGTCACCTGCACAGCTGAGTTAGCCTGACGTGTAGGTATACTGCGGGAGCTGATGTGACACCAATACTGGGAGCTTACCTGACGCCTGTACTCTTCAAATCAAGAATTGTAACCTCCCGATACTACCTAATACCTTGAGTGCGTGATAGGTAGGTCTCTTTTTATATACATAATATATAACTTATACATGTATATAAAATATATATAACTTATATATCTTTGTATATAACTGTATATTTTACCTCCCCCTAATAAATTTTAATTGTTCCGTCTACTTTTTTACCTTTTATTTGATTAGGAATAGGTACACACGACACCTTTCCCATAATATGTTAAGGATTGCTTCCTGCTCAGGAATTTCAAATCAACTTATTATCATGATTCTCGTGCCCTTATCCCAATTTATTTGGGGTCGGCGCAGCCTGTTAGCAACATTTTTGGGGTCAATTGGTTTTTTAGATCAACACAAACCCAGCAACCACACAATGTTAGCCTAGATTTAGGGTCATATAATTAAAAAAAAACTAGACTAGACTCCGAGACATATTGTAGGTACATGACACAAACAACTTACCTTTAAAGGTTCAATAATCATTACCTTAGTAATTAACTTGTTATGTTCAATGAATATTAATTACTAGCCGTTTCTGGTTTCAAAACAAATGGTGACTATTCTAGCCGTAGTCTTATTTTAATACTATTAAAAACAACGAATGTACGAACAATGAAGAGTGCAACGATTAAAATTCGATATACATGAATTTTCAAAAATCAAACCACAAAATTGTAGATGAATTCTTTGGGAAGGAGCCAGATACACTGGTGGTTTACGGCGCCAGATATGAATTCATGAACAAGGGACGTCACAAGGGACACCGTAAATTCCGACACATTTTGAAGATAATAAAACAAAGCAAAAACTTGGCATTGCATGTCATCGATGAAAAGTATACAACAAAAAACTGCAGTAAACGTTTTGATAAGAGTACACAACAAACATTGCACGTTTCAAAATCTCCACACCGTTACGTATACTGTGGTGTATGTCGTAAGGATACTCATCGAGACAAGAACGCTGCAAAGAATATTCTATTAAAATACGAATTTACAAAGAAACCGGTTGGTCCTTCGTCCTCCGGTTCTGATACGAACCGGTAACGGTTACATATCGTAAGGACTCTAAAGTATGAGTGGTCCTGATTACTATGAAGGTTGGCTCTGGCCGAATGGGACAGTGGACTGGTTTTCTTGAGTCACAGGTTTAGAAGGTCATGTGGAGGAAACCTGTTGATTAGTTATTAGATCTATCTGTCGATGTGATTAAAATAAGAAGTTTTCATAAGTTTGTCTTTGTAGTTGAAATGATAACTGATGAATTGTCCAGTTCTTCTTTTTGAGATTTACCACTATTGAGCAGTAAAAGTTAGTCGTTTTTTAGAGACCTGTCTTTTGTATCTCACTTTTGCGCTCAAAACGGCTTTTTTTTTCCAAATTATCCGAATCAATTTTGAGCCATTCTTTTCCTTCACCTTCCCACCCATTTATTGCCTTGTTCTTTGCATGGTCCATAGCATTCACTGCATCTCTAAATTCTTCTTCAAAGCTTTCTCCCTAGATGTGAGCTTAATTTCATTTTATTTTCTCCATATTATACTATAATACCATCTCATGAAATATTAGCATTGCCTTGAACTTGATGTCATTGTGCTTGATGTTTGTCTAATACAATAGGTAGGCAGAGGCACCTCTTAGTTAACGGTTTGAGTAATACCTACTTTATCACAATAAATTTTTCTCACACAATAGGTTCTACAAAATAAAAAGAGAACGAGTAACCGCAAATATTACGTGATCTTTAAAACCAATCCTTGCGCCACTCACACGGATGGGTGGGCGATTATCAGTAACAAGTGATGTCATCGACTTAAACACTAGCAGACATTGAATCAGTTCGGCCTAGGCTTAAGGTCTTAGGCCTTTTACGAGTGAGACCTACGCCTACTTTCATTTTTAGCTCCAAAATATTCTAGGAGTGCTGCTTGAACCTTGAATTCCGAAGTTACGTAATAAGTGTACTTACATCCTGCTGATGCACATGAGCATAACATTTTCCGGCTTTATAATGAACTAGCTGACGACCCGCGGTTTCACCCGCGTAGTTCCCGTTCCCGTGGGAGTACGGGAATAAAATATAGCCTATAGCACTCACGAATAATGTAGCTTTCTACCAGTGAAACAGTTTTTAAAATAGGTTCATTACTTCCGGAGATTACCCCCTAAATACAAACTTACAAACAAATGTTACCTCTTTATAATATTAGTATAGAAGTATAGATAACGGTGATCAGAATATCGCCAAGTTAGAGAATTTTGCCAGTTCCGAGGGTCTGCAGGTTTCTTGACCAGCCCTTATCGGCACACACATGCGTTACTTTAACTTCCAGTGTCGAAACATCATCTGCCTAGCCTTTTCCCAACTGTGCTGGGGTCGGCTTCCAGTTTCACCGGATGCAGCTGAATACCAGTATTTTACATGGAGCGACTGCCTATCTGACCTCCACAACCCAGTTAGTACCGGGTAATACGATACCCCTTGGTAAGACTGGTTGTCAGACTTTTCGGGCTTCTGACTACCTAACGACTGTCAAAGATCTACAAATGACAACCGGGACCAACGGCTTAACGTGCTTTCCGAGGCACGGAGGAAACTCGGTATGTAATGGGCGGTCACCCATCCGCAGACCAACCTAGGCAAGCACGGCTTAAAACATGTTCCTGATGAGATAAAATGTACAAATTAAAGGAAGAGTTAGGCATAGTTGCTCAGATAACTAGAAATTAATAAGCCTCTCATAGTTTCGTAACGATCATTATTATTGCAGCATTTAAAATAATGAATATGAGGCATGCGAAGTAAGTGCGACTGGCACAGCCTAGGCCCCTTTTAGGGTGACCTGCAATAGGTCACGGCTTCATTGATTTATGAAGTTGCCTTTAACTCAATGTACTCAGCTAAGAGACTAATAAACGTTTTTTTCCTCCCGGTCAGTATGGAAATCCACCACCATAAACAATGTTACAAGGCGAACAAATTCCTTAAATTCAATCGGTCCAGTATGGAAGTGGTCAAGTATCTAGTGGCCGTAATCTTGGTATTTTTATGGACCTTATCGAGGCCGTGCGACTCTCAGCTCTCATTATGTAATATCTACTGTGTAGAACCTTGGAACCTGCTCCTATGGGGATCAAGGAACGAAGTTGTCAGACAGTTCCTCTAAAATACTCTGATTTGATTCAATTTCCGTAAGGATATGTAGGAGTGAGGCAATCACTTCTTATTCCAAGAAAGGCAAGGAAAAGAGAACACAAAAATGAAACAAGATCCACAGTAAAAGTGTTTCGCAAAGGTTGACCTCGAGCCATGAATAACTGATCAAATCATTTGAGACAGTTTGCTCCTCTCCCATCCTTCGGTGGTTCATTCTGAAGACACCCCGGTACTATTCGCGAGAAATCAGAAAACAAATACTGTAGACCCAATTTCTTCGCAATATTCATTTGTTTAGCCGGATCAGCGGTTTGTTCCGGTTTTCAACAATGGTGCTCGCCTGTCATTGTCCAGTATCGGCTCCATCGCTGCCACTGACCATTGTGCAAGCGAAACCACTTTTCGATACATTATTGTCTTAAAGATTATCTTGTGAAGGGGAATGCCAAGTCGCCATAGTAATTTAGGCCCACTGTGCACACATATAAAGATTAATGATAATAATAGGGGACAATTCCAATAATTCATTAGTAAAATAAATGATTTACAAATAACTTTGCATTTTAAAGTTATTTAACATTCTTAGATTTTTAGGTACTGGTTATGTTAAATATCACATCATACATTATTTGAATTTATTTACGAGCTTAATTAATCAGGCCGTGGTCGTCAGGTATGGGAGAATCGTCGGAGTCAGTAGTATTCATGGGCAAAAGTAGTCAATTTAAACCGCACTAAATAAACACAAGTCGCCGCAATGGAGTTGCAAACAAGCAATGATTTTGACATTAACGTTTTCCGCTGACAAGTTAGACTTTGTGTTGCCATACAAAGTGCAAAAAAATCGATAGATCGATTAATTAAAGCTTTATTTTTAATTTATCATTAGCTTCTTCAAAACTAGAATTAATAATAATTACGAAAGGGGATTTCTGTTTTTCATAATTTCCATTAAGTTTGCTTGGCAGATAAAGAACGGTGAAAAAAATATGACTGATTATTCCGATGAATTACCTGTCAACATATTTTTGTAAAGGCAACATTTAGAAATTAAGTTTTGTTTAAGTTTCACTAATTTAGTCGTTTCAATATTTATTATTTTCGAAAAAATGTTCCTGACTTACATAGACTAATTAAGACGTGGAACACGTGGGAAAAATATGGACATATTTTTTTATGGAAACCAATTCCATGTGCAAGTCTGGGCCTAAAATTGTCATTCCCCTTTAAGATTATTGTCTTTCATCAGCAGTCTCTTCGTGGCATGATGATTCTAGTTGTATGAGTTGTATCCCAATAGAATAGCAGTATAACGAGTTTAGATCAAGTTCGAGGCGGCATTTTCTGTGCTCAAAACTATAGTGACAAATAGTAAAACGATAGATAGACACAAAAATGTCGGTCGTTACTTGTAGTGTAGCTAACGCTGGCTGTCGAAGAACAGGCTTTTATCGCGTCAAAATAAATAACACACTTAAACTAATTAGTGTCGCTTTCTCGGAACGCGTTTCGATAAGTGTTGTATCTTTTAGGGCACGAAAGCCTGCGGGAGAGGGTTGAGGGAGGAGTAGGAGGTGCGCGCGCGCATCCCGCGGCGAGCCTGCGCGGGTCAGCCAGCCCAGCCAGCCGCGCACGCGCAGTGATCGCTCGGACGCCGACTGCGCCGCACGCCACGTCGACCTACGCTCGCACGCTCAAAGCCGCTCCTCGCGAAAAAACACAATAAAACCAATCGACCCCGAGTGACCCCAAAAGTGCATACCGAGCGGCCGACACGAACGAAACGACTTCGCGAATACACAGAATAAAAACTAACTCTAACGCTTTGCAGTAACACGTGAGCTTTATTAACTGTTAATATAAGTTATAATTAACATAAAGGTGGATTAAACTGTGCACTGGAAGCTATCTGAGTTTTGAGCGATTGTTTAAAATTTAAATGGTAACGGGCGAGCAGTGTTAGCGGCCGGTGGCTGTGCTCAAACACAGGTAAGTTTGACTTCAGTTTTATATCACGATCTCATGTTTCGCTCAGCTGAGCGCTCAGATGGCAGAGTATTTGACAGTTGTATTATTTAAACGTGTCCACGCATAAATTAAGGACTAGGCTCACGTATTCATTCAGATATAGCCACAAATTTTCTTTCAAGTTTGATTAAATGTTGGTATCGCATGAGTAATTTCGACCTAATGATCAAATGTTCTAAGTGTTGGTGATTGTTTGCATACGTTGGTGTTTGTCTCTTCAGTGGAATGCGCCGGCTTTGACCCGTGTGTGTTGAGAACTGTTGTCATCATAACAAATATCTTTGCGTCTAGGTGCGCGGCGGCAGGTTCGGATGCTCTTGTTTGCACACCTGCTTCTTGGATTCTTGTACCTACTTTATAATCTTTGTCGTCTCATAAGTTACCCTTTAACTAAACCCGTCAGTAGCGATGAATGTTTGTGCGACACTTAGTCGTTGTACCTACCTAATCCTAAATAATCTCGTTGTGTTCTTATCACCTATTTTGGTGGACACACACAATGTTTGTGTGTTTGCCTTAAGAGTATTTAGGAGGTAAGGGTAACTCTGAGTCATCATCAAGTTCTTTAATTTGGTTGTTATTTTTCGGATCTTTCACATTCACTATCTTGGTCTCCATCATTTTTAACTTAGACGGGATTATCTTCTTAGCCACTGGTTTGTTCTAAGTATGTACTAAGTCTGAAGCCATCCACATTTTATTTGTTAATATGCAAAGTAATTAAAATACAAAGTTCTTTAAATACTTGGTTTAAAAGAAATAAACAAATTAAAATTAAGTACCTACATGATTGTGACTTTTGAAAACCAAATCAAAACATGCTCTCAATTAAATGTAACGACGAACATCAACAAATTTATGTACTTACATTGTTTAGTCATATTCATTGAATGGCATAAAAGTCACTGTTTATGAATAACAAGAAACAAACACAAACGAATCAATGAGCACTGCAATGCGTCGAACTACTTCATCACTCAGGGTAGGTAGTACCTACTATAAAATTATAAGAATAACGATGATTCGTTTAGTGCTAAGGGTAAAGTCACGACTTCTCCATTAATTGCGTATTAAATTACTTATATGATCCTTACTCAACAAAATATTTTCAACTATGATAACATCGAAGTAATCAAATCTCACTATGCAGCAGGCTTCGGCAAGGGTATTGAAGATTGTATACGGTGTCAAAAGCCTTTGTTTCAACTTTAACTTTAGGAACTCTCTCATTTAATCAGATCAAAACCTAATATAATACCGGCAGAAAGTTAAAGAAACCTTGGTAAGAATTCTATCCTTTCATATTCTTAAGAAAAAATAATTATGATGAGGACCACAGAGGACCATATACATACCTACATGGTAGTCTGCCGTACGTATTCATATAGCGTACCTGTGAGACGGGTTGCAGGTTCTGGTTTCTCGAAATAATCTTACGCGATGTTGAATAACACTCGTTCCCACGCAGCCATTATTAAACGAGTTAATAAAACAATTATTGAAAATATTTATAAAAGATTCCGTGTTATGAATGAAAGTGAATTTGATAAATATGTAAACAGAAGAATTCCAATGCTTGTCATTAGAAGGAATCCTTTTTGAGCTGCGTAATATAAAAAAGCCTTTAGTCCTGACCACTAACCATATGTTATGGCAGCATTGCAATTGTTATAATATGTAATAAAAACACCAAGTTGAGTCTATCGAAAGCCTTACAGAAAACCATTTTAAACCAGTTGCAACAAATCATGTCCTCGATAATTAAAAGATTACAGATAATCTTCTAAAAAGAATATAGTAATCTGGACGGGGACATTGAATCGAAGACAGTTTGAGTATGAAATTAATATTTAAAAGAGGATTAAAAATACGATGGAAGGGACTGATATCATAATTTGACTACAGACGATGTTATGGTTAGATAGGGGGCCCCGTGACTATTGGAATCGCGCAATATAAGTGTGTCGAGGAAGATGATGAAGAATAGTCTCGACTAGTCCAAGTCTACTTCGGTATCAAATTGTACGTATTGGTTCTACGCAGTTTAAGGTTTCATCTCTAATTAGTGAAACGCAAATCTCCTGCCTACGCTTGAAACAATACCCGTTAAGCCTTATTAATAAAAGTAGTAATTATTATAATTACACATGTGATGTGCAGGCCATACACGATAGTCATGACATCATCTTTCTCAAATCCAAGGCTTTGCTTTTGTTAAAATATATCTGTTGTTTATTTGTAATGTTTAGAGCATTCACTCAGATGGAACCGATTGGTTTTCATGTACTGTGTTCTTCTTTGAGAGCAAATTTAAATGTATGCTGTAGTTAATTGTGCTGCAACTGATGTCAATCTCCAGTTTGCTACACTTCCTAAGTTACAAGTTAGATTCATGATTGAATGTTAAATTCCACTCACAGTTAAATTTCTTGAATGAGACCATTATTTTCGTAAGTTTTTATTTCGTTAATGATATTTTCAGCATCACAACTAAAGTTAGACAAAACTTTAGTTGTGATGCTGAAAATATAAAAGCAGTCTCTCTTCTGTGCCAGCCTACTTATTGGTAAAATTTGATTTTCCTTTTGAAGATGGACTAGAATTTCCAATGCCATCGTTAAAGAATTAGTTTCTTAGATATTGTAATACGCATTACCCATCGTAATGTGTCATGTGATGATTTTGTCAGTATAATTGCTAACCTCTTCATTGAAATCGTTTTCAATTTTTCATATCGCAAATATAGCGGGAACACAGCTTTAAAAAGTGTAGGTTTAGTTTTCAATATACCTATTTGTCTGTTTGCCCGTGTGCGTCTCGACTGGTTGTATGTTGTATTACACGTTGACCGTGACATATTCCTTGCATATAGTGATTCATAAAACAGTATTGTTGGTTTTGTGGTAAATGAAGTATAATTTCTTTTTTTATCGGACTACATATTGTTAAGATATCACATTTATGTTTTTATAAATTTAAACATTCCAAATTATCTCAAGGTGATCTTTTACCGATGAGGGTATGTGCATACAATTAGTAACAGTCATCCCTTTTGACTGTCGTTTCTCGTATACCTAACGCTTTTGTATTCACTTTTGCTTCAATAGTAAGATCTAATTTAATTTCTATAATTAACTTCCATACGTTTTTAATTTCAATAAAATCGTTTTCTTTAATGCTCTATCTTCGCAAAAGCTTTCTCTGAACGATAACGCACGCCACATATCATTTTAGTTTTGCACAATAGGTAGTCGATAGTCATGTGTTCACCTTTGCAGACGGTGTCTATCTCGACTACAAGACATGTCGCAAGTTGTCTGACGCAACAGTTATCACTGATGCACGTGTCTTTTGAACAATTAACATTATTGTTGTACACATCACGCATATTTGGGTCTTGGGGCTCATAAGGTAAGGGTCTATTAAGGAAGGTTTCATTGGTAGACTTCGTCGTTGAGGTTTGAGGTTATGTATTGTATAAAACTATCAATACTGTGAGGTTGACAAAGTCAATAAGCAAACGGTCTTTATTTGAATTGGACGGACTGCAAGAAAACCTGAAATGATAACGTAGACAGAATCCAAATCAGATAGAATGAATAGAATGAGCAAGGCAAAGTAAATTTTTTTGTACACGCTTACATAGGGAACCAAGGTAAATCGATCACACGTTGTTTAAACCGATCCTAGAAGACCAGAAATGATAATTGATTTCGGATGACCCCATTGATGACCCGAATCACACAAACCCCTCTTTGTCCCAACACATCCTATTACTAGACTAACGACTATTTAGCCACAAATTGTAGCTAATTGAGCATAACATAATCATGTCTAATTCGGTGCATGACACGTCGAGTCTGTTCAGTCAGGACTGGGTATCTACTAGCAGCTACTGATAGCGAGGAGTAGGTACTCACCTGATAGCTGATAGTGATAGCGCGAGGGTCGAGTTTGCCTCTGATACTGTGCGGCTCTTGGACGTGACATTCGTCTAGTTTATAACTACAACTACTACGTGTTTGTTTGTACTATGAGTCTATTACTAATAAAATTACTGTTGATATTGAATTATTAACGGTCTACTAGGTACAGTTATTATTTGAATTGTTGTTGGGAAATCGACTAATACACATCATCATTCGAGATTTTTTCATTTCATTGATTTTCGATCGTCGATATTGAGATTATTAATTTAGGAAGGCTTTTGATGAGACATAAAAAAAAATATTAAGAGCAGTCTATTTTTCTTTTATTCAAATAAACTTATTAGTTAAATAGTTTAGGTGAATCAAAATGATAATCCCTAACTGGGGCTCGTCAAGACAAGACAAGTTTAGGACCGTGGTTTTAAATAGAGCTACACGCCTAAATATCTATTTTAAATATCTATAAAATCCGTAAAGCTAATACAAATAAGATCTCATCATGTTACAAATAAATCCATCACAACAACAATATAAATCAATTTGTCTCCCAGACATCAAGCTCAACAAACACGAAGAAATAAAAACTTTCTAACAACATAATTAGTATACAATGGGACCCCATCATGAAGCAGCCGAGGCAAACAGCCATCATGGCAGCCGTAAGAAATGCCGGCGCTTCTCGCCTGGGTGCGCAAGCGCGGCTCACGTGCGATCCCATGCCCATTAGTAAGCTGATGAGCTTAATTTAATAGTAGATAGCAAGAAATGAGCGACGTGAGGTGAGCTGTGTGACGTTCTATATGTTGAGGAGTCGGCATTGGATTATAAATAAATAAAATAAATTAAACTTTAACATTAAACTTTGAGGAGCTCGTGGTTAAATAATAACAGCCGCTCGGGTCGATCGTTAGGTTAAGCCGTGCTTGCCTAGGTTGGTCTGTGGATGGGTGACCACCCACTACATACCGAGTTTCCTCCGTGCCTCGGAAAGCACGTTAAGCCGTTGGTCCCGGCTGTCATTTGTAGATCTTTGACAGTCGTTAGGTAGTTAGAGACCCAAAAAGTCTGACAACCAGTCTTACCAAGGAGTATCGTATTACCTGGTACTAACTGGGTTGTGGAGGTCAGATAGGCAGTCGCTCCATGTAAAATACTGGTATTCAGCTGCATCCGGTAAAACTGGAAGCCGACCCCAACATAGTTGGGAAAAGGCTAGGCAGATGATGATGAAAATAAATTAAACTTTATTTCAGACTGAAGTCCATAGTTTGTTAGTATTTTAGTATTAGTAACAAAGATGCTTAGGTACTAAGTTAGTATTGTTAGTATCTTAATAATAATGAACAATTTAATTTAAATATATATATTTGTTATTATGTATGGGGATGGGGACGATTTTAAGTCAAAATATAAGAAAACGCTTGCCCTAAAATTGTGATTGATAAATAAATTATACCAACATCTAGTAGTAGTAGGTGATTTGACAATGGCGGCTTTGTCGAGGATGATCGCATTCAATACAAAGAATCCATTCCACATTCTTTTAAATAATTTGTCCGTATAGCAAGACTATTATTCTACAGCGAAACAAATAAAAACACGCACCCACTTTTATCAACAGTAACCAAACTCCGCTCAACTCAGCTCCGCTTCGACCGCACCCATAGCTCTCGGACAGGTGGACATGAAAGTACAGAGTACTACGAAAGCTCTCACACCACACACGGCGTGTACACGACAGTCATTAGACATGTACATGAAGCACATGCGTAGGCGCAGCTACATGTCTTGCATACTGCTGAGTCTAGCGAGAATACTTTCAAAACATTGTTTGAAGTCAACATTTCTAGTGTTTGAAATGCATGTCTTCTTCTTCCACAACGGAACAGGAACACAAAAACTATATTGTTTCAAGGCCATTGACGGTCTATGACCGAGCCAAAAAAAAGTTGCGTATTTTAATACAGCCTTCCTTTCTTTTTGCACCACTTTTAACGTAGGATTTAAACGTACCTGGTCAAATGTGGATGTAAGTTATCTTTACTCCCAAAGTTCGTCCTTCAGTGCTAGTCTACCAGCACCGCCATCGTGTCCCATCGGCAGTGGCCGCGCAATCAATCACCCGTCCATCGTCCGACCGTCCGAGCGAGCATTACGCGTCATTACCGCTCGCCCACACACTCTGCAACTGAATAACTGATGCAATGCCATTATTGCCACTTAACACTGGCGAGGATTTACAGGGTTCTCACCGGGTAGAAAGATAAATTAGAATAACGTAACATCCGCCCCAGGCAGCCTTTCAAAAATAATAAGGAAAACAGTCTATACCGGAAAAATAGTAAATTTTATATATTATATAAGTAGTGTATTTTAAGACGCTTAGTGCTTTGCCGAAATTAAAAACTTTCACCTCAGACTATAGGGATTGAACCAATTTGGACTAAGTATAGGTATAGTTGTCTGTGGCAATTTAATTGAAAAATATATTTTGAACTGTTCAACAATAGGAATCCGTTCAATAACGACAAAATGGTTAAAAAGTAAGTTAAGAGTGTTTGAACTTCTTATAAACTGTCAGGTGTCAGGTTTACCATTTCATATTATCAAAGTGCAATAACTTCGTGATCATCATTATTTATGTGCTATCAATTGACACATAGTGTTTTTTTTTTTGGAAAGGCTCAATTTGACTTTTCGTTTTACACTTGATGTTAAGTGTGAGGAATTGGACTGAGACTTACTAATGCACTGTTCCTTTAAGGATCATCAATTCATGATCCCCTTCATCATAGGATTTTCAAATACGAAAGGCGCTACCGAGCAAACGATCCGTAATTCCAAAATAATTGCATTCGCTTGATCCCTTACTGCATCGTTATTACTTATCCTTCAGTTATGCAATTAATATGTAAGATATTTAAGGATTCACTCAATACATCGTACGCTTTAGAAACACGATTACTTTTAGTTTCCTCGATAGAAAAAAAATCCAAAGTAATCTCTAAAAAACAAAATAAACCCTAAGTACGGCGTAAATACTTCACGGAAGATCATCAGATTTTGAATAATAACAAAACTACATGTTTCCTATAACGTATACGTTTTACATTTTCGAAATGTGTCTTTGTTTGAATATTATGAAGGAAATACCTAAATTAGCGTGCGTGCCGCCCGTTCTAACCAGAGCCGCCACGCTTCCCCCCTATCCGCTTTAGAGATGGGTCGTCGACGCATTTGGCGTGAACGAAACTAGACCGTCCATTTAAGTTCATCGACTAGTTCATAAACTAGTTGAATTCGTCGACTAGTTTATGCGTCGACTTGGTTATGCAGCCTTTTAAATAAACGTTACAACGAAGTCTACGACGGTGACGGCGACGTAGGCAGTAGACTAGAGACTGCTCTGTGCTGTAGCCACTGTAGGTACATATTAATTTGAACTTCCCTTCATACTCAAGTACATAGTAGGCAAGTAACAAATGCATTCATCCTAATAAAATAATCACCTAAAGAAATTTTAACTCTATATATAACATAGGAGAGTTGATATTTGTACAGGACGGATGTAATTTACACTCGTCGTATACAAATATCAACTCTCTTATGCTAGATTTAGAGTTAAAATTTGTTTGAGTGATTATTTTATTTCTAAGGACGCTAAGGACGAATGAATTTGTGCTATGTGTGTGCCTACGTTCTTGAGTCAGTCCGTCGTCCAGTTCGAGCGTTTACGCGTTTACTCGTTTAGCCGTTGTTGATCGACTGCCGTTGAGCCGTCGACGGATTCGACTAGTCCACAGATTGTTGGTGAACCGTCCGTTCGTTCACAGTCCGTGGACGGTCGAATAAACTAGTTCGTTCATTCAACGCTCATCTCTAATCCGCTTTAGTCCTGCTTCGGCTGTTGGACGGGGAGCTTGTGTCGCTTGTTGATTTTTGCGGCGCGCCATAGAAATATAATTTATTAAATTTCGACTTTCGGACCGCGATCGTAACAACAACAACGTGACGGCTGTACTATTTTTGCAATAAATACATTGCTCTTTGACCACTACGTAAGTTTGTCGCTAAGTCACTGGACAAGCAATGTAAAAATCACACAACGATACTTCATTAGGCGGATACTTCGCGTAGTACAGCCGCTTCTTCTTGCGACTAGTTAGGGATGTGCGTGTGGAGATCCACTGACGTAGGCTGTCGACAATATCGACTGACGAATGAAATATTGCTATTTTAGTCGATTTTTTTTTAATTTGTCAAACGTTTTAACCCGGTTGGAATATCGATTTGTAATAATGTTTTTACGTATTTTGATTATTTTACAGCATAGAGAAACGCGTAACCTACTTTCGTAAAGTAAGTTAATTAAATTTGAGGTTAAATCGGTGGAGTGTTTTTGGCTTTGAATTATCGTATATTATGCCTAATCCTCGTGCTACTAACTACTGTTTCAATAGGCCATGACAGCCTAAATCAGTGGTCGGCAACCTTTTGGCAGGCAAGGGCCACAAGGTGGCAAAATAAACTAAAGGCGGGCCGCACTTGTGATATTAACTTTATAAGGCCAATATACCTACGTATCATACCCATAGAAAAAATGAAAAGCGCTTGTTGAGGTTGCACTTGTCGCGGGCTCAAAACTCACTGTTGCGCGTGCCCAAAAAGCACGCTGTCTCACCTGGCATCGTGCCCGACAGAATGAGCTCAGTGAGATGCAAGATAATTCATAGTAAAAGGTGCCTAAAAAAATACGAAAAGAACTTTGGAAAATCCAGTTTTATGAAAAAAACCAGCGCATAAATCAAGTACAAATCAAAGTTGCGTTAAAATTGGCAATAAAAAGCAAAACGAATCTTTGGTAGCTCGTAACTCTTTAAGGCGAATGCTTCAGGGTAGCCCGCGAAATTCAAATTTTCTTACGTTTTTTGCAATTTGCAGGCCAGTGCTAGGTTGTATGTTGATTAAAATATTATTCGCGGTTGTAAGACGTATGTAGTTACAGAATTATATTCATCAAAATCATCAATACAACCTTCAAAGTTCTTAAAGGTGGAAAAATTACTTTTCCAAGGTCAAAATCATTCTTGCACCTTTATGAACTTGGAGGGTTGTATTGATGATTATAATTCTGTAACTACATACGTCTTACAGTCGCAAACAAACAATTTTAATCAACATACAACCTAGCACTGGCCTGCGAATTGCAAAAAACGTAAGAAAATTTAAAATTTCGCGGGTTACCCTGGAGCATCAGCCTTAATGGCTTTTTATTTTACTATTCTGTTTCCTGTTGTGCTGTTCTGTGTTGTGTGTGTGTAAAATTATTATTGAGACAAAACGATATCATGTATAACTTTGGAGTTTGTAATGTACAGTATCCAACAGTGGAGTAATTCCCTCCCGAAATTTCTATGGAAAAAATATCGGCTACCTTAAGGCTGGATTCCCACTATACGGTCGATTGTGGTTTGTTCATGCATTTATTTTATTTTGATAATTATAACTTATTTAAAAAACTTTTACGGGCCGCAAGTGAGACGGCCGCGGGTTGCCGACCGCTGGGTTAAACCAACGTAACCGGATATTTTATTGTTTTAATTTACTTATTAATATATTTTTTAGCTACTTACATATTGTTTATTTTTATTATAATATTATTTTCCGGACATTATTTTTTATCTAATTATTTTCAGGATCCCAAAAAAATAATTGTACAATTATAAATGGAAGATTCGATATCTTTCCGATTTAGTCAATCACTAGCGTACAGTGCTTTTGCGGGTGTGCCTTACGCACACATACGTGGAGCACATAGAATACCTAAAATCTATTAGCGCCAGAAGCTCGGCCCGCTCTTTTCCCAATAATTCAGCATATTATCTTGTTCAGGTTACGGCGTAGCACCGTAGCCTCGTAGCCTCGGGAGTGCTACGACAATCCCTAAACTACTCAAAAAACGTGTCAAATGATCAAATGCTTAGAGTTTCCTTATTATGGTCTTTGTAAGAGGGCTTGTTGTCAGTATTTTGTTCTTTATTTATTATAATTCTTCATGTAGGTATAAAAACAATAAAAGGTGACATACGGACGATTGTCCCCAAAATTATCAAGCGTATTAGACAACACAACTGCGCAGCCCCTGTGCAAGGTGTCGCAGGATCAACTTCGCGACAGAACTGCGACGATTAGTATCGAACTGGTGACGTCACCGGCGCACGCGCCGTTCTAGCCATCAGGTAGGCCCCTGGTGTGGAATGTACTAGGCGGTTTATGAAATCGTTACTATCTATTATCCCTAAATACGAAAGTATCTCTTGTCTGTCCGTGTATCTGATATACACATTTACGGCTGAACGGATTTCGAACAAAATTTTGTCGTACTAGTAGACGATGGCCTGGGTAAGGACGTAGGACACTTTTTAACCCGGTCGTATGATCCCGTGGTATAATTTTGCCGTGGACAAAACCTACATGAGTTACCATATTAATTCTAAGAGCTGATTTACTGCCCTTTTCTAGACAAGAAAGTTGTGTTTAATTCCATTTTCAGTCCTAAGTATTAAACCGGTACAATAAAATATGAGCTTTACATTCGTAAAGACAATCTATGTAAATAAGGTTTCGTATTTATTGCACGAATTAATTAATGCTCAGAATGTTAATTTTCAGTCAATACCCTCACTAAACCGACTGTCCTACATTGATAACAGTATTTTCGTCAAGAATTAATTAATGTTTGTTATCGTTTTCTTTCTTTCTGTTATTTTTATTCAAATGAAAATGGAAAGAAAACAGGCGAATGGTATCACTTGGTGTATTGTAGTTTAAAAAGGCTAGACAGATGATGATTATAATTATGATGTTGATTGTCCTGTCTGCAACATCGTTTTAATCATTTAAACTAAATAATGAGTCTAAAGTGGAGAAGTTGTAGGTTCTTGAAAAAGTACACATAAACGTACAATTTGATTATCCTATAAAATAATAAAATTGGAATTGCTTCGAAATTATGGTGATGTCATCGTCAAACTACTCAGAGCGGTTAGAAATCATCATCATCATCTGAGAGTGTCCTGCGTAGAGTGCATTATGGATTTACGGCGTTTTATGAACATAAAACTATTCATGTGTCTACGTGACTGCAAATAATATCAGAACGCAATTATTTTATTACTTAATGCTTTGTTTATATCAAAATAAACACCTAAACCTACACACACTGCTTGTTCGCAACCTAGCTTTTTTGTTCGTTGAAATTTTAAGTCGTTAACATGCGTAGGCGATGTCATTCATTGAATCACAATAATTATGCACTAATGTGTGTATGTACCTACTGATGTCATAAAGTTTTTTTATTATTTTACCCTCAGTTTTGTTAACCCGTTTGCTTTGATGTCTCTCTTTGTTTAGCCAATCTCCATCCAGGATTAACCCTGTTCTGTGTCGAATAGCATGAAATATTTTTACATTATTTGTTACAAAATATTTTGCAAAAATAATAATAAAAAACCGCTGAATCTGTGCTGGGACTTAGCGTGGGCGCACGAGTGCACAGATCGAGCGATTGTTTCATCTAGCGCCCCCGCGCCGATTACCCGCGGCTCGCACTCCGCCACCCGCCCGGCTAAGTGTCGCTCGTCTGCGGCCCATCTTAGCCAGCCTAACGTTAGTCTCCAGAAGCAAGGAGCACGAGACAGAGCCTCTGTTTTCAATAGCATTGGTGAGTGATAGAAATATTATGCTTTAAAGTGAGACGCTTAAGAAACGATCAAAGCATATGCAAGGATAATAAAGGAAAACTCAACGGAAAAGTTTGTGAAAAAGTTAGACCTTAACATACGTTTTTGTGATTAAATGAAATAAAGGTTCTGTTTTGCATTGGGACGTACGGAACCCTAAAAAGGGAACTAGAGCCTTAGTTCGCTTTGGAAAAACTTGTGAAAGCTCCGTCATAACTTCAAAAAGTGCGCGAAACTCTGGATAATTGAAAAGCCTTTATACTCGTACTGCATTTTAAATGTTCACCTTCATTTGATAGTATCAAACAAACAAAACAAACTTAAGTTCTTTCTTTGGTTGACTTTTATTGAGGGTACAATTTTCACAAATTAAAGGCGATAAGAACCTCCGTAAACTCCGAAACCGTATTCAAGAACCGTCATCCATATTATGTCACAAAAATGATGTCACTTGCAGCTTTTGAACGCGGTTTAAATATGCTGATCACGTTCAATTTCGTCGGCGAAAACTCTTTATATCTCCTATTATTTTCTAGAGGGCCTCGGCTTGCCTAGCCCATCTTCTCACAAACCGGCCAAAATACCGGACTCATCCTTGCGTAGGTTTTAAACCGTGAGCAATAATATTGTTAGGCGAAACAAAAATGTGAAGTGACATGAAAAATATTCGTCCATTGTAAGGATTGTCTCACAAAAATTGAGAAAAAAACTGTTTTAAAGTGTAGAGTGTGGGTTTAGTAGTGGGCAAAGCATTTGTCTTGTCATCTGCTACGCAAATATTGTTTTTAAAATTAACACTTGAATTCTTTAGCCCGTTTTGGTTACGTTACCAAACCAGAATCTAGACTGGTAGAAATATTGATATTTTAAGAAAGACTAAAAGCGAATTTTAGCAATAAGATCTTATATTATTTAATTAGCCGGATCGGCCCGTAGTGACTTTGTTTACGTCCACTATTTTATTCTTATTTTCATAATAATCGCCGAATTATTAGACAGAAGTGTTCCTCTACCTACTGTACACCTGCAGACAATTGGTATCAACCGGACACAATCTAGACCGGAGTCTAGATTGTGTCCGGTTCCGGTATCCAGTACCCAAGATCTCAAGCTCAGAATCCAATTAAAAACTCCAACTTTTTGCGCCTCTATTTTCCCACGTCCCAACATCCCTCCATATCTCCCAAGGGATTGATTTCAGATCCTCCTTTTAAAAATGATATTGCTTCTCAGAAAGATTAGATTACTTCAAACAAGTGAGCATTTACTGTAGTATTGATTGGCACTTTAGCTTCTGCTGCCCCCATTGACAAATCATCAACGTCATGAGTCATCAATGATCTCGGTATCATATAACAGTAACAACCTTTTCCTGTTAATCGCTGCTTGATCACGATGTGTATCACAAAGAGAGTCTTTATCCAAGATGGCGCTAGATTTAGACATGACTTCATCTCCTCAATGTCAGATGTCCTCTGCAGCAATAAACATTTTAGCTTCATTTACTTGTTTGTTTCCTTTGTCGTGATTAATATTTTTTTGAAGTGAAGTCATTCTGTCTGCTGTCGAGATCGTTACCTGTGGTTGGAGCTAACTCAGCTACCGTCTCATGTTATTATTATTTTCGTGGAAAAGCCTACAAAACATTGTGTTTTTATCTGCGTATTTATAATGATTTCCCAATTTCAATAGCTTAGTTTAGTTAGTTAGTCTTTTTTTAGCGTTAGGCTTTATTATAGTTAGTCTTGATGAAACTTCTGCAGATTAAGATTAACATAGAAATTTCGTATGTTTATATTGTTTTACAAGTAATATGCTTTTGATGGAGTTCAGGTGAGTGAGTTTACCTCTGATAGTGGTTCTATAATTATGGTACTTACGACTCCTGTAAAATTAACACCACGTATACAATTACTACTTAATCAAAACTAATTAATTTAGTTTTCCTTATAGTTTTATGAAGCACTTTAATGTTTCATTATAAATACCAAGAATTATGTTCAGGTATATAAACAGATTCGTAAAAATCATCGGAATTTATGTCAGTTGACGTTGTTTTATCAAATACAATGCTATTTATCCTTTAAGGCAAATGACAGGTCAACCTATATTTGCATCTCGTAAACAATTCGTATTGTTTGCTACTAATTTTGTTTAGTTGGATGACAAATTCAAAAAATCCTAGATAGTCATATTTTCCGTATTTTTTCCCTTTTGTTCCATATATCCTATCTTCTTCCTGCTAGATTTTATACTTCTATTTTTGTACTTAATTATAAACACATCATTAGAAAAATACAGACTTTCATATATTAATCTGTTATTACTACCTAATGTTCAATTGCTCTTTATCTATAATTGGGTGAAAGCCACGATTTATTTTAAGGACTATAAAATCATTACTACATTTAAGTCTGCTTTATGTTCGAGATCATCTATCACCGTTTTGTTATTTATTTTAGTCTCCAAACTGCACCTCCAAATCACCTTCATACTGCAGAGATGCATTCATGATCTACAGACAAATGTAGGTACTAAATTAAACCTGCAATTTCCATTGTCATCCCAAAAAGGAATTTTAAAACCATTGTAATCCCTCCCTCTCTGGAGAAAAGGCTCTACTACGGTGACGTCACTGTTCGCTAATCCTTGACACTAAAGTCTGAAACCTGTCCTTATGACTAATATGTATATTTACGCCAACATTTATACACGAGCAGCACTCGCTAGTGTGCGCGTGATTACTGATGTGTGTGTGAGCGCATTGAACAAACATTCGACATTCTGCCAAAGGAAATTATGTAAAACGGGTGCTTGTACGATTACTAGTGGTTTTATATAATTAACAGTTTTTTTAAATGTTGTTGTTTTATTTCGCGAATGATGTAGGTACCTATTTATGTGAGTCTATAATCTAGAGTTAATTTGCAAGAAGTGTACGTAGATGAGTACCTTATTAATAAGGACAGTGGATATGATTTTAAATATAATAGATTAGTGCTCTATTGATTAACACTTGGTGGTAATATTCTTCAAGTAAGTATTTATGTATACTTTTTTATTCTAAACTAAGTTACATATTTTGATGCTTTTGTCGCCAACATTTAAATAATTATGTAATTGATTCCGGCAAGTTTAGGTGTAGGTTACAAAATAATTATAATAAATTAAGCAGTAGCAGGGGCGGGTCACTAGTTCGTGTAAAAATAGTAGTTTATATTAAAATAAAAAGTATTTTATTCAAATTACACTGATCAGCATTTTTTGAACGTCAAAGTTCACAAGAGACAGCCTCTGAGTACGCCAACCCTTCAGTGTTGTAGTAAGTTGGTGGTCAGCCGGTGATTTCATTGTGAATCATTATGTGATCGATTTATTGATTTTGTTGATGACACGTCTTAGGTGAGCTATTGAGAATTCGTAGAAAAAAGAAACATGTAGATACCTAATTTCTAAAGAAGTGACTCATACAAGTCATGCATTTTCTACAATACCGTCTCCACTGCAATTATGTCACTGTTGCATTTATCTACTGTATTTTCATTACCTATAGTCGAATTTTATAATTATTGTAAGGGGATCGATATTGTGAACTGTGACAGAAGATCAATCAGAGGACCTACATCACAAGATAGCAATCTCTTTCAATACCTTTCGAATATTAACGACATCTATAACGGAGTCACCAGTAATGGATAGTAAAAGATACCGCCCTCAAACAATGAACCTCAAGAGGTCCTCCTTAGCCAACATAGCTTCAAGACAAGTTATCCCATCCTTCCTCACTACAACCCACCTACCTATGCAGCTGACCCACTTACCCACACAATGGGGTCCCCAGAGCGTGCACTGCGCACTCGTGGACAGTGGTCAGCGTGCTCAGACCGGCTCCTGTGCGACACGCCGTGAAGGCTATCCGCGGACCGAGTGCGCTTCTATGTAGGAATGTAGGCTTCTATCGTTTTGGCAAGGAAGAGATACACGGAAATTTCAGACAATTTTAATCCGAGAGAAGATTTGTTCATTTCGTTCTTACACTGAAATGACACCCGTGATAGTGTCTGACATCATTGCTGACACACGCAAGACACGCACACAGGATTACACAAAATAAATTCTATCAGCAATAACGATAATGGGAAAGCACAAAATTCGTGAATTGACTTGTCCTACCTAAAACAATAACTTTCAGTCAGTCCTGTCGAAAGTCTGATTAGAATGAATACTTACGAAACTTTTTCAGTCCTCGGGTTTCCGTTTGCTCTTTTGGGTTTTTAAATGGTAGTTTAAACATAGCTAGGAATCAAAAACAAACAATTATGGAAGCTATTGTCTTCATCTCTCATAACATAACCGTATCTAATTTAGTAGTAACGTCTTGTTGAATATTAGCATAGTGAAAGATACCTAGAAACAATAGTTAAGCATCTGCTTGACTTACAGGTTAATGTGTTAGGTAATAGTAGGGTGGGCAGTAGGGATGGGCTGCGCTGTGATATTTAAGGATGGGCACTTGGCAGAACGGCCATGTATTATTCACCAACCGTACCTACTATCTCTAAACCTTTGCTCCCTCGCACAGTAGGCGTAAGATTCTTTACGTATTTCTGACAGGATACCATCAATTTCATAACTTCAGCCAGCAATAGGATCTCAGAATCGTGTGTTTGCATAAAAACATTGTTGAATATTATTTATTTTGACTGCGTCTGATCAAAGTAGGAATCAATTGTTTCGTAAATACTGACTCGTATTATCATTCAAAACATAAGTGTGAACTCACAGATTTATTAGTTTCCACTAGAAAGTCGAGCAAAGTCAGACGTACTATTTAGTACATGTAGTGCGTCGTGTTTTGAGAACAACCGGCGCGGGCGGCGCAGGCGCAGGCGTCGCGTCGGGTTGCGTCCGCCGAAACATGCCTCGCCAGGGTTCTCGGAATACAGATCTACGAGGAATCATAATGTTAGAGGTACTGATTACTAGGCCATGTTATGCATTATATTTTATTGATGTTTAGAAGATAGAGAAGTTGAGAAATCGTAAAATCCAATAAAAGAAAATTGTCATAGGGCCCAGACAAAGTACCTATAGGTATCACTCTGACACCGATGATATCATGTAGTGATAATCCTTCCAGTGGATTATTCCAGAAATCCCCACCGACAAATCCCTACCAGTGAGGATAGTTACTTTTTTTTCAGAAATCCCCACTAGTTAAATAATCTCAGCCATAGACCAGATGTTGTTTCTAAATTGTTAAACAAAAAATGCGTTAGTCAAACCGTTTAATCAGAAGCAAAAAGAAGAAAACATATGTATAGTAGAGAACTTTATGTCGGCCAGAAATACCAAACACTGGCCCTATAACTGTACTTTGCCAATGTTGCATTTAAGCTGTCGACCGCGTTGCTTGGATTATAATTGTTAAATAACATAACCGTATAACATAACAGCGCATCACATACCTCTCTGTTGACCCTCATACCAGAGTTTAATGCAGAATTAGAATTTATGCCGATGCATGCATCGATACTGCGTTGGGCATAATTTTTTGGTTTATTTATATGCTATATGTTATGCAGTAGCAAGCAATCTGGCTACTACAGCATGTTTCACGACCGATTCCTTCCATTCTATATACTTTTACATTTTTTTAATATTTTTTTATGATTAGGTGTCCTACATTTATTTCAATTTGTTCATTTTCGAATTATTTATTCCCTCTTGCATCTATACCATCACCTTGTCTGATGGTCTTCATCAGCAGCAGCCTCTTTCATCACGTTTCGTATTTCTACAATGACTATCAATATCAACATGTAAGTTACCTATGTCAGTCCCAAGCATTTAAGACCTTTCCATTATCGTCGCTGATATTATGTCTATTTGTTTAGTACAGGCCCTCTGGTCTTTCCACAATGATTGCAAGAATCAGAGACTTCTAACTGCCTCCCATCGGCATAGTAACGTCTTTCGTGTGACCCCCAGCAGTGTCACGGTCTCATGGTGCGGGTAAATTAACTCATAACTCCAACCTGCCTGTGGAGTGTGGGCGGAACTTAACGCTCATAAGGCGTTTAGACGCCATATTAGGAGGTGCACAAAATTAACTTTTATTTACCGATCCTCCGAATATCTTCGCCTCTTTAGGAAACCTGCAATGATTTGGGAAGTTCTACTTTAAGTGGTTGGTATAAGGGTTAGTTTTGATCGGGATGCTGTTTGCAATTGCTGTTTGTTTCAGTATCTTCGCCAGGTTTGGTAACTTGTTTGTAATCCAGTTCTTTGGTTCTGATTGTGTGCTCTAAAATGTTTATTACGATATTTCCAAGAACGAATTTATCATTTGCCCAAAAACGTTACTGAAACTTCACACAAAGTGGAAAACTTTACTAAAATTTTCTCTTCTTCCCAAAAACAATGCAAACATATTAATAACTATTACTATAAGTGTAGAGGTTTGTATAAGAACCCTTATTACTGACATCTCAATGATATTCGACGCTCGAAGAATGCTCCACGACCGCGGTATGCACGCGACTGTTCTACTCACAGTTACTATAAAACAAACACTATTGACTAGAATTGACTATACAATAGCTTGCAATTAACAATTATGTTCACATTTCTAATTTGATTACTTTCACTATCTTCTTGATTCTCTGCTACTGGATATAAATATCTCAATTTATATAATTATTCATCATCTACAATTATTCGTCATCTACAAAACATTCATCTGGCTGTATATAACTTACATAATCACCAGCTTCCCATAAACCTTCATAATAATTGGCCTTTACATAAATTCAAGTTCATCAAACATTGGCCCAACACAGCCCACCTTAATTTCTTTCGCCAGCAGCCAACGCCAACATTGGCAAGCGATTGGCCGCGTCCCACGGTCCGCTAAACCAGTTCGATGCAGGACCTAGGTACTGGCCATATAGTGCATGTAGTACGTACGTACGTGTAGCCTGTAGGATTTATGATACTTGTAGGTCTGTTTTATGATAGCAGGTGGTGATAGGATGCGCTGTTCTGTTGCATTTAGGTTGTGAAATAATAGAGAAGTGGAGAATTTATTGTAATTATTTGCTAAGCATCAAAATTCATTTTCGCTGACAACGCACAGTCGTAAATTTACCCCTAAAACGGTGTTAATTTTGTCAAGTACAGAATCAAAATCAAACGTATACACGCAGCCGGGTGGTAACTTATAACTTACTAGACCAAGGTTTGCTAAGTATTAGGCATTGACCAACACCCAAACATAGGTAAGTTGTTAATTTTCGCAAATGATTTTCTTATGTTCGCAGTTGCCTACATACAGTTATTATAAGGAACTGTCCATTAACACTCAAACACAATTGATCATGACTGATCGACCGCGGCACTCACAGCCAGTTGGGCAGGCTCCGTGGGCGGTTGTTTCAACCAGCTTCATTTGTTTGTTTGTTTCCTACACTGACGTTACAAGGTCATCGTACTAATGGGAAACTAGGGTTGGATGATACAATTTTTCTTGTGAATGTCATCTTGCAGGTCAACCTAGAAGGTTGTCGGCTTAACCGGGCTATCCTCTGGGTATCTTGCCTGTAAGGCCTCAAACGAGGGCGTATCGAAAGGATTGCATTCAAAGTTTTTCTGTAGCACGTATGTGGTGTACAGCGTCGTTTGTTCTCCAAATCTTTTTTTTACTAAGCTACGGTGGAGCGATTGTCAATTGTTTTTAGAATTTTCGACAGCTCTTTGCTAAATCTTTGAGTGTCTATAGACAAAAATGACAAATAAAAACCAGTTTTAAAACGTTTCGCATTTCGACAACGCCTTCTGACAGAATTGAAGTAAGATTTTCGATAGCTTAAGTCATTGCTTAACATTTTTGCATTTTCTATCAACATTTACCCTGATAGAACATCACTTTTTTAGGTACTCTGCTCCTTGATCGTATTTATTCTTAAATGAAAATAAATGAATAAACTTATTCTGGGCACCATTACCTCTAGCAATCAGTAAAATGACACTACTCGCATTAACAATTCCTTAATGTCATCTTCAACAAGATAAAAGTCTAAACCGCTTATCCAATCAACCCAGGTACTCTTAAGTCTTAAATAAATGCTGCCAAGGAAACGGAAATGATCCTAGCTAAGTTTGCACAGATAAAGCTAAGCCTGCTCTCATGTTTTCTGTGTGTGACGTCATCGTCAAAGGAAGCTTGTACTTTTTTATTGCATGTTATTCTAGTGCTAACATAGTGGGTGTCGCATAAACTGAGCAATTTAAGGAATTATTGTTTTTGATGTTAAAATCACTGAATTGGTGCCAATTGTGGGAATTGTATTTAAACGCTAAATTTGAGTGACTTCACTTTACAACATACCAAGCCTCCTGTCTGTATCATCGAAAGTTTAGGAAGAGACTTGTAATTCCATTCTTCTTAGTCCTATGTAAATTCCTATTCGTTCAGTAATGATGAAAAGCAATTAAATATAATTTCGATTTTTAGAGATAAAATCGTTCGAGACTAGTTTTTCAGTGTCAAATAAGAATTTACCAATTTGGCACAAATTTGAAAACGCATTATAAAATTCAATAGAATTCTAAATAAAATTAGTGTGATCAATGAAAATGTTTATCTGTGTTGACGATAAAAGGTGTAACTAAGTATTTGGCGTGTCAGAAAATTAAACTTGTCTTACATTAATTTATTGTAATGAATTATATATAATTAATGAAATAATTACAAACCAGTATAAACCCAAATGTTTGCATGTCACATTATTATGACAAAGTATTATTTATGGATTTGGATTAAGACCGAAATTGTACCAAACCAATACTTTGTAAGAAATAAATAGATTTGATTTAATCAAAAGCTCTAGAAAGTTGTCAAGGCTGTGTAAAGTTGTACCTTGTTCTTTAAGCTTATCAGCCAAATGTGTTGCTGGGGACTTGGGAGTTTATTCCGGCACTTCTCCCCAATGGCGAATGGCGAGCGTTTGGGGGACTGTCTCATGTAACGTTGACAAAAGTGCTGAAGTGTGGTTTTGTTTGAATCTGTTAAAAGTACGGATTTATGAACATGGAAATATGTAATTTAAGAAAATATGTATTATGCAAACAAACACTTAAGTAAATCACAGCTCGTGTTACCTCGAGGACCTTCGGGCCAATTCGGGGTGACGTCACCGGCGCAGACGCATCCTCTGCAGCGCCTTGTGTTTGACAAGGTCGAACTAATGCCAATATGAACAACATTAATGTATGTCATCGTTATGTCTGTGTTTTGACTGGATTTTGTTTATGTGAATTAATTTACTAGACAGGTTTTTAAAGATGTCACTCTTGATTAGATTTTGCTGTTTCTTATGAACAAGAGTTATGATTTGTTTTAGTGTAGAATCTAATACTTACTTGTTAAGATTCTTAAATAATATTATATCTCTGTGGCTCCTATCCGTTCTTCTTTGGGACGACTCCTTACTTAGTGCGTGTATGTTCGTAAATAACTGAAACAGAAGCATTTTTATTAAGTTCTGATGATGTATCAAAATCAACTGACAGTAAACTTTATTACTTTCCCACTTGAGTCGAGTTTAACGACATTCTATCAGCAGAGCTGAAGGACAGTAAAAAAGGTATTGGATACGTGACAAATAAGCTACTGAAAAGCTTATGTCACTCCTGTTGAAACTTGAGCAGAAATACAAAACGCTTCGAAGGCTTACCATTTGTTTTGGCCCACTAGCCAAACTGGTCTTTTGCCAAACTTAACCTGTTTTTCGCCGCTTACGCTATCCCCTCTAAAACAGTATAACGACAAAACATTTCAGTTGTTAGTAGAAAAAAAGGATTTAATTGCAGCAGGGGTGGTCCTTTATAACTAAGATCCTAATACCTTAGGCCTTGCAGCTTATTGTAAATGCACATGTAGAATTGCCTACAAAGTATTACAAACCACTTCTGTAGGCCTTTTGTATACAAATCGAGTGATATACGCTTTGGAGTGTGGCCAGCTCAGACCATTGTGTGGACGCCATGCGCCATAATAAGTTGACGAAGGAAGAAACAGCCGTTTTTGTTTGTATCATGGTTTATTAATAGACTCGATAATGGTCATATATAGTGTCTATTTATAACCACAGAGACACCCAGACATAAAACTACTTAGTTGGGTTACGATAACAGTAGATACTGGTACCTAAGGAACTCAGACTTGTCAACATCCTGACAAAATACTATCAGACAAGTATCAAATTAATGTTTTTAGTTTGCCTTTTTTCGTGTGGAGTTTCTGGTATTTCTCTTTTCTCTTCTGGGCTGCACCTGACATATTCAAAGTCATACGGTGGTCATGATGAGAAGGCTCTGGATCCCCAATAGATTTTGACTTCTCCTAACTGATACAGAACATACCATTGAGCTATTACTAGGTACTAAGTATAGAGAAGCAGCGCGAACAAAATCTGTGCTCCGTTTAACTGCTGTCGGCCGGCTGCAGTTCAGTCCAATATCGCCCGCTTTTACTACGTGCTAATCACTAATCTATTGGGCCGACGAGGACTAGGTTATCATCTGGTGGTAAATTCTATTACTTACAAACATTTGATGTACCTAATGTATAAACAAACCGCTGCCCTATGATCTTTACCTACTGCTACCATTTAGATTAGATGTAATCAAAATTACATGCAATTCTAAGACCGACAGTTGCTTAAATGTTTCCTGACAAAACTAATATTGTTGAAATGTCAACCGAAATCCGTTTAACCTTGATCTTCAATTATTCAAGCACAAAGACACGTGAGTGACTGGAATAAGTTAAAGTGAAGTAACTTTCGCTTGGGAAGTTTGCCCATTTGTGAGGAAATTGTCACTTTCATCGACAAACATACAACAACGTTATGTTTAGTAATGTGACTGGGTGGGTACTTCGGTAATGTACATAAGGACTGTTGTCAAAAACATTTCAATACGGCGATCGAAAAATAAAAGACAGTATTGGAACGTGATAAAGGACTAGGGTGCAACCTTGTTGCAATTTGTAACCTGTATGGAAGAAGACATGATGCATCGACCAGATTGGGATAATGGTCAGATAATGATGATGATAATTGTAATATATAACATAACTAACGTCTTTTTAATAAGTATATTTTATGTTAGAAACGGTATTGTTATACGCCGTAATGTATGCCCAGATTATGTACCTACCTACATAATAATCAGAACGCAGCGAGTTATGTTAGTAGACTACAGCCCTCTAGTATCCTCGGTAATGTCTCACTCACAGCCACTAGCTCAGATTATCACCAAAATGCTTTCACTCTCACGCCCTCATCAATTCTGCCCACATCCCTGCTCACATTCAGGGCGCGTACAGCTACACGCGTGTGTTTTACAGCTCAAGGAGAATTCTGTCGGTAGGTACCGGATGTCTGATGAGGCGTGAATCAGGTGACGTTCTAACAGATGTGAATGATATAGTGGTGAGGAGTTTCTCTGCCGAATTTTTACCTGACTTGGGTTGAAAAGAACTTTCACTACTACCTAGTCCTTCAACAGCCATGGTATTGTCAAAACGTATTATTATCTTTGTTAGATTCATCACCATCATCATGATATCACCTGGAACAAGTCTAGGGTTATTTCAAGCGTCGTCGCGTAGCCCGCCCCTTCTTCCCGGAGCTTCTCGCAGCGAATTCTCTCGACCTTCACCAGGTCGTCGGTCTGCCTTGTGTTGTGGGAACCTTTTAAAATCTGTACCTTCTAATACGTGGTTACCACTCCAAAACACTTGGAATGAAGATGTCGAGTTCCTATAAATAGAATAAACACTTTGAATAAGATAGAATTCCATTCCTATTTTACCACGTATCCAACGCGTTTAATATGAATTGCTTTGTATTTAACTCATCAAGTTTTAAGTAGATATTTTTAAGTTGACTTTAAAAAATAACATACGTTTGACATTAATTACTTGATAATCACATTTTTTTCTCCATTTCGATTTTCGATAGCAAAAAGTTTAATCCTGCTGTCCAATAATCAGAATGTCAGAACATCAATACTTCGGAACCTGTTCACGTATTAATATTCGTTTGTCGTAAGTTTAATGTCGCTCGCCTCACATTATGTCACCGTGTTACACGTATTTGTGGAAATGTGGACATAGATCAGGCGGGACGATGAGGTTATGAAGGAAAAAAATATGCCAAGAACTCGGAAAAAGATTGGGCTGCCTAATATCCATGTCGACGTAGATCACACCTGAGGTTCTAGACAAACTGCTGTCGCTTACAAAAACAAATTCATCAGATTTCTGCGACGACTATTAATATACTATTATACGATTGCCAAAATTTTTCGGTAACCCAAGTCACTCCAATACATCTTACACTTTTCCTACATAAAGAGAATGTTTCTCTGTCTAGGTTCCGGTGCACCGACAACTGAGTAGGTAACTGAAATTCAGTGTTTTAAGTATAGGATCATAAATCATTAAATCTGGGGAAGCCACGACTCCGTACAATCACAATTACCTACATATTAATCTATACTAATCAAATAAAAACATGACCCCGTTCAGACGCCACAAAATCTGTGTAGTCCTCAGTGAGTTAGTCACCAGGTAGGCATTCAACTTATCCCCGATCTACGCAACAGCGTGAGTCACGGTCAGGTTGCGCGAGCGCCGCTGACCGGCGCGGCGGCGGTGGGACGGCCCTACCTGAGTGTTCTGACCTTAGGAGCGGCCCTTACGACTGTAAACAGGAGCAATAGACCAATTTTATAAGTAAGGGTGATTTAAGGTGTTAAGAGAGGCGTCACAATTCAGTGATAGAAGATTGCACGCCGCAATTTCTATTTGTTTTGTTTACAGCACTGATGAGATCATCTTGTAAAGTTATTTTCTCGATTGTTTTATAAAAGCAAAAGGAATTTGTAATGGTCGCAGTCCGGTCCGCGCGCCGGTGGCCTGTGTTGCTCTATTATGGGTCGCAGTAGATTGCCCTGAAGTTTCTGTCTACGTCTAACATAACTTCGCACCAACAGTTTCATGTTCCCTTTCTCCCCTTCGATCAGATCTATGCGCGTGAGTCACTAGCAGGTTCAGTGGTGTGGTCGCGCGGTCCTGCATCTGCGCACGCCCTACCTGCGCCTGCGCTCGGGGTCCTGTGACGTTTGGGAAGTGCCTTACTGCCCAACTGTAGCAAAATTATGTGCACTGTGTAGTGTGCTTGGACTATGAATGGTTTATGTTGGAGAAGTGTACATATAGGTAACACATCATCATCCAAAAGTATTGGGGTCGGCTTCCAGTCTAACCGAGTGCAGCTCAATTTCAGTATTTTAAATGGAGCGTATAAGTAACAGCTCTTGTATGTAACAGCTTGTATTTTAAAGAACGTTAAAGTTGAAATAGCGGAAAAATAGATTAATTGGTTTAAAGTAGGCACTTAAGTAAAAATTGGAAACGTTCGTCGTTATAGAAATTATGTATTTCCAAAGTTGAAACAAAAAGGAATACCTAATCGATAGCTCGATAGCGGGCTCACAGAGTACAATGGGAGTAAAAAAACGTATACGCTGACCCCAAATAACATGGAACAAGGGCAGTGAGATGATGTTGTATTTCCAAGGTTGTTAATGAGGTAATGCTTATTACTAATTAGCACCAAAACAGCTCAGCCTTAGCTAAGTAGAACAGACCCAACATCCATCACTCACTCCCCATCACCAAACCTATTAATGTCGAACACTTGCAACACCACTCCTGTCCCGCTGCTCCGTCCATTCATCACTAGCCATTAGTTTGGGCCACTGGGCCAATCGCCGTGACAGGCGGCCGGCCATTAGGTGACATCATGCCGCATTGAGACACTAGTGTTTTGACTAGGAGGAAACATTCTGGAATGTTCTGTTTTAAAAACATCAAGGCTTGAGGCCGCCTCGTTGGTTTAGTGTTCCGCCTAATGCTTTAGCTTCAACCCGAAGAGTGAATATACTGCCCGGCGGATGGCAATAGGCTCACCTCCATTTACCATAACATTAAAAATAGCTGACAAAACTAGGATGTGCTTTGTACACCTTTGCCTTACTCTTCATGGAATACTATGTGATGATAACTATTGTTGTGTCAAAATATTGGTACCTATACATAAATAAAGGATGTAAAACACCTCTTAACGAAGTCGAAAAGCACTTGTTCTCCTCGTCATTGCGATCATTTTTTTGTTCTACGCCATATCTGGGAACCTTCTAGTTACGGAGATATTGGGGGTCAAAGTTCCAATTTTTTTTTTAATACAAGTTTTTAATGTAAGATTTTTACTTTGAACACCTCCACGACCCCCACACTATTCAATGAATCCACCAGCACAATGTTTTAAGTGCGTTACATTGAGTTCTACCACAAAACATGATTTTTCACCCCAAAAATAAAAGTCGTTTCCCAGCAATAATTTTTGCGTAAAGTTACTTACACAGTTTGATGTACAGAATGCTTGGTTGACGGCTTCGTGATGAGGTCTTTTACACCCTGTATAATGAAGATGGGCCTAAGACACCGCTCTTCTGGTCTGGCATTCGGAATTCTTTGCATGTATGCAGCCGCAGCCGGTTCATTTAGTCATGCATTTCTCACAGCTGCCGCGATATAATTTCACGGAATGAAATTAAAGTATGGATCATGTGATACTCTCATTTCTTTGTAACTGTCTCGAGAAGGGTTCTTCGTAATTTTGTATTACCTACAATGTGCTCGAAGTTCACTGTCTATTAAGCCGTTAGAAGAAATGCAAATTTCCGTTAATACTGTCTAAAATTGCAACTGTTACTTAAATATACCTATCTAAAAAGTCCCTATCATAATGTTGTCCTCTATTTAACCCAAAGGTTGACTGGTAGAGAATCCCTTGTTTATTAATTCCGCCTATGTACCGCTCTTGTTCATGAAGTTTAAATAGAATCAGCTTATAACGTGCCCACAGCTGGGATACAGGCCACCTTTCTGTGGGCCCTCTCACAGAGAGGCGGCCTGTAGGCTGTATCTAATGTCAGTGGTGGTGTAAAAGAAACATTATTATTTTAATTAAAAAAGATTAACAACAACTAAACGACCTCAGTATCTAGGACACGTAACTAAAATTAAAGTAAAAAAACCTCAATGCACTCGTTTTTGCCGAGTGGTATCGAGATAAAAGTTATCTGTCTCCTTATAAGATGCTGTAAGAGGGGCAAGGGCGCCGGGGTGGCGTGTGTGTGCCTTGTATGGGCAGGCCTTTGGGCCACTCGGCCATATGGCGCGAGGAACGAGCTTGAGCTACATTGACAGATGGCTCACGACCAATACTCTAGTGTTAGCTATTAAGAATGTGTCAATGAGCATGTGTTAATGTGATTTATGTGCTGAGCTGGAAACATGGTGTTTGTTTTGTTAACTAGATTCCTTTTATTGCGAAGCTGAAAGCAAACATCGTTGACTTGAATTCCTGTTAACAGCCAACACGCCACCCAATGACAACACATGACTTCCATTTGACCGTTAACAGATCTTTTGGCGCATAGCCCTAATCAGAACGAACATTGCCATCTTACTTTTTTGAATAAATTATAAGTAAATAAAAGGGGTTCCCGATACATCAATAGTTACCTCAACGGCCACCCATCTCATAAATCCGGCAATGAGCCGCTGACGTGGCTCGACGACCACTAATTGTGCCGTCTTGTGTCGCCAAGGTCCATCAATTGCACCGCGCAACCAAACGTGACACGAGCGAGATTCATACAAGTTCATTTAGCGATCACTTAAGTGTTAATTGGCTGTGATATAGTCATCACATACGTGCTTATAAATAGCTCTATTTTCTTGAGAAGTCTGTTGTGTTTGTGCATGCGTCGATCGATGATTGAATCTGAAGGTTTAGGCGAGCTACAGATATCTTTGGGCCGGCTTGATTTTGTTGTATTCAGCTCAGTTAAGTTGAAATCACTATCAAACCGTTTGTATTTCTTCAACGACTTTGTACAGGATTGAGATAAGCTTCTCGTTAGCTTATGTCAATACAACATTAGCATTAACAGAATGTCACTTGATCTAGGCCATCTGGTCGTTACTAGGTACATCATCACAGTTTACCTGATTTATCAATATGTAACTGAATTCTTTATGATCAACAGAAGTTCATCAGTTGTCATCTTCCATCTGTTGGTTTTTCTTCAGCATTTTGGCTGATAAATATCGTTTCGAGTTTTTTAGAGGGTTTGATCTGTTCATCCCTATATCTAAATACAAAACTACGACAGGCAACAGTAATCTAACCACAGGCATTTAATCGCAGTCCCATTTAATTGTGTTAGTAGAAGAAATCAGAAACCCAGTTACATTATTTTGATGTGTGTCGCAGATCAACTCATCAGGCCGGAACAAATCGTACGAGCGCTATTGTTTAATTAGCTGTCATTCGTATGAGTTTGTTATATTATTGTATTTGAGTATACCAACAAATGGCTAAGCCGGCTGTGTGTATTGGTATTTTGAAATCCCTTCGTGATTATCGGTTGTGGAGCCATACTGGAGCTCGTGTTCCAGTCGTCCTGTGTTTGGCAGTCTGGAGTGTAAGATGTGGGCTGCTTTTATCTTTCTGATACATTGATTAGGTACCCTATTTTTGTATCTTGAACATTGATAAAACATTAGCCGGCCTGAGTTAGCCAAGGTCTTAGCAGGGCCGACCGTCTTGACTCTTGAGTGTCATGATTGTATTTCCAGTATCGATACTTCTAAAGGCTACAAAATTAAAGTTTAATGTCTGTTTCCTAGTCTAACCGGATGCAGTGAAATAGGAACCATTATTTTACGTGAAGCGACTGCCTAACTGATTGCCACAACCAAATTACCCCTTGGTAAAACTGATGGTCAGACATTCGGGCTTCCACCCGTACCGACTGTCAAAGAAGTCAAAGATCTACGAATGACAGCTGGCAGCAACTGGTTAAGGATTGTTTACGGCCCAATTGTAATGATGAATTGAGTTTATTGCGTGTGGGTGTTAGAGGTTGACTGTTGCGATTTAGGTTCATCCAATAATTCAACCTTATGGTCTTTATTAGGATTCGTTGACACGTCATCATTACAATCACGACGTACCTACTGCTTACCCGTTTTGGTATAAATATCAATAGGTTAACCGATTCGGGACCGATAGGACTCGCCTTGGGCTGAGAGAATGGAATACAAAGTGTTGGTATTTTGAAAACGTAGTCAAGTAGATAGATAATCTTTGGTAATTTATTTACCAGTATTCGAATTTTAATTTTAATACAACTTGTCAATTACTACGCACTTTTTATAATGTTTAATTTCATCTGAATGAGCGATCTTCAAGTTTGAAGTTTGTTGTTTGAGTTTGACATATGTCGCAGAGATATGTCAAACTCAAACAACATTATATATATCTATATCTATCTTTTATATCTTTCACATTAGGTACAAACAGTTATCCCAGTTATTATCGTTATTCCAGTTGGGTGTATGTATACCTAGTTGATCCTGTAAAGTTATTATTGGTTTCTATAAGAAGTGAATAGTGTTTTAACTAGTGCTTGTCGTTGTTTCCAGAATGTCTGAAGGCGACGTGTCGTTGATCCGCGACGAGGACTTACTGCGCCGCATGGTGAGTTCTTCTTATTCTTATAAATCTTCACAAAAATCCTTGGCATAATAATTATCCACTATGTGCGCCGCGGGCGCCCCTTCATATTCCCTCCAAAGCCTACTTACTTGTAAATATCCTAAACTACCTGACCCACCACAAAAGGAATAAATTTTCTCCGTTGGCAAACTTGGCAACTTTGTCAATCGAAAATGAAATTGCTGAAAACATCGACTTTGATAACTTAAGAAGAGTTCGCCGCTAGAAAGGCTAAAAAGTAAATTTTTACTAGGTAACAAAAAATGATTACTTTTTTAATGAACGTTGTTTCCTACTTATCCTTTGCCTTTTTTTCGTATGGGTTTAAAATAGCACTCAGGGGGCGCGCTAGAAATCTCGCCCAGGGCGCTGGTAGTGCTAAAACCGGCACTGGTTGCATACAAATGATGCATTGGCCGCCCAGTAAGCAGACATAATTTATTATAGAACCTCCACTGCCGGCTTAATAAAATGTGCATCCTTTCTAAATGGTCAAGTGCAATAATGCAATATCCGAATGAAAAATCAAGTGCTAGCGCCTGACAGAAATCACAAGCAATGTTGTTTAACTTACACTTGTGCTACAAAAGCGGTAGGTGCTAGTATTACTAATACGATTCACAATGACAATGATTGTGTCAACCAGTATAAGGTTTAAAGTAACACACCCACCATAACATTCCAGTGGCAGCAGACGGAGGACTTCTCCCGCAAGAAAGAGATCCGCGCGCACATGTACCGGCTGCGAGAGGAGCGCCTGCGCAACCTGTACTCACCCGAACCCACTCGAGATGGGAAAGGTAATGCCCTAGCTTAGTCTGACTGTCTTGTGTAGTGAGTAGTGGGGTAGATAGAAAGAACCTAGTATTTAAACAAAAGTTGAACAACAGTTGATTTAATGCTGCTGGCAACATCCTTTTCTCACCAACTGCCTCTTGATGGAGCCAGTCTGTGTTTAAGTTGTGCATGGCAATATCGTTACAAAGATTTTCAACATCTTAGAGCACCAGCCGGACGGCACATTAAAGCGTGTTTTGTTTAAACTTTTTTTTGCTGTATGTTCGAGGCTTTAGAATGTATGTGGATCAAAGACTCCTAAAAGTAAATGTAGTTTTTGGTAGATAGCTGAAAAAGCTTGATTGACGTATTGGTACCTAGTACATGCTTGGGAATTTTATATGGAGGAAAATGTTTGTAGTTAGAGAGTAAAATTAATTTTCGTAGATGGGATTTTGAACAAAATACTATTGGTGATCTGGCTTACCTTTGTTGAGGTTAATAAAAGTTGTTAGGAGCAAGTGAAGAGCCAGTTATTATAATCTGTTTTTATTTATTTATTTTTAAATTGTTCAACGTGTTTGATGTTTTTATACCCAAGCATTTCACCCCCTTGTATTATTTTGAAAACATGAATGTCAGCCTTCCCAAAGACCACAAGTTAGCGTCGTTGTGCCCGAATTCAACAGGTAGTGAGTTCAGTGCTGCGCAAGGCCACGTCAAGTCGTTCGCGGACCAGAGCTTCCAGTCGATGAAGAGCAAGGAGGTCCGCGACGCGGGCTCCCCGCCCAAGGAGTTCACGTACCGCGGCCAAGGTGCCTGCACGATACACCCTACCTAACCTAACAGAACTAACGCTTATTAACCGGTAACGGTGTAAACAGTCCACTATCAGATGCTAATGCTACTCTCTTTGCAGATCTGAAGGCTCTGTCCAATGCTGGATGGAACGTGGAGTCGGAGAACAAGACCACCGACGACGGGCACACACACGTCAAGTCTGTCCATGCCAACATCGAGGGCAGATACGACGTGGAAGGCGGCAAAGGACAGTTTGCAGCCGTAGACCATCACAAAGAAGCCGTCACCGAGTACCACGATGACAACAGCAGCCTCAAGCGGAACGAGACGTCATCGAACACGGCCGCTCGCGAGCACGTCGTCCGCAAGACTGACGACGGGACACAGATCTCGTCGACCACCAGTTCTTCGACCTCCTCGTCTAAGTTGCAGCAGATGTCTTCGACGAAACATGAATCAGTGCCATATTTGACCAACGACGACTATGACCTACGAAGTTATGATACTAACCGCAATGAGGACGCGTCCTCTTTAACAAGAAGACAGATCAAGAAAACTAATGACTACGAACAAAACTTGAGGAACAATGATTATGAACAAAACTTGAGGAAGAATGACTACCAACAAAATATAAGAAAAGAAGACTACCAACAAAATGTAAGAAAAGAGGATTACCAAACTGTGAGAAAGAATGAATATGAACAAAGTATCAAGAAGAATGACTACGAACAGAATGTGACAAGAAGTGATTACGAGACTGGAGAGCTCGTGTCCAGGAAGATCGATTACCCTGACGACAACACCAGGGTGGTCGTAGAGACGCGGTGCCTGCCTGACGGCACTCGAGTTACCAGCACCAAGAGAGAATTCCGGGCTCCAGTGCAAAGCACCCGCTCTGAGCAATCGTATCAGACAAGGGAAAACAAGTCCTACTCCACCCAACAACGATCTGATGCCAGAGAATCCTCCAAGATCATTAGGCACGTTGTTGACGACCGTGCCACTGATATTGTCGATTCACAAAGACACGTTGATGACTCAGACTTCAAAAGACAAATAGCCCAGTACACGACGAAAGATACCGACGATAACGTGGATGTGCAGCGCCATGACAGAACGGTAAACAAGAAAGTGGTAGATTATTCTAAAGTAGATGATGACTATTCAAAAACCACTCGCCATGTGACACGCGTCAATAAAGTGATTGAATCCTCTGCTAAAGATGACCACGTGCAAACGCACCAAACCCATCACCGGAAATATGACACCACCAACTTCCGCCGTGACACGGTTACTCCGCATGACACAGTCACTCCTCGTGACAGTCGCCCGGAAACAGTAGTGACCCGTGGCAGTCGTCCTGAGACATTTACACCGCGCAATGAACGCCCTGAAGCAACAACACCTCGCTATGATCGTCCAGAAAAAACTACACAACGTGATAGTCGCCCTGAAACTTTTACCCCGCGTAATGAACGCCCTGACGATTATAGACCCCGCAGTGAACGTCCTGAGTCATACACCCCGGGCAATGAGCGTCCCGAGGCATTGTTCCCACAGAGTGAACGTCCTGACACACGCACCCCGCAAAGTGAACGTCCTGACACACGCAACCCGCGTAATGAACGTCCGGACTCTTTCACCCCGCAAACTGAACGTCCCGACACATTAACTTCGCGCAATGAACGCCCTGACACCGATACACCACGCGATGACCGCCCGGGTCAACCAAAGGATAACATACCACATCAAACCAGGCACACCGAGGAGACAGTCCATCACGTTACTAGAGACAAGAAAGTTGACGAAACTGTAGAGAGGAAGACTGATCACTATCAGACCACGTACCAAACTGACTTCCCTCAAAAGAAGGTCAGCAACGATTGGAGCCCATCACACCAGGCGTGGGCTAGCACACTGCGCGCAGATACTCCTACTACCACTCGACCATCTACCAGGGCATCATCTCCTGGCAGCAGAACTTTCAAGTCAAGCACGTCTTCGCTAAGAAGTAGTGTAAGCCCCGATAAAACCACCAGGAAACCATCTAGCCGTGGTGGTAGCCCCAACAAAATTGATAGATATTCGCCGACTCGTACTGTCCCTGACAGACACTCCACTACTTCCACGCATTCCGTTACTGAAGTAAAGACGCACAAGTATACAAGTCCCGATGATAAAAGACCACCAACCGGTCGTTCTCCAACTAGACCTGGTTACAGCCCTGAGCGGAAGCTTCAGGATCATCGTCAGAGACCAAGCGCAAGTCCGGAGAAAAGGCCTCAGGACTTGCCCTTCAGGCCTAGCGCTAGCCCAGACAGAAAACCAACACAAAAAGGTTCTCCAACGGACAACTGTCCTAGATCCACGTCTCCGACCCTTCCAGTCAATCGTGGTGAGTCACCAACTAGGCCGCGAGCAAGCCCAGAGAGAAAACCAACTCGGCATACTTCTCCTAGTCCAGGTTCCCCACGAACAACTCCCGACAGAACCAATAATAGTTTTCCTAAAGACACTTCTAAGAAACCAAGTCAGAGCCCTGAGAGGAAACCAGGATATCAAAAACCCAATGACAGTCGTCCAAGTCTTACTTCTGAATACCCTAGGACCACTTCTCCTACTTGGCCTTACATTCCCACAGACAGTACCAAAAAACCTGGCACAAGTCCTGACCGCAAGCCTGGTTATCAGCCAATTAGTCCTGTTACTGATAGACCCAATAAGCCTACTGACAAACATCCTCAAGATGACACTCCAAAACGAGGAAGTGCGAGTCCTGACAGAAAACCAGGCTATATGAGACCAACTTCTGCGAACAAACTGTCCGAGAGCCTAAAATCTCCCATAAAACCAGCGGACAAAACGTCACCAACAAAACATGCTCCCTCACAAAGCCCTGAGCGGAAGCCTCAAGACCATACTAAAACTACAACGAAAATAGAAGCTGACCACTACAAGTTTATCGACGAGGAAACAAAAATGTACACTCGTACTGATAAAACTGAAACCAACTATCCGAAAAGTTCACCATCTAGGCCTGACCACCTCTCTCCAAGAGATAAGGATTCTTCACCTACACGGAAGAGCCCTAGCAAGGATACTCCTGACTTTCCAAGGAAGAGGTCACCTTCCCCTAAAGAGCATGTTACTTTTATCGACCAACGTGACCAGGTTGATACGACTCAAGTAAAAACAACAGACTTTACTGAAGAAAAAACAACAGACCATCGCTCTCCAAAGGATAAAGATTCTCCTACTGGTAAAACTGCTCCTAGGGAACCATCGCCTTCGAAATATGGAACTTATGATAAGAAAAAGCCTTATGATCGTGACGTCACTGAGGTAACCACAACAACTACTAAGGATACTAAAGATGTCAAGTTTGATTCATTAACTCGCCGTGAAAAATCTCCCAAGAAAACACCTGATCAGCCATCGTCTCCCGCCAAGAAGGCAACACGAGACAGTGTATCTCCGGTGAAATCTCCTTCTAAAGACACTAAATTCAAGCATACCAATGATTTTATTTCTACTGAGAGAACTAATGAAGAGGTGAATAAAAAGACCACTAAAGAACATCCTAGAAAACTCGTTACTCCATCATCTAGCCCCACCAGGAAGCCCAAGCCTACTGATACTGAGCCGTCAACTGGTCAAAGCTCTCCTACTACTTCTGTGAGTGGCTTTGTGTACTTTAGCTCTCCACGAACTGAGAAGACCGTTGTCACTGACTTGGATGATCAGGAATATTACTCTGAAACGCATTCAGTAGACGAAAACATCACCACTCATAAAAGACCTGAAAGCCTCGATATAAATAGACCTCAATCTCCCTCTAAGATACCTTGCAGATCTCCATCTCCCGAGAAACGTGTCTCTCCAGCTAAGGATAGCCTACCGCGAAAGAGCTCTTTAAAGAAACCTGCAACCGAGATAACCCAGGCATCTCCCATCGAAAAACCACCATCTAGTTTCCGTGTTTCTCCGACTGAGGAACCAAAAGACATGCCTCACAAAGTGATGAAGAAAGACCACCCGCAAGGGTCAGCTTCTGATGCTCCTGTTGGTAAACAAAAACCACCTCTAGAACGTAGAGAAACTTATGAAGACCGCTGTCGCAAGATCCTCGGCATGATGGACGATACCTCTACAACCGAAACTGTCAAGAAAACGACTTATTTGAAGGAACCTGAAAACAACTTAAGCTCGCCCAGTGTCTCCCCTTGTCGCAGTCCTGCTCCAAAAGAAACACTTTTCAAATATCCAACTGTCAATAAAACCACTGACACCAAAACTGATGTCACTGACTTCATAACTCGTGAACAGGAAAATATCGTTAAAACGGCCACTACTCGTCGTGAAGATGCTCCTACTGACAAAAAACCCAAAACTCCGCGAGAGAGCTCTCCGACTAAACTTCAAGATATTATCACAAAAGATAAAACAATTTTAAAGCACGATACGGCCACCAAAGACACGGAAGATATAAAGAAAACTGTCACGACAGAATATCCTTCGACAAGACAAAGTCCTGAGAGAAAGCCATATCAGCGATCGGAAGACGTCCCTAACATAGTGAACAAGGACGATACTCCAAAATCCCGTGGAAGTCCTGAACGAACACCAAAAGATTCGGAGTATCCGCATACCACAAGTCCATCAAATCGTCGTCCATCCGGTACTTCTTCTACGTCAAACCTGAGTCCTGAAAGGATACCAGCATATGAGCCAACTGAGAAGAAGCCTGGAAATAAACACCCAGAGGAACCTACTCCAGTTACTCCGGGTTACATGAAAACTACATCAGCTGTTTCATCAAAATATGATACTGCGACTGAGGACATCACAGTAACAACCAGCACACGGGAGAGGAAACTTGTTGAGTCTCCGACTAGAAAAACTCCTGATAAACCATCAAGGCCAGGCCAGCCGTCTGATAAGAGTCCACAGCGCAAACCTAGCTTTGATCAAAAGGCGCCTACTAAAACAGGCACGGAGAAAAAACCTAGTGACGAGTTCCCAAGGGAAGCATCTCCGTCTAGACCTGGTTTCAATAAAACTACTACTTCAATGATAGTTGAATACGATTCTTCGTCTACAACTGAAGATTTAGAGGACTCTACTACCACAAAAACAACAAAAACGAGTCCACCTTCCCGCCCTTCAGAGTCTCCAACACGTCAAGCACCCAAACCTTCAGATGACGTTCCAGCTAAACATACTTATCCTTCCGATAAGAGTCTAGAGAGAAAGCCATTGAAGCCTAAAGACTCATCACCGACAAGACCTGGCTACATGAAGACTACTGCTTCTATGACGTCTAAGTTTGAGGCCACGTCAACTGAGGATCTTCAAGAGACCATAACTTCTGAGACCGTTCAAACAAGGCGTAGTTCTCCCCGACCTTCTGATTCGCCTACACGTAAGACTTCCAAACCTTCGGATGATTATCGCCCACGGCCTGTTCAACCGAAAGATCAGAGCCCTGATCGGAAGCCGCACAGTCGTGATCAGCCATCTCCTCCTAGATCTAGCCCCGAGAAAAAGCCCACTACTAAGTATCCACGAGATACTTCTCCAACTAACACAAAGTCCGACACAATGCCTAATTATATGAAGACAACCTCGTCCATCTCATCCAAATATGATACTGTTTCTACAACAGAAGATGTTGAAGAGACTACATCTTTAAAAACAACAGAAAGACGTAATTCTCAACGTCCATCGGAGTCACCAACAGGGAAAACTTTGAGATCTGAAGAGTATCCGCGTAAAACTTCGCCATCGGGGTCTCCTCAGCGAACAGACAAGAGTCCTCAACGCAAGCCTAAAGATGAAACCTCGCCAAAAAGGGCTAGTCCTGAGAAACAACCCGCTGATAATTATACTAAGGAACCGACTAGGCAGACACCTAGCACAGAGAAAACTCCTGGGTTCATGAAGACAACTTCATCTCATATCTACAAACAAGACACAGTATCCGCGACTAAGGACTTCTTGGAAACCTTTAGAACAGAAACAGATGAGAAGAAACATTTCCCTAGACCCTCTGTTTCACCTCCTCGCAAATCCTCAAAGCCAGGTGACAAGCATGAGCCAGAATCTGACTCCCCTCGATCAGTTTCGCCGTCTAGGTCTCATCCGGAGAATATTACATCTAGGAAAAGTGTTAGTCCTGATCGCAAGCCCGGGCACCACCAGCCAACTGAGCCACATGGCAGGAAGCCTACTGATAAGCACCCGAGAGAAACTTCTCCTTCCAAGCAAACTACCAGCCCGGACACTCCTGGCTACATGAGAACCACGACCTCTGTCAGCACTAGAGAGGACACTACAGAGATTTACGAAGACGACATCTCTAAGAAAAAGCAAAACAGATACCTATCCTCACGCCCTTCTGAATTGCCGACTCAGAAAATTACAAAATTAGATGGTGCTCCAGATAAGCCTCATTTGGACAGAAGTCCTAACCGCTTGCCAATATATGATGAAACTTCACCTCGAGCTAGTCCTGAAAGACAAACAGGTGACAGATATCCTAAAGAAACATCACCGTCTAGAAAAATGCCAACTTCTGATGAAAAGGAACCTAATCATTTGAAATCCACAACAACTATAAGATCTGCTTACGATTTCACCTTGGAGGATATTCAGAAGACTACAAAGTCCAAAGTCACCGAAGATCACCACTACACTTCTCGACCATCAGACACTTCGCCTTCAAGAAGGGCTCCGAAACCTGCTGAAAGTCCCAAGTCCGCTCCTGAACAGCCTCGAACGCAGTCACCCTCCAAGCATCACCCTGATGATTCTCTGAAAAGACCATCTGGGCCTAAAGAGAGTCCAACCAAAAAACCTGGTCAAAAATATCCACAGGAATCATCTCCTACTCGGTCAAGCTCTAGCCCGGATAGAAAACCAAGCTACATGAAGCCAACTGCTTCAGTTACATCTAAGTTTGAAACCACTTCTACTACTAAAGAGTTTGATACCACTGAAGATGTCGTTGAAAAGCATCCTTCACCAAGATCATCAGTATCACCGTCACGCCGCGTTCCACATGAGCCATCTAAAACAAATCCTAGCTACCTGCAGCAACCAGAAGAGCCCAGACAGCTCCGTACTCCTTCGCCAATGAAGAAAACAACGAAAGTCACAGAAGTGAGCACAGACTTCCTCATGTCCGAGAGAGAACAAGAAATTTTAGACAGAGTTCAAAAATCGCTTAGAAGACTGTCTCCAGAACGTAAAGAAAAGTCTCCCAGTCGCGAGAGGAGCCCTGATAAAACCACAACTAGCTTGCAAGATATTGATATAACCAGCCATTCTGAAATAGATGATGAAATATTAACTGAAGATGTCACAGAGACCACAGCGAAGTTCTCGACTGCTAAAATAACATCTCGTCCGGAAAAACCCAAAGATGAAAAGCCGAAAGATCACAAAGTGCCAAGCAAACTTTTCACCAGAACTGTTTCTCCAACTAAGAAACCCTCAGGTATTACTACGCCCACTAAGCTAGACAAAAGTCCAGATTCTCCGACGAAAACTAGAAGTATTTCGCCGAAAAAACTTGTCTCGCCATCTGAGAGGCCGCAATCTCCTCAGGTTTCAAAGCCAAGTGGCATTAAACCTAAGGAACAGATACCGTCTCTTCTGACTAGGAAGCCAACGCCTGCTACGTTAAATGTTACCAAAGTAGAAAAGACAGCAACTGATTCGAAAAAGACGACTAATATTAGTTCTGTTACCAAACAGAATAGTTTTACTCGGACTACAACTGGTAGAACTCCTACGAAGACCATTCCATCACCAACAGGTCGTCCAAGCGAGCCCGAATCTAAACGAACCCCGACTCCTAAGGGCATCAGAGAAAACGTGATTCCTACAAAGAAAGACAGTGACACAAAGGTCACGCGCACTGTTAGTGATATCACAATAAAGTCAAAGAAAACATCGCCTCAAAGAATGAAGTCGAAACCAGAAATAACAGTGAGTGATGTGTCCACTAAAACAACGACTAAGACTACGAAGTCCTCTTACAAAGAACCACATTCAAAATTGCCGAGCAAACCCAAGTCTGCCACGACACTGAACACGTCCACTGATGAAGATGATGTTATTATTGATGTGCAGCAGTCTAAATCATCGAGAGAGAACTCACCGGACCGAATCTGTCCAACTCCAGTCAATTTCGGAGAAGATGTAGGAACTCCTCGGTATCCCGACGAAGTGAGTGAACCCGATGATGAATTCAACAGACGAACGCATCAAACCATCCATGAAGCTGAGACCATCGTCGATGATATTGTTGAAATCTGTGAAGATGATGAGCTATTTGTCAGGAAAACTGATATCGACACCGTTACCGATGATGATGAAAGCCTTCTCAGCGTAACCGATAAGGTATCTAGGTTCACAAAAGGTGTCGATACAGTGACCACGCCTAAAGATACTACTACAACATTTAAAGACATTGAAAGAAGAGTTCGTTCCGATTATATTGATGAAAGGCTGAAATCCGATGAGTGCTTACTGTCTGTATCTGAAAAAGTTAACAAGTTTGCTAAAGGACCAAGGGATACAAGAGATAGTAAGAGTCCATCGCGTAGAGTCACGGATGAGTACGACAATAATACTGTTTATCAAGATGACTACACAAAACTTAGTGTACACGACAAAGCACACTTGTTTGTAGAGACTGCAGAAAACGTCAAGACACCGAAAGCGAAACCGACCCCACAAAGGGTTAAACGTCCTGACTTGACTAACGTTGATGACTCATTAAAGAGTGATGACTGCTTGCTCAGTGTGTCTGACAAGGTACATAAGTTTGTTAAAACAGCTGAACAATTCTTGACGGAATCCCACGAAGTCGAGGAAAAAGAAAAGAAAATTAAGGAACAACATGATAAGATCATGCAAAAGATAGTCGATGATGCTGATGATGAGGAATACGAGATTGAGACAACCACTTACACCGAAGATGTAGTAGTTACAGATAATAGAAAGACACCAGACCATGGACAGCGAGACGATAAGCCACTTAAGCCGATGGAAACTACATCATCACTTCCAAAAGTTAAGGATTACAGGCCAACGGAAAGGACGCCAACTGTCAAAATAACCACTCTCCGCAGTAGTGAGGCTGTAAAGAAAGCGAAGGCTTTGTTTGAAAACATAGCAATAACTACTCAAAAAACTAAAGAAACCACTCACGCTAAAACTGCAAAGTTGACAGACATTGGTGTGATGAAAAAGTCTCCTAAGACTGATTCAACCACTGTTCTACATCCTTCTGTTGAAGATGGCTCTCCTAATATAACGGACGTGGATAGTGAAGTGGATGCCGCTCCTCACACGCCTAAAGACCGTCCAACAAGTGGTACGCTTACTCAACCGCACTATCCTCGTGATGATAAACCACGAAATAGCCCATCTCGTTTAGCTGCTCAATCACCCGAAGTACCAAGGTCAAAGTCTCCAATGCGTCAAACTATGGAAACAACAACTACCACCAAAACTCTTCTACCGAAATATCCATCTTCACCCAGAGCCCAATCCCCGAGGCAACGGCCCGAGAATGATAAGCCTGATAAGGTTCCCGGATACCTTCGTCCCACAAAGACAAGCCAAATCAAGGAAGAGACAAAGGTGGTTGAGGAAACCGAAGTAAGCAGCCGAAGAGGAAGTGGCAAGTTTGGAATAGAGCTACGAAGGACCAGCGTTGAAAGATCAACGGCGAGTAGCGAGCGGAGGCGTAGCGTCGAACACCCCTGCATCGAAGACATCTTCGACCTGGACCTCCTGGAACAAATGGTCAGTAAACACAAGATTTGCATGCTCATTATTGTTATTTATGTTTCTATATTATATTTTTATTTTTGCTGACTGTTCTAATTTTCAGTTGGAAAAGGTCGTTGGTTACGAGCAGAGGCGACGCATCAGATCCCAAATTCGTATAGCTAAGAAGAAGGTAGAGAGCGACCACGTCGACCACACTAACACTTACACTAAAACAACCAGACATACTACGACTACTCAAAAGCTGAGGTCTCCTGAGCGTCTACAGACAAGATCACCGGAACGGGCTCCAAAGTCTTCTCTTTACAAAACTACGTCTCCTGATCGTCAAGCCAAAACTCCTCAGAGATCGGTCCCTGAACGCACTCACCGTAGAGAGCACGTGCAACCAGTGCTCAACGGACTCCCTAAGGAACCAAGCAAAACTGTGAGTGACGGACGCCCGCACAGCCCTGAGAAACCCGCTCCCAAATCTGCACCAAAAACTAAGAGTCCTGTTCGTCATCCCAGTCCAGACAAGAAGACCCGAACTCAGTCCCCTAACAAAACAGCTACTCCGAAACCTAAACCCAATCGTTTCAATGAGTATGCATCCGCTTACATGAAAAAAGTAGGCCTGAGTGAGGCTGACAAGATCAGATTCGCTGAAGCTAAATCAAAGAAAGCAGCAGAAGTAAAACAGAGAACGGTAAAACATACAGAAGAACACAAAATAGTGAAAGAATACTCTACGGCTAAAAGCTTTACTGAGAGGACTGTGTCTAGGGACGTCATAGAAGTGGTACAAATGAACGGAACTAACAGAAGGTCTCCATCACCAGAAAAGCAACATAGTCCGGAGAGAAGGGCCCAAAGCCCGGAACGGAAGACTCAGTATCCGGAGCGAGTGGCACAAAGTCCGGAACGAAAAGTTCAACACCCAGAGCGTAAGGCTCAAAGCCCGGACCGCAAGGTTCAATACCAGGAGCGAAAAGCACAAAGCCCAGAACGTAAAGCACAATACCCAGAGCGAAAGGCACAAAGCCCGGAGCGTAAAGCACAATACCCGGAGCGAAAGGCACAAAGCCCGGACCGAAAGGCACAAAGCCCGGAGCCTAAAGCACAATACCCGGAGCGAAAGGCACAAAGCCCGGAGCGTAAAGCCCAATACCCGGACCGAAAGGCACAAAGTACAGACCGAAAAGCTCACAGCCCTGAGCGTATCTACGACGATCGTACACCAAGTCCAACACATAAACAGCTGAGAACAGAACCCGGTAAAAAGGAGACCATCATTAAAACTGTGTACGAAATTGAGAAGAAGATACCACAAAAGTCAGCTCAAGAAGAAAAGCCGTCGTGGGTTACCAACAGGAACCTCAAGAAAATCAGTTCGGAGACCAGGACGTTCAGTGGTAAGAAGATTGAGGAGAAGCCGAAGTACAGGGCCGCTAGTCCATCTAAGGTGATCACGAAGCCGATTGACGTGATCACGTCGAGCTATGGACCTGGACCAGTGGATTCCGATGGCAAACCACTCTTCGGTATCAGGGCGTTGAGGAACGGCGCGTCTAACTACCAAGGTAAGCGCTCTCTCCACGACTATTATTCAACCACCAATGGGGTAGATGACACACCAATCAATTGAGATAATTTTTAATAACTGTCAAAACGAGGTTCTCTCATAGACTTTGTATGGTAATAGCCAACTGTGACGTCACTGTTTATTCAACTCAATGACTCAAATATTTATTGATTTCAAAGCAACTAAAAATCGAATCTGGCAAATTAATTGAAAATAAATCAGGATTTCAGGCCCAAAATAATGTGTTTTTTTTAGAGATAGGTGTCTGGGAATTACTGTTTTATGGTGTCATCTGGGTAGATGATAATATAAATATATAAAAATAATATAATAGGGTTATTATGCCTGAGATGCTAGTACTTATTATCTATTCTGTGGCCTGAGTCCAAAACCTTTATTTAACTAATTATTTTTTCAAACCGTTATGAGCTCATATGGAAAGTTGAATTGAAAAAGTTCGCAATTATATGATAGATAGTGAATTATATACCTATGATAGATATAATAGTGAAATGATAGATAGTGAATTACTTCCAAACGTCCTAATATAGTTAGGTACACCGACTGCCGCGAAGTTGGTTTGTAAAATAAATACTTTTCGTAAACAGAGGTACTTGAAGAGATAACTGACATAATCACAAGTTTGAGCATCGTGCTGCGGGTCTAAAATGGCCGCTTTACCAGAATCCACGCAAAATCTTAGTATGAATCACGTTAAAAAATTTAAATTCTTAAAATGGACTTTATGCTCATAACCATAAAGTCCATTTTAAGAAATTTAATTTTTTAACGTGATTCATATTACGATTCTGCTAAAGCGGCCATTTTAGACCACCATTGTTTAAGGAAATGATTCACAAATATCTTTACTTGAATAGGGTTCAAAACATAACTTTCAGAGCTTGAATTTCTCCTATGGCTAAGTAGAATTAAAAAATTACAGTGAACTATAAAGTCAGGCATCTCTCACTTAAACATTTAATGTGAAAATAAACATTAAAACAATCTTATCAAAAGAGTTGAGTCAGGTTCCGTTCAGTAATTTCTTTTATAATGTTTCGGGGCCATTCAATTGTATTGAGGTCAATGTTAAGAAGTTGACAACAACGGTAACACATGACGTCACTAACTTTCTAGTTTTCTGTCGATTTTCAGAACGACTGAAAGCTGACGGGTCCTTATTTAGTTTTTAAGTCATACGATTACTAAGCGGTGTATGTTTTGAATCATATAATTGTTCTCAAAGTAAATGTTAGCTCAGCTGAATGTGACTATTTCTGTCATAAGTGTACAGTAGTTGTCTAAGTGTGAGCCCGTCTTCACTGATTCGGTGAAGAGTTACACAGACGTATATACTCTGTACATACGTATACTTAATTTCGTTTAGAAGTTAGTTAACCAATTTTGGAGTGCACGTTGGCATACGAAGGCAAAGAAAGTGAAAAAAAAAAATCTTTTGAAAATCCATATAGGTAATACTGTAACAAAATGTTTAAATCAAATCAAATCAAAAATGTTTATTTGCTAGAATATGGTAAAAATAGATGTTACAATAATTATTGGTTCCAGCATAATCCTGATACAAATATTTTTATACAAAAACAAAGCTTAAATCACCCAGAATCAGAATGTTTATTTGTTAAAGTCAGTGTTTGAGATGGCGTATAGAAATATTATCAAAAATTTAAATTAAGTTAAATGTGCAGAAAATACCTTATCCCTTATTACTAACAAAACAATAATGTCAAAACTACTTGATACATACATTTTCTCAAAATGTCAACAATAAAATTTATTAAATAAATATATGTTATTACATTATATGTTCTAAATATGTATTATTATATATAGTTTCATAAGTAGTAACGATGGAATTCACAAAACTACTCCTTATGGTTAGGCACCTAGTATTGTTGCCTCGTACTCCTTGCAACGTCTACATACCTTTGCAAAGGACGTCTAGAATCTAAAATTCACATAATCTAAGTAATTTTTTCAGTAGTTTTCCTGTCAATCTATTTTTTCCTCCTACAACCGGATTATATTATTTCCTCTAAGATGTTCAACGGTAGTCGAAATCGCCTTCATTCCATCGACACTCGTCACCCAGCTAACAGTCACACTCACAAATATTTTTCCACCCAGTGAAAGGCACGGTGATCCGCTCGGAGTACCACTCCCGCAACGGAGGAGAGCCAGAGGGTTCCGTCTCCGTGACCGCCTACTCCACGGAACCGGAGGACCTGGAGCGTCTGCTGCAGGGTCAGGGGGAGCCCCCCTCGCGCATCCACGGCCTGGCTGCCATCACCACTACGAAGAAGTTCGGGGGTGATACTGGAACCACGTTGCAGGAAGCACACGGGGTAAGTGCCTGCCCGATTTGTTATTGCAATGTGTGGTTAGCGCGCTACTTGATATTACAAAAATGGTTGTTTACATAAGCCTTTTTTTGTCTATTTAGTTTAAACTGTGGAAAGTACTTATCCCATTTTCAACAATCCCCAGAACAAGAGACACTTTTCGAATTAACTCTCGATTTTTTTCTAACTAAACATAACACACTTCTAGATTCCTTGAAAAACAAATAAATAAATAAATAAATAAATATTGCTGGACATTACACACAGCGCTATCTGATGCCACACTAAGCAACGAGGCTTGTGTCGTGGACACCAGATAGTTGATATACTACATAGATACTTTTTGTTTGTAAATACATACTTATTATACATATAAACATCCATGACTCGGAAACAAATGTCCATGCTCATCACACAAACATTTGCTCCGACCGGGATTCGAACCCGGGACCCTAAGAACGTAAGGCAGGCTCACTACCGCTGCGCCATTCGGGTCGTCAAACAATAAGACACTAAGATATTTTATAAACAAACAACTGCTATCTGAAGAATTCCAACTATGTATCGTCTTCCGGCTGATATGATAATACAAAATACAAAATGTATCAAATCTGCCATCATACTAATATGCACGTTATCTCCCGTAGCGAGAAGATCGCGTGGCGATAGACCAGTTCACCCACAGCGACCGAAGAGTGTCCGACACTAAAATAGAAGACATCAGCGAGAGACACTTCGACAGCAGACGAGAAGAGATCGTAGGAGAGACTAGACGTATTGAAAGTAGAACAGAAGAGATCATAGGAGACAGAAATAGACAGGCAAGGGAAGAGCTTGTAGACAGTGCAAAAGATAGGAGAGAAGATAAAACAGAGAGGATGCAGAGACGAGTGGAGAAGGTGGAGAAGAAGGGAATTAGAACACAGGAGAAGAAGGAGAGGATAGAGAGATCAGATGACAAGAAGACCGTCAGGCAGAGCTCGGTGAAGTCGCTCACGGAGAAATATATCAAGAGTGCGAGTGAGTACACTAACATAACTTTTATTAACAATAGCTTAAGTGACTCAGCAAGCAAAAACTAACAATTTCCGTCAAAATACAGGCACTACAATTACCTGATGACCAGTAGGTATGTATTAAGAACAGTTACCTCAAAGCGTTGACTTAGTCATATAACATCATCATGGGAAAATACTTTGTACGGACTCTGGGATAATCCTCGAATCTGTACCTAGCTCTCAACAATTATATATAACATTACGCCTGTTTCTAAAAAATGGTAGACAGAGATGTAGATATCTCTAGTAAGAACACAACACTTAACTGCAAGAACATGTTAACTAGGTACCTATATTCTTGCAAATTAATATATCATTCATTCATTCATTATTTCAGCTCCTGGCGGTTACTGAGAATTTCCAGATGGTAAAACCAAAAAAGTCCTAACTCTTTGTCAGACTTGGGAATCGAACCCAGGAACTCATGTTTTGCATTAGTGTCTACTATGCCAACGATACATCCCATTTTCTGACAGGTTATGTTTATTCATAAGTTTTGAATCAGACATTTCAGGGTCTACAGAAATTATTATACAAGCCAAATGAGGCAACAGATCTGTCAGTACAAGCCTGCGCTGCGCTGCCGATGCCGGGCTAATGAAAGGAATCGGAGCGTAATAGTTACAAACAGTTGCGGCATTGCTTAAATATCACGATTTTTTCTTTTATTTCGATATGACAACGGTTAGCGAAATACTATCGCAATGATAACGCAATAGAAAACAAACTATTGTTTGTACACTACTGGGACTCGTTTATAATTTCGGTTAAGTAACCAATTCGAATTCTACTTTTCACTAAATCAATGCCTAAATCAAAGTTCTCTGTTGAAATTCCGAAGTAATATTTAGTTTAGAGTTTTAGACAATGGTGCCGATTCCCTTGTCACAAACTAAACTAAATTTAAGTTGAATGCATCTTTTTCTTTCTATTTCATTAAGAAAAGGACAGAAGATAAATATTAGTTTAATCCTGTCAAATTAGTCAGCACCTGACGTAATTTGATGTAATTTTAGTAGTCAACTTTATAATCGCGTCTAAAACTTGTATGGCGCTGATTAATTTGACAGAACATAACTAAAATTTATCTTCTGTCCTTTTCTTAATGAAATAGAAAGAAAAAGATGCACTGAACTTAAATTTGGTTTAGTTTGTAAACAAGGGAATCGGCACCATTAAATAGGTAACGCGTCGCTTAATATTAGTGAAACGCGCATAACACTCAAAGTAAGACTTCTCGCTGAGTGTTCTATGTGACGGAGATAAAGCAAAACTCGCAAATTATTTGATAATTATATAAAAAAACTTTTTGGCAAAAAATAAAACCGACTTCAAAAAACACAAAAAAGAGAAAAATAACTTTAGCTTCAGAAGTCGGTGACTTCTTTGTTTGATTTGGTTTTTTTTTTGCCACCGACTTCTGAAGCTAAAGTTATTTTTCTCTTTTTTGAAGTCGGTTTTATTTTTTACCAAAAAGTTTTTTATTTTTCCATATTTAGTTGTTCCCAAACAAATACTTGCCATGAATTTATTTTACATTGTTATCAATAACTGTCGAAATCTGGGTGTATTGTACACATCTGCGTACCCCCTCAGAGGATACAGGCGTGATGTTTCGTCATGATGTTGTATAAACAATTAACATCCAAGCGATTACAGCAATCACGGCAGATTTGCCGTCTATTTCTGAAGAGTTCCATTGTATATCTCCGAAGATCAGCACGGAAAGCACCAGGCTTTCAAATAAAAAAAGAATTGTCAAAATCGGTTCCCCCAGTCGGAAAGTTCTGAGGTAACAAACACAAAAAAAAAACAGTCGAATTGAGAACCTCCTCTTTTTGGAAGTCGGTTGAAAATTGAAGTTTATATTTCAGTACTTAGTGATCGGTAGATAAAAGAAAAAAACCGCAGTTAAGTTAACCGTTAACCAGTTAACCGGCCCGCTTCCAACTACACGGGACTTCACTGTCTACCCTTTCTGAGCTAAATGCAATATTATGTTTCAGTTCTCAAACAAGTTACACTAACAAATTAAGTCATTCAATCGGTATGAGTCTTGTTAAAATAATGTGTCACTTCATGTCAAAACCCATGAACAAGCAAACACTTCAGTTGATGTGATACTTAACCAACAAAGTACATCAAAACTTGATACATTTTCCCACCAAAATCTCATGGAAATTAATAAAGTTTCACATAATAACAACGTAACGTAAACGCACGCGAGCGCGTTAGCGTGCACCTCTTTACGTAATAACTTTCATACTTTCATATTGCACTGGCTGCGTTTACGTTTTCAGTCGTCAACTGCCTCTCGGACTAACCCGACGAGAGGTACTATTTTTACATGTGGTGTGCTTTCTGAATATTTCGTTAAAATGGATACAAACAAGGATTCTAGTTATAATTTTAAGTTGTTGCTTAGTATCTATGAGAGATTGGGTAAGTGGGCTTTTTAGTTTTTTTTTTTTATTTATCATAACAATGCGTAGAAACTAATTACTATTCAAAACATAATAATCACAATGCGTAGTTAACAGTTAACGCATTGTTGTGTCTTGAATAGTAACTATTTTCTTAAGACATTCTTACACTTTATATATCCTTAGCCTATAGGGCGACATAAAAGGGTTTATTCTAATTGTAATGTAGATTACTAACTGTGAATTCTGCATTACTTTAAAGTTGGTTACTTATCGTAGCTTTTAATAAGGTTTCCAAGTATAAATTCTAAATATAAAAAAGTCTAGTTTCTATTAAGTGTGTCACGGCTTTGTGCAATTTTTTTAGTGCATTTTTTGCCAAAACATAACGAAAAGTTAAATTTACAAAAAATATACCATTGTAAGCAAGTAAACTAAAGCAGAACTTGTTTTGTAACAAAACCTTTTTGCTGTCTGTACAAAACTCGTCAAGAAATAGCCACATAACTATGAAAATAATTCAAAAACAATAGTCATCATCAATTCATTCAATAAGGATGTTTACAATCATGTTTACATTCTTCAGATACTTCATTACATTACATCATCAGATTTCAACACCCGACTGTCGTGCTATCTTATCTTGTTCACACGGCTGATTACTCATCTCTCCGTGTGTTGTGACCGCAGAGGTCAACTACCTATTTAAATGTCATTAGTATGACATGCCCCGCGGTGTTACCCGCACCACAGCCTGCACTAAAGACACGATGACTTATGGGAAGTTGTCAAATACTTTAAAAATAATCTTGTTACTGTTAAGTTGTTATTATGACGGAGTTTGTAATTCGATATTTTGACAAATTGAATGTTAATACAGGATGTTTGGTATCACGGTGATGAAAGTCATGTTTCAAATCGAATATTACAGCTACATTACGCACCGATGACTTCTGATTATGTACAAATCATTATGTTCAAATCATTATGTTCAAATCATCTATGATTTTGGACATTTTTTTTTTCAAAATCAAATTGTTGTTATTATCAGTTATTTTCGAGGTAAGTACTAAAGTACCTCTTAACGAAACCGAAAGGCACTTGTTCTCCTCGTCATTGCGATCATTTTTTTTGTTCTACACCATACCTGGGAACCTTGTAGTTACTTACGTAGATATTGGGGGTCAAAGTTCCAACTTTTTGACAAGTTTTTTTTTATTACAAGTTTTTAATGTAAGATTTTTACTTTGAACACCTCCACGACCCCCGTACTATTCAATCCATCAATCAGCACAATGTTTTGAGTGCGTTACATTGAGTTCTACCACAAAACATGATTTTTCACCCCAAAAAAAAAGTAGTTTCCCAGCAATAATTTTTACGTAAAGTTTCTTAGTTTGATGTACAGAATGCTTGGTTGACGGCTTCGTGATGAGGTCTTTTACAGCCTGTATAATCAGAGGTCTGAGGAAAAGGATGTCCTCCGACCACGACCTCTACTTCAAGGATGTCGTGAACCCTCATGACCATTACGTATCCACTAATTAATATTATTCCTCTACGTAGACGAGAGCTCCAAGGCTGAGCGCACCACGTACCCGAAGGCTGGCCTGATCCTGCGCACCGCCACCATGAAGGACAGCGTCTCCAGCGACTCCTCGGCACACGCCGGTAAGCCCCTGCTACTCATTGTGTACCACTTGTTCCTCTTCGAAGAACCGTTGATTGAAATTTTATGGCAGCACGAACATGGTATTTGTTATGCTATAGGAGAGCAATAAATAAAGGCCCACAAACCTGTAATCATAAAAAAATGATGAGAAAATAATATTGATGTTTGTGGATGTACTACAAACCCTAGTACTCTTTTTGTCCTGCTACTTAAATTAACCTCATGCAATCTTAAAACTATGTTAAAATTGCAAAACTAACCCTTCCACCCTCCCCAGGGCTAACCCGCACGGACAGTGAGCACAGCCTGGGCTCCGTGGAGGACACAGTGGTCACCACGGAGCGCATGGACGGCGGAGTGAGGACCGTGACCACCACCAGCAGTCGCCACGGCACCACCACCCACCAGGGCGCGCGGGGGGACAAGTCCTTCCTGGACAGCAGTACCAAGGTCACAGGAGTACAGGATATATTGACGAGGATGAAGAATGCAGATATAGGTTAGTTATGGTATTTATTGACTCAGTTCTAATTGCAGGTGGGATAGGCAGAGAGACCTATTCTAAGCATCGGGCCACTTAGCCTATGTTTCATCCACACCGTCATCAACTTCATCATTCTCATTCACACAGTGAAGAGGCCAGTTGCCCAGCTGTGTGTACTTAGAAGCTAACCTTCCCGTCCACATTGACCTTTTCATAACATATTTTTAATTGTCGTGTAAACGAAGACGAAGACCACATGACTATACCATATTGGTCAGTAGGACAGTCACCAGCTCAATTAAAGAAGCTAATTGTCTCACATTGTCGGCTGGCCGCGCTAATAAGTAGCTATCGTTTTAATATTAACTCGATCTGGTAAAAAATAGGGTAACATTCAACACGCGATGTCCGTGCACATTGACTGGAGTACAACATGCACTCAAGGCAAGAAAACTTCCGTTTGCAAATGAGTACAAATTAATTTCAGTAGAGGTTCTTTTCTAGATTGAAACCGCAAATATAGGGAAAATCAGAACTTAAGACAATATTTTATAACCGCCAATACCAATACTTTCATTGTAAAGTTTAGTTCAGAATCTTGAACAGTAGTTACGTATTTACTATAAAGAAGTTTTCAAACGAAATTTCTCGTGAATCACGACCACGACTCGCGATAGATTCAGCTATTTTTTTAAGTTCTCGTTGTTTAATCAAACACGGCTGAACTATCAACTTTAGGGCCGGTTTTCACCAACAGAAGGAGAAAACATTTTTTGCAACAACCAAGAAAATATATTATGTGAAAGGTACATAAGGTAAATATGTGAAATACCAACCGGGTAAGACAGGTAAGACTAGGCGGGGATAGTATCCCCACTTACTTCATCACAGTGGTAACGGAGCGACTAGATACTGTCTTGTCGTCAAGCAATCATTTTGAACCGAATCTCCGAAAATCTTGAAAATCAATGCAATAAAAACAAATAGTCCAACGTCGTGACAAGTTGTCCCAGCTTAACCAGGCTTTTTGTGATCGACTCAAGCGGATTAGTGGTTAGGTGTATGTAGTTTCTGCATGCAAGCTAACCCTCCCCCCTCCCCCCAGTGATCCAGGAGGGCGACACGACGGAGGACGCGGAGGCGCGCGCGCTGCTCAACAAGTTCCTGGGCGCCACCGTGCTGATGGCCGGCATGCAGAGCTACGTCACCGAGAAGCCCACCGGCAAGCTCGTGGTCAAGCAGGTACGTGTGCGATAAGCGATAAGGCCTCGTCTAGGAGGACCCATCCATAAGGATTACAGGAAATACCAAATTGAGTACATGTAGTGATTAAGGAGAAGAGTGTTTGATTTATTTTAGCAATTAAATCATTAAGGGGATTACCTCGCTCAAATCCTGAAAATACCGTGGGTTTAAAGAAGTTTGTAGATGAATCATTTTGTGCGTTTTCAATATAAAAAATATATTTTAAACTAAAGGTCATCACAAAAACATTGTATTGTTAAAAATTTTAATAAACTTACTCAAATTTTATCAAAAAATCGTAACAAATAGGTCCTTTTTCAACCTAAATTGAAAATTTTCTCTGATAACGGCTCAATAACTCGGCATTTTATACCAAAAAATACGTAATGACGTATTTAACAATGTGTATTGATTTTTTTCTCTTATTTCTTTTAATATTTTAAAATATTTAATAAAAATCCGAAATTTCGCGAAAAGCACTACGTCACTCCCGCATTCGTCCCTCTCTCTCTCGTCGTTTCGTCGTAAGTTAGTACGGGGCAGCATGCTCAAGGTCATTGGGCAATGTAATGCCCTTAAGGCAACACAATAATGATTACACTTTGTCTGATTAAAATATTTTCCATTTTCACCCAAGAGACATCACAAAGTTGCCCGTTGCTGTCCATAACTAATTAACTACGGTCCTGCGCGGCGAGACTTTACGTTGTTAGTTGCCAATAGTCTCGGTCAGTCGTCTACGGTGTAAATGACCTACATAGGCTACATACTTACAAGAATTTTCACGGAAGCGCGCTAAACACAAAATACACACACAACACATTGTCCGTGGAAGGGCCAGCGGCCAAGTGTCTTAAAAGTCATTCTCGTTATTCCGCCATACTGTTTTACCTATATTTTCAAAAACGGTATTCAAAACGGCAGTTCTGTATCGTAGCTATACTTGCTACACCCGGGAAAAGCGTTCTGTATTCCTATTCTTAACGCGTAACCCGGTAACTACACAATACATCACGCAGGTGTTAATCCAATACAATATTACGCTAAATACAACACTGCAGTGCACTCACACCGTGAGTGCGTTCAGAAAACCCACCTGTAATGACGTTGCAAAATAAACACTTAAATTAAGGCTAAGATGCATGTTATACGCGACAGTCGTGAACTCGGATGATATTAAAGACGGCCGCTGGAACCTTCTAGAGTTACAAGCCAGTGGCCCAATCGGTATGGCAGTGGTTTCCTTGGCCACCATTGATTTCCTTGTAAAACTATGCCTCGGTAGATGGGGAAATTGCCGTCTGCTGCCGTGAGTGGCCGCTGCGGTTTGCGGCTGTGATCGACTTCTTTCAGAAAAGCACCTATTAGTTCTGATTAACGTAGAACCCACAATCGTCTTCCCCATTGGCCACAATGATCACTTGGTTATAACATTAACCAGATGCGAACTCTGAAATGCAATAGAAGCAAACCTGCTGTTATTTCCACATTTAGTGCCACAATTGCAGTATCGTGTGCAGTGCGCTTGGCACGAGACGCGCATGAATCACGCGCATATGCGCTCGAGCATTGATTTATTTATTTATTTGAGGCACGCAGTAATGGCCCACTAATGATGACTTTTTAATACAACCGGCGCAGTGTAGCGGGTGATTGGCAGCTCTGATTTGTGGGGCTGACAACTATGCAGGTGCTTTGCAGTCACAGATAGGGGATGCAGAAAAATAATAGTATAAAGGGTGTAAAAAACCTCTTAACGAAGCCGAAAGGCACTTGTTCTCCCTGTCATTGCGATCATTTAATTGTTCTACACCCTAACTTGGGAACCTTCTAGTCACGGAGATAGTGGGGGACAAAGTTCCAACATTTTGACAAGATTTTTTTTAAATACAAGTTTTTAATGTAAGATTTTTACACCTCCACGAGCCTCGTATTAGTCAATCTATCCATCAGCACAATGTTTTGAGTGCGTTACATTGAGTTTTACCACAAAACATGATTTTTCACCCCAAAAAAAGTCGTTTCCCAGCAATATTTTTTGCGTAAAGTTCTAGGGGCAGCTTTTACGAAGGGAAAACCTTCAAAAAGGAGACAATTTTTTTTGTTTGGAGAACAGGCCACCCACATAAAATTGTAACAGACATACAGATATTAATGAAACGTAGGTACCTATATGGATTTCTTCCTTATAATTTCTAGATTACAGTGGTAATATTAGCTAAGCCATGTCTAACCGGAATGATGAGAAATTCGAAAATGAAAACGTGAATCTAACAATAAACAATAACAATAACACGTCAAAAAATGTCAAATGAAGTTGTCAGTCAACCACCAAAAAGACGAATTTACAACGTTCCGTGCCATGATGATTTTCTATACCATCTAAAATATTTTAGCGGAAACCTCTAAAATAGCATTAGAAAGCTCAGAGTTTAATATTATTTCTTTTTATATTATATTATATTTTAATTAAAGCAGATATTAGTACCAATGAATACCGTACTTTTTTTTGTAAACGGAAAAAAACGCCCCTATTTACGTAAGTATTTTCCGTCAAATGGCATTGACCACAACAGGAATGATTTGACTCGCAAAAAAATATCATAATACAACTTATTTGTTATGATTTTAAGATTCCGGTTTCGTTTCTATGTAATCTTTCGTTTATTATTAGAATAAAATGGTTACTTTTTTTTGGTGTAAGTAATATGGATATCCGCAACATCGAAGAGGGCCTAAAAAAAACTGTCTCCTTTACGTGCGAAACATGCACGCGTGATGGTCGACCAAGCTATTTAGTTTAAATTTTACAATGTAATTTGCATGTTAAAATGTAAACCAAATAGCTTGGTCGACAGTACATTGGTGCATCACGGGTTACTATGAAGTTCCCGCTCGAAACCACAGTGACAATTGTCATAAATATAGTCTGACAATAAAATTGGTATCGCCAACATTATCAATTTGGGATAAGACTAGTAAATTCGTTCAGTATGAAATAAACAACAGACCATTTGAACTCGTAAACCAATCGATCTACGCCGTAGCACTGTGCTACGAAACCTTTTGTTAATATCAAAAATTGACATCCCTAGATTTCAACTTAAAAATAAATATTCCTTATTAGGCGATCAATATGACAAAGAAGCATGTCCAAACAAACTGGTGATAAATAAGGGTGTGATGAACTGCGCAGCCGGCCGCACACGCGTACATGCCACGCGTGGTCTCCACACGCGTGCTCGTTTGTTTATCATTCGTACCCATGTTGTGGGGTAATGTTAGTCATAGGTGGGTAAATACGACAGGTGTTGCAATACGTAAAGCACAGCTCCAGTAGCATCTGGTTAGACTGGGAAATTAGAGGAATGTTCTTGGTAAAGGGTTATTAACACATTTTCTTTAACTTTCTCAGGGCTAATAAAAATAGTAGCAAATGCAATGTAGCTGTATTCAATTAGGACGGTTTATTGAAACTAAATGAAACCAGCCACAGGCCCTTTTAAATTGTCAAGGAGTCCGTCAGTTAGTCAGAAAGTTAAAACTGCTTGCCCGTTCCAAAACGTAGATTGCTATAGACAAAAAAGGACAAGAAAATTCAGGGATACTCTTTTAAATTATGTAATAAGTTATGTATATTGTGTATTATGTTTTAAATGATGTATTATGTTTTTTTTTAATAATAATGAATCTTTATTAGGCCTTTCAATTCTTGGTATAAGTAAAAAAAATATGCCTATCCAAAAAAAATATTTAAAAGAAAACCGATAAGTTTCATTATTTGAAACTTCTATACACCTAATCAGAGTTTTCGTTTACTAAACAAAGCTGTATTTGTATTATGTTTAAAGTCGATCAGTTAACCGAGCCCAGTTAAATCTGGCCGCAAGGTTATTTCATGGTATGGTAAGTAACTGTGACCCACTTCAACCCATTACACAAGAAGGTCAATGAAACGTAAACAAACATTCTTCTTTTACAACACATCAGATATCTCCACGAAACTTTGTGTAAAGAGGTTATTATTGCTTCAATTTTCTTGAAACATTTAAACAATTCTGAATCTCAATGAAAGCCAAGCCTTGTAACGAAAGATTTAAAGTTTTCCCACGCTGAAAGTCTTTGTCGCAGCCCACGTGTGGGCCAAATATCTTCCCATCATTACCCTTGTACCCCACATGTACGTTCCTACGAACCGCGACGTTCTCATAAACAAAAGCTCTGGGATGCGCAAGCGCCGTCTTATTGCCGTTTAAAGCCACGCGTTCTAGCGCGGAAAGCGATGAAAATCCTATGCAAAAATAACACGCCCGGCCCGACATTTCACCACCATTTATTACTAAATGCCTTAACTCATGTCATACTTCAAGCAAATATTAGCTTTAATAACTTCTGGGTTAGTTTTTGTGGGGGGTGAAAATAGCGTGTGATATGTGTGGTACTATATTTGGGTCGGTGACGTCAGAGCGGGCGGCGCGCGCAGTCCGTCCCCGACTCCCGCGCATGGCACGCGCCGACACGCCATGATAACCATTAAAAAATAAACCATAATATTATGGTCTAAGTAATAACTAATTAGTGCAGTAGTACCGCGTGTAACACACCGGTGTAGACCCTAACATAGTGAAAATCGGATTCCTTCAGGATTTGCTATAATTTTCAGCTGTACTTTTTGTGGTGAGTTCGCACTTGACGATTTTTTTCCTACTTTTTAACACACCAACCATTTTTAATGCATGTGAAAATCAATTAATAAGTCCCTGGTGTGTAATTTTTATTAAGTTAATTGCATTTTTTAATCTGTGTTAAAATAGGCTGAAAAATGCTATAGTTGATTCTGTGTGTTTGAGTCAGTTTTAATATATTTTTACCGATTGTCTTTTGTCGGCGTCAGTTAAAATCCGCGGTTGACGTCACGCGAGCTTTCAGCGGACTTTGAACTTTAACACTAAAATAGATAACTATTTTAGCGTTTTTTTTCATTGAAGAATCGTAATAAAATTCATCATGAATACTTTAAACCTTTATGTCAAGAATTACTAAAAAAATCAGTCAAAACGTTTACTGCCATTTTCTTAATTCCAATACGTTTTCTTTCTGCTTTTTAATATAACACCTATGAAGTAATCGGACCTAATAACGTTTACGCTAGAAACATAATTACCCATAACTATTCTTCACATACAGGTTACTAGATCGTCACCTATAAACACCAATAGACAGTCACGACCCGCTTCCTGAAACTGAATTTCAGTAGAAAAGGGAACATGATTTAACTTCTTTACAAGTATCTTAGTACCTACACTACATATAAGGTATGTACAGGTACTTGCAAAGACATGTTGTAAAATATCATTGAGCGTCTACCTTTCTTTAATTCCGTGATTTCTATCGAAAGATTACACTCTGTTAAATTTATCTACTAAACTCTTGATAAGTCGATGTGTATTTTATTGGCCTACCTGTGACCTACACTACCAAACAGTCAGTTCAACTGTCAAACATGACCGTGCGTATGTCAAGCGCGTGTCACCCGGAGGTCGGTTGCGGGCGTTGCGGCACGCAGCCGCTAGAATTGAACAAGAAATAAAAGAGTTTGTAGCAGAAATATTAGGAAATAGACAAGGGCAGGTGTCGAAGACTTTCTTAAAATATTTGTACTCCAAGTATTTGGTGTGTGAGTGAGAGATATTTCCTGCGTTCAAATGAGAGACACAATTTTTAGATGCTTCTGAAAGCACCACAAAAATATGTCTGAACATAAGTTTTCGTAGTCATTCAAAATAATTTCTCTGCCACTTACACTGCACACTTTTCACAAATTAAGTAGGTTGATATATGATCTACTTGCTTTGCTACAAAGAAACAGGCTCATAGCAAACATATTTTTCCACAAACATAACTGTAACAGTTTTTCCGGATAAAAAATAAACCGGTAAATAATTTCCTCAGCCACCAGTCACCACACAGTAAATAATGTAATCATTAAATATTTTCTCGACAATTACAGCTTGTTTTCTGCAATAAGCCGTAAGACAACTCACAACGAGCTGCACAAACCACAGCTATTACGTACAGCTTGCGAACAGCACAAAACAAATTATATGCTTGCTATTTATTTAACTATATCATCTGAAGTAGTTGGCGGTAAAGTCGAGTTCAGACGGGGCCTCTTTATCGGGACATTTCTGCTTGAGCAATAAACAACAAATAAACAATCAACAATGTGAAAACATTAACGTATCAATTATTTATTGATCAGGGTTATTGAGGCTCAACAAATGTTAATCGAAAAAGGAAACAATTAAAACAATCAAGGTGTTTTCAGTTGAAGTAAACATTATGTCTTACGATACAAACACGTTATCGCAAAATAAAACCTTTTAAGTAATCAACACTAGCTAATTTTCAAAGTCAAACCACGACCACTTGAAACGCGGAAATTTAAAAATTGGATCTTACTGTACTTGTTCCGTCTGCGCAAAACCTTATCTCCGTTGGACAGCGGCGATTATGTTAAATTATATTGTTTCCACAATATTATTATCTTTCTCAGCTTACCAGCATCTCAAGTAATAGCAGATGTTCATCTCAGCCGTAATGGCGACTCTATCCATTCCTTGCTAGATGTTGACGGCGGGGCAGATATGTATCGGCAGGATTGATGGTTAATTGAGAAACGGGGCTAAACTGACCTTTTGATAGAAAATAGCTGTGCTAACTGCATCGTAGTTTCAGGGTCTTACCAACATTCTCTTCATAAAGTCCAATATCGAATTAACTTTATCAAAATCAAACGGTTTCTTGAAATCTTACACAAATCAAGTCATCTAAGTAAATAGAATAATAAATGATTTGCCAATGAACACCTTTCACTGACACATGTATCCTCACACGATGATCGGCACTTTTTAGAGACAGGAAGTGATATATTATGCTTCATCATCATCATCATTGTGATGTAATAGGTGTACCTAAGCTTATTAAAGCAATTTCATATCTTTCACTTGTAGTTAATCTGTAGTCATGAATACGTTCTTAGATAAGCCTTCGATTGCTTAATCATAACTATAAGTTTGTTCTAGGATAAAGTTGTTCGGTAAAACTTGGCTAAGTTTGAAAGCTGTAAGAGTAGGTATATATAAGTTGAAAAACAAATTAGAAGTTTTGAACGATAGGCAAATAACATTTGGGTTAACGAAGGGTAGCATCTCGGGACCCTTACTATTTTAAGATTTTGTTTTGTTTCTTTGTTTGAAAAATCGTATCCAACACCAAAAGCAGAATTTCATACTAAATTGGCTACAGAACAATATGAAACTCAAAGCATTCAAGAGTATAAAAGAAAACGTCGACATTATCATTAATATTCAATGTTTAATCTCAGTTCTCATTACATTGTTTTGTTTTTAATTTAATGCGAATCCCTATGTACCCGGCGGTATGCGTCAACCGTGCGACATTTACGTTATATCTCCAAATTATAATGTAGATGTATTTTTTAATCTCTCTCAAGGTTGATGTCTTTTGGCACTTTCTTGGGATTATATTAATAGCAGATTTTTTTGGAAGCAAATAAAAATTGAAGATCTTACGATTTCGGAGGCATTAACCCTTACGCTTAAAGATACTGAATATCTTCACAGATCACTATCAGTTGACTTATGTAATATACATACTTACAGTCAGGGCAGTCTTTACCTAGTGTACAGGGTGTGCGTTGCACACGGGCGCAGCGGTCCTAGGGGGCGCCGAGCGCCGTGAGCTACGGAGCCCAACACGGTGCCTTCCCAAAAATGTTTTTACCCGTGTACAGTGGGCCTCGCTCGCAGTGAACTTACCTTCCCAAATTTGTCAAATGTTTCCAATTGATATTGAACTTTGTATGTTTAAATGAGGTCATAATTAGAATGAAGAAATTTCAAAATTTGAACACTGATGATGTAACATTTAGTACACATGTTAACATGGGTAGGTTTTGGCTTGTTAGGGTAAACACCAAACACCCTGTATAATTCTAAATACAGTCAACCATCAATGGTATCAATCATGGTATCAAAAATCGTCAAATTTCTTCTTCATCTCCAAACTTAGAAAATATACTTTATTATCTATTGGGAAATTTTGCAGTTTAGTTGTACTTTGTACCTGTAACATATATTGCAATATATGAGTAATGGAACGCACTTAAATATACCTAGGCTTAAGATGTTACGAGGGGAGCGAGGGAACGCGCGCCACGGCCGATGAGAGACACACTGAGCTGAGGCATCTAAGAATATTGTTATAACTAGAAAAAGACTTTACTTACTACAATTAAATGTGCTCTAATACCTATCGGCTTGGCTTAAATTAATAAACAACATGGCGCAGCCGGTAGGATAACCGTAGCAGAAAAATACAAGTAAGATTAAAAATTTCATTGGCAAGGAGGTTATGACCACGCCGCAGACCCCGCCAGTTGGCGAACAAGAAACAATGGCGGGTGTAGAATACAGATTGCCGAAACCCATGCGGTTAGGATCGCAGGGAGATTGCTACTAAATGGGTATGCGAGATTACACAACATAGTTTACAAATGGTTACAAACATAAAATGTGGTAATTAATTGGCAATCAAAGAGCCATCAATTAGGCGGCGATTGAATGGATCGAAGTGCTGTGTCACTTGCCAAGCGAGGGTAGGATATACGGACGTAGTGCTGGAGGGAGCGAGGGCGAATAGCGATGGGGTTTTCACTATTGTTAAAAAAACTTTTAATATTATGGTAACGTCGAGAAATGCCTTGTTTTTTTTTTAAATAAAGAGACTCATAGTTTGTTCGTAGTAAAGACAAGTAATACTATGGCCTTATAGTGAAAGATGTAAGTATTACAAATGCAATCAGAGTGCAATTTCACGATTGTGTGTTTGCTATCAATTTAATTCAAAATAATTTATTTCAATCCATTTAGGATCATAATTATGTACACTTTTGAAATAAAAATGAACAATTGTAAATAGTAGTTATAATAATGACAGTCTCGTCAAGAAAGCTTAATTTATTATTCACCTGGCCCAGTGTCAAAATAAGGTTTGATAAGTACCTAATCAACACATTGTCAACTGAGCTGGATACTGCCTTCGATTAGCTAAAGACTCACAGCTCAAACGAAATCCAACATCGTCTCAATCAACATTCACACATTCAAATGTCAGCTACCCGCTTCCGCGTCCGCACATTGCGTCTCAGGTCACACCACGTTGTGAGCGGTCGTTGACCGATGCGCCTGCGACTATTATAATAGCACGCCAATCTCGCGCCAACACAACTGGGTCACCACGGTTATTGGGTCTCTTGGGGGAGGTGTTGGGCTAAAATTGCCAATTGCATTCTCATATATACTGTATCAGTCTCCTGGATTGATTTTCTCGTTTTTATCTTCAGATTTCTTGTCAGCTAAGTACATTCTGTTTTTCATTTAAACTGTATCTTTAAACTACTTCTGAGTTTTTCGTGGTAAAGCCAATATCCAAGATCATTGTCACAGTATCAAGACTGCAGGGTCAAACTTTCCAGCCCTGGTTTTTTTAAGAATATTTACATCACCATTTAGGCCGAAATATGCCCATTGCTGGACATAGGCCTCTCCCACCATCGCCACGATGCCAGATTCTATGCTTCACACATCCAGCGGATTTCCGAATATATGCATACGTCTTGAATCTAACAATAAATTAGCGACGTATAGAACTTCTATCACAAGTAAATACCGGCAATTTGGAACACATCGGCATCAGGTACACATCGTACACATGCTCTTTACTCGGAGCTCGTGGAGCCACAAGGGCTCTATTAATACCTCAAGTAGTGCAAGGTGAAGCGAGTGGCTCCACGCCTATAATAAATACGTTTAGTGCTTGATAGGAGAGGAAAGTGAAAATAACTCGATTACTCTCCATTTAGCTTCGGAAAATCAATCGATGCAGCATCGTATTAGCATCTGGAAAATTGTTGTTATAAGGACGGGATAAAATCTAGCACATATAACTCAACTGAATCTGATAGTAGTCTAGTATAACTGAGTGAACTCAAATCACAACTCCAGTCACAATATCGAATTATACCAACGAAAAACAGTGTTTTCAGAAAATAAAAGCTAGGTCATTTTATACAACAGAGTACAGTCGATTTTCACAATTGCTCTTTGTAAAAATAATTTAACAATGCTTACTTTATTTCCTCCACGGAACACGATAGCGCCAAAACATATTTCCAGAACAGAATTGTCTCAACCAGGAAAAATGTCCCAAAACAAACAAAACCCTTTATTTTCGTCGCATCATTGAGGGACCTTCTCCGCAGTGGGAGTCAGGCCCTTTGTCCGCCTCTGACAGCCAGAAATACAGCCGTGACGTGTGTGTGAGATCTCCCTAGTCACGCCACGTGGCCACGTGGGGAGCGCGCTGCGCGTGCGCTGTCTTTGTACGGAGGTACGGGGAAAAGGGTCGCGTTGTTTGTTTGTGTGCACGTTTGTGACTGAAATGGTGTGAATTTGATTGAGCGTTTGTTTTGCGAATATTTAGTCTTTAGCACTGCGCTTGTGTTCTATTTCAGTGGAAGACTTGTTTTAGGAACGATGTTATTGAATTTTACATTTGATTTTTTTATTTAAATACTGTCACTACTGTCTATTATCGTAGAATCTTTAGCTTAACGCCTGAGCCGAGATGTGGTGCCTGATCAGGAACCAAGGGAATATTATCAACACCTACAAGAAACTCCGATTCATTCGACGTTCACGTGTTTAATGTTAATAATTATATTTGCTCTATTCTCTTCTATAATTAGTACTCCTAATCACCTATTGAGAATGAACCAATCACCTGCATCCCCACAACTGTTTGGCATCCGTCGGTCATACATCTTCCTCCCACGACAATGCCACATGCGCCATGTTTTTGTGTGTGTACGTAGGAAGGCACCTACGTACACACTGAACACATCGTACGGAAACCATCATCATAATCTTTTCGTAATAAAATCGAACATAAATTGTAGTCTGGAGAAAAACCAGATCTGTCATGGATGTCAATATAAAAAATTACGCCTTTTTCCCATGAGGGTTGCCAGAAAATGAAACAGCCGCTACAATCCTTATATTCTGCGTTTACTTCATTCCGTTTATACATCGCATCAGTAAATCTCCCTACTATTTTCTCATGAAACCAGCTATACGTCAGAGAGCAGAAGTTTATTGTCTCCTGTAATACATAGTTCGTTGAAAGAACATATGAGTTCATCTGTATTGTTGAGTTTCTGTTTAGCCTGTCGCGTACTGATTTGACAATGACTGATTGAAGACAAAGCCAGGCGACAATACTCGACAAACAATGTCAAACACTACACATTTTCCTCATTTCATTTCACCAAAATCCGTCGGCCAACAGCCCTGCGCTCGCGGCGGTTTGTTGGTCCCGTGCCAAACGGCGTACAAACACAAGCTAACGACCTTACGTCTCTGCTTCCCTATATCCACATATGGAGCGCGATAGTTCCCAGTGTAAGGGCCAAGGTTTACAAAGAAATTGCGAGAAGACAAGTTGAAATATTTCAAAAATTGTCGGAGATTATTAAACGTTTTCGTGGCATTGACTCCTATATACTTTTCCCGATTTCGTGTGCCAAGTTTTTGTTTAGAAATCGCGAAATATTTATGGTTGTTGATATTATAATATTATTCTATCTGAATCTTGAATCTCTTTCGAACATGCAAAAAAGAGCTCTATCAACAACTGTTATGAGTTTTTCTTATTGTTATTTTCACTCCTAATTTTAAGCCAACGAACAAGGAATCGAAGCTTCTGTAACTATATATACAAGACTCTTGATTCGAGTTTTCTTCAGGTTGATAATAACCTTATGAGAAACTAGTGCCAATTTTCGTCAACAAATTAGAAAGCATGACATCCACACAAACGTTTCTACAGGACGTGTCTATACATGTTCTGTCATCGCACCTTTCAATCAAAGGAAAGTCTAATAACTCATTACAGATTCACAACGTTGCCGCAATAAAACTTTACTAATATGGATAAAAATAGTTTCATATTCTGAAGTTTATTTAAATATCTTTTTTTTCGACCGTAGGTACCTACTGGTCTTAAATATTTTAATTAATTTACTGTAATACCTGTTCAAAACAGCAGACGTGAGTAACGGTAATATCAATTAGTCACTGATCATCATGTACTAAACCATTGTCGGGCAGTCTATCCATCCGGATGCAGCTGAATGCTAATGTACGTACATTCCTCCGACGGCAAAGTGTTTCCAAGGGGAGGTCCCTTGGAAACACTTTGCGGTCGGACTTTCGGACTTCGGACGACACGTAAAACAATCAATGTGCCGACAGCCGCGAACAGACCAACAGCGCCCTGCCCAAGACACCGAGGGGTCTTGATATGTTTGGCTTAGGGATGATCACCCGTCTTCGGCCTGACTGAAGATCATTCCGTGTGGCTTTTATAATTTACCCACTAGTCTTTGTTCAACTCAAGACACCAACTTATTCTAAAACAAGAAAACTAATTCAAATGCTTAGAATACTATTAACCTCATTAGTTAAACCGAGCATAAAACCACATAAAAAGATAACAACCACAAGATAATGGCAGGTTGTTTTCTCTTTAACAACTATAATGAAAATCACCACCTTCTTACAGCTATAATTGTGTCAAAATGAATATTCAGTGCTCCTGCTACCGTTGTGAGAAGGCGGCGTGAATGTGGGCGGAACGGAGAGCAAGTCATGTATATGGATGTAATAATAACAATTGGCGTAATTGCTTATATACCAGTAATTATGTGCAAGTTATCGGTGCATGTCTTACTGCGAATGAATGCTCTTGCAGAGTAGGAAGACATTTGTTCTGTTGATTTTGTTGTACTTGCTATTGTCATCATCATCTCAGCCAACCAATAGATGATATACTAACGATAATATAACTATGATAATAATGATAATATCGATAACTATATATAATTAACAATATGACAATCGTACTTTCAGCGTTTTGTATTTCCGCAACAATTTCCAACAGTGATTAAATTAAAAAGCTTTTTTTCTTTGCATCGTAGGTATATCAATATAATACATCTTTGACTAATGCTCAATGGTCCTGGTTAAATGTTTATATCGTTTCTCATGCCACATGCGAATAATGTCCATTCTTCGTCGGTCACTTAGGAAGCTTTTACCATCTCCCGACCATTGCACTTGAGGTGACACTGAGCCTTCTTCTATGACCCATCGTGATATTGATGCGAGATTACTGCTTACCCCAGTTAACACATATAAATAGAAACAGCCCGCGTAGCATGGCGACTTAGAAACAGGGAAAGACTCGACAAATCTTTTGTTCATCTGTCATTTTGTCTATTCAATATCGACAAAATGACAGATGAACAAAAGATTTGTCGAGTCTTTTCCCGTTTCTAGTCGCCATGCTACGCGGGCTGAATGTGAAACAAAGTGTGTAGGTAAATGCTTGTGGGAACGGTCAGTGTTCCCAGCCAGAACACGAGACAGTTGGAATACGATGCCAATTTCTGGCTCCCATTACCTATACTATGTTTACATGATGCGGATAAAGTTTTAAGACTAATGTCTGACAATTTAAAATATATATTGCTGTTTCCCCTTACAAAAGACTAGGTCTGAAAGCCAGGAGCTCCAAGGCAGTAGCAGGGGGCTCCATGAAAAGTACTGGCAACATGAAGGAAAAGGCTAAGTCAGATGTTGATGATGATAATTATATAACTGGCTTACTGGCTACTGGCACTTAGGTTTGCGTCAATAACCCAAAAAGAAAATCAATTTGCGAAACTTCGGGTCAATATTTAATGGGAAACACATAAAAACAGTGTATAAAGCTGTCTCGTAATAAAATTTGTATGATTTCCCGTCATTACGACTTTCTCTGCCAATTATTATATATTATATCGAAATAACGAGCTGCAGAAGTACCATGCACTATGCAATCGATTAGAGGAATCGATCAATTTGTAGTGAGTAAAACTTTGCTGCTATTCCGATCAAGTCTTGTCTTTAATTTTCTACTTCCACTAGCCTTAGCTCTTAGCTCCTAGTTGACTGAGTCGTTTCTCAAGTCATCGTCCACCTTTCTGATATCATCACCTCATTTCTCTGTCTCTTTACTTCTTTTTTCTTTGTCTCTACTGTCCCTCTCTCAATTATGAGTTTCTTAAAACGCATCTGTTAATAGCCTCCTGTGCATCCACAAACGAATTTGTTTTATGATCTGATGGAAATATCCGAACGTCTATAACATAATGGTTTCTCTGTAGTGTTCTGTGATATTGTATCGTTCAGTTTTTGTCTCCGCACAATCGACTAGTTTTTACTCGGATATTATAATACTACATTATCTCTGCTATAGTTATCTAATAAATCTATCGTTGTTGCTAAACTGTCACTTTTTGTACTGTTAAGTTAGATCATAGGTTGATTTCGATAAACGTTACTATTATATTCTGGATTTTTAAATCAATTTCAAATCTATTATTTATAGGTATTTTTACCAATGGCTTTTTACAATGTTGATGCTTTGCGCGTACCTATATATTTCATTTCCTATTACTTATTTCCTTTTCATCAGCATCAATACCTGCCTGAGTGGAGACTGACTCCGGAAAACATTATCCACCTTTCATCTCCGCAGTAGGTATAAAGGAAATGGCATGAGTTTTCCGTCACGAGCTGTCATCAGCATTAGTTCTGCGGCTAGCCGGTAGAGGCCGCTTTACAAAAACATCCGTTGAAATTAAACGTGCTAATGGCAGTCGCGTGCGCAGCTTCTCGAGCATGCGCAGTAGAACGCATCGGTGCAAGACCTAGACGAGCTAGACATCACACACTACAGTTACTAAGTAATAAGAATAACTATCATCAGTTTTGCTTGTATCCAACTGTATTGGATTGAAGGGATACTGATACTTGTGATCTAACAACAGTATTTCAGGATTTTTAGAAAACGGATAATTGTGGAAATCCTAAGATAACAAAGTTTACGGATATTCTGCATCCGTTATAATGTAAATTTTAAATTGAGGATTGTCTACAGGAAACACCAGAACTACTTAGTGTAGAAGCTTTTGAGTTTGACTATGTATAGGTACTAGTTTACATGTAAATTACATGTTTATAACTTACTTCAATGTCATCTCCACCTCCACTAGGTATAAACAAATCACTTATGTAATTGCCTGCAAATAAACGAACCACCTATTAGTTGTATGATTTGTTAAGTTGTTTGACAATAAAATTACGAGATGTTAATTAAATATTACATACACATGTGTAAATTGTACATAATACTATTTACTGCTCATTTGAATGACAACGGTCGAAGGTGAGCCACGTTATTACATAGGTACACATTGTAAAATATGTATTGCTGTATATTGGCATTACCATCTGCTATTACTTCGCAAGGGCAACGGGTATCGTTAGATATCACATTAAAATACCATAATACGAAAACCTATAACGGCAGTTACGGATAGTCAGGAAAAAACTATGAAAACGAGCCCGTCTCTGCAATTGAGTTGCGGAATTTTGATAGGTACCTAACCGTTACTGAAAACTACTGACGTTATGCTGAAGCTGACTTGAAACGTGTAACACCTCGGTTACATTTCCAAGCAAGTTCCTGTTCCTGTTACTGTTATCCTGTAATTCTATAGCAAAGACCAAGCAAGTAGAGAGCCATAAACGCGCGCTATTCAATGAGCATAGTTTAACCGCAAAGTTACATGTAAAATATTTCGTAATTAAACACACATTAGCGCTAAAGTTTAAGCCATTGCAATTCAGAATGTTGATGTTTCGTTAGAGTTGGTGCCAGTTAAGATCGCAATAGCGGTTATTGCCCTTTCCCTAATATCTCTTCCTACGAAACAAAAGAAACGAACCATCTATCGTTTTTCATTAGACAAAATGTTGACGATCACGATAGATGACGATTCAAGACTTGAACAGGCTTATTCTTGGATTACAAAGTTAAGTAAGAACTTTAATAAATGTAGGTGAGTCAACGACTGCTTTTGCGATCTTAACTAGCACCAACTATAGTACACTTTAACTGAATCCAAATTTACCTAAAAGCTTTGATTAAATTACGTGTTTTGGCACTTACTAAATTTTATAATAACCAAAGATTAAAAAATAGCGTTATGAAGAGTCAAGATGATGAGATGAACGATGTCAGTGAGGCTTGTGTCCCAGAAGTGGTCACGGTCAAGACTGATGTTTAAACATTGCAACATTATGGATAACAATAATTCTAGCATCCGTTTTCCTGACGTAAGCAGGGCCAAGAATAATTAAACTAATAACTACACTTTCTCACGAAGCCAGCTCAAGAAGCTCTTGACATAAGGTGTGTTTTACATCACTACCATATTAATATGACAATCAGAGAACTATATAGTGACGTCAACAGTTAACATAATATCAGAATAAGGTTGCCATCGACACGCCAAAAAGAAGATAACATCTGAATCGCCCATCGTAATATCTGTCAGGTATCAACATCATTAACAATATTACAGTACCTATTCAACAACTTTGGCTCATAAAACTCCACTTTTTTGTGAATTAAGAGCCCTCGTGTGTTACGAAACTCCGTATCACTTTCTTATAATTATTATGTTTTAATTTTATGTCTTCGTCCACTTATTGGTTGAAAGTGAAACTTTTAATATTACTACTTATATATTTTTTCAGATTAACAGTTTATTTAGGCAAGATTGAAATAACGAAAAATACCCGCCTGCTAATTATCATACTTATGTTTGTTTACTTGGTTTATCATATAAATATGTATCTAATCACCTAATCCTTGGCATTATCTATTTTAATCCACCTTACTGCGCTAATACGCTACCATAGCTGAAACATTACGTCCAAGAAAAAATCATGAATTTGTTAACGTGTATTTCCAGAAACATCTCTAAAATTATAATCCTGACAGAGAAGATGGGTTGGTGATACGGACTGCGGACATTAGACACTAGAAAAGCGAGCCTCTCATTAGGAATACCATCGAAAATAGCAAATATTGTAGCGATAGTAGTTCGCCACAGCATAAAATAAATGAAGGTCAAAACATACAACAAGTAATCCCACAGATCAGGCTCATGTTCAACCATAGGCTAGTAATCAGCGTATCATCTTTCGCCTTGCACAAAGTATTCACAATTCCGCCATCCCACCACTTCCCGCCACTGCGGATCTATTGGAAGCGGAGATGCGCGCACGCAGTTTTATTTTTACGTCGCAGTTTCGGAGCGACCTGCCAAAAATGTGGCCCAGTGATCTTCTGAAATATAACGCGCCTATTATTATTAAACGACGCGATTGTGGATCAATTGCTTGGAAAACGGTCAGGTTTTAATGTCAGTACAGAGGAATGGGGAGTCTTCAGTGAGGAAGACTAGTTCTACGAAGCTTTTTTGGAGTAAGGAGATTAAATAACTTGTTGGTTATTGGAATTTACTAAGGTAATTTTGAAACTGACCTGATAGCTTGAGGTATTTTGCGACTTCCTTAGTATCCCCCAGTCAGCAGGAAGTCGCGAAATGAAATATACTGAAATTCAGCTGCGTCCAGTTAGACTGGAAGTCGACTCCAATCATCATCTGCCTAGCCTTTTCCCAACTATGTTGGGGTCGGCTTCCATTCTAACCGGATGCAGCTGAATACCAGTATTTTACATGGAGCGACTGCCTATCTGACCTCCACAACCCAGTTAGTACTGGGAAGCTAATTCCATATAATAGTGCAAAGACAAGAATTAAGTATACAAATTCAACATAAATATAAAACGAGATGTAGGTGACCAGAAACGCGGTATTTTAGCGCCATCTGCAACATAACAAGCGCTTCACAACCCATCATCCTCAGATCATCCTAACATCTCAATCTTCTGCCAGCTGTAACAACTACTAAAGATGATTATCTCGTCTCTCTTTATTTTCTAAACTGAAGTATTTGCGAATAAAATAAAACGTGTGTAGAAGATTAACAATAATCGCATTTTTAGACTCCCACGCAGTAAATAAACTATCATAACTTCACGCTATCTTTTTAGACGGGGATATAGAAACAAATCACAATAAACATACATAAGCTAGAATATTATTTTCAAAATAATAAAAAATTCTAGCTAGAAAATCGAACAGCCATGGCTAACTGACATTGAAGAAACGCAGACATGGGTTTAAGAAAATGGCCTAAAAATTGGTAGAACTTGTAAATGAATTAACTGGAAATACTTATGAAGCAGAATTGCTGTATTCTGCAGGTAAAATTTCACAGAAGAAACTTTCTACCTGTGCCTCTGAAAGCTTCAGATGTCTGCCTATCGAACGGAACAACTATTACAAAAGAATATCCCACAATCAGACGGCGCCGGTTAATATTACACTCATAAAACTGTTATTAGGTCATCAATACTTACAAACGATGTGTTTATATTGTTCAACAATTCTAGCTAATAGTTTGGGCGCCTCACAGACTAAACAAGGTCCACATCAAAGGGCCTGCCTACTTGGCACGCGCGCTCAGAGGCACAGATGACTGATTCACGTCGATATCGCGCCCTATCACTGATGTCAACGAACGCCCACGTATGCGCTGCTCTGTTTTGGATGCCAATCATTGAGTGATGATCGATTAACTTTATATATAGTTCAAGTCTTTTGAATGAAAGTTCGAGACAATATTCGTACTCAATATGGAATTCGAGTGAGAACGGATAATTTCAATTAGGGGAGATGCGGGTAAGACGGGGACGTTAAGGTAAAGTAGTAAAAAAACAGGGAATTTCAAATAATATCAGTGTTATTTATTAATCAAACATTAATTACTTATTATAATTTAATTTAGCACAGCTTTGGACATGGTAACTAATCATACAAAAAATTGAAAATATTAATTATCAAAAATGGAAAATACACCATCTTACCCCACATATGAGGTAAGACGGGATACTAAAAAAAGGGGCAAGATAGGGACAGAGGGTAAGATGGGGACTAATTTTCTTCACAGAAAATACATATCAAGACATCCTCCACATCTTCGTCGTCGACTCGTCGTCTTTTTTTTATAATTTCGTACCATTGTACCTGAAAAACAACAAATGGATTCAATATCACGACAATCATAATACCATAAACCTGTTGAAACAGGCAAGATGGGGTAATGCCCCATCATGCCTCACAAAGTTTGCCCCGTCTTGCCTTCACCCCCATAATTCAGCAAAAATGTTAGTAAAAAAAACACATCAAACTTCAAGCATTTTTACCTACACCATACGATAAATTAATACAATCACAAATGCGTTACAAAATCTATGTTAATCAGACACTATTACTTACGGTTTAATAAGAAGTTATTCAGCTCCTAATTCATAGATCGATGAAATCAATAAACACGTTTTGACCCGCACTGAACAAAAACGCGTGCTATCACTCGCTGCCGACGTCGGACTAATGATCGCTCGGGAGTGGCGTCCCGTTGGCTATTACGATGTGTTAGTGTGATGTTTAGTTTCGTCTATGTGTGGGGTGCCCCGTCTTACCTCGTGTCCCCGTCTTATCCGTATCTCCCCTACGAACTTTTAATAGAACACACTTCTCTTGACTAAGAGGAGAAATAGTGATCCTCCTCTGTACTAAAACTGTCTTTATCCTTGAAAACCACTTTGTCCATTTCTAAATTCTTGTAATTCCTGTTCCCAACTGAAATGACTGCGACCAAAAATATCGGGAACACTTGGAGTATTAGTTTCTTTGTATTCTTGTGCAAGGACACGAGACATTGTCCCTGCTGGAATTAGCCCGGTCCGCCTGGCTGCCAGCAAGAATGCAACAAGACCTCGTCCTCAGGAATCCGGGACATTTGACCTGCTGACTCACGAGTTAAGTATAGCTACTGACTGACAACACGGAGCAATTGGTAAATAGCTTGGAGTCTGCGACAGACGCGCGGGACACGGTTGCTGAGAAAATTAAGAAAAATCGGTTTATAAAGTGAAGTTGGATTGTACTTAAAATATTTTTGTGGTCTTACAAACCCGTAAGTTGAATAGTTTTCCTTGAGGTTTTCTTCTTATGACTAATTTGATTTTGATTATTGTTGTAGTAGTTATTGGTGTGTAGTTTGTCACTGGAGAACATAGAGCATTTAAGAAAGGATAAAGAAAAAAAAATAAGTGAAGAAAAAATTACGTGCATATGGGAATATGCACGTAATTAAATCAATAAAATACAGTACTATCAACCCAAGAAAAGTATTAAAAGTAAAGTTCAACAACTGCTTATCGCTTAAAAATAATATTAAACTCCTGCAATTTTCTATGACAGTTCAAACGTCCGTAGCTGTCGCGGCCATGATGTGACGTCATTTACCACAATCTGCCTTGTTTACATAAATTTGATTGCCCATAATAGAATAATTTCAATGATTGTAAGTGCTCTAGTCAAGTAAAAATTGCAATAACAATATTAAAATAAAGTCTTAGTGGAACTTTATGCACTTTTCAAATAAAAGTGTTTTTTGACACATAGACTTTGATGTCACTACCGGCGTTATCGAGCACGACGCGTTTTGACAGTGCGTTCCGTTTCACCAAAAACATGCTACATAAAACAGTAAATTGTAAAATAAGTGATGTATTAGCAACTTAGACAAGTGTACCACAATGGTTTTAGGGACCAATACAAGGCATTTTTAATAAATAAAAAGAGTTTTGTATTTCATGCATATTCCCTATTACGTGACTATCTTACTTTGAGGCGTCTGATAAAGAGAATCAATAATTAAAATTATAGTAATCCATTTTGAAATTCCCTGAATCGAATTAATGTAAATACTCGTATAAAACACGTTTAGTTTTAGTTATTTTTGATAATTTGATGTCCCCACTAGGTAATGGATGCAGTAATATGGCTATAAAGACGTCATATTGGTGAATTGGTGTATTTCCTTCCAAACCTTAAGGTAAGAAAATTACGTATTCGTAATTTAAAGAAAACCTTAAACAAACTCCATTCAAAGAACTCCTATAAGCGAGTGGAAAATTTCCTTATAAATCAGCTGCAACTGAGCACTCTCTCATCTTGTCAGGCAATTGATCATCACACGACACAATTAAGCTTCTGACGACAAATTGGCCAACATGGCGGCCGTGCAACAGCTGACCGTCTTCCTGGTGCATCTAGTAAACACAACGGGCCTATCTCTGAAGACATCAGTCAGCACTAATATAGAACACGTCATAAGTTTAATGTCCGAACGTAAAAGTGGCCAGTTCCGCGTTGGAGCGGCGCCCGCGCAGGATAAACACGCGGTGGTCATCAGCCGTGTCATAAAGTTTATTCATGAATATCATGTCATTGTGTTACTTTGGGTAATTTAATTCATGATCACTACTCTCAAAACTGCGAAGGAAACCGGCTTGTCGTAGTGTTTTTTTCATTTAAAGACAGGTGACACCCATATCTGCACACTGGTTTACCCAGCAGTGGGAAGATGGTAGGCTCGTTATAACTATGCTATGTGTTACTAATGGCTTAGTTTCACTGCTAAAAATCAAAGCAAAAAACTGACAGCTTGCTTCAAATAGGTTGAAAATGTCTTAAACCCTCAACTGCCCCAGAGCTTAAGATCGATGTTTAACCTTTTAGCCCAATATATGTATGTTATCTGCTGGTGTTTTGCCAAACAAAACACTTTTATTGATAGCTCTCAAATGCACTCTCATTTCCATATTAAACAATAATGCATTGGCTTTTTTTTTTCTTTCAAATAAATTTTCCAAGTGTTTGTTTTGCTGATAATCATGAACCATCGCAATCAATCAGTAAAGACAAGGTGCCCTCCTGATGCCAAAGTCAAGAGTAACATGTACAGAAAAAGTATGCGAATCGACTCATGGCAACAAATACAATGAAAGGTAGAATCACATTCAGGTTAAAATTAATTTGCGAATGACAACAGCTATCGATGACAATGCAACATTCGAAAGCACAAATCCTAGCCCAAAACGTAGCGGAGCGGTTTCTTTTCGTAATTTCTTTATGATAATTCCAGAGTAATGGAAGAATTAGTCAAGTTAAAAACTGTACTAGAACTGTCGGTGGTTGAGCAAATATCTATTCCGTTGAAATAGATATTATTTTGTTTGCAAGCGCATGCCAAATAGCTGCATCATGTTTTTTTTAAGACTTCAATAAATCGTAACCGCTGCCGGCGCCGCGTCCTATTACATAAAGTAATTCGGTTTTATTTACAGAGTTGGTTGCACCTAAAGATGCACTAGAATAGAAGTATGGATATCACTGTTTGTTTGGGATTCTCTTGATATATCGTCCACAGCCTGACATCGACTGCTGAGTATATATACCACCTTATGCTTGTGCGTTTCATATATTCTTAAACAAGACCACTGGGGCGTCTGGGGCCATTAGCGCTATTCCTATGAAAATAAAACTAAAAAACTATGTTTAGCAGTTACTTGGTAACTCTGCACAAAACTACAAACTTGTTAATGTAAACCTGGATTATTTCAGGATTGTTGAAATAACTCTACGTTATGTGTACTATCACAACAAAGTATTTAATGCAGATTATCTAATGAACTGAAAAATGCTGCTATAGTACCGTTGCCCGTGTGTGTGTATTGTTGAGCAAATCTCAGAAATAGACTATACAACTATTCAAGCGTTACACTGAAATACTACATTAGAACAATTAGGGTTGCCATTAGCAGTTAATAAAATTAAATGATCGGTTCTCTGTTCAGCCGTTAGTATAGTTTATTCTCTGTTAAGACAACTCTTACCGATCTAGCAACCATTTTTCTACTACAAGAGCATCTAGCGTAAGATTCCTTATAGTTTCTCATTCATTTCTTTTCTAGAATTTTGTTACGCTGAACTGAAGATGTGTGCTTCCTGTTTATACAATCACTATTTACACAGCTATCTTTCCGCAATAAAACATCTGCTACTCATACGTGATGACGTCACTATCGCTATAAACTTTATGAACCACAAACGTACAGCCGGACAGCCCTGCATGAATCTATCGCTCACTGAAGGTCAGCACAGAACGTATCTCTCTCGTGCCCGCACGGATATAGCTGCTGGCTTTTACCACATCTCTCCTGATCAATGAATTTTAAAATTCTTTAACTTTTTAATGTATCACGACATGTTGTAACAGCTGGGCTTTCTAATGAAATGTATCAGACGTTGTATTTCTGATGAAATTAAGATTGAAATGTAGATTTTTCAGATACACTTATCTTGATGACATGATGAAAATTAAATAAGAGATTATTAATTTGTTTCAATGTTAAAATGTAACGGAAACATTATGATAACTGTATAAACCAGATTAATTATAATTTAGTAAATACGAAGAGAGAATATTTGTCTGAGAAACTTCAGGGGTTTTTGAGTAGCCCCACAACTAATATAACAGCATTTTCCGCACTGAAAGAGTATTAGGTAAGCACTCAAAATCCGCAATACCAATCTGCCAACATGTATAATACGAAAAGCTAATGATTCATTGACAGCGATGTAAATTAGCGGCGCCTGCGCAGCCGGCGTTTGACCAACCCTCCAACAAGGTCAGGTCGAGCTATTTGTGAAGATGTCACTGGTATTATGTGGAAATAACTTCGTTTAGCAAAAGTTGAGACATTGATCTAGTGTGAGTCACAGTTACAAGGTCTTGTAAAATTGTAACTGTCACTTTAAAATCTGTTGGTTACCGCGAGAAATACAAACATGTTTTTCTAAACTCTTTTCAATGGAAAAAAATAATATATAAGCAGTTGTATATAGGATGTAATGTTTGATCTCACAAGATTAAATGCGACGGCAACCAAAAGGTCGCCTCGTAAGATCAAATAAATTGAAAATTAGAGTTAATTGTCTGCCTTCCTGTTTAAACGTGACATGTTTGGTAAGGAGTCGCATGTGTTAAGCCCTTATTCCACCACCAAAGTAACGAAGTTTCTTCTCTTTGTCCCTCAGGAGACAGTTCGCACAAGCAGCAGCACCGGCGGTGGCAAGGTCACCAGCTCGCAGACCAGGACCCTCGAGGACTTCGACGTAGACCAGTGTTGGGACGAGCGTCTTCTCAGGAAACTAGTGAGTTCGCCATCACTTTTATACCTTTTCCTTCTGTTTGTCTTTTATAAGCGTCTTTACTGCAGGAAAATTGTTCATTTTCCGTTCTGTTCGTGGAAAACATACGTTATTTATTTATTTAAAATAGGTGCACCAACAGTACATACATATAACATTATTGATATAAGTACACTTGCTATGGTTCTAATGTACGTACCAATTATAGGTGTACACAACATTTTTAGTATATTAAATAATGCGACGACTTAGCGCGGCAGCACGTCGTCCCATGCGTTAACAACTGGAAAGCTCAAAGAAAGCTACTTGCTTTACGCGTCGTTCAATAACTTATGATTTACAGTTGCCATGCGTGTAGACTTGAAACTAGTTAAGCCAGGTATGGTAATAATTAAACAAGTAATTCAAGACTCTCTTTAAAAGCAAAGTCCTAAGACCAAGCCGACAGCCCGTAAGATACTCCCTTTTGTTACAAACATATTAAAGTTCATCTTTCATTGCTGTGGGTAGATTGTCCACCACTATTTATTCGTTCGAAACGCCGAATATATTATTAAGTTTTTAATCAAAGCCTTGCTCTCCGCTACCCTAAGTGAATCCCAATTACTCCGGCAGACTGAGTCACCTCTCCGATAGCTACCGACTAAGTACTAAGTGTACCGACCGGTATCTCGTCTCCATTCATACGACTTTCATTCATTAGCTCTTAGCTGACTCATTCCGGTCCGGCACCGGTTAATCGCGTTTCAAAACATTAACATTACCGCTTCGACTCCTGCGCATTATATTGAGTTTGTCTTTTTATTAGCAGATTAAGAGAATTTCCTAATGCTTATAGTGGTATACATCCATTAGCAGTAGAAGTAGCAATCAAGCTTTTGTTAAACTGCAGCTTTGATTTGAATGAATTGCTTCGCGTTTGATGGATTAATTAAACCAAGAATTTTCTGCCCTTTGCAATATCTTAAAAAGAGACGACATACAATATGGCAGCCAAACGATAGCTTTACAAAAAGTCTAACAGGTCGTATCAATATCGTCCAGTCATTGCGTGGAAAGTATCGGAGGAGGCTTTCACGACGCCACCGCGCCGCCTGTTGCCGCGGTGTGACGACCACACGGCGACGTCCACTCACGCGCAACGCCACGCGTGAAACTTGACACGATCAACTGCGCGTGAGTTGTCAGGCCTTCGGCACAAGTAATTAGCGACTTACTTGGCGAAATAGCTTAGCGAGATATCAAGTGGTTAGTGTATCCTATAAACTATAAAGTATGCTGTAGGATTAAAGAATCATGCTCCTATGCATTGACTTTTTATTTAGCTTATGCTTATGCAGGCTAAGAGAGGAAATGGGCCGTACCCGTAATCCACAACGCGCGTCCCTATATACTTTTTCTCCCTTTTGTTATCCTGACTGATTCGAAGCTATACTAAGTCTAAAATAACATAGCTAACTGATAACTACATAAATAAAATGTTTAAACAGAGATTGTAAATCGTTGCCCGCTTATGCCTTGTAAGTCAGCCGATAATCACTTTCGCTGACGCAGCACGGTGACGGCAGCCTGGGAACCCGCGTGTACTTGACAGTGGACACCACTTGTACCTGCCCACACTCACTGTTGTGAAGTACCATCATGTCTTCACACCGTCTACTCTTCACACGGTGTGTCACAATGTGGCGACAATCAAGTTGTTGACGGCAGCTGCGTTAGCGGGACAATCGTGATTGTTTCCGAATGTACATGCTTTGCTTTGTAAGAATACTAAGTAATTACATGTCTTATCAAGTTTTTTGGCCTTCCAAAATTACGTTATCAGTGATTAATTTGGTGAGTGTGGTTATTGTGAAGGATAGGTGATTTTGGGGATTTTGTCTTAAGTTACTACATATTACGACGTTCTAAAAATCTTAACCTTGTTGAATCAATTTATTTGTAATTATGTAAGACTCTTTAAAATACCTTACTGAGCACGACCTCGTGATAATAATACAACCATTAAAAAACAAACTAAACGCGTATAGAGAGTCAAAAACAAATATTCACACAATATAAACTTTCACAGCGGTCAATGAGCAAATAAGTACCGCCGATAATTACTTCAAACAAATTAAAATCAAATAAACCTCTATCATCACGACTCATAATTATGATGGGGGGAACGAGCACACATTGTCAGATCATCGGGTCAACAACAAAGCCGTGTAATGAGGGCAGCACTCACTTCCGGCTTCCGGCTGCAGTGGGTACTTCCGGCAGGCCCGGCCCGGCACTCGAACCGGTTGCCGCCCGCAATACAAACGTCACTTATTGACAACTTGACCACTCGTGCAGAAAGCTCTAGTTAGGCGCAGTTTATACTGGGGCATTTTTAGATACTCAATGGATTGATAAAATTGCACAACCTACGACTTCGCCGGCGTGTAAAACACACTCTATGGCATTCGCCATACCTGTGTACCTTTTCATTATTGCAAGAATTTTTGAAATCGAATAAGCAGTTTCAGAGATGGCCTTTACATTAATATCGTGCACAGCAAAAATAGTTCCTAATATGTAACTCGACTTGGTGATTTTTAAAATGCCGCTCTTACTTCTTTCTTACTTCCGCTCTCAATACGTTAATTATTGCTGCCTATGCGCAGTCGGCAAAAAAGCCCAATTAATGAATGATTCATCTCTACAACCTATGCTGAACAGGGCCTTTTCCAAGATAATAATCGTTTATCTTTTCTTTGGATTAAAGAATCATAAAAAATTGGGGTACTTACTGCACTACAATTTTTACAGCCTGTCTTAGTTAAAACAATAAAAGTAAGATAACAAATCAGTAATTATTTGAAAGTAAGTACTAAAATTCTTCCAACTTTACTCATCAACATGAACATGCAAGCATTCCAGTTTTTGTTACTCCAGTGTGGACTCGGCCTTATCATAGGCGTAGAATACACAGTTACCGAGAAGTAGTGGACGAGGTAACAGGCCCGCGCATGCGCTACTGACAAACATTTATAAAATTCAATTTATAAATATTTGTTTGTGTGAGAAATTTTGTCGCAATGTTGGGAGGATTTCAACAACTATGTGTGAGTTTTGTGTGACGAATTTTACTGTGTATTTTATTGTACGGTCTAGTGAAAATTACGGAAAAATGCGTGAAATTAAATAAGTTTCGGGAAAAACAATATTTTGATGAGCACTTTGCTCACCAAAAACAGAAGAATACTCCAGTATTATCTATCTGATGATGGTTTTTATAGTTTACCGCTGTAAACCTGTTGATCGTAGAACGAGCTTTCCTAGTCTAAAAAATGTATCCGTTCAAATTACTACTTGAGTTGAAACATCTACGATAATATCCTCGTCCGAAAATATTTTCTTCCAATAACATTTTAATTATTCTACTTTATAATTCCAGTTGGACGAGTGCAACGACTACGAGCAACGCCGACGACTGCGCGCGCGCATCCGAACACTAATGGCTGAACAAGAAGGTAAACACCATGGGTTCCTTCTATCTGGCAGAATCTTGATGCTCCGAAATTTCTTTGGCATAACACACTTGGCATAATCTTCTTTAAACGAATATTTTTAAGGCATAAAAATTATTTAATATAGTTATTGTTTGGCCGAATGTTTGTATTTACGAATTTACAATGGCATACTTTTAAGATGGCAGAATTTTATTTGGCATAATTACCTTTGGCAATGTTCAAATTTCGCACAATTTCACTTGGCATATTACGAACATGGCAGAATTTCATTTGGAATCATTTTATTTGGCATTATTGCCATTTCTATAAAATAGCAATTTTAACCAAATATTTAAATATTGTCTTAAAAACTCAATATGATGGGCTACAAAAGTTAGTGACAAAAACGAATCGCTCCAAAACCGACTTTACGTAGTCTTGTCTGCCCTACCCCTAGAGTGTAATTTAAAATCGCGTAGGCGCGGAGGGGCGAGGCGGCCCGTGAGTTGAGGAGCAGGTTGTTGTAACACTCGCCGCCGCTGCTGAGGCTGGCCGGCGTAGCCGGCCAGCAAGCCGAAGCTGCGGTGGTGAGCGTTAAACACATCTGCGACGATAAGCTCGCGTGGGACCGCCGGAGCCCCGCAGCGCCGGAGCCGTGACAGAAACCATGCCTGCTGCATGCTGCATGCTTGCTTGCATGCAACATGCTTGCTGCATGAATGGTGTATGCTGGTGTGCATGTTTGCATATTGTATGCTGGTTTGCATGTTTGCATACTGCATGCTTGTTTGCATACTGCATGCTTGCTGCATGCAAGATGTATGCTTGTTTGCATGTTTGCCTCCTGCTTACAGGAAAATAAAAACCACATGTTCACAGTCAACTGTTTTAATGATTTTTTTGTGATGTGGATGTGATAGATGAATATTTCTATTGTTATGCATAAGAAATGTATGCTAAAAGATTATTCTAACTGTAAATTTTCTGAAATATGATAGTTCTGCTTTTAGTGACTATCGATATAAAATTTATGCCAAAAGATGATTCTGGCTGTGAACTTTCTGCGCTTAGATGGTTCTACTTTTAATTCTTATGCATATGAAATTTATGCCTAAAGATGATTCCGACTTACAAAATTATGAGTTTTGAATGTATGATAAATGAGTGCCTGCCAAACGATGTTCTGCGAAATGAAGTTTATGCTATCCGCTGTTATGCAAAGTAATATTATGACATAAAAAGTTCTGCTATAAAGGGTGGACCCAAACACCATCTCCACCACAGTCCACTACCCACTATCTATCGCTACGATACGAACATGGGACATGACCACTTATACTTTCCAATCATTTACGTGTTGTATACTTTCTGCGATTAAAATTAATAGTTCAGTCACAGTATGTTTAGCTAGAGAGTTCTAAAACTGATTGGTGACTACTATTACGAGTTTGTTGTAAACTCTTGAGTATTAAAACACTCCGTCAAGCTGTATGAGAGTGTACAAAAAAAATTAAGGAAAGAACCAAGATTTATAAACCCTGCTAAATTATTATAGTTTTCTTTGTTAGTCTTTATTTACAGATCTTTTTTAATAACGCAGTTGTTTAAGGTAACAATAATGCAATAGTAGGTAGGTACCTACATATTATAAGGAAACTCTTTACTTTGTGATCTTCACTCTTCGCACTCTGACTGTAAACAAGTTTGCACATAAAACTTTACTTTTAGCAGCTTACTTTTGACGACAGTTTCAAATAGTTGAAGTTCTAAGCTCATGTTGAATGTGTACAGCATGTGCGAGCGCCGTGACGGAGGCGCTGGCGGCGGCCGGCGAGACGGACGGCGCGGACGCCGACAGTCGCGGTGAGTCCCTCCTCCTCCCGCTGCTGCAGGGCCTGCTGGGCGGCGGCGGCGAGCGCCTGCTGGCCGGGCTCGGCGCCGCGCCGGCCGACGTGGTGGCCGACGTGCGGCGCTCGCTGGGCCGCCTGCGCGCCGCGCTGGCCCCGCCCACCGCGCACCCGCAGGCGCGCGCGCTGCTGTCGCTGGCCGACCGGCTGGAGGACGCGCTGGACGCGGCCGACCGGCTGGACGGCTGCCGCCGCAAGCCGCGCCGCCGCAGCCGCGCCGCGCGCCACACCGTCGGCGTCACGCGCGAGGAGCTGGAGGAGGCGCGGCGCCTCGTCGACCGCGACCAGCTCGCTCTCGGCGCTAAAGGCCCCACGTCCTCGGGCGCCACCTCCACGGCCTCTATGGCGACTAGCACAGACGAACCTTCCACCCCAGAACGCAAACAAAGTATTGACGACAACGTCAGCTACCACGACGCCGTCGCGTCCCGACAGAAACCCACCCCAATTGCACACTCTGTCAGTTATGAAGCTCCTCAGGTGAACAGGGATGCGCGCGTCCTCGTAGAAAAGCGAGCCCCGACCACTCGTAAACCCGACTTTTATCGGCACTCGGTCGCCGACGCGGGCGGCCAGCACTCCCAGCCCCGGCAACAGCGCCAGCAGGTGGCCCCTGCCCCGCAGGCCGCGCCCGTGCCCCCGCCCACCTTCCACCCGCAGCCGATGCAGGCGCCGCACCTGTACCAGCCCCAGCCGCTCCACCAGTCGTACCAGCCGCAGCCGCGTATGGACCGGCGCCCTTCCGATACCAAGAGTAGCATAGCAGCCATCGCCAACAAGTTTGACACGCACGCTCAGAAGGAGAACATACCTCGCCGAGCACCCGTAGAGCGCACACCCGAAGAGCCCACGCCTCCACAACAGCACGAATATAAACGCGAGGACCCAAAACGTGCACCACTATACGTGCCACTCCCGCCCACTTACAACTTCGCGGCACCGCCGACCGTCACTCAGGATGACTCTAAACCCTTCAGTAGATTCGGAAATAGCAACAACAAACGGTTACGCATGAAACGCGCAAACACTATCGACATAGGCAGGCCGCTCGCCGGGTACCGCATCGACAGCGACAACGATGACGAGACATCCCCGCGCCCCATCGTACCCGAGTTCAGGCCTCAGACCGAGAACGATAGGAAGTTCGTAGCGTTCATGAAGAAGAACGAAGCGGCCGACCGCGAGGCAGCCGCAACCGGCCCCGCCAACTGGAGCAGCAGGTTCGGAAACATTAAGAACGCGTTCGAGAGTCGCGAGCGAGAGGATAACAGTGTGACGAACAGTCGGTCATCGAGTGCGTCATCTGCACGACGCTTCTGGCGCACAACAGACGAGACCACGGTGAACCCGGCCGCCGCACGGCCTAGGAAGTTCTTCAATGAAAATAATAGTGACATAGTTAAGCCCCCGTGGGTGAACGAACGTAGAGAGCAGATGCGCGTGCACATCCCGCGACAAGTGCAGCACCCGCTCCCGCCGCTAGTCGCGCCGGTCGCGCCGGCTACCGCGCCCGCGTCCCTGCCCGCGCACCGTCCCGCGCATTTCACAGCGCCCGCGCATCGCCCCGCGCCCATCGCACCGCCGCCTTCGTCGGCGCCCATCCTCCCGCCGGCGCCCGCGCCGCCAGCGCTCACCGCCCCGGTCGCGCCACCGTCGCACCCGCCGGTCCCGCAGTCTCCCACAAAGCCGATGGTTGTGAAACCATTCGTAGCGCGGCCTATACCCGTCAATCAGTTCTCTCACGCGCCTATGTCTGCGTTTAAGCCGCCAACCAAAGTGACGTCACCGACAGCGGCTCCCGCTTACATATGGAGTCCCCCGTCCGTCTTGAACGCGACTTCCCCTATGGTAGACCACACTCCCGCTTTTCCGGTCAACCCAGTGCCCGTTGCCCCAAGCCCGCCGCTGCCGAGTAAACCTTGGGCGACAGACGCAGACAAACCAAGGAGGGTGGTTGGCATGGCTGCCGCCAAGTTCGAGAGCAACAAGCCCGAGCCTGCACCCGCTCCCTACCGGGAGAGACCGTCCGCGTTCAACCCGCCCGCACCGACTCACGCGCTCCCGCAGTTACAAAACTATCCGATGAAGAGCATACCCAGTCAGAATGACCTGTCCGCTCCAGAACTCGTGAGGAAAATTGATGATACCAAACTCCAAGACGCATATGTACCCAAGGTTGATGCACAAAAACTCCAAATTGAGTTTTACGAGAAACAAATTCGAGAAAAGAACCGGCGTGAGGCAGTTATGAATGGCCACAGCGACCCTACGGAACGGAAACCCCCCGCACCGCCTGCCTATACCATCACTGACTACACGCCATCCGGCGGCATCTCCACTTTTGTCCCGCTGCAGCGAACGCCCGACATAGAGAAAGCCCGCGCGCACAAGGTGGACTACCTGCCAGACGTCGTCACCAACGACACGGAGCGCCTCCGGAGCGGGGCCTCGCCCCACCAGCCGCGCGCACCCACCAGCCCGTACTCACCGCGAGCCACCAACCCGATCGAGTCACCCCACACCTACCAGAACGGTGACGTGCCTTACACTAATGGCGTAGGGGAAGGCGTCACGACGGAGCACGGTAGCGTGGTGACTCGCGTGATGCGCGGCCCGGTGCGCGGCGCGGCTACCATCACGAGCGGCGTGCGCACGCGCAACGACGAGGGTCGGCGAGGTTCGGCGGCTGACAGCTTGCGCGGCGCACTCGACAAGTTTTCGTCGCCGAAAAACGACGTCATCGCGCAGATCGAAAGGAAAAAACGCGAGACGGCGAGGTCGCAGGTACGGGCCCCTGTAAATACCGGCCGCTCCCCCCTGCTCGCGCCCGCCCCCCCGCACGCCCCCCAGTCCCCTGGCGCACTCGCCGCGTCCCGTGAGTCTGTACTGTCCAGCGAGTCGGCAGGCAGCTTCGGTTCCAACCCGCTCAGCAGGTCAGGCTCGTGGCACCAGATGGTCGGCAGCCCCAAGTCAGCCTCGCCGCGCCGAGTGGTCGCACGCGCCAAGTCCATGCACCTGCTAGCTGTGCCCAAGCTATTCGAGGGTGGGATCGCCCGCGAGGAAGTAACGGAAAAGAAGCGGACGGTGGAAGCGTATTTCTCTGGGCAGCAGCAACAGCCGCAGCGGCCGGCGACGGGCGCGGGTGCGGCGCGGCCGCGGGCGCTGCGGCAGTCGTACGCGCCGCCGCAGGGCTACTCGCTGGGCCGCAGCCGCACCATGCCCACGGTGTCGGAGCTGCAGTTCCTGGACGAGAGCAACACCGAGGACGCATTCGAAGACCTGGTGTCGGCGCTCGCGTAGCGTAGCGTCGCAACATTCCACTAGTTAGGAGCGGGAGACGAGCGAGACGCGCGTGAGTCGTGTGTGTGTGGGTCTGTGCTTGTGCCCGCCCCGCATGCCCCCCGCCCCTCCCGCCGCGCTGTCACGTCGATGTACATATTGTGCTCGTAACCTCCGTATCATCTTCATCCGCGCCCTATGTAACCGTGTTATTTGACTAATAGCTTATAGGTTATCGTTGTACTGTCTTGCTGGTTGTTTTCCAAGTGTTTCGAGTTAGTGTTAGATCTGTGGCTCCGTACGTCAGGGGCGGTAACTAATGTACACGTTTTGCTTGCAGAGGAAGAGGAAGTAACTGTGACATCGAGCGTGAGGAGGAACTCGTCAGAAAAAACTGTTAGCAGTAGCACTACCACCACTAAAACATCTAAAGGTGAGTGGTCTTAGCCAAGCTCTGGTGTTATCTATACTAATATTATAAAGAGGTAACATTTGTTTGTAAGTTTGTATGTAGGGGGTAATCTCCGGAAGTAATGAACCGATTTCAAAAATTCTTTCACCATTAGAAAGCTACATTCACCTTGAGTAACATAGGCTATATTTTATCCCCGTACTCCCACGGGAACGGGAATTACGCGGGTGAAACCGCGGGATGTCCGCTAGTTTAAAATATAAATTACGTAGATAATGTGAATGATATTAAATTGTAATTCCCAGTGACAGAGAGTATGACCAGGCCGGCGCCCAAGCCCGTCTCGCCATTTGCCAAGTTCCGGCAGCTCGAGAAACAAAACTCAACCAACAGTCCCAAGTAAGTCTCACTCATCCTTCGTTCTACCAAAGACCACTCATCAACTTCAAACGATATCGTACATGAAAGAAACGACCATTACTTAAGCCTCCTTACCATTCAAGTACTATATTTTATGTATAAGATCCTTTCGCTTCATAAGTACTGTAACGCAATATATTTTATTTATTTTGGCAGCCATAACTGTGGATACGAATAAGGATTAGATACAAGTAAATATACAAGTTACTGATACGCATATAACATGTACTCTTATATTAGTCGCTTAATACGATTATCATTTTTTTCCGAGAAGCATAAGGCTAAGTACATACGAGGCCTCTGTCAATAATCGCACGTGTGTACTTACCCTGTCATGAGGACATCGAGTATCGTTCATGAACGAAGCCCGGCTGAGCTTGACATCTAGTTGACACGAGATCAGCACGTTCTTGTAAATAACCTGCGAGCCCCATTAATAGCACACGCGTTCCGTAGCACACGATGTGACACACGAACTAATAGTTTGACGCCGACGAGACTAGCGCTCGGCCGCGCTGACTAACATGCGTGCTGGTTGTAGCTCGCCCAAGACCCCGCAGAGCCCGGGCTCTCCGGCGCAGCCTTACTTCAAGTTCACGGACCCCGCGCTGCAAGCCAGCGCCGTCACTATTAAAGAACGATTGCTGCAGTGGTGTCGCGACAAGACCCGGGACTACGAGGTACTCTCCACACCTCCCGCCCTCCTCTCCGTCCGCAACTCCGCACGCAACACCCCCACTGCGTATACTATGACGTCGTCCATGGGTTACTGTTGTTAGCTGTACTGCACACCAAACCGTAATATTATTTTTTGTGTTTTTCATAGATGTTTATGGTTTGTTAGTATTTAGTAACTGTAAATAAACGTATTGGGGAGGTTCCAAATGCGGTTAGATTAGGCAAATGCATATTTTTGTCGACTCCACCTGGTGAAATCCCGAACCGAAGTCGATATTTAAAAATGTGCATCTGCCTTCAAGTCAGGGCGTTCGGATTTAACGGATTTAACCGCGTTATCGAGATGTAGCATGTTGATAGCGTACGCTGCGCACGCGCACCTAGTATTAACACACACGTCACTGACGTCACTGACTCACTCATACTCCACGCTTCTCTTATTGCTTCATTTTCGCTGCTACTTTCTGTATATATTTTATACGTTCTGTTATTTTCACAAGTTATTGTTTATTTATTCATGTGTGACTGTACGACCAAATCGTATTGCTTTGGTTTCGATCTATCAGTGTAATATTATGTCTTTTACACGTATACATGGACTATGTATATTTTTATTTAATTATTAAACATTGGGATGAAATTGTACCTATAAATCGGAAAATGTTATTCGTGTTCTTTTTAACTACTTAACCAAAAATGACTAATTCGTATAATACATTTTGAATCAAAAAGCATGGGTTTATAAAATAAAATACGACAATCGAAGTGTGAATTAGACATCCCAGGATTATGCATGATTTTGTGTTCTTAATTTTAGATAGAAATGTCAGAGTAATTGTGGGTATGAGTTGTAAATAAATTGGGTGAACCTATCCCAGTATGTTCGCTGTGCCTCCACTGTGTACATAATATTCTTAGATTAGCATTTCCCCAATCACACAAATGGATGTAGTTTGTCACAATATAACTATTGTGACCACAGGAACCACAACAATTGGGATGTTACAACCAATATGGACAGTATTTTATGTGCGTTAGAAACCTGGCCGTGCACTTCCATTTTCGACTAAGTTGTCTTAAAAGATGAAACAGAGTTACCAGTGTACGCAGTTGTAATAAATTTAAAAAAACTGACGTACTCCTCTATACCCGTCCTATTTTCTCCTTATTCTCCACGAACTATAATGGTCTGCACGTGTTTCCCCAGAATGTGAAGCTGGAGAACTTCTCCACGAGTTGGGCGGACGGGCTGGCGTTCTGCGCGCTGGTGCACCACTTCCTGCCGGACGCCTTCGACTACTCCCAGCTGTCGCCTGAGAAACGCCGACACAACTTCACCCTCGCCTTCAAAATTGCCGAGTAAGTATCCATCAATAGGATCTGCTCTAATGGGTGGACCTACATTGTAAGTGCTTTTGATTTTGATCAACGTATGTTGGGCTGTTCCAAAGATAACTGCAATCATCAATTCGGTGGTTATATAGCATCCGTGGAAATACTTGCGGTCCTATAAATTTATTCAAGCGTCCAAAGGCCCACTTGTGAGATCCACAAAGACTAATGAAAGTTCAAGCAGCAATATACGAGGAGTCGTTTTGTTTGTTTCCAGTGAGAAGGCGGGCATCTACCCCCTGCTGGACGTGGACGACATGGTGGCAATGCGCAAGCCGGACTGGAAGTGCGTGTTCACGTACGTGCAGTCCATCTACCGCCGGTTCAAGGACCAGGACTGACGCCACTCACGTCACACGTCGCCGCCCAACCAACGCGAACACACTACTGTCCTACAAACATGTCGAAGCCTCGAGGGGTAATTGATTAGACTTCCTTTACGTCTAAGTTGGCGATTATTTTTAGAAGGCTCCAATGGTTTAGTAGATTTTCCATTCATAAATTAGTTGGTCCATCCTTTTAGAAGGTTTTGTAGTGACAATAGTCGGTGTTCGCGTTGATGGGGGTCAGGCGGCCGCGCCGAGTAGTCGATCGCTGTAGTCACAAATAGTACGTTATGAAGTGTGTTATAAATCCAAAGAGCGTATGTTGTTGATTAGTTCGTTTGTTATAAATGTTTAAATGTCAGTGTCCGCCCAACTCGTATCTCCAAGCGCTGTCTCGATACAGTCCTCCTATTTATTATAATCTCAAGATGTGATTTTTTCTACGTTAGCTTGTAAGTTTTAACTAACATTTATATATCGAGCGACTACTATAGCTGTTAGGTCATAGTGTATGTACCATGTAGTGTACGCACTGCTGAGGATCGCTTGCACTTATATACCCACATAAGAGAGTAGAATCCTTTAATATCAGTGTACATACAGTTTCACGATTACATTTAACATATTATATGAATTTGACATTATTAATAAAAGCGGCTTGATGTATTCGCTACTGATTTTATGAAATTTGATATTACTATATGATTATTATGTTACTTTATATTGATAATGAAATAAATATTGATTAACAAAACGTTGGGGTATTATTTATAATTATATTTTATTTGTAAATTGGCGTCATGTGACCGGATCCACAATATGGCCACCATGTATTCCACATCAGATCATAGCAAGTAGGCAGAGTTATGCATAGTAGCATTATCAAGATATTCACATAGTATTATTAGGAAATAAAGTACCTTTACAACAAAACAACAAAAATTTGATTGTGGCTTCTTAAGTATTTATTGCAAAGTAATTTAAAGAATGAAACTTAAAGAAGTAATAGTAGTTAAAAGAAGGCATGACGTCTGTCACGACCCTGAGAATTCGACACTGATTTCCTAAACTTTTATGTGGGGTATTTTAGATCACAGGAATTTAATTTTTAAGTACGATTTACCGATTCTGTGACAGCACCCGAGCTGTTTCTAATACGCCGTACTATTAATAAAGTCATTAATATTAAGAAACAAGAGGCGGTTGTGAGCGTAAAGCATATGAAAGAGATCGATACCATAGCTGACATCAGAAGAACTATTCTTCAACTTCACGATGGCGCAACACCGTACGTAGGTATTTCCAGACAATAATTTTATTTCGCCGAAATTATTCTTAAGTATTTTGCTATTTGATTTTTCAGGCGGAATTAAACTTGCAAGTTGAATGTATGTATCTGTGGACAAAATAATGTAGGTACCTAATTATCTACTGTGGTATCAGAAATCTATTGATAAAGATAAAGAATATTGACGAAGACGATAGTCACTCCCTCATACGTAAAACCTAAATTAGATAAATGACACGCACTTTCGGATCTTGCTGGTGATTAGATCGTCACAGGAGCTCATGAATATGTATACTTATTCCGCATTCGAACTAATGACAAGGTACTATCGTGGTCTTTTCCGCCTGACCAGTTTAATTTTTTTTCGCTTAAATCATGCGAAGGCGCTGAGCCACGCCCCCTTAAAGTTTAGGCCTATTAGGAAAGCGTCACCTTTGGTGCGCCAAATAACAATAACTCTCGTTTGGCGTGCGTCGTAAGTGCGCTCGGCCGATTCGGTATCTTTTCATTAATTATTTCTAAACAAAGTCAATGGGGCAGGGCCTAGAGAGCGTTTCTATGTTGCGAGTGCAAGCAAAAATTAGCTTAGTGGTGGTCAGGCGGGAGTGTCCTCGATAGTACCTAAGTATTACTTATAAGTACATAACCTACCTACCTATGTGCTTTTTCACTTTCTGTAAAGCTTGCATCGAAATGACAATCAGCAAGTAGAAGCTCTATGACGTCGGCCATAGCAGCAGACAAACCTTTTGCGAGATTACGTCATCATCCTCCAACTGCCGTAGGTACTATCGAGGGCACTCCCACCTGATCACCACTAAGCTAATTTTTGCTTGCATTCGCAACATAAAAACGCTCTCTAGCCCCGCCCCGTTGTCTTTGTATAGAAATAATGAATGAAAAGATACCGAATCGGCCGAGCGCACTGACGACGCACGCCAAACGAGAGTTATTGCTATTTTGCGCGCCAAAGTTGACACTTTCCTAAGGAAGAAAATTTTACCTGGTCAGGCGGAAAAGACCACGACTGTACAGCTACCTTACCTACCCATTCTACCATCATCTCCAAATCAAAACTAAATTCTGTTAAGGCGACTAAAGGGTGCTAAATTAGCAACTCTATTTGTGGTAGTTCTAACTTCGTTTGAAATTCTGTTAGAATAAAGTTCTATTCAGCTTGCACTATAACGTAAAGTGGTTGTTACGTCGGTCACTGGGGGCCGAATAGTGCGAAATGAGTGGTTTTTTGCGACTTACAAAAAATCTATTGATTGGACTAAAAAAGTAAAACACTATGATGCTAATATTATGTTGCTTGTAGAATTATTTGCCAAAAAAAATCAGAATGATCGCATGCATTTTAGTATGGTTTTTACTCGTTAAAAGAATTTTTTATAGATACCTAAGTTCGTGATTTTTTTTTATCGAATAAAATTTGTTGTACTTAATATGTTTTCAAAACACTATCGTACTAGCATATATAATATATCCTGAAGAATATCATATATTTTTCTAGTTTTGTTTGTTGCAGTGAATCATATGCTTTTTAGCAGTTTTTTTTAGCTCCTTTAGTCGCCTTAACATAACATAACTTAGGCAGTTGTAGGTACCTATACCGTATAGTGCACCTACGTTTCGATATCTTGGAGTAGAGACACATGTCATATCGCTACAAAACCAAATTCTGTGGCTACTTACAAGTACTGCTAAGTTACTGATGAAAAATCGACTAATACATTGCCCGAGCTGGGAAATGAACCCAGGAGCTCATGATCAGCAGGAGCGCTTGCGACCACTGACCGACGAGCCTATCTACTAAATACAAAACGAAATAACCTCACGATTCAGGCAGATTGAAGGGGAGTGAGACCATGAAAGGGTCCGCAACATTGGTGCTCCTGTCGGCCGTGGCGTTGCCGTCCTCGTCGCCGACCACCGTGACGTCGGACGTGTGCGGCGTCAGCGTGGCGTCCTCGTCGCCCAGTGTCACGTGCACGTGCAGCGTGCTGTCCCGCCACGCCTGCCACGACAGCTGGTGCTCCTGGATCTTCAGCAGCATCCACGTCGTCAGCAGACCGTTCAGCGCGCCTGGTGTGATTGAAAGACCCAGCAGTAATATGGTGTATCTGAGACAATGAGCTAGACGCGGACACCGGACATCCACTCACCGATAACTCCGATGAGCAGCGAGGAGAACAGGTTGGCGACGAGCGCGGCGCCGCCGCCCCGGCGCGCGCCGGCCTGCAGCACGGCGTCGCACGCGTGCAGCGCGCGCGCCGTGCCCAGCACGCTGGCCGTGCCCAGCGCTAGCGCGCGCCACACGTCGCCCGCCAGCGCGCGCCCGCGCCCCGACAGCGCCCACTCCAGCATCGAGCGCATCCAGGACCATCTGGACGAAAGCACTCGTAATAGACTCCCGGAAAGCTTCTGTTATCGGACTTTGTTTTATTTACTTATACGAAAATCCAGATGTAGGTAAGTATTATAATTTTAACAAAAAACTGAGTGAGAGCAGTGTACAGTGGTGGTCCTTAACTTACAAGTAGTCTATAGTCGTGCATCCTGAAACAGGCAGACCTGCTACTTTGTATATAAGTTTATTTAGTTTGCACCGCTATTTTAAATGATGGAGTAAAACATTTGAAAGAAAATTGCATGTCCTGCCTACAGGCGCGGATACAGGGCGTCGCCAAGAGGAGGCAGCTGCCCCCAGAGGCTCAGGATTTTTAAAAGATAAATCTTTTAAAAATCTGCCTAATGCCATAGAATGGTATTATACGAAATAATTTATAGCGTAAAATGGAATCACTCAATTGAAAATACCTATTGCTTAACCCTGCGAAAAAAACATTTGTCAAAAAGGCTCATTTTTTCTACCTCTGGATAGGCACTCCTATTGGATTTTTGCATGATCGACCGATATAGACTGAGTCTGAAATAAATTAGGAGCGTATATAATTAGGCAATGATGTAAAAATTGGGGAGCAGCGGTGGCCCAGTGGTGGGGGCCCCGACTTACGAACAGTAAGTCGTTAGTTCGAACCCAGACAGGCACATTACTTTGTAAGTATAAATTATTTCATCACCACTGCTCTCAAAACTGTGAAGGAAAACCAAAAATTCGAAGACATGTGACATCTACCAATCCGCACTGGGCCCGCGTGGTGGATCATTAGCCCATTCCCTCTCATCACGACAGGAGACCGTGTCCCAGCATCGGGAACATTGTAGGTTGATGATGATGATGTAAAAAATTGTAAGCTCGCTTCGCTCGCTCTTGCAGCCTAGATTTTCTCGAATCTTAACTTTGCCTATAAGAGGCCCAGGTAACTCCAGTAGGTCGAAACAGTTCTAACCTGTTTAAGGTAGGTAAAGTGTTAAAATTTTCAAGCTCGCTTCGCTTGCTCTACAGGCTACTTTCTCTTAAATTTATCTAAAACTCCAAAAAGTAACTCCTTATTATGAAGGATGGTTTCGCATTCTAACCTGTCCAAGGCAAGGCGTCATAAAAATTTCGCGCTCGCTACGCTCGCTCTTGCAGCCACTGCCTCTTAAATGTTGCCTTTGTCTGAGAGTCGATCTAGTAACTCCTGTATGAAGGGTCTAAAGCTAAACAATTTAACCTGCACAAGGTAGTGTTAAAATTTTCGAGCTCGATTCGCTCGTTCTTGGAGCCTTAGTTCATTTTGTTGTTAAAATTGTCGCCCAAAATCGATTAAGTAACATCAATATTTTTTTATGATTTTTTCGAAAGGTAAATCAAACAAAAATTGCCCCCCCCCTAAAGCAAATCCTGTATCCGCGCCTGCCTGCCTAAAACCGACAATTTCAAGTCATGTGACATCTCCAAACTGGCACTGAGCCCACATGGTACCTTCTCGCAGGAAGGCCTGTGTCCCAGCTGTGGGGACATTATACGCTGATAATGCTACGCTTAGACTACAAAATTATAAAAACTCACTTGTGACTCCTGGTTACCACATAATGGTGCCTGCACAGCTCGCAGTAGGAGGTAGCGGCTTGCAGCAACCAGCGCTCGAGGCAGGTGCGGTGCACGGCGGCAATGGTCCCCCGGCACGAGCATGGCCGCACCAGCCGCTCCGCCGACTCGCCGCCGAAGCAGATGCGGCAGATGTTGTCCGAGCGGAGGCTGCCCGTGAAGCTGGACACTTCTTTCGCAGCTTGCGGGCCCTAATGACGATGCAAGGCCATATTTTAACGAGAAAAATTAAATTTAACGGGAAATGTCTTTGCCAATGCTGCAATTTCAATCAAACAATCTCAATCCGCCATCGCAGGATCCTACACTAGGCTAAATGCTTGTCGACATACGGTCTCCAGCAGGATTCATTTGCTGTATCTGCCATCGGTTTCGATAAACAGCCCACTGCCTCTCCAGCTTGCTTACTCTGCAAGCTGACGATCTTAAAACATTCAAAAAGGCGGTTCGACTTTCGTCTGAGATTAGAGAAGCCTGTTGTCCAGTACTTAACTGCTAAAGGGTGATGAAAACTACCTATGATCGCAATTACGGTACCTGTTTATTGAGCAGCAGCGCGCAGACGGAACTGAGGATCGACATGGAGCGTCCGGCCGGCTGGATCAGCGACGACGCGGGCGAGGAGAACGTCAGCGAGTCTGCTATACGCGCGCGTGTCTGGCGCTGCTCATCAGTTTCATTTGGATTCCCTGGTCAAAGATTAATGGTCCCTTTACATCGTAATCAAGATAATAATATACGTATATAGGAACTATGGCTATGTTCAATAGTACTTGTTATTTACTAAATGATAACAGCCGCACAGGTAATCTTCAAGGTGAAGCAGCGCTTGCTCGTTAGTCAGTGGATGGGTGAACAACCATTACATCCCGAGTTTCCTCTGTGTCTTGGAAAGCGCTTTAAGCCGTTGGCAGTCGTTACTGGTAGTCAGTCGGTGGGCATTATATTTGATGCAATGAGCGAGCGTAGCGAGCTCGGACTTTGGGCACCCAGACTCGGACGTGCTAGGTTTGAAGTGAACTAAGGCCCCGTAAACGTTCGCGTTTTTCTTCGTCGCCACACTATTGGCAGAGTGGTCGTGGCCGTCATCTCGGTGGTAGTGGCAAGCTTCACAATTCTTCGCCATTCCTCCCGAACTATAAATAGTTTGGTGGGAGTGTACCATTGAGTGCAGTTTTGATTTAGTCGGTCCAACGCATTGTTGACCTGCCGCGCGCACTTGTACCTTACTCTGCACTACAAATCGCTCCACAGATGTGTCTTCTTGACGTGTGATACAAGAAAGTGAGAATATGACATTGGACGATGGAAGAAAGACGCTGTTTGATACGAAGTTCTTGGAGGACAGAGTCGTTGGTTCGGAACTGTGTCCATCAGGTTACGCCAAGCATTCTTCTCCAGCACCACATTTCTAGGGCGTCTATCTTTTTTTTTTCTCGCTTTCTCTTAAAGTCCATATTGTCTCAACACGGTAAAGAAATATGGGGAACAAAAATCCATGTACAACTTATAAATATGTGTAAATGTAACAACGTACCTGGTGAAGTGATGCCAGAGTATCGACAGCTTATATCTGTTTGTTGGGCAGTGGAGCGCAACTCTCTGTCGCGGAGGGAGCCCGGAGCACTCGCCTGTGCAACCAATCATTGCCAACGCTTAAGTTCATGCAGATTAGATAGAAATAGTTCCAAGATTTTATTTTGAGCAGCCGCTCGGGTCGACCATCAGTGACAAACAAAGCTTGCCCAAGTTGATCCACTCATGCATTACATACCCAGGTGCCTCGGAAAGAACATTTAGCTGTTGGGCCTGGCTGTTATTCGTAGGTCTTTGACGGTCGTTACAGATAAGTAGGTACTCAGACACACTGCTGCAAGGATATTTTGGTATTTGAATGATATTGCAGGGTTAGTTTTAAGAAATTTTATTATAAAAACAAGATGGTACTTATTGTTACTTCCGAACACCTCCATAGCCACCACCACCGTAGCAACATAATGACGGCCCCTGACGTGTGGAGGAAAATAACCACAAACCTCAAGTTTTAGTAATTAATTAAAATTTAACATGATCCAAATTTTTGATCTAGCTAATGCTCGCTCTTCAATAAAAACTGTCCAGAACGAACAATTGCCCACAGAGTGGGACAGTTTTTGTTCAAAAGGCCCCCAAACATTTTGGATACAGGGCCCTATAGGACTAGCTACGCTACTGCCATAAGCCTTCAGATCCATGTACTACTAACTAAGTATACTGGGTATTTGAACAGCTCTTACCGGTAAATGTAAAGAGGTATAGCTATCGGTGGACATGCTTATGGTCACTTTGCTGTCGGAGCGCTCGTAGCCCCAGAACATCAATAAGGTCTCTCCCTCGCCAACATTACATTCCTGAATCAACACCATATTTGTCATAAAATATTAGCTTCATTATTGTTTATGAAGCAAGGACCTATTTATTTACAATCATGCCATTGCAATCATGCGATTTTTATATGAAGGTGGTTTGTCAAAACCACGATCAGATGAATACTGGAGAAAGTAATTAGTGAACCGAATTTGTTTGTACCTAGTAGGTATTTCTGAGCATAAGGAGGCTTTTGAAGTCTAGGAATAGGTAGTCTTTTTTAGCTAATGGTGCTTTAAACTTGAGTAAATGTTCAAGTTCTAAATATGACTGAGCTGGTTCTCTATTTTTTTATCTTAAAACAGACTTCTTCTTCTATAACTTGTAGTTCGTTAGTGCCTAACCTGGTGTCAGTTTTTATGTCGCCCATGCGCCTCTGCTGACTTGGCTTTACATGACGTCGAGAAATATAAAGGGTGTAAAACACCTCTTAACGAAAACGAAAGGCACTTATTTTCCTCGTCATTGCGATCATTTTTTTTTTCTACACCATACCTGGGAACCTTCTAGTTACGGAGATATTGGGGGTCAGTGCGTTACATTGAGTTCTACCACAAAACATGATTTTTCACCCCAAAATAAAGTCGTTTCCCAGAAATAATTTTTGCGTAAGTTAGGTACCTACTTAGTTTGATGTACAGAATGCTTGGTTGACGGCTCCGTGATGAGGTCTTTTACACACACAGTCTTACCAAGGGGTATCGTATTACCCAGTACTAAGCTGTACTAAGCTGGGTTGTGGAGGTCAAATAGGCAGTCGCTCCATGTAAGTAAAATACTGGTATTCAGCTGCATCCGGTTAAACTGGAAGTCGACCCCAACATAGTTGGGAAAAGCTAGGCAGATGATGATGACGACGTGATGTTTTTCCTTCACCGAACCAAGTGCTAAGTATGTAAACAATACGCACATTTATCCGAAAAATCAGAGGTGCGATTCGAGTCATTTTTTTTTTTTCGGGTGGGAAATCATCAAATGACTCCTCCCGTTCTGGGCGGAGCAGGAGGGAGTGTCAGACTTTTACCACGTGGTGGCCCCCGACGCCCGGGGCGTCTCCCGCGGCGGCCGAGACGTTGAGAGGTTCTCTCCGTCTCACGTTGCGCCACCTCCTTCTCTAGCATTACTGCTTCACAGAAGGAGGTGACGGCGTCCCATTCCGTCTCGCTCCGGACCATGGCTTGCACCAGGGCCGGACGCGAGAGGTCGCCGCCGCCGATCGCCGCTTCGAGGACAGAGGTGCGAGTCTTGCGTTCGAACTTGAGACCTATAACTTGGCAGTCCAACGGTCACACCACTGGGCTTTACGGGATTCTAATAGAACCAAATCAAATCGAAATATTGGCCATTTTAGCTGAACATTTGCCGGTGGTTTTGCCACGAAATAATTACTAGGTAATAAGTTATTACCCGTAGAAGATTCGAGTAACTACAAGTCCTGTGATATTTGAAATTGATTCTTTTTAAAGCTTGTTGGATCTTCGGCGTGTATACGATTGGAGCAATCACAACCTGCCTCAGGTTTTGAATAACATCACTTGGGAACAGTTCTGTATCATTGCAATCTACTAAACAATTCAGTGATACGAATTTACGCATCTTTCGTCTTCATCGCGACATTTAGACATTCTTCTAATTTTGTAAAAAAATTGAAATTGCACAAATTACTTATTTTCATCCATTTTTACAGTGATGTCATATTATTGACAGAACTCATAGATTTTGTCAATTACCTAGATTGATTTTATAATTTTCATGACCTCAAAAAGTTTGCCATGCTGAATAGTACCCACCCACCGTCATTTTTTTTCTGAACGACCAATGACCAGTGTTGCCAACTCAACTACTTCAAAATATGCTAGATAGGTGTAAAAAATATGCTAACATCTAAAAAATAAAAAAATAAATGTCAACATATATGTCAGTATTTATTAAGAAATTAAATCAGGGGAATAGAATATGAATGTCTTGATACCCATCAACATTAGCTGTTAAGGAAAGCTGAGAGCTATAGTCGTTACTCTCTTTCATTCCGATACAAAGTAGTACATTGTCTGGAACAGTGTAAGAATACTATTATTCTTACACTTTCCTGCTCTTTTTAGGCCGAATCTGACGTACAAAGTGGCATTCAGGGTTCTCACGACTAAACCGCCGCGGAGATTTCAATTTTTATTTCAAGAAACATTGTGATTTCCATTATTTTCTTGTTTTATAAAATATGTTAAATGCTAAAAGCTAAAAAAATATGCTAAGCAAGAACAAAATATGCCAAATTTAGCATATAATATGCTAAATTGGCAACACTGCCAATGACGTCAAGCGTATTCCAATTTATGATTTCCTAGCATTAGTTAGAGTGAGAAGGGTTATGTCCTTTCTCTGTAAGAAAGACAGAGATACACTATAAGAATGTTTGACATATCGTTATTTAAAATGGAACACTACACCGAGCTACAACTGCTGCGAATGTAGTTGTCAAATTGACGTAAATGTAACCACTAGAACGAACCAAGATCCCCGTGTTTGTCTTTCCTCCCCACGTGAAGCTTTATTGTTGTGAAATACTTTGTAATTACAAGTAAAGTTTGATAAGTCAAAATCATGGCAGTCCGCGTTCAATTTGAAAATAACAATGAGGTTGGAGTGTTTAGTAAATTGACAAATTCCTATTGCCTCGTCGCAATCGGTGGATCGGAGAACTTCTACAGCGTGTTCGAAGCAGAGTTGTCAGAGACCATCCCTGTGGTGCACATGAGCATCGCGGGGTGCCGTATCATCGGGCGCATGACGGTGGGCAACAAAAACGGACTTCTGGTTCCTTCTTCGACAACAGATACAGAGTTGCAACACATTAGAAACAGTCTACCGGACACCATCAAAGTGCAGCGCGTGGAGGAACGCCTGAGCGCGCTCGGGAACGTGATCGCCTGCAACGACTATGTGGCGCTCGTGCACCCCGACCTGGACCGTGACACAGAGGAGATCCTCGCAGACACACTGGACGTGGAGGTGTTCAGACAGACGGTCGCAGGGAACGTTCTCGTGGGCTCTTACGCGGCGCTCAGTAATCGCGGAGGGCTCGTGCATCCTAAAACCACAATCCAGGACCAGGATGAGTTATCATCTCTTCTACAAGTACCACTGGTAGCGGGCACAGTGAACAGAGGCAGTGATGTGATTGCTGCAGGAATGGTGGTCAACGACTGGTGCGCATTTTGTGGCCTGGACACTACATCAACAGAAATCTCAGTTATTGAAAGTGTGTTCAAGCTGAATGATGCCAATCCCACAGCGATCACATCAACAATGCGAGCATCACTCATCGACAGCATGTCCTAACATCTAGCTATGTGTAGAGCTGACTGTTTGTGATATTATTTGTGTAACATACACACACAGTGCACAGAAAAATTTAAGAAAACTTACCTACTCTGTTGATCAGAATTCATACAAACCAATGAGTCTTGATATTGTCTATGTTTTATTTTTAAACATAAGAAAATAAATTGTGAATATTATGAATATCTTTTGATTTAAAATTTCTAATTGAAAAACTTGCTAATAAACAAAACCCCTCTAAAATGAATATTTTCTGTCTATTACGTGTATTTAAATTATCAACAACACCATTTTTTGTAACAAGAACTAAAAAGTACTTTCCCTAATGACTAAAAGCAAGTTGTTAAGATAAAGGGTGATTCAATAAGAGAAACATGGTGCCACTTATAATACATTTTATTTATAAACATTTGTTAGATACAATCCATCCTATCTACAGTTGCCACAAGTGTTTCTCTGGAAGTTCAATCATCACCAACACAACAATATCTAAATTAACAAACTATTATGCCAAGCAATTTCCTAAAGTTAAACATAAGTTTACATAATTTCCTACAATTCTGAACAGTCAAATGTAGTGTACCGAGTAGCTCGAAGGGATGTCGATTTCCTTTTTTATTATGATTTATTACTTCCATACAAATTGATGCAGTACCTATTTCATTAGTTCACCTGTAAAAGAGAATCAATATCCAATAAAAGAAGTACCTGTTAATTGGTTCAGTATATTTTCTTAGTATTGCATCCCCTGGCTACCGTATACACTACATACCAAAAGTCAGAAAGCGCAAACACTTAATTTAAAGAAAGACAGCCATGCGTTATTAACTAAAGCTTTCAAATTGAAACGTTGCGCAATATAAAATTGTGCTATATTATTGCAAGTTACTAATTCCTGATTTAATTCAAATAGCAGCAGTATTTTGTTACATAATATTTTGCATGAACATTTCCGGTGAACTACTGCAGAAACAACGATCAACATGGAACTTATTTAGGTCATAAAACATAGTTTCTTGTAAGTACTTGCACAAGTTGTTACAGTTGGATGTGTAACAATTTTTTAAATTCGATAATATTAGGATCTCCAAACCACTTGCTGGTTGCTGAGAATTGTGACATAATTTATGGTTTTATATGATTGCACAACATTCTCGCAATCTAGACATCCTGAGTAGGGTCAAAACAGTTCATTAAAATATGGCGGGAATTAAAAATAATTTCTACCAAAATTAAATTGTATCTCTATAGCCAATCTTCATTCTACATTTTTATCTTTTTTATACAACAAACGTAATTATGCAATTTTTAACTTTAATGTTTCCTATGTTTTTAAAATATTTCTTTAGCAACGTATTTTAAAAGTAATATAACCTAAATCGTCTAAAACTAAAATAAACAGAAGTACAAAATAAAGAATATATTATTTCTGTAAAACGGAAGGTGCTATTACATATTTTTACCCAATTTAAACTCACGCAGCAGCTAGTCTTGAATGTAATCTAACATATTTCTGGATTTACAAGCATCTTCACATAGTCACGTGGAATGAAGCATCTCAACAAAACAAAACAAATTAAAAGCATGAAATATGGCAACAAAAAAGATTCACACAAATAATCAACTCTATATTCCGTACCACTAAATCGCACCGAGTCTTGAACGTCAGAACGTAATAAATAACATTTAATGCTATGTTTATGCGATAACGATATAAAATGGCAACACTGCTCAGTCATTGTCACAAATGGCCACAATTTAGGCACCAATACTCCCCTCCCTCCCCTAGCCTCCAAAAAACGTCAATTTTTACAAAACGAGCTTTATAATTCGAAAATTAGATTTTAAAGACATCCATTACAATAATATTATAGTATTTTATGTACAGGAAGGACACAAGTGGACAAGTCAATTGTATAAAATAAATGCATAAGTAAGTACTTCCTAAGTGTGGAGCGGTAGGTCACACTTGTAGATAACTTTATCACTGGTAATCGTCGCACTCTCTGCGACAAGACCACGTCGGGTTCGCTGAACAAAATGAATGCGGCGCGGGACGATCGCCTTCGTTACACCTGCGGTTTGTTCTGCCCACTGCCCACACACGTCACGAATACAATGGTCAATGATAACGTTCGTACTGTGACCTGCCGCCTAAAGATAAAATGCACAGTAATTCATGCATGACATACATCTAACGTACATCAAATACAGGATTGGACGACAAATACAGTCCTTAAAATGTAATTACAATAAATTCACAAAGTTTATAGTCATTAGATATAATAATTAACTTTGGATCGCCCTCCAATACATTTTAATTTGGTTGCACGCAGGCTAATCTTTTATATAGACTCGTACAAATTCGGCGATTACAAAGGTCGTCTTCCTCTACATCGAAATATGGTTGAAAATGCCTATTAATGTTCTACAACATTTATCAATTTTAATTTCAACCTTATTACAATTGAAATAGAGTTGACAACAATTTGGGAACCGAATTTTCGCGAGCCAGTTGACCGACACAAATAAATATTGTACTAAAATTCAAGTACACAGAGAGAAGCGAAAGCTAAAATGTCACTCAAAATCATGGCACACAATTTTCGAGACTATACCAAACTAGACGACCAAGACTACGAAGCTTCGATCTATGAAAATGAACCTAATTCGTATGACGTTGATGTCCATATTTTCATGAAACACGTTATCACAGTCGCCTATACGAATATGCACATTTACTTCATGAATAAGATTAACTTTCCAGACCATCACAAATTCATGGTGACAAATTAATATTGACAGCGCCTTTATATCGTGTGCAGCAAAGGCGGTTTTCGCAGGTTATCAAGACAGGCAATTGTCTAAAATCTTGGTCGGCTAGTCCGACAAATACAACACAAGTTATTGGTGTATTTGCTACAGAACATTTCTACTGTGTTGTATGATAATCTGGTGTATACATAAGAACGTGGCGGTACCAGACTGACATAATTTTGCCTTAGCTAGAACTTTCGTGGCAAGTTGTAAGTTGCAATGCTCGCTAGGTCAGAAGAAATGCATAAACGTCGAACACACGACCGGCTTATTTAATTAGTAGAAAACTTAGGATTATCTACAGTCATATATTTTCATTTAATCAGTAATATAAAACAGATTTTATATAATTATTATGTAAGCTCCTACATTACACACAGATAAAATATAAGTTGTGTTCCAATGAAGAAAGTGCCTTCTAAAGATCAAACTCTATTTTGTGTAGATTTGTACAAAAAGGTAATAGATAGACCGCTGAAGACATCGGGCGAGTGGAAAAATAGACTTTTCCTAAAGATTATGGACCTAGGCTAGGAGCGTAGCGTGCCGGGATCTACACACGGAGGACCAAGTATCAGTGACTCTACACACAGAGAGTAGTATGTCGAGTGGCAAGTGTGCGCCAGGCAGGCCATGACTACTGACACTGACTCTACAAAAATGGACCTCCCATGACAATTAGAGTGGCTCTAATAGGAAACACGGAACCCTACAAAAAGGAACCAGAAGGAAGTGTGGAACGTGTCAGGTATATGAGGGTAGCTTGTATTATTTGTCAGAATCAAACCCCGCTGCAGTTATAAGAACTAATCCACCCCTTTTTTTCGGTCTGTCGCGCATTAGCCATTACTTACGAAAGCTACATGAATCTTATGATAATTTGTCATGACAGTATCATCTATGGCTACAACAGGAACTAACCCAGCACACTATGCTTTAGTCCAAAGCTAACACGAGACCTTTACGATATGTACTTCATTATGCAAGAGAATATATCAAATTCAACAATTTTGAGAAACTTTTAATATTGCACACTGGCATAACTTGTACCGTTTTGAAATACATGATAAGCATGGCGATTAGAGAAAAATATTCAAAATTGAAGCTTTTGTCAACAGATGTTCATAAGAATTCTTTTTAAGAAGGAGTTATGCTTGCCAGTGTACATTTAACGTTTAAATGTCAAAAAACAGCCTTAAAGTAATACTGATATTATAAAAAATGAGCGTTTTGAGTTAGTAGTAATTAATAATGTGTGAGTGAATTGTGTACAATTGCTAAGGGCACAGCCAAAATATATAATTTTAAACTTTTTTATTTAATAGTTCAAATTCGATTTTTTTGGGGATTTCAATGGTAATGATGATATTAAAAGTGGTTTGTGTCACTTTTGAGAAAATATAGTTTCAAATAAGACTGGCGTGAGGTGTGACATATCCTGGGAGGCCTTCTTCATGCTGTTCGAGGGCTGCGTCGCGTTGCTGAACAACTTACTTCTGCTTACAAACAAGTATGTAAGTAAACATGTATACTTTTGAATGACCTTTGTTAAAATTAAAACTACAGCGGACACGAGGGTGATTCAATCAACCCCCACCCCTGTTTACTGTTTATATTTGTCCCTCCCTACCCTATCATAAGTTTAAACTAGATCTACACCCGCGTAGTTTGCAAATTTTAACAAAACAGTTTGGTATGCTACGGACATAATCATAAAAATATTGAAGCATGGTGAGCCTTTGACCTCGAGCTGTCCCTAAAGAGTATGAGGCCAGCTTACACTGGTTCTATTATCACTCGTATGTGGTATAGTGTACCACTAATTCATTTGAAAGCGAAACTATACTTTCTCGGAAGTGAAAAACCTAAATCCGCGCGGCGTCACGTAACCGTCCGGTTCTGTCCGCATGATGATAACCCTGGTGTCCTTGCGTGTCTAGAAGTGGTGCGAGTTGGTGGACGCGGCCATGGCGGGCTCGCTCCGCACGCGCTCGTAGAACAGCATGTAGGCGGAACAGCGCAGCACCTCCTGCAGCGACACCTCGTGCACCAGCGTGTCCGACGTGTACCACCATCTGGGGAGCCCGGTATGTCATATTATCTTATGTTGATCAAATAAACACACTATTTAATACTTGTTTTCTCAAAGTCTCAAACATGCATGCAAATATTGTCATTATTTTCTAAAAAAGAACACGCGAAGTATCGAATACGGATACGGAAATCAAATCCATAGCAGGAGCGTTTTTTTTAATTTGGAACATTACAACGCTCCAGCAATGTTGTATAAAACGGCGTGCTGGGGTTATTAAATACTCTTTTCATTACTCATACTCGGAAAGTAGGTCTAAAGTTGCCTGAGGAGCGGGTTGAAAGTAATACTTTTCAGCCCTAGGGAGAATCGTTTTCAACTGACAGCTGTCAAATTATTAAAAAAAAATAGTCAATTTTTCTATTGAACCATGTTCCAACTTTCTATACAGCCACGATGTAAAATTCAAATAACATACAATTAAGTATTAATTAGAGAATATATATTTTATAACTTTATTATAATTAACTAGCGGACGTCACGCGGTTTCACCCGCGTAGTTCCCGTTCCCGTGGGAGTACGGTGATAAAATATAGCCTATACGGATTCGGAAGAATCCCTCTAAGTAATGGTAAAAGAAATTTTGAAATCGGTCCAGTAGTTTTTGAGCCTATTCAATACAAACATACAAAAATACAAAGGTTTCCTCTTTATAATATTAGTATAGATTTTCAACTATTTCTTTAAAATAACATAGATTTGGGCAAAATATTTACCATTTTTTCGATGATGAAAATGAAAAATAAGTAATGGCTGAATAGCTGGCCGGTCACAGAAAAAAAAAGCAAAATAGGCGGGAAAGCGGTCTTCCGTGGTCCGATCTTCATTTGTTGATTGATAGTTTTTATTTTTATTTTCCTTGTATTCGTAATGAAAAGCACAGTGTTTACCTCGGGTTAAAGACTTATTTAGTCCCTCGAACTATTAGCGCCCTCGCTACGCTCGGGCACCAAACCCCGTCTCGGGACTAAATAAGTTACTTTCACCCCTAGGGTAACAATGTACTATTTCACTTCTCATGCTCTGAAAGTGCTTGTTTGTGCAGGAGGCATAGGCTGCACAAAATCGAATTTTGTGCACAAGGGGACAAGGGCATTAACGTATCTACTCATAAATGTAACTATATTAAGGCAAAGAAAATGAGCCATACAGCCAAACGCAATAAGAAGTTCATAGATACAATTTGTTATTTTACAATATTTACTTTAATTTATTTGCCTTGTGTGTTTTTTAAGACCTAAAAATTTAAATTCAAGTACCTACAGTAGGTTATTTAATTAATATAAGAAAATTATTTTTACAAAATTAATTTAATAGTAGGCTGTATAGGTCTGCAGCCCAAGCCTAATATCAATGTCATAAGATTTCAAAAAAATAAAGCGGTGGGAAATGCGTTTATTAATTTCTTCAATTTATACTACTGTTTTATTTCCTCGCAGTCAAAGTGAAAAGCAGAGTTTATAACTCGTCCACAAAACCATTTTATCCTCGACATTACTATCAGCCCTCGCCTTCAGCTCGGGCTGCTAAAAGTCTCGGATAAAAATGGTTCGTTTTGTGCACTTGTTGTAAAATCTACTATTTCACTTCTCATGCTCTGAAAGTGCTTGTTTGTGCAGGATATAGGCTGCACAAAATCGAATTTTGTGCACAAGGGCATTAACATATCTACTCATAAATGTATCTATATTAAGGCAAAGAAAATAAGCCATACAGCCAAGCGCTTGTTGTTTGTGTGCATCAATGATTTTGAAAAGTAATTGTATTAATTTCCTCGCATTGTTTGAGAAAAGTACTATACAAGCCTTGGCCACAACTTGACATTGATGGACTAACGTATGTGTGCCTCGGCCCACATCCACCAATGCCTCTGCTGGAGGTCGCTGCAGTAATGTACTATTGATTGGATCTCTTTTATCATCCTTGGCATACCAAAGTAAGTCTCTTTGCTTAGTACAAATTGCGTTCACGTGGCTGTGCCAGCAAAGGTAGCCATAAATGCGTTTGCCTTTCGGCACAGATGATAAATAGAAAATTGACGGCAAAGTTGAAAATTCGTCTTGATTTGTTACTTATATACTTAATAAAATAAATCAAAACATCACATCATTAATTCGTAAACAGAATCTCCCCCGCTACCTCAAAATATATTCAGCCATCTACCACTTCATCCAATGCCCACCTGCAAACCTCATCAGAAGTTTAACAAACAAACAGAAATGTACCTACCGCGGAAATCAATAACATTTTATTTTAGTAATTGCCCCAATATGACTAATGTAACTTTTAATATTAATTAAATAAAATAATATAAAAAGTATGTTTTATTTCCCTGCATTCTTTTGAGAAAAGCACTATAATATGCCTCGGCGAAAATGGCAATTGCCTGTCTCGTATTAGTGAACTCCTCGCCTACGGCTCGACCTTCAAACTCATACTCGACCTGCAATTGCCTGTTTTACGGCCTTTGCAATAATGTACTATTTTCGAAATGAGTTGCATAATGAAATGTAGAACAATATTATAACACCAGTTTGGATGATATTATGGCTATTATGCTATATTTATCACATAACATAGTTTTCACACCACCTGCTCGAAATTGTCAAATTATATTATGTCAAGCAACCTTAACCTAAAGTGAGTCATTAGTGGCACAGCCGGTCAATAATGTTGTACTGGATTTCATTATGACCCGCTGGTCAATAATGTGATTTGAATTTGGAATCTCACATGCTCAGCTAAATTGGCAGTATAGTACTAACAAACACCCTTTGGTGACTACGCATAGATGATATTCTCGATTTCCTACAAAATCATAACGACTGCTTCTTCATATCGTTGCCATGTTTTCGAAGACATAATATTGTAAGAATAATTAGATAACTACGAACCATTTTTTAAAAGGAATGGAATAACATTAAAACTGGCATTAATAATAAAAAATACCGTACCGCGCCGTAATACCGTAATAGTAATTGGCTGTAACATTAGTTAATTATTCTTATTCTTCTCGTTGGTTTATTTAATAAATATTTTGTTTTTCGTACTATGGCTATTATTTTCTCACAGTAGGTGTAAAAAGTTGAGTAGGTATCCCTCTCTGGGCTAAAAGTGTCTTTGCCTTGGGCTAGCTTGAATCCCTCGCTGCATTCAGGATTCTTGTATTAACTCCTTTACTACCTCGCTGCGCTCGGGAGTTAAATCCCGAATCCTTCATTACGCTCGAAATTCAATATGACGCCCGTGACATAAGACACAACTTTAGCCCCTCGGTGCATAATCTACTATTAGGTACCTCTTGGCCTCGAAGCCGTTCCCCCGGCGGTAGGTGGCGAAGTGGCCGGACCTGGGCCCGCCCACGTGCAGCACGACGGCGCTGAGGCGGAACAGCGCGCCGCCCTCCCCGCCGCCCCGCGCCTGCAGCGCCGCCAGCCCGCCGCGCAGCCGCCCCGCGCCCACCAGCGACACCAGCTCCGGCTGCTGCACACCCACACGACACACACTGAGCCATGGGGACACACACTGTGCAACTAATGGCGCTGAGGCGGAACAGCGCGCCGCCCTCCCCACCGCCCCGCGCCTGCAGCGCCACCAGCGACACCAGCTCCAGCTGCTGCACACCCACACGATACATACTGAGCCATGGGGACAACACTGACATGACGGGAGTACCTGGGGCTGCTGCACAGCGGAGTAGGGCGCCATGGAGAGCGTCTCGGGGAAGGCCACGAACTCGCCGCGCTTGTTGAGCGCTCCGCCCAGCCACTCCACGCGCCCGATGTGCAGGCACAGGCAGCAGGGCAGCTACAAACGACGCACAAAATCAAAACTAAAAGACATAAAACGTTTCACTTCATAAATTAAAGAAAACTTAGGTTCGAACGCATTCAATCAAAATCTCCCTATTTTACAACAGTTACGGACTGCGGTTAGTCGAAAGGTTTGAAAATTACACAAAAAAATGCGCTCTTTAAGGGCCCGTTTCGGAGTCGCGCCGCGCGAAGTTTAGGTTTTCAGCGCTACTCTCACAACGATCGAGGTTCGTGCACCGCACACGCACACATTACGTACGCACAGTGGGTCGTCGGACTTTGACTCGCCAACTAAATTGTAACTTTGTTGTCACTGATATTGGCATGTTGTCAAATACATGCTAACGTGATTACTATTGTATAAATTGTACTTACTTATAATATGTAATTTAATTATTTTAGTTGTACAATACAACATGAAATTGTTAGTCCCAATTACAAAAATAAAATATTGTACTGAGATCTGGGACTTTTGCGCGAAAGACATTTGCGCAAAGGACACTTGCGCGAACCCACTTGCGCGAAAACTCATATGCACGCATGGACTTTTGCGCGAATGGAAATTTGCGCGAAAGGACACGAAAATTTTCGGTTTTTCCGTCATGGGTGTCGTTTTTATGGTTTTTGAGGTCGTTGATAACGAAAAAGAGGTTAAAATGAAAATCCAAAATGGCGCCGAGGAAAATTTTAGGTTTTTCCGTCATGGGTGTCGTTTTAATGGTTTCGGAGTCCCTGATAACGAAAAAGATTTTAAAATGAAAATCCAAGATGGTGCCGAGGAAAATTTTTCGATTTTCTGTCATGGATTTCGTTTTCATGGTTTTCGGAGTCGCCGATAATGAAAACGAGGTCAAAATCAAAATCCAAGATACAAAAAAAATACAAAAATGTTTATTTCATTATTACACGTTATGCATACATTATACAGTTGGTGGCGTCCCCTTTTTAGTTATTTATGCAACTGTTGTATAATGAGGGGTATTAAAACCCACATTCGTGTACAGTATCACATGAGTGTTGCAATAGTATCACATGAGTGTTTTAATACCTAATTATGTACAGTTGCATACAAGACTTTATCTACATCCATGTTATGAATCCTCCATATAAAAGTTTCTGAAACCATATGGTGATGTAGTGTTGTAAAAAGCCTATGTAAATTCATGGAAAGTTTAATTGCTGAGTATTTAATACAAACAAACCATGTACAGGTAATAATATCATTATTTACATTTTGGATTGTAAAATTATTAAAATGCACAAAGCTTGTATCACTCATTTTTGTAAACAAAAAAGTACATAATGAACAAAAATGGCGGGATACGACGTGAATTCGAATTAGCCCATAAGTTTTTTTTTAAATTACGGCGCTATGGTAGTGAATCGCACGTGCTAGACAATGTTCTTTTTTTAAAACGAGTTGCATAATGAAATTTAGTACAATATTATAACACCCGTTTGGGTGTTATAATGGCTATTATGACACTGGCTGTTTTAATGTTGGCAATAAGCTAACTGTTTCAGATACTTTTATTGAGGATTTATAGCATGGGTGTAGATAAAAGCAATGCCTGTGCCAGGAGGCGCCGCTCCTTTATATCTTACTATCAGTGTAACATGTTATTAAAAAAAAAAAGTTAATAGTTTATGAATTTATTATTTTATTTAGTCTGCTGGTGTGTGTATATGTGTGCGTGCGAGCGTGTTTATGTGTGTGTGTGTGTGTGTGATTGCATTATACGGAAAGGGTTTTACCTTATATTTAATAGAATATTATCTACTTCATCGTAGCATAATTTGCACTTAATCAGCAACACTTTGCATTCTTTATATGGTTTAGTATGTATATCTATTTCTTTATTTATTTTATTATATAAGAAAGATGAGCGCTTGTCGTACTGAATATTTGCAAATTCTGTTCTTACAAAAGGGGTGGAAGCAATGTTGTTTCCTTCTTCTAGCTAATACATTAGGATCTAAGGGTAGGGTTTTATATTTTTTTAATACTATGTGAATAATATATAATTTTCGAACTGATAATAGATTATTTGTTTGGTATAGCTCATAGGTGTGAAATGTCCTTTTTTTGAAGTACATTACTTTTATTAATGTGAAGATGGCACCGAGGAAATTTTTTCGATTTTCCGTCATGGGTGTCGTTTTAATGGTTTTCGGAGTCGCCGATAACGAAAATGAGGTCAAAATGAAAATCCAAGATGGCACCGAGGATTTTTTTTCGATTTTCCGTCATGGGTGTCGTTTTAATGGTTTTCGGAGTCGCTGATAACGATAATGAGGTCAAAATGAAAATCCAAGATGGCGAATAAGGAAAATTTTTCGATTTTCTGTAATGGGTGTCGTTTTCATGGTTTTCGGAGTCGTTGATAACGAAAATGAGGTTAAAACATGACCCATGACGACATTTAAAAAAAACCGACTTGAAAAAAAACCAAACAGGTCACCAACTTCAAAGCTTGACCTTTGTTTGATTGTTTTTTTGTCAACAGCTTCTGAAATTAAAGTTATTTTTCACTTTTTGTGTTTTTCTTTGTTTTTTTTTAAGTCAGTTTTATTTTTTACTAAGAAGTTTTTTATGTTTATAATTTTAGTTGTAATATTCTATACAAATATTTGCTATGCAAACTTCAATCTTAATTAGGTATTATTTTTAGACAAACTGAACGTTTTGCCATATTTAATCCTTATGAAGTAAACCCAACAAAAGGTACTGAAAATCTACGACAAACTACTAAACTACTACTACTAAACTACTGTAAATCGTTGAGTGCAAAGTTCTCATCAACAGAAATGAATTAAGTCCAAACACAAGGTAGCTACTGTAAAACGTTGAGAAGTTCTCTTGACTGTCCTTTGTATTCACCATCAGACCCCTAATGTCAGTCAAAACCCTGTGTGTAAAGTTCTCATCAATACAAATTAATCAAGCCCAAACACCAGGTAATTGCTGTAAATCGTTGAGGAGTTCCCTCGACTGTCTTTCGGCTCCATCATCAGGTCGCTCCAGACTTTCATTAAATAGTAGTGCTATAAAATACTTTTATTAATAAACGCACTAGTCGCCACTACGGTTTTCGAAGGTTCCCCTCGATTTCTCTAGGATGCCATCATCAGATCCTGGTTTCCTTATCATTGTCCCATCTTTGGGATATCTCCTTTCCACCAAAAAAAGAATCATCAAAATCGGTTCATAAACGACGAAGTTATCTGCGAACACTCATAAAAAATAAAATATATTTGGTCGAATTGAGAACCTCCCCCTTTTTAGGGTTCCGTTGTTAACTAGGAACCCTTATAGTTTCGCCATGTATGTATATCAATCACGCCGACAAAGTGGTAAAATAAAAATTGGAAAAATAAAAAAATATTAGGGTAGCCCCCCTATATGTAAAGAGGGAAGTGATTTTTTTTTTTTATTTCAACCCTAACGTGTGATATATTGTTGGAAAGGTATTTAAAAATTAAAAGGGGTTTTCTAAGATATTTTCTTGATAATGTGTATAATTTCGGAAATAATCGCTCCAAAAGTAAAAAACAATGTGTCCCCTTTAACTTTTGAACCATAAGTTTAGAAAATATGAAAAAAATCTGAAAAGTAGAACTTTATAAGGACTTTCTAGGAAAATTTTGAACTTGATGGAAACAACAGTTTTTGTACAAAAAAGACAAAAAGTTGTACAAAATAATTTCTGGACTAAGTTTGTAGTAGATTCGTATATGCAAGCATTTTTACATAATGGATACCCACCTTTAAACTCATAAGTGGGAACACTTATTGTGACGGACGGGAAACTACGGAACCCTACACTGAGCGTGGCCCGACACGCTCTTGGCCGGTTTTTTGAAGTAGGTTAAGGTATCAAAAGTTTGTAACGAGAACACTGTGCACTGGTTTTGTGTAAGTACACGGTTCGATCGCAATCTGTCAATGCGGTGCAAACCGACGTGCTCTCACTTCGGAGGCGCGTGGCCGACTGCGCCGCGAGTGCTCTCCGGTGGCGATTCTGTGGCGATGGTAAGAATGCGCGCGCGTTCATAGTAATTTGTATCCCATCAAAAACATAAATGTGAAATGAGAGCCAAGTTCAATTTTATGATATATGCCTTGGTTGTTGACTTCAACAACAAAAGAAGTGAAATCTAAATGGGTGCCAAGTTCAATGGTCAGTCCTCAAATTTATTTATAACAACATAATTTTTTTTTTTTTCTTATAACTTAGGAGAATATATTGTAGCCTAAGGTCTGACTTGGCTAGTTCTAATATTCGAATTATTATGTTCGATGGTTAGTTTCTATCAGCAAGCCAAATTTTCGGAATAATAAAATAAGAACCGACAAGTAACAGGTTGAACTTGCGAAGGCTATAATATAATTCGTATATGAAATTAATATTATGCAAATGTACTGCAGCCTTTAACTCAGCAGCTCCATAAGTTGTCGAACAAAGCATGCTTGCTCGATACTCTTCTTCAGAGTAGTAAGGATCCCCGTTTGGAGCACTAGTGTACATACTTAAATCATCCCAGTTACGACATACATAATCTATATTTATATTGATATACTCAAACAAAGAATATGCAATCGAATGGAAAAGGCAGCTTCCGGGAGGCATTAGAACAATTCGGTGTAAGGTAAGTTTGTCACCCACCCGTAATTCTATTGTACGACTCATTGTACAATACACGCAATAAAAAGATAATTATTTAAAACGATTTCGTAACAAATTACCTGTTATCTATTGAATTCTCAATAAAAACAATTTGTTACCAATAAGTTCTCATTCTCAAACTCACTCAGAGTTAAGTATACATACTTCTTTTATCTATTATAACTATACTAAAATTATTACAAATGTTTGATTGAAACTTGTACGGAACCGCACATTATTTTTCATACTCACGCGCCGTGCATTCTGTGCACTCAGCATTTCGTACCTATTACTAAGCTAATTTGTGTAAGTACATTAAATCAATAAATCAGTGTTCAACGGACATTCGCGGTGGTCGGTTTTATTTCATCATCATCCCAACAGAATCGCCCCGGTATCATCATTAAGTGCAGGGATCCCCTACATTTATTTTGGTCCTTCGAGATTAGCATCAGGACCTCGTCGCGGTACTTTGAGCTAGCGCGCGCACAATTCAGTGGCAATCTTTCGCGAACGTGGTTCTGTGATCAAACCAGTGAGAAACTCTTTTTTCACTCAATCATCCTAGACTTGAGTTACGCTTGACTTGAGCTTAGGCTAACAGCACGGTCGTGGTAAGCAAATCACGGCGTGATATCACCATCATCATCAGGCTCCGTGGAGCTCATCATCGGGTGGCGCGAGGGTTCAGCGTCCGCAATCAGCACCGTCATCACGTGGATCGTCAAATTTCCAAGTAAGACTGTTCCTTTTACCTACCTACATCATGGAAGGTCTTATTGCCCGTCAATCGGAAATCATCGACAATTTTACTACCATCAAAGAATTTTAATGTAATAATTATTTAACCACAATTATTTGTGAATTACGATTAAAGTTATATGTAAATTAATAAACAAAGTACTTGGGAATAATCTCGAAGATTTATCTTATTCCTTAATTTTTCCTTAATCAACCACACATATATAAGTATTTTTTAAGACAATTATGAATTTCGTAGCATAAATCGTAACTTTATAATAGGTCAGATATCGAGAGACTACCGGACAGCAAGCCGTCAAAATTTAATCACGGAGGTGATTCAATCACGGAGAATCTTAACACCGAGATTCAGGATCGTGACGTAATTGCACAACGCCATCTAGTGTCCCTTTTAAATAAATCAAGGGAGGCGGCATAGTGTAGCGAGTGAGTTCCTGAGAATGATAATAGGTGGCGCTAGTGGTTGTAGAATACGGTTAGTTACGCGTAATAAATACGAAAATCTACTATATTCTTATTTTTAAGTACAAAAACGGAAATATTAGGATTAAAAAAATTAAGGGTGGTATTCAACTCGTTATACAGGGTGTTAAAGTAGTCGCGTGCCATAGCTTAGGGGTAGGTTCAGTATCGTTAAAGGAACCTAGGAAAAAAAAAAATATATTGCAAGATCAACCTAATTTAGTACGATCTATTAACTTAAAATTGCAATCGTTTAGAATTAAAATTATTTTATTTGTTTAAATGCTCTTACCTACTATCGAACATGTTCATTTGTATAAGTACACTTAATTTACGCCCGAGAAACAAACGGCTCGGCGCACAGCGTGCACTCCGACGCGCGCTCGCTCTAGCGACAGCTGACTGCGGCGCGGTCGATGACCCCGAGTGCCCGCCCGTTCAGCGGTCAGCTGTTTCCGAGCGCATTAGGGTGAAATGATCTTGAGGAAAATAGTGGATTTTCTTCAAAAAAAAGGTTGCTTTTTTCAATGGTTTTAGGTTCTACTAATGAAATTAAATCACTGGTTTCAAGGATAACGGTGTTCACACTAACACCATAATTTTAGGATAATAAATGTATTTTATTTTTATTTTTTACGGGTTCCTTAAGCTTCAGCTTAAGCTATGGCACGCGACTACTTTAACATACACGTATATTCACGTAAAGATCTAAAAATCCACATATAGAGATTTACGGGCACTAATTATAAGTAAAGTGAAAATTATAATAAAATGATAAAAAATTACCAGTTTCTGATTTTTTCCTTTGTATTCACCTAATTACCTATTTGCATGCCAAATTTGAACTTTCTAGGTCATCTGGAACTGGGTTATAGTTTTGATCTAAATATAGGTCAGTCATAAAAATGACGATTTTTGGACGTTAATATCTAAATAACCGTTTGAGATATGTTCATAAAATTTGGAACACATATGTATCTCGCCAGTCTCAATATATGAGCCAAATTTGACAAGTTTAGGTGAAATAGTTTTTGAGTTATGAGGGGCTCAATAGTGGCTCCAAATGGTTCGTGTAATATTACACATTGTGAGCTGCGCGCCAGAACTTGGCTTGACACGCTCCCGCGGGTCTAGATGAAGATTTTGAGCAAAAAACATGGGCAAGTTTGTGATTTTTTTACACAAAATAAGAATATGTTTATTAAGAGCTCGAGAAGATACGGTTGAACGAATTATCAAGCAAATTAACGATAGAAAAAGCCCGTGTTACGACGGGATACGTGCTAAAGATGTCAAGTATATATCAGCTAAACTTATCCCAGTCATTACACACCTAATTAATTGCTGTTTGCAGACTGGTACGTATCCTAACATTTTAAAGATAGGGGTGATACGTCCAATACACAAAAAGGGCCCTCGCGATGACGTCATTATCGTCCTATCACTATTTTGTCCTGTATAGATAAGATCTTAGAACGTTACATAGGTAATGAAATAAATAACTTCTTGCACACACACGGAATAATCAACAATAAACAATATGGATTCCAGAAAAATAAGAGTACTACACAATTATTGCTAGAATTTACCGATGAAGTCAATAAGCATTTAAATGATAAAAAACATGTCTTGACACTTTTTATTGATTTTAGCAAAGCTTTCGACATGCTCCGTTGTGATACACTCTTTGACAAGTTGTCGCAAAATGGAATACAAGGGCCACTATTGGAACTATTAAAAAACTATCACACCAATAGATACAACACGGTTAAAATACAAAATGAGTAGGTATATTACAAAGCTTCCATCCACGCAAGGAACGGCCCAGGGTTCAATTATAGGTCCGACAGAATACTTACTTTATGTTAATGATATGAATAACGTTGTAAATTCAGGTTCTGTATACCAATTCGCAGACGACACGTGTATACTAGTCGCTAATAAGAACATTCACGATGCTGAGGAATCCCTACAACGTAACTTCGACCAAGTGTGTAAATGGGCTCATGACGTGGGATTAGTAATAAATTCAACAAAAACAAAAATTGTTCACGTACACTCATCACATAACAAATGCTCCACTATACCTACAATTATAGCACACGAACACACTTGCCTGCATAGCTCGCCACAGACTTGCAAATGTCCGTCAGTAGAAGTAGTCGATAAACACATGTATATCGGTCTAATGGTCGATAGCCGATTCTGTTGGAGACCGCATAAAGATTACGTATGCAACAAACTGAGGTCTATTCTAGGTAAGCTCAGAATACTTAAATATAAACTACCTTACAAAACTGTAATGTAATGCTTGAACAAACGGGTTTGCACACCTGTATTGTCGGTGATTTTAATTTGAGTAATATCAAGTGGAACTTGTTAAATGAGTCGAAAAATAACTATGCTCCTCCTGGCTTCAGTAATATGCTTATAGATTTTATTCACATGCACAAATTTGCGCAGCTGAATGACATTGTGAATGTGTCTGGACGGATATTGGATCTGTTTTAACGAATTTACCATCTAGCAGCGTAACTGCAGCTCCAAACCCCCTTAGTGCTATTGATGTCCTACACCCCCCCATCGAAATCCTGGTACGAGCGAGTAAAGAAACCTGGCTTCCATATAACTCCCAAAATGTAAGGCCAAATTTTTTTAAACTGGATTACAAAAAAATTTGCAACGAACTTGATGGGGTGGACTGGGATATTGCGTTTAAGGAAACTACGGGTGTCAATGATATGCTGCAAGTCTTTTACGATAGAATTAATAGTATCATACAGTTGCATGCCCAACCTACCAAAGCCACTTTTAAGAAAAAAAAATACCCTCCTTGGTTTGAAAAAAAACTTGATAAGAGCCTTAAAGGAGAAAGAGAAAATAAGATCCCGTTTCAAAATTTATAAAAACCCCATGGATGAACTGGAACTCAAATTATTGGGCAAAAGGTGTTTCAAATTAGCAACGAAGGAGTATAATGATTATATTAAAAATGTTGAGGATGAAATCTCAGAGAATCCAAATCGCTTCTGGTCATACATTAAGGCTAAAAGCGGTGGCTCTAGTTCTTTCCCCGCCACAATGACTAATGGAACCTTGGTAACATCAGATGGTCTCCAAATATGTGAAATGTCTGCTACACATTTTTCTTCGGCTTTTAGCAATGCAAAACCTTTGACCCGAAGCGAACCAGTCTCTGACTTCCTTCATAACATGAAAAATAACAGCCTACCACTAACGGCTCCTATGATTAGTCATGAGAGCGTTCTCAATCAGCTCAAGGGATTAGATACTCGCAAAGGAGCTGGGCCTGATGGTATTCTGCCGATTTTTATTACTAAGTGCGCCCCTTTCTTGGTGTCTCCTTTAGTAGCTATTTTTAATATGTCTCTCAGCTCAGGTGTATTTCCAAACACCTGGAAAAAAGCGAAAGTCGTGCCGATTTATAAAAGTGATGAGAAAGACAACATTAATAACTATAGACCCATCTCTATCTTATCAACTTTTGCTAAGGTTTTCGAGTCCCTAATTTGTCCCTACATCCAGTCGCACTTCAAACTCTATTTGAGTGATTCCCAACATGGTTTCGTGACTTCCAGGTCAACTAGCACTAACCTTGCGACCTTTTCGGAGATGTTAACGGATGCCATCGACTGCGGCAAGCAGGTCGACGTAATTTACACGGACTTTAGTAAAGCTTTTGACCGAGTTCCCCACCATATACTGCTGTCAAAACTTTCTGCGTACGGGATTACTGGCACACTTCATACCTGGCTAAAATCCTATCTTGAAAATCGATTCTTCTATGTCGCAGTCAATGGATTCCAATCTGAAACTTATGGGACCACCTCAGGGGTACCTCAAGGCTCACATGTTGGTCCGATTCTCTTTAAAGTGTTCGCTAACGATATCCCACATTGCCTCAAATCCTCAAAATGTTACATGTACGCAGACGATCTCAAATTCTCCAGAATAATTGAGTCCAGCGACGATACTGAACTACTTCAGAGCGATTTGGACTCGTTGCTTCAGTGGTGTAATGATAATGAAATGTTATTAAATGTCAAAAAATGTTACCACGTGAAGTACACTCGGAAAAAGAAAATAACAGCTAGTGTATATCGTGTGGGCTCTAATATTATCCAAGAAGTGAATGAAATAAGGGACTTGGGTGTTATTTTTGATAATGCGCTGACTTTCATACCTCATGTAGAAAATATTATCAAAAAGGCTTCCAGAATGCTGGGGTTCGTTGTTAGGAATGTTGCCGGTTTCAGGCGTAGTGGTACCAAGATTTTGCTGTACAACAGCATTGTACGAAGTATCTTGGAATACTGCAGCACTATCTGGAGACCTCACTACGCAACGCACAATCTGAGATTAGAGCGGATTCAGAAACGATTTTTGTGGCATCTAGCTTATGCCAGTGGAATCGCCAGAAAGAAACGGTCGTATGGAGCCAGACTCGCACATTTTAAGATGGTATCACTGGAGAAGCGCAGAAGAATCGCGGATTCCATTTTCCTTTATAAAATTCTCCGGAGCAAAATTGACTGTCCCCACTTGCTAAGCAAGTTCCGATTTCGTGCTCCTGCTAGACTCCCTCGTACCCCCATTACTCCCTTGTACCCCACTCCACGCAGAACAGTTCTCAGCACAAGTTCTATTGTCCCTCGCCTCTGTAAACAGCTAAACGAATACAGCGATCTTATTGACGTGCATTTCGACTCGCTTGGCAAGTTCCACAGAATAACATTTAATAGTGTGTAATAATGCATTTTCTATTGGCCGTAATTTGAATTTTTAATTTGATTTTATGTTATTTTTGTTTCGTGTTGCTTTTATGACATTTTCAATTGAGAATTTGATTTTATATTGCATTATTTTGATTGTGCTTTTTTGTATTTAAATTGGATTCTGTATTTAATTTTGATCTTGTTTTTAATTTTGTATTTGATTTTGTAATTAATTGTAATTTGTATTTAATTTTGATTTCGTAATTAATTTTAATTTGTATTTAATTTTGATTTTGGGTTTAATTTTGATTTCGTATTTAATTTCTGATTTTGTTTTGTTTTTTATTTAATTTCTGTATTTAATTTTGATTTTAACTCTGTTCTTATCTGGTTACATTTATTATTTTATGGGGCATGCGGTGTTAACCTATAAGAAATTGTTATACTAACCTTTGATATAAGAATCTTTATTTAAACATGTAATAGTATAAACAATTGTTGGTTGGCCTGAAATAAATAAAAATGAATAGGGGTTTCCTAAAATCATTTTTTGATAATGTCAATAATTTCGGAAATAATCGCCCTCTAACTTTTGAACCATAAGTTTAGGAAATATGAAAAAAATCTGAAAAGTAGAACTTTATAAGGAGTTTCTAGGAAAATCATTTTGAACTTGATGGAAACAACAGTTTTTGTACAAAAAAGACAAAAAGTTGTACAAATTAATTTCTGGACTAAGTTTGTAGTATATTCGTATATGCAAGCATTTTTACATAATGGATACCCACCTTTAAACTCATAAGTGGGAACACGACGAAGTGGTGACGGACGGGAAACTACGGAACCCTACACTGAGCGTGGCCCGACACGCTCTTGGCCGGTTTTTCTTAATAAACTTCCAGAGGACTTGCAAAAGCTATACAAAACGAGTTCGAAAAGTTATAAATATAAATCAAAACGTTTCCTTACACAAAACTTCTCCTAAAGTATGTATGTACACACAGCAAATTAGTTCGGTTTGCAGAGTTTACCAACATTATGTTGGTGTGCGTAAAATCAACTGATGTATTACTTCGCCTCGGGATCCTACCGTTTTGCCGAAAAGATTTTGCCAAAATTTCATTACCCAAACAAATTTTAGCAACTTTTTTTTTTACCATTGCAATATTTCGAATGATTTTAGTACGCATATTTTTATTTGGTCAAATTTTTACTTGGTAAAATATTACCAAGTATAATGTCATTATGGCATTTGGTCTTTAATCAAATGATTTATTACAGCAAACAATCTTCAGACAATATACGTTTGGTGAAATGATTTGATAAGACAAAAAATATTAAATTGAATGCTCCAACCAGTCCGCGAAATTCAAATTTTCTTGCGTTTTTTGCAATTTTCAGGCCAGTGTTAAGTTGTATGTTAATTAAAATATTGTTCGCGGTTGTAAGACGTGTGTAGTTACAGAATTTTAATCATCAAAATCATCAAAACAACCCTCTAAGTTCATATAAGTAGAGGAACGATTTTTTCAAGGTCAAAGTCATTGCTAGACCTTTATGAACTTGGAGGGTTGTATTGATGATTTTGATGATTATAATTCTGTAACTACATACGTCTTACAATCGCGAACAATATTTTAATCAACATACATCCTAGCACTGGTCGGCAAATTGCAAAAAACGTAAGAAAATTTGAATTTCGCGGGCTACCCTGACGCTTTCACCTTAAAGCAAAAATAAGATTTTTTGTGCCGCGGCAGCGGCCGGCGAGTCCCAGACACGACTTGCATTAATTAAAAAAAAATTTTTTTTTAGTCGGTTACCCGGAACTCAACTATTTAGATTAGGTTAATTTCTTCTTTATACAACATGGGTAGGTTAGGTTGGGTTAAAACTGTGACCTCCTACGCACGAGCCAAGCGAGCGCAGCGAGCGGTGCCGCGGTAGCGGCCGGCGAGTGCCAGAAACGCCTTGCATTGATAGAAAAAAGAGATTGTTTTTAGTCGGTTACCCAGAACTCAATTATTTAGATTAGGTTAATTTCTCCTTTAAACAAAATGGGTAGGTTAGGTTAGGTTAAAACTGTGACCTCCTACGCACGAGCCGAGCGAGCGAAGCGAGCGGTGCCGCGGTAGCGGCCAGCGAGTGCCAGAAACGACTTGCATTAATAGAAAAAATAGATTGTTGTAAGTAGGTTACCCGGAACTGAACTATTTAGATTAGGATGATTACTTATTTAAAAAAAAATGTTAAGGTTAGGTTAAAATTGTGACCTCAGACCCAGACTCAGGAACGACTACATGATATAGAAAAAAAAATACGGAAAAAAACGCTACTAACTAAAAAAAAAGAGTAGTTAATATTCTTACCATGTCAAGAAACTTCCGCTACAAAACAGTGATAGTGTTTTGCTTGACTAACCCACATTGAGCGACATTTATGATTTACCTCCTAACCACTTAGCAGTTCCCATTTTTGTCATTGAAGCATTTGACTGAATAGGAAAGGGTGAATTGAAAACTGACGATACCTATTTGGCTTATTTGATTTTGCGTAAAAACTGTTATTCCAACTGAAATATTTGACTAAATAAAAATGTTAAAAGTACTAGTTGGTAAACAAGTTATAGTTTAAACGTTCATTTCCCAAACATAAGGTTTGCGTTACAATTTTTTGTAAATAGATTTTTTGCTAAGTAATAATTTGGCAAATGAAATTATGCGAAACATTTTTTGGGAAGTGAAAATTTGTCAATTCCTTTCGGTCAAACAAGGAAGACCCCTTCGCCTCACGTCTCACAATATGTCAGCAGCACGTGTGTGTGTGGCTAATCTTCGCTAAGATTGGCCGTCGTAATTGAAAACGGTTAGGACTATTTTGTAGGCAAAGAATATGAAGCATAAATTTCACAATGTTACTAACTGGTCTGGTGGCGTAGCTGTAAAAGCAATCGACTGATAAAGCAACGTTCGTAGGATCGAATCCCGCCGCCGACACTAGCTTTTTGCATTTTTAAAAACATTTGTTGTCATTTTGTTGTTTTTTTTCTGTATTTTATCTGATAATAAGAAAAAAATATGGAAGTGGAAATTAAACAATTTGTAATAAGAAATCAACAATATTTATTGACTAGGTTTTTTAATAAGTATAATTACAAATAAAAAAGTTTTGTTCGTGACAAATATTCTAAGTCGGACAGGAAATAACGTTATTTTTCATATTCAAGTGGGTAACTTATTTATTAGTGACATGAATAAACATGTTAGTAAGAAAGATATTAAGATACAGGTATCCTAAATTGTTATCTCACCAACAATAACATCACTCACTTAAAACAAATTACCCCCTGATATTTTTATTAATAGCCGATTGGTGCGCCTTCACTATCTATTACTTGTTGCAATCGTGTCCTCATTCTAGCAACCATATTTTTGCACAAGTCAGATCCACGAAACGATTCCCATGACGACATCATCTAAATTGGATTTGGACCTGACTTCAGTCGAGTCCCAATTTAGCACCATATGACCGCATAGGTTTTCAATGGGGTTCAGGTCAGGACTTTTTGATGGCCATTCAATGACAGTAAAATTTTCTTGAACGTTTAACCAACTTTGCACAAGTCGCGCGCGATGCACTGCGCAGTTATCATGCACGAAGTAAATGTGTTCTTGCGGGTATGCAACGCGCACACTTGGTAGCATCAGGTTATGTAAAACGTCCAAGTAACCTTCACTGGTATTGCGACCCGCACTAATTCACCAGGACCCATTGATGACATCCATCCCCAATATCCCAAAGTAATGCGGCCACTAGACCTGCATGGAAGAATATTTTTTTTATTATAGCGTTCACCATCTTTTCGCCACAATATTTTGCGACCGTCTCTGTCTGACTTAAAACATTTTTCATCGCTAAATATAACAACATTATTGCACCAATCGAAATCCAAATATTCTCTTGCGAAGCGTACCCGGTTTTGTCTGTGAATATCTGACAGTAATATTTTCTTGGCCGGCCTACGACATTTCACACCAGCTGCACGCAAGTGGTTCCGTACAGTTTGTAATGTCCCGTCATGTTTAGTCGCCGTTGAACCAGTGAGGAAGGGCTCAGCGATGTGCGTCGCAACTAGATCACGGTGCCGCTCATTGGCATCTGTGTATGCTAATCCAGCCTTTGGTCCCGGTCGGCAAGGATCAATGCTTCCCGAATCTGCATAACGATGGACCCACAATTGCACAGTCCTTCTCTGTGAACAATAATAAAATATTGTTACAAATAACAACAATCAATAGGTAACATGTGGATTATATTAAAAACACATTTCTAAACATATTAATAACATTTTGTTACTTACCGATATCTTTAAACGCCTCGCAATTTCACTAATTGAAACGTTTTGCTCACGCAAAATAATAATCTCAGCTCTTAAAAGTGTAGTTAAGTGATTCATAATGGTTAACAAATAAAAGCACTGCTCAAAACACGCAGGGTATAATGTCTAAAAACGTAACGAAAGCCCGATAGTCAATAGTATTATAACGATGAACTTAAAACTACTAACTTACACATGATTTGTCATTTTTAGAGGGTAGATCTATAATAATATATTCTAACTCAAAATAAAGGAAACTTGCCAATAGTTAAGCAATGAATTGAACAAACAAATGTAAAATGTTTTATTAAACATACAAAAACATTGAAATGTTGGCAGTCGGATTCGAACTAACGGCGCTACGCGCTGGCAGCGTAAGATATCGTTAATCGCACGTCCGACCATTGCGCCACGGAGACGATTGTTAAAATGGCTAAATTTATGCTTCATATTCATGCAACATCAAGTGACAAAAAATTGCAAGTGTGTGGGTGGACAACGGGTTATTGTGAAGCGCAAACACTAATAAATAGGCGAAGCCAAACCACGTTGATTTTACGCACACCAATAACTGTCCTGTATGGTGTCGGACGTAACGAATAGCACCATCCCATATCTTCCCGTGGGTGTCGTAAGAGGCGACTAAGGGACTTGCCAGAGAACGGGCAGCAGCGTTCTCTGTGCTTTTGTAACAACCGTACTGCGATCGCCAACCCGCCTGCCAAGCGTGGCGATTATGGCAAAAACCCCCCTTCGGGGGAGGCCCATGTCCAGCAGTGGACGTCTTTCGGCTGAAATAGTAGTAGTAGTAGCAATAACTATGTTAGTGTGCCCTGCAAACCGAACTAGTTTGCAGTGTGTACCTATAAATTATTTTCACCATTATGTAGTGCCAGCCTCTACTCTATCTTTGGAAGGCAGGATTACTCAATATCGCCTATAAGTTAAAGATATATCCCATACATATTTTGTCCAATGTCCTTTTAGTCCAACTAAAAGGTCATTGGACAAATGTTGTTGACGTATCTACGCACTAAACTTTAGTATGTAACTGATTTTTTTTTAACTGTCAGTTTTATTGTACCTATCATTGTAGTTGTAACATTTTGTAAAATTTAAACGAACGGCTCGCCAGCACACAGATAAGCCCTGAGAGGTTTTCGATGTGTGGCTAAAACCAAACTGTATATAGATTAAGTTTTTTAGATATTAAATAAATAAATAAAGAAATGAAGATTCCACTTATTTAGTTTTAACTTTATTATTTGATAAAATTAATTTAAAAATTCTTGATAATTACGACTCAGTTGTTACAATACGGGAGTGCGATTTACACGTTTTTAGTGTATTTCTGTTTTTTTACACTTATCTATAAGCATTATCTTAAATTCGAATGTTTCATCTAAAAGTTACATTCATTGGCTAGCTGTGTGATTTATTTCAAGGTTGTGGAGCATCGTTTTCTATCTAATTTTATGACATTCCCGACCTTCGATTGGCGGAACGGGGCCTTAACCCGTATGCTCCCGGCCGTGCCTCCAGAGGCACGGTGCATTGTTATTTTAATTGTGTCTGTAATTGCGGGTATTGAAGTGTTAAATGGACAATGAAAGTTTACGTTTTATTACAACACCATACTAATTTCCGAGTTTCAGGAAATCCGATATTGTATAAGAAGGCACATAATTATTGGAAGTAAATAAATAACTGTATTGAAGAAGTATAGTAATAAATAAGAGTACTGTTTTGTACCTTCCCGAAGCTGACGGTGCGTATGTGCTTGGTGTAGGCGCTGGGCGGCACGGGCTGCGAGGGCGGCTCGCCGGGCTCGGGGCAGCACCTGCTGCAGCGCACGCCCTTCACCATCTCGGGCGCCGTGAACGCGCGCAGCAGGCCTGCCACAACCAAGGAAAGCTTGGATGTTAGGGTTGTTAGGCTGAGTCCACACTTATCGAAGCGGTACTATTACTGTTTCGCGCTGCAATTTATGGTAGTTCAAAGTAGCTTACAAGAAACCAAAGGGATCAACAGAAAAAAGGTTTCTGTTGATTTAGGATTGTTTTCTTCTACAATTTTCGTCAGCTCATGTTTACTCAACTACATACAAAAACAACATTTACATAACATAACATACACAGGTACAGAAGACTTCACCGCATGTCAATGGTAACAAAACTTGTATAAGCTGACCTCTTAGTCTGATTGATGCTCCGTACCACGCTAGGCCAACGCAAGGACATACTGTTACCACAGACATGCGGTCGTCTGTACAAATAATAATGAGTTTTTTTAACGTAGTTCGATAATAGTGGCGAAAACCAAGTTGTTATAGATTAACGAAAACTGATTTTTATCACAATGTTTATTACATAGCCCTACTTATCGGTTTGATAACGATGGAACTATGTTATTACTTTCTTGCGTGTGCCCTAATACTTGGCTTCAAGAATTGTAACATAGTTGGCCGGCTTTGTAGGTGTTTTATTTGAGAAGGCTTATGTTTCTCTTTGTATTCGAGATTCTGGCTGAAGAGCCCCAGTATGAGGCTACAAGTATTTCTAGTAAGTGGCTATTATTTGAAAGAACAAAAAATGAAAACTTTCGTAAAGTCCGCTTGATAGTCTCTTTGGAAGACGGGATCACAAACATTATTAGTGTATAGTGTCCACTGATGGATAAAACTTGTCTCCCATTCTACTAGTTGCATTTCCTAATAGCTTGATCTTTCACCATTCTTATGCAGCCTGCACCCTATGAAGATCGCTCACTTTTATTTCTGTTTTGTTTTGTTGACATTGTTTTGATTTTATTAATATTTTAATTTATGTATGTAATAATTTGCATTCCGTAAGGTACACTGTAGCCGATCTCATTAATTTATGTACAACATCTTATACCTGTACCTACCTACATTCAAAGTAAATAAAGATCTGATTCTGATTCCACTTTGCCAAAAACTAGCAGGATAAAAATATTTCGTTTATAAATAAGAATCCCATTGATGGGGCAAAGGGGAATATTGTTCTGCAATGTTTAGCTGTCAGATAAACTTTATTTGACAAGGTTGTTCATCGCAGTTAGTTTACTGTAGGGAGGCAGACCACAACACCACAACTCTGTCTAAGCTTGTGGACAGGCTTAGTTTTTAACTCCCCTTAAGAACAATGGACAGCAGAAAATAAACTCTCAAATCAATTTGCTAAATATTTTATGTTAAACCGTAAAAGAACAATCATTGTGCTTCTTTTTGTATCTGTGTATCCTTTGTTGGACCCCGAATAAATAAATAACTGAACGGAAAACTATGCATTACACGAGATCAGATATGAAAAACACGGCTTCTGCAAAAATCAACGATGTCAAAATAAAAATGTGCTTGTAGAAAGAAATAGTATGAGGTTGGTCACCTGAGAGACTGAAGGAGCCGGTGAGCCCGACGCTGGCGTTCGTCATGGACAGAGAGATGCTGTCGAACTTGTCGTACCGGATCGGACTCTGTGGAACAATACATAATTTCATTCATATGGTCCAGGTCTATTTGCATAGAAATCCTGAAGTCTAAGCAAAGCACTAGTGCATCTACGAGTACTTAGGTTCGTGTTCAATGAATGTATCCAGGGTCACCAACTGCGAGCTGCGACACACCGCACACGGCCACGCTACTCACTGATGCGTGCTTGGTAACCAAATGAACCGCACAGCTTAAACCTCTTTCATTTTGACACTTCAAAAAAACTGTACCAAAATTAAATATAGACAAAGTTGCTGTTTACAAGGCTTTCAGTGATAGGCCAAAGACTGGACACGCGCATAGTATACCCAACTATCATCCTACCTTATGTGAGCACACAGTGCACTGTAACCTCGATGCCAGGGTCCCGCGGAATGGCGGAGCCGGTGGAGGGCGGGCGGCCGTCGGTGTGATCCAGCGCCGCCCCACTGAGCTTAGGTGGCACAGCGACCGGGAAACACCCTTCGTGAGGCGGGGGGCTTCCATTATTGGTTCTGGGAGACATAAAATATCTATGTATGTGGGTGTACTATCGTTACACCTCTGACCTTCGGCGAATACAAGGGCGTGATGTTATGACTGTATGTATGCAGTATCATGTGCCATGATGAAATGGTACCTGGTTCTATAAGATCTGGTTCATCAGCGGGCGCGGCAGAGGCCGGGCGCACGGACAGGCCGGAGGGCGTGGGCGGGGTGGAGTCGGCGCGCAGCGGGTGCAGCGCGGCGGGCGGGGACGCCGGGGACGCCAACGCAGACCAGGCGCGGCTGCCGCCCAGCCCGAGAGCGTCGGACAGGCAGCCCGGCTGCAAGGAAACGAAATTATAAAGACTGCGTTACTGCACGAGGCTCTGGAGGTTCGTTACTATTACATGACACTTTCAAATAACTGGTGAAACAAAGGTGTTCTATAGGCATGCCACTGACTAACCCTTCCGAGAAATATAGGCTTTAATTTAGACTGCAGTCACTTGTTAAATAGGAAAACAATATTTCATCTGAAATAGGTAAATGTGGATACGGAATTCTATGACAAGGTAGATATATCTACTTATAGTAAATAACACAACTACTGACTTAGGCATTTCTCTAGGATTCGGAAGGAAATTACTGTCTTATTGCGTTTTATACTTAACTTGTACAATGGCGGGATCACAATTATTAGTGTTCGAACGAAGCTTCGGCAACAGCCACGTGCGGCCCATAAACCCACCTTCGAAATGGGCCGAAGTTTTCGCCGAAGCCGAGGGTTTTTAGCAAGCACCGAAACGTTACGAAAAAGGTGGTGGAATTGGACACGGGGCAGGGGCACATTTCAGTGTATCCATATTTAACAACTTACAACGTCATTTTAATCATTAAAATTTGACTTCTAGTAAATGTTAAAAAAATAAACATTACCTATTCAGTTTCAGTTAGCCAATCTTAGTCTGAATTTCTTAATTACCCGATTATTTTTCATAACCCTAGACATTAATAAACATCAATAGCCGATTAATCGGCTTCGGCCAGAAAACGACCTTCGGTCCGAAATTCACAAAATTAATGTAAGAACCAATTCAGCAAAGACCTACCTTTTTGGACATGCTAGTGGTCTCCTCCTCGATACAAGACAGTAGAACATGGAGTAGCTCGTGTGCGTCCTGCTGGTCTGCGGGCACCACCCAGCCCGCCGCGCGGAGAGACTGCAGCACGCCCAGCGGGCAGACTGGCGTGCCGCGCGCTGACTCGTGGGTGCCGTTCACAACTGATGACGATATGGAATTTTGAATAAGAAGAGAAGTTGGTAACATGATTAAGTTAAAGTCAAGGCCAAAGCAACCAATTACATATTACAATAATAATTACAGTACAATAGCACATTCCTAACATTGAACTTGATGACAATGCATTCATGAAAAATGGTATTATTATAGCTTCTTCATGTATGTTTTGTATGCTTGTTACCTGCATCTCAACAGAGTGCTAAATCATTTACAACCAAACCCACAATGTAACTTGCCCATTTACATGCACATAATTATGCTGACTGTACTTTTTGTTTTTTGTTTTTTTTCTATGTAGATTTTGTATTACATTGCCTACCATAGTATGTCCTACCCTACATCAGCCACCACCAACCAACAACAGATCAATGTAGTTCCTAAGGAGGACACAAGACACTTTTAAAGAGAAGCTCTGTTGTAAGGTGTCTTAACAATCTAAATATATAAAAGAAGAAACTGACTGACTGATTGACTGACTGACTGACTGACTGACTGACTCATCTATCAACGCACAGCCCAAACCGCTGGGTCTACAGATTCCAAATTTGGCAAGTAGGTTCCTTATCTGATCTAGGGGTGCACTAAGAAAGGATTTGTCAAAATTCAGCCCCTAAGGGGGTTAAACGGGGCTCCAAAGTTTGTATGGGGAAACAAGATTAGTTAGACTATTTTATTTGAAACTTCACAGGAGTGCTCCTATTGATAAATGAGTAGAAACGGGTTTCAGTGTTTTTCAGAATTCAACCCCTAAGAGGGGGAAATGGGGTGGCAAAGTATAAAAATCAACGCACAGCCCAAACCGCTAGGTCTACAGATTCCAAATTTGGCAAGTAGGTTCCTTATGTGGTCTAGAGGTGCACTAAGAAAGGATTTTTCTAAATTCACCCCCTAAGGGGGTTAAACGGGGCTCCAAAGTTTGTAACAAGATTAGTTAGACTATTTTATTCGAAACTTCACAGGAGTGTTCCTATTGATAAATGAGTAGAAACGGGTTTCAGGGTTTTTCAGAATTCAACCCCTAAGAGGGGGAAATGGGGTGGCAAAGTATAAAAATCAATGCACAGCCCAAACCGCTGAGTCTAGAGATTCCAAATTTGGCAATTAGGTTCCTCATGTGGTCTAGGGTTGCACTAAGAAAGGATTTTTCAAAATGCAACCCCTAAGGGGGTTAAACGGGGCTCCAAAGTTTGTATAGGTAAAACAAGATTAGTTAGACTATTTTATTCGAAAGTTCACAGGAGTGCTCCTACTGACAAATCAGTAGAAACGGGTTTCAGGTTTTTTCAGAATTCAACCCCTAAGTGGGGGAAATGGGGTGGCAAAGTATAAAAATCAATGCACAGCCCAAACCGCTGAGTCTAGAGATTCCAAATTTGGCACAAAGGTTCTTTATGTGGTTTAAGGGTGCATTAAGAAAGGATTTTTCAAAATTAACCCCTTTAGGGGTTGGAACGGGAGTCCAAAGTTTACATGGGGAAATAAGATTAGTTAGACTACTTTATTCGAAACTTAACAGGAGTACTCCTATCGATAAATGAGTTAACGTTTGTGTTTCAGGTTTTTTCAGAATTCAACCCCTAAAGGGGGAAATGGGGTAACAAAGCCTGAAATTCAACATAGGTATTGTTTGTATGGTGAATTGGGTTGGGTGTATTACAAAAACAACGATTTTAAAATTTAATGTGGCGGCCCTAAAATAACATCATTCCCTGTTGGAGTGCCATGGGGTTGAAATGTCTAAAAATCAATATGGGTGTCGATACCGAGATTATCAGGGGTGCTGATTACGAAAATGGCATTTATTTTGAGATCCAGAAGATGGATTCGACTTCTATACAGGGTTATTGTTGATTTATTGTGATGATTGTGATAACGATGATAATGATCGTGATTACGATGATGATGATTGTGATAATGATTGTGATGATGATGATATTTATTACGATGATAATGATTGTCGACCCGACTGGCGCAGCGGTAGTGAGGCTGCCTTACGTTCTTAGGGTCCTGGGTTCGAATCCCGGTCGGAGCAAATGTTTGTGTGATGAGCATGGACATTTGTTTCCGAGTCATGGATGTTTATATGTATAATAAGTATGTATTTACAAACAAAAAGTATCTATGTAGTATATCAACTATCTGGTGTCCACGACACAAGCCTCGTTGCTTAGTGTGGCACTAGATGGCGCTGTGTGTAATGTCCAGCGATATTTATTTATTTATTTATTTTATTATTGTTTTACGATGATGATGATTGTGATAACGATGATGGTGATTGTGGTAGTGATTTTGATGGTGATTGTGATGGTGATGGTGATTGTGATAGTGATTGTGATAGTGACGGTGATTGTGATGGTGATAGCGATGGTGATGGTGATTGTGATTATGACAGTGACGGTGATAATGATGAAGATGATTTTGATTACGATGATAATGATTGTGATAACGAGGATAGTGATTGTGAGAGTGATTGTGATGGTGATGGTGATTGTGATTGTGTTAGTGATGGTCATTGTGATAGTGACGGTGATTGTGATAGTGATAGCGATGGTAATTGTGATTGTGACAGCAACGGTGATAATGATGAAGATGATTGTGATTACGATGATAATGATTGTGATAACGAGGATAGTGATTGCGAGAATGATTGTGATGGTGATTATTTTAACTTGATTTTGTGATAGCGACGGCGATTGTGATCATGATGATTGTGATTGAGATGATAATGATTTTTATTACGATGATAATGATTGTAATTACGACGATAATGATTGTGAAAACGATTTTGGTGATTGTGATAGTGATTTTGATGGTGATTGTGATGGTGATTGTGATAGTGACGGTGATTGTGATGGTGATAGTGATGGTGATGGTGATTATGATTGTGACAGAGATGGTGATTGTGATAATGACGAAGATGATTGTGATTAAGATGATAATGATTGTGATAACGAGGATAGCGATTGTGAATGTGATAGTGAGTGTGATTGTGTTAATGATGGTGATTGTGATAGTGATGGTTATTGTGATAATATTGTGGTTGTGATAGTGATGGCGATTGTGATCATGATGATTGTGATTAAGATGATAATGGTTGTGATTACGATGATAATGATTGTGGTTGTGATAGTGATGGCGATTGTGATCATGATGATTGTGATTAAGATGATAATGGTTGTGATTACGATGATAATGGTTGCGATAATGATGTAAGTGATTGTGATAGTGGTTGTGATCGTGATTGTGATGGTGATGATGATTGTAATGGTGATTGTGATGGTGGTTGTGATTGTGATAGTAACTGGTGATTGTGATGATATTGGTGATTGTGATAATGATGGTTATTGTGATTACAATGTAATGATTGCGATTACGATGATAAATATTGTGATAACGATGATGGTGATTGTGATAGTGATTGTGATAGTGATTGTGATAGTGATAGTGATTGTGATAGTGATAGTGATTGTGATTGTGATAGTGATAGTGATTGTGATTGTGATTGTGATTGTGATAGTGATTGTGATAGTGATTGTGATAGTGATTGTGATAGTGATTGTGATAGTGATTGTGATAGTGATTGTGATAGTGATTGTGATAGTGATTGTGATAGTGATTGTGATAGTGATTGTGATTGTGATTGTGATAGTGATTGTGATAGTGATTGTGGTAGTGATTGTGATAGTGATTGTGATTGTGATAGTGATTGTGATAGTGATTGTGATAGTGATTGTGATAGTGATTGTGATAGTGATAGTGATTGTGATAGTGATTGTGATAGTGATTGTGATAGTGATAGTGATAGTGATAGTGATTGTGATACTGATAATGATAGTGGTTGTGATAGTGATGGTGATTTTGATGATAATAATAAATTGAGATGAATATGAAATTTGGCACATATATATGTGGCACATATATATATATATGTTTGTAACCTGGATTAACATGTAGGATACTATTTATCTCTTTATTATGATTCAGTGGGACAATTACCGAACTTAACGCGGGCGAAGCCGCGGGCAACAGCTAGTCTAAATATATAAAAGAAGAAACTGACTGACTGACTGACTGATTGACTGACTGACTGACTGACTGACTCATCTATCAACGCACAGCCCAAACCGCTGGGTCTACAGATTCCAAATTTGGCAAGTAGGTTCCTTATGTGGTCTAGGGGTGCACTAAGAAAGGATTTTTCAAAATTCACCCCCTAAGGGGGTTAAACGGGGCTCCAAAGTTTGTATGGGGAAACAAGATTAGTTTGACTATTTTATTCGAAACTTCACAGGAGTGCTTCTATTGATAAATGAGTAGAAACAGGTTTCAGGTTTTTTCAGAATTCAACCCCTAAGAGGGGGAAATGGGGTGGCAAAGTATAAAAATCAATGCACAGCCCAAACTGCTGAGTCTAGAGATTCCAAATTTGGCAAGTAGGTTCCTTATGTAGTCTAGGGGTGCACTAAGAAAGGATTTTTCAAAATTCAACCCTTAAGGGGGTTAAACGGGAATCCAAAGTTTGTATGGGGAAACAAGATTAGTTTGACTATTTTATTCGAAACTTCACAGGAGTGCTCCTATTGATAAATGAGTAGAAACGGGTTTCAGGTTGTTTCAGAATTCAACCCCTAAGAGGGGGAAATGGGGTGGCAAAGTTTAAAAATCAATGCATAGCCCAAACCGCTGAGTCTAGAGATTCCAAATTTGGCACAAAGGATCTTTATAAGGTTTAGGGGTGCATTAAGAAAGGATTTTTCAAAATTCACCCCCTTAGAACGGGATCCCGTTGGAACGGGAGTCTAAAGATTACGTGGGGAAATAAGATTAGTTAGACTACTTTATTCGAAACTTAACAGGAGTAATGCTATCGATAAATGAGTTAACGTTTGTGTTTCAGTTTATTTCAGAATTCAACCCCTAAAGGGGGACCTTTAGGGGTTGAATTCTGAAATAAACTGTGTATATAAATGGGGTAACAAAGCCTGAAATTCAACATAGGTATTGTTTTTATGGTGAATTGGGTCGGGTGTATTACAAAAACAACGATTTTAAGATTTAATGTGGCAAACCTGAAATACTACCATTCCCTGTTGGGGTGCGATGGGGTTGAAATGTCTAAAAATCAATATGGGTGTCGATACCGAGATTATCAGGGGTGCTGATTACGAAAGTGGCATTTATTTTGATATCCAGATGATAATGATTGTGATTACGATGATGATGATTGTGATAATGATGACGATGATTGTGATGATGATGATTTTGATTACGATGATAATAATTGTGATTACGATGATGATGATTGCGATAGTGATGATTGTGATAACGATGATGGTGATTGTGATAGTGATTGTGGTTGTAATAGTGATTGTGACAGTGACGGTGATTGTGATAGTGTCAGTGATTGTGATGGTGATAGCGATGGTTGTGATAACGAGGACGGAGATTGTGATGATGATGATAATGATTGTGATAACGATGATGGTGATTGTGATAATGATGATAGCGATTGTGATTACGATGATAATGATTGTGATAACGATGATGGTGATTGTGATACTGATTTTGATGGTGATTGTGATGGTGATGATGATTGTGATAGTTATTCTGAGAGTGGTGGTGATTGTGATGGTGATAGCGATGGTGATTGTGATGGTGATTGTGCTGGTAATTGTGATGGTGATTGTGATGGTGATTGTGACGGTGATTGTGATAGTGATTGTGATGATGATGGTGATTGTGACTGTGACGGTGATTGTGATGGTGATTGTGATGGTGATTGTAATGGTGATTGTGATGGTGATTGTGATGGTGATTATGATGGTGATTGTGATGGTGATTGTGATGGTGATTGTGATGGTGATTGTGATGGTGATGGTGATTGTGATGGTGATTGAGATAGTGATGGTGATGGTGAGTGTGATAATGACTGTGATTACCATGATAATTATTGTGATAACGGTGATGGTGATTGTGATAAGTAGTTATTTTGATGGTGATTGTGATGGTGATGGTGATTGTGATAGTGATTGTGATAGCGATGGTGATTGTGATTGTTATGGTGATTGTGATGGTGATTGTGATGGTGATTGAGATAGTGATGGTGATGGTGAGTGTGATAATGACTGTGATTACAATGATAATTATTGTAATAACGATGATGGTGATTGTGATAGTTATTTTGATGGTGATTGTGATGGTGATGGTGATTGTGATAGTGATTGTGATGGTGATTGTGATTGTGATTGCGATTGTTATGGTGATTGTGATGGTGATTGTGATAATGATTGTGGTAATTATGGTGGTTGTGTTAATGATGATAATTGGTGATAATCATTATCACCAATTATCATCATTAACACAACCGTGACTGTGATAGTGATGGGGATTGTGATGGTGATTGTGATTGTGATTGTGATGATAATAATAAATTGTGATGATTATGAAATTTGGCACATAGACACACATAGACACATTTATAAACTGGATTAACATGTAGGACACTATTTATTAGTATTTATCCCTTTAGTATGATTCAGTGGGACAGTTACCGAACTGCACGCGGGCGAAGCCGCGGGCAACAGCTAGTTTAATCCATAAAGTACTAAGTAATTTTCCAGATTTTATGTACCTACAAAATTAAATGTATATTTTCTAAAGCTGACACAGTCAATATTGTGATTGATTGTGGCAGGTAATTATCACTTGTTTACATATTCATAGTATATTGTAGACATCTATTATTGCATCAGTCATGCTACATCGTAAAGATAAGGTATATTTTGGCAAAACGAATACATTTTTATACAAAAACTAGTATTTTATAAAATATGAAGCATGAAATAGGAAGTAGAAAAGGCAGGCGTTTTGTGTACACATTTAATTTAAAAAAGTGCTGATCATCAGCCTAGTTTTGAATTAATGACTAATTCAGATTTTAAGATACTATATTTTATACATTCTTGAAAAATCATCAAAATACTGCCTCCTAACCCTCTAAATGACTTTGCAGTTTTTACCATTATTAAGCATTGATTCTGGAAGGTTTGGGGAAACATTTAACTCAAGTAAGGTAGTAAATACAATGGCTTGTCACTCTCACAATTCAAAGCTTGAGCTACAAACTGATTCTACAAAATTAAATATTATATAGTAATGAAACAATGGATGTTTTTTAAATATACAACATGGTTATGTTACCCATGAAGTTATATAAAAAACAGTTAAGCTGGCGTCATTTTCAACTCAACAGGTACCTAGCTCATTTAATTGAACAAAGAACTCAGGATAATGTATAATAATATTTGTTAAAACTTGAAATTATGAAGAACACTTTAACAAATCCAGTTACATCATACCTATTATAAACCTCCATCTGTTAGCCAAGTAGACACAATAGTTCAACAATGGCGTCAGACCGATTCGGTCAGGCTTCATAGATGAAGGGATAACATTTAAAACAATAGCAACCCTTTTTCCTACTCATACGGTATGAATACAGCATGCAAGCTCTTCACAAAATGACATTGGAACCACTGTCCAATGTCATTTTGTGAAGAGCTTGTATGCTGTATTCATACCTACATTATTATTTAATAATTAAAAGAATCCTAGCTGTGTTTTAATTGCCAAATGAGTGTTTGAATTTTTTATCTGACCTTTATGGTAATCCTTTTGAAGAAATTATTCAGAAGAAAAATTACCTTCAATAACTGTATACAATGTAGTGATCATACTGTTGTGGCCATCTGCTTTAGCATATTTTTTGAGCCAGTCGATGAAAGTGGGACAGGCTGCGAGCGCCTGCAGCAGCGTGTTGAGGAAGCAGGTCCTGCCCAGGTTCTGCAGCCCGGCGATCTGTCCGCGTCTCTTGCGCACCTTCGGAGCCCCACCGGGACCCCACAACACGAAGGCTCCGACCACCACAGCAGCTGTCAGCCCAGCAGCCACTAAAATCCTGTCTCCACTATCCATCGTCCCAAATTTGTGAATGAACCTTGCACTATACTTCACATACTAACAGTTTTTTGTGTTTGAAAGACCATAGCATTATATTACGCGACCCATAAGCAGCTAATGCGTTTTTTCGAAAAATCCATGAATAAAGAAAACCTGCGTTTGACGTCTGCGTTCTGACATTTTGATTTTTTTATTAGCGTACGCAGATTCAAACCGCTGTTATCAGACGTCAGGAACACATTGTTATGATTGATTGCAATCTAAGATTGATTGCATCAAAACAAATTAAAATAAAATCAAGTGGGATTGCTTCGGATTGTTGGTGCGATCGCGATGTACCATGTTCGAGATGCACCCCATGCATCTCAATGTTTAAATGATTAAAGTACTACTGGAAATAACGTGAACTTGTTTAGACAGTGTTGCACAGTACTGAATGAAAATGCGTGAAACGATCCTCCTGCGCCAATTGTCATTGTCAAATTTGAATGATAACCACTTGACAGACAAAACAAAGCAAGGCAACCTCATCCTCAGAAAACAAACTCAGTCAAAATAAACAAGCAATTTGGATTGTTGTAATTACTTAATTGTGAAAAAAAAAATGTGTTATGTAAATTAGTTAACTATTTTTCGTTTACAGTTACAAACTAGGTTTCATCCTGTGATGGTTAATGAACAGCATCGTGTGCTAAAATGATTTTGTAGTTGCTAATTTTATTGTTTTGATAAAAAGTTAATTTATTGATAATAATGATACCGTCGAACACAATATGCGTGTCCCAGGAGGGGCCAGCGAACGCTTTGGCTCTAAATAAAGACTGTTCACAAGTAGTCATAGCTGGGCGCAATGGTAAATCAAATCAAAACATAAATTTGCTTAAAATTACTTGATAAGACTGGTAAGTTGAATGTTAATTTTTGTTACAGTATTCAAAGTGTTTTCCATTGGCGAAAATGAATTTTCGGAAGTCTGTAACTTAAGGGTTGGGAAAAACTTGAATCTGAATTTCTCTTCCATCGATGTTGCCTGGAGTACTATTGAAGGTAAACACTGTTTAACTACAATTTTAATTTATAAAATCGTTCCGACTTTGTTAGGCATTGCTTGCATACAACTCTTGTATTATATATTGTATTATCTATGCATACAACCTTGTGCACTGTAAGCTCACAATAAACTATTTCACCACTCAATTATACATTTAAAATAATTACTCAATATGAGGCATTACTATAGCTATTAACGGCAACAGTAACTATTACAAAAAAAAAAAAAAAAACAATAGAACTGAAAGAAACTCATGTTCTTTTTAGATTGCGTAAAACTAAAATAGTTTGTACTAAATTGTCATTGGTGTTGATTCTGTTGTGCACAATCTAAACTTAATTTAGGCTATTACTATCTTTTCTCTATAATAAAACGAGAAAGAGACGGACGTAATTTAGTTCTGTCAAATTTAATTGGAACTAATATTTCCATACAAATGAAGGGTGCACGTAAAAACATGTTGACTAAAAACACGCTAAAGCACAAGGCATAAACTAGTTTGACATCTCTAACTTAGTTCATAGCTATAGCCATCCTTTTCTCGCACTGCCTTTTAGTAAAAGATAGCAATAGTCTAAATTAAGTTTAGTTTGTGCACAACAGAATCAACACCATTATCAAATTAAGTTCTAAATCATTAAAACATTTAACATTTTCATTACTTAGAAGTATTTTGTCTGTATCACTACCATATATACCATACCAATCAAAATAGATTTTTGGCACTTGCGTTTTTTAAAATAATTTACCAAGTATGTACTAATATTTTTGTGCCACAGAAAACACCCTAGCCACAGCAGCTACGAATGGCGCAGTTGTGGTGTGGAACCTGGGCAGGTCCGGCCGCTCCAAACAGGAACATGTGTTCTCTGACCATAAGAGAACTGTTAACAAGGTAACATAACATCACCAAAGGGTTTAGTGTACTTAGGAACATCCACATTTTTAACCGACTTCCAATAGAAGAGGTTTTCAATTTGTCTGATTTTTTTTTTGTGTGTATGTTCAGCCTTTTTTCGCCAATTATGAACCGATTTCGACGATTCTTTTTTTGTTTGGAAGAAAATTACTTCGCGGTGGTCCCGTTTAAATTTGGTGAAGATCTGATGGTGATCTTCGGAGATATACAATGGAACTCTTCAATTATAGACAGCAAATCGGTTGTGACTGCTGCAATCGCTTGAATGTTTGTTGTTTTCACAACATCATAACATAACATCACGCCTGTATGCTCTGAGGGGGTATGCAGGTGTGTTGTGTACAGTACACCCACATTTCGACAGTTAGGTATATTAGGTTCCATTTTATTGGAGATAAGCCTATTACCATGACATGTATTGTTAACAATATGAAATTAATGACTGCCTCGTTGGTCTAGTGGTGGCGACTACTCAGCATGATGTCCTGGGTTCGATTCCCAGGTCGGGCAAAGTGTTGTTGGGTTTTTCTATCAGGAATTTCTCAGTAGCAGCCACGGAGTCTGGATTTGCGCCCACGCTCGCCCCCTATTACTTACATGGGACAAACATACCTGGCGAAATGTGGGTGAAGGTAATATTGGGTACACCTCAGTCCAACCCTTCGGGGATTACAGGCGTGATGTTATGTTATGTTAAAATATATGTATAACTAATATTTGTATGGGATATTACAACTAAAAATAGAAATATAAAAAACTTTTTTGCCAAAAATAAAACCGACTTCAAAAACACAACAACGTGATAAATAACTTTAGCTTACACAAACAACAATCAAACACACAGAAGTCACCGACTTCTGAAGCTAAAGTTATTTTTCACTTTGTTGTGTTTTTGAAGTCGGTTTTGTTTTTTGTCAGTTGAAGTCCCATGTAATAGAGGGTGCCTATTGACATAAACCGGCCACAAATCCAGACTCCATGGCTCCTACTGAGAAATTACAAGGTAAATGAGATCAAATATTGATAACCATGCAGATTGTTTTTGTAATTAAAACTGTTGATAAATATTTAGTACAATGACCTGTGATAACCCCAAATAGGTTACAGCTTATGAGAGATATTTGGTAGCATATTTTATTTAAAATTATGAGAAGAATTCAGAAATGAATAAAGGAATAATTCCTTTATTCATTTCTGTACAATTTCATTACATTTTTAAACATTTAATAATATAAAAAAATAAATTAAAATTATTATTGCCATAGAATCTTTTTCTACCATAAAAGAAATTCTCCAGAGGCCTTAATGCAGCAAAATGTAACAAAATCAAAATTTTAGTTTGTTGGTTGGTTTTAACCCGTGGTTTTAACCCTGTAATTCAAGTAAAAAAAACCGGCCAAGTGCGAGTCAGACTCGCGCACGAAGGGTTCCGTATAGATATGAGCGCCGCGCCGGCGCGCCGCCGTCGCCGTGAATTCATGTCGACGCGTCGTCGCCGAGTAAAGCGCGCGGCGCGCCGTCGCAACGAGTCGCAACTTGCTTTCTCGCTCGCACGCGCGGCCCTACCGCATAAGTGCTCATTTACGGAGACGCGGCGCGTCGTGCGGCGCGTTGTGCGGCGCGTTATGCGGCGTGTTGCGCGTTTTCCCGTTTACAGAGGGGCGGTGTCATCTTCAATATATTTGTATTTGCGCGTGTGAAGCCACGTGCACCGCCGCGGCCAACGCAATGCTGCATTTCAGTAAACGCGCGTAAAATTGCTTCTCCGTAAACACATAGTCAATCGTCATATTATGTTTGAATTGAAAGCGAGCCGCGCCGCACAACGCACCGCGCGACGCGCCGCGTCTCCGTTTTTAGTAAGCCTAGTCGCTTCGCCACACTCGTCGCTAACGCAGTCGAGTCAAATATTTTACCGAGTAAACGTGTATTGTAGTGTGGTGTTAACAACAAACAAAATATATGATACCTACTACTTAAAATACTTATATTTTCTGTTTTTTTTTTTTAATACTTTTTATTACTATAATAATAGATAGATAGTGCTCTAATTAAAAAAACTCGGTTTCACTTCAACTCAAAATGCTGAAATGAATATTTTTCAGTAAACGTGATCTCCAATTATTATTTGGAAGATTGTAAACTTTTTTTTTGTAACAACAATATGGTTTTCTTTGTTATTTTTAAGAAATCTCTCCCTGATAAAAAAAAAACTAAGGCCCACGGCCGGCCATGCCGCGCCGCCGCGACGCCGCCGCCGCCGTGCAAATTTCCTGGCTACGCCGCCGCCGCGGAATTGGCCATCGGCGCTCATATCTAGTTCCGTACCATTATCTATACATTAGACAAAATGGCAAAAAAATCACGTTTGTTGTATGGGAGCCCCCCTTAAATATTAATTTTATTCTGTTTTTAGTATTTGTTGTTATAGCGGCAACAGAAATACATAATCTGTGAAAATTTCAACTGTCTAGCTGTCACGGTTCATGATATACAGCCTGGTGACAGACAGACGGACAGACAGCGAAGTCTTAGTAATAGGGTTCCGTTTTTAGGGTTCCGTACCCAAAGGGTAAAAACGGAACCCTATTACTAAGACTTGGCTGTCTGTCCGTCTGTCCGTCTGTCTGTCACCAGGCTGTATCTCATGAACCGTGACAGCTAGACAGTTGAAATTTTCACAGATGATGTATTTCTATTGCCGCTATAACAACAAATACTAAAAACCGAATAAAATTAATATTTAAGGGGGGCTCCCATACAACAAACGTGATTTTTTTATAATAATTGGTACGGAACCCTTCGTGCGCGAGTCCGACTCGCACTTGGCCGGTTTTTTACCCTTTGGGTACGGAACCCTAAAAAGCCTCAAGCAAAAAAGTATTTGTTTTTAATAATAGAAAGAAAGAAAGAAAACGTATTTATTTGGCTTTAGCCGCAAATACACACAACATAATAAGAATAAAATAAAAAATAAGAAACTTAAAACTACACAATAAAAAAAAATTAAAACTAAGAAAAAAAATAAGAGAAATAATATTGCGTGTCTCACGGCTGCGCTAAATAGGCCCAGTTCAGCAAACTGCCGAGCAGCTAGTGCCCAACGCTGGTTTTCAAAAATAAAATTCACTCTATTATTTATTTGGATACAGGTTAGCTTCCACCTGACAGAACCAGCTCTCCTCATCTCTGGCTCTCAGGATGGCATGATGAAGTGCTTTGATCTGCGCATGAAGGAAGTTGCCAGGACATTCATAAGGTGAGAGAATGAGAAGCAATCATACTTCAAGAATTTTCTGCAAACCAGAGTTCAATGATTCCATACTGAAAATTAAACATAAGCTTGCATATGGAAAATCCCCTAGTCTCAAGTCTGTTTAAGATGTTCTTTAAGTTTCTTGTAGGTCGCTTTGATTAGTAGATTAGTCTAGTTCCACAGTGTTATAACAACCAACTGTATCGCGGATCATCCCATTAGGTACTTGGTTTTGTAGCAACAAATGACTGGATGACATCATTCAAATTGTTATCAGAGAAATGAGGAAGAACCGAGAAAGTAAGTAAAGTATATTCTAATTTCTATTTAATTTCACTTTAACAATTATGTTTGTTCAGCAACACAGAGTCGATCCGCGACGTCCAGTTCAGCCCGCACCAGGCGCACACATTCGCCGCCGTGTCCGAGAACGGCAACGTGCAGCTGTGGGACGTGCGGCGGCACGAGCGCTGCCTGCTGCAGTTCACGGCGCACTCCGGGCCCGTGTTCGCCTGCGACTGGCACCCCGAGATGCCCTGGCTGGCCACTGCTTCCAGAGACAAGACTATCAAGGTAACACTTTAAAAATAACACCAATTTACCCAATTGTATAGTAAATATATTTGTAATCACGTTCCCGAAAACGACTCTGACGATTACGCGGGGGGGCTAAAATTCGATTTAACTGGTCTCTTTTCCGGAAAAATTCATTTTCTCTATTTTCACTCGAGCTGAGCTTGGTCGCCCAAGTAAGTACTGTAAAATTATCGGACAACAATTTATCTACAAGTGTTTGGGGCGACAAACAGCCAAACGTCTCAAGAAGTTTGCAGATAATAAATTTAAATATTAAGCAGGTAAATAACATTGAACAAGGGGTTACGCGCCTGAGTTATCAGCTATTAGATAAACAACTGGGTCACCGATAGCTCGCGCCTATTGCTCACGTGTTATTTTATTATTATTGTAATATTAGCTCATATGGCATGATAATTGCAATGTTATCTTCTAGACCAGTAATTGTCCTGTTACATCAAAAACTTCATTATATTAGGTAATACGTGACCAGGCGCGGATACAGGGGGGGGGGGGGGGGGGGGGGCAATGGGTGCAATTGCCCCCCCCTGAACCGGACCGAATACGTCATTAGCCAAGCTTTAAACTAGTTTGAAGGAATGAGGATGGCAACTGTGGAACTAATGGCGCTGGCATAGCTTGTACCAAGCATCGTCATTGGTTGAACATCTGTCAATGTCATTCTAAATTTCAAAATAGCTTGTCCTCATTGGACAGATTGGGACCAAGCTATGGACACGCCATCTACAATCAGCTTTGACTACCCTTCCCCATTGAAACTAAATATTCTAGTTGTATATCTTGACATGGGCGTCGTCGCCAGGAGGAGGCAGCTGGCCTTAGAGGCTCAGGATTTTTAAAAGTTATCTAATAGCTTTTCCTGCCTGGTGCCATATAATGGTATTGTACGTAATAAATTGTAGCGTAAAATGTAATCACTCAAATTAAAATATTGTTAACCCTGCGGAAAAACATTTGTCAAAAAGGCTCCATTTTCTACCTCTGGATTGGCACTCTTACTGAAATTTTGCACGATCGACGTATAGACAGAGCCTCAAATAAATTAGGAGCCCCTTGCCCCTATTAGGCCTTCTATGCAATTATGGCATAATTATCTTAGGCAATGGTGTAAAAAATTGCGAGCTCGCTTCGCTCGCTCTTGCAGCCTACTTTTTCTTGAGTCTTGACTTTGTCTATAAGAGGCCCAGGTAACTCCAGTAGGTCGAAACAATTCTAACCTGTTTAAGGTAGGTAACGTAAAATTATCGAGCTCGCTTCGCTCGCTCTACACGCTACTTTGTCTTGATTTTTTCTAAAAATCGACCAAGTAACTTTTTAACCTATGTCTAAGATTTCTTGAAATAAAGTTATTATTATTATTTCCTTTATTCATTTTTAAACAAATTTGTTACATTTTTAAATATTAATTAAAAAATATATAAAAAACATTTAAAAATATAAAAAATTGTAGCCCACCGGTATCGGGAACAGGGTCCAAGCTACCGGCGGTCAGGGCTCCAGAGAGAGGAACCTCCTAACAATACGAGCCGTGTCCAGGAGTACCGCTTTCTGAATCAAGCCCTTGATCCAGCTGCCTAACGAGAGCCTCCTCAGGTATTGATCGAGGCTCTTGGCAATTAAGCCATGGGCTGATACGACTATCGGCACAATGATTGCTGAGTCCACTTCCCACATGTCAACAACCTCGCGAGCCAAGTCAAGATACTTGATTTGTTTATCTTTCTCTGCTTTCACGAGGTTCTCATCATGCGGGACCGTTATGTCAACAATCATTGCGCGCCGCTCTGATCGATCCACCACCACTATATCAGGCTTATTGGCTACAATAGTCCTGTCAGTGATGATGGATTGATCCCAGTACAATGTGATACAGCCATTATTGAGAACTGGGTCGGGCACATACCTATAGTAAGGCACTTCCGATTCCACAAGGTTGTATTTAAGAGCAAGTTGCTGATGGATAATCCTGGCTACAAGGTTGTGTCTATGCAGGTACTCTCCGTTAGCTAGACGAGAACACCCGGAGATAATGTGACGGATTGTTTCGCCTGGACGGTGGCATGCCCGACATATGTCAACCGTGCCATCCTTCACAATAAATCTACGGTAGTTATTCGTCATCATAACTTCATCCATTATTGCACAGACAAAACCTTCGGTTTCTCCAAATAGGTCCCCGGAACGTAGCCAGGCTACGGACGCTGGTAGGTCTACATCGGGCCCATGAAGAGCGCGGAAAAAGCGTCCGTGAAGCTCCTTACTCTGCCATACCTCCCTGCGATCGTTAGTGTCAAGCACTGGAGGTTTGCGCCAGTTCTCTTTAGCCAAGGAGAGCGGGGTGAGGCCCTTGTCCACCGTGACGACATCTCGATGCATTCCCACATCGGTTCCTAGGAAATATTCCCTGAGGCTGCATATCTCGCGATTGTGGAGAGTCTTAGCATTTAAAAAGCCTCGACCCCCACACTTCCGCGGGATATACAGTCTCATAACCGAAGAACGTGGGTGATGCATCCGATACGCCGTCAACAATTTACGGACCTTCGTATCCAAGGCGTCTAATTCTGTTTGAGTCCATTTAAGTATGCCGAAAGAGTACATCAAAACCGGCATGACCCAACCGTTGAAGGCACGCACCTTATTGCCACCTGATAAAAGACTATTAAATACTTTTTTCAGGCGGCCAAAGAAGCGCTCCTTCAACGATTGCTTCATGTCAGCAACATTGACGCCCAGCGCTTCCGACATACCCAAATACTTATAGGTTTCGGTTGCTGAGAGGGATCGAAGAGTTATGGAATCTGAGAGCTGGGTTCCCACAGATTCCACAATCTCCCCTCGTTTTACATGCATGACCGCACATTTGTCCACACCAAATTCCATCCTGATGGCGCTACTGAAAGTGTCAGTTACCTTCAGTAACTCCATCAGTTGCAAATCGTTGGGGGCAAACAGTTTTAGGTCATCCATGTAAAGGAGGTGAGATATAACCTGACCATCTTTCCGCAACCGATAGCCTAAACCTGAATCCTCCAGCAGTGTGCTAAGAGGATTCAAGGCTAAGCAGAACCAAAGTGGACTCAAACTATCGCCCTGAAATATACCTCGCTCTATCCTTATCGACTCGCTATTCCTCTGAATCTGCCGACATCCTGGATAGCGAAGGACTGTCCTCCATTGCCCCATACACGACATCAGGAAGGTGCGCAGAGTTGCATCAACTTTATACAACTCTAGCACCCTCATGAGCCATGTATGTGGCACCGAGTCATAGGCCTTCTTATAGTCTATCCAGCATGTCGACAGATCTTTTCGGGAACGGCGAACCTGGTGACTAATGGCCATATCAATGAGGAGTAGCTCCTTAGTACCACGGGACCCGTTCCTACATCCATTCTGAGAAGCGGACATGACAGAATTGTCATCTATGTGTTTGCTAATTTTAGTTCTCAAAATGGATGTAAGAACTTTATAGACTGTCGGGAGACAGGTGATCGGTCTATAATTTTTGGGTTCCGCAGTACTACCCGATTTATGGAGCAGGTGGGTTATGCCTGTTGTCAGGAACTCTGGCAGCGACCCAGACTCTAAGGCTGACTGGAACAGGGTCGCCAGGCGAGCGTGCGACCTTGTGAACCATTTTATCCAGAAGTTGTGCAGCCCATCCGGCCCTGGAGATTTCCAGTTAGGCAACGGACGGACTGCACGAGCTACGTCTTGGGGGCTGATAGTAATTGCCCCCATTTCTGATACTGGATCGCACGCTCGCTCAATCACCCGAGTCCATTCACCTTCGGCATGGCTGACAGGCACCGACCAGATGCTGCGCCAGAACGAACACATTGCATCATCATCCGGCAGGTGCGTGTCAGTCATACCTTGGTCCGGTCGCTCCCAAGCCCTATAAACCCACCTTTCATCTTTTTGGAATGTGCGATTCTGAGTGTATCGGTCCACCCGCCGCTTATACCTACGAATACGGTTTGCCCATGCATACACTTTCTGCTTCAGGAAGTCGATGCGTTCTGTGACACGGGACATGTAGTCTCGAGGACTGATATCAGTCCCCGAGAACGCCTGCCTCACAAAACGCATCACTCTAGGGCGAGTATTGCCCTCCCTGAAGCAGACCAGTTTGCCGATGAGTGCTCTGGCCCCACCAATACGTCGCTCAATCCTGTACTGCCATGCTGGAACGGCTGGTTTTGGTCGTGTAGCTCTGTCAGAAGGAAATTTGACATGAGCTACACGACATGCCGCTACAGCCGCACAATACAGGATTGAGTGAACATCGGTGAGGTCTTCGCAGTTATCAAAATAGTTTGATAACTGCGAATCCAGAACAGCCACCAGCGCCCTATTTTTGTTATGCATGGGCAAACGAGGTATGCGTGGTCTCAGATCTGGTTGCATGAACCGATATTCCCGAATCGCACCCTCCAAAGCACTCCTCATTTCTACATTGCACTGGGTACTTACATTAGTAACCATGTCATTACCCACGTCGTTATCGCAATTTGGTATGATGCTTGACTGTGGTGGAACCACAGCCTGCGACGGCGTGGCAATGACATGGCTACTCTGTATTTCAGTCCGCAAGCGATCAAGTACGGTATCATCCAACATACGATTACGCTGGATGACCCGCACCTGATCCGACAGTCGTTGTGCCGACACGTTGACAGCTGGCTCAAGCACCTGAAACAGAGAGAGCATCCTAACACGGTACGCAGTCAGGTTGTTTCCCCCCTCTGTAGCCCCATAGTATGCGCGCATGACATTCTCATTGATGGATTGCGTCCATCGCATGCGCTGCACACTTCCGCCGGGAGCTGGGACCCTATCAGAGGCCGGTGGGCCTCGAGGTCCTAAGCCGTCCGGCGGCCGGCGTCCTCCCCGTCGACGAGCAGGTGGTGGAGTCGTGGGCGGAGAGAAACACTCGTCGCTCGAGCTCGACGCAACTGCCACGGCCGGTGTCACAGCGCTCACGATGGGGCTGGGATCCGGCGGCGGCGAGGCGGAGCTGAGCGACGAGTCCGGAGGTGGTAGGCGTGCGCGACGAGCAGCAGCTGATCTTGTTAACATTGCCGTTGTTTCATTTTTTATTGATTTTGCTGGATGGTTTGTTGGTTTGACGTTTTCATTTTACATAATATGACATATGTCATAGGTCACAGATTTTCTTTGTGTTTCTTGATATAAAAAGCAGATCTCACGTTATAATTTTAATGTTTATTGAAGACTATTATATATTTATAAAAAGGGAACTGGTATCTGGTTGTTTAAAATTATATCTGTAGTATTAAATTGTAAAAGAATTTTTTAATGAAATTTCAACGACTTGTTGACTCTTGTGTTGCCAGCTTATTATTATTATTAACTCCTATTATACATATGAAGGATCGAAACCATTCTAACCTGTCCAAGGCAAGGTGTCATAAAAATTTCGATCTCGCTACGCTCGCTCTTGCAGCCTACTTCCTCTTGAATGTTGCCTTTGCCTGAGGGTCGATCTAGTAACTCTCGTATGAAGGGTCTAAACAATAGTAACCTGCCAAGGTCGAGTGTTAAAATGTTCGAGCTCGTTTCGCTCGTTCTTGGAGCCATAATTCATTTTGTTGTTAAAATTGTCAATTAGGTACCATCATTTTTTTTATGAATTTTCCGTAAGATAAGTAAAATCAAGCAAAAATTGCCCCCCCTAAAGGAAATCCTGTATCCGCGCCTGTACGTGACAGATGCTAGGGTACAGTCTTCTTTCTTATTTTATGATTAATTTGTGAGTTAATTAACTAGTCATCTGATATCTACCCGCCCGAACCCTATTTCCAGAGTTATCACCATATTTAGACTTCATAATTATACACACATCAAAAGTGTCTAGGGATCAAGCATTTTTATGCGGATTTCTTGAGATTGAGATGTGGCTTTGTAATAAATTTATGATTTTATAAATTTATATGGATCCTTTTTGGTGCATTTCATAATTTGAATCAGGAACTCTCAATCAAATTCGAGTAAAAGATGAAAATAAGCTGTCAATATTTTCCCTATAAAAACATACAACGCATTGAAGACATTATTAGTGCTACTGTTTCCCTACTACTGATTAAAACCAACGTTATTATGGAGCGGCGACGTCATTTAAGCAGGGAAGAAATGCTCAGAGCCGTGGGAATGATAGAAGCTGGTTCCCGGCAACGTACTGTAGCTTTAGCTCTGAATACAAGTCAGAGTGTTATCAGTCGACTTTGGACACGTTACCGAAGCACTGGTACCGTGGCTGAGCGCCATGGAGGACGGTATCGCTGCACCACACGGAGACAAGACCGATACATTCAAATCTTAACTCGAAGAGCTCCAACAATAACCGCCATGATGTTAGCCGTGAGGCTTCATCACTCTTCAGGGAACTTAATTAGCGACCAAACAGTCAGAAACCGCTTGCATGAAGTGAACCTTCATTCCCGAAGACCGCTACAGGTACCACCTATAGCAATGCACAATCGTAGGATTCGATATCAATGGGCTCTTGAACACAGAAATTGGGCAGAAGAACAATGGCGTTTCGTGTGCTTTTCTGATGAGTCTCGTTTTGGTATGAGACCGGATACAAGACGTATACGACACTGGAGAACCCCTGGACGCCAACAGCGATTAAAATCCTGCCAGGAAGTCCATCCTTATAGTGGTGGAACCATCATGGTATGGGCGGGTATTTGGATCGGCGGAAGAACTGAGTTGATTTGGATCAGAGGCAACCTCAACGCTCAAATTTATGCTGAGACGATTGTATCAGACGTCATCGTTCCTCTACAAGTGCAAATCGGTCCCTTATTTCAGTTAATGCATGATAATGCACGACCGCACACCGCAAGAGTTGTAAGACAGACTCTCGCCGCAGCTAACATCAATGTCCTGCCCTGGCCTGCTCAGTCGCCAGACTTGAACCCGATTGAGCATGCATGGGATATGCTACAGAGAAGAGCTCTGCCGAATATGGAGGGTATCCAGTCGCAAGAAGACCTTTTTTTGTTGTTGCAACGAACATGGGCGGCCATTCCACAGCGTGATTTGGATGAACTCATTTTGAGTATGCCAAACCGATGTTCTTGTGTTGTTAGTGTTCGCGGTAGAAACACGGATTATTAATTGTTTAAGTTACCCAATAAAATTTTAAAGAAAACTGTGTTTTCAGTCATTTTTTCGAACTTTAATGTTAGTGGTTCAAATGTTAAAAATCCCTTTATTAGGAAAATGGCAAATTTCTTTATTAATGCAAAGGTGACTTGGTTTATCGTTACTGTGACAAACGAAAACACTTTATTTGATGAATCCTTAAAGAAAATTTTAATTAATATCAATCGGGAGAAAAGTTATTGCAAAAATATATGTTGATCCCTAGATACTTTTGATGTGTGTATATGCTTTGATAATATAAATGGCGAACTTTGACTCAATGTTCCCAATGTCCACACAAACAAAAAGTTATCGAGAAATAGACCTTTTTATTTGATCTGAGACACAAAATCCGATCAAACATCCAGATATGTTTTGATACCACAAACTCGATTTTGCAAAACAAGTACATACCTAAATAAAAAAACACATGTAAGAATGCATAAACAAACATCTTGATCAGACGCGAGGGGTCAATTTACATAGGCATAGCGGTCGTTATATTTTCCCCCATTTACATACAATGAATTACTTGTAAGAAAGCGATTTTCCTCTCCATTCGGTACTTTATCAACGTTTAGCGTTTCTTATGACTAGAGACCTGATTATATGTAACATAAAATCGTCGAAATATGCATGCAAAATATGCACCATAAATTCTCAAAATAAGCAACAAAAGTGCAAAAATATGCAACATAAAATTTAAATAAGTACTACAAAATAATGTTTTTAATTTAATTTACTCGTACTGCATTTTTGACTAGATTTTTTATGAAAACTGAATTCGGTTCCTAATTATTTGTAGCACGATTGAGCCTTCTATTAAATTAAAATATTTTTCATTACTCATACTCGGAAAGTAGGTCTGAAGTTGCCTGAGGAGCGGGTTGAAAGTAACACTTTTCAACCCTAAGGAGAATCGTTTTCAACTGACAGCTGTCAAATTATAAAAAAAAATTGTTTATATTTCTAATGATCCATGTTCCAACTTTTTAGACAGCCACGATGTAAAACTGAAACAACATAAAGATTAAAGAATATATATTTTTTAATTATCTTTATTATAATTAAGTTTCAACTATTTCTTTAAAATAACATACATTTAGGCAAAATATTTACCATTTTTTCTATGATGAAAATGAAAAATAGGTAATGGCTGAATAGGTGGCCGGCCACAGAAAAAAAAGCAAAATAGGCGGGAAAGCGGCAATCCGATCTTCATTTGTTTTTTCGAGTTGATTCATTTTTTTATTTTTACTTTCCTTGTATTCGTAACTAGCTGACGTCCCGCGGTTTCACCCGCGTAGTTCCCGTTCCCGTGGGAGTACGGGAATAAAATATAGCCTATAGCACTCACGAATAATGTAGCTTTCTACCAGTGAAACAATTTTTAAAATTGGTTCATTACTTCCGGAGATTACCCCCTACATACAAACTTACAAACATACAATTTTACAAACAAATGTTACCTCTTTATAATATTAGTATAGATTCGTAATGAAAAGCACAGTGTTTACCTCGGGTTAAAGACTTATTTAGTCCCTCGAACTAAAAGCGCCCTCGCTGCGCTCTGGCACCAAACCCCGACTCGGGACTAAATAAGTTACTTTCACCCCTAGGGTAACAATGTACTATTTATAACTTGAAACTAGTGTTGCAACAGAACTCTACTTCCGCTTCTGCAGAAGTTCCGCAAGGTTTTTCACTTCTGTTTCCGTTTCTGGTTCCGCAACTTTATAACAGAACTCTAAACGGAGAATACAGCGAGGAGCGCGGGGGTGGGGGCGCGTGAACGACTGGACATGACGGAATCGGCGCGTGCGGGGGGCCGTTGACGGGGGCGGTACACAAACGTGTCACGAGTTTATCATTCTATTTTCTGTTTCATTCTGCGCATCATCGCGCCTTGTGCGTGACGTTTAACGTAAGCTCGTAAATCTTCTGTTGATTTTTTATTATGTTTGTTTTGTTACTTGTTACTTAGGTACCTATTAGTTTTGTGGCTAGTGCAATTATGAAACCAAAAACCAGTCCCATTTGGAACTATTTTGTTGAAATTAATGACAATGTAAAAGCGGCCAAATTACTTTTTATTAAATATAATTTACCTCTGTTTAACTTCGAGTACTAAAAGTACAAAATACAAATTCTATTAAACAAATCTGAAAAAAAAAAAACGTGTTTTTTCTTCATAGTATTAACACTTCCGCTTCCGCTTCCGCATCCGCATCCGCTAAGATTTACTTTTGACATCTGTTTCCGTTTCTGCTTCCGTTAAGACACTTCCGTTAAGACACTTCCGTTGCATCACTACTTGAAACCTATCGATGTTCTTCAATGATCACTATTTCAATTTAGGTGCTTTTTTGCATTTTTCCAGTTAAGAGCAGATAAAATTAAAGGAGACTTGGCCAAATATGCAAGATATCCCGATTATAGCCAAAATATGCATTATCTTCAAAAAACACCACAATATGCAAATGCATATGCAAGTATGCATTTGCATATAATCCGGTTTCTACTTATGACCCTAACTGACGATACCTTGTGACACTTCAACAATTAATTACATAATTATTGTGTCTAGCTGTTATCAGCGTGGCGCGTGTAATTAATGAAATGGTACAATGCTAGGATATTGAGTTGAGCTGAGAGGACAGTGGTGCGTCTGAGTGTGATAAAGATTGTAGAGGACACTTTTGAGATACGTCAAGTTGCGTATATTATGAAATGTAATGCTTTTCTGCGTCTGGAAATCCTACGGCTTACGGCTACCTTATTTGGTAGATCTAGATTTTCTGTTAGGTAATTTTCAATAACAGCCCGATATTTATTTCGCGTGCATTTCTCATACATGTCTGCATATCATTTAAGAATACGAAGAATGGTTCTGTCAACCGAAAATATAAAATAGTAATTATTTCTAGGTTTGGGACATCTATGGCAAGCCGAACTTGGAGCACACCATTTACACGATAGCTTCAGTCGGACACGTGAAATGGAGACCACAGAAGAAGTAAGTGCAAGTTACTGGATACCTGTATAAAATAATTTTCTAAATTGACCAAGGAGGCAGAAAGACCACTAGCCTCTTGGTGGCGCACTGTCGATAGAGACCAGAAAGCGTAGATGAAATTACCACAATCTGCAACCCAGCATAGTTAGCCTCGCGCCAGATTAACGATGCTGGACCCGACCCCAATCATAGGGCAGGGACATAAGCAACAAACAACATAATAAGAAACCCTGTAAGCACTAGTCGAAACGATAATTTCTCATAAAAAACTTGTTCCTCATCCATCAGGTACCAAGTAGCATCCTGTGCCCTAGTGCTGGACTGTGCAGTCCACGTGTGGGATGTGCGTCGTCCACATGTCCCACTGGCAACATTCGCGGAACATCGCGACGTCACCACCGCCATCGCGTGGCTGGCTGAGCCCCACACCTTCCTGTCCACTAGCAGGGTAAGTCTTCTCTGGTCGAGCAAGAATCTAGCCAATTTAAGGAACTTTTCTGTGAAATTACATGAGTAGGGACTACTGCTGGGATTCTCTTGTTGGTATCGTAGTGCTGATAATAGGGTCTGGTTTTTTTAAACAAAAAGCAGAGCGGAGCTCAAGATTCGTCCAAATGCAGGAGAGAAGCACGATGTGGATTTCAAGTTACAAATGGTAATGCCATGGATGGGGCAAAATCTGGTGAATAATGTATTCAAAATAATACAGGCGTGTTATGGTTTATTTGTGTCGTCCAGGACTGCTCGCTGTACCGGCACCGGTTCAGCGAGGCGGCGCACCCGGTGCTGTGGGCCAACCCGCACGGCGTGTGCGTGTCGGCGCGCGGAGAGGTTGCGCACGCGCAGCCCGAGCGCCCGCTGCCCGCGCTGCCCGCCCTGCCCGCCATGCCCGACCGACATGTGCCCGGACTGGGGTAAGGTAACGTGTGCGTGTCGGCGCGCGGAGAGGTTGCGCACGCGCAGCCCGAGCGCCCGCTGCCCGCGCTGCCCGCCCTGCCCGCCATGCCCGACCGACATGTGCCCGGACTGGGGTAAGGTAACGTGTGCGTGTCGGCGCGCGGAGAGGTTGCGCACGCGCAGCCCGAGCGCCCGCTGCCCGCGCTGCCCGCCCTGCCCGCCATGCCCGACCGACATGTGCCCGGACTGGGGTAAGGTAACGTGTGCGTGTCGGCGCGCGGAGAGGTTGCGCACGCGCAGCCCGAGCGCCCGCTGCCCGCGCTGCCCGCCCTGCCCGCCATGCCCGACCGACATGTGCCCGGACTGGGGTAAGGTAACGTGTGCGTGTCGGCGCGCGGAGAGGTTGCGCACGCGCAGCCCGAGCGCCCGCTGCCCGCGCTGCCCGCCCTGCCCGCCATGCCCGACCGACATGTGCCCGGACTGGGGTAAGGTAACGTGTGCGTGTCGGCGCGCGGAGAGGTTGCGCACGCGCAGCCCGAGCGCCCGCTGCCCGCGCTGCCCGCCCTGCCCGCCATGCCCGACCGACATGTGCCCGGACTGGGGTCAGTCTAACTGTCCCATTTCAAATTCAAAGTCAAACCATGTATTTCCATAACGCCGTAAAAAGGCACGTCAAACTTTACAGGGGAATAGAACTGATCCTATTAGTTCCCATTCACAAAGGTAGTGTGTACTGGAGAAGAATTTTAAAAAGGTTTTATAATATTTTGTTAGTATGAATTATAAAATTATATGTGATGATTTTGCACCCGAGTTTTGGACCTAAAGAACAGTTGTGCATGTCGTCAAGGTTTTGTGATCAAAGGCAAATTTAAAAATTAACGATGTGTCATAAACGGCTGTAAATAAAAACACCAACATCGGTCAAATTTGAATAATTGAGTCAAATCATCAATGTAAACTAGGAAGAGGAATGGGCCTAAAATCGAACCTTAAGGAACGCCAAATGTCATACATATTTCATTGCAATGCGTCTCGCGGCGGCACGCGGCGCTGCGCGGAATCACTGGCCTCTTCCAGTACCGTCACGCCGCGTTGCGTCGTGTCCCGTCTCGGTGTGAACTGACGCTAATAAGTATAGTAGTTTGTTTATTTGACGACCCAAATGACGCAGCGGTGGTGAGGCTGCCTTACGCTCTTAGGGTCCCGGGTTCGAATCCCGGTTGGAGCAAATATTTGTGTGATGAGCATGGACATTTGTTTCCAAGTCATGGATGTTTATATGTATAACTAGTATTTGCGTGGGTGCGCGAGCTGCGCGCAGCTCGCGTGTTGTCGTGTTCTTGAGAAGTATCCTTACCATCATAAAATTTTGAGAATCCATAGAAATCCTTAAAATAATTAAATCAGTATGAAAACCCATAAGAACCCCTAAAACATTATAAAATTAATATATAAAAAAAACCTAATAAAATAAAAGTAAAAAACCTTACTTAAAAACTGAGACCCATTAAAAAAACATACTTTTCCGAGCCTCTTCTATACGAACTGAAAAAAAAAATGTTCCAAATCTCTTAACTTCCGAGATCCGCCTTAAGGGGGTGAAAAGGGGGGCAAGGGGGGCAACTTTGAAAACTGGTTTTTACTTTCCCGAGCCTCCTCTATACGAACCTGAAAAAAAAAATGCTCCAAGTTTCTTTGTTTCCGAGATACGATAGGGAGTATTAGGGAGGGGGAGGAAGGGGGGCGAAAAGGGGAGGTTTGGCACTTTTCCCATACTCGCGGGAGTTACTTGTTTACGAATCTGTCAAAATATCTCACCTCCCCATCCACCATCTGGGAGAACAATTCTGTCAGTGAGTGAGTCAGTCAGTCAGTGGTAATCGAGCTTTATATAGTATAATAACTAGTATTTGCGTGGGTGCGCGAGCTGCGCGCAGCTCGCGTGTTGTCGTGTTCTTGAGAAGTATTCCTTACCCTCATCAAATTTTAAGAATCCATAGAAATCTTTAAAATAATTAGAAAATCTGTTACAAATACCCCTAAATCACTATGAAAACCCTTAAGAACCCCTAAAACATTCTTAAACCTAATTCAATAAAAAAAAAAGTAAAAAAAAAAAGAATTCATTAGAATCGTTAAAAGCTGAGTTACGCTTCACCCACTCAACCTTCGTTACGCTAAGGAGGTCGCCGGCTCGCTTCGCTCGCCACCTCCCCTCTTCGCTCCACTCAGAACCTACCACCACCGGACAAGTTTCGACGCCTACTATAATATTTGTTCAAGCACCCAATGGCTATCTCTAACCGTTACTAAGTTACAGCCCTTTCAATTTTAGGGGAGGTTGGGGAGGGGAGGGTATACAAATTTCAACGTCCCTCAATAGTTTTAGGTAAGAATCAAAAAATTTTTCAGTAGTAAAAAAAGTGGTGAAAAGGGGGGGGGGGGGACATGAAGTGGGGGAGAGTGGGGATTTTTTGGAAAAATATTTTGACTTACGCATTGGCCCTTTATATGAATCTGAAAAAAAAAATGTTCCAAGTCTCTCAATTTCCGAGATCCGCCTAAAGGGGGGAGAAGGAGGGAAAAAGGGTCAATTTTGAAAACCGCTTCTTACTTTTCCGAGCCTCTTCTATACGAACTGAAAAAAAAAATGTTCCAAATCTCTTAACTTCCGAGATCCGCCTTAAAGGGGTGAAAAGGGGGGCAAGGGGGGCAACTTTGAAAACTGGTTTTTACTTTCCCGAGCCTCCTCTATACGAACCTGAAAAAAAAAATGCTCCAAGTTTCTTTGTTTCCGAGATACGATAGGGAGGGGGAGGAAGGGGGGCGAAAAGGGGAGGTTTGGCACTTTTCCCATACTCGCGGGAGTTACTCGTTTACGAATCTGTCAAAATATACCCACCTCCCCATCCACCATCTGGGAGAACAATTATGTCAGTGAGTAAGTCAGTCAGTCAGTGGTAATCGAGCTTTATATAGTATAACTTGTATTTGCGTGGGTGCGCGAGCTGCGCGCAGCTCGCGTGTTGTCGTGTTGTTGAGAAGTATTCCTTACCATCATAAAATGTTGAGAATCCATAGGAATCATTAAAATAATTGGAAAATCCGTTACAACTACCCCTAAATCAGTATGAAAACCCTTAAAAACCCCTAAAACATTATAAAATTAATATAAAAAAAAACATAATAAAATAAAAGTAAAAACCTTACTTAATAACTTAACCCTAAAGTTGCTTGTCGTCGCCCCTGAGTTACGCTTCACCCACTCGACCTTCGTTACGCTACGGAGGTCGCCGGCTCGCTTCGCTCGCCACCTCCTTCGCTCCACTCGGTCTCGCAGGTTCGCTCCACTCAGAACCTACCTACCACCAGACAGGTTTCGACGCCTACTATAACATTTGTTCAAGCACCCAATAGCTATCTCTAACCGTTACTAAGTTACAGCCCTTTCAATTTTAGGGGAGGTTGGGGAGGGGAGGGTATACAAATTTCAACGTCCCTCAATAGTTTTAGGTAAGAATCAAAAAATTTTTCAGTAGTAAAAAAAGTGGTGAAAAGGGGGGGGGGGGGACATGAAGTGGGGGAGAGTGGGGATTTTTTGGAAAAATATTTTGACTTACGCATTGGCCCTTTATATGAATCTGAAAAAAAAATGTTCCAAGTCTCTCAATTTCCGAGATCCGCCTAAAGGGGGGAGAAGGAGGGAAAAAGGGTCAATTTTGAAAACCGAATTTCGACGCCTACTATAACATTTGTTCAAACACCCGCTATCTCTGACCGTTACGAAGTTATAGCCCTTTTATTTTTAGGGGAGGTTGGGGAGGGGAGGATACCCTCCATATACAAATTTCAACGCCCCTCAATAGTTTTAGGTAAGAATCAAAAGATTTTTCAGTAGTAAAAAAAGGGGTGAAGGGGGTGAGAGGGGTGAGTTTTGAAAAATTATTTTGACTAACGCGTTACCCCTCCATACGAATCCGATCTATACGAATCCGTAAAAAACAAAAAATACGGGTCAATTAGTTTCCGAGATACGATAGAGGGGGGGAGGAAGGGGGGTGAAAAGGGGAGGTTTGGCACTTTTCCCATAGTCATTAGTCATTAGTCATTTATTCATGAACAACAAATTGTATCTGAAATTACATGGTATAAAAGAAAATTAAATTACATAAACAAAACACACACGCCAAAATATTACAACAATGCATAATCAAACACAGCAATGAAATAAAACATAATTACATAATATAGGAATTTCGTTACAGATCTTCAACAGCATAAAGACACTTATTCAATAGGAAACTTTTAAGTTGTTTTTTAAAGGAGCTTGAGTAGATAGCGCTTTTTATATATAGAGGCAACTTATTAAATAATATAACCGATTGATATCTGGGACTGTGCCTAACAATATTTAAATTAGGCTGTACCTTGTAGCGTATAATGTCTTGTCTCCGTGTGCCTTCTCTAATCTGTCGTTCTTCTGCTGTCTCATACTCATGCATATATTTGGCCATGTTACTTAGTAGTACAAAAACATAAATGCTCGGCACTGTAAGTATATTCAGATTAATAAAATGTTCACGGCAACTTTCTCTTTGTGGGATACGGACTATTGTTCGAATTGCGCGTTTTTGTAACACAAAAGCTCTTTTGATATTGTAGTCATAACTGTTTCCCCAAAACATTATGCTATATCTAATCTTTGATTCTACCAACGCGAAATATACCATTTTCAATTGATCAATGCAAATTTCTGTTCTAAGTGATCTTAAAGCATAACATGCGGAACATACAGATGCATTTATAGCATTTAATTCTGCTTTCCAATTTAGCTGTTCGTCTATATGTATACCCAAGAATGTAACTTCCTTGACGAGAGCAATTTTATCTTCGTTTAAAATAACCTCCAAATCGTCCTTATTACGGGCTGTCGTTCTAAATAGTAGAATGTTGGTCTTTGCAGTATTGATTAACAATTTGTTCATAGTGAACCACACGTGAAATGCTTGTAATGCTGCATTTATTGTCTCTGCTAATTTATCTAAGTCATTTGCTGCTACTATGGCATTTGTGTCATCTGCAAAAATTACTATATCAATGTCAGGTAAAATTGTATTCATGTAATTTATTAAGTCATTAATAAATAGGATAAATAAAACCGGTCCCAATATAGATCCTTGCGGGACTCCCGTGGCCATCATGACAGTTGCTGATTTGTAAACATTTTTGGAGCCATCATGTATTTTGTCAATTTCTACGAACATTTTTCTGTTTTTAAGATACGAAGAGAATAATTTCAAGGCCTTGCCTCTTATACCGTAATGCGTCATTTTTGTAAGAAGTAGTTCGTGGTCTATAGTGTCAAAGGCTGAACTTAAGTCCAGAAAAATTCCGGCTACTCTCATTTTATTATTTATTTTTCCTATAACATCATCAAGTAAGGTATATATGGCGTCAGATGTGCCAACACCTTTTTGATAACCGAACTGTCTTTGGTTTAACACTCTATTTACACGCAAGTGAGCTAATAGTCGTTTTTTGATGATCTTTTCAAAAATCTTTGACAGGACTGGTAGCAAGGAAACAGGCCTGTAATTTTTAGGATCAGTTCTACTACCTTTTTTGTAGACAGGTATTACTTTGGCTACTTTAAGCTGGTCTGGGAAGATAGATTCCTCAATACATTTATTATAAAATTCACACAGAGGCTCAGCTAATATGGAAATATGTTCCTTGATTACTGATATCGGGATCTCATCATAACCACAAGAATACTTGTTCTCCATAGTTTTGACTATGGTTAAGACCTCATTTGGTGTGACAGAAGCAATTGTCATTTCATCATTATTTTTGATAGTAAACTTTTGTAAGAATGCTGCATTTTGGTCTCTATCTACTACCCTAGAGATACATTTGTAGTTGAACTGTTTAGCTAAAATTTCAGATATTTCCTCTGGATCCACTACAATTTGATCATTGACTTTGAGACGAATTTCCGGTTTTATCGTTTTCTCCTTATTTGTACATTTTCTAACTACTTTCCACACCTCTTTACTTAGATTTTTGGAACTGTTTATTTGCTCCATTATAGCATGTTTTTTAGCCTTCACCACAACCTGTCTATACAGTCGAACATACTTATTTTTATAACTTAAGACACTTGAATCAAGGTTGTTTCCATTACGTGTACATAAGAACCGTTTCATTTTACTTGATGTTCGAATTCCTTTAGTGATCCATTTTAATTGACAACTTTTTTGGAGGCTTATTTTATAATCCTTTCTTCTATAGCTGTTTTGGAATACTTTTTGAAATGTTTTGAGAAAAGTATTAATACCCATGCTACTCCAATCTTTTTCACGGATACCTTGTACAAATTGGACACTATTTTTACTATTAAAAACTCTTTTATTTACAATGATTGGATACTTATTTCGCGTTAAATTGCTTACATTATCCAGGCGAACATCTGCAAAAATACCACCATGGCCATCAGCCAATCCATTGTGATCAACTGCACATCCAAGAACAGACGAATCGGGCAAGTTGGTAATTATGTTGTCTATACACGAATTACAACTATTACGAATGAAAGTCGCAGAATCGATTTGGTGCCTGAAATTATAACACCTTAGCAAATTGAGAAATTCCATGCGCTTTTTACTGTCTATTAAGAGGTCAACATTAAAGTCTCCACATATTATAGATTTCCTATTGAATAAGTAATCAAGTAACCTCTCAAATTTTTCCAAAAACACATTAAAATTTTTATCTACAGGATTTCGATAACAACAGCAAATATACAACCCTGTCAAAACATCTTTAACACCACATATCTCAAAACATTCTACTTTATATAACTTATTTATTGCGTCGACATTTTCTGTTTGCCTATCCACATGTCCTAAGATCAAACTACCTCCTCTCTTTTTAATTTTCCTGGTATTGTATGAGACTAGTTTGTAGTTATCTATATTAAATAAAACTACTGTGTTTTCGTTCAAGAAATGCTCGCTCAAACATATATAGTCTAGCTTTTTATCTAGGGTTTGTACATAAACTTCTAATTCAGTCTTCTTATTATTAATTCCACAAACATTCTGATGAAATACGTTTAAATTGCTATGGTCGTTAGATACATTATTATATTTATTATTCACGAAAAAAAGCCTGTGATACTAAGGAATGCGATGAATTTGGTTGAGTCTCATCTCCGCATTTGTTTGCCTTTGTCTCAGTTATATTAACCCTTTTTTTAAAGTAATAGGGTATGGTACCAGGTTTTAAGTGACTCCCTTCAATATGTTCATGACTGTGTATCGCATTTATATCATTACCGTTGTCATCCCCATAATAGAACAGCTTTATGTATTTTTTTAAGTCTTGGAAAAAAACAACTATAGCTTTATTTTTTACTTTGCCTGTGTATTTGGAAAACATTTCGTGTGTATATTCTAGATGCTTATTAGTATCAAATGTATAAGTATATTTAAAAGTCTGGTTGCTGAGATATAGAAGTCGATTAAAGGCTTCTATTCTGGTGTTAAATAAATTAACATTCCATTTTAGTTTAAAGTTAGGTGAACACAAGATAACATTGGTATGCCTTATATTCTCCAGTTTAAGTTTAATATGATTAACTAATTCCTCGTACTTATTTGAGACCAAGAAATCTTTTTCACCTAAGAGAATTATACAATAGTCATATAGGCTGTAATTTACAAGTTTTTTTTCCAATGTATCTAAAAGTTCCACAATACCTGCCTTCGGCATACAATAGTGACAAATTTTGGCTTCCGGAAAAGTAGTTTCGGCAATACCTAGTATGTTATTCACGTTATTATCACTAATTATACATAATTTATACGAGTTCTGTTTTTTAAAGCTGGAATCGTATGAAGACCTTGTGTCCATTGTGTCCCTTTGTTCAGTGGTGCAGTAGTGGTCTGTAGTTGCTTGCAATGGTGGTTCATAGCAGACAACATTTGGGTCTCCTTCAATTGTGGTTGAAACTAAAGGGTGTATTCTGTTTTCAGTTTCTTCATCAGGACTTTGTTGACCATTTTTAAAGTTTAGCTTTGTTCTAATAAGATTATTACGCTTTATTTTGGCTGAAGATGTCTTTTGTTTTGTGCTTGTACATATGTGTGTCAGTTTGTCAATTTTTAGTTTGTAGTCAGTGATTTGTTTAGATTGAGAACTATTTTCTAACAGTAAGTTCTCTATTTCTGTTTCTGCGATTACCAACTTTTCCTCGAGTTGACATATTCTATTTCTTAGTTCAATCACTTCGTCATTAGGTTTAAAGTACAAGTCAGGGTAGCTTTGGTTAAGATCATTAATTGAGGATGTCGAAGTAAGTGATACGTACTCATCTCTATCTGTTAAATCTGCAGGTACCTCCAATGTATCATTTTTGGAAGTAATTTGCTTAGTTTTATTTCTCAACGTTATATTGTTAGCGTATGTTACATTTGACGTTGTCGGACTATTTGAGTCTCTGGCCGTTCTAATCCCATCAGTACTGTTATTTTTACTTGCCATCTTAATATTTTATTAGACGACAAATTATCAGTATTCAAAAAGAGGAACGCTTGGCTGGATTCGAACTCACGACACTCTGTTAACCGACCCACAGCAGTCGCGGATCTCGCTATGTGAACGTTTGTCAGAGCAGTGAAATTGGTGGTCTTATCTTGCTGGCCAAGACAATTTAAATTAGCAGCCGTTACACTTGTTGATTCATATACCTGACATTTCACAGAATGTTGCACAAAATTATTGAACACTTTGTTTATTGTTTACACTGTTTTTGTTCACTGTGTTGGTTTTTACGGCTGATAGTTTTATGATTCACTGTTTGAGTTAGGAGTATTTGATCAGCACTTTAAAACTGTTGTTATCACTTGAGTTTTTGAACACAATAGACATCATATTAATTTTAAGTTTTTAACAGTATTACTGCACTAATGGTGTGGATAACGCTTTCACTTTGTTATTGTCCTTTTATATTCACTTTTATAGCAGATATATGTAGTATCTCGTAGTATTTATATTTTTAATTAACTTTAAAACACGGATCAATTATTGGGTAAGTGGTCACCTAGTGGCGCCATCTAGCGAATGTGTGCACATACTCGCGGGAGTTACTTGTTTACGAATCTGTCAAAATATACCCACCTCCCCATCCACCATCTGGGAGAACAATTCTGTCAGTGAGTGAGTCAGTCAGTGGTAATCGAGCTTTATATATAAATCGAGCTTTATATATAATATATAAGTATTGTTTCATCCACCAAGTTTCTGAACGCACCTTTTCGACGTTTGACAGATGACGTTTCAGTTGTCAGTGCGATGACGTTTGCTTGTCAGTACATTTTGATTGGGAAGGATCACGCTTCCATTGTCTTGTTTTTTTGATGCACGCTGTTTTCGTGTAATTATTGATTGAAACTTTGAGTTAATGTTAATCCGATACAATCTTGATCGGTGTTTGATATTTTGTTGATAATTGAGTGAAAATTGAGAGATCTCGCCACCTTGGGTCGTGACCGCGAGTAATTTGTTGGTTATGTAGCCGGCCTTTGTCATTTAGACGCCGGTAACTTCCTAAATTCAGTGCTGGACTATTGTACATCCCCGATTGGGTTAGCAAACCGGGATAAAATTCAGTTGGACATTGATGAAAAGTGCCACGTGTGTGATCAGAAGGTTTGACCAGGGAGTCGACGGTACGCGCTGTGGGGCGTCCTTTGGTTACCGTCGAATCTACATAACGTCACATACACAACACAAAGCACATTTACACTTACACCCCACCCAGATACGACGTGACCAGGGACTACGTCACATCACCAGTACCAACGTGATGGTAAGTGTATCTAATAATTGTTTTCCCTTTGTCGATTGGACAAATATTATTTTGATTAGGGCTCCGGCGCGTAATCGCGGACATCGTGAGTCTGTTTGTGCAGTCTCACACAAGTATGTATTTACAAACAAAAAGTATCTATGTAGTATATCAACTATCTGGTGTCCACGACACAAGCCTCGTTGCTTAGTGTGGCACTAGATGGCGCTGCTTGTTCATGTCCAGCAATATTTATTTATTATTATACCGTTTACCTGAACTTTCTTTTTTTACCCGACTGCGCCAAAAGGAGGGTTATGTTTTTCGAGAGTATGTATGTATGTATAATTGTTTGGCACGTTCTGTGGCCTGAGGGCTCGATGGATTTTCGCTTGAGAAGTGTCATTAGATTCGTATTTACTGTTAGACTGACACTGGGTATATAAAAAAAAAAAAAATGGCGGATTTTTGGCGCCAAATTCAAATGTTTGGCACGCTCTGCAGCCTCAACGGCTCGATGGATTTTAGCTTGAGAGTGCAAAATCAAATAAAAAACCCGACTGCGTAAAAAATAACTAATAATTTTAAATATAAACTGAAAAGAATAAATAAGTTCAGGAGACAGGACATATTAACTGCAACAGTCAGTATCCATTAAATAATCTAGACTAAAATCATTACATCCAATATGGGTCCCGACTGTTGCAGTGATGTGTATGTACACGTATGTATGTGTGCGTGCCTGCACCATTATGATGTGTTGCTACGCCAGTAATAAACTAGCATCCAATCGCAACGGTGGTTTCATTCGGTAGCTGACAGATCACTGGCGACGAGTTACCCACGCTTATTTAAAAAAAAAACAGTTCGTGTAAGATGTCGAATATCATCGGGAATATTTCAAATTTCGATCACGACACTCAAGACTGGCCTATATTTAAAGGTCGGCTACTACAGTTCATAAAATTGAACAGTATTAAAACCGAAAATAAAAGTGCATTGTTACTGACCCATCTTTCGGACAACACCTACCGCCTTGCACGGAACTTACTTCATCCTGATGTACTCGAAGAAGTAACGTTCGAGGATCTAGTTAAGAAATTAGACAAGCATTTCACGCCAAGACGATGTGTTTTTGCTGATAGAGAGAAGTTTTATGAGGCGAGGAGATCTGATGGCGAGAGCGTCGAAGAATGGGCGGCTCGTGTGAGAGGTTTAGCCGTTAACTGTGAGTTTGAAGAGGCATTGGATATGCTGGTAAGAGACCGTTTTATACTCGGGCTTGCACCGTGTCGGGAACGTGACCGGCTGTTTGAAGAGGATGCCAGCAAACTAACTTTTGCTAAGGCGTTAGAGGTAGCACAACAGGCTGCCTATGCGCGATTGGCTCGATCCAGGGCCGTAGCAGTAGTTGACACCGCAGCGACAACCATCAAGGCCACAGAGATCAAGGAGGAACCTGTGTACCGGCTGAGCGGGCAGCGCGGGCAGCGCGCGCGCGGCGGGCCTGCCGAGGGTACCCGCAGCTCGAACAACAGTTCCGAGGAGAATCGTCGGTGTACAGTGTGCGGTCTCAGAAACCACGACGCTGAAAAGTGTCGTTTTAAAAACTATCGGTGCCAAGTGTGTGGTGTGAAAGGCTATCTAAAGAAAGTGTGTAGTGCTAAAAAGAGTGAACCACGTTTACATTGTTTGAACACGGAGGAAATAATATCGGAGCAAAGTGACTGCGAGGAATGTGAGCTATTTAACGTAAGGTACGTTAGTAACTCGCCAATAAAAATAAAAGTGTTAATAGATTCTATAGGATTAGATATGGAGTTAGATACCGGGTCGGGGGCTAGTGTGATCTCCGAAATGTTATACAGAAAATATTTTTCCGATCGTATTCTGACAAAATCTAACCTAAAAATGTGTCTTTACAATGGCCATAAAATCTCGCCCTTGGGATATTTTCAATGTCGAATTACGTACTTAAATAATACACATGACATTAAGTTATTTATATTGCCGAATGGAGGCCCCCCGTTACTAGGACGAGATTTTATGTCGAAGTTCAAGATATATTTTACATCGGATATCAATAACATCCAAACTCAATTTGTAACAGAGTCCGACACGAAAGAAGTGCAGCAACTTTTATCTAAATACTCCGACTTGTTTACCGACGAACTAGGTAGGTTCAACAAATTTAAGGTGAAACTTGTTTTAAAAGAGGGTACCCAACCAAAATTTTTTAAGCCACGTTCTGTACCTTTCGCCTTAAAGAAAAAAGTGGAAGAGGAGATAGATAAGATAGACTGCTAGGTTTAGGGATATTACAGCCGGTTAAATTTCCGAAACACGGAACCCCTATTGTTCCAGTTTTAAAAGAAAACGGGAAGGTTAAGATAGCCGGTGATTATTCAATAACGTTAAATAAAGATTTAGAAATAGATAAATACCCAATGCCAAGGATAGAAGAGGTTTTCGCCAAGTTAGGTGGAGGGGAGTGTTACAGCAAAATAGACCTCAGTAATGCTTATAACCAATTTGTCCTGGAGGAATCGTCGCAAGAGCTGACCGCTATAAGTACATCTAAAGGATTTTTCAAATATACGCGACTTGTATATGGTTTAGCTAACGCACCAGCCATCTTTCAAAGAGCGATGGAATCACTATTAATTGGCATAGAAGGTGTTAGCATCTGGTTGGATGACGTTTGTGTAACTGCGCCGACTAGACAATTACATTTTAGCAAGCTAAACGAAGTACTAAATAGATTAAAAGAGGCCGGATTAAAATTACACAAGGAAAAATGTTGTTTTCTTCAGGATAGTGTCACCTACCTAGGCTACATTATAGATAAACATGGATTACGAACTTGTCCTAAAAAAACGGAAGCTATTACAAGCGCGCCGCGGCCAACAAATGTCACAGAAGTTAAGCGGTTTATTGGTTTAATTAACTATTATCGTAATTTTATTCCGAATGCATCAGCTAAGTTGCACCCGCTGCATGAATTATTGCGTAAAGGAGCACAGTGGGAGTGGGGCGAACGTCACGAACGTGCATTCAAAAGTGTAAAAGACGAGTTATCATCGGAAAGAGTGTTAGCTCATTTTGATCCCGCAGCACAATTGGTGTTGACGGTAGACGCGGGGCCGGCCGGCCTGGGCGCGGTGCTAGCGCAGCGCGACAGACAGCGCGCGGACCTCGAGCGACCGCTGGCGTTCGCTTCAAGGTCATTGTCCACAAGCGAAAAAAACTACAGTCAGATTCAGAAGGAGGCGACAGCCATTATTTTTGCTGTCAAATATTTTCACCAATATCTGTATGGACGTCAGGAACCGATCGTCCTTAAGACTGACCATCGTCCGTTACTTGCGATGTTCGGCAAGAAAACAGCTATTTCAGTAATGGCAGCATCGAGGTTACAGCGTTATGCAATAATATTGTCTGCATATAATTATAACGTCCAATATATTATAAGTGAAAATAATGTCGCGGCGGACTATTTATCGCGCTCGCCTTTGCCTGAACCTGACTGTAGAACGGAAGGACAAAATGATTCGTCATTCCTAAATTTCTTAGATGCTAACGTTGCCCCGTTAACGTTTAGCGATATAAAAACAGAAACTAGCAAGGATGAAACTTTAAAAACAGTGATTAAATACATTCAGATCGGCTGGCCGCGTAAAATTAATTGTAAACAAGTTCTGCCCTATTTTAACTGTAAAACAGATTTAGAGGTCGAAAACGGTTGTATTTTTCGAGGCCACAGAGTTGTGATACCAGCGGTATACAGAAATAGGTTATTACAAGAACTACATTCGGGTCATTTCGGTGTTGTAAAAACAAAGAGCGCAGCCCGCAGTAGATTCTGGTGGCCATCGATCGATAAGGACATTGAGGAATGGGTGGGCGCGTGCCACACGTGCGCCGGCACTCGGGCCGCGCCGCCGCGCGCGCCTCCTGCGCACTGGCCGCTCGACTCGGTTCCGTGGCGACGTTTGCACATTGACTATATGACTATAAATCAACATGTATATTTGATTGTCGTAGATTCATATAGGGAACGTGCACAACGACGGTGGTGCCAACTGGCGTCACCAATCCGAATCTTGTACCAAATTAATACTTGACATTGACATGTAAAACAAGTAAACAGAATTAATTTTATTATTGAAAATGATTATTCTAGCTAATCATAATCCATTGTTGCATTTCTGGATGTACCAATACATCCACAAAAATGAAAATTAATCAAATAGCGTAAAATAATAAAATTCTATTACTTTCCAAAGAATAGTACTCTCATACCATGTCTAAATAAGTGAAAAACGCAAAAATGGATAAATGCAGTAACAAAAATATTTGAACACAATTTGTTTTTGTTACACTCTGCATTGAAAAAGTTCAATAGCCTTCAAAATCAACCGTCCAAGCAAACATTAAATGGTACTGGCGTACCATTTAAACTTCAGCGAACACACATATGTTGCACTGAAGTTCACACCGAATATTCCTCAACAAAGAGTCCACATGTACTCAGATTATAAACATGGTTATACAATAAAGTTTTTAGTTGGCTGCACTCCTTGTGGTTTCATAAGTTTTGTATCTAAATGCTACGGAGGGCGTTCTAGTGATTGCTTAGTTATAACAAATGATTATGGATTAGACTGCACTGAAGTTCACACCGAATATTCCTCAACAGTTGAACAAAGAGTCCACATGTGCTCAGATTATAAACATTGGTATACAATAAAGTTTTTAGTTGGCCGCACTCCTTGTGGTTTCATAAGTTTTGTATCTAAATGCTACGGAGGGCGTTCCAGACTGCACTGAAGTTCACACCGAATATTCCTCAACAGTCTCCACATGAACTCAGATTATAAACATAGTTATACAATAAAGTTTTTAATTGGCTGCACTCCTTGTAGTTTCCTAAGTTTTGTATCTAAATGCTACGGAGGGCGTTATAGTGATTGCTTATAACAAATGATTGTGGATTGATTTGTTATAGCCTGGAGATACTGTTCTCGCTGATAAAGGATTCCCTTCCATTAAAACATGTGTTGAAAATAAGAAAGTTGTTTATGCCACCGTTTCTTCATGCACCACAATTTTCATCAGAGAAAATAAACGAAACATACAAAATTCATATTGGTCAACATTCATGTTACGCTGACGAACATTATTGATAGACCGGAACCCATGTTTTATACCTTGTATCATAATCAAAAATAATACTTTTGAAGAGATTTGCGTGACAGGTGACAGCATAAGTTTCCTTTACTGTCAGTGTCTCTTTTGTCGTTTAGTGCTGCCACCTATAGTTCCTGCACGTTCCCTATAGCAAATGGTTGGAGTGTTTGCATATGAGTTGCGGTACTAGAAGTCGGGCACTTATAGCTGAGTTAAAGATATTGTTTTCTAGGTTCGGTATACCGAGAGTCATAGTTTCCGATAATGATGTAAAAATAAAGTCGAATGAATTTAAACATTTTTGCGAAATGAATGGTATCCGATATATAACGTCCCCAATTTATCACCCTTCCAGTAACGGACAGGCCGAAAATTCTGTAAAAACATGCAAAAAAATGATAAAATGTATTATTAGCGACAACAGTCAGCAAAATGTTATTAACGAAAAATTATTAGGATTTTTATTTGATTATCGCAACACACCACATTGTTCAACGGGTGAATGCCCATCAAAGCTTATGTTTGGCCGAAAAATAACAACAAGGCTAGACCTATTACTAGAAGATAAACATATCACTGAAACAAATAAGGATAATATTAAAACTAAAAGACAATTAATGACAGGCGATAGGGTATGGTTGAAATGGTATGTAGCTAGAAAAGAGATATGGATTTTAGGCAAAATAATTAAAATAATAGGTAATCGCATGTATGAAATATTAGTTATGGATTACAATGTAAACTGCAGAAGGCATATTGACCAGATAAGGAAATATACTGGTGCAACCGTTACAGGAAGCGAGACGAAAGACGCACGTGCTGATGTCGTGAGCCCCACGCAGTCACCGCCGCCGCCGCCGCGCCCCCCTTCCCCGCTGGCGCAGCCGCCACAATTATTATCTCCTGTTGTTAAATCGCAAGCAACAGAATGCGAGGGAAATGATATTGGGGAAGAGGATGAGTGGGCTGAGGCTCAAAGTGAAGTTGATGCTAATGATCATAATAACGCTGAGACTAATCAAGAAGTAGCCGAGGATCATAGCGATCGTTCTTTTGAGCCACAGCCAACAAGACCGACACGTAGTTGTAGGCGTAAGATTAATTATAAGGTTTAAATTGTAATTGTATAGCACACCACGCACTTAAATATCTACATTCAGTATGTAAAGAAACACACCGTATTAGATATGTCTACCTATAGATACCGAATGATATACGGTGCTTACTAGTACGACCTGCCGAGAGTGGCCTCTTGTTGTTTGTAGTTATGTAAGTCTAGTTATGTAAGTCTAGTTATGTAAGTCTAGTATTGTAAGTCTAGTTATGTAAGTCTAGTTATGCAAGTCTAGTTATGTAAGTCTAGTTATGTAAGTTGTAAAGGCTAGGAAGTTGGCTAAATGATACTGCTGCTTATAAAGTCAAATTAAATATATTGTCCGGACCAAAGGTTTAGTTATACAAAGGAGCGAGGGAGCACACGCGATGGCCGCTAATCGTGTACTGAATGCTCAACCAATATTAATTAGTGAAATGAGGTAAAAATGCACGAATAAGCATTAGTGCATTATGACTGTATGGTTTCACCGTACATGCTCCCGGGCCAAAAAGATACAAAAATGTTACACGTCCTCTAATCTAAAGCGACACGTTTTAGATATAGGTGACGTAGCTATGTCCCGTTTACAATTAGTGTTCGCACTAGCTATGTTCACTTCACTTGGCTGACGGTCAGCCGTACTCTGCTTTCGCGAAAACACAACACTATTTGCCACACTTTGAGATAGTTCCACTGAAGAAACTGCTCGACACCTCTTCCATATGAAGTACGCTGCCACCAAAACGGCTACGCCCAGCAGGCAGTAACAAATAGTATACTGATGAATGTCATGCGTAGACAGAGTGTAATCTAGTGAGTTAGTATTGGCAGATTTCAGTTGCTTTATTCGTTCTCCTAGATCGACTAATGTGCTATTTATTGGATCTTCATATGCGGTGTAATGAGATAACGATATATTTACGATATGATTTAATTCTGCTATCTGAGGGGTCACCATTTCGGAGTTAGATTTAATTGTATTAGCTGATTGGGCATGAGAATATAAAGTAAACTCGTTACTTTTTATTATGCATTTCGAATCTAGGTCAATGATACCGACTCCTGTCACCTGTTTGAAGGCAACTTGATCTTGACATATAATCCTCACCGCGTAGGTATTGCAGCAAAAGTACATGAACCTCGCTGGCTCATTTAATTGGAGCCACCTGTCTTGACAAGGGGATTTAATTACAATACATTGTTTGAAATTGCTATCCAGTTTGCAGAATTTTTCATCAATGCTTAAATGATTAATTGGTTTGTTAGCTTCGCATAAATATGAAATATCATTGTGCAGACATAACTGGAGCTCCATAAACGACATTGTGAAGAAAGCATCCTTTTTCAAATTAATAGCTACGAAGTCTGCAGCTGGTAGTACGCTAATCGTATTATTTTGAACTTGCTGTGGAACTGGTATGATTTTATGGATTTTGTAGCTATCTCTGCTGGTCAATGGAAAGATAATCTCAAATATGAAGTATTCTTGCATCATTCTTGCTTTTACTTTCAGCATACTGTAAATATGTTTTAGATCAGACTGTAGGTTGTCCACGGGCAACGTAGTATCCTTTGTTAATTGTGCTGAAATAAACTGTAGCTCACGTTGTAACTGATCCGGTGATAACAGATGAGTGTTGAATTTCCCGTGGTAGATGTCCGTGATGATGTCTAATAGAGTATCCTGAATCCTTTTTAGGTTTTGAAGCAAGTTGATGGTCGTGATTGCCGACAGGGTAAAATCTTGTGTTTTAGCTAAGCTTTCAACTTCTTGCTTGATAACAAAGGCTGCATTATCCAATTGATTCAAGTGTTTGTTTATAGTTTTATGTTGTAATTGGATAGATTGCTCGGTTCTTTTCAATACGTTGTATTCAGCTTCGATGATGGAAGTCTGATTTCTTATTAAGTTATCAAGATGACGCTCGTTTTGTTTTACAAGCTGTATGTCTTTCTTGTACTGTTCCGCGAATCGTTCGTCTAGTATTCCGAACAGGCTATTGGCCGCGTAACCGATACCATCAATGAGACCGCGACGCTGCCTGGTGCGGCGCATGTCAAAGTGCTGATTAATCATAAGTTGATTATAATGCTGTATTTCTTTGTAGTCGTGGTTTAATTGAAGCGTTATCATATTACATTGACTAGTATCGTTTAAAGATAGGCAGAGTCTTTGTAAATAATCCAAAAACTTTGTGGCAGCTGTATTCCCTTCCCAATAAGGGCTCATGTCATAGTAAACAATAAGATTCCATTTATCTCGAATAACTTGCATGTTGCCCACTGTTTCGAAATACAGCGAATTGTTGTTTGGCAATGCTGATATGTTAAAATCTGCGTGAGATGATGTTATCAATGACATAAAAAAGATTAACGAAATTGCTACTGATACAAATTTGGATTTGATTGTACTGCTTGTTTTCCGCTCGTCAGGTTCCTTTAAGTTGCTCCTGATTTCCCGATTAACCTTTCTATCTTCCGTCATATTGCTTGAAGCAGGCGATATCGGCAAGATTGAGAGTTTCACAACCGGCCTTTTAACTATTCCGCTTTTTGTTTTTAATGTTACTACCCGAACTAATCCATCTTGACCTGGGTGAGTTTCTAATACTCTACCCATCATCCATTTTCCAGGTGGTAGATTGTCGTCCTGGATGGTCACTAGATCGTCGATGTTGATATTTTGCTTAGTGCTTCGCCATTTGCTTCTTACAGATAGCTGCGTTAGGTATTCCGATCTCCATTTCTTCCATAGGTCATTTACTATCTTAGCTGATAAATGCCATCTAGTTCGAGCATCTGTTTCTGTTTCAATTATAGCAGTTCCAGACCTCCCGGTCAAGAAATGCGCTGGTGTAAGTACGTTCAAATCTTCGATATCTTCAGATAGGGCACACAAAGGTCTGGAGTTCAGACAAGCCTCTACCTGTGCTAATATAGTGCTGAACTCTTCGAAAGTCAGCTTCTGCTCTCCAATTACTCGCTTGAGGTGATATTTTAAGCTTCTAATGGCACGCTCCCACAGACCTCCTGCACTTGGCCAAGCTGGCGCGTTAAAGTGCCATTCTATATTTAAATCTGCTAATTCTGCGAAAAAGTTACGATCATAAACGTTTTCAATGACTGCGGTCCTTGCCACCACAGTGTTTGATCTTTCAATTGAGAAGCTGAAATGCCTCTACTGGCTGCATCGGCCGGATTATCCTCCGACTTAACATATCGCCAGCAGCTTGGCTTCATTGTTGCTGTGATAACTTTAGTCCTGTTCGCAACAAAGGGTTTCCATCGGCTGTGATCGCCTTGTAGCCACCCTAGGACCACCATGGAATCCGTCCACCCATATATCCGGATGTTCATTCCGCTATAACAGTTAATAACTTTATTCATTAACTTGGCTAGTAGATACGCTCCGCTTAATTCTAATCTTGGCAAAGATACGCTTTTAGAAATAGGTACTAGTCTAGTCTTAGCAACTACTAGTACCACAGATGTTTCATCGTTTTGCTGTAATCGCGCGTAAATAACTGCCGCGTAGGCTTTTGTCGATGCGTCACAATAACCGTGCAGTTCTATGACGTTATTAGGTTGATACCCGATCCAGCGCGGTATTTTGCATTGATTCAAATAGTCCATGTCTATTTTTATCGCTACCCATTCATCTTTGATGTTTACAGGAACTTCTTCATCCCAATGCATTTTATTTAACCACAGCTTTTGGAATATCAGCTTTAATTTTGTTGTGAGTGGGGACAACCACCCCAACGGGTCGCATATTTTTGATATCTCCGACAAAAGTAGTCGTTTAGTAATTTTGGCGTTAGGATTAGCTGTGCTACACTTGAAAGTAAACATGTCATCACAAGAGTTCCAACGAAGGCCTAATGTTTTTGAAGTACTTTCTGATTTGAAGTTAAAAATGATGTCGCCATTGCTGCTGCTCTGCTCTATATTTTCCAGAAGTTCTGGATGATTTGCGCACCATTTTCTCAGTGTAAAACCTCTTGATTCTAATAATCTGTTGAGATCTTCGATGAGCTGCTTTCCTCTTTGGATAGAGTGAGAACCATGGACCAAATCATCCATATAAAATGATTCTTCTAAAATCTTTGCTGCTTCCGGATATGCACTTCGTTCATCCGAGGCTAGACGTTTTAAAGTCATCATCGCTAGGAATGGTGCTGATTTTGTACCATATGTGACGGTAGCTAGGTTGTACGTTTGTAGTGGTTGATCTGGCGCATCCCTCCAGATAATTTGCTGATATTGCTGATCTGCTTCATCCATTTTTATCTGCCTGTACATTTTCTCGATATCTGATGTGTAAGCATAACGATATTGCCTCCACTTCAGTATCAGTTCTTGTAGATCCTGTTGTAAATTAGGGCCTTTATACATCAGGTCATTCACACTATATCCGCTTGATGTTCTTGCTGACGCGTTAAACACCACCCGTAGCTTTGTAGTAGCTGATTCTGCTCGTTGGACGGAATGGTGCGGCAAGTAACACGATAGCGCTTGTTTGTTTTTATTGCTGTTACTAGGCACCATATGTCCTAAAGCTATGTACTCACTAATGAATGTTTTATATTGTTCCGCTAGAACAGGTTGTTTGCTAAATTTACGTTCCAGATTTTGGAACTGTGCTATTGCCATCTCTTTAGATGAGCCTAGTTTTTCATTGATGTCTGCTTTTAGTGGCAATTTTACTACGTACCGGCCGTCTTCGCGACGTTTTGTAGTGGAGGAATAAAAATCGACACATTCTTGATCTTCCAATGATAAATTTGATTTTTCGCTTATATCCTCGATGTCCCAAAACTGCTGAATATCGTGGATATTATTCATGATCACGTCGCACTGTAGTGATGCTATTTGGCCACCACCGTATATGATCCACCCAAGCTGTGTTTCTTGCAACACTGGCTGCGATAAACTCTCTCCTTTGATCAATCCTCCCATTGATATCAAGGCACTGACTTGAGCGCTTAGTAATAAGTCCACTGGACGGCTAATGTTAAAATATGGATCAGCTAATTTAAGATTGTCTATGTAGGACCACTTCGATGTGTCAATGGATTTATACGGGATATCCTTAAGTATGTTTTCCATGACGAGTACGTCGGTGGTAAACGAATAGTCGTTATACGTTGAGAAACAGCTTAGTGTGACTACACCATTACAATTATGCTCGACTTCACCTACTCCGCATATCAGTCCATTGAATTTAGATCTACGTAATCCTAATTTCTTTGCTGTACTTTCTTTTATTATTGAAACTTGTGACCCAGGATCAATAAGAGCCCTTAAAATGTGATATGATCCATCCCTCGTTGCGACTTTTAACAAGGCTGTAGCTAATAAAACTTCATTCGGCTCTGGATCATTCTGAGACACATGTGCAGTCATTGCGACATTGTCTTTTGGATTTGGGTCAGTTGTTGTTGTTGCTAGGTTGCTCGCATACGATATGTTTTTTGAGCAAGCGTCATGTAAAACGGAGTGATGATTTCCGTTACATTTGCGACATCGCCTAACGGAAATGCATTGCAGGCCATTATGATCGAATAAACAATTTCTACATAATTTCAAGTTTGCTACTGATTTCAATTTTGCTTCATCAGGCAATTGCAAAAACTTATCGCAATTGAACATGGCATGTTGTTGACCGCAAAATTGACATTTTGTGGTCGACACGTGTAAGGCTTTTGAATATGGCTGTAACTTGTTGTATTTATTGGCAAAATTATGGTTATATCGTCTTGCCTTTTGATTTTCAGGAACATCTCTGTTTGTCTGATTAGTTGATTTCGGTGTCGATTGATCTAGCTTCCTGCGAGATGTTTCCAGGCTCGTAAACTTACTTTCTAAGTAGTCTAAGAATTCCTGCAGTACCGGTAGCTCCCTAGAATTCTTAAGAGAGTCTATGTAATCTCCGTACGTTTCGCTATCCAGCTTCTGCGCTAGTAAATGCACAAGAAGCGGATCCCAAGTGCTGATATCGATTCCTAAGTTCCGTATGGCATGCAAACTTTCTAGTGTTACATCATGCAGTTTCTTAATATGACCTATCGTTTGATGCTGCGTACTCGGTAAGCCTAGTAAAGTATTGATTACCCACGTAAATATTAGCTTTTTATTGTTGTACCGATGGTTTAAGATTTCCCAACAGGTATGATAGTTATCGGAACTTATAGGAAGATGCTGAATAAGTTTTTCTGCTTCGCCCCTGACCTTCCCTTTTAGAAATTGCATTTTTTGCGCTTGCGACAAGGTAGGGTTGTTATGAATAGCTTCGCTAAAGAGGTCCTTGAAAGACGTCCAATGTTGGTAGCTTCCTGAAAATACAGGTATATCCATTTTTGGAGTGGAGTGCTCTCTATGCGATACACTCCATAGCTTTTTATTGATAATTTTCTTTAAACGGATATATGATTGCTCATGCTGAGTATACACTTCTTCGTAATCCTTTTCCTCTTCACCTATCTCGATATCTATCTCCCAATGAAGGGAGTCAATTTGCGCCCAGCGCGCTTGAAGTGTTCTCAAGGCGTCCTCCATCTCCCATTTATCTGACATGGAGTCTAGGTCGATAAACCCTGCTGATCTCTTGAATGCTTTGAAATTTGCTGCTTGCTTACGCAGCATGTCATCTAATTTGCTGGTAGAGCCTTTTGACTCCATTGTACGTAAAATGCTGGCTTTTGCTGGCTGCTGATAACCCGATGGTCCTGCTACTGATAGTACGGCGTCCTCTTGGTGCTCCTGTATTGGTTGAGTACCCCTAACGGATTTCATAGGCGTTAGCTTGCTTGACAACTGTAGGCGTTGTTCATTGATGAGAGACTTGGCTGCTGTATAAAGTTTGCTAGCTTTTTCATGCTCCAAATTTATGAAGTATGAATGATCTTTAACCCCCTCAAATTGACAGATTGCTAAATGATTGTGCTGAAAATCTGACCAATACCTCTCTAACTACTCTAGTCGCCTTTTAAAATAGTCGTCCGATTTCCTATCGGCGCTATCCTTTTTTATATTTATCGGTATTTTCTTGATTGACTCGCTAAGTTCAAGTTGCTGGTAGTAAAGGTCCTCCATTATGCTGCTAGTTTGTTTATGATGAAAAAATGGAAAGATCTTACTTGTTCGAAACTGGTTTTCGACTGCTGCTGATGTAGCTGGGCACTGTCGCCCTGCTGCTGTAGATACCGAGTGCTGCTGCTGCTTAAATACCGATGTGCTGCTTGCTGCTCACGATGCTGATTGCCCCGTTATGGAGACGCTGATGTCACGCTGCTTCGGATGCTTAGGGACGGTGCTGCTGCTAACCTTGCAGCGACACCCTTTGGGTTTTGCTACAAACGCTTTGCTAAAGTTCTGAAGTTACGAAAGTTAGTCCACAGTTCACACGTATCACTGCAATCCAATTTGCTGATTTCTGAACGAGTTCACTCACAAGTTATTTGATACACGTTACTCCCCAAAGAAAAACGAATAATAAAACTCGCGAGGGCCCGCCCGATGGCTCGAAGGACCATGTAAAGGCTAGGAAGTTGGCTAAATGATACTGCTGCTTATAAAGTCAAATTAAATATATTGTCCGGACCAAAGGTTTAGTTATACAAAGGAGCGAGGGAGCACACGCGATGGCCGCTAATCGTGTACTGAATGCTCAACCAATATTAATTAGTGAAATGAGGTAAAAATGCACGAATAAGCATTAGTGCATTATGACTGTATGGTTTCACCGTACATAAGTCTAGTTATGTAAGTTTAGTTATGTAAGTCTAGTTACCTATGCAAGTCTTCTAATGTTATTACTTATACCAACCTAATGTTAAGTCCTTTACTTTTGAAAATAGTGTCGGCGGAGTGATGTGTATGTACACGTATGTATGTGTGCGTGCCTGCACCATTATGATGTTGTGTTGCTACGCCAGTAATAAACTAGCATCCAATCGCAACGGTGGTTTCATTCGGTAGCTGACAGATCATGCAGTCAATATGTCCTGTTTCCTGAACTTGTTTTATTATTTTCAGTTTTTATTTAAAATTGTAAGTTAAGTAATTTTTACGCATTCGGGTTTTTTTTTTAATTATTTTTTTAATTCAAGTATGATTTAAGTAAACAAAGAACTGTATTATTAATTCCATATTAATCCAGTTTCATTAGAAGTGTCTTATGATTCACGCAATCGAACGCCTTTGAGAGATCGCAAAAGATTCCAATGACGTCTTGTGCTTTTTCCCGGGTGTTCAAAATGTTTGTAGAGTGACACCGGCACCGTCAGTTGTACTATACATAGATTCGCCCCCTATTACTTGGGACTCAAACGTCACTGGCGAAACGAAGGTGTAGTTTAGAAACATCTCTGCCAAACCATTCGAGAACCATAGACATGATGTGTTTTTGTATGAGGTGACATATTTTGAAGCCACCGCGGCCTGATTGACAGAAGATTTTCTGGTTGCACTAACAGTCGCAAGCAGCCCACGGCGGGGTCGCTGTCGCCGCACGCGCAGGCGGCGCTGGAGCGCGCCTTCCCGGGCGGCGCGGCGTCCACGCTGAGCCGCTACTGGGCGCCCGCCGGCGAGCGCACGCGCGCGCTTCTGCAGTGCGCACGCGCATACCGCATGCGCGGCGCCGCGCCGCACGAGCTGGCGCGCCACAACGCGGGCGTGGCGCGCGCGCACGGCCGCCACATGGTGGGCCACGTGTGGGACGTGCTGCGCGCAGTGTACTGCGGCGCGGCCGCCGGGCGCGGCACGCCCCAGCCCGCGCCGCAGGAGCCGCGCCCCGAGCCCGCGCCGCTGCCGCCCTACACGCACACCTACCAGCAGTGAGTCGCGCGATGTCGTGTGTCACGAGTACGAGTATGTATGTCCTCATTTCAAAATATTCACTTTTGATATCAGTAATGCAGTAGAAGAAGAACCTTTAGAAGAAGTGGAAGATTGGGCGGAGACACAGTTCCACAACAGTGGAGTTCTGGGCAAACCCACGCTCAGCATCTACATACCGCCAGCGAAGCAACCCAAACATGTGAGAACTGACGGTGAGTGACATGGAATAAAAATAATAATACTTCGACATTTTAGCCTCTTAAGAGCCTTTGATTTCAAACTCATTACATTAAGCTCAACTATATCATTTACAATTTTGCAGGCACTTTTTAATTGCCAGAGTTTATTCGATAAAAAAAAATTATGCATGGATGCAAGATGTCCGATGTATCACCCGCTGGCAAAGATATGCACAAGCAGAAGTAGCTAACATGCAACCCATACATACTAGCATGTATACTTGACACAAATAGCGCTCTTCCACTGACACTTTTAGGAGATGTTCGCAAGCCAACGACTCGGGGTTTATTGTGGGTGCGAGGGCGGTGCTGTATCCCTGCAAGCTTGGATTTTTTTGCGCAATAAAACTAAATATTATAAATAATAATCATTTATTTTCAGAATAAAACATTCGATATATTGCAAGTAAAATAATAGTTATAACTAAGTTAGTAAAATGATGCATAACGTTTAAATGTCATGGTTCTCTGCAAAGTAACGCCTGATTCCATAAGTGAAGTTGTTCGTGTGCAGAGACAGCAGCGGGCTGGGTGTCGGCGGCGTCCTTGCACTACGTGGACACGGAGGGCTGTGACTGGACGCTGCCCGAGGAGGCCTTCCCGCTGCGCACGGCGCCCGCGCCGCCGCACCACGCGCACGCGCACGCGCACGACGCGCACGCCAGGCCCGACGACAAGGAGCATAACGGTCTTACTTCTTACTAATATTTCAATGCTAAAGTTTGTGTGGATGGTTGGATGTTTGTTACTCTTTCACGAAAAAATTACTGCACGGATTTGGATGAAATTTGTCACAGATAGTTTATAACTGGATTAACACATAGGATACTTTTATCCAGCCAGTACGATCCCATGGGACAAATACCGAACTCCACGCGAGCGAACCCGCGGGCATAAGCTAGTGTAAAATATACTTTACCTTAGTTTCCGAAACTACTCTTTGGTTTTGTTGAATTTCGAGACTTCTTGAAAAGAACAAAATACGTTTATAATAGTGTGTGTCTTAGTATGTTTCTTTGCAAATGGATTCAGGAGTTACAAGAAAAACGTGTGTGTGTAATAAAAAAAAAGGCTAGGCAGACAATAATAATAACTGTTTCATCCTACAAGTTTCCGAACGCAGTTTTTTGACGTTAGACAGATGACGTTTCAGTTGTCAGTGAGATGACGTGGGTTGTCAGTGCCATGTTGGTTGGGAAGAAACTTGCTTCCGTTGTTCTTGTTTTTGATGCACGCTGTTTTCGTGTAATTGTTGATTGAAACTTTGAGTTAATGTTAAATCCGATACAATCTTGATCGGTGTTTGATATTTTGTTGATAATTTAGTGAAAATTGAGAAATCTCGCCACTTTGGGTCGTGACCGCGAGTAATTTGTTGGTTATGTAGCCGGCCTTTGTGTCGTTTGGACGCCGGTAACTTCCTAAATTCAGTGCTGGACTATTGTAAATCCCCAATTGGGTTAGCAAACCGGGATAAGATTCAGTTAGACATTGACTGAAAAGTGCCACGTGTGATCTGAAGGTTTGACCAGGCAGTCGACGGTACGCGCTGTGGGGCGTCCCTTGGAATACCGTTGAATCTACATAACTTACATGCACGACACAAAACACATTTACACTTACACCCCACCCAGATACGACGTGACCAGGGACTACGTCACATCACCAGTACCAACGTGATGGTAAGTGTATCTAATAGTTGTTCCCCTTGTCGATTGGACAAGTATTATTTTGATTAGAGCTCCGCGTAATCGCGGACATCGTGAGTCTGTTGGTGCAGTCTCACACAAGTGGTAGCAGAGCGTGGTTTAATTGTTAAATTCACCACTTATTGTCGAGTTAAAAGTATTGAGAAGTCTGATTTGTTGCCTGTCAGCCTGACTCAAATTAAACATAGTTAACATAGATTGTTTGACATAATATATTATGATATGTAGTGTCCCTTGTGGCTTGTACTTTAATTTGTTATTGTATAAACAAGGTATTGCTTGTACCACAAAACAGAAAAAAAAGTAGAATTCGTATAGCGCTTTATTAGTATCGGAACCAGCGTACCCCAAACTAACACATAAACAGGTTAATTGTATTTCGTAACACTAAGAAAAGCGTGGTGTGATTGGTAATGTCTTCGTTTATTTGAAAATAAACCATATTCATATGCTAATAGAGTGGTTTATTATCTACTCTGTTTACGTATTAGCTCTTAGGGAATAGTTTCACGAGCAAGTTCTGCTACTCGCCGCTAGATGTCACTACACTACATGCATCTACTAAACCTTTATTAGTTTTGTAATAAGATTGATATTTCCGTAACGAGCTCATTACTATGTTTGTGCTATTCGTCCTTTTCGAGGGTTGTACCACTGTCGTTGCCTTTTTATCGACATTGCGTTTTATTTTCAAATATAATACAAGAGTCGATCAATATTTTTAAATTTCAAAATGAATGAAGTACTTACATATGTTTGAAATCAAGTGCTATACATTTATAATAATGCTTATGATTTACCTATAGAAAGAATAATTAAGAATGTATTGTTATGTTAATATTGTCATGTTATACAACTGATTGATTTCGAAAACTATACTATTTGATAGAAAGGTAACAGATTAAACTACACGATTTGTTACTACGGGTACCTAGTACATACTTTCTATTGACATCTATCATCTTTCTATGATCATAGAACATTGAAGTTTAAAATATCGATAACTCATTATCGATAACGTCAATCTCTAATTGAGTAGCGGACTGTGACATGTGCGTAGTTGGAATCTGCGAGAATAATATGTTTGAGTCAAAAGAAAGTAGACCCTATGGTGTAAACAATAAAGTCTATTTGTACTTGTCTAATAAAATAATGTTTTTCAAATTTTAATCGAAATAAAGCAAATTAAGACTTACCGATGGTATGATATACCACCATTTGATACATTTTTGTTTCTGCTATCGTTTTTACATTCTAGGACAGCACAATAGGGCATTTTAGTATTTTTTTTTTAAGTTAAGTTAAGCTTTGTAGAAGTTATTGTCACTGTGACGCTTGTATCTAGACTGATGTGCGTGGCGTGTGCGTGGGGAAAACACTTTGCGGAACAGCGCAAAGCTCGGGGTACGCGCGCCCCGCCCACATACGACTTCTACTGTTTTTTCTGTTCTGTGGCTTGTACAGGGTCGGATTTGAACTTGTAATAATTCAAACTAAGTCTTATTATTTGGTTTAAATTGTAGTTGGGTCCGGGAAAATTATTCCTGTTGATTATTTAATTGAATTTAATTTGTTTATTTGATATTTGTCCCAATGGATTCATTGAAAGCTGTAAACCAAGCCATTGGTGGATTGACCTCACAGCTAAGATGGTTTGCCTCTGCTGCTGCAACCGCTGAGCGTCTAGACCTGGAAGAGGCCACGCTTGCCCGGTATGAGCAGTTGAATGCGAGATTGAGTGCGGTTGACACTTTGTTTGCTCGCTTCAATGAATTGATTTTGGACTTGGACCTGGAAACATTGGGTCAAGCAGCCCGTGATAAGGTTGTTGCGGATTATGACCAGATGTTGAACCTGGGTGACATAATAAGTATGCGCGCCCGTCAAATTTTGAAGAGTCGGGACCCTGCCCAGGTCAAAACAGAGACCTCTGTTGTTGCAGGCCCTGGACTTTTGGGTAGACTGCCTACCCTGGAGCTGCCACATTTTGACGGTCACTTGGACCATTGGTTAAGCTTCAGGAACCTGTTTGACAGTTTGGTTGATTCGCGCTCTGACCTCCGACCGGCCCAGAAGTTGGCTTATTTGTTGTCAGCCCTAGGAGGTGAGGCTCGAGCCTTGGTGCAGCACTTGCCGGTGACCGACTCGGCCTATCCCACCGCTCTGGAACTTCTATCCCGACGATACCAGAACAAACGTTGCCTGGCTGATGTTCATATTGACCAGATCTTGGGGTTGCCGGCCATCACCAGAATGTCAGCGTTGCGTGCTGACCTATTGAATCCATTGCTTGCAGCAACCAACGCCTTAAAACGATTGGAGTTGCCGGTGGACTATTGGTCCTATTTTTTGGTGCACATAGTGTTGCAGCGGCTTCCGTCAGACTTGAGGTCCCGTTTTGAGCAGAAGTATGGTGGGGATAGTGCCACCCATCTCCCCCCTTTTGAGGACCTCGTCAAGTTTTTGGAGGATGAGTGTCGTTTCCTCGACAACGCTCGTGGTGCCACGGGGTCAAACCAACCGCCCTCTCGGCCGAGGGCCCAGGGACGGACTAGGACTGTCGGGCCTGGTGATAGCCGCCCTGCCCCCCGTTTTGGTGGCACCCAGAGTAATCTTGCTTGCGGCTATTGTAAGGCCACGGGACATGCCGTAGTCACTTGCGCGGCCTTCTTGGAGTTGCACGTGAGTGCCCGCCGCCGGGACATCGCGCGGACGAGGAGTTCGATTACTATCCTCATCGGGATAGAACCCAGCCTGGATGCGGCGATCGGTCGCCGCCCAGGCATTGCTAGGAAATTGGCGCCTGTCCCGCTAACGTACCTCCCCAGATCGACACGGTTTTGTTGCCAACGGCATCGGTCAGGGTCTGGGGACCCACGGGGGACTCTGTTGTGGTCCGTGCCATTTTGGACACGGGAGCCCAGGGTTGCCTTTTGTCGTCTTGGTTAGCGGGTCGGGTGAGCCTGGATGTCCGTGCCTTTTCAGGCACGATTTGTGGAATAGGCGAAACACCTATCCCGACTGTTGAGGGACAAACCTTATTTGGGCTCACTCCTGTGAGTTGTTTGGACCCTAAGTTTTTTCCTTCGGCTATTGTTCTGACGAGTATTTTGGGCTGTCATCCCCAACGTCAGCTGTCGCCTGATATTGTCCGGTTGACGTCAGGCCTGGATTTGGCTGACCGCCGGTTTGATTCCCCTAATACAACTCATTTGATATTGGGTTCCGATGTACTAGGGAGCGTCGACCCATTACACTCACGGGTGTCGTATAAGGCGACTAATGTCTGAGGCAGAACACCTTGCGCCTCCGTAGACCTGAGAATGGGCAGCAGCGTTTTCTGTTAATCTTTCATCACTGCGATCTCCAATCCGCCTGCCAAGCGTGGAGATTAAGGCAAATTCCTCCCATCATGGGAGAGGCTTATGTCCAGCAGTGGACGTTATGGGCTGTTGTTGTTGTTGTTGTTGTACTAGGGAGAATATTGTTGGGTAATATGAAAGTCTTGCAGCCGAACGGTTTGGTGGCTGTCTCGACCATCTTTGGCTTTGCGGTGATGGGCCCAGTGTTGAAGGCTGCCCCTCCACCTGAGCCTGATTTTGCGTTGGCGTGTGGCTCCGCTCTCTCTGACGCTGTTCAGAGGTTTTGGGAGGTTGAGGAGCCACCGCAAGTGGCCCGCTTGAACCCGGAACATGAGGAGTGCGAGTTGTTCTATCAGAACAACACAGGTCGACTCCGTTCCGGTCGGCTCGTAACACGGTTGCCTTTTGTTGCAGTTCGACCACCTCTCGGCGAGTCCAGACCTCAGGCCGAGAAGAGATTGTTGGCGATGGAGCGCCGTATGGCCAGGGATCCGGTGCTGCGGCAGAAATATTTAGATTTCATGCGTGAGTACGCAGACTTGGGACACATGTCGGTGTCAAATTTGGATTGGCGCTCAGTTGAGCATTACTTTCTGCCGCATCACGCGGTCCTCAAGGCATCCACCGGTAAGCTGCGCACAGTGTTTGATGGGTCTGCGCGGACTTCCTCTGGTGTCTCTTTGAATGATTGCTTGCACTCCGGCCCCAAACTGTTGAGGGACCTTTGTGATGTCATCACGTCTTTTCGTCGTCATCAAGTAGTCTTTGTGGCTGACATCAAAATGATGTTCCGACAAACGGTCATTCACCGGGATGACGGACGTTATCAGTTGATCCTGTGGCGAGAGAATCCCCGGGACCCCATGGTTGTTTATGAGCTCAACACGAATACGTACGGCCTTCGATCGAGCCCCTTTGTTGCTATTCGTTCGCTTTGGGAGCTCGCGGACCGAGAACGCTTGAAGTTCCCTCGGGCGTCCGCCATCTTGAAAACGGACTTGTATGTTGATGACGTCTGCACTGGGGCTTCCACGGTTGAGGAAGCTATCCTGTTGCGTGACGAGTTGGTTCAAATTTTGGATTCCGCTGGCTATGAGTTGCGTAAGTGGGTGTCCAACTTGCCAGCACTGTTGGAAGATGTGGAAGAGGATCATAAGCAGGATCCTCATTTGTTTGAAAATGCTGACAACCCTGCTATGTTGGCCGTTCTCGGCGTTCAGTACCGACCAGTCCGAGACACCTTTACGTATGATGTCGATTTGGAGTCACCACACACTTGGACTAAACGACTGGTATTGTCTACTGTCGCGAGAACCTTTGACCCGAATGGTTGGATATGCCCGGTATTGTTTTGGGCGAAATGTTTTCTCCAGCGCCTTTGGACCGCGGAACTTGGTTGAGATGAGCCACTTCAGGAAACCCTTTTGGAAGATTGGCTCCAATTTGTATCCGCACTTCCTGCGGTCAACGAGGTCGCGTTACCACGCGCTATCCTCCCCCCTGGGAACTATACTGCTACCCTTCATGGGTTTTATGACGCATCTTCGCACGGTTATGCAGCTGTTGTTTATCTGCGCACCGTCAGCGCGACAGGCCAGGTGAAGTTGTCACTGATCATGGCCAAGAGCAAGGTGGCCCCCCTCCGGACGGCATTGACCATCCCTAAGCTAGAGTTGTCAGGGGCGGCGCTTCTTGTGCGTCTCTTGAATCACGTTGCTCAAACTTTAGGTGGATCTGTGAACATTCGGAGTTCTTACGCCTGGACGGACAGTCAAATTGTTTTGTGCTGGTTGAAGACGTCCGTCCACTCCTTGGAGGTCTTTGTTGCGAACCGAGTGTCACAGATACAAAATTCCGAAACGCCTTTGATTTGGAGGCACGTGCCTGGAGACTTGAACCCCGGCGACGTAGCCTCACGTGGGTGCATGGCCCCCCGCCTGATTGTGCACCCCCTTTGGTGGGGACCGGATTGGCTGACTCGCCCCGAGGATGATTGGCCTCGAACGCCAGTTTTGATGTCGGATCCTTTGCCCGGGCTTAAGGTGCTCGCTGTTGGGACGAAGGACCCTCCGTTTGATCCTGATATTTTGTTGAATCGATACAGCTCCCTCGACAAATTGTTGAACGTTACCTCGTGGATCAGGCGTTTTGGTCACAATGCTAGGAATCCAGGGGACAAGCGCCTGTCACCGGTTCTCTCTCCTCAAGAGCGACAGGAGTCACTCCTCCTGTGGGTTCGCTCTGTGCAGGCCGTACACTTTGAGAAGGAGATCGAGACCTTGAAGTCCGGTAGAGTTAAGTTGTCGGGAGCCGTTAGTAAGTTGAACCCCTTTTTGGATGAAACGGGTCTTTTGCGTGTTGGAGGACGGTTGAGGCACTCTAGCCTTCCTTATGGGGTCCGTCACCCCCTTTTGTTGCCCAAGACGGGCCATTTGATTAAATTGTTGGTGACTGATCGTCACATTAAGAACTCGCACGCCGGTTGCAATGCGCTGTTGGCCATTCTGCAGCGAGAGTTTTGAATTTTGTCGGCTCGTCGTACCATTCGTAGCATTGTCTTCCGTTGCATACCGTGCTATCGGACTAAGGCCCCAACGATGCAGCCCCAGATGGGAGAGACTTGCCTGCTGATCGTGTCAATGAGGCGAGGCCCTTTGCAGGCGTAGGGACGGACTTTGCTGGTCCCTTTTCGATAAAGACGTCTACCCTTCGCAATAGTAAAATTGTCAAGGCTTATTTGTGCGTATTTGTCTGCCTGTCAACTAAGGCAGTGCACTTGGAGCTGGTATCCTCCCTCTCGACGGAGGCCTTTGTGGCAACTTTGGATAGATTTACGTCTCGCCGTGGGTTACCTTCTCTGATCAGGTCTGATTGCGGTACCAACTACAAGGGTACAAGTAACTATTTGAAAGAAGTGTATGACTTTCTTAATGAGAGCCAGGTTGACATTGGTAACAAATTGGCCCGTCGAGGGGTCACTTGGTTGTTTGACCCGCCAGCCTGCCCCCATTGGGGGGGTATTTTTGAGGCCGCGGTGAAAGCAGCAAAGGGACTCTGGCGGAGATTGTTGGGAGACACCGTTCTCACCTTTGAGGAATTAGCTACGGTATTTTGTCGCATTGAAGCGGTACTAAATTCGCGTCCATTGTGCCCGCTCTCTTCGGACCCGAATGATTTGGAGGCTCTAACCCCGGGCCATTTCTTGATTGGACAGCCACTTGTCGCTCTGCCTGAGTACCCTTTTGTTGATGTGAGCCAAAATCGGCTATCGCGGTTTCAGTTGGTGCAACAGCTCACTCAGAGCTTTTGGAAGCGTTGGAGCTTAGAGTATCTGCACATCCTCCAGCAGCGCGTCAAGTGGACTGATAAAACTCATCCGCCCAAGATAGGAGACCTCGTCCTTATTAAGGATGCCAACCTTAAGCCTCTGTATTGGCGCAGGGGGCGTATTCTCAATGTGGTGGCTGGCACCGACGGGGTACCTCGTTTTGCTGAGGTTTTGGTGGATGGATCGGTTATGAAGAGAGCGGTCGCAACCTTGTCAAGACTGCCAATTGATTAGCGGACGGGACGGCCCGTCCGGGGGGGGGTAGATGTTTCATCCTACAAGTTTCCGAACGCAGTTTTTTGACGTTTGACAGATGACGTTTCAGTTGTCAGTGAGATGACGTGGGTTGTCAGTGCCATGTTGGTTGGGAAGAAACTTGCTTCCGTTGTTCTTGTTTTTGATGCACGCTGTTTTCGTGTAATTATTGATTGAAACTTTGAGTTAATGTTAATCCGATACAATCTTGATCGGTGTTTGATATTTTGTTGATAATTGAGTGAAAATTGAGAAATCTCGCCACTTTGGGTCGTGACTGCGAGTAATTTGTTGGTTATGTAGCCGGCCTTTGTGTCGTTTGGACGCCGGTAACTTCCTAAATTCAGTGCTGGACTATTGTAAATCCCCAATTGGGTTAGCAAACCGAGATAAGATTCAGTTAGACATTGACTGAAAAGTGCCACGTGTGTGATCTGAAGGTTTGACCAGGCAGTCGACGGTACGCGCTGTGGGGCGTCCCTTGGAATACCGTCGAATCTACATAACTTACATGCACAACACAAAACACATTTACACTTACACCCCACCCAGATACGACGTGACCAGGGACTACGTCACATCACCAGTACCAACGTGATGGTAAGTGTATCTAATAGTTGTTCCCCTTGTCGATTGAACAAGTATTATTTTGATTAGGGCTCCGCGTAATCGCGGACATCGTGAGTCTGTTGGTGCAGTCTCACACAATAACTGGGTTGGGTTTATGCAGCATCTCACCGCAGCAGTGGAGGAGGCGGTACATCACCAGGAGGCAGTTCATCTCCCGGAAGTGGCTCCAGCGGCTCCGCCTGCACCGCGCCGCCCAACCTCGACCACTCTGGGTATCACCACAACAATATGCATGTGAGTTTGCTCCTGTTTCATACATTATCTTTACGTCTTAATTCTTCTTATTAACATATTCAGTTCAGTAAGAATAAGATAAATGAGGCTGTGACAGAAAGATCTTCATGTATCTACCTATAGCTGTCTGTCCATATACCTTGATTACGTGCGCCAAGTACAGTAGCGAATCAGTACCCAGAACGAGAACTCAGCCCTGCAATTTGGGAGGTGCATTCGATCTCGCTTCGGTCTCGCTACTGTATGATACTCGTAATCAAGGCAATCAAAAAGTGCTTCTTATATTTTGAATGATTTCGAGTCATCAACTTGTAAGAGCTAGCTTCCCCCGCTGGCGCCAATGGCACACAATACTTGATCCTCTCAGATGGACGAGGGCGAAGGTGGCGAGTCCGGGCTGGCCGTGCGAGTGGGAGAGGCCAGGAGTCCGCAGCTGGAGGTGGCGCCCCTGCTGGCGGCGGCGCTGCGCCTGCACGCCGAGCTGGGCGACGTGCAGACTGCGGCCATGGTCATGCTGGTGCTGCAGGAGCACAGGTGAGCACGCACTCCTGTGGGAGAGGCCAGGAGTCCGCAGCTGGAGGTGGCGCCCCTGCTGGCGGCGGCGCTGCGCCTGCACGCCGAGCTGGGCGACGTGCAGACTGCGGCCATGGTCATGCTGGTGCTGCAGGAGCACAGGTGAGCACGCACTCCTGTGGGAGAGGCCAGGAGTCCGCAGCTGGAGGTGGCGCCCCTGCTGGCGGCGGCGCTGCGCCTGCACGCCGAGCTGGGCGACGTGCAGACTGCGGCCATGGTCATGCTGGTGCTGCAGGAGCACAGGTGAGCACGCACTCCTGTGGGAGAGGCCAGGAGTCCGCAGCTGGAGGTGGCGCCCCTGCTGGCGGCGGCGCTGCGCCTGCACGCCGAGCTGGGCGACGTGCAGACTGCGGCCATGGTCATGCTGGTGCTGCAGGAGCACAGGTGAGCACGCACTCCTGTGGGAGAGGCCAGGAGTCCGCAGCTGGAGGTGGCGCCCCTGCTGGCGGCGGCGCTGCGCCTGCACGCCGAGCTGGGCGACGTGCAGACTGCGGCCATGGTCATGCTGGTGCTGCAGGAGCACAGGTGAGCACGCACTCCTGTGGGAGAGGCCAGGAGTCCGCAGCTGGAGGTGGCGCCCCTGCTGGCGGCGGCGCTGCGCCTGCACGCCGAGCTGGGCGACGTGCAGACTGCGGCCATGGTCATGCTGGTGCTGCAGGAGCACAGGTGAGCACGCACTCCTGTGGGAGAGGCCAGGAGTCCGCAGCTGGAGGTGGCGCCCCTGCTGGCGGCGGCGCTGCGCCTGCACGCCGAGCTGGGCGACGTGCAGACTGCGGCCATGGTCATGCTGGTGCTGCAGGAGCACAGGTGAGCACGCACTCCTGTGGGAGAGGCCAGGAGTCCGCAGCTGGAGGTGGCGCCCCTGCTGGCGGCGGCGCTGCGCCTGCACGCCGAGCTGGGCGACGTGCAGACTGCGGCCATGGTCATGCTGGTGCTGCAGGAGCACAGGTGAGCAAGCACTCCTGTAGCCGGACTTTGTGTAAAACATCATGTGCTGGTCTGGTTTTACTAATTTGGTTGTTTTTACTTATGTTTGTTGTTTTTCATCAGGAGTGACTTGTTCCCGTACATTGAGGAAAGTCTACAAGAGCACTGGCTCTTGGGATACATCGAGCTGTTGCAGAGACACAAGCTGTGGAATGTCGCCACTGAGGTATTATTCTTTCGGTATGCTTTCTAAAGTAGACCAATTTCAATGAGAAAATGATTGAAAAATAAAATTATTAATTAAAAAACTTTTTTAAAATAAGCTTTCATAAAAATGCAATTTCGTTTTCATTTACTAAAAGGTTTATTTTCTTCTTTTCTGTGCATTTTTATAAAAGCTTATTTTTGAAAAGGTTTTTTTTTTTTTTTTTTTTTTAATTTTTAGTTTTGTCGTAATCATTGAACTCGTATAAAAAAATTCGAGTCCGCGCCACTACGGACGCTTTTACATTTTTGAAGTGAAACCTTCTTTAGGCGCGTTGAGCACTTGACGTAACGTACGGTCACGCTTCGTAGCACTCGTAGGCGATCCGCTACGGCGTGGCACCACATAGGTATGGCATAACCAGTGCTACGGAGTGGTACTTTTTATTTTCATATTCATCTCCTCAGATTGGCATCAGAAAAATTGTATGTCGTCATATAAAATTTTCGCACAAATACATTGTTCCCATCACAATAATCGCAGAAAATTTGAAAAAGTAGGGTCAGAATACTCAGAATAGGTACCATTTTAGGTAAATTTGCACCATATTTTATCTTAAAAATTGCAAACGCAGTGACTGCAGTGCGGCAGGCGTCGGAAAACTTAAATACGAATTTGTGAGAAGAGGCGACCAGTTCAGCATAGCTATTTACAACGCTTCGATTCGATTTCGATTCGACAAGTCGTATGTCTGTCTTTTTTTGGCATTACGAAAGCGAGTGAGATACAACTTTCCGAATCGAAATCGAATCGAAGCATTGTGAACAGCCTCCCTGGAAGAACATTTAGTAAAATTCTACAATAACTGTTTACTTCCAGAACTGGTTGACCCTCGATACCCGAGGTCTATGGGCCTAAAGGCCTAAGGGAGCATAGCTCACACACACGCAAAAACGCATTGAGTGTAAAAACGAATGCATAAAAGCTCAGGATAAAAGGTTCAGGCAGTAAAAATAAGAATAATAAAATAAAATAATAATTTATTTAAAAAGTAGATAAAACAAAAGTGTACATTAAAGTAATCTTCCGGAGTCAGTTTCAATCCGACCTAGATTATATAGGTGAAGTATAAAATCGAGCGCTCAGAGTGGTTTAATGTGTGCGTACGCGTGATGTTGCTGTGTGTGACTTTAGATACCTAAATTTGAGTTCATCGACAATGTAACAGTGTCTTAATATAACCGTTGAGGAGTTCCCATAAAAATGTATTGTCACCAGAACCAAAGGTGTGTGCAAAATTTCAGCTCAATCGGTTTGGGGGACCAGCAGGGCTATTACGTATCTTTCCGATATCCTGTGACTATCAAGCTTCGGTTGTACACCGAACTTTGATGACAACAGAGAATGTCATAATATTGGTATTACGTATCACACTAAGTGGATATCACTTTACGGTGACTAACAGCCCGGGTACGGTGTAACGTCTTTCACAAAAGCCACTTCAAACTCAGTTGTCATCAATTTGTTGTCCACTATGTTTACATAATCGAAATAATATAAGTATCGTACAAAAGCGTCTGTCAAAATGAGTTACGGTGACCATCAGCCACGATGAGCACCAGTGACGTCATATTTGATCGCGACTGGTCATACATAATATGAAACGAACCTTTTGACAATTAATTGATGGACACTGAGCTCGGTTACTATCATTTCGAGCTGTCAACAGAGATACGTAATAGCCCTACTGGTCTGAAATTTAGTTCCAAGATTTGTCTAACTAACTGACACAGCAAGTTGATTAAAAGCTTATAAAAATGATTGAATTGTATTTTTTTTGGTAGGCTTGTCTTATAAGTTAGTCTGCTGTATTGGTCCAGGTGGTCCGCTGCGCCTGGCTCAACAGCGTGTGGGTGATGTCGCAGCAGTCCACCAGCGTGGCGGTGTGCTGCGGGCGCTGCGGGCGGCGCACGCGGCCGCACGCCGCCTGCGACTCCTGCCACCCGCTGCTGCGCCACCTGCCCGACTTGTGCTCTGTCTGCCATCAGGTATGTTAGCAACCAGGGCTAGTTTGTATCTAAATATTTTTTTCAACACATTTGCTCAAAAACTGCATTTACGGAGCCTGTATACATTGTTCGAAAGTTAAGAATTACGCACCTTACAACGGAATGTACGGTAAAATAGGTACTCTCACCTAAGTACCTATTTTACCGCATACCCCCTTGTAAAGCACCGCGCGTATTCTTTAAGGTTTTTTTTTATTACGTCAAAATGAAAATCCAAGATGGCGCCGACGAAATTTTTTGGTTTTTTGTTCATGGGTGTCGTTTTCGTGGTTTTTGGGGTCGCTGATAATTAAAATGAGGTGAAAATAAAAATCCAAGATGGCGCCGACAAAAAATTTCGGTTATTCTTCATTGTCGTCGTTTTCGTGGTTTTTGGGGTCGCTGATAATGAAAATGAGGTCAAAATGAAAATTAAAGGTGGCGCGGATAAATATTTTCGGTTTTTTTCTTCATGGGTGTTGTTTTCGTGGTTTTTGGGGTCGCTGTTTTCATTACATATTGTACTGTTTTCTCGCAAATGTGTTGAAAAACATTGTATGACACACGTGCAGAAATTGGTAGATATTTACAAACTCGTGACTATGGTAAGCCCGAGACGTCTACTCGTTTGTAAAGACCAACTTACCGCACTAGTATCATAAATAACTATTAAGACTAGTTAGTTCAAATTGTCCATAATAATATGTATTTGTAGAGCACATGGTTCGAATTCTCTAAACTGCCTTTTCGTAAATATTGTTGCTTTTTCGCTTGCAGGTGGTGCGAGGCTTGTATGCGTGGTGTCAGGGCTGTTCCCATGGCGGACACCTGCACCACATGCGGCAATGGATGGACACGCACCAGCTGTGCCCCGCCGGCTGCGGGCACCAGTGCCAGCTCGCGTGACCCCGGACTGCTGGACCCCGGGCCTGACACCTGCACCAGCTGTGCCCCGCCGGCTGCGGGCACCAGTGCCAGCTCGCGTGACCCCGGACTGCTGGACCCCGGGCCTGACACCTGCACCAGCTGTGCCCCGCCGGCTGCGGGCACCAGTGCCAGCTCGCGTGACCCCGGACTGCTGGACCCCGGGCCTGACACCTGCACCAGCTGTGCCCCGCCGGCTGCGGGCACCAGTGCCAGCTCGCGTGACCCCGGACTGCTGGACCCCGGGCCTGACACCTGCACCAGCTGTGCCCCGCCGGCTGCGGGCACCAGTGCCAGCTCGCGTGACCCCGGACTGCTGGACCCCGGGCCTGACACCTGCACCAGCTGTGCCCCGCCGGCTGCGGGCACCAGTGCCAGCTCGCGTGACCCCGGACTGCTGGACCCCGGGCCTGACACCTGCACCAGCTGTGCCCCGCCGGCTGCGGGCACCAGTGCCAGCTCGCGTGACCCCGGACTGCTGGACCCCGGGCCTGACACCTGCACCAGCTGTGCCCCGCCGGCTGCGGGCACCAGTGCCAGCTCGCGTGACCCCGGACTGCTGGACCCCGGGCCTGACACCTGCACCAGCTGTGCCCCGCCGGCTGCGGGCACCAGTGCCAGCTCGCGTGACCCCGGACTGCTGGACCCCGGGCCTGACACCTGCACCAGCTGTGCCCCGCCGGCTGCGGGCACCAGTGCCAGCTCGCGTGACCCCGGACTGCTGGACCCCGGGCCTGACACCTGCACCAGCTGTGCCCCGCCGGCTGCGGGCACCAGTGCCAGCTCGCGTGACCCCGGACTGCTGGACCCCGGGCCTGACACCTGCACCAGCTGTGCCCCGCCGGCTGCGGGCACCAGTGCCAGCTCGCGTGACCCCGGACTGCTGGACCCCGGGCCTGACACCTGCACCAGCTGTGCCCCGCCGGCTGCGGGCACCAGTGCCAGCTCGCGTGACCCCGGACTGCTGGACCCCGGGCCTGACACCTGCACCAGCTGTGCCCCGCCGGCTGCGGGCACCAGTGCCAGCTCGCGTGACCCCGGACTGCTGGACCCCGGGCCTGACACCTGCACCAGCTTTTTCCATGCTAGACTTACTGCATTTTGTTCGATCGAGAGCCGCTGTCACTAACATAACAAGTGGCTTTAACTTTGGTAGCGCCTTGTGTTACTGAAACAGCCATAACTTCAGCTGGTGCAAACGTATTTCAATGTTAGTTGAAGTTAATGTTGGTGTAACATCTTTGATTATTATAATTATGAAGATCAAGTTAGAGTAACATTGTGCTGTATTAGTTACTGTTCCGTTTAAACAAGAATTCAGTTGCATTAAAGTTCATTCATCAGTTGTAGCAAAAAAAATTAAGGCTAAATCCCTTCTTTCTTTATAATGGCAACTCGTTGTTGAAATATACAGGGTGTCCGGTAATTAATGGATAACCTTGGAATGGCTGATAGTTTTAATGGCCATTTAGAAAAAAAAAATCGAAAGAAAATATATCATAAGTAGTACTATGGGGGTCTTTTCCGCCTGACCATTTTAAATTTTTTTCGCTTAAATCATGCGTAGGCGCCGAGCCACGCCTCCTTAAAGTTTGGGCCTATTAGGAAAGCGTTACCTTTGGCGCGCAAAATAACAATAACTCTCGTTTGGCGTGCGTCGTCAATGCGGTCAGCCGATTCGGTATCTTTTCATTCATTTTTTCTACATAAAGTCAACGGGGCGGGGCTAGAGAGCGTTTTTATGTTGCGAGTGCAAGCAAAAATGAGCTTAGTGGTGGTCAGGCGGGAGTGTCCTCGATAGTACCTGTAAGCAAGTTTAAACATTTTGGGTAAAAAAAAAATATGCATACATGAGTGCCCAATAATTTTAAAATAATGTCGGTTTCAAGTAGATTTGCTAATGGTACAGTTTATAATTGTATCTGCTTTAAATAGTGAATTATTAATGTAGGAGAAAAAAATATTATTATTTTCTTCTTTATTCATTTAGCATCTTATTATTTACATTTTTAAATATTTCTTAAAAAAACAAAAACATTTAAAAATATAAAAAAAATAGTAGTCCGCCGGTGTCGGGAGCAGGGTCCAAGCCACCGGTGGTTAGGGCTGCAGGACAGGAACCTCCTCACAATGTGAGCCGTATCGAGTACTGCCTTCTGAATCAGGCCCTTGATCCAACCGCCTAAACAGAGCTTCGATAGATGGTCATCGAAGCTCTTGGCTATAAGATTTAACTATTATTATTATTCCTTTATTCAGTTTTAGAGAAACTCGTTACATTTTCAAATATTAATTTTAAAAAAATATAAGAACATTTAAAAATATTAAAAATTGTAGCCCACCGGTACCGGGAACAGGGTCCAAGCTACCGGCGGTCAGGGCTCCAGAGAGAGGAACCTCCTAACAATACGAGCCGTGTCCAGGAGTACCGCTCTCTGAATCAAGCCCTTGATCCAGCTGCCTAACGAGAGCCTCTTCAGGTATTGATCGAGGCTCTTGGCAATTAAGCCATGGGCTGATACGACTATCGGCACAATGATTGCTGAGTCCACTTCCCACATGTCAACAACCTCGCGAGCCAAGTCAAGATACTTGATTTATTTATCTTTCTCGGCTTTCACGAGGTTCTCATCATGCGGGACCGTTATGTCAACAATCATTGCGCGCCGCTCTGATCGGTCCACCACCACTATATCAGGCTTATTGCCTTATTATTATTATTATAAGCCTATTGTCCCACTGCAGGGCAAAGGCCTCCCTTCCCTCCGTCCACATTTCGCGATCTAGTGCGATTGTAGGCCAATCCTTTGCGAAAGAGTCTAGCTCATCCCACCATCTCCTTCTGGGCCTGCCGCGTTGTCGTTTCCTGCTATTTGGTATCCACTGAGTGGTCATTTTTGCACATTGCTCCTCCGACATGCGCCAAAAATTAAAAAAAATAAAATACTGAAGCAAAAATGTTATGGCCCCACATTCTTATTCAGGTCAGGTTCTTCATCTATCATCGAATTTTTTTTATAAGATAGATTTTTTTTTCGTTTCTTTTTCTGACTGGCCATGGGTTCTCCGATGGGCCATTTCAAGGTTATCTATTTGTTTGCCGGACACCCTGTATATTAATTTCAATTTTTTTTAGTAAAGCCCACTTGCTCCAGAAACTACTGCGTCTAACTGCTGAACATATTTAAAACAATTCTGTCCCTGTCATGTTCAAACAATTGACAAACATGTTTAGCGATAAACATGTTTTTAGGATGCGAGTAGGTGAAAGGCCTCATTCACGAAGTCAGCGGTGGCGGCCTCTATAAACTTTAACAATAATACAATTTGCTACAGAAGCTAAATAAATAATGATTGTGTGAATATATATTTTAATAATAAAAGCGCTTAAAGTGTAAGCAATGAGTAATGTAAATAGTAGTAATACTAAGAATAATCTTGTATTCATAGACTGAATTAAGGATACATTTTGTAAAAGATATTTTGTATAGATAAAATGCACAAGTATATAATACAATTGTTTTATTAAAATATGTATAATTATTTACAGAATTATTCGTATTAATCGAGTTACTAGATAGTAGCTGGTTTTGGCAAGATAGCCTTTAACATCGTCACAGCGAAAGTGACCTAACCCAGGATTTTTGAATTTTCTGAGATCTAACTATTTTTTATTTAATACGAGGTCTAATATTAAGCTAGCAATCAGAACTCGACAGATAGTTTCCGATATTTTTCTTAGCGTTTATGTGTCCCACTGCTGGCTAATAAAGGCCTGGGTGTCGTATGCCATATGTAATCATGATTTGAAACAAAAGATAAAATCATCACTCATACTCGACATAATATAATCATGATTTTTTGGGTCGATGACCGGAAACAAATAGTACTTACGTGTGTCGAGTTTCGCTAACTAATTTAGTTTGATCCTATATATTTTAGAATCGCCCAAATCTGTAATGTAGGCCACTTTTGCTATGACACAACACAATAATAGACTTTCGATTATTGGCACAAGCAGAGCTTATGAGATTGAGCGAGCAATTAGTATAATATCACAACTATAAAAATATCTACTTTCACCTGAGGAAGTGAGGTTGACAGCTACACTGATGACATAAATAATAGATGGCGCCACTACTGAATGGGCTTTTTACAATCAGTCCTTGTTCGGAATGTAACGAAAATGTTCATAAAATGCAGTTATATTTATCACAACAAAATCCCCAATAGGCTAGGTTACCAATATTGCTAAAAATACAGTATTTCTTGGAAGAAAATTGATATTTCTCATTATACATGTTGGTTAGTGGCATGAGATTAACTTTAAACATTATTATTATAGACCAGTTAAATAAATTACTATAAATATAGCACTACTCTTAGATCAAATCAGTTAGTACCGCAAATTATGGTAGATATGGCACTTTTCTATGATAAGTGACATTTCAAAGACTTGTATAATATAGAAAAAGTGGCAGTGCTCATTTTGTTACATAATTATATGAACGTAGCCAACGCTTATTATGTAAAGTTTTAGCAAGAGCAGTCTTTACAGGTATCAGTTGGACATTGAGACCAATACCCGTGTCTTGAGAGTTTGATATGAACGAGGTAGCTGCGGTTGACCTTTCCTAGCTGCAGATATTTTAGTTGAAAGCACGGTGATAGAGACCGAGTTAGACCTGCATGAGGACAACTATCTCTTTCCTGTGGCTACGTCCATTCTAGTGACACAACGCAGACAGGTACAGATTCAGTTCGGCTCTATAGATCGAGCGGAAACAAACGCACGCACACATAATATTTTACAAAAATTGTATATCTAAAAAGAATATTGTACTTTTACCAATATGATTCAATAAAGAGTTATTTTATACCTACATTTTCACTTAGCGTCAATGCCTAAACTTTGAGTTAAAAACCCAACAGAGCGGTTTTCTTTTCGCATAAATGTAGGTGTCGGCTTGAAAACGGTTACGAGACGCGTATGTGAGCTCATGCCTAGTAAATAGTACGTGCGCATATTTTCGCTGGTTGTATCGCTGAAGCCGATTCCTGTACCTGTCTACTTACTGGTCATGTGTTCAGTCGAGTACAGTGAGCAGAGCCAGCACTAGCACATGACGCAGCACGGCGCTCGCTTCTTGACTAGTTCGTCCTCGTCGTCGGCCGCCAGCCCCTTCTTGATGCGAGACATCTGCCGGATTAGTGTCAGGAACGCCTGCAGGTTGCACAATGAACAATAATTAGGAGTAACATGCGTGTAACACGCGGCGGTACTGTAGTCCTTTGACACAGTAATTCATCTCTGACTGCGTCACTCTCAAAGTCACACAAACATAACAACGACGCTTGTAATCCCCGAAGGGTTAGGCAGGTGTACATTCATGTTTTGTCAGTTCCTATGTTAAGTTCTATGTAACGAGCTTTTTGTCAGTTCCTATGTTAAGTTCCATGTAACGAGCTTTTTGTCAGTTCCTATGTTAAGTCCCATGTAACGAGCTTTTTGTCAGTTCCTATGTTAAGTCCCATGTAACGAGCTTTTTGTCAGTTCCTATGTTAAGTTCCATGTAACGAGCTTTTTGTCAGTTCCTATGTTAAGTCCCATGTAACGAGCTTTTTGTCAGTTCCTATGTTAAGTTCCATGTAACGAGCTTTTTGTCAGTTCCTATGTTAAGTTCCATGTAACGAGCTTTTTGTCAGTTCCTATGTTAAGTCCCATGTAACGAGCTTTTTGTCAGTTCCTATGTTAAGTTCCATGTAACGAGCTTTTTGTCAGTTCCTATGTTAAGTTCCATATAACGAGCTTTTTGTCAGTTCCTATGTTAAGTCCCATGTAACGAGCTTTTTGTCAGTTCCTATGTTAAGTTCCATGTAACGAGCTTTTTGTCATCAACTGGGCACAAATAGGTTACCATTGTGTTGCTGCTGTCAGGAGTCAAATCACTGTGTCAGGACTGAAATAAAAGCGAGTTAAGAAAAAAATTAACTTACGTAAAATTCAACTTTAGGTTGTTTTTAGAGTACTACCAAGTTTTAAAAGAACTTATTACTATTCTAATCTTTATTTCAGCGGAGCTAAGGTATATTTCCAAAGAATCAGATACAGAATACAGATAACGTAACATGCTCTAGTTTGTGAAAAGTAATCTAAATATTACCTACTTGTTATTTAGTGCTGAATTATTCGTTATTTTGAGTACTTACCTAACTGAGTAAACATGTCATTAGTCTGGAATAATATTAATTGGTGCAGTATGACGGTAGTTGCATTTCCTGTTCTTCGTAATATTAGGCTTATTTCGAAATCAATTCGTATACTGTCATTCTGATTATTATGTTCTCCATCGAACCGAATTAAGGATCAGTCAAACCAGTACACAGCATTATTGCGAACCGGATTCGGATTCAGGCCACTGTCCGATATATCAGTAGGCACAGTAGCTGTCGGTGCGCGGTGTCCGATGCCGCCTCCGTAATTTGTCTACCGGTTTGACTGAACCTCTATGGCAAAATAATACACATAATTTTGCAAATCTGTATATTTCCTGCTTTATATCAATCATTTTGTTCCTGTGACTTCGATATACATACATACACGTAGGTACATAATCCATACATTTGTGAACTAAAATAACTAGCCTATAGAAAATTACAAGTACATTTAGGAATATATAAGTTTAAAAACAGCGCCATCTGTCGACAGTAACTGTAAAACACAATAATTATAAAAGTTTAAGCCTATACTTGACAATTTCTATCGACATTTGACGTATTTTAGAGGAGATATATTATAGAATAGATATCCTATAAGTTAAGGATTGCTATTTTTGCGAATGGACTTATAAAATTACTTCGTCTTGGCAGTTGGGGACCATCTAAAGATATACACAAGTGGCCCCGTGATCAGTATATTATGCTAACATGTTATTGCTACGCGTGCATAGCACTATGTGGACAAATATATCGTAATGGCATTACAATGTAATCAACGTTCTCGTTGACTGATCGACTGAGAACGTTTAGGAGTGCTCTCGCACAGGAGTTTACCATGTTCGGGTCGGCCTAAGTAGACACATTCGGGCGGCAAAATATACACTCGATTGTGCCGATCGGCCTGGTCTGAATCATGCTGAGTCAGGCCGCCACGATCACGTCAGTTACTCGCTATCATAGTAAAAAGCCTTCATTCAACGCAAAGTAAAGTATAACTTATAAGTAAAACCGATCATCTCAGTTCGATTTCCTATTTAAACAGGATAATCTTGTCTTTCTCAGTAACCACTATACAAGTTATAGCATATGTATGTTTGAAGTGATTCCGAGATGTTTTAGTAACTGAATTTCCAAGTAAGGCAAACAACCCATAGTGGCGGATCATCGACCGAATATATTAAAAAAGTAAATCGTGAAGATTTAAAAATATCAGACTTTATTGCATACAAAACTTAGCATTACATTTATGGATTTTGGTTGGTTTCTTGACTGCCACTGTGTGCAATAATCTAAGAAAATGCATATTAATTAATAAATTAGTTTATGTTCAAGATTTTGCACTGGAAACGCTATACTACTCAACAGCAAGAAACGTCAATGTAAAAAATCGCGCTGATGGATTTCCAACGCTAGACCCCGCGCCGACTGTCGAAATTATAACAGTGGGTGCTTTTATTTAAGTGTTGCTTAGTGTTGGGTAAAATCGGGCATTAGTTCGCAGAGTGGCAGTCAAGGAGCTAAACCTGTTAACATACAAGACATGACAACTACCGGCTAGACCGTGAAGCGAACCTACACATACCGGCGCGGACATCACACACTCATGTTCACTGAAATAGTATTTTGGGAAGGCTTTCTAACATAATGAGCTACTTCCTTATAATAACCTATGGTGAGCATGACGTTATAATACAGTAAAGAGTGCTACACATGTTTGGGTCAGCTTAATTCTGCAAAACCAGACGGCTAATTCGATCTATGTAGATCTATACTAATATTATAAAGAGGTAACATTTGTTTGTAAGTTTGTATGTAGGGGGTAATCTCCGGAAGTAATGAACCAATTTTAAAAATTGTTTCACTGGTAGAAAGCTACATTATTCGTGAGTGCTATAGGCTATATTTTATTCCCGTACTCCCACGGGAACGGGAACTACGCGGGTGAAACCGCGGGACGTCAGCTAGTTAGATATACATTCGGGAGCACGCCCGAACTGTGCCAGGCCGACCCTAACATGAGTTAGCAATGGTAGATGCAGAACGGTGTGTGCCGATGGATGATTGCCATGCACCGAATGAAACCTGAATATGTTGCGGCTTTTTGTAAAACTAATGATTCAAATGTGGACTGAACAATAAAAATCTTAAAAAAAAAAACTTACAAAATCTAAAGATTCATCCCACGAGATTTTGACCAAATAACTATACATTTTTTGAGCCATGAACATTGACTAGCCCGCCCCTTCTACCGCGTAGTCCGAACATCAATAAATACTATTTCGGCGAACACGTACAATCACATACGTACAAGCAGTCCCCGCTCAACTTTACACATACATTAGCACTTATACATACAAATAAATACAAAACTTACGCTATAGTTGGTGCCAGTTAAGATGAGAATAGCGGTCATTGCCCTTTCCCTAATATCTCTTCGGACGAACCAAAACAAATAGACATGTATCGTCTTTCATTACAAAAAAAAGTTGAGGATCACGATAGATGACGATTCCAGACTTGAACAGGCTTATTTTTGGTTTTCAAAGTTAGGAAGTTTAATAAATGTAAGTGGGTCAATGACCGCTATTTTCATCTTAACTGGCACCAATTATACCAACCATGTGTGTTCGAGTGTGTAACACTATGTAGTTCATATTATACGCCTTTCATCCGTTAAGAGGAGTGACGAGAGGGACTTAAACATAAATGTGGTTGTTTAAGCCCCTCGTACAGGGGGTGAGCGTATTTCGCATACATTTATCTAAACTAATATTATAAAGAGGAAGGATTTGATTTTTTGTTTGTTTGTTACGATTTAACTCAAGAACTCCTCAACAGATTTTAAAAATTCTTTCACCATTAGAAAACTACATCTTTACCGAGTAACATAGGCTATAAATTATATTCATATCATGCAAATTAGCCGAAGCCGAACTATCACAATTTTCGCGGACGAAGTGCTAGTTTTGTATATAAAACATCACCCTCCTTTTGGGCTTCGCCGCAGTAGCTAATCGGTTAAAAAAGCATTTCATGTGCCATTGCCTACAATAACACTATGAAATCATTTGTGACTGATTTGCACAACCCTGAACAAAGAATCAGAAATATTTTAGTTAGGCCTCTCTATCATGACCTAAGAATGATAGTTGAGAAAATGTTGTATGTTATCATTTTGACAAGATTCCTCTCATTGTATCACGTGAGAACTGATCTCCCACAACATTCATTTGTACCTTCTGAGTCTTCTTGTTAAGCTTAAAAAATGCAATCTTCCATTAGTCCCATATTATTCCTTCATGATGTTTCCTGATGTCGAATTTTCCGCGTTATACAGTTTCCATTGTAAATTAGGTAAATAATCCTCCCAAAGATCGAATTATATGGTTAATTACCACTTTTGAATTTGATCGATCGAACGACGACATTTTTTGTATTTAACGAAGTATCATACCGACTGCGCCATGTTAAATTTGTATGTCAATTAAACACAGCTCAGGTTAACGACTAAATTATTTATCCCTACCCTCTGTTACATTTATAATTTAATTATGTGCCAAAAGCCTTGTGTTCGGACGTATAACATGAACAACATGTAACCAAAGACTTATTGCCAGTGTATACCTACACTTTGCGAAGTGACGTCGCTCCGCAGGACGTGACGTCACTCGCACATACAACGCGAAGCACTAAGCTTTGATACAATAATAATAATTAATTAATCCATAAAAAACTTATGGAATTCTGTTTGTAATTAATTGGATCAAAATATTTCTTCAAGGACTTTTGTGTACGGTCGAACAAGCTATTTGGTTTACAGTTTAACCCACAAATTACATTATAAAACGTAAACCAAATAGCTTGTTCGACCGTACAGTTTTGCTTTTTTTGTGTAGATTGATATTAATTAAGCTTTAGTTTTTAAAGTAAGTCCGCCCTTAGTATTAGTAGTAAGTCGCGACCTTTGACCATACCATATTTTTGCTAAACATTTTATACCCTTCTAACAAGTAAGATCCAACACATATGTCTTAGTGAAGTTACAGTCAGAACACTTTGTAAATTACAGACGGCGGAGTCATATTTCTATTCTATTATTTATTTTCGACCGCATTATTACAAACAGTATTCAATAAATGCAAGCACCAAAGTGGGCGAAATATATTAAAATTTACAATAGCCTGCTTACACCTAGTACATGTGAGCGTGCTAGTGACACCTGACACGCGATTGTCGACCTTCATGTCAACGGCACAGAGTTCACAATACAATAGACGAATTTACAAGATGAGTTTTTGAGTAGTGGAGTTGATGTATGTGATATTTGTTGGTATGAAAGTAATTCAGAATAAATAAATATAATTGTTTGATCAAGTCAAACCGTTTATTGCATTGCACTACAGATTATTATTTTTGATACATAGAACAAGTATCACATACACAACTATGTATCCGTGGCACCCACAACACAGTAGAACTGCACAGGCAGACGATATCACTGACAAGCCAAGCGGACAACGACGCGGACGCACCGGACCCCGCCGGACACTACACACGGCAACTAAACGTTCTACTGACACCGTATATTTACACCCTGAGCATACAAAAGAGCCCCATAGACTGTCGTCTATTAATATCAAATCATTTGAGATCGCGTGTCGTCATATCCGTTTCCAGCGCCTACAAGATGGCGCACTTGATTTTCCTCCGCTTCTTGCCCTTGAGGTCCCCGTTGGTGGCGCGGCTGTCGTCCGTCTTGCGCGACCGGATCTCGCGCATCAGGTCAAAGAACACCTGCGGACGACCCACCATCACACTCCGCACATTGCACACATAAGCTCACACCCCACCACCCACATCACCACCACACCATGTGCTGGTTTAGAGGACTATTAGCTGTGTTCCACGAAATACTCCTTTAAACCATTTTCTTTTATTTGATTTGAGACAGGTTTTACATTGGCAACATAGGACGAATTTCACCAATGAAGCGGGACGCAATCTTCATTTCTAAACCACGTTTTACAACTTTCAGTGTCATGAATTTCACGGAATATTGACATTGGAAGTGCGGTTTAGATATGCTGGTCGCATTCTGTTTCGTTAGTGAAATTCGCCTTAGTGGCATAGTTTAACAGGACCGTATTATCTTCAAATCAGTGATGCTAGAAAATGCCACCAACTCACTAACGTAAAACCAGTTGATAGATATATACGTAACGGAATACAACTGTACGGGCAGAACTTGAATCTGCTAAAACTCGGTCATGTCTAGGTTATAACCGAGATTTTATAGGACTGAATGTTGATATGAGAGGCAATAAGAGTTGCACCGCGCACTGCCTGGGCTAAAACCTAACGCTTTTACAATGATCCTAAAACAGAAGAACAAATTCATGTAACTTTAATTTCCTGAAAACACTTTCATCAAAAACGTGTGTAGTGTATGTTTGTGTAGGTGAAGTGATAGACAAGCGTCAGGCCAGCGATGCGCAGCGCAACTGTACCAAGCCAGCCGGAGCCGCACTGCTCGCGACCTCCTAGGGTTACCATCCTGTTTACCATTAAGCTTTGCAGTCCTGTACCCAAAGGAGACTTTGAGAAAATAAAAAATACTACCGAAAAATCAAGATTAATAAGTCAAATATCGACCTTTTTACAACTGTCCGGCTTTTAACGGATGTTTTAAAGACGAGAGTCTTTCAAAATTTTGAAATGGTAACCCTAATCGGTTGCGGCACTGTCGAGTCAACGCGGTTAAAAGCGTGCAAAGCTCAGGCTTGGCTCGGGTGGGTCATAGAGGAAGAAGAAGAGATAACTTATAGTATAGACTACGGAGGGGCTGGGGGGGAGAGGCTGCAACGTGTTGGTTGGCCATGAGACCTTGTGGCCTATCGAGAGATAGAGCTCCTAAGGTTCCTTGCGCACGACGCAGCCGCGAGCTCGGCTTGTTGCGGGACGGTTCGCCATCTTACCCGCAGGACCTTCGACCAACAAGAGGTTTAGGCACGACGAGTTGCAGACTATCTTTCTTTAGGATTGCGAAAGGTCGTTCGGCCAAACGTGGTCGTGGCCGCGAAGTGCGCAACATTACTAACACTTCTGTTCTTAAGAAGATAAACGTTTGAACACAAAACTAATGAAAGTGAACGTGGAATTAAAAACAATTGACATTTACTCGAGTGCATCGGTAACTCGAATGACGAATATTTGTTTTCAACTTTTTGTATTGAAACCACAGCCCGTTCAGTCTCCCCCCTGCCCTGCCCGGCGCCAGGCCTGCACCCACCTTGTCGACGTTGTCCCGTGTCTTGGCGGAGGTCTCGACGTAGGGCACCTGCCAGTGCTGCGCCCGCTCGCGACACGTGTCCAGCGGCACGCGCCGCTTGTCCGCCAGGTCCGACTTGTTGCCCACCAGCAGGAACGGGATGTTCTCGTCGTTCTTCACGCGGAGGATCTGTTCTCTGGAACGGTCAACAATACTCTCAACGATCTACACTAATTGTAATACAATCAACGAGTACAATCAATTCGTAGTAAATTGTAAGGTGCCTTTCAATGGCCTTATTATAAATAGATTGTTTGACTTTAACTCTCTCGGTGTATGGACACCTGTATACCAAGGGATCACCACGATTGATACTATGTCGCATTTGCCTGGATACCGTTGGGGTAGTATAACTCGTATGTCAAAACATTGTAATGCTGTTTGGTATATGGATAACTATGACGTATATTTTTGTTAGCCTTTACTTTCAGCCTACAGTGTACAGCTGCTGGCTGTACAAAGGCCTTGAGGCCTTTGTACAGCCAGCAGCTGCCCCAAATTCATTAAAAATAAAGAGCTCCGCCACTGAAATATACATACAGTTTAGTTAGTCAGGATAATACAAGGGTAATACATTATGTGCCCTACCTGAACTCCTGTGTAGCATCGAAGCTCTCAGGCTCCGTGATGGAGAAGACGCAGAGGAAGCCCTCCCCGGAGCGGAAGTAGTTGTCGCGGATGGCGGCGTAGTCCTCCTGCCCCGCCGTGTCCAGGATGTCGATCTGGACCTCCTCGCCGTCTAGTACCACCTGGAATTGTCAACGTTTTGGAGTTCGAACAGAGTCTTTTAGATTAGATCTAGTTTAGATGAATTGACTTCTGTGTGGTTTCCCAGGTCTATCGTATCGTAGCGTTCAAGTCATCTTCCTGGTCGAGAATGCTAGTCATGCTGAATCAGTTTTAAATAAAAAAAATATATTACTTTTATAATCAATCTAGCAACCACATTTTTTTTCTATGTGACGACGAAACGATACTACAAATATTTTAATGGCCTGGGCTTAATGGCTCAAGGAACTTGGCGCACGATTTTTGTTTTATTATGTTTATAAGATCCCGTGGTATAATTTGAGAGTGAAGACGCGGGGAAACCGAAGGCAATGGCTAGTTTTCACATAAGCTAAGTATCGACAGTGCAATTTTATCTCATTCACAAAGATGACTCGCCAACATTATTATTCCCACTGCAATTTATGAAACCTTGAAACAAACGTACGATCGTCTCATTTAGCTACATCGCATAAATCACTTTGTAGAGATATTTAAACTAATAGCACTAAGTTGACTTGCTGGTTCGTGAGCACGAATCTTAATTAATTGCAGTCGTAAGTTATATGCCTATAAAAATGGTCACGTAGCCTGCATTAAGCTGAAAGATTGACGTCAAAGAACGCCTAGAAAAAATACATTAAAATGGTGTGCGTGTACGCATTTTTATGCACACGATACATAAAAATGTGGAGCTCTAGAGAACATCACCTGTGTTACCTTTTCGACTGAAACCCTAACTAGATGCAGTTGAATACCAGTATTTGACAAAACGCCAGCCTGACAGACTTCGTTCAATTACTAGGTAACACGATAGGTATTGGTAAGATTTTAGAGCCATCGACTACCCGTAACGACTGTCAAAGATCTACAAATGACAACCGGGACCACTGAGGCTGCTAAGATTATCACAAGAAATTACATCTGTAATGAATCATCTATTGATTCATTACATACGTTTGACTTTTATTTTTGTAACTACGGTTCCCTTAACGAACAGCAGTGACATGGTAAACGTAAACCGCAGATGTTCTACCTACGAGTTTAATTGAAACATGCAAACAAGTTTCACAATGAGTTACGAGTGCTGAATGTGCTGATTCTCACGTCGATCGCCTCGATACAATTAGACCACTTCGAGTAATGTCTTATCTCTCGGTTTCTTCCTAATCGTGAGAGCAGATCTTCTGCATATCAACTAGAAGTTCTTAGAAACGGTAACTGTGCTGCGTATGGTCAGATATTCTAGCCTCACTTTGAATATTATGAACAATTGAACAGTGTATGGTGGGCAGACTTATAGTCATTAGCATTGGAAATTCTAGGTAAAACATGTCTAACGTAATTTCCATGTAAACAGTCAATTTACTCAAAGTAAATACTAGGATCATTAACATATCGTATGGCATGATAGTCGCTCCATGTAAAATACTAATATTCAGCTGCATCTAGTAAGACTGGAAGCCGAGCCTAACAAACTTGTAGATCCTCACCTTCTTCCTATAGCTGTCAGCCTTGGTAGGCTCGTAGTCCTCCACGAACTCGTCATACATGAACTGCAGGGTCAGCGCGGACTTGCCCACGCCCCCCGAGCCCACCATGATCACCTTGTGCAGCGTCGGCTGCGCGGCCGGCTTCTTGGACATGGCGCGGCACTTCACTCGCGGCTCCAGGCACGAACACTGGAATAGATGGAAGTGTTTATGAATAAACATAATGTACATATCGCACGGGATCCGCATAGTAGAGTATGGACAGTTCCCTCGATATCAGACAAGAGACCTGTGTTTTGTCAGTGGGAGCGTTGTAGACTGATGATAATCTCTTCATAATATTCAATAGACGGACACCAAAGAAAAGACAGATAGAATGTGTGCGTTTTAATATGAATGAAAAATGACAGGACAAGGGCACTTGGCAGGCAGAAGTTCAGCGTTATTTCATTATAAAGAAAACCTTCTTTGGGATTGGCAGATTGATTTTATTATATTCTGTTTTAGCGGTAGCGGAGGCCTATTTTAAGTGTGGGTGTCAATCAAATTGAATACCTCATCATAAGACGAAAGATTGCCTACACACATACACAGATGAACTGAGTGTGTTTACATCTAATGTAAGCGGAGCAAATCTTGCAGCCTGTGGTATCCATAAATACAAAGTTATTTTAAGAATCACGATTGTGTCGTGTGATATGTCTAAATTTGCTTTACGGAATTTCTTAAATATCCGGAATGACAATAAAAACGTCTAAGTAAGACAATTCATGAATGTGGGCGCCAGGCCTCGAAACAATTCGGCGGCACTGCCCAAGCTTGGTCCTGAGATACATAAAAATATTTATATTAGGTGCCGCAACGAGTGTGCATCTGGATTGAGGGCCCATTTTTTAAATCTTTGAGAAACGAAATAAGACTTATAGGGAATTTACTTAAAAATAGTAAAAAAACTTTTAGCAATAGGCCATGAATTTCTTAAACGGGAATTAAAATAGTTATGATCAAATAACTAGGGCCCTCAATTCAGACGCTTGCGTAAAGTAGCATAGTCTAAACCTCAAAAAGTACTATATCTGAGTTAATCATTTTTATTTAAGAATTTAGTTAAGAATTTCTTAAATATTTTAAGAAATTCCCAAATCTGTAGAACATCACGTTAAAAATTTATGGCGGCTTATCTAGGGCCCTCAATTCATACATGTCTGGATTGAGGAATCTGCAAAAAATGAATTTAACTGAAGAAATACATTAATACGACTTTTATAAATGTTAGTTAGAAACCTCTGTGAATTAGTTAAAAAGAAATATTGATACAAAAGTTAAATGTTAAAAAGTAAATGAGAGTTGAATTTTACTAAAACGTCTGAACTGAGAGCCCAATATTTTCGGCTTTATTGACCAGGCTCAACCTCATAGATTAACGCAAATTAGAACAAGTTTTTTTTACTATTTTTGTAACTAAAATGCAACATATCGTTCGTTCCTCAAAATGCCATACTTCAAGAGAAAATTGATTTTTATGTTTTTCGTAGGAGAAAATTTTGTAGGGTGGATATGATTCTGTTAATTTTTTGGACTGATCAGTTTGTTTATTTGTTGCTTGAACTGTCGGAAACGATTATTGTGTTTTGTGTGATGCAATCAATCATTTAATACGATTAGGTTCAACATGCAATGAATTTCACACGCGTGCATTTTTAGGGTTCCGTACCTCAAAAGGTAAAAAAAGGAACCCGATCACTCTATTGTCCGTCTGTCCGTCCGTCTGTCACCACGAATTTTTGTCAGAAACGGGTGGACCTAGCAAGTTGAAATTTATACGAGATACTCAGATCTATAGTCCGGAGTGAACATGATAAAAATATATGGGCAAATTTATATTTTCGTGAAAACTTAATTACCAAAATTTACCTTAATTTTCAACTTTTTTTTAATTTTCGGAGTTTTCCGCTTTTTTGCTGTAAGACCTTGCTTTTAACCAAAATTAACAATTCTAGGTCAACCGCAAGTATAGGTTTTGGGTCGAAAACCTATAAAGCCGGAAAAAATCTGAAAACCGTAAATATGAAGTTTAAAACAAAAAAAAAGCTATTTTACTATTACAAACTTATTACTTGCTGCTGGTGCAATAGCCGTTTCATGGGATCGAACAGCAAAGTTAAGTTTTTAAAAAGTTTGTACGGAACCCTCGGTACGCGAGTCCGACTCGCTCTTGGCCGGTTTTTTTTTCATTTACCAACTCATGTGCGGGAATGAAAATTTCCACAGATAAAATGCCTATAGTAGGAAGTGATTTTTTTTTTAATTTTGGCAAAGCACTATGCATCTTTATGGCGTAAATATTTTTTGAACATTCAAATTGTGTTTATAAATAGAATATCATAGATAAACATGATAATGTAGAACTAATATTTACTTTATTATTTAATTATAGCATTAATAACTAACTCGTTTACTCGCTTCTTTGGACTTAACTATTCCTGATTTAATCCGTTTATTTGAATAAATAGTGTAATAAAACAACTGTAGCTCCAATCAACTCTTGAGTATATTCAAATCCAAGTATTTCAGTCCACATAGGCCTGGATGGCACTTGTACATTATTTCACGTTTTATACAAAATGCAATAATTACAACACTTATCAGTTATCAGACACAGATTCGACTATTAGTCTTAACACCACAATTTCTCCCAATGAACAGCGCTCTCTCGGCCGAGTGTCATGTTTTATAAACTACCCCTTCCCGCTACAACATTGACGGTTAGGCAGTGTTGTCATTTCTCAAATATAAAACGAATTATTAAAATCTTTAAAACCCTACATAATATTAGTTTAAATAGATCACAGCAGATCTTATTATTTAATACATATTTGAAAATCATGACATTCGGCCATCCGACACTGTGTGGCCTCCTGGCACACACAACAATCATAGAAATAAAATCATGACATTCTTAAGCGTTAAAAATAAAGAGAAAAAAAAAAAAAAAAAAAAAAACATTTCTATACATTACAAATAGGTATATATACATTTTTAAAACTTGACAACATATTTAACTAGAGCTTCTGACCCTGTACATTTAAAGAAAATGTTTTGCAATAAAATAGACAGTAAGAGGAAATATTTTAAGTTAGCTTTACTTTTGCCAGCATCCTCTAAGCTACTGGACATCGGAGCTATGCAGTTCCAAAATGTATCCATGGTCGGATTTAATCAGCTGCAACTTCAGTGATCTTGTATGGACCCGCAAACTTCGACAGAGGCTTTGTACTTTTCTTATCATATCAAAATTAAGTTTTTCGACTTATGGCAACTCTAAATTAGTACATAGACTTATCGGCGCTAAGTTTATTGGACAAAATCTCGTGTAATTTATCTCGTGTATTTATTTATCCCAAACATAGCCTCTGCCGCAGTTTTCTGTGTTGAGGCATTAACAGGACTTCTATATAAAGAACGAACTCTATTTTAAGCTTTCACGGTTTTAAACTAAACTAGGGAGCTCAAAACAATGAACAATCACGGAAGATATCCCGTAAGTGACAATATAAGTAAAGAACGAACTCTTTTAATGTGTGGACCAATTTATAATTTAAAATACCAAAGAACTATAAAGAGTTTGAAGTTAACGATTTAATTCTACTAATGAATTTATAAATAATGTTAATAATTAATATATTCTAAAATCTAAATTATGGTAACAATATTGAACATTTTGTTAAAATAATGAATGATAAAAATTAACGTATAAAGACAAATATTAAAGAATTGTATTGTTTGACTATGTATTACGCTCAACTTATTTTGAGACTAATATGTACCAATAATTATTTTACTTTACTAATTATTTTATATTAATTATTATTAATAATTATTTTACTGTAAACTTAATAAGTACATGTTAAATTTCACATAGAAACGCATTATACAATAATGTAAAATTATTTTTGCATGCCCTAAAAAAGGCAAAATATGGTTTATGCATAAACCACCAACTTTAACATCTGGTAACACCTGTATTTTAAGCAAATAAATAATTTTTATTCTTAACATTACAAATAAATGATTATGATTACAAACAGTGTTAATTGTTAATGCCCTATTGTATGTTTCCCAGACACTTGTCTCAGTAGCCTTTATATAGGTTAGATGATCATGAATTTTAAGATGGTTTGGTTAAATCTCTCTGCCTGACCATTAACTCTGAGACAAGCTACTGCGTTTAAAATATGTTCTAATACCATGTGTATTACAAAAGGTTTAGTCTTTCAACGTAAAGCTTGTGTCACGGTCAGACACAATCTTAGTTGGAACACCGATGACCGAAGTCATAAACTATTTTCTCAAAGACCTTAACCGTGGTTTTGAGTCGGTATGTTCACGTAATTTATTATTAAACTGCGGTTGAGGTCTCTGAGATGCAAGAAAGTTAGTAGATCTTCGGGTACCGAACTATTCCGAGTCCGCGGCCTATTCCTAATCGAACAGTCAGTCAGCCAGCCAACAGCTACCGGTAATTTAACATCTATTTAATAATCCTAATTAATTTATCATAAAATATCCACGAATACTTTCATCACCAGGTAAAGTACGATGTAAGATCCCTTCCAACGGACGTCCGTAACTTTCTTCACTAAGGCAAGCCTTTTCACTCGAACTATGTAGATATCAATGGGCTTTTCTGCCTGAGCCTTCATTTTCATGGACTTACGCCGGCGCCTCAGAGGTGTACCAGACGGGGTACCAAGCTCAACATCAGACGACATCGTCACAGCTCACTGAAACATTGTACATCATTTGAGAAGTAATCCATTCACACTCGCATAAAAACGATGTCATGTGAATGATCGATCACAATAAGTTTAATTATCATTAATTTTAATTAATTTAATTCTCTATGACAGAAATATCCATATTTTGGGTAATAGGCATAAAAACATTATTATAAATCAAAGACATATACACAATACTATTTACCAAATCAATTAAAATAAGACGCTGGTCTTGGTCAAACAAACAAATAAGAAATTGAACTAAAATATCAATATAAATTAATTAATCAATCAATAAGTGAGCAATCCAACAATGTGAAACATACAAATGTCATTTGTTTGCTAGCATTTCCAGGTTGTTAGCAACACAACATTTACTTGCCTAGAGGGGATTCCAAAAATGTTGTATAATTTAAACTTCATGTACAATAGTGGTACTGGTAATGGTGGTTTTATAATTTTGTAGTGCATGCTTTTCACTTTAGTGATTTAAAGTGAATAAGAAGACTTATGAAATATGTAGTAGTACATAGGCGGACTTAATGCCACAAGGCATTCTCTACCAGTTAACCTTTGGGTTAAATAAGAAAACATTGTACCCTAACTTTTTGGTAACGAGAATATTAATACTTAGGTATATTGATACTAATACACATATACAGATAAAATTAACTAATATATATTCTATCAAATACCAAAAATTAGAAAGAAAATAACGAGAAAACTAATAATAATTATTATGACTAGACTTCGAATTGAGTACGAACTTTTCTTTAGAAAGTGAATTTGCTTTGCTTTTTGATTTTATCCGTCAATGTCATTAATTGTCAGACGTCAGTCTATACCAAGATTATTAAAGAGGAAAGATCTGTATCTTTGTATGTAACGAATAAACTTAAAAACTACTGGACATTTTTCTTTCAGCAAAGGATAGCTACATTACCAGCGAGCAACATAAGCTATATTTTATCCCCGTACTCGAGACTGTGACGTCCGCTAGTACTTCTACTACATAAAAATACAGCTTAGCAGTCAAGTTCCTCAACAACCACGCCTATTGATTTCTGAAATGTGTACAATATTCATCGACATAATCTGTCTCTTATTTATTTAATTAAAATCATTCGAATTCAATATAATTACTACGCTTCATCTAAACGTTGTAAGAGTCATTAACCAGTAAGCAAATACAGTTTGCTCAAATCCGACGAATGTATGCAGCTCACCCAATAATCCAGTGAGAAAATATACATCGCCCCTTACGCATCCAGCGAGCAACTCACGGGCTCCATTAAAAGAAAAGATATCCCGTAACATTGATAGGGAATAACCAACTACTACAATAACCTGTTGTAATTCATTGCTCACCATTATTAATTAATTTTAAGTTGTAAAAGTGTTTGTAAAAACCTACTTGCAAAATAAACATCATTTATCATTTATCAATTATCATTTATCAATTATCATTTATCAATTATCATTTATCAATTATCATTTATCAATTATCATTTATCAATTATCATTTATCAATTATCATTTATCAATTATCATTTATCAATTATCATTTATCAATTATCATTTATCAATTATCATTTATCAATTATCATTTATAAATTATCATTTATAAATTATCATTTATCAATTATCATTTATCATTTACAAAAATCCAGCGAACTCACTAAGTCGCATAACATAGGCCCTGTGAACACATTTAGTTCACTGGGTTAACATCTGTCTGACGACCGATTCACTGTGATAAATCAGTAGGACACGACTACCTAAAATCAAGTGAACTAACCGAGTCGCCTATGAACACACTTAGTTCACATTATCATTATCATCATTATCATCATGGATCCAACGACCGATTCACTGTGATAAATCAGTAGGTCATACCTACCTAAAATCAAGTGAACTAACCAAGTCGCCTGTGAACACACTTAGTTCACATTATCATTATAATCATCATCATCATGGATCCGACGACAGATTCACTGTGATAAATCAGTAGGTCATACCTACCTAAAATCAAGTGAACTAACCAAGTCGCCTAACATGGATCCGACGACCGATTCACTGTGATAAATCAACAGGACACACCTGCATAAAATCAAGTGAACTAACCAAGTCGCCTGTGAACACACTTAGTTCACATTATCATTATAATCATCATAATCATGGATCCGACGACAGATTCACTGTGATAAATCAGTAGGTCATACCTACCTAAAATCAAGTGAACTAACCAAGTCGCCTAACATGGATCCGGCGACCGATTCACTGTGATAAATCAACAGGACACACCTGCATAAAATCAAGTGAACTAACCAAGTCGCTTGTGAACACACTTAGTTCACATTATCATTATCATCATTATCATCATGGCCAGAATAATAAGTTATTGACATTTACCTCTGGATGTTTGTAAATAATCATAAATAAAGCATGTTTGTTATTATACCAATGTTGCTCATTTAAATGCCGGTGCAGAGGCCTATGACAGCATAGCCATGTAAATAATAGCAAAAACAATGTAGCATTGTCTAATAAACATTGTGGGTAATAATTCTCATAAATGCCTCATGGTCAATTCTTCAAAATACTTCAAAACGTGTAAGTTTTTATGTATTTTTTTTTTTATCAAGCAAATATTAAAAGTTTAACGACTATCCCTATCTCTACCTACATGGCATACTATATGTACACCTCATTGGCGAAGGTACCATACAACTCGATTCCTACCGGATTCCCTTTGAAAAATGGCACAATCAGTATTCTATAGACATATAATTAAGGATACGTACCCGGCTTACCCTTTTACAAAATTGACCCTTCGCTACTGGTACATCTACATGGTTTACTAACAACACTCACACATGGTTCTTTAGAATGGATGTTAACATGTAAAATCAACCCATCTTCATTGCTGCATTGTTAAACTCATAAATAATAATATATGCCATAATTATTTTAATTTTATCTATAAACTAACCAACAGCGATACATAAAAATATTTTACGAAATATGCTTGTGACAGTTATTATGGCCAATTATAGATTTCCCTGTGTAACTGGGATATATATGTATATAATACATGCGAACGGACTAATGCCAGATATTTAAAAAAAATAAAAATACAATACAAAAATACGATACAAAATAATTTTTAAGTTATTTTTAGAATTGGATTACGATTTTGAAAAATTTTAAACAAAAAACGGTTGAATAAAAAAAGAAGAAGAAGATTGGTTGCTTCTCATTTATCTCCATTTATAGTGTTCACTATTCGTTTTTTTTTTTAATGTCGGTTTATTAGAGTTAAATAAATCAACTTCAGAGAATTCAGAGTAATAAATTCGAGCAATGCGAGTCAGAACACAGTTCTTAATAATTATGTATACTTTCTGCATAGTTGAATCACGTGAGCTTTTTAGCGGGGTAGAAATTTTTCTCTATTTCATGATATAACAATAATCTCCATGGTGTAAAACACTGTGCATACGTGAAAGTTTATTTGTTAAATTTCCACCCTCTTTTTTTTTACCGAAATTTAACAGAAAGTATACATCTTACTATGGTAAAGAAAAGGAAACAAATTACTTACTATTTCGCTGAGAGATGGCTCGTGGTTCTTGTCACTTCTGAACTGTAATAAAACAACTGTAGCTCCAATCAACTCTTGAGTATATTCAAATCCAAGTATTTCAGTCCACATAGGCCTGGATGGCACTTGTACATTATTTCACGTTTTATACAAAATGCAATAATTACAACACTTATCAGTTATCAGACACAGATTCGACTATTAGTCTTAACACCACAATTTCTCCCAATGAACAGCGCTCTCTCGGCCGAGTGTCATGTTTTATAAACTACCCCTTCCCGCTACAACATTGACGGTTAGGCAGTGTTGTCATTTCTCAAATATAAAACGAATTATTAAAATCTTTAAAACCCTACATAATATTAGTTTAAATAGATCACAGCAGATCTTATTATTTAATACATATTTGAAAATCATGACAATAGTTGTTACAAAAGAATTTCAGACTATTGTTTTAGGTTACATTCAATGATATTCTAGTAAACAGATATGTTGTGATCGCGCAATCGTGAAGACTCGAAAACGGCCCAATTGGGTCGTATTGCCTTTAGTCTGCAACACGCATGGCGACGAGCGATACGCTGCTACGAATTTAGATTAAAATTGTGCGTGTTCAGAAAGTGTACCAATTATTAATATTTTTCATTTATTTCCCTAATATTCTAATAATTGGAGGATAAAAAAAATAAAGAGATGGGAAATACATTTTTGTCATGGGTACGACAAGGACGCGTGCACTCCACACATAGAACAACACTATCCCTCTCTTTTTAGGGTTCCGTAGCCAAATGGAAAAAAAACGGAACCCATAAGGAGTCGTCATGTCTGTCTGTCTGTCCGTCCGTATGTCACCGCCACTTTTTTCCGAAACTATAAGAACTATGCTGTTGAAACTTGGTAAGTAGATGTATTCTATGAACCGCATTAAGACTTTCACAGAAAAATAGAAAAAAAAAAATTGAGGGTTCCCCATCTGAAACTCAACAATTTTTTTTTCATCAAACCCATACGTGTGGGTTATCTATGGATAGGTTTTCAAAAATGATATTGAGGTTTCTTTCTAAACTGAATAGTTTGCGCGAGAGACACTTCCAAAGTGGTAAAATGTGTCCCCCCCCCCTGTAACTTCTAAAATAAGAGAATGATAAACCAAAAAAAAATATATGATGTACATTACCATGTAACCACTTCCACCGAAAATTGGTTTTAACGAGTTTTTTTTTGTTTTTTTTTAATACGTCATAAATCGTAAACCGCAATTATTATTAAACCATCGATCAAAGTTACAACGAACTACAAGAACTTTTAAACATATTATGTTACTTGTTGCCACGGAACCCTTCATGGGCGAGTCCGACTCGCACTTGGCCGCTTTTTTTTCGTATTGGTTAAAACGAGCTATCCCTTTTAAAAAAAAAAAAAAAAAAAAAAAGTTTTATTGCAGAAACTTGTACAACTTTTACAGTAAATCTTACATACACACCTTTTGTATCATTTTAACTTGTAGTGAAATATACAATGAATGAAAAGTGTGTAAGTGTGTGTGCTGCCGCTGCTGCGCAGAACACTTCTTTCGGTGGTTTTGTAGGTGAATAACATCTGTTTATTAGAATATCATTGGTTACATTTAAGTGATGTAAATAGTTTTAGTTATTTTACCAATCGTGTTTTATTTGTAGACATGAATTAGATTGATTTGCAGATTGCGATGTCTCTCGCAAAATATGACTTACCTACCGTCCAAAAAATAACAAAATCATATCCACCCTACAAAATGTTCTCCTACGAAAAACATAAAATCAAAAGTATGGCATTTTGAGGAACGAACGATATGTTGACATTTAGTTAAAAAATAGTAAAAAAACTTTTTATAATTTGCGTTAATATATGAGGTTAACCCTAGTCAATAAAGCCGAAAATATTGGGCTCTCAGTTAAGACGTTTTAGTAAAATTCAACTCTCTTATACTTTTTAACAATTAACTTTTATTTCATTATTTCTTTTTAACTAATTCACAGAGGTATCAAACTAACATTTATTAAAGTCATATCTATGTATTTCTTCAGATAAATTCATGTTTTGCAGATTCCTCAATCCAGACATGTATGAATTGAGGGCCCTCGATAAACCGCCTTAGATGTGTAATGTGATATTCTACAGATTTGGGAATTTCTTAAAATATTTAAGAAATTCTTAACTAAATTCTTAAATAAAAATGAATTACTCGGATATAGTACTATTTGAGATTTAGACTATGCCACTTTACGCAAGCGTCTGGATTGAGGGCCCTAGTTATTTGACCATAACTATTTTAATTCACGTTTAAGAAATTCATGGCCTATTGCTTAAAGTTTTTACTATTTTTAAGTAAATTCCTTAGAAGTCTTATTTCGTTTCTCAAAGATTAAAAAAATGGGCCCTCAATCCAGATGCACACCCGCAACGAAGCGGCCTCGTATGGCGACGGAGACATTGAACTTGACTGAGCACCTGCAAAACCTTGAACGTGTTTATGAAACACGTTATTCGATTGCCAAACATTGTTAAGACGTTTAGGAACTAAGTTTCCGTCTCGTAGGATATTGATTTAAAAGTGTCCAAGGAATATCACGCCCGCACTTCTCCAAAGAGATCTACGTTTTGGAACGAGCAACTGATTCAACATTCTGAACTTATTCTGAATAGCTGACAAACTACTTAACAATTCATTGCGTATAAATGGTTGAATTTGAGTTTATTAGCTGGGCAGAATGGCCTCCGTTTGATATTTTATCCAAAACTTCGGAACTTATTTCTGGACACGGTTGAAGCCTTTGGGGAAATGGATAATTTGCCTCTATTTTTCCCCGTATCGGATAACGAAGGATTCTCGAGGGGCTGTAGTGAAATATGAATAACGGCAGACCCTGCGCAAATCTGATTTACATACAGATGACATTCAGGATACGTTTCGGAATTACTGGAGGGATTTTGTTTTTTTTCTCAGTTAATTCAGCATTAGGTACATGATTATTATTGTTTAACAAATTAGCAAACTGTTTTTATTTCAAGTAATAGATTAGATGTGAAAACTGTGCAGACTTTACCGAAAATATAACATTTTTACGACAGATAAAGAATGCCGAATGCCACATAGCCTATCGGTCAGCTATTGAGTCCATGACAACAAATACAAGTATGTATAGGTTTGTTTTACCCGATAAGCTAACGATATCCTATCAAATCGGTCAGCAGTAATTATGGAAGAGATAACTTCAAATTCTATCGCGTGCATTGCTGTCTGTTTTGAATGATGCTATCATTACTTTCGGTGATTCACGCGATGCACTACTTAGCGACTATTTAATTTATCGACTATTTTTGTACACAATCATGTACAAAAGATGAGGATCCCGCCCGTGTCAGTAGAAGAGATAGATATACATTAAAAATGGATAGCTAACTGTGTACACTACCGACAAAACTCTCTCCACTAGTTTAGTTACACAGTAACAAACAACTTGTTTCTTTTTCCAGTTCATCGATTTCGATCGATCGATCTTTTTCGAGAGATCATCACCGTAGGACTGTTGGAAAATAAATAAGCTAGATAGTAAAATGTCTGGGCGACAAATGATGATAAGCATCTAAATATCTAATCTCCCCGTGCGTTATTAAAACAATGAATGCAAATGAGCTTTTCTTGCAATAACTCCACTACCAGCAATCTACATTGAAATCTAATCTTGCTGACATAATTGAAACTGGTACTAAAAGTCGTAGACGCTGACGTGACAGTTAGGGCGGGAGCTCAACACGTCCATCAAACATCAAGTAATATTGGTGGCGGTAAAACAGAAGGATCGATTGCCTTTAATTGATGGGTGGTGCTAACCGACAAAGAGGGACGAGGATTGGTAACTATGTAAACAGTAGTGCCAGATTACCTTGAAATGTGGAAAACTGGAAACGTTAGGCCATATACTTAACCTGAAAAAAAGTGGTGCGTATACCTATTGCCTATTTTGAAAAAGGCAAATGTCAACAAAGTGCCAAGGTAGGTAAATCAAATTAATTAGCAGGTAGTTTTACTACTCTATACTCAATTGTTCTTTCAACCAACCGGCTAAAGATAAAGGTTCTTAGGGCGAACGTTCTTCGGACAAGTCAACTTCGGGCAGATCGTTCTTTGCGCAGAAAAAAATGTGCCTTCTACATAATACGCAGTATGAATGTGCGTAGTAGTCCGAGTTAATTGAATATGAAGACTGATGTCTGTTTGAGACTGGAAGCCAGCAGACAGGTCGTGAGACAAAGTTAACCGTGAATAGAATTGGTAATGAGGTAGTACTATTGTGTAGGTTTTCCTGTCATTTGGGAGAACTGTAGTAGGTACTTATGGTGCTATTATGAATTTGATGTACGGTCGACCAAGCTTGGTTTACACACAGTTACATTTTACAATGTAATTTGCATGTTAGCTTGGTCGACCGTACTTAAGAGACCAGAAACAGCAATCTTGAAGTTATGTCAAATGGGAGCCCAAAAATAAATCTAAGGCTAAATGACCGTCATGGCGCCACACACAAATGATGCCTAATTATAAGGGCCCAATCACTTAATATCATGCCCTGCGTGTCCTGTTGTTTGTTCACTACAGGAACTAATGGACGCTACCGAAAGCGCCAAACTAGCAGCTCAGTTCTGGGCCGACTCAATTTAGATTGCCATCGACAAAGACACACACACACATTGGCTAAGAAGAAGAGGGCCTCAGGGGCCCTCTTCTTCTTAGCGTGTATACAGACCCCTAGCAGCAGTAATTTGGTGTGTATAAGAAAAAACAAAGGCTGTAACGCGATGACACGCATTTCGAAGTCAAGTTCAACCATTGCATGACTATAACGAAAGTGCTTTTATCAGATTCCACAATCGTTACAAAGGCATCATTGTCTAAGTCAAGCATGACTCATGATGATGCGTGCCTTAAATCAGAAGTTCGGCTAATTGAAATCGAAAGCGAACTTAGAAAACCCCTGTTCACACAAAAAGTTCGACATCAACCAATCACAACCCTGCCTTTTACTTCCTCAAACAAAATCTATATTCCGCCGAATATTTGACTGAAAGCCGCAACTCTTCCGACAGTCTACAAACAATAAGACTTCGTGACATACATGCTGAGCGGCAGATCATTTGCAAGCATCACACGTAGCGATCAGTTCAGTAATCAAACAATACTGTTTTGTTTCCTGCTTGATTGCAACGGGACCCAATCACATGTTAGATGGGCACGGTTTCCAGCGCCTAGCGAAGACCCTGAATGTTACAAGACCATTGTCTCCTGTTGTGTGCGTATTACAAGAGCTGATGGACGCTGATGCTGAAGGTGCCAAACTCTGGGCCCATTAGTAGATTGCAATCAATAAGCTTAGAAATAGTGAAACCGTTATAGCAACCTAAAGTTACGAAGACAGCATGTTAATTGAAACCTCTAAACCCCTGCTTCTAAAGCCGTCAACCCCCCCCCCCCCTTTAGAAGTATTAAAAATAAAAAAAAACCGGCCAAGTGCGAGTCGGCCTCGCACACGAAGGGTTCCGTACCATTGACTATATTTAGTATTTGTTGTTATAGCGGCAATAGAAATACATCATCTGTGAAAATTTCAACTGTCAAGCTGTCACGGTTCATGAGATACAGCCTGGTGACAGACAGACGGACAGACAGACGGACAGACAGCGAAGTCTTAGTAATAGGGTTCCGTTTTTACCCTTTGGGTACGGAACCCTAAAAAACGATAATTGGTTTAAATAAGATTCGATATTTAACTTTTGAGGTGTAAAACTGGTTCGTGATGTTTCGTTAGTGTGAATAATGAGCGTAAAAAAAATGTTATTATATTGTTCGATGCTACGGAACCCCTAGTGTGCGAGTGAAACTCGCACTTGGCCGATTTTCCCTTCTTGCGACTTCGTGTGTTATTGATTTAATATGGTCTCTTTCTTGCATTATTCAAATATTGTTTGTGTCTTTTATTATCTCACGAGATGGGCAGCACACATAATATTAGGCAGGAAAAGTTGCAAGTTGCAATGCAACCAATGCCACTGCTGTAATGCTACCGGCACTCATAAATCTTGCTCCACTTATCAACAGGCATTAGAATTTCTCTGCGACTTGGATTTTCGATTAGGGAATTGTCCTGCACCGTGCATGCAGCATGCCACCGTGCCATGCGCTTCAAATCCTGAATAGAAGAAGATAAGATAAAGTAGACTTATCTCCTCAGGTCGGAGTGAAGAGTGGCGGTCTCTGACAGACCGCCGCTAGATTGCGTCAGCGGCGCCTACATGGATAAAAATAACTAATTTCCTTTAATTAATTAAAACTTCAGATCTGGGGCGGATACGTCCGCATCCGCGGTTTACGTTCGTCTTTCATCTTTACGTTGTTTAGCTCCTTCGTTGAAGTGATCCCTATAGACGCTATTTTTGTAATTATTTGTTCTTTCATTTTTGGTGTCTGTTTGGGCATAAGGAAAGACTTCAGCTAAGTATTTGTTTACACTCCAATTGAGATGTCAATATTCTTTAACAATGGTGGAGAAAATGGGTAAGTGATGGGAGTTATCCTCAATTCTACGATGACGCTTGGCTATTGTTTCTATTTCTTAATGAAGATTCGAGCTTTGAGTACTGACTCATCCTTCAAGTAGTTGTCAAAAGAGGTGATAATATAGATGACATCAAGTAGATGGCTGTGGTAGTACCTACTTACTTAGGTTTTGCCACCTAAAACGTAGATATGCGTCAAGAGCAACATACACAAACGATGTTAAGAAAGTAGTTGTTCAAGTAGTTGTCAAAAGAGGTGATAATATAGATGACATCAAGTAGATGGCTGTGGTAGTACCTACTTACTTAGGTTTTGCCACCTAAAACGTAGATATGCGTCAAGAGCAACATACACAAACGATGTTAAGAAAAGGGATCAGTTTTAGTTTTGAGGTGGAACCAGATGTTACTACATGGTTTAGGGCTAGTCGTTTACTTACACTACTACAACTACAGACAGATACAAGTACCACAGCTAATTGCAGTCACGTTTTAATATTTGCACTTGCACATTACAACTAGGCGCCGAGATACGAAGCCCTAGGACCTAGTTAATAGGATGTAGTAACTAACAGCCTCGTTCCACCGCCAGTGAAATTGAGATAAACACAAACAATAGGCGACCTTGAAACACTTGACTCATAAAAATGACTCATTACTGGCGATTAGATGTGAATCAACAAGTACTTACACAAAACAAACGAGGCATCACTCAGATATAATGGAAACTAGAAACGGAGCACAGAGGAACTCACAAATTAAACACACACGTTGCCACGCGTACGCGACTGCTCGCAACAAACTGTAAAGAAAAATAAACTTTTCGTATGGTTTCCCCCACCATGACAAATTGTGTCAAAGGGCAACCGTGATGACATGATGATGTCCATTGACTAATTAGTCTAATTGTAACGTGTGGCTTCCACTGAATGTGGAGGTTGTCGGTGTAATGCACGCACGTCGCGGCGATCGAAAATGTTGAATGATTGGAAATTACCCATAACATCACGCCTGTAATCCTGGAAGGGTTAGGCAGAGGTGTGCCTTCAGTACTCCCATATTTAGTTTAGTTCAAGTCTCCGTGGATGCTACTGAGAAATTCCAAATGGAAAAGCCAGAAGCCAGGAACACTTGGAGCTCATGCTTAGCAGTCGTGCTTGCGACTCTAGTGGTCAACCAACGAGGCAGATTGGATTTTTTGACAGAAAAACTGTTTATTCAAATGAATATTGCCCGATAAATACAGGATGGCTCACTCCTTATCACATGGGACGATTCATGGCCATTGGCTAAATATATTCCAGACAAACCACAGCCTAACCTTTGCGAATCATACGCATAACGTTTTTGATTACGCAGAACCTACATAATTTAGCTAACTTCGTAAGCAGAGGGTGTCCACCGGCGCGTATCGTGCATCATTCATAATACTGCAGTAAAATAGCGAAATGAGTAATAAATATGGCAGTGCAAAGTAATTATTCTATAAGTTAGCGTATATGTAAGACGTGCAATATTTCATTTTTATTTTGCTGTGCATAATCAGGTTTGATTTAAGCACATGTTATGGGCAAGCGTGTGAGGTGTACCTATCTGATCTAACTTCCTCGCTTCGCTTGGTGAACAGAACAAGGCCAAATATCGAGCAATAGGTCACTCTACTACTACTATATTATTGACAACCATTTTATTTTTTAATGCAGGAGCTATGACATCATGTCATAGCTCCTCGCGATGTTACATCGCGGATGAACTCATACCAAAGAGCTGGTTTCAGATGTTAGTAGATAGAGACAATTTGCAAAAAGAAGAAAAGCTTGACTTGTAGTGGGACGCTATAGACTGAAATACCTAAATAAATGTGAACAAAGTCTAAATATACGCTAGACAGTGGTACCAATGGCATAAATAAAGAATGTGAAGTACTTCTATTACTTACAAACGCCCCCTTCAGAAGTGCATTATGCAGGAGCGATCTTGTCTCGCTAATTGGTACGTCTTAGTTAGGGCAACGACCCACTGACGACATACTCGGTATTGATTTATATGAACTCGAGCTTGGCAATCCAGACGAACGCAATATCGGGAGAGCAATGAAGAAAGATATTTGGCCGTTTTATTTCATATAAGTAAATACCAAAACAAAACGATGAGAAACATAATTATCTTTGGAGTAAATTAGAGAAATTTCGATGAGATCTCGGAGAAAGCCTATGTTTTAGCTGGATACGGTAAAGGTTTGGCCATACCGATACAGAGAGATTGCGGACACCTCCATACAAATACTCAAGAATCAGTCAAACATAACTGGTACGAATAGCCAACCGACTACGGACACACGATTCTGCGTTCTGACAGATATTTTACTGAAGTATCTGTCAGAGTGTCATCATCAATAAAATCATCGATCGCAGTCAATATGGCCGCAGCAGTTTGACTGAGCACAAAACTTCTTTGCTATTGGTCTACTTGGTTGTTTATGTAATGGAAGAATTACTTTCACTTGCCGGTTTATTAGATTTTTAGTCTAATCTTAGGTAGGTACCTACCTAGATTTTTAGTCTAATCTTAGGTAGGTACCTACCTAAGATTAGACTAAAAATCTAATAAACCGGCAAGTGAAAGTAATTCTTCCATTACATAAACAACCAACCATCAACCATTAACTGGCCATTATTCTATTATTCATAAGTTGGGCAGCATGCGCTAGCGCAGCGGTTCGTCACAGTTGACAGTACTTGCCATTTGCCAATGTTGTGTTGCCACAGATGCGATAACGATCTATAACCGCTGGTTTATACTTGTAAATTGGTGTGACGAATTAAAATGAACTCTTTTTATGGGCAGACTGGTTACGTCATTGTTTCAGGCGTTTCTGCCTAGTTGTTTGTGTGGGCAGACTAACAGCGTAAAGGTCATGGCACATTATACCGGCACCGCACCGGCGCGGCGGCGGCACCGCTCCTCATTAACTTGCCATTCATATTAGAGCATTAAATCATGTGTCGCATAATAAATTTCATAATGTCAATATGAAAAAGCCCACGACGAGAAGTCAGCGTGCTTACCGCTACCATACAACTCGACTCGCAGCGTCGCAGCCCGCGCGGTGCAAGCAAGCGGACCGCATATACAGCGACAGCGGCAGCACGTCGACTCCGCGTCGCCAGCGAAACAACGTCGATCAAAAATGCCAATTGTGTTTGTGGTGACAGCACGCTTACACCTCGCGGCCGCGACGCGACGACGCACGCCGCCGCCGCTGTGCCACCAGTTGCGGTGCCGGTATTGCCCGGTATACTGTGCCGTGACCGTAACAGTGTTCTTTTCTACTATTCTCCCGGTATAGTTCACAGACATGGCTTAATTTTTTATTTTTCTGACCGGTTTTTGCCGAACTCTGCCGAGCTGAACATGTGTAGAGCGCATGGGGTGCAAAAACCCTAGAACTACCTAGAAGTATTAAGTAGGGATTTTGATACGATATTTCATCTCCGCTTTTTGGACAAATTTGATATCCGTTGGGCAATGTTGCATGCTTTTGATAACGGAGAAGAAAAAAAAATAGTTAAAAAAAAAATAGAAGAAAAATATAAATGTACGACTAAAAGGGATTAGCTACTAAAACAATCTGATAAATGAACATAACCAATCGATGTTGCAGTTTGAATGCTATTATTACTATGAACAGTAGTTTAAGCGATAAAATAAATAGGTACATAGCAAGGTATAGCTAACAGCTACGCCAACTGTCGATTGGTACCAGTCAGCTAGTGGTACGGCTGAAACAAAGCTACATTGGTAAACAACACGAGAACTCTCTTTTGGAGATGAATTACCAGTTTTATAAATAACATACAAAAACCTGACCACTGCACCACAATCGTGAGGGTTTTAGTCCTGCAGCCCCACTAGCAGTTCTAATGTCAAGGCCTGATACATTCGGAGGTGTCATTTTAAAACTTAGCTTTAGCTTCATCATTACTAACACAAAATCAACAATCTAGGTCAGTTACGAACTTTCCACTAATAAGATGCTAAATGCTATCGATCGGTGTCAGGAGCTATTTTACATCAATCGATTGCCGCCTGACCTCCACAACCCAATTATGAAGCTTTATTATTCGACAGCTCTGCTAACTAGCTACAATAGTTATTCTTAGGCGTGTTATTAAACTCAATCAAGCAAGAACAAAGAGTTTGCTTCAGTAAACCTAAAATAATAATAGAGAGAGGATTATAACTGAATCTTTTAGCCTCGGCCAATTTGATTGATCTGTAAGCCTTTCGTGTGATGACAGGTGTGGTAGAGAGCGTAGAGCCCTCACTTAATGGTTGCCGAAAGACTGTAGAAGACGTGTTGACCAACAACCAGATGGGTAGTTGACATAAGATCGCAGGCTAGTCGTTAAGACGTCTGTTGTGCCTTGCTACTCTCACAGAGAAGCAAGGCACAACAGACTGACAAGAAGGCTCCTCTCTCTCAGTCAGCAGTGAATGGCTGGAAGAAGGCTGCCAATGAAATTACTGTCTTCCAGGCAGTACCTACCTAGTATTCTTAGTGAAATATCTACTTATTCAATAGGTAGTAAGTACACCGGTAACATATTGGAAGATTTTCAATAACGATTTATTTATTTTTTTATTAAATTTCAAAGACAAATTGATGTCAAAGCGCTATTGATTGATAACTGCGCCATACCTCACCACATCATGCCGTGCCAATCTGCATCAATCATAATTACTATGATGATCACGTGTCAGCCATGACAGATTGACAGGTGCAACATATGCGTCTGCGTCGCAAAAAATGTGCGTATTATTAATGTATTCTTGCCCCTTACGACCTGCGCCATAATGTAAGGAATGCTGGTCACTTATTAACACCTGCATTACTTTGAGTTGCATCATAGATAGACCAGAATGATTCAACAGGCGGTTTCCAATTCAGAATTGATTGTCTGTCTTTTGCACAAGAATTTAGAGAGATAAACTAGGTTAAATTGTATTCTTGGCTACTTGGTAAGGTAATACACATTATACACATGATTTTTTTAAATAAAATCATTGGTTTTTTAATAATCCCTTGAGACTACGTTGAAAACCGTCGATTGATATTTACGAGCACGTGACTTGCACTGTAGGCTCTGAGCTCTCGGGTGATGAGAAACTTCACACATTTGCATGAAAAGGTGCTATTGCAACTAGAAAAGCACTCGGATGCAGTAGTCAATGCATATGGAATAGATTCGCCGTTGAATGTGTGAACATCGTCTGCAATGCTCTAAGTGCAGCACACACATTTATCGCTAATTACCCGCAAACGTCCAATCAACGTCTCTTAACCACTAAATCAATTATGTTCATCTAAATGATGTAAGAGGTTTCCCTTACATATCGCGTGAGCCATGTACCCGCACATAATAGCTGGTAATTTAGTAAAAACTCCACGTTAACAGCACTGGCACTGGTGCGGAAAAAGTTCGTCGCTTTCCACGCGAGTTGGCGCGAAATAGAAACTTGTGTGACAATGCACTGTATGAAGAGGTGCAGTGAGACAACTTGCAACAACATCAGAATTATGAAAGGTGCTGTGACGAATGGGATTCCCAAAGCCGCAGTACCTACTGATAATGTTTATTCTGGTATCAGGAGCCTAGGCCGGCCACGAGTGTCGTGGTCCCTGATCAGAGTGGCCGGCAAGAGTTATCATTATGCGGATGGCCCAGGGCAGGGTAAAGTGGAGTGCAATGGAAGAGATCTACACTATTGGCTCGACACGGGATGAAAAAGAATATTTAATTTGGAAACTGCTTGATCCCATACATAAGTAAATAAACAGGAACTTACATAATTAATTTTGCCTGTTGATCTATTTATCAGACTTCATATAAAGATCTTTGTCCGGCAAGAATCACTGCGCAAAAATGTAAAACGATTAAGGCAGCTAATCCAGTGGACACAAGATTTATTTATTAAGATCAGAATAAAATTACAATAAAAACACTGAATGAATTCCGCAATAAAAAAAGTTTCAAAGGCACGGTTATCGCGAATATGCAAATCAACAGAGTGAAACATACACAGTCGAATACACAAAGAGATAAAATGTAATCATTGTACGACTGAGTCACAAATACGTCACCGATTCACTGAAACAGGCACTACATTACTAGCCGGAAGATAATAAACAATGACATGAGCGATTGTGCAAAATGCTGCAAACGGATAATTCTACGAACAAAAAACTCTGATCGAAAAATGTTTCGCAATACTTGCCGATATCGATTGTCTTAAAAAATGGAATAGCTCGGTTTAAAATGCACGCATTTTGTCGTGCAATACTTTTTTTCTATCAATAATCAATATACACGTCTATCGTCGAGAAACTGAAAATGAGTACACCAATTTTAAGAAAGTCAACGGATTCGAAAAGAGCCATTATAAAATCAATATAGCTAAGTTGAATAGAGCACATTCATAACTAGAATCTCTATCGCGAAATCTGACGTTTCACATTTGGTCACTTTCTAGCTAAAAATATGCATTTGTTTTCATTCATCACGTTTCGCATACCGACACATTAACACAACTAAACTTTATTCAGAAGCTTTCATCGCTGTTCAGATAAAATCTGCTAAACATGCACTTTGTATGCTTACATTTAGAGACAGGTGTTTATGCATTTACAAATGCGAGTATTATACAGATTTCGGTCTAGACTTGTGGTTCAAAGGTACTAAATAGGTAATTGTTACAGCACAATCTAATGTAAAGAAGGCTAACCTCAGGGACTTCATTAACTGCGCTGAAAGACGAATCCTGCAACTGGCGAGGAAATGATCACCATACAGTGCAACGTCCGGTAGGTGCGTTATAAATAATCAATATGTTTAGGAGATTATTTGTAGTTGTGGGGGGTCAGACACGTTTAGTAGATAAGGGGACTGAACCGACGTCCGCGCATGTAACTAAGCGGACGATTAAACACTGTAAACAGTCTCTGAACTCTCAACTTCATTCTGATGAAGAAGGAACGATCAAAAACAGGTCCAGGTCTTTTCTAGCCGGGATGAATACCAAAAACATTCTGGAGCTACTGGTGTCCCTTCAGACCAAAGGTAGTAGGAGGATCACCGTGTGGTTTTAATCAGTAAGGATCTGACAGACACCTAACAGGACGAATAAAATCCAAAAAGACGTGTTTGCCTTCCTAAAAAAAAACAATAACCCAATTTCTTTCACATGACATTCAACACGGCGTCATGACGTACGTACTTTATCACATGTTTAACTATTCACAAGAGCAGACCAATGACCGCAAGTTAATGTAATTAGCAGCTAGGTCACATTACAGTCTGGAACTATAGGACATGGTGTCACCGTTAGTCATGGACGAGTGGCCCAGTTGGGTCGCGTGGATATGGCTTAATTGTGTGCTATTGTTGGATTATTCACAGTTACCATGGAGGGATATTTAAATAGAGGTGATAAGTAATTGTATAAACGCGTGAGAGCGTGCACGCACTATGAAGAGACATAAAGTCGTGTATTCTTTTTTTACAGGTTTGCCTTTACCTTTAGCACACTAATAGTGTAGCAAATAATACACACAGTATCCATCACGGTCCTAAGGATTTTCAGAGAAACTCATAAACTTTCATAGGTCCAATACTTCAGGAACTTATATACCTAATGTAATGCGAGTGTTGTTAGACTGACAAATGGAAAGGTAACGGCATTGCTAGTCTAAATGTGTTACGCAGGTCAATCAATTCGAGTATGTACCTATTACAGTTTTCACAGAGAAAATGCCATCTATCATCGCACCAACTACTGACGAAATTAGAACTTTTAACAGTTCAATATCTTCAGCATAAATAGATTTATGTTGTTAGACGTTCGGGCTGCTGACGACTTCAATATGTCGAAAAACAAATAGTATATGTACGAGAATAATTAATCATGCTGCTTGATAACTTTTGGTAGAGGGTAAGCAGTCTATTTTCGTCCAGCCACAGTTCATCAATGGAGCTACATATTTATCCCAAGCGGAAGGTCACGAACATACCACAGCTAGAAACCTTGGCTTGTCTCACTGCTTCGCCAGTGCTGTGGCGTGCTATGACAAATTGATCATTGAATACTGATCACTGTGTGGAATAGAAACCGCTTATTGTTTAAAACTATTGAGAAGTATACAGGCACGAGCATTAATATTTATACATGAAGCAACTTTTAAAAGTGATTTTCTTTCCAGTATTTTGAAGTCCATACTACTATGAAATAAGGTGCTATCTCAAAATTGCAATTAGGAGGCAGAGGGAATATCCTAGGAGAAAACCGCTTTTGAAGTTTGCTAAATGTTTACATTTAGAGCTCGTGACTGTACTGTGGTCGGAACCACTTTCACGTGTATCATTTACACAAAAACGTGATTCTCTCTGTGCCATGGGAGAAAGTGTTTCTGTTGTTGAAAAGCAATGAGGGCTCAGTGGATACCCACGTCATGAACTATGCCCATACTAAACGTACCTACAGTTTTTTTTTTAGTTAGCCTGATCTGTCCCACTCCTGGGCACCATTTCTTCCACTTTTCTCGGTGTTGCGCCTCTTCTCGCCGATTAACGAGAAATCCCGGTGGCGTCCCGCCACCTTCTCGGTCTGCCGAGACCCCGTGTAGCTGTCTCAGGGCTCCAGTTTTGTGATATGCGGGCCCACAGCTTGGCCGGCATCCGCCAGACATGGCCTGCCCAGCCAGTCCCATTATAGTTTAGCGGCTTTTTGAGCTACGTCAGCAATTTGAGTTCTGGAGCGCAGTGTGGTGTTCCTCATTCGGTCGGTAAGTTTAACGTTAAGTTAAGTATGCTGCGCTCCATTGCCCATTGGAAAACCTTGAGTTTGGACTAATGGATGTTAGTCAAAGACCAAATCTGTGCACCATAATTATGTCAGTATGGAGAGAATACAAATATCCATCAGCTTACGTTTTAAGGTAAAACGTACAGTAACAAATGAAATTAGCAGGATCAAGTCACACTACTTCGGTTCAGGTATTAATTAGCGAGTTTCCACAAAACAAAGGGGTATTCAAATATTTACTGTCGACTATCGCACGAGCCAATCTTATCAAGATCGTTATCGCTCGTAGCAGCCGTAGCTATGACATTCCCGGCTGCCATACCTACCTGTCGATGATAAAATTTCTGGGAGTATTAATACGTATTGAAAACAAAAAAAGTGCGCGAGAAATATAGTGAAACAGCCATATTTTTTTAATAAATTTAAATATTTCGAAAATAAATAATGTGGATTATGTAGGTAGGTACTAATAGTAAGGTTTCTCAAAACTTTAGAAAACACTTATTAGGATTTATGGTTCAACGAGGGTTCAACAGATTATCTGAAAATCTGAACTAACAAATACCTACCTTATCATCAAACATCAATGTCAGTTTCAAGAATAGCCTGATTACACAATGTGGAATCACGAAAGCAGATTCCAGGTTTATAATATAGTAGTAGTTGCATCATCAACATTACTATCAGATCTTTCAGATAATCTGATAATGGCTTATCACTTGTGTTGTCATTTTCTCCATAATGTTACAGTTCACTAGATAAAAGTTAATAAGATACATTCAACAACCAATCTAATACTGATAATTATAACAAGTTATATTGATTTCAAGTGACTATTAAAAGCAATTAAAAGGATGTGATAAACGAAAAAAAAGATTAAGGGTATCGGTATTGTTCATAAATTTTTTTTAAATATCATAAATAGATAAAAGTGATAAGGAAATCCACTTTAGAAGAATTATGACTCCATTGAATCGGTATGCAAATATAAATCCAATCGGAATTAAACAATAGTTCTATTTGTCAGTTAAAGTTGACCATTGCAACCAACCAACTAACCAACAACAACAACAACAACAACAACAGCCCATAACGTACACTGCTGGACATAAGCCTCTCCCACGATGGGAGGAATTTGCCGTAATCTCCATGCTTGGCAGGCGGATTGGAGATCGCAGTAATGTAAGACTAACAGAAAACGCTGCTGCCCATTCTCTGGTCTACGGAGGCGCAAGGTGTTCTGCCTCAGACATTAGTCGCCTTATACGACACCCGTGAGTGTAATGGGTTGGTTCTGTTCTACTCTGCCGGCTACCACACGGGCACCAACCAACCATTGCAAAGGTTTAACTTAACCTTGAACTATGAATGTAAGGTCACTTCCAGTACAATCAGTTTCAGTGAAAGGATTACCAGAAAATAACCCTGATTTTACAAATAGATTCTCCACTGAGAATAACACTTGTAAGCATTTTGAATGAACATGAGGAAAATGTGACAAATGAGTCTTAATAATGATGATTTTTTGTTATGGATCAGATGGATGGGTGGGGTCAGCTTTCCCTGAAAGATATAGTTATCGAAGAATAAACAAGACATGCTGTGTCAACTTGGAAAAATGGTGGAATTAACCAGGATGATGATAGATTATTGAGTGGCATGTAATGTGCATATTCGCATAACTTACCAATTAATTCATTATTTATTAAATAACCCAGACAATCTAGACAGATAGAAAGTTCTATCAATCATCCACAACCAGTGAACGAAGAAGTTCTTACATCATAAGTCAGAAGTATTAACATAATCGCCTCATTCGTAAAGACGAATCCATTCTACTAATATGTATGATTCCAACCACTGACTTGAAACTAGATAAAATTTGATTTGCTTCTTAATGACTTAAGATAACTTCACACCTGTAATTCCTAAAGGGTTACAAAAAGTTGTAAGCACTACTGCCGAGCATGCATTCTTGGGTTGAATTCCCAGGTCTGGTAGTGCTATTGGGTTTTCCAACTGGAATATGGGTTTACTATAACTACACCTCTGACTAACCCTTTAGGAATTACAGGTGTGAAGTTATCTTAAGTCATTAAGAAGCAAATCAAATTTTATCTAGTTTGAAGTCAGTGGTTGGAATCATACATATTAGTAGAATGGCTATTGGCAAAGTCATTACAAATGCATTAGCTGTTACGATTAGGTATACGTGGTAATTACTGACATACAAGGAACTGCTGATAAGTATAGCATCCTATTGGGTATATGACAGTTCGGACGTTTGTTAAATGTAAGTAATTTTATTAAAAAAAATTAATACAAACTTATGAAATGTCAGAAGAGGTGCAAGAAACTGCGTGGATATTTGAGAAATATTTCTAGTATTTAATAGGCATGCTACTTATTTTTGTTAGACAACCATTAAACAATGGCAATCAATCCATTACAATAGGCTAAAATCATACATAAAGTTTATTTTCTATTATTCCACAACATAAATTCAAATACCAAGTCTCTGATTTTTTTAGAAGGACCTAACCACATGTCTACAGTATAAATGAATAAACAGCCATTGATATTCAATCCATAGTTAAAGTAGACCATTATTTATGAGCATCATAGAGAAATTCATTCTGTAGATGTGAGAAAGTCATATGAATTGTAATTTGTTGATAATATACTAGGCCAGAGTAAATAAATATAATAAATTTTCATGTATTGAGCACAAAGGGAAAGGGATGCATGCCTTTGTAAGTCCTTGTGTGGAGTGTCTTAACATATTCACTATTAGAATGGTCAATACATTATAAACAACATTGCTGTAGTTATGATGAGAGAATTACTCATAAACTTCTATAGAACTCATATGATAATACAGGATTTTTTATGATCAACAAACAAGAATGCTATGAAATAGCTTTTGTTTGTGTAAAGATTTTGATACTGCAGTTGATTCATAAAAATCTCTCACCTTTTGCTCTTCCAGAAACTTAGTAGATAACTGGTAGGCTAGGGCCGAGAACATCACTGGGGGCTCAGCACAGTCTCCACAGCACGGGAGACGGCAGAGAAGGCCCCAACAATACCATTATACACACACTGCACCCGACGCAACTCGACAATAAACGATTAACGGCTGATTATCATTAGCGACAACGGCTAATTCCGAGGAAAATCCGCGGAAAATCAATCACAAAACGATCAAGTGAGTCACAAACGTCCGCTACGACGCCTTATGGAAACTTGTACAAACACTTAACTGTAGCACAGACTGCCGACCACAATACATTAGTATACGGCCAGCTAAACGGGTCGGGAAAAGTGCATTAACACGTGAGAATCGTAAGACAATGCGCGTGAAACTGTGGGAGAAGTCGAGGCGTTGCCATTGTAGTAAACATTCATCACGTCATTGACCTACACAGCTCCGCCGCCGAGCCGCCCGCCGCTACACTTTCTGAACGACACTGCACGAATTCTAGGACTTACCTCAATTAATAAGATTCCGACGGTTTATCCTCCGTTTTAGTGTTTCGGAGCAAGTTGATTTCACTTATTTCGTCAATGGTCACTCACTTTTACACGACTGTCAAAAAGGGTTGATGATCGGTGTCGATGTCGTAGGTAGCGACCTCTTTAGGGCGGTACTCCAAATGGAAATAAACATTTCCTTTTATGTAGGGAGATTTGGTGTACGTTATGATCCGTTTTAATAATAATACTTTTGCCATTTTTTTATGAAGTGTGCAGTTGATATTCCGAGTATTATATTAGATAATGAATCGATGGCAAATCAATCAGAATATAAATGAATGTTCTTCTTTTTATCATTGCAGCAATAGTGTCAGTTCAGATAGGTACGTTTGTTTTGAGGCCTACTTATATTTAACAAAGTAGGTGGTTAAAAGTAACATTGTAAACTTGGTTACAATTATTTATAACTAACTATAAATTTTATTTCAGAAAAAATAAAAATGCTTCACGAATAAAAATGAACATTTCAGACAAAGGTGTATCGTTAGTGCCTGCTAAAACTAGCTTATGTTATGCTCGCGGCTTCGCCCGTGTTAAGTCCGGTAACTGTGCCACTGGATCATAATACTTATGCTTTGCAGAATTTAGCAAATTCTGGTTAGTAAAAGTTCAATTTCATCGTATGGGGATAAAAAGTTTCCTATAATATATAGGAAACTTTTACTTGTCACCAATTTTAACATACATAAAACGATCAATCATTAAGACACCTACTCACACCCACACACACGGCATATCCACCAACGGACACATACTCAAACTCACACACCACACAAACACTCACACACCACACACACCCACAAACACTACACCTACCTGAACTTGCTAATTTTACTTAAACCAAAAAATAGCCTTTGTTAATTTACAACATTGCAAACTGTAACCCAATGGGAAGTGGCGAGGTAACCCCAACAAAGTATCCATATAACTTAAAGGGGCTGCCTCAATTTAGTGCTGTAGAACAATTGTATGAGAAACAATAAAAACTTTTTATTTGTTTATAGGAAACTTTTCAGTATAAATCCAGGATAAAAACTATCTGTGTGCCAAATTTCATCCACATCTGTTCAGTAGTTTTCGCGTGAAAGAGTAACAAACATCCATCCATCCTCACTAACTTTCACATTTAATATAATAGGAAGAAGATACGATTATAATATTACAAGTTTTCGAATATTGTCTGTGTTGGTGATTTTTCAAAAGCATTAATTTCTTTTTTTTCATAAACAAAAAGTGGATATTATGGTTTTAATTGCGGCAACACCAAATTCATGTGACATTCAAATTCACGTTCAAAAATGGTAAAAACTGGAACACGTTTTGTTATTTGTAATTACTATTTTTACGTTTGTTTTCATATTACGTGAATTAAACGTGTTTATTTTGGTGTAAGAACAAAACGTCTCAAACGTCAAAAGTCAAAACATTCATGGAAGTTGCCTATTTACTTGCAAAACAAACATGAATAATAATTGAATAACTAAGAAAACGTGTAAAATAAAAATACAATGATGTCAGGTGTTAAATTGGAAGTCCTTTGGTCACCGATACACCACGACAAATTTATATTATGGGGCCCAGACATAACCTTATACGAAGTTTCTCGGATAAAGGAAATCGAGAAAAAAACAACATGTACGTACAAAATTACACATTAATTCAGAAATGGTGAAAGTAGGAAGAGCTCACGAGCTTGCTTTTTTACGTCAAAAATAATTAAGAGTAAAATTCCTTAATGTATTGAATTCCTTGTTATCTTGTTGTTGTTATCAAAATTAGAGCCAAAGTTTATAAATATATTTTGCACGTAGCATGCTCATTAGTAGGCTAATGAGTATGATTGTGGGGGTATTTTTAGCGTCGTTTTCTAGAGCAAATGGACAAAGAATAAAGTTTGCTGTTGAAGCTATATTTTATAGCGGTAATTTCGATATTTAGGTGGCCCTCTTGTGTAGTCTTCCATTTTACCACACCTTACTTACATCAAATGCTTGTGCCATTGGATAGCAGTATCCAAAGAAAAAGTTAGATTCATTAGATATCATAGTGGCAAAGCTAATTTATTAAGCTATTTTTTGTAGCAGAGTATGCCTTTGCGGTGAAGCGTTTGCAGAAACGATGAGAGGCTTTTAATAGGAATAAAAGTAAATATAATATCTGAAGAAAATGTATTTAGATGACAAGTTGAACAGTGACAGACAAAACTCAAACGTCATACACAAAAAACGAAAACATTGACAAGTTAAGTCTCTTCAGCTGTAAAGAGGCTTTAATACTTTCCCTCAGCTGATAGTAGACCATTTGGTTTATCCGTCAAACCCAATTTCTGAACTAGGTCTAGTCTGGGTCTGGGTAGGGCCTTAGTAAGGAAGTCTGCTAGCTGGGTAGCAGAGCTCGTCCTCTCGACTACGATGTCGTTTTGAAGCACAAGTTTCCTTACGAAGAAGTGCCTCACACGAATGTGTTTGGTCCTACGGTGAAATTCTGGATTATGTGCCAATTTCACCGCGACTTCGTTGTCCACGAACAAAACTGGTATTTCTTGTTGGCCATTCAAGTCTTTGAACAGTCTCTTTAGCCAAATTAGCTCTCTTGCCGCTTTGCTTGCTGCCACAAGTTCAGCTTCTGTAGTGCTAATGGCAACTGAAGCTTGTTGTTGGCTCATCCAGGAGATTGCTCCTCTTGAAAATAAACACAATACTCCAGTGGTAGAGCGACCTGTTTTCAAGCATCCAGCATGATCAGCATCTCTGTAGGCTTTTATTTGGTTAGGAGAATTTGCATCATGAACATACATTATTCCTCTTCATAATGTGCCTTTCAAATATCTCATTATGTGCTTAACCATACGCCAGTCGCTAGTAGTTGGCTTTTCTAAACTCCTCGAAGCCAATCCTACAGCATAAGCCAGATCAGGGCGAGTGCCCACCATCAAGTAAGCGAGCGAGCCTACTGCTTCTCTATAAGGGAATGATTGTGATTCTTTGTCAGCTTTCCCTTTTTCAATAGTTCCTTCTTTCTGTAAAGGAGTTGATACTGGGTTACAGTCTTTCATATTGAATCTCTCCAAGACCTTATTTGCATAAGCTTCTTGCTTAATGAAAATCGAGCCGTCCTTCATTTGTTCTATCTCTAGCCCCAGATAGTATGAAAGTGGTTTGCTAGTAATCGTCAAAATCTTTTCTATGTCATTGATGAAACTCTTTGCAAGGTTCTCATCACTCGCTGCAACTTAGCCATCGTCCACGTAGAGTGCTATTAAGATTTTCTTATCTCCTAAGATTTTGGTATATAGGCATGGATCAGCGTCGCTTGTCTTGAAGCCTAAAGATTCGAGTATTTCTGTAAAACAGTAGTTCCAGCACCGTGGTGCCTGCTTCAAACCATAGAGGCTTTTCTTTAGACGACATACTCTGGATGTTCCATCTTCAAAGCCTTCTGGCTATTTCATATAAATCTCTTCCGTTAAATTTCCATTGAGGAAAGCTGTTGCAACATCGAACTGAATAAGATGAAGTCTCTGTCTTGCTGCAATGCTGAGCAAAGATCTTATAGTTGCTAACCTCGCTACTGGGCTGAACGTTTCGTTATAGTCAAAACCTTTCTTCTGCTTAAACCCTTTTACGACTAGACGGGCTTTATACTTTTCTATTGTGCCGTCAGGATTGGTTTTTACTCTATAAATCCATTTACATGGCAGAGCTTTTCGATTGCTCGGTAGATTCTGCAAGTCCCAAACTTGTAATCTTTTCAAAGAATCGATTTCACTGCTCATCGCTTCTAACCATCTATCTCTACTTGTTCCACTCAATATTGCTTCCTTATACGTCGAAGGTTCTTTTTCAGTATCGACTAGGAATAAACTATAGTCATCCAATTTACGTGGAAGTTGAAGACTACTTCTGTCCCGGAGATTATATCTTGGAACGTCTGATAGCGAAACGTCTCCCTCTAAATTCTCTTCTATCTCAACATAGGCAGGAGCGGCATCTTCAAATTGTTCTTCATTTTCACTATCTGAAAATCCGGTTTCGTCTTCTATAAACTCTATTTCTCTTTCTCCCTCTAATTGGACTGACTGTCTTTGATGTCCTGTTTTATTTGCCTCTATTGATGTCTCAATAGGCGTCCTTATATGTCTATCTATTACAGAGATCTATTCTATTAGAGGGAGAATTAGAAGAATCTAATTCTCCCTCTAATAGAATAGATCTCTGTTCAGATTGGGCTTCCTGATTCAAGGGATTATCGATTTGTGAATGCTGTTGCATTGTATTTTCAGGAACTGTATCGTATGACACGGTCCACTCTTTCTCAATCGGTTTTGGATCAGATTTAGCAACAATTCCTGAAGCTTTAGCTTCAATCCCTCGAATAGGTGTCTCTTCGAAGATAACATCTCTGGATCGGATCAGATTGTTAACTTTATACTGCGTTTCATACCAGATACGATAACCGTCATCATTGTCGTATCCTATGAGGATGCCTTTAGTTGCTTTCTTATCCAATTTTTTTCTTTTATTTTTCGGAACATGGGCATAACACGTACTTCCAATGATTCTAAGATGCTTTATATTAGGCTTCTTCCCAAACCATAACTCATGAGGTGACTTGTCTTTCTCTCTAGTAGCACCTGTTCGGTTTAAAATATAAGCAGCTGTCATAATAAGTTCCGCCCACAATGCTTTTGGCAGTTCTCTCTGAGCATTCATCAATGTTCTTACGGTTTCTACTAATGTCCTGTTTTGGCGCTCGCTACAGCCATTCTGCTCTGGCGTGTACGGCATAACAAGACGTTGCTTAATTCCTTTTTTGTTCAAAATATCTCTGACTTCCTTGTTGTCAAACTCAGTTCCGTTATCACTCAGCAGTGTTTTGATTACATGTCCTGTGACCGTCGCTTCTTGTAGCATTATGGTCAATTTGTCTTTGACTTCGCTTTTGTTTCTCATGCAATAAACCATGCAGTATCCGGAAAAATCGTCTTTAAACAGTACATAATATCGGTATTTTGAAAAACTCATTGGGAAAGGACCGCAAACATCTGAATGAATAATTTCTCCTGGCTGTGTAGATCTTTCTCGTATGCCAAATTTCAGTCTATGCATCTTTCCGTAGATACAAGCTTCACACGATTCTTTATTTATAGGAAGTGTCAATCCTAACTTTCTTTGAATGACTTCCTTAACGTGCCTTTTGTTCTGATGCGCTAATCTTTCATGGTAGAGCTGCATCAAATCAGTTGTTGTAGTAGCAAGTACAGGTACCAGTGGCAAGACGTTGCGAACTTTCAACTTAAACAGCCCTCCACCGTGGTTACGTTTGCCAGCAACTGCTACTTCCCCATTCAAAATTACTTCGCAAGTTTCCGGGGTCGAAACGAACTTGCTATTCCTCTGTTTGTCATGCATAGCTAAAACAGAATACAGACTTCGCTGGATCTCTGGTACGTACCAAACGTCCGTGAGTGCTATGTTTACAATATTCCCTTTGACATCTGCTTCCAAATATATTGTTCCTTTGCCTCTTGCTTGAACAATGTTACCATTCGCTGTAGTAACACCTTGGATCTCGTCAAACTGTTGGAATGTTTGGAACAGGTCACTCCTGTTGGTCACGTGACTAGTCGCGCCATTGTCCACGTACCATGATTCTTTATCTTGCGCTACGAATGCCATGACATCCACACTCATAATAGCCATATTCGCACTTTGACTTGAAGATGGCTTGTTATTACTGTCTTTAGGCGGGCAACCATCTTTCATCCACTTCTGGCAGGATCTTACTCGATGTCCCATCTCATGGCAGTAATTGCATCTAATATGCTTATCCTTATTCTTCTTTCCTTTACGAATGGTGCTATTCTTTGTCGTACTCGTCACTAATACCTCTTCACTCGATTCACCATTTTTCTTTTGAAGTGACTTCTCATGAGCGCAAAGGTTACTTGTTAATCCTTCGACTGTCCTCTGTTCTTTGGCTAACAACAACCAACTTGATTTAAATTCGAAGTATTTCTGATCTAATGTATCCAGAATTTTACAAATGAGGAATATTTCTGGTAGTTTCATATTGTGATTATCTTTACCAATCTCTCTATTCAACTGACACCAGAGAGTCTTCGATTTGCAAATATGTGTGGCCATATCATCAGAAGTATTTAGTTTAAATCCGAAGAAATCTAGGCAGAGATTATAAGCTCGATTCTCATTATCTCCGTCAAATAACCGATGTAGTTCTAGCCATACTTCTCTTGGACATGTAAGTGACATTACCTTTCTAACGACATCTTCGTTCAAATTTGTTGAAAGCAGGATCATAGCATTATTCTCTGCCTGTATAAAACGCGCTAGTTTCGTTCTAAATGCAGTAACTTCTGCGTCTCCTCCACCTGCTGGCAACACGGGTCTCGTACATCTTCCTTCTACTATATCCAATGCATCTGGTATGCTCCTAAGCAGGATGGATATTTTATATTTCCAGGTATCCCAGTTATTCTTGCCTTGAAGTGGTACAATTTGTACCTTTGTACTTAAATTTTCCACTTTTTCGCACATTTCCACTTTTCCGCTAGCACATAACCTGTAGCAGAGTATGCCTTTGCGGTGAAGCGTTTGCAGAAACGATGAGAGGCTTTTAATAGGAATAAAAGTAAATATAATATCTGAAGAAAATGTATTTAGATGACAAGTTGAACAGTGACAGACAAAACTCAAACGTCATACACAAAAAACGAAAACATTGACAAGTTAAGTCTCTTCAGCTGTAAAGAGGCTTTAATATTTTTTAACCTAATAAATTAGCTTTGCCTAATCATTTTTTTAAGACTAAGGGGCAATATAGGAAGCCTGTCATAGATTAAGTCTTAAACACACTCAAAATGAGGAAACCAATAAGATTCTGACTTGGAGGAAAAAGTTGTAGGGCTCGTCAACATCCAATAAGATAGTCTAGTTCTCTGTACTAGACTCATAAATAGGAAAAACAACTTTTGTTTTATCATCTGCCTAGCCTATTCCCAACTTCCCCAACTATGTTGAGGTTGGCTTCCAGTCCAACCACCTGAATACCAGTATTTTACTTGGAGTGACTGCCTATGTGACCTGTGCAACCCAAACCCAGTTTGTACTAGCCTGGGTAAAACTAACCCCTTGATAAGACTGCTTGTCGGACTTCGGGCCAATGACTACCTGTAACAGCTGTCCAAGATGTAAACTTGACAGACGGAAACAAGGGCTTAACATGCTTTCCGAGGCATCGAGGAAACTTCATAATATGTAATGGATGGTCACCCATCCAAGGACCGACCCAGGCAAGCGCGGCTTAACTTTGAAGATCAACCTGTGTGGCTGTTATTATTACCCATGAGCTCCTCTGAAACGTTTACAACTTGTTATTAAGGTAATATTGGACTTTATTCCAGTCACTCCAATATCTTCAACTCGCGGTGCAACGGTCCTTGCTTCACAAAGTGCTAGTGGTGTCCGCTGTGCCGACATCAGTGCCATCCCGGAGCAGCCGGAGCCACTGCTAGCACTGGGCTATGCCAGTGGGCGAGTTGCACTAACTACACTGAAGCAGACATATGACCCACTGGGACTTGTCGGGGGAGAGTTTTGTAAGTATCAATGTCAAAAAGCTAGCATCCTCAATAAGTACTTAGGCCTGAGGAAGCAATCACTACATGTTATAAAACAAAGTCCTCCGCCGCGTCTGTCTGTCTGCCTGTTTGCGATAAACTCAAAAACAACTGCACCGATTTTCATTTTCACCAATGGATAGTAGGAGTAGGACGGGTAGGAGTGGTTCTCGAGGAAGGTTTAAGTATATAATTGTTTAAGTTTATGTACACATTGGCTAAAATATTATAATATTTGTTGGAGGTGTGAAAAAATAAGCAATCGGGAGCTTTACTTTTGGTCGCGATAACCGACATCCACGTGATCGAAGCCGCGGGCATCAGCTAGTAAAAAATAAAGAGATATTTAATTTGTAGCTAATCTTGAAGCCAATGTAATATCGTGGTCTTTTCCGCTTAACCAGTTTAAATTTTTTTCGCTTAAATCATGCGGAGGCGCCGAGCCTCGCCCCCTTAAAGTTTGGGCCTATTAGGAAAGCGTCAACTTTGGCGCGCCGAATAACAATAACTCTTGTTTGGCGAGCGTCGTCGCGCTCGGCCAATTCGGTATCTCTTCATTCAATATTTCTATACAAGGTCAACGGGGCGGGGCTAGAAAGCGTTTCTATGTTGCGAGTGCAAGCAAAAATTAGCTTAGTGGTGGTCAGGCGGGAGTGTCCTCGATAGTACATGTACATTTTAGACCAAAGGAAAGAGGAAAGATGTCTCAATGAAGGAATAGCTTTGCAATATTTATAGCTGGTGCCCACTAGCTATAAATATTGTAAACTACTGAAATGTCAAGAAAACGTTCACAGTGCATTTACAATGTTGTCATACTACCCACAGCACCCCGCTACCCTCGGCTCTGCAACTCTGTGTCATGGAGTCACATGGAGACTAACATGCTGGCAGTGGCCATGGAGAAGCACCGCAGCGACCACTGCATCCTACTGTGGGATGTCTACCGGGGCTCCACGCTGTCTGAAGAGCCTAAACGTAAAACTATTTTATATCTGCTATTAACTACTAATTCAGAAATCGATACAAGCTGAAAAGTAATGCCAGACAAAAATAATCTATACTTCATTAGAAACAAGGCGTGTCATACACCACACCCATAGTAGTACGCTAATAGCGCGAGGTTAACGCGTTCGGAGCATTTTATTCCTAAAACCAAACATTATTAATTTACTGCAATCCACCCTAGGCCGCATCATCGCTGCATAACGGGCGAGTGGCGGCCAAAGGCCTACCCGAGGCAGGCCAAAACCTGTTCTATTTCGTGTAAAAAAATCAATGCGCCCTGGTTTAAACTTTGCGTACCTAAGGGTACAGCGTGATTTGTATCGCGTAGTAGGGACTATTTCGCTTAGTTCTAATCTTAATTTTGGACAGCTTGTCCCTATCATTTCGAGACTGACCATAAAATAGAATGCTAACTAGTCTTCCAAGTTCTGCTTCCCCATCCCGACAGCTACAGAATCGGCCTCGTCGTCGTCAGCGACGGAGCCCCCGCGCCCCCTGGCGGAGATGGGGCTCTCGGAGACGGCCCACAACGTCACGTGGGCCAACTTTTCCAACAGGACCCTCATCGCCTCCATGAACCTGAAGTACATCAAGATATTCGATCTTAGAGGTGAGTAGAAATTATGGTCATGTCGAATATATCGTTTTAAAAAAAAAAAACCTCATTATTATCGTGCTGATTAATTTTTAAGTCTGGTGGCATCTTCAAGGTCACCACGATGTCGAAGACCGCAATCACGGCTGCACTGACCTATTGCTTGAGCTCACACAAATTCCTAGCAATGACGAATAACTGACACTAATGACGCAAAATTTAACAACCATTACGTCTGCAACTGCAGAGGTTTAAATTCTTAGAATACCACTTACTAATGTGAAAAGTGTGAAAACTGTTGATTTCCCCATAATTTTTGGTTTCTATTTTTCATCTTCCTTGTAGTTTCTTGTTGTTTTATGAGGTCATAATTATTGGCCAGGTATTTTTTCTACTGGTATGTGTAATGGTTATTTTTTTAGATCAATTTTTAAAGGGCCACACGACGTGGTTACCGACGTGGAATTATCCGACGCACTGTCAAGACATGTCGGAATCGAAGCAAGGCGAATTATGTCATTTTCGCTTTTATTGCATGGTCATCTCGGAAAACTTTTCCTGACCGACTCAAGCTGATTCTGCGGCAATAAGTGTGGTCACTCCCTAAACTTGTAACTGAACAATTTGTTCCAGACCTATCCAACAAGGCAGTAAGTATGACAACGACCCGGTACTGCTACGGCGTGTGCGCAGAGCCGTGCGGAGGGTACCAGATCGCGTCGCGCGGGGAGGGCGTGGCGTGCGTGTGGGACGCTCGCGCTCTGCAGCGCCCTCTGCTCACCATGCAGCATCCCAAGCCTCTGGCACAGCTTCAGTGGTGCCCTACGAGGTACGTCTGTCAAGCTACTAGTCTTTATTCCCTGGTTCTTTAAACTAACCTATTTGGTATGATAATGGATATAAGGAAGGCCATAAAGACACAGCGACAAAGACAACGACAAATAAAATAAAATAAAAATTTTGCGCCAACTCTAAGTAACATACAAAGACTGCGCAAATTTTCATCCAAAAAATAGGCAGCTTTTTTTCGAACCTAATTTAGCCCAAGAAGTCCGATACTATTCTTATTCTTTATTGCACACAAAAAAAAAATATACATAAAAAATTGCAATTATATAGCTTATGTACACACTGCAAACTAGTTCGGTTTGCAGGGCACACTAACAAAGTTATTTGTGTGCGTAAAGTCAACGGCTGTCTGGCTTCGCCTATTTATTAGTGTTTGCGCTTTACAATAACCCGTTGTCCACCCACACACTTGCAATTTCTTGTCACTTGATGTTGCATGGAATATGAAGCATAAATTTAGCCAACTTAACAATCTTCTCCGTGGCGCAATGGTCGAGCGTGCGGTAAACAGTATCTTACGCCGCCAGCGCCTAGCGCCGTAAGTTCAAATCCGACTGATCGGTATTTTTGTATGTTTTAATGAAACGTTTTACATTTGTTTGTTTAATTCATTGCTTAAATATTGGCAAGTCTTCTTTATATTTGAGTTAGAATTTATTTGAGGTCTACCCTCTAAAAATTACAAATCATGTGTAAGTTAGTAGAAGTTCATCGTCATAATGTTATTGACTATCGGGTTACGTTACGTTTTTAGACATTATACCCTGCGTGTTTTGAGCAGTGCTTTTATTTGTTAATCATTATGAATCACTTAAATACACTTTTAAGAGCTGAGATTATTATTTTGCGTGAGTAAAACGTTTCAATTAGTGAAATTGCGTGGCGTTTAAAGATATCGGTAAGTAACAAAATGTTATTAATATGTTTAGAAGATTAATAATAATGTTTATATAATCCACATGTTATTGATTTTTGTTTTTTGTAACAATATTTTATTATTGTTCACAGAGAAGGACTGTGCAATTGTGGGTCCATTGATATGCAGATTCGGGAAGCATTGATCCTTGCCGACCGGGACTGAAGGCTAATCTATAGCATACACAGATGGCAATGCGCGGCACCGTGATATAGTTGCAACACATATCGCTGAGCCCTTCTTCACTACTCGTTTAACGGCGACTAAACATGACGTGAAATTACAAACTGTACGGAACCACTTGCGTGCAGCTGGTGTGAAATGTCGTAGGCCAGCCAAGAAAATATTACCTACTGTCAGATATTCACACACAAAACCGGGTACGAGAATATTTGGATTTCGATTGGTGCAATAATGTTGTTATATTTAGCGATGAAAAATGTTTTAAGTCGGACAGAGACGGTCGCAAAATATTGTGGCGAAAAGATGGTGAACGCTATAATAAAAAAAAATATTCTTCCATGCAGGTCTAGTGGCTGCTTTACTTTGGGATTTTGGGGATGAATGTCTTCAATGGGTCCTGGTGAATTAGTTCAGGTAGGGGGTCGCAATACCAGTGAAGGTTACTTGAACGTTTTACATAACCTGATGCTACCAAGTGTGCGCGTTGCATACCGATAGTAAAGGCGCACCAATCGGCTATTAATAAAAATATCAAGGGGTAATTTGTTTTATGTGAGTGATGTTATTGTTAGTGAGATAACAATTTAGGATACCTGTATCTTAATATCTTTCTTACTAACATGTTTATTCATATCACTATAATTAAATTACTCTCTTGAATATGAAAAATAACGTTTTTCCTGTCCAACTTAGAATATTTGTCAAACTCAAACTCAAAGCATTTATTTCAATTAGACCATTACGGCACTTTTGAAAGTCAAAATTACAAAAAAGAAAATCAAAGCTACAGTCCCAGTCACAAGGCATAATAACTTGAGAAAGTACTGTAGTTGCCCATTCCCTAGCGTAGATCTCTATGGAGAAGAATGGGCAAGAAACTCCATGGACACTCTTTTAAAATCAAAATATTGTTACAAAATTTTGGTTACATCATTAATTTTGAGATTATACATATATGTGAGAACGATGTAGAAAGACGTGCACACTAAGAGCATCCAGAGTGGAAGATTAGATTAAAAATGTATGAATAAAGTAATTAAAATGAACCTTGGCAGCTAAGAGATGACCAGTCCCAACTGACAGCGCCCGTTCACAGACATGACGCATGTACCGGCGCCATTCAACTCAACCATATTGAAGGGAACTAAATGACCCGACACACCCGCCACCATCAGCGAGACATTTAAGTGAGCATGACATTCTCTCAGTCACCAAGGCATATTCAAGTCAATGAAAGATAAATAAATGTAAATGGTGGCTGAACAGTACAAAGTACTCACACATGTGCTATGCAATTATATAATACTAAGAACTGGAATCTATACAATGCAAGTATATTTTTACAATCTTCTGCAGCTTCCACAATACATTAACATGGGAATCAATTCTTCATCTTCTTCTTTACGTGTCGATGGACTCAAATAATGCCCGACCAGTACAAACAATTAGTTTGCCCCCCCCACCTATGGTTGTGGAGCAGGACCAGCATTTAGCCAAGCATTTTTATCATCAATGTAAATACAATACAACAACAATACACAACAACAATACAATATATCAACTTATAATATGCTTGCCTACATAGTGTGCGTTTTATACAAGATTTAAATTTCGTCTCATTCAGTTGAAGAATGTGGGGAGGTATTTTATTGTAACATTTCAAACAGTACCCCATGAAAGATGAATCCACTTTAGCAAGCCTGAAACCTGGCTGAACTAGTTGGTCCCTATTTCTAGTGTTATAATAGTGGTGTCTGTCCCCTCTCTTACTGAATAAATGCCGATTTTTTCTAACGTACATGATGTTTTCATAGATGTATGGACAAGGTACTGTCATGCACAAAACTTTATAATTTGTAATTATAATTATTATAAAAACCTAGGCAATAAATATTGTTGATTTCTTATTACAAATTGTTTAATTTTCACTTCCATATTATTTTCTTATTATCAGTTAAAATATAAAAATAAAAATTCAACAAAATGACAACAAAAGTTTTTAAAAATGCAAAAAGTCAATGACGGTGGCGGGATTCGTTCCTACGACATTTGTTTTACCAGCCCATTGCTTATACACCTATGCCACAAGACCAGTTAGTAACAATGTGAAATTTATGCTTAATATTCTTTGCCTACAAAATAGTCCTAACCGTTTTCAATCACGGCGGCCAATCTTAGCGAAGATTAGCTACACACACGCGTGTTTGCTGACTTATTGTGAGACGTGAGGCGAAGTAATACACCAGTTGACTTTACGCACACCAGCATTATATTGGTGTGCTCTGCAAACCTAACTAATTTGCTGTGTGTACAAAGGCGAGCTTAACCCAGAACTTACTATGATTCATGTCAATGGATTTTTCTGCCTATTAATGTCATTGTTTCTTATCCTAGACGTAATTTACTGGTGTCACTGCAACGTGACTCAAGCACTCTGCGCATCCACGACATTCAGCAAGCCAACAGTGATAGTAAACTCAACATTTCTGACAGCATGGTGAGTTCGCTGAAAAATCTATACACATATATTTTTTTATTTTTTTATCAACATACATCTACCATTACAGTTAACCAATGCGGTAAATGCGCCTAAATTAATACTTAACTTAATTGTTACTTATAACTAATACCTATAACTAAAAAAAAACAAAGCATTCCTTGTGAATTCACCCAGACAACAACAGATATATGTTTCATTATCTTTTAAGGGAAGCCTTTTTAACACGACTGCCCAAAAAAGGAGTGTTATGTTTTAATATGTAGTAAACATCAACGTGTGATACAAAATTTGACGGAGAATGTCAAGCGTCGACACCGTAGTGCACCCACTATAGACCCCTGTGGCATTCCATTTGGAAGTGTCTTCTTATTATAAAATAAATGAAAGTTAATGCTTGCTGTTTAGTATCGGACAAAGTTTTATGCGTAAATCCATAATTATTTGTCACTCTATATTAGGTTTTGATTAATTGCGGTGTTAGTTAACACTGTTAAGATAATCAAATGGTTTAATAAAATCATCAATAAAGATAATTTTGTTTGGTTACGGTCCATATTTATTTCTGCAACATTGCTGCAGATGGCTGCTCCAGCGGTGGAAGCCGAGCTGGAAGAGCAATACTCCCGCGGCCCTAGTGTTATAGAGCGAGATGTGTGTGTAAGCAGCGCGCCTGCCTCGCCGCTCGTCGCTTTTACCTGGCATCCTACACATGAGGGAAGACTGTTGGCTGTTTGTGCTACCGGTAAGTAAGCATAGTGTCATAGCACAGTGTTATAGATTGAGATGTAGATGATGTCCACTACTACGTCAATAATAACCGAAAGTCTTTCATTGTTACTATAAATCTTTTATTCAATTTCGTCACTTTTTGTATGTCAAAGTTAGATAAGGCAGTCCCCAAAATGGCCGTTGTTCACCATTTCCAAAGGCTTTAGATGAGACGAAGAAGTGGTGCAACAATCTTGCTAGTAGTATTAAGATCTGACAGCAGTAACTGTTAAAAAACTTCAAGGTTTCCAACACCATTGTTGTCTTCCCTATAGGAGCCCTAGTAGACTACACAGTATGCGAGCGAGTGACAGTATCCTGGGGTGGCGGAGGGTCTCTAGTGTGGACGGGCGGGGGCGGAGCCCTGCGCTTGATGAACGACGACTTCTACGCCGCCATCAAGGACATCTCCTACGTTATGAAGAAGAGGGCACAGACTGACTATGGACTTAAGGTCAGTATCATCATAGACTTCAATAAGATCCTTAAAAGGACACAAAAGCACTTAATACATTTTAATAATATTCATTTCTGTATCGTTTATATTTTAAAACTAGATGAGGTCGATTTTTTGTGAAAAGAAACTCAATACTCAATACTTTATTGCATTCCACATGTAGGTACTTAGGTGGTAAAAAACTTATAATTAGATCACATGGACCCTGTCGGGCACAGCAAAATAAGTGAGTTAGGAGAGAGGAAGCATTTATAAATTCTCAACAAATAACATTATAATTCTTTCTTGGGTACTTTCTAAGATAAATTAATTAATAGTATAAAATTATTATTAGTTAAATATGTTTAATGTATAATTATCGTGGCATCTTATTTATTGGTTTAAAAAATATAATTATTAGCATAGATTATTAATTAATAGTATAAAATTAATATTAGAGAAGCGTAATTATTAATTATTCTAAATATATTATTATAAAATATTAATTAATAGTATTAGATAAATAAATAAATCAATTGTATAAAATATAAACAGGTATTAATTGAGAGGTTTATGAGTAAATAAATCAGACAAAGTTTTAAGTCCACGAAAAATACTTAGGACTAGTTATGACTTTATAAGTGTATCACTTAGGTATTCATTTACCGAGAACAGAAACATCGAAACAAACTCAGACACACAAGTGTTTTGTATTTATCAGTCATTTTTTTTTCAGTTCATTGACTCAAGTTGTCAAAATCAACTCGATTTTCCTATATTGGTGGCATTTTAAGAGCAATTCTAAAGGTTGCTACCTTTCGTCCGTTTAGATTTCCTGCACACCTGCTCTATAGAGCATGTAATGTGCTCACAGTGCGGCAATTATTTATTCTTGACATCATACTACAGCAGCACTCTACACTTCCCTATGACCCAGTCCCTGACGATAGGAGAAGGAAGGACCTGGTTTGCACAAAGCCTCAAACTAGACATGCCTTTGCTAGTCGATTTTATGCGTTTTTAGGACCTTTTCTGTATAATAGACTCAACAAGAATCTAAACTTCTACAGTCTTAGTTATAGGAAATGTAGTTTTGTAATATCGGATTATTTAGCGATACTTAATTACACGGACACAGAAAAACTGCTAGAAGTCCTGGTTTGATTATGTTATTCCCTGGTATCTAATTGTACATAGGTATTTTACTTAATTTAGTTTTAATGTTTATTGATTTTTGTACCACTTACATTATTCTTATAGTTGTTAATAGATTTCTTTTATTTTATAACATTTACTGTCCTACTTAATTTTGTGCTATGTAAAGTGATGGCCTGAAACACACGTTTAAATAAACCTAGATCGGGCAGGTCGCTAGCAAACATTTGTGAATTCCACATTATTGTTTTTTGCAACTGTTAAATATATTTTTAGTTATAGTTTACTATTATGCACTATTTATACCATTGTTTTAGAAATAACACTACTGCACATAAATGTACATTTTTGTAATACTTTTATAAATAAATTATTCTTATTCTATTCTATTCTTATTCTATTCTATTTTTTTTTCTATGCCGATTTCGACTGTAATTTGAAGGTTGAGATTACTGTGTCCTTTATTCTGATACGTGTGCGAAGAACTTCTTGACTTTAGTATGTTTTCTCCTACTACTTGGTTTGGTTGCAGCCAGATTTATGGCAGAACGCAGACTTGGCAGATGACGCCTCACTCAGTGGTCTCTGGCATTTCCTGGCACTCAGCAAGTCACTTGTTGAAGATGGTATGATTTTTTTATTTTCACTTTGTTCGTTTTTTTTATCGAACCTGTTTTCTGATCATTTGGCTTTTCTAGCTCATTCCTAAATGTCTAATGAATATAACTAACGTGCTATTGTTTTTCATTCTAAATTACTCATCTTTTTCGTGAAAAATTATCCGGTGAAGTTAACTTTACTTTACTTTTTACTTTTAATTAGCTTTGACTTAAATTAGTAATTTCGTAACTGTTGTAATAAGGAAAGTATGAATGGAAAGACCATACAAAAAGAAAGTTGACTGATATATAAGGATGAAATAAGAATACATTCTGCACCGAGCACAAATAAATTGGTATATCGTGTGCATCAGGTTGTATCCGCAACAGTCCGTGGAAGCACCCCGGAGTGCGCACGGTGCTGCGCTCGGTGGGCGACGGCGGGTACCGCTCCGAGATCGTGCCCTCTCTGCTGCCCGACCTGCCCAACAGGAGAGTCACTATCTACAGGTCAGTGGTGCTGGCCCTGCTTGTAACTTGTTTGTTTCATTTGGTTACAAGGGGCAATTTCTTTAGATTCATAAATGCTTCGATTTTAAAAAAAAAATCTCTTTATCTTGTTTTAAGTGTTAAGTAAGATAAGATATATTTATTTGCATAAACATGTGTACACAACTACACATACAATAATAAAAGTGCATGTAGGATGGCATAAAATAAAAAATTGTTCAGACATGTTTGCCACATACTATGGCGTGCAAATGTTTTGAGTACTAATTAAAATTAAGAATATTAAATGGCAAAATAAATTAAAAGAATAACAAACATGATGAAAAAATAGCATCGCTTAATTAATGTCAAAATGATACAATACATGCCAACGTAAAAAAAAAAAATATGATAATAAAATTGTGAGCACATAATAATAAATGTCAAAATAAAGGTACACAATCATGTCAAATGCAGTTAATTTATAAAATTATAATTTAATCTATGTCACAGTAAATGGTTCTGTCAAAAATTCATCAATATTATAGTAAGCTTTGTCAGTTAGAAATTATTTTAGTTTTCTTCAATTGTACATTATTAAGCTCTCTCCAAATTTTAGGCAATTTATTATAAATAATGGGAACCATGCAGAAAACACTTTTGCGCATAAGTGCAGTCCTACTCCTGTGCAAACACAACTGATTTTGATCACGCCTGTTTCTGGGGAATTTATCGGTCATTCGCGGAAATAAGTTATTGTTATTCCTAATAAACATTACAATTTCCAGAATATAAAGGGAGGTCAGTGTCAATATTTTATAACGTAAGAAATAGGGCTTACAACTATCGGTGGTTTTCAACTTAAACATGGCTCTGAGACATCTTTAAGTTGAAAACCACCGATACCACCGGCTTCTTTGTCGGTTGAGTTACCCCAAAAGATAACCCCATATCTGAGAACAGATTCAGTTAACCCGTAGTAAGCAGTTAATAAGGCATCTATGTTGACTTTATGAGACAAAATGTAGAGGGCAAATGCACTACTGCTTATTCTTTTACTCAGGGCCTCAACATGCGCCTTCCAATTTAAACTTCGATCTATCGTAACTCCCAAAAACTTGGTTGTATTAACTATGTCAATTTTGTTATTATTGTATATTACGTCAAGATTAGGAGGAGTCAATGCGCGCTAGCTAAAATGCATAATTAAAGTCTTTTCTAAATTTATTTTTAAATTATTATTATCTAACCATGCTACAGTTTCCTTTAATGCGTTATTTATGTCCTCTTTATAAAAATATTTTTGATTACATGGAATAGTTATCGTACTGTCATCCGCGAACAGTGTCATAGGATGCTTGATTGCCCTTGGAAAGTCATTAATATATAATGTAAAAAGCGGTGGTCCTAGTATACTTCCTTGTGGAACTCCGTACACAACATTACGTTCCTCCGAAATAAAGATTTCTTCTCTTTTGGTGCTTATATTTATTCTGTTAATTTCTGTTATTTGTTTTCTGTCATGTAGATATGATTTTAATAGTTCACGGACATTACCTCTTATACCGTATGCTTCAAGCTTTTTAAATAAAATATTATGTTGTACATAATCGAATGCCTGTGTCATGTCACAAAATATCGCGCACACTGGATTGTTATTATCCATATTTGTCATGACCGTGTGCAAAAAATCATAAATGGCCATGTTAATTGATTTGTTTTTTCTAAAGCCTTTTAAGCCTTTTTGTTCGTTGCAAAGAATATTATTTGCTTCTAGATATAGATTGAGTTCTTTATAAATATACTTTTCAAATATTTTCGAAAACATTGGTATCAACGAAATCGGTCTATAGTATTCCATTAACTCACTATCTTGTTTTTTGAACAATGGCTTTATTACCGATTTTTTCAGGGCATCTGGAAAAATACCTTCGCTTATACATAGATTTATTATAAAACTTAACGGACAACCAATTTCCTCGGCCACTGCTTTCAGTATTTTTGTACAAATGCCATCGTAACCTACACTGTTTGTATTATTAAGGGCTAAAATTATTTTTAATACGTCGCTTGGCAAACTTGGAGCCATGAACATAGAATCTTTTCTGTTTAAAATATATTTTGTGACTCTGTCTCCCGAATTACTAATTGGCTTAATTTCATCAATATAATAATTATTAAATACATTAGAAATACATTTTGGATCCGTAATAATGTCATTATTGTTAACTCTAATTTTATTAATATTCTTCTTTGGCATATTTAATTTTATTTGATTTATTATTTGCCATGTGGTCTTGGATTTGTTGGTAGAAGTTTTTATTTTATAATTATTTTGAGCTCGTTGAGTTAAATTTATAATTTTTTTGAATAAATTTGAGTAATTTTTAAATTGTATTTTATTCTTCCGAGACGGTTTTAAACGGAATTGCCACAGTAATTGTCGTTTTTTCTCGCTGCATTTTTTTATACCACGTGATACCCATTTTGGCTTTTTATGGACATTTACCCAAACCACAGTTTCGGGGAAGCACTGTCTGTAAAGCATTAAAAAAAAATCAGAAAACGCGTCGAATGCTTCATTTGGGTCCTTTGATTCAAATACATCTGAAAACGTTAAACTTCGCAGATGGCCTTTAAATTTCTTAATATTATCACTATGATAGTCACGTCTTCTCATGCTCCATCGATTAATAGTACATACGGTGCTAATTGGGCATTTTAGTAACTGAGCTGCGTGATCTGACAATGCTAACTCCACTACTGAGGCCTTACAGCGCCTGTTAAAGTTATGCGCAAAATTGTCAATGCATGTTTTGCTCTTAAGACGAGTTGGTTGATAAAGCGCTAGTTTCAAGTTAAAGCTTAATAACATATTTTCGAATTCAATTGATTGGTTATTCCGTTTAAGTACATCCATAGTAAAGTCCCCTGCCAAAACAATATTTTTACAATCCTTTTTCATTAAAATATTTAATATCCGCTCTAATTTGGACGACCCGAATGGCGCAGCGGTAGTGAGGCTGCCTTACGTTCTTAGGGTCCCGGGTTCGAATCCCGGTCGGAGCAAATGTTTGCGTGATGAGCATGGACATTTGTTTCCGAGTCATGGATGTTTATATGTATAATAAGTATGTATTTACAAACAAAAAAGTATCTATGTAGTATATCAACTATCTGGTGTCCACGACACAAGCCTCGTTGCTTAGTGTAGCACTAGATAGTGCTGTGTGTAATGTCCAGCAATATTTATTTATTTACTTAATTTACAAATATATTCATTGAAATTATTTATATTTGGTACTCTGTAAATACAAACACATACTATTTTGTGAGTAATTAGTTCAATGGCGCAACATTCAAAGACACCCCTAGTAGATATTTTTGCAATCGATGGCAACTCTCTCCATTTATGACCGGACCTCACTAGTATACACGCTCCACCTCTTTTGGACTCTTTTCGACTGTAACAGGCTGCTAAACAGTAGTTGTTTAAAGTCAGGTGTTTTTCGTAGGTTTCCATCATAAAGTGCTCTGTAATGCATAGGACATCCACTCCTATGTTTCTATAATTTAACTCATTGAGACAGACTGCTAGAGAATCGCATTTTGAAAGCAAGCCTGCAATGTTTTGGTGCATGATGTATAGATGATTAGTCACGAAAAAAATGGTCTTCTGTTGTATCAATGTCATTCAAATTGTGGTGTATGTCAACGTTTTGCATAATGTCCGTAACTAAGTCCAGTAAATCCTTAAAAATAGTGCGTAGTCCAAGTTTATTTATTTTGCCAGAGTATTTGTTAAACATGCTGCAGTCATATTCTAGATTCCAGTTACTATCCAGAATGAATGCGTGCTTTATCCGCCATATTTGTTAAATGACAGCAGTTTTGTCTAAAAGCGAGAGTGAGTGGTCGGGCGTCACGGAGTCCTGTTCGCATTTTCCACTACGAACTTGAATTTATTAAGTAAGTAATGTTTGTTTGACTTATAACTTTTCATAGCTTATTAGAAAAAAGTGTCTTTAATTCGAATTAAGTGGAACATTTCCTTAAATTGCTTTCGAACTGTTCATTTCTTGAGTTTGTTTTTGTGAAGCCATCATACGTCACGTCCATTACGCTACGTATTGTACTGGTGGAACACCAAATGTGACGTAGTGGAATTTTAAAGCATGGTTTACACATGTCAATATAGTTTTTACAATCAAAACAGGTTTAACATAAAAAAAAATGTTTTTAAATTGTTGAGAGATTGATTAATTATTTTTGTGAAAAGTAATTGAGTAAAGCATTAAGGTTGAATTTAAATAATTAAATCGATCGAATAATTACAGATTTTTGTAATAATCATTATTTTCGATAATCAAAACGTAAATTATGCAGCTTTAGACAATTTTTTTTTTACCAGATTATGGTGTTGACGGCAGAAAAAGAAGAAAAAGACCCAGATGTACGTTTTAAAATTGATTAATTCTAAGTAATGTAAACTGTGCCTTATAATTCCTAAACGTGACGATTTGTTCTATTAACGTCACTTGTCCTACTTTCATGGTGATATTTAGATTTAATTTAAAAATAATTCTCATATGATTAATACTGTGATTTAAATTGGTTATAATAATATTATTTAAAAGTTTTATGAAACATAATTTTATATAACATATTTTATAGAAAAGTGCCAAAGTAGAGGCTTGACTGTGCAATGAAACGTGCCATAAAGTAACGTAGAGGAATAGTTTTCGTAGAAAAAATGTTGATTTTACTTAAATAACTAATTATAAGTTTGTGATTTTAAAGACTGTTCTTGTTAGAATATATTATAATTAAAAGTAATTTTATTTCATTTACCATTGAGTTTTAATACCAATCTAAACTTTGTGACGTAACGGAACTTTTTAGTTACCATCCTTCCTTAAAATATATATTTCTCGTTTAATTAGAAACATATCATATTAAATTTTATTATTTTTTAAGACATAATATAACTCGTTAGCCGATAACTTGTTGAATTTCAATATTTTTCTTTTCTTTCTGGGTGGAATTCCATTACGCAACGATCATTTTTTTTGAAAACCACCCTTATGCGTCAGTAAATCTAAGTATAAAAGATTGTTAAAAGTCTCCACTCGACAGTTGAATAAGCTCGTGTCAAATGGGTACTTGTACGTAGGCAAACAAATAATTATGTTAGTGTGTTGCACAGCTTGAAGTACCTCACGTATATGGAAAATAGTGTCATAATAATCGTTAGTCCTCTTGAAGTCTTCGTCACCAAGGAATATAATGCAGAAGTCATTCATAGTCTAATTTAATAACTTTGTGTCTAGACCGCTTAGAAGCTGTTTAGTATTTCCGTGTGATATTAAATAATGACATAGATTGCAGTTATTTTGGAATGTGCTTTCAGCTAATGATAGTACGTCATTTTTATTATTACTACTGAGTAAACATATTTTACGTTTAGATCTGTATTTTGGGTCAGATTGTTGGTCGCCACCGACAGCCACCACTTAAGGTAGATTTCACATTATCTATTTCCGTACTTTGAGTTGTTTTTTTTGTTGAGTTGAGTTGCTCGTTTAGTTCGTCAGGTCGAGTTAACATTTCCTGAGTCTGTAGCTTAGTAGTATTGTTCAGCGGTATTTTAGGGGTGCTCATATCAAAAGTATTCAGTTTTTTTGAGTGAGTTATTTTCGTTACTGAGTTTGGAGTTCGTAATAATAAACTGTCTGATAATCCTACTTTTTTATAAGCATCAATCAACTTCTTGTACTTTTCTAAGTTTGTTCTTGGTTGTTTGTCTTGCGTCGGCGACCGATGCGTAGTTCATACAAACGAAATACCAAAATTATTTGTAAATCAAACATATTCCTAGGGTAGTGTGTATTTATTTCGATTGTATTCGGATTTGGATCTATGTTCCCAAATATATATTTTGAAAGGACTGCGATATAAAAACGAGCTATGACGAATTTAAAATTTCTAGAGACATAACTCTTGTTTAAATCAGTGTATTGTATGTATAAGTTAAATATCTATAAAAGAGTAAACGTAGAATTTCTTGCTTGTTCTTCTCCATTGGAAACGATCCTTTGACGTTTTGTGAGTACAGATACCGGCACGGTTCTTGAGCGCTCGGCGGAAGAGTGGGGATCGCTTTGCGCATCGTGCAACTATACGCGCCCCACTTCATACCACCAAAGGGACCTCACTTTTGCGCAGGTGAAGGTCAGCGCTCAAGAATCGTGCCGATGATTGTAACCATGTAGGTTTTTATGTGAATATTTGAAATTAGAATGAGCATGATTTGCGTAGCGCCATTTGTTTGTTCGACCGTTTGCTGATGAAGCGTGTCTGGTATGGTAGGAGCGCAGAGCGCACGCGCGCGCTGCAGCTGTGCGGCTGGGGCTGGGGCTGGGAGAACGCGCTGGCGGGCGTGGAGAGGGCGGAGGCCGAGGGCACCCCCTGCCGCGCCGCCGCGCTGGCCGCCTTCCAGCTGCGCGTGCGCACCGCGCTCGACGTGCTGGCGCGCGCGCACGAGCCCATGCTGCGCGTCGTGGCGCTGGCCCTCGCAGGTACACCTTCCAGCTGCGCGTGCGCACCGCGCTCGACGTGCGCACGAGCCCATGCTGCGCGTCGTGGCGCTGGCCCTCGCAGGTACACCTTCCAGCTGCGCGTGCGCACCGCGCTCGACGTGCGCACGAGCCCATGCTGCGCGTCGTGGCGCTGGCCCTCGCAGGTACACCTTCCAGCTGCGCGTGCGCACCGCGCTCGACGTGCTGGCGCGCGCGCACGAGCCCATGCTGCGCGTCGTGGCGCTGGCCCTCGCAGGTACACCTTCCAGCTGCGCGTGCGCACCGCGCTCGACGTGCGCACGAGCCCATGCTGCGCGTCGTGGCGCTGGCCCTCGCAGGTACACCTTCCAGCTGCGCGTGCGCACCGCGCTCGACGTGCTGGCGCGCGCGCACGAGCCCATGCTGCGCGTCGTGGCGCTGGCCCTCGCAGGTACACCTTCCAGCTGCGCGTGCGCACCGCGCTCGACGTGCGCACGAGCCCATGCTGCGCGTCGTGGCGCTGGCCCTCGCAGGTACACCTTCCAGCTGCGCGTGCGCACCGCGCTCGACGTGCGCACGAGCCCATGCTGCGCGTCGTGGCGCTGGCCCTCGCAGGTACACCTTCCAGCTGCGCGTGCGCACCGCGCTCGACGTGCTGGCGCGCGCGCACGAGCCCATGCTGCGCGTCGTGGCGCTGGCCCTCGCAGGTACACCTTCCAGCTGCGCGTGCGCACCGCGCTCGACGTGCGCACGAGCCCATGCTGCGCGTCGTGGCGCTGGCCCTCGCAGGTACACCTTCCAGCTGCGCGTGCGCACCGCGCTCGACGTGCGCACGAGCCCATGCTGCGCGTCGTGGCGCTGGCCCTCGCAGGTACACCTTCCAGCTGCGCGTGCGCACCGCGCTCGACGTGCGCACGAGCCCATGCTGCGCGTCGTGGCGCTGGCCCTCGCAGGTACACCTTCCAGCTGCGCGTGCGCACCGCGCTCGACGTGCTGGCGCGCGCGCACGAGCCCATGCTGCGCGTCGTGGCGCTGGCCCTCGCAGGTACACCTTCCAGCTGCGCGTGCGCACCGCGCTCGACGTGCGCACGAGCCCATGCTGCGCGTCGTGGCGCTGGCCCTCGCAGGTACACCTTCCAGCTGCGCGTGCGCACCGCGCTCGACGTGCGCACGAGCCCATGCTGCGCGTCGTGGCGCTGGCCCTCGCAGGTACACCTTCCAGCTGCGCGTGCGCACCGCGCTCGACGTGCTGGCGCGCGCGCACGAGCCCATGCTGCGCGTCGTGGCGCTGGCCCTCGCAGGTACACCTTCCAGCTGCGCGTGCGCACCGCGCTCGACGTGCTGGCGCGCGCGCACGAGCCCATGCTGCGCGTCGTGGCGCTGGCCCTCGCAGGTACACCTTCCAGCTGCGCGTGCGCACCGCGCTCGACGTGCGCACGAGCCCATGCTGCGCGTCGTGGCGCTGGCCCTCGCAGGTACACCTTCCAGCTGCGCGTGCGCACCGCGCTCGACGTGCGCACGAGCCCATGCTGCGCGTCGTGGCGCTGGCCCTCGCAGGTACACCTTCCAGCTGCGCGTGCGCACCGCGCTCGACGTGCGCACGAGCCCATGCTGCGCGTCGTGGCGCTGGCCCTCGCAGGTACACCTTCCAGCTGCGCGTGCGCACCGCGCTCGACGTGCTCGCGCGCGCGCACGAGCCCATGCTGCGCGTCGTGGCGCTGGCCCTCGCAGGTACACCTTCCAGCTGCGCGTGCGCACCGCGCTCGACGTGCGCACGAGCCCATGCTGCGCGTCGTGGCGCTGGCCCTCGCAGGTACACCTTCCAGCTGCGCGTGCGCACCGCGCTCGACGTGCGCACGAGCCCATGCTGCGCGTCGTGGCGCTGGCCCTCGCAGGTACACTTGACCCCTGCACCCCTACACTACAGTCACTCCGCTCCGCAGGGCTGTCGGACGAGCGGCTGTGGCGGGAGGCGCTGACGGGCGCGGCGGCGGCGCTGCCGGACCCGTACCTGCGCGCCCTGCTGCGCTTCCTGGCGGCGTCGGCGCCGGCGCACCCGCACCATCACCCGCCGCCCGCGCACCACCCCGACCTCCAGGCTGTACTTGTGAGTATATGCAGTACGCAGTACACCTTACAAGAGCTAAATGCAGAATCTAACTTAAGCTAAGTTTCATGTGATATAAAATGAATGTGTACGTGTTAGTTCTTCTAATAATAAATACAATAAATGAATTTTTACAGAACGAGACTGAAATGCGTCTAGAGGACCGCGTGGCGTTCGCGTGCATCTTCCTCTCGGACGCGAAACTGCACGAGTACATCCGACAGACGTGCGACTCGCTGGTCGAGCAGGGAGACCTGTCGGGGATACTCCTCACTGGTGAGCGACGGAAAATATGTATTCAACACCTTAGCAACAAGAAAATAGAGAAAAAAATCTTAGAGGTTAAAGGTTCACTTGATCGGGCGCATACTTTGGTCATCCGCTCACTGATCAGCGACAATGCGCAAATGTGTCGCTTTTTGTTCTTTGGGGACGATTAATAAGTAACGAGCTTCCCTGGTGATGACTGTGTCCGGCAGGTGCCAGCACGGAAGGCGTGGCGCTGCTGCAGCGCTGGGTGGAGCACACGGGCGACGTGCAGTCCGCGGCGCTGCTGTGTGCGCGCTGCTGCACGCCCGAGCTGCTGCGGGAGCCCGGCGTCCGGAACTGGCTCGACAGGTACACCTGCACCACCCGCGTATATCATCTGCCTAGCCTTTCCAACTGTGTTGGAGCCAGCTTGCTTTCTAACCATCGATCACTAATAAAAAACTAGCATGCAAAAGTTCTCTAAAAACTGTCGCCAAATGTTTTGACGTACTTCTAGTTGAAATAAATATACATTAATGTAAATTCAACCTTAGACACATTGCCTAAAGTTGTATTCACAAAGCTACGGACAAAAAGTAATAACCTTTTACGACTGATACTCGTTGGTCAACCTATATCAAAATAAATTCAACCATGTTTTAAAGTCAGAATAACAAAGTGCTAATAAAAAGCAATAAAATTTTACGACCGAGCCTCGTCATTTGGACAAGGAATGAATGGTGTTGAACTACCCAATATTTTTTTTTTTTTGTTAAACTCGTTCTAAAAAATTGGTGTAATGAGGCAAATTCTATTATATTCTATGTTGTATAAGCACAGCACAGAATAAATAATAGTACTAGCGTACAGAAGCTGCACTCCTTTCATCTTGAAGAAAGCCGATGTTTTAAATACCTAAACTGGGCGCGCTCGATCTAAATTGTGCCTTGACGCCACGCGTTAGCATATGTTATTCGGCGTCTCGCTGCTTAAGGTGACACATCACACGGGCTCGAACTCATTGGTGGGCGTGGCCAAAAAGCACGCTGTCTCACCTGGCATCGTGCCCGACAGAGATAGTATCAGTGATGAGCAGTTAGACGCTAGTCTTCACGCGCGTCTAGTTCGTACGCACACACTCAGCGTTCCGAACCGTTCCGAACAAAAACGAAGTTATATAATACTTTCGTCTGACCTTTTATTTAAATGCGCTAAAAAGAATAAAATAAACTTTTTCTTTAAAAATTTTATTATCAACTTATAACGTCATCGTCACTACACAATTCGCGAGATTAGTGGCAACAATAATATTGTCTAACTATATTGTTTGTTATTGTTCGCCAGGTCTGCTAATCCCTCGAGAGAAATAAATGGCTGTGAAGCCAGCTGAGTCTGGACGTTTGGTCGACAGACGACTGCTTTATATTGTCATCGTGGTACTGTGGATTTCCTTGGCCTGATAAAGTTTAGGATTTCCTTTTCAGGGCGTATCAAGTCGGAGTCACCAATTTAGTGGTTGTTGTACACTAACTAAATTAAATTAAAAATGTTCATAATTCTATATAAATTTAGTCAACACAAGACAGAGAAGTGACAGATCAGAAGAAAAGTAAAAATTATATCGTGAAGGTTTTATGTACCTATATAAAGTTTCTAAATAAGTAGGTCGCTACACCATATTATAGGGTGTGCGTTTCGATGGCGCGACCACGGCGTTTTTTTTTTAAAATACTGTGCCATGATTTTGTAAAAATATGTATGTTCGTGGTTCAAATTTCCCAAAACCTTTAATTTGTCAAAGTTATGGTTAAAAAGTTATAAGGGTTTGAACGTGGCTACGCCATCGAAACGCGGAGAACCGCGCGGCCACGAAAATCTTAAAAACTAAGCGTTGCAGAGACCAGAAATTTAGGTAAATAACAGATTGAATTTGTAAAAAAATTGAAAAAAAATCCTAGGTTTATATTTCAGGAGCATACGTACGGTATCGCTTATCACCTTCAAAATGTTCTGAATGTGAAATTTAAAATTGCAATTAATTAATTTAATTAATTAATTATTTTTTTTACAAAATCTTGCCATAGTTTAAAAAAAAAATAATGCCGAGGTCGCGCCATCGAAACGCACACATTATAGGAGTGCAATAAAAATGCACAGACCTTTCAACTTCAGCGAAAAACAAATGACACGTCAGTGACGTCATGCATGAAATGAAAAGGACAGAAATATAGGTCTTGTTCTTCTATCAAACAAAGGACATGTCAATATCGCGTGTCCCCCTCCCGCACCGCACCGGGGGAAACATTATTCAGTGAGATGCACGAAAATTCATAGTAAAAGACGCGCGTAAAAAAATATGAAAAGGCTTTTGGGAAATAGAATTTTATGAAAAAACCACTGCATAAATCATTATCAAATAAAATTTATTGAATTCTTCGATAATTGTGCTGTGTCGGTACCGACTTTGTTTTGGAAATTTGACACTTCATTTATTACTAATTTACGCCCAAAGTTACGTTAAAATTGGCAATAAAAATGAATCTTTGGTAGCTCGTAACTTTTGAATGGCTTTTTATTTTACTATTCTGTTTCCGCACAGACACAATTAATAATGAGACAAAACGATATCATGTTTAACTTTAGATGTACCATGTCAAACAGTGGAGTAATAGCCCCCCGAAATTTGTATGGAAAATATGTTGCGCAGTTCAACCTTAAATGGTCAATCGGTAGGGTTGCCAAAAGTAGGTAAATAAAAAAACTACCAACATTTTTGTGTTTTAATGTTTATTATCTAACTGTTAATTAAAACTTATATAAAAAAAAATACATTAGTTTCACTTTAATATAATGTCTCATATATTTCTTGCCTTCTCTAAAATAACGATTATTAAATTTAATACAGCATCCATACACGCAACAGTTTATCCGGCTTGTCATTTTCACTCGTGGGCTTAGTTCAAATACCAACTAACTCGAAAATAATGAAAATGAGCAATGATGTTTTGAAAGTTTGGTTCCTAAAATTAAATACATTACTTTAGAAAATGGATTATTGAGAAATGGTATCTCATTGATAATTTAATAAAGTATGTTTTGATTTATATCTTTTCAAAGAAAAGTCACAGTGTTTCACAGAAAATTACACTTTGTGCCTTGAACCCCCCTATTTAGTTGCTTTTACCTCTCTATCAAGAAAACGCTGTATTTTGGAAACTAAACGTTATTGGAGTACTACTAGATCTATATAAAATAATTTAAATGTACAATGTGTAATAAACATTAAACATACGAAAATTTCAATAATCCTTTTAATTTTCTATAAAAACGCAAATAATTATGTAAAATATTAGTTGGTTTTACTTCTCAAGTTTAGTTTTTTTTTTTTTATTAAGCATAACTTCCTGTCTAGAAATACTGATTCACTAAGAAAAACTTTAAAAAGCTATCAATAATAATGTTTTTTTATATATTACTTATAAACAATATTTAAAAGTAGGTAATCATTTTATTATCAAATAAAACTTCAAATGTTTTATTTGAAAGGAACTTGAAATTGTAAAAAAAACATTACTATTCATCAAAAGACATATCAGACTGCGTAACACCTTGGGTACCTACGGTCTATTTTAGTACGGTCTATCAGTCGCTAAATATTCAAACTACGCGTGATATTCTTCTGGAATTACTTCTTTCGTACACAATTTCAGTAAATTATTTTTTTTGCTTCAGCTTCGTTGTAGTTTGTAGTTATAGCTGTCGAATTTACCATGGCCTTTTTTTGGCTGATGAGCCCGACATCAGCAGCATTGGGAAGAACAGACTCCATGTTTATTTCCTGATCTCAGCCAAGAATTTATCGGACATGTCATAGTTATAAAAGATCTTCATCTGACCCTTTTCATATTTCATGCGTTTTATCTTTAACCAATTCGCTTTGTCTCCTTCTGTGTTTTTATTTTTGTTTTTCATGATGCTGCCTGCCAATGTTTTTAAATCGAAAAAGTCGTTGAATTTCATCTCTCTTACGTCGATAGAGAAGACCTAGCCCGTCGGAAAATGGTAAGCCATTCCGACATAGAATAAATCTTTGAGTGTTTCTGAGCCGACTATAAGCTACTATGCATCAAATCAACCTCCATGTAAAAGTGGCCCGATTCCAAAAATGTATGCTCAATTATTGTTAAATTTACAATGGTTTGCACTTTGCACTGCCCATAGCAAGACAGATGCCACATAATGGTTGCGATTCTGGCCTCCGCATGTGTCGGAAAAAAAGCCTCTTCGTTGACATGTCTCGGTACATACTGAGACAAATAAAAATATATATAATATAGATCCGATTTCCGCGCTGCCTTTTTTACCGTGTGCCTCTGACCAAAGCAATAAGCTTCATTAGGCAAGGCAATTTCATAAATGGTGAGGTTGTAGACCGTCAATTTACGGCAATTTTGCAGATCAAAAGTTGCCGAAATAAAGTTCCTGTCTTTAGTCGCTCTTTCTTTATGCCGACACCAAAAATGACACGAGGTGTTCTCGCTGCGCGAAAGCAGAAACGACTAACGCATGCGATGCGCCCGCCCGCCCCTCGGTAACTCGAGAATTTATATCAACTACCCTGGGTTAGCCGGTATTTTACCTTTATATATTGCGCGTGGAATATGAGCAAAATTATAGAAGTAAAACTATTACACCAATTTACTCGCAATGACTTCGTTATATTGTGTCCAGTTAGATAATACGCGATCAATAGGAAAACACCCAAATGTTCGAATGGGCCCTCATTCGGTGAGGACATTTTTTGCCGCTGATTGTGTATCTAGTTTTTTATTAGTGATCGATGTTTCTAACCTTCTTTTGGTGCTTCTGGCTACCCGTAACGACGGTCAGAGATCTACTCGTACAAATGACAGCCGGGACCGACGGCTTAACGTGCTTTCCTCAGCAACTAGCTCGCGCAACTGTTGTTTTTAGCCACTAGCCGCCTCAAAGCAAGTACCAAATAAATATCGAGAACAACTACAACCTACTGGTCGAATCAACTCCCAGCTGTCTCCGTTCTCCCTCCCATACAGCTAGCTGATAAACGTAAACTGAAAGCGCTCCGGGACGAGTAGCCCTGACACAACATTTTCCCAAAATAGTCCAAAACCTGCATGTCATTTGAGAGCTTGAAATGCTGCCTTATATATTATAATTATGCGTGAAAATACGAATTAGGTGTATAGTATTTCAGAATATCAACCACCCACCTTTCAAAAGTAAGGTTTGTGCCGGTTTTGATTATTGAATACTTCTAAAATACTCGTAATATCAAAATATTCTGTCAGTGTGAATTGGATGGTAAATTACGCGTGAATGCGTAAGGGGTAGCGTGGCCGAGCGGTCTAAGGCGCTGGTTTAAGGCACCAGTCTCTTCGGAGGCGTGGGTTCGAATCCCACCGCTGCCAAATACTCTTTTATATAAAAGTGCAACCGCAATAATATGTAGTGCATTGTAAATCAGGATGACGACACTAAAGAATAATATTGAAATGCTGCAACTTGTTATTTAAATGGATAAACTCATTTAATTGATAACTTTTACACTGCTAAGAATCTGTTGCCCGCGGCTTCGCCTGTGCGGACGAAGATAACTAAGATGAGAAGAGATTATTTATAACTTCTTACTTTTTTTTCATGTTGTTAGTGTCTAACCCGGTTTCAGAGATTTTGTCGCCCATGGGCCTTAGACTTGGCTTTACATGCCGTCGAGAAATATTATTATTATTACATATAATAAAACAGTAAAAAAACTGTGTCCGTACATTGAATATAAAAAGAAATAATTGAGGGGGGTTTAGAAACAGTAATAGAGCACGAATCCAAAAAATAAATCTGTCTGTCTGTGTGTCTGTTTGTTTGTACAGTGTACACATTTTTTTGTTGTTGTATAGGTATTAAGTCTGGGCAACATATAGGCCTAGGTATATATTTATCTTGGAAACTTGAACACCTGATGCAGAACCGCAACAGACCAGCTAAACTATAAGAGATACAAAAATGGTACCACAGCAAAAATTGTTCCACGTGGTGAGCATTTTCTGCTGAGAGAATAAATTTGAAGATCTGGAACACCTAATGTGGAACTCCAAGAGCCCAGCTACACTATAACACATATAGGAATGACGTCTTAGCATAAGTTGTTCGGTCTGATGGGCATTTCCTGTTGACTTATAAAAATGTTTAGTCTGATAGGCATTTCCTGTTGACTTACAAAAATGAAAGATCTGGAACGTCTCGAATCGTCTCGTGCATCCCGTTGTTTTCCCGTCCCCGGGCTCTTGGAATTCGACATCAGACGTTTCAGATCTTCGATTTTGACGACCCCGTTGTCGCTGGCATAAGCAACAGGATCCGCGTACGAAGTCGCGGGCAGAAGCTAGACTCTAATATATTTTTAACTGAGTGCGTAACAATGAGGGTTATTTCAAATATGACGTTGCTAACCACCCATCTTCCTGCATCACTAACTATATTTAGGGAAGGATAAGGCTAGTGCATTGGAAATGGCACTATAAGTTTCATGAGGGTCTGTTAAAAATGGCTATATATATATGTCAACCGGTCAGTACTGTTCAATCATCTTGGACAACTTTTTTTAGAGAATTGTCGATATCTTTAAAATTCTATCTTTATCCGAAAAAATCATGAGTTTTAACCAATGATATATAAACTATAGATACGTTGTCCGCACTCTAAAATGACAACATGAAATGGAGCCAATTGGCCACATCGCGCTTAGTTACGCACCAACCTGTCGCGCGACGCTACGTTTGTTTATAATTTAATGAATCCTGTGACGTGACTGAAGATGTATATTTATCTCCCTCTCGCAACAGGCATCCCGCCGTTCGGTGTCATATTTTCTTTCTCTTTCTTCACGCTTATAAGTAGTTCTAGTATTTTCGCCGTTTTTAAGCGCCGCGATGTTGGTTCATGACGTGTCTATATATAATACGTCATTGGTTTTAACTGCAACGACAACTTTCGTATAACTTGAACGAATGCCAATATTATCAATATTGAACAAAGTTCTCGCCTATTCGTCACACTGCTTGTTTTACAAATATAATTTATTTCTTAGTAATCCTAGCGATCTGTTAAATGGAGCGTATTACGTAGGGGTAGCGTGGCCGAGCGGTCTAAGGCGCTGGTTTAAGGCACCAGTCTCTTCGGAGGCGTGGGTTCGAATCCCACCGCTGCCAGATATTCTTTTTGCTCTTGCCCGTTATATTTTTAGTAAATATACACGTTCTCCCTATAAATATTTACTAGCCACAGGGCCAAAGCTACTCGAATTCGGACCAAAGTTTCTTTTTCTGTTTCTAAAACGCACAGTATCTTGATAATTAGATATGTATAAGTAGTATAAAACTGTAACTTTTTCTTTAAATCGCTAACGGTTTTCTTATTACTTGAAGCCTTCAACTTTTTTGAGGCAGGGTTGGGTTTCCAAGTTGAGGTTGTTGGACTAATGACTTTACTATCCAAACAAAACGTACTGTTAGCGCCACAACTTCAAACATACTAGTCATTCTTTAAACATCTTAATTTACAACATCATAAATAAAGTTGATATAGCATTAATTGGAAACGGATTTGAAAATACAATAAATGTCGCTGCAGCTACCGCACCATCCTGGACAGCTGGCAGCTGTGGTGGGCGCGGTGTGCACTGGACACGTGGGTGTGCGGGGCGGAGGGGGCCGCGGAGTGGGGGGCGGGGGCCGCGGGGGCGGGGGCGGGATCGGGTGGCGTGCCGCGCCACGTGTGCGTGGCCTGCACCTACTGCGGCAAGTCCGTGGCGGCGCCGCCCGGACACAACCGGCCGCGCGTTGCCTTCCAGAGACTGCCACCGCCCGCGGCCAAGATGAAGGTATGTTGAAGGATTCTTATCACAACATCCCGACACCCACTTTCAGTATTTTCTCCTAATTCCCAATTTCAACTCTCTGAGCCGAGCCGAGCCGAGCGTTGTAAACGAAAATAAGTCTCTTCAAACAAAAGCTGTTTTAAGACGCTCCCAATACAGTCTTGGGATTCTTTGGAACAAAATTTGAACAAAATTCTTTGGAAAAAAAATATGTAACTGGATAATTTCTCAACGTCGAAAACACTGGATTCCTCTCCATCTTCAAATCCAAAATTTTGCTCCCTTTAACTAACTGAATGTCCTATAGTTGTAAGTAGAACAGGTCATCCCCATAGATAAGGGAGGATCCTCCGACCAGACGGGTGTGCGGATAACTTTAACTACGCGATTTAGATTTGATGTCACTCCATTTGTGACATAGATAAAAATAAAAAGTATTTGTTTATTTCTCTTCAACAAATAAAGAACATACAGTACTTATGTTGTAACATTTATTTAAACAGAAAAAGTATTTTATTTTTGGGAGACTGGCGCCAAAACTAAGCCGAGGCCTGTATTTTAGGACACAAGATGGCGCTGTAGTACTTTTTGTACTATGTTGCTGAAGTACTTTTTGTAGTGTCGCTTAAATCCCAAGACTTTCGATATTCAAACCAAAATAACTTGTGTCCGTTTCGACCGCGCGGCCACGGTGTTTTTTTTTAAAAAAAACTATGCCACGTTTTTGTAAAAGTTTGTAAAAATTGATTCTCAAAACCATAAATTTGTCAAAGTTATGGTTAAAAAGTTATAAGGGTTTGAACGTGGCCGCGCCATCGAAACGCGGAGAACCGCGCGGCCACGGAGATCTTTAAAACTAAGCGTTGCAGACACCTGAAATTTAGGTAAATAACAGATTGAATTTGTAAAAAATTTGTAAAAATATACAAAAAAATCCTAGGTTTATATTTTAGCAGCTGTAAGACTAAAACCTCATGGCCGCGCCATCGAAACGGTGAATAACACGTTATCGCCGATATCTCGCTGAAAAAGCATCGTAGAGGTCTGAAGTTTTTTGTAAAACACAGATTTGAATTTGTCAAAACTGGTAAAAATACTTCAAAAATTCCTAGGGTTATATTTTAGGAGCTATAAGACTACAAACCCATGGCCGCGCCATCGAAACGGTGAAAAATACGTTATCGCCAATATCTCGCTGAAGAAGCATCGCAGAGGTCTGAAGTTTTTTGTAAAACCTAGATTTGAATTTGTCAAAACTCGTAAAAATACACAAAAAAATCCTAGGTTTATATTTCAGGAGCTGTAGTACGGTATTGCTTATAACCTTCAAAACGTTCTGAATGTTTGGTTAGGGTGACCATGACTTATTGCTTAACTTCAACCTGTTACATTATAATTATTTTTCAAGGATTATAAATTAAATTAAAATGATAAGATACAAAAACATGTTTATTTCTTAAAAAAATCACATAAATCACAGATTGTTAACTTACATATTTCTGACAAAACCACAAATCACAGATATTATATTTTTTTAAAACGACTGTGAAGTATGGTGTGTTTAAAATTACTGTTTTTTTTTTAAATATCTTAATCATCTATGTGAGGAGCCCGTGGCTAAATAATAACAGCCGCTCAGGTCGATCTTTAGGTTAAGCCGTGCTTGCCTAGGTTGGTCTGTGGATGGGTGACCACCCATTACATACCGAGTTTCCTCCGTGCCTCGGAAAGCACGTTAAGCCGTTGGTCCCGGCTGTCATTTGTAGATCTTTGACAGTCGTTACAGGTAGTCATGACCCAAAAAGTCTGACAACCAGTCTTACCAAGGGATATCGTATTACCCAGTACTAACTGGGTTGTGGAGGTCAGATAGGCAGTCGCTCCATGTAAAATACAGGTATTCAGCTGCATCCGGTTAAACTGGAAGCTGACCCCAAAATAGTTGGGAAAAGGCTAAGCAGATGATGATGATGATGAATCATCTATGTATAGTATAGACCATAATTATGTTAGATTATGTATTGTCATAGGTTGTTCGGAACTTGCGTGCATTTCGGTTTTGCCATCGCATCGTCATAACAAATCATTCTGGAAATACTATGCAATGACACTTATTTCTGTAATAATACAAACAGGGTGTTAAAGTAGTCGCGTGCCATAGCTTAGGGGTGAGTTCAGTATCGATAAAGGAACCCGTAAAAAATACAAATAAAATAAAAGCACCTAACTGAATAATCTGTGATTTAAGTATTTTTTTATAATAAAAAAAATAAATTAAAATGTAACGATAAGATCATCATCATCATCAGCCTATTAATGTTCCCACTGCTGGGACACAGGCCTCCTCTGAGAGGGAATGGGCGTATAATCCACCACGCTGGCCCAGTGCGGATTGGTAGATGTTACTCGATGTCAATCAATATTTTACAAAAACATAATTATGTTTATAGGAAATAAACATACGACTCTTCATTTTTATTTAATTTAGGATCCTTGAGAAATAATTTCTAATACAATAAGTGGAAAGTTTTCTGTGAACAATAAGTCATGGTCACCCTATCGAAACATTGAAAACGTTATTACAGGGTTTATATTATAAAAAAAAAATACTTTTTTGCCTACTATCGTTAGTTCTACTTGATTAGGTTTTGTTTCCAAAAAAAAATCAAGCTAATACTTACTTTCTTCGATAAATAATCACGACTTATTTCTAAGCAATACCGTACTTCAGCTCCTGAAATATAAACCTAGGATTTTTTTGTGTATTTTTACAAGTTTTGACAAATTCAAATCTGTGTTTTACAAAAAACTTCAGACCTCTGCGATGCTTTTTCAGCGAGATATCGGCGATAACGTATTTTTCACCGTTTCGATGGCGCGGCCATGGGTTTGTAGTCTTACAGCTCCTAAAATATAAACCTAGGAATTTTTTGTATATTTTTACAAATTTTTTACAAATTCAATCTGTTATTTACCTAAATTTCAGGTTTCTACAACGCTTAGTTTTTAAGATCTCCGTGGCCGCGCGGTTCTCCGCGTTTCGATGGCGCGGCCACGTTCAAACCCTTATAACTTTTTAACCATAACTTTGACAAATTTATGGTTTTGGGAATCAAGTTTTACAAACTTTTACAAAATCTTGGCATAGTTTTTTTAAAAAAAAAACGCCGTGGGCGCGCGGTCGAAACGGACATAATAACTTTCATACTGAACGCGTTTTCGAACTGTCATAGTCTTTTATTCCTCCATAATCTCCCAGCAAATCTCGTCGTGCCCGAACTGCCGCAAGCCACTCCCGCGCTGCGGCGTGTGCTCGCTGCACGTGGGCACGGGGGCGGGCGGCGGGGGCGGCGCGGGGGCGGGGGCGGCGGGGGCGGCCTTCAGCTCGTGGTTCAGCTGGTGCGTGGCCTGCAGGCACGGCGGACATGCGCAGCATCTTATCAATTGGTTCAAGTTAGTATTCTTTGATCATTTATTATTCGGAACGTCGTGGTGTTAGAAAGACTAGAACGTAGTCATCATTACTGGTTGCAAGGATCATCTGGCGCTTCAATGATATTGACATTACCAATGTCATTGAAGCGCCAAATGATCCTTGCGACTTTCAGTCTAACCGGATACAGCTAAATACCAGTATATTACACAGAGCGGCTGCCTATCTGCCCTCCACAACCCGGAGTTAGTACCCCTTGGTTGTCACACTTTCGAGCCACTGACTACTGTAACGACTCTCGGAGATCTACAAATGACAGCCGGGACCATCGGCTTAACGTACTTTCCGAGGGACAGAGGAACCTCTGTATGTAATAGATGGTCACCCAACCACAGAGCGACCTTGGTTACCACTGCTTAACATTAAAGATCATTGTAAAGTTGTCGGAGAAACTATATTAGCAATATTATTTATCTTCTAGGGAGCATACAGAGTGTCCAGTCAGCTCGTGTAACTGTCACTGCGCAACACTAGATCCGCCCGACAGACACTAGCCGAGCGTAGCCGAGCCGAGCCGAGTAGCCTACACAGGTAAAGCTGTTGCATTTCATAACGATGAAACATATACATCTTATGTTCATGTATATTATCATAATAATTGCATTCTTGTATCGTTCAAGAACACTATTAGTTTATAAGCTGAACACTATTATTTTGTAAAAAAAAACTTTATTACGTATGTTTTAACTTTCCATAAACTTGACTTGAGTTTAATAATATGTGTGCGTTTCGACCGCGCGGCCACGGCGTTTTTTTTTTTTTTTTTAAACTATGCCAAGATTTTGTGAAAATTTGTAAAAGTTGATTCCCAAAACTATAAATTTGTCAAAGTTATGGTTAAAAAGCTATAAGGGTTTAAACGTGGCCGCGCCATCGAAACGCGGAGAACCGTGCGGCCACGGAGATCTTTAAAACTAAGCGTTGCAGAGATTTGTAAAAAATTTGTAAAAATATAGAAAAAAATCCTAGGTTTATATTTTAGGAGCTGTAAGACTAAAACTCCATGGCCGCGCCATTGAAACGGTGAAAATTACGTTATCGCCGATATCTCGTTGAAGAAGCATCGCAGAGGTCTGAAGTTTTTTGTAAAACCTAGGTTTGAATTTGTCAAAACTTGTTAAAATACACAAAAAGATCCTATGTTTATATTTCAGGAGCTGTAGTACGGTATCGCTTATAACCTTGACCTTTTAAACAAACCATACTTTACAGTCGTATTAAAAAAAGTAATATAAAAAAAATGTGTAAGTAAATAATCTGTGATTTTGTCAGAAATGTGTAAGTTAGCAATCTTTGATTTATGTGATTTTTTAAGAAATAAACATGTTTTTGTATCTTATCGTTTTAATTGAATTTAGAATCCTTGAGAAATAATCTATACTAATATTATAAAGAGGGACCCCCACGGGAACGGGAACTACGCGGGTGAAACCGCGGGACGTCAGCTAGTTTCTAATACAATAGGTGGAAAGTTTTCTGTAAACAATAAGTCATAGTCACCCTATCGAAACATTCAAAACGTTATTACAGGCTTTATATTATAAAAAAATATACTTTTTGCCTACTAACTTAATTAGGTTTTGTTTCAAAAAAAAATCAAGCTAATACTTACTTTCTTCGATAAAATCACGACTTATTTCTAAACGATACCGTACTACAGCTCCTGAAATATAAACCTAGGATTTTTTTGTGTATTATTACAAGTTTTGACAAATTCGATCTGTTATTTATCTAAATTTCAGGTCTCTGCAACGGTTCGTTTTAAAGATCTCCGTGGCCGCGCGGTTCTCTGCGTTTCGATGGCGCGGCCACGTTCAAACCCTTATAACTTTTTAACCATAACTTTGACAAATTTATGGTTTTGGGAAACAACTTTTACAAATTTTTACAAAATCTTGGCAGTTTTTTTTGAAAAAAAAACGCCGTGGCCGCGCGGTCGAAACGCACACTAAAAACGATTTTGTTTTCTAATATGGCTACGAAATACGGATATGGATACGAACGCTAATCCATCGCATTACTGTGGTACTGGACAGTTTATCAAGTGTATGGTGAGGGCGCCACTTACAAGTTTACACAGGAATAAAGCCCGGTTTTTATCGCGAATGAGTAATGAACCGGAAATGGCTAAGCGACGCGGACTTCGTTTTCATGAAATAAGTTTGCGTTTCCAACAAGAAAGAGTTCAGTCATCTGATTTCCACCGCTAAAGAGAAATGAAACAAGAATGAGCAGAGCGAGCTCATTTTTACTCCTTTTGTCCGCTGAGGCATTTCCGCTCGACTTTTTGAGTTTTCTCTTGCGAGATAAAATAAGTGGAATCCGGGCTTAGGCATTAGGAATATTGTAGCTTGTAGTTGAAGCTATTTAACTATCAGCTGCAGCATGATCACCGCCTCATCTGTGACTACACCCAGTTGATACTTCGATACTCAGATTTGACTTTGTATAGAGTAAATTAAACCCATACTAGACTAAGGGATAATTTCGCCAATGAAAGTGATCGCGATCAGTACATGGAAACCGCGTTCAAGACCTACCACTGTCATTATTGCTACGGAAGACTTCCTTATGCGCCCCGTTTACATTATGTATGCTGATTGCGTACGGATTCGTTGGTGAAATTCGTGCTAAAACTAAGTCAGTACTAACGGCATTCGTTTTAATGAGGGATTTTCTTTTTAGCTCTTCCTTAGTCGCTGTATAGATAGCGCTGAACTTGGTAAGTTACTGTAAGGAACGGAACGTAAAAAAACAGATTTAAATTATGCGCGAGAAAACTATAATAGGTTATATTCGAAAGCTTAAGGCTGATGAATTTTCAGGCCAGTGCTAAGTTGTATGTTGATTAAACATACAACCTAGCACTGGCCTGCAAATTCATCAGCCTTAAGCTTTGAATTATTTGAATTTCGCGGGCTGGTTGGAGCATTCACCTTAAGGTGAGTATAGACTAGTATTTTCTCGAGCATTTATGTGTAATGTAATGTTCTTACGTATGGTACAATACAGGTAAAAGCTCAGTTTCCAAAGCATTTCCATGTATTGTAATGTAACGTTCCTGCGAATGCCCGGCGTAATGCTCACAGCGAGTGTGTATTTACCCGTAACATTTCGTTGTACCTTGCGTTCATTCTTCGCGTGTGCTGCGTTTATCTTGATGACTTAAGTATATTAAAAGAAAAATAGAAATAGAAGACGGTGGCAAATAAACTTTTACAATAGAAGACAAACTCTTGGAGGTCTGCAATTAATGTTAGACTTAAAATCGCACTTAAAATGGCACTTAAAATCGCTCGTGCAAGGGCTCGACGAAATGTTACACCAATACGCTCGTTGGTTTGTACAATTATTGTTGTAACAAACCGGCGACCGTGCTCGGCGTCTGGTTCGTGAAGGGTGATAGAATATAGGACTTAACATAGAGCGGCTCGTTGTTCTGTTACAAGTAAATGCTCTAGTCTCACCATCATCATCTGCCTAGCCTTTTCCCAACTTTGTTGGGGTCGGCTTGATACCGGTGGATGCAGCTGAATACCAGTACTTTACATGGAGCGACTGCCTATCTGACCTCCACAACCCAGTTAGTACCGGGTAATACGATACCCCTTGGTAAGACTGGTTGTCAGACTTTTTGGGCCTCTGACTACCTAACGACTGTCAAAGATCTACAAATGACAACCGGGACCAACGGCTTAACGTACTTTCCGAGGCACGGAGGAAACTCGGTGTGTAATGGGTGGTCACCCATCCACAGACCAACCTAGGCAAGCACGGCTTAACGTAACGATCGACCCGAGCGGCTGTTATTATTTAGCCACGAGCTCCTCAAGTAAATGCTCTAGTCTATGGTCACCTTTATGCAAACGAAAGTATCAGTCAACGAGCGTATGTGACGTGACGCAATGTTTTTTTCCAAGCGTTTTGGCTTTGGCACCAAGTAACGTAGTCAGTTCAACGCTATCTACAGAGTTCTTGGAAACTATGTTTTTTTAATACCTCAAAAAGAAAACCTCTCATTCCAACGTCAGTCAGCTAGGTTAGCCCGACTATGTCAAGTTATTATATTATGATGTATTTTTATATAATTAATAAGTATTTGTGTTCATAGTTTAAGTCAGAATGTATCGCGTATATTTTTTATATTTAGCTGTAAGAGACGGGTTATTTTTTTACACTACCTACCTACTTTAGTTCATATTTCCTGTAATTATGTTATTTTACAAATTAATCATTTTGTTGTTGATATGGTCATGTTTAACAAATTATAGAGCACTTTTCAATAGGCTAGTTTAATTCTGTTGAATGGCTTGTCTTCATCTAGTTCATTATTTTGTTATACTCACGTAGATCTGCTGTGTGTGTTGTATAAAGTACTTACGATTATTCAAATTCGTTGTTTCATTTATCAGCGTCTTTTATAGTCTACCAGATGACAATGAAGCAACTAGACTAGAATGTTAACAAATGGGAAATAAAATGTTTACCTACCATGTTACAACGACGGGAGACTGTATTGTGGGCAACTAGGGAAACGAAGGAATTTAAGGCTATGTAAAATAAGACAGTGAAATGAATAGAAATAAAAATTCATTTATATTTCCAAATATATATATAATATATATACATTTATTAAATAATCATTTCATCTTTATTCCAATTTAACAATAAAATTCTCAAAGACACAACATTTGTTTAACTCTGTTTATCGTACAAGGATCCTATCCCGTAGGTACGTTGTATACACGCAGACAGCCGTCATACAAAAATATATCATTACAGGATGCGACGAACGCAGGACAAGTAGTCGGCTATAGTCAACAAGTTCCACCATCCAGAAACATGTAATATTCTGCTAGTTCAATATACCGTTCTCTTATAAACATTTACATCTGACTGTACATAAATCTATCTCTTACCGTATCGCCTCGAGCGACGTCGATCACATACTGAACATATTAAAATCAACACAACACCCTCCTCCCCGCACCTCTCCCGTGCGGAGGTAACATATAGAAATTCATTGTTTCAATAGTTTCTTCTAGACATTATGTCCAAAATTCTAATTCGTTTCATAATAAGTTATCACACGTTACAAAAAGTGGGAGCGTCCAAGCGACGTACAAGTACAGATGTACTAACAAGCAAGTGTTCACTTGCACAACAGCACAAGTCGAGTCGAACTGACTGAACTGAACTGAACCTAACAACCGCGTAGCGCGGACTAACATACGAGATACGATACAACACGCAGCGACATAATGTACAAGTGCTCACTGCACACGCGACTCGACTGCCGAGTGCGAGCGGCAGCTACGTATGACAGGGACACAGATATACAAATATTTTATATCCACCATAAAAATTTACTTTAGTTTACAACAATAGATTTGCACAATTTCCATTATATACACATTGAATAAATACTTTTTGTAACATCAGAATTTGAAACAATCTTTGGTATAGTAGATCGCATCGACATGAGCGTCACAGCGTGAGGCGTCGGGCGTCGCGCGCATGGCGGACTGTTCGCACTCATCGTCACGTCATCATAGTTCACTACACGTTAAAGCTTTCGACTTCGATACACACGACACGAGCCACGCGCACAGATTCGAGTACGTCTCACTCCACGCTACTAACGGCTAACTACCGGAACCGGAATGTTGAAGTGTGGCGGGGGCCGGACTGGGACCGGGACCGGGACCGCTCACTTGCCCTCGTCCTGCTCCATCGGCTCCTCCGACACCGAGCGGGAGCTCTCCGCAGAGCTGTGCGCGGGCGGCGCCTCCTGCGCCTGCTGGTGCATGCTGAGCGTGGCCATGGCCTGGCACGTGTCGGCCGCGTCGCGCTCCGTCTGCAGGCGGCCCAGGCGCAGCGCCGCCACCGCCGGCGCCGCGTCCAGCGCCGACAGCGCCAGCAGCTCGGCGCCGCGCTTGAGGCCGCGCCAGTGCGGCGCGTGCACGGCGATGGTAGTGCGCAGCGCGTCCTGGGCCCGCGCGTGCGGCGGCCGCGCCAGCTCGGCCAGCGCGGGCGGCGCGGCGCGGTCGCCCAGCAGCGCCCGCACGCACTCCTGCGCGCAGTCGCACATGGCGGGCAGGTCGTAGCCGCCCTCCAGCGCCAGCACCAGCTTGCCGCCCGCCAGCTGCGACAGCTCGCGCGTCATGTGCGCGAAGCAGGCCGCCGACACGTTGTAGCCGCCCAGCGGGGCCGGGTGGCCCGCCGCCGCGTCGAACCCGCACGACACTAGCACTATCTCTGGGTCGTACTCCTGCACAAGACATACAAACCATAGTATTGATAATTTGCCCAAGTCTGACAGACAGACTGACTAGAGTCTAAGGAATAAGTTAGTGTCGTGTGGTCGTCACCTTAGCGATAGGCATGATAACAGATCGGAAGGCGGCGAGGTACTCGGCGTCGGCGAGCGGCGGGTTGGTCCCGCCGCACCAGGCCACGTTGACGGTGTAGCCCAGGCCTGCGCCGGCGCCGGCCTCGGTGGCGGCGCCGGTGCCGGGGAAGAAGTTGCCGTCGTCGTGCCGGTGGATGGACATGTACAGTACGTGCGGGTCGGAGTAGAAGATCTGCTGCGTGCCGTTGCCGTGGTGCACGTCCTGGGGTACGAACATTCATTACTAGGGGAAATTAAGCATAACGGATCCCTCTTACAAATGATAATGTAAAGCACATAGATCTTCATATGTGCAACCTTGCATCGATACTTTATTATTAACTAAATATTATTCTTACTTTACACAGGTATTTGTGAAAAACCTTTGTGACAAACTAACACATAAAATAACGATATATAAGCAGCGATATGTAGTAGTAAGTTTATAGTTTAAGTAGAGGCATGAAACTCGCCCACATTTGGCCAGTTTAACTGTAACTGAGTAGTGCTCAGTTCATGATCCAGCCTCCGGACTGCTACTAAGAAGTTCGTATAAACCTAACTACACATAGTTGAGTAACAAGTAATAGTGTAGAGTAGGTACCCAGTCCACAATAAGTATCCTCTGCAGGTGGTGTCTCGTGTGCAGGATGCGCGCGGCCACGGCCACGGAGTTGAAGAAGCAGAAGCCCATCGCCTGGTTGGGCTCGGCGTGGTGGCCGGGCGGGCGGACTACTGCGAACCTGAGGGGGGGGCGGGTGGTTACTAGCTGGCTTTTTGTGATTGACATATGGGAGATTGGGTGAAAATTAATCGATTTTTTTTAAAAGCGTGAAAACATTTATGCATATAAATTGTTTTTTTTTTGTTATAATGTGTTAGGCTCACTAGGATTTAATTTTTTTTGTTTTGTTGGTTATTAAGAAAGTAGTGAGGTGTTTTATACATTTATCTACACCCATGCTATAAATCCTCTATAAAAGCATCTGAAACAGTTAGCTTAGTTAGCATAATAACCATTATAACACCCAAACGGGTGTTATAATGTTGTACTGAATTTCATTATGCAACTCGTTTTAAAATAAGAACATTGTCTAGCACGTGCGATTCACTACCACAGCGACGTATAAAAAAAAAACTTATAGGTTAATTCGAATTCACGTCGTATCCCGCCATTTTTGTTCGATATTAGTATTGCATTATGTACTTTGTTCTTTACAAAAATGAGTGATACAAGCTTTGTGCATTTTAATAATTGTACAATCCAAAATGTAAATAATTATATTATTACCTATACATGGTTTGTTTGTATTAAATACTCAGCAATTAAACTTTCCATGAATTTATATAGACTTCTTACAACACTGCAACACCCTACGGTTGAACTATTTATGGAGGATTCATATCATGGATGTAGATAAAGTATTGTATGCAACTGTACATAATTAGGTATTAAAACACTCATGTGATACTATTATCACACTCGGCTTCGCCTCGTGTGACAAACCCACATTCGTGCTTTAATACCCCTCATTATACAAGAGTTGCATAAATAAGTATTAGTCTCACCCGTTGCGCAGGTCGCCGCGCGCGGTGCGCGTGGCCAGGTCCAGCACGGCGCCGGCGGCGGCGCGCGCGGCGGGCGGCGTGTGCGCGTCGTGCCACGCCGTGTCCGAGTCCACGCCCAGCCCGCCGCACGCCAGCCGGACCAGCTGCCCGCGCCCCGAGCCGCGCCCGCCGAACACCGCCACGTGCGCCTCCGAGTGCACCGACTGCACACCACGTACATCTTATTACTACTACGACTACGAGCTCATTCTTATTTTCATTCTAAATTTGGGTATTATACATTTCATTTCATTGATTCTCAATATTTTTTAGGTTTTCTTTTTCACTTTTAGCATTCTACAATTGACTGAACTGACATAAACGTACGTAGAATAAACATTATATATAAACAAAAATTTGATTAAATTTCATCAGTAGGTAATTAAATAAAGGTAAGTATAATTCCAAATATTAAGACGTCAAAAACACGTGGGTTAACAGACCCCTGAAAAGAAAAAAAAATATTGACATTGCTCTGAAAATGATTTATATCACATAATAGGGAAGATGCATAAATTTGCTTTTGTTTATTGCGATACGAAATGTTAAAGTACTTTAAAAATAATAACAAAAAGCAGAAACAAGACATAAATCGGCCAAATAACACAAAAGTTATAACCATTTAAACTTTTGTTTCTATCTCTTTCTAGATAAACGGAACTTAGTATGGATTTTGTACGTCGATGCACAGAATGATATCATTCGTGTTATCGGATCTCTCTGTCTAATCAGCAGTTTGAAATGCTTATAACTTAGTATTTAAAATAGATATTTAAAAAATAATTTCACTTGGCTATTTCTGATATTAATATGCTTTGTTTAGAGTGATAAAAAAAATCATGCATCTACCCTATAATGCATACCTGTAGCTCCTCGAAGGTGGCCTTCCTGGGCCGGGTCCGCTCGGCGCGCGCCACGAGCCCGGTCTCGCACAGGCGCGCCCACACGGACTGCAGGCGCCCGCCGTGCTCGGGGTGCGTGACATAATAATGCATACCTGTAGCTCCTCGAAGGTGGCCTTCCTGGGCCGGGTCCGCTCGGCGCGCGCCACGAGCCCGGTCTCGCACAGGCGCGCCCACACGGACTGCAGGCGCCCGCCGTGCTCGGGGTGCGTGACATAATAATGCATACCTGTAGCTCCTCGAAGGTGGCCTTCCTGGGCCGGGTCCGCTCGGCGCGCGCCACGAGCCCGGTCTCGCACAGGCGCGCCCACACGGACTGCAGGCGCCCGCCGTGCTCGGGGTGCGTGACATAATAATGCATACCTGTAGCTCCTCGAAGGTGGCCTTCCTGGGCCGGGTCCGCTCGGCGCGCGCCACGAGCCCGGTCTCGCACAGGCGCGCCCACACGGACTGCAGGCGCCCGCCGTGCTCGGGGTGCGTGACATAATAATGCATACCTGTAGCTCCTCGAAGGTGGCCTTCCTGGGCCGGGTCCGCTCGGCGCGCGCCACGAGCCCGGTCTCGCACAGGCGCGCCCACACGGACTGCAGGCGCCCGCCGTGCTCGGGGTGCGTGACATAATAATGCATACCTGTAGCTCCTCCAAGGTGGCCTTCCTGGGCCGGGTCCGCTCGGCGCGCGCCACGAGCCCGGTCTCGCACAGGCGCGCCCACACGGACTGCAGGCGCCCGCCGTGCTCGGGGTGCGTGACATAATAATGCATACCTGTAGCTCCTCGAAGGTGGCCTTCCTGGGCCGGGTCCGCTCGGCGCGCGCCACGAGCCCGGTCTCGCACAGGCGCGCCCACACGGACTGCAGGCGCCCGCCGTGCTCGGGGTGCGTGACATAATAATGCATACCTGTAGCTCCTCGAAGGTGGCCTTCCTGGGCCGGGTCCGCTCGGCGCGCGCCACGAGCCCGGTCTCGCACAGGCGCGCCCACACGGACTGCAGGCGCCCGCCGTGCTCGGGGTGCGTGACATAATAATGCATACCTGTAGCTCCTCCAAGGTGGCCTTCCTGGGCCGGGTCCGCTCGGCGCGCGCCACGAGCCCGGTCTCGCACAGGCGCGCCCACACGGACTGCAGGCGCCCGCCGTGCTCGGGGTGCGTGACATAATAATGCATACCTGTAGCTCCTCGAAGGTGGCCTTCCTGGGCCGGGTCCGCTCGGCGCGCGCCACGAGCCCGGTCTCGCACAGGCGCGCCCACACGGACTGCAGGCGCCCGCCGTGCTCGGGGTGCGTGACATAATAATGCATACCTGTAGCCCCTCGAAGGTGGCCTTCCTGGGCCGGGTCCGCTCGGCGCGCGCCACGAGCCCGGTCTCGCACAGGCGCGCCCACACGGACTGCAGGCGCCCGCCGTGCTCGGGGTGCGTGACATAATAATGCATACCTGTAGCTCCTCCAAGGTGGCCTTCCTGGGCCGGGTCCGCTCGGCGCGCGCCACGAGCCCGGTCTCGCACAGGCGCGCCCACACGGACTGCAGGCGCCCGCCGTGCTCGGGGTGCGTGACATAATAATGCATACCTGTAGCTCCTCGAAGGTGGCCTTCCTGGGCCGGGTCCGCTCGGCGCGCGCCACGAGCCCGGTCTCGCACAGGCGCGCCCACACGGACTGCAGGCGCCCGCCGTGCTCGGGGTGCGTGACATAATAATGCATACCTGTAGCTCCTCGAAGGTGGCCTTCCTGGGCCGGGTCCGCTCGGCGCGCGCCACGAGCCCGGTCTCGCACAGGCGCGCCCACACGGACTGCAGGCGCCCGCCGTGCTCGGGGTGCGTGACATAATAATGCATACCTGTAGCTCCTCGAAGGTGGCCTTCCTGGGCCGGGTCCGCTCGGCGCGCGCCACGAGCCCGGTCTCGCACAGGCGCGCCCACACGGACTGCAGGCGCCCGCCGTGCTCGGGGTGCGTGGGCGCGTGTGCCCCGCACGCACACCTGCACACAACAGTTCACTCACAGTTATATCTCATGCTACAGGGAGCGAACCCGTATTATCAACGGGACACAAGAAGAGAAAACTTGTTGCTTGGGGGCGGGATCCCAACCCGGGATCTCTTGCACAGCAGTAGTGCTCCGGACTACTCAATCAAACAGGCAGTCTTTTAGGATCAGAATGTTAGGATCCCCAATATTAGAAATGTACGGTATCACTGAATATAATTGATGTGACATTAAATAACAGAAATTAAGAAATCACAGTATCATGATGGTCGAGTGACTTACCCATGTTTAAGCATAAGCGCGTCGTACGCTAGTCCTGTAGCAGGTGTACGCGCACCCACCAGCGGCGAGCTGAGTGCGCGCGCCAGAGGGGCTGGCTCGCAGGGCGGTGTGGGGCCCGCCGGGGCCGCCGGGCCAGTAGGACCCGTCGGGCTGCAGGGGCCCGGGGCCGCGGGGGCCCGCCGGGCTGTGAGGTCGATGACCTCACCCTCCTCCTCGCGCAGCTGCGCCGCGGCGGCGTCGTGCGCACGGGTTAACACCTGCGGGTGAGACGGATAGTTGGGATTCTAGAAGACGGAAAGTGTTTGATGATTTGGTAAAGATTGCGGTAGATACTCAATCTCTATTGTCTATGAATGATGTTCACTGCTGCAAAATGAATGAACACTGCAAAGGAAGGACGCAATGTAGATTTCAACCAATACGATTTGATCAAATCTGTATGGTTCTTTCTTCAAAAGACCATCTCAGACACTAATCTGTATAGTCTTCATGTGAATTGAGCAAGATTATGTCTGGATTTCAAAAGAAACTATGACCTCGAGTTTGCCCCATCTAGTTTTAAAAAATGAAGTGTAAAAGGGTTTGTAAAAACCTACTTGCAAAATAACAACAACAACAGCCCATAACGTCCACTGTTGGACATAAGCCAGACATAATTTATCGATTCCAGCAAATTTCCTCTCCGCTCCGCTCGTCTACGTGCCTTGGTGGAAACCGGGCCGAATGGTTTGATTTAGTTGCAGTGATGCACTTACAGTTTTCCGTATCTGGTCCCTGAGGTAGTGGTGCGCGGTGGGCGGCGTGAGCGCGGGGTCCCCGAGCGGCAGCGGCGCGGAGTGCGTGCGGCCCAGGGGCCGCTTGCACGGGCCCAGCCGGCCCGCCCAGCCCACCGCCTCCGACACGGGCGGCAGCGGCGGCGGCGCCGGCTGCGCGGGCGGCGGGTGCGCCTGGTGCGGGCGGCCCAGGCTGATGTTGGGCATGGAGGGCGACGAGAACAGCAGCTCGGGCGCGCGGCCGCAGCCCTCCTCCTCCTCGCGGATGGGCGCCGACGTGCCGCCGGGCGGGGAGCCGCGCGGGGAGCTGCCCTCGCAGTCTGCGGGGGGGACGCCAGTACTCACTACAGGTTCTTAGCGACGACAATTTCTCTAGTGTAGCCATAGTGGGCAACACTTTCTCATTTGAGTATTTTGTAAAATAATTCGGTCCAATTTTTTATTGACAGGTGAAGTGATTAGGTATATAACAGAAAGATTGAGTGCTTTTTAAAAGTGAAAGAATTCTATGTTGAGAAAAAATATGAAAAACTCAAGGAGTAGAATTACTCAGGCGGTGATAGTACATTTTTCAATGTCATCAAAATATTAATATGAAAAATCACTTGCTAGTAAATTTTAAATAAAGTTTGCGCAAATCAAAGTCATTCAAATGCAACAGGTACAACACAAAACCAGCATCCACGTATACGTATAGGCGGTACTCACTGCGATGCTTGACGCGCGTCTTGAAGGGCCTGCGCGCGAGCGGCGAGGCGCGGCGCTCGATGACGCGCGCCTTCAGTCGCACCTTCAGCATGTTGGGCTCGGACGCTGCGGGTCGCACGCGCATGCTCACGTTAGCGGGTTAGGGCACACCTCACGACACGCATGTTATGGTATTCTTTACTACTACATGGAACTTTTGGCGCTGACCTAACGATACAATCTCTGCACTGCAGAATGTACAAGAATATTACAACAATGTTTACGAACAGCGCTCTCTTGTCGATGCCTAAAGAACCATGCAGTACTGTCATTTAATATAGATTTATGTTTTTCACGACAAATTAAACTTCAGGGTGTATGGTATGAAATATTGCAGCCACAGTTCCAGGGTATGAGAGAGGTGGAGCTATACAAGACAAATTAGCACCATCTTTTTCTGAACTGAACGAAAGTAGCTTTAATACTTGATAGCATTTCCTCCGAATATGTTGATATTTTGATCGAACGTTGTAACGCGTCGCATTGATCTAATGTACAACGGCGTACGAGTCGACGTAAATTGTTATTTATAGTCATTCTCAAACTCACTGCACATCACTCTTACCGTGACTTCGCTCTAGCGAAACATTCACAATGAACATGTTAAAATCTCTATATCCTAATTGAAATCTTTTATCTCGTCGTATATACGTGAAAGTTTCGCCAGTGCAAATACACAGTTGGACAGCGTTATCAAACAACAAATCAAGCGACAGTTTTATGAAAATGAGGAAAGTAATGCAACCTCCGTTCAGATTCCATTAAGTTTTGTCGCTCGATTGTTTGTTAGTTAACGGCGGCGTCCCGTTAGGCTAGTCCACACGACACGGATGCAGCATACGGCTAGCGAGGGAGCGAGAGGGAGGAGTACGTACCGGTCTTGCGCAGCGGGTAGTCGGGCGAGGGCTGCGGCGGCGGCGCGGCGTTCAGCGCCAGCGGCAGCCGGTACGGGTGCGTCGCCGTCGACGTCGACGTTATCGACTCGCCGGACGACGACTTTACTATACCCCTGTGGAAGATATGGCCACATTGCACACTGCTGGACAAGGAAATGGAAACTATGATGATGTTTGAAGGAAAGCTTACCAATTTCTATAAGACGAACCAGGTCCTGTTCCATTTATACTTTGTTGTTTCTTTTTTAAGAATTGCTGGAAAGAAAAAAACATTACGTTAAAATTATAGCTAAAGAATTTGTATTATAGTCAGTAACATCTTATACAACAACTTTTTAAGTAAACGGTGAAAGTTTTTTTTTAAAGTATCCGAGAGTCAAGTCGGAATAACAATCACAATGATCTGTGTGTATTATGGTTCTCACCTGCAGCTTCTGCTTGACCTCCGTCGACGCGTTGGCGCTGTGCTCATGCTTGTCCTTCTTGCGCAGGAGTTCCACGCGGTCTCGCTCGTGCCTCTCGCGCGCCTCCCGAGCCTCCAGCGCCTCGCGCGCCTCCCGCCTCGCGGCCTCCTCCATGGCCTTCTGCTGTTCCCACAACTGGAACGTTAGTCATGCCGTTATTGTTGCTAACAGACCCCTCTGAAGGAGGGTCCAAAATACTATATTAGGCGGTTTTGCAGTCAATTCAGATTGAGATTCAAGATTTTTGAGCAATGTTACTAATTTGGTGATTGTTGAGGTCAAATATTTTTCGTCTGCTTAGGGTTTAAGCTACGGGAAATCACATCTCTGTTTCTCTGTTTCTGATTTCGGATTCTGTATTATCTAAACATCATGCTAAAATATGGATTGCTATCTGAATTGACTGTGTACTGCCTTTGGATTTCATTGGTGTTGTTTAGAATCCAATGGGGCGTTGAATTGAGTTGGATTCTCGTATTAAGTGCACGTTTCTTCACAATGAACAGTACTAAGGAATCAATTTAAAGATTTTAATTGCAAGTTGAATTTTTGCGAATCTACAATGATGGGAACAAAGTTCATTTTCAATCAGAATTGAAAAAAGTGGCTGATAATTGAGTTTGTTGAGCAAGTTTTTTAATTCGGCTTTTTGTGAATGCTTGTGCGCATTTTTGTTTTCCGTTATTTACAATACTGATTCCGTTGTGTCACATTCTTGTTCGGATTAAATATTAAGTGTCGGCCTACTATTGGGCTATAGCTATCAGGAGACGCGACTGCCCTGTGATGAGTATGATGATCACTGATGAACAGCTGATCGAATCTTGCATCATGATTAAAGTTCATATCCGCATAAACAAGCTTCATAATAAACGATAGATTAAATGTCGGGAGGGTTTGGCCATTATAACTTCTGCAGTTTTCCGCATTGGACCGGAAATACAAAAAAACTAATGTTCTCAGATTTGAATAACGATTTACGGTTCATCTAATTCATTCATTAACTTTAATGATCGTCGTAAAATCATCCCCTAAAGGGGTTAATGTGGGATGAAAGGAAGACATGTCTCCGCCATATAGTGACGTAGAAAACTATAGAAAAGCAATCATCTAACGATGATAACATAAACAAAAATAATCAAAACAGCAGCTTCACAGGAATGCACATAATTTATTTCACTCCATATTCCGAACAGTTTCGCACTGAGTCAGAGAACCTCGGCCTGTCAAACTAGTTAATGATACTAGCACAAACATTGAGCGAATGATTCGGGACTGAGTAAGAGGTGCGTCACGGATGCCATTCCCGTTAAACAGGGAATCATCAGATCATTGGGCGCCTGCGCATACTTTCGAAATAAACACTATTTACATCGCTTGCCAATGTTACAATGTCATTATACTTATTTACTGTAATTTTTATTGTGAAAGTATTTTGGAAGCTTGATTTTGTTGATTCTCTTTGAATCAAATTCTTTAAACAACAAACAAGTTTGAATAGTTCAGATAAGTTTTAAACTTATTTTTTATTTTTATCAATGTCATAAAGTGCCTCAATGAATGGTTAAGGTAATATCTAATTAATACAGATCCTCAATTCGATCACTGTTGAGATGCACTGGCTAAACCACTGGATCCAATGGGTGTTTTTGAAAATTCGTAGGATTTTACCCCTTATAAGAATTAAATATAAATTGAAGGATTCATAACCTTTCTCCTGCTCTTATCTCAATACTCAACATTTTCCTCATTATATTTTCTTCCATACCACGATAACCAATGTATCTGTCACCGGCGCCGATTTCAGACTTCCTCTTACGTACTCATTCCTTATTTTATCCATTCTCTTAACACCACACATCCCCCTAGCCTTCTCAGCTCAACCACATGTAAATGCCAATAGAGAATGAAAGGTTGTATGGAAGTTTTTCATTTCTTCCGATAGGATATCCCTTCGAGCACACGGCTAGTTCTATTTATAACGTTGACAGTTATTTTTACTGATACTTTATGAATCGATGTCGACTAATCAAAGCTTATCCAGTCATTGGCGCACTTTCACGACTCGACAGCTTATCGCAGCTATTTGTATCAGTGATGTAAAACCAAACGCGTGATTAGCGGTTCTACTAATATTATCATTGATGAATGGAAAAATTCATTGTTAAAATCGTGGGTAAGTGTGAAAGTCTGTCGTTGAAGGTGACCGATTGTTTGTTGTGGCATTTATTACGAGTACACGTATTATAGTGTGAATAGATTGATTGTTAGTAGACTATAGTTGAATCTTTCTATACGACACTATAAAACCAACCTTTCTATCAATAATATTGTCAGAATCATTGTTGAAAGGTAATTAACATCGCCATGTTATAAAATCCTGCAACACATTCCACTGGCAACTCTACAGAACTACTACGAATTTATTACAAACAGATATCCACACTGCACCTGCATATCTACGTACATGTAGTAAGCACAAAGACTAGTGACGAACTATAGTCGCCTCGTCATCTGTACCGTGCTACTCAAGGGAGTGGCAGAACTAACCCGGAGCGGAACACAACCACACAAAGTACCAGCAAGTATGAATGATGTAATTACTAGCAGTTGTGCAGTCCATTCATGACTATTAATACGGCGGTGTCGAGCTGTGTGCCACATTCCAGCCAGGAGTAATGTTCGAACGTTTGTTTTTATAGATTTATGGCGAAACTTGAGGAATGGTACTCGGAGTTGTGGTTAATTCAGTTGTGAATTCATTTGCCAAGTGTTACTTTACACGGTATAAACTTTACATCGTTGAGTTGTGCGTCGATATTCTCTGCCTATAAATTCAGTACTTACGCGATTCTAGTAGATCAACGCAACAACTGGAAGTTACAGTAACTTAAAAATTTACGCCTCGATGTCCTTTATACCCTTGTGAGGAATGAATCGTTTCTCTACTCTTTAAAAATAAAATATTATTTTTAAAGAAGATAAATACGAGTATGTTTTTGTAAATACGATTGTTTGTGACCCAAAGGGGAGACAATTTCATCCTTAAATGCTCACAACTCAGCAATTGCGAGGTACTGATGATCATTATTGAAAGAGCATTGACAGAGGCTATTACCCTGAAGTGGTAATAATACTCCTAGCTTTTTATTTCCCTAATTGAAATCTAGATCTATGAATAAGTTTTTTTTGTAATCTTTATTTATTTAGAGGCATCAATAAGTTCAAGATCACGAGGTGCCCGGTAACCTCAAGCGCGTGATCTTGCATCAATCACGGTCGTTCATCGGCTTGTACGAAATAAAGTAATTACACTCGTTTACGTTTCGCCGACCGGTCCGACCCGTCACATGACTCGTGTGACGGGTTCTTAAGGTGAGCTTGAAAAAACTTTATTGCTTGTTTTGTTGATGACTATTTATAAACATGATGTTTGGTTGTTTGATTGAAGGTAGACAAAACTGCGTATTTTATAGTAAGATCATAAGTTTCAATTTTGAGACAGAAAAACAGTGTATTAGCCACTTATCCTAACTCTGTAGCATCGTAAAATACTGTTCAAGAAAAGAAAAGTGTCACAAAACAAATAAAAACAAACTAAAATTAACTATGATCTAATAAATAAAGTGTTCGATTTGTATTTACCTGCAGCATATTTACCTTCAAATGGTGCATCAGCTGCTGCTCATGCTCTTGCGCAAGCTGCTGCCGTTGCTGCTGGAAGTGCTGCAGAAGGATCTCTTGCTGCAGCTGTTGCTGTTTCTTCAACTGCAAAAGTTGTCCGAACAATTAGTTTTGGCGTCCCTCAGGGATCGATCTTTGTTTTAGTACTGGGTAAGGCATTTGACACACTTGATGATTTTATTGTTTAACAATCGGCGATATTGTAAGTGGAGATTTGACGATTTCTATTTTAATTGTTTGACAATCGGCGATATTGTTAGTGGAGATTTGACGATTTCTATTTTAATTTTGATGGAATGGAATTTATTGTTTGTTTTCTCCATCATCACCATCAACAGTTAAGAGATACATTTATTGTCAATAATATAGTAAAAGGGTTAGAATTTGATTAGAAAGCCAATCTCATCTCACAATAGCGACCGCTTTCCTTATTTTTAGATATTTTATTAACTGTTTAGAAATTTTTAACTCTAAAAAAAATATAAATATAAAGTATTTTACAGTTAAATTTACAAAAATGTTACGTGTTCATCGTTTGTAATATTAACATGTTCACTCTTTACACCACTACCAGTTAATGTTATTGTTGAATTAGGCAAAACCTCTGTGTCATATTCAATTACTTCATCATTGATGTTTGATTCACTTTGTTTGGTTCACAAGCATATTATAGTTATTTATGCAACTGTTGTATAATGAGGGGTATTAAAACACGAATGTGGGTTTATCACACGAGGCGAAGCCGAGTGTGATAATAGTATCACATGAGTGTTTTAATACCTAATTATGTACAGTTGCATACAAGACTTTATCTACATCCATGATATGAATCCTCCATAAAAGGTTCTGAAACCATAGGGTGTTGCAGTGTTCTAAGAAGTCTATGTAAATTCATGGAAAGTTTAATTGCTTGTATTTACTACAAACAAACCGTGTATAGGTAGTAATATAATTATTTACATTTTGGATTGTTCAATTATCAAAATTCACAAAGCTTGTATCACTCATTTTTGTAAACAACAAAGTACCTACATAATGCAATACTAGTATCCAAATGTCGAACAAAAATGGCGGGATACGACGTGAATTCGAATTAACCTATAAGTTTTTTTTTTTTATTACGGCGCTGTGGTAGTGAATCGCACGTGCTAGACGTTCGATTCACTACCACATTCGATGTTCTTTTTTTAAAACGAGTTGCATAATGAAATTCAGTACAACTTATAACACCCGTTTGGGTGTTATAATGGTTATTATGCTAACTAAGCTAACTGTTTCAGATGCTTTTATAGAGGATTTATAGCATGGGTGTAGATAAATAGATATTACACCACGTTGATCATCATGTCCAAATGTTTGTTTCTATGTATATTATTTATGAAATTGATTTTTTAAATGGTTATGCATGTTAGGACATGACAGGCGGATGGTTCCACTGAATTCATTATTAAGGTTGAAGAACACCTCAAAAATATTATCTTATGATTTAATGAGACAGCGGACTCAGGCTGAATGATCCACAATTTATGGCATGAAAGTTTGGCGTGTACTCAAATATGTTCGGACAACATTTGGACATGTTCATTGAATACGACACATTGAACACTGTTGACTGTACATTATTATTGTAATTTGAACTCACTTGCAGCAGGAAACTACTCTCTAATGTCTGTTTCGCCCGCTCAGCGATATGGTTCTTTCTTGGGTTCTGATTCTGACAACGAGAGATGAAATACATGTAGGACACCAGTCGACCACTACCGTGGGGCCTGTTAGTTCTAGGGGACGGACCAAACAAGGAGCACCAATACTTCACCTGTGAGATTTACCGTCGTCATTTAATAGTTGAAATAAACAAATTAAATAAATATATGCAACAAAATGCCAAGATCTTAATTAATAAAAATTAGACGTATTAGCGCTCCTTGGTTGGCGAAACTTCTCTCTAAACTCCTATGTGACATACATCTGAACAACGTTAGGTAACATTTCCTTCACAGCGGGTATTAGGCCGCGTTCAAACCAAACGTATAGTCAGCCGCCGCGCCGTCTTCGCAAATGTTTGCAAAACAAAAGCTAATCAGTCGGCGGCTGAAGTAAATTTTTCGTACATTTTGTTCTTGATGCTCACAGTCGGCGGCGGACAATACGTTTGGTGTGAACGATGCCTTACAGCCAAAGCATATAATGTATATCTATTGACCAGACAATGCAACCTTGCACCGCGGGCCGGAAGCTTTCCATTTACAAAAAAATACATCAAACGGCAAACCGAGGTTCGCGTATTTCTGGCGACGCACGCATTATTTTTGTTCGATGGGGAAAAATGGCGGGTGGTTGGAATGCGCCGCGAATAGATCGCGCGAACGGATGTTTTGCGCGGGCGCGTGGGCGGGGCGAATATTGTCATGGTTCGGGGAGCCCGGGGCTTCGCCACTCTCAATGTAACTTCCCGTTTCACGTGTGGGGACGTGGTCGGGAAGTTATGACAGATTCCGCAGTTATTTGTTTTTATTTTTACTTGTGATTCGATCGTTACTTTTGTCTAAACGAGCAAGACATTTCGATTGATTACAACCTATGACTGATGATGAAATGATTGCATTTTACTTTCATTGTACCGCTCAACTCAAGCTTTTCTAGCTGTCTAACCCTTCTTTACAAAATATTTTTTAACATAAACTACGAGTTAAAACACCTAGAAGTAGAAACACTAGACTCGTTGCAGGTTACCTGTTTAATATTTTGACGTCAATCTACTTCGGTAACTTGTTTGCAACTCTACGTATAAAATAAGAAATAATTTTGCATACTAACACATTATCAACGGATGATTGCAATACCACTCGTCCTGCACTATCTAACATGAAAAATCAATTTTCTATTCAATTAAATAAGCATAACTACAGGCTCAATATTCTGCAAGCACGCAGAAAGGGGCCGCCAATAATTTCATATCTAAATTTAATCCGTATAATACGCATATAATCATAACATATGCAGACGCTACACACATACATGCACACGCACGTATACGTGGTATTAATAGTGCGCGCGCGCCGGTCGGTATAAATATCGCGTAAAAATAATATGTATACGGCGAGCGTTCGCTATATTTCGGGAAAAGGTCACGGTAATCTGCGGGCTTCGCTCCTTCACCTGCATTCTGTTATCTTAGTGGAGCCTTCTTCTTCTTACATTCTTATTTAAACACTGACGGGTACAAGACAAGTTTCGGTTTAAATAGAAGTCTGAATGTTTGAAGGAGTTCTAAAGCTTAGGGCAAGATTAAAGAGTAAATAACTGTTAAGCATACAAGGGAACTGAAAAGAGAATAAAGGTATGATAAAGCTAATTAATTGACTATTAACTAATAACGGGTAGATTATATTAAAATCACAAATACGTTTATTTCACCGTTTTATTAGAAAATAGATAGGCTTTTCAAGTCAAAAAGTCTTTTGGAATTGATATAGGAAAATGCTACATTTATTCAAAATTTCTGGCGGTCTTCACTTTCTATCTTTATCTTTCGCAGAATAAGTATTTTTATATCTCGTTATATCGGCAGAAGATAGGGCGCTCCAAGAAATAAACAACCTATTATTAGACCTGACATGAATAAATACATCAACTACAAATCTGTCAGCAAATTTGTTATTTCTGTCAGCTAAATATAAAACTCTGCCGCTGTCTCGAATTATATTTTTAATCTATTCATGAATATTGTTTGCTTTGTCTGCGATGCTATTACCAGATTGTACAATTTCATCAACTGCTCGCCGGCCACGTTTATCAACACACGTCGTCATAATCATAAGTGATATCATCTACAGATATGACTTTATAAGAAAAAAGGCTATTTTGAACAATCATTAAATCGGCTGGCTATAAATAGCTGTCGTAATCAAAGAGATATAAATCGTTATCTAAATTAGGTCTGCCTAGATAATCAAGAATACCAATAATGTTATATTGAGCTATTTTTATTAACAAAGTAGTAAAGACTTGTAGTATGTATGAGATGTAATCGGGCCTACCACCCACTCGCATTAGTGCTGTGTTTACAAACACTACATTATCTAATAAAAGAGTGAGCTTTGTAATAGCTGGGGGACCTTGTTTGTATCTGTGAGTCATTATTATGTGACTGAAATTTATGGTGAGGTTTGAGATGACGAACGGCAACAAAATAATATGTAGAAGGCAGCTTTTGAACAGCTGAAAACCCCGAAGGACAGCAATCACTAGAAAAAGGAGAAACTGAGAAAAACATAAAAGGCGATACTACAGAAATAGAGGAACCTAGGACAAATATAATCAAAGACATTGAAAAAGGATAAAAATAACAATAACATAGAAGTTTTTAATAATAATGAAAATACAAAGATAAATCAAGATTAAAACATAGAGAGAAGTCATAACAGAGAGTAACTTTAAAAGGTCTGTACAATTATTGATGCTAACCTGCATGATCTGCTGATGGAAGCTGGTGTCAGCGAGGGGCAACCGCGGCGCGTGCGGGGGGGAGGGTGTGTGCTGTGGCGACCCATCCGCGCCCCCGCCGCTCTCATGCGCCATCTCTGCTGCAAAAGAGAGAAACTACTGTTAGTATGGAAGATACTGTAAAGAATGAAAATGGAGATGGTGATGAAAACTACTAAGAAACCAAATAACGCAGTCCAGAGAATACAACAACTACCATTGAAGAATTAATATGTGACTTACAGTGAGTGTTGTTTAATTCAAGATCATTAACGTCACAATCCTCTCGTAGTGTGTGCTTAGAGTTCAGATATTGTACAAACTAAACATGTTCAGCTATGAATCAAGAAGTCAGACTAGAACTTTATTCCCACATACTCGTAGAAGGGGATGATGATAAGATAATAGCTGTCCAATTCATAAATCCAGTCATAAAGCTGTACCCAAAATACTGTAAAAACAAACGATAAATTATAGCCATTATGATTCACAACCAGTTTAATACACGTGAGGATAACCCGAATGTTTTGCAATGAAACGCGGGGTGGTGAGCCGTGAGAAACTCATATCCGTAAACATTTCCGTTGCAACAAATTTTGTTGTTGTTGGAAGTGGAACATCCATCCTTGTCGGATAGATTGGAGAATAAATCTTATCTTAGAAAAGCTTTGTTGTTTCATCCTTTCACAAATTGTTAGAAAACGATCTATCTGTCGTCTCTGTCTGCTACCTAAACAGCTGTGTAAACTGCGATCGATAAGTCACTCTGGTACCGCTAACAAAAATGGTCACAAGAAAAACACCAAACTCCATCGACTAGCATAAAAGCACACAAGTCGACGACCTTATGCCTGTGACCTAAATAGCCTAGCCTAGGTGAAAGGGGGTACCTAACGTTACCGCTAACGGTACCTAAGTTACTGCTTGAAAAATAGTTGCTTCTATTGAAATGTACAGTTGTAAAAGGTTTGAATCCTCTTTGCTGCTTGTTTGAGACTTTTAAGCGGTGTCCTCCAAAAACGCGAGTGTTTACGTTTCGTGTACTTGTAAAGGCTGCTTTTAGGGGATGGTTGGAGGGTGGGAGGGGGGGGGGGGGGGGCAATAAAGGTTTGTTCTCGTAACCTTTATTGTTTTCCTCCTCGTGTTTGCTGTTACTGATTTTCTGAAGTGTTATCGAAAGGCTTTTTGGGGTTTTACGTTTTTATTTCTTTATTAAATTTAATTTCGGTAAGATGTATTTATAATATCAGACATGCCGTCTTTTGAATTCGAATGTGCAGATTACACTTTCAATTCTATTGTTTCAACTAGAAGTAAACCCTATGCTCGAGTGTCAAACACCTGCAGCGAGCACTCACGCTAATCGCATTGACCTGCACTTTCAGGACTGCATACTGCATAAGCGATGTTTGAGTCCCGATGCGACCTGCTTCGCCCCTTCCAATGTAGGTCGTTGGGGGATTGCGGCAAAGCCTGCGGGCGGCTCCCGCGCCCCAAGGGGGCGGGGTTGGGGTACAAGGGAGACAGTTATTTTTGGCTCTGGATATATTTAGAAGAGCTGGCCGCCCGGGACCAAGGACTTGGGGTCCGAGCTGGAGGTCACGGAGCCCTAACTAATAGCTCAGTGAAGATGGGCGTGAAAGGTTAATTCGTATTTTTAGACTGCCTTGAGAACAAATTTGAGGATACACGTGTTTTTTTGGGGTTTTTTGGTGAACAATATTTTAGGCATTTTTGTTATTTTTATTATGATGTGTTTTTTGTGTCTGGTCTGTTATGTCCGGGATCGTAAAAGGTGCTTGGGCTAAGGTCAGAACTATTTTGAGAAGGGCAACGCAATATCTTGAGAAATATACGCATTTGTTGTGACATTATTATTATAAAATATGTATAAAGATACGTAAGATTAATGAAATTCATAATCGATTCAAAATGTGAAACCATAAAGACCTTATTTTCTATAATAGTCACTACATATTTCTTCACAAAACCGGTTTTATAGGATTTACCGGATCGTGCAACATACCGTATTGCTCATCTGATGTTACAGACATTTAGGATTGCAAAAAACTAAGCAAACGAAACGTAACTAAACATTTAGACAGAGCGTGGGATAGGCGCGGTACATGACCTTAGTCAAACTACTTTAGATTATTGGTTTTGTATACGTAATGGATACTGTAACTTCTCTAACTTATACATCAATTATTACATTATCATAGTAACTGTCTGAATAAATCAAACTGTCCCAAACTAAAATATCTTCATCAAGATCACAGTCTCGATATATTCCATTCTCACCTGTCACCCTTGTTCTAATTAAGAGACCTAATTCAAAATAAATTAGGTCTCCTGTACGGTGACCTAATATAGCCTCACCTTTAATTATTCAGCGTCGACCCACTTCCAGAGGAGATCCGAAGACATGGACACATACTACTGGATTAAGTAGACAGAATTAGGCATCGGTGATAGTTCTATTTTGGTTGGAGGCTGATATTAAATGGATTTGAAATTAGTTCCGTGGGAAGTTTTGTGGAATAATTGCTGAATAAATAATGAACTCATTGTTGAACGAGAATATTTTTGGACTATTTTAGCTCCTGCATAAATAAACGTTTTAAAACTATACATGATAGATTTTCATTATCCGACGATTCTTAAAATACTATTAAGCAAAAATGAAACAGACCAAAATAATTCGTAGCGTGCTACGAATAGATCTACGGGAGATGGTTGTAGCTTGCTACGAGCGGGACGCGCTACGACGTAGCACTTTCTACGTACGTCCGGCTACGCGCCTACCTAGCGTAGCGTCACTTTTTACCCTCGATGTAAAGGGTGTTTTATTAGTGACCCTGTTAGAAAATTGATTTAGTTTATAAGTAAATTATATGGACTTACTTTATGTGAATCAATAAAACGTACCTATTTTATTCTTGCAACTTTAATCAATACATAAAAATATAAATAGGAGCTAATGCTTTTTATAAATACATAAATCCGTTTGAAAGTCAGATCAAGTCCGAAGCACGTGCACTTAAGTATGTGATCTATTATTATCTACAAGTATCAATACTAAAATAGCAACAGTTGCTTATTGCCAGTCAACCGTAAGGATTCTTTACTACGTATAATTGAATTATATACTCTTTTGTCCCCAATTAATACAATATATATATGTTAGCTTCACAAGAATTATTTATGACAAAGCAATTCTTCAAATTCATAACTATAGTGTTACATGGAAATATGTTTCGCTCGTCACTGAAAAATAAAGTAACGTTTGCCTCCAGAAATACACTTACTTTGAGGTTGTTCAACTGAACGCACGCTTTTGTATCTCAATTCTCAATACATTTAAAGATGTATTTTTTTTGAGTTTTTTACTCATTTCAATAAAGGTTAGTTTGAATGATGTTTTATTAATTTAATCGTCATTAGATGTTATATGACTTTACGAGTATCTTGTATCCGGCTCGAAGGTAGATCGCGACTTTGACCGGGCTTTGGCCAGGCCTCCTAAGTCATTAAAAAAAAACAGAATATTATAATGGTAGAAGTACAACAAAGCTAGATCAACAAAGCCGGTCGCCGCCCGCGCACCCCCTCCCCCCCTGTTTTTATATTTAGAACACCTGGCAACGCGGCGCGCGACAAGTGAAGGACGTGCCCCGCCCGCGCCTCTCTCTCTCCCTCCCGCTCGCACACACTCAGCACAATGCTTGAGAAAACGAGAAGCAACACAATACAGAGCGAAATTATTGAGTTTTAAAAATAGAACATACACGCGAGCTACGAAACGTGACACAGACGAATTATTTGATAAATTCGCGGAAATCGCTTGGTGTAGTAACGCGACAAGCGACTCCGTCTGCAATGCATCGCAACACGTTACTGTTGCTGTGTTGTCGCCCTCGCCACCTCACACTCATGTAACTGTTGTTTTTAAACAGAACATAGTTTCTTGTTATTTATCACACCTAGTTTACTATTGTATTTTTGCAGCTTCGCAAATCATTACTTAATAATAGGAGTGAAAGTAGCAACATTCATGCAAATATTTAATTTGAATTACACACGTCAACACGGTCTAGGGATATTTCATACTCAATTAAATAACTCGAAAAGTACTGGCCGCATTGGAATCTTTTATACACCGATTTGTTTGTAATTTATCTCAGACTAATTCCAAATTCAAATTTTTGAAAATTCTTTTGTTTCGGTGGCATAAAAATGTCTTGATGTATAGGAGAGGGAATTTTCATTTGTGCGAAATTTAGAAAACAATACGAATTACGTTTAGTTACAGTTTTTTTTCATTTTTAAACGAAAGATAAAGTTAAAATTGAGGTATTGTAGCCATGCAACGCCGACATTTGACGAGGGCGGAGATGTTACGAGCTGTGGGAATGCTGGAAGCTGGATCTGTTCAGCGTAATGTTGCTGAGGCCATAGGGACCCATCAAAATGTAATTTCAAGATTGTGGACACGCTATCGTGCCACAGGTGAAGTAGCGGAGAGGCACCGGGGGCCAAGTCGCATCACTACCCCCAGACAAGACCGATTTTTGCAAATTACTGCGCGAGCACAACCAAATGCAACGGCGACTCAATTGGTCCAAAGGCTGCGAGTGGAACACCAAGTGCTTGTGAGTGACCAAACTGTAAGAAGGCGACTGCATGAAAGCAATCTACGCTCTCGTAGACCACTCCGGGTCCCACCTTTACGGAGAGGCAATCGTGGACGACGATTAGAATGGGTTCGGAACCACGTGGACTGGGGCCGTGACCAATGGTCCAATGTGCTGTTCACGGATGAATCCAGGTTCGGCTTCCATCCAGATTCACGAAGGACGCGTGTTTGGCGAGTTCCTGGTCGATGGAGCCGTCTCCAGAACCCTCAGGAAGTTCACCCATACCAAGGCGGAACAATTATGGTTTGGGCAGGAATTCGTCTTGGAGAACGGACGGATCTCGTTTGGGTGCGGGGCAATATGACGGCAGAACGATACGTCCAACAGGTGCTGGGGCCCGTAATCTTGCCCCACAGAACACAAATGGGGCAAGATTTCCTGCTCATGCACGACAATGCCCGGGCACACACGGCGAGAACGGTAGCAGCTTGGTTACATACACATAATGTTAGGGCCTTAGACTGGCCTGCTCAATCACCAGATCTAAATCCCATTGAGCATGCGTGGGATATGCTGCAAAGAAGAGCTCTGAAGGAAGTTCCTGAAAATCTGGCTACAGAAGATCAACTTTTTGCGCACCTCAGAAGGACATGGGACAATATTCCGCAGCAAGACATTGACAACCTTGTTCTGAGCATGCCGAATCGTTGCCGATGTGTTATGAACATCATGGGCGCTTCCTCAGACTACTAACTTCAAGTCTAAAAACACAAATTAAATGATTTTTCTATTTTTTTCAGTTTTTACTCACAAATTGAAAGTTCATTCATAGACGGTTTCCGTCTATGCTTCATTTTTTTTCCATAAAATCCTGAAATTTTAATCTATACCTTAACCATTATTAAAAAATGGTAGAATATTAAATAACGTATCTTTTAAATGTATACATGTCATATAAATAATTAACACATTGATAGTAATTCGCTTTTTTTAAAATATCCCTAGACCGTGTTGATGTGTGTATTATAATCATTTTATATATTCATATTTTTAATATAAAAATATGTTATGCGCGTCTGTGTAATTAAACGATGACGTAGTGACAAATTACCGACCGAGTTCCCATTCATACGCCTTCGAATTGGAAAATAAATATCATTCACTACGAGAAGTAACAGCCATTTGAAAATTAATTAGCTAAGCTTGTTCATGGCTTGTTCCCACAGCTTGAACGCAGGCCTCCTCGCTATGCCTAAGATTCGATTTAATTCTGCAACTCTAAATGATTCCTTAATAAACAGCGCTCTGTATTCTACCAAGCTACCTCAACGTATGTATGTATATTTTATTTCAAAAATTTAGTTTTCCCCTTCGTTTTTGGTGAAGCCAAACAACCATGCAAACCAGGAAAACAATCAATACACAGTTTTTGAGATCTTTTTAGGATATAATGGAGTTCTATTTTAAGTTGCGAAACGGGACTCTAGCGTAGACGGTACAGGTTGAAATATTTAGTTTTAATTACAAAAAAATATGTGATTGGATTACGCACTCCATCCGGTTGGTAAACATACAAATTAAAAAGTTGATTTATGATGTAGGCTGATCGAGTTTACTTGTTACATAAGCTGCTATCTTTCACCATAACACATATTATACACTAGGCAATATTGGGCAAGCAAGGACAAAGATACTATACCTACATCATTAATACTGTATTAAAACGTGTAACCGAAAATCGACTACATAATCATCGCACGCATTGAATACTCAAATTAGTACGCGCGTGTTGTGCATGTTTAATTAGACAATTTCGTTTTTGATTGCTGCATAGTACACATTTATCTTACTACTAGACTTTTAACTAGATCCTGTGTTACAACTTTGAAGTCCTAGTAAAACCAACTAACAAATTGGTGGAGAGACCGCCTATATGGTAGAACAAATGTGCGATCCCTTTTTAATCCTCATTAATGTCCTAGGCCTGCTTTGGTGTTGGCGGAGGGATCTGACAAACTTTTACTGATTAAAACCACACCCTGTTCCTCCTCGTCACCTCTTACTGGAGTACGGGGGCACATTTGCAATCACCCCAGCAGTGAATGACAACGCGATCCCTCCACCAACTTTGCACCACGCGAAATACCACATCCCATCTCCCCACAATTCCTTACTCCTGAACAGACGGCTCCACCAAAAATAGCTGTCCATAAAAGCAAAGTGTTCACCCGTTCCACATCCAGAAGCGAACTGGTCTATTTCGGTCAGTGTAAACAGTTTGTTACAAGTATTCGTGTGCGAGCCGCTCCGTCCGTTGCTATTTTCAAACGGCTATATGCAGCAGCCACCGGAAAGATTACAAATGGATTTTGGTATGGTGTCTTTATTGATGTACAGTTTCGGTTTTATAGTTAAATTGTGCCAAGAATCAGGGGTTATGGCGTATTCAACAGGGAATACTGTTGGCTTCATACTCAAAGAAAATATAATATAGGTAGGTTGTTTACGAGTTGCGACCAGGTTTTAAAGGCCACAATTTTATTTAATCAATCACCGAAGACAAATTTTGACAGCAGGTCTTCCGATTAGGAGATATCTTAGGCATCCAGTGTTTTATGGCTATAATTTAGTTTGTTAGCAGACGATAAGTAATGACTTTACCACCCATTGCTAAAATGTAAGCACCACTAAAACACTTGCGGTTGGTATTGAAATGATTTACTGTGGCTTATAATAAACATTGTGTACTTTAGAATGAATTATTTGAACAATGTCTTACAATGTGCAATAAGTAGCTAAGAGACTGGCCTACATTTAACAGTTCATTTTGAAAATAAATATACTAAAAGGTATAATATTCTGAAAGCCAAAAATAAAACCAAGTCTATTTTGTAACATTTTTATCAACTTTTAAATAACTGCTTCTTTCTACATACATACATAATATAATGACACAAAATTAGCATTAAATAAGCATATCTATACATATAATAAACCAGCAACGAAAGAAAAACTGTACATTGAGATTTTTAGAATTTTTGTCTGTTTGGCTGTGTGTATGGTACGGCTTCACGCCAAAACTACTGGGTAGATTGAATTGAAATTCAGCAAAAATGTTATTTGTAAACCAAGGAAGGCTTTAGGCTACATATTATCATGCCGTATGTTATGGGAGGTACCTAAGCAATATTGATTTTAAAAGGTTTTTGTTTGTAATTGAAAGCACAAAATGACATGACATAAGCTATATTATGTGACGCAGACGAAGTTGCGCGGGTCAGCTAGTAATTACATAATTTATTTAAAATAATTTGCATAAATAACTTAACTAATTCAAAAAAGGTGTTTGTGCCCAAAACACACAGCCTAAAAATATAACGTTGCTGTAAAAATAACTTGACAGCATCGTTTGCGTCGCGCGCTCACGGCACGGGAACGTATGGCGTGCGCGTGCGACGCGACCCATTGATCGCGGAGAGGAGCGGTATGGCTGAGGTAATGTGTTTCATGATGTGCTGAAATGTTTTTGTTTTGTTGATGTTTCGCTCATTAGTCTAATGGTTCCGGTAGGCGGAGGGCAAATGGCCAACCATTCATGCAAGGGAACTATTGTAAGCAACGTAATTCTCCATTCATACGTAGACTCCGAATCAATAGAGGTATGCTATAATGTGAACGTGGACGAAGCTAAAGAAATAAGGTTCGTAGCATGCGGCGTTATGTAGTCTCTGCCTATCCCCATAAGAAATGGGCGTGAGTTTATGAATCTCTTGTTCACAAACTATTACACGACACACACATACACTCATTCTAATACCACATCGTCTAGAGCTAAAGGTCTATAGAAAGTTAAATAAAGCCCACCAAGTAACAATTAAGTATAAAATATGCAAGTCTTAACTGCGGCGACCTGAGGACTAGCGCTTACCGCTGAACTAAACCTTGAGGTAAAAATATAAAAGTACCGTCGATCGTTTCATTGGAAACTTTAATTTATCGAGTTTCTCAGAAGTTGTAGCTGGCAATTTAACTTGATTATGTCCTCACTGCCTAGTTTTATTATTTTTATGTTTCAGACTTACAAACTCACTTTATGGATTTTTATAAGGGTGGTTTTTCCATATGTTTACAAGTTTTCCAATCTGTCATCATTTCGTAAAATTACATTTTTAAAACAAAGCGTCACGCCGATTCTACATCCTCATGAACAGGTTTACATAGTAACTAAACACTACAACAATACTAGATTTTTCCCATATCGTATGAGCTACCTAATAACATAGACAAACATTTACAACAGGAAAAATGTATCGTACGTACAAATATTTGGAAATTACGATCACAACGAGATGAAGGCTTTGAAAAGGAAACATTTTACGCCAAATTGTTAAAAAAAATAATGGGTTTTTTTAATAAATAACCGTTTATCAGCCAATCTAATGAGATTGGCTGATAAACGGTTATTTATTTTATTTTATTAATTTTAAGAAAACTTACAGCTAATAAATTACAGCTTATTCTCCAGCTTATTCTAGTACTAGTATCTACTATTCCCATAAGCAAAATGCTTTATAAGCAGACGATTAGGGTTTTTACACGACTTTCCAAAAAAAGGGGTGTTATGTTTTCAGGGTTCATGTAGGTACTCGTATGTTTGTGAGTTTCTTTATTTCACCATAACTTCTAAACGCCTAAACCGATTTCGATGTACGTGGTATCGTTAGAATCCTTGTGTTACCCCTACCTAGTGAAAAATTAAAAAATAAAATACATAAATTAAAAAATTGGATACAATTTTTTAAAATTGGATATTATATGAGTATCAAATTAACATCATTAGGATTTTAAAATGGTATATCATGACCATATTTTAATTTTTAAAAATGTGTTATTTTTAAGTAGCAGTTTTGATGTATGCCCAGTTACATGGGACTTAAACATATGTGGCGAAATGCGAGTGCACTGGAGATGTCCCTCAGAGTTTTTTTTTTCGGGTTTGAAATCATCCAATCAATTTACTCATCCAAAAAAAGCTCTGGATGGAGCGGAAGGGAGTGTCAGACTTTTACTGACTAAAACCCATCCACGTTCCTTCATTGCCCTTTGTGTTCCAGGGCCGCGGTATCTCGTGTACCTCAGCCTTGCCTTTCGGCGGTTACTATGATGATCTTATTGACGATGATAACCATCATCGTCAATAAGCTCTCTACCAGAAAAAGAGGCCATATTCTTAACATGTGACCATCCTTATAGGAATACATTCTACTTCATTTTCTTACCAGTATGCGTTTACTCTCAGATACATTATACTTCTTTTTCTTACCAGTACGCGTTTCCTCTCAGAAAAAGTTCATGACTGTGTATTCCGCTGATTTAGTTACTCTCGTTTCTGTGAACGCGCACTGAGCGAGCGTCCGGTCCGACTTTTATATAATAACACCTCGATGTACGAATATATTAAACACATAAATAGTATATATATGTGTATTAAACACAGTATAGGTACAGATGCACAGCACGCGGTGGGCGCGTGGCGCAATACAAATACTAAACCGAATCCAACACAGATTGATTAGCAACATTAGACCCCTTTATTTTGGGATTGTGTATCGAATGTCTAATACAAATTGGTTTGCATTTTTTACCCTACCTATCTAAATCTACGGCATCTTTGCTACAGAAAATATAATTCAACAAGATATACAAAAAGTTCTAGTTGATGAACTGGTTGGTCACAATTGTGTTGAGTAATATAATAATAAAAAGGTTGTACGAATTTTCATGAATAATCATTCATCACAAGTTCACAACTATACGTATTGCAAAGAATGAGAAATTGTATTGTTTCTATCTCTTTTACTTTATTAAACACAACACTGCAGAGAATTCGGCCTACAAGTTGCAATAGCATTAGTACTACAGTACGCCCACTCGCGAATGTTCCTAACATACGCTCATCTCGTCCTGTGACGTCGGCAGCATTGCTTATAGAATAACACGAAACGAATCGGCGTGTTTACATCTCGATTCAGACGATATACAAGTAGCTTCGACTATTGCTGCCAAAAGAAAAAACTTTCAAAGAAACATTGCCTCTCATTCTTGGACATGAAATAAGTGTTTTCGATTAATATTCCGCAAAACAAACCAGTTTGAATATTACATCACAGAAGCTACTCTCTTATTTTTATTCTAGGCTTAAGTAGTTAATATTACCTTCATAAAAAAGTATCACGTTAGGTTGAGCTAAATAAAACGAGAAATAATGTTTGAAACTAGTTTGGCAATGAGCAGCGATCATCGATACATAATGGGGTTTCGAAACAAGCTTTCTTGACCAAACGTTATCGATAATATTGGTGAAGCGAATGTATAATAGTTTACGTATTGAAATCATGTTACTTATAATCCTAAGCACCGTGAAAAATTGGGAATCAAACGAGCTTACCTGTTAAGCGAAGTCTTGATTCAAATTTTATGAGTGGCAATCTGAAAAATAATTATTATAACTTGGTAGTATTTCTTATATCTACGTTACTTCACCGCGGTTTTTAGAGAATTAAAAAATAATATTTTTTAAGAATTGCAACCTTCGTATGCCTCTCTCATCTGACACATGACGCGGTACGTCACTTATTTTAGAGATCTTATCATTGGAACAATCTCTGTTTTATGTACAGAGTAGTTCCAAATACCTATATTCACTATATTTTCCTGAAAGGTTAAAATTGAATTAGGTAGACTAATTATTGCAGCTTTGGGGCTGTTAGTGTTAACTATATTATAGCGGCGGGTGGGTAATTATTTTTCAGATTGCCACTCATAAAATTTGAATCAAGACTTCGCTTAACAGGTAAGCTCGTTTGATTCCCAATTTTACTTCGTGGCAATCTTTCAAATAATTATTATAACTTGGTAGATGTTCAGAGTTGGCTGCAATAATTAATTTATTAACTGATTAAAATGCAAGTAATTCTGAGTGTTGATCTGTGATAATTACATTGGACCTTCTTCTGTAAGAATATTAAAGCTTCCATATTAAAGCTTCAAGGATACTTTACAATAAATATATTACATTTTGTAAAATAACTTTGATAACCATGTAATCCACATTATGTCTGACTTCGTTGATGCCAGCTCTAATTTGAGCTGTTGTTTTGGTTGTATAGTGAGAGTTTAATTCTGGAGTTTAGATGCCCCTTTCACTTGAAATCTGACAAACTTACGAATATTAGGGTTTGATATATTTTAATAACTGTTTTATTGCTCCAATGGGTTAAAGTTAGAGCTAGGAGAACAATCAATGTCTTTGTTTTCTAAATTTTGCTCATATTATCAAACTATGACGAAATTAATTATACTTTTGATAGATTCTATGATTGAGGCAATGATAGCCTCAGATCTCTCAGTAAGTAATTTTATAATTTGAAATCCAGTTGTAGTGTTAGTATTTTATAGATGTGTCTGCAAATAAAAAAGGCTCATCAACTCCATTATTTAGTGTTGAATTGTCTGGAAGTACTATCAAGGAATGCCACTGGCATTATTTTTATTCACTTAGGGCCTTTTGTTAAAATACTTGCAACAGAATAGTGCAACCAAGGCAATGTTTATTCACTTAGGGCCTTTTGTTACAATACTTGCAACAGAAGAGTGCAAACAAGGCAAGTATAGAGTTCCATAGATATATTGTCTCAAAAGGTGATTGTATAACTATAAAAAATTTAATGTAATGATTTTATGATCACATACAATGTCTAACTATTGTTCAATAGTAGAAGAGCCCGAGTCCATTCAAAACACTGTTTCCAATTAATATTACAGTCAATCAGAATACAGAAATCTCTTCACTTTATTGTCGTGAGAATTAAACTGATTTTATTAATCAGTACCTAGTAGTAAGTACTTCTTATCAATAAAGCTCAGTCATTTTTTAAGGGTCTAGGTAGATCCTTGATCAAATATTATGGATATTAAAGTGTTCACTCTATCATCACCAATTAATATAGTTACATACAATTAATAAGAAAAGAAAGAGAAACCTCTTTATTACAGTGTGGATTAAACTGTTTTTATTATTAATTAGTACCTAGTAGTACATAGTATAAATAAAGCTAAAAATTTTGCTAAGGGTCTGGTAGTCTTATGACTAAATATTATGAATGTTAAGGGATTCACTCCTTACTGGTAAAACAGAATTTGAGATTTAGTCAATTGGCTCGAAAAGGACAGTTGAGCTATTTTCTCAAAACTGTTTGTATTTAAGTCTTAGAAACTGATTTCTGCTTAATACTTTTAGTCTGGTAAATTTTGTACATTATGATTTCGTTTATAATTCATTTTTTAACCTATTATTCCTATAATGATAGAAACAATATAAATAAAAACATTGTTATTATTATGTTTTCCCAGGCACCTTGTAAAGGAGCAATAAGTTTTTGCGGTTTCATAGTAGAAAAAATATAATACTTAGAGGTCTGGTCTCCACGATGAATATTTGCTATATTAGTATAATTTCCCAAACTATTTCAAATATTAGGAACTTCTACAAGAATCAGCAGTGTTTTCATGACAATGTCTTTCAAGGGTCTCGAACACTCCTGTTTAATCATCTAGTAATTCTAAAGAATTGACTAAATGTTGTGCAATTAGTGGATATGTGTTGACCATATTCAGTCAACATTGTGTAGGTAATTGGCTACATTGCCGTAATGTACTGTCAATTGTTATGAATTTTAGTTGGATTTTATTAGCTCTACACGAAATGTATGGCATTTTATCTTCTAGTCACAATCCATTGATCTCTGCACTCGCATGCACCCCCCCCCCCCCTTTTGTTTCACTTTATGGTTATTTTCAATAGAAAGCTATGAAGCTATTAAAGCCAATACTCCAATTGGTAATGAAAACTGAGAATAAATGAGATTTCTTAGTTAAAATTTATTTTTATGAGTTTGTATAAATCTCACAATAATATCTGCCCATCTATCTTTTCGGGTATTTTAATTGTGATTTTAATTTTATGTTATGATTCAATGTAGGTAGATGACATGTTGTTATTTGATAGGGATTAATTTGTTTTCAGCATGGTTCATTTTCTAGTAGGCTACAGCTGATTATAGGGGTCAACGCCCGGAACCAGGGAACAATGAAGTTATGTTTTACTACTGTCTTCATAAGGTAGTCAAAGTAATAATTATATTTCATTTTAGTTTTAAGGTATGAGTCAGCAACAATATGATTAAGAAAGGTGCTTAATTATTATGGGTAAGGTTTAAGTGATTTTAAAATGCAATGCAATGCAGGAAAAACTATCTGGTCATGAGAACCCTTCCAAAAATACTCTTGGACTTAAGGGGTACTTAAAAAAATTGCATGATTAATATACCCATAATTTAATATTGTATCTATGGATTGCTAGATAAAGCAATAGGTTACTATTGGAGATGTTATTTTAGATTGGGCTTATACATAATGATGATAAGAATATTATCTTTGTTCGAAGCTGGGGTGGGATTTAGTTCCACTTTGCAATTTGATTTAACACTTCAATACCCGCAATTACAGACACAATTAAAATAACAATGCACTGTGCCTCACGAGGCACGGCCGGGACCATACGGGTTAGAACTAAAACAGGTTTAGTTGTTAATGTCATTTGTACATTGACAGGCTGTTATGACCTCCAAACTTTGTAAGTCTATAACCCTTTCCCTCTCAATACTAATAGTTTTGAGTATTATGACATTATGGTGTATAGATTTGATAACAAATGGTTTCTTGAACCATTGTACTTAAACCAAGTACCCAGATCATTACTTTATAACTGGTATATAATATGGTTAAATCATTCCGGTACCATCCTTGATGTGTTCTCTTTTGGGGGTACTGACTTAGCACTCCAGTATCTATTATTGTGTTCAGTCTTGAAAGATTTTTGTTAACGGGATACTTTTTTGGGTGTTGAATTTTATTGTGCTAGGCACAAACAGATTAATTGATCTTCTTGTTGTTGGTGGTAAAATCTCTTTGGCTACATGTATTAGTTATTTGGAAATATACATAATAAGCTAAGAATATAACTATTGTCCTTATAGGTTTGGTGTTTCATTTCATTAAAGGAAATATAAATAATATTAATTTAATCTCGAGGTTGACATTGAACATTGGTAGGTTGTGTTATGCAGTGTCATTCAAGCCATTCATCGGTTGCTTTGCTTATGATAACAGTAACATTCTAATTTGGTTTAGAACATCTCAATACCTTGGTTCACTGGTTCACCATATGTATAGTAGTGAAACAGAAGTCTGTCATAAGTGTCTGGAACATTTTCCATCAGCTGTTCTCTCATAGTATTAAGTGAACAAAGAATCTTGTTCTATTATTTGAATGAAAAGTTGTTATATTTAAATGTAAATATTACTTCATCGCTGAAAGATCAAAATTACAAGTTTATGGCATAGCCACAGGGTTCTTTGATAATATCATACTTGACGTCAAAGCTTACACACATAGTGTAGATTATAACATGCTGTAAATATCTCGTATTTAGGCATGTAGATATTATAAATATCCTGTATAGTCTGACATAACTTCCACCAAAATAGAATAAATGCACTTTTTGGGCTGGTGTTTTCATTAGTTAAACGTATGTGTAACATTAATTTATACTTGATGTTCAAGCTAAATCTGCGCCAGTCACTTTGCAGCAATGATGTCACAATCTGTTTTCTGTTTTATTTTGTTTGTAAATGTATTACTAACATAGTTTGTAAGTATATTGTTACTAACGCTGAGTCTTGTTGCTCGAAATAAATAAGTTATTATTATTAAAAACACATTATATGGGCTTAACATGCTGTTAGTATCTCGTACTTAAGAATGTGTGGTCCTGACAAATGTATGTCAGCCAGCCAGCAACTTTACTCCCTGATGGGAATCCAGGCAAGGAATGGTTCCACATTCACTGCGAGAGTATAATGCATTTGCAAGGTTATAACACACACGGGATGTGCTAAGTTAAGCAGGGTCGTCTTACGACCTGCATGGTCATGGATATATAGCTCAATTTTGTAATTACCTGATCAAGGTAATGAAAGTACCTGCCCTTTTCTAGCATTGTTCGATAAATTTAGCTGGACACCGCGTGTCAAACTGATAATTTACCATGCAGCTAGTAACATGAGGTGTTACTGGTCTTGAAAATGGCACTTACCTGCCGTTGAATGCTATGCCATTAGATTTTCAGTGTTAGCATCGTTCAAAGACTCAGCTAAAGGATATCTCGTATCTCCACTGATAGATCACCATCCAGCTAGTAACCAGTAGTAGTGTTACTGAGGTATCGCGTACCCACTGGAGGAAAAAAGCTTTAACGAGCTTACAACCCCCTTAGTGCTTCGATGAGCACTGTGGATATCGCGTATCCGGGGGTCATTTAAAGTCGGGCATCCAAGTTGTTGTCAGGAATACACTTTTCCTGCTTCGTCTCTGATGTCTTCTGATAAATAATGTCCTTCCAATTTACGTCCTGGTCGGTAGCGAGCGTTATTTGTAAATGCTTCGATTTCTGTTTCGGGTTTACGAATTTCACTAAAGATGCACTTAGTACACTTCCTGTCACTCGACATTTTGTTATTTTGGTAAAATGTAATGTAAACTTAGTTATAAATGAATAATTTGACGAGAAAGATTTTTTCTTGCGGTGTCGATAACGCGCCAATAAAAAAAGTGACGTACCGCGTCATGTGTCAGATGAGAGAGGCATACGAAGGTTGCAATTCTTAAAAAATATTATTTTTTAATTCTCTAAAAACCGCGGTGAAGTAACGTAGATATAAGAAATACTACCAAGTTATAATAATTATTTGAAAGATTGCCACGAAGTAAAATTGTGTTAATAATCACGAGATTATCCAATTAATGTGCAATGTAAACGTTGATGATAAGAGCGTAAATAATTAATTGGAAAAAAATCTGAAAACAACAAAATAATAAACAAAGCTATATAATATCCAGCATCAACACTAAAGTTTCCCTAAACACGAGCACCACCAAATGTCCGATCTATTTACGGGCAAAACAGACCTAAACTCATTTGACACATGTGGAAAAAAATAGGCCATAATGTAGGCACATGCAGGCAATAATTCACGCCTAATAACGCAGACGTAGTGGGCAAGAGTGAATCACGTCTATATTTAGTCGGTTTATAATTAGTACGCCATACAAAGACTAGTCATATTAAGGATCTGATTGAGTCATATGTGAATACTCTTTGTTTGGGATCAACGTATGGGACTTTTTTCATGTTACGAAACTTGCGAGAGAAACGGATTTTTTAAGGTGAAGCAATAACTCCTTTTAAGATAAGTTATGAGCATAGACTACGGTGATAGTTATGTTTTTTTTTTATAATAAATTCTACGGGTTTCGTTTATGCAATCAAAGCCAAAATAAGGCGAAAAGTGAGAGGACACCATCTATTTGTAATAGGATCTGAAAAACCATTCGTCATTTGTGTCATAAGAAGTCTATGCGTAAGTCGATGCGAAATATCAAAATGTCAAACATTTACCATTGAGCTGCATGCTGTGCCTTCTCTATGATTATATCACTTGTCTATAACAGCTCGTTCCGAACACGTCACCCCTCGCAAAACACCCCGACACACTTCACTTGTTTCAACCCTCTCATTCACTTGTCACTGAACAAGTTCAATTTTTTGTCAACCTGTCGTGTCGGGACCTGTCCCCCATGCTTACACAAATAGACTAGTATATCTCCCCCGCTTGCTCTATAAACAGATGGGCGCATTCCATCCTGGGTTATTTTTAGTTGTACTAATTCGGGAATCACCGACTCTTGGCGAGTTTTTTTAAACATCAAGTTTTTATAGACGAAGCGGTTATGATTGAGTTCCATTTGGGTTGGAGGAAAATAGTTTTCTGTTAGTGTTGGTTTTAATTTGTTTGGATTCAGCGCTGGAATTGCCAATGGATACTCTAATCTAAATAAAAGGTTCGAAGTTGTTTGTAGTTCGTAAACAAAAATAGCTCAGGACCGATGAACCTTGGATTATACAAATTCTATTAATTCTTTAACCGAAAACACGTTAAACATACACCATATAGGTACTTCTTTCTATTCATTAGATCGATGTTCTCTACATGATTATCATAATTTATTTCAATAACCATACGTCGTCGTCGGCATACTTTATCGTTTTATTTCAGTAGGATACCTTAATCCTACACAGCGACGCATAAAGGTAATATAAAAGATAATTTTACTTCGTGGCAATCTTTCAAATAATTATTATAACTTGGTAGTATTTCTTATATCTACGTTACTTCACCGCGGTTTTTAGAGAATTAAAAAATAATATTTTTTAAGAATTGCAACCTTCGTATGCCTCTCTCATCTGACACATGACGCGGTACGTCACTTTTTTTATTGGCGCGTTATCGACACCGCAAGAAAAAATCTTTCTCGTCAAATTATTCATTTATAACTAAGTTTACATTACATTTTACCAAAATAACAAAATGTCGAGTGACAGGAAGTGTACTAAGTGCATCTTTAGTGAAATTCGTAAACCCGAAACAGAAATCCAAGCATTTACAAATAACGCTCGCTACCGACCAGGACGTAAATTGGAAGGACATTATTTATCAGAAGACATCAGAGACGAAGCAGGAAAAGTGTATTCCTGACAACAACTTGGATGCCCGACTTTAAATGACCCCCGGATACGCGATATCCACAGTGCTCATCGAAGCACTAAGGGGGTTGTAAGCTCGTTAAAGCTTTTTTCCTCCAGTGGGTACGCGATACCTCAGTAACACTACTACTGGTTACTAGCTGGATGGTGATCTATCAGTGGAGATACGAGATATCCTTTAGCTGAGTCTTTGAACGATGCTAACACTGAAAATCTAATGGCATAGCATTCAACGGCAGGTAAGTGCCATTTTCAAGACCAGTAACACCTCATGTTACTAGCTGCATGGTAAATTATCAGTTTGACACGCGGTGTCCAGCTAAATTTATCGAACAATGCTAGCAAAGGGCAGGTACTTTCATTACCTTGATCAGGTAATTACAAAATTGAGCTATATATCCATGACCATGCAGGTCGTAAGACGACCCTGCTTAACTTAGCACATCCCGTGTGTGTTATAACCTTGCAAATGCATTATACTCTCGCAGTGAATGTGGAACCATTCCTTGCCTGGATTCCCATCAGGGAGTAAAGTTGCTGGCTGGCTGACATACATTTGTCAGGACCACACATTCTTAAGTACGAGATACTAACAGCATGTTAAGCCCATATAATGTGTTTTTAATAATAATAACTTATTTATTTCGAGCAACAAGACTCAGCGTTAGTAACAATATACTTACAAACTATGTTAGTAATACATTTACAAACAAAATAAAACAGAAAACAGATTGTGACATCATTGCTGCAAAGTGACTGGCGCAGATTTAGCTTAAACATCAAGTATAAATTAATGTTACACATACGTTTAACTAATGAAAACACCAGCCCAAAAAGTGTATTTATTCTATTTTGGTGGAAGTTATGTCAGACTATACAGGATATTTATAATATCTACATGCCTAAATACGAGATATTTACAGCATGTTATAATCTACACTATGTGTGTAAGCTTTGACGTCAAGTATGATATTATCAAAGAACCCTGTGGCTATGCCATAAACTTGTAATTTTGATCTTTCAGCGATGAAGTAATATTTACATTTAAATATAACAACTTTTCATTCAAATAATAGAACAAGATTCTTTGTTCACTTAATACTATGAGAGAACAGCTGATGGAAAATGTTCCAGACACTTATGACAGACTTCTGTTTCACTACTATACATATGGTGAACCAGTGAACCAAGGTATTGAGATGTTCTAAACCAAATTAGAATGTTACTGTTATCATAAGCAAAGCAACCGATGAATGGCTTAACAAGACTCAGCGTTAGTAACAATATACTTACAAACTATGTTAGTAATACATTTACAAACAAAATAAAACAGAAAACAGATTGTGACATCATTGCTGCAAAGTGACTGGCGCAGATTTAGCTTAAACATCAAGTATAAATTAATGTTACACATACGTTTAACTAATGAAAACACCAGCCCAAAAAGTGTATTTATTCTATTTTGGTGGAAGTTATGTCAGACTATACAGGATATTTATAATATCTACATGCCTAAATACGAGATATTTACAGCATGTTATAATCTACACTATGTGTGTAAGCTTTGACGTCAAGTATGATATTATCAAAGAACCCTGTGGCTATGCCATAAACTTGTAATTTTGATCTTTCAGCGATGAAGTAATATTTACATTTAAATATAACAACTTTTCATTCAAATAATAGAACAAGATTCTTTGTTCACTTAATACTATGAGAGAACAGCTGATGGAAAATGTTCCAGACACTTATGACAGACTTCTGTTTCACTACTATACATATGGTGAACCAGTGAACCAAGGTATTGAGATGTTCTAAACCAAATTAGAATGTTACTGTTATCATAAGCAAAGCAACCGATGAATGGCTTGAATGACACTGCATAACACAACCTACCAATGTTCAATGTCAACCTCGAGATTAAATTAATATTATTTATATTTCCTTTAATGAAATGAAACACCAAACCTATAAGGACAATAGTTATATTCTTAGCTTATTATGTATATTTCCAAATAACTAATACATGTAGCCAAAGAGATTTTACCACCAACAACAAGAAGATCAATTAATCTGTTTGTGCCTAGCACAATAAAATTCAACACCCAAAAAAGTATCCCGTTAACAAAAATCTTTCAAGACTGAACACAATAATAGATACTGGAGTGCTAAGTCAGTACCCCCAAAAGAGAACACATCAAGGATGGTACCGGAATGATTTAACCATATTATATACCAGTTATAAAGTAATGATCTGGGTACTTGGTTTAAGTACAATGGTTCAAGAAACCATTTGTTATCAAATCTATACACCATAATGTCATAATACTCAAAACTATTAGTATTGAGAGGGAAAGGGTTATAGACTTACAAAGTTTGGAGGTCATAACAGCCTGTCAATGTACAAATGACATTAACAACTAAACCTGTTTTAGTTCTAACCCGTATGGTCCCGGCCGTGCCTCGTGAGGCACAGTGCATTGTTATTTTAATTGTGTCTGTAATTGCGGGTATTGAAGTGTTAAATCAAATTGCAAAGTGGAACTAAATCCCACCCCAGCTTCGAACAAAGATAATATTCTTATCATCATTATGTATAAGCCCAATCTAAAATAACATCTCCAATAGTAACCTATTGCTTTATCTAGCAATCCATAGATACAATATTAAATTATGGGTATATTAATCATGCAATTTTTTTAAGTACCCCTTAAGTCCAAGAGTATTTTTGGAAGGGTTCTCATGACCAGATAGTTTTTCCTGCATTGCATTGCATTTTAAAATCACTTAAACCTTACCCATAATAATTAAGCACCTTTCTTAATCATATTGTTGCTGACTCATACCTTAAAACTAAAATGAAATATAATTATTACTTTGACTACCTTATGAAGACAGTAGTAAAACATAACTTCATTGCTCCCTGGTTCCGGGCGTTGACCCCTATAATCAGCTGTAGCCTACTAGAAAATGAACCATGCTGAAAACAAATTAATCCCTATCAAATAACAACATGTCATCTACCTACATTGAATCATAACATAAAATTAAAATCACAATTAAAATACCCGAAAAGATAGATGGGCAGACATTATTGTGAGATTTATACAAACTCATAAAAATAAATTTTAACTAAGAAATCTCATTTATTCTCAGTTTTCATTACCAATTGGAGTATTGGCTTTAATAGCTTCATAGCTTTCTATTGAAAATAACCATAAAGTGAAACAAAAGGGGGGGGGGGTGCATGCGAGTGCAGAGATCAATGGATTGTGACTAGAAGATAAAATGCCATACATTTCGTGTAGAGCTAATAAAATCCAACTAAAATTCATAACAATTGACAGTACATTACGGCAATGTAGCCAATTACCTACACAATGTTGACTGAATATGGTCAACACATATCCACTAATTGCACAACATTTAGTCAATTCTTTAGAATTACTAGATGATTAAACAGGAGTGTTCGAGACCCTTGAAAGACATTGTCATGAAAACACTGCTGATTCTTGTAGAAGTTCCTAATATTTGAAATAGTTTGGGAAATTATACTAATATAGCAAATATTCATCGTGGAGACCAGACCTCTAAGTATTATATTTTTTCTACTATGAAACCGCAAAAACTTATTGCTCCTTTACAAGGTGCCTGGGAAAACATAATAATAACAATGTTTTTATTTATATTGTTTCTATCATTATAGGAATAATAGGTTAAAAAATGAATTATAAACGAAATCATAATGTACAAAATTTACCAGACTAAAAGTATTAAGCAGAAATCAGTTTCTAAGACTTAAATACAAACAGTTTTGAGAAAATAGCTCAACTGTCCTTTTCGAGCCAATTGACTAAATCTCAAATTCTGTTTTACCAGTAAGGAGTGAATCCCTTAACATTCATAATATTTAGTCATAAGACTACCAGACCCTTAGCAAAATTTTTAGCTTTATTTATACTATGTACTACTAGGTACTAATTAATAATAAAAACAGTTTAATCCACACGGTAATAAAGAGGTTTCTCTTTCTTTTCTTATTAATTGTATGTAACTATATTAATTGGTGATGATAGAGTGAACACTTTAATATCCATAATATTTGATCAAGGATCTACCTAGACCCTTAAAAAATGACTGAGCTTTATTGATAAGAAGTACTTACTACTAGGTACTGATTAATAAAATCAGTTTAATTCTCACGACAATAAAGTGAAGAGATTTCTGTATTCTGATTAATTGGCTGTAATATTAATTGGAAACAGTGTTTTGAATGGACTCGGGCTCTTCTACTATTGAACAATAATTAGACATTGTATGTGATCATAAAATCATTACATTAAATTTTTTATAGTTATACAATCACCTTTTGAGACAATATATCTATGGAACTCTATACTTGCCTTGTTTGCACTCTTCTGTTGCAAGTATTGTAACAAAAGGCCCTAAGTGAATAAACATTGCCTTGGTTGCACTATTCTGTTGCAAGTATTTTAACAAAAGGCCCTAAGTGAATAAAAATAATGCCAGTGGCATTCCTTGATAGTACTTCCAGACAATTCAACACTAAATAATGGAGTTGATGAGCCTTTTTTATTTGCAGACACATCTATAAAATACTAACACTACAACTGGATTTCAAATTATAAAATTACTTACTGAGAGATCTGAGGCTATCATTGCCTCAATCATAGAATCTATCAAAAGTATAATTAATTTCGTCATAGTTTGATAATATGAGCAAAATTTAGAAAACAAAGACATTGATTGTTCTCCTAGCTCTAACTTTAACCCATTGGATTGCTCCAATGTTAAAACAGTTATTAAAGTATATCAAACCCTAATATTCGTAAGTTTGTCAGATTTCAAGTGAAAGGGGCATCTAAACTCCAGAATTAAACTCTCACTATACAACCAAAACAACAGCTCAAATTAGAGCTGGCATCAACGAAGTCAGACATAATGTGGATTACATGGTTATCAAAGTTATTTTACAAAATGTAATATATTTATTGTAAAGTATCCTTGAAGCTTTAATATGGAAGCTTTAATATTCTTACAGAAGAAGGTCCAATGTAATTATCACAGATCAACACTCAGAATTACTTGCATTTTAATCAGTTAATAAATTAATTATTGCAGCCAACTCTGAACATCTACCAAGTTATAATAATTATTTGAAAGATTGCCACGAAGTAAAATTGGGAATCAAACGAGCTTACCTGTTAAGCGAAGTCTTGATTCAAATTTTATGAGTGGCAATCTGAAAAATAATTACCCACCCGCCGCTATAATATAGTTAACACTAACAGCCCCAAAGCTGCAATAATTAGTCTACCTAATTCAATTTTAACCTTTCAGGAAAATATAGTGAATATAGGTATTTGGAACTACTCTGTACATAAAACAGAGATTGTTCCAATGATAAGATCTCTAAAATAAGTGACGTACCGCGTCATGTGTCAGATGAGAGAGGCATACGAAGGTTGCAATTCTTAAAAAATATTATTTTTTAATTCTCTAAAAACCGCGGTGAAGTAACGTAGATATAAGAAATACTACCAAGTTATAATAATTATTTTTCAGATTGCCACTCATAAAATTTGAATCAAGACTTCGCTTAACAGGTAAGCTCGTTTGATTCCCAATTATAGCTCATGCATGAATCATTCTCAAACAACATTAAGTTACGCCTCATCAGTGATGCAGACGGTCAAATGCCTTACTAAAGTTGGTACATCGAAACCGGACTGCTACCAAAAATAAGTCCAGAGTAACTCTCCAGCCATGACGGGCAAGGGGGGAGGTTGCATGGTTATTTTAAACCAACAAAGAGTGGAACAAGTTGGCTCGCAGGCACTAATAATAACCCAGTCGATACTTTCCCACTACGTTTATTCCCAGGCTTGGTTGTACAAGGAGCTATTTTGGGACCCGTATTGTTCGAGTTAGATGGAGCAACAAATACCAAGTTTTTGTGTTTCTTTACTTCAGACAATTGTGACGGTATTTTCGGAATAATTTGCGGTTATTATTAAATGTTCAGTCGATGTAACCTTGGATGCATTCGTTAACATTTTTGTAAAATTGTTGAGATGTTGACTTTTCAAGTCACGTTTTAAGTAGACACGTTGTGGATAAACTGCATGGACTGTTTATACTTCAGTTGCCCAAGACAGCAGTAATTTCAGCCGTATGCCGGATATGACAATTTAAAACTGAAGCTACTCACTTGCCTCGGTTTGTTATTAGTAAATTATTCCCCAGCCGGACTTGTATCTTATTAATCCTATGTTCAACCATAATATGATGTTTATAATAAAAAGCCCATAACGCAAGTAGGTCATGTGCACGTGGTAACAGACCATTAGCTTGCACACCATGGCGATCCATTTCCCATTAATATTTGACCGTGGGAAGTGGGTTACGGTCTCCTGTGAGTGCTGTGTAGTTGGCAAGTAATTCATCTGTTTTACCATAAACCTTCTATTTTTGCGGGGATGGCAGGAGGGGAGAAGACCTGGCTAAGACTCGTACAGACCAGGGAACCATGGCTCAGAAGGGAGGTGGCCTGTACTTGGCAGTGGCTGGAACAAAGGTGCCTAGGATGATGATGATATATATATATTTTTTTTATGATGATAATCCTTATGTGCCTGCAAATCCTATAATGGAGCCAAATAAACCATAGTCGCGGTTTAAATATAAACTTGCATGTTATTCGTATTCAACCAGTAAAAGGTGACCTTAACCTAAACTTAAATAAAACTAAAAAAAAAACCTGTTCAAACAACACAGACCACTTTGTTTCCACTCACACACGCACGCTTATTAATATTATTTGCACAACCATCAACATATTGCATATATTCAAGCATATGTGTTTAAATGGTACAGTTTTATTTTTACCAGTTATATTTGTTGGAGTATACGCAAATAATGGGTTCGTTAACCAAAACCTATAATTAAGTTCATTGTCTTAACGCACGCTCGTCATACAATTTTGAACTATTCCAGTTAACTTAATGTTGAGTAATCTAGTTAAATTGGGCGTGATCACGTAACTGTTAAGTTAAAGTAAGCCGTAAATCAAGTTGGTTCAAGAAAACTTTTCTGAGAAATTGAATGTACTTACTTATGTAAGTTTATTGAAGAAAAGGTTATTCAAAAAATACCAGCTTTAAAACCCGCGTGCACCGCAAATCCGTAAATTAAACGTTAGGCAGTAAATTTATTTAAATCATCGTTCTGTTTTTGTCAATGATTTGAAGTTGACACAGATAGAATGCTTTAATATGTCAGTGTAAGAGCAATAAGGAAACGTCAAGAAATAATACTATCTAACTACATAGACGAAATACCTTTTGTCACAACACAATCATTGTATATAAACATCAGTTCACACTACAAATTCAACGCGATGCATGCCAGATTGTTCAGCGATAGTTACAAGATAATTGTATTCGTCACTTCTCACTTCTAATTCTTCTCTATCACGTGGAACCCTGCCGATCCCGTCCCCAATAGCAACCGCAGCAAGGGTTATCGCGACTGAAATATGAAATAAAACAAAAAGTAGCCCGTCTATATACACAGTTGCACGACTTCGGCGCGTGATTGAAGCCGAGGTCTATAAATAGCCGACGAGTTATAGCCGACGTATCGACGAGTGCGAGGGCGAGCCAAACAAACAATCAAATGCTTTTGATTGAAAAAGCGATGCTATGTAACAAGGTTTCTTTTACGAAGGGTTGAAAGGGAACGAAGTTTTGTTTTGGCGTCGCTTTTTCATCCCTAACTTCAGAATCAACCACGATTTCAAGTCCTATGGAAAATAAAAGCCCAGGTTACTCTTCCCATCAAGATGTTAAATCATGGCTGCATTGTTTTTGTGACAAAGACAGCTAAATACTCTCTTGTGTGCTAACCTCATTAGCTAGTTTTTGTGTAAATAAGATTATTGTGATCCGATGCTAATCAATGACTGTATAACGGCTATTTCCGTAAAATCCCTGCACACACAATGCTGCATAACTGAATAAAAAAGAGTTTCATTGAAAGAAATAATAGGAAAATAACCGTTTAATAATAGATGACAATGGATGTTAACTGCATGTTGAAAGGGAGTCGCGTTATTATGCGCACGCGACTTCATTTATCAGCATAGTAAGAAGTAGTAGTAGAAGTTGTAGTGTAAATCATTATCATGAGTCATAGAATAGTATGGCTGGAATATGTTTACTGCAGCCAACCAACGATGTGGAGTAGACAAATCGAAACAAATAATTAGCTAAAAATATTGAATCAAGATGCATTTCAATTAACCAGAGAATATGTGAGGTTGGTGCCTTCATTGCATAGATTTTACTTGAAGCAAGAAGATATGGAGCATAGATTCTCAGGCAGAAAACTATGCAGAAGTACGTCGTAATGCTGTATAACAAGAAAACACAGTTGCTTACGAAGACTGAATGAATAGAAAGACGAGCAAAGGATGCTCACACTATGTAGGTATGATGAACAGATGAAGGTCGAGAAAGAAGAAGAAAACCCGTGACAAACATACATGTGGTAGTATCAGTAATGTCTTATTGCTTGTCCATTACAGGTACTGATGGACGCTACTAAAAGTGCCAAACTCGTCGACAAATTTTGGGCTGTTTCAATTTAGGTTGCCATCGACACGCTAAGAAGTAAACAGAGCGTTTTAACTTTCAACCGCTTGTCATTTCCCACAAGTTATGACAGTGTAAAATTTTGAGTTATAATGGCAGTGGTAGACGATGCACTATTTATGTTCAATTGTTAAGATTTTAGTGCGGCACGTGCATTTTATGGAGATGGCCATTGACTGAGGCGACGCACTAAATAGCCGCTTGGCTTATTTTAGGTGGGTAAACAATATGGCATAAAGTTTTCTGATTCCATGATTAAAGGTTCAGTCTGGTACGAACATATTGCGGACCTGGCTTTGGACACCAAAGTCTGACAGATAACGTACTGAAATATGAGTCAGTGTCCGGGGTCCGCAATCTGTACCGGTTATTTGAAGCAGTTTCTTACTATTCACTGTTAACTGTTGCGTGTATAACTGTATATGCGACTTGCGTTAATTTTTCGCGGCAAACGATAACGATGCTGTGTTCAATTCAAATCCTCAAAGTGCGTGTCCGTGGAAATACTTTGGGCTTGTGAAGATTCATGTGTGTATCTGTAATCTATCGTTAATGTGACTTGTAGAGTGAGCAGAATTGTTTTTAAATATTGTTTCGACGAAAGATTGAGTAATATTTTGTTTTATTAAAATTATAATATTTGTTTTATTATACCTACTTATTACACTTAATAGTTATTTTATACATTTATGCTAATGTGTGCATCAAATACGAATAGCATGCCAACACTATGCAATATAGTTAATACCTACTATAATATTAAAGCCTCTTGTTCAGAACTGGTTTAGCAGCAATAAATCAGCGAGCAAAGTTCGCATATTATTCAGACATTTTATTACTTATATTTATTTTTATATGTGCTGTAGTAGGAAGTAACACAGAAAACGTGCTCAATCATAACTACGTCGCAGAACAAGAATAGAGTTACAAAAATAGACGTTGTTTACTTCAACCAATAAAAATGTGCTGTATCAGCGTTCGGGAAACATGTCTACCTATCTACCTATTTATATCTAAACTAATATTATAAAGAGGGGAGATTTGATTTTTGTTTGTTTGTTACGATTTAACGCAAAAACTCCTTAACCGATTTTAAAATTCTTTCACCATTAGAAAACCACATCTTTACCGAGTAACATAGGCTATAAATTATATTGATATCATGCAAATTAGTCGAGCTATCACAATATTCGCGGACGAAGTCGCGGGCGAAGTGCTAGTTGTATTTAAACTGCTTTGTAAACCATTTTTTTTTGGTTAAACATTTTTATATACTTTATACCTACTTCCTTTCTAAGAGCTACAGTATTTTATTGGTCTCATAAAATGTATTTTAAAATAATAAAACGCTATCAAAATAAAATCAGGTCATATTAATTCAAGTTTCTGTTACTGTATAAATTAAAAGATATCGTTGCTAAATTCGTGCTAAGATAACTGTGTTTACTTTCCAAATTCGATACACATACATAACGAGTATTTTATTCCCGATGCGATAAATGGTCCATAATTTTGCACTAGCCATGCATCATGGAGGATCACGGCCCTCCCCTCTCACAAGCAGGAGAACTGTGTCCCAGATGTGGGCACACTCTGGCCTGATTTATTCGGTACCAATAACCAGAAGCAACATAGCCGTATCAAATATAAACCTAATAACTATACCAGGTCCTATACCTCTATGTCACTACGTACATAGGTATTCGTCTACGTACATAAACACGTTATATACGAGCTGCCTAATGTATCAGCTCAACAAAGCGATTGTCGCCAACTAGCACATAAAACTCGCCACTAAAGTTATTTATATCGAGAACATAATCCAAACAATGGCTGCTATTTTTACACAATATATTACCAACACTTTTCCTGTCAATGTGTCGTATTTATAGCCGCACTTGCTATTTCTGTTTTTATCACCGAACAACAGCTCTGTTATATGAATGTTCACAATTTACATTTTTAGGTTGTTTGGGATTCTACTGAAATAGGTGCTGTTATGCTATGCAGCACAGAGGTAACGGTCCCGAATGATATATGCATTACCAAACAGGTAAGGGAAGGAATACAAAGTGAAAAAACAGAACCAATAAAATCGAAGACACATGGTAACCAACAACCCGCGTGGCCTATGATTGCCCAACGCCTCTCACATAGAGGAGGGCCTGTGACCCAGCATAGGGTACGTTATAGGGTGATATTCATTGTGCTGATGTTGTGATTGTCCAATGGGGAAGTCAATAACAAATGGCGGAAAACATAGGTTCTGTATTGGTCATAGCTGATGTGTCATTTCAAGCTCTACGAATGACCATAAAAGGTACCTATTTTACAGGTGGATTTACAGGTAAACGCGTAAAAGGATCTTTAGGTTATGTGGCACAGCACAGTATAGGAATAAATACTTAACCTAACTTTTTTGTTCGGAATAACTGGTGGACATATAAACTAGGTAATAACTTAGCTGCATCAAAATTCAGCCTAATTAAGTGCTTATTATTAAGGCTCTTCTTTCTTCGATAAGTACCTACAGTACAAATAATAATGGGTAAATAGTGAGCAGTCCTGCTAACTCACTATCAAAACCGCACCGTAATAATTTCCGTAAGTATACAAAAATAGCTTAGTAAAACCATGGTGTAATCAGTGAGGGCGATAAGGCCATCCGGTGCTATTTATACACGTTCAAATAACGGCATAACGTGACACTATTTACAAGTTAAATGAGGAAAAATTCACAACTGTACAATATTAATTACCTATAAAGCAACAAACGAAACTCATCTAGTTCTTTGTCCACGTTTTCCTTAAAGAGTGAGCCAACTTTAAGGCACGACACGCGTATCTCTATACCTACCTACATTTCATTCAAGTATTAATTGTTTTTACTCAATTACTAATTTACATAATTAAGTTTACGAAGACTGCTCTTGTTATGTATCTGCCTACCCTTCGGGAAACAATGTTGACGTTATGTTGCTGTAGGTACCTACTTGTGGCTTGGTTAAAGGTTATGTTTGTATTCATTACCAAGTAGTTTTCAAAGCTCCACTGAATAGTCTATCACTTTAACTGAATTTCCACATTTTGTTTTATTAATTATTTAGCTGCCTTGTTTGTCTAAACCGAAACCCTACCCTAGAACAAGAATTCCTATGACATTACGGTCTATAAGGTAACTAAGCGCAGGACAAATGACTCCTAATAAATTGTGCAACAATAATGACAGTTCAATTACATTAAAACTATTTATTTTCCTCCATTCACTTTTACAAGGCGGAATGACAAGCAGCTGACGATCTTCACTTGTTTGTCGTCGCAAACATAGCTTGTTTGCTATGTCAGGAATGTTTATAACTGCTACAAACATTCCTGTATACAATGACGTATTATATATTATTATAGACACGTCATGAACCAACATCGCGGCGCTTAAAAACGGCGAAAATACTAGAACTACTTATAAGCGTGAAGAAAGAGAAAGAAAATATGACACCGAACGGCGGGGGATGCCTGTTGCGAGAGGGAGATAAATATACATCTTCAGTCACGTCACAGGATTTATTAAATTATAAACAAACGTAGCGTCGCGCGACAGGTTGGTGCGTAATTAAGCGCGATGTGGCCAATTGGCTTCATTTCATGTTGTCATTTTAGAGTGCGGACAACGTATCTATAGTTTATATATCATTGCCTGTATAACCACTCCTTCTTTAGCTAAACGTGCTTATTTGTATTGCTACAAAATATTATAGTAGTTTAGTAAGATAAAGTGGCTCAAAATTGTGGTAGCTGATTTTTATGTTTGTAATAGTGTTGCTAAAATAAAGGCTTTAGAGAAAGTCTATACTCTAACAATAGGTAGAGGTCAAAAAAGGTGTTCAAATGATAATAGGCATAGGTACGTAACTTATAAAGTAAGTACCTACAGTGTACTCATTACATCTACAACTAATGTCAGAACAAATTTTAATATAGCAGCTTGCAGCTCGTGCAGGGGGGGACCCTCGTGACAATAATAGTCAATTATAATACATATAATGATATGTGCATATTAAATTATCTGATGAATATGAAACATGTTGTTATGCGCATTCGGCTAACGAATCTGTTTGCAAGCATTTCTTTGTATCTCAGTCAATTTACAGTTCTGCTGTATTGATAACAAATACTCAGAAATTGCAAATAAGGCGTGGATACCTATACCTATACCTATTTTATGCAGACCGAGTGCCGTGCCGTCTCGATCATAAACAAGTGGGAATAACCAAATACAATCATGATGATTAACGTACCATTCTTAGCAACACCACCTACATATTCAACAGGATTTTAGTCTGGCGGTCAAACAAGACGCACACCCACACAAACATCAATAAACTAGGCTTAGGAGCACTAACAACCAGTCTAATAGCTAAACCATCACACAGACTAACATAAAACATGTTAATGTATGCAGGCAAACAGACCATAGACTAAAAATAGCACAGACTTAATGTCACTTCACGAAGCTAAGTTCTTCTACTAGGACAAAAAAAAACTTGGTTAGTGAATAATCAAGTTCTATTATTAGAGAGATCATTAATGTTATCTTGGTTAAATCAGGGGTCGTTTCAAAGTTATTGGTGGACAGTTTTTATAAAGTTTCGGCGTGACTTAATACGTAAGTAGGTAGGTACCTATATGTTAATTGGTGCGTCGCTAGCAGGCTTTGTTTGTCCAACAGTTTAGGTTTTTGCATCAAATTGATTGCGTTGGACCTAATTATTATGCTATAGTGGTTAGTTACATTTGGACAATGAGAAGCTTTAGACAGAAATCAGAAAGTCAAACCATATAAGGGTGTACCTATTAATCCAGTGACTGGGATGTGCAATGATATTCTACTATACAGATATGTTATGAGCGCGCAATTGTGAAGACTCGAAAACGAGCCAATTGGCCTATTTTTCCTTTATTCTGCGTCACTGCGTGTATGTGAGCTGGCTCTACCCCGCGGCACACTTTTTTCGGTGGTTTTGTAGGTGTATAACATATCTGTTTGTTAGAATATCATTGGGGGTGTAGGATCATTCAGCTGCAGCCTATCCTATTGGGCAGGAAACTGAACCCGACATGGACAAGGCTAGGTTGATGATGAAAATTTCTATGAGATTGATTTTAAGACTGTTGAACAGTAGGCGACTTATAAGTTTCCTTAACCTAAGATATACAGGTGCTGTTCTAGCTAGATAAGGAAGTTTAAAAATAAAAGTATCCTTGTATTTCCCCCGGCACAATTACAGTCACCGTCAGGTACCTACGTAGTACGTACCATGTTTTCCTCAACTTATAAACATCAATAATAATTGTTTTTAATTGACCCTTCTTGTTTACCATTTCAATGTAATTTTAACTACAAGTTAAAATGTTTACTGGTTACTTGACGACGTGTTTACGACTAAATAAGTAGGTAGGTACCTAAGTTGACTGTTGTTCGTTCAAATTGTTTATTGTTTTATGCGGATATAGCTTACTTAATTATTAACGTATACATGAATTTCATCATAATTATGAGTGTTTTTTTCGAATCGTTGATTATTTTTAATGCCACTATTATGCCAATAGGCTCGCCCCCTATTACATGGGTGGGACAAACAGGCGGAAATTTTCAACCAAAACAATAATGGATACCTAGTAAATTTATTACAAAACATCTACACACTACACATCCTTCTGACATAATCTCACACCAACACAACATGTTAAAAACATCTAATTTAAACTCCCATGACCTCCATACAAGAATCACGGAACATTTCCATAACCGAACCCAAACGGGTCACTATATAGCACCGCCATTTTGTTACGTCACTATTTTAAATATAGAACACTAAAACAATGTACTTGTAATCAGCGTAACGCCGGCCATGTTGATCGCTGCATACTCCGCGAATGGTAAACGGGTCTAAAAATAGCACATTGAAAATGGTAATGTGTCGAAATCATGAGCTGTTATGCCGATTTTATGAGACAACTGTATTTTGGCTTATTTGGTGTGGGTTGTGTTTTGTATTGTAGATTTGTAGGGGAATATAAATGGATATCGTGATTGAATGGCTGCTTCCATACATTATGTATGAGTGTGATTTTTATGAAACACGTGATGGTATTTTGGAAATTTGGATGTTATGTAGCTTTACCAATTTTGTTTTTCTGAATCGTTATAATTTCACTTGCAGTCCTGCAACGGCGAAGGAGACAATATGTAACAAATATTTGATTTGTGGTAAAAAATTGGTGTAGCTCTACCCTTGTGCATACTGCATGGAGGACGTAAGGTAGGTACCTACTTTAAAAAGCACACTGTTCTATGAAGATGGTAGTCTTTCATTTATGCAAGACAGTTCTATATTAATAAGTATATTTGACTAAGTATATTTACATTATTAATACGTACTTATACATGTAAATTAAAACCTGATTATTCAGTAAATGTTATAGTACTTTATTAGTACTTAAGTATTTAATTCAAGTGGAACTTGATAAGTTATAAATAAACTTAATAAAAGTCAATTTACTTATATAATAGGTACATACTTGAGAACACAACCTTGAGATCTGCACGTAGGTACAGAGACCGGCTAATATTTCCACTATACCCACATTATTGGCTCCAAATGTTATGGTTCCCAATCTACGCGGGATGTCTGAAAATAGCCTCATTACACACGGGCTAATTAGTGGCTTAATGAACGGATAACCGCACGGTAATAGACAATGCGATAACTGCAGTCATTGCAGCTAATTATAACAGTGATTGCGGACCGATTTGTCGCATCATTATTATTAGTAAGTAATATCTGAACGAATGCTATGAGGGTGTCATTCGTTTTATCTGATTATCAAAATGGATAATTTCTGATGGATTTGTTTTATCTAAAACAAATCCAATGATTCATCGTAGAGTTTCTCGATTTAATTAGGAAGTAAGTACCTAACTAATAGTCTTGAGCTTGAACATCAGTGCCTTTTCAAAGATGACTTCTTCTTTTCCAAAATTATAATTAGGGTCGATCAGAACTCTGCTAAAATCAACGGCGGTGTTTGTTACTACAAACGCTTCGGACAGGTCAGTCAATGTGCAAAGTATGTAATACACTACATTGATTGCAAAACTGCAAGACGAGCAGTCTATTGCTTCAGTTTCCCCACATTTCTGCTCACAAGCACGATAAAGACGCACTTTGTTGCCCTCTGACAGCTACTAACTACCTACCCGCACTTAATCAAGTAAATAATATGAATCACGTTATGTGCAAGCTTATCTCTTTCTAAATATAGATGGAATGTGTGGGTACGATACCTATCGATGTAGCAGCGAACACTTCAGTTTGTTCGACGTGACTCAGGCTTACCTGTAAAAAAAAAATTTGTTAGCTTAGGTTCAGAAAAGTGTTAGCGATATAAAACGTCGTCGTGTACCTTCATTGGTTTATCTAATTGTTTATGGTACAGCAATGATATTCTACTATACAGATATGTTTTGAGCGCGCAATCGTGAAGACTCGAAAACAGGCCAATTGGCCTGTTTTTCCTTTATTCTGCGTCACTGCGCGTATGTGAGCTGGCTCTCCCCCGCGGCACACTTTTTTCGGTGGTTTTGTAGGTGTATAACATATCAGTTTAAGTATTAGAATATCATTGTGGTACAGTAAAAGATTATGCGATATGCAACAATTAATATCATAGCAAAGGAAAGGAGTATTTAAGGTTCATTGTAGGTGGCTTTTGTCATTTCTGCCTACCCCCATAGAAAAAAGGTGTGCATAGTTTACGCATACGTACGTAAACGTATGTATGTAGGTACGAAAGATACGAGAAATAATGTCGAATCACGAGTCCGAGGAAAATTAGGAATCTCCATTAGACGATTTATATAGCCGTTCAGTTCAGGACTGCTTGCTCAATATAGCCGGCGATAAAATTTCTATTTAGGAAGCCTATTCCGATAGTGCAAGTGTTAGCCCGTCGACTGCCGCTAAAACCGTTCACGTTCCGAGCGGCCGTTGTCGCTAATTTATATTTTCGCGTCCGTACAAATAGGATTTCCGCGAGCGAGTTTTTATTTTACATAAATTCTATTTGTAACTGCCGTGTTGCTTCACACCTACGTTGTCGCTAGGGTTGATTGCGAACATTTTACGATGCCTATCGTTCTAAAATTAACTGATAATGTGTTTGCTACAATATTGCAAAGCTACGGCTTTTATTTTATTTTTAAATGTGAAACCATTATTTCGCTTTTATTATGATCTCGCTACGAATTTGTTATGTAGTTACATCGCTGAAACGTGAGTTCATTTCCAGGGTCAAGCTGATTGTGAAAATTATAAAACTGAAATACAGCGTCTAGACGCCAAACGTTAACGTTATAAACGTTCTTTTCTTGGCAAGTAAACATGATGTAATCAATCATTGTATTTGTGAGTGATGTTTGCATGCGCGTCACAAGTTCACAACACGGAATAGATTTGTAAGAAGTCAGTTAAAAATATGCAATGATTGACACGCCTCGTTATAAAACATGAAACGAAGCGATATTATAAACATTTCATTTGTTGTCAACCCTACAGCTCCTCTAAAATAAACGTTACAATATCTTCTGTGACACGTGGGAGTGCGACGTGTCGTGCTCGTGTCGTGTCCGTGCGGGGGCGCGAGGCACGCTTGGCCGTGAACTTGGGCCATCATCACCCACTACGGTCGATCGATCCCATTCAACACCAACACGAGCCAGCGATATCATAAGCTCGGAGCTAGAGGCCGCGGCCACGAGGCAACGATTTGAATGGAATATGAGCTATTGAGCTGTAAAGTGGACATCAATTGCCATTTAAATATTTATTAACGGTCTAAAGGGTTTATCGGAAAGACGGATTGCTTGTGATAAAATTACAAGTAGCAATCGCATGTTTCAAAGATGCATCAATTTGAGAGACAGAATGCAATGATAATTGATAAGGATGATTTATGCAGATATTGTACCTTGCTTTTAAAACTAAAAATTTGCTTTCATAAAAAAAAAAAAAATCTCCCTTTAAATAAATATAATCTACCTAAGTATATTAATTTCTAAAAGAAGAAACTAAGTACATAAATGCTGTTATTTCTTTTTGAGTGTTTCGTGAATGAATAAGGCATATAAGTGCACAACGTTCAAAAATGCATGGTCTAATAGTTACTAACAGCATTAATTTGATTAATTAACATTTTTGGTTGAGTATCGCATTGTAATTTTGGAAAATTAGCACTTTTTAATTGAATTTTAAACTATTTGTTTAGTTATTCTAATATAGTGTGAATTATTCAGTAGTTTAATAATGAATGTAAATCCCATCGATTTACATTCATTATTAAACTACTACACCTTACATTCATTATTTGACTTACTAAAATACAATTTGGAATATTTGTGAAGTTACCCATTTCCTTCAAGTCACTGTCAAACAAATACATTTAAATATATAGTTACGAGAGACGGAACAACACGAATAGAATCGTAATTTCCTTGCGCTTAGCCACTGGGTGTCACCTGTCAGTACACGAGTCTGCCCACTATGACTACTCGTCTACACCATACCATACCATGACAACGTATCTGGAGGTTTACTCTATAAACCCGTAGTTTCGGCCGAAGTTACGGTCGATTCCTACTCCGTATCACTTACGGACCTCAATTCATAAGGAGACCGAACTAAAAATGAATGTCAACACGATTTGGTCATATGTCCTTACTTCCAATGTGTTTTCAAAACTCATGAAACCGAAAATATTATTGAGTAGGGTTCATTTTAAAGTATAAGCTACTGTCGAACGGGCCCAGTATCTTCGTTGACGGACTTACAGAGTAGACCCCCAACAAGCACGGAAAGAAACATGACACAGACTAGTATGCCCGCTAGAACGTATCAACAGCGTATCATTTGGAACGGTCATTATACGCGGTTAAACCCTATATTTTTTGTGATAACCTCTCTATAGTGCCTTAAATCTCTTGCATATAGACAGGCCACGACACTACACAATTACTCGTGTTTACTAAGAACCGGCACGTGGGCAGAATGTAGCTGCATGCTCGGCAACTATGTTCGGAGAACTCGAAAACAACCCTTATCGATTTGCTGAATATGTTCGGAGAACTCGAAAACAACCCTTATCGATTTGCTGAATATCGATGTGTCATTGTATTTCTGAATAGTTACTAGACTGACACCAAACTAACGCTGACGGAACAAAATAAAAAAGTAACCGAAATAGCATAGCCTGAGGCAGGACAAAGTCACGTTCTGGAACAAGGAAAACCACAAGAAACCCTATTGTTGTAATCGAAAGTTGTATACGAGGCAAGGTAACAGAGACTATTGCATACAAACCAACAGTCCGAAACCATGCGGCTAAAGGATGCGGATGTGGGACCATATTGCAGACTATAATTTTATTAAAAGCCTCACCTGCTTTCCTGCCCGCTAATGGGCGCTGTGCCGTGGAAGAGCTGCAGTCAAAAAGACAATACAGTTGAAATGGCAAAGTGTTGGCTCAATAAAATAAAATAGTATAATAAACTTGAAGAAGAATACAAAGTAGTCAATTACATGCATAACACATTTAATTTGACTGTAATGTAATTCTAGGTAGGGAAAGTGATCGAGACAAAAATGATAACACTACATATGGACATAAACATCCTCGTCGTGGGACACATGTCACAGGCACAGCTAGTCCTTGATAAGTGCTGGTACCGAGAAGTGGGTGTGGGATGAGTAGCGTGGTGTATCCAGCTGATAAGGCTTCCGGCGAGGTCGTCGCCCTTCCGCCGATAACGGTCAGCTGGGCTGGGAGCTCCAACTGACATTGCGGGTACACTTTCTCACGAATATACAGCAAGTTTAGAAATTGTCAATGTGGCTAAATCCAATGTCATCATTGTTTAAATTAGGTCAAGTCGCATAAGATACCCTCCCTAAACGCCCGCCAAGAAGTGACTGAACAAACTCACCAGCAAAAATGCTAGTCCTAAGTCTTAAGCGATTCATGTTAATCCCTATTCAAGATATTGAAAAGAAGGTTGGTGTATTTTTTCATAAATGCACCTTCAATAATACCTACTATATTTAAATATCTTATAAAAAGATTGAATTGCAATTGATTGCAATATCTATTACTTTAATGTAGGAATATAGGAGGTATCCAATTTCATTAGATGGTATTTCCTTGATTTCATCTTACTCTATTGAATAAGATAGGTAATGTGGGTGGCAAATCAGTCTAAGATTATTATTATGGCTTGAACTCTATTACCACTATTCAATAACTCATCATCATAATTCTATTTGATGGATAATTGTAGATGCATTTTAACTGACTAACACGATCAAAGGACTCTATGTAAATCATGTTATACCTAGATGACTTTCTTGAAATTATAATACTAATCTGTAAAATAACTGGCGAAAGTCGTTAATTGGTTTAATGTTAATAATCTACTCCTAAATGAGAAAAAAACTAAGTGTATTAAGTTTACGATACCCCATGTAAGACAAGTGGAAACTACTGTACTAATTAAGGATGAAGAGTTAAAACCGGAAGATAGCACAGTCTTCTTAGGCATAACTTTGGATGCCAAGCTTCAGTGGGGCCCGCATATAGACAAACTGTCGAAGAAACTTAGCTCTGCAGCATTCGCCGTTAGAAGAATTCGTGATTTAACTGACTTAGAGACAGCCCGTTTAGTTTACTTTAGTTATTTCCATAGCGTGATGTCATACGGTATTCTCTTGTGGGGCAATGCCGCCGATATTCAGACAATATTTGTTTTGCAAAAAAGGGCAATTCGTTCAATTTATAAATTAAGTCCCAGATACTCCCTCAGAGAAAAATTTAAAGAGACTAATATTCTTACTGTGCCCTCTCAGTTTATTTATGAAAACCTTTTGTACGCCCACAAAAATATTAATTTATTTAAAAAATACAGTGATATCCACAACATAAACACGAGGAACAAACACAAATTTGTTGTTCCTGCAACGAGGCTCAAAAAAATAGGAGGTACGTTCAGATGCCAATGTATACGCTTTTACAATAAACTTCCGAGCCAAATTCAAGCACTAAGCCTAAATAAATTCAAATTGTTTATAAAACGGAAGCTGTGCCTGAAAGCCTACTATCATGTTAATCACTATCTTGAAGATAAAAAAGCTTGGGATTAAGCTGCTCCAATGAAATTTGCTCTGTGAATGTCGAAATTTCGGACTTCGCTTGTTTATTATTGATTCCTTTCTTTTATACACTCTGACATTGTTTTTTTTTTTTTTGACATGTATTTTATTATTTTACTTTTATTTTTTTATTGTTTTATGTGACATTTACTGATTTGACATGAATACTTATTTTTTTAAGTATTTTACTTTTTTATTTTATTATCATTGCGACATTTAATGATTTTTGTGTTTTTTTACTTACATTCATTTGAAAATAATTTGTTATTAATTTTATTTGATTATTGTGAATGTGGGGACCATGTGGGTCACATTTTTATTTTGTTTGTTTTTTTCCCACAACTGTCTGGCAGTTTGAGTACTATAAGCGACCTTCCCAAATGTCCTTTCTTTGGTATTGTTCGTCGTTGCGTTGAGCTCCTTGAGTTATAAGTCGAGCTACACGTTAACTGACAAATGCTTGCACTGACTGGACAGGTCCACTCAAATCTGTATGGTTCTTTCTTCAAAAGACCATCTCAGACACTAATCTGCATAGTCCTCATGTGAATTGAGCAAGATTGTCTGGACTTTAAAAGAGACTATGACCTCTGAGTTTGTTTCGGCTGTTTCTTCTCAGAGTAGTCAGGTACGAAACACCGGCCCCATCTAGTTTTAAAAAATGACGTGTAAAAGTGTTTGTAAAAACCTACTTGCAAAATAAACATCATTTATCATTTATCATTTATCAATCATTGTACAAAAAGCAAAACAAAAAAGTACCTACAACCTTCAAAGCAAAACAAACTATGTTCATCCCCAGTCAGAGTTCAAATTCAGCTGCACCCGTTTTATACTGGAAGCTGACCATAACATAGTTGGAAAAAAAAAACGCTAGGCTGATGTGAGTCAGGTCAAAACCACACATCACATGCCATTAGTCCTCCAACTTATTTCCAACTACCGCCAACAATGGAAACTTCACCGGCCGTAGCACGGCTGCGCGCGCGCCGGTGATTTTCCTACAATTAACGCACTCACCGATACGATAGCACGGGAGTTTCCTTTGACACACTTGTGAGCAACCATCGTCGGCAGCGTCCCGGCCTCGACGATATATTCCATTAATTGATATGAAGCATGTGTTATGCTATCATAAAAGGGTCAGTAGACTTATGGGTATACTATCATTTGCTTAATTTATGGTACCAGTTCACGCGTCGATGTCTTTACATCCTGTATGCCTACTTATTGTTTACTTTGACTGAATTTTCTTCATTTTGTTTGTTAGTGTTAATTAGCACAGAATTATTACCATAGAAATCATGTGAGTCTTCTCAAACAGTCACACAGTCACACACACACACACACACACACACAGACAGTCAGACTAGGGACATAAAGGGACTAAGGTTGGGTATAGTGATACCCAACAGGGTCCCTATGAATCTCATTATATTGTAGCTCTTCGATATCCGCAATTACAGACACAATTAAAATAACAATGCACCGTACCCGATCGGGTACGGCTGGGGACATACAGAGTGACCAAAGTACTCAATGTGGAATGCAATAAATGATTAAGTTTATCAACCAATCTATTCAAGCTAAATGTGCTCCGGAACTCCCTCCTGTTTTATGTGTTTATTATATCATTGTATTATGGACACGGATTGTTGATCACAATGGTAGGTCAAACAGGTAAATTTTTAATACAACTATCAAATTTTCCTTGTTTCCTCTAAAGTGATTATACCTAAGTATATAGTTGTTTACTTTCGCAGTGATCTAACGCTCGTAACATCCTGACCTGTGTGTGTCGACGCGACCACTAATACCTCCCTTACCACTAGTGTTCCCGTCCACCACCGCCACCACGCGGGCCCAGTGTGGATTGTTCCATTTCACATGTCTCCTATTTGAAGTTTTGGTACCCGGAGTTGCCGGTTTCCTCACGATGTTTTCCCTCATCGTTTAGAGAGCAGTGCTGATGAAATAAATTACACTACACTAAGTACTGTGTAAATTAATTCCAATGAATCAATCACAACTATTCGTCGATGTTGTATTGTAGATCATTAATTAATTAATATTATTTGTCTACACGGAAAGTAAATGCGACGAGTGCTACATGATGAGAGTCGCAGTCTAAAGTTCATGAACGAATATACTATGTCACTGCTAATAGGATCATCTTATTCTCTCATATTGGTACTGTATTTCCCACATGACTGTACCCATTCCTACCTACAAAATAATATTGTAGGCATTTGTAGGTAATAGGTAGGTATACTTAATTCCTTTTCCATTCAGACTATTCTCTTTGTCATTCGCATTAGCTTGGTTGGACATAATAATAATACCTAACTAGCAAGTTCGCAATATTCCAACTCCTTTCCACATGAAGTCAAAGTGATTTCTGCGCAGTCACAGAGGACGCAGTAAGTGTCGAAGTTTTAAGGCGAACAAAATTTAAATTACTGTCCTGCAGCGACACGAAAAACAAGAACTTTGCAATTAACGTACAAAGAACAAAAAAAACAACAATACAATGTAGATCTGTTCCACTCTCACTAACAAGAGTGTGAAATTCTCATACATGTTCTTTGACCCGTCCCAAATTCTGTGGCAGCGTCGTCGTCGGTCCGGTCCGAGTCCCGCTTCCCTATTAGTTGCCAGGCCAGTTGGCGCCCGCACCCTCCCATCCATCACGCGGCGTGATTGGCAAGCGTGCCACTTATCACACCGACTGTGATGTGATGTGATAAGACTGCTGATGGGTTGGCGAATAGTTTGCGGAAAACGGAAGGAGTATGTGAGAATGTAATTATCGACTTTTTTGGCTTGGAGTCAGATTCCTTACGTGGTTGGAATATGACTTTGCGATTAGTCGTTGTTTTCTTGGTAGAAGTATAGATAACTAACACACTTAGCTTAACTTCAAACGTATGACTATTAATAATTTGAGTTCCCATATTTAAAAGTTACATTATTTTTCCCCAGAATGCCCATACCTGGGCAGTCCTCCCTCCACTTTTTCCATCTTTCGCGAGACCAGGCGTCCTCTTTCCAGTTTGGACGCAGCCAACCAAACAACCAGTGCATCCCGCCATCTTCTTATTCTTTAATCCAATATTTTCAGTATCAATACTATCAAAAATACACTTATCTATCAGCCATCAATCAGCTGAGCATGGCTGTTCCCCCCAACTCCTCGGTGTATGTAATAGTACCCGAAGTGGGTCACAGCGGCCGCTGACTAGTGACCAGCTGTTAATTCGGTGGGACCTTGGCCCGGCGGGGTGCGTTGCACAACGAACTATTCTGATGCATCACCTTGCACGTCTTACAACATTGCAGGCAGGGATACGGGATCAGGGGATCGCTTTATATGGACTGCACGTGTTTTACAAGCTAAACGCAGTATGAGTGGCGAAATGGCGATTTATTTTCCTTTTTTGGCAAAATAATTGAAAAAAAAAACAATTAGAAATTCAGAAATATAACAATCAGTCATCATTGTCCTGCTCTTAGCCCTCTGGTGGGGATTGTTACTTATTTTTCCAAAATCCTCATAAGGCTGAGTTTATTTAATTGGTGGGGATTTCTGGAAAAAAAAAATAACAATCCCCACTGGTAGGGATTTGTCGGTGGGGATTTCTGGAATAATCCAATTTATTTGATGTCATGGTAGCATGTTTTTTTCTTACTTGTCTACTTGTTATCTTAGCAGTCACCTCTTTTCTAGCCATTTAATCTTTCACACAGTCCAATATAGTCCATCCACCTTCTCTTTGGTCTTCCCTTACTCTTATCATTTTGAATTCTGTCACGTTTTTGAACCGCTTGAAAACAGCTCATACCTACCAATTACCTAAGCAGAACCTAGCACGTAGTTCTGTGTCCCCAATATCGCGAAACAGGTAAATAACACCAGGATGCTGAGTCTATTTATACTCACAATTAATAGTCAAGAACCGCAATAAGTCCGACTACAAATAGAACTGTGGAATTGTATCGTACTTTAATTATAGCGGTCTAAATACGGACTTAATTATCGCACTAACACAAATATTCGCGGACAGGAAAATGGACACAGGATAATCAATACCTACTACCAATTTTAGTTACAAAGTTAAGTTACTATTTGTTCTAATTCGTAACAGCTTATCGTTGAATAATTTTCCACAGTAATTACTGCAAGTTCGTATTGTAGTAATCTGGTGGCGATAAGTGCGCGCGCGCAGGGGCGGGGGCGGCGCATGCTTGCGGCGACCCACAGTCTGCCGCATCGCGGTCAAGGCGCTGCACCGCCACATAGATGCACTCGTTACACTTTGGACCTGTCGTGTTAACGCACAGCCACTGAGAAGTGGGAAAACGTCGATGTCTAAGTTATTGACACGTTGAATAAGTTGCTAAAGAAGAATTGTGGATTCTGTACCTAACCCCTGCTTGTAAGGATACAGTCGTTTGGGAGAGATATCATTAGAAAATCAAAAGACATTTCGTTAATGATTCAAATGTTCATCATCAGCTCTCGGAACAGTGAAAATTCGTGACAAAAAATCAATGCCAAAATCAAAAGTAACGAAACGAAACTTTAACAAAAACGTTTAATACTTTCGGCTGCGCCCACGCATACCATACGCCATAAATCACAAAGGTTAGTCGCAGTTAACGGCCGATTAACATGCCCACCGCGCGTACTTAATTATAATTATTTTAAATTTACTCGCAGCGTCACGCCTAGCCACCTAATTATAGAACTAGGTGTTAACTACGTTTTACCGTGCAACCGACCGCTGAATCCAAAGTAAATGTTTTAAACAAACTTGTGAAATATTTCTTTGTATATTTTAGCTCGGTTTAACATCTCACTTTTCAAATGTTTGAACAAGAATGTGACTGATATCGTGTGTTTTTTTTAAAAGCATTTCTGGTGTGGGATTTTGTGGATACTGAAATAACTCTATGCTTTGAGTTATTTATTATTTTCTTGTTGACAGCTGGCAGAATCCATGGATTAGATTGAAAATGCCTAAAAATCCGAAGATACCATTTAGTATTGGTACCGAAACCAAGAGATATCTAACAAGTTTTTCGCACATATATTATGTGTACGACAGCTCAGCTGTCATTTCGCACATCAAACGGGAGATCAGCGGTGATACATTGAGTGCCAAACATACATCAATGATGAAAAGAGAGTTTGTCCACGTGAGTAATGTTTAGCTTTCGAAGGGACAACTCTCCCTTCGAAAGTAAAGCATTCTATTGCAAAGAACTTCCAAGAATAGTAAGTCCAATTAAGAGATATTTATATGTAGTGCCAAGCGGCTCGTGTAGTCCACACCTCTGAGAGGATAAATCACGGTCGCACGGCCATGCCAAACGTGCTGGTCCGGCCGCTCTTCAATATGATATAATTGTTTTAGATTGGACAATGATTCAGTAATGTTTTCAGTCAATTCACATACTGTTTGTAAATAGTCATGTATTTTGGTCACGCTCTTTTGACTCGTGATTGAGTCAAAAAACCGAACTGTGTCATTCGAAATTAGACCAAATCAAGAGGCTGAGAAGACCGTCTACTACGCTACGCTTCATGTACCAAACTCTTTTCAAAACAAAGCCACATAACAGATGACGAAACGCCTCATAACCCAGTTTGCGTGTAACATGCAGTTTCCCCGACCCGGCAGCCGGAATCCGCCGAGATCCATTGGCATCCGGAGCGGTGACCTCGAGCGTGCTTGTGTACGCCAACTAAAACAAAATCTGATGACACGACACGCCTCCCCACATAAATAAAACGTGTAGTAGGACCAGTAAGTAGCACACACATTATGTGGCGAACTATTGAAGGTTTCCTACTGACCTGGTTTGGCATTAACATGTTACTGGAACTTTAAAGAGCGACGAGACAGAAATTTTAATTAAGTAATCGGTGGACTGGATCAACCAGAATGACAAAAAGAAATGAAAATAACAGCGTGCAAGTCAAAAACATAACACGGAAACGGGTACAAGATACCTTTTTGCCAATGAAAGGATGGATAATTTCGATTACAGCACCGATTAGTAGATGTCATCAAAACAAAGCTCAGCTTTATACACCGTCATTTCCGCGCCTTTTAAAAAATCAACAAGATTTACAAACCAACATCAATAAACTTCATTTGATTATATTTTTATGTGCAGCGACTTAAGAAAATATTACTAGAAATTGAATAGGAATAAATCGCATTAACTGGCGGTCGGGGTTCGGCAAGGAGGGAAATTTCCCGTGATGCTATTACTGTGGCAACGTCAGCCTGAGGCCGTAACCAAGTTCTTGCTACAGGCGCAGACTAACCTGATTATATACCGTACAAAAAAATCTACCAAAGAAAAGTAGATTAGTAGATAGAATTCTCCTGTAGATTTGAACTAATGCAGCTATATGATTGTCGTTCTTCCTGACGGAAGAAATCAATCAATGAGCCGATATACTGCCACGCATGCAAGTATATCCCAAGTAGCCCAAAATCGCTAGCCACTCGCACTTGACCAGTACCATTATAGTCATAGTTGACACTCGAGTCCTGAGCGAACATAACGAGGTCTATATCTGGCCACCATCCAATCAGGTGCGAAGCGTTATGTTCGGGAGTCGCGCGGCCATGCTAATAATACCCAGTCGAAGCTACGCCATTTATAGCCTAACCAGAATAGCCGGCCAAACATATAGACGCAGCGATAGATATGTCCGATGTCGAGACAGATTTAGATGGCGATGGGAACGCCATTTACGGAATACTTATAATAGAAACGGCGTTCAGTCGAAGTTAATCGGTGTTTCAATAAGGATCAAAGGCCGAAACGAAAGGCGTTTGCATTAGTGTTGTAAGAGCGGATGACTCGGGAGTTCAGGCGGTTTAGTTTCTAATACCAACCGTACCAATCGTATTCCTTATTTGTTAAGAAGAAATCGATGATTGTTTATCAATTACCAACGAGGAGTTTAAAATGATCGCTAACGAAAGCATAACAAATAAAATCAGACGTAAGATTTTCTTAAATGTGGCGCAATACTGTCCAAAAGCATTCTTCGAATGATATCTTAAAGTGTTCCAGAAAATCGCTCCAAGATTCTGCATGAAATACGGTTTCTGGCACATCTGAAACTATAAAGTTTTCAGTGGGAGCGCCATTCAGCCGAGTAAGTACGAAAGCGATAACGAGCCAAAATCACTGGCAGCCAACTCTGGCAACGCTGGCCGCGCGTCATTTCCGGTGGTACATTATTTAGAGTCCGAACCCTTTTAGATTTCCGGTAGGCCTGCCCTCTTGTGTAGAGTTGATACTAAAATTAGATTTAGGTTCCGAATCTATTTGATCGAAAGATACTATAAACCTAACACGACAGATTTCTGTATATCCATTTGTGGTCTTCTATAGAATGTCAGAATCTTCCACAACTTCTTGTTTTGTCTATACTTGCTTCTCCATCGTTGTAAGCGAAACAGTTCCCATCATTAATTACCGACATGTGCGCGAGACAGTCGCGCGGTGATCGTGAAGATAAATATAGACGTTACCGCATAAGCCCAAGTTTCTGGTCAACACTAATTGATATCGCCTAGCCAATAGACATTGTTGAGCAGGCCGATGTCACTGCCGTTTTTAAACAGTACTTACATATTTTGGTTGCAAATCAAGAAGAGTATTGTTAAAAAATGAAACAAAACAGACGTTTTAAAATATATATCCTACACGTGTTACAATCCTAGGTATTTATTTGTCACATAAAAACAAATACACCAAAATTACGAACTTATCCTTGACCGATGAACCCACTCGATTACACGTGTACTTCTGTTAGTTGTTATGTCATTGTATACATAAATATTTCTTTCACAATCGTATGTAAATTATTTGGCAGACATTTTGACGGAAGACCCTGAATCTTCATTCACGATTTACTTTCTTCAACAACTTAGGTAAAATCTAAATTCAGTAACACGAATTATATCATCAATGAATACACTGACCTATTGGTTATCACACCTAATTTGTATGTCACTGATTTATTGGCAGCTAAGCCATTGGAAAATTACGAGTTTCAACAATGCCATCAACATTTGGATAGCGTTATTGACGAAAAACTTAGTGCTGCTATGTGAGACATAGCAACAAACAAAATTATAGTAGAAATCTTCTAAATTACAAGTTGTTGTAAGATAAAGCCGAACGGTAAAGGTAAAGTAACATCACCACCTGTTGTCGTGTTTACAGCCGCAGTCGGGACCTTGCGGGACGACCCAGCGTCGCGTGCGGTAGGTCGCGGCGACCCAGCGGAAGCTGACAGCTTACTAAGTACCCATTACCCAGGCTTGGTGATTGGCGTTGTCAATAGTTCCGTGTTAGGAATATTTTACTGCTACAAATGTTCGTAGATTCCTGAATTGAATATTGACAAAACGTTGACCATGAATAGGCAATACTCGGAATTTCCGATAGTTAGGAACTTTGGGACAACGAATGAAATATGAATCGCAACGGGAATTTTAGGGAATCCAATTGATTTTCGAATAAAACGCAATCCAAAATTTCCATTATTGATATAATATCAAAGAACACAAACATCTGTTTTCACCAGAAATTTCGTCTAATCTTGAACTGTAAAGATAAATGGATATCGACAATTTGGCAGGGGTGCATGCGGAAACTTCCTACATTTGTGCATTTGATGCGCAAACTATATGTACTGCGGACTGCGGCTTTCATACAAGAGCATGATGTATTTGTGAATCAAACCACGTAACAACGAAGAATTTGATGGATGTATGTGATGTCCACTGTGTGTAGTGTATACAATACATGTTTAGTGGTTGTAAAGTGAATAATGGTAGAGGAATGTATTGATTTATGAACGAATATTTTTCCAGTAACATACTATAACGAAATTACGAGACCAATAAAGGATAGTTTGGGAGTTGATATAGGCATCAATCATGTTACGGAAGCCTACTCACAATAAAACGTTTTAACAAAAAAAGTTTAACGATTATGAGAACATAGAAAAAATGAAGCTTTGATAGCTAACTAACCATCAGTCTTGGAACATGTTTGTTAATTTGTAGAACAAGTTCGTTGAACTGTGCTTGGTGTAGAGTATCAAGCCTTCTCAACTGAATGCCAATGAGGTCATCTCGGACAAATGTGTTGGACCAGAAGCATGAAGGAGACTAGAAGGTAACATTAACAATAAAATAAAATAAATCTAGAAATATCCTTGGTATTAGTTCAACTTCTGTGACGGTTATCGAAAGCAAATATAATACAATTCCAAATACTATATTCACGCTTATTATTCCATAAAAACTTTTTCATTTTAGTCTGCTTCAAACAATACGTCCAAAAATACAATAGCAATGTAAGACGATATGAATGAAATTCCACACAAAGTCATGTCAACAATTTTATTCAATGGCCCCGACCTCGAAGCCACGTGTTACGCGAGCATTATCCAATAAAGATTACTAGTCGCCTCTAGTACTCTCTGGTAAGTACCAATCTACCAGGTCATACGACACCAATACGCCAGCGGCAGCGTGGCGACTTAACGAGGATACATTTGAGCCAACGTTGGCGCTAACCGGCAGGTGGTGGTCTACTTCAGTCAATTTGGGAGTTTGATCCGCTGACACTGGGTTATTACCGTTTCCTGCCGACTGCAATGAGGCCAATTGTCGTGAACCTTTGTGTCTATAAATGTAACCACTTAATTCCTTGTGCTCTATAATGCAAATACTATTTAAGATGATATGGTGTAAGAACATTATAAAAAGTACCATTATCACAGCACGGAACACTAATAAAAATAGTAAGAACATCGTTTTTGCATAATAAACTACGCATAACAATAGCTAATGGGGTACCTTTGCTAATAAATGCAGAATTCATGACCAAGGAAAATCTTGGCAAAAAACACGTTTAACCAAAAGTCCTTCAACAAACGTTTAACTAACTTGGAAACTAATTATAACTTAACCTTTACAACTTTACGATGCCTGAAAACAAAACACCAGACGATGGGGCTATAGACGAAGATTGTAAAATGAATAGGGTTAAATTGGGCGACAGGAGTAGCCACTAGGCTATAATAGAATTTATGACGTATACGCGATGACGCAGTTGCGATGATCGAATAAAATAGACAAATAAAAACCGGCCAAGAGCGAGTCGGACTCGCGCACCGAGGGTTCCGTACAAACTTTTTAAAGGACAAACTTAACTTTGCTGTTCGATCCCTAGAAACGGCTATTGCACCAACCGCAAATAATACGTTTGTAATAGTAAAATCGCTTTTTTTTGTTATTAAACTAGATATTTACGGTTTTCAGATTTTCCCCTTTACATGTGCTGTAAGCTTGCATTGCATTGCTTTTCGCCAAATTTCGTGATTCTAGGTCAACGGGAACTACCATATAGGTTTTCGACCCAAAACCTATAGCGTACCTACTTCCGGTTGACCTACAATTGTCAATTATGTCGTCTTGTGACTTCCTTGTCTTGCCTGGAGTGGAAAGAAACTAACTGGCCCAAGTAGATGTTTTCATGGACATTTTGCAATTCTTCACCATTCACTCTGATCCTATGCTTAGTGGTGTTTGACATCAGTTTGGTCTTTGACATGTTCATCACCAGTCCAACCTCAAGGCTTGCATCACTGAGTTGATTTAACATTAGCTCTAGTTCTACCGCCGTGGAAGAGAATACGACAATGTCGTCAGCCAAGAGAAGCGAATAAAGGTTCGCAAAGCGATTAATTTGAATGTGGACATCACTGAACATGATTACAAATATCCTCGGCTCTTACAAAGTCCTAAATAAAGTTCTTCGCCATAAGAACGTATCATTATAAATGTTTCTCCGAGTGACTCATGCGCTTATTTCGTTCGTAAGAGTTAATTGAAAGAAACGTGTCGCATAGTGTTCGTAATACTAGTGTTTTGATCTTACAGTTGTGTGAAAATATTAAAAGTCGACTTGGAGGTTGAACTGACATTAACTGCAACTTTGATGTGTCAGCTTGCGCAAAAAGGTATTGCAGTGATTGTAATAAAATTAGAGTATCATCATCAACAGACTTGATGAAACTTTCAATCAAAAATTAATACCATGCCCAAGTTTAGAAACAACAATCAAATAACTATACGCATATATAATTTGCGAAATAAGATTTTGGAGTCGAGGCACCAAAACATTTTGAGTGTTGCGTCACTTTTTCAAAAGAGGTCTCTACATGCCTACATACTTTCACTTTGTAACATGAGGAAACAAAAATGGTTACGCATGTTTTTAACTTTTCAAAATTGAAAGGCATTCTCTGCCTTGCTGTTATAAAGTAATAAGTATCAACCATGATATTTAGTAGTGTTATTTATAAAAATAGGCTTATCTAGATGTTTTGTTTTTTAGGCCACGTTTAGCCACGCGACTGATATTTCTCGAACCTATCAACAACATTCATAATAATTATTTTTGTTTTTAACTGACTGTTTACAGACTTATACATATACGTATAAGATTTTTGAAGTGAAAACTTCTTTAGGCGCGTTGCGTTTAGCTCTTTTTGGGTGAAGGAAAAACATTGAACTCATCGTCACGTAACGTAACGTGCGGTGACGCTTCGTAGCCGTTCGTAGCACTCGTAGCATCCACTACGGCGTAGCACCACATAGGCATGCGCGGGGCATAACCAGTGCTACGACTGGGGCGGGGCCTGTGTACTTTTTGTTTTCACTTCGGCAGTCCCCAAAGACTGCTCTGATTTTTTTTATCTAAACGATGTCCTACTTTAATAATAAAGTGAGGTCTCTACTGACCAATTTTCCGCACAGCTGAGATGCTGAATGCAGCATACACGAGCTATCCATTTAAATTCTCTTCATATTTGTAATATCCCACTATTTACTTGACATGTATATTTGATGACACAAAGTTCGGTGGGAACTTGCCAAGGCTGGCAGGTGTGTCGAGTTGGTCGGAGGCGGTAGCTACTTCACCATGAATAGGGTGTAATTATGAGGTGCGGGAGAGTGAAGACGTCTGATATAACATGCCGTTAGATTCAACCGTGAAAACGGACCGAATACTAGCGGGGTGTAGTATGATAAAGTTATAAAGATCTTAAACGGGAAAAAAGAGAGAAAGAATATGTTGAAAGTCTTATTTTAAACCTAGACATTGTTTAATGTGTAGACAAAACTGACTAGTTTTACAAAATAGTAACAAAAACGTTATCAATTTACAGCAGAAATTGTGAAAACAGCAGACAACCCAAAGACAGATACTATGTTAATAACAACAATGAAGATAGATACAAATGTTAATTTGTTAGACATTGATCCAGTGCACATTCACCGATAAACATAAGGTTACGCACCCCATGAGATAATATGTGAAAAACTGAACATCGTGAACATAGTGAACAGACAAGAAGACGACACAAGAGATAAGAAATCAATTTTGAAGAGACAGTAAAAACTAAGGCCCATGTTGCTCATAAACCTGCAAAACCTGTAAAATTCAAGTTTAAGCATAATAATATATTATTATCTCAAGTCTAGACATATTAATGTTGAGTTTGGCATATCTAAAAATAACACACCTATTGAACACAGATTATGATGTCATGTTCTTTTTAAACCTTTCGGAGGTGGGTGACAAAGTTTATAGGTACCTAATTGCAATACGGCCAAAGAGCAGATTAATCTTAATAGGCGAGACAACAAAAAAAAATCTAATAACTCCGTCAGTTAGATTATCAAAAAATATTTGACCCGTGTTTTTTCTTTTGTTACGTAAACCAAAATTTACGAAGATGTGACGCTTTTAAAATTCTCAGTACGTCACGCCTAGCTAGTTCTGACTGCTAGTTTTAGCTAGTTCTGATTCTGACGTCACGAGCCCCCACTCCCGAGTTTTGATGCGTTTTATATTTGTCAATATTCATTGATTTACAAAAACAAAAAATACGTGTCCATTATTTTCCAATACACTAACTGACGGATTATATAGATTTGCAATTTTTTGATACTGCCGTCATGCCCGTCTATATATACTCCGTCAAACGTTTCAACAACGTAAACACACGTGGCAAGAACGTTTTCCAAAGGGTTTATTTCGTTAATAATTTAGCAGAATACATGTTTTTAAGCTATTTATCGTTTTATATGCGCGGCGGCGGTTACATGTGTCAGAATCAACAGAAAATATTTAAAGAATAAATTCGAAACAATTAGATAAGTCTGTTTCTTTCTTTTGATAACGTTTTCATAAACAACAGGGAACCTTGAAGCGAAGTTCTTTTATAAACGAAGTCGATCGCTGATGTTATTGAAGTGCATTCATAGCGAGTAACGAGTGCGACAAGACTAGAGTCCTAGAAGCTAATCGAGCGGAAGCTATTCCCAAGTTTTCACTAATAAATAAACAAACACGTTTTCCCATAAAGATACAAAACTCAGTACGTTTTTTCGTAGAAGTGAGTTGTGAGGTAAACAAGCCGCCCACTCCCACGCTCTACGCCAAAGGTCAAGGAGTAATGTCAGCACCTACACACAGTTCCGAATCAAATCAACAATATTCTCTTTGGATTACATTATCTTAAAGCCCACGCAGCAGTGGGTGGTGATATTTGAGAATACTTCTGAATATGCTTCGTGAAAAAATTGCAAACAAATCACACCAAGTTTTCAGCAGTCAGGGGGTCTAAAATGGCCGCTTTAGCAGAATCGTAATATGAATCACGTTAAAAAATTAAAGTTAAAAAGTTAGGTAAAAATAAAAATAAGAATTTTAATTTTTTAACGTGATTCATACTAAGATTCTGCTTGGAATCTGCTAACGCGGCCGTTTTAGACCCGCAGTTGGTTGAACTTGTTTGTAAATCGTAATTATCAAGGAATGTAAAAAGAAGCAGTGTAAAATGTACGAAAATATAATTAAGCCGTTAGCGTTAGGCGGTACCCTGAGACATACTTCGCCTGAGGTAATGCCTAAACCGGTTAATCAATTATTTTTTTAGAGCCCCGGCTCAAATCACAATCATGGTCAAATCCTACTAAATATAATATAAATCACTGTCCAACTTCTTACTCTGATGGTTTTCTTACGGAAGCCAATATTTGACGGAGAAAAAACTATTGATTCGATTTTACAGTTGACTGGATCGAAATTGACTTCCATTTAATCCCAGTCGACTTCCTCGGAAGAGTTCTTGGCAAACAATCCCATGTTTGGACAATAACAACATAATCCTCTTCAATGATGTTTAATCATTTATCTTCTTTACACATTTTAATGGGTCGGGGGGCTTTCGGGACCAGGGCTACGGTCCCGGATTCCCACAAAATATTTTTTAGTGGTAGTTTGGGACCACAAGAAAACAAAAGTTAGAGTACAGTAAGCTGAAATAATATTGTGATCAACAATTACATGAATTTATTTTAAAGAGGGGGTATTAATGCCCGTTTGGTTACTCCTTTTGTTTTTAAATTGCTGTCAAGATATTTTAAGTTCTAAACAATAAGAATCAATTTTGATTTTGATTTTTTTTTTATATTTATAAAAAAAAATGTAAATACTTACACAAAAAAAAAAATTGAATATTTTAACGATGCAAAATCAAAGAATATAAGAGTTCTTACAGAAGAAGACGCCATTGGCCATAATCAACTGTTTAGTTCCAAGTATCCTCTATCCTCATTCCTCTGACGTAAGTTGTTTACCCTTAGGTAAAGTACATTTAGCCAAAGAAAAGTAAACTGCAAACATTGACTGAAAGAGAACAAACTTGTTGCTTGGTCGTAACTGTACATGCGGAAACCGAAAACACGGAAACCTGAAGTTTTACAAGTAACTAACACAAAAGTTTTCAAGGCTCGAGGTTTTTGTATGCAGTGTCACGGTCCATCGACATGATGCAGGAAGAAGAGAACCACGCAAATAGACGCAGCCATGCATTGACGAACGCACTGTAAGTGCTAACACCAATAAACATCGATTAACAGTAAACAAATAAGGAAGCAAACAATACACCAAGAAACTGGGTGATTTCAACAGTAAATAGTTTATTCACGACGCTATAAAAGCTTTCCTAAAAGTGGGACGAATTCATGGATCAGAAGATTATTAAAGAAAAGGGTAAACACAATGATTCACAAAGGTCGAACTGTTTTCTTAGAAGACATATTTAACCTTTAAAGGTAATTTTGCGATACACGATAAAATAATTCACAGATGCTACAATCATCGAAATACACAAAGATGTTTGATAAAATAAATATAAAACTATCTTGCACAATGAAACTTTACAACTTCTGTGCGTGAAGCCTATACTTCATACTTACCAGCCTTAACTCATTAAAGGCTGTCCTAACGGTTTATATTTCCAATAAATATCTCCTTGGCCTGTAAGTGAATCATCATGATAAACAAAAACTTTACAACGATGTACGCCAGTATTTTCCTGTTACCCGGCCACACTGGTGATTTGGCCCATTCACTAACCCAGAATGACCTCTTTGAACCACAACAATAGTAATTAGGCCAGTGAAGTTCATTTGCAGGCAGTTTGATCTGTCCACACGAACTTTGCAATAGCCGGTAATGACAACTAATAACTGATGATGATGATGACTACAAAGCCGGAAATTCTTAGTGAATTAGTAAACTGAGTGTTTGCTCAATACAATTTTTTTACCTATCAGCAGTTGACGTCAATGCGGTTGGAACTTGGAAGCCGTAGCCTACGCACATACACTTTAGGCCTTATTTGAGGATACTTGAAAATAATAAGGAATAAATATGTTTTCATGTAATATGTTACTCATTCTAATCGGCCCTAAAAACTTTGCTAAGTTAAAATTGTTTTAACTTGTGTTTTATGCTTACATATAGCATTATTCACAACGACATGCAGGCACTAGTAATATGTATTTAGTTTGTATTAAATAGCAATGGCGAGACTCCATTGGCGATTAACCACAAGCTACACACAACGGGATAATAAATTAATAATATCGAAAGCAAACAAATGGGAATACTGCTATGAATCAGGAAATACTGTCGTATTATTGCGCTAAAAACACCCAGCGGTTTTTTATATGATGAGATTTTGGATACAAGTCAAATTGTACTGATACTGTTAATTATTGTTAGCCTGCGTCATCCCACTGCTGGGCAAAGGCCTCTCACTTCCAGTTTTCTCTATACAGGGCTAATGTGGACCACTAGTCGTTGGTTTTATCCAGCTCGTCCCGCCATGTTCTACGAGGTCTGCCGCAAACGCCTTCTGACTGTGTCAGGGCTCCAGGTTATTTTGTCCCACAGCTCATTGGGCATGCGGCAGACGTGGCCAGTCCAGTCCCACTTCAGCTTAGCTGCTTTTTGGGCAGCGTCAGTAATTTGTGTTTTGGAGCGCTGTGTGGTGTTGCGTACACGGTCGGTTAGTTGTAACTTGTATGCAAAATATTTTACTTCATTGTATTCTAAACTTTTCGACTCAATTGCAATTGAAAATTGTCTATCACCAAATGTTTGAAAAATAAAAGCATGATTTTCAGTGTGCTCCATCGCACGCAGTTCGTCTAGACAGGAGTTCCGTAATTATTTATGTCCCGAATCCAAGACGCGTGCGTCATTGGCTTTGACGCAATGAACCGAAAAAAACGCATCGATTGTCGCCACATGAAATGCACCGACGCAACCAACAAAATAATATCCATAATTTACCATAATACATAATATCAACAAACGAACAATGGAATTTAATCAGTCACTTAGCGGAAACCTATCGTTAGTAAGAGAAATCGTATTCACAAACAATGAGAATTAAAACAAATATTACTCCACATTTAGAAGTAGATAATTAAAAACCTAATCAAAATAATAACTGAAAACATGTCAAGGTTTTGCAAACAGAAATTAGATTGACGAGTTTGAAAAAGTAGACAGATTAATTTGAATCTATCTACGTTATAAAGATTCATCATTTAATGCTTACATGATGACGCTTGTCCAAAGATAGCCCCTGTTATCAGCGCAGGCAATTAAGGTTATTTATAGAACTGATAAGGTTTTTACGCGAACCTAATGGTACTCCAAACGACGAGTTGTAACTCATAATGGAGGTCGATATGGAAATCAACAATAGTACTTGATATTTTATTGCGTCAAAACATTTGTAGCAGTAATCCAAGAGTACTTGAGATATTCTTGAATGACTTACTCGTATTCTAAAAATAACTGCAATTTAAGATAGGTAAGTGAAGGTAGCTCCTTGTTGCATATTTTTTACATAAGCTTTAATATGTGGTAGTATCCGGCTGGGGGTCAGTGGCCTGCGCGCGCGCCTGTGCGTCTGCGCCGGCCCTTAGACAGGTTCCGCGTAACGGGAGCCGGGACCGTGTCAATCACGACAATTATTTAGCCCTCACCATCGAGAGATCTCGAATACTTCATGCTGGCGGCGAGTTTTTGCTATGTTGGCATTTTAGTGGCGTGTACCTATTAGTATCGTGTGATTGCACATAAATACCGCATTTTGTTGCCACATTTGCTGTATCGTATTGAAGTGTTTTTGAACATACTGAAATTGTGCCCCTAACAAAATGTATGCATTTCCTATTGATTGAATATTTTCAATGTCTATTTCCTATACAATAACACGTACTACAAAATTAATTATTCAATGCAAATTACCTGCTGAATTGATACAAGAATTGTAAATAATGTTAAGGAGTTACCAAAATTAGTCGCCGCCGCCGACAAACTGTAACGCAGTTTGGTGGGTGCATAAAATGTACAAAATGTTTGGTCCTAATTAAATGATGTATTTATTATTATTTATTAGTATTAAATAATGTGAAAGAAAAACTAGTAGATATTTACAACTAACATAATCATAATAGAACAGAGAAAGGCTTTAGACTGAGTAAGCCATCGCTTTTTGAGAACATTGTACTCATTTCTCTCACATAACCCAACGGGATCCAAACCCCTTGTGCCTCAGTACTATAACTAACGTGCTTTTTACTTGAACACCAACTGATGACAAGTGATAACTGAGCAATTATCGACACTTATGCAGATATTCATCGACACTGCCGAGCCTACCGACATCCGTGAAATCAGTGAGATTGTTTTATTGTGCAATTATATTATTATTACATTAAAAGACGCGGAGTTTTCTCTGAAGACGCTAACAGAAGTGGAAGGCAAGACAGGACTGTTTATTCTTTAAAACGACGCTAAAGCAGACATTGGAGAAAATTAATAATCGACTTCATAAATACACCATCCAAATAGCCTCGCGTTATAACAAGTATGTGGGTTTGAAGAGTTAATCAGCAAATGAGTTAGGGCATTAATGATTTTGTGGATAAACCAAATGGACAGTTTTGACCAACTTTAGTGGTCACATGGAGATAGAAAATTGAGGAAAGATAGGCAAATGACTAGATGACAGATTTAGATGTTTTTTTGGAGTCAAAGAGAAATATCACCAATAGTTGACTTACGAAAGCGGATACAATGAAAAGGCAGAATTTAGTCTAATTTTATTCCGGCTGGTTAAATCAGTCAAAACTTGTGCAAAAATTGTGAACAAAATTGCCTGTGGTGACCTCTTCATGACATTTATGACGCCGAGTAATTTAAAATACAAAATAATGGGTTTAACAGAGGCAGGTTTATATTAAACTGACAGTGTTGACCATACTCACGAAAATTAGTATCTTTTTTGTCTGTTTTGTCATCCGATAGTTAATAATAATAATATTTTTTATTAAGGTTCATTTCGTTTAGAAATTATAATAATAAAATGAAATGAAATCCCAAAATGAATGAAGTCTTTGGGGTCTGCCGATAGAAGTGAAAAAAAAAAGTACACAGGCCCCGCCCCACTCGTAGCAGTGGTTGTGCCCCGCGCATGCCTATGTGGTGCTACGCCGTAGCGGATGCTACGAGTGCTACGAACGGCTACGAAGCGTGACCGCACGTTACTTTACGTGACGATGAGTTCAATGTTTTTCCTTCACCCAAAAAGTGCTCAACGCGCCTAAATAAGTTTTCACTTCAAAAACGTCACAGCGCTGGTATTCTGATAGGGCCCAGAGTGATGCCACGGTCAGATACGGATAAAATTACAAATAAAATAGTCCTACATGCGTTAAGGGAGATAAACGGGCAGCGTCATGTTGCTCCACTAATGTACTATTGTGTTACGCAATGTCTTAATTAGATCCGATAGCTGGAGTTAGGTTAGATTCAGTATTATTTATAGGTAATTAAACTTGTTAGTTTCATTTAGCAGCTTTGTTCTCATCAATTTTGAGTCTGTTTTTGAAGTGCTACTTCTTAGTTTCTTTCTGGCGGTTTTAGGTCAACCCGCTTTGTAGGTCTTTAGCTTTTGACTGGTCAACTACCTTATGTTGTTGCAAAATCTAAATAGTGTATCATTAGTATTATTCTATTACAGCAGCAGCGGGATCTTTTCCAAAAATTATAAATATTATTGCCACTACTATTTTCTAGGTAGGTATATTGGATTTAGGTAGAGCGTTCATAATGTATTTAAATTCAAACATTACATTACCTTTTGTGTAATGTTAGACGATAGGAAGGCCAAACTAATAAATTAACACATATAATAGGTAGGTACTTCAGTTTTGATGTGCCTCGCACACTATTTTCAGGAGTCGTGTGATAAAGATAGAATTTTCTTTGTTTTACAATATTATTAACATCATTTGATTTCACTAAAACCGACTGACGATTGCAGCCATAGTGATAACTAAATAAAAACAAATAAGGTATTGTTTAGCGATGACTTTGTTTGTTGCTATGTTGCACCTGCAGTAGTAGAGGAAAATCCAAGTACTACTGTTTAAGCAAGCATCACAGAATTAGATGACTATAATATTGTTAAGGATATTTACTTCGTTTTCCAACAATGTACTTGTTTTTTTCATTCGGAAGACAATGCACTTGTGCATTTAAATATACTTTAATTTACGTATATACTAAACCTGCGTCACATGGATTTCACAAGTAGTAAGATTTCACCAATTTAAGTTAAATGTAAAATTAAAATAAAAAACGAAGACATCACGTAATTCGCAACAATATCAAGCGAGGAGAATGATAACAGGCCGAACGCGGATACGACGTCCACACGCGCACTCGCACAATCGACACACACGCACGCACACACGCGCACCAGACGAAAATAGCATCGCCGATAGCGCAAACACACCAACACACGCCCACACGTTGTACGTGAACTGTAATAAAAACATACATAGACACGCACAGTGCGCTATGAATAAGACACAAATTGAAATGGAATCGTACGAGCGAGCTGATTGTGACCGACTCCAGCAAAAACGACCTCCTTCAGGACCCCGCCGCACCACAGCGCACCACACCCGCTTACCAGGCGGGGATCCAAAAACATGATTAGAGTGAAAGCCAATTTCGAGAACCGACCTCGAATTTATTTGCATACCGCGATTAAAACTAGGCTCAAACGACAATAACCGGGACCTCTTTACCACCAAGTACCGGTCTAGTCTAGTTCCAATTATAGGAACGCACCGCAATTCTATATCATGCAACATATCGAGGAATGTGGATCTGCGACGTCGCCGTATGTCGAAGCGGACTCACCTAAATTGATGACATACATGGCCTGGGAGCGCTCGAGCCTCCGCGCATGCTCCACGGCCTGATACAGTCCGCCGGAATCCACTTTGAGGCACTAAAAAACTTCAACACAAACAGAAACCACTGCGTCAAACGCAAGCATCTTATGGTGGCACTAGCACTTGCCGTCGAACGGCACGGAACGGTTTGCGCGACACTCGATGGAGCGACAGGTGAGCTCGGATCGCGGTCGAACACTGACTGAGCGGCTGCCAGCGCGGGGCGGCGGCGCCGCGATGACGCAGCAGCGCACGCGCAGCGCTCTAGCTCCCGCAGCGCTGCACGTCCCGCGCCCTGCAGCGCTACATACGACCGCTGATAACTGACGCATCAACGTTTTCGCTAAAACGACTTAAATCTTGGCAATAGTTTCTATACAAAAAACTCGGTAGACTGTAGGCTGCAGTTTCTAAGAATCAATTCTCACCAGATTACTGAGAATTTTTCCAGAGAACTGTAAAGCGCTGACGTGATGGATGGTAATGTTATTATTTACATATTTTCGCGGCTAAATGAAGTAATTTAGCAGTTTGCGCAAGTCATGGATGGACATCATGATACTTGGTATGCAATTAAAGCAGTGGTTATTAACGAGAATATCTACGAAGTTATCAGACAAGGATGCTGGAGCGCAAATCTGCCCAAATGACCGACACATGAGTTCAAAGTTTTAAACGGGCAATGACGCAATATGTGCTAACTTATATTTACAAAGGTTAAAGACGAATTTACAACACACCCAAAGTGAACAAACAAGTCGCTAAATACTTAACAAGAAGAATAATTCAATTTAATTATAGACTTGATGAACCATAACAAAATACAATAAATAACAGACGATTCTGATCTTGAGAAGGACAAAGAAGACAAAAAGCAAAAGATCAAAGGTGAGCGAGATGTGGGTAAACACGAGTATATTCTGGAAACAAACAAACTTTCACCTGTTGACAAACAAAACGATGTTTGAACACAATCTGGCAAATCGGTCGGCGTGACAACTGTGGCGGTGCGTCTGTTGTGTAAGAGATACATTACGCGTACAATACAGGAAAAATGTTATCGAAACATGCATGGCGACCTGGGCCGGCAGTCTCGACAGAGTTAACGACAAAATCGTTAACTTTCGATTGCTAATAACTAACGAATAAATTCAGTTGCAATGACGATGATTGCTAGAAACGCATCTTGGATGTAGAGACTTGCTTTACACATAAGCATCGTTATTGCAACCGTATTCTTTCGTGAGTAATTAGCAATCAAATGTTAGCGATTTTGTCGTTATCTCTGTCGAGACTGCCGGCCCTGGGCAGGCAGTCTCGACATAGATAGCGACAAATTCGCTAACTTAATTAACAACAAACATAATTATTGCATCCGAATTTATTCGTTAGTAATCGGCGATCGAAAGTTAGCGAATTTGTCGCTATTTATGTCGAGACTGCCGGCCCTGGAGCGGGCTTGGAAATCAATTTATTTTTACGAAGCTATACGTGGAACTAATAAAATGAAGAAATAGAAAACTTGAATACAATATGTCAAAGAACTTTTGTACGCAAGGCTACAAGAAATTCGATTCAACAAGACGTTAATGTAAAAGCATATAATGTGACTTCCAGGTAAATAAATTGTATTTGCTACCTCTTCGAGACACGTAGTTGTAGTCCGATGTTCCATTACTTCACCCGACGAATGTAAAATTGTATTTTCAGTTTTCAGACAATGTGTAATTGTTGCTTGATTGCCAAGACTTTCAAGACGAAATGTGACAATATGGCAGGTCTTTGAGGATTGGAAAATGTTTAACAGAGCTTTATGACGTGCACATAAAAAAACGTAGGGTGTCAGAAAGCCACTGAATCTCCCAATTCAAATTTCACCAAAATGGAAGCTGATGATGCTCCTAGATAAAGTAGGCGGGTTTATAAACTACGCAATGATCAATAGCTGGTTGGGCGGCTGTCAGCGAGGCGGCTCGCACTGGTGCACGGGTGGCCGGCTATAGGTCAACCGTTGAATATTTAGGGCGCTCCGTGACGTTGCCGTGACGTCGACTGATTGCAGCGCTGATTACCCGCGCGTCCTCGATAATAGTTTATGAGAATATCGACCGCACGCATTATCTGACGAGACTGTTACAGAATATAACTGGTTTGGGTTAAGATTATCTTTCATAAATGCACAATTTTGAGGACTAATGCCCCTGTATCTAATGCAGATTGCTGTATCGTGTATATTGGACCTTCTAGACTCACAGAGCAGGGAAGCATGACACAAAAGAGGGAAGCTTATACTCATCAGTGGCTGGAACAAGGTAGTCGATGATGATGATGATTTTTTATTTATTTATTTAAAATTACGTAAATAACACCTTAACAGCTATGACGCCAATGCGATGTTACTACTAAGATACACATACAAAAAAAAAAAAAACAAAAAAAAACAATAAGAAAAAACAATTGACACACATCTAAACATTCTCGATGCACTTCAGTGCTACTCCTGTGAACTTCATCAGACTGCAGTGAAATATATCTACCTCATCTGAAATAATGTTTAACAGTCGCGATGGCGCGAGACAAGGGGGCAAACTTGTTCAGGTTAGTCCTATAGGATGGCTCCAGTAGCGTAGGCGACGCGCACCTCCGCAACCAGGTGGCGCGCGCAGCCCCAGCTCCGCTAACAGCTCGGGGTGGTGCAGCCAGCCGCGCAGCACCCGAAACCCGAAGCTACACAGAGCGACGTCCCTCCGCACCGCCAGCCTACTGTACCCTACCATCCCTATTACAAAGAGACTCGGGTACATGAGCGGGAAGAAGGGATAGACGCCGTACTGTTTAAAAAATAAAAACCGAGTGAATTTGTTTTGGATTCTTTCCACCATGATACTATATTTGGCCTCATGGGGGTTCCACACGATCGCACTGGTCTCAAGACGGCTCCGTACCAGCGCATTGTACCTACATGATTCTAACCACTGCCGTATTATGAAAGTCTTTACACTGCCTAAGTATAAATCCAAGATTTCGGAAGGACTTGCCGCATATGTCTAAGATGTGCTGACGAAACATTAATTCTGGAACCATCTCCACCCCCAGGTCCCTTACATGCGTGACTCGTGACATGACTGCGGCTTCCATCTCATACTGATGCAGCAGTGGTTCCCGCGCGCGAGTGTAGCTCATTATACCGCATTTAGAAACGTTAAAACTTAATTTATTATCTAGGCTCCACTGCACCACCCTATCAATATCCTGTTGAAGCCGTTCAAAGTCCGAAGTATCTGCTACCGACAGGAACAACTTGAGGTCGTCTGCGAACAGCAGACACTTCGCCTCTTTCACAACTTCCGGGAGATCATTAACCATCAAAATGAAGCCTAATGGACCGATATTGCTACCCTGACTCACCCCCGAAAACGTGAAATAAGGCTTGGAGACGTATCCACCATATTCGACGTACTGCCGGCGATCGCCAAGGTAGTTCGCGAAGAAATGATAGCCTTCAAAGCACTAAGTAGGTAAAAGGCAATTATGAAAAATGAAATTACTGAACTTAATGAAAAGGGGCAGGGGGCACGGGCAGGGGGGGGGTCCTTAGTAGTGTAAACCTTTTAAAACAAAATGGCGAAGTCAAAGTAATAACCCCAGGGAAACAAGATGACGTAGAAAGCACAAACTAATTTCCGACTTTGTTTTCCCTTTAATTTTCCTTAGATGAATTCCTCGGTTTGTGTAGGACAACTGCGCAATATTATACTGGTATTCAGCTGCATCCGGTTAGACTGGAAGCCGACCCCAAATAGTTGGGAAAAGGCAAGGCAGATGATGATGATGAACTGCGCAATATTTTTTTTACATATAATAGGAAAAACTATGAACAATTGCGTGGCTTTGTCCATAAATGCGCAGATAAATAAAGATAAGTAGTTCTTGTGTGAACTGAACTGAAAATCATGGGTCGATGTGTGAGGAAAAACTCTCAGATTCAGTTATAAACGACGACTAGAGCCAGGGACGGCGAACCAATGGCACGCGACACAATATTTTGGGCACATCACCTATCACAAAAACTCATAATGCACTTATTAAAAAAGTGTGAAGTAGGTACAGATATTCTATTTCACGAAGTCCGTTGGGCTATGTATGTCATAGTAAATGCATGTACACATTGTTTTAGTGTGCGTAAGCTCAGAAGCAATCAGTCAACGCCAACGCTTCCTATAGTAACGCACACATATATTATGTCCCTCTTTTCTATTTTACGATATTAATTAAAATCTCGATTATATGATAACTATTAAATATTTTTTATATATGAGTTATTATTTTGACATTTATGACTATTTCTAATTTATTGACTATAATTTGTTGACTACCAATTTAATTTTAATAAGTGTAATAATAAGTGTGTTGTGTTTTGTTTTATTTTTATTAATTTTTCTAATAATTTTTATTTAATATACTGCTATTATATTATGATCTAACTGTTGATTGAAATAAAGGAATTGAATTGAACATTTATCCGCTTATCGGTACACATCACAACTACAACCAGGGCGTAATATAGAACAACTGTACTATGACGAGCGAACGAACGCGAGTGATCCTACGCTACGGTGTGTTCGGGTGCGGGGCGCCGCGCCGCCTCCCGCGCGCGGAAGACAAGCACGGCTAGCTGAAGACAGGGCACTATGGCGCTCATTAGAGGAGGGCTATGTCCAGCAGTGGACTATTATAGTCTGATGATGATCATCATACATCATCATCATAATGATGATTATTATTATTATTTTCCCACTAATCACAGTCAAAATTATGTGATGGCACGTCCTCATTTAACATTACTTTAGAAGAAATGGCACGTTGATACCTAAAGGTTCGCCAACCCTGGACTAGTCTATTAGGTAGCTCAGCCTTATAGCCAGAACAAAGTATTCAAGGGTGTCTTACACAGGTCTCCTTTCCGTGAGAGGACCATAATCCGCAGTCCGAGTGCAGGCTGGTGGCTGTCACAAATCTTCTAATGTTTGCTTCTAGGAGACGGGATACTATAAGGCACCAGGTCCTAATAGCACTGAATAAAGTGTTTTAAATTCTATGTAAAGAATCTAATACTGTATTATTACATGGTTTTACATAAAGCTTTTCATTAAAACTTTTCCAAATAGTCAGGATCTGAGAACTTGGTAAGGTTAGCCAAACAACAGTTACTCAATAAATAAAATATTTTTAGAAACGAATGTTAAACGTTTATGCATAACAAGTTAGTAGTGACCTTAAACTTAAGATACTAACAGCAGTAAGAAAAATTGCCCAAACATTTTGTAAATAATATTCATTTTTAACTAGACAAAGAACTTCTTCCTGCACTTGCAAAAGAGGCATGATGTTACCCAGTACTTAACTGATTTGTGGAGGACATGGCCTCACTTGGTATAGATTTTCCGTACAATGACAGATCCGCTTTAACTGGTTTTGTATAGCTTTGATTGGTCGTCGTGCGTATAAGACAACAGTATTTGTTTTAATAAAAAAAATAAAAAAAAACAATTATTTGCGTAAATAAGGTAGGTTGCTAAAATGTATGAAATTGTTCTCCTTTAATTTAGGCGTGCAAATATTAGCTAAAGTTACATATTTTTTATGAATTTAAATTAATATTACAGATCACAATCATGCAGTCATTAAGCAGATAATCCCATCAAAATTGTATTATTGAATTAGATAAATGTCAAAATAATAATAAAAAAACCGGCCAAGTGCGAGTCGGACTCGCGCACGAAGGGTTCCGTACCATTATTATCAAAAAAAAGGGCAAAAAAATCACGTTTGTTGTATGGGAGCCCCCCTTAAATATTAATTTTATTCTGTTTTTAGTATTTGTTGTTATAGCGGCAACAGAAATACATCATCTGTGAAAATTTCAACTGTCTAACTGTCACGGTTCATGAGATACAGCCTGGTGACAGACAGACGGACAGACGGACGGACAGACGGACAGACAGCGAAGTTTTAGTAATAGGGTTCCGTTTTTACCCTTTGGGTACGGAACCCTAAAAATAATAAAAGTAATAATCATAAATGTCAATAATAATAATTTCAATAACGGGAAAGATTCGCCACCCAATACATTAACAAAAATAATTTAAAATGACCGTGCAATTTATAAAACTTACAATATATAACCTAAAAGCTCATGTACACTGTATTTTTATTTAAATTAATTTATTGATCATAATCAAGATAATCCCATTAAAATTGTATTATGGAATTAAATAAATGTCTATATAATAATGAAAAACTAATAAGCATGAATGTCAATAATGGGAGATTAAAACGGTCCTATTTCGATACTATGGAAAAAAACCTCATCTGCTTGCTCCTATCCTGTTTTACTTGAGGTCAGCGCGACACGTTTTCTTCTTGGGGAGTAACGAAACGCGGAAGTTTTCAAAATGACGCAGTCGGTTCAAAACACCTGGGAAAACCCTCCCTGCTTGAAACTATCCCATAGACCGTGTCCGCCATGAGGAATGCCGCCATGGAGGGAAGTGGAAATTACGGATTTTCCTACTCCTCCGCTATACTTTTCTGATTAATTTCGTTGCGGGATCCAAGACAGTTAAATTCATTCTCTGGGACTTCGTCGAGCTTCATTGTCTCGGCGCTTTTCTGGTGGTCGCCGCTGTTGATTCTGGCTTTCAGGAGTTACAGTGGTTTGGGAACAGTGTGGCGGGCTTGTCCCAATAAAAAAAAAAAGACCGTGTCCGCCATGATTACGCTGAACCGTCTGACACTCCATTCCGCTCCGCCCAGAGCGGGAGGAGTCATTTGATGATTTCCCATCCGAAAAAAAAAACAAAACGGTGAGTAGGACTCGCAAACAAAGGGTTCCGTAGCATCAAAAGGTATAATAACAAATCATTATGTCAATTTACAGTCAACAGCAAAACTTCATTTGATTTGCATATTATGCTAATGAAAAACAAAGTTACTGCACTAAAAAGTCATATCTCCTATACTAGCTTGTGAAAGACAATTGGAAAATTCATTATTTAGTCTTATAAATAATACGGAATTATTTTTAGTTTGCATTAAAAATATTTCTACACTAAGACTAAAGTTAATATTAATACATCCAAAACTGGTATAAAAATAAATCAAGAACTGGTTTCATTATTAAAGATCAGTATGTCTGAGCGCATGTTTGTACGATTTAAGTTCGCTCGCACTGGCCACGATTGAGCAATCACGTAGTATTGAGACCTACTAACAAACATAAACCCATGCGTTTTACCATTGGAGTAGGCAGAAACTTCAGAATACCATTTATACGATTCCTTTTATACTTTTGGTCCTTATAATGGGTTTCAGAACGTTATTTACCGACTCTCGTACCGTCATCTCCTTCGTGATGACACGCCAGACAATTTAAGGTTGATGATCATCATTGTGAGAGGCAGCGTCATTGACCATTATTAATAAGTATCCAAATTACAATATACTAGACATAACCTTGCGTTCGCAACTTGTGACCTCTGATTTAACTATCAAAATATACATGTTAAATATAACCAAACCAGTTACTAACATTTCGTAGTCAACATATTATACCAGTCATCGTGTGACTAACAATTTATTTCGGGTTAGGAACTAACGAAAATGAAGTAATAGATAAAAATACTGAAGTGTCTTAAATATCTGAGCAAATCATGATGACTTCCAAAAATATTTTAACTGTATTGCGGAAAGTATTACCTCAAATATACCTGAGACTGAGATACACTCTACGGGGTGTCATTTTGACACGCAAACTTTTACAATGAATTCAGTACATAGTTCTAATCCCAGACATTTCCACCCTGAGGAATCAGTGCTGAATTTATGGTAACATTTGGGCACCAATGTTCCTTACACCCCGTATAATAAATAACAAGACGACGAATTCTACAGAATACAATCCTACCCAAAGATGCTATGTAATCTACAAACACTAACTAATTACATACATGGTTCTCGAGTTCACCCACGGTTTACGTCGATAAAAAGCCGAACCGACAACGCTGACACATTGCCCAAGCCGTAACAGAGTAACCCTGACATTGCCACCCAACTTAACTGACACACCGGGCATGACACGTAGGAGCCAACTAAAAATACAATAAACATTATATCACCACTTCGCAGTATCAAATAACACAACAGACAGGGAGAAAAAGAGAGACAGACCAATTTGAATCACAGTGTTGGTAGGTTGGGGATAGTTTGCCTTTTTTTTTGGGAAAAAATCGATTCAGCGGAAAATTAGGGGAATTAAAATAAACAACAACACAAAAATGTTTGTAATGTTTAGTCAAGTTTTCATTTTAATTAAGACACAATTTCCAGCCGAATTAGTAATTTGTAATAATAACTTGAGTATACGCCGATCGCATAGTATCCTACGTGCACAGGATCCGTAAATGTAAGTGGTACCTTATGCAAATGAAAATAGTATCTCTCTATTTGTTTCATATCCTGTTTCAAAAATAAAATGGGGAAGAAGCTGTAAAACGTATCGTTTTCGAAAAATATAAAGATCGAATATGGGGAAAATGCAGAAACTCGATCTAGCAACCCAGTTGAATCACTAACTTCTTGATTTAACTTTGCGTCCGCGTCACTGGGTGACACACACAACCTTGTGTCCTCACTTGCCAAAATACGAATTAAGATGACATGTTTTGTCTGGGTGTGATGAAGAAAGAATATCAAATTTAATGTCTGTTGTAATCGTAGAGATTATAATGATATCATTTACAGCCTAATTTACAGAATAAATAGCATAACGTAAGAATGTTATTATTGCAATTCATCATCATTATTTTAGTACAACACAGAGTTACTTTCATTTAGGAATATTGATTAATTAACTAAAACAGAGAAACATCTGACAGAAAAGAAAAACAAGTCTTAAGAACGCACAAGTTAGCGGGACGAACTAGTTGGTGGGCGGGGTTAAAATGCATGCTATTTCATCCGACATCACGAGCGAAAGGGATAGACGCTGTAAAGAGCAGAAGGAAGCTACTGCGCGTTCACATACACACTCCTAACGCTGAGTGACGCATACATGCGCGATTTCATTGAAGACGGGACGACATTGTAGCGGCGGCGCGCGGCCTATAAGTATAATGTACTCTGTGCGCGCGGCGCGGGTGTAATTGTGTAATATCATCGTTGGCACGTGCTGGCGTGTATGCGATTTATGTTTGAAGGACAACATAAACTCAAACTAATAGGTGTTGGAATTTACAACATAGGAAAATCACCTAGTGAAACGTAATATTATGCACCCAATTTAGTTGTTATTATGAAAGGACAAGCTCCTACATCCTATAATATTCCTAATAGGTAGGTACTTACCCGCGACTTTGCGAAACGTGGCAATGAGTTCGCTTGCGAAAATGTGAATATAAGTAGAACAATGTAGGTAGGTAGTGATGTAGGTAGATATTGTTATTTAGTTTAAAAAATAATTTCATTAATATGACTTTTTTTTCTATACTTACCTACCTTTGTTTTTATAGGTTGTGCAACTGTGTTACTACTTAGGTTAAATACCTAGGTATTTACTTAGCCTAGCTAGTTACCTATAATTAACCCACAGGCGACTCCTCATTAGTACAGCCAGAGTCAGGATAATTGCTTTTTCGACAGCGTGACTGATGTGACTGTGAGTCTGTGACTCTGTGAGGCTTGTTGTTGATTCATCAAATAAAAAATTATGTTATTTTGTAAATTGTTTATTGGCTGTTTATTTATTAACAATAGCGGTCTGTAATATTGTCTTATTCTACATTTATCAACAATAGGCATTGTGCCGCTCAGCTAAATACGACGTAACGTAGTAAATGACGACCCGATTTGCGCAGTGGTAGTCAGGCTGCCTTACGTTCTTAGGGTCCCGGGTTCGAATCCCGGTCGGAGCAAATGTTTGTGTGATGAGCATGGACATTTGTTTCCGAGTCATGGATGTTTATATGTATAATAAGTATGTATTTACAAACAAAAAGTATCTATGTAGTATATTAACTATCTGGTGTCCACGATACAAGCCTCGTTACTTAGTGTGGCACTAGATGGCACTGTGTGTAATGTCCAGCAATATTTATTTATTAAACTAGCGTAATGGATGTTGTTAAAATAATTATGGAGCCAGTATTTATTTTGTGGGTCAAGTAAAGATTTTTTAAATATCTAATAATAGGTACCTACCTACTCAGTAAAAAAAATATTTCGTTGCTAAGGCTTCATTATAGCTGATGGATGATTCTCTGAAAATATTTCGTGCATGAATAGGTAGACCTTCTATCCAGACAAAGAGTAAAGTAGGTAAGTAACCATTTTTATCTTTGAAAAATTATTTAAAAAAATATCGTAGGTACCCTACCTTATTTGCAGTATTAATCCTTATCCAAATAAGTATGTCCATTATCTTGACAATTGAATTTATAAAAGTGTTTTTTTATGTTTGTGTTTTTTTTAAGTCTGTTTTATTTTTTGTAAAAAATATTTTTATTTATTTTTTCATTTATAGTCGTTCCCAAACAAGTGGAGCTCGTGGCTAAATAATAACAGCCGCTCGGGTCGATCGTTAGGTTAAGCCGTGCTTGCCTAGGTTGGTCTGTGGATGGGTGACCATCCATTACATACCGAGTTTCCTCCGTGCCTTGGAAAGCACGATAAAGCCGTTGGTCCCGGCTGTCATTTGTAGATCTTTCACAGTCGTTAGGTAGTCTGAGGCCCCAAAAGTCTGTTAGCCAGTCTTACCAAGGGGTATCGTATTACACGGTACTAACTGGGTTGTGGTGGTCAAATAGGCAGTCGCTCCATGTATAGGTACTGGTATTCAACTGCATCCGGTAAAACTGGAAGCCGACCCCAACATAGTTGGGAAAAGGCTGATGGTGGCAGATGATGAGTCGTTCCCAACCAAGTCGCCATAAATATTTATTATACCTAAATTATTAACAATTCATGTCATGGTAATAGGCTTATCCACTATAAACTTAACATTTATTTATCTACTTACAACGGTTGTATTTATAAACCAATTACTGTAACTAAAACTAGAACTAAAAGAGTAAGAGATAACATAAAATTGAAATATACAAAATAATAAAGTAAAGGTTCACACATTCATAAATTCTTCTCACAATACTTCTGACATGCCAACCAAGTCTCTGTCCATCATCCGCAAACATAGGTACCTAACTTTCGAAATCTGGGTGTATTGTACAAATCTGCGTACCCCCTCAAAGCATACAGGCGTGATGTTACGTCATAAACAATAAAAATCTAAGCGTAAATCACTATCAAATCGGAATCGCAAAGTCCAATGCCAGGGTCAGTAAAACGTGAAACAAATTCAAAATAATAAACACAAACTATCAATAAAGAAATATCGGTATCCAAAATTCAAGCCAGAGTTCAATGTTATAAAATAGTATACTCGTAAGTACGACAGCACGTGCCGGGCGGCAGCTAACCAAGTGAGCATGACTGTGTGCACCCACACACACTGCGCACACACACGCACTGCGCGCTTCCCCGTTCCCCACTGACCGGGGTGGCAACTTGTAGCGAAATGCAATATGATTTACAACGAAAACGGGCGCGCGAAATTTTTTATGTAGACCTTTGGGAGTACGGATATCATGAAAAATCTATTGGATGTATCTGTTCAAAATAAAATGATTTCAACTTCTGAATAAATTATCTATTCTTGTATGGTTTTAGTTTTTCCATTTTCATACTACTTAGGTCATTTATTTACGCCCAAAGATGAGTTAAAATTAGTGTTGAAATATGAAAGTTTCGACGCTCATAACTTCCAAACCAATATTTTTTTTCCAATTCTGCTTCCATACAGGGCTAGATAATGAAAAGATCAGTTCATACAATTTTTAATTTTGAACCTACACCGTCAAACAAATGAGTAGTCACCAGACTACGTTTGTATGGAAGAATGACCGACTTGTTTAACCTTAAGTCAAATATCACAATCTCTGGGTATGAAATGGTGCAATTAACAGGCTTTAACAGAACTTTTTACCCCGATGCATAGTGCACACACAGAAAACTAGCATCTAGAGAACATTATTAACTCCAAACTTTGGAGGCGTGCCCATCTCGAAGTTTCAAAAGTTACAGTAATTGTTAACTCGCTTGCAGAAGCGTCACAAGCAAGTTCATATTTTCTTTTGACCGAATTCATTGAATTTTGAAAACGATTGTTCTCATACTAATGTGAAGGATAACAAACACCAGGAGATAATCCACTATTAATAACTTATAATTTCAGCCAACTAATAAAGTACGACGGTCGGGTGCGCAGGCGCCGGGCGCGACGTGGGTGATCAACCTTGTCTAGACCGTACTTGACTAACCCGTATTTACGTAACTACTTCATTATTACTCATACTTTAGTTTTCAGCACACAACACAGAAAAAGATGAAGCCGTTAATCGAACTCCTGCGCAGTATACCATGCGGAATTTCTTTAAGAGGTCTTAAATACAAATAAGTTTAACTGTCATTGTAACAGTAAGATTGTTCATGCGTGTTGTGCATAAGATCTGCGAAGTTCACAGATCAATAAAATGATCGAAGAATCGAAAACCCCGAAAACCCGGGTTTTTATACGACAGAACCGGTTTTTTTACAAAGCTAAAAACCTGGAATTCCCGGGTTTTTAAGAACCGGGAAAAACCGGTTCGTTTGCCCTACATGAACTTATGATACTAAATACTGAGGAACTGATCATAACAAGAAATTACAGGAAGCCGTGAAAATACATAAATAATGGAAAACTAGGGCTTAGAACAAATCTGTATAACGTTTTACAAAGAAGTAAATTATCGTAGAGGACTCTGAAGTATAGCCTGAATTGCAGGAATATGCCAAGAAAATGAGGAAAACAATTTTTTTTTCGGAAAGTATTCCAATATCAATCGGTTTGCCAGTGACAAGATAAGAGCTGGTTCACCGACGCGGGTATTATTAAAACTACGTTATGGGGAAAGGTGCCACACATTATAGCTATCATGGTCATTCTTAACGGCCTTCTTAGCCATGGCCCATGACAAGCTATGGTTGTGGCCTTAATGCCTCCATTACAGCATTGCCTAATAAAATGGACTTTCTAAAACCACACGCAGCATCCAAAATACGTTGGGTTTATGACTACATGTTTGACTTTTGAGATAGTTTCCTCTTCTGCGGCTGAAATTCTTTGCATCCGTATACAGCGTGCTTGGCTACCGGTTAGGTACCGACAGTTTATATTATGTAAATATGTCTATCTACAATGTATTTGTCGATAGAAATATGTACAACATTGTGGGTTCTATGCGCTGCGACAGGTCTATGTTCAAATGGCTATAACTCTTAAAATAATTGGTGTTGAGTCAATATTTTGACATCATTTTGTAAGTTGACTCAAATACTTTTCATTTAACATAAAAACATATGCAACATTCCGGGGCTAATTTTGCACTAGAGTAGAAAATGTAAAAAAAATAAGTAGTTTTTGAGCCAAATTTTGTAATTTCTTATTTTTTTTGGGTCTTTTTGCTTATTTTTCAGGAAAATTTATGTAATAATTTGGAAGCGTCGTCTCCCTTGCAATAAGATCATTTGCACGTGTCTAGGTCTCCTAAATTCATAGATATTAGCATTTCATTGAATATACCCTAGATCAGCCGATTAGAAAAACAAAATGGCTGCCATCGCAGGGTGTGGGTTTAGGAATATTTATAAACGTGCATTTATCGATAGAAATGAGTAATATAATATGCCCTTAAAGTATTGGTAACCGGTAGCCAAACACACTACATATTAGATGTAGCAGATTATACTAGATGTGGTGTCACCGTGTTACGCTTAATATATTTTTTATTTATGTCACTCGTGTCTTCCAACCTTGACTCGAGACTCATTTCCTTCGCACGTCTGGAGCACGCTTCCTGGTTTCAAACTGTTGACATCTACATTAAAAATCTTTGAGTTTTGTTAAAGAAGTATAATGAATGATGTAATTGAATGATGAATTTATTATAAGAAATTAAGTCATCTACATTGTTAGTAGCTTTCAATGTAAATCAAGAGTACGTGACCGATAATATTAGTTCACATAGTTCACAATGTCTCAATATTGGTTCTTTCCGAAATTCGAATATTTAATTATACTAATTCTTCATGGTACAATGACCTCTTCAAATAAATAACGCATTTATTATTTTAATCGTTTCTGCGAAAACACTAAAGAAACTAACAGAACTTATAAAAATATCACATCACAGCAACACCTGTCAACGATAACTTCCAAACTACAACATCTAGCCAAATCGTAATCTGCTCTCAAACTAGGCATTACTCAACAAACCACATCATCTCTACCATCAGCAACTCATCAGTTTATATTTAACGTCGCCGATATGCCGCCTTGCCGTCCGCCGGCCGCCGCCGCGCCGGTCGCCGGACCGTCACCGCCGACTCACGGTTACTAACATAAACGGTTATAGCCGGCGCCATGTCAAAATATACCGTCACGGTGATATAAGTGTCAGTATTTATGTCATAGTCGATCTAATAGCAGTAATAGCTGAGTTACGCATTCACTAGGCGACAGATATTGCGAACACAGGGAATTGTGCGAAGAAAACGATGATACAACTGTTAATAAGGATGAAGGCGACGGTTTCTGTGCTAAGGATGAGGTGTTCATTTCCCGTCGGAACAAACATTTGTATAGGCAACAGATATTTGTGTCGCAATAAGGTGTTTACGGAAGTGGAAATTGTATCTGCGACTTCAATCCTCCAAGAAATTGGAGCACCGCATCGAGTCCTGTATCTTAGAATTGCGTGAACAATTTCCATCGCATCTCCTATCAACATTCTGCAATGTTGCAGGTAGACGATGTATGTTCCACCATCTGTCGTGTATAGAAGTACGGCTGTAGGTGAATCATCGCCCCTTTCTTCCGGGAACTCGCGAAACGTTGATACAAGGTTAAACTATTTCTGGGAGCCCACTTGAAACTAAATCGTTTTCGGTTAACGGGAATAGGTACTCCAGTGAGGAAATTGTATTGTACTTTTTACAACAACACTTTGATTTGTTACAACAGGATGTTACATCATGATCAATTTTAATCACATCATCATCCTCATTCGTATTGATTTGTGACCAACTATGTGTTTATACAGGATGACTTTTTATTACTTTCCAAAAAAAATGGGTATAATACGTGAACGGAGTAGAAGCAAATGGGTACTTATTTTTTTTTATGATTTGCGAAAAAAAAGAAATTAAAAAAAAATCGAAATGAAAAATAAATAAAAATAATGTTTAATTTTTTTTTTCAAAATTTCTTTCTTTGTTCTAATATAAAAAGTTTTCTTGAAATTTGTAGCGTTTTTTGATGATGGATCAATTTTTTTGTCTAAGCTGTGGAAAAAAGAAAAAAAAAACTAGGTATGCCATAAGCTTCTACTCCGTTCACCTAATATACCCATTTTTTTTGGAAACTGATAAAAAAGTCATCCGGTATGAGAATAACTCAAGCCCTGGAGAAAAATTAGTCAGTCATCAAGGTAATAAAATAAGCAAGGCAGTTCTCGAACGCTGTACAGCAATTTATTACAGAACAAATATTGTTTGAACACTTTGAACTAGACGACATAAATGGCGCAGGCTGCCCGCCCATTTCTTGTCTACAACAGCTATATTAGAAGTAGACATATTAAACCAGGGGTTTTAGCCAGGGATATAAATGATGACAAGATTTTTTCATATTTCACAGAACAATCAGCTCATTCATCATCATCATCCACAGCCCGAACTCACCCACTGCTGGGTATAGGCCTCTCTTTTCTTGTCCCAATCTCCAGGTTCCTGTGCCAGCCTCATCCAGGTTTTTCCCACAACGGCAGCTATGTCGTCTGCCCATCTCGCCGCCGGACGACCCACGTTCCTTTTACCAGTTCTTGGACGCCACTCAGTGACAGCCTTGGTCCACCTGTCATCCCTGCGCCTTGCTAGGTGTCCTGCCCAACTCCATTTGAGTTCCGTAACGCGATTTCCAATATCGAAAACTTTTGTGCGTTTTCGGATTTCAACGTTAGGAACTCGATCTATCAGCTTAATGCCGAGCATGGAACGCTCCATGGCTCTCTGTGCAACTCTTAGTCTGTACACAGCCTCCTGCGTGAGCGTCCATGTTTCAGCACCGTACGTCATTGTGGGCAGGACACACACATCAGCTCATTGCCCACTAATAATTGATTCTAAAATATATTAACATTATTGAATTGCATGAAATGCGGAATTACGGCACTAACTTAAATTCTCGATGACTACCAATAAATGTTTAAAATAACATACCGTTTAAGAATCAGTAAATAAATTAATTAAAACCCACACAAAAGTGCAAGATTTTCTTAGTTCATAAAATTAACGCAAAAACAGCATACCTACATCATGGATGTTATAAATAGCGAGACAAGTGGTTCTCCTACAAACGACACTGATCATATTAGCATGCGCGTGGGCATGTGCAGGTAGCAATATTTTACTCAAACTTAACAAGAGAATACCGGAATAACCAGTATGGTGGAAACTGAAGCCAAAATAATAAACGGAGTGTGGTTCATTCATGGCTGTGGCACAATTTCTGGAGTGTCCAAAATGTCACTACATGTGGACTTCAGAGGACTTGAAAACCGCTAGAGACCTGGCTCACTGGTCCTAAGTAATTTGATAAGACTTACATTCTACCATTGATTCCAAAGATGAACTTTAATGTGGATGGCTATATAGGAGTAGAGAAAGACCAAAGAAACGATGGATGGACTGTGTGTAAGATGATAATAGCTAGAAAGGGAGTGGTGCTGAGATGAGGAGTAATGGACAAGTATAGAAGTAGACTTGCAACGTCCAACCCCAGATACATTCTGATAAGGGCGGGAGAGTGTGGCTCTTTCCCGGACAGGTGGAACGATGGCCTGTAACTATTTGGGTGGAGATGGGGACGTACCAGCGGATAAACATACTGGTAAAGAAGTCTTTATTTACACAGTAAGTTTAATTGATAGTTGAGGGAACAGTGAAGGTGAAAGTTTATTTTAGTTGTTCTAGGGTTAGGGCAGCAGGCACCCTTGATAACCTGTTGAAGAAATTACGTTATTATGTTTGCTATGAAAATGTTCTCACAGTAGTAGTCATACCAAGAAACGGATATGTCTTCGCGATACTAATTGAGCGATTAAATTGTATTGCAATTGGATCACTGCCAAAAAAAGACTATTAGTTTCCTAAAATACGTAAGGGGGTCTACAATTACAACATAATTACTGTCATTAATGTTTGTGTAGCTAAAGAACTCGATTAACACGACGACGACTGTGAAGGAAAACATTGTGAGGAAAGCGACATGTTCTGGAACCGGAAGTTTCCAAGGCATGTAACAACGACTAACTCGCACTGGGCCTGCGTGGTGTAGGCCTCAGGCTGATTATCCTAACATAACCATGGCGACATCAATAATCCATACGTACTATTTAACTAAACAAATGACGTACCTTTATTAATAACAAAATGACGCACAATAGATATAAATCTGCAATAGACGCCAAGTTTTCACAATCCGAGCCAAACTTTCCAAGCGGATGTTGTGTCTTCATTGAATAAACTTCCAAAACGGATCGGAACAGCTGATCCACACAAACATCCAACAACACGGCCGACATGCGTGCGCGCAGCATTACGATACTATTTCGGCAGGTGACATTAGTTGTGATTCATTCCTTTGGGAAATCCCAACACTTTAATAGGGGTGACAGTACCTACGATCAAACTGTAAAAAAAATATTGACGCGATTTCTTTTAGTAATTTTATACTCTAAGATTAAACGGAATTCTGGCAGTTTCTTAAGCCAACCAAGTTTGTTCGTAGCGGAGCTCAAATTATCAAACAGTGCCAGTCCCAGTTTTGAGCCAGACTAACAATTAATATAAACACAAGCCAGCGAAGCGTCTCAGAAGTAGGGTACCTAGATATTGAAGTTACTATTTCGGCAGTTGATATTACGGCTGTGAGTCATCCTCTGGGAAATCCCGGTAGTAAACAGGGCTGCCGGTTATGTAACCTACATTCATAACTCATTTACACGTTAATAGCTTTTACATTGAAGATTGAGTACCTACCTCGCGCGAAGGAAATGGGAGTAGCATTGGGATTATGCTCGAAGTTTATAACTGAATTTGAGAACGTTGGCGACGCATATCTGAAAGATTTGGAATACCTTGGATACGATACTTAAACCTGAGTAATAGTTTTGCGAAACAACGTTACATCAGGCATTTAACTTTAAACATGCAGAAATGCACTATTGGCATAAAATTGAGCAAACTACTGAAAATAACATTTAAAATGAACGTTAATTTAAAGTGACATGTAAATAGTAAATGTGTCAACCCTGCTGTCGGTAGACGGTAATTGCGCGCGCATTGTGCGTTAATGTTCTAAATAAACCAAAAAAATCGCGGTTAACAAGCGTTGCTGTACCGTATTTTATTAACCATCAGCTTAGCTCAGCATCAGCTGATGGTATACCGTGATGTCAAAAAAGTCCCCGAGTTACAGAGAGATTGTCAGAAGTTGTCTCTGCAACTCGGGGACTTTTTTACTTACAAGAGAACATTGCGAACCAAATTTCCAGATCTTTTGATTTTCTCCATTAAAAAAATTGTAAACTACAAATAGTCGGGTAAAAAGATATAAAGATTGTGTCATTTTTGCAGGACAGATTGTCATTCCGCTATATGCGAAAAGCAGACTGCTCGTTGTGGCGACGTTTGGTGGAGGCAGTCAGTCCAGCAGTGGAATGATGATGACGAAGGACGAAATCTGAAGAAATTGAAAATACAATTTTCTCTGTTTACCACAACATATTACGAAGTTGGCATCCCTGAGGCATCAGACAGTCATCACTTCGTGCGTCAATGTCCTAAATACACGATCAGTTGGCGGTTAACTAGGAGACACGCTTCCGTGTCTTACGGGCGGGGAACGGGCTTTCTTATTAATCAACTGTTCCATTCTAATAAGTAGACTGCAGTGAATAAGCATTCAATACTGTGGCTCATTGTGGTGGGTCATTGTGCCTGACAAACCGCAAATACTCGGTGCTTCCCGGCTCTAAAAATGGAAAAATTGGGTTTTTACTACTATTCAATTATTGTGTCTGCTTGGTCTTTCGGTTTAGATATTCATTGTTTACGTGGTTTACATTGCGGTCAATTGCGCGAAGGCTAGCTAATACCTCTGGAGTATAGGTACTCCAGAGGTATTAGCTAGCCTTCGCGCAATTGCAAACTACAAAATATCAAGTGTAAGATCGTCCCAAGCAAGCAGGTGCTTGCTTGGGATGATCTTACACTTGATTTGAATAAATCGGAAGACACTGAATTCGAAAGTTTTAACTACATAGAAATTATCGCAACCCAACCTATACCAACACACATAGCAACCGATTAGACTTTGATTTCCAAATGTTTATCTACGTTATCCTCGTCACAACACGATATCTTCACAACAACAAATGAATTCGCATTTCATCAGCGACGTGTCATCCGTTCATTGAAACAATATGGCGGCGTGACTCTCTACTCTATGGTAGGTGGCACGCGAGCATGGTCACGCACCGCATACGTCACTGACGTCAGAGGCACCACTACGGCCAGTGACCATTGTTAACATAGTATAGTTGATTCCGCTCTGCGAAAGGACTTCGACCTTAGGACAGAGTTTCGCTCAGTTAATCAAAAATCAAAATTAAATCAAATAATTATTTATTGCGAACAACAATGTCCATATGGGTTAGTAAAAGAGTACTTAAGAACTATGTTAGCGGTGGGAAATTAGGTGATTTAGATACACAGGTGGTTCAGTTTTTTAGTTTGATTCGTTAATGGTCGTTTCTGGAAACTTAAAATAAAATAAATAAAATAAATAAATAAATATTGCTGGACATTACACACAGCGCCATCTAGTGCCACACTAAGCAACGAGGCTTGTGTCGTGGACATTAGATAGTTGATATATTACATAGATACTTTTTGTTTGTAAATACATACTTATTATACATATAAACATCCATGACTCGGAAACAAATGTCCATGCACATCACACAAACATTTGCTCCGACCGGGATTCGAACCCGGGACCCTAAGAACGCAAGGCAGCCTCACTACCGCTGCGCCAATCGGGTCGTCATAAAAAAAATGGTCCTTTCTGTGTCATAGGACGGAGATGATGACAAAGAAAATCATGGGAATGGACTCGCTATGTTCACTTTTCCCTTACGTAACATTTACCATACCTTTGATTTCTTGAATTCTGACATCATAATCACAATCGATTTCATAATCGATTTTTATTGCTGTTGTCTAGGATTTCAAGCCAATATGCGTTGATCAAAGTTGGCGAATTTAGATATACCACATCGTTTTACAATTTAATGCATTTGAACTAACATGTGGGACATATTATTTAACTTTTTCCGGTTCTATGTTTCAAGCTTATCACAATAATATCCAACATTTAGGTCAGTAAGCACGAACTGTATTAATGAGAGTGACGTATCGGCCCCGTCACTGTGGCTGACGTCAACGATCAAAATACGTGTTACCGTGTAGGTGTAGGGAGGTAAAATGTTGACATTAATATTTCAGTCACGCTCATTTTCGTATTTTCCAGTTTATATCAGGATCACCATCCTGACATATGAAACAAAGCTAGTAATTATTCACAGGTATTCATACGTAAGCGACAGTTTAATGAGAGATACTGTTTTGAATCGCAATTGGATACTTTTTATCATGTAGTTTTATGAGAAATTTATATTAATTGTAGCTTCATAATTTTAATATAGGTCCCTCGAGCCGGATCAAACCATTTTTGTCATTATAGAAACTGAAGAATCGGTGTATATTTTTAAACAGTTCAAGCAATTCACTTTATAATTAAAAAAAGAGCGACTTTTTTTTCTATAGCTTCCCCAACAGCAAGGGCAACATTTTTATAAAGGAAGCCGGATCAAATAATGCGCTAGAATTGAATAATAGCTAATTGTAAATTTTAGAAAGGGGGCCAAAATGATTTACTTTGTTTGTGGACTATTTTCACCCCTCTTTTTGAGAACATTTGAGGTGTTTCTTTAGGGAAAATAAATCCATGAAAAATCTGTCTCAAATATTTCTCCCCAAAGAGTACTCTATTCTGAATTATATATTTTCAGACTAATTTCATGCAACTGGTATACCAAATTCTGGATTTCTAAGCTTGTCTTCTTCATTAGTTGTCGAAATGAGCACTTTTAAGGAAGCTAGCTCATTATAGTAGCATTAAATAGCACAATCAACCTACAACGTTCCCACTGCTGGGACACAGGCATCCTCTCTATGTGTAAGACTTTTCATCCACCACGCGTGCCAAGTGCGGGTTGGTAGATGTCGTTGCTTCGAATTTTTGTTTCTAGAACATACCGTTTCTCACGATGTTTTACTTCACCGTTTTGTATGAATATAATAGAAAAAGTTTATCGCATTGTATGTAGCATACAAAATTGTGTAGTTTCAGGTACGGTCGAACAAGCTATTTGGTTTACATGTTACAATGTAATTTGCGGGTTAAATTGTAAACCAAACCGACCGTACATACTCTACCCTTTGCCGAGCAAAATATACTACATTACCAAATTAGTGACCCTACACACGAGTTCCTAATAAAAGCACTTGGTGTTTTCCACGCTGTCAACAGCACCACTAACCTTGGGATGGTGACGCACCGACAATGCACTAGCGACTAGCATATCAACCGATATCTCTTGATATTACCTAATCAGTTAAATAACAGCAAATCTATTTAAACGCTCTGAGTCAATTAACAGAGATAAAGCGATATAAAGAAGTAAACAGTTTAAGTAATTAATTAATGACTACGGGATTATTCTTAATCGTAAATTGCGTGGAAACAAAATTAATTCCAATTGAATAGGCAAACTGAAACGATAGGATGAGCCACTTGTCAATGTAAGGCAAAAATGTTAAGACATTACTGAGTATTGAGATAATGTTCATAGTAGAGAAGTACAGGTGAAGAAGACATGCTGCGGTGACTCCAGATAAATTCGGATACAGGCAAATAGAACGATAATGATAACTAAGGCATATTCTCTTTAGTTACTGTATGAGGGGTTACTTATTTAGTTAAGCGGCAACTAGGAACCGGATTATGATAACTAAGGCATATTCTTTTTAGTTACTGTGTATGAGGAGTTACTTACTTAAGAAGCAACTAGGAACCGGATTATGATAACTAAGGCATATTCTCTTTAGTTACCGTGTATGAGGAGTTACTTATTTAGTTAAGCGGCAACTAGGAACCGGATTATGATAACTAAGGCATATTCTTTTTAGTTACTGTGTATGAGGAGTTACTTACTTAAGAAGCAACTAGGAACCGGATTATGATAACTAAGGCATATTCTCTTTAGTTACCGTGTATGAGGAGTTACTTATTTAGTTAAGCGGCAACTAGGAACCGGATTATGATAACTAAGGCATATTCTCTTTAGTTACTGTATGAGGAGTCACTTATTTAGTTAAGCGGCAACTAGGAACCGGATTATGATAACTAAGGCATATTCTTTTTAGTTACTGTGTATGAGGAGTTACTTACTTAGTTAAGAAGCAACTAGGAACCGGATTATGATAACTAAGGCATATTCTCTTTAGTTACTGTGTATGAGGAGTTACTTACTTAGTTAAGAAGCAACTAGGAACCGGATTATGATAACTAAGGCATATTCTCTTTAGTTACTGTGTATGAGGAGTTACTTACTTAAGAAGCAACTAGGAACCGGATTATGATAACTAAGGCATATTCTTTTTAGTTACTGTGTATGAGGAGTTACTTACTTAGTTAAGAAGCAACTAGGAACCGGATTATGATAACTAAGGCATATTCTCTTTAGTTACTGTGTATGAGGAGTTACTTACTTAGTTAAGAAGCAACTAGGAACCGGATTATGATAACTAAGGCATATTCTTTTTAGTTACTGTGTATGAGGAGTTACTTACTTAGTTAAGAAGCAACTAGGAACCGGATTATGATAACTAAGGCATATTCTTTTTAGTTACTGTGTATGAGGAGTTACTTACTTAGTTAAGAAGCAACTAGGAACCGGATTATGATAACTAAGGCATATTCTCTTTAGTTACCGTGTATGAGGAGTTACTTACTTAGTTAAGAAGCAACTAGGAACCGGATTATGATAACTAAGGCATATTCTTTTTAGTTACTGTGTATGAGGAGTTACTTACTTAGTTAAGAAGCAACTAGGAACCGGATTATGATAACTAAGGCATATTCTCTTTAGTTACCGTGTATGAGGAGTTACTTACTTAGTTAAGAAGCAACTAGGAACCGGATTATGATAACTAAGGCATATTCTTTTTAGTTACTGTGTATGAGGAGTTACTTACTTAGTTAAGAAGCAACTAGGAACCGGATTATGATAACTAAGGCATATTCTCTTTAGTTACTGTGTATGAGGAGTTACTTACTTAGTTAAGAAGCAACTAGGAACCGGATTATGATAACTAAGGCATATTCTTTTTAGTTACTGTGTATGAGGAGTTACTTACTTAGTTAAGAAGCAACTAGGAACCGGATTATGATAACTAAGGCATATTCTTTTTAGTTACTGTGTATGAGGAGTTACTTACTTAGTTAAGAAGCAACTAGGAACCGGATTATGATAACTAAGGCATATTCTCTTTAGTTACCGTGTATGAGGAGTTACTTACTTAGTTAAGAAGCAACTAGGAACCGGATTATGATAACTAAGGCATATTCTTTTTAGTTACTGTGTATGAGGAGTTACTTACTTAGTTAAGAAGCAACTAGGAACCGGATTATGATAACTAAGGCATATTATCTTTAGTTACCGTGTATGAGGAGTTACTTACTTAGTTAAGAAGCAACTAGGAACCGGATTATGATAACTAAGGCATATTCTTTTTAGTTACCGTGTATGAGGAGTTACTTACTTAGTTAAGAAGCAACTAGGAACCGGATTATGATAACTAAGGCATATTCTTTTTAGTTACTGTGTATGAGGAGTTACTTACTTAGTTAAGAAGCAACTAGGAACCGGATTATGATAACTAAGGCATATTCTTTTTAGTTACTGTGTATGAGGAGTTACTTACTTAGTTAAGAAGCAACTAGGAACCGGATTATGATAACTAAGGCATATTCTCTTTAGTTACCGTGTATGAGGAGTTACTTACTTAGTTAAGAAGCAACTAGGAACCGGATTATGATAACTAAGGCATATTCTTTTTAGTTACTGTGTATGAGGAGTTACTTACTTAGTTAAGAAGCAACTAGGAACCGGATTATGATAACTAAGGCATATTCTCTTTAGTTACCGTGTATGAGGAGTTACTTACTTAGTTAAGAAGCAACTAGGAACCGGATTATGATAACTAAGGCATATTCTTTTTAGTTACCGTGTATGAGGAGTTACTTACTTAGTTAAGAAGCAACTAGGAACCGGATTATGATAACTAAGGCATATTCTTTTTAGTTACTGTGTATGAGGAGTTACTTACTTAGTTAAGAAGCAACTAGGAACCGGATTATGATAACTAAGGCATATTCTTTTTAGTTACTGTGTATGAGGAGTTACTTACTTAGTTAAGAAGCAACTAGGAACCGGATTATGATAACTAAGGCATATTCTTTTTAGTTACTGTGTATGAGGAGTTACTTACTTAGTTAAGAAGCAACTAGGAACCGGATTATGATAACTAAGGCATATTCTCTTTAGTTACTGTGTATGAGGAGTTACTTACTTAGTTAAGAAGCAACTAGGAACCGGATTATGATAACTAAGGCATATTCTCTTTAGTTACTGTGTATGAGGAGTTACTTACTTAGTTAAGAAGCAACTAGGAACCGGAATATGATAACTAAGGCATATTCTTTTTAGTTACTGTATGAGGAGTTACTTACTTAGTTAAGAAGCAGCTAGGAACCGGATTATGATAACTAAGGCATATTCTCTTTAGTTACTGTGTATGAGGAGTTACGAAGCAACTAGGAACCGGATTATGATAACTAAGGCATATTCTCTTTAGTTACTGTGTATGAGGAGTTACTTACTTAGTTAAGAAGCAACTAGGAACCGGATTATGATAACTAAGGCATATTCTCTTTAGTTACTGTATGAGGAGTCACTTATTTAGTTAAGCGGCAACTAGGAACCGGATTATGATAACTAAGGCATATTCTCTTTAGTTACTGTATGAGGAGTCACTTATTTAGTTAAGCGGCAACTAGGAACCGGATTATGATAACTACGGCATATTCTCTTTAGTTACTGTATGAGGAGTTACTTAGTTAAGAGGCAACTAGGAACCGGATAGTGACAAACATGATCATCTAGTGGAAATGCTAATAGATAGCGCATACATGTCTAGCTTTTATCTAGTTTTCTCACAATAAAGACGTCAGAGTTTTCAAAATATATACATAATTCTACCTTTTAATATGTGACACATACTCGTGCATATTAAATTGTTTTCGTCTGGACGAGAACCTAAAAAAAACAAGAACATTCTAATTAACTGTTAGCGTTACAAAGCAGTAGCTGTGATACTGGACGGAAAACTTTTGGAAATAACAATGCTGCATAATTTGTTTGCGTTAGTTTATCTGTTATCAAGCCGAGACATTAGCGCCTTGATGTAGACGCAACGGAATCATTTGAAGAGATCTCATGATAGTGAGGCTGACTCCAACAAAGAAGATAACGAACTAGGCAATAATACTATTCGCAGCTCCCATCAACTTATCTCACAAACTGCCAAAATCTGGAAAATTCTCGATTATTTACATCAAAAGCTTCCGATTCGGTGATAAGTGATTATTAGTTACCATGCGGACTATTCTACATGTGAATGCCAATCGTCATTACAGATATGATAAAGAAGTCAATTTCACTTTTTGAAATGAGACATGGAAAATTTCTCTAAAGTATACCAATCGGTGTAATTTTTCTGATTAAAATGGTCCAATCCATTTGCCTTTGCCTGCCCAACGCCTGACGCCCTTATTACGAATTGAGACAGACATATAAAGATTACCAATGTGTTGGTTGAATCCGCAACAGGTTGCAGTTTGAAAGTCAATGTCGTCGTTAATGTGTTGTGATTATGACTACGAATAAACAAATAAAAAGACATGTGCTTTGAATGATCTTCAAACAAATTTAGATTCCCTAAGGTTTAGAACCAATGGACGGTTATGACCTCAGGGTTTTACAAAATGCTAGTCATATCATAAATGTTTCTCCATATGGACGCAGACCAGAATTCAAGGAAGGTGAATGAACAGACTTGCTAATTAAAGTTTCAGCAAGTCATCTAAGCATACAATTTTTTTTTTTTTTACTAAAAATGAGTTTAATATTTTATTTTCAAGGTCTACAGAGATGATATCATAATTATTATTTCAGCACACTGTCTCGTCGCGTCGAAACGGTCCGTCAGTTCAAGGACTTTACTAGAAAACGGTAGAGGCTCATTATTTTATAAGGGTGATTTCCAGAATATATTTTGTAAATTACAAATCATTTACATTTTACAACTCAGCATATTCATTCTCATTCAATTTAAACCCGTTTAAGTTAAATCAGTAACAAGTAACGCCATCTGTTCGCTAAGCCCGATACCCCCACTTAACTCAGATAACCAGAACCAAATACAAGCGATAAAAGAGAAACCTTCTGGTCTAAAGCACGAACATGAAGACTAACACACAGTAAAAGAAGCAGCCCTATTGAAACAGGAGCAATGAACTCGTTTGTGGCACAAGAAGCGTGTCAACCTTGCTATAACGAAAACATTTGTAAGTGCACAGAGCTCGAACACTGTAACTGCACTTGCTGAATATAATGATGTGCAATGTGGTGCACTTGTAAATTCTTGTCGCAGTTTCGACAAAACTAATGCTTTCTGGATTCTCGTGCTCTCTGAGTTCCTTGCGACGTCGGTAGCTGACAGGGGACAGGACTCGCTCCAAAGCATCACTCCTCAGATGCTTCTGCATCCAGTTAGTGTGGCATCGCTTGTACAGGCAGAAGAATCCGATCAGTACCGCCAACAGCATACAGGGGCATATTATGGACAGGAGAATGTTCAGGAGAATGGAGTGGCAGGGTCGTTGCAGTACGGTAATTAGAGTGGCACGTGGACTGGCAGAGTTGTTGCAGTAGGTTAGAGTGACATGAGGACTAGCAGGGTCGTTGCAGTATGGTAATTACAGTGAAATGAGGACTGGCAGGGTCGCCATGTAGTGTGATCAGGTCGCTAGGTTGGAAGAGTTGAAATGATACGTCTGGTTGGTTTCATGGTTTGGTTTAATGTGTGTTAAAAATACTTACAATCTATTGTAAATCAGTATTGCTGAAGAAGCACTTTAAATAAAGCTGTCTACATACATGATTACTATTACTTAAACACTCTTGGAGAACAGCATCATTATTCTCTTAATATTATTAAGGGGAGCGTCGGTGTAACAGTGCCACGTTGACATGTTGTAGTTGACCCATATTGAATGTCACTTACCAGAATAATAATAATTTCAGAAACTGGCACTACTTACATCTTTAATACAGGCTACAGTAACACAGAATTTTAATTTGATAGTGATGAAAAAGCACATCCATGCTGTCGTTATTGGCCTCCACTGGTAAACGAGGGATAGAAAAATATTTTTGCCATGTTGACTATAATTAATTTAGTATTAATCCGATTAATGAAGCAATATTTTAAAATTTTCTGCCACGTTATTTTCATGCTAAAGTTTAGTTACCGAACCAACAGTTAAAGTTGAATGTAAAGCATTAATCAAATTTCTTTTATTTGCAGTAAAAATTGCATACACCAAAACCCATTTCTTGTAACTATAGACATTTTATGTTTTATTTGTACACGTTTTTGTTGAAGAGATATAAACTGTAGGTAGGATATAACAATAATGATTATGAATGTTTTAGGTATAAGTAAAGAAAGCAAATATGGGTTAAAATGTGCCGTATCATAGAGCTCCACATGTTTCTGAAGACACACCTGATATGTACAGAATAAATAACTGGCCTAAAATAAAACATGTCTGCACAGTTGTCAAGCACGAGTTACGATATGGAAATGAATAGCGTGCGCCTACTCCAAAAATAGGTACTTACATTTTGGAACGTATCATCCGTAGGCGCCTCAATTTAGTAAAAACCGATACGACGATGTAAACAGGCGTCCACACACAAACAGTATTGATCGGTACGATTGTAAATAATGATAATGGACGCTTTGAACTTTGAAGCGACCCGCCCTTCGGTGGTCAACCCACGCTCTAGGTCAAGTCCGCAGGAAGTGAACCGAAAGACAAACTGAAGGTAATCGACTGAAAAAAAGAAAACATAGTCGAGGCAAATGACCGTGTCGCATTCATAACACTTCATGCTAAGCGACCATATCCGGGGTTACTTCCATTATTACAGGTGTCTGGTCTAAAAAGGGCCAGCCGTATTAATTGGGTTTCCATCACGTATTAAAATGCCACAAAAGGAGGTCAGTAATTAATGTAGCTAGCCCGCACAGTCCCTACGGCCGGTGGATCCAACCAAAATTCAATATTCATGCATTATCTGCAACGTCAAACAACCTTGACAAATTTCGAGTATTCAATGTTTTTAGATTAGACACGGAGATTATTGTTGTTAAAGAAAGGCACAAAATAATAGTTGATAAACATAATTTGAAAACATTCACTTCATTTCCACAGTCGAGAGAAACTGTTCACTTCATCTATTAGTTCAAGAGCAAGCGGATTTATCTCCGCAAGTTGTGTTATCAACTTTGGAAGTAATTGCTGTCACAATTCAGGCTGTCTCGAGTGAGAAAATGGAAAACATTGAAACGACTACTACAAACTTTACCTTTAGCAACAGCGGTAGGATTTTCCGACATGTTTAATGGTTGTCCTTCGAAAACACTTAAATGTTCAACCACACTATTATTTAACACGTTTATTTCACTTCTATTGTATATTCCCTACATGGCTATCACCGATAACAGCACAACATGAATAATGTAGTAAATAATTATTTACATGAAATAAAGTTTCATAGTTAGTGGTCATAGGCGCCACTGCAAAATTCGGGTCTCTAATTGATTTTAAATTATCGCATCCTCAGTAGATATTACCGGTATATGGGCCCGATAAACCATACATTGATTATTTAATGATGAGGCAAAAATGTTCGTAATACATTCCAGGTGAGATGAGAGCGTCGGGTCACAGACGTGCGCTCGCCGCGGACAGCCGACTTCGACTGGAGGCAAGCGGCCCGCCTCACGCAGGGTGGGAGGCGCGCGGGGTGGGGATGCGCCCAGGAAGCACAGCCTCCGACCAATAATAATTATGTAAGTAAGGGTTGTTGCTATTTTTAGAAGCAAGGCGCATACGTAACCAGTTTGTATGGCATAGTATAATATATTATGCTATCGACTTAGTTTAAATAACTGGTGTGCAGTGCAGTAGGCGTTATGATCGCAACGTTTCTATTTGTGGAACTCTTAATGCTGTTTCTCTAGTTTCGCAAGTAGCAAGTTTAATGTGCCCGTTTGTACGTAGTTATGGCAGGTTGTTTGAACTAGATCGCAGTTAGGTAGCACTTGGCGGTTTTCTTGTATTCATCCAAGTAATTAAAGTTAAGAAAGCTTTTAGCGAACGTTGTTGAAAGGTATTTGTTTTCAGGTTGAATAATGGTTTTTTGTGACGAAGATAGATGGTTCTCAATTTCTCGGCTGCCTGGTTATCAAAAACTGTCAGTGTTGTTCAGGTTTAGCGTTACTTAAATGTTTTAAAACACAGTGTGCTTGCATTAGAAACTTTATTATTGAAAATTCCTAACTAAGTTAAACTAAGTGATCCATCATATAATTACTTTACTAACATGACTGCAGCGCTCCTGCCTCCCCCCCCTTACCCCCCATGACACCCGCTGCACCCCTGCAGCCGCATCCGCGCGGAGTGCCCCACCCCTTACGTAACACTGACACACTTCCGAGACCACTATGTTATTTATGTTGTTTACTACCGCCCAATCGCCACGTTTATTATTGAAGTGGAAAGTTGGCAATGGCTTCCACCGACAGGATGTTTAATTTTCCAGGAAACTCTCAGTTACAGTCTTGATATAAAGCTGATATAATCTCATAATAATCTTGTCTGAAATCTTGTTTATTCTTAATTCATTATTACCATAGATCTTTCCATGCCTAAATATTGTAATGGTACGCATAGTGCCAACTTTTCAAACCTTTATAAAGTTACAGGCACGGCAGCAATGCCATGGTTGTACAAATAAGACTGCTTTTCATCATCTTTCGGCCCCAGCGGCCTTGTTACTTGGGGTCGATGCAACACGTTTTTTCTTCCACCCTCTCAGCAGTCAGGTTATTATTTACTCCTTTACGTTTCATATCATCCCTCACACAATCCATCTGTCTTTTCTATGGTCTTCCTCTCCATCCATCAACACCTATACCCATCTCTCCTTGAGTCACATGCATTTCATCCTCGTCATCACAAACGTGTTTACTACTAAGACAGACCAATCCTTCATCTTTTCCGTTACATCAATTCCAATACCCAAGTTAATGGTTTGGTATTGATAAAGATTCCCAGATCAACTGTTACCGGGCGGTAACTAAGTGTATCCTCCCCCTTTCACCTCACCTCACCTCCCCCCTCTCATCCCAGGGGTGCAGAAGCGGAGGGATTATATCAAGTGGATGGACAGCGACGTCCAAACGATCGCTGATAACGTCGCATTGCGAAATCCGTTTGCTAAGTCCTGTCTCTATGGGGTTGCGAAAATGAATACATGGTACACTGCACTACAATGTGCTATACTTTAAGGGCTATATATCCCTCAAATGGCTTAGCATGATCCTCCGTTACGCCTAAAATACTGCAACATTAATTTTGAAATAAATGTATGGTAAAGTTGAGGATTAATTCTAAGTGCAATGTGCGACGAAAACATGATTCCATAAACTTTTCTCGATAGAAAAAAATTTAAAGTTACCTCCAAATCGAACAATAAACTGCTAGTATTCAAAAAGTACTTCAAATTAGATCATGAAACTTTGCATACTAACTATAAAGCAGGTCTTATGTGTTTTATTTTTTTAGTCCAATCAATAGATTTTTTGTAAATCGCAAAAGACCACTCATTTCGCACTATTCGGCCGCAGTGACTGACGTAACAACCGCTTTGTAGTGCAAGCTGATTAGAACTTTATTCTAACAGCATTTCAAACGAAGTTTGAACCACCACAAATAGAGTTGCTAATTTTATGCTTAAGCACGCTCTATAAAAAGGAAAACAAAACTGGGCAAAGTTGCATGGCAGGTTCCGTCTATACCAATTAGGGTCAGCATTTCGAAATTTAAAAGTCCCGAAAAATAGCATTTGCAAAAGGACAATTTTGCAGAAAAAAAAGACATAAAAGTAAAATCAATTATTTTGATTTTTTCAATTATTTTGGTTTCGAAAAACCACAATTGAAAAGTCCGGATAAATGACAAGTCCAGACGATACAGACGGGGGGGTGGGGGGGTCAAGAGGCCAACCATCAGATAGATGGCAACCTAATTAGCAAAATATTAGGTATGTGCTTGTTCTTGAAATATGTTACGTAAGTACACAAATATAAAATCAACATAATTTTAAATTGTAAATCCTTAATTGGCTGTAAGATTAGTTAAAAAGTTTAGGTTAAAATTGTAAGGAGTTGTGTAATTTGTAATCAATAAATAAATACAATTTTGTTGTTGTGTGTCAATTTAGCATTGAATGAAAAACCAGTCCACGAAAAACTTCAAATAAAAATACACTAAAGGATATAAGTCAACGAACTTACTTTGAGTACGTAACGATAACATAAATTAGCATCAACATTGCCTACGTGCATCCAAGCAAGCATATTAATTGGTAACTAGGAAAATACGGTATTTTTTTTTTTGGTAATTTATTTGCATTTATTCGATATCGTTGAACACGGCTAAATGAAAAACCGCAAAACTGTTATTGGCTCTCTAAGGATGTGTAAACACAAGTATTACTATAATAAAATTTAATATTTTATTAGGCCTTTGCCCAGGAGTGAGACAGCTCAGGATAACTAAATATATATATTTTTTTGATACAAATGGAATGCAGCTAATATTTTGTTATCTGGTCAAGTTTTCATAGTTATGGTGACTAGGTCACTGACTGGAGAATCTAAGTATAAAAATTACTGTGAGCTGAAACCATCGACACGACGAAGAAGAAGAAGAAGCAGAAATCCTTGAAGAATCCCTACACATGCATACATAATGATCTATGCATATGATCAGCCCGTAAACGAAAACTATTGTTAAATTTTCTCACAGAGAATGATGGAGCCCAACCCCTCGTGCTCGGCAGACCACTTGCAACCACTACACCAACAAGGCAGCCATGTCAATCTTATTTAAATCTACCAGTATTTTAATCCATACCATATGGTAGGTGGTCACATTTTTTCCTAATTCGAAAAAATGTGAACTACCATAACTCCCTCTAGGGTCACGTGGTGGATTATGCCAACCCACTCCCTAAAAGAGACGATACCTCTGACCCAACTGCCAGCAGTGGAAACGCTATAGGCCGATTTCTCATACAAATACAAACTACCCTGATTCTGATACGCATCGCTGATACACGTTATTATCTACGTATTTTCCCATATTATAATAAATGTAAACTACTGATTTCCTAATCATTTTTCATGTAAAGATATCGCTACGTAACGATTTATATCACATAAACGATAATAAAATAATAATATGTAATACATTTAATTCCTGTCGTCATTTTCGTGCGTGTTACTCAAAGCGGGTGACTATGCGAAACAAGTATTGTACCGTATTTTCACTTGACTACTCAAATTGTCGCCAAGTGTACACTAAAAGATCTTCACCATCATTATCAGCTTGGTTCCACCCTGTGCTGAATACAGACCTGCTTCTTTTTGAGGCATGCTTCGATAAAGACTCCCAAAGAGTGGCAATACTACGTTTAGCACCATCTGAACAGTCGGATCCGATTCCACATATGCTAATAGGTAAATCTTTTCACGTCGGCATGTATTGACCGACTAAAACCATGTTCCTTCATCGCCCTTTGTATTCCGGGGCCACGGTATCTCTTTCGAACAGTCCCGCAGCTTTCGAACAGTCCCGCAGCATTCAGCAGGTACTGTGTAGAGCTAGGTCGCATTCTGCATCTCCGGGGCAAGTGTGGGAAGGACTGGTCATATCTTAGCTGCCACGGTTAATTTTAATTACTTTAATATTTTTAAATTGCTGATTTCATCTTTTACTCTGGACGCTCTTAATGTGCACGTCTTTCTACATCGTTCACACATATTATCAACATGAATGATGTTGTTTAGTACCACACTCGTTTCCGAACGTTTTGTGACGTCTTGGGGCAGCTGTCACTGTCATGTCAATTGTAATGTCATTGTGCTGTTAATTTTGATATTCGCACGGAACGTTTTGATTGAATTTTCGTTGAGAAAAATTGTAAATCCCTTTGAATCCGAGTTGTTTTCGGAATTATTGTTTGAAATTCGAGCTTATCGAGCCTAACACCCCCCATGCGTGTATTTACCATAGTTAGTGCATTGGACAAACGCCGCTATTGAGGTTAAGTGAGCCACCTCGCGTGTGGAATTGTATATTTCATATAAAGACATTGGTGAGAAGTGTGAACGATTTAGTTCAGGCCCGGAGCCATTTTGTGATCATCTTGGACAATTGTTGTGGCGCATTCCGAGCTATTACACGCTGTACGGACCAGCGTCCTTTGGGAATATCGTCGAGTCTGACACCAAACTTCCCACTTATTACACAAACAAAGACACCTACATACATACACAGAAACGTGATTTCCAGACAGGACATCATCACCAGTTAAGTACAAATAAGGAAAGAGTATTGTTAGTTTGGCTCCGCGGATCGCGGACATCGACAGACCAGAGCTTGCCCTGGTTAGGGGTCGAACAGATATAACCAAGACTTTATAACAATATTTTGATTGAAAAAAGTGTCCATGGAGTTTCTTGCCCGTTCTTCTCCATAGAGATTTGGACATTTTGCGAATTGGACAATAATGTCCAATGTAAAAAATAATAGTGTCCAATGTAATTCGCATAAGCGAATTAGATATTTTGCGAAATGGACATTTTGCGAATCGGACATTTTGCGAATTGTACATTTTTTTACCGCTGGACATTTGCGAATTGGACATTCTTCTGCGCCTAAACGATCTACGCTAGGGAATGGGCAACTACAGTACTTTCTACAGTAGCTTAGCTTTTTTGTTGTTGTTTTTTTGTAATTCAAAAGTGCAGTAATGGTCTAATTGAAATATATGCTTTGAGTTTGAGTTTGAACAACGTGGTGGTTTTTAGTCAGTTAGAGTCTGACAGATCCATCAGCCTGCCCCAGGGCGGAGGACATTTATGAGGACTTTATCGCATATATACACGATTGTTTATCGGCATTTGTAATACTTTTTATAATAGATTTGTAGTGTTGTCGATATAATTTATCATTATTCCGTATAAGTACACTGAGTTTTGTCTACTAAACTTAGCTTAACTTAGCTTTGACTTCTAAACTTTTCTATTCTCGCTTACTTTTCCTTATAATTTCGTTAGCGAAGACAGAACAACTTAATCGAAGGTACACAACAACAACTTAGGAACAAACAATCAATCTGGATATATTTAGCTCCACAAAGGGCAACACTTCGTACCCTTTCGGCAACAGTCGGGCTGCCAATCAAGTTACGTGTTCACGAACTTTCTGTTTACTTTCTATTTCAGTGCCGATAACAATGCCATTTTATTATATACCTACTCTTATCAAATACTGTTAATATAATTCATTTCCTCTTATTGTTGTTTATTTTTAACTTCGGTTATAGCTCTGAACGTATTCATAACTGTTATGTCGTTCTGGTCCGTCCTGAGCAGATTGTATTTGATGACCGGTTGCTAATTGAAATGTATTTGCGTTATTGTGGGGGAGGGCGTGAATCAATTTCGTAGTTATGATTGATGTCAACGGCGCGTCATGGCTGTGAGTGATGCGATCAGGGGGCGCTGCGGTGAACCGGGTGCGTCATGAAATAGTTATGTGGTAAGGCTGTGGAGAGGCTTTAGTAGAATGGTGTACAGAGAGAAACGGATTCGATGGTTTCCGTCATTTTTAACTTCACCATGAAGTTAAAAATGACGGAAACCATCGAATGATTCCATAGAAATAGGGAGTGCAGCCTTTTTATAAAGTCCAAATATCGTGTTGTTGTGATCATGTGAGAACAATTCAGCTTCTGAGCTGGTTCATAAGTTGTCCAACTATTAATTGAAATGACAGGTCAATCAGGAACACTAGACTAGACACTAGAATCTAGATGGTAGACAAAATCAAAACAACCTGTTTGTTAAAAACAGCAGAGTTTCTCGAGAGACTGGAAGCCTACCCCAACACGGTCGGAAATGTGACGATGATAACCAGTAAATATTTTACCTGTATAAAATTAGCAATCCGGCCAGCCAACACGCAAGCAACAAAAACTGATCCATTCGTTTTTAGCAAGTCATACTTATAGCCATATTCTCAAGTGGCAGCAAGCCCAAGTACCGGACAAGTTTAGACTAACTTACACAAAAAATAATTCAAGTTTCTTAAATAGCATGACGTCGACGGCGTTGTTATATTCTTGTAATAGCAGACGTAATGTGTATTAATTCCAATAAAGCTATTATGAATCAGTTGCCCCTAATCAAACTTAAGGTGCGTCACAAAGTTCCACGAAATCAGCCGAGAAAGGAGGAAGCAACGTCAAATAACTTGAAAAGAATGATGCAATACTACCTACTTTATTATTAACAAGTCTAAGAGGGAGAGAAGGAAAAACACCCTATACACTATTAGATGGTCTGACGTCTAACCATAGTGAAACAATACCTTGACGTTGACACCGAGATCTCTGACGCATTGCAACAAGCCAAAGATCGTCACTAATGGGAGGGAAATCGTCATCGGTTCCTGTCGATTACAGTCCCGCACGCCAGTGGTGGTAACACTTTTTATCTTGAGCTGACCACGCTATAGTACGGAGTTTCAATAGAATAAGAGGTCAACTAGTACTAGTTTTGTAAATACTGACGTGCGGCCTACCATTGTACCCGTACCGACGCTACGCTCAGCAGTGATCTAACGACTCAAGGAGGATGAAGCCCAAGAGCCTGAAAGCACTTTTGTTGAGTCTCCTAGAATGAAACAAGAGATGCATTAGATGTTGCATCTTACTACAATAGTGGAAATGCTGAAGTCCTGTCCTCTGTACCCAAAAACAAGCAGACAAATTGATGTCTGCACCGTCACCGACGACGCCATGGTAGTGGCGAAGTTTTAAGCAAATGAAATTCGAAGTATATCATGCCAGCGACAAGAAAAAGGAGAAGTAGGACTAGGAGTAGATACAAAAACTTTATCGAATACCGTAAGCTCCACGTAACCTCTAAATTACGTTAAAGCTATTTGTGGTTCCATCCACAATACTCTATTGTGTCCGTATTTCGGTCTAATTAAAGTACCAAAATAATTAAAAATGGCCGCGGTTACATTACTAAAGACCACAAGAGGGGGCCGAAAACGTTAAAATAAAAAATGATTTACGCAAGATGAACATTTTAAACTAGCTATTGGCGATTAGTCTACGGCAAAATATGAAAAGTTGAACCAGAGGTTTTTTGATCATTTGTAACCCGAATTCTCTCTAAAAAACATCATCCCTGCATCCCTGATGCTGTTCAGTACACAACGTAGGTACATGTCACTTCATTTAAATAACAGCTCACATTACGACGGGGCACGGCGGCGGCGCTATAGCAGCGATCCATCATCCACTAAAACACTCCGGCTTCCAGGAACGTATTAGCAAAATTTCCCCCTAAGTTCCGAGAAGAGTGGGGGTTCACCCCCTTGCGGCCCTTCGTTCCCGGGGCTCCCCCCGGCCGGAGCCACGCTGCGTAGGCGTGTGTTGACAAACGTTGCTGTGTCTATTTTTGTCCCAAGCTCAGCCACGCCTATCTTCTCCCCCCCTCTCCACCCGCCCCCCCGCCGCAACGCGCGCCCCCGCCGGGCCTCTGCCCAAATGTGCCCTTGACCTTGGTAACCAAACAACCGCAGTCACAACAAGGGATGGATGATAATTTGTTTTTCTGGTACAGATTTGTTTTGAGTTCAGGGGATGGCTCCGTGACTGTAGGGTCTATAGGCCGGTCCCTAGCGACAGGCAGGTAGGTTTGGGTTAGTAACATACGTTCAATTATTACAATGTTACTTACTGATCTCCCGGACGAGTTGCGGATTTTGAATAAAGCACATTTGAATATTTGAAAAATGTTTTGATCAACAAGTTTTTTTTTGTAATACGCAAAGAAAGCTAGCGGCCCTGTCTTGGATTATAAAGGTATATGAAGCTTTTATCAATAACCAAGTACTTCACTTTGTCGATAGATGGCGCCACTGGTTGCTTTCTTGTGATAATCAAAGAAACTATATTTTAACAAGTTTTTGGCTTTGACGATTTTTAGCCTGATTATTGTCTGATAGTATTTCACTCGATTACGTATAATGTTTCACTCGATTCTTGGAACTTGGACTACGAGTTAGCGTCCCCTATAACAGCTGATTGAGTTAAGTTAATTACATTTACAGAAGGCGGTAGCTAATCCGTGGGTAAACGGACGGCCGGCCATAGGTGATAGAAGTATCTTGACACAAGTACCTACTGAAAGTTCAGTATATCAGGACAGCCGGCAAAAAAGAGAACCTTCTACCCCTTCCATCTATTACATGGGATTTAAACATAATTTACGAAATCGGAGTGTGAGTACTATACACCTCTGCTTGCTCTCTTTGAATAAGGGCGTGATGGTTATGTTCTAATGTTGAATTTACTGAAAATAACACTGATTTACTTAAAATAGATCCTCAGCATTTAGTGATCGCGCCATGTTCATAATATACGGGACAGTGGGCTCGTAGGCGTTGGCTACGCGCTACGCCGTAGCGGCCTACGAAAGTTTATTCGCGTCTTCTTCACGGCTTTGATGTGACCTTTTTTGTTATAAATATTCTGGTTACTGAGATTAAGGGCCCAACACTGGATAAAGATGGGTCTACTAAGATAACGTTATGATCCGCACGACTAAGTTTTATAAAAGAGATAATTAGCCTGTGGCTATTTTTGCAGTGTATCTTCAAAACAGAATTTATTCGAGGTATTTTGTTACCCATCTCTAGCATTAAATTGATATTGCCATCGGCGACACGAGCCAAATCATGATTTATTGATTAAAGATTTGTGAATTAAGATATTCTGTCTGATATTAAAATATTCGTTTACACCCATACTGACGTAATCGTAATGATTGATGACCTGTTTTGCATATTTTGCTTGAATCAAATGTTTACTCCAAGACAACAATTAAATCAGTGTTTATTTCCTTCATAGCGGTTGATACGCAACTGTATTTTATATTGACCAATATTTCGAAGCAAACAAGTGCGAGTAGGCAAACAACACGGGGATTTACTAGAACGAAACATAATGTTGACTTGAACTTGTTATGAAGGTTTATGTCAATGTCAAGACCGTCGGCAAAGCGCTGCTCGTCTACTTAGATATCATTACATCACAGCGGTACTTCACAGAAGAGTTGGACAGAGGTGGATCTACGGGGTGGAGGGATGAATGAAAAACCCAGTAACACTGTCAGAGTTGGAAATTGAAACAAAAGACTAACGTCAGTGTTCGCTTGTCCATGTAGACAGAAAACAGCAGCTATAACCACTTGCATTGCAGCAGTCACCAAAAATTGACAACATTTTACCAGTGGTTGTTCACTAACGATAATGCCCAATAAAATAATTAATATAATCATCAGCATCAATCAGCAAGCCAAATAAGCAGGTCATCGCCGATAACTTGGTGACGTAAGCAGCCTACGCGATGATAACATCAACATACCTGGGGGTTTGTCAATAAGTGAACGTGATTGATCTGATCGGGCGTACGCGCAACCGATGTGGGACAAGCGAGTGACGAGGTGTTGGAGTTGGGCCAATGTGCTGATGAACCTACAACCTAATGAAATCATGCAACTGTTTTTGTTTTCACAGAGATATGCAAAGACATTTGCGATTGTATACAGCGTGTATCCGAAAGGTGTAGGGCAGGGGTCACCAAATGGCGGACCGAGGTCCGCATCCGGACCGCCGACCCATTTTCTTCGGACCGCGAGAACACAGCAGCTTGTACTCAGAGTACGTAATTTAATAAAAATGTTTACCCCGCATTAGCTTTGTTGACGTCAAGAGCAAGACAGATAGTCCGCAACAAAAAAAATGGCATTTTTCATAATGTTAATTATGTAAAAAATACGTAAATATGTAAATCACATTAATTGTTAATTTTTTTGTTTTTTCTATAAAATAACTTAATTTCTTAAAACGGACCCCGAGTGAAACTAATTGGTGACCCCTGGTGTAGGGTGTCTTCAGGGTACAGTACCCGGTACCGACCATCTGAACAACTTTCGCGATTACGAACTTGGTGGTGTAGGGAATGTGGAATTGTGTTTTATTTCTTTGTAATGATCGCATGAATAATATTAGTAAATTATTATCTGCTTAGCCTTTTCCCTTTTTTTATTGGTAAATATTGAACAGAAATAGACAGGATCGGTTTTATTATTTACAAGTTTTACAAGAACTTAGTATTGAACGCCCACTTAGTTAACTCATGCTACGCCTACGCCTTAACTATAAAAGTTAAGTTTCCAAGAACTGTACGTACATAATTTCCTTTTACTAACTACAATATTAAGACTCAGTCATTACCTATACTGTTAAATTGTACATTGTATGTAAATGCTAGTCCAATATTGACATATTCTGGCGGCGTGCCAAGTAATGCGGTCAAGTAACCTACATAATGCTTTCAATTGGATGCAAAGTTGTGCTGGAGAGTTATCAAGTAATGTTCCTGAGTGGCACTCCTACATACTAGAACTCATTCACTAACATTCCAGAATACTAGAGATATCAAGACATGGCCCATAAACAAGGTTGAAATGTCGTATGTTTCTGTAACTACACCGGTGCCCATAAGTCGTACGATGTTTTGCCGTAAAAATCTAAACAAAATGTTCCATATTACACTGACGATTAATCAACCATAGATTTTCCACTGCAAAACAAACTATTCAGATCAAGAAGTCAGAAATTAGCATGGTGGTTGTACCGAACTTAATCTGGGAGCTCCGATTAAAAAAAGCTACGATTATACAACTCTGTTAAGTGGAGCTTATGTAGTGCGAGTTAATTGTGATAATTCGACTAGGTACTTTAGCAATCGGCTTTGAGAAAGAGAAACCAGTCAAGTGCGAGTCGGCCTAACGCACAAAGGGAACCTTTCATAGCACCAAACAATTATTTTTAACGCTCATTCATATGCCAATTTACACTCAACAGCAAAAATTTGTTTTTCACAGTATGTTAATGAAAAAACAATGTTCTGCTGCAGTTTTTATACGACAAAGGTCCACATCTCAAAAAATTATAGGTATCAAATCTTGTTCAAACTAAATTTCATTGGAAGTTCTTTTTACGTTCTTTTTTCTTTTTACAAACCCATTTTTTTAAGAATTTTCCTCCTCTTACTTTAGAAGTTAGTGGAGGGGAAGGTCACAATTTTTACGTCTTTAGCAAATATCTCATTAGCCAAAATACTACAGAAACCTCGATATCATTTTTCAAGAGCTATCTATACAAATTACGTATATCCGTAGATATATTTTTTCTAACCGTCAGTTAAGTACATATTATATGGAGGGCCATTTTTTAATTTTTTTATAATTTCATAACATATTTTGTGAAGCGATTTATCTAAGGCACCTACTCTCCAAATTAAAACTGTGTTTCCAATAGTCTCGGAGTAAAAGTAAGGAGAGTTACAGCCCTGTAAGATACGACGGACAGGACGAATCTATAAGGGTTCCGTTTTTGTCATTACGGCGAACGGAACCCAAAAAAATCACGTAAACATACTTCAACGTTGTAATGGTTGTGAGCCACGACTTATTTACTTTCAGTTACAAACCAACCACCCACGAAAAAGATCAAAAACTAAGTGCTTCCCCCCCCCCCCACTCTAATGTGGCGGAGGGCGCAAGTCGTGGGTGGAGAAGCGCGGCGCGGTGCGAGCGACGAGCTTTTAGTGGTTTCGCGCGCAAACAACGGTGCACCCTTCACGAAATGCTAAGGTTTGAAAGGAGTGCTCAAAACAAAACATAATTGGTTTATTTGTGCTTAAGGTGTATGCTCCAGGGTAGCCCGCGAAATTCAAATATCCTTAAGTTTTTAGCAATTTACAAGCCAGTGCTAGGTTGTATGTTGATTAAAATATTATTCGCGGTTGTAAGACGTATGTAGTCACAAATTTATTCATCAAAATCATCAATACATCCCTCAAAGTTCATAAAGGTGTAAAAATGACTTTATCAAGGTCAAAATCATTCCTGCATCTTTATGAACTTGGAGGGTTTTATTGATGATTTTGATCATTATAACTCGTGTTACAGTCGCGAACAATATTTTAATCAACATACAACCTAGCACCGGCCTGCAAATTGCACCATAAAATTAGCAACTCTATTCGTGGTGGTTCAAACTTCGTTTGAAATACTGTTAGAATAAAGTTCTAATCAGCTTACAAAGCGGTTGTTACGTCAGTCCAACCTGCCTGTCAGACTGCGCCCGAATAGTGCGAAATGAGTGGTTTTTTGCGATTTACAAAAAATCTATTGATTGGACTAAAAAAGTAAAACACTTATGACCTGCTTTATAGTTAGTTTAGTTAGTATGCAAAATTTCATGATCTAATTTGAAGTACTTTTTGAATACCAGCGGTTTATTGTTCGATTTGGAGGTAACTTTGGATTTTTTTCTATCGAGAAAAGTTTATGGAATCGTGTTTTCGTCACACATAGTACGTACCTAGCATTAATCCTCAACTTTACCATGTATTTATTTCAAAATTAATGCTGCAGTATTTTAGGCGTAACGGGGGATCATGCTAAGCCATTTGAGGCATGTTAGGCCCTTAAGAAGGGCATGCAATTTCGATGTCAGTGTTTTGCCGCCTCGGTCTTCCTTTTACAGCCATAGGACTAAAACATTTTGTAAAGTAAATGGTTTCTTAGAAGCTATATACCACGATCTTAAAGCGGCTTGCCAAAAATCTCAATTATCCGTTCAAAATGAAGGAAGAACGCCCAGAGCCAGGCTTTACGGAATTTTGAGATAGAAGATAATTCCCCCTTCGCTGAACGTGCGTACGCGTCTCGTACAAAATCGTTGTTTTCTATATGGGCATAAGCTGACTAGAGCCGTATAAATGTGAGTATTCCCTTAATGGGGCTTTCTCAAAATTCCGAAAGACCCGACAAGCGGACCTAGATATCTTAGTGGTTGGAAAGATTTGAAGATATATGTACAACAATAATAGAATAGATAATAATATCTTTATACTCCGATAATACCTTATTTCATGAATACCTATAGATTCTATACTATATTAAAAGCGTCCTCCTGTCTACTGATTTCATGAAACTGCGATGAACTATCGATGATTCGTACAATTACCATATCGATCGTCGTTCAGGGAAGCCCATTTCCAGCAATAGACAGACTGGACGGGCTGACATTATGTGTCATCTGACCCCGGCAACCGGGCAACCCAAATAATAGAATATGTCGGAGCTAAGGTCAAATGGGACCGGCATGGGATCCATCGGGCGACGCCCACTCCATTCTAACACAATGGCATGTCCTGCTCATAATGGTTTATTAGTAAGAAGTATTCTGGGTTTACCGAGGTCGGTCACAAAGTGTCAATCGTATTACATTAAATTCAAATCTAAGTTAACAAGATACCCAGTGAGGAATAACCCAAACCAGACGGGCGTCATCGAATATAACGTTGAATAGTTATGGACATGTCTAATCAGTAAAGATATATTTGAATAGAAATTGAGGGTGTGGTCCTGAAGTCGAAAAGTGCACTTTCATCATGATTATTGACACCAGATAAAAAGTACCTACAGCTACACGCCTCCTATACTTTAAAAGCATACTTATAATTATTACATCATCATTTGACGTAGCTAGCATGATCCTCCGTTACGCCTAAAATACTGCAGCATTAATTTTTGAAATAAATATATGGTAAAGTTGAGGATTAATGCTAAGTCCTGTGTGTGACGAAAACACGATTCCATAAACTTTTCTCGATAGAAAAAAAAATCCAAAGTTACCTCCAAATCGAACAATAAACCGCTGGTATTCAAAAAGTACTTCAAATTAGATCATGAAACTTTGCATACTAACTGAACTAACTATAAAGCAGGTCTTATGTGTTTTACTTTTTTAATCCAATCAATAGATTTTTTGTAAATCGCAAAAAAACCACAAATTCACACTATTCGGCCGCAGTGACTGACGTAACAACCGCTTTGTAGTGCAAGCTGATTAGAACTTTATTCTAACAGTATTATAAACGAAGTTTGAACCACCACAAATAGAGTTGCTAATTTTAGGGTCAGAAGGGCCTTAAGCCACGTCGAGTGACGATGTGAAAATTACTCGTGTCAAATAGGTACACTTTCAATCGGATAACGATCGAATCGGTATTTGAAAAAAAAAAAAGATTATTTTCAGTCAGTGGCTGGACAAAAAGGAGATGACTCAATTACGCTATAAATTAATTAAAGGTCTGTAGGAAAGACTACCCTATCTACCTTAGGCTCTGCCGATAGTGATAACAACAGCGGGGGCGATGTTACAATCTTCTTAGCGCCGCGCGCCGTGCTCGTCTGGCGCTCTGGAAGCGTGTCCTAGCAACCAACCTATTCAATACTCTCTATACAATAGGTAATGATTCACTTTTCAAGAATTTCAAGGAGCAATAGAACTTCGATGGGCTATATTGTTATAGATTCTATTATACTGTAAAGGTACGTTTAGACTACGACACTATACACGGTACACTCAGTGTATACATCGAGTGTCTTTGTTTGAACACGAGTGTTTCTAATGAGGCCAATGAGGGATTTTCTTTATAGCTCTTCCCTAGTCGCTGGATAGATGGCGCTAGGAGTAAGTATGATAATGCAAGGAACGGAACCTAAAAAAACTGATTTTAACAAAGCGCGAGAAATGTAGGTTATATTCGGAAGGTTAAGCAAATTAAAGTGTCAGTCAACGAGAGTATGTGACGTGACACAATGTTCTTTTTTTCAAGCGTTTTGGCTTTGGCTGGCACCAACTATCATAGTAAGTTCAACGCCATCTATAGAGTTCTTGGGAACTAAGTTTTTTTTTTAAACCTCAAAAGGAAAACCTCTCATTGCAAAATTTATTGTGACACGATAATTAGTGTCGCATCAGCCGCTGTGTACGTATAAACACGTTGTGTCCAGCCGTCCAGGTGTCTAGTGTAGTTGCAAAGTTTTCGAACAGGCTTGACATATTCAATACACCGCACCACGTTTGAGTGCACAAAATGAGTTTTACGTGGAACCAGAAGACCACATCAGCCTTATCATTTGTGTAGTAGGGCTACCAGAGTTTTGGAATGTTTTATTCAGTAATTATAATAATAGAGTAATAGTACATTATGATATAAGTGCGGTAAGTTGATAATTACAGCCGAGGCGATATTGCTAGCCCGAGCCGTAGGCGAGGGCTATAATAAAGCAGAGGCTGTAATTATCAAAGCGCACGTATGTCATACGACGTTTTATAACATATTTGCGAGGAAATAAATAAAACTCGGACTTATTTAAACGAATAAATATTTTACTTGTTCACAAATTAGCGATGCCCACGCATCAGCGCATTTTTTTAAGGCAAAGACACAAAGTAGCCAGTATTACTAATAAAGTAAATTAATATTTTAGTGTTTCTGTTACAGCTAAATGGTTGTAATTTATTGTCAAAATTAATTAAATTAAAGAATTAAATGTTTATTTATTATATTTCATCTCCCAAAGTTAATTTTATTCATAAAATGTTGACCACTTTTCTGACATAAAAACTCTTTGCTAAGATTTAAAGAAGTACCGTTCTTTTTTGACGGAGCATCTTGTTAAACCGTGCGTTGTACATTACTGCACAAGTACGTAATGAGATGAGACACATTACGATATTGAAATGGGTGAAATAAGAGACCCTTTACGAGCAAATGTGTTATAAAACAATAAACGCAATTACATTATTTCAAATCATTAATTTACGTACCTGATGCTAAAAAGCTCAATGGTAGTGACAATCGTTCACCTGCCCGCTTAGCATGACCACCGAAGAAACGAAAGAGAATTGACAAATCATATGTTCATCTGTCATTTTGCTGTCATTGAATAGACAAAATGACAGATGAACAAAAGATTTGTCGATTCCCTTTCTTTTTTTCGGTGGTTATTCTAAGCGGGGTGGAGTGATAGACGATCTCATTCTCTTTGTTTTTTTCAATTTGTAACAGATCTACTTGATCCTATTAAAATAAAAGGATAAGCAGACTTGTTCAAATACAATTTTAATTTAGGAAAGATAAAAAATACAGCTAGTTATAAAAAACTACCTAGCACGCACTCAGATTTAAAGTTTATGCACTTAGATGGACAATAATGAGTTTACCACACTGTAAGAACGGGAACAGGCGTCAGGGTAGCAGGTCGATACCGGAGTAACCTTGAAGTTGTGCTCTGAAGCAGTAGAAACGGCGGCAGCGCAGATCTCAGAGTTCACTAGGACAGCTCAGCAGCAAGACAGTGCAGAACTCAGGGCCAGACGTAGGACAGCCCTGCGAGACCAGTAGACGGACAGGCACGTAGTGGGAGTGGGGTACGTGGGAGTAGAAGTCCCAGGAGAAACTTTCGTTGGATCCCCTGGACAGTTTAAGAATCTCACCGCCAAAACCAAGCTGCTCTCTGATACCCTCAAATCAGATTTCCGAGTCGTCTTTTCAGCCGTCCGTCAGCTCGTTTCTCCCAAAGTAGTCTTCTTCTTTCAAATCTTAGTTTTCTTAGTGTGGCCATCATCTCAACTGACAAGTGTAGTCGGCCAGGACATATACATGAGTGCGTAAAGAATTTTATACATATAATCATTTAATATTAAGTTATTAAACAATCGTAATAATTTATAAAATACATTGGCTAAGCATATTGATAAAAATAATTTAAATTATACAAACCAAAAAGAGAAATCATAGAGCTAGACCATAGACTGAGCAGAAAGAGAATTAAAAAACTAACTGACAGTTTGACAATTTGACGCTTGACGTAAATATCACAACATGAAAATTATAATAATATTTTATTTCAGCCAAAGAGATTAAATATACCTACTATAGAGGGGCTATGCGAAGAAATGTCATAGAAAAACTGTGATCCCTTGTCTCAGTAACGCCATCTAACATAATATAGCAAAATTAGAGCGGCTATTGGGAACACCAAATGTCAGTAACGCCATCTAGCTTTGAAAACCATACTAGAAACTTTGTGTAGGGATGTTACCATTTAATTAACAAGGTATCGATAATAATAATAAAAGTTACGAGACTATTTTTTGTACACATTTGAATAGATTGAATCAAATGCCAAAAAAATAGGAAAACAATAAAACGATTAGTGGTTTCAATGTGTACAAGTTATTTTTTTTTTTTTTTTACATACAAATTACTAAATGATCATGAAAGATATAGAAATGGATATATAAATTATCATTAAAGACATCTAATTTTTTTGTGAAATAAAATTTATAATTATATAAATTTTATAAAATTTATATAATTATAAATTTTATTTCACAATTAAATAAAATTTATATATAAATTTTATATATAAATTTTATTTTATAATTACAAGACTAACGGTACTTCGTAACTTGAATTGGGAACCTCTTCATCCGAACTAGGTGGTAACCTGTATCTCGGAATACAAACCATCCCCTATAATACACACATCAAAAGTATCTAGGGATCAACATATATTTTTGCAATAACTTTTCTCCTGATTGATATTAATTAAAATTTTCTTTAAGGATTCATCAAATAAAGTGTTTTCGTTTGTCACAGTAACGATAAACCAAGTCACCTTTGCATTAATAAAGAAATTTGCCATTTTCCTAATAAAGGGATTTTTGACATTTGAACCACTAACATTAAAGTTCGAAAAAATGACTGAAAACACAGTTTTCTTTAAAATTTTATTGGGTAACTTAAACAATTAATAATCCGTGTTTCTACCGCGAACACTAACAACACAAGAACATCGGTTTGGCATACTCAAAATGAGTTCATCCAAATCACGCTGTGGAATGGCCGCCCATGTTCGTTGCAACAACAAAAAAAGGTCTTCTTGCGACTGGATACCCTCCATATTCGGCAGAGCTCTTCTCTGTAGCATATCCCATGCATGCTCAATCGGGTTCAAGTCTGGCGACTGAGCAGGCCAGGGCAGGACATTGATGTTAGCTGCGGCGAGAGTCTGTCTTACAACTCTTGCGGTGTGCGGTCGTGCATTATCATGCATTAACTGAAATAAGGGACCGATTTGCACTTGTAGAGGAACGATGACGTCTGATACAATCGTCTCAGCATAAATTTGAGCGTTGAGGTTGCCTCTGATCCAAATCAACTCAGTTCTTCCGCCGATCCAAATACCCGCCCATACCATGATGGTTCCACCACTATAAGGATGGACTTCCTGGCAGGATTTTAATCGCTGTTGGCGTCCAGGGGTTCTCCAGTGTCGTATACGTCTTGTATCCGGTCTCATACCAAAACGAGACTCATCAGAAAAGCACACGAAACGCCATTGTTCTTCTGCCCAATTTCTGTGTTCAAGAGCCCATTGATATCGAATCCTACGATTGTGCATTGCTATAGGTGGTACCCGTAGCGGTCTTCGGGAATGAAGGTTCACTTCATGCAAGCGGTTTCTGACTGTTTGGTCGCTAATTAAGTTCCCTGAAGAGTGATGAAGCCTCACGGCTAACATCATGGCGGTTATTGTTGGAGCTCTTCGAGTTAAGATTTGACTGTATCGGTCTTGTCTCCGTGTGGTGCAGCGATACCGTCCTCCATGGCGCTCAGCCACGGTACCAGTGCTTCGGTAACGTGTCCAAAGTCGACTGATAACACTCTGACTTGTATTCAGAGCTAAAGCTACAGTACGTTGCCGGGAACCAGCTTCTATCATTCCCACGGCTCTGAGCATTTCTTCCCTGCTTAAATGACGTCGCCGCTCCATAATAACGTTGGTTTTAATCAGTAGTAGGGAAACAGTAGCACTAATAATGTCTTCAATGCGTTGTATGTTTTTATAGGGAAAATATTGACAGCTTATTTTCATCTTTTACTCGAATTTGATTGAGAGTTCCTGATTCAAATTATGAAATGCACCAAAAAGGATCCATATAAATTTATAAAATCATAAAAACCACATCAAACAAAGCACACAAAGCCACATCTCAATCTCAAGAAATCCGCATAAAAATGCTTGATCCCTAGACACTTTTGATGTGTGTAGATTGTACAATTTAGAAGCCATTATCATGGTCTAATGATTCAAGGGTTCGATACCCACAGGACACAAATATTTAGGTGATCAATATAATTAATGTTCGCATTAATCTGAGTGTTTCATATGTATTAATTTACCAGAAAAAAGTGTTCTAACCATTGTCTAGTAGAAGCTCTACTCTGCGAGTTTACGGCTCGAATTATATGCGACCGCACGGCCTGGCCGCTACGCCTTGAAATTACAAGCAAAAGTATGCAATGATTTATTTGGACAGTCGCACAGTCGCTCGTACACCGCATACAGTTGTTTGTAATTTCGTGGCGTTAGCGGCCGGGTCGCTTGGTCTTGCGGACGCATATAATTTGAGCCATAAGCAAACAGATCAATCGACCTTGCTTACATACAAAACATCAAAGTTAATAACATTCATACAGCTGGTAATGAGGAGACCACAGACATTCTACTTAAGAATCTTATACCTGACGATTCATAGAATAATAATAGCAAGTACCACCAACAAATCAGAGCATGGGCTGCCGTGCCACCTGTGCCCCAAAATCAGACCCACATATTTTTATTTATCCATTGACATATTTTTAAATATCTATTTTGTTGGCCTATTTTTTTAATTAACCTGATGACGTAGTTTTTGTTTTTGTAACTTATGAACTTGTGCCTTCAATGCAATTTTTCTCGGAGTGTCGAAGATAGACTCAGAGTCTGAAACATCAACATTGACTGGTGTAGTAAGTCTGGTGGCTTTGGGGTTCATTTCATCATCCTGAAATTATAAAAAAGTCTAAATGTGAGTCGTACTCGCGCTAAACTATACTAAGTTTGAAACCTTGTATTATATCGGTTATTGTACTCATAATTATGAACAACTTTTACTATGGGACCAGCACTGAAATCGCGAAAAAAAAATCAGCTGATCCATACATTATGTCTCGACATAATGTATGGATCAGCTGATTTTTTTTGAAAATTTAAATGTATGCAGCTGTTATTTATAAAAAAACTAATGTTGTAAACCTAAAGACTGAAAATTTCCCTTTCGTTCGCATCTTCTTCAGCAACTGGTTGCGTTGCAAGTGATAATATTGATTGCGAAACTTGATAATTTAAAGAAAGTAAGAAAGTAATGAAGATAAAGAAAGTAATATTTCAGTATCTGATTTCTATTTTGTGGGATACCGGGAGACGAACAGACAGATAGCAAAGTTGAGCAAGTAATAAGGACTATAAGCAGTGTACTTTTTACTATAAAGAATGACTACGAAAAATCAAGAAACGTGCAACTCACTTCACTTGTAGTACAAGGTACAGATTCTTTTTTAAAATTGATCGACCAGTCTTTCCGAAGTAAATGTCGTCTTTTAAAATGCTTTGAGCATAATTTTGACGAAGCAGATGGAAGCCAATTTTCTTCTTTACGGTCTATTTGAACAAAACGTATCCACTTTTCACGTTCTACATTATTTACACTCGGAAACCTGCAATAACAGAACCCTACTTGAACGAATAGTACTGGTTCCTTTATTAACATTTAAATTAAATGATATGATTATGTTCAAACAGTATTATATTTTAAGTGTTATTTATTATTTACCTCATAAAATATCGATGACAAAATCGATAAACAACATCACATCTCTGCAAGGCAGTAGTAAAGCTATTCAGTAATAGAGGGCGTTTATTACAAAATTAGCATATGTTCTAGAACTATTTATTAAAATTATTACTAAGTAAATATAACAAATACTTACGAAAATAAACCGAAGTTAGATCCAGTCGTTCTACCATAACGACATTTACAATACCGTAATGCGCAACTCGGCATAATTTCTTAGAAAATATTTTTCTTTTGTTTGACAGTTTGTCAAGAATACGACTTATCACGCAGGCGTACCACACTAGACTGAACGACTTTTGCCCACTAGGACAAATGTATCGGATTACGATTTTTTTCCCTATGTCCCGTCTATTGTGTAGTATAATTTAATGTCTTTGATTTCAGCTATTTCCAAGTTAAAGAATCGTATATAAATCGATTTGCTGAGTGTAGAAATATAAACAAATAAAAAGGATGATGAATAGTATTATGAATGGTGAATATGAAGCGTAAGTATAACATAATACTCCAATTTGTAACAAATCTACTTGATCTTATTAAAATAAAAGGATAAGCAGACTTGTTCAAATACAATTTTAATTTAGGAAAGATAAAAAATACAGCTAGTTATAAAAAACTACCTAGCACGCACTCAGTTTTAAAGTTTATGCACTTAGATGGACAATAATGAGTTTACCACACTGTAAGAACGGGAACAGGCGTCAGGGTAGCAGGTCGATACCGGAGTAACCTTGAAGTTGTGCTCTGAAGCAGTAGAAACGGCGGCAGCGCAGATCTCAGAGTTCACTAGGACAGCTCAGCAGCAAGACAGTGCAGAACTCAGGGCCAGACGTAGGACAGCCCTGCGAGACCAGTAGACGGACAGGCACGTAGTGGGAGTGGGGTACGTGGGAGTAGAAGTCCCAGGAGAAACTTTCGTTGGATCCCCTGGACAGTTTAAGAATCTCACCGCCAAAACCAAGCTGCTCTCTGATACCCCTCAAATCAGATTTCCCGAGTCCGTCTTTTCAGCCGTCCATCAGCTCGTTTCTCCCAAAGTAGTCTTCCTTTTTCAAATCTTAGTTTTCTTAGTGTGGCCATCATCTCAACTGACAAGTGTAGTCAGCCAGGACATATCCATGAGTGCGTAAAGAATTTTATAATATAATTTAATATTAAGTTATTTAGTAAACAATCGTAATAATCTACAAAATATAATGGCTAAACACATAAAAATAATTTAAATTTTACAAACCAAAAAGAGAAATCATAGAGCTAGACCATAGACTGAGCAGAAAGAGAATTAAAAAACTAACTGACAGTTTGACAATTTGACGCTTGACGTAAATATCACAACATGAAAATTATAATAATATTTTATTTCAGCTATTTCCAAGTTAAAGAATCGTATTTAAATCGATTTGCTGAGTGTAGAAATATAAACAAATAAAAAGGATGATAAATAGTATTATGAATAATGAATGTGAAGTGTAAGTATAGCATAATACTATATTTCCCAAAAGTAACTTTTTCTAATAAATATTCAAAATCTTCATATTTCATTCGACAGAAGCTTTCATAACCTTGATGATTTTCTGTGCGTAACTCATTCAGCAATCTATGGTAAACTCAAATCAAATCCACTGGTGTACCCAAATACTTTATTTGCTGTTTCGTCTTTTGCGATTTTTTATCACAATAGGTAGTAGCAATAGCGGCTGCACGACGTTTATCCATGCTGACCGAGCATCACTAACTAGTTTGCGTGTGAACAGTTCGGACACAATTTCCGTACACTTACAAATAGACAGTACTCAGACACAAAAAATCCGTACAAGTGTAAACAGTATAGACATTAATGTCTGACATTTATCTCGGAATTTCTGTAGTAGTATATAGGTACGTACCTTAACTAAGAGTACTGAAAAGAATAGGTATTAGTTCAGACAAGTACTTACATATATGAAATACGATTCGACAAACGAAGTTTTTGTTGTGTAAGTATTGTTGTTTAAGTTGTTCTGCAACAATAAGCGCGTGTAGGGAGATAAAATTTGTACCGATATAATTATTACCATACAAAACACCGTAAATAAAATTTTTCTCCATTACAATCATGAAAAACTTTTCGACCTACCCTCAAAAGCAATTAAAACAAAGCCAAACAATCCACGTGGAACACAAGGACGGGCATCGAACCTGCTGCTCCCGGATCCCGGGCGGGCGGCGAGTGACAGAGCGCATACGGGGTGCGGGGGTGCGGGGGTGCGAGGGGCTGCTGCTATTTATATAAAATCGATAGGCCGCCCGTGGCCTTGGCGCCATCGATCGCGCGTCACATGGGTGTGTGTGACGAGCCCCCGAGCTACAACGTACTACGGAGCGTGGAAAATTTTCCGCCAAGGAAATGTTTTGATTTTATGATAAAAGGGTCTTTAATCTTTCATTTCGGTATGAGGAATGGTACAAGGAAATGAGAAGGCAAAATAATGGTAAAAATCCACCATAGAAATTAAAATACGGAAAAAAATGCTCAGCGAGACCTATCATTTTATTATTACTGAAAAATACAACTTTTGTGTTTAAAAAAATGTAAATGTTGAAGATAAAAGGCGGACCCTAGCAACAACTCAGATTTATCAAATTATTACTCACACCATGGCATTATATCTGCGGAGCCCGGTTCACCCTGTTCCCTACACCACCCACTCTCCCCCGCGCTGTGATTGGCTGAGGCGGCCGAATGACAGACCCCTACAGATTTTCACGTACAAGAATGCACCATGCCAACGTTCTCGGAAACGTGTGCTGTAGCGCGGGGAATTCGAATTGGGAAGCCGACATGTCTTGTCAACAACGCTAGATGTGACTACGATACACGTTACTAGACATCGGATTATACTCGTATCATCATCATCATCATCATTTCAGCCGAAAGACGTCCACTGCTGGACATAGGCCTCCCCCAAGTGTCGCCACATTGAACGGTCACGTGCGACTCGCATCCAGCGGATTCCCGCAGCCTTCACCAGGTCATCGGTCCACCTAGTGGGAGGCCTTCCAACGCAACGTCTTCCGGTTCGCGGTCGCCACTCCAGAACTTTTCGGCCCCATCGGCCATCCGTTCTGCGAGCAATGTGACCTGCCCACTGCCACTTAAGTTTGGCAATTCTTCGGGCTACGTCGGTAACCTTGGTTCTCTTGCGGATGTCTTCATTTCTGATTCGATCGCGCAAGGAAACTCCGAGCATAGCCCTCTCCATTGCCCTTTGGGTGACTTTAAGCCTTCTGATGAGGCCCATTGTAAGCGACCAAGTTTCGGTCCCGTATGTAATCACTGGCAACACACACTGGTCATAGACTTTCGTCTTGAGACACTGCGGTAGGTTGGACGAGAAGATACCGCGCAACTTCGCGAACGCTGCCCAGCCGAGTCGGATTCGACGATTGACCTCTTTCTCGAAGTTAGACCTACCTAACTGGACCGTTTGTCCCAGGTACACATAATCGTCTACAACTTCGAGTGTAGAGTCTCCGATCTTGATAGGAGTGGGTGTGACATGGGCATTCAACATGACCTTGGTTTTGTCCATGTTCATTTTAAGACCCACTCTTCCGGAAGCTCTACTGAGGTCATCGAGCATTGTACTGAGGTCCTCCATGGTCTCAGCCATGACCACTATGTCGTCGGCAAACCGAAGGTGAGTGATGTACTCGCCATTGACGTTGATGCCTAGCCCTCTCCAGTCCAGAACCTTGAAGACATCCTCCAGTGCAGCAGTAAACAGTTTCGGAGATATGACGTCTCCCTGTCTCACACCTCGCTGCAGGAGGATAGGATCTGAGACTTGGTCTTGAAGTCGGACTGACATGGTGGCGTTTTTGTAAAAAACACTTCAACACCTCGATGTACCGATAGTCGATTTGGCACCGTTGGAGAGACTGCAGTACAGCCCAGGTCTCGATCGAATCGAAGGCTTTCTCGTAGTCCACAAACGCTAAACAGAGAGGCAGGTTATACTCTTCGGTCTTCTGTATAACTTGCCGCAGCGTATGTATGTGGTCTACGGTGCTATAGCCTTTTCGGAAACCGGCTTGTTCGGGTGGCTGGAAATCGTCAAACCTGCGCGCGAGACGATTCGTGATGACTCTAGAAAACAACTTGTAGACATGGCTTAGAAGTGAGATGGGCCTATAATTCTTCAACCGGGCATTGTCACCCTTTTTGAAGAAGAGCACCACCACACCCCTGCACCATGCCTGTGGCGTTTTTCCCTCAAGTATGACGGAATTAAACAGCTTCTGAAGGGCCTTAAGTACCGGTTTTCCACCCGCCTTCAGGAGTTCGGCCGTAATTCCGTCATCACCCGGTGCCTTGTTGTTTTTGAGCTGCTTCAGAGCCATCCTAATCTCGTACAGGCTGACGTCCGGGATGTCTTCAGTATAGTGTCGGGTCAGTCTAGCTCTTGGGTCGTTTGCTAGATCTACGACGGGTTTACTAGTTGACGTGTACAACTGTCCATAGAAGCTCTCGATCTCCCTCAGAAGCTCCGGTTTGGCGGATAAGATCCTACCATCGTCGGTCTTCAGTTTCGTGAGCTGGCTCTGCCCAATAGCCAGATCCCTTGCAAATACCTTGGAGCCTTTATTCCGCTCAATCGCGTCTTTAATACGCTCGGTATTAAAGCGGCGGAGGTCGCTCTTCAAGGATTTAGAGATCCGTCTATTGAGCTGCCGATATTTACACGCCTCGTCTGAAGACTGCAGGATCATCTCACGCCGCTCCTTCATGAGCTTGAGAGTGTGATCGGAGAGCCTCTTGTTCTGATCTGTACGACGCGCCTTGAAGAACTTAGACCCGGTCGTATGGACAGTTTCCACGAACCCATCGTTGTACTCGTCCACTGAGCTTCCTAGGCACTCGAAACGGTTGTGGAGTTCAAGCTGAAAGCTCTCGGGGTTTTGGATTTGGATCTGTGCTGGACGGAGCGTAGACTTCATCAGTCGATACCTTTCAAGTTTGATATTGATGTTCAATGTGCCTCTTACCATGCGGTGATCGCTCCCGGTTTTCACCGAATTGATCACAGAGACATCATTGAACATTTGCTTCTTGGTTGACATAATGAAGTCGATCTCATTTCTAGTTGCACCATCGGGGCTCTGCCAGGTCCACTTCCTGTGCTCACGCTTTCTGAAGAAGGAGTTCATCATATAGAGGCCCTCCTTCTCCATAAAACTAGCCAGTTGGTGGCCCCGGCGATTCCGACGTCCAACTCCAAATTGCCCCACCTGCAGCTCATCACCGTCTCGTTTGCCCAGTTTCGCGTTGAAGTCCCCCATGACAACTGTGAAGTGAGTTTTGGAACCATGCATGGCTTTAGAGATATCCTCATACATGGTCTCCACTTCGTCGTCGGGGTGTGCCGAGGTTGGGGCGTAGACCTGTATGACCTTCAGCGAATATCTTGAGGATATTCTGAGTATAAGGTACGCCACCCTGGTCGACACACTCTCGATCTTCACCACGTTGTTCACAAGGGACTTGTGGACGATAAACCCAACACCACCCTGGGATTGCCGGTCACCCTCACAGAAATAGAGCAGGTTGCCGGATTTCAGGATTATCGTGTCCTCCCCCTCTCTTCGGACTTCAGATAATCCCACAATACTCCATCGCAGCCTGCTCAATTCCTCTTCGAGTTCCGCTATCTTCTCGTCGGTCCGGAGTGTGCGCGTGTTATATGTTGCCAGGTCTAGTCGTCGGTATTGGCAGCCGGATCCCTTCCGGAGATTCTTCGCACCCCTTGCCACGCCGTAGCCTCGACCGCTGCCGTAGTCGAGGGTAGACGGGCTGCCGGGCACTAGGGGCCATTTTTGTGATGCGCTATTCATTTGGGGGGGTTTTGCCATAATCGCCACGCTTGGCAGGCGGGTTGGCGATCGCAGTGAGTGCGGTTCTTACACAAGACACAGAGAGCGCTGCTGCCCATTCTCTGGTAAATCCCTTAGTCGCCTCTTACGACACCCACAGGAAGATATGGGATGGTGTTATTCTTTACGTCCGACACCCGATACTCGTATGCACTATCAAAATGCCAAAATATGGCTCTACTAAAAAATGGCGAATCGTGCAAAAAAATGTGTACTATCAAAAATGCTATTTATAATGTGAATTTACGTGTATTTTTACAAAATTCAGTTGTAATTCTTGTGATATTACACAGTTAAATATTTTCCTAATAGAGAGAGAGCAGAGTCGAGCGGTGGCCCAGTGGTAGCGGCCTCGAACACCGAACCGAACCGACATCGAAACTCGAACATGTCAAAAAAGGAAATTCAAATTATTTAGCATGACGCAAGGCAATCCTAAAGGCAGAAAAATGTAACGAAAAATATAATTCTAATAAAAGATAAGTTAAAAAAACAGTGTCAATTTTAAATACATAACTACGATTATATATTGTAATATTTTGTCTATTCTTCTGTATCTTCGTCCAGAAAGTTATTTTACAAGTAAAATAAGATTTACTAAATTAATACAAATATTAGTAGAAAAGCTATTTTTTTTTAGTTTGTCCCGATTTAATACCCTAAATCCCGATTTATTTTACCATCTGTCCCTATTTAAATCCAATCGAACCTGGCAACACTAATTGTAGCCCATTCCCTCTCAGAGGCCTGTGTCCCAGCAGTGAGAATTATAGGCTGATGATGATGACGATGAAATATTTTCCTAGATTTTCTAGAGTAAACTTGCGATGATTTATGAAACTTAATATTGATGTGGCACCATTTGTGTAGAAAACACTTCAGGCAGGTTTTGGCCCGCGCCGCGCCGTTGATATATACGTTACGGTAAATGTGATTAATTGAAAATTATTAATAATTACCGGTCATTATTAATAAGTACCTCATGATTTGGTAAATGTGAATATAAAATAGAAAATTACTTTTAGCAGTTATTATTAATAATTCACTACGCTCGTTGGTTAAAGTAATAAAATAAGATTTTTGGTTATTTGTCCAGTAGGTATTTATTTATAACACCACAGTTTTTGCATGCAAAATCGTTTGTTCTTAGAAAGGAAAACATAGGGAGCCTGACCGAGCAAAGCGAGCTTGGGACGTGTGGCACCCCGACTCGGACAGGTTAGGTTCGAAGGGGTTGGCGGGGTCTAGAAAGCGAGCGAATTACTACTCCGACCAAATAGGTTAGGTTAGAACTGTGACCAACTACGCCGAAATTGGTCGCAGTAACAAAATTAGGGAACTCCGATAATTATGAACCGCAAAATAAACATTATTAATTAGCACTTAGAATTGTAGTAAACGCGCTTTTTTCTGCATACATATCTCATCTCTGCCTAGCCTTTTGCGGGTCGGCTTCCAGTCCAAACGGATGCAGCTGAATACCAGTATTTTACATGGAGCGACTGCCTATCGGACGTCCACCCTCCACAATCCAGTTAGTACTGGGTTATACTTATATGATACCACTTGGTAAGACTGGTTGTCAGACTTTTTGGGCCACTGACTACCTGTAACGACTGTCAAAGATCTACAAATGACAGCCGGGACCAACAGCTTAACGTGCTTTCCGAGGCACGGAGGAAACTCGGTATGTAAGGATGGTCACCCATCCACAGACCAACCTAGGCAAGCACGGCTTAACCTAAAGATCGACCCGAGCGGCTGTTATTATTTAGCCCCGAGCTCCTTACCTTTTCTACATACAAATAAAGCGTTTATTTATTACATGTGTATCGGTATTATGGTTAAAACAAAGTCTCCCACCGCATCTGTACCTATGTATGCTTAGATCTCTAAAACTACGCAACTGATTTTGATGCGGATTTTTTTAATAGATGAGAGTGATTCACGGGGACGATTTTAGTATATAATTTGCGGGCGGGCCAAGCCGCGGTCATCAGCTAGTTATTAATAATCACCGATAAAAGTGATAAAAGTTTCTTACTTTTACCTCGACTCTCGGTAATTATTAATAATGACCAGTAATTATTATTAATTTTCAATTAATCACATTTACCGTAAGTAACTTATAAGCGTTAACTTTATTCATTAAAGGCCCGGGTTTTTATGTAGAACAGCGTAATGCAACGCGCCTAACACATTAACTACTGAAAAAGTACTTAAATATGCAATTACGCAATGACGTATTATTTAAAGACACGTCATGAACCAACATCGCGGCGCTTAAAAACGGCGAAAATACTAGAACTACTTATAAGCGTGAAGAAAGAGAAAGAAAATATGACACCGAACGGCGGGATGCCTGTTGCGAGAGGGAGATAAATATACATCTTCAGTCACGTCACAGGATTTATTAAATTATAAACCAACGTAGCGTCGCGCGACAGGTTGGTGCGTAACTAAGCGCGATGTGGCCAATTGGCTTCATTTCATGTTGTCATTATAGAGTGCGGACAACGTATCTATAGTTTATATATCATTGCAATTACGGTATTAAAAATAGCGAACTTATAAATATAATTCGATGTCTACATATTTAACAGACAGTTTAGTTAATTATAAAGGAATCACATTAAAATTCGCTATAGAATAACAAGTCTTAACTAGACTAAACTCGAATTAAAAAATATTTTTCAATTAAGTAAGCTTTTGAATGTTTATTTAGATTTCTTTAGCCACTATTTTTGTATTCCAATGCCAATACCCTGATAATTTCATACTACGTCATTAGATTCTAGGTAATTATTTAAATTAATTAGACAAGAACTAAAAGTATAAATACTTACACAGCTGCATAATTTAGTAATAAATTTGTTTTTGGGAGATATAATAATATGAAAATATAGTTAACTAATTAAAGCAGCAACCTTACTGTGTAACACACTTACAATACCTGCCTAGTTTCAATTTGATGCAGCACAATCTCAACAAAAATGTATTTGGTTACAGTCCACCTAGACTAATGTTGAGGTAGTCAAGGAGGTTAACTTTTCAAATTCAAATATTTTTATTTGTGGCACACAGGTAAAAGAAGTGCATGGTGTTTTCAATAAAGTTATGTCTACTAAGTGCTCCAATAATGTTTACACATTAAGTAGTACAGGACTGCAGGTTGAAGTTTTTAAGAATATAAAAACTACTGTTATAAATAACAGCTAATTACCTAATATTAAATCTACATAAATATGAAATAGACATTACGCAAAAAACAATTTTAAGTAATATAAAGTAAGTACCTAGAATACTCCTAGACTAGGTTTGTAACAGTGTTCCTCCATAAAAAGTCAGAATAATAATGATCATTACAGTCATCAATACTACTTTAAGAGAAATGAAACTAATTATGTCACAAATAATACTTTAATCAAAATACTACCTGTTAAGAAATGATGCTGTACTATTAAGGTACACCTCTGCCTAACTCTATGGAGTTTACAGGTGTGAAGTTATGTTATGTTAATAATTGATATTAAATTTCTGGAAATTATCATAGAAAAGAACCTTAAAAGAGCTGAGAAAGATGTTTCAAGCATAATCTACCGACCACAAGAACATCACGGGCAGGACAGGATGCTAGGCATATAATTGCCAGTCGTCCAGTAACAATAGTGTATTTAATAAAATACAGTACATACCTGAGTTATTTGAAGAGCGGCCAGGATCATCAGCCATTTCTCCAGTATCCTGCAAGCAACCATACTAATAAGACAATACCTAAATTAAGTAACTATCAACGGCAATAATCATTTACTAGCGAAGCAAATCAAATCATTAAGTTACAATCACTGTATGTTCAGGATTAGTCTTTGATCTGATATCATACATTTATATTTTTCTTTTTATTCTAGTGCCCGGACAGTATGTCTGTTTCTATTAAATATTATATGTCAATATACTCAAACAAAATCTGTAGTTAGGCTTTGACTTAAATAACACTGAAAATATACTCAAAGAAAATGTTATTGAAGGTGCTTATTAAAAACAAGGTTCCTTTTCAAGACAATTTCATTGATCAATAGAACATCATCATCTATTAAAATATGGATTCTAGTTGGAAAGTAAAACAAGCACAATGACAACAACTCGTATTTATTATTAACTCTCTAATTTTGTATATTACTTAGTTACCATCTAGAGACAGTCTCTATTAAAGGACAAATTTTACTTGTGCAATGTAGAACTTACAATAACAACAAGGTGATGCTTTCAATAACAAACACTACATCATATACAGAAAAAATGACCTCCACGGTATAGAAACAACATAATACGGTTTATAAATACGAAAAACAAGCTCACTACACCAAAACTGTTATTACCTTGCTTACACCAGCTGGGGTCCCAAACACTCGATGTTTTATATGTCCACAAAACTCACAAAGTTACAGTTTTACACACTATTTTGTACCATTTTAACGTCACAATGGACACAAATAACGACATTTTATTATAGACATAATTTCAAATTAATAAAGTTCACATATCGCTTCAAAACAAGCCAAAAATCTATGTTTTGACCAGATTTTGACGTAATACTTACGTCGAATGATCAGTTCGTTCGCATTTTCTTCATGTCACTTATTAGTAATTTTCTAGTTTTTCTATTGGCCAAGAAGAATCTTGTAGGAAATCTTGTTAATTTACCACCAATCAGACAAACGTTTCGTAGTGCCAACATTTTCGTTTCTAAACTTGTGGTAAAACCGGTATATTCTAAAGTCCGGTTTTAATATCGATTGTATCGTCTGACCTCTACACAATAATGATGGCAAAATTAACTAAATTGTGTGTAACTCAACAAAGACATTCAAATATTTACGAGCGGTCGAGCGATAGACGGGACAAGACGATGAAAATCGTAATCCAAATACTTGTACTGTAGTTGAATGTCTGCGGGCCTAAAAAGGCCGCTATCTATAGCAGAATCATATTATGAATCACATTGAATGATTTAGATTCTTAATTAAAGTCCTATTTTATCTAAAGTCCATTTTAGGAATTTAAATTTCTGTCCTACTTATTTCGTTTTTAACCGACTTCCAAAAAGAGGTGGTTATCAATTCGTCTGATTTTTTTTTGTGTGTATGTTCAGCCTTTTTTTCGCCAATTGTGAACCGATTTCGATGATTCTTTTTTTGTTTGGAAGAAATTACTTCGCGTTGGTGATCTTCGGAGAAATACAATGGAACTCTTCAATTATAGACTGCAAATCGGTCGTGATTGCTGCAATCGCTTGGATGTTCGTTGTTTTCACAACATCATAATTATCGTAGCATCACGCCTGTATGCTCTGAGGGGCTATGCAGATGTGTACAGTACACCCACATTTCGACAGTTAGATATGTTAGGTTCCATTTTAATGGGGATAAGCTTATGAAATAAATGACTGCCTCGTTGATCTAGTGGTGGCAACTATTTAGCATGAGGTCCTGGGTTCGATTCCCAGGTCGGGCAAAGTGTTATTGGGTTTTTCCATCTGGAATTTCTCAGTAGCAGACATGGAGTCTGGATTTGTGCCAGCGCTCCCCCTACGACATTGGACTTAAACATAACTGGTGAAATGTGGGTGTAGGTATTATTGGGTAAACCTCAGTCCTACTCTTCGGGGATTACAGGCGTGATGTTATGTTATGTTAAATAGCTAACATTTGTACCAGGATATTACAACTAAAATGGAAAAATAAAAAACTTTTTTGTAAAAAATAAAACCGACTTCAAAAACACGACAAAGTGAAACTAACTATAAATAACTTTAGCTTCAGAAGTCGGTGGCAAAGAAACTGAATCAAACACACAGAAGTCACCGACTTCTGATGCTATAATTTCACTTTGTTGTGTTTTTGAAGTCAGTTTTATTGACGTGACAACGTCTTATAAATTGGTTTGCCGGGTGACACTTCAAGAAACTGGGTCACGTTATGCGGCTCACAATGAGAGCGAGTGAGAGGCACGCGTCCCGCCTAAGAGCGAGAGAGACAGACATAAAAAGTTTATTTTACCACTCAAAGTCGTTGTCACGTAAAATTATCGTCCGTAAACCGACTTTACAGACAGCCAGTTTTTTTTGCAAAAAAAGGTTTTTTCTAGAAACACAATGAAAAACATTGTTTGCTTTTGATAAAATGAATAACTGTGCGTACGTAAATATTTATCCAGAATAGTGACTACGGAACCCTTCACTGCAGCAATATTTTTTATTATTTTACTAGTTAATGATTTATTATATTATTCCTATTATTCAATTTTCCTTCTTCGTCGTACACAAGGCATTGTCTTAGATGATTTTTGGCATTTTTTCTTGCTTCAATCTAAATCGATCACTAGACCTCACGATAAATGGAAAGTCCATTGTTACTGGATTCGATTCCTGCGCTGGAACGTAATACTGGGTCAGTGTAAATCAGCCTTTGCAGTTGAAACAAGGCGCAGTGTTGATAGACTACTATGTCAGTGTCAACTGTCAATGTCATTATTGTCATGCCATTTCAATGAATTGTCAAAAAATTATACAAATTTCATTGTTGTTGACTCATTGATTTTTAGATTTTTTAGATTAATTATTACTCACAAATCAACTCCAAAATCTTCTAAAAACATAATATAATTCTCTGTGACGCAGCAATAATACTATAAAATGTTTTCATCAATATTTGGCAAGCGGAGATCTTCGCCAGTGGAGGTAGAAGTGGAAGGCGAGATTCCCCCGATTCCCGGAGCACGGTCGGACGATGGGTTTGTTGTGGTGGATCCCAGCTCGCCTAGGAGCAACCTGTACCCAAACGTGAGTGGCGGAGGTATTGCGGCGCCCTACGCGCAGAGACCAGCGCCGCCCGCACCGACACAAAGAGCTGCGTTAATAGATCCGACATTCCACTACCTACAGGGAGTCCCGTTCACCATGTCTAAAACACTGCAGATGGCTTCAAACAAAGATTCATTCGCTTCGGAATTGGCAGATTTGCTTGCATTCTTGACCAACAACGTCAATGTGAGCAGTTATGAATATGATTTCTCAGTAGAAAAGAGTGTTTTGAAGGAATGTTGATACCATGGTATGATCTTATCTAATACAGAGATGAACAGCATGAATCTAACTATTTGTATGATGTTTTATTTTCCAGGATTTTTATTCATAAATGCATTTGTGTTTTATAGAAAGGTTAAACAAAATTGTATGAGATAATTGTGATAAACATGTAGAATCTTTTACCTAGTGTTTTTCGAATAATAATAATATTTATTCATGACCATAGATACAAAGTCTTTCAGTCTCATACATAGATAATATTTATGGCTATAAAACACTAAAATACACTTCACACATTTTCATTATACCTCTGCACTCCGCGGGTCTAAAATGGCCGCTATAGCAGATCCTACGCAGAGTCTCAGCATGAATCACGTTAAAAAATTTAAATTCTTAAAATGGACTTTATGTCAATAACAATAAAGTCCATTTTAACAATTTTAAATTTTTAACGTGATTCACAAAACGATTCTGCTAAAGCGGCCATTTTAGACCCCCTGGTCCTCTGTTTACATTCATAGAAAAACATTATACAGGGTGTTTGGCTTAAGGACCGACACAATTTTTCCAGGGTTTTGGGAGGTCATTAGCTAGGTTCTACCCATACACCCTATGTCCTAAATGTCATGGTTGGTTACATGTTTTTTTTTTCAAATGAAAAAGATACCCAAAATGTTTCCTTTAATTCCAAATAACTTTTTCGTTTGTGAGTGTAATGGCACAAAATAAATTTTGTTGTATTCTCCAAAGTCTTCTAAATCTAAATAAATCTTTGTTTGATAGAACTGGTTTCAAGAAAAATTCTTATGAGCTACCAAAGTTATTTTCTTTGTTAAATGTATGAAATTGTACAACTTCAGAATTTATTATAAAAAAAAACATGACATTTAGGACATAGGGTGTATGGGTAGAACCTAGCTAATGACCTCCCAAATCCCTGGAAAAATTGTGTCGGTCCATAAGCCAAACATCCTGTATTTTTAAATTATATCCAAAACTACATAAATTATTTTTTTTCTACAGTATGTTTAGTATGTGAAGCAAGTTTGTTTTGACTCAGCACATTTTGTTATAATAAAATCAAATATCCAACTAGCAGCTTACCTCTGGAGTGTTATGTCATGCTTGATACAGGTTGAGTTGATGAAATAATAACAATATTGAAAAGGTTTAGGTAATTTAGAAAAACAAGGCAATCAAAATTTGCTAGAAATACATATTATATTTAATTAATATTATGTAAGTTGGTATAATTTCACATTACACGAAACATTTTATTGATATGATTATAAAAAATGGTTACTGCTGCTGATTACTTTTTTTTATTTTTCTAATGTGGTATTTTTCCTATTGTATACTTAAAAATATATAGTTTTGTAAAGAATCTGCAATCAGAAATAATGTTTTATTTAATATGTATAGTTTGTAATTCAAATTAAAGCACAACAAAAATATTATAAAGTATACAGTGTAAAAATAAGTTCCAGTAGGCCTAGAAAGTAAGTGATGGTTTGAATTGTACTCATGATGTGATACTTACATGTTAAGTTTGACATAGTAAAGATGCTGGTCATGGTACTACATTAAGTTAGGAGATCAGCTAAGTGTGTTTATATAATCATTTTATTACCAGACATGGAAATGTTTCATGTTTTATTGGAATGTAAAAGAAATGGTGACACTTCAGTCAAATCATTTTATTCCTAAGATCAAGGCAAAAAAAACTACTTGGATGTGTTTTTTGTATGAGGCACCTAAATGAGGCTAAACTAGGAGATATAAACTATGTATTTTATATCACCTAGTTAAAGCACTAGCAATATTATTGTTCTCTCAGAGTACAGGAGGATGTAATATTTAATTTTTGGTAATGAAAGGATTCCATACAAGGCCTTAATAATTATGCCTGAAACTTATAATAATATCTATGAAAATATTTATAGAGATAAAGATGTAAATAAAAATGTTAAAATCTAAATAAAATTATTTATATATTTTGTTGTAATACACTCAAACCTTTATTTTGAAATTGCACTGTCCCTGTTGCACTTAAAAAATAATTATATTCAATAGTTAAAAACGATAAGAGCAAAATTTAGATACATTAGCGTCTAAAATGTCATGAACAACGTACTGTATATCACCGCCGACGACGATAAGCGAGTAGAGTAGCTACAATGAAGTTGTTTGTTTGACAGACTTCTCGCTGGCGGCCGCGGCGGTGAGAACAGGTGGTCTAAAATGGCCGGTTTAGCAGAATCCCCGCAGAATCTTAGTATGAATCACGTTAAAAATTTAAAATTCTTAAAATGGACTTTATTTACATTAAAATAAAGTCCATTTTAAGAATTTAATTTTTTTAACGTGATTCTTATTACGATTCTTATAAAGCGGCCATTTTAGACCTGCAGTTACTGATCAACTATTAATAATATGATGTATCTCTTTGACTGAGAGGGGATCTACATCTGCTGTACGTTTCTTGAGCGTAAAAATAATCAATAGCTAGTTGCTTTCTCTTCAAAAGGGGCCGCCGGATAGGTACCTTCACACATAACAAAATTCATTATCAATTTAAAAGAGACATGTTGCAATATTTAGCATAAAATTTGAATATTAACAATACATGATTACCATCAAGGTACCACATTACACTCAACATTAGTATCTGGTTATACATTGTGGAATACCCCTTCCTGCACATCACTTCAGTCCTCTATCCCTAACATCCACCATCACTCAACCAGCACCATCATTTCTAAAGTCTTCATTCAGGAGTCCAAAACAGATATCCTAGATTCTTCTTTACTTATCCATTAGTCTGTGACACCTATACCATTAGTATCATCATTTATATCAATGCTGCCAGGCCAACAATAAATGCAACTATTATCATGAACGGTATCCATGTCTTCAGGAAAGCCCAAAAACTGAAAAAAAAAAAAAAATGTTGTGCATTATTTTATAAAAAAAATGGGGTCCACTTTATGGTACCTATATTTCTAAATTATCTACCTACATTAATAAGATTACCTGACATATTTGGAATATATTAGCATGTAGAAAGCCAGTTTCACCATGTTCCAGTTCTTGCAGCCATCATAACTCATGAGGTTGAGAGCAGTAGCCACGTGCGAGTGGCAGTTGTCATAGAACAAAATGTGCTGGAAATTAATTAAAATTTATTTCAGACTAAAGTCCACGTTTTTGGTAGTATTATATTCATTGTTAATTCATACTGAATAATTAATGACTAAATTGTTTACTTAAATTACTTACTTAAATTTGGGTCAGTTAATATTAAACTAAATTTAAATCCTTTTATTCAATTACCATTCTCTTTTTATAAATTTCGGAAGCCTCGTAAACTGCAGCGTCCCAGCCAGCTTGTCCATTTACAGCCTTTTGAGGACTTAACTGCCAGTACTTTGTGGGATTTCCAAAAGCCATCAAATCTTCAGAAACAAAGTATGGACCAGCAAAGTCCCTGATAACTCCTGATGACATACAGATGCCCATGTGACCCAGGAATGGAAATATCCATCTGAAAATATAACAAAATTTTCCTTATAAGTTGTTATTGTACAGGTACACCTATTAGTAAAAGGAAAAGAGGTTCTAAAACTGATAAGCCAGGTCTATATATTAGTTAGTCGCTATGATCCAATTTGTTTGAATAACAATATAAAGAAAATAATAATAATTTTAGAACTTAATCAATTACAATGTTTTCGTATTATTAGTACAGAAAGATAATCTAAATTAAAATGACATGCATTTCACTGAATTCTCTGACCATATGGATATGGATATGTTACTACCTACAATAATCTAGCAGTGTAAGGACACCCGAAGGACAATATTAAATTACACGATTTTTACATAATTCAAACAAGGCTTTCTCTATGGTTGAACTTAATTGAATGTCAAGCTAACTGATAATTTGTAGAAAGGAATGGCAAACATCTATTTATTTATTCACTAACATACAAAACGGACACTCAGTTTCAAATAATGAGAAAAATAAATGAAAGAAACATGTTCTTCTCTGTATTTGGCCTGAGTCTACTATTATTTTGCGCGTAATTTAGCAGACAAGGTACTGGGAATTGTTAATTGGTTATTGCGTCGTAATTAGTAGCGAAATTATGAATACTCACGTTAGCACAGGGATAGGCGTCCAAACAATACAGAAGGGGTAGCGACAGCGATCATGGTCTATAGGATCCATTAACACAACTTCGTCAGGATCTGTTAACTCGAAAGTACTACCGGGGCTCTGGTCACCTGACATAGTTTTAGAAATATTTAATTTGAAATAGTAGATTCACCCATAAATCCCGTAATCAATTGAATTATAACAAATACAATGAAGGCTTTAGGTCAATACATAAATATTACCTGCCCGACGTTTTGACATTTCGCGATACTTACTAGTTACTAGTATTACCAGCACAGAGAATTACTAGTGCGTTCCAGGTTCCGCTTCATGTACTTCAACTGATCTTTAACAATAAATCTAGTAGCACACGTGGAACGTGTTTTTCAACCATTTGTAAAGACTGACTAGACTTCATCATCATTCTCTTGCACTTATCTCAATTCATTAGGAAACGACGCAGCAAAAATCTTCTTCTTCCATACTTCTTTACTACTCGTTATGACATCAGACACAAAAACTACATATTCGACTAAAAAGATTACGGTATTTTTTGTTTCGCAGACATGCCAGCTGACTCTAGTTTTGTGGCTGATAGCTTGACACTGACGTTGACTGACTGACTGACTGAGGGTTTGACATTGACTGACGACTGTGACATCAAATATTGTTGATGGATAATGTTTGTTTGGCGCTAATATTTTATTTTTGTTATAATTTGCCTTCGCATGGTGGTTCAAAATTATTCAACAGCAGCCAAAATGCCGGCATTTCTCAAGTATATTGATATGGAAAACTTCAAGTCCTATCGTGGACACCACCGCATAGGCCCCATGGAGTCGTTCACAGCAGTGGTAGGCCCCAACGGATCAGGTAAGAAGAAAAGTGAATTAAAAAGCCAACATTTCTTGTTTATTTAACCTAAAATCTCCGTACAATTTTGTCAGGGACAAAACTATGCGTAATGTGCATAATTTTCTTAATACCTAGCTTACTGCCTATTGATGTTATTGAAGTAGTTGTTGCCTCCGAAATACTTAACAGTTATTACCCAGGGTGCCAGGCGTTAAAGATTAACATAGCTATATTACTCCACAGGGAAGTCCAACTTCATGGATGCAGTGAGTTTCGTGATGGGTGAGAAAACATCACTGCTCCGTGTAAAACGTCTCAGTGATCTGATCCACGGGGCCTCCATCAACAAACCTGTGTCTAGAAGGTAACTGTGCTTAGAATTGGGTTATCTTTACCTTTTAGATTTAGTTATTGACTTGTAAAGTCCAAATCACACAGAAAATTTGCGCGGGTCGGGCACTTGTTGTGCAGAAAATATACTGTACAAAGAAAAATATTTACAAGCAATAGACCAGTCTATTACAAGACGAAGAAAATCATTTACCAATACTTGTTACTACAAGTACTTGTTACTACAGATTGATCAATCTAGTGTCCCACACCCACTTGTCAGGTAGAATTCATTTGTCAAAATCAAACATGTTCAGGATCTTAATTTTTGTAAAACTATTCCCAATGTTGCTGACTCGGAAAACTCACAAAAAAATCTAGTAATAGTGTAGTTTGACGTCATGCTTGCCAGACGCAAAGTTACTGAATTAGTACATACTTAAAAAAATAAGTACCTTAACACGTTACCAGGTACAGGCAACTAAATTATGGCTTGTTGTAGAGCATCTCCCCAGCAACCCCAGGCAAAATTTGAATAAATTTTACCCTAGACACTTACTTATTAGGCAAATTTTCTTACATTTACATGATAATACTTGCATGTCCTTTCTTGCTACACCATGTTCTGATCTTGGTTTCCAACAATTGAGGTGCTTTAAAAATATAAACTCCATTAAAATAAATCATTAAGTTACATTACTCGATTCATTATTATGTGTATTACATAAATAAACTACAAAATAGGAAAAGAATTACAGGGTGTCAATAAAATCATCCACATCACTGTCAACAGGAAAAGTGCCCAGAAGGCTGGCAGCATTGCCACATTGGAATGCAATGCTGATTCTTTGGCCAAAAATAAGGCTAGTCCTCTAATCTCGTGGAGAGTTGACCAACCATTTGGCAATATCCCGAAATACTAGGAAAAATCCCGAAACCCTAGTGTTTCAACTGCAAACAGCTCTAACATATTATATCTACCACAATTCAGTTATTGTACTTCCTTTGCTTGAGGTTATTAGCTCCTGTAGCAGCTGCCCCACCACAGCCTACCGTGCTAGGAAGATGGGATGGCACAGAGGTACGCAAGGACGCGTACGAGGACGCAAGTTGCATCCCACACTAAATGCCTAACCAACTTCCATGGCATTATGGTCATACCTTGGTCTCTTTCCACTGACACATGCCAAGTCATTGAGTGCTAAGACATTTGGCACCCTGGCGGTGGCAAGAGCACGGCGGATGAGATTCATTATTGCTAGCGTGCCATGCAATCTTACCTGCACTCGTACTGCAGGAAAGGCCATGGTGGCCGTGGCAGTCGACTAGTTCACCATATTGACAGCGATGTGGAGCCCGAAAAGAAGCGCCCAATCGCAGATATGTAGCGAGCCGGAATGTTGCGTCACCTAGCATATTGCTATGTTATAGGTAATGGTAGCGCCTGAAGCCAGAGGCCTCACTCCCTCTAACCCAAAGCCAGCAGGCAGGCGCGCTCAGCAGGGTTGGTGGACGTATTAATAAGGTCATTCCATACCAACCTGCGTAGAGTGTCTTCCCACTTCCTCTGTAAAATCGGGTTCATGTGCCGGTCCGAATCCACACGGATACGGACCCGCTCGTGAAGCCATTTCCGAGTCAACCAGGGAGAGAGTTCAAGTTTTCCTGGTTAGCTTTTGGAGGACAGGAAAAGTAAGCTTACACTAAGTTTGTGTTGCGAATAATTTGACCAATTTTGTCCCAAAGTTGTGGTTGGCAATATCTGATAAAAGGGTGAATGCTGAATGTAAATTAATTTTGGAGAGTCTATCCTAAATCATTGAAATGTTTGATTTTGTCTTTGATGTAAGATGAAAAACATTCTTAAGGGGTGCAGGGAACTTTGTTCTAAAATTTTGATTTGTGGGCTATAGCTATATTTTCGAGTACGTAGTACTTTTTTACTTCAGCCAACAAAGTGGATATTTACGGAGTTGAAAGCGTTTTTGAAGTCAACCATGAGGATGACCTCACCTTTGTTTGAGTTTAGAAAAGAGGATAATGCATGTACGGCAGGCTCACACCGTCGAGGCCGCCAGCAGAACCACTCGCGATTAACATTTTCGAAAAAAGGTGAATCCTGAACGGGGGCCGAGGTAGACGGGCGGGTCGGGGAAAGTAAGCCCATCCGCAGGCGCTGGATGTTTACTCTCGAGGGCTGAAGAGTCTCTGTAGAGTAAGGCGCCACAACATCTCTGCGGGATTCTTGCCGTCCCACTAATGTCACCCTCACTTTATTTAGATTTTACATGAGCACAAAATGCCTTACTCTCTGTAAAAAGTTATTAAAATAATAAGTGTAATTTAGAATCCAAATACGGGTCGAATTGTTGCAGTTTTCTTTCATTTGGTTTGTTAAAAATTTTTGAGTTGCCAAAAGTAAATATTTGAATGTCTTTAGCACATGCAGAATCCTGTAGGAGAAGCTGATTAACTGCTTCCAGACACGTAGTGAGTTCTCCTGGTTCGCGAGCCGGACACATCGCGCTAAACTTAGCGCAACAGAGTGTCTTGCCCCCCGGGGAACTCTTTTTAGGACCGGAGTGGTTCTAAAGGTGTTGATGTTGGGGATATGGGCAAGGTTCACAAAGGTACACTATGAGATTTGTGGACCTTTCCGTAGAGTATCTAAAGTCCCCGTTCGCCTTGAAAAACGAGCCTGGGAGCAGTCTTAGCAGTTGTACACATCCAGTGATGTGACATATTGAATGGCACTAATTATTCCGGCGTCGCTACAGCCGGTGACGAACATAAAATACAAAAAAAGGGTAGGTACTCCTAAATTTACCAACTATCATAAACGTATAAACACTAACATAAACTATAGAAGACACAAAAAAACACATTTACAAATAATAAAACGAAAATTTCAAAGGTTGCCTGGCAACGGATAGCAACGCTGCGCCGCCACACCCACGACGCTGTCACTTTAACGCAGTCCTGGTAACCGTTGCTACGAGACGGGCGTCCTGTTGTGTCTAAACCACAGAGCATCTATATAGACGGGGAAGTCTAAACTCAGAATGTTGATTGTCACAATCAAGATAATAATGAAGCGCAAATATATTTGAATGTCTTTGTGAAGCGCACACTATCAATGCTTGCGAGAAACGCAAGTCTCGAGTTTCTCGCAAGCGTCGTTATTGCAACCGAATTATTTGGATTAGATCCTTAATAGCGATGATAACGAAGAGTAATAATACAGCCAGCGTGTTTTTTTTTTCTAAAAACAACGGGTTCGACGCCTGGCTGGCTAGAAATAATGATTAAAAAAAAAACTAATGATCCAGATTTAGTTTTGATCAAAGTTGTGCCCGCGACTATTATTCGCTATTCCTCATAATTTCGGACATGGGCATCCACGCCCACTTGCAAAATTCAATCTGTATTAAAATCACGTGTCACTGTGTTCGTACACGCTAATCTCCGAAAGCCGCAACAGATTTTAATGAAATTTTGTGAATTTGTATGGTGGGTTGCAGCTTCAAAGATAGGGCAGTCTTGGCGCCGTGCGAAGCAGGTGCGGGTTGCTAGTGGCTGTATAAATGTTATGTACTAAATAAAACCGACTTTAAAAAAAAAAAAGAAAACAAAAATCTAAAAGAAAAACACAAAAAAGTGAAAAATAACGTTAGTTTCAGAAGCCGGTGAAAATAACACCAAATCAATCAAACAAAGGTCAAGCTTCGGATGTCGGTGACAAAAACATTAAATCAATCAAAAAAAGGTCACAGACTTCGAAGCTTGACCTTTGTTTGATTGATTTGGTGTTATTTTCACTGGCTTTTATTGGCTGGGTTTTATTTTTTGCAAAAAAAAAAAAAAACCATTTTTAGTTTTTTTTTTCCCAAACACTTGTTATGAATTTATTTTACATTATTAACAATACATGTCATTTATTTTTTGCTTGTGGCTAAATAATAACTGCCGCTAGGGTCGATCTTTAGGTTAAGCCGTGCTTGCCTAGGTTGGTCTGTGGATGGGTGACCACCCATTACATACCGAGTTTCCTCTGTGCCTCGGAAAGCTTGTTAAGCAGTTGGTCCCGGCTGTCAATTGAAGATCTTTGACAGTCGTTACAGGTAGTCAGTGGCCCAAAAAGTGACAACCAGTCTTACCAAGGGGTATCGTATTACCCAGCAGTAACTGGGTTGTGGAGGTCAGATAGTCAGTCGCTCCATTTAAAATACTGGTATTTAGCTGCATCTGGTTAGACTGGAGGCCGACCCTAACATAGTTGGGAAAAGGCTAGGCAGATGATATTTAAACCAATTATTGTAACTAAAACTAGAAATAAGTAAAAGAGTAATAGATAACATAAAATTAAAATATAAAAATGAACAAAGGTTGACACATTCATAAATTCCTCTCACAATACTTCTGACATGCCAATCAAATCTTTTTCCATCCTTCCGCAAACATAGGTACCTAACTGTCGAAATCTGGGTGTATTATACACATCTGCGTACCTCCTCAGAGCATACCGGCGTGATGTTACGTCATGATGTTGTATAAACAATAAACATCCAAGCGATTGCAGCTATCACGACAGATTTGCCGTCTATTTTTGAAGAGTTCCATTTTATATCTCCGAAGATCAGCATCAGATCTTCACCAAATTTAAATGAGACCACCTCAGGAGCATACTCTTTCAAATAAAAAAAGAATTTTGAGAATCGGTCCACAAATGGTAGAGAAATCAGGAAACGTACATAAAAAAAAATACATACACACGAACATATAACCTCCTCCTGTTTTGAAGTCGGTTAATAAACTTTATGTTTAGGTAAAGTTATTTTTCCAAATCATATTTAGTAAATTAGAAATGTATGGTAGTATATTATTGTTTCCCATTGCATAATAAAATATTGTTTTTGTGTTGCAGTGCATCAGTGACAGCCACATTTGTGCTTGAGGACCTGACGGAGAAGCAGTTTCAGAGATCTGTCATTGGACAGTCATCAGAGCACAAGATTGATGGACAGGTCAGTTCTACCTGCTGTTATTTAAATTGAAGTTATTTAATTAATTATTTAATTTTAATTTTACTGACAGCTTCGTCAATCTCTAATCAAGTATTTGATTAATGAATTTGGTAAGACATTAAAAACAAGAGAGTGAATGATCTATACTAATATTATAAAGAGGTAACATTTGTTTGTAACTTTGTATGTAGGGGGTAATCTCCGGAAGTAATGAACCGAATTCAAAAATTCTTTCACCATTATAAAGCTACATTCACTCTGAGTAACATAGGCTATATAATTTTATCCCCGTTCTCCCACGGGAACGGGAACTACGCGGGTGAAACCGCGGGACGTCCGCTAGTAATCTATAAAAGAAGAAGCTATCAAACAAAATATAACACCTAATGTAACGTAGTTAATAGTTATGATAATGGTATGTTTGTTCAATCAGAAATACATTTTTATGTGGTGACTGTTTCTGTGGGTTAAATTCTTATTTGTAGGATCGAGGATCACAAATAAGATTCACGAAAATTTACTGACCATTTTGTCATCAGTCTGTGAACACATCCCACTACCTGAGCGAGCTGGAGAAGCTGGGCATCAATGTGAAGGCGAAGAACTTCCTGGTGTTCCAGGGCGCCGTCGAGAGCATCGCCATGAAAAACCCCAAGGAGAGGACTGCGCTCTTTGAGGAGATCAGTGGGTAGGTGGACTATTGGCACAGCTGCATTGACTTGAAATACGATAATGATTTTAAAGCAAATATATAAATACTTATGTATGTCGACACTGAAGTTGTCTAAGTCAGAGCTTCACTACAAAATTCATAAACTAAGTTAAACCTAAATATCAGAACATCTGACAGGTTTTAAGCTATCATTGAAGGTTGGAGCAACCCATAAAATGGGTAAGTGCAGTCTAGAGAGTTTGGCATGAACTTAGGCATTGTCAAAGTTACTTTACACTCTAATGGTAATTTTTGTGAATATTATTCGAAGGAGAGATCGTCGCGTGATGTCGATGTGTTGTGCGGCATTATTTTCCAGGACACGTAACTTATACAGTAGATGTGGATGACGATGTTGTTGATGTGTTATTTCGTGCGTTTTTACTTTAATGTAATTATGCTTCCTCCAGATCTGGAGTCCTCAAGGAGCAGTACGAGCACTGCCGCGCGGAAGTGAACCGAGCTGACGAGGAGGCGCAGTTCTCCTACCAGAAGAAGAAGGGAGTGGCCGCCGAGAGGAAAGAGGCCAAGTTCGAGAAGGAGGAGGCCGAGAAGTACACCCGGCTGAAGGAGGAACTGGTATGATGCTTGGAGCTTACAAAATCTGGCTCATTAGATTTCATGTATCAGTTATTGTAATTCTAAAGACTGAAATTTATGACAGGCAAATGTCCTAAGATATTGGAATAATTTTCTGTTAAGAAACCTAATAGATGCTGTCTTAAGCTCAGCGGACAGCTTGAAAAGGAGCTTTGTGTAAAGTTAGGAGTCGGAGTCGAAGCTTCGTAACATCCCTGGTCTCAATGCATCAATCAAAATAAACGTGGCACTATAAGAATTCGCATTTTTCACCTTAAATATGAGTGTAAGTACTCCTAACTTTCTTACAGCAAGAACAAAAAATCGAGCTGCAGCTCTACCACCTGTACCACAACGAGAAAGAGATCCAGTCCATGGAGGAAGACCTGCAGCACAAGCAGACGGAGCTGACCAAGGTGGAGAAGAAGCGCCAGAAGCTGGAGGAAGCGCTCAAGGAGAGGAAGAAGGAAGCCGGCACCGTGCAGCGGGAGACGGCTAAGATCGAGCAGGAGATACGGGAAGTGGTGAGTGGGGCACTAACTTGTTCATATTTTACCTGTGAATTTTCCACCTGCCTGTTTTCCGAAGACTTAAGGGTGTAAAGTCCCGTGTAACATTGAATTATGGCATTTATTTGAGTATCTGATTAATTAAGTCATCAGTCAGTGTTAACAAATCCAAAAATTATTATTAGGTTTGTAATAATCACAATATCGCAAATTATCCTTAAATTAAAAAAGTGGCGTTTCGCTCAAATAAAAGTTCGGGCTGAATCTGCTGAATAGCCTAGCCCAATAGTTTGTAGACTTTCGTTTTCATGCGTTTAAATGCGTTTAAATGCTCACTTATTTCTCCAATAGGAAGCCGAAATCTCAAAGAAGCGTCCAACGTTCATAAAAGCGAAGGAGCGCGTGACTCACACCCAGAAGAAGCTGGAGAGTGCCCTCAAGACCCTGGAGCAGGCCCGCAAGGCCCACGAGGCTCACCAGGCCGACATCAAGAAGTTGGAGGACGAACTGCGCCAGATCGAGGAGGAGAAGGCGCTGTGGGAGACTACCACGCTGGGCTCCACGCACACGGGCAGGGCTGATGTACATCTTGAGGAGGCACAGGTATGTTGTGTTTATTTTTAGCTTATTTTCCAGTTCCTCAGTCCAAAATGCTTACCTACTCATTTACTGCCATTTTTGGCCTTTGTCATGGTTTACTTCCCGGTATTTGTTGGGTTTCTGTATTCATATAGTATACGTAAGTCTAAAATGATAACTTGTTCATCCAGATCCGTGAATACGAGGAGCTGAAGATGGAGGCGTCCCGGCAGGCGGCGCGCTACCTGCAGGAGCTGGACTCGGTGAACCGGGAGCAGAAGGCCGACCAGGACCGGCTGGACAACGAGCTGCGCAGGAAGGGCGAGTTCGAGAACAAACATCGCCAGAAGGTAACACATTACTTAGAGCCTTCCAGAACGACTCAATCAACAGGAAGCAGAAGGCCCTATACAGGGTGTTAGTGTGAACACCGTTATCCTTGATACCAGTGATTTGGTTTCATTAATAGAACCTAAAACCAATGAAAACAAGCAACCTTTTTTTTTGAAGAAAATCCACTATTTTCGTCAAGATCATTTCACCGTAACGCGCGCGGCAAGAGCTGACGGCCGGCTTGAGGGCACTCGCGGTCATACCTCGAGCCTGCGCTCGCGCATCGGACGAGCGAGCCGAGCGAGCTGTGGCGCTAGCGACCATACGTCGGCGCGTCGCGCGCTAAACCGCTCGAATTGAGCGTACTATGTCTTACACAAATGAACAGTGGATCGAAATGGTACGGCTTTACGCCATCGCGGGTATCACCTGAACGAGGCTCGTAGGATGTATGCAAAGCTCAGATTCTCGAGTGCCAAACAACCTAGGTATGATGAAGGCCGTAAATGGATCCCATTTTGAACAGTTTTTTGAGATTAATGTAGGTACTCGTCAATCTGTGTAAATTTGATCGGTGATTTTACCTGTATACCTACATAAAATTGTGATGAACTTTTTAAATACGCCAAAAATACCTACTCAATTAGGTTTGGATTACTTTTTTCATTTTCTTTGTTGTCAAATTAAATTTACATTTACAGACTCGTCAAGCAACACTTAAGCCGAGGGCCACGAAACGAACGCTTATAGCTTTTTTCGCTCTGCACTTCAAAAGTCAGCTTAAAGCGTTGAAAACAAATTGAACCTACTTTACACGAGGATAACGTTGATATTGTATAAATGAATACACATCTATTTTTGACGCCTGTAGCGAATAACGCCCAAAGCGATATTTTCGTGGCCCAGGCATAAGGTAGGTATTTCTGCCTGTCCTAAGCCAGGAAAAGTTATGTTACGAGAATAGGGAATATGCATAAATTTTCTTTTTTTTATTTCGATACGGAATGTTAAAGTACTATTAAAATAATGACAAAAAGCGAAAACAAGGCATAAATCGGCCAAACAACACAAAAGTTATAACCATTTAAACTTTTTTCTCTATCTCTTTCTAGATAAACGGAATTTAGTGTGGAGTTTGTACGTCGATGCAGCGAATGACGTCATTCGCTTTATCGGATCTCTCTGTCTAATCAGCAGTTTCAAATGCTTATAACTTAGTATTTTTTATAGATATTAAAAAAATAATTTCACTTTGCTATTTCTGATGTTAATACGCTTTGTTTAAAGTGATAAAAAAAAACCTTGCATATACCCTATTGTGTAGGTACTCGTAGATCATACGATGCACGGGCAGTGATTACGTCACTCGGGCGATCCATTATCGGACATAAAAATAAATTACTGATTGTGTTTTTTTAACTTGGTCCCATTAATATTTAAAAAACCCAAGATGCACAGTTTCGAACAAAAGTACATATCACTCGAAACTGTCACCAAACACTCCCCATTACAACCCACTACTAAGAACTCTATAGATGGCGTTGAACTTACTATGCCAAAGCCAAAACGCTTGAAAAAAAAAACATTGTGTCACGTCACATATTTTCGTTGACTGACACTATCATTTGCTTAACCTTCCGAATATAACCAACATTTCTCGCGCTTTGTTAAAAATCAGTTTTTTTAGGTTCCGTTCCTTGCATTATCATACTTACTCCTAGCGCCATCTATCCAGCGACTAGGGAAGAGCTAAAAAGAAAATCCCTCATTATGAACATTAAAAAAAACCGGCCAAGTGCGAGTCGGACTCGCGCACGAAGGGTTCCGTACCATTATCTATACATTAGACAAAACGGCAAAAAAATCACGTTTGTTGTATGGGAGCCCCCGTTAAATATTAATTTTATTCTGTTTTTAGTATTTGTTGTTATAGCGGCAACAGAAATACATAATCTGTGAAAATTTCAACTGTCTAGCTGTCACGGTTCATGAGATACAGCCTGGTGACAGACAGACGGACAGACAGCGAAGTCTTAGTAATAGGGTTCCGTTTTATACCCTTTGGGTGCGGAACCCTAAAAAACGACAAATTAACGACCTCTTCTCCTTTTGCAATTCAATTAAAAACTATTTCGTAATATAACCTACATATAAATATTTGTTAAAAACTTAGAACAAAAAAGTTCAAAAGTGATAAAACTTATTTAAAAAAAATTAAACACATTAAAAAAAATCGACTCTATTGAATAAGAACAGGGAGATTTACGCGACTAAAATAAAAGAAAGCTGTAATGCATCGTTCTTACACTGACAAAGCGGCCATTGAAATTTGCCGACTTACACTAGGACCGTTGAGTTAAGTTTTCAGACAAATTAAATCAAAATCACATATTGCATTATATATTAAGTGATAAAAACAACCAAAACAAATCAATAAACTCGTTTACTTACTGAAAATACGATATCCCATGCTTTTTAGGGTTCCGTACCCAAAGGGTAAAAACGGAACCCTATTACTAAGACTTCGCTGTCTGTCCGTCTGTCTGTCCGTCTGTCCGTCTGTCTGTCACCAGGCTGTATCTCATGAACCGTGACAGCTAGACAGTTGAAATTTTCACAGATGATGTATTTCTGTTGCCGCTATAACAACACATACTAAAAACAGAATAAAATTAATATTTAAGGGGGGCTCCCATACAACAAACGTGATTTTTTTATAATAATTGGTACGGAACCCTTCGTGCGCGAGTCCGACTCGCACTTGGCCGGTTTTTTTAACGTTCTTGACGTGATATTTTTTTATATGTTCTTGTCGAACACTTCGACATTTTTAACTAGCGGGTAGTTACGCGAGCGACGTGAGACTAATTGAAATAGACGCACAATTAGTAAGTGTGCCTGTATTTTATGCGGAAGATTTTGAGACACTGAATGTGCATCTTGGGTTTTTTAATATATCAATGCTTGGTCCTATATTTTTTTGTTTTTGTCAACTACCCATGGTTTGAGTGACAACGATTCAACTACTGTTTGTCGCACAAAAATAATATTAAACTCCTGCAATTTTCTACGACAGTTCAAACGTCCGTAGCTGTCGCGGCCATGATGTGACGTCATTATCCACAATCTGCCTTGTTTACATCTCATTTTTGTGGCCTTAATAAAATAATTTTACTAATTGTATGTGCTTTATTCAAGTAAAAATTGCAATAACAATATTTTCATAAAATTTTAGTGAAACTTTAAGCACTTTTCAAATAAGTTTTTTTGACACAATGAACTTTGACGTCAATACCGGCGTTATCGAGGACGATGCGTTTCACCAAAAACATGCTATATAAAACATTAAATTGTAAAATAAGTGATGTATTATAAACTTAAACAAGTGTGCCATAATGTTTTTATGCGCCAATACAAGGCATTTTTCATAAATAAAAGGAGTTTTGTATTGCATGCATATTCCCTATTCGCAAGCATAGATTTACTTGACGACCGGTTTAGTGATCGCAAGCACGCTTAGCAGTAGGTACTTTTTATTTTTTTCGGATGGGAAATTATCAAGCGACTCCTCCCGCTCTGGGCGGAGCAGGAGGTAGTGTCAGACTTACTGACTAAAACCCATCCATGTTCCTTCATCGCCCTTTGTGTTCCGGGGCCACGATATCTCTTTCGAACAGTCCCGCTGCCCCGGCAAGTATGAGGTCCTGGGTCCGATTCCCACATCGCCGCGTCGGTCAGTGTTATTAAGTCGCGATATCTAAGTTTGTGCCCGGTTGATAGCAATAGGCTCGCCCCAAATTTCATGGGACTTAAACATAATGGTTTGGGATTACAGGTGTGATGTTATGCCTTGTAGATTTACTTTATTCTACTACTAAGGTCAATTGAATGTATGAATGTACTCTAGTTAGAACGTGTTTCACTCAGGGTCACGAACGGAACGAAGCTATGAAGCGCGTGGACAAGCTGAACGAGCACATCAAGAGCTCGGAGCAAGCGCTGGAGGAACAGAGGAGACTGCGCGCTGAACTGCAGGTCAGTAACAGAGTCGATTCGTCGTTATCTTACGTCTAACAGCAACACAAAGGCAACCTTAATGTAACGAGATACTCGCGATTCTTGACTCAGACACTCATGCATGCCACTCTTGGGTCACTCACGACACTCGACTCACCCATATCGTAGCCATGTGGGTGACGTATGTGTAAAGGTTCAATAATCCACGGGATGTAACATTTTGTGTGTTGTCCAGGCTGACGTGGGCGAGTGCCGCGGACGTGCAGCAGAGCTGCAGTCACAGCTGGAGGAGGTGGCCGCCGCGCTGGGAGACGCGCGAGTGGACAAGCACGAGGAGGCACGGCGCAGGAAGAAGCAGGAGATCGTCGAGAGCTTCAAGCGGGACATACCCGGCGTGGTGAGTCATACTGGAGGCTGGTGGCTCCATGCCACTAACACTCTTACATCGACCAATCACCGGCACGTTACCAGTTAGTGCATATTATATTACAGCCGCATCGTGCACATTTTGTTGCATTACAGCCTGTCTAGCTCTCTCTCTTTTTACTCAAGTGATGTTACAATTTTTATCAGAAATACGTTAGAACCAATATTTGTTCCGTAGTACGACCGCATGATCAACATGTGCCAGCCGACGCACAAGCGCTACAACGTCGCCATCACCAAGGTGCTCGGCAAGTACATGGAGGCCATCGTCGTGGACACGGAGAAGACGGCCAGGAGGTGCATCCAGGTATCATTCAATAATTTTTGACTAAACAAAGCCAGACTACAGGCAAAACTAAGCATAATATCTGAAGTTATGCAAAATTTGCCATCGCGCAAGCATGCGAAACAAGGATAAATATATCCAATAGTCCGTCAATAACCGTCGAGCTCCCGGCTAAACATAACAACTGTCGGGCTACCGTCTAGGCATCGCAGGCGTCTAGTCGGACGATCCTCCTTTTTAAATGGTGGGTGAGGAACTATAACACTCTGTTCCTCATACCACTATAACGTAAAACTTTGGTTTGGTTGATAAATCCATAGAGGTTACAAAACATTTGATCTAAAATTGAGAGCATTCAAATAGTTTGACGAATCGTTAAGAGTCCGTGCACAAAGTTCAGTCGCTAGAGTTTAGGCAAATTCGTTGCGATCCTATGTTAGTGTGCATTGTTCATGCAGATACACGCACACGCGGGTGAAGATCGAGCGTAGTGATCGCTTAAACCGTTTTGATCCTGTAGACGATATTATTTTATGATACATAATTATAAAGTCAGTACGGTTTAGAAATAAAAGTCTGGAATGTGTGTCTACTGTAGGTATATTTATCACAATCAAAATAAAAATGGTTTAATTTTGTATTAGAAGAATTTAGATACATATAAACATTTTACAAAATGATAAATAAAAGTGCGAGTTGGACTCGCGCACTGAGGGTTCCGTACAAACTTTTTAAAGGACAAACTTATTTTTTCTGGATCTGGGACTTTTGCGCGAAAGACACTTGCGCGAAAAGACAAATGCGCGCATGGACTTTTGCGCGATTGGACTTATGCGCGAACGGACTTTTGCGCGCCTGCACACTTGCGCGAATGGACTTTTGCTCGATTAGACTTATGCGAGAACGGACATTTGCGCGCCAAGACACTTGCGCGAATGGACTCTTGCGCGAAAGGACACTTGCGCGACTGGACTTTAGCGCGACTTAATGGCCACTGAGGTTCACTCTGTAGGGTAAACATAACATACCCCTGTTATTTATACTTGAAGGTGGTTTTTTCTTTTGGTTTTTCTGTCATGGATGTCATTTTCATGGTTAAGGAGTCGCTGATAACGAAATGAGATCAAAATGAAAATCCAAGATGGCGCCGAGGAAAACTTCTGTTTTTTCCATCATGGGTGTCATTTTTATGGTTTTTGGGGTCGCTGATTACGAAAATGAGGTCAAAATGAAAATCCAAGATGGCGCACAAGAAAATTTTTGTTTTTTCCGTCATCGGTGTCGTTTTCATGGTTTAAGTGGTCACTGATAACGAAAATGAGGTCAAAATGAAAATCCAAGATGGCGCCAGGGAAAATTTTTGGTTATTAAGTCATGGGTGTCGTTTTCATGGTTTTTGGGGTTGCTGATTACAAAAATCAGGTCAAAATAAAAATCCAAGAGGCGCCGAGGAAAATTTTTGATTTTCCGTCATGGGTAATAAATAATAAATAAATAAATAAATATTGCTGGACATTACACACAGCGCCATCTAGTGCCACACTAAGCAACGAGGCTTGTGTCGTGGACACCAGATAGTTGATATACTACATAGATACTTTTTGTTTGTAAATACATACTTATCATACATATAAACATCCATGACTCGGAAACAAATGTCCATGCTCATCACAGAAACATTTGCTCCGACCGGGATTCGAACCCGGGACCCTAAGAACGTAAAGCAGCCTCACTACCGCTGCGCTAATCGGGTCGTCATTAAAAATCGTCGTCAAAAAAAGATTTATAAATCCAAGATGGTGCCGAGGAAATTTTTTGGTTTTTCCGTCATGGGTGTCGTTTTTATGGTTTTTGGGGTTACTGGTTACAATTTTTTTGATTTTCCGTCATGGGTGTCGTTTTCGTGGTTTTTGGGGTTGCTGGTTACGAAAATGAAGTCGAAATGCAAATCCAAGATGGCGCCGAGGAAAATTTTTTGTTTTCCATCATGGATGTCGTTTTCATAGTTTTCGAGTCGCTAATTACGAAAATGAGGTCGAAATGAAAATCTAAGATAAGGCACCCAGGAAGCAAAAAAATTAAAATAATCAGCTACCTCAAAAACCATGAAAATGACACCTACGTTTTTTCTCGACGCCATGTTGGATTTGCATTCGACCTCATTTTCGTAACCAGCAACCCCCAAAACCATGAAAACGACACCCATGACAATAAAACCGAAATTTTTTTTGGGCGCCTTCTTGGATTTTTAGTTTCACCTCATTTTCGTAATCAGCAACCCTAAAAACCATGAAAAGTACACCCATGACGGAAAGTCAAAAATTTTTCTCGGCGCCATCTTGGATTTTCATTTTGATCTCATTTTCGTAACCAGGAACCCCAAAAACCATGAAAACGACACCCATGACGGAAAATAAAAAAAAAATCCTCGGCGCCATCTTGGATTTTCATTTTGACCTCATTTTCGTAACCAGCAACCCCAAAAACCATGAAAACGACACCCATGACGAAAAGTCAAAAATTTTCCTCGGCGCCATCTTGGATTTTCATTTTGACCTCATTTTCGTAACCAGCAACGCCAAAAACCATGAAAACGACACCCATGACTTAATAACAAAAAAATTTCCTCAGCGCCATCTTGGATTTTCATTTTTACCTCATTTTCGTAACCAGCAACCCCAAAAACCATGAAAACGACACCCATGACGTAAAATCAAAAAAATTTCCTCGGCGCCATCTTGGATTTTTATTTTGACCTCATTTTCGTAACCAGCAACCTCAAAAACCATGAAAACGACACCCATGACGGAAAATCAAAAATTTTCCTCGGCGCCATCTTGAATTTTCATTTTGACCTAATTTTCGTAACCAGCAACCACAAAAAACCATAAAAACGACACCCATGACGGAAAATCAAAAATTTTCCACGGCGCCATCTTGGATTTGCATTTTGACCTCATTTTCGTAACCAGCAACCCCAAAAACCATGAAAACGACACCCATGACGGAAAATCAAAAATTTTCCTCGGCGCCATCTTGGATTTTCATTTTGACCTCATTTTCGTTATCACCAACCCCAAAACCCACGAAATCGACACTTGCTCACTCGACCCCGCCATACCCTTCTTGTATTGTATACCTCCTACTACACACACACACACAACAACATACGGCATTTTCTTACGTGACGATTTCTACCAAATCGCACTTCCAAAATAGAAAATTATCTTTATTTTAAAATCAAACTGTAGGTAGGTACCATAGGTTACCATGAAAACCAATAATAATATGAAGTAGTGAAATCCCCTAAATGAAAGAATTTTCGGAATCGGATCAGTAGTTCCGCAGATTATTACCCTTACATACAACATATTAAGTACAAACAAAGAAACTTAACTTTAAATAATATGAAGACGAAATAAATCTTAATAAACAACCAACGTCAAAAAAAACTCTTATCTTAATACAATCAAAAAGTTTAATAATTTTAATATAAATACTGGATCGAAATGTGGTAGTCTGCGTATATCTCGGAAATATATTCACGTAATAACTCGGGAGCGCTTGCGAAGCAAAGTGATACGTGCTCACGCTGGGAGAGCCCTTTCGTTACTGACGGGATCGGGTTTGCGCGGTCGATTATATAGTTCACTTTGCATTTAATTTACGAAATGAAGTTATTGTTTATTTATAAATTAAAATTCAGATTCTATTAAAAAGCTACCTTGAGATTAAGAATTATTTTTTTAATTTTCTTTAAAGTGTTTCTAAGGTATAGAAAAAATTACTTATTTGTCCCGACGTTTTCCACAAATTACGTTTTTTCAACATTTTTTTTCTGCTATATTTCGTATTGAAATCAATAATGTTTCTTGCTATGTTACGAGTAGACCATATAATGATGTTATTCATATTTTTTAATGTTCAGAATATTTTGTAGTTCTTTGTTCAGCGAACCACAAACATCACTCGCTCGTTACTTTTGCGGAAAAGGGGTTTTGAATATGGGTGATTGCCATTAATATATACATTATTTTAAAAAATTGTTCAAGCAGTCGACAAGATGAAGAACCTGTCTCTTATAATAAAAATAAATAAGGTTCAAATTCTTCTTGCCTTTCCCACAAGTAGTGATCAAAAATGTTCAAAATGCCTTAATTTTGTGCACGGGCCCTTAAGACATGATTAACTCATTCCGTTTCGTTTTTAAGGTACTCAAAGAAAGGATGTTGGAGCCTGAAACGTTTCTACCTCTGGACTACATCCAGGCTAAACCACTTCGGGAGCGATTGAGGTGAGTCTTACTAACAAGGAGATAATACATACAGAGCTTTATTATGTTTCTAGCAGTGGCGACGCGTCAAAATTGTGTCAGGGGAAGCCGAAGAAAAACATGAGAATTGTATTTTTTTTTGTTAGCTTCGTATTCTATTTTCGTTATCAGCGGCCTCGAAAACCTCGAAAATGACACCCAATACTAAAAAATTAAAATTTACATCGACGCCATCTTGACTTTTCATTTTGACCTTATTTTGTTATCAGACACCCCGAAATCCACGAAAATGACGCCCATGACGAAAAATCCTAAAAATTTTCATCGGCGTCATCTTGATTTTTAATTTCGACCTCATTTATGTTATTAGAAACCCCGAAAACCGCACTCATGACGGAAAACCAAAAATTTTGATCGGCGTCACTTTGGATTTTCATTTATGTAAAAGAGAACCCACACGAAAGTACACGCGTGACGAATAAATAGTAAAAAAGTAAAAACTAAAATGCAGAGGAAGTAGGAACCATAAAAAATTGATTAATTTTATTTAAATGAGTCAACCAAATATAATAGTAAATTTATTACATTATTTATTTATTATACGAGTGAAAGGATTCTAGATTAGAATCCTGAGCGGAGCGAGGGATACAAGGACTGAGATATTTTTTTCAGCCATCCAGTACGTACTTTCAGCACGTTTTTTTTTGTACATAATTCATTTTTGTTTTTTTATTCAATTATGTCTTTACTCACTTAGTGAGTAAAAGAGCGTTTTATTCACTGTTATCGATGATTAAAATGCCCTTTTTCGAAAATCTGTCAAAAGATTTTTTTTTAAATCTGTTGTAACTCAATAATCTGCGGCTTACCAAGTTCCCTACAAGACGGTATTGCCAGCCGCGAAGTTACGTACGCGTACGATTTCGTTCTAAATTCTGCCACCCGAGCACCGGCGCTACCTGTTGCTTTCTTTGTTGATATAAAAAAGCCGGCAGGGATCGATTTCTTAGGTGCCTTCGGGCTTGATTTCTCGGTTAACAGTTTATTAGATCCAGGAGCAGTTCTTATTTTTTAACTGAGAAGAGACTGAAATACCTTTTTAAAGCTACTTTGATCTCGCAGGGACATAAAAGAGCCGAAGAACGTGAAGCTGCTGTTCGACGTCCTGCGCTACGAGCCGCCCGCCATCCACCGCGCCGTGCTGTTCGTGACCAACAACGCGCTCGTGTGCGAGTCGCCCGAGGACGCCTCGCGCGTCGCCTACGACCTCGACCGCTCCAAGAACAGCAGATATGATGTGAGTCTCTTACGTAACGATAGTCTGTCGCCATCCACCGCGCCGTGCTGTTCGTGACCAACAACCCTAGTATCTGACGTCACGTAGTACGTTGACAACAACCGTCGGGCAGTAACTCACCAGACACAACAACCGTCTGGTCGGAGTATCCTCCCTCTTCTATGGAGAATGAGGAACTATGCACCTTATTCCTCATGCTTTCTATATTACAAAAAGTGAAATTATCAACTCCTACCGTAGTTCTGGGTCCTTGCACAAGGTCTCAGGTTAATTTAAACTGCTATTAGGTGTTAACTAATGTGTTCGTCCATTTCCAGGCCCTGGCGTTAGACGGTACGTTCTACCAGAAGTCGGGTATCATCTCCGGAGGGTCGCTGGACCTGGCGCGGAAGGCCAAGCGTTGGGACGAGAAGCACCTCTCACAGCTCAAATCTAAGAAGGTACGTATTTCTATAACTACAAACGACTAGATTTTGCATTTGTTATTTTTTTTGCTTTAGATGTGAGCTTAATAACATTAGGCGTTCAGTTTTATATAAAGTAAATGTTTAGGTGTTAAGAGTGCGGCGCCGTCCGCTCGCAACTGCAATTCGAAGCTAAGGCAAAAACACGTTGAAATATTGTTGTCTCTGTTTCACACTCCCCGGCCCGTTGCGTAGCCGCGCGTCAGCGTGTGTGAATAGTGTTTACCTATGCGTGTGTTAATAGTGTTTGGTGTTTACCTTTTTAGTAGTTATCATGTTCATTATTTGCTTTATTTTTGTTAGTTACTTTGTGCAATCGTTAGTGTATGTGCAGACTAGTAATGCGTTTTTAGGAAATCTGTCTACAATGTTTTTATCTCAAATGTTAGATTAACTCAAAATCTAGGCTTTGTTCAAAAAAAATCTGGGTTACTTACTACTCTTTCTATACCACTAATGTAGGTAACGAATAAGTATACGGTTCGCCTGAAAATCTGAAATAAAAGTACGTACTGGTGGCTCAGTGGTGGCGGCCCCGACTTACGAACAGTAAGGCGCGGGACAAATACAAGAGGCGTCGGGCGCGGACATGGCGCGGGCGGCTTCCTATTCCATTCAAATATCATACAAAATGCATGGAAATAAAGTGCAATTTAGGCTACACGGTATATCATTGCGCTGACGAGGATGTGACGATAAACGATATACCGTGTGTTGTATTTGTCCCGCGCCCATAGACTTAGTACTTATAATCTTACTTATAATACTGCCCGCGCCGAAGTCGTAGGTTCGAACCCAGGCAGGCGCATTACTTTGTGTAATTCATCAAATCTGCTCTCAAAACGGTGAAGGAAAACATCGTGAGGAAACCGGCATAAGTATCCTAGAACCTAAAAGTAGGTAGGTAGTAGGCAGGTAGTAGGCAGGTAGTAGGCAGGTAGGAGGCAGGTAGTAGGCAGGTGGTAGGCAGGTGGTAGGCAGTAGGTAGTAGGTACTCATCAAGACGAATCAAACGAGCCCAAACTCGAAGCGGTTGCGTCGTTTTATTACGGAGATCCTTTGGCCCCCCTTTCAGCTTCATCATCAAACCCTGATTACCATTTAAGACCAATTTACTCTTCAAGATCAATCAAACGAGCCCAAACTCGACGGGATTATGTCGTTTTATTACGGACTTCTAATGGCCACCTTCCAGCTCCATTATCAGACCCTGGATACCACCTAGCACCAAAGTACTCGTCAAGACAAATCATACGAGCCCAAACTCGATGGGGTTATGTCGTTTTATAACGGAGTTCCCATGGACACCTTCTAGCTCCATCATCAGACCCTGGATATAACCTAAAGACAAAGTACTCGTCACGACGAATCAAACAAGTTCAAACTCGATGGGGTTACGTCGTTACATTACAGAATTCCTATGGCCACCTATAGCATTGTCACGCGATATACCTACATACACTGATACATATGCGTGCAAAATTTCAGCTCAATCGGTAATCGGGAAGTGGATCAAATTTTACTTGCAAGATTTGATTACTTACAGATTACAGACAAACATCGGGACACGTGAAACTATATCAAAGCTTGTAAAATAAAACATAATATTTATTTAGTCGGTAGGTACCTAGGTAGGTACCCTTATGTTATGATTATGAATGAAACCTATTAGTCGGTCATTTGAATCCTAAACACATCTAATTCAGTATGTACTAACCCAGTGTAATGTAATTTCGATTATGAACGAGAAAAAAAATATGTGTAGATAGGCAGGCATTTTCTTAGTCTGAGTTTAAAAAAATGATGAAAACAAAAAGGTAGGTAGATACTTACTGTGAGATACATCCCAACGTTTGGAGTCCATGTTGCTAACCTTTATATAATTATGTTTATGCAGGTACCTGTTTTGTAACCTAAATTTAACCAAATCGTAAGCAAATATCGAAGTCCGTAAACAAAACGAAAGTCGTAATAAAGTAGCTAGGTTACTCGATTCCAAATCACAAGGCAAATCTAAATCCAAATCCGTAGCATAGGTCAAGAAGTGTCAGAAATATTACGATACAATTGGCAAACAAATACGCACGCACAATGCAATCAAGTAATCGTCTAACATTGACGAACGAATTGCCCGGCCCGGCCGGGTGGCGAGGTGCGCAGGCACACATTTACATTTGTCACTATACTCAACACATCCAAATGTTCTGTCCCGCGTCCCGCGCCCCGCCCCAGCTCAATGCTTGATGCGATAGCATGACTTCCGATGAACATTTGTGATTAATTTGAATGTGTGCCGTAATACCAAAAATGATGAATGAAAACTCAATGCTTTTCCATTTTTTTTTTTATATTATTTAACTTAACAATATAACACATGTTTCGATTTGAACAATATTACAAATACTACCGTTTTTAATACAGCACAGATGAGATGAAAACATCGTATTTAAACTGTAAAAATGTGAGATATTCAATTTGTTTGCATTTCGCTCTTGGTAAGTATTTTGCAAAAAAAAAAAACAATAGAAACCTAGGTAATTACCATCTTGTTCCGAATAACAGCATATTAAGGTGGAAATATGCTCAGACTGAAAATGATTTTGGTATTATGTTTGTATGGACAAATTCACGCTCCCCGGCCTCTTAAGGTCAAAATTTGCTCTATAGTATGGTTATTCCTTCCTTAATAAATAAAACTCTTACGGCTTATGTAAAGCTTTTGGGAGTATGAAGAACAGGGTGTAAAGTTCTTCATCCCCCATAGAAAAGGGAGGATCCTCCGACCAGACGGGTGTTATGTCTGGTGGGCCACTGCCCGACAGTTGTTGTCGGGTCCTCGTATATAGTCTTAAGTCGCGGATAACTCTGCTTGTGCGATGTAGGAATTGTCAGTTTTTAGTTCATCATTCGTGTCATAGATGGCGGTGTAGTACTTTTTGTTGATGTTGCTATTTGTAGTGCCGCAACAAGCTTTTTTAAAACTAAAATCAATGAACCATGAGAATAAGCGAGTACACATAATTAAGGTACTAACAACTCCTCAACTTGCAGGAAAAACTGACGGAAGAGCTCCGCGAGTCCATGAAGAAGTCTCGCAAGGAGTCGGAGCTGACGACCGTGGACTCGCAGATACGGGGCCTGGAGTCCCGGCTCAAGTACGCCATCACGGACAGGGACACCACGGTATGTTAACTATATCCATGAGCCAGTCTCGAAAACAGATAGGGGAGATTTACCACGGTATGGTTAAGATATTTAACAAAATTAAGCTCAGATATCCAAAATCAACCAAGTCAAAATCCTACTCAAAATCGAAAGTCATTTATTCAAATTAAACTAAGAATCAGCGCTTTTTGAACGTGCAACGGTGCAAAATTACACAATTTATAGTCGCCTAGATCCTTCACCACGATCACGTGTTTGCGCTGACGTGAAGAAATTTTGCCTTGAGTGATCATTCTAATAACTCTAGCGAACTATTCGATTTGATTTCCATTACAGCGTAAAGTAAAAAAAGTTGAATTTGGTATTTTATTTGCAGTTAAAACAAATCAAAGCGCTGGACGCAGAACTCGCCGAGTTTGAAAGGAAAATTGAAATGTTTGGAGTAAGTATGCTTCCTTATTTAGCTGTGCTTAGAGTCACACATTGATGTCTGATGACATTGCAAACTATTGTGTTTATGTCTGTTGCAGCCCCAAGTAGAAGACATCGAGCGAACGATCCACGCGCGGGACCTGAAGATACAGGAGATCAAGGAGAACATGAACAACGTGGAGGACGTCGTGTTCCGCGGCTTCTGTCGCGACATCGGCGTCGCTAACATACGGTAACATTATGAAGCGGACATCAAAATCCTGAAAACCCGATTGTATAACGTCCACCTGACACAACACCACACAGGATTCAACTTTAAACCCTGTTCTTCATGCCCCTAAAATAACATCACGCTTGTATTTACACAAAGGGTGGGCAAAAATAAAATAAAATAAAGGTGTACACACGGCGACACATCAAGCATACATTTCCAGTATACATGGCCTCGCTGTGTATACATTACCCGTACAATGAGAGATCTGCATAAACTGGTAAGGTAAAACTTGATCGATCGCTGTGCGTAGTGCACTAACATTTCGCCAGTTATGTTTAATTCTCATGAAATATCTGAGAAGGAGTAGCTATACTCCACTACGCTGGCCCAGTGCAGGTTTCCTGTTTTTCCAAAGTGTTATTGAATCCGCAGACAATACGAAGAGCGCGAGCTGCGCGCGCAGCAGGAGCGCGCCAAGCGGCGCATGGAGTTCGACGCGCACATCGACAGGATCACCTCCAACCTGGAGTTCGAGCGCTCGCGGGACACGCAGAGTACGTACAATACTACATACTCACGCCCGTACTGGGTCGCGTGCAATACTCGCGAGTTAGTAATGTGTCACCCGCACCGCAGAGAACGTGACCCGCTGGGAGCGCGCCGTGCAGGACGCGGAGGACGAGCTGGAGGGGGGGCGCCAGGCCGAGGCCAAGCAGCGCCAGGAGATCGACGCCGAGCTGCGCCGGGCTGACGCGCTCAAGGCCGAGCGGGCTGCTGCGCGCTCCCGGCAGGAGAGCGCGGACGACGCCGTCAACAAGGTAACACACTATACGTATACAATGGCCGGCATCACACACCCGCCTCAGGACGAGATACAGCCCGTGAACAAGCCATCATCAAGCTCGTCTCTTAAGAGCCATTTCACAAAATTTTAACGCTCTAGTTTAGGTAAAAGACCGCAGCTTTGTGTATGTGTGCGTAGCTATCCACACTTACACAACGCGAACAGTGCATCGCGAGTGTCGAGACGGACTAAACAATCTTGGGCCGTTATAATCTTAATGCACCTTGGTTCGAGATTTAGGCAAAAACTTAATTTATTTATTCAGTCTTTAATCTATTAAATCCTTCTAAACTAATAAAACACAAATATACGTTATGTAATAGTAGATTATTAACCAAGGGCTGTATGACATCAATTGCATACGAGGTTTTTGGCGCCTGAGCGAAGCGAAGGCGCTAATTAACCCGAGTATGCAATTGATGCTTACGCCCGAGATAAATACTCTGCTTTACATATCGATTGTGAGGTAAGTAAACAACAAGACAGCAGGTTTCAATGAACATTTATTAAGAAGAAAAAAATGTGTATTTAATTAAAATTAATAGTAAAATTATTACAATTTGTAAGAGATATGGTCACGTTCTTTTTAGGTATATTTATAGTTTGAATATGAGTTTGTGATGATAAGACTTGAGTTTGAGTGACTTGAGGTTCTTGCATCGTAAATGGCGGCAGTTGACTGGTACTATTTTCTTCATTAAAAAATGGCTCAGATGATGTGCTTTGACGTGGTGATTTTAAGTTTATATTTTCTGTTATTTTAGAAGTAATTTTGCTTTTGTTTGCCATCGAATCTTCGATATAACCTTCGGCCACTTTGCTGGACTTCCAGCCGCCGTGCCTTTTTAACAGAGTGAGGTTGGCTCCCGAATCAGCCAATAGAGTCGCTGATGTTCTGCGAAAGCAATGCCCGGTGTATAACTCTACGTTACTCAGTTTTAAATATGTGGCTATTTGCTTTGGCATGCCTGTAAATTTGTTTTTTCCTATTACTTGTCTGTGGCGTTTTCCTTTACTGTAATTAAGAAAAAAACGATTTGTATCCACGTTTTCAGGCCGAAGAGCTTGATATTTTTCAACATAATTTGCAAATTCTTCATGCACAACAAATGACCGGTCAATTTTAGTTTTCGTGTTAGGCAGTTTTATGAGTAGTAATTTGTTATGTTTTTCTACATTTTCTATTGTCAAGTTTGTCAATTCCACGGTTCTGCAGGCTCCCGATATCCCAAAAATTAGAACAACCTGTAAAAAAGACATAAGTTGTATTAAAGGCACCAAATTCGCATAGTATTTTTGTGAAATATTTTGGTAACTTATTAAAAAGGGCAAGTAAATACGTAGGTACCTTTATTGCTAAATAAATTTCATCCGGAGCTTCATTTAAGAATTTCTGTACTTCTTCTGCAGTAAATACCTTCGATTTCTTGCTTTTAAAGCCGTCAGACTGCCTTTTCAAGAAAGCAGTAAGTTTAGAAAAATCTTTCAAATTCACGTCATGTTTTGTCATCATTGTAGATTTTAGCATGGAATAAAAGCACCATAAACTGGAAGGTTGTAGCCTCTTAGATAATTCATCAAAATATGATATAAAAACACTTTCAGAAAGAGATTTCACTTTTTTTTCTGACCGCCATTTCATAAATTCGTCGTATGCCTTTACATATCTTTCTTTCGAGTTCGGCGGTAATATATTTTCGACAACTGTTTTTGCCCTTTCTTTAATAAAATCGGGCGTTAGATCTATGTCTTCGTCACTAGACATGTTTAAAACTTTTGAAAAAGAACTCAAACAAGAAAATTAATTATTTTCGCAATGCTTTCGCGCCTACTAGTAGACTGCCTTTTTTTTTTCACGCACGCAAGCGCGTCAAATCTTGCTGGCCAGTTTGATTTTTAAATCGATTCCATCTAACATACGATGTGGAAACAAATAGTTCCATATTTAAAATAAAATCTTTATAAAATAAATTGTCTAGATTCCGATTCGAGTAATTAATCGATACCGAGAAAAAAAAAATTAACTTTTTAAAAATATTCTTCGTGCAGTATGAGTATGACAGTTCTTTTTTCAAATTCCAAAACCTATGCTGTAATGATAGTCATACACCCCGGCATTCAGGGGTGTAAGGGTGTACTTACAGAGCAAGAGATATGTAAATATGTTTTTTATGTGTATGCTTCTATTACATATTTATTATTATCCTTTTTATTATATTTAGTAGATAGGTAGGTTGATAAACATGATAATCTTCCTTTCGAAGCGCATACTCTTTCTGGTTCCTTAACTAAATACATTAAATTCAAGCGTTTACAGTATTTTTCAGTAACAAGGTTTTTCCATATTCTTACTTTTGATCGGCTGATTAAACTCTCAGAGTTGAAAGATTTTTTTAAGGATACCTACTCTGTGTAGGTGTACCTATGATATATCATGAATTGCATCTATTTGCTTTGTTCATATAAACTTCTTCCGTGTCGATGGCCATCTAAATTGATTCCCCTCAAAAATTTACTACGAGTTCCTTTAGTAGGTATTTAAAAAACCTAACAAGTTTAAATTAAAATTAGCAGTAAGTCAGTTTATTAGTATGTTGTTTTTTAGAAGATGTCAGGAGAATACTACGACTTCACGTTCTCATGTAATGTTCACTGATAATGCCAAAAGAATACGCGCTAACGTGAGTGAAGCCGCGGGCACAGCTAGTTGTAACTAAAACAATCAATTTTATTGAATCAGACTTTCCACTAGTACCCTACACGGCGTCTCTTCTAAAAGTACTATCCTCCTCTACTCGATTCACGCGATTTCTCATTCTAAAATGAAAACAAAATAGCTATCAAATTTCGACACCCAAATATTTTTAAAGGTGTGTTTGTTTTCAAACCCTTCAAATTGTAAATACGGTTCTATATTCCATGTCGATATAATTATGTTAAGCAAAGAAAATTTGTATGTCAGTGTCCGGTTGTATGTTGAACAAAATATGATTTGCGATCATAGCAAATAATGGGTTTGCGGAGTTATAATCAAATCATCAATGAAATAGTCGTTAGAAAATTTGAATTTCGCGGGCTACCCTTGCGCTTTCACCTTACGTGATCGATAACTATGTAAATGCAATGTTTGCAATTTCATAAAATTGAAAATAAAAATAATATCCACCTCGCTTCTGTCTCTTTTATTCTTTCCTTTTATTGACACAATGATACTACAACCCTTACGCCCCATTGCTAAAACTAATAAAACAGAAATATAACAATTCATTTACAAACTACTAAAATAATACTTTACTAGTTATTAAACGAAATTCTAACCTAATGAAAAAAAAATACAAAGGGGATCAAAATGTTGTAGTCGTAGTATAACAATGCGTTTACAATAGATACGCTCGAAAATCGGGACGCGGAAAAAAATGGCACAGGTCCTTCGTCGACGGGCGCTCGGGCCGGACTAATCGGTGCTCGCTTATGCGTTGTAATTTATTCTAATTTAGAGTGATGTTAAAAATTATAATTATTGTGTCTGATTAAATGAATTGATTTTAATAAAACTTTGGAATTAGTTTAGTAAAAGAACATTGTTTATATTTACATATTATTTTTAATGTAATTACGCTTTATTCAAACCAAAAAATCACGATAAAATAGCAATATAGAACGTAAAAATTTACCTAAGACTTAATTTTTTTACTAATTAATGTTATTAATTATCGATATTCTAGTACATTATGTCTCGACAAAAGTATATTATTATGTCTGATGCTTTGTGTATTTTTTTGAGTGAAATTTATAAATATTTATGATAGAATTAGGTGTCTGAAATTGACTCTGCGAAGATTTTTTAGTAAACTAGTTGTGGGAGATTAATCACTACATAGTAAACGAATAAGTTTTTGTATATGTGTAACATTAAGTGTCAATAAGAAAAACTGATCTATTTTTATCATGTATTAAAAAATGCCAGGGTGTTATCTAAGATCGTAAATTAGGCGACTAAAGTCTTAGAAATTTGCGCGAAAACGTGAAATGGCTCTTAAGCTCTAATGACTACCGGACGTCTCGCCGCCAGCTGCAGGCACGCTACAGGCCGCCACTCCTGTTGGCTGTCTAATACCAATTTTACCAGTTCATTGATAGTTGTCTCGAGTTTGATACGGGCACCACGGACCACAATGTGCCCCTGGCGCCGCTCGAGTCTGTAATAAAACTATTTAACCCGTATGTCCCCAGCCGTACCCGAATGGGTATGGTGCATTGTTATTTTAATTGTGTCTGTAATTGCGGGTATCGAAGAGAAGTATATTCAATTAAACACAGACTGGCTTAAAATACATTAATAACCTCTAAAACTATCAACTAATTGTGTGTTTTACAAAATATTTGTATATCTTTTGTACATTAGAACTGAATTATCTGACAAAACGCAAAAACAAAACTAAATAAATATCTTGAAACATTGAAAACACGCTTAAATTAAGCTCAAACGAAAAATTCCGGTGAAATATGATTCAGAATAAGGAGCTGAATGCACCCTGTGTCAGTTTGCGGAGGGTTGCCCCTTACACACTGTATATGTAGTTCAAACACACTTAACTTCACTCACACAACTTATACTTAAAACTAATCTTCAACAGGCCCGCAAAGACTTGACGAGCGTCCAGAAGGAAATCCAGACGATCCAGAAACAGATCGCGACCATCGAATCTCGCATCGAGAGCAAGCGCAGCGACCGACACAACATACTGAGACAGTGCAAGGTATTCACCACTTACCGGCTGGCTTTCCCTGCCAAATGTACCCTGGATTTTGTAATACAGCCTGTAATGTTCCCAATGCTGGGACACAGCCCTCCCTGCTGTGAGGAGTGGGCCAATACGGATAAATGCAGCGGCCAATATGTAGACTAAATGTTGTGCAAACGTCGGAAATAATCGTATTTGTACATTACAAAATCATTAAAAAACTCAGTATTGTGTCAAAAACACTCGCAATTTCTAGTTAATCACAAAAACACACATTTCCAATATCTGCGTTTTTTTGTGTATTTCGTGTCATGTTATGCCCAATATTTATCCTATGCCTAACATAAATACATGCAAGGTTGCTAAAGCCCTGCATATTAGCAACAAGATCAAAACAGCAGAAAATAAAATAAAGACAGTTTGGAAAGTTATAAATAACGAGACTAACAGGAAGAAAATACGCAACACTAGCTACACATTAGATACAGCATGTGGTCCTGAAAGCACTAATCAGGAAGTAGCTCAAGAATTTGGACATTTCTTTACCGAAATACCACTAAAAACTACGGAGGCTCTTATTTCCTCGCCTGAACTCTCAATTGGTTTATTAAAGGCAAATTTGTCTGGCTGCCTGGCTGAATTTAAATTTAAACACATTAACCCTATAATAGTTATTAAAGCTTTCCGGCAAATAAAAATCAAACTAACCGAAGATCTATGGGGAATGTCTATCAAAGTTTGTACATCCATACTTGAGACTATGGTGCCGATTCCCTTGTTCACAAACTAAACTAAATTTAATTTGAATGCATCTTTTTCTTTCTATTTCATTATGAAAAGGACAGAAGATAAATATTAGTTTAATCCTGTCAAATTAGTCAGCACCTGACGTAATTTGATGTAATTTTAGTAGTCAACTTTTTAATCGCGTCTAAAACTTGTATGGCGCTGATTAATTTGACAGAACATAACTAAAGGAGAATGCCCATTTTTCTACTGACCGCCGTTGCGCATCAAAACTTTTTGTATGATAGCATAAATTGAATATAAAAGAGGGGTGATGTCGTACTTTCTAAGGAAAAAAAAAATATCCATTTATTTTGTGGGGGTTTTAGTTGTTCTTTGATTTTCTGTTCAGTTTTGAGGTTAGTTTTGTAACGAACCTTCCACTAAAAGCAGCAGCCCATTACAACAGTATGACTTGAATTGACATAAGACACGAACAGTACGCAATGATAAGTTATTAATAAGCACAACAAACTCAACAACTTACGCGATGCACAAGTGAAAACAAAAGTTCGGTGTTGTTTTGTTTGTTTGACAAATTGACAGAGACAGTTCACATATCACATTGTGATAGTGTTACCAACAGTCAATATAAATCACTCTGACTGTCAACTAAAGAAAGATTTTTAATTAGCAAAGTAATATTATCTATAGGATGTGATCATGTGAACTAAGAAAATATGTTATTTCAATTGTGCTAATTAAAAATATAAATAACGAGGATAAAGTCATAGTTGAATTTATTTTTAAAACTGAGTGACGGATTATGTCCCAGGTTTTAATAAATTGGCAACATTGATTTTACCGTAATACGCCATTTTAAAAAGTAAGCAATAAAATCCAATACTGTAGCTAATAAAATACAAAATAGTAACCCCACATACGATTTCGTTCAAGTGAATTAAGAGAAGTTAAAAAAATATTTTATAATTTATGAGTTTATTTTTATGGCCATACTCTTTTACTATAAAGCGACTCTGATTTTGGTCAATGTCCTTTATCTTCTGTCCTTTTCTTAATGAAATAGAAAGAAAAAGATGCACTGAACATAAATTTGGTTTAGTTTGTAAACAAGGGAATCGTCACCTATAGCCCCTTACTTAGCTTTAATTTTTAATTCATGTGTAGACCAAGGAGTTTTCCCTGATTTAATGAAATACAGTAAAGTCATACCTCTTTTCAAATTCGGGGACAGTAAAGATACTAATAATTATAGACCTGTATGCGTGTTACCAGTTTTTAGCAAGGTTTTTGAAAAAGTAATGCTCTATCATTTTAACACCAACAGAATCTTACATGATCAACAGTATGGTTTCACCAAAGGACGTTGTACAACTGACGCCGGTGTAATCTTATTAAAGCACATATTTACTGTGTGGGAAGAGTCTCAAGACGCCATAGGAGTTTTTTGTGACCTCTCCAAAGCGTTTGATTGCGTAAATCACGACACATTACTTTTGAAACTTGAGCATTACGGCCTGGGTAAACTTGCACTTACATAGTTTGGTAAAATCTTATTTGAATAATAGACAACAACATGTTCAAATAAATGGTGTTAATTCACAGGGGTTAAAAGTAAAAATGGGGGTTCCACAAGGCTCAATATTGGGTCCTTTCCTCTTTCTAGTACAATCATCGGCACGATTCTTGAGCGCTGACCTTCACCTGCGCAAAAGTGAGTTATTGGGTCCCTTTGGTGGTATGAAGTGAGGCGCGTATAAGTGCACGATGCGCAAAGCGATCCCCACTCTTCCGCCGAGCGCTCAAGAACCGTGCCGGTATCTGTATATATAAATGATCTACCCTATTTATTGAAAAACCAACCTCAAAATATGGTGTTATTTGCTGATGACACTCCCCTAATTTTCAAGATAAATAGGTGGGCCCAAAATCTAGATGACGTGAATAATGCCCTACTTCAGGTCCAAAATTGGTTCACAGCAAACAATTTGGTACTAAATGAAAAAAAAAACCAAATGCATAAGATTTGCTTTACCGAATGTTAAAAGTAGTGAATGTGATATAATATTGAATAAAGAGAAACTTGAATTCGTAGATAAAACGGTTTTCCTGGGGATTACGCTTCATTCAAGGCTACAATGGGGTTATCATTTAACATCTCTTGCGGGGCGGTTAAGTTCAGCTGCCTATGCCATTAGAAAGATCCGTCAATATACTGATGTAGATATCGCTATAGACTGGTTTATTTTAGTTACTTTCATAGTGTAATGTCTTATGGCATTTTGCTGTGGGGACGGGCTGCAGATATTGAGTCTTTGAGTCTATATTTATTCTGCAGAAAAGAGCCATCAGAGCCATATATAATCTTCGTAGGCGCGATTCTCTAAGGGAACTGTTTAAAGATATTGGCATCATGACGGTACATTGTCAATACATCTACGAAAACATAATGTACGTCAGAAAAAATCTGCACCTTTTTGGTAAAAGGGGTGACAGACATAATTACAGTACTAGAAATAGAGACCAACTAGTTCAGCCAGGCTTCAGACTCGCTAAAGTAGACTCATCTTTCATGGGGTACTGTTTGAATTGCTATAATAAAATTCCACAAAGTATTCTTGAACTGAATGAGACAAAATTTAAAACATGCATTAAACGCACACTATGTAAGCAAGCATATTACAAGTTGAGCGATTATATCGCTGATAAAAATGCTTGGCTCAATGCTGGTCCTGCTCCACAAGGACAGGGGCGCATAAATGATAGCATTAAATTGTATTGTTGGAGCTGCTGAAGATTGTACAACTATTTTATTTATTTATTTATTTAAACTTCATGTTCAAGAGTGGTACATAGGCGGACTTAATGCCACAAGGCATTCTCTACCAGTCAACCTTTGGGTTAAATAGGAAAACATAGTGATAGGGTACAAAATAATGTCTAAAAAACTAACTTCTTGCTAACGAGAATGTATAATACTTATATTGATACTAATACACATATACAACTATCTTTCTATTGTATAGATTGTTTAGTATTATATAATTGCATAGCCCATATTGTGTGAGTACTATGTACTAGAAAGCTATCATTCACTGAAAACCCACGTCGTTTCTTGACTTGAATGTGCCCTGGCGGTTGAGAGTATGTCATGCTCACTCAAATGTCTCGCTGATGGTGGCGCATGTTTCGGATCATTTAGTTCCCTTCAAAATGGTTGAGTTGAGTGGTGCTGATCCATGCGTCATGTCCGTGAACGGGCGCTGTCAGTTGTGACTGGTCATCTCTTGGTTGCCATGGCTTATTTGAATGAATTATTTTAAATTGTATTTTTTTTTTTGTGTGTTTTTACTGTGGACTTTTTTAACGTGCACATCTTGCTACATTGTTCTCACATAATATACCATCTCAACATGAATGATGTGTCCATGGAGTTTCTTGCCCGTTCTTCTCCATAGAGATCTACGCTAGGGAATGGGCAACTACAGTACTTTCACAGTTTTTATGTCTTGTGACTGGGACTGTAGCTACATTTAATTTTCATCTTTGTTTCGACAATTCAAAAGTGCCTGTAACTGGCTTATTTGAAATAAATGCTTTGATTTTGATAATTTAAATGAGTGTACATGGAGATTCTTGCCCGTTTTTCTCCATAATTATCTCTATATCTATGTTTTGGAGCTTCAACTTTCTGTGTGACCTTGACAATTCAAAAGTGTCTGTAAATGGTTTAATAAAAAAAAGACTATAAATGTTTATTATATTAGGGCAATATTGGTTACTTAGATTGTAATACACCAAATGTTGTTCTAAACAGATCGATGACATAGTAATCCCTCTACTAGAGGGTAATCTAGAAGATACAGCGGACGGCGAATCTGAGCCCTCCTCTATGTCCACCACGCAGCAGTACAAGAAGGATTCCAGGTAAATAATGTTACTGTTGCAGGCTGTGGATGAATTAGATGTTATGTTAGTAAGATGTGCATAATATGTAACTCCAATCTGGTAAAGAGAAGATGCCTCGATGGAACGGCGACAGGGTCTAGATGTGGAGCCGTGTTGCACTGGCAAGCTATGTACCACTTCCTATCCGTCTTTCTGCGCCCAAAACAAGCAGCCAAACTGACCTCTATCGCCGACAACGCTGTGGAAGAGACGCAAACAAAATTTACCATCGTGCCAGCGAACAGATGGATATATTTCCAAAAAAAATCCTTACTAGAAAAGACAATTGTGCTCTTTCAGGGGGCTGCTTTTGTTACTTTTGACATTATGGGTGTATAGAACCCCTAAAATATGAGTGTTTGTATATGTCAGGATCCGCGTGGACTACCGGTCGTTGTCAGAGAACCTGAAGGAGCTGGAGGAACACGACGAGATCAAGCGCAAGGGCGACAAGCTGCAGAAGGCGATCAACTCGCTGCAGAACACTGTGGACAAGATACAGGCTCCGAACATGAGGGTAACATAAAATCATCACTTGTAATACAGTATGTATTATCTCGATTCCTGTAAGTCCAATCAAGGGCCACTCTATCAAAATATATCGATTCACTTCCACAGTCTTTTCTCTGAACAGTAAATATGCTGCCAAAACTCATGTTGATAACAATAACCATTGTGATAACATTAGATTTGTATGATATGGGGAACTAGATTTGAATTGTTTTAACCAACATGTATGTTTATTTGTTATATTTTATTTTCCAGGCGATGCAAAAGTTAAACGAGGTGCGAGAGAAGGTGAACGCTACGAACGAAGCGTTCGTCGCCGCCAGGAAGCGAGCGCACAAGGCTAAATTAGCATTCGAAAAGGTAACACTACCCATACTGCCAAACATTTATAATATTACAATGCAGTTTCTCGCCTATTCTTATTCATTAGAACCTTTGAGAATGGACAACCAGTATCAATTTAATTGATTTGAAAATGAAATGGTTTTGTTTTTGATTATTATGCCAATAACGATTATGATTATTTGAATGTTTCAGGTGAAAAAGGAGCGTCACGACAAGTTCATAGAATGTTTCGAGCATGTGGCTAATGAGATTGATGCTATCTACAAGGTGAATATAATGTCTCACACGTCGTAATAACCGCAATAATATACATTAAAAAGTTATTCACCGTATGTAATCCTAAATAATGTTATGTTAATATTGCAGGCTCTAGCCATGAACCAGTCGGCGCAGGCGTTCCTGGGCCCGGAGAACCCGGAGGAGCCGTACCTGGACGGCATCAACTACAACTGCGTGGCTCCCGGCAAGCGCTTCCAGCCGATGTCCAACCTGTCCGGCGGGGAGAAGACCGTCGCCGCGCTCGCGCTGCTGTTCGCGATACATAGGTATGTACACACACCTCACCACATCCCACAGCGCTTCCAGCCGATGTCCAACCTGTCCGGCGGGGAGAAGACCGTCGCCGCGCTCGCGCTGCTGTTCGCGATACATAGGTATGTACACACACCTCACCACATCCCACAGCGCTTCCAGCCGATGTCCAACCTGTCCGGCGGGGAGAAGACCGTCGCCGCGCTCGCGCTGCTGTTCGCGATACATAGGTATGTACACACACCTCACCACATCCCACAGCGCTTCCAGCCGATGTCCAACCTGTCCGGCGGGGAGAAGACCGTCGCCGCGCTCGCGCTGCTGTTCGCGATACATAGGTATGTACACACACCTCACCACATCCCACAGCGCTTCCAGCCGATGTCCAACTTCTCCGGCTCCGAACTAATTTGAAAGTTTTCTTCTCCGTTGTAGGTTTCTCAAGCTAATCTAAATGAAATATCTCTTCTTCCAGCTTCCAGCCGGCCCCATTCTTCTTACTGGACGAGATCGACGCGGCGCTGGACAACACGAACATCGGCAAGGTGGCGTCCTACATCCGCTCCAAGAAGGGCAACCTGCAGACCATCGTCATCTCGCTCAAGGAGGAGTTCTACGGATGTGCCGACGCGCTCGTCGGGATCTGTTCTGAGGTAAGACGAGCGGCTATACAATAACAAAGCATTGAATGCAAATAGACACGTTACAGGCAATTTTGAATAGTCAAAAACAAGCTTCCTACAATCCAGCCACAGGCAAAATAACTGAATGGACTGCAGTGACATTCCAAAGCGTAGATACTACTTTGTGTTCAATTTATCGGCCGTGCGCCAACATACCCTGGTCCATAACGGTCGTTTTCTATAACTTACTTACGTATAACTGTGAGTCAAAGTGCCTACGTCTCGTAGCTATTTGTGGTTCTATAAACAAAGTTAGCTTGAAACATCCTATTCGCGTCACTTACCTGTCACTTGATTTATAGAAAAATCAAAGAATGCTTTTCTGTGACGTTTTGTTTCTAACAGACAGAGATAAAAACTTTCCTTTACCCGTTAGTAAGTTATTGAAAATTGAGCAAAACATGGCCGTGTACCAGTAATCACAAAGTAGTCCTACAACCTACTGAGGATGACTGGAATCCCTACTGGATGCCATGGCGATTGTAAGATCCCGTAGTAGTCGGCACCTTACACTTGTAGTTTAAGTAGGAAGTGGCAAGTAAGTAAGTACTTGGAGTTAGGTGAGTTGACGTAAACACACACAGATTTGGTAACACTAAAAGTTTATTAGAGTACTGATCACAACAAAGTAAAAGTGGGTTGGATGCTAATCCGCGGTGTTCGCGTAAAGATGTAATTAGTCAACTAACTTAAAATTATATTAAGCATGGTTTTAAATACTAAAGAGAAAAGTAGGTTGCTGCGTTTGCAGCCTGATGATATGTACGTAAACCGTACAGCGATGCTTCGTCCAGCAGTGCAAGGAGTCCTTGTTGACATAACTCTAGACTACAAGACCACTGCTCAGCAGAAGTGCTTGATACCGACCACTAGACCAGCGGGGGTAACCATAGCTATCCTATATGAATATTATAAACAGTTATTATTTATTTCATATGTAAATACAGTACTGTCAAATTATTTATTAATTATCTTCATGTGATGCCGTGTGGTATCCGGCAGAGTAGAATAGAACCAACCCATTACACTCACGGGTGTCGTATAAGGCGACTAATGTCTGAGGCAGAACACCTTGCGCCTCCGTAGACCAGAGAATGGGCAGCAGCGTTTTCTGTTAGTCTGTCATTACCTACTGCTATCTCCAATCCGCCTGCCAAGCGTGGAGATTACGGCAAATTCCTCCCATCATGGGAGAGGCTTATGTCCAGCAGTGGACGTTATGGGTTGTTGTTGTTATCTTCATTTATCGCAATATATTGCAATCGACGTCTTCTTGGTTCGTCGGCCGCATGCACATTAGTCTTGTCTAGGAAGGGCAGCTCCATCGCCGAAGCCAAATAACTTGGCTAATGGTTTAAATTTATGTCTTGTGCCGCGAATGCACATGCTAGTGGCTCGGATTATTGAGATGATGATTCTTGATCTTAACCAACCCATCACTACGCTAAAGGACCTGTTCCAGCGGTCAGCGATTGCAGCTCCAAGATGTTTTACGAAAGTAGACATTTGTGGAACGAAGACTAGCTAGACTATAGCTATCCTATATTACTTAAGGCCCTTCTAACCCTAAAATTAGCAACTCTATTTATGGTGGTTCAAACTTCGTTTGAAATACTGTTAGAATAAAGTTCTAATCGGCTTGCACTACTATACTAAAGCGGTTGTTACGTCAGTCACTGCGGCCGAATAGTGCGAAATGAGTGGTTTTTTGCGATTTACAAAAAATCTATTGATTGGACTAAAAAAATAAAACACAAGACCTGCTTTATACTTATTCAGTTAGTATGCAAAGTTTCATGATCTAATTTGAAGTAGTTTTTGAATACCAGCGGTTTATTGTTCGATTTGGAGGTAACTTTAGATTTTTTTTCCATCGAGAAAAGTTTATGGAATCGTGTTTTTGTCACACAGGACTTAGCATTAATCGTCAACTTTACCATATATTTATTTCAAAATTAATGCTGCAGTATTTTAGGCGTAACGGAGGATCATGCTAAGCCATTTGAGGGATATATAGCCCTTAATAATGAAATACTTTCCCAATGTATGTCCCGATACTACACGGGTCCCTATTCACTCATGTGCCCGTACTTCATTGTCGTGTACACCATGTTGGTTGTTCCAGCCGGCCGACTGCCTGGTGAGCGACGTGTTGACGCTGAGCCTGGAGACCTACCCCGACTAGTTACAAACACTACATTTTAACAATTACAGTGCTGCACGGTTCTTTTGGCGCTTGCATGACATTGTCAAGAGGTCCTGTTGGTGAACAAATATGAAATTGACTGAAAATGTATTATGCTGGAATCGCCGGGGTAGCACACTAAATTCTTTTTTTTTAGGGTTCCGTACCCAAAGGGTAAAAACGGAACCCTATTACTAAGACTTCGCTGTCTGTCCGTCCGTCTGTCTGTCACCAGGCTGTATCTCATGAACCGTGACAGCTAGACAGTTGAAATTTTCACAGATGATGTATTTCTGTTGCCGCTATAACAACAAATACTAAATATAGTCAATGGTACGGAACGATTCGTGTGCGAGTCCGACTCGCACTTGGCCGGTTTTTTCAATTTGAAGGTGTGTCAAGTTATATGTTGATTAAAATATGATTCGCGACCGCTCGACCGTAACAAATGGCTTTACTAAGTTATAATAATTAAAATCGTCAATACAACCCTGTAAGTTCATTTAATCCCATTCAATGACGTATTTCATGAAAGGCCATTACGGCCGTGAATAATATTTTATTCAACATACAGCCTCACACTGACCGACAAATTGTAATAAAATTTGAAATTCGCGAGCTAACCTGGCGGTTTTAAAAAAAAAGGTGTCTGGTTTTAGTTCCGACTATGACGACGCGCCAAGAGAACCATGCAGCACTGTCACATATTTTTATATTGACATTTTAGTTCATTCCTCATTTTAATTGTCGTCGCTAAGTACTCTTAGCGACGCATAGCAGTAAGGATTGATTATTATAATTATTAGTTTTAAGTCTTACAACATAAACTTCGTGTTTCATTTGAATATACGATAATTTTCCTTACAAACCGTTTTCTTTCTCGCTCCTTTTCCAATTTAGGCATATTCCACTTGGCTGGAGTAATGGCGGCCTAGCCAGACAATACCACGCTCCCTCTCTTAGAGAGAAGATTGTGTCCCAGCCGTGTATAGGCTTACTGCACATGGCTCGATATCTCTTATGAATTCAGACAAGTGTAATCGTAAGTTGCGTTTCGTAACAAGTAATGTTTTTAAATCGTTTCCTAAATCGCACTATCGCGGACTGAGTTACCCCTGTAGCGCTGCCCCAGTCCGAGCACTGTCGCCATAGACACCCTTGTTTTTCTCGCTTTGGAATTTTTGACTGTTGTACACTCTTATGTGTACAGCATGTGTATTGTAAGCCTCGATTCTGATAATTTATTATCATGATAAAAGAATCTACACAGTAAAGTATAACATTTAAAATTGAATGCGCCATTAAATTGGATTGAGTAGACCTATATATATATTAGAATTTTAGAAATTGATGAATGGCAGAATAGGGTTTGCTCGTTGACGTGGCGCTACAATGTCACGGCGGGGTACCGCCATCGCCAGGTTTAAAGCACTCTAAATATTAGCTTTAGTTATTGCTACAATAAGGAGATTGGAAACTCATAACTCTCCCAGACAATAAATTAACACCCAATGTACATAACTAGATTTGCAATAAAAAATTGATCGTATCGAAGTAGTATACGTAGAAGTAGTCGGATATGGCTAGTATAAGCGGTACACCCGCCGCGGAAAAATAGCACCATTTCATCGAGCAAACCTTATTGGCTTTTTAAATGTACGCTTTTCTTTTTGCGTTGCGTTTTTAGGGTTCCGTAGTCAACTAGGAACCCTTATAGTTTCGCCATGTCTGTCCGTCCGTCTGTCCGTCCTCGCTTAATCTCTGTGACCGTTAGCACTAGAAAGCTGAAATTTGGTATATCAATCACGCCGACAAAGTAGTAAAATAAAAATTGGAAAAAAATGTTTTATTAGGGTAGCCCCCCTATGTGTAAAGTGGGAAGTGTTTTTTTTATTATTTCAACCCTAACGTGTGATATATTGTTGGAAAGGTATTTAAAAATGAATAGGGGTTTCCTAAAATATTTTTTTGATAATGTCAATAATTTCGGAAATAATCGCTCCAAAAGTAAAAAACAATTTCCCCCCCCCCTCTAACTTTTGAACCATAAGTTTAGAAAATATGAAAAAAATCTGAAAAGTAGAACTTTATAAGGACTTTCTAGGAAAATTATTTTGAACTTGATGGAAACAACAGTTTTTGTACAAAAAAGACAAAAAGTTGTACAAAATAATTTCTGGACTAAGTTTGTAGTATATTCGTATATGCAAGCATTTTTACATAATGGATACCCACCTTTAAACTCATAAGTGGGAACACTTATTGTGACGGACGGGAAACTACGGAACCCTACACCGAGCGTGGCCCGACACGCTCTTGGCCGGTTTTTAAATGTAACTTTTTCAAGCGTGTATAATCCGCGCGCGAGCTCCGAGGAATCGGTTACTTAAATCATCGGAGGTTTTATTTCAAGTACTTACATAATACCCTCATAGAATGATTTCTTATTTTAGTACTCCGCGCGGACTGTACTAGTGTTGAATATCTTGGCTGCAGCATCGTATCAAGAATTCCATGATCTTGCATGGTTATATAGCATCAAGTTTTAGGTTACACATCGTTAGAACTATGCAACAGTGCTCAATAATAAGACTGGTAACCATGGCAACGTCCTCCAAAAAGGTTAAGTGTATACTCTGTCAAGAAAGTACCGGGAAAAGATCAATAATACACAAAATGTCTGTTATTCATCCAAATTTATTTTATCACCTTCAAAGTATGCTCCTTTAGAAACGATACACTTGCGCCAACGAATAATCCATTCATCAAAACATTTTTTAAACGCTGCTTCCGGAATTGAGTTCAGTTCTCGCCGCGAATTCTCCTTTATGTCTTCTATCGATTGAAAACGGGTGCCACGAAGTGGTAATTTGAGTTTAGGAAAAAGAAAAAAGTCAGCAGGAACCATATCTGGTGAATATGGTGGTTGCTGGATGGTATTTGTTGAGTGTTTGGTCAAAAATTCGTTCACAATGATAGCCTTGTGCGAAGGCGCATTGTCGTGGTGCAAAATCCAAGAATTTTCTTTCCACAAATCTGGCCTTTTTTCGTCGAATTTGCTCTCTTAAACGCCGCATAACGCTCAAATAATATTCTTTATTTACCGTTAGACCTTCCGGTAAGAATTCAGAGTGCACAACACCGCGATAGTCAAAGAAAACAGCCAACATGACTTTGACTTTTGATCGACTTTGGCGTGGTTTTTTCGGTTTCGGTTCAGTTGGAAGGCGCCACTCCGAAGCTTGTTGACTAGTTTGCATGTCAAACTCGTAAACCCACGTCTCGTCACCAGTTACAATGCGTTTCATGAATGTTGGGTCCGAACTGACTCGTTCTAGCATGTCCTCAGCGACTTTCATGCGATTGAGTTTTGGGAGAAAATTCAGATCTTTTGGGACTAGCCGAGCAGCAACATGTTTCATACCTAAATGATTAGTTAAAATGGTACGGATCGACTCGTGAGATACAGAAAGTTCGGCGGCTATCTCTCTCAGAGTTGAATGGGGATTTTCAGTCACTATTTTCTTCACTTTTGCGATGTTAACTTCAGTTGCAGACGTTGACGGCCTACCAGAGCGAGGCAAATCTTCAATCACATCTCGACCGCTTTTGAACGCTTTGAACCACTCATAAGCACGAGTTTTTGATAAAGTCGATTCACCGTTAAGCCTTCTGTAACATTTTCAGTGACTCCGAACACGAAATTCCATTGGCGATGCAAAATTTAAGACAAACTCTTTGTTCGATATTTTTGTCCACTATGAAATTCGCAATACACACTATAATTATATGATATTACTAAAACCAGCACTGTATTTAATATAAATAACAGTTGCAACTGAAACTCCGCGCCAAAATGGAAAACAGTTGTGCCAATCTAACAACTACAAAAAAACAAAAATTTGAATTTGGAACCATAAACAAATCATCCATTCCCGATACTTTTTTGACTGAATGTATATGTTTGAAAGTAAATATCGGTAAACCGACAGACTTTGATTCACTGGATGACTTTGATCGAAACTGCCATTTCATATAAAATCGCGAATTGCGTAAAACGAAATAGTTATGTTGTAGTTGAAAATGCTACAAAAGTTATTTTCTGTATAGATTTTTTAAACCTGTTGATAAAATAAAGCACAGTTTCCCTCATTTCGATATGTGAATATTATAAGACTCACGCTGTAAAATACTGGGGTTGAGCTGAATTTTTCTTTTGAATTCACGGAGGTCAACTGCACCCCTAGCCAAGTTACAAACGTTTCGTATCGATTCTCTTTCTACAATCGTAAACGCCTTAGCGTAAGCGATTGTGGAAAGCGCTAAATTGAAGCCAAGTTGACACGACTGAGTCGATCACTCGTTCTCTAATGTCTGTAGAAAAAACCTACACTTTAGTCTATGGTGAGCGTTCCTACCGAGAGTTTAGCGATCAACATTGTAGAAACGATAACATTCTATTCTATCATTTTGAACGTGTGGCTGACTCTGGCAGAGCCACCATCAGGGATTTTAATTTTGATAACACAAAAATTTAGTCGTTAATTAGTCGAAATTAGTCGCCAAATATCAGATTTGGTCGGTCACTGGTTCAAAAGATATAAGGGCTTATTGGTGGCCCTGCTGGAGAGAGCCTACCCCAGCAGAGCCACATTAATAACTCAAAAACTAGGGCACCTAGCGAAGATCTGTTTTCTCCCATATTTACTCGCTAATTAGTAGAAATTAGTCGCCAAATATCAGAACTGGTCGGTCACTGGTTCAAAAGATATAAGGGTTTATAGGTGGCCCTGCTGGAGAGAGTTTACCCCAGCAGGGCCACATTTATATCTCAAAAACTAGGGCACCTAGCGAAGGTCTGTTTTCTCCCATATTTACTCGCTAATTAGTCGAAATTAGTCGCCAAGTTACAGATTCAGTCGTCGGTGTGTCATTAAAAAGATATTAATGAATTCAATTTCCCCATACAGTGGTACAACCAAGTACAAAATACTTAAAGTAGTTTTTAGACAGGTGTATCTATACGACGTCTAGAGGAATTCTATAACTTCAACCCACCAAAGGAAAGCAGTATTCATTACCTAAAAACAAGATCTACAATAAATATATGTAATTATTTAGGTATCGAACAAAATGTGTGCATTTAGTCGCTGGCAGATAGATCGCTGCGCTCCGTTACATTTACACGGTAAGTAAGAAAGAGATAGATGCGCGTGTACAGACGAGCTACTTAGAACGAGTTGCCCGTGACGTACCTTCGTTACCACGCAACTTCGTTTGCGTCACATAAGAGTGAAAAAGCTCACAAAAGGAATAAAGAATTTTTTAAGTCGGATCAGTAGTACCGAAGAGTAGGTACTTACCCCTAACATCCAAATTCACAAACTTTATCTCTTCAGATTATTGATTAAGTAGGTATTTGTAACATTTTCTGTTAGTACAATAGTTTTAAGGTAACTAATAAATAATTTTATATTTCGACAATGAAGTTTTATTATTCTAACCTAAATTAAGATAAAATAAAAACTTAACCCGTCCATACAAACTCTACCTACCACGACACAATACACACACACCCACAACGCAACACTGACAATCACCTCAAAATACACACATCAAACCAACTTTTTGGAAATTAATTTTTATAAAATAATTTGATTTAGATTTATATATTATTTCCGGCATTTAGATACAGTTCAATTTGTTGTATTTCTAAGGAACAATAAATAAACTTACCTATTAAACCTTAATTAGAACCGTTAATGCTCATATTATGTATAGTAAGTATTTACATTTTTGATTTACCGTATGTATTTTTTTGTAATGTATTTCAAGCAATGGGTTGATACTTACCTACATGCTTACAATACGTTTTCAACGTTTAAGTATTACATTTTACTAAAGATAGGTACGATAATTTTAACGTATTTATTATTCTAAAGTAAATTAGAGCTCAACATTGTAAATTAGTAAAACAGTTGCATGCGACTGTACATCTTGACACTAAATAGACCAAGAGCAAGGTTTAATGGTTTCAAAGAAGTTTAAGCCACTCTAACTTAATAATTAAAAACATTAAACATGTATTTAATAGAGAATTTATCTCTCTCGGTCATTTCTAGGGACTTTAGACCGATAAAACTAGAAGTATATTACACATCATCATCATCATCTGCCTAGCCTTTTCCCAACTATGTTGGGGTCGGCTTCCAGTTTTACCGGATGCAGCTGAATACCAGTATTTTACATGGAGCGACTGTAAGTATATTACACATATTAATAGAAATATTTTTTCTTGGCAATTTATCGTGAACTCTTCGATCTAGCTCTATTGGACTATACCTTAATAATTGAACTCATTATATCTTCTGAACTAGGACCCGATTAAATCTGTAACTTGGCGACTAATTTCGACTAATTAGCGAGTAAATATGGGAGAAAACAGATCTTCGCTAGGTGCCCTAGTTTTTGAGATATAAATGTGGCCCTGCTGGGGTAAGCTCTCTCCAGCAGGGCCACCTATAAACCCTTATATCTTTTGAACCAGTGACCGACCAATTCTGATATTTGGCGACTAATTTCGACTAATTAGCGACAAAATTTTTGTGTTATCAAAATTAAAATCCCTGATGGTGGCTCTGCCAGAGTCAGCCACACATTTTGAACGATGTAAACTTGTCTACGATTTTTCTATTCGTTTGTGTTGATCACGTGATTTTACGTTGAGATGATGTCATTCCCATTCATTTGAATAGTTTCCTACTAGCGTTAACGATTGTAGATTGTCAGCTTGGCTAGGGGTGCTGGTTTCTTAGCTATAGTTTACCCCGATAGGTGGCGCTATTGTTGACATCCTCGGGTCATTAGGACAGTGTATCGGGTCAGGTGGTATGATATAAAATAAAACAAAACGAATCAATATGGAGCTCTTTTATTTACAATAAAATTTCTTTATATTACAACTCTTATGCTACGCTATCGATAGATGTCATAACTTATCAAGTGGCAGCGCGTTACCACTGCACCTCACTTCCTGTGGAAACCAACAGCCTCACACTAGCCGAGCAAGTGTAAGCGATACATGATTCTTTTGACGCGTAGCCTTAGTCAGAACGAATAATACTATTCCCATGGTCAATGGTGCCGATTCCCTTGTTTACAAACTAAACCAAATTTAAGTTCAGTGCATCTTTTTCTTTCTATTTCATTAAGAAAAGGACAGAAGATAAATTTTAGTTATGTTCTGTCAAATTAATCAGCGCCATACAAGTTTTAGACACGATTAAAAAGTTGACTACTAAAATTACATCAAATTACAGTACTCCCAAATTAATAATGCGCATGCAAATCTTCGCCAATTGTCGTATTCCCGGAAACACCCGAATCAAAAAACAATGAGAGCCCTAAACAATGCACTTGCATTTTGTACCTTGTTCGAAAGAAACAGGAGTCAATGTCATATTTCAAATCATGTGAAACAATTGAAAACAATTCGGACGGTCGGCGGCTGTCGCCGGTCAGTCAAAGGCATAGAAGGTCCAGTCCAAAGACTACAATATATATCGTCAGTCGTCTTTATATATTGGTGGTGACTGCACGTGTTCTCTCTGTGTGGAATTATATAGAACTGCTATTACACACCCTTCTTGGTTTTGTTTTCAAAGGTGAATTTAATTTCAACTTTAATTATCTTACTCAAATTGAAATAGTTTCTTTTGTAAAATAGGTAAATATACTAACATTTTTCACGTTTTTTAATATTAAAAATACCTACGTTAAATACATATTAAAAGTAAATCAATTCAAAAAAGATTGTAGCATATTCGCAATCGCGTCGTTTTCCTCGCTATTTACTTACATCGAATTATCGAATCAATTTCGTTACTGATAAATCAATATTTATCTCTTTTAGCACAAAACACATAATTCTACTAAATTATGCATGAAGAAAATGCACTTAACCACTCTATATACATATCGCTTTCCGACGCTTGGGGAATACGACCGTTGCCGAACAGTGACGAAGATTTCTATGCGCATTATCACTTTGGGAGACCTGTACGTCAGGTGCTGACTAATTTGACAGGATTAAACTAATATTTATCTTCTGTCCTTTTCATAATGAAATAGAAAGAAAAAGATGCATTCAACTTAAATTTAGTTTAGTTTGTGAACAAGGGAATCGGCACCATTGTCACACGTGTACTAACCGAGGCCGTTGCACGAGCGCGCATGTAAACGTAACGCAAATACGTCGATATTAACATGAAAAATACTCATTTCATAAAGGGTGTAAAAAAAACCTCTTAACGAAGCCGAAAGGCACTTGTTCTCCTCGTCATGGCGATCATTTTTTTGTTCTACACCATACCTGGGAACCTTCTAGCGGAGATATTGGGGGTCAAAGTGCCAATTTTTTTTAATGTAAGATTTTTACTTTAAACACCTCCACGACCCCCGTATTATTCAATCCATCCATCAGCACAATGTTTTGAATGCGTTACATTGAGTTTTACCACAAAACATGATTTTTCACCCCAAAAAAAAGTCGTTTCCCAGTAATAATTTTTGCGTAAAGTTACTTAGTTTGATGTGCAGAATGCTTGGTTGACGGCTTTGTGATGAGGTTGTTTACACTTTGTACATGTTATTATACATTTTTTTATATCTGTGGACAGTGGCGTAGCTAGGCGGGGGGGGGGGGGGGGGGGGGGGGCAGGGCCGGGTTACACCCGACCGTGAACATCTAATGTCACCTATAAAAACCGGCCAAGTGAGAGTTGAACTCGCGTGGAGAGGGTTCCGTATAGACAAACGTAATTTTTATTTTAACTGTTTTGATTGATTTTTGGGGTGACACCTATAATATCCGCACCGGGTGTCACCCATGCTAGCTACGCCACTGTCTGTGGATCATACTGATTATGCTTGTTGATAACAATTTAAATACGTATTTACGTTACGTTTAGACCGCGCGCTCGTGCCAGGGCCTCAGAACTCTTCTGAGAAAAACATTCAAGCGCCAAAACAACCATGTAACACTGTAATAAGACAACTGCCAGTGCCGTAAGCCGCATTTATTACTTGAGGATCGCTAAATCTGCGGCATTATGAGGGCTTTCTTCAGCCAGTTGTCTTACTGTCTTGTTCGGCTTACACATCACGAGATTCCTGATCCGTATTCGGGAAGCACTGGTTAATTATTGCACGGAAAACTTCCACATTAAAGGCCAAAGCACAGTTGTAACTAAGTCGTTCGGGATACTTTTTATAACTCGTATACTGTAACACACACTTATAAGAACAGTAACGGCATCGCCTCGGTGATCCGAGGTTAACTCGCTCACGGTGCAGTGCTTATAAGTGCGCATGAGCTTAATTCTCGAAACGGGTGACGTTATTCTTTAAAAAATTTAGCACGCTATCAAGAATTAAGCTCACAAGATCCATAATCATGTCGAAAACGATTCATTACTTAACATTTCAAGTTCCATCTTTACATTGATCCAGGATATATTTGTCATAAATTACTTTCCATAAGGCTGTTGATTTACCATCATTGAAATCCTTACCACAAAGTAAATGGGTACAGAAGGTCGGCTCCATACAAGAGACCGCTCGAACACAGACAAGCAGGAAGTACAGACGACACATCAAGCTACTCCAAACTGTCAAATTTTCTCAAACAACTTTGAACTTAATGCTTTAGCGATAGAGTTGAAAATCTATTAAAGAAATTTGACATATTGTAGTAGTTGTGCTGGCGTCGGTACAATGAGTTAAAACTCACTCCCGACTGTCATTTGTTTGAGATAGATATATAAATAGCCGTAAAGTCTCTAAATCTCGCAATAGGGTATATGCATGATTTTTTTTTATCACTCTAAACAAAGCGTATTAACATCAGAAATAGCAAAGTGATTTTTTTTTTTTTTTATATTTATAAAAAATACTAAGTAATAAGCATGTAGAACTGCTGATTAGACAGAAAGATCCGATAAAGCGCATGACGTAATTCTCTACATCGACGTACAAACTCCATACTAAATTCCGTTTATCTAGAAAGAGATAGAAACAAAAGTTTAAATGGTTATAACTTTTGTGTTGTTTGGCCGATTTGTCTTGTTTTCGCTTTTTGTCATTATTTTTATAGTAATTTAACATTCCGTATCGAAATAAAAAAAATAAAATTTATGCATATTCCCTATTGCTAAATTACCCGTTGAATGTCACTGACACATCGTAAAACGACTCATTTTGACTATGTAAGAGGTAATTTCGACCTTCGCAAAGTTTGAATTTACTAGCACTCGTTGTAAAAACTGGCAAACAATTTCGGGTCGACGTTGTTTGACTATCACACTCGAATGTGGGCTTGCGCTTGTATTCGCTCGTTGTATGGCGCCAGACTTCTGTATTTACAGTACTTTCACAGGTACATACCTCTGATTTTGTACAGACACAGTCCAAATCACACGTGATCATTATACTCATTTCAATAAGGCTGTAGGGTTGTCGTTATCAGAGGTAATATATCTGTGAAATGACTATACTACCGACTTCACTGACGTTCGACCATTTTCAACCTTATTACTAAGGACATAAGAGTGAAAAGTGGCAGACCGTCGGTGAACTCGGGACCTTGACCTATCGAGCAGGCAGCTCAACAACAAAAAATAATTTAACACAAAACTAACACTAGCTACGCTTGTTCTACTTATCATCACGCCATTAACCCTATGAGGTGAATAGAATTCCTTGTTAAATATAAGGTACTTTAGCACAGCGTGCGTATGCGTCCTTTGGAGGGATAAAGGTCTTAAAAGCCACTTTTTTATTGCATTTTGAACCTTATGCAATGATATAGCGGAAATCAGTAAGTGGATGAACTGAGCCCGCTCATCCATCCCATACTATGCCCGGCATAAGACAGCTGACTGTGATCGTGTATTGAGCATAGATCAACCAAAAGTAGTATATGAGGTTAGTGGAGGAATTAATAACTAAAGTTCAGTATGACCCATAAAATGTTTCAGCTGTTCTTGTTTCATATTAATATCATTTTGATTACAATCTTGGACAGTCGGTACGTGTTATACATTGGTCAATTAGCTAAAGGCTATTTAGGAAGTTAGGGCGAATCAGGAAGAAACCAGAGACCTTTAGAGATCGCCTAATCAAAAATTGCAGCAGCATTTTTAGAGTAGACAATCACTACTTGTCTTTTGAGTGTGGAGCTAGTGAAATGTCAAAGTGGCATTGTTGATAGCGTGGTCCTGGTATTGTTTGTTCAACCTAGGAACTGTTGAGTTGGGAAGCTTTAGCAGTCGATGTTTGTCTAGCTGTGCGGTGCTGATGCACTCTCTGTGTCTGTTAGTCGGGCGAGCGCGGCGGGTCGGTGCTGAAGTAGGGCGCGGCGTGCGGCTGCAGCAGCGTGCGGCACACCGAGCACACGCGCGCCGGCGCGCCGCGCGGGCCCGCCGGCACCGCGTGCGACACGCACCCGCCGCAGAAGATGCGCCCGCAGTGCCGGCAGTGGATCTGCATACAACATAGTACCGTTAGGCCCGGCGCGCACCTGTGGCAGCGCGGCTTGAGACGATAGAGAGCCTCTATACAAAGCGGTGCGCGGCAACCGGACAAGTCGCGCTGTCACGCTGCGCAAGTCGTGCCACATAGTTACACAACTTATTCCCACTGTCTTCGCTATCGCTGTCATCGTTGCTTGACTCATGCAAAAAAGTACACAGGCCCCGCCCCACTCGTAGCACTGGTTGTGCCCCGCGCATGCCTATGTGGTGCTACGCCGTAGCGGATGCTACGAGTGCTACGAACGGCTACGAAGCGTGACCGCACGTTACGTTACGTGACGATGAGTTCAATGTTTTTCCTTCACCCAAAAAGTGCTTAACGCGTCTAAAGAAGTTTTCACTTCAAAAAGATTAGGCTCAGGCTCACAGACCAAAACCGCTTTTCAAACGCAAAAATTGGCCTTCTTCAAAACGGCCACTCTCAGCTCTTTTGATTTTCGACCACTACGCGTTTGGTAATGTAGAGATAGTACATCCCACTAATATTTTAAATGCGAAAGTTTGTGAGGATGATGGTTGTTTGTTACTATTTCACGCAAAAAGCTACTAAACGGATTTGGATGAAATTTGGTACACAAATAGTTTATAACTTGGATAGTTTAGAACTTGAACACTTAGGATAACTTTTATCCTGGAAGAACAATCCCGTGGGAAATTCCATAACTATACGCGGACACAAACTTGTTTTGTTATAAGTGGGGACACTTTGTTATTGCAGTCCAGGTGGCATTCACACCCGAGCTGCAGGCGAGGTTGTTAAGGAGCCGAGAAATGCAGCAACAAACGCCCACGTGTATCAAACGACGAATAACAATGCACTTTCTAAAAATAATAATAAAACGAAAAGTATTTTTGTAATAAACTATGATTTAATTTGATTTGTTTGCTACTAGTCGCCTTTTCTTTCTTATGTTGACATTTACGACGCCTTCGTATAATGAAAGACTTTTAAGAGGAAAAACTGAGAAATCATAATTATTAGTATCAAATCGAAGGGCACCTAACTGGCCGAAATTTCTGATATTTGATTTTGTGGAGCTCTAAAAGCTTACTTTAAGAAACAATTAAGAGACGATTTATTTTTGGCAGCAAATAGAACCGATAAAGAAATCTTTTACTTCGAGTGCCTACTACCAGAAACAATCAACGGTCGTATACCACGAAATTTAGCAGTAATAGAGAAAAGGATTGGCCACAGAATAGTTATTTTTACACCAAAGGGCTTTGAATATTTTTGTGAAGCTTGGTCGGCCTCACTTCCGCCATTTTATTTTTTCAAAGTGACGGCCACGCATAAAACATGTCCGTTTCGACCGCGCGGCCACGGCGTTTTTTTTTAAAAAAAACTATGCCAAGTTTTTGTAAAAGTTTGTAAAAGTTGATTCCCAAAACCATAAATTTGTCAAAGTTGTTGGATACATATGGGACTTACCGGTGTGCAGGATAATAATGTCAGGAACCACTTGGAATCGTTGATTTATCTGAGTTATGCTAATTTCGCTGCGGAAGGTGCGCGAGCGACCGTGGCCATGTTTCTTCTTCTTAATAAATGACAGATAGGGAGGGGACCAGGTTAGGAAGAGGATGCAACCAGTGTTGTCCCCGTAAACAAACATAAAGCGATCAACCGAATCGATTGAAAATGTGTGAATACGTAACATGGCCCCCCACAAAACGGGGTTGCCTTTTTTAGAATCTGAAGTTTCAACCTATGAGTAAAGTTACAAAGTCAATAGGTTGTATCATACTGCTTTACAATAGGTTTGTTCTTAAAATTTAGCAAATGGACTGTATAATTTTAAAAATGAAACTTAAAACTACCTAACTTAATATTGAATGAACGATGAATTTAGTCTTGATTACAAGGTAGAGGAATCAGCTTAGCTAAAGATCGGGTAAAATATCCCTTAGCTGTCTTCAGTTCTACTACGCGAACGATTGAGTCTCGTCCAGGATAAAGTTTGGTCACCCTACCACGAGACCAGTGAAGTGGCGGAAGGCCGTCTTCTTTGATTAAGACCAAATCTCCTATCTTAACGTTGTATTGAGTTTTATGCCACTTGGCACGTTGCTGTAATGTGTGGAGATAATCATGACTCCAACGTTTCCACACATTCATGGTCATTTGTCTAAGGAGCTGCCATCGAGCTAGTTGGTTAATATGCTTGGTTTCTACGGGGGGTGTCTCGGGAATCGAGACAAGCGGAGAACCAACTAAGAAGTGGCCCGGAGTTAAGACGGATAAATCATTAGGATCATTAGATAGAGGGCATAACGGCCTAGAATTTAAGATTGCTTCTATCTGAACAAAGATTGTCGTTAACTCCTCGAAAGTCAAAGGTCGATCACCTATGACGCGCTTTAGGTGTGACTTACTAGATTTAACAGCTGCTTCAGCTAACCCGTTGAAGGCAGGACTAAGAGGAGGCGAGAAGCGCCATTGAATAAAATGCTCTGCATAATAATGCCTTAGGACGGGGTCTTGGCTAATGTCCCGTTTGAATTTTTCTAAAAGGTTGCAAGCGCCTTTGAAGTTAGAGCCAGAATCGGACCAAATTTGTTTAGGTAATCCGCGCCTAGCAACGAATCGTTTTAGAGCCGCTAGAAATGCGTCTGTAGTTAAATCGCTGACTACTTCCAAATGAACCGATTTGGTCGTGAAACAAACGAATACGCACAGATATGACTTAACTATTTTAGCATTGCGTAGCACACTTGACTTTACTTGAAAAGGGCCCGCATAATCCATCGCTATTGAGAGAAATGGCCGTTGAGATTCCGTAACCCTACTAGCTGGTAAGTCACCCATCTTGATCTGAGGTGGTTGACACCGCAATCGAAAACAGCTGATGCATTTGAAAATTCTACTACGTATGACTCGTCGAGCAGATAATATCCAGTATTGCTCGCGGATAAGAGAAATTAACGCATTAGGACCTGCGTGTAAGTATTTGATATGATGGTAATCTATCACAAGATTGGTGAAGTGATGAGAGTGAGGCAACACGAGAGGGTGTTTAGACGAGTAAGTAAGAGTAGAGTTCACTAATCTTCCTCCTACCCTAAGTAAACCGTTATCGTCTAAGAACGGTTGCAAGCGAATCATCCCGGTACTACATGGCTTCTTAGCCTGAAGGTTCCGTATATCGTTATTAAATGATTGGGATTGTACGCATTTAACAAGCGCATGTAGACTTCGTTGAAGTTCCTCACTAGTCAAAGGTCCGATAGTCGGATTTGTTTTTCTTGTTTTTAAAGAGTTGTGTGCGAACCGAAGGCACCACGAAGTGATTCGTACGAGTTTACTAAACGAACCACAATTTTGAATGAAATCAAAAGATTCTGTTTCGTTAGTGACGGCAGCTAATACCTGAGTATGTTTCTTTAGACCAGGAAGTGAGCTATATTCAAGCTGCTGACATGGCGGTGGCCATGATTCAGAATCGAGAGTGAGCCAAGCTGGACCCCACCACAGTTCGTGGTAGACTAATTCTTGCGGCGTAATGCCTCTAGAGGCAGAGTCAGCTGGGTTCAAGTTTGTCGGAACGTAACGCCAATTTTGCGGTGAAATCAAAGTTTGAATTTGGCTGACACGGTTCGATTCAAATACCTTGAGTAGGTGGGGTTGAGTACGTAACCAACAAAGCACGATAGACGAGTCACTCCAAGCATAGGTGTTTCGATGCAAGTTCGTTCTAATTCTTAGGCAATCAGAAACACGCACTAGAAGCTTAGCCAAAAGGTAAGCGCCTGAAAGCTCCAGTTTTGGAACGGTGAGCTTCTGCTTTATTGGAGCGACACGTGTCTTAGAAATGAGTAAATGTATGGTTACCCTACCGTCCGCATGTACACATCTAACGTAAACGCAAGCTGCATAAGCGGACTCAGAAGCGTCACTAAATCCATGTAAGTCAAAATGTTGAACCGTGTTAGACAAAACCTTGCGTTCTATAGATATGCTTTGCAAATTATGTAGATCATTGCAGAAGCGCTGCCAGTCTTCGATAATATCTCGAGGGGGTGATTCGTCCCAATCTATGCCTAAAATCCACAGACGTTGCATCAGAATTTTAGCAAATATAACGCATGGTGCTAACCACCCGTTGGGATCATAGATGGAACTAATCCGCGACAATATGATACGCTTGGTGCACTCATTGCTGTCTATGCACACTTGATACGAGAATGTGTCTGTTTTTGGCCTATACTTAAAACCGAGTATCTTCAGAGACATATCCGCTTCCTCACTGAATTTTAGTTCGCAATGCTCGGCGGGCATGTCTGTAAGTAACTGAGGCTCGTTGCTCATCCATTTACGAAGCTCAAATTCGCCTTTGCCTAAAAGGTCAACTAACTCATCTTTTATAGTTTGAGCTTCGGTCAATGAACTCGCTCCTGTGACCACGTCATCCACAAATATGTCTTGGAGGAGTATTTGAAATGCACGCGGATGTGTCTCCTTGTATTGATAAGCCAGCTCGTGTAAGCATCGCATCGCAAGAAACGCCGCTGTTGTAACACCATAACTTAACGTGTTTAGCTGAAATTGTTGAATTTCAGGCTGAATATGATCGCGCCATACGATCAGCTGATATTGACGGTCTAGGGGATTTAGCAGAATTTGACGATACATCATACGAATGTCTGCGGAGAATACTATCTCATGTAATCTAAAGTGGAGTATGATGTCTACTATATCCTGTTGCAATTTGGGGCCAGCTAATAACTCATCATTTAACGATTTCCCCCCCGGGCCTTTGGAGGAAGCGTTGAAAACGCACCTAATCTTTTCCGTACCCTTTTTATATACCCCGTGGTGAGGTATGAAGTATTGTGGGAAACGCTGCGCAGTCGAAGTTTCGACTGGCTGCATGTGGCCTAGCTCAATGTACTCTCGCATGAAGTCCCTGTACCGAGCTTCTAATACTTTATCGCGTTTGAATTTGTTTTCTAGTGACAAAAGTCGACGAATGGCTATGTGCAAGGTGTCTCCGAAATTTTGCCCAACATCATGGTCACCCTTGCGAAATGGTAAGCGCACGATGAAGCGCCCTGTTTGAGTACGCGAATGCGTCTGCTTGAAATGTTCCTCGCACATAATATCGTTAGGATCGGGCTGCCTAACTTTACTTTCTACCTCCTCCACTTCCCAGAATTTTTTCAATGTTTCATCTATGGATGTCACGCAATGCAATGATTGGATTTCGCTATGACGCCCGGTGACGTCACCCATCAAAACCCAACCGAAAAGAGTTTCGAACGCTGTTGGTAATCCTACTCCTACTTCGACTTTAGGCCCGCTGAAAATCTTGGCGCATGCACCACCCGCACCTAGCAACATGTCAATATTTTTCTTCACATGAAATTGCGGGTCGGCCAATTCAAGGTGACTATACTTGGCTAAAATCGCGCAGTCGATATTTGTCGTAGGAAGTGGCGCCGTGATCTTCTGGAGAACTAACATTTCTACGCATAGAGGGTCACCTACTTTGTTATTAAGATATACGTGTAGTTCACCTTTGGGATATACCCTATTGGATTCTCCCACACCCGAAATTGTAATGGTAGTTTTGTTGTAGCGCATTCCTAGTCGTTGCATGCATGACGAAGATATAAAACTCGCCATGCTACCTGGATCTAATAACGCACGAACTTGGTGATATTCACCGCCTAATGAGGTTGAAAATTCGACAACAGCGGTAGCAAGCAACGAATGACGCGTTTTGTTCTCAACGCCGCACGGAACGTGTGAGTGCGACAGAGACAAAAGAGGCGCGCTTGGCGCAGACTCGACCGCGGCGGGTGACGGCGACAATGCTTCGGACCTACTCGTGCAATGAGCGACTTGTTTGTCGCTAAGCGGAACTTGCGTTTCGTTGTTGCTATGCGTAACTGGATTTGAATGCGGCTCATTGTTCGAACATAATAAAGTATGATGTTTGCGTGAGCAATTTTGACATCGAAATCGCGAACGACATTCGTGCACCCTGTGTGGGCGCAGACAATTGAAGCAAAGATTTTTTGATTTGACAAAATCATGACGAGCTGCCAAGTCCATCGCAATGAACTTCGCACACTTGACAATCACATGATCGCCCTTACAGTATTTACATGACAGTATTGCTTGCTCTTCGGGACTGTGTTGTTTGGTCGGCTCCGCGGATACTACACTGGACGCATAAGCCTGCTTGCTAACTTTTGTTGGCAAAGTCGTGTTCGACTTGCCGGAACTGGGTTGACTTATTACACCAGTAGTTTCTAACGTTTTGCAATAACTGCTCAGGAATATTAGCAGATTTTCGAATGTAGGTATTTTCGTTTGTTGGTGAGCTAGCTCAAATCTAGATCTTAGCTCGCTATCTAGTTTTCTAGTAAAGATGTGCAATAGAATGAGTGACCACTCTTTTACCGGGAACCCTAGACTAGTTAGGCCGCTTGTGTTTTCCTGTTAACGAAGTTACGCAATTGTGCAGCATTTTTAATTGAGACTGTAGGTAGTGCTAGTCTTGCCGTAAGGTAAGCGTCTGCGATCAATCTCTTGTCGTCGTACCTATCTAGTATTAACTTCCGAGCCACTTCGTAGTTGTCTGGGATGCTCGAAAGGTGTTTTATGAGGTTAGCCGGTTCGCCAGACAGACAGCTCATTAGATAATGCTTTTTCTGGACAAGACTCAATCGCTCATTATTGTGAACCAATGCATCGAACATGTTTTGAAAACTCGGAAAATCGGTGTAACTGCCAGAAAACTTGGGTAATCCTATGTCCGGTAACTTGTACTTTATGTCACTCGGTTTGTTCGACGAACAGTAAGCCGGCAGGTCTTTGTGAATAGCTTCTCTAAAATCGACATTTTTGGTAAATGTGGTGCTGGCAATGTACTTGACCTGTAAGCACTGCTCCTCGAACAACGCGAACTTTTTCTTGTTAGAATCTAATACGTCTTCATCCTTTACAGTGGATTGAATCGTGAGGAAACATTCCTCGAACTCAGAACGCACAGTGTCGAGTTCTGCACATCGTATTTTGAATTTACCTACCTCGTCTGGTTTGCTGACATCTAACGCAGTAGCAGTATTATACAACGAATTAACTTTCTCACATAAAAACTCGAATTTCAACGAATTGAATTGACTTCTCGACATTATCACTAATAAAACAATAAACTTTTAAACAAAATTTTCACACGGCGAAAAGATGGCCGTCCACCGGCCGGCGTCGTCGGTTCGTATTTCGACAAAAACACACTTTATTCGGATCGAAGGATCACTTTTATGTTGGATACATATGGGACTTACCGGTGTGCAGGATAATAATGTCAGGAACCACTTGGAATCGTTGATTTATCTGAGTTATGCTAATTTCGCTGCGGAAGGTGCGCGAGCGACCGTGGCCATGTTTCTTCTTCTTAATAAATGACAGATAGGGAGGGGACCAGGTTAGGAAGAGGATGCAACCAGTGTTGTCCCCGTAAACAAACATAAAGCGATCAACCGAATCGATTGAAAATGTGTGAATACGTAACAAAAGTTATGGTTAAAAAGTTATAAGGGTTTGAACGTGGCCGCGCCATCGAAACGCGGAGAACCGCGCGGCCACGGAGATCTTTAAAACTAAGAGTTGTAGAGACCTGAAATTTAGGTAAATAACAGATTGAATTTGTAAAAAATTTGTAAAAATATACAAAAAAATCCTAGGTTTATATCTTAGGAGCTGTAAGACTTAAAACCCCATGGCTGCGCCATCGAAACGGTGAAAAATACGTTATCACCGATATCTCGCTGAAAAAGCATCGCAGAAGTCTGAAGTTTTTTGTAAAACACAGATTTGAATTTGTCAAAACTGGTAAAAATACTTCAAAAAATCCTTTGGTTATATTTTAGGAGCTGTAAGACTACAAACCCATGGCCGCGCTATTGAAACGGTGAAAAATACGTTATCGCCAATATCTCGCTGAAGAAGCATCGCAGAGGTCTGAAGTTTTTTGGTAAACCTAGATTTGAATTTGTCAAAACTCGTAAAAATACAAAAAAAAATCCTAGGTTTATATTTCAGGAGCTGTAGTACGGTATCGCTTAGAAATAAGTCGTGATTATTTATCGAAGAAAGTAAGTATTAGCTTGATTTTTTTTTGTAAACAAAACCTAATTAAGTAGAACTAACGATAGTAGGCAAAAAAGTATATATGTTTTAATAATATAAACCCTGTAATAACGTTTTGAATGTTTCGATAGGGTGACCATGACTTATTGTTTACAGAAAACTTTCCGCATAATGTATTAGAAATTATTTCTCAAGGATCCTAAATTAAATAAAAATGAAGAGTCGTATGTTCATTACTATAAACATAATTATGTTTTTGTAACTGGTTGACATCGAGTAACATCCACCAATCCGCACGTGGCCAGCGTGGTGGATTATAGCCCATTCCCTCTCAGAGGAGGCCTGTGCCCCAGCAGTGGGAACATTAATAGACTGATGATGATGATGATGACCTTATCGTTTCATTTTAATTTATTTTTTTAATTATTAAAAAAAAACACTTAAATCACAGATTATTCAGTTAGGTGCTTTTTCAGCTATCAAGCAATGAAGGGGTCCATTGCTTGGGTCTCCCTTGTTTGACCGAAAGGAATTTGACAAATTTTCACTTCCCAAAAAATTTTTCGCATAATTTCATTTGCCAAATTATTACTTAGCAAAAAATCTATTCACAAAAAATTGTAACGCAAACTTAATGTTTGGGAAATGAAAGTTTAAACTATAACTAGTTTACCAACTAGTACTTTTAACATTTTTTATTTAGTCAAATATTTCAGTTGGAATAACAGTTTTTACGCAAAATCAAATAAGCCAAATATTTAGTATCGTCATTTTTTTTAATTAGGTAATTATCCTAATCTAAATAGTTCAGTTCCAGGTAACCTAATAAAAACAATAATTATCTTTTTTCTATTAATGCAAGTCGTTTTTGGCACTCGCCGGCCGCTGCCGCGGTACCGCTCGCTTCGCTCGCTCGGCTCGTGCGTAGGAGGTCACAGTTTTAACCTAACCTAACCTACCCATTTTCTTTAAAGAAGAAATTAACCTAATTTAAATAGTTGAGTTCCGGGTGACCTACAAAAACAATCTCTTTTTTCCATTAATGCAAGTCGTTTCTGGCACTCGCCGGCCGCTGCCGCGGCACCGCTCGCTTCGCTCGCTCGGTTCGTGCGTAGGAGGTCACAGTTTTAAATTAAACTAACCTAACCTACCAATTTTGTTAAAGAAGAAATTACTAATGTCCTTTGCAAAAAAATTAAAATTGTAATTTATAAATATTTTGCATTTGCACTTTGCATTTGCATTTTGCACAAATGATTATATTAAAATAAAATTGCATTTTTAAAATATATTATTTCAAAAAAATCTTATTTTTGCCTTAATATTTTTTGTCTTAACAAATCATTTCACCAAACGTTTATTGTCTGAAGATTGTTTGCTGTAATAAATCATTTGATTAAAGACCAAATGCCATAATGACATTATACTTGGTAATATTTTGTCAAGTAAAAATTTGACCAAATAAAAATATGCGTTCTAAAATCATTCGAAATATTGCAATGCTATAAAAAAAGGTTGCTAAAATTTGTTTGGGTAATGAAATTTTGTCAAAATCTTTTCGGCAAAACGGCAGGATCCCCCATTGCTTAATAGCTGAAAGAGCATCTAAATTAAAAAAGCAATTGTTTTGAATTTGTCTAAAGGATTTGAAATATATGTATTATTTATTTTATTTTATTTTATTATTTTCGGAAAACTTACAGCTAGGCAGACACAATAATTTAGTTAATAACAACAATATGGCCAATTACAAGTTTTCACAAATAGTTTTATGCAATAGTTAAATCAAATACACAAGAATAACTTAACTAAAAGACAGTGGTAAGGATTAGTACACACAAAAACAACATAGAAAAAAAAAATAAAGAAAAGAAAAAATAAAATAAAAAAATGAACACAAATTGACATAATTCTACGGTTATGGGTTGTCAAAGAAGTGGTTGCTTAAGGTCTTTTTCAATTTAGACACGCTCGTATTAAAGATGTCGATTTCTACCTCCTGGCAAGTCGCATTGTACTCACGGCTCGCCCTAATCATTATTACAGAAATAAGTGTCATTGCATAGTATTTCCAGAATGATTTGTTATGACGATGGTAAAACCGAAATGCACGCAAGTTCCGAACAACCTATGACAATACATAATCTAACATAATTATGGTCTATACATAGATGATTAAGATAATTAAAAAAAAAAACAGTAATTTTAAACACACCATACTTTCACAGTCGTATTAAAAAAATATAATATAAAAAAAATTCTTAGTGTAAGTAAATAATCTGTGATTTGTGGTTTTGTCAGAAATATGTAAGTTAGCAATCTGTGATTTATGTGATTTTTTAAGAAATAAAAATGTTTTTGTATCTTATCATTTTAATTTAATTTATAATCCTTGAAAAATATTTTTTAATGTAATAGGTGGAAGTTTTTTGTAAGCAATAAGTCATGGTCGTCCTAACCAAACATTCAGAACGTTTTGAAGGTTATAAGCGATACCGTACTACAGCTCCTGAAATATAAACCTAGGATTTTTTTGTGTATTTTTACAAATTTTTTACAAATTCAATCTGCTATTTACCTAAATTTCAGGTGTCTGCAACGCTTAGTTTTAAAGATCTCCGTGGCCACGCGGTTCTCCGCTTTCGATGGCGCGGCCACGTTCAAACCATTTTAACTTTTTAACCATAACTTTGACAAATTTATGGTTTTGGGAATCAACTTTTACAAACTTTTACAAAAACTTGGCATAGTTTTTTTTTTAAAAAAACGCCATGGCCGCGCGGTCGAAACGGACACCATAAAACCTATATTAATCGATAGCTGGTATCAATACAAACAAGTTTTGTACTGGACAAAATGTTCTAAAGTGTTACGATTCCGTGATATAAGCTATCAAAGTTAAAGTCCATTCACTAATGAAATCCATCCATTCCAACAATCGATCAGTACAATAATCTGCTAAATGCACTTCACGCAAAATATTCTAAATTGAAATATCGATATCGATGAACACTAATAGGATATCGATAAAATGATCGACGTGTCATGTCACAGAGTGTATACGTATTAATCCGCGCCTGCAAGCCGCAGAGCGCAATAGAGATAACTGCAGCTTGGAACGAAAATACCAATAAAGTACACAAAATCAACGTTTCGTAGTCCCCTGATTACTTCCCCAAAACTTGACCGATATAAATTCTTATTTAATTAAAAATTAAAGAAAGGTTTTGGCAGTGTTCCTGTTTTCCTTTTTTTTATATAATCTAGTCATTTTTTTTTCTGGATGTTTGAACACAGCGGAAAATCTGGCAAATTTATCAGGTTTTTGATGGTTCATATCTCTTTTTTTTAATTAATTTATAAAAAAGAAAACAGGGACATGCGTGTAGTGGCCATAGATTGAAAAAAAAATTACTCTACTGGTATTAGCCAGGGAGGAAACGGAACGTTTGTATTGAAAAACCGCCGTTGTGTTCTTTTTAAAGGCTGGCGGCGGTACATGAATGATGAATGTTGCTTACCTTCTTCTTATTGTTGGGCAGATGCGTGTGGCAGCTGGGACAATCGTTCACGTCGTCTTCGTGCTGCCACCGCACTTCCGTGTCCGCCTCGCGGATTCGTTGTAATTGCACCTGAACACACAAATCGTAGTTGTTTTAGCTTAAATATTATGTTAAAGAGAATAAGTTTCATAAGGCGGGTGCTCCTGATACAGACTAGTTGACAGTGTCGTGGTGATTTTTATATCATTAAACTGTCGCTTTTCGATATTAAGGCAAACACTGGACTTACAGTCACGAGCACCAATATGTAAAAGGGAATACGGTAAAAGGGTCTGGACATAATATGCTCCTCCAAGCATACTAGTAAGTTGCCTAAGGAATTAGCCATAAAATTGGAAAACGAAAAGTCTCGACAGACTAAAAAAATCCTGAAATTCTACTTCACCGTTTCAATTACAGGGCATACGTGTGGGCCCACTACCAGACTAAGACCTGTGAGCGAGTAACTTAAGTAATCGAACGCGCACATAATCTTGCATTAGAAAGATTGAGCGTTAATGTTATTCTGTTAAATTTAGGAAGCATGTGGAAATAAATAGCTTTTTTTTTATACTCTTTCCTAAATATATGAACTGAATTGACAAGTTTTACAACTTGTCCGAGTGTAAAACTTGTCAATTAGATTCAATTAGATAGACTTGTGCAAGCGGGCGCGCTTACGTTTGCGTCAGAAACAACGCGTTTGTTTCGTGCGCCGCGGGTCTTATAAGTAACTAGCGGACGTCCCGCGGTTTCACCCGCGTATTTCCCGTTCCCGTGTGAGTACGGGGATAAAATATAGCCTATGTTACTCAGGGTAAATGTAGCTTTCTAATGGTGGAAGAATTTTTGAAATCGGTTCATTACTTCCGGAGATTACCCCCTACATACAAAGTTACAAACAAATGTTACCTCTTTATAATATTAGTATAGATGTCTCCCCCTACCTGTAGCGACTGCGACAGTCGCACGAAGTCCTGCTGCACCTTCTCGCTGTTGTCGAGCTCCTGCTGCAGCACGGACACCCGCGAGCGCACCTCGTGCATGGAGTTCTGCAGGCGCTTCTTGTCCTCCAGCAGACTCTCTATCATGTCGTTAGAGTGGCGCAGCTTGTCGCCCAGATCCTTCATCTGTTCGTGTTCTGTTTGTAGTCTGTCTACTTCGTCTCTGTTCAAAATTCAAGATTTTTGAAAATGGTTTATTATATTTTATCTACACCCATGCTATAAATCCTCTACAAAAGTATCTAAAACAGTTAGCTTACTGCCAACATTAAAACAGCCAGTGTCATAATAGCCATTATAACACCCAAACGGGTGTTATAATGTTGTACTGAATTTCATTATGCAACTCGTTTTAAAAAAAGAACATTGTCTAGCACGTGCGATTCACTACCACAGCGCTGTAATAAAAAATAAAAAACTTCTAGGTTAATTCGAATTCACGTCGTATCCCGCCATTTTTGTTCGATATTTGGATATTAGTATTGTATTATGTACTTTGTTGTTTACATAAATGAGTGATACAAGCTTTGTGCATTTTAATAATTGTACAATCCAAAATGTAAATAATTATATTATTACCTATACATGGTTTGTTTGTATTAAATACTCAGCAATTAAACTTTCCATGAATTTACATAGACTTCTTACAACACTGCAACACCCTATGGTTTCAGAACCTTTTATGGAGGATTCATATCATGGATGTAGATAAAGTATTGTATGCAACTGTACATAATTAGGTATTAAAACACTCATGTGATACTATTATCGGGATCCTGCCGTTTTGCCGAAAAGATTTTGACAAAATTTCATTACCCAAACAAATTTTAGCAACTTTTTTTTATACCATTGCAATCTTTCGAATGATTTTAGTACGCATATTTTTATTTGGTCAAATTTTTACTAGGCAAAATATTACCAAGTATAAAGTCATTATGGCATTTGGTCTTTAATCAAATGATTTATTACAGCAAACAATCTTTAGACAATAAACGTTTGGTGAAATGATTTGTTAAGACAAAAAAAATATAAGCAAAAATAAGATTTTTTGGGAATTATTTAATTAAAAAATGCAATTTTATTTTAATATAATCATTTGTTTAATGCAAAATATTTTTACATTAAGTTAAATTTTTTTTTTTTTGCAATGGACATTAGCAATTTTATTTCGGAGTATCCAAACGGGCGAGTGCCAGACACGACTTGCATTAATAGAAAAAAAGATATTGTTTTTAGTAGGTTACCCGGAACTCAACTATTTAGACTAGGGTAAAATGGGTAGGTTAGGTTAGGTTAAAACTGTGACCTCCTACGCACGAGCCGAGCGAGCGAAGCGAGCGGTGCCGCGGCAGCGGCCGGCGAGTGCCAGAAACGACTTGCATTAATAGAAAAAAGATATTGTTTTTAGTAGGTTACCCGGAACTCAACTATTTAGATTAGGTTAATTTCTTCTTTAAACAAAATGGGTAGGTTAGGTTAGGTTAAAACTGTAACCTCCTACGCACGAGCCGAGCGAGCGAAGCGAGCGGTGCCGCGGTGCCGCGGCTGCGGCCGGCGAGTGCCAGAAACGACTTGCATTAATAGAAAAAAGATATTGTTTTTAGTAGGTTACCCGGAACTGAACTATTTAGAATAGGATAATTACTTATTTAATATAAATGGTTAGGTTAGGTTAAAACTGTGACCGCGAGATATTTGGTGCCACTTTAAAGACTGAATAGGAAAGGAAGAATTCAAAACTGACGATACCTACTAAATATTTGGCTTATTTGATTTTGCGTAAAAACTGTTATTCCAACTGAAATATTTGACTAAATAAAAACTGTTAAAAGTACTATTTCGTAAACAAGTTATAGTTTAAACGTTCATTTCCCAAACATTAGGTTTGCGTTACAATTTTTTGTGAATAGATTTTTTGCTTAGTAATCATTTGGCAAATAAAATTATGCGAAACATTTTTGGGAAGTGAAAATTTGTCAAATTCCTTTCGGTCAAACAAGGTAGACCCACTATTATCACACTCGGCTTCACCTCGTGTGATAAACCCACATTCGTGTTTTAATACCCCTCATTATACAACAGTTGCATAAATAACAATTATTTTCGTCTCTGGTTACATCTAATCGTAGGCTAGAAGTGGCAGTACTAAAAACCTACAGTTTAACTGAGACGCTGCCCTAGGTAGCCGCAAGGCAAGTAGCGGAAATTCTTTGAACAACATTCACACTGCGCTATTATCCACGGTACCGACTCCTGACTCCATAGTCTCACTTATATTGTGTCCGTAGGGCAAAAATAAAGCTTGAATAGAACTCGTTTTTTATTGGTATACAATATATTTTTTGATGATCGGGAGACAGTCAACAGCTTGGGTTCCCTAGAGGTAACGGTACCTTATAGTTACTGTAATATTACATTGGACGTATGGTCTGTCCAAAAGTATCTGATGGTAGTGTTAACAAACTTTGTTTAGATTATTGTTTTGTTACACGGCGCGGTGGGCGCAGTGGCTGAGCGATTGGATGCTGCGCTGCGTGTCACGGGTTCAATTCCAGCACAGAACATATATATTTGTATGGCCTATACACCTACAGGTAGTTATTACAGGTCGTTGACTGGCTGTAAGCACCCACGACACATAATAAATATACCAAGTGGGGCAACTTTAAAAAAACTTTTGATCCATTTGTTACATTTTCATCAGATACCTAATTTTACTCTCAAAACGGTGACGGAAAACATCGTGAGGAAACCGGCATGTCCTAGAAGCAAAAAATTCGAAGACATGTGACATCTACCAACCCGCACTGGGCCCGCGTGGTGGATTATAGCCCATTCCCTCTCATAGAGAGGCCTGTGTCCCAACATTAATAGGCTGATGATGATGATGATGACCTACTTTAGGAACAGACCGTTAAAATGATGGCATGTTCTATTACCTGGCCAACTTGAGGTGCGCGCGCAGAGTGTTGAGCTCGGCCTCCTGGCTGTGGAACAGGCCGCCCTGCTCCAGCAGCTGCGCTCTCAGCTCTCTCTGACTATGTATTACCTGGCCAGCTTGAGGTGCGCGCGCAGAGTGTTGAGCTCGGCCTCCTGGCTGTGGAACAGGCCGCCCTGCTCCAGCAGCTGCGCTCTCAGCTCTCTCTGACTATGTATTACCTGGCCAGCTTGAGGTGCGCGCGCAGAGTGTTGAGCTCGGCCTCCTGGCTGTGGAACAGGCCGCCCTGCTCCAGCAGCTGCGCTCTCAGCTCTCTCTGACTATGTATTACCTGGCCAGCTTGAGGTGCGCGCGCAGAGTGTTGAGCTCGGCCTCCTGGCTGTGGAACAGGCCGCCCTGCTCCAGCAGCTGCGCTCTCAGCTCTCTCTGACTATGTATTACCTGGCCAGCTTGAGGTGCGCGCGCAGAGTGTTGAGCTCGGCCTCCTGGCTGTGGAACAGGCCGCCCTGCTCCAGCAGCTGCGCTCTCAGCTCTCTCTGACTATGTATTACCTGGCCAGCTTGAGGTGCGCGCGCAGAGTGTTGAGCTCGGCCTCCTGGCTGTGGAACAGGCCGCCCTGCTCCAGCAGCTGCGCTCTCAGCTCTCTCTGACTATGTATTACCTGGCCAGCTTGAGGTGCGCGCGCAGAGTGTTGAGCTCGGCCTCCTGGCTGTGGAACAGGCCGCCCTGCTCCAGCAGCTGCGCTCTCAGCTCTCTCTGACTATGTATTACCTGGCCAGCTTGAGGTGCGCGCGCAGAGTGTTGAGCTCGGCCTCCTGGCTGTGGAACAGGCCGCCCTGCTCCAGCAGCTGCGCTCTCAGCTCTCTCTGACTATGTATTACCTGGCCAGCTTGAGGTGCGCGCGCAGAGTGTTGAGCTCGGCCTCCTGGCTGTGGAACAGGCCGCCCTGCTCCAGCAGCTGCGCTCTCAGCTCTCTCTGACTATGTATTACCTGGCCAGCTTGAGGTGCGCGCGCAGAGTGTTGAGCTCGGCCTCCTGGCTGTGGAACAGGCCGCCCTGCTCCAGCAGCTGCGCTCTCTGACTATGTATTACCTGGCCAGCTTGAGGTGCGCGCGCAGAGTGTTGAGCTCGGCCTCCTGGCTGTGGAACAGGCCGCCCTGCTCCAGCAGCTGCGCTCTCAGCTCTCTCTGACTATGTATTACCTGGCCAGCTTGAGGTGCGCGCGCAGAGTGTTGAGCTCGGCCTCCTGGCTGTGGAACAGGCCGCCCTGCTCCAGCAGCTGCGCTCTCTGACTATGTATTACCTGGCCAGCTTGAGGTGCGCGCGCAGAGTGTTGAGCTCGGCCTCCTGGCTGTGGAACAGGCCGCCCTGCTCCAGCAGCTGCGCTCTCAGCTCTCTCTGACTATGTATTACCTGGCCAGCTTGAGGTGCGCGCGCAGAGTGTTGAGCTCGGCCTCCTGGCTGTGGAACAGGCCGCCCTGCTCCAGCAGCTGCGCTCTCAGCTCTCTCTGACTATGTATTACCTGGCCAGCTTGAGGTGCGCGCGCAGAGTGTTGAGCTCGGCCTCCTGGCTGTGGAACAGGCCGCCCTGCTCCAGCAGCTGCGCTCTCTGACTATGTATTACCTGGCCAGCTTGAGGTGCGCGCGCAGAGTGTTGAGCTCGGCCTCCTGGCTGTGGAACAGGCCGCCCTGCTCCAGCAGCTGCGCTCTCAGCTCTCTCTGACTATGTATTACCTGGCCAGCTTGAGGTGCGCGCGCAGAGTGTTGAGCTCGGCCTCCTGGCTGTGGAACAGGCCGCCCTGCTCCAGCAGCTGCGCTCTCAGCTCTCTCTGACTATGTATTACCTGGCCAGCTTGAGGTGCGCGCGCAGAGTGTTGAGCTCGGCCTCCTGGCTGTGGAACAGGCCGCCCTGCTCCAGCAGCTGCGCTCTCAGCTCTCTCTGACTATGTATTACCTGGCCAGCTTGAGGTGCGCGCGCAGAGTGTTGAGCTCGGCCTCCTGGCTGTGGAACAGGCCGCCCTGCTCCAGCAGCTGCGCTCTCAGCTCTCTCTGACTATGTATTACCTGGCCAGCTTGAGGTGCGCGCGCAGAGTGTTGAGCTCGGCCTCCTGGCTGTGGAACAGGCCGCCCTGCTCCAGCAGCTGCGCTCTCAGCTCTCTCTCCGCGTCCGCAGACTCCTCTCTGCCTATCTGGCAGAAGATCAGCTGCTCGCGTAGTCGTAGCGTGTGCTCTTGGAGCTCCTGAGGGGACAACGGAAATAAATAAATAAATATAAATAAATATTGCTGGACATTACACACAGCGCCATCTATTGCCACACTAAGCAACGAGGCTTGTGTCGTGGACACCAGATAGTTAATATACTACATAGATACTTTTTGTTTGTAAATACATTATTTATTATACATACTAACATCCATGACTCGGAACCAAATGTCCATGCTCATCACACAAACATTTGCTTCGACCGGGATTCGAACCCGGGACCCTAAGAACGTAAAGCAGCCTCAATACCACTGCGCCAATCGGGTTGTCAAATGTGTTTATATTAAAAAATAAAATAAAAACAGCGGACGGGCAAAAGTAATAAAGATATTTGAAGAATGTTGCACATCGTTGTTGCAGTAACATTTATTGTTGTGTTGCGAGTAACGTGTAATGGTACAACCACACCAGAATTACTTGTACAGCAATGTTTTGCAACATCTGTAACTTTTTGTTATTCGTTGTTGTCTACTAACATTTGCAAACGCTCCACAAAAAAATACTCCGATATAGAACCGTAACTTTGCAACGATTCGCATCGTAAAATATGTTTCCAGCAACATAAAACCATGTTCCGTCAGTTTTTTGTTTACCACAAATACGAGATGTAAATGAACAAGCAGTACCCACCTCTACACTATCAGGTAAGTCTATGATTTCGTTCTGCATCTCGGCTGCTCTCTTCGTGTACTGGCCTATTAACATCGCGTTGTCTCTTTCTAAACTGGAAACAGAAATAAACATATTTTAATTCAAAGATACTGAAAAGTGTTGTGCTTTTAGCAACTGAGCAAGTTATTAATTGCAGTTCAGTCTAATTGGTGGAAATACATAACATAACATCACGCCTGTAATCAACGAAGGGTTAGGCAGAGGTGTATTTAATAGTACACCAAAATTTCGTCAGTTATGTTTGAAAGAAAGAAAGAAAAAGAAAAGTCCCATGTAATAGGGGGCGAGCCTATTGCCATCAACCGGGCGCAAATGCAGACTTCGTGTCTGCTACAGAGAAATTCCTGATGGAAAAACCCAACAACGCTTGACCCAACCTGGGAATCGACCCCAGGACCTGTTCCTCTGTCCTGCCGGGGTTGCGGGACTGTTCGAAAGAGATACCGTGGCCCCGGAACACAAAGGGCGATGAAGGAACATGGATGGGTTTTAGTCAGTAAAAGTCTGACACTCCCTCCTGCTCCGCCCAGAGCGGGAGGAGTTATTTGATGATTTCTCACACGAAAAAAAAAAAAAAAAAAGGTCCTGTTCCTCAGCAGTCGTCGCACTTGTTTGCAAGTCTCACAAACCTGTCGAGTTTCTTCTGCAACGTCTCCCTGTCCACGGTGAGCTCGGTGACATTCTGCAGCGCCCGCTGCGAGGCGGCCTCGGCCTGCGCCGCCTGCACCTCCAGGGCTTCGCGCGCCGCCTTCACGGCGCCCTGCAGGTCTTCTAGCTGCTGGGCGGAGGCCTGGCGCTCCGAGTGCCAGGATCTGACTGTCTCGTCGTGGAGTGACCGGACGCCTTCGAGTTCATCTGTAGCCTGAAACAAATAGAGCGAGTGAAAAAAAATTTAACCGGTATTTTTAAAATATCTCATCGACGTCTACGTCACGGCAGCTGTTGTTTTAATTCAACAATTCAAAATAATTGGAATCCGTTTCAGTCGCAATCAAAACTGAACTATATGCTATGACAATAAGGCTCTCTTTACCAAAACATAGAGTAATTGTGACCCACCTGTTTGAGCGCCAACTCCTTCATATTGGCGCGGTCTCTGGACTGCTCCGCTTTCGCCTGTTCGAGGACCAACTGCTTCTCGTAGTTAGCGCACATGTCGCATTGTCTGTTCGGTTCTACAAATTTACAAGATTTTTTATATCATTCTTATTTCTCTCAATATTTACAAGAACTCTACAATCATATAAATATTGATGCATACGTATAAATAGGAAGAGGAAGGCCAGAGAAAAGATGGATGTATTGTGTGAGGAATGATATGAATGTAAAAGGAGTAAATGATGCCGTGACGTCTGACAGGGGGAGTGGAAGAAAACGTGTTGCGTCGACCACGAGTAGAGTGGTACAAGGGTAGGAAGATTTGAAGTTTACAAGTAAATACGCACCTGTTTCTGGTTTAGCGTCTCCACTTGAGGTGGCGACGGTGGATGCTTTCGCTTTCTGTAACAAAACCGAAACTTAAAATCTAGCCACGTCAAATTTTGCGCCGCAAAGCAATAACACGTCTCCTTGGAAAAGGGGATTAGGGGACTTTCTTATGTAATTTTGACATTGAGTTACCCTCCTTTTTTCTTCGCCGGGTAAAAATTGGCGATACTCTGTCTAATTTGAATAAAATTTTAAAGACAGGTTTTTTAATTGTGCCAGACGATTCAGAAGCTGGCAAGTCAAGTAATAAAACAAGAATATTAAACTTATATGCCTACTACGTCTTCTATTTTACCTCTTATAATACAGGTATACCCTAGTTTAAGAGTATTATTCTTGTACAGATTTTGCAACTTAAACTACAAATGTATACGTATTTCTAAACCAAATATTAAGCTGTATTTCAAACTGTATGTTTTTTGGATAAATAAAGATTTTATTATTATTTAAATATATATATACAGGGTGGAATTTTGTAATGCCACCTGGAGGGAAAGTACTCTTAATACCGGAGATAGCAAATTTTACTCAAAGGAAACATTCCTTCATTTTTAAAAAGAAATTAATCTAAATTCAAAGATTTTGAAAATTCGCGTGCCACACTCGGGAATCGAACCGTCTAAATTCCAAAAAAATAACATCCTGTACTTTTATGGCACCAATCGATAGGGTAAATCGGATCAAATCCCTCTAACAAATACGATAAATTAAATGAAAGGGAAACTATGAAATCTTAACATATAAATGAGAAAAAAAAAAAAAAAAAAAATATAAATTTTATTATAAAATTACATTGTCACGGGATATCTTCCGTGATTGTTAATAGTTTTTAGTTCCCGATATTTCGACGCTATTGCAAGCGCCATAATCGCGGGTTGATATCGGGAGCTCAAAACTATTAACAAACACGGAAGATATCCCGTAAGTGACAATATAAGTTTAGTTTTAAACCGTGAAAGCTTAAAACAGTGTTAACAAGAATGTTTAGTAACTTACCGCCATAGCATCTTGTAGCTGTGCGTCAGTTTCTCTTAGCTTGCCTTTGAGTGCTGTGATTTCCATCTCCAGAGGCTGTATGATGGACCGCAGTAACTCTTCTTCCTAAGTCAAGAGAAATAACTTAAGTTTCGATACCTTTTTATATTAATATGTTCGCTCAATTAATCATAGTTTTATAAAACGCGTTCAATGCGTATGCTATCAGCGCAAAGTGAAATTAGCGTTTTTATCAATTTATGTAAATATACTGTCTCGTTGGTTTAGTGATCGCAGGCGCTGCTACTGAGCATGAGGTCCTAGGTTCGATTCCAAGGTTGAGGAAAGCGTTGTAGGCTTCCATCAGGAATGTCTCAGTCCCGGAGTCTGGATTAGTGCCCATGCAGTTGATGGCAATAGGCCTTGGTAAGAAGGGACTTGCGAGATACCAGTAAATTATAAGTCCAACTCAGCGTAAACCTTCGGGGATTACTGGCGTGAAGATATGTTTAAAGCGCAAGAACATTTAAGGAGCTTGCTTCATGCTATTCAGAGTTGTACATTTTTCGTGCTAAATGAATGTAGTGAAATTGCGCTGCATCTGTTAACGTTGAACTTACTTACGTTGAACGTTATTTTTATAGCTATTATAGTCTGCACCAGCTAATTAGGAAATAAAGGTCATTAACCCGCATACATTTATTCAAATACATAATTCCGAAAACAGAAATAATGACATAAACTTGTCCCGAAACTACCTTTATCGTGATCCTTGACTTTTTCTAGTAATAAAAAACGTTTCATAATGTATTGTCGGGGTACCTACCCAGAGAAATAAAGGAAAGAGCAATGACCTTTAATTCCTACTTATCAGGCAGACTACAGATGCCCAGTGATTGCATCTAATAGCTGTCAAAATATAAGGTAAAGTAAATACAAAAAGTTCAACGTATAATTTAGTAGTTTGACAGTAAATAATAAAGATGTTATACGTACTTTCCTGGGCTGCTGCTCTTCGGCGTCGGCGCCCAGCTTGCGCGCCAGAGAGCGCACGATGTTGGCGGGCGCCAGCGACACCTCCTGCCACACAGCGCGCGCGTTATGCAAGTACTGAGCATCCATCACACTAGTCTACCTCGCTAGGGGGTGGGCACAGTCGTGGGGGACCAACAATGTGGCGTTTATACCCGCTATTGATGGGAGTACGTATTATGTTCGCTTTTACGCTACATCATTTTATGAGTATAACAGTTGCAAGTGTGTTTTTGGGAATAATTTACAGTGTAGGTATAAAAGAGTACAGGAATGAGGCTTTGTAGAAATATTAAGGATGTTTTTTTTTATATTCTCAGATTTCAAACTACAATAATTCTACTCTGTCTATTGATTTTTGCTATGATACACTTGTCGTAAGGTAACCACTCCATTTTCCATTATTTGCGACACCAATTTATTTTAAAAAGCCGATACATTTTAAAAACACTAAAACCACTTTACAATTATTAACGCAACACAAGCGAAACAAACACTGCTGACTTCTAAGTTACACTTAAGTAAGTATTTTCCGAGCAAGTATGATAATAGCACACTTGTTTCACAGCACGATCCACCGATATGTAAATTTCTCGCGATAAACGCACGACAGACATGACTTAAGAAATTGTTCTGTTAGTAATACTGGAATAAGTTACATCTAAGTTACTTTACATATCCGAAACCGGTTTGTTTATCTTTCGATACAGTATCGTGCATAGTTTGATTCTAGTGTGTGCGCCAAACGGTTTTATAAACATATTTTACATTCAATTTAAGCTTATACAAGGTGTTTTTTTAATGTAATAAATTTGTTGAATTATTAATTTAAACAGCATTGAGATTGTGAGTGAGTTATGAAATTTCCACGCATTAGTATTTGATGGATAGGCGAAAATTACTGGAGAACTACATGTGCAGTTTTCATGGCTTGGAATTGCTGAGTTACAGCTTGCATCATCATCTGCCTAGCCTTTTCCTAACTATGTTGGAGTCGGCTTCCAGTTTTACCGGACGCAGCTGAATACCAGTATTTTACATTACATCTAGTAATAAATTAATAGTAAAAAAAAAAGGTTAAGAACAAGATTTTAATTTAATGATGATGGATGGATCTTTGTTTTGGTTTGGTAGGTTTTGGCCATCTTAGGTAGTGCGCCATATTGGATTTTGAATAACTTCACTTAATTAACCATACGTTCTAAACGTGTATGCTAAATTTCAGCCCAAGATCTTGGGGTTATAGGATAACTGTTTTAAAATTCAGTCGCAAGATTTGACCGACACAAACATACATACCAACATTGAAAGTTAAATAAAAGCTTGTTAAAAAACACCCTGTATTCAAATATGTACAGTGTACACAGTCTGCGCGAACGAAGATAAGTCAACACCTTCGAATGATAAAGAACAACACAGTTGTTGTCTGTTGAGGTTAGCGGGTGCGTTTAACCGTTGTTACATTTTAGGGCTCACATCAGGGAGGGTGCTCTAAGACTGCACGGTCAATAATACTGCGCACACGTCAGCTGACTTGTGTTGTTTTGAAGTGACGAGGTACCTGTTATTGTTCCTAAAACATAATTAAGGCAGCCTATGGCATTAAGTCCGCCTCTGTACTTTGTGCTTCAAGTGTTAAATAAATAAATAAATTGGTTTACCGTAAAAATATGATATCCCAGGTTAGTTTAAAGTTGCTATTCTTGTTGATCTTGGTAAATTAAAAGTTAAAACTTTAGCTTTGGGTGCCGAACTTAATCAGGAGACAGTGCAGGTGGAATTAGTTGAGGCAACACTGCATAGATGTTCTTGTGCGCAGTCTGTGCATGGTACGAATGTGTAAAAAGCGTGCGCGCTGTCTTACTCGCACTTTTTAATTTCTATTTCCTTTGGCTTTGAATTTCAAAGCATTATTTAAATTCACAGGATGACATCGAGAAGAAAGAGAACTTCAAATAGATCAACTTGTGTTTAAGCAATAATAATAGAAGCAGACCTTGCGCCTCCGTAGACCTGAGAATGGGCAGCAGCGTTTTCTGTTAGTCTTTCATCACTGCGATCTCCAATCCGCCTGCCAAGCGTGGAGATTACGGCAAATTCCTCCCATCATGGGAGAGGCTTATGTCCAGCAGTGGACGTTATGGGCTGTTGTTGTTGTTGTTGTAATAGAAGCAGCGCGTAAACTACTACTTAAAGTGCTTGTGAGTACGTAAAGTAATTAGACGACATGTGTGTGTCTTATTATTAAAATATGCGCTAATAAAGGTTTTAATTCCGACGTGTTACTATAAGATGAGGGCCATGCAATTCATGGATGCGCAGGCGCCGGTTGCATTTCAAAATATTCAGCACATACCGATACCATTTCCACGGCTTCTACCATACAAACTTCTATGTTAACTTTATATTAGTGCGTGTCAAATTTAACGTTTACATACGGTTTCGGTTTATGTAATGTAAACACTATGTAAATGTGCCACAAAGTCGGCAACTATCACCTTCAAGATTCACGCTTGTATTAATGACTAATTAAAAACTGGCTCTTTCACCATCTGCCAAGCCTTTTCCCAACTATTTTGGGGTCCATTTCGTCTACTTTTGTGTAACTAGATGGAGCTAAATAGTAAATACTGCTATTTTACGTGGAGTAACTATATGACACCTATTCAAGTAACGTGGCTTGTAGAGCATGCAAGCGGAAGTGGCAGTGGGCTGGCCATGTTTCCAAAGGACCGATGGCAGATTGAGTAAATGCGACCGGGAGTGGTGAGCGCGTATCGGCTGGCCTAGCGTGGGACACCCTCGCGAAATGGACCGAACCCTGGGACAGTCTCGATCCGAAATTAGGAGCACAGGATGTTGTAGCACAGCTTTGGAAAGGTTTGCAGTGAACAGCGTTTATTAAAATATTAAGTTTGATAGTGCCTTTGCTAAGTTGGAAAATTCTGCTCTCAGAGTAGCCTTACATTCACATTTATTGGTTTTGGAAGGTTCTTGCTCACCTGTTGCTGTGCGACCTGCCTCATTTGTGTCAGGTGTTGTTCTAGCTCCATGTTCCTGGCTCGCAATCTTCTCACTTCCTCCGTCCCTGAAGACGAGACTTCCACTGTTTCTGTTGGAATACAAAATTAGCCATTATCAAACTATGTTGATAGATGGTTCAGCCTCTTTATAGCGCTTTTTAATAATAACTATTTGGAGTTATTTTTTTGTCTTTTTCCACAAATGATGACCACAGTCACCAACACTACAATTGGGATCCGAAACTGTTGTACTATGTATCTAGTTAGATAGGTACCAAATACGGGACGATAAATCTATACTAATATTATAAAGAGGTAACATTTGTTTGTAAGTTTGTATGTAGGGGGTAATCTCCGGAAGTAATGAACCGATTTCAAAAATTCTTTCACTGGTAGAAAGCTACATTATTCGTGAGTGCTATAGGCTATATTTTATTCCCGTACTCCCACGGGAACGGGAACTACGCGGGTGAAACCGCGGGACGTCAGCTATCTATACTAATATTATAGAGGTAACATTTGTTTGTAAGTTTGTATGTAGGGGGTAATCTCCGGAATTAATTAACCGATTTCAAAAATTCTTTCACTGGTAGAAAGCTACATTATTCGTGAGTGCTACAGGCTATATTTTATCCCCGTACTCCCACGGGAACGGGAACTACGCGGGTGAAACCGCGAGACGTCAGCTAGTCTGTAGTATTATAGAGGAGTTTTTTTGTAGGATTAAGTCTTATCCTTTTGGGAACACCATAAATTTAGCTTTACAATTAAATAAGCTTTTATTAAGTTTATTACCTCTGGTACCCCATCCTAAACAGAAAGACTGAAACATTGTTCACTGTTTAGTTCCATCACTACCATCACACAACACAATAAGGAAAATAGTTTATTAATGTACATTTTTAATTACTGTGTTTATGATTGTAACTATGCAGAAGTGTGTCAATACTGTTAGTTGGTTTGTTCATAAAGGCTTGTCATCTGAAAATGTCACTGATTTTGCCTGAGATTTTCAAAAAATAACAATAAAAAATAAAAATAAATTTAATTTTTCGTGATTTTTTTTAAATAATTTTTTATTGTTTAAAAAAAAAGTCCCAGTCGTTTTGAGTTTATGGCCTTCGGTTCCAGACGAACCTACAAATAATAGTGTACCTATATGAGTTGAATTTGCACACCAATAAATACTTTTGAATAAAATGCTTTGGTTCAGGCCCTATAAAATGAAGATTACATTTAATTTTTTATGTTGAATGAGTAAAACCAGGTCAATTTTATTGTATCTACTAATTAAAATAATTTGATAACAGAAAAAGTTCTACATGACTTCCCAGTGAATTAATTAATAAAAATAAAAAATATTACATATGTTTTAAAAATCATTGTAATCAGAGCCAGGACTGTATCCTGTATTTTTTTTTTATAAACAGTCGTGCTTGGGGCAATGGCAGGAAGATGATAATGAGCGCCAGATTTTTTTTTTCTACGGATGTTCATAATGTGACCAGACTGATGAGATGATATTGCCGATAAGGATTAAAACCAAACAATCTTTGCTTCCACTTTAGGGTTCCATATCCTGCTACGTTTTTTCTTTGTTTAAGTGTCTTCTACATTTGTCGTCGTTGAAGTTCTAACACCACGAAGGTTATTTTAGGCGGTTTTGACATTTTGATTTTTCATGCCATTTTCTACAGAATCGGAAGACGTGTTGTTTCAGCCAATCATAGAAACAAGCAACGTCTGTATCTAATTTTAAGTGAATTCAAGGTATAAAATGGTATTGTATCATTGCATGGCATAATTATGTAGTTTTTTCAATCTTCTGTCATTGTACTTGTTAGAGCTTCAATGAAAATGTGCCAGTTTCACCATGCACAGTATAATCAAAATGGCAATGTGTGACTTCTTCAGTTCTGTTTGTTCTTACAAGGGTACCTACCACTAACAAGCATCTGCAAACTCTGTATCTCTGACTTCTGGTTCTCGCTGAGCGTCTGCAGCTGCTGTAGCTCAGCCCGGAGCCCTAGGACTTCCGACTCCAGCTGCTCCTTGTCCTGGATCATCTTCCTCATGTCCTCTGCAAAGAGGTAAGGTACAACTTTAATATTATTGTACAAACAAGGTAGTTAACAACATTTTGTTGGAGTAGGAGTGAATTTGATCAACACTGTAATGTAATTGGAATAGTCAGTGCCATGAATTTGCTTCTTTTTCTTTGTATTAAGAGTCATGTAATGTAGGGCACTTACAAAGTAATGTTTCAGTGGTGTAGAAATCGAAGTCTGTAAATGAATATGTTACATGAATCCTCCATGCACCTGAATTACGATGTTACAAAGTCTAACAGCTACGCTACTATTCTAATTTCTACATCTAATCTTTAATATATAAAGAATAAGCTAAATATTACTATCCCCTAGATTATTAACCATCCACCAATATCTATTGCACATTAGTATGTAAAACAAAACAATGTCATGACATGTCTTGGTAGCCCAATTGATAGTAGCACAGAGCATCATATTATGATAGTAGTATTGTATCTTATCTGCGAAACGACTGTCAAATTGGATATCAGGTGATTGATTTTACTACCCAAAATAACAACAACAAAACATAAATGTACGAGTCCTGACAACAGCTCAAAAGCAACTTTCTGAACGGTTCTGGAAAATATTTAGTTTACAAAAGACTTTTCAAGTGTCACAGTTATTCTTCTTAATCATAAAAGTATGACCAATTCTACATCAAGTTATAAACCAAATAACGCGCTGTGTCTCCATTTGATTCACATATAAACAAAACATGTTTTTAATTGTACTAACAAATTGGTACATAACTTTGCAGTAATATCACAGTAAACTTTGACAACCTCAGTTTAGTTTTCACTGTATTTTTAAGTTTTCAAATATGTAATGTTTGTGACACAATATGAAAAATGTTATCAAACATTGTTATAAAAAAGTGACACAAACATTGACATAGGTGAAGTAACAAATAGGTGTGGGAGAAAAAAACATGCAAAATTAATGCATTCAAGAAACTAAAATGAAGTTAGTGAATGTTGTAAAAATGGCCCACTACCATAGGTTATGAACAAACCAGTTTGTGCAGCTGCAGGGACAGGTATCATAGGTGAACACAAGGACAAGGTCAACATAACATGTCAGGATGCCAATCACCTGGGTACGAGCAAAACAAAGGTACTCTACAAACCAAGATTCAGCTGAGTAACTCTAACAAACAGCCACAACAAAAACGTTGTTATCACGTGAATAATTGTAATTTCATGCATTTACACAAACCAGAACCAAGCCTACGACATCCCCGCGCGACCTACACTGCTGATAACGGACAACGAACCTTCTTGTTGCAAGAACAACTCTTTCATTTTCGCTCGCTGAACATTAAATTCTTCTTCAAGTAATCGCCTCGCTTGGTCCGGGGCCGGGCCGTTGCACTCGCCTGCGGCCTCCACTTGAAACAGAAACACCATTCAGTGCCTCTACGGAAGACATTACAGCCTAAATTAACAAACAATTGAACAAAATAACACACCTTTCGCAGTCTCTGTTGTATCACTTGACATCGTGTACTGGATGTCCATTTACTCTAGTTATTGCTAAAATAGTAGTAGTCTTCGAAATATTCGCATTATTGCACAGATTTACAACTTCAAAACTTTGGAAATTATGATTATTTGCAGAGAAAAAGATGAAATCACTGAAACTGTTTGACGTTTCTCATTTTCTGTTGACGTTTTCAAATAGTGTTTACAGATTTAAAAAAATATGCTGCGTTCTGAATGCAAATAAGAGATAAGAATAAGACAATAAGATGCGTTCATGTTTCTTGTATCTATGTGTCCTTGAGTGGCAGTCAAACAGGCACTCACGCAGTAAACTGTCGAGTTTTACTATTGTTTCGAACACTGCATAAATATTTACACAATTTGCCGTGGTAACTTATGTCTGTAACCATATCATTAGTACAAGACCTACCGGGTTCTGAAATATCATTAGAACCACGAGACATTGTCTCTACTCTCTTCAACAAATACTACTCCGTGGTTACCACGTGGCCGTAATCTGAATTATAGAGATGTTATATTAGGGTCATTTTTAGGTAATCATATTATTGAATATATTAGTTAACGCATATTATGATATCATACCTATTACTGGGTATTAGTCAAATAATATTGAACAGATTCATTATTAGCTACTCAATCTAATATTGTTATCTGCTTTTATTCTCTGAATATGAAATATGCCTATTACCAATGATAATAATGAAAATGATGAATGATGATGAAAATGAAAAACCACCACCAAACCAAAATCTCTACTAAAAATAAATACAAAATAGCTACTAACTTAATACGTATTACGTAAATATTATCAATCACTGCGACACTGCGTGCACGGTGCTATCTGAATATAATATGGAGTCGCTGTGAGCTTCGGTCACCGCTAATATTCGTATTAGTTAGATTAGCGAATACACAGTGCGACAGAAACAAGTGACCAAATTTGAAAAACGGTTTTCATTGCTTACTTACTTTGTTCCCAACTCATGCAGCTTTCATACGAAGCCCGACGTGTATAACTATATCTTTACAATTACAATACACACATTACGTGCATAATTCGACAAGCAAGCGGCCAGATACTATTCATACAATACAATATTCATCTCGCTCACTCGCCCGCCTAGAGTCGGTTTAGGCGAGTCTTGTCATCTCGCTCACTCGTTGGCGAGCGAGTGAGTGAGATGACGGCGGCGGCGGTTGGCAAATAGTAGGTAATAGACTAGCGAGCGAGGTGAGTCGCACACACAGATTATAGCCTCGCTATTACGCGTCCCTAATATTTGACTAATACCTGGTAACCTATTACTTTACATTCGCGTATCCTAATATGAATATAAGTGGCTTGTATTATAATACCTGTACCTATTATGAATATATTAGTTACACCTCTACTGAATTACGATGCCATTGGCGGTCCTCGGTTTATGAGGAACAACTTTGAGAGGGAGGCTAACAGAAGAATTCAGTTGGGCTGGGCAGCATTTGGGAAGCTTTAGCGGATCTTTCGTATTCCACAGGGCCTAAACACTAAGGTCTTCAGTCAGTGCGTCCTGCCTATCATGAATAACGGGGCTGAAACGTGAACACTCACGGTTAGTCCACAAATTCAATGTCGCTCAGCGAGCTATGGAACGGGCTATAAACTTGGAGTTTCTCTGAGAGATTGCAACCGGTAATCCAGCAGAGAACCAGAGTCGTCAACATAGCTCACAAAATAAATAAGCTGAAGTTGGAATGGGCCGGCCATAATAGCCGTAGAACCGATGACCGGCAAGAGTAACTCTTGTATTATAATTATGGTGTATTATCTATGAGAGTAACATGGGACGCTCTCAGGCTCGGTAGAGCGACGGTTTTCGCAGGGTGACTGGTAGCAACTGGATTTGCGTGGTGCATCGATGATTTTAGGTAAGTATGGCGTATTTAAGAAAGGCCTTATCCTAACCAAAGCGTTATTCACGCTTGCGGGATAACATGTCCATTAGGTAATTTAGTATGAACATGACTGCCTCGAACCTGAACGCTTAACGCGTGGTTGCACTGACAGAGGGCGCCTTTCAATTTTACGAAAATCGCTTTACTTACCTACCGTTTTCATCAAGCGGAAAAATACTCGCACACTTTTTCGATGTCACTGATTAAGTGTTTGACCGTTTTCTGCTTAATCAGGCGAGTTATGTCGACATAATATTGTGCTATTGTGTGGTGGTACGGCGTTTCACCGTTAACGGTTTTGACCATAGTATCAAGTTACTCTCGCGCATCGCAGGAGGCGTATTGTCTGCGTCGAATCCGTTGGGTGGAAGGAACGATCATTGAACACACTTCTTATTCATTTGTTAGCGGGAAAAAATAAAACAATGCACGCACGACTTTTAAAATAAATAATTTTATTTGGTATGAACTAATTAATATTTATTTATTTTTCTACGTTATTATAAAATATCTTTGTCTTCGTAAACGAATATGTAGACTATTGTTACTATTTATAACAACAGAGAAACTGCATCTTTGTCATGAGTGTTTTGTAACAAATAAATAAATATCTTATTATCTATCTATATAACAATGTTTTTTATTTGTATAGCGCCATCCTCTAACAAAAATACTCTCTAGTACATTTAAAGGCACAGACGTATCACAGCTTGATGTCTAATGTTTTATAAGAACATTATTAAAATTTAATCATTATTTACAATCTCAATCAGAGAATAACACGAAGATTAGTAAAATGCAAAATTTACAGCATCAAAAAAATCTGTGCATGCAAGACACACTATCGTGACTACTAGATGGCGCTGATGAGTTTAATTCCGCTATTCTCCGCTAGATGGAGTTAGAAGCCAAGCCTTGCATTACGAAACCGTCGTGCATCGACGACGTCCTCAAGGCAGGGCACTTGGACGATGTTGAAGTAAATGTGTCCCATGAGGTGAGATGCGGAGGTGTTCGTGGTCTTGAGGCATTCGAAGAGCATGTCGTCGCAGGTGCAGTGCGACTTGCTGTAGAGCGAGTTGTTGGTGAGGTTGTATCGACTGGAGAAGGCGCGGACCTTGGTGGGGCATAGGTCATGCGTGCGGCAGCAGCGGTCCAGGCGTCTGTCCGCGCCCAGGTCGTGGTAGTCTGCTGCTATGTCCCCTGTACCGCACCACTTTGTACCTGTAACGATAATAATGAAACAGAATTGTAGAATATTCAGTTAACACCATTTCATACAAACGCTTAAGTTTAATTAATTATATTAGTCTATGCCTAGAATACCCAACCATCACGTCATAATAGTCTCTCCCAGTAGTCATAACTCTCGCTTGGCTGGGCTACCGCGACACTTTGTTATTTCTTGCAGAATAACGATATAAACTATAAAGGTAAATTACCTGGTATGATTCCCTGCAGTAGCGTGAGTGGACTGCCCCCCAGTAGGCCTGCATGAGCCCCGCCAGCATCCAGCCGGGCCCGCGCCGCGCCTGTCTCGTGCCAGCCACCGCCACTACTGCCCGTCGCAGGCGTGTCGCCGCCATCTTCGAAGCTTTCTACACCTGGCACCTGGAATAGATTGTTTATTGTGATGAGAATCCAGAACTCCAATACAACAAATTGCAGACGAACCATGCCACTCGTCTTTAACTTTTCGGTTCTACTACATGCGGGGTTCCCCATGATGTTTCCTTTCCCCGTTTTGAAAGCAGTGGTGATATAAAATACACAAAGTTATAATACCTACCACTGGTAAATATAGTACCTACTCCATCCATTTGTCTATATTTTTTTATTTTATTTATCTGTAAATTCCACGGTGTGATCTAGTGGATAATTTTAAATGCTACTCGCCACTAGATGGAGTAACCAGTAAACATTCACAATACTCTTTTCCGCAGGAAATTTATGACATAGAAACAATATAGAAATGAGGAAATTACTATTAATTGGCTACTTATACAATACTCGCGTGCAACACATTCGTGGTATATCACAATCAAATTTCGATCAGATCCAACGTGGATCTGTCAGATAGCATGATAGCACATAATAAAAGCAGTGTTTAGTTTCAACACGACATAGGTAGATAATATAAGTGTGGTCGGACATAATAATTTTATGTAATAGAGTTAAAAATAAATATATTACTATTGATTGTTTGACAGCACAATAATTTCGGGTTAAGGACGAATGTAAGGTTAATGTGGTAGGAAAAACTGTGGCACATAATGAGAAACTCATTATACGGTTCGAAGAGTCATTAACGGCATTGATACCAATTGTTTTTGCGGATCTCCAACTTAGAGGTAAAAAATACCTACAGAAATCATAAGTAGGTAGGTAGGTAATATTCATTTGATTTTTTCAGGACAACCAGTTTAAATCTTTAATTAAAGCTGTACAACAAAAGAGACATACTTAACATGACGCCTGTAATTTCCGAAGGGTGAGGCGTGTACAGAATTGTATACCACACCCAAATTTTGCCAGTTTTGTTTAAGTCCTATGTAATAGGGGCGAGCCTATTGCCATTAACCGAGCACAAATCCGGACTCCGTGTGGCTGCCACTGAGAAATTCCTGATAAAAGAATCCAACAATTTGCCCAACTCGGGAATCGAACCCAGGCAGGACCTTATGCTCAGTCGGTCGCGATTGCGAACACTAGCCAACGTGGCAGTCACAAAGAGATTTAAACTTGTCTTGCATTTAAACTTTAAACAGACCCTGAATCGCGAAAAAAAACCAGCTGTTCCATTGACGAGTTATGCGAACATATTGTAGGGAACACGATTTTTTTTCGCGATTCGGGGTTGGTCCCATAGTAAAAGTTGTTCATAATCATAATGATGAGTACAATAACCCCTACACTTTATACAGAATGACTTTTTTATCCCTTTCCAAAAAAAATGGGTACCTATATTAGGTGAACGGAGTAGAAGGTAGAAGCGTATACTTAGTTTTTTTTAAAAAAAATTGAACCATAATCAAAAGAAGCTACAAATTTCAAGTAAGTAAACTTTTCATATTAGAACAGAACAAAGAAAGAGAAATTTTGAAAAAAAAAAAAAACGAATTTCAAATCATAGTACGCTGTTCGCGTATGATTTTAATTTCGAATTATACTGATTTAAAAAAAAAAAAAACTGATTATGCCATTTGCTTCTACTCCGTTCACCTATTATACCCATTTCTTTTGGAAAGGGTTAAAAGTCACCCTGTATAGCTAGCTGACCATAGCTCACGATAAGCTACAGTTTTATGTTCTCTGTCTTTAATTACACTACAACTAATCACCTACATCATTGAGATCTGATAGTGACAGCCGTGGAACACATCGATTGTGTTTCTTCCCATTCAATTTACTGTCTGGGAGAAAAGTTACAAAAACGTGTATTATATCAGTAGCACAAATGGAATTGGATACTTTTGCAAGAGGCGCTTTGAATGTAAAGTTGCGGGCACCAGTTATAGTTTACACAATACAATGCTAGTCTATAAAATAGGTGATGGCTTTTGCAATCTCAGTGTTTCCATTGTGATCACCACAAATTGAGTACCTAACTACCTACGTATTATTGAAATTCCCAAAGTTGGAATAAGCAACAACACGCATATTCCTTAACCATAACAAATTATCATTCATTATGAATTTATGACTCATGGCAGCGGTATAGCAGCGCTGGCCCAGTGGAGCAGCGGTGGCCCAGTGGAGCAGCGGTGGCCCAGTAGAGCAGCGGTGGCCCAGTGGTGGCGACCCCGACTTACGAACAGTAAGTCGTGGGTTCGAACCCTGTCAGGCGCATTACTTTGTGTAATTTATTTCATCATCACTGCTCTCAAAACGGTGAAGGAAAACATCGTGAGGAAACCGGCATGTCCTAGAACCAAAAAGTTCGAAGACATGTGACATCTACCAACCCGCACTGGGCCCGCGTGGTGGATTATAGCCCATCCCCTCTCATAGAGAGGAGGCCTGTGTCCCAGCAGTGGGAACAGTAATAGGCTGATGATGATGACTCATGGAGTAATCCACAGCTAGGTTTAGCAGCTTTTTCAATACAAAAGAATATAAATCGTAAATATTCTAAATTCCAGGCCAACGTGAGAGCGGAGGATCATGCTAAGCCATTTGGGGGATATAAGTAACATTGTTAAGACATGTGTGTTTACCTGCTGGCACTGGGCCATGAGTCTGACCATCTGCGGGAAGGTGACGCCGAGCGGCCGGTTGATCCTGCTGAGCTGCCGCAGCAGACGACCCGTGTCATCCTCGTCACTGGAAATAAAGAAAAGTGGGTCAGCATGAGAGGCTTTTTAAGTTATGTTATAGTAAGTTCCATTATCATTACATAAGCCATGAATAGATACTTATACGGGAGGAGGATTGAGCTACTGCATCGAGTTAATTGTTATTGTTAATTCTATGGTTTAATTATTAGCTTTATTTAGGTTTTATCATCGCGAATGCGTACCTATTTCCGAAGATAGACCCGATTGCCGAAGGGCATACTTGTTCTGAGAGATCAGCTGTACCTCTACCTATGACCCTACGTGTAACTGTATAGTTGTACACACCGCTAGAACATCAATTACCAGTTTACTTATTTCCTTGATTAAAAGAAATCAATTATCGCTTCCGTAATAAAACGAAGGATATCCTCAGTGCCGCACACCGGGACGTGCAACTACTTGGGGCTGGTCCGCTGAGCCGTGCGGAGAAAGTGGTCAGACCACTGACTACCACTACTGGCCAGTGTCACTGGCCGGACGTTACATAAGCAGCCTATCACTAGGACATTGACCTAGTCCGTCTATGACGAGTTAGTCAAGGTCCCTTGCGGTCGGCCCTTGGCCCTTTTATGCGCGAATCTCTGTAACAGTTATCTGAGTGTGGTCAATAATGTTTATTGTTATTGGAACAAGTCAATGAACTCCAATGTGACTTTAGAGGTAAAGTAGGAAACTCACACGCGTCTGTAATTTCACCGGCCTGTTAATCCGGAATAGCATTACTATAGTGAGCGGAAGAGATACAGCGGAAATACTTCGTCGGACACAGTAGAAAGAAATATCTATTTCAGTAACTGATATTCCTGCCTTTGTACAGTTTGTACCACCTCCTCCCAGCCAGCCGTCAATATCATTTACTCACATTTCTTTAATTTTTTATTTATTTATTCAAAATCTAGGTGGCTGCTGCAGGTGCTGAAAACCTCAAACGGCGCAAATACTATAATTTAATTGGTAATTATGTGTTTGAGCCGTTTGGGGTTGAAACACTAGGGCCATGGGGTCCGAGTGCCCACCTAGTTTTTCGAGAAATCGCCAAACGGTTGGTCGACTCTTCACGTGACCAGAGGGTGGGCCTATTTTTTGGCCAAAGAATCAGCATTGCAATCCAACGTGGCAATGCTGCCAGCCTACTGGGCACTTTTCCTGTTGACAGCGATGTGGACGAATTTTTCGACGCCCTGTAACCCTTTTTGATACTTGTAAATATTTTTATTTCTATTAGAGAGTTAGTAGGTATGTAAATAATATAAATATTTTGACAATAGATAAATTGACTTTTAAAAAAATTATAAAATCTAGGTATAGAACATCACATATAAAATGGCTACCAAACTGCACAACAGTGATCAGTTTATCGGCTGTTGTTCTCGTTTCACAATATCATTATAACGATTTTTATTAAGTACCTACCATAAAAAAGGGAAGTGAGTTTACAGAAATTAACACAATATAATATATGCCGTGTCCCAGCAGTGGGAACATTATAGGCTGATGATGATGATGAACACAATATACGCAAAATTAGCATACGCATTTACGGCATTTACGCAAAATTAGCTATGGACTGGAAAAAAACTACCTCTTATTGTAAGAGGTAATATTTTTTTTTAACATTTTTAAGTTGGTTGGTTTGGTACCGAGTTTCCTCCGTGCCTCGGAAAGCACGTTAAGCCGTTGGTCCCGGCTGTCATTTGTAGATCTTTGACAGTCGTTAGGTAGTCAGAGGCCCAAAAAGTCTGACAACCAGTCTTACCAAGGGGTATCGTATTACCCGGTACTAACTGGGTTGTGGAGGTCAGATAGGCAGTCGCTCCATGTAAAATACTGATATTCAGCTGCATCCAGTTAGACTGGAAGCCGACCCCAACATAGTTGGGAAAAGGCTAGGCAGATGATGAAGTTGGTTGTTTTGGTCGTTAGATTTAACAGGCTGCATCTTGAATATTTTTATCACAACTTCCATATTTTATCTTAATACGATCCGTAGATCTTTCCTCTTTAATTATTTATTTAACTGCCCTTGTCTCAACTCCTAAGTTACTTGGGGTCGATGCCACACATTTTTTTCTTGCTTTTTCCTCTTCAGCTTTCGCTCTATCATTACCTTCTTTTTTTTACACAGTCGAAGATTTCATGATTTATTAACCTGCACTAACTTTTATTTCATATAAGTAGGCCTAAATGTTCACTTATAAAACGCCGAAAAAATGGTGCACAGTTCGGGTTGGTCGTTTCCTATGGAGAAGAACTGGCAAGAAGCTCCACGGACCATGGTACTACTCTTTTGAAATGCTTTAGTTTTACAATACTACCAAGTTACAATATTAGTACTTAAGTATGGGGTACAGCAGTTTTCTATCATATGGTTGCTAATTGTTGATCGAAGATCATAGGTATTATTTAGTACACTTCGATCACGCCACCCCCGTCCATCGCGAACCAGCAATCCAGCATACCTACAGGCCAGGCAGGCGGCAAGGGAAATAGCCGTGCGATCGTCGCGCATACCAGGACATATCAATAAGCGGCCCATTGTGCGCTTTTGTGGCCGCCGGGCGCCCATTGTGCTGGCCGGCGACTAGGCGGAGAGTCACGTGGCTGTAGATCTGCCTGGATTTAGATGGCAGAACTTCTAGAAAATTCCGAAGAGTTTAGTAGGATAAGAGGGCTTGGGGATAGCGGGATTTGCCCATCACGCCATTTCATTCATACATGATACATCTGGTCACACGCTCGCCAGCTGCGTGTACTGCGCACCTCACTCCCTGAAGATCACGACTAACAAGGTCAGTGTATGTCCAAGGACGTCCTCTCGGCATTTCTACTAATGTGCCTTGTACCTAAATACGTTTTTGATAATTGGCTTTCACTCATCCTCTCCAACATGGCCAAACCATCTAAATACTTTTCAGTTTTTGTTATTGCATTGTCTAATTAAAAGATAACGAGAATGATTACAACTAATTGTGAACAAAGAACTCGATTAAATTGATTAAGTATATTATTGTGCTACCATACGCTGCTAGATAATCTACGACATAAGTACATCATAAGTAGATGCAAAACAAAGCAATCGCAATAAGTTGCTTGCTGTTAGTGTTACTTCCAGTTACTTCCAAAGAATGCAATCGCTATAGCAATCAGACACGCTTTAGAATTAATTAAGGGTTAAATACAGGCCACCAAGTACTTAGGTATACCCTCCTAAATGCCTTTTGTAAGATAAACGCCATTGTGAGTATCTGGAGAATTGGCATGTCATGCGGAGAAAAGAGGTAAATGTCGTGAGGAAAGTTTTAAGTAATGTGGATGGGTATAAGATGCTAGGGGACGGCAAAAGAAACGATGGATGAACTGTGAAAGATGATAATTATAGGTAGAAAGGGGCCGATTACAGATGACGACTGTTATGGATAAGTAGACCTGCCGCACCGACCCGAAATACATTGAGACAAGGATAAAAGAAAGCTGACAATGTAGAAAAAAAATAGGAGGAACTTATAATAATTTATTTATAAAAGTATTACAAAAATGTACATTTATGTGCAGTAGTGTTATTTCTAAAACAATGGTACCTATAATTAGTGCACAATACACCAGTGAGCACTGAAAAGGCTTCGCTCAGCCGCGAGCCGCGCCGCCCGCGCCGCTCCGCCGTCAGACCGTCACCCACTGAGCTGGATCTCTCGCAAATTGAATTAGTTATCATAATAACTATATAGCACCGGTTCGTTGCGTAACGTTTGGTCTCGTTTTGTTGAAGGGCTGGCCATTGAACGTGTTTTGCGGAAACGTGATTTTTGGGGAGTATTTTAGCTAGTTTTATACATCTCATTTAGCTAGCGAAATGTGGGTTATAAAGTTAATTTAGATATGCTTCTGCTCAGCCCTTTGAGGACTACAAGCGTGGTGTTATGCTTATGCATTTCATCATCTCATCATCTGCCCAGCCTTTTCCCAACTATGTTGGAGTTGGCTTCCAGTCTAACCGGATGCAGCTGATTGCTGAATAGGTACCATTATTTTACATGGAGCGACTGCCTATCTGACCTCCACAACCCAATTAGTATTGGGTAATACGATACCTCTTGGTAAGACTAGTTGTCAGACTTTTTGGGCCACTGACTAACTATAACGACTGTCAAAGATCTACAAATGACAGCCGGGACCAACTGTTTAGCGTGCTTTCCGAGGCACGGAGGAAACTCGGTATGTAATTGGTAGTCCCCCATCCATAGACCAACCTAGGCAAGCACAGTTTAACCTAATTAACCTAAAGATCGAACCGAGCGGCTGTAATACACCGGAAAATACACCGGAAAATGCAACGTTATGTGCCTGGGTTCGTTGACCCACGATACAGGAGAAATTCCTAGTGTGGGGCAACCTTTTAAAAAAAAAAGGAAAGAAAGAAAAATATTTAGATAACAGTAGTAGCAAGCTCTACTGCTCAGCAATCAGCATAAGGTTATAGATTCGATTCCCAGGTCAAGCAAATTAAAATTGAGTTCTCACATTATAGGAATTTGTAAGTATAGCAGCCCGGAGAACGGATTTGTGCTTAGTTGATGGCGTAGAGGGCTCGCCCCTACCCTACTGCAACTGTAATGAATGGGACATCTCTGGGATCAACAGTAATTGCATTTGGGGTATTGCAACGTTATATGATTATATAGCTCTATCCAATCGTTCGGAAAGTGGCCTTTATGCAAGCTTTATTTATGAATGACTGCTACCAATCATCACCCACAGTCATGAACACGGAATAGAGTACGATCATTGATGCAGTTGGGTGCGCGTGCGCAAACACACGCCGCGCCGATTGTAGTACTTCCGCTCTGTTTTTGTACTAAAACTAATCGATTTCGATTCCGCAAGTTACAGATTTGAGGAAACTTTGTAACACGCATGAAAGCAACACAATTATATTGTTCGATAGGTACTGACAATCGTAATTATGGTTGCGCCACATATAAATATTAGGTAGGTACTTTTCAAATCATCATACAGTCAATACAGTGCTGATGCCGTATGAATCTGTTGCTGCGCTCGAGTGGACAATGGCAAAATAGTTTGTAAACATTTGTGATAAGGATTAAAAAACCGGCCAAGTGCGAGTCGGACTCGCGCACGAAGGGTTCCGTACCAATTATTATAAAAAAATCACGTTTGTTGTATGGGAGCCCCCCTTAAATATTAAATTTATTCTGTTTTTAGTATATGTTGGTACTTATAGCGGCAACAGAAATACATTATCTGTGAAAATTTCAACTGTCTAGCTGTCACGGTTCATGAGATACAGCCTGGTGACAGACAGACGGACAGACAGCGAAGTCTTAGTAATAGGGTTCCGTTTTTACCCTTTGGGTACGAAACCCTAAAAAACAAGATGGTTGCGTCGGTTCAGATTTTCTCACACGCCAGAAAACCCTTGTACATAACATCAAATTTTTCTTTAGTGAATTCGAGAACATTAAATTAGAAATCTATACTAATATTATAAAGCTGAAGAGTTTGTTTGTTTGTTTGTTTGAACGCGCTAATCTCTAGAACTACTGGTCCGATTTGAATGATTCTTTCAGTGTTGGGTAGTCCATTTATCGAGGAAGGCTATAGGCTATATAACATCACGCTGCGACCAAAAGGAGCGGAACATAAATGAAAAATATTGCAAAAACGGGGAAAAATGTATTCCTTTTGTGCGCTGTTTCTCTTTTATGTGACGCAGACGAAATTGCGTGGGTCAGCTAGTAGATAAATAAGTGCCTATTTAAAAAGCCATTAATCCTCTCGCCATGCCGCATTTTCGCACAAATCCATTATCTCCTCGAAACGAAATTCAATTAATCAATTAAAGCTTTCCATGTCTTGGGGTTAGGTCTCGTTACATTGTGATCTCCCACGATGCGCTGGCGCACGTGGAAACTGCGCGCGCGCCGCTTTCTACACGCCTTGTTAGTTTTCACCTCAATCAGGTGATGCTTGGAAACTGCGCCGTAAAACAAGATGGAGCAGAAGGACAACACTATCATAAATGTTATGATTTGCTTTAAATAACTCGTCGTCTCCCGGCCCTTATCCCATGTTACTTGTGGTCGTCGCAACACGTTTTTTTCTTCCATTCTCCTCTCTCAACCGTCACGCTATCATTTACACCTTCTCCTTCATATCATTCCTCACACAATCCATCCATCGTTTCCTTGGTCTTCCTCTCGCTCTCCATCCATCCACATTTATATTCATCACGTAGACTTGCTTTAAATTTGCTATAAACTTGCTTTAAATATCTAAGATTAGAAAAATTCAGACTAGATACATCTAGACACGCGGGAGCGTGTCAAGCCAAGTTCCGGCGCGCAGCTCACAGTGTGTAATATTACACGAACCGTTTGGAGCCACTTTTGAGCCCCTCATAACTCAAAAACTATTTCACCTAAACTTGTCAAATTTGGCTCATATATTGAGACTAGCGAGATGTATATGTGTTCCAAATTTTATAAACATATCTCTAACGGTTATTTAGATATTAACTTCCAAAAATCGTCATTTTTATGACTGACCTATAGATCAAAACTATAACCCAGTTCCAGATGACCTAGAAAGTTCAAATTTGGCATGCAGATAGGTAATTAGGTGAAGACAAAGGAAAAAATCAGAAACTTGTAATTTTTTATCATTTTATTATAATTTTCACTTAACTTATTAATTAGTGCCTGTAAATCTCTAGATGTGGATTTTATGATCTTTAAGTGAATATATAACGAGTTGAATACCACCCTTAATTTTCTTTAATCCAAATATTTCCGTTTTTGTACTTATAAATAAGAATATAGTAGATTTTCGTATTTATTACGCGTAACTAACCGTATTCTACAACCACTAGCGCCACCTATTATCATTCTCAGAAACTCACTCACTACACCATGCCGCCTCCATTGATTTATTTAAAAGTGATACTAGATGGCGTATGTACAAAAAGTAATGATATCCCATCAAAAACATAAATGTGAAATGAGAGCCAAGTTCAATATTATGATATATGCCTTGGTTGTTGACTTCAACGACAAAAGAAGTGAAATCTAAATGGGTGCCAAGTTCAATGGTCAGTCCTGAAATTTATCTATAACAACATAAAATATCATTTCTTCTTATAACTTAGGAGAATATATTGTAGACTAAGGTCTGACTTGGCTAGTTTTCAAATACGAATTATATTATAGCCTTCGCAAGTTCAACCTGTTACTTCTACTTACTGTCGGTTCTTATTTTATTATTCCGAAAATTTGGCTTGCTGATAAAAACTAACCACCGAACATAATAATTCGTATATGAATTCGTATATGAGAACTAGCCAAGTCAGACCTTAGTCTACAATATATTCTCCTAAGTTATAAGAAGAAATGATATTTTATGTTGTTATAGATAAATTTCAGGACTGACCATTGAACTTGGCACCCATTTAGATTTCACTTCTTTTGTCGTTGAAGTCAACAACCAAGGCATATATCATAATATTGAACTTGGCTCTCATTTCACATTTATGTTTTTGATGGGATATTGCTTACGGCTCCGAAAATAATTACGCACTTCTGTAACTGTGATAATCATAGAAACGCTACTTAAATAAGAAACATCGAAGAGATCGTCTATTGCGCTGGTCCATTTATTATCAACTGTCCTCCATTATTCACGCAGTTTGCATCATTAAATAATAAATAAATATCGCTAGAAATTACATACACCGCCGTCTAGTGCAACAATAAGCTACGAGGCTTGTGTCGTGGACACCAGATGGTTGATATTTTACTACATTGGTACCTAATTTTTTAAAATACATATACTTATCTAAACATATAATAAATCTGTAGAAAAATCGTTTTTGTACATCGAAAATATTTCGAAAAATAATTGCCAGGGTGTTGAAGGATAACCAACAGAACTCATTTCCAGCATTTTTGGAATTTTTGTCTGTTTGTCTGTTTAGTTATAAATATAAACATAGCCATGACTCGGAAACACATGTCCACGCTCATCACACAAACATTTGCCCCTACCAGGATTAACCTTTGACCCTTATTACCCTAATAACGTAAGGCAGCCTCACACTACTGCGCCATATTTTTCTTGGAATTTGTAAACGATTGGTTGGGACTTCTGTGATGGGTGCTGTGCTTCTTTTGCGAGTACCGCGAGGAGCGTGGGGCGGTGTGGATAAACGGATTAAACACTATGATTTGTGACGTGTTCGTGATCGTGAAACTAACCACTTGACATTGGCGGAACTGAAAAGCATACAGCAACACTGTCTGAGTAAAGAGCCGTTACACGAAAATTAAGTATAATACATGATGTCTGAAAGTTTGAAGAGTTATGGTTATCTCTGGGGATTTTTGGCGAACAGCACGTTTGAAATAAAGTACTGTAATTTGGTTCTCAAAAAGAGAGGCTAAAAAGGGGTATTTTTTTATAGATTTTGATGTGCTCTTTCCGCATTTCAACTTTGCGACCTCGTGTCTGGGTATTGGAAAATGGCGCCTCACCTAAAAGCTGTTTTTTGAGAATATCACCTTTCCGACTCATTTTACATCAGATTAAGCTGAATACCAAATTAAACATTTCCTTAATTCCTTGAAGTTGTCTTAATGTTAATAAAGTGTTGTTAATATGCCCAGTGTTGCGCATCGCCGCCGCCCGGTGTTACCACACACTCCACACAGCCACCGCTACCGGATTTTATGTTACAAAATCATTTAGGATAATTATATCCAAACCAACATGGCTGCATTTGCTGTTTTTCTGATTACCAAGTGTTACCAACGACCTTTTAACACTGACCGAGTTTTTATATTGACTTTGAGGCTGTCTATAGCCGTCAAGATGTAGCGATCTTGCTCTTGGTTATTTCATCATCAACATCACTATCAATCACTCATCAGCCTATTAATGTTCCCACTGCTAGGACACAGGCCTCCTCTCTATGAGAGGGAATGTCGAATGGGCTATAATCCACCATGCGAACCCAGTGCGGATTGGTATATGTCACGTGTCTTCAAATTTGTTGGTTCTAGGACATGCCGGTTTCCTCACGACGTTTTCCTTCAGCGTTTTGAGAGCAGTGATGATTGTTGTTGATCTCTGAGGTACGCTTTGGCGATGTTCCTGCATCTTCAAATCAAATCAAATCAAATCATTTATTTTTGCCGAAAACACTGTTACAATGGTCTTATTACAAATTAACATGTTTCAAGTGTTTCTACCGTAAGGCATGCAAAATTTATACAGTCATGAAATACGAATTAATAACAAATATAAGATCAGCTAATTAAATGTACAATAAATAAAAATAAATAAAAAGAATCATAAAATATTTTAACATATTAAATTAATGCAATGTCATACTGATTAGTTATTTATTTAATAATAGTAATATTTCAATTAATTCAATGTCTTAAGATCTAAAATTATTACATTATTTAAAGATATATAATATTGTTATTAATTGATGTCACTGTGAGGTCTTCAGTATGGAAAAATTATCGTTTAAGAAGTCATTCAAGTTATAGTAACATTTATTAACTAAAAGGCTCTTTAGGCTTTTCTTAAATAATGCAGTATTCATTGCCCTTATTTCTTTGGGTAATTTATTGAAAATTACGGGAGCCATGTGAAACACACTTTTGTGCATTAAAGCGGTATATGTTCGGCGGACATAGAGGCGAAATTCGTCACGTTGTCGCCTATTATTCATTTCTGAGGCTAATGTAAATAATTTTTTATTGGTCTTAACAAATACTGAGACCTCATAAATATAGAGGCTTGGGAGAGTTAAAATTTTGTACTCCTGGAAAAACGGTTTACAGGTTTCGATCATTTGAAGCCCAAACATAGCCCTTATGCACCGTTTTTGTGCTTTAAAAATTAAATCAACATCAGTCGAATTTCCCCAAAAGATCACACCACACCTCAGAACTGAAGCAACCAAACCATGGTATGCAGTTAACACGGTATTAATATTTGCAATCTGCTTTAACTCATGCAGCGCATACACTGATTTATTTATTCGTTTGGATAGTGTTTCAATCTGGGATTTCCATTTTAATTTGTTATCCACAGTAAGACCAAGAAATTTTGTTGTTTGCACTTCAGATACAGGTTCACCCTTATAGTTAATCTGAGGCATAATTGCGTTCATACGCTGATTAAAATGGATTATTTTAGTTTTTGCAATGTTTGCCTTCAGATTATTGCTGTCTAGCCATTGAATAATTGCGTTTAGGCTACTGCTTATATCATGCTCATAAGATATTCTGTCATTACACTTAATTGCAACAGTGCTGTCGTCAGCAAAGAGTGTCATTGGGTTTGAGTTCGCATTTGGAAGGTCATTAATGTAAATTATAAATAGTAGTGAACTCAATATACCTCCTTGTGGGACACCATATTGTATTTTACGTCCCTTTGATAGGTGTGCCTCCTCCATCTTAGTTCTAACATTAAGTCTATTAATTTTCTTCTCTCTATATGAATAGTCTATAAGCTCCAGAATACCAATTTCGCTTCAATATTTGCTGTATCATTTTATCCATTTTCTGCTGCTCGTTTTCACACCATATTGACACCACTAAGCAATCCAATTAATATTCATCTGACATAGACGCGACAGTGTGTTCATTAGCATATTAATAAGGTAGTTCTCCACCTGTGCCATATTCAGTACATCTAAGGTTCTAAATCCCATTCATATCTTGGTTGACCTTGTACCATTGTGACTAGACCAGATAGTGACCACATTAAACTAGCGTCTATGCAACAGCCCAATTACACGTCATTTGTAAGCGCAGTGACTGCTACAGTTGACCTGATAGGCTGCTGTGCGCATACGCATCCTTGGGCCACATTGTGTTGCGCAACCTGACTCGCTGGGTTTTTGTAATAACCAGTGCTTGTGGTTGGTTGCATGGATGATCATCCATAAAAAAAAATAAAAAAAAATAATAATATATTAATAATATAAAATAAAATTAGTGGTTAGTTATGTTAACTAGCAATTTAGCCATTTTATTTGAATTAAAGATGTTAACAAGAAGAATTTTCGTGTACTGGCATCACAATCATCATCATTTTTTTACTTAGTCTTTTCCCAACTAAGTATTTGGGCTTCTAGGCTAACCGTACGCAGCTGAAAAATAAACCAGGCCCTTTGAAACAATAAATTAAAATCTGGTCTTAAAATTAGTACAGAAAAAGATCTGTAACATTTAGACCTAATTATTATTGGGGACATGACAAATATTTCAGTATTCAAGAAACTATTATACTTTGTAATTGCAATATACAGAGTGTTCTTTTTTAACTTTATTTAAGTCTGTTGACAGCAGTTGATGCATTGTTATTGCAGTTAGTTTTTTCATGTTTACAGGAAAACTTTTAATGAGGTCGCATTGTATTGCGATCTGTCTACTGCTGTATTTGGCGAGTCGGAACTACAGTTTCTAAGAAGTAGAGAAAGGAATAAATGTGCACCAGTCTGTGAGTAATACGTGTGAATTGCAGTTTGACCTTGACTCTGTTATATTATATTTCTAACTATAGTGCACTTATAGAGTCAAGGTGGTAAAGCTAACTAGTTTAGCTGACTGCTTATTCCACTTTAGCCACTAGTGACTTAAATATATTCAATGTTATTTGTTGCTATCATCACGCCTGTAATTCTCGGAGGGTTACTTATTAGTACACCCAAATTTCGATAGTTATGATTAAATTCCATGTTATGGGGGGCGAACCTATTTCGATGTTATGTTTGGCTCCATTTAATTATAATATAAAGACCTAGATATAAATACCTATTGAAATAAGATGTGTTTTGGATACCACATAACATGTAAATATAGAAATAGGAATAAGTATATTTCCAGGTTGTCACATTCACACATAGCGCACAGGAACATTGACGAACAATTATAATAGTCAGCACTAAACTGTTAAAATATTTTAATTAGGATCACCAATATCCAATAAAAACTTGCGCTAGCAAAAGGCTCTTGGAGAAAGCTCTAAATTATATTAAGATACACATACAAGAACCAGCTCAGTAAAACACCGGATTTATCAACGGAAAAAATTGAAGTACAGCTCGAACGGACAAATTATTTCCGCTCGTCCGATTGGTAGTAAATGGCTTCGTTTTCCATTTCCCTAATTTCCCATTCACTAACATCGCTCGTAAATATTTGGATCTATTTGTCGATCACTGATTAATAGCGACCACGGGCAATTTTCATCTAACAAACACGCATAGATTATCCTTTCGGAATTTAGTTTCCAAAAATGTACACAAACATGAGACTTTGGAAAAAAAAGTCTAACTTATACAGATGAGGTTCCATTAGCACAACAACTTCATTTTTCTTTATTGAGTTTTTCTGTACATACAATAATCATTCTAAAATAAACTTGACAGGAAAACGGCAGGGTCCTGGTCTTCCAAAAAACACAAATTATGTCATAATGAACACAACCATAGCTTGCTTGTTTCATTTCATCGTTGAGTTTATTTGGGACGTCCGTTGCAGAAAGGAAAATTTTATTTTAACCATCTTAACCGATGAAGGTTTGAGGAGAGCAAGACCTCAATCATTTCTGTGCAAGCTGCAAGCTGCAAGATGTACTGCACTCGCACACAAAGCCCGCTAGTCAGATCTCACCCTTGGTTGTGTGTAGTGCGTCAGTAAATTACTGAATTCAAGATTTTTATTAAGTAGATGAAAATTTAGGTTGCCCAAAAGGCCCGCTTCAGTCAACCGCCGCAAAACCGCAGTTGCTTATTATAGCTAGCTGGTATTTATTACCCATTCACTATTCGACACCAAGATTTCTAGAAGCATGCACTACTAACTGTTCCTTCCTTATACAAATGGGGGGGATTTTTTAAAATTTAATCGTCATTTACCCAAGGGAAACCCAGAGGGGCCACTTGTCAAAACATAATGTTCCACCTGTCTTTTGCCACAGGTCACGAATTCAACGAAACCTCTGCTAACGTATCAGGTCCTACATCCTCCAGTTTCGTAATCTCATCCCGTAGACATAATAAACACATAATAGGCACAGTTAAGTACACAGGTAGTGGACTGGACAGCTAGACAGACGGACGCGTCTCCATCACGCATCGTTACGTCATATCACACGAGTGCTATTGTTGTTGTTGTTGTACTGTTTACGGCTGTACTCGCCAGTACCTACAGCACGTGTATTCGGGACGGAAACATTCGTGAGAGAGCCATCTAATCTGAGCGCCTTTGGAGCCATTCAGTAATAAAGTCTACACAAATCCTTATTTTCAATTAACAAATAGCAACTTTAAGAACGTCTCTCTAAATTGTGTTGATTTTAGACTAGAAGGTCCACCATCTAGTCTAACTAGGTGGCGTAACGAGCACAAAACTATTGACCAGCGGTCACCAGAGATCCACTAGTCTGGATTTAAATTTAAGAAAGGATCTTCGCGCAGCAGTGGAAAGAAGTATAAGCTAACATAACAGTAACATTAAGAGTTACAGCACTTACAGCGCACTAACTGCGAAAGATATGACTAAAAGAACAGTAAAAATGCAGTTAGGTGCAGTACATTTTTAGGGTTCCGTACCCAATTACTAAGACTCCATTGTGACTCCACTCATGAACCGTGATAGTTAGACTGTTGAAATTTTCACAATGTGTATTTCTGTTGCCGCTATAATTATTAAAAAAAATATTTTTCAATACACTTTCTCGAAAACTGGTCCATAACGCACTACGATTAAGTACAACATGCAATGTATTTCACACACGTGCGATTTTTACCACTTTCCTGCACGTGTGCGGGAATGAAAATTGCCACAGATAACTATACCTATACTTAGTCCAAATTGGTTCAATGTCTATAGTCTGAGGTGAATGTTTTTTTTTTTTTTTGTCAAAGTATTACGCGTCTTTACGGCATAAATATTTTTTGAATTTTAAAATTGTGTTTTTAAATAGAATATCATAGATAAACATGATTATTTAAAACTAATAGTTACTTTTATACACAAATTAACATTTATTTGTGTTCTGAATTCAAAAATATAAAATAAATCTATTTTTTATATTAGGCTGTTTAACGGCTTCATACCATTGCCTCTCTTTCAACCTGGCGAGACCAAAGCGCGAAAAAAAAAAAAGAAAATTTAAATCATAGTTTCATAGTTCGTGACAAAAATATTATTCGTTATTTTATTTTATTTCTTCAAAAGAGTATTGAAAAACGTCGTTTGATACACGTGGACATTTGTTATTGCAATTCTCGGCTCAAAAACACCCTCGCCTACGGCTCGTGTGTTATAATTCCGCCTCGATTGCAATAACAAACTTTCTCCACTTGTATCAAAATGTACTAATACGATACGGAACCCTTCATGCGCGAGTCCGACTCGCACTTGTTTTTATAAGTACCTAGTCTACCCATTTATAGAATTAAGTAAATTTTGTAACAGTCTACTCATTATAATATGTCATTAGATTCAGTGAACAGCACACAACATTGCAATGAATCATTAGAACATAATGCAAGGTTGATTCAAATAATAAGCACATTCGTAAACATTAAGTGACAGTAGGTAATAATATATATGTAGGTTAGGTACCTATATAATTATATAGCAAATAAATCAAGCTTTAAGCAATTTACAAAAATAGTAGGTACTGAAAGGCCGAAAACAATATTATACACATTTAAGTTTTATTAATTTGATCTATTGAAAGATAATTGTAATGAAAACGATAACTTATTAATTGATCTATTAATTGATAATTGTAACGAACATGATAACTTATTATTTGATCTATTCAATGATAATTGTAATGAAAATGATAATTTATTAATTGATCTATTGAATGATAATTGTAATTAAAATGATAATTTATTAAGTAATTAATCTATTGAACGATAATTAGAATTGTAATAATACTTTATAAATTGATACAGTCTTTAAAATGTAAGTAGGTACATGTTTCATTAATGTAAATGTTTGCATGCCGAAAGGTAACATTATGACTGAGCTTTGTAACGTTACATTTTCCTGGATAGGATCCACAAAACTGTAAGGTCACTGAGCACTCACCTACCTAACTTTCAGTCTGGAGGGGAGCACTGTTAAAAGAAATAAAGGGGACGAGTTATAAGAATTTATTAACCAAGATGATCTAAAGGCTGGAGCTACTTAATTACTAATGCCAGTGAAGCTGGCGGAAAGTACTGAAGATGAAATGCAGAATGAAATAAATAACTGAAGAACGTCCGTCTTCAGACTGTGGAGGAGGACCGAGGAACCATCAACTCTCAGGCCGTAGAGAAGGGCCGAGGGCATCTGTCTTCAGACGGTGGTGGACGGCCGAGAACCGTCAATCCTCAGGCCGTAGGAGGAGGGCCGAGGGCATCCGTCTTCAGACGGTGGTGGACGGCCGAGGACCGTCAATCCTCAGGCCATAGGAGGAGGGCCGAGGAGCATCAAATCTTCATCAGGCTTGTGTAGCTCAAGGATCAAGGTTTCCAGGTGTTCTTCGTGAGGGTGCGGCACGGAGAGAGGCCGACTTAAAACCGAAGAATAAGGGTAACTGCCCTTTTACAAATACTTTTATATGGAGCTTCTCAGAGGTGTTACTGCTCTCAGCTCTGAACGTAGACTGCCCATTCCACCACCAGGCTCCTGTCAACTCCAGATATTTACATTTTAAAATTAGAAAATTATTAAAAAAAAATCGAATGAGGTCGATGTGATTTACCTATACAACCTACAAATAGCTCCAGCAATAAATTAAAAATAAAACTAGGGTTGCCACTAACTGACATCACAAAAGTAAACAAAGATTTAATAAAGATAAAAACTTAAATAACATAAATTACAAGGTAAAAAGGCCAAAACCGTTGCTAAGCCTCCAATAAATGACCATGAAGCTACCTAGGGAGGACGAATGCTTAAATTTTCAGGTTAATAATATCCAAAAATGTAAGTAAAAACCATGAAAAAGACATACACATTACAGCTTTGATATTTCATAACAAGACAGTATTGTGTATTACCCTTATTTACAAAATAAAATTCTTTTCTTATTTAATATTATGCAAACATTAACACACATTACGCTGCACGGATAATTTAGAAGTGTGTCAATAGCAGTCATATTATTATTTCGCCTTGAAATTTAAGTCCCATGTAATAGGAATGAGCCCATCAACCGGCCACAAACCCAGACTCCGGGCTGCTTCCGAGAAATTTCTGATGGAAAGCCTAAGCGCCTTCATGCTATAGCAAGGCAGTTTGCTTTAAAAAAAATTAAGCAATCGTTCAACAAACCATAGTAAGGACTACGACTGTACCCAGCCACTCATTGTGAAATACTTCCGAATACTACTCGCATGACACTCTATGGTATAACGCCGACCTATCGCAATTGATCAATGGTCCAATCAGGTCCTCCCTCCTCGGGAGATAGCCCCGCATGCCCTCCCCCCGCACTATATCTTCCTAGACACTTGACAGATCTAGAACTGGGCTGGTTGTAAAATCCAGCCGACATTTCAAGCACGGTTGTGTAATGTCATTGACACTAAGTGGACGCTGAGATTGGCTGATGTACTTTTCAGAGTTGGTACGTTCTACAGATCTGTCTGGGGTAGCAAGCAAGTAAAGCAGCCATCATTGAAAGAATGAAGACTCACCATCTGCCTAGCCATTTCAAAACTATGGAGCTCGCTTCTGCCGAATATTTTACATGGAACGGCTGTCTATCTGACCTCTTTATCCCAGTCAATGGGTAAGTAACAAAATAATTCCAGGCACTTACTAAGTCTGTCCTACCCAACTATAAACTATTATTTTCTTTAATATGTAGTTGCTGTCCTTGGAAAGGTTCAAGAATGAGGCCTTCACAAAAATATGACTATTTAACGACAGCACCACCTGCTTGAATCCCACACAAATCGTTAAGTCGGCCGAGGGAAATGTCACAATTATTGAGTTCATAAATAACAGATAGAGGAATCCATTTATCTTTTTTAACTAGGACGTAGCAACTCAGTTATTGTTGGGAAAAGGTTTATTAAATTGTTAAAGGCTTATAGCCTTAATTACTTAGTCGGTAACGTACGGAGGTACCTATTATATATTTTATTCAAAAGCGACCCGTGGGTCGGTTAAGTTTATTGGACTTATTTCCTTCGCTTCGGAAACCTAATTACTGATGTTCAAGATTCTGTCTAACTAGTCCAATGTTATCTGTAGCAACAATCTAAATCTTTAGACCATGCAGCGTCGAAAAATTTCGTTGAATGTCCGAATAATCTTTTCGTGCACTAAACGACTAAACTAAAACTGAATAACATAATCTAATGTGAGCTCACTCTTCTCAGATCAGATCAGAGAGCTTTTAATCATTTCAATCTTTGATATTTATGGTAATTGGCTTATCAAAACTTTAATAATCAAACATTGAATGAGCAATTGAAAACAGCTTATGGAATGCGGGATTTATTGTCATACCAATCAAAGCAAAATTTGTCAAAAACAAAAATGAAAACTAGGATCAAAATATCGACAGCATTTGCCATAAATCAAAATAGAATAGAATAGGATCAAAAAATTCAGGGTTATTCACCAACACGGAAGTGTGGCGTCAATTACCATGAGACTTTTAAAATATTGCTATCACGATCACGTATAGGTATTACTTACACTTTCATTCTGATATCTGAACAGAGTTTATCGCAACTTTCACTGATCGCTTCGCATCAATCAATTACCGAATAAATCATCATCAATAGAACGATTGACGAAGCGAGTTGTCAATGAATGTGTAAGGATTAAGTGGTCACTTACTGCGTGTAACTTTGGCTGTAAGTAGTTGACAACAGTAAGTAAATTCGTTAATTGGTCAAATGTTGCTTTGTTAGACAACTGGGTATATATTTGACTGCTTAGTCATGAGAAACTCCTGTTGTTACGCTAAATCGTGCACAATTTCTCTATTCAGACGTTTTTAACCTCCTGTTACTTCTGTAAGTGTTTTACTACAAACTTCAGGATTGTTCCTTCGACGAACGGTTCAAAGTAAAACTACTGCTAATATTATTAGGACCTGCTGCATTTAAATATGAGACATACCTCCTCAACCATTACGGATACAAATGAAATGGGGACAAAATGGTCCAGAACGCGTATAGTGTCCGGAAACTTGGATACTGTGTATGACTTAGATCATTTTGTTTAGGCTATGCCGACGTAGGTAATGAATAGAATAGAATAGAACGTTTTTATTTCAGACCGGAGTCCATAGGGTTAGTAACAATTTAACATAAGTTCTAGTGTAGGTAACAGACACAGATCAAAATGTACTTGAATCACAATTCAGCATGGAACCGCATCCACCTCCGCACCATCGGGGAATCCCACCGATCTGCGAATACACTGAGAATACTGTTGCTGCTGCCGCGAACTCGAGTCATCAGGGATGCACATCTATTTCTAATAATGGCGGCAAAACCATCAATAATAATGCACCGATGACATAAACTTGCATAGCCAAAATGTCAGAAGTGTGTCTCAGTTGCAATACCCTTGTGGCCGTGAGCTGGGAGCGCCGGATGGCGAACAGACGGAGAAAGCGGCTCCTATTAGCAGTGCCCTGCTAACTGCTCGATTTATACATTCAGTCAAAAAAGTATCGGGAATGGATGATTTGTTTATAGTTCCAAATTCAAATTTTTGTTTTTTTGTAGTTGTTAGATTGGCACAACTGTTATCCATTTTGGCGCGGAGTTTGAGTTGCATCTGTTATTTATATTAAATACAGTGCTGGTTTTAGTAATATCATATATAGTGTGTATTGCGAATTTCATAATGGACAAAAATATCGAACAAAGAGTTTGTCTTAAATTTTGCATCGCCAATGGAATTTCGTGTTCGGAGTCACTGAAAATGTTACAGAAGGCTTACGGTGAATCGACTTTATCAAAAACTCGTGCTTATGAGTGGTTCAAAGCGTTCAAAAGCGGTCGAGATGTGATGGAAGATTTGCCTCGCTCTGGTAGGCCGTCAACGTCTGCAACTGAAGTTAACATCGCAAAAGTGAAGAAAATAGTGACTGAAAATCCCCATTCAACTCTGAGAGAGATAGCCGCCGAACTTTCTGTATCTCACGAGTCGATCCGTACCATTTTAACTAATCATTTGGGTATGAAACATGTTGCTGCTCGGCTAGTCCCAAAAGATCTGAATTTTCTCCAAAAACTCAATCGCATGAAAGTCGCTGAGGACATGCTAGAACGAGTCAGTTCGGACCCAACATTCATGAAACGCGTTGTTACTGGTGACGAGACGTGGGTTTACGAGTTTGACATGCAAACTAGTCAACAAGCTTCGGAGTGGCGCCTTCCAACTGAACCGAAACCGAAAAAACCACGCCAAAGTCGATCAAAAGTCAAAGTCATGTTGACTGATTTCTTTGACTATCGCGGTGTTGTGCACTCTGAATTCTTACCGGAAGGTCTAACGGTAAATAAAGAATATTATTTGAGCATTATGCGGCGTTTAAGAGAGCAAATTCGACGAAAAAGGCCAGATTTGTGGAAAGAAAGTTCTTGGATTTTGCACCACGACAATGCGCCTTCGCACAAGGCTATCATTGTGAACGAATTTTTGACCAAACACTCAACAAATACCATCCAGCAACCACCATATTCACCAGATATGGCTCCTGCTGACTTTTTTCTTTTTCCTAAACTCAAATTACCACTTCGTGGCACCCGTTTTCAATCGATAGAAGACATAAAGGAGAATTCGCGGCGAGAACTGAACTCAATTCCGGAAGCAGCGTTTAAAAAATGTTTTGATGAATGAATTATTCGTTGGCACAAGTGTATCGTTTCTAAAGGAGCATACTTTGAAGGTGATAAAATAAATTTGGATGAATAACAGACATTTTGTGTATTATTGATCTTTTCCCGGTACTTTCTTGACAGAGTAGTATTTCTATTTTGACGCGTAGGAACATGTGTGGAATTTAGTAGGTACTAGGTATGATGTCAAGCATTATCATTCGATTTTGAGAAACCAATGTGAAGCAGTTTGCCGTTTTCGAAAATCCCCAAATAAACTCGCTTTTTAAATCGTTAGCTATCAGTTACCTATGTTCTGTAACTCCTCCTGTTTATAGTCAGTGAAGTGAAGTCCCCAAAAACACAGATCCATAATAACATATTATTGTGCGAGTGTATTCATAACAAAAGAACATAACATCACCTGTAATAACATGAGAAGTGCAGTGCTTGGATGCAATTTTATAAGATAATAAAACACAAATGTTTTCCGCTGTAACCTGCTGTCTTCCATGTGAACTATTGAGCCTACGCCTCGGCTTATTGAATGTCAATCAATCATTGTTTTAATGTACCCTCTATGGGTGGCACGTGGCAGTGGAGCTATAGAGCTGAATTCTAGAAGAAAACTGTCACAAAAGCTAGTAGGTTTTTTTGTTATAGGTTTGTGACACCTAGGTGATATACATCGTAGGATGTATCATGTATGTTTCAGGATAATTTTCAATTGCGAGCTGCTAGCTTTTTGAATCACATGTTCTTGGGATTTAGGTAATAGTTTAGGCCCCGATCATACCAGTGTGTGCCTAGAACGGCCTCAAGGAATTCATCATGGTCATGGATCATGGGAATTTTCTGGGTTAGGTAAATGTACCGATTTTGGCTCTGACTGCCAAAGTAAAACTATTCAAGACTAAAACTAGTCCTACTAAGAAAACTCGAACCGGTTTGTTATACCACCGATAGTAATTGCTCGGCAATGTCCTTCAAAATAGAATGATTGGAGAGGTTTATCCGGCCGCGAACCGTTCACTCTGGCCATAATCCAATCCACACAAATCTAGTTCTAATCAAAATCAATGAGAGGAGGCAAACCATCCAAGAATTGTTTACTAATGAAGGAAGGTAGTCACTTAGGCAGCATAAGTGTGCTTGCTTGTCGTACTAGAGCGTTAAAAAACGATAGAACATCGGATATTATCGATGAATCGATGGCTCCAGTTGTGAGGTATTTAGTTTCATTCAGAATGACTGCTGCCCCGGCTACCCGTGTGACCTGCACCGGGCGCCCGCGCCAGCCACAACACTACGTTAACTTTATTAATTTATATTTTTATTGTACTGTGTTGTTTATTGCATAGGTTTAAAGCTGGTTTATGCATATTTCTTCGATTATAGTTAAAGTGGATGGAAAAATCGGTTGACATTCTCTATTTAAATATTGTATTATGCGAAAGACTGTATGTCCGTCTATGTTACATGGGCAAACGGGCTGCGATATTTGGCATACAGATAAACCATGACCTAGGTTATTACGAGAATGGTAAGGTATACCGTACATATAGGTATCTGGAATCACACCACATTCCAAACACTGCCTGAGGGTGTCAAACATTTCGAATCGAAAGCAGCCTGCCACTCCTGTAACATAGTTATGTATGCACGTACACGTCAGATTAACACCTGCATCGGTAATAGTTACTACTGAGAAAGAAATAGACATATATATATATATATGTGACGCATGGGTTGACGGTTACTAGGGTGGTGTGGGCCCCTAGTGACGATGCTATATGTACAAGCCTGTCCGGCGCACCCTGACCAAACTCTGATACGATCATGACTGACAATGGTGCCGATTCCCTTGTTCACAAACTAAACGAAATTTAAGTTGAATGCATCTTTTTCTTTCTATTTCTTTTTTTTTATGAATAGGACAGAAGATAAATATTAGTTTAATCCTGTCAAATTAGTCAGCACCTGACGTAATTTGATGTAATTTATGTAATTTTAGTAGTCAACTTTTTAATCGCGTCTAAAACTTGTATGGCGCTGATTAATTTGACAGAACATAACTAAAATTTATCTTCTGTCCTTTTAAATAGAAAGAAAAAGATGCACTGAACTTAAATTTGGTTTAGTTTGTAAACAAGGAAATCGGCACCAATGACAAATAAATCTTTTTACAATGTGCATATTATATAAACGCGGAGACTTATTGATAACAAGTTTTTTTTAATAAACGTTGTTACCTTGAACTATAAAAAACCGACCGAATGCGAGCCGGACTCGCGCATGAAGGGTTCCGTACCATCGTAGTAGGGGAACCCCCTTTAGTTTTTTCTGTTGTTATAGCAGCAACAGAATTACACATTCTGACATGAAAATTTCAACTATCTACCTATTACGGTTCATGAGATACAGCGCGCTGACAGACAGATAGACGGAAGGACGGACGGCCGGACGGACAGCGGAGGCTTAACGTTGGTTACCTTCGGGTTTAAAACCTTATTAAAACATTGGTTAACCACTAAACTTTTGACAGATAAAGTGTACTATAGCATAAATGAGTTTCTGACAGAGAAAAATATATTTTTTGATTAATTTGAATAATAATGATATTTTATTAATTGAATGATATAATTGTAACAAAAATGATAATTTTATAATTTAATGATAGTTGTAATAAAATGATAACTTATTAATTGAATGATAATTGTAATGTAAATGATAATAATTTATTTGCTGATCTATTGAATGATAATTTTACTAATTATAATCGATCTGCAGTGCAAGTACGTAGCACTCGATTCGATACGATTCGATAAATCTGACAGTTATTCTCGATAAAATGAGTTTTTAACCAATCAAAAAGTCGGATTTATCGAATCGTATCGTTTCGATCGTTATCGATTGCTACGTACTTGCAGTGCTGGTCTTTAAAATGTAAGTACATAAATAATGTAAATGTTTGCATGCCGAATGGTAAAATATGGCTGAACTTTGATATGTCTTAACAACTATATTACATTATCCATATTTGCAAAATAAAATTCTATATTCTATTCTATTCTATTCTAAACATTGGTTAAAAATCTAGCTTGGTTGTCAAGTTGGGTTTTGTCTTCTGCTTCTCTCTTGTCAGTACGAACCTTCAGAGAGTTCCTGTGCTTGATAGCAGGGCACGTCCCCACGAAGAACAGAGAGCCGTGATAAAGTGGCCGTCTTACAAAGACATCTGTCATCTGCCCCGGCCTTTCCCCAACTAAGTTAGGTTGGCTCCCCAGTCTAAGCAGATGCAGCTGAACATCAGTATTTTACATGGAGCGACTGACTTTCTGACCTCCATAACCAAGTTAGTACTGTTTAATACGTTGGTAAGACTGGTTGTCAGAATTGCAAGCCACTGCCTGCCTGTAACGACTGTCAAAGATCTTCAAATGGCAGCCGGGATCAACGGCTTAACGTGCTTTAATACCGAGACACGGAAGAAACCCGGTATGTAGTGGGTGGTCACCCATCCACGGACCAACCTAGGTAAGTTCGACCCGAGCGGCTGTTATTACTACACCACGTACTCCCTAAGGATAATAATCAAGTTTAATACGTATAGGATCATCATCATCATCACCATCAGCCTATTAATGTTCCCACTGCTGGGACTCAGGCCTCCTCTCTATGAGAGGGAATGGGCTATAATCCACCACGCAGGCCCAGTGCGGATTGGTAGATGTCACAAGTCTTCGAAATTTTTGGTTCTAGGACATGCCGGTTTGCTCACGATGTTTTCCTTCACCGTTTTGAGAGCAGTGGTGATGAAATAAATTACACAATGTAATACACCTGTCTGGGTTCGAACCCACGTCTTACTGTTCGTAAGTCGTAGCCGCCACCACTGGGCCACCGCTGCTCTCATTGATTACGGATTGATACAAGCTATACCAAAAAAACTCGCGGTAATGTTTTGAAGGCGACTGCCACTTCTTGTCAATGCCCTCAGTACAGCTAAATGATCGTGTACTACACGTGCTGCCTACCTGCCAGAATAAGTGGCGTGTTGTTCAATTGGGTGGCAACGTGCACACATGCCAGATCCCGTGTCATAAAGCGTATTCTATTGTGTATTGTGCTCAACCGCTCAGTTAGCGTCAGTCAACACCTCTACAATATGTATACTCCGTTTGTTAGAGATTTCGCCTGCCATATTACGGTATTGTTGACTTTGGAGAGCTAACACTTTGGTTTGAATGGATTGCTAGCTGGCGGTGTGGCCTGCGCTAAATATGGAGAATAGGACTTTGTCTGAACGAAGACAGTTTTCGTATAGTTGGTGCCAGTTAAGATGAGAATAGCGGTCATTGATCCACCTACATAAATTAAACTTCTTAACTTTGAAAACCAAAAATATTCCTGTTCAAGTCTGGAATCGTCATCGTGATCTTCAACATTTTTTGTAATGAAAAACGATACATGGTTTATTTGTTTTGGTTCGTACGAAGAGATATTAGGGAAAGGGCAATGACCGCTATTCTCATTTTAACTGGCACCAACTATAGATATCGGCCTAAGAAAGAATTTCTCTAAAAAGTCTTGAATCCAATTTCTATTATTTTAATCCTAATTCCAATATAATTTGTTAATACTGATGTAAATGTTAATATAGAAAGCAATTAATTACAATTCAGTCTCAGCACCTACATATTATTATGTAAATCATACCACGTAGGTAGCTACATATATTATGTACGTATGATGGTGATGAAACGCCGTGAAAGCGAAAGCAATTATGTTATGGAGCAAAACTTGTTTGCGAAAAATATTTGAATGAGTTATTTGGATGATGTTTCTTTTTTTGCAAATATTTTTCCATGATCTTTATTAAGCATGATCAGCTTTTAATGTTCCTTCTGGGCCACAAGCCTCCTCTCCTGAAAAGGAGATGGCAGTACCTAGCCCACCACGCAGGCCACGTGGGGTTTGGAAGTCACGCATGTCTTAGAATATTTGGTTCCTGGGTTTCCTCCATGGCTCTTGATTCCGGCTGGCATTTGTAGATCTTTGACAGTTGTTACAGGTAGTCAGTGACCCAAAAGTCTGACACCCAGTCTTATCAAGGGGTACCGTATTCATCATCATAATATAATTTCAACCGAAAGACGTCCACTGCTGGAAATAATCGCCACGCTTGGGTTGGCGATCGTAGTACGGTTGTTACAAAAGCACAGAGAACGCTGCTGCCCACTTTCTGGTAAGTCCCTCTTCTTACGATACCCACAGGAAGATAATTATGGGATGGCGTATAGTTGTATTACCTAGTAGGTACTGATTGGGTCGTGAAGGTCAGATAGCCTGTCGCACCTGTTGCAACTCGTAGTAGGTAGCCACTGTTCTGGTTTAAGTATCGTCAGCAATAAAAAGTACCTGAGTTCTCACTCAGGTACTTTTTATTGAAAACACTGAAATCAGTACCTAAATTAATAGATAACGTTGCAGCCAGCAAATTAATGTAGTCAGTGGAAAAAAACGTAATGTCAATGTAATAAGATATATTATGGTTAATGGATGTTGATGGGATGTCTTTGGATATAATGGAGGTCAATGAACTCACTATTCAAGATGTAAATTCGTGTTGAAGGGAAAATTGCCGGAAGGGTTTTGCAAGGGAAAAGTTTATCAAGGCCTACTGGCCTAAAACTACGGCATCTGTTGGCAAAACCTGAGTGAACAACTAGTATAGTTGTGTTTTAGCATGGCAATAGCGGTCATTGACCCAACAACAATTATTACCGTTCTTCATTTAAAAAACCGGCCAAGTGCGTGTCTGGCCACGCGCAGTTTAGGGTTCCGTAGTAGCCCGTTATCACAATATAGAACGATTCTGTTGTTCTTATACTTCATCTTAGTCACTTTAAAGGATTTATTCTAAGGATTTTGTATTTAGTAAGTACAAAATTATCCAACACCCAAGTTCAACGACTATTACTGCTAAACTAATAAAGTTATCTTAACCGCTATATTTTTCTTTAAAGGTCATGAAATGCACTATCATCATGAATTTTTCCAGATTTTTCAAGCCAGCAGCTTAGCTTTTAGAGGGGGGAGACTACTGGACTACTGGAACAAAAATTTTCACTTTAAAGTTTAATATTTCGTAAATAGAGCATTAAATCGAAAAATCCCCTAAGTCATTTTATAAGACCTATTCAAAGATACCCCACACGATGGGGTAGACGACAAAAAAGAAAATCATCCCCACTTCACATGTGGGGTACCTACATGTGAAGTGGGGATGATTTTTTTTAAGCTACCCTTAAAATATATTTTCCAAAATTTTATTTTATTACTTTGTCGCCGTAATTGATATACACATCCCTACAAAATTACAGCTTTCTACGTATAGTAGTAACGGTCTCTAAGCAAAACCTCGGACAGACGGACGGACAGACGGACATGACGAAACTATAAGGGTTCCTTGTCAGCACTCAGGACTACAGAATAATGGAACCCTAAAAACCGCCACAAAGCCTTTTATCGTTTTAAATCGACATTTATCGTGAATTCGTGATCAAATTTTTTTTCCAATTACAATAAATACTTTGCTCATTGTTTTTTACTGCAAAGAGATGTTAGGGAAAGGGCAATATCCGCTATTGTAACGCTTAAAAACGCAACAACTGTAGCAGCTGTTAGAATAGACCTTAATCGGTTTCCCAACTACCAGCAAGCCTTAATATGAATAGAAGAAGAAGCATTTAATAGCTATAATCAAAGAGTCTTTAATGATAATAATTTACCACCTAATCCCGGTGATCATCACATAACTTGCGCACACGCAACCTTACCAGCTGCTTAGTGCTCTTTGTTCCACAATCAAATTGCCCACGTCAATCTCGACGTGAGCAATCTAAATCTTATTGTTGATGTAAGTATGGAACTACATAATGAGTGTAATACTGCATGATGAGATAATATTGTTAACGATGAGTTATTGTATGTCAATCATAGTTATGTTAGAAAAGTTGGGAGAAAAGATGATAAATTGTCACCATTGATTGATAAGTGTCATAAAGACCTATATTTTGATTTAGTTGTCACACTACTTGCAGATTCACGGAGTGTGTAATTACTGTGTAGTAGGTGGAAGATGTTTTAGAAAGACTTTCGCTCTTGTAATGGCGGTTCTACCCACTCTTTTGGTAAAGCATCGGCACTAGCTGTTATTCAGTGGGAAAACTTGCTTGAATGCAAATCTGATTACTACATCTACATTCACGGCCGAGCCCTCTCATTTACCTCAGCCATGAAGTAACGTTTGTTGATTCATGTTAACTTAGCTATTACTGCCTCGTGGGCTCGTGCACGCTAACAAGTTACACATCGCTTTCATGGCATGTGTTGCCGCAGTGATTTATGAGGAATACTTTACTGCTAGACATCCATGCATATAATAAAATAGTTGGATCATAGTTGAATGAAATATTTTGCAAGGCGCACAATCTAAACCAATGGATCGGATATACTTGGGAAGAACATTTTTGTCCGAGGGAGATCACCCATGACGCCATGGAATGTCAAAATCTGTGAAGACTCCTTATCATTCCGTTGAACAGCGCGCGACCATCGAAGTGGCGGGTAAATGATTGTATTATTATTATATACTACTTGAATGACCTTAGCATATTTTTCATACACTTGCTAATAAACTTTCAATGTAATTTACATTTGAATGTGTATTTATAGCTGTTGCAATACCCAATTGATATTAAGAAATACCTATGTAGATCTAGATAAATACAAGTACATAACAGGTCACGCACAGAACCCTCTTTTCACAATCGAGTAAAAAGAATCACATTCGCTGACTGTGACTTGTAAAACACGTCTAATGAAAACTGAATACAATCGTCTAAACACGAAAATATCTTCATCGATTAATCGCCAATATTACGATTGTCTACTATCTTCAAAATGTAAAAATCCAATCTAAATAATAATCATAAAGGCATTATAGGCTATGTTCAAATAACTTTCCACCATTATTGATCACGCAAAGAAATAAATGACGGTGCCACATAATAACCATCGATTGATTGTAGGTAAATTGGCGTTAAACTGCTTGGCCACGCGTCTTGCGACACAGACCACGGAGAACACAAATGATAAAAGTTCGGGAGCGGCGCACGACGCGCGACGTTACTGTTTTATAAAGTTGACTACCCAGTCCCTGAACGACTCACACGGAGGAAACCAAGGAAGCAACCTGCTGCCGGCCGTTAATTTAACCATCTTAATTTGTGTTTTGTCCTGTGCGGGCTAATAAATGCTTTTTCTTTCTTTCTTTCTTTTCAAGTGCGTATAGTAGAGCTACCATCCAAAATGATGAAACGCCGACCGAGATCTTTGTAATAGAAGTACGATAAAAGCATCGATGATGATGTGAGCACGACATATTTTACGAGGGATTTCTAGGTTTATGAAGAGATTTTATCGTAGAGCTCAGGTTTTCAAAAGACGTTTTTAATCTTCAATTTTTTGGCGCAAATACAAGTTAATTTTATTATCGACTAAGCACGGAGGGAGGATGAACAGTGTCAGCCTTGGGCTATTAAGTATAGTTAGCTAGCAGAAAAACAATGTTTTCAATTGCGGTTAAATCGATTAAAATATTTCTGGAGACATCCGGAAGAAACGTCTTTAACACTTACACGAGCGCGAGCGGAGCGAAATTTCAAGATGAAGATGTTTCTGATAGGCTAACCAGCATAATTAGGTTATTGAACAGGATAAAATGTTCCAAACCAGGAGTAGGGCAGCCCTAGCGTAGGGCTTTAGACACAGTGACAATTAATCAGTGATAACAACGATAGAAAAGACAAAAAATATTATTGGATTAACGTAGGCTCCCGAAAAGCCCATGTCGATCCTGTTGCAACTCCTTGTAGAAAAACGAAAGGCTGGCTTAGTCGATAAATGCCCAATTCGTAAAATGCCCAGCATTCTACAAATGCCCAGCATTCTACAAATGCCTAATTCTTAAAATGGCTTGCTGAAAGGCTATGAAAGCGGTCGTCACTTGTTTAAGACCTCGTGCGAGTCGTATCACCCGAGGCCGTGAACGCGGCTTAACTATCGATTGATTCTTGGCATTAGCATCGATAGGAAACGTGGGTATTACTTTTAAAGCTTAATGAAGGTTTCAATGTCAGGGTCATGTGTGGTATGAGGTGGTGTGCCCTTGGGGGGTCAGTCGATCATTAGGTTCCATGACAAATGTCGTGGCTTGCACCCTCTCATTTGTGTCCTAGAGTCCTAGGTAGTACAGCTACGAATAAAGGTAATAGCTTTAGTTTCAGTAGTGGCTGACGGGGTAATTGACACATAATGTGTTTGAATGTTACTCCGTCTCGTTAGTTCAGTGGTCGTATTAGTAAACGTCTGGTAGTAGATGGGTAGTAGGTTTGCTGTGCTACTTATATTTATTTTTTGTACCTACTGCATACGTATGTCAATAAGCTTCATATTTTGCGTAACTTTGCATATATTTTCTTCAAGGACAATGAGCGTAAATTTTATTTTTATATACCAACTAGATTTTCCCTGCGGTTTCGCCCGCGTAGATGATAGAAATTATCCCTACTCCGAAATAAAAGTATCCTATGTCCTAAACCAGGTCATGGTTGACCTGTGCCAAACATCGAAATATTTTCAGCGGTTAAGGCGTGGAATGGTCACGAACATCCAGACATTTATAATTTATTTATTTTATTTATTTATAAAAACTTTATGCACAAGCAAAAAAACTGTACAAAGGCGGACTTAATGCCTTGAGCATTTTCTACCAGTCTACCTTAGGGTGATGCAGAGATAATACAAAGTAGGTGCAATAACAGAAAAAAAAGACTAGAAAATATATATAGGTAAAACTTATAAGAATAAATACATATATACATACATATAACAAAATATATAAAGTTAAGAGAGATAAACAAGAAAATCTATAACAACTTAGTTTTGAGACAAATCTGCCAACTTCTTGTGAATATACTCTCGAGCCTTCACTCTGAAAGTGAAACGACTAGTCAAGGTCCTAATACTCTGGGGGAGCGCATTCCACAGGAAGACCGCCTGGACAAAGAAGGAAGATTTAATAAAGCCAGATCGGTGAGAAGGACAGCGTAGAAGACAGTTATTAGAGGAACGAAGGTTTTTGCTGTGCGCAGAGCATAAATATTGAAAATGAGTAGTGAGATAAGAAGGAGAAGTGGGTTTGTGAAGAAGAGAAAACAGAGTTGTCAAAGCCCTCAATGCTCTGCGCTGCCGGATGGGTAACCACCTTAACAGCAAACGATGTGCAGAAACATGATCATACTTGCGGAGATTGAAGACGAATCGAATGCAGTTATTAAGAAGTAGGTCAAGTTTATTGAGGAGTTCTGCATTCAGGTCATAGTAGCACACATCACCATAGTCAATCATGGGGAAGATTAGGGACTGTACAAGCATTGCCTTAATGTGTGATGGGAGAATATTTTTCAGCCGGTAGAGCGACCGCAACGTTCCAGTGACTTTCTTGCTCACAATCGCAACCTGCTTACGCCAGTCAAGGCAAGTGTCTACGTGCAAACCCAGATCCTTGACGTCAGAACTAAACGGAATTACTGTACCGTCAAAGATAACCGGTGGCACCGTTAAACCACTCAGCCTTCTCATGCTATGGGGGCTCCCTACTATAATAGCCTGGCACTTGGTTGGGTTAACCGCCACACCGAAACGATCAGACCAGTTTTTAACTACCCGTAAATCCCGATTTAGCTCCTCGACCGCCTCATATAAGCTGTCAACACTTGCCTGACAGTATAGCTGTAAGTCATCAGCGTAGAGATGATACGCACACTGAAGCTCGGTAGTTATGAGATCAATAAAAATAGAAAACAAAAGTGGAGATAAAATACCGCCTTGAGGGACGCCAGCTTCAAGATTACACCAGCTGGAGTTAGACTCACCAGCAAGAACTGACTGCTGACGCCCCTGAAGATAGGAAGAAAACCATTCCCACGCCCCGGGAGAGACCATGTGATAGGAGAGGATTGATAAAAGGACTTCGTGACTGACGGTATTGAAAGCATTTGAGAAATCGATCAACACTAAGACCGTAACTTTAGTGTCTTCCATTCCTCGCCTTATATCGTCAGTCACTTTGAGGAGAGCAGAAACGGTACTGTGCCCAGGCCTGAACCCGGATTGGAATGGACTGATGAGGGAGTTTTTGTGAATGAAGTGGGAGAATTGCTTGTGTACACAGGCCTCGAGTACTTTGGATAAAAAGGGAAGGATGGAAATTGGACGAAAGTGACTGAGATGTGTGGGATTAGGGATCTTAGGTAGTGGTCGAACATGGGCTTTCCGCCACAAGGAAGGGAAAACACCGGAGTAGAGGGAGAAGTTAACTATATTAAATATAAATAATATCGCTGGACATTACACACAGCGCCATCTAGTGCCACACTAAGCAACGAGGCTTGTGTCGTGGACACCAGATAGTTGATATACTACATAGATACTTTTTGTTTGTAAATACATACTTATTATACATATAAACATCCATGACTAGGAAACAAATGTCCATGCTCATCACACAAACATTTGCTCCTACCGGGATTCGAACCCGGGACCCTAAGAACGTAAGTTAGCCTCGCTACCGCTGCGCCAATCGGGTCGTCAATGGGTCGTCAATATGGGAAATAGCAGGAAGGAGCTGATCAACAACTGTCACGATCATGTGTCGACTGATGTTATCACAGCCCACGGCTTTGGATTTAATGGATAGGATAATCTTTTTGATCTCTCCCGGATCGACTGGGGTGAAGGCAAAGGGAGTAATAATCGATATTTTGTGAGTCGAGATTCTGTATTCTACTCATATTAGGTCGCGTCAGACCAGCAAGGTAGTCAAGAGTTTGACATTTGGTTAGACCATCAAGGGTGGGAACAGTGGAGAAATGACGATTTAGATCGTCTAAGCCAAATGTGTTAGGAAGATCTGAATGCCGCGATCTGCCGATACCTAGAGTTCCAAGGAATTTCCAGATATCGGCAGGAGAAGCAGAAGTGATATTATCAAGAATGTGGCGGCGTTTAGCGTTGCGTATCATCTGATTACACCGATTGCGAGCAGCCTTGAAGAGGGTCCAATTTTCTTCCGATCGATCCTTCTTAAACCTCCGAAAAGCGCGGTCCCTTCGTCGCATCGCCATCCGAACTCCCCTATTCATCCATGGCGCAGGTGGACGCTTCAGCTTGACTCTCCTGATAGGTGCGTGGGTGTCGTACAGCTTAACTACAACATTGTTGAAATAAGTAACTTTATCGTTGACTGTAGTGGCTTCCTCTAGGGGTGTCCAGTCAATATTAGAAGCGTCTTGCGACAGCCTTTCAATATTCATCCGCGCAAAGGCACGCCTGTACTGATAATTTAGTATGTACGGTAACGGTAACCAAAGCTATTTTTATATTACTATTTTTTAATTATGCATTATTCACAGACGCAGTCTATTAGCTAACATCAACACTGAAGTACAACAATAGTGCAACACTGACCTTCTAAGAAACATTGTAACATTTTCTATTACCTAAAATCATTGATTTAAGAATGAGGCAAGTTGGGGTCACATGACGAAGGTCCACTTGCACCACAGATCACTAAACGTTTTTAAAAACAACGTTCTGTTACAATCAATCGCTTTGAATATGTTTAACGATTTCATGATATTTAGAAACGCGTTGATGTCTTTTGAATTAATTAATAGATTAACAAATAAATTTACTTGTACACATTCTTGTATAATACGACATAAGCTGTAAAATTAATAAATGAATACAATATTATGTTAATTATAATCTGTCGTATCAGTAACGGCCCCTGATTATCGGATTGATTGACTCAACTAGTGATGTAATCGGTGTCCGTGTCTGAATGTTGAGCGATTGAGTCAAAGTAGTCAAGGACTGAGAAAGCACTTAGACGAAAGTTGATACTAGGTATAGTTTATTATAATATATTTTGAACTTAATCATTTTATCCAATTACTAGCTGTTGCCCGCGGCTTCGCCCGCGTGAAGTTCGGTAACTGTCCCACGGGATCATACTAAAGGGATAAATAGTATCCTGCATGTTAATCCAGGTTATAAACTATCTATGTGCCAAATTTCATAATCATCACAATTATAATCATCACAATCGCTATCACAATCACCATCACTATCACCATCATTATCACTGTCACAATCGCAATTATCACCATCACCATCATCGTTATCACAACAACCATCACCATCACTATCCCAATCACAATCACTATCACAATCATTATCACAATTACCATTATCGTTATCACAATCATCGCAATAAATCAACAATAATCCTGTATAGAAGTCGAATCCGCCATATTTTGGATCTAAAAATAAATGCCATATTCGTAATCAGCACCAATGATAATCTCGGAATCGACACCCATATTGATTTTGAGACATTTCAACCCCATCGCACCCCAACAGGGGATGATGGTATTTCAGGTCCACCACATTAAATCTTAAAAACGGTGTTTTTGTAATACACCCGACCCGATACACCATACAAACAATACCAAACCCATTTCCCCCTTTAGGGGTTGAATTCTGAAAAAACCTGAAACCCATTTCTACCCATTTATCGTTAGGAGTACTCCTGTTAAGTTTCGAATAAAATAATCTAACTAATGTTATTTCCCCATGTACATTTTGGACCCCCGTTTCAGCCCTAAAGGGGGTGAATTTTGAAAAATCCTTTCTTAGTGCACCCTTAAACCTCATAAGGAACCTATGTGCCAAATTTGGAATCTCTAGACTCAGCGGTTTGGGCTGATTTTTATATTTTGATTTTTATACTTTGTCACCCCATTTCCCTCTCTTTGGGGTTTAATTCTGAAAAAACCTGAAACACAAATGTTAACTCAATTATCGAGAGGAGTACTCCTGTTAAGTTTCGAATAAAACAGTTTAACTAATCTTGTTTCCCCATTCAAACTTTGGAGCCCTTTTCATCCCCTTAGGGAGTAACTAAATTTTGAAAAATCCTTTCTTAGCACTCCTTGACCACATAAGGAACCTACTTGCCAAATTTGGAATCAGTAGAACCAGCGGTCTGGGCTGTGTGTCACAGTCAGTCAGTCAGTTTCTTCTTCTTTTATATATTTATACCCGACTGCGCCAGAAGAAGGGTTATTAAATAGATTTATGTAAAATAGAAGTAGCCTAAGTTACTCCTTATTTCATCAGCTATCTGCCAGTGAAAGTCCCGACAAAATCAGTCCCGCCGTTCCAGAGATTAGCCGGAACAAACAGACAACAGACAAAAATTTAAAAAAATGTTGTTTTGGTATATGTACCCTATATACGTATACATTCGTATGCATGTAGTAAAATGCGGTTGTTTTAATATTACAAACAGACACTTCAATTTTATTTATTTGTACAGATAAAGCCCCCTTTTCATCCTTAGGGGTTGACATTTTTAAAAACAACGTTGCGTTAGCTTCCAACCATAAGCCTAGATAATAAATTTAGTGAGTTTTACTTCGAAAATTAAGGACTTTCCATAAACAACTTCATTCTCCTTTTTAACCCTTCGGGGGTGGTATTATGGAAAACGCTGAGACACGTGAACAATTAATTTTTATTAATCAGCCTAAACTCAAAATTTGAAGATCCTAACTTTAAAACTGACGATTTTCCATAAACAACTTCATTCTCCTTTTTAACCCTTCGGGGGTTGTATTATGAAAAACGCTGAAACACGTATAAATTAATTTTTAATTGTCAGCCTAAACACAACATTTGAAGATCCTAACTTTAAAACTGACGGACTTTCATACAAACTTCCATCCCCGATTTAACTCCATTAGGGGTTGAATTTCTAAAATTCCTTTTTTACTCCTTGTCTACATTATAAAGGGAACCTCTGTGCAAAATTTCAGCTTTCTAGGTCCTAGGTTTTGGGCTGCGCGTTGATGAGTCAGTCAGTCAGGCCTTTTGTTTTTATTTATATAGATATAAATATAATATATATATATCAAAGTGGTCAGTACGACAAAACGCCAATTTCATTTGTAACGACCTAATATATTTTTTTAAAGCCGGTCAGTCGATTTAAAATGTATGTGATGAGCACATTTTTAGTTATTGGTACCATTTTAGTTCAACAGATGTCGCTGCATGTATGTATCTTACGAACAAAAACCCTTTAAAATAAATTTTGCTTACCTCCCATAACATACGGCGTGATAATATGTAGCCTTCCTTGGTTTACAAAGAACATTTTTGCTGCGACATCGCTGCATGTATGTATCTCATACGAACAAAAACCTTTTAAAATCAATATTGCTTACCTCCCATAACATACGGCGTGATAATATGTAGCCTAAAGCCTTCCTTGGTTTTCAAAGAACATTTTTACTGAATTTCAATTCAATCTATCCAATAGTTTAGGCGTGAAGCCGTACCATACACACAGACAAACAGACAAAAATTCTAAAAAGTCACTTTTTGTCATCAGCTACGTTTTTCTAACAAAAGCCACTTATATTTTCTCGAAAATTCTCAATGTACAGTTTTTCTTTCGTAACTGTTTTATGTTTTTATTTATATATATATAAATATAATATATATAATTATATCAAAGTGGTCAGTACGACAAAACGCCAATTTCATATGTAACGACCTAATATATTTTTTTAAAGCCGGTCAGTCGATTTAAAATTTATGTGATGAGCACATTTTTAGTCATTGGTACCATTTTAGTTCAACAGATGTCGCTGCATGTATGTATCTTACGAACAAAAACCCGTTAAAATAAATTTTGCTTACCTCCCATAACATACGGCATGATAATATGTAGCCTAAAGCCTTCCTTGGTTTACAAAGAACATTTTTGCTGCGACATCGCTGCATGTATGTATCTCATACGAACAAAAACCTTTTAAAATCAATATTGCTTACCTCCCATAACATACGGCGTGATAATATGTAGCCTAAAGCCTTCCTTGGTTTACAAAGAACATTTTTGCTGAATTTCAATTCAATCTATCCAATAGTTTAGGCGTGAAGCCGTACCATACACACAGACAAACAGACAAACAGACAAAAATTCTAAAAAGTCACTTTTTGTCATCAGCTACGTTTTTCTAACAAAAGCCACTTATATTTTCTCGAAAATTCTCAATGTACAGTTTTTCTTTCGTAACTGTTTTATTATATGTATAGATAACCTTATGTCGTTACGATCGTTAGGTCTTTGTATCAATTGCAACACAAATTGTCAATATGGCTGCGAATTTGATGATGTAGTAGTTTAGAGAATACTGTACTACATTCGTGGTGAATGTTTGCTTGGATTCGATTATTTATAGTATTACCGATGCAGAAGGTCGATTAAAATGCATTCGTTTTTATAATGATAATGATGATTTTAACTGACAGCCTATCCGGGCCGAATCTAAAGTATCTAAATACACGAGGTCGTTGCGTAGAATAACAAAAATGAAATAGTAAACTATTCTATGTAAGAAATGTTTTGTATGATGAAGTTTAAACGACCCGAATGGCGCAGCGGTAGTGAGCCTGCCTTACGTTCTTAGGGTCCCGGGTTCGAATCCCGGTCGGAGCAAATGTTTGTGTGATGAGGATGGACGTTTGTTTCCGAGTCATGGATGTTTATATGTATAATAAGTATGTATTTACAAACAAAAAGTATCTATGTAGTATATCAACTATCTGGTGTCCACGACACAAGCCTCGTTGCTTAGTGTGGCATCAGATAGCGCTGTGTATAATGTCCAGCAATATTTATTTATTTATTTTAAGTTTTCCATTTTTTTTTTCTCATGATGTTTCTGCTGCCTTTAGAGTCTGCGCAGCGTGTCCTTCTTCTTCTATACTTCTCTATTAGTTGTCACCACATGAGTCATCCCTCTTTCTAGCCACATCATCTTTGAGACAGTCCTTCCATCATTGTTTTGTTCTTCCCCTACCATGAAACATTCAATTTCAAACTCAACATTCTCCCCGCGATATTTTCCTCATTCCTCCGCATTACATTCCCATATGAGACATGTACGGAACATGCAAGGAAAACCAGTTTCTATTTGAAAAGAAATCGGAAGAGAAAATCATATTACTTGTAAAGACGATAAATATATCGAAGTCTTTTTCTATGTATTTCTTGTGATGGTTGAATGAACTATTGTGTTGTCTAGTCAATTATCTCTTCACAACACAATGTCAAAGTTAAAGTGTCGTTAACATCGACAACAATCATTAATGTTAATCCCCGAACACCCACACATCGCCAGTCATGTTTAAGTCCCCTGTAATAGGGCAGAGTCTATTGTTAATGTGTCTTACAAATTTTTTTTTAGTGGCCTGTAGCGCTTTAAGGGTTCCATTAACTACCTCCCAGAAAGGTGAAAGCACTAGGTCTCGATAGAAATAACGACAAAATCGATTGCTAATTGCTAACGAATAAAATCGGTTGCAATAACTATGCTTGCGGGAAATGCAAGTCTCTACATCCAAGATGCGATTCTTGCTAACTTTTGATTGCTAATTACTAACGATTACGAATAAATTCGGTTGCAATAACAATGCTTGCGAGAGTCGCATCTTGAATATAGAGATTTGCGTTACTCGCAAGCATCGTTATTGCAACCGAATTTATTCGTTAGTAATTGGTAATTAAAATTTAGCGATTTACAGTCGTTATCTCTGTCGAGACTGCCGACCCAGAGGGTAGCCCGCAACATTCAAACTTACGTATTTTTGTAATTAGCTGGTTAGTGTCAGGCTGTATACTGAACAAAATATGATTCGCGGCCGTAATACGTATGTATTTACAGAATTTTAATCATTTAAAATCATCAAAACAACCCTCTATGTTCATTTAATCCCATTGAATGACTATTTCCTGAAAATTGCAATTACTGCCATGGGACTGTCTTGTGTAATTTTTGATATTAAATCATTGCTGCTAGCCCTAAGCCCAGAGAGATAATAAGACTTAGAGCGGACATTGGAAATAATTTAGGATTCCGCACGTGGAAATAATTTAGGATTCCGCACATTTTCGATTTCGACACACGAATGCGCGCGTATCACACTATTCACATTAGACAGAATTTATTCATATGTAATAATAAGTATTGAATTACGATTTTCTTCGTCGTGTCCCGGTTATCGCTAATAAATATCCCAAAAAGTCTCAGAATCCCACCCTTTTATTAAATGGTTTTTGATTTTTATTGTGAATTTGTGATAGTGTCAGCACCTGCAACTGCTTCCAGAATCCAATTACACAATCTCTTTCAGGAAGTAATTGTAATAACAGTAATTGTAGTCTTATTTTACTACCACAGACAGCGCGACTAAAAACAACTCTTCAAAAGATTCCACCAGCATGAATACTGCCCGGAGTTTCCCTCAAATCCATTCAACATATTCACGGCTTCAGATTAGTAGCGGACTCGATTCAAGCGGACAAAAGAGTTGTGTTACCATGTGTTACTCCACGAGTAATACGCAGCTGATGGCATGACCTGACATATTGTATATCAAGTACCTACATGAAATGTTTTTTTTTTTTTTTCGAGGAGTGTGTGAACTGTGATGCTCCGAAATGTTAAAATCAATTGAATATAGTTTGATAGACGGGACAGCACCTGTATGACCAAGTGGACCAACCTGGTTGCTGTCGGTACAATTGCAACGTGTCAAACTTAGCAATCATAACACATGAGAATTTGGGATATATTTTTTTCTAATAATTTAAAACAGGTGGATCCGTAGATCTCTGTCCATGCTAACCAATCTTAACAGACCATGTTTATTCCGTAATTTAATGGTACAGGCTGGCTCGCTCCTTACGCAGAACTACAGTACAGGCACTGATGTTAGCAACCATATAACTACATTATGTACTTTGATGTTTGGATAGTCTGCTAGTAACACATGTAGAGATAGGTTTATCTACTATTCCTTTTAATTAAATTCGGACGTCCCGCGAAACACAAGATATTTATGACTTAAGAACACATTATGCTACAGAAATAAATCTCCTCTGACCCTTTGACATACGGTAGCAACATAATATTTTAATCGAGTTCGTAACAATGAGAAGGTTGGGCAGTCGTTGTGTAACCTAACCTAACATCTGACTAATATGGACGTGGATGGGTTAGGTTGGTAAGGTCGTAAAGCGTTATGAATAAAAGATAAATCCAAAATCCTCCACTGAGGATTTCGTGAATATCTTTATCAAGTGACAAGACGTGGTCTGATATCCCCGAGTGGCGTTGAGAAAGCTTCTTAGGTTTCTCTAAACCAGAGAATTTTGTAGAAATAACTGAGCCCCATATTGTTTTCAGGTTTTGTTTTCATATTGTTTTTTTTTTTTGGTCTTTTTTCGGTTTGAAGGAGGGACGGATCGTATGACCAAAGTAATATTGATTCCTTGAAGTGTAGAGGTCGCTCAATGCGGAGCATAGGAGCACTCTTTGAACTTTATATTATTTGTTATGGAAAAAGGCATTCCGACGAAGTTTTTATGTCATCCAGGTAATTAAGTGTTTTCTTGAAAATTAAAACCAGGTGGAATAATTCAAGCGTTGCTTTTAAAATTAAAGAAAAATATTAATGTTTCAAATCCGATAAATAAGTTATGTGGATTGTAAGTACAAAATTAAAATGATTTACGATATTAAGCGTACACACACGTTTTACTTATCTACAATTTCATAGTGATTAACACAATAGTTTTATAGTAGTTTATTAAACGATTAAGCACACTTGAATATTCGATTTTTATCATATGCTTCTGCATAAAATCGGTTTTTCCGTCATGGGTGTCGTTTTCATGGTTTTTGGGGTTGCTGGTTACGAAACTGAGGTCAAAATGAAAATCCAAGATGGCGACGAGGAAAATTTTTGATTTTCCGTCATGGGTGTCGTTTTCATGGATTTTGGGGTTGCTGGTTACGAAAATGAGATCAAAATGAAAATCCAAGATGGCGCCAAGGGTAATTTTTGATTTTTCGTCATGGGTGTCGTTTTCATGATTTTTGGGGTTGCTGGTTACAAAAATGAAGTCAAAATGAAAATCCAAGATGGCGCCGAGGAAATTTTTTGATTTTCCGTCATGGGTGTCGTTTTCATGGTTTTTAGGGTTGCTGGTTACGAAAATGAGGTCAAAATGAAAATCCAAGGGTGCGCCTAGAAAAATTATTGTTTTTCCGTCATGGGTGTCGTTTTCATGGTTTTTGGGGTTCCTGGTTACGAAAATGAGGTCAAAATGAAAATCCAAGGGTAATTTTTGATTTTTCGTCATGGGTGTCGTTTTCATGGTTTTTGGGGTTGCTGGTTACGAAAATGGGGTCAAAATGAAAATCCAAGAAGGCGCCAGAAAAAAAATCGGTTTTTCCGTCATGGGTGTCGTTTTCATGGTTTTTGGGGTTGCTGGTTACGAAAATGAAGTCGAAATGCAAATCCTCAATCCTCATTTTCGTAATCAGCGACCCCGAAAACCATAAAAATGACACCCATGATGGAAAAAACAGAAGTTTTCCTCGGCGCCATCTTGGATTTTCATTTTGATCTCATTTCGTTATCAGCGACTCCTTAACCATGAACATGACATCCATGACAGAAAAACCAAAAGAAAAATCACCTTCAAGTATAAATAACAGGGGTTTGTTATGTTTACTCTACAGAGTGAACCTCAGTGGCCATTAAGACGCGCTAAAGTCCAGTCGCGCAAGTGTCCTTTCGCGCAAGAGTCCATTCGCGCAAGTGTCTTGGCGCGCAAATGTCCGTTCGCGCATAAGTCTAATCGCGCAAAAGTCCATTCGCGCAAGTGTCCAGGCGCGCAAAAGTCCGTTCGCGCATAAGTCCAATCGCGCAAAAGTCCATGCGCGCATTTGTCTTTCCGCGCAAGTGTCTTTCGCGCTAAAGTCCCAGATCCAGAAAAATTAACTTGTCCTTTAAAAAGTTTGTACGGAACCCTCAGTGCGCGAGTCCAACTCGCACTTTTATTTATCATTTTGTAAAATGTTTATAAGTATCTAAATTCTTCTAATACAAAATTAAACCATTTCTATTTTGATTGTGATAAATATACAGTAGACACACATTCCAGACTTATATTTCTAAACCGTACTGACTTTATAATTATGTAACATAAAATAATATCGTCTACAGGATCAAAATGGTTTAAGCGATCACTACGCTCGATCTTCACCCGTGTGTGCGTGTATCTGCATGAACAATGCACACTAACATAGGATCGCAACGAATTTGCCTAAACTCTAGCGACTGAACTTTGTGAAAGCGAACGTGGATATTGCAACAGCACAATTAATTTCAACAACCTAAATAGGTAGCAGTTAGCACTCGGTTTCACCCGCGTAGTTCCCGTTCCTGTGGGAGTACGGGAATAAAATATATACTCAAGGTGAATGTAGCTTTCTAATGGTTAAAGAATTTTTGAAATCGGCGCAGTAGTTTTTGAGTTTATTCATTACAAACAAACACACAAAAATACAAATCTTTCCTCTTTATAATATTAGTGTAGATTTTTCGACAATAATATTAAAAATGCACTTTTGGTTTGATATCTAGATCTTAATTTTTGTCTGGTCATTGAAAACCTTTGTGTTGAAAACTAACCCTATAGGTATATCAAAGTATCTACATAGTACATAGTTTACATACCAACATAGAAAGTCCTTCACCCCTTCACCTCAATAGTACCCTTGCCTAGTCCACTTTCCAAACACAGACTGACCTTACCATACCGCGGCGGTTATAAACTTTAAGAGGCCTTTGAACGAGCGCGAGGAGCCGACGGGATAATGCGCTGACCCACTAACACCGCTTGCATTGCGCTCAACATAAATCTTAGATAGAGGTCGAAAGTTCGCTAGTAAAATTATGTTTAAGACTGGAAGTTTTATAGACATTTATATCACAATTAATATCGATGGCTTTAGGAGGCGGGGAAGCCCTGTTTACAGTACACGCGGGCAAAGCCTCGGTTAAGCCAGTACTTACTTCAATAAGTGAGTACCTACGTCCATCATAGCTGTGCATTTTAATTTGGCTGTAATTCAATTGTTTTCTCTTACGTATCCTTCATTTGTGTATGTGATAGGTAGGTCATTCGGAACCACTATCGAAATTAAGACAGGACCAAGATGAATCTGGATCCAATTGCTGAAGGAACGAAACTGACCTATTTTGGCGCATTCAGAAGAGGATTGGACTAAGCAAAAAGGAAAAACATTGAAATACTTTTCGACTTGTGAGGCCGCAGTGGATACAATATCCAGCTTATAATGAAACCGAGCTAATAAAGTTATGATTCAGAACTCCTTGCTTTCAAACAAAACAAACCCATGGTGCAAACCAATTCAACAAATAATATTGTACTTCAAATAATAAGTTACTCCACAGGTTTACTGTTTCACGTTAGTGACACATGCTCCATTCATTTTTATCAGTCTGATCGAATCAATACGTAATTGCTGTCCCTGGGCTCTATACACATAGAGGTGTACATAATAAGTTCTAATGATAATCACTCTTTGACATTTCACATAATGAAAGCCTAATGGATCCTGTATATTGTTCGTGGTTCAAGGAGCTTCGATGCTTGGGGCATAGACTTGTATGAAGTAATTAGGTTCGTCACTGGTTCTGACTGGGTCTAGTGCATTAGTTAATGATTTATGTAGTGTTCAAGACTTCTACACCGTCGTATATTACACACATTGGCTTAAAAGAGACATGATCAAAGGTCCTTTCTTTGGTATTGTTCGTCGTGTCGTTGAGCTTCTTGAGTTATAAGTCGAGCTACACGATCTGACAAATGCTTGCAGTGACTGGACAGGTCCACTCAAATTTGTATGGTTCTTTCTTCAAAAGACCATCTCAGACACTAATCTACATAGGTACTTCTCTTCTTTTCTTCTTCTAAATATATACGTAAAGACTGTTTCATGATTTATCATGGTGAATTTCACCTATGAAACTAAGAGAGCGATCAGCGCCAGAAACCAGCCTGTAAAATGTTCGCTTGCTTCATCACGAAAATCACAAAAGTTTGTTTGTTTTGAATGCCTATCACACATTTTAACTCTAAACTATATTCCACCGATCTCTCCGCTCTCCGAAAATTTGAATGCTAAATGTAAACTCATCATCATCATCATCATCATTTCAGCCGAAAGACGTCCACTGCTGGACATAGGCCTCCCCCAAGTGTCGCCACATTGACCGGTCCCGTGCGACTCGCATCCAGCGGATTCCTGCAACCTTCACCAGGTCATCGGTCCACCTAAAAAACTAAATGTAAACTACCTTAGATATTTTATTAATTTTATTAAGGCCTTTTGTAGAAAATCAGACTATCGACCTCAATTAGGGTTGTGGGCTGCCCATCGTGCCTTCAACGGTGGATCCGCGCTTGTCTGATAGGGTTTTGGCGCAGTCGTGAGACTTACTATGCGGTTCGCCATGCGTTTTATTTCTTTCCTTTTTAGGGTTCCGTAGTCAACTAGGAACCCTTATAGTTTCGCCATGTCTGTCCGTCCGTCTGTCCGTCCTCGCTTAATCTCTGTGATCGTTAGCACTAGAAAGCTGAAATTTGGTACCAATATGTATATCAATCACGCCGACAAAGTGGTAAAATAAAAATTGGAAAAAAATGTTTTATTAGGGTAGCCCCCCTATATGTAAAGTGGGAAGTGATTTTTTTTTTAATTTCAACCCTAACGTGTGATATATTGCTGGAAAGGTATTTCAAAATGAATAGGGGTTTTCTAAAATCATTTTTTGATAATGTCAATAATTTCGGAAATAATCGCTCCAAAAGTAAAAAACAATGTGTCCCCCCCCTCTAACTTTTGAACCATAAGTTTAGAAAATATGAAAAAAATCTGAAAAGTAGAACTTTATAAGGACTTTCTAGGAAAATTATTTTGAACTTGATGGAAACAACAGTTTTTGTACAAAAAAGACAAAAAGTTGTACAAAATAATTTCTGGACTAAGTTTGTAGTATATTCGTATATGCAAGCATTTTTAAATAAAACCTTTAAACTCATAAGTGGGAACACTTATTGTGACGGACGGGAAACTACGGAACCCTACACTGAGCGTGGCCCGACACGTTCTTGGCCGGTTTTTTTGTTTTAATTTCACAGAATGTGTTGTTTATCTTTTGGTTTGCGTTGTTTGTCTTTTGGTATTTTCTTTCTTTATTTTGACAAGATTTAGATGACCACCGCTGTGTAAATCGCTCCCTTACACCACAAAGAATGATCCATGAGCTGTTATAACTTGTAACTTTTAAAACGATGAGACAAATCATCTAGCGAATTCAAGACATCACGCCACTCGCCTCAATGATCCACGAGACGAGCACAATGAAATGGGCAAGCGCAAGGATGTACGATCGACGGACAAAGATAAACGACTCCTGCGCATGATGAGGGAGGAAGTGGTCGGATACCATCGCGTTGTGTACGGCTCGTGGGTAATATTGATTGATGGTGCTTTTTATTATCATCGCGGAATATCTGTGGATTTGCAAGGAGGAGGATTTTTTACTTTATTACAAAATTGATGTGAATTGGCATTAAAGCGTCCTAAACGTAGTCTTAACCTTTAGTACAACCGTGAGTCTGCGCAATCCCGTTATATTACCTGAACGCGGATCCACGATAAAACGATATCACGCGTTTTGTTTTAGATTACTTTGGCTTAGTTCGCGAATCTACGGTTCTGCATACCAAAGATGGAAGATTGTAAAAAGGATTACGGAAAGATAGTTTGGAAAATCTAAATTGCGATTTATTCATTTATTTTCAGAATAAAAAAATATTCCATACATTTACGGTATTCCAGTGCCTCACAACTGTACAATCAACCCTTCTAAATATGATAATATATGGTATTCATGGATAGATCTATGGATGTTGGTGCTGCCCCGCACGCGAAATTAGATTACATCGATTTAGCCGAATCAATGTAGCTTGCATGGGTCAAGAAAATTGGTTAAATAAGCAAATTACGGATCTGTTTACTCCAAAATATTCCGCGTAGTACCTCTAATCGTAAAGTTTAATAATGCTTCATTGCAATCTGTACTAAATAAATCTGCATCAACTCCAGCAGAGATTATCATCGGATAGTTGAAAACATAGCCTGTAATTGGTCGATTCTCCTGAAATAAATTTACTTGCAAAATCAGGCGTTACTTTGTCCTAAAGCTTGGGGATCCGTCATTCTACATTTATGCATTCCTCATCGACCAGCCAGTTCATACATGATGCGTATACCGTACTTATAAGACGCAACAAATCCGTCAACACAGCTGCCAGCCGGTTATGTACGTTGGTATCATGATTTATTATGTCAAGGGGCCAGCAGGAAGGGTCACCTGATGATCTGACTGCACCGTGCTACTCACCTAAGTGGATCGCTGCCGTAACCGCCCGTAACCTTGGTTACGCAAAGCTAAACTGACCCATAAACGCATTGTCTTCGAGTTATTTTAAGAATTTGTCTTGACTAGGTGCTCTAATCTTTCGAGAAACCCTTTTTTAAACTCAATAAAGCATTTATGGCATCGGCCATAGGGTTGGTTGAGTCTCCGTGTCTTCGAATGTTTGGTTCAAGGACATGCCAGTATCCTCACTATGTCTTCCATAAACGTTACGAGAGTAGATAATAGATAGAATTATACCATATACCTAGGCAGTAGGTAAATTGTCTAGTAGTGTAGTTCTTATAGTGTTATTTAGCCGCAATGCATCTATTTTCAAAAGCTATACGTAATGCGAATCTAAACGTAGGCACTGCGACTGCGAGTTATCATCATGATCCTTTTGCAATACGCCTGATTAGAGCCTAGCTTAAAGATGTAGAGGTAACGCAGTGCGGTGTGCGAAGGTACATTAGCCCCGTGATTGCACCGAGTTCCTTTTGGCATATAAGTGGCATTTAAAAATCGCTGGTGCAAGCCTGTGCTTCTATAAAAAGTTAATTACACTCATAATTGGCGGGAAACGTTTTACTTATAAAGGGTAACCCGACGTTCCACTAGAAGAACGCCGTTTTGTGAAGCGCAATTTAGCGTAGCTTTACAGTTGATATTAATTGCAAATTGAAGCTAATTTGACTCTTATAAAGGAAAAGGACGGAGAAGAAAAGTCAATTCTTGTCATTAGTGATTGATCGCATCTTCTGTAGATAGTACTTACCAGTTAACAATAGAGAATAGTGTAATAACTAGTTCAAAGTCATAACCAATTGTGTCTAACAGGAAAGTTGCCTACTACCCAGTTCTTTTTTTTTCATAACTTTGATCAAATGATCTTTGATGGTTTAACCACAGAATACATAATAGTAAAAGTAGTCTACCCCTATATTTTTTTCATTTTTCGAAGCGTGTGCATCCGCCTTGAATTCCTAAGAAGCCATATAACGTGATAGGTTAAGGTCGCAACTACTAATATTTTGACAGTTTAACGACATACATTGCGGTAATTACGTTGCCGAGCAGATGAAACTTTCGAAAGTATGAACCAAAGGATCACGAATTTCTGGTTTGTGATTAAAAGAGCGTTACGCAATTGGGGTGCTGGTCTGTAGCGGTTAGAACACACTCCTCAAAACAAAAAAACAACAATAAAAATAAAGTAAAAAAGACAGGCGTTCCATCTTGTTAAAGAAATAATTTGTTTAGTTGAAAATTGTCTGTAATTGGACAATTGAGCGGCTAAAACTAGGCAGTACTTAACTTTAGAATTGCTCTAGCCTCTTAGTTACATAGATAACACGGTAGCATTTGAGTCTAGGGTAGGCAGACACAAACAAGCCTAAATAATAGATAAGATAAATTACCCATAGTTTATTCTGTAAATTGATTTTTACACGTCAAAAATGTTTTTATGGTTGGTGTTTCCTATAGGCACTCTGAGAAGAAACGCCGGACAGAATCTTATTAGAGTCAAATGAAGACCATGCAGATTAGTGTCTGAGAAGGTCTTTTAAGGTCAAAACCGCGCAGATTTGACAGGACCTGTCAGTGTCCACTTCATGGTATAGGGGCGAGCGTTATATATACGGTGGAGGTCTGCCCCGCGTGGGCGGAGCATTGCCGTGTCCTCGTAGCGGCGATCGGCAGCGGCGACCTCTGCGTCCGGCGGCCCTGGTTCAATCCATGGTCCGGAGCGAGACGGAATGGGACGCCGCCGCACCGTCACCTCCTTCTGCGAAGCAGTTATGCTGGCGAAGGAGGTGGCGGAACGGGAGAGGAAGAGAACCTCACGTCCCAGCCGCCGCCACCGCGGGAGCCGCATCGGGCGTCGGGGGCCACGTGGTGACCCCTAGCCACCGTAGGCGTGGGCTTATGGACGGTGAGCTATGGGCTAGCTCGCCGTCGGTCCATTTTTATGACGACAGGCCGTGTCGATAGCGCATTTGTGTTCCACGCGCGCCTCAAAGAGATGTCAGCAAAAGGAAGGGGTCCGCAAGGGCCGATGCCTGCCGGGGCTGCGGGACTGTTCAAAAGAGATACCGTGGCCCCGGAACACTAGAGGGCGATGAGGGAACATAGATGGGTTTTAGCTTCGGTTTTAGTCAGTAAAAGTCTGACACTCCCTCCTGCTCCGCCCAGAGCGGGAATCATGATGATTTCCCAACCGAAAAAAAAAAACAAAAAGGGCGAGCGTTATGGGGGAATGTAGTTTTTAACGATCAAAAAATGTATTGTATCAGCCTAATTTCAATAAGTGACTATTGATTTTGAAATAACTAATTACTTCATGTTAGTAAATCCTACAGCTAGTGGACAGCGGTTGTCGGAATCAATAGCTGATGGTTAGCCAGTAAGTTTCGTGGAAGCCGCGGCCATGGCACAGGCGTGTTAGTGCCTGTGATTAAGCATTCATTAGTTAGCATGTGTCGACGTTCTCACACTGAAAGCAACTTTTCTTTCATACATGAAATATAAGTTTTTCCTGAAAACGATTTGTTTTGGAAAGTGGGAATTAAACACTTGTCACTGTAAAATAGTTTTCTTTTTGAACTAAATATTTTACAGCTTATTTCCAACCCCGGAGAGATTTGAGAGATACGAGTAGCGTCCACTAAAAACTATAGACTGTGTCCATGTGTTGTTAGGATGATTTAAAACAAATTGAAGACATAATTATAATGATTAAGGGCTATTACAGCGTCGATGAGTACCTAGATGATAAGCGACAACCGTAATATTATTGTTCGAGATTGTAAATGCTAAGTTGACCATTATTATTTAAATTTTATTTTTTATACTAAAGTTTGCTTTTTTTTCTTTTACCTACCTATAATGTCATTTTGTTTTATTATTGTGTTACTCATAGATTATTAAATGACATAATTATGTATTATCTCTTGTATAATAATTATAAATTTTATAACTGATATTTTATTTTCACAATTAAGTAGAATATTACTAAGGAAAGGACCTTTTTATAACAATTTGTTTTTTCTTTTTATTTATATTTGACATTCTATTATTATTATTGATTATTCACTGAAAATTAGTTGTTATTATGTTATTAATCGTTTTTACACAATTTATTTTATTTTATTTTATTTTATTGCAATATTCTTACGAAATTAGATGTCTAATATAATGATATTAGACATCTAATTTCGTAAGAATATTCTTGATCTTGATCTTTTAATACTAATTCGATTTTCGTTTTTCCAATATTTGACCATTTGTTCTATTGTAGTATTAATTAGTTGAAATAGAATAGGTATGGATTATTAAAGTTTTGAATTTGTTATTTTTAGTATCTTTGACATGTTTTCTTTTTTTTCCGATTGATAAGTTTGGATGGTACTGATTTATTTTACAAAATTTCTACACAATGTATATTGTTCTGAAATAAATGACTAATGACTTATGATACCTAGATACTGTTAAAGATCTTGGTCAGTGGGTCGTCTTAGGCATAAACTAAATTGAATTTATTGTTACTCAATTTAAGGCCTGGAAAGTTTTAGAGGACCGACGTGTCAGTTAAGAACTGTACACTGTAGAAAGCGTGCAGATACTCACTGTGTCTCAATGAGTTCGCAGTTGAGCAGCAGCTTATTGGGCCCCAGCTCCACCACGGCCACCGTCAGGTCGTGGTAGTACACCATCCGCAGCGTGTCGTTGCCGACGCGCCGCCCCGTGTAGGGCTTCGCCCCGGCCGCGGGCTCCCGGCGCTCCGCATCCTCAGACCTGGCCCCAACAGTCCCAACTAGCCCAGCCAGTGACCATCCCGCAGGAAAACTTAAGGCAAACGGTTTCGCCGACGCCGAAGGAGGCGACGACACCGCGATGCAAAATATAACAACAACTGATAACAAGGATTTCAAGAGTCCGTCCGCCATCGGAGCACCTCGGGTGATAGCCTCCCGCGCAGAGCGGACCGCGCTGAGCAATCGTCGGAATGACATTTTGTGTGTTTAATTAAACTTTTTTATTGGTCGTGTTTCGCTCGGCCATGTCGCGAGCGTACCGCCCGCGCGCGCGTGTTTCGTAGACTGTGGCTGGAGGCCGACTGGCCGCGCGATCACTGATCAGCACTTTCTTCGCCAGTGACGTCACAGCGGTCAGTGTCTGCTGATCGTGGTGGTTTCACTCGTGTGTGCTGACTTCCGTGTGATGCCGATATAGGTCTAGGGCTTGTTAGTAAGTGACCTAGATAGGCTGCAACTATCTTAGAGAGAAAATTACGACAGCTTGCCAGTAGCACTAGCAACTGACCGTTATGGAGTTTGAAATGTTTTTCTAGTCAGTCAGAATGTTTGATTATTCCAGAGATTAAAAGTAGGATGCAGCTGATGGCTAAATACATCATCCAAGATCCTCGTTTAATTCTATCCAACGGACTTGTCCTCTCTCTTCGCAATAGCAGCGGGATGTGGAACTGAATGCTCAGTCACAGGCCCAGTCTAGGCGGCTAGGCGAAGATCTCAGATAGACCTATTGTAAGTGTCAATGTCACGCGAAGGAAATAACTTATTGCCCTGTTAGTGGGCGAAGGCAATGGGCTACCGACCTGCTAGCTATCACACATAAATGACTATTTCATAATATTAGAAACTTGCAGTTGGCATGCAGGATAAGAAAAGGATTCATACCCGCCGTAACATCGTCTCGACGGATAAAAATTAAACGCAAGTCAAGTGATGCGATGCAATTGGCTGTTAAGGCGACGCATCGTTCTAAAACCCGGCACGCGCGTTTCGGGACTGAGCGGGGGACTGGGCGTCTGAGCGGGGCGAGGACTGCTAGCTTATAACTTAAAGGACGTAAACGACAAAATGGTTTTTGTTAATTCAGTTGGGAACGATAATTTGAGAAATTCCTTCTACAATTTTAAAGAGTATGCATAGTCTCATCTACGGAGAAAGTTAAGAGGCTTAAATTGGTCCCGTTTGCCCATAACATGTGAATCTCTTTTTAAAAAGAGGTATGTTTGATATTTTTTTCTCTGTTACAAAAGTTACTTAATCATGTATTGAAAACTAACAAAATAAGGTTTATAACATGAATTATCAGGTCACCAACTTATATTTTCATTTGTTTTGTAATTACTGACAAAAATTGAGATCATTGACTCCATGATTTCCAATGCGTCCTCTTAATAATTTATTCTTGCAACCAATCTCAGTTATACTTATCTGTCAATTTCATAATTTAATTGGTCAGTTAACTTTTGATTTGATTTTCGTTCCAAAAAATGTAGGTAAGGGTTTAGATTTGCAAAAGGGACGAAACGGCAGAGTTAGGCTCGGATTCAAAACGATCTATCAACGAACTAAGCGTACCTGTACGCTACAACATTTCCATAGTTTTTCATCTTCAGCTCCCATTCCCTATAACCCTAATTTTTAATGAGTCTCTGAGGACAGCTGAATATCTAATGGGGATTATCGGGATTGTAGGTACTCCCTCGCCGAAACACTCCCTCCGAGTCAGGGCAAGTGCGAGAGCGTTCGTTTTTCCGCGAGAGGTCTTGGGAAAGGAGAGACGAGAGCTCTCGGTCGAAAGTGTATAGCCACCATAAGATTTAGAGAGGACTCAAAATCAAACGAAAGTTGTCATTATTATCAATCATGTGTAACAGCAAGGTGGATCGACGATGAAATCCGAGAGTCGCAGATCTAAATTAGGCAATGTTACTAGAAAGTGTTAACAGTGTTTTCATCACATTGCTAACTGGTTCGTCGAAACAACACCGAAAGTTGCTTGTGATAGTTTGCCAGCAAGAAGTCACAGAGGTCAGCGTTATGTGTGTTATGCGTAAGAAATTCAAAGAAGCGTGAAAGTTAACTCACAGAATTACGTAATAAAATACGCAAAAATTAACACTATGAATGAAATAGTAAACACTGCTTAGTCATTCTTTACAAATCGCGAATTCTGTCGTAGAGTTCAGATGACAACATTTTATGAATGTTTGTATAGAATTAAGTAATAGGGAAGGTTGTATCAACATTTGTGAAGCCACTTCATCTACACATACTAATACTATAATCTATACATATAATAAATCTGTAGAAAAATCATTTTTGTACATCGAAAATATTTCGAAAAAAAATTGCCAGGGTGTGAAAGGATAACCAACAGAACTCATTTCCAGCATTTTTGGAATTTTTGTCTGTTTGTCTGTTTCGATGATCAAGCATCATGTAAAATATACGAAACCAATACAGATAACTTTTATACATAAAAATTGTGCACATCTTGAGGTATTATTTAGTTTATGTTTCATAGTATTCGGTTAATTCTATCAGAAGATATACGAATTTAAAGTGTTCAAGAAGAACTAATCATCAAATGTAAGATGCAGCGACATCTATTGTACTAGAATGGTAGTAATGGTTAAAAATGTGCTCACCACATAACTTTTAAATCGACTGACCGGCTTTATAAAAGTTATTACAGCATTAGGTACTCTACATTAGTCTACATGACGCTGCTTCGAAAATTTACATCATCACGGTACTACTAATAGGAGCGAAACATCAATGATAAAAATATGTTGCAAAAACGGGGAAAATTTATTTCTTTTCAGAGCTCCGTTGCGAGCGCTGTATAAACGGTTAAAGTTACGCAACAATCGTGTATGAGTGAATTATTGTTCCTCCTAAAATGTTTAAAAAAAAATACGACATAGCATAAAATGTATATCTAAAAGGTTGAGTCACACTCCCTCTAACCTTCTCTCTCTCTCATGTGACGCAGACGAAGTTGCGCAGGTCAGCTAGTCTAACATAAATTAACACAAAGAACTTTTTGCAAAAAATAAAACCGACTCAAAATAAAACAATATGAAAAACACAAAAAAGTGAAATAGTACATTGTTACCTCATGGGTAAAAGTAACTTATTTAGTCCCGAGACGGAGTTTGGTGCCCGAGCGGAGTGAGGGCGCTAGCGCCCTCACTCCGCTCGGGCACCAAATAGTTCGAGGGACTAAATAAGTCTTTAACCTAAGATAAACACTGTGCTTTTCATTGCGAATACAAGGAAAGTAAAAATAAAAACATGAATCAACTCGAATAAACAAAAGATCGGATTGCCGCTTTCCTGCCTATTTTGTTTTTTTTTCTGTGACCAGCCAGTTATTCAGCCATTACCTATGTTTATTTTCATCATCAAAAAAGTTGTAAATTTTTGTGTAAGTATTTATTTTTGTTTTTGAAGTCGGTTTTATTTTTTGCAAAATGTTTTTATTTTATTTTTGCATTTTTAGTTGTATTAACCTACACAAATATTAGCTATGCATTTATTTTACATTGTTAACAAAAATGTAAAATAAATGCATAGCTTTACTATATAATATCATTGATAGCAAAGCAATGCATGCAAACAAATACATGTCATGGTAATATATACTAATATTATAAAGAGACTGGTAGACACTGGTAAATACGGGTACATTATTCGTGAGTGATATAGGCTATATTTTATTCCCGTACTCCCACGGGAACGGGAACTACGCGGGTGAAACCACGGGACGCCAGCTAGTAATCCATAAATCCCCAATAAATGGAACTTAACATACATAAACTGTCAAAATCTTTCAAATAAAGGGTGTAAAACACCTCTTAAGAGGCACTTGTTCTCCCCGTCATTTTGATCGATTTTTTTGTTCTACAACATACCTGGGACCTACCTTCTAGTTACGGAGATATTGGGGGTCAAAGTTCCAACTTTTTGACAAGTTTTTAATAAAAGATTTTTACTTTAAACACTTCCACGACCCCCGTACTATTCAATCCAGTCATCAGCACAATGTTTTGAGTGCGTTACATTGAGTTCTACCACAAAACATGATTTTTCACCCCAAAAAAAAAGTCGTTTCCCAGCAATAATTTTTGCGTTAAGTTACTTAGTTTGATGTACAGAATACTTGGTTGACGGTTTCGTGATGAGGTCTTTTACACCCAAAAGAATTTTGAGAATGGCTCCACAAATGGGGAAAAAATCGGTAAACACAGATACAATTCGACCACACGACTGAAGTAATAAAATTACCCAAAAAATGATACCGCGTTGATGTCTTTTTGAAGTCCCTTTCTTGGTTATTTAAACTCTATGTTTAGACCACACGATGACACGACTGAAGTCAAACAAAATTAATAAAATGAAAACTACTGGGCCAAACTATGTCAAATATTTATAGGACCAAATGGGAACTATTCCGCATCAGACTAAAAAACAATCACGTAAATCGGATCATAAATTTCAGCGTTATCGTACAAAAATAAAAATACCAATCGAAATGAGAACCTCCTCCTTTTTGAAGTCGGTTAAAAATCTCGTGTCACAGTGTTTGTTTTCTAACTCCTCCGAAACAGCTTGACTGATTTTTATGAAATTTTTTGACCGATTTTTATAAAATATTTGGTAGATCTGAGAATAGGTCGTAGGCTATATTTCAGCAATGGAAAGCTAAATTATCAGAAAGTAACATAGGCTATAAATTATATTAATATCATGAAAATTAGGCTATAAATTATATTAATATCATGAAAATTTGCCGAGCTATCACAATTTCTACAGTCGAAGTGCTAGTTGTATAATAAATACAAAAAGCTCGTTACACACTATCGCTTTTGACTCGTTTGCATGTGCAAGATGAGATGGTATCTTAATCGTTTTTATTGCATATTGCTCGTGATGTTGTATAATAATAAGTTTCTTATGTATACCGGTCAGATTGCACGAGCTCTGATTTGGAGATAATACATTCACAATTTATCTTCAACGCAGTTCATTCACCCGATAGGAAAGAAAGCGAAGCATTAAGGAAGCAATAGTAGATACAGTTTACAAGAATGTTTTGGCGCTTGAATGACATTGACAGCTAGGGAGGTGCTGTTAGTTTACTTAGTAAAATCTTTAGTAAAACCATAGTAAAACCTTATTTTCTCAGTTTTTTTCGGAATTTGAGGTGCCTACTTATTTCATAAAAAAGTAATTTAATGGAGGGTTGCATTGATGATTTTAATGCACGATGTGTTTAATTTAAATGATTATAATTGTGTAAGTTCACAGGTAAGTTTACGTGTTACGGTCGCGAATCATATCTTGTACAACATACAGCCTGACACTGGCCTGCAAATTGCAAAAAACGTAAGAAATTTTGAATTTCACGAACTAACGGTACCGTCATCATCTTCCTGCCCTTATCCCATGTTACTTGGGGTCGGCGCAACACGTTTTCTTCTTCCATTCTCCTCTGTCAACCGTAACGCAGTCATTTACACCTTTTTCCCCTTTTTTGAATTTCACGGACTACCGTGAAATTCAAAATTCACTATTCAATTCATTCAATTCATTGGCACTTACACCTTAAACCACTTCAACACAGTCAGTTTATTACGGTCCCCACTGCTGGGACACAGACCTCATTCCTGAGAAAAGGAGTGGGTCCCAAGTCCCAACAATCCATCAAGCGAGCGGGCGTCAGTGCGGGTTGGTGTAATGTTTGGTTCTAGGACATGCTACTTTCCTTACAATGTTTTTCCTCACTATTCAAAGAGCGGATGGTTATGAAGTAAATTGCACTAAGTAGATACTCTGCCTGGGTTCGAACACTGTACCATCCATCACTCACTGCCCGGTCTCAGCTGCATTTAATTTTGGTACAGTACCTATACAGACCGCCCGCGCCAGTGAGAGGTTGTGATGCACGTTGTGATGTTTGCATGAAGCCTTACATCAGCACTTCTGACGTATTTCGCTCACCTCAAGGAAGACATACTTTGCAGCTTGTAGTTTATAAATACACTAGCTCAGCTCACGAGTTTCGAAAAAATATGTAGCTAGGCAGGTGTAGCATTTAGACACAGAACAACTCTCCTTTACAACTTACATGGTATTACTCAATACTTTATTGCATTCCCATCTGCACATAAAACAGTTTTTTGATTCAAATATGGACCCTCTGTCGGGCATAGCAAAGTTAATTTTTAATAGGAGAGAGAATGAAGGCGCTTTTTGTTAAGAAAAAAATAAATATTAAACTAAATAGTATCATTTGCTATTAGTACCTATTTTTTTTTTTTAATATTTGGTTTTAAGTTATACAGGGTGTAAACATAGATGTAAACAAACTCTTCACGAAGCCGAACCAAGCATTCTGTGCATCAAACTAAGTTATAACCCTACGCAAAAATTATTGCTGGGAAATGACTTTTTTTGGGTGAAAAATCACGTTTTACGGTAAAACTGAGTGTAACGCACCAAAACATTGTGCTGGTGGATGGATTGTATAGTGTGGGGGTCGTGGAGTGGTTTAAAGTAAATTATTAAATAAAAAAAACTTGATAAAAGTAGGAACTTTGACCCCGATTATCACCGTAACTAGTAGGTTCCCTAAAACAAAAAACCGACCAAGTGCGAGTCGGAATCACGCACGAAGGGTTCCGTACCATTATCTATACATTAGACAAAACGGCAAAAAAATCACGTTTGTTGTATGGGAGCCCCCCTTAAATATTAATTTTATTCTGTTTTTAGTATTTGTTGTTATAGCGGCAACAGAAATACATCATCTGTGAAAATTTCAACTGTCTAGCTGTCACGGTTCATGAGATACAGCCTGGTGACAGACAGACGGACAGACGGACAGACAGCGAAGTTGTTGGAGGTGCAATGGCACATCACTAAAAAAAAAAAAAAAATAGCACTCTGCCTCTTGTGTGACGGTGTGTGGGCGTAACGCCATGTTTTTTTCTTGATCTTATTAAAACTTAATATTGGATATAAACAGTTTTTCATCTGAAAAGAACCTAACAACAACAGGTTATGGGCCCAGAGGCGCGTGAAGAAGTTAACAGTTACGATCGGCGGTAAATGCGGCGTGCTGTTATAATTCCAGAGGTGCGGGAAAGAAGAAATCACAGTAGCGGTCGGCGGTAAATGCGGCGTGCTGTTGGTTGAGGTTCCCAGAGGCGCGTGAAGAAGATAACAGTTACGATCGGCGGTAAATGCGGCGTGCTGCTATAGCGCCAGAGGTGAGGGAAGAAATTCACATTAGCGATCGGCGGTAAATGCGGTGTGCTGTAAGAAAACAAAATGGAAGGTCGCATGGAAAATAAGTATGTGGTACTAAATGGAAAGAATTGGGCCTCGTGGAAATTCCAAATGTCAGTGGTACTGAAGTCAAAAAGGTTGTATGGAATTGTAACGGGTGCTGAAGTCAAGACAGGGTCAGACGCTCAAAAAGAGAAAGATTATGAAGACAAAGATTGTAAAGCCCAAGAAATTATAGTCACTAGAGTCGACGAGAATATAATCTCGTACTTGTCAGTATGTAAAACCAGTTCAGAAATGTGGCAAAAGTTATTAGCATTATATGAGCCGTCGTCACAGGTGAGTGTGCACCTAATACAGCAGCAGTTTTTCAACCTGAAGTTTGAGGAACCTATGATGAAGTTCATCACTAAGATTGAGGAGATATGTGCTCAACTCCGAAATCTCCAAGAAAGTCCATCAGACAAAATGGTCATCACCAAAATTTTATTGTCTTTGCCGGAGAAGTATCGTCATTTCGTGAGTGCTTGGGAGTCGGTACCAGAAAAACAACAAAACCTACAAGAATTGACATCAAGGTTATTAATTGAAGAGGAACGTTACAGCAAGACAGAGCCTACAGCAAGTTCATCGGCACTTGTTACCAGAAGCAAACCACATAATAGTAATGAGAAGAAGTGTTTTGTGTGTGGAAAAACTGGTCACATGAAAAGTGAATGTCGTCAGAGAAAGTGTTATTCCTGTAATAAAATTGGACATCTTGCTAAAGACTGTAAGTCAAAAGTTAAGAATTGTAGTGATAAAAGTGATAAGGTAAAAGCATTTGTAGTCCAAGAACCGGTGTGTAAAAATAATTTAGAATTTATTATGGATTCGGGAGCTAGTGACCATATGTCCTACAATAGAGATTTATTTTGTAATTTTCGTAAATTGAATAAACAAGTAGTTGTCGGAGACGGTAAAATGTTAAATGTAGAAGGGATTGGTGATATTAATTTCTTATCGTTTAATGGATCAAAATATGTACCTTCTGTAATGTTAGGTGTATTGTATGTGCCGGACTTAAGTGCAAATTTGTTTTCATTGGTTAATGCAGTAGATCATGGGTATACAGTGTTGTCAAATACAGATTATTGTAAATTTACATTAAAAGGAGAAATTATTGCACAAGCTAAACGTGTTGGAAATTTATATTTAATGGATATTAAATTTGAAACAAACGTGAGTAATAATGATAGCTTGGCACTTGTTAGTTTATCAATGTGGCATCAAAGGATGGCCCATCAGAATTTTAAACATGTAAAGGATATCTTAGGTAAAAATGATGTAAAGTATGAAGGGCAGATTGAACAGTGTATATCTTGTATAGAGGGAAAACAATGTAGGTTACCTTTCTATGACAGTGACAGCAGAGCAGCAAGACCAGGCGAATTGGTGCATGGAGACCTGTGTGGCCCCATGGAGACGCAATCCTTGGGTGGCTCATCTTACTTCTTATTGTTGAAGGATGACTACAGTAATTACAGGTATGTGTACTTTCTTAAACATAAGTATGAGACAAAAGAGAGAATAGCAGAGTATCTCGAGCAGTTTGAAAATGAGTTTGAGTGCCAGGTTAAAAGGTTTCGTTCAGATGGTGGTGGAGAATTTAAGAATAGAGATGTGGAGAGGTTGTTCAGAATGAGAGGAATTGTACATGAGTTTACAGTTGCATATACACCAGAGCAGAACGGGAGAATAGAGAGAGAGATGAGGACAATTGTTGAGTCTGCTAGGACTATGATGATTAATGCAAAGGTAGGTAAGAACTTATGGGCAGAAGCGGTTAATGATGCTGTGTACACAATAAATAGGACAGGATCCAGTAGTCAGAAGGGTAAAACACCATATGAGTTACTTTACAAGAAGTCGTTTGATATACATAGTCTGAGAACATTTGGTGATAAAGTATACACACACATTCCTAAACAGAGAAGATACAAGTGGGATCCGAAAGCAAAACAAGGACGGTTTGTTGGATATGGAACTACAACAAAGGGTTACCGAGTGTGGTTTGAGGAAAAGGGTGAAGTCGAAACATTCAGAGATGTCACTTTTGTGCATGAAGAGAAAAAGAAACATGAAGAAGAAAAATATATTGTAGAGGAAGTATCGCCACAACAAGAAAAAGTTACAGAAGAACAAGAAGATGTCCCAGAAGAACAAGAAGAAGTTTCAGAAAAACAAGAAGATGTCCCAAAAGAACAAGAAGAGGTTCTAGAAGAACAAGAAGTTTCAGAAAAAGACACAGAACAACAAAAAAAGGCAATTGAACAACACATAAGTGAAGATCAAGATAATGAGTCAAGTACTGAGTCAGTACATTCATATGCAGAATATGATGATGAAGAATACCTTGAAGAAGAATGGTTTAGTCCAGATGAAACCGGAATGGTTGAAAGAAGGACAAGGAGTGGAAGAAGAGTGAAAAAGCCAAAATGGACAGATGATTATGAAGTCGGAATGTTGGTACAAGGAGAAGAAGAGTTAAGTTATGAAGAGGCAGTAACTGGAAAAGACAGAAGCAAGTGGCTGAAAGCAATAAACTCTGAATTAAAAGCTTTGGAAAGAAATAATACTTGGATTGAGATGAAATTACCTGAAGGGAAGGAGACTATTGATAGCAAGTGGGTATTTAAAATAAAGAAAGATGAAGATACCGAGACTTATAAAGCAAGACTAGTAGCCAGGGGCTTTAAACAAAAAGAAAAATTTGATCATTCTGAAGTTTATGCTCCAGTTGCAAAATTACCAACACTGCGAATCTTACTGGCTATATCAAGCAAATATAATTTAGAAATTCAGCAAATGGATGTTAAAAGCGCATTTCTAAACGGAAGAATAGATGAAGAAGTTTACCTAGAGAAACCAAAAGGTATGGAAAAGGATGGAAAAGTACTTAAGTTACAAAAATCACTGTACGGACTCAAGAAGTCACCAAGATATTGGAATGAACGATTTAATAAGTTAATGACTCAGGAAGGGTTTATTCGTAGTAAGTGTGATTACTGCTTATACTACAAGCAAGGTGTAAAATTCTATGTGTTAGTATATGTCGACGATATAATTTTAGTCTCCGAAGACAGAAAAGAAATAGAGAAGTTAAAGGAAGTACTAAGGAAAAGTTTTGATATGAAAGATATGAATGGAGTTTCTAAGTATTTAGGTATTAATTTAAGGAAGAAAGTCAACTCTATTGAAATTGATCAAGAGAATTATTTGAGAAGCATATTGAAGAAATATGGAATGGAAAACTGTAAACCAGCATCAACACCTATGGAGTCTGGATTAAAAATTGAGAAGAGTCATGAGAGCAATAAAGAGTTAACTAGAAAATGTAGGGAACTAATTGGGTCACTTATGTATGCTATGTTAGGTACACGACCTGACATATGTTATGCATTGAGTTATTTGAGCCGTTTTCAGTCATCTGCGAATGAAGATGTATGGAAGGGTTTAAAGAGAATTTTAAGGTATATTAGAGGAACACTAGGTATTAAGTTAGTATACAAAAATGTGTCAGAGGAGCCTTTAATTGGATACACCGATGCTGATTGGGGTGGAGATCAGGAAGACCGCAAATCGACCTCAGGGTATGTACTTATGGTATATGGTTGTACAATTTCATGGTCTTCTAGTAAGCAGCAGTGTGTAGCAATGTCATCCACCGAGGCCGAATATGTTGCTTTGGCTAGAGGTATAAGTGAGGGGTGCTGGGTTAAGAATTTGTTAAGTGAAATTAATTTGAAGTGTAATAAAATAGTTATGTATGAAGATAATCAATCTGCCATTCATATTTCTAAGAATCCAGAACATCATAAAAGGCTCAAACATATAGACTTAAAGTACCATTTCATTAGAGATAAAGTTGAACAGAAAATTGTAATTCTTAGATATATTGAAAGTGAGTATCAAATAGCAGATATTTGTACCAAAGCATTGTGCAAAGCTAAGTTTGAAAAGTGTAGAAACAAATTGTTTTGAGTTGTGTAGTCAAGTTGCTAAAGAGTCGGCTATTTTAAGATTATAAAAGATGTTTCACTATAGTAGTTATGTTAAGCTGATTTAGTGATGTGATGTGACATTGAGGAAGGGTGTTGGAGGTGCAATGGCACATCACTAAAAAAAAAAAAAAAAATAGCACTCTGCCTCTTGTGTGACGGTGTGTGGGCGTAACGCCATGTTTTTTTCTTGATCTTATTAAAACTTAATATTGGATATAAACAGTTTTTCATCTGAAAAGAACCTAACAACAACAGAAGTCTTAGTAATAGGGTTCCGTTTTTACCCTTTGGGTACGGAACCCTAAAAATGATCGCAATGATGGTGGACGGAAGGATTGTGGATTAAATAAAATTGTTGTTGTCAGAAGTGGTTTTAAAACTAGTGTTACAACACTATTACCTGGTGGTATCGTATAACTTTAAAAAACCCACCGTACCACCGACGATAGAAGTCTTTCGAAAATCTATCGTTTTCTGTAATTTTATCAATTGTCAGTCGACAAAACCCATTTCCGGGTACGGTGAGTCTGCAATGGTCATTAATTAGGATATTATTACAATAATGAATAGCTTGTCATGCATGTATGTTAAACTTATCCTATTTGTGTCACATTCATACAACCTCCCTTATTATTATCTTTTCAAGTCACGACAGAAAAAAATTAATAAAACACGACTACTAATATTTCATTTATTGCTAATAGTGTGTAGGATCCAGTCGTGATGCGCCGCGACCGGGTACGACACGAACACGTCGTCATCAGTCTGCAGCACGGCCAACATCTTCACTTTACCATCGTGGACCATCAGCACAGGACCACCGGTACTCAGCTGGAAAACCATTTACTATTACACCTGTATCTGTTATGGGGTAGACAGAGCTGTAGCGGCATGTTCGACACATAGGACCAGAAACATCTGCACCATTTACAAATATACAGAAACCCGAGTAAGAACTCTCCGACAGTAAGTAAGCAGGATGCAAAGGAAGGTAGGGAAAATTCCTCATAAATTCATAATTTTAATAATAACTAATTTTCCACTCTGGTTCTCTTACGTCTATAAGTACCTCGATCTACCGTGCATTCATAGTTACAGTTGAACTACGAAAACCATCTTTACTGCTATTAAATCAAGGTTCTGTCTTTAAATTGTTTTGTTATCATGGAGGATAACATAGGCACCACAAAACATGAACCGAAGAGCTGGTGAAAGACGCTGGACTCCGCTTGATGGGGGAACAGTACTGGTCAGTATGGTGATGTCTAGGGCAGGCCTATTTTCAGCAGTTGACCTTTATCTGCTGAATGATATAATTTTAAAGATCTCTACGACTTGACACGCACCTGTGTAACGTTCTTGTTCTTGCTGAAGAGACATAAGACATCGTCGTTCTTGTAACTATACATAGCATGGCACTTCGCAGGGCTCTGGATCTGGCTCAAAGCTGAAGACCATTCCATCGCGTCGTGTTCTGAGTCGTTCTGAAAAATCACGATATCTTAAACGATTAGATTTTAGAGTTTAACTTAGTGGATGTAAAACAGATACAAGCCGACTTGATGACAAGAGGCAGTCCCGCAACCTAGGAATCCTAGTGGAAGTCCATAGGTCACCTATGGGCTTTTGTAACATACAAGGCATTGCAGATGCGTTGCTATCCCACAGTGTAAGGTATGGTGTGGTGTGTGGTGGTAGTTCACAAGCGCCTGTGGCAACGAGCGCTACTATTACAACAACATTTTTGGTTGTAATAACCTGATGTTATGTTATGATGTTGTGAAAACAATAAACATCCAAGTGATTGCAGCAATCACAACCGATTTGCTGTCCATAATTGAAGAGTTCCATTTTGTATCTCCGAAGATCAGCATCAGAACTTCACCAAATTTAAACGGGACCACCGCGAAATAATTTTCTTCCAAACAAAAACAGAATCAACGAAATCGGTTTACAGTTGGCGTAGATATCGGGGAACATACACACAAAAAAAAACCAGATGAATTGATAACCTCCTCTTTTTGGAAGCCGGTTAAAAATATGAAGAAAAGAATATTTAGCTCTATTGAGTTGTTGCTGATATTTTGTCCAATTTTTTTAAGTAATGAGAGGTTTTCTTTTTGAGGTATTAAAAAAAAACTTAGTTTCCAAGAACTCTATAGATGGCGTTGAACTTACTATGATAGTTGGTGCCAAAGCCAAAACGCTTGGAAAAAAAACATTGTGTCACGTCACATACTCTCGTTGACTGACACTTTCATTAGCTTAACCTTCCGAATATAACCCTAGTTTTCTCGCGCTTTGTTAAAATCAGTTTTTTTAGGTTCAGTTCCTAACTCCTGGCGCCATCTATCCAGCGACTAGGGAAGAGCTAAAAAGAAAATCCCTCATTACATAACTTTTTTCGCTTCTAGCGTCACCAATGATAATAATTTCATTACAAAGGTTTAGTTACGGCAGATTTTTTTTAGTATGAATCGTTCCTCCTTCTTACCTTCGATGACAAGATCCAGCCATACGCCATAACGTCCCCTTTCACCACCTTTTCCTTCATCAGCTCCAAGACAGGACCATTGACCTCCGGCTCGATCCTCATAAGCGCCAAGTACGACCCATCCATACCCTTTTCGAACCGTACAACCGAAGTTACATTGTGCGCTGAGCCGTCCAGCAATGGGTTCGAGGATTCCGCCACAATGGTGTAGTGGCTTGTGTCGTTGAGGTTTGTGGTGCTGGAAGAATGTAGGATGAATAAAAATATTCAGAACAACCCGAATGATAAAGCAATATTACTTCGGTAGGGTTAATATTTCAATAGTACTGTTAAACCAGATAAGGTATGGACTTCAGTGATCTTCTGTTTGCGAATTAGCAGGACAGGGAACGTCGAGAGATAGAGAACAAAAACTTCTAAATAGTGCACCCATTATTCCGTGTTTGTTTGAAGTTTTCACTCTGTAGGGTAACCTACTCCTGGAACACCTCTTCACTCAACTCAAAAACTTGGGGAATTTTAGAGTTGTTAATCTTTTTTGATGTGAAACATCTACGTCTATAGGCGCGGGTAAAACCAAAGAATGGCGTGGCGTCGCCAACTGTCAAGTTGTCAACCCGGCCCGAACAATCCCGAACATTACCGACCTGTTTAAGCAGCATAGGATCTACATATTCGCTACGGTTTACAACAAGCCAGCTGGTCTCAGGGCACAGCGCTGGGTTACAATCTCGTGACTTCCAGTTCGATACCAGCATAAGGATTTTTTTTTTTGTGAATAGAGTCATTCTGTTTTTATTTTATATTTGTTTTTTTATATTGACTTTTTTTAAGTTTTACAGGTTATAATATGACCTGTACAAAATAATTTCGATGTTTCACATCTACCAGGCGTCCCGTGAGTGACGGCTTTCTTTTTTTCTTAAAGCTTGTAGGATAACTATGATAAAAGCCTCTATAAATCTTACTTGGTGACATTCGAATTACTCAAGACATTGATGCAGTTGCCAGCAGTGAGCACCCATCGCGAGGTCAGGAGAGTTCCCGCGCAAGTTTGCGCAGTAACATTAGCCAGCGTTTCAAATATGGCGACCAAAAATGGCGCGCTTTTTGGAAACTCTATTTTTCCTTTATGGGTTACGTTTTTAACATTTCCACGTCCATAGGTAACGGTTTTAGTTTTTCCACGTCCACCAGAACTCCTTCTAGAAGACAAAGTCAAATCGTGGTCGAATTTCGACTTATTTTCATCGAACGATCTCGAAACATCTGGTTCAGGCAAAGAATTGTCGACTAAAACCCTGCCGAAAATCTCTGAGGCCTGTTCATCAGATTGTTCGTTGTAATTTCTTCTGTTGGAGGGCTCTATGACTAGATCAAGGTCCTGGCTGACGGCGCCGAGGATCTGGTCCGCTATAACGGTGTCACAATCGCGTATGACCGGACTGGCCTCGTCACTGTGTATGTATTTTGCATTTTGAAACAGAGTATCGTTTAGGGCGTCGTTAAAACCTAGAAGGTTGAAAAAGTTATAGATTAACATAATTACATCTACCTACGCAAACAATTCACCTACGATGGTATCTCTACAGTCTACACCGCGGTTGGCTCACAGATAGAGAATTCTTTAGGCATTAGCTGCGCCAAACACTGTTTTAAGCTTTCACGGTTCATAACTATACTACAATTAATGCAATAATCACGGAAGATATCCCGTAAGTGACATTTGTAGTATTAGCTGCGCCTTTGTAGATTTTAATTGCTCAGTGTTTATATTCAAAATAAATACGTGGACAGAGGCTTGCCGTTGCTAGGGTTCAGGCTAGAAAACTCAAGCACATCATTTTATTCTGAACAATGTTATGTAAGAAAGCGTGAACTTCATAAACATTTTGATGGCCTTTTTCTATTGTTTGTAAACACCGGCCTATGTTTACTGAGCTGGGATTTTAATTGATAAAATACGGAAACGAAGACTGTTGGGAACCTGGGCATTAGTGAAAAAATCTATCCCTAAACATTGTCCTAAAGTTATGACAAAAATAATTACATATATACTAATACTTCTTCTTCACTTCTATACGGGAGAAGCCCAAAAAAAATAAGGACTTTTTGGCCCAAGTTGGCTATACTGTGAAGAGAACTGCACTTTCGAAGTGAGGATCAGCCGACAAGCAAAGGCTCGTTCATTACTACCAAAACTATAAGGATCTTAACAATCACCCTTTCTCATGTGATACGCAGAACTTCAGAACGCCTCTTATTAATAATAAATTAGAAGAATGACTTACCTGGTAGATTATCCAGTATAAACACAAAAACTGCTACGCTCGACATTTTCATAGCTAATGTATTGTTACTCAGTGTTGACTTTACCGTTGCATCTGTGTTGCGCAGACCCACTGTTTTTGACTTAGGTATTTTTTATAAAAGCGTGAAAACTAATAAATTCTTTCTTAGCAATATTTGTAGAGGTTTTGGGTTAGATAAAGTATCGTATCTGATTTCACAATACCACTTCTGTTTCTTTTTACCTGACTACTTCAGAGAGGGTTGTTTTTTTCAGTCTTATTTCAGGTTTCTTCAGTGGTTGACTGGTTTGGCTTGGTTTCGGGCCTATACTGTTAGTTTTCTCGCTAAACAGTTGTGTTTAGTAAACAATCGTAAACATTATCGGACTTTTGGAAAACATTATGTAATGCAACTCGTGCAATGGTTTTTTTCATTGTGCGAAAAAGGGTATTTAATACTTTACAGTTATATAGCGCTCACTTGATTTTCGAGTGAGCATTTGAACAAACCCGCTTCAAAAGAAATGGGGGAAAATATATTGACCACCAAAAATAACTTTGTGACCACTAACATCATCATCACCTAAAATATCAATTGATCACCAAATTTAGTAAATTTGGTGATCAATAATTTGGTGGTTTTGGTGATTTTGGTGAATTCGGTTCGGCCTAATGAGGTGGTTGATGACAAACTAGTTTTGCCCAGGCCGACTTGGGGTACCCCGACACGGATACCCCGCCATACCTTTCGTGGTTATTTTTTTATAAACCATTCAGAAGTAGGAGCCCCGCGATGCGGCGCTCCGTCGACCGGGTCTCCCTCGACTCGGATGCAAGAGCATAAGGCCCTTCGTCCACGCGAAACGCGTGAATAGAATATTCATTTATTCGTTAACGTTTCGTGACATTCTGTATCATATCAAAAACATTTTATCATCTTCTTGTAGTTCCTTCGCAGCCACAAATGCTCGACAATTTAGATTTCTTTCAATATATGGATATGGATGCATCCAAATTTTTTTTTTCTTTTGTTTCATTGCCCTTTTATAAGCAACTAGCGGACGTCCCGCGGTTTCACCCGCGTAGTTCCCGTTCCCGTGGGAGTACGGGGATAAAATATAGCCTATGTTACTCAGGGTGAATGTAGCTTTCTAATGGTGAAAGAATTTTTCAAAATTTTAAAATCGGTCCAGCCTATTCGTTACAAACAAACAAACAAAGTTTTCCTCTTTACAATATTAGTATAGATATAAAGTAATAAAATTTCCTCTTCTGAATCAAGACATCCTAAACGGTGGGAAAGTCGCGAATATTTAGGTCGACGCGTGTACGAGTGTTGGTCGAGAACTAGTAGCATACGCAAATTAGAGTCTCAGTCGCGTATCAAACGAGTCCAAAATGACTCGACGCGTGGACGAAGGGACAGTTCAATTTCTGGTGGTCATTAACTAAAAAAATAAATTTTTGATTCTAATTTCACACTAAAATGGGGATTAATTTTGGTGATCATTTAATAATTATGGCAATCAAAAGCGATTTTTTTGCCGTTACATTTTGCAAAATCTGGTGGTTCGTTAGTTGCATGCCAAAATAAATGGTAGCAATGGAGTTTGAACTTTGTCGTGTAAATACGACATTGGAGTTTGTGGTTACAAAACTTAAATTTAAAATGATTTAAAGGGTTTTCAAAAAAAAGGTTTTAGAAAAACAAGTTCAAAATCATTAAAAATATGTATTTGATTTAACATTTGTTCAATACATTCACAACCTTTACACATACAAGCATTTATCACCATCACAATCATTGCTTAATATTAACACTATTGACTGACCCAACTTTCGCACCCGCATGCGGGCCCGCAACTCCCTTAGAAGATAAAAAAATAAAGGTTTTATCACCAAGGTACACTTCTTTAACCGCAAAGGCAAAGCCGTCTAATCGGAGTGACGGACCTCAAAGAAACATGACAGATTTATATGTTACCTATATGAAAAGATCAATAGGCAGCAACGTAGCAATCTACGTTAGCGTTTTCCCTGCGGTCTGTCACGTTCTTGCGGCTTTGGGTTGGCTGTTGCAATCGTGCGGAATTGTACCCTGACTCATTCGAACCGCGTAAAGGCGTTTGTTATCTGAATTTGAAACAGAACAACGTAAGATCGTTTGTTAGTGATGTGTCAGTCATTGCGGGCATCCTATCGCATGCGGGCAAGCAATAATAGTGCGAGTTTAGTGTCTTTGGCTTCTGTACTCTAGTTTTTGTCTTTGTCTTGATTGCTACAATGGAAGATGTAAAGCCAGGGAAATTTGTGGTTAAGCAAATATTCCAACTTAAATAGTCTGTACTGCATACAAATCGAAATGGGTATAACACGGTCCATTGACGTAGTAGTGTGTCAATTTGCATAGCAATGTATTTCCCTGACGGTACAAAACACGTCTAGTCTCTTGTTCATTATGTATATAAGCCATTAAATATTAGAAAATACTTACGATTTCAAGTCTTTTTACATCATTTATAACTACAAATTGTAGCGAAATTCTAGTAAAATTTACTTAGTTTTAATTGTAATTTTAGTAAAGTTACCAAACATATAGCAATTTTTTTTTTGGAAAGTTGTAAAATGCAATTTATTTACAAATAAATACATTTAGTTACTAAATGCTATATTTTCATTTTAAAAGTTACTTTTTGTTATGAGGTTTTCTTTTCGATAATGATCATAACAGTTATAAATGGCGCTAGTGACGCCACATATTTTATCATTCTATTTTTTTTGCAAAATATTAGTTAACACTTATTAGTAATTATAATTTAATGAACATGAAAGAACGCACTGAATCATACCACTCTTGGATTGAGTATTAAAATACGTCATAAACTTTTGAGGACTTTTTAAAACTGCTTACATAAAAATATACAAGATTGACGATTGTACTATTAGAGATCTACTTAATACTTTTTACAACAGTAACTGTATGTCAGAAAAGTGCTATTATTTACAAAACATGCAAATGCAGAGGTTTTGACATAATTGGGTCATTGAACTAGGAATAATATCATAATTGCTATTTGAATAATAATTAGATCTGATTTATGGACCGAAATTGACATCAACCATTCTGATTCTTAATAATCTGTTCGGAGTTTAGATTTAATTTATTACTTAATTTTCGTGGATAATTACCTCGTTTATCGTTAGTTTAAGCCATAATATTACCACTCAAAGCTTATAATTATGATTTCTGAAGTTGAGGTTTAAGGCTTGCACCAATACAACAATTTGAAAGGTTCTTCTACTCCTAGCCGACATTAGCTTCGAATAAAGTTATGTATCTCTCTCGCTTATTGTATTAGACTAGATCACTGACTTGAGCCTGCTGTGGTAAGTTCCCAAAGGGACGAAGTACCTGCGAACAGATGATACAGTTTTAGCCTTTATTGATTTCCACTGACTACTGCTTTCAAAGTCATTTTACAATAACGCATATACCATTCCTGTTGGTTTTTATGAACACTAAGTGATATCTGATGCAATTTTTTTCTGTCCACTCACCTTAATAACTCCAATGGTCATCCCTTATGTACTGCCCCTTATTCTCCGGGATATACCCCAGGATCCAGGGCAGCCCGGTACCGACCCTCTTCTGGTACTCCTCGTACTGGGGCCCGAAGAACGTGAGGAGAGTCAGCTCCTCTGCGTACACCCTCTCTCGGAAGAACATCCAGGATGCCGCGGCGTAGATGATGACGCATATTGGGTTTAGGAGCGTTATCTGAAAGATGATTAGAGACATGGGTACACTGGATACTTCACCCTTTTGGCTGTAACCCAGGTAATCTCCGCGAGAGATCTTTATATCTTCACTGGTGTCTATTCTGTTGTGAACAAACTAAACCTAATTTAGGCTATTGCTATCTTTTACTAAAAGGCAGTGCGAGAAAAGGACGGCTATAGCTATGAACTAAGTTAGAGATGTCAAACTAGTTTATGCCTTGCGCTTCACCGTGTTTTTAGTCAACATGTTTTTACGTGCACCCTTCATTTGTATAGAAATATTAGGTCCAACTAAATTTGACAGCTCTAAATTACGTCCGTCTCTTTCTCGTTTTATTAGAGAGAAAAAGATAGCAATAGCCTAAATTAAGTTTAGTTTGTGCACAACAGAATCGACACCATTATAGTGTCGTTCGTGCCTAGCCTGGTGGCAGCGCTTTTTATGCCGCCGAAGGGCCTCTGACTTGGCTTTACATGCCGTCAAGAAAAATCTCTCAGGCGAGCTGGTTTCCTCACGAAGTTTTCCTTCGCCGAAGCAAGTGATAATTATACAATACGCACATGAATCCGAAAAATCTGATAACCGACCTATAACTTGTCAGTCCGACGATCACAGCACTAGGCTATCACTGCTTAAACATAACCACAGATAATATAATACTTCACATAACATAGGCCTTTCTCGGGGAGCTGACTATACAACTTATACAAACCACTAACCCATGTCGTGGTCTGTTCGTGTGCAAATCGATAGTTACATTAGTTACCAATGTGATGGCACTAATCAAATTCATCCTACCTGGCCTTCAGAGGGAATGGCACATAATCCACCATGCGGGCCCAGTGTTGGATGGTGGATGTCTCATGTTCTCGACTTTCTAGTTCTAGGTCATGTCAGCTTCCTCACGATGTTTTACTTCGTATTTTGAAGACCAGTCATGAGATAATTTATCTTAAGTTTATGCTTGGGTCCGAACTCCGAAAATATGGCCCTTAAGTCGTGAACCTTACCGCCGACAGTGCTTCTAATCAGATTACAACTCAGGAAATCGCATTACATTGCATTAACCAGCTTACATTGATTTAAAAGGATATTACTGATCTCATACCTGTGCAAGTGTGCCCCGATTGTTGCTAGCCTCGGTTCCCAGATCCGTCTGTTGTGATCCGGCAGTGTTATTGAATTTTCCATCGTAATTTCTATGTAGCAACACTAGCAACCCTGAGCGTAGATTTGTGCCTGGTAGATGACACTTAGGTGGGCCGAGCTATTTCATGGGACTTCACTATTACGTGGGACTTCACTATTACGTGGGACTTCGCTATTACGTGGGACTTCGCTATTACGTGGGACTTCACTATTACGTGGGACTTCACTATTACGTGGGATTTCACTATTACGTGGGACTTCACTATTACGTGGGATTTCACTATTACGTGGGATTTCACTATTACGTGGGACTTCACTACTTCACCAAAATGTGGGTGTACTACCTCAGTCTATAGAGGCGTGATATTAAGTTATGTTATATGTTTTGTTTCTCTTACCTGTGTACCGATCGACCAGTAGAACCACCCCACGTAGCTGGGATGTCTGCAGATGGAGTACACCCCGTGAGTCACCAGCTCATGGTCAGCGCGCTTCACAAACTGCACCTTTAAATAAGTGAACAGTCTTACTTATTAGTGATATTAAATATTACGTCCGCCTTTTACGCCCTATTCAATGTCAGACGAAGCGGCTTGTGTGAAGGGGCATGTAGGTACCTACGTGCTTCACTTGAGCTTGGAGCAGTAAGGAAGCGTATGAGGTTATTAGTAAGTAAAGTTCACTAAGTAAGAAAACACATCACTTGCAATACTTGTTAATTAATTAACTATGCATACAAATATTTTAGAAAAATAATTCAATTACTTACTGTGTGGTTAAAGTTAGTCTTGGCTGTGAACATGGCAGCTTTCCTGAGCACTTCTCCTGTGATGCACATCAGAACACCCAGATATGACAGCCAGAAGTATGTCTTCATATCTACAACAAACAGATGGGTACAAAATCAGCAAGGCTACTGAATAAAAGCAAGTTTCCATAAAATGGGTCATCTCTTTTTTTAGAGTTTCTAACTTCCGTACTCGAAGGGTGACTAAAATGCTGTATAAAACACATTTACACAATACAGCTGTTTAAAACACATTTGTGACAAAAATGTGTGTGTTTTTAGATAATCAGACTGTTATCTTTTCGGTGAACTTGGCCCTAAAGGGACTATTACTGAGCCTCCTCTGTTCGTCTGTCTGTCTATCAGCGGGCTGTATCTCATGATCCGTAATAGGTAGAAAGTTGAAATGAATGAACAAAGAATGTGTATTTCGGTTGCCGCTATTACAACTCCCCTACAACAATGATATATGGAACCCTTCACGCACAAGACCGACTCGCACTTGGCCAGTTTTTTCTTATTGCTCTTTGTTGTAAGTTGTAAAGGGTAATGTGTTACGTAGCTACTGGGTTGAGATGGCCAGATAGGCAGTTGCTCTAAATAACTTACTGCATCTGGTTAGACTGGAAGTCTCCCTTATACATGGTTGGGAAAAGGCTAAACAGATGATGATCACATTTTAGCATTAATTATAATGTATACACACCAGGAAAGAAATAGTACTCCACTCCCCATTCTATCCAGCTGGCCACAGCGGCCGCACCATACTGTACACTATGGTTCAATATGAACGAGTTAACTGTCAGTGTCCTCGGGTTTGTGAGTGCTACGGACATGAACTCCGAGAAATGGAAGAATGACAGTATTGTGGTGTAGAGGCCAAATACTCTCCAGCCATTGTCGAAGGTGGCAAGGAAGATACCCAGGGAAAATGCTGCCCCAAGGAATGCTGACCTTACTGATACCTGCGAAAGTAATAAAATATTCAAATTTGTTTTTTTAGGACAAAATAAATATAATATGTATTTGTTTGAATAAACTGGCTGTTTGTGAAATGTATTATTTTTTCCTTAATTGAGTCAATAAATACTTTTCTTTCTTTCTTAATTAATTCAATTCCAAATATAACGATGACCTAAAAATGAGTCATGCTGACATAGAAGTTAATCCAATAAGTAAAATTTGAAGGAAAATCTACCTCTTAAATACTGACTCTGAAATCAAGGCTTGGCGGGCTGTTTTAAAAAAACAAAGCTATGAAGATAAATGTGTGTAGTTTAACAAATTAAACAAATCTTACCTCGTACATAAAGCCAGTATAGCAGTATCTTAAAATGAAGTTAAATAGACAGAAATAGAGGGCTGGGCCCCAATATGTCAGGGCCCATAGCTCCGACGAAAATCCTAGGACTTTTCCAGAGAAGAATGATGCTATAAAAATAATTAGGGATAAAAAAAAACAATATAATGCCTGTTTCCCGGCGGGGCAAACATTTCTTATCCATAACACATGCATTTTCTAAAAATCAACCAGTTAGAAATTCGGGAACTTTGAGTAATACAATTCTGCATCTATTTTCGATATGTACACCAATATTTCTTCGAAGAAATCATTGGAAATTTGTAAAACAATCCCAAAAACATGCGAAATCACTAATTTACTATCTTCCGTAATGTCACTCAAAGTCAAACGTCAATGTTGCGTCAATGTCAAGGTGAAAAATTGGTGGTGCGTTCAAAAGCCTCTCCTACACAGGCGCGTTTCTGGGTTTCGCGTTTCTGCATCCCAATACCAAATGTTCTAAGAACTCATATCGCAATATCGCATTTTGTGTTAGTACGCAGAAACGCGAAAACGCAAAAACGTGCCTGTGTGGGAGAGGCTAAAGCACCGTCCTCACTAGGAGCCACGCGGCTCCGTGAGGCCGCCCGCGCCGGCCGGCCGGGCGGCCGAGCCGCGTGGCTGAACCTCGTGAGTGTGGACGAGAGCGAGGCCTGTAGGGCTATTAGTATTACGTATCTCTGTTGACAGTTCGAAATGATAGTAACTGGGCTCAGTGTCCATCAATTAACTGTCAAAAGGTTAGTTTCGTATTATGTATGACCAGTCGCGATAAAATATGACGTCATTGGTTGGTATCGTGGCTGATAGTCACCGTAACTTATTTTGACAGACGCTTTCGTATCGATACTTATATTATTTCGATTATGTAAGCATAGTGGACAAGAAATTGATGACAACTGAGTTTGAAGTGGCTTTCGTGGAAGATGTTACACCGTACCCGGGCTGTTAGTCACCGTAAAGTGATCCACTCAGTGCGTTAAGTAATACCAATTGTTTAAGTATGTAGCGAAACCACGGCAAGATCTAATATTCATTCAATAAGTGTCCAGAGTTGACCTATGAGCGCGATAGATGGCGTTGACATCGAATTAGATCTCGCTATGGTTTCGTTACCGCCGTTAGTGTAAGTAGTTTTAAGAATATTTTTTTGTGTGAATTGTTTCATAGAAATATATACCAATAAGTACTAAGTGTACTAAAGCAGTATTATTTCTCGCCTAACGGAGCCCATAATTTGTTCACCAATATTATGACATTCTCAGTTGTCATCAAAGTTCCGTGTACAAGCGAAGCTTGAGAGTCACTGGATATCAGAAAGATACGTAATAGGCCTACTGAGCCGCGTGGCCCGCGTGACCGGCATCGCAACCCGATGATCATTTTCGGTCTACTTATACTTCAAAGGAAGCTGCGTGGCTCTAGATAGTGGGGACAGGCCGCGCGGCCTGTCAGTGCACTAGCACAGATAAGCTAGTGACCGCCACTACATCAAATTGTGTCTTCAAACAGGCAAAGATAATCTAAGATGGCGCCACCATAGCTAGTTTTAATGTGAACAATGAGGCTAAGTTATTTTGAAATATTAAATGACATTACCTCATTTTCAACCAATGACAATGTTGGGAACCAGCTATGCTAGCGCCATTAGTTCCACAGTGGGTCTCCCTATTGGACGGACGAGAAAACACTTATTAAAGTGAACGCAGACCTGCAGGCCTATTACGTATCTCTGTTGACAGCTCGAAATGACAGTAACTGGGCTCATTGTACATCAAATAACTGTCAAACGGTTAGTTTCGTATTATGTATGTACCAGTTGCGATCAAATATGACGTCATCGGTGGCCATCGTGGCTGATAGTCACCGTAACTCATTTTGACAGACGCTTTCGTATCGATTTTTCTAATATTGCGACTATGTAAGCTTAATGGACATCAAATTGATGACAACTGAGTTTGAAGTGGCTTTCGTGAAAGACGTTACACCGTACCCGGACTGTTAGTCACTCCGTGTAATACGTAATACCAATATTATGACATTCACGGTTGTCATCAAAGTTCGGAGTACAACCGAAGCTTGATAGTCACTGGATATCAGACAGACACGTAATAGGTCTGCTGGCCGCACTGCACACGCCGCAGTCATCGCTTTTGTTAATGGCCTCGCACACCTGTCCGCACTACAGTCACCGCAATCGTTCCTGTCGCCGCACGCTTCACACCACAGAATATATTAATACTCTCTCTTTCTCGCTCTGCAGCGTCCGTTGCGGGCGGGCCGGGCGGCCGGCGTTGATGACGTCAAGAGCTGCGGCTGGGGACTCCCCAGCCGCCCTGCCGCTTCAGGGACTGCAGTGACTGCGGCGTCTGGGTGGGTGTGCGATGTTGCATAGAACTTCATACTAAGAATTCGAATGCTGCGACTGCGGCGCGTGCGGTGCGGTTGGTCTGCGTTCACCTTTAGCCAAAATCTATGAGAACCGCGTTTTGACAGCTCTGTCATCTTCATTCTTCATCTACTATGATAAACAGACTGCAAAATATTTCAAAAATGTTTATAGTATTCTCAAGTAAAACAGTATTTACATACCAAAATTATTGTATTTCCTTTATCTCTAGACCAAAATTATTGCACTTATTATTTTAGAATGTGTAACCATGGCAACACGAAGTTTGTTTGACAACTAAAAGCAAGGCCGTTTTCAAAGTGTTGAATGACAATGAGGTTTGTTTTGCTCAGAAAGCATTTCCATTGGCTGTTTTTCTATAAACTTAATTGGCAAACTCGTGTGATTGGTCACAAATACTTATATGACTTTTTCTACTACAAACGAAAGGGAGAAAAGGCTTATTATTTTCAAATTCAGGCTATTCAAGTTCCGATTTCCACCAATATTTTTATTACCTATTTAAAGCTAGAAAACAAATACAACTTCAATCAATGTCGTATTTTTGCATTGACCGTATACCGTAGAGCAAAATAAAGTTAGTGTTCACCATCAGACCGGTTAAAATACTTAGTAACTGACGTAATCGTGCATGACAACATCTGGTACATTATGATGCGATTCCGTCGGCGTAATGAAATTAAATTTCCCTCGACATAAGGTTCAAAATCTGTGTTTATTTCATTGTAGAGACTGTAAATTGCTGTGAAACTTCCATAAAACTGATGTTAGCTATCGGATATTGATGAGTTAGCATTTTCTGGGTTAATCAGGACTGTAGGAGGCGTTAGTCGCATTTTCGGGTAAGACAACGATGAACGACCCGTGGGATGTAAAGTGTGTGCGACAAGCTGGCCAGTACGTGTCCTGTATGAAAATAAATGGAGTGCCGCTCCTTCCGCCTGTTGTGAGTACAATTATTATTCGTTACTTAAATAATGTGTCTTCGTTCATTCTCTGTTGTCCTAAAATAGCTATTAAACTTTTAAAAATTGGAGGAGCTCGTGGCTAAATAATAACAGCCGTTTGGGTCGATCTTTAGGTTAAGCCGTGTTTGCTTACGTTGGTCTGTCGATGGGTGACCACCCATTACATACCGAGTTTCCTCGGTACCTCGGAAAGCACATTAGGCAGTTGGTTCTGGCTGTCATTTGTAGATCTTTGACAGTTATTACAGGGAGTCAGTGGCCCAAAAAGTCTGACAACCAGTCTTACCAAGGGGTCTAGTATTACCCAGTACTAAATGAGATGCGGAGGTCAGATAGGCCGTTGCTCCATGTATAATATTGGTATTCAGATGCATCCGGTTAGACTGGAAGCCGACCCCAACATAACTTGGGAAAAGGCTAAGCAGATGATCTTAAATTAGTTGACTTGGGAAGGCTAACATTAAAAATATCAGGAAATTCAGGATACACGTCTGTGCTCAGTTTAAGCACTGCATAGGATCAGAATCGTCTCAACTTGAGCCCTTCGGGATTGTTTCTATACAACTCCTTGTTGCAATGGCAATTTCCAGGCATTGCAATAGCATTGCCTCAGATCTCAAACAGCTAGTAAACTAACTCATGCAGTGCTTTTAACTGAGTGCCTTGTGATGTCAAGTTTTCCTACTTTTGCACGAAAGCTGTTGCTTTTTCTAATAATGTAAACTTGAAATTAGATTCTGTGATGTTATTTTATTTGTATTTAACTCACTATGCCTACTAAACAACTTCTAGTAAACTTGAATAGGCAGTCAAACCGGTAACTCAATCAAACTTATCAAAAAGGAATGTGGAAATTAGTCCTCATTTAAAACCAGAAATGAAATGTTTATGATCCTTAATTAGCATTTTATGTATTTTTTATTTCTTTCTTTTAAAAAAAATATGCAGGGTAGAAGGGACACCGATGCGAAAACGGTTACCACATATTCAGTGCATCATTCTGAGACCCCCACATTGAAATTTTCACGTTGGTGTTCCTTCTGCCCTGTATTTATTTTATGGATCATTCCCACTAGTTCTACTACACAGTTCTACAGTAGTACTAGTGGGATTTTTTTTCCCACTAGTCCTACGATTTTGTACCACCTTAAATCTAGGACTGGTGGGAACACAAAGTCCCATTAGTTCTACTGGAATTTACGGTAGAACTAATGAGAATTTTTGTTCTCACTAGTCCTACTATAATGTGGTACAAAAAGGAAAAAATAGTGGGACCAACATTGGCTAGTTGTAGTATTTTGCGTACGGGTGGGAAATTCATTCGATCCACCCCAATTCATTAGATTCACCCCAAGAAAGGCCACCAGCGCCTAGATGTTGCTGACTATCTCGCGGAGAGTATCTGGGATACCAAAATACTTAGCCCTGTATGTTGCAACCACTGGATAGTACAGAAGCATGTGGGCTGCTGTCTCGTCTTCCTCCATGCAGGCACGGCACAGGGGGCTGTCTTTGACTCCTATGACAAACAGGTGTTTATTAAAAGAGCCGTGTCCAGTAATGGCGGCTGTAACTGTGTGCAGCTGAGGTTTGGTCAACCGAAGCGCGCGTTTGGTGAAGCGGCCGTCGATAGTAGGAAGTGCTTCCTTGGCCTGCCTGCACTCGCCATGGTCTAGCCACAGCTTGTGTTGTTCACTAGTTCGTTTCCTTACCAGTGTGCGTAGGTATCCGAAAGGGAGTGGTACGATAGATTCGGGTCCCACCGCTGTCATGCTCGATCCCCTTCTAGCAAGTTCGTCTGCCGCATCATTGCCACGAGAATCGCTGTGTCCTTTGATCCATTGGATGGTTATATTATTCAGATTACCAACCTGGTTCAGGCGTTGGTGACACTCGTGTATTAACCCAGAGTTAACTGTGTGGTTGTTTAGTGCCAGCAGTACAGCCATGCTGTCTGAGAGTATACGAATTGAGTGGTCCACAACCTACCTGGCTAAGATGGCAGATGCCGCCGGGGAATGCCCATGCATTCTGCCTGAAATACCGTGTTGTGGGCCCCCAGAGGTTTGGCTATGTGGATATTGAGATCCTCCGAGAAGACTCCAGCACCAGTGCCAGTACCAGTTTTAGATCCATCCGTGAGGATTCGTAGTTCAGCAAGGTTTGTTGCCTCGAGTGGTGATCCTCGTGGAGCTGGTTTTTGTATTATCGAATACGAATTGTTTGTTATCCGATCGTTTGTTGCTTTCGCCAGTGGGAACGATCGTTATGGAATCCCTCCAGTACCGCGGTGTGCTGTGTTTATTTCTTACCCCAGAGTTGGAAGTGTTTTAAGGCGTACGGCCGTCATAGTCGCTTCCTGCTGAATGAACAGATGGTTGCAGTCGGAGTAGTCCTCATGCAGCCTATGATCGCCATGCAGGCAAGCCTTTGCAAGCGTTGCAGTTTGATGGAGGCTGTAGTTAGTTTGGTGCGGGGCCACCAGACCACTGCTTCATAAGTGATCATAGGTCGGATCACCGCGCACTATAACCAAAGTATAATTTTAGGGCATAGGCCCCAGTTCTTACCTATCATCTGCCTGCATTGCCAGATGGTGATGCAGGCCCTGTTTATTTTATTGTCTAAGTGGCTACTCCAGTTTAACTTACTGTCTAGGATAACTCCCAGATACTTGACCTCATTGGCTAACTGGAGTTCTGTATCGAAAAGTTTGGGTAGGCGATAAGGGCCTAGTGTTCGTTTTTGGGTTAACATGACTAGTTCAGTCTTCGTGGGGTTTACTGAGAGGTCGAACTCTCTGCACCATCGTTCAACGATGCGTAGTGCCTGTTGAGAGAGGTCGCAGATTGTCTCCGTCACTTTTCCCGAAATGAGGATAGCGAGGTCGTCGGCACACCCTATTGTGTAGAAATATTTCGCGTTGAGTTTGGTGAATACCGGCCTCGCTGTGAAGGTCGGTGCAGGTGAGTCCTGTATAGGGCTATAGGGGAAGAGTCCTCGGTGACTACACACAAACATTAAGATAAGAGCTTTTACTATTCAATTCTGATTGTTGGTGGGGGACACCTATTCCAAGCTTGCCAGTCCAATGTAGCCTGACGTTATTTTTTTCATTTATTTGCAGATTTTCAGGCGTTTTAATGAACATCTGCAGACTTAAAACTGCACAAGAGATTTTAAAAAAAGGTTATACCTAACAAAAATGAAAAAAATATTGTTATTTTTTCTGTTGTTATGTTGTGCAAAGGTGATAAATATCAATAATTGTATTTATGATAATTTTTAATGTGTTGCATCTTATTTGTTTTGTTTCTATGTTTCAGTTGTCTAAAGAATGTCGCAAAGAAATGCAGTACTACAAGCTCCTTGCCAAAGAAGTAGAAAAGCGTATATCCCTTCTTCAACCCTTTGTGCCTGAGTCCGATTCGGATGCCGAAGATAAGACTGACGCTCCTGAAATGCCTGAATGTGAATATGAACCATCCCATCCAGAAGTAAAGGCAGGCTACAAAGCCAAAAATGTCAAAAAATCTGTTGATTCATCACCAAGACATGCTCCTCCATCGCCAAGACATCGTCCTCTATCACCAAGATATGCTCGTAATAATATAGCTTCCAATGTGGTTGTGGAATCAATAGACTCCGGTTCGTCTAGGTCAAGCTCTCCGAAACTCATTATAGATCTCAGTTTGAGCATCAACAATGAAAATCTGATGTCCCCACTCTCCCCTCCTCGTCCTCAAATAGATCTTCCTGAAAGAGATTATAACTGCACGACAAGAATGACTAAAAAAGTAATAACCGAAAAAGAAGTAATCACAGGAACCCAAAGACACAAAAAACAAAAAAGTGCTTTTGCAGAAATTGCTAAGTTGAACTTCAGTCTTAATAATAATAATTCAATTGATCCTTTTGCTGACAATTCATCTGGATCTCAAGGTGGCCCCGCGTCTCTTAGTTCCAAAAGCTTTACAGGTTCCCTTAATGACCTGACCAGGGACAGTCTGAAGGACGTGCATAATGCTCTGCCGTTAGCACGGCAACGATCTTACACAGTGCTGAACCCTAGTCCCCAACTCTTAGCTCATCTAGAAGTGCAATCATTGAACACTGGCGTTGAGATGACCTGTATTTCGATGAGCGAATCGCTATCAAACTTAAGCCCTAACAAGAAGCGACGCAGTTGGGATCTGGAGACCGCCAAGGTGAAATGGTCATCCATGGCGCTGGAACTGCAGCAGACTAAAGTAAATGGACTAGATAGGAAAGCTTCAAATAAAAGTTTTGTGAGAGAACAACCGAAAACCTCTTATCAAACCTCACCACCCAGTCGGGCTAAGTCAGTTGTCACAGAAAAAACGAAACGCAGCATTATAGCCCCGAAACCAATGATAAAATCGAATCCAATGTCCAGTTCAGATCCCCTACCCAAGTCTGAACCAGTTCCGAGAACTAAGAAATACGTCAGTCCTGTCCGAAACACTTCGGCAAAAAGTCCAGGATCACCCAAAGCTGTTAAAAAACACGAGTCAATGCCTCAAAAGCGTGCGCCGCCTCCTTCTATATCGGAATCAGAAGACCCGGCATCTCGCGTCAGGGAACTCTATGAGAAGATACAAAATCAACAGTTGCTGCAAATGGCAAGTTTAGTGGAAAAACAGAAAAGGGAACAGATACTCCTTCAGCAGGTCTTTGAGGAGCAAAACAATGTGCTCTTCAAGCAACTAAAGACTATTTGTCCCACGTCTCCGATAGAGGTGAAGGAGGCTTGGGGCGACAAGCATCTAGATTTAGAACAGCGTCAGGAAAGTGATAGAGGTCCGGTCAGTCTAAGTCAGCTGATAAACTACAAATCACCAGATCAGAGTAGTCTCAACAGTCCTGTTTCTAACACATTGGCCAATACAAACAACTACATAAGCCATTGTAATGATGTGTTGAAGAAAAGCAGGGATATTACGGGGAGTATAAAAAAGCAGCCGATTAAAGCTCGTAGCCAAAACGGAACAAAGATTAGTTCACCGAGGACGCAACCAGGGGGGACCACAACACGAACTCAGTCCCCTAACCCGAGGTCCCCTACGAGAAACACGCCGACACCCCCGCATAGAAACACTCCGACGTCCCGGCGACTGAACTATGATACGAGTGCATCCTCTGGTCGTGATTACGAACCGATGTTGACCGATCGAACGAACGACACGATGGCCGATTTGAATGTTACATTTCCTTCTGACAACGATGATGGCAATTATTATGCTGAGCCAAATAACAGCGTTGTTACCAACCTTACCTATGGTAAACAAATTAAAACTGTACGTGCCACTTCTACAATGAATTGCAGTTCTGCCGACACTGCCATCCGCATGGAAAGGACGGTACATAATTCAGTCAATAACAACTCGCTAGCGTGCAGGCCTAAATTCAATATCCATGGAACGCCAAAAGAGGTAACGTATTTATGCTTTTAGGTTTTTTTTAAGGTGGAAGGTGCACGCCGTGGACCTTCCACGAAAGTTGTTGAAAGTTGTTGTGAATTTCGCGGGTTACCGTGGACTCCATGGTAACCCTCGAAATTCACAACAACTTTTTCCATGAAATAGTCATTCAATACAGTTACATGAACTTAGAGGGTTGTATTGATGATTTTAATGATACCCACGTGTTACAGCCGCGAATCATATTTTAATCAATATACAACCTGACACTGACCTGCAAATTGCAAAAAACATAAAATAAAATAATTTGAATTTCGCGGGCTACCGTAGAGCTTCCACCTTAAATAAGTCCTTTCGTAAATAGCATAGCACACAGTGAAGTAAAAAAAAAAAAAAATTTAATGAGTTGGTCTATGTTTCGCCTATTTAGCAGATGTCTATTTTTATTGTTCGTTTCTGTGAACTTATTAATTTGTGTTTGTGCTTATCCTGTTTCATCCTTAATTATCCTGCATGTCACTAGACCCAGCTAGGTACTGGTTTATGTTTTATCGCATTACCAGGTTCCTTACCGTGATCACTTTCTTGACTAATACGGTTCCTATGATTTTCATACAAAAAAAATATTTTCTTAATTGCTTTTGACGATTACATTTTAAAGTGTTTTCTCCATCATCGTTAAAATGCTGAATGAACTGAGTTTCATCAGTTTTGGTGCTTCCTGTTCCTACTAACCCGGAACCTATATCCTGCCTTTAGGTAAATCCTAATGCTTCCTATGTTACCCAAACAACTTCAGCATGATTCACGATTAGAGATGGGCATATACCCGGTAAAAACCCAGACTTTGGGTAAATACCCATTTATACCCATTTTTACCTTCCCATTTTTAATTTATACCGGGTAAAAATTAAAATCAGTTTAATTTAAACTAATTATTGTTTTTTTTAATAGATACTTTGACATACAGAATTTTATCATTTATTTTATTTGAGACCGTCGTCGACACAACATACGCGGACATAGTTTTCTCATTACAATAAAATAGTATAGCACTGTAACTGTCCAATGAGGGATGACGTGGAGGGGTGCATTTCGTCAACTATAGCTTCGCTTCATTTTTGTTTTTGTGTGTCTTACGTCTGAGACATACCTACTTTTACGATTTACATTTTTTTTTCAAAGGCATTGTGACGTAAATGAGTGTGAAGTTTTGTTAATTTAATACTATAAAAGAAGGTAGGCCAATTTTAATTCATAGTACATTATATTGTAGATAAATAAAATATAGAACGCACACTGCCTGCTAAAGTCATCATCATCATTCATTATTTCAACCGAAAGACGTCCACAGCAGCTGGACATAGGCCTCTCCCAAGTGTCGCCACATTGACCAGTCCCGTGCGACTCGCATTCAACGGATTCCCGCAACCTTCACCAGGTCATCGGTCCACCTAGTGGGAGGTCTTCCAACGCAACGTTTTCCGGTTTGCGGTCGCCACTCCAGAACTTTTCGGCTCCATCAGCCATCCGTTCTGCGAGCAATGTGCCCTGCCCACTGCTATTTAAGTTTGGCAATTCTTCCGGCTACGTCGGTGACCCTGATTCTCTTGCGGATGTCTTTATTTCTGATTCGATCACGCAAAGAAACTCCGAGCATAGCCCTCTCCATTGCCCTTTGGGTGACTTTAAGCCTTCTGATGAGGCCCATTGTGAGCGAGCACGTTTCGGTCCCGTATGTAATCACTGGCAACACACTGGTCATAGACTTTCGTCTTGAAACACTGCGGTAAGTTGGGCGAGAAGATACCGCGCAGCTTCCCCAACGCTGCCCAGCCGAGTCGGATTCGACGATTGACCTCTTTCTCGTAGTTAGACTTACCTAACTGGACCGTTTGTCCCAGGTATACATAATCGTCCACAGCTTCGAGTGTAGTGTCTCCGATTTTGATAGGAGTGGTTGTTACATGGGCATTCAACATGACTTTGGTTTTGTCCATGTTCATAGCCCCACTCTTTCGGAAGCTCTACCGAGGTCATCGAGCATTGTACTGGGGTCCTCCATGGTCTCAGCCATGACCACTATATCGTCGCGAAACCGAAAGTGAGTGATGTACTCGCCATTGACGTTGATGCCTTGCCCTCTCCAGTCCAGAACTTTGAAGACATCCTCCAGTGCAGTGGTGAACAGTTTCGGAGATATGACGTCTCCCTGTCTCACACCTCGCTGCAGAATAGGTTTAATGCAGGATAGGTTCCGACTCCCAGGCTTGGTCCTGAAGTCGGACTGACATGGTGGCGTTTTTGTACAAACACTTCAACACCTCGATGTACCGGGAGTCGATTTGGCACCGTTGGAGAAACTGCAGTACAGCCCGGGCCCCTTATTCACAACGCTTCGATTCGATTATCGATTCGGTAAGTCGTATGTCTATCTTTTTTGACATTACGAAATCGAGCGAGATAGACATACGACTTTCCGAATCGAATATCGAATCGAAGGGTTGTGAATAGCTATGCAGGTCTCGATCGAATCGAAGGCTTTCTTGTAGTCCACAAACGCTAAACAGAGAAGCAGCCTATACTCTTCGGTCATCTGTATAACCTGCCGCAGCGTATGTTTGGGGTCCACGGTGCTAAAGCCTTTTCGGAAACCGGCTTGTTCGGGAGGCTGAAAATCGTCAAACCTGCGCGCGAGACGATTCGTGATGACTCTTGAAAACAACTTGTAGACATGACTTAGAAATGAGATTTGAAAATTAATGTTGATTAAAGATTTAAAAGAAACATAATTAACTTCATTTTATGTAGCTTAAGGCTGCTTTACGCCGTGCAATACCATGCGGCATGCCACAAAGCAGCATGCTACATTAATTTAAAATGTTGCACATCGTGGCAAAAATCGAGCGGCATGGCAACGTCTTGCGTCATGCTGCTAAAGTTACTTCATCAGCCTTAATCGACGGTGTCTTGTCCCCTCGATCAATCAAGTTGGTAGACCAAAACACTCCAATAAAATTTACAGCACGATGCTTTGAAAATTATCTAGGCATGATGTTGCCTCGATGTAAAATAGGCTGCCGCATACCGCAATTTCCGCATATTTTGTTATTTGTAGCATACCACAAGATGACGCACGCCCCAATATATAGCACGCAGTAATACCGCACAGTGTTGCCCCGGTGTAAAGAAGCCTTTAGATACCCGCAATTACAGACACGTTTAAAATAACAATGCACCGTTCCCCTTGGGGAACGGCTGGGGACATACAATCAATATTTATCTTCAATGGTCAAGGTCAAAATTAACATGGTAGATCGTAGTATTGATAACGAAGCCATTTAAATAATATAAAGGCAGTACTCAATTTTTACCCGGTATTTTTTATTAATACCCGGTAAAAAAGGGTATTTTTTCTTTTTTACCTATTTTAACCTTTCCTTCCAATTTTTACCTTCCCATTTTTTACCCACCCGCCCATCTCTATTCACGATACAATTTTATGTAATGTCCGGATCAGCAAGCTGCAGCGACCAAAATAGTGGCGTTGGCCAAGGGGTACCTGGTCCGTCGTCTGATGCGGACGGACCGGGTGCAGGCGACTGTGCAGACCATCAAGGATGCTCTGCTGTGCGCTTTGCAGCTGCATCAAGACCGGGAGGGCATCAGGGGCGCTGATGTAGACCTGCATCGACGTCTGATTCAGCAGGTACGCTTCGTGTGGCTTTTCTGGGTGCACTGGTTTTGGGTTCCAGACTTAATAAGTGGTTTTTCGTCATGTTAAATTCTTTATATACTAAATATTTTTTAGGTACCTATTTAAATCTTTCTCTAATCGTTAAATTTTTCTTTCGTATTTAATAATACTAGTTTTGACGTTTTGCTGGTTTGTGGTTACTCGACTTTAAAAAGCTCACAAGTTTTGAGCTTCAGACACAACGCTATACAAATATGAATTCGATGTGCTATGCCTTATTATCGGCTACATTTCGAAACATCTGCAGTCCTTACCTTACAGTCTTTATAATATTCGTCAGATCACGTCAGCTTGCTACTCCCTGCACGATACGTTCGTGACGAGCACAGCGGCCGAACGTTGCGCGATGATCGCCGCCGACAGGGGGCGCCGCCGCTCACTTGCCGCGCGCCAGCTCAGCAACGCCAACTCTATCAAACAGACGTGAGACTATGCTTTTATAATGCAATGGTGCATCTAGTGCGTTCCCGAAATAGTACTCCGTGGTTGGTTATTCAGCATATGTATGACGAGTATTGGTGCGATGTTCCGCATTTCCGATAAAGCGTTGATTCGTTGGCAAAGTGCTTTATAGCCCGGATAAACAACTAACTACCTCCTAGGTTGAACTTCTATTCAGAAAATTAAACACAGGATGCTTATATTTAATGACGGTGGTTATTCAGCACAGAGACGGTAATGATTTTGCACGACTGAATTGACATTTATAAATTGAATCGAGTGCTATTTTGGAAATGTTTCTGGATACGCATTTTAGTGCGATTTTGTTCGAAACTTAGATTCAGGGAGAGGATTCAAGAGCCTATCGCATCGTAGAATTTTGAGCGAAAATAATTCTGCTTAGTCGAATGGTGTGTGGTCTTCGGTAGAGGGTGAACATACGTTACAAGCATGACAACGCATAACATTGATATAAAATTGTTCAAAGTCTCATTCATAAAAATAGAAAAATAAGTCATTAATAACCAACTTCATTTGAAATCCTTTGATCATGCTCTTTAATAAAACTATACTAAAACAGGGACCTAATGTCACAAAGCCACAGCGGAGCGTTCCCCGCACGCACCAAGCGACCAGCCTCGGCCTCGCTGATGACGCAGTCTAACTATGGTAACACTGAACAGCATAATGTTGCCAGCTTTTTTTTGTTTTGCCTAGAGGCATGCATAAATAAAACATTCTATAAGAAGCTTACAAATATCCCGAACATGGATCACGTGATATTCTTTTCTTATAATCTTACTTATTAAGTCGCTTACAAAACTGCCCTAATAGTAAAACATAGCATGTTGGTACTTTTATTTATCACATTGAGTCTCGCCACGAAATAAATGGTGCTGCTATTTTTTCTATTCTGTGACTACATTTTAATTATCATCTTACGTTAGGACGGCAACACACTAACCTCGTATTCAGCATGTATGTTTTGAATTTCAACTTTATGCTTTTTTATGTTCCTTATTCATGAAGACTTTTTTCCTTCAATTTTGTTTGTTGTTGACATCCACAAACTAACCGAAGTTTCCATTACTTGATGGAAACTTCTATGATTTTTTTTTTGGTGGCTTTATAAACTGTTTCTAAAAAAGAATCTCACCAAGATCTCAAGAATCACAAGATCTTGCTAAATTGACTTCTTCGGAATCGGTTCGGTCAAATCAGTACATTCAACGTGTAGTAGGTACATCCAGGGCTGTAGCCAGGAATTTGTTTCGGGGGAGGGTTAAATCCTGGACAAAAAAGTCAGCCCTGAGTACATTTGTCACAATATTTATCCATGCCGATTTTACCAAACCTTTAATTGTTCGATGTTTGTAAATGTGACTGTTCCTAAATTACCATGCTAATAAAATGTTCGTTTTATTAGCCTGGGGTAATTTGATCTCTAAAAAGCCATCGATAGATCTGTTATTATAACACTTTGTTACTATATCGCAGAGACCTTTAGCGAGGAGAGGGGGTCGGTGTCGCGTCACATGTCCAGCCCGCACCGCCGCCCGTGGCGCTGACCCTCGCCCACGCCGCCCAGCTGCCTGCCGCGCTTCTTCGCCCACTGCTGGGCGAAGCGCCACACCACTGGGCTGTAAACTTGGCTAAATTAACTCTGTAGGTCTTCTGCTTTGCCTCCAGTGAGCTTGTGAACAAATTGTTTTAAAAAGACCCACGGACCAGATTTTTTTTACAAGCATTTTCAAAACTTCAATCAGCCTGTGTACAGTGCTACATGGATCTTCTCGGGGCGTGCAAACATTTTTGTAAAATTGACTCTGTAAACTGTTTTAAAAAACAAGATGGGACGCTAACGTCCCTTCTTGTTTTTTAAAACAGGTTTCTTCATTTTGACCACGCGCCAAAGATCCTTGTTCAACTTTATGTAGTATCGCTCGTAACTGTGACATGTAAAATACTGGGCCCGTTTAACCGGCTGAAAATGTTAACCCTACTCTCTAACGTCCGTCCGTCCATCCGTCTCTATCCGTCGCTCTCACTCGCACTCATCTGCAGACGTGCGCGAGAGGGACGGATAGAGACGGACGGACGTTAGAGTAGGTCCTCAGTTACGGGTAAACCCTTATAACATATTAAATGGGTAAACCATTTCAATATTCCTGATCAAACCAGAACGAAAGAGACAAAGCGCCAAGCGCGGGGCTAACTCCGTCACTTTCTTGTATATTTTTAGTGTACAAAAAGAACTCTCAAAGTGTGTGAACCGGTTATTAAATGCTGATTAACCCTATAACACGGGTTAACATTTATTCCAGGGTTTTCACCTAACCCGATTAATACCGCTATACGGGAGCCCTTTCGATCCCTGGCAAAACATTGTTATGTTTGGATATATTTCGAACGAAAATTGTTACCTTTTAGTGATGTTTTTATTACAAATTAATGTTAAACAGTGAAAGAAAGAACAGTGCTCGAGCTTTAAGTAATAATTGATACAATTTTATTTTGGTTTATTACGATGGGCAAGCTTCTATAACTTTTGTACTCCGCCTTTAAAATATGCTCTCTTTTTTTATAAAGTTTTAATGCAACGACTAAATCGTCCTTTACTTATGGCTTAAAGTGCATTTAATATTTATGAATTCTATCTAGACACAAGGTAGTGTGTCAAGCCTTTAAATTAAGTAATTAGGTACTTCCTTTCTTAGAAACTTCGGGCAGCTTTATCAAATATTAAAAAACACCGAAGCAAGTTCAAATGTAACAAAATTATTTATTATTAGCGTCTAAGTCATAAATTATGGTTGTAATATTGTTATTCCGTTTTGTAAGCTTCCAAAGCAAAGTGCCTATATTTGCACCTATGTAAATTATACTTAAAATTAATATTACATAAACATACATACGTATCATCCTCGAAAGGTATAGACGAAGCTGTAGGTACCTTTAGGACCGTTGTAGGAGGTCACAAAAATGTGGTTAGATAGGCACAATGGTCGAGCTTAATAAATTGGTAGTTTAGAAAGTAATTTTATAAAAACGCGGGAGTTTGTAGTGGAGTGGTGTGGAAGTGGATAGTGTGCCTGCCAAGACAGAACCACATTCTGCTTACCCGCACACGTAATCCCCAACGTTTTCGTCCGGGATCTATTCAGGGTGTAGAAATACCTATTACAAAGTTAACATTTCATTCTGTATCTGTAAATCAAACTAAAGTAATTTTGAGCAAAAAGAATAGTTGCGAAACGTCGCGATTGCTGGCTGCGACTATTTTTGGTGTTGTTGTGAAAAAGCGCTTCTAAACAAATTACCGTTATTTACTTTTTGACTTTTAAATAGAAAATAATAACCAAAAGAAATTGTACACTTGATGTAAATATCTCGCTAATACCACATGCCTTAAGACCTATTTATATTAGCCGTTATGCCTCGTTATGTTATGAAACCAAAATAGATCATAATTCACGAAAGATGTTAGATTAAATTAAGTAAAAACAATAAGTATGTGCAATTTTTTGAGGTAGTGGCTAATGTAAATGAGTGTTTACATATAGTACCTATAAGAGGAATAGAACATTTGTATCGCCTTAAAATATTAAGTAAGATTTTGGTACAGCAGCTAAAGGGGCGTCCGTTAATTACGTGAGGCGTTTCAGGGGGGAGGGCATCCTACACCACAATATTAATAATAAATAATCAATGAAAACAAAATTGTTTTTTAAATAAATCCAATCATGAATGATAAATCTCACGTGCGATCGAGGGGGGGGGGGGATGAGAGGTTCAAGTCAAATCTCACGACATCTCACCAAGGGGGATGGGGTCTCGAAAAATCGTCAAAACTTGTGGCATTAAGTCCGCCTATGTACCGCTATTGTACGATCGAACAAGCTATTTGGTTTACTTTTTACAATGTAATTTATTGGTAAAGCTGTAAACCAATTAGCTTGTTCGACCGTACATAAAGTTTAAATAAATAATTAAAACTGCCTCACGTAATTAATGGGCGCCCCCTAACCTCGGAGTAAGTTAACAGTCACTTAGTATAAATCTGCAAAAATATGTGCAGTTTAAAACATAAATGACGAATAGTCAACTGTTACTAAGTGCTTCCAACTTTCAGAATATTTTTCGGCATTATGTGGCAATAATCATAGATTAAGAAAGAAATAGCAAAACTGAATTGTATTTTTTTGTTAGGCTGACTGAACTCATAACGTAACGTTACGCCTGTATTACCCCGAGGGGTAAACAAATGCGTATCAAATTTCACCCACATTTCGCCCGAAAAAAAAACATCCTTACAAACTATGTCTACTTTCGCCGTACTGGGTGCCTAAAATGGCTGCTTTATCAGAATTATAATATGAATCACGTTAAAAATTTTGACTCTAAGTTCATAATCGTAAAGACCATTTTAAGAATTTTAAATTTTTAACGTGATTCATATTATGATTCTGAAAAATCTGCCATTTTAAGCCCACTGTAATCTAAAAGAACTTTCTCTCTATATTTTATTTCAATCGTCGGTTTACTTATAGTTAATTAAGTCATCCATGTACTGGCAACAGCACCATACCACTACTGAAAACCAGAACCGATATTTTTTAAACCAGGTTTTATGTCTGTGCTAATTATTTCCACCTCTAGTCAGTTATTTCATCGATCTCTAATAATTATTCTTCTTTTTTCTGTTTCTAAACGTACTCATGTTATAAACATTGCATTTCTAAAATGATGATAATTATGCTTTATGTATAAGGGACTGCACATGGACTTTATGCCTTGGATTTCAGTAATAGTCATCTACCAGCTTTTTTCCAACTAAGTTGGGGTCAGCTTCCAGTCTAATCAGATATAGCAGCTAAATACCAGTATATGTTACATGTAGACTGCTCATATGACCTCCACGTATCCTCCGGTATCTTATTACCCAGTACTAAATGGGTTTATTTTGTACTGGGTAATACAATACCCCTTGGTTGTCAGTCTTTCGAGCCTAAAAAAAAGTCCCATGAAAATCCGACCATTATAAACTTTGTTCCACCTTTTGAGTATTTTTTGTCTAATTGCACTTGGCTATTTGAATACTAATTTGTTAAAAAATGTTCTTAACTTTTTTACTATCTAAAACCACATTAAAAAAGCTAATATAATTCAACTAGGCATCTATTTCGCCTCGAGGCAGCAAGTGCTGTGTGCATGCGCCTTAAAAATATGTTCGCTAAAAAGGGAATTGAATTTCAAAATGATGTACCAAAAATATAAAACGCTTTTACTTTGTTATTATTATTAAGTCATTGGTGTCACAAACGGTGTATTTCCAAAGATGTTTTTCCGTCGACCTAGTTAGTGATCTTAATGTAGGTACTGTATTTTCATGCATACCTTTTTACGCAATAAATATTGAAAAACATGATTGTGGTGTTATCATTTGAATCCTAACATATTACTCGGTACGGGTCGGTCGTCGGTTTGAGTCGGTACTAAGAAGCCTGAAACAGTTCCTTAAGTATGCCTATATGGTGTACCACTAAATAGAGTGTCGCATTTTAGGTATCTTGGCCATATAGTGACGGAGGACTTGACTGATGAGAGTGACATGGAGCGGGAGCGAAGAGCGCTGTCGGTCCGATGTAATATGCTGGCCCGTAGGTTTGCACGATGTACTAAGGAAGTGAAACTCACTCTGTTTAAGGCGTTTTGCCAGTCATTTTACACGTGCAGCCTATGGGTTAGACATACACAGAGGGCCTACAGCGCTCTTCGCATCCAGTACAATAACGCTTTTTTAGGGTGCTGTTGGGACTCTCGCGGTTCTGTAGCGCGTCGGGCATGTTTGCTGAAGCAGGTATAGATAGCTTTCAAGCAATTATGCAAAAAAGAACAGTATCCCTGATGCGGCGGCTTCGGGGGAGCTCCGACAGCATCAGTGGATAAACCTGACTGTCCGTTCCTGGGGCACTGGACCCGCATACACAGCTGCGGGTCTGGTGCACCGGGAAGCGGACTTAGTTATAGCTATAGGTTTTTGAATTGATTATTATTTTATTGTATTTTAATGATAATTGGTTAATATTAATATTATTTTAATGACAATGTTGGTAACATAGTTTGTAAGTATTACTAACAACAATATGAATCACTTGTGTTCGATACAAATAAATAATATGGGTGAATTATAGATAAGTACACGTCTACCTAACCCTTGGGTGGGCTACAGGCGTAATATTATTTAAAATAATATTACGCCTGTAGCCCACCCAAGGGTTAGGTAGACGTGTACTTATCTATAATTCACCCACATTACACCAATAATAACACCTTTTTTTAGGAAGACTATAGTACCTACTTATTTATTTATTTTGGTAGAACAATAATAATGTACACAGCATAGAAAAAAAATACAGTCGAATTGAGAACCTCCTCTTTTTGGAAGTCGGTTGAAAAGAGTATTTAAGTCTTGTTTGTTAAATAAGCAATAAAACGTGAAAATTCAACAAATATGGTTACGTGTGTGTTACGATATTTCACGAATAATTCAAACAACACGGCAAAGTTCAAAGGAATAACTTTCCATCGGTAAGTAACTAGATAATCATTTTTAAAATTTAATTCGAGCAAAATATTTAGCGGACGCCATTTTGCGTCATTTGTCATAGACTTCTTAGAATTAAAGAAGGGACATTGGGTGTGTAACAAGATGATTGTGTAGATAGTATTAGCTGACGTATATTTTTATAGTGGGAAATAATAGCAGTGTTTTACCTAAAAATAAAACACATATTAAATACTTACCCTATTTGAAGCTTACTAGATTGAGAGTGGCACCACTGGTTTCCGCTATACTTCCCTCTCTTTTGCTCTTTCCTTTAGTTGCATATATCTTTCTCTTTCGCACATCCCCGATTTCTCACCAGGTGGCGCTGCCTGATGTGGGCATAGCCATGGCAGCGCATCGCTGATCATTGTGTCGAAAATCTTCACCAGGTAGAAATTAAACGTAATTATTTGAAATAAGGTAACTATTTAAGTGTTTTATTTTTAGGTAAAACACTGCTATTAAACACTTGACCGTTATTTGAAGCTTACTAGATTGAGACGTGTTTGTTATCACCTGGTGGGAAATGAATGAATGACGCCAATGTGAACGCAGAATGGTAATTAATAAAAACCGGCCAAGTGCGAGTCGGACTCGCGCACGAAGGGTTCCGTACCAATTATTATAAAAAAATCACGTTTGTTGTATGGGAGCCCCCCTTAAATATTAATTTTATTCTGTTTTTAGTATTTGTTGTTATAGCGGCAACAGAAATACATCATCTGTGAAAATTTCAACTGTCTAGCTGTCACGGTTCATGAGATACCGCCTGGTGACAGACAGACGGACAGACAGCGAAGTCTTAGTAATAGGGTTCCGTTTTTACCCTTTGGGTACGGAACCCTAAAAATTAGATGCGCATAGAGAAAAATACATTTATTGAATGAATTATTTAACGCATACAAGGAAAAAATCATTAGGTACAAGATAATAGACTTACTACGCGAATTAACTAGGTACTTAGGTATAATTATTTTCAATAACTTAAAATGATCTAATATCTCCATAATTTTTAAAAGATATAATCATATAGATAGACTGCACAACAGCTACCTTAATTTGTTTCTTGAATGATATTTAGTAATTTAAACATTTTGAGCACTTCCTGAGAAATACGAAAAATAAATAAAGAGTAAAATTCATCTCTATCGATTTAACTAACAGGATTAAACATCCTAGATACATTACAGCCAGAACTGGTGGGTATACAGGGCATCACTTCTCTACAGTAATACCGGGGGAAGGTATTCTGAGACTGCCAATTTCCTCTAGAGAGTATTTCATCTAAGGAGTAGTTGTAAACCCAGTTTTTAGAGGCTACAGCAGACCTAAGACTGCCAGGAGAAGCCTTTACTCCTGCTTCTAACAACAGAGATTTGACCCATCCCGCTATGACTGTACGAGAAGCGACCCTTGGTTTTCCTCTAAAATTAAGAAACAGATTATTGAGACACGCCGACTGGCGTTTATCTTTTAGTATGGTTATTGTTCGTTTCACCCAAAGTACAGGGTCTAAATTCTCGTTAGTAGGATTGAGGAATAGTTTCCAACCAGACTGTCTATAATCGGCTGTATCTGTTTTAGATCCAAATATTGGCCATAGGATCAGACCATCATTACTTTCTGACAGGTGTTTTGAGTCTACAGCTAATAGAGTCAGATCATGAACTCTTCTGCCGGAACAAAGGAGTAACAAAGTTGCCGTATGTCTACAAGTAGCAAATACATTATTCGTGTCTACAGAATAGCTTCCCATAAATTCTGCTAATTGATCAACGTTCCAGACTAAAGACTTGAGCTACTGGGTTTTTTAAAGCAATATAGGTACTTTAATATATGAGTAACTAAAACGTGGGAACTTAATTTGGCAGATTGTTCAGGGTTGCTTAGCGTGCAGACCACAGATTTATGTAATAAAATAGTTTTATAAGCCAAACCCTCTACGATACTTAAATCTGCAAGAAAGCGGGCCAAAATCTGACCTGTTGGCTGGAAGGGGCTTAATTTATGCTTTTTTGTCCATGTAAGCCATCTATTCCAAGCTACTTGATAAGTCTTTTTGGTTGATGGCCGCCAAGAAGATTTTAAGAGCTGTAACTGAGCTTCATTCCATTCAACTAGGGTCGGAGCCCACCCCCACATTTCCATACTTCTAACGTCATCTCCCGGACTCTTGGAGGTGGAAGGCCTGTCACCGTGTCTACCAGTTGTGAATGCAGTTTCTGGATTGTGAATGGAGGTGCTAATGCACGAGCTTTTAGATCCGCTCTCCAAAAGACTCTCTCCCACCTCGGGACTACGATTAGAAAAACTCCCGACGCAGAGTTGAGGTGAGCTAGTACCTTGGGCACTAGGTAAGGTGGAGGAAACACCCAGGCTAATTGGTAAATCCAGTTTTGGGAGAAGGCATCGTGGTATATTGCTCGAACGTCGTTCAGATCCAGTGAAACATAATTCATTACGACTTTTGCCCGTTCTGACGCGAATAGATCTATCAGTGGAACTCCGAACTTTTTGAATATTTTCTCCGTACACTGGGGTAGGAGATGCCACTCTGGAGGAAGCCGATGACGAGAAAGATGGTCTGCGTGACAGTTGTATTTTCCCGGAATATGCTGGACTTTCAGATTGATTTGGTACTGATCTAGGATTTAAAAAATCTCCTTCGTGAGTTTTAGTAGTAAAGGAGACTTGGTCCCCCCCCCTCGCTTCTCAAAAAGGCTACAACAGTCTTGTTGTCGCACTGAACTAGAGCGGTAGCTTTGGACATATGTGGGCCCCGCTCTTTTATGGCTCTTTAGTATTGCGAGCATCTCCTTTTGATTGCAATGGAGCTGTTGCTCTTGGTCTGTCCACGGTCCTGACAGTGCGTACCCGTCGAGCTGCCCTCCCCATGCTAGATCCGACGCATCTGTGGTCAGGAAATGGGATGGTGGTGGGTTGGGTTCCCTATCCATTTGCATAAAAATTTAAGACCTACTAAAAATTGGCATACTTTTGTTACTACTAATTATATTTTCGCATAACATTATTTACGCATAACAGCTTACGCATAATTTTTTTAAGCATAATTTATCTAATCATAATAATGATTAAGCATAACATTGTTAGGCATAAATTGATTTACGCATAATGATACTAAAACATAATTTTTATAGGCATAACAAAGAAGCATAATCCTAAAATGTTAGACATACCCTAATTGGATATACCAATTTATTTTGACGATTGGAAAAAAACCATCTCTCCGAAGCAGGTAATACATAACATATTTGTTTTAAACATAGTTGATTGTGAACATATGTGAGTTTTTTTCCCTGTAAGAAGCATGCAAACAAGCATACACCATGCATGCAGCAAGCATGCAGCAAGCATAAAGCAAGCTTGCGTGCAGCAAGCATGCGTTCAGCAAGCATGCAGCATGCAAGCAAGCATGCAGCAAGCAAGCAAGCAAGTATGCAACATGCAGCAGGCAAGGTTTCTGTCACGGCTCCGGCGCTGCGGGGCTCCGGCGGTCCCACGCGAGCTTATCGTCGCAGATGTGTTTTACGCTCACCATCGCAGCTTCGGCTTGCTGGCCGGCAGAGCCGGCCAGCCTCAGCTGCGGCGGCGAGCGTTAAAACCACCTGCTCCTCAACTCGCAGGCCGCCTCGGCCCTCCGCGCCTACGCGTGCTTAGATTACACTCTAGGGGTAGGGCAGACAAGACTACGTGAAGTCGGTTTTGCAGCGTTTCGTTTCTGTCACTAACTTTTGTAGCACAACTTAATGAATTTTTAATTCAAAATAAATACGTAAAATTAACTCAAATTTGATTCCGGTATTTATATTATTTGTATGCCTAAATACTATTATGCTAATAGTCATTATGCCTAGTAACATTATGCAAAATTCAATTTATGCCAAAACTAATTAGCCTTCAAGATGATTATGCCAACATAAACAGTATGCCAAAAAAAATATTGGCAAAGTATTATTATGGCAAAACAAATTATGCCAAAACAGTTATGCCAAAGTATATTAGGAAAAAGAAGATTATGCAAAAAAAAGGGATCCCGGTGGGTTGTGAATCAGAGAGGCCCGATGACAATTTAGTCGCCACCAATTTAGTTCCTCCTTTACTTCTATAGGTAAACCTACACTGACACAATTTTCTTTTAGTTTTTTGTTTAGAAACATTAGTGTGTCCCGAAAGTGAAGTCTGCCCCTTGGTACCACGAAACTGGCGAAGTTCAGAAGTCCTACCAGGCTTTGTAGTGCTTTCAACGTTGTTGTGTGTTTGTGTAACATATCCAGCACCCTTCCTGATATTTTCGTGATCTTTTCGTGTGGCAATGATCTCTCGTTTGTCCAAGGGTTCCATTGAACACCTAGAAATACGAGGCTTTTGCACGGAGTTGTAACAGATTTTTGACAATTCGTTTGCCACCCCAGGTACGATCTAGCACTATTTGGGTGTGCACTCGCAGGACCTGCTGGTCCTGGTGAACCAGCAGAAAATCGTCTAAATAAACGAGTATTCGAATACCCTCTTTTCTTAGTGTCTGCGCTACCCAGTTTGTTAAAGTCGCGAAGACTTTGGGGGCTGTGCTGAGCCCAAAAGGAAGGCAGGTCATTTGTAGTAATTTTCCTCTGTAACTGAGACGTAGAAATCGTCTGTGTGACTGGTGTATTGGCAAAATGAAGTAAGCCTGGGACAGGTCGACTTTGCACAGCCAGTCGTTTGGCTGGAGGAAGTCTGGGACACGAAACACATTTATGAGCTTGAATGGCTCCGTGTAAACAAAATCGTTCAAATGTTTTAGGTTGAAAATAGGCCGGTTGGTACCATCGGCTTTGGGGACCAGAAATATTGAGGACAGGAAACTCGTGTGAAACTTCTTCTAGCACCTCTTGCGTTATCATTTGAGATATGATAGTTGACATTGCCTCGGACACCTTTGTTTGAAATGGGCTTTTTGCATTGGGTATCATTAGAGGCGGTTTTTTGATGAAAGGTATGCGATAACCTTTTATTATGCGAAGAAGAGTTTTTTGTGCTCCGAGTTCCCTCCAACGATCGACATAGAACGTTAACTGGCCCGCTCTGAAGTCTCGATTGTCAAAATCTGCTTCTCTTTCCCCCCGGGGGATATTCGGTGGCAGAAGCCCGTTTTCTGTTATTTCTGATAGTCTCCTGCTTGTTAGACTGCTGGTGAGTTCCTCGTGAACGAAAGGGCCCCTGATAGTTATGGCTAGGCCCACGTGTTACTTTATTGTTATTGCCGTTTCCCTGCGAGGGATGGCAATGACCTGACCTCTGTGAGGTGTGGTTGTGTCCACAGCCCTGCGAGGGCTGGAAGCATGGCGCAGTGCAGCATGCTTGGCGGGCACCCTGCGAGGGTGCCCTATAATAAGCTGACCCCTGCGGGGGGTAGCGAGTGGTCTTCTTATATCCTGCTTGCGAAGTAGGTTTGAAGCAACTGGATTTATTTGGGGGCAAGAAAGTCTTCTTAACACCTCCGTTCTTTTCCAACGTAGATGACAGCATCTCGGGACTAAAAACCAACTGATTGGAAGGCGGAATTTTGCGCAACGCTGACTTAACAAGAGGATCACGAACATGATTTATTATCCCATCTCTTCGCATTTGAATTATTTCTGCACGATGACCACAAATAAGTTGAGTCATAGACACTTTATAATATTCACCGTCCGCAAATAATTCAGAGATTTTATTATGCAACTGATCGGGTGTTACACTACCTTTAACACGTGCCCAAGATAAAAGATCAGCCATGCTAGCTTGTAATACCTCTCGCTGTTTAATTGCACAAAATGTTAGAGCACCATAGGCTTTGTCAGCTAAGGCTAAATGTCTTGAAGAATCATATGGTTTGATTTCTTCGTTAATTTCCAGCTCGGTAAACCCGGGACTGTGATTATATAACTTCTGCACTTCCGAATACCTAACCTCGCTCCATTCATTTTTATTGAAATGCTGAATATCATTTAAATATTTTAGATAATTTTCAGGAGCCTAAGAACAGGCGGTTCCTTTAATTTGACTTGTAAATCAAATTTGAATTCATGTGATTTGTTTAATGTTTCATCTACTACCTCATAATCCTAAAGAGACCTATAATCATTATTATCTAATAAAGAAATTTCGTCATTGCTACCGTCTACCTGCATTTCTGCTGAACGCCGAGGTGAACATGCAGAGATTTTATCATTGTAAAAAACACGTTCCCGTAGCTCGCTAACCTCTTGAGTTAATTGTTGCAAAAGATCTGTTTTACGGGAATGGCGGCCCCCCCTCTTTTTATAGTGTCGGCTTTGCTGATGACGAAGTGGAACAGCTAGATGAACTGGATGAGGAGCTTGAAGACGACTCGTTTTTCCGATGTTCTCGACGCGACGAAGACCCCTTGGTTTGCAAACCTGACGGCCCCGGAGCGTCCATCGTAATTGGATTACTTGTACCCTCCATCCTAAATAAACAAAAGACTTCGATATATATATTTTTTTTTGTCGACGCACGTGGGTACGAAAACGATAAAACGACGATAAACACAGTCAAATCATTATTCATAAAATACTTTCGACAAAAATCGAGTCAAATCATTATTCATAAAATACTTCCAACAATATAGAGCAAATGAGGGTATTTTAAAAAGAAAATAGGAAAGGAAAAATTCCTACAAAACTTATGCATCGCGAATATTATAATGCAATGTTGGCTAAGGGCAAGCTCGAACGGTAATACCGTTAATAAATAAATTAATTATAACTTTGCCCATATACATTGCGATTATGCATCGTATCACCGAAAGGTTTTATGAAAATTTATTTCTACTTACAATTTTGTCCGATGGAATGCACTTATAATCACTTTTCGTTTTTTTTTTTAAATATTATTCTATAGGAATAATTATAAAATAATTTACTAATGGTTGTCGAGACAACCTTCTTCTTAAGGCTGATGCTCCAGGGTAGCCCGCGTAATTCAAATTTTCTTACGTTTTTGGCAAATTGCAGGCCAGTGCCAGGTTGTATGTTGATTAAAATATTGGACGCGATTGTAAGACGTATGTAGTTATAGAATTATAATCATCAAAACCATCAATACAACCCTCTAAGTTCATAAAGGTCGAGAAACGATTTTTTCAAGGTCAAAGTCATTGCTAGACCTTTATGAACTTGGAGGGTTGTATTGATGGTTTTGATGATTATAATTCTGTAACTACATACGTCTTACAATCGCGTCCAATATTTTAATCAACCTAGAACCTTGCACTGGCTTGCAATTCGCCAAAAACGTAAGAAAATTTGAATTTCGCGGGCTGGTCGAAGCATTCACCTTAAGCGGAAAAAGACGCCAATGATCAGCGATGCGCTGCCATGGCTATGCTATGCCCACATCAGGCAGCGCCACCTGGTGAGAAATCGGGGATGTGCGAAAGAGAAAGATATATGCAACTAAAGGAAAGAGCAAAAGAGAGGGAAGTATAGCGGAAACCAGTGGTGCCACTCTCAATCTAGTAAGCTTCAAATAACGGTCAAGTGTTTAATAATCTTACACATTTAGAAAAGAATAGACTGTGGTTATTAATATTGAAGGAAGGTAAAATCATGAAAGAAGAAAATCAATTAGCTACGTACCTAATTGTTTTTTAGATTGTTTGGTTTTAATTGATTAATTGTTTGTGCCTACAATGTAAATGCCTGAAATAAAATTATTATTTTTGTTCGCGCTGTCTTCTCTATAGTAATAGCTCAATGGTTCTATGTGCGATATTTTCATCGTTTCGCTTCTTGCAGAAGAAATAGATCACAGATGGATAGATGGATCTATGCAGGTCGCAACTTGTCGGCAAGGAGTCGTGATTGTCGTGAACCATCCGTGTACAGCGTCGTTTCGCGACGTTCGACGCTGCGGCGGAACAGCGCTGAACTCTGAATAAGTGTTTGTAGTCCCAAAACGCATTATGATCATCCACAGCCCAACTACAAACGCATACCAGCGAGTAATCGCTCACTGCTCGTCAACTCTTTTTGAGATCATGACTCAATCCAAGCAACATTGTTTTCGTAGCTATGAGAGAACGTCTTCGAGTCTTCGACAGTGACAGTTGACCCTATGGCCCAGCCAGTGCCGGATTTATAATTTTTTTGAGTGTAGGCCACTTTATTTTCGCCGCCCCATGTACTTTTTCTAAAATAATAATTTTCTATTTGTAGTAAGGTAAGCACTAAAGTTAAATAGATGAATGAATTAGTCATTAAGAAAGAGCGTATAAAAGAAATATTTTTACGGGACTTTTTAATAGCAGAATCATCTATAATATCATCATAGTTTATGGTGTTCATTATCTCTGCTTCTATGTAGAGAAGAGATAAAGGATTCAATTTTTCTTGAGACAATGAAGACCTTTGATAATTTTTCACGTGTTTTAAACAGGAAAAACTCTTTTCCGCAGAACAATTTTGACAGACAGAAACCTTGAGAGACTGAGTAGTGAGTTTGATCTAGGCTTCACTGCACACTCTGCAGTTTTATTAGAAGAAATGCGACTGTGAAAATGCACAACTTCTTGAACCAATTCGTCCTCTAAATCATTGGTGTAATATTTCACAAGAGACTGGGCTTTTTCTGTAACTCTTTGTGTTTGAAAGTTCAGTAATTTTTGTTACAATTTTTATTTTTTTCCTTAAAGTTTAAGTAAGTATTATGCCGTCTCTGTATTTCAGCCCTCAGTCTATCAAGGATGACCAAAAAGGTGTTCACTCTGAAATAACCTCTGGAGCCGGAGGGTATTTCAGGTTCTTCATTAGATGTTCCGTCATTTTTTTTCTTTCAGGTTGCCTCTATAATTTACCTTGAAATTGCATAAATGCACATCTCTTTCTGCTTTTTCTGCGAAATATACAAAATCTCCTCGCTCTGCTATTGTAAACTCTACAGACTCTCTTGTTGTAGAGATCCATAGAGATCAGATACCGTCAATACATCTACAGATGACCTCTGAATCTGAAAACTCACTTTATTTAACCTTTCCAAAATAGCATTCCCAAATACGACCATGAACGCAGTTTCAAGTTTTTCTAATTTGATGCGAATTCCCTTTGCCTCATTTTGCGGGACGGGTTTCTCTGTAGTGTAATTTTCAATCATTTTTGTAACTGTACTTCATCCCAGGAATCTCTTAGACTTTTACAGGCATCTGCTCTAGCCGACCAACGAGTGGGGTTCACTCTCTTGAGCGTCTTTTGTATTTCTATCTCATTCGTGATTTTTTTCCAACGTTCGGTTGACTTCACGAATAAAGTATACGTGTATAGTACCATCTCTAGCAACATGAAAAAGTGGCAGGCTTCTGTACAAGACTCAGCGGCCGAGGTTCCCACCAAATTCAATAAATGAGCTGCACAAAGAACAAACATAGCTAATGGTGCTTGTTCTATAGTTTTAGCTTGTAAACCATTGTAAATCCCTGACATGTTAGAGGCATTATCATAAGACTGACCACGGCAATCTTTGAGATTAATGTTTAACTTTTTCACCTCTATGGTAATGGCATCAAACATTTCTTGAGCCTTGTGTCCTACAGAAGGTAAGAATTTGAGAAACTTGAGAATTGGACTTGAAATTTGAGAATTGGAGAACCATGTGAGAGATCTCACATGGTTCTCCATTTTCATCAAACATAGCTAAAACACTCCCGACGAATTCACCTTTCAAACAAAAGAAACAAAATCAAAATCGGTTCATCCGTTCGGGAGCTACGATGCCACAGACTGGCACACACAGACACGTCGAACTTATAACACCCCCCTCTTCCCTAACCTCAACCTCATCGTTTTACCCAACCCGCGTCGGGGGGTAAAAATAGTACCTACCTACAATTAGCTCAAGGCGAATCTACTCATTTTTAAAACAAAATCCCGTGCATACGAAACGCGGAAAAATGCAACTAAACCAAATATAACTAATAATTACAACAGATAGATTACTCCTTCATCCTCAAATACTAGTAGCTTTTTATTCGAAAATATTGGTTTATAATATTGTAAAAAAATAATTTTCAGTGCCTCTCCACACAAAATGAACGATGTCGTGTTGAGTTTAAGATCAGTATTTTTTTTCTATTTAATTAAATTGATATATTAAACAATATTTTATGTTAGCAATTATGTTCAACTCAAAATGGTATTAAAAAAAACTATCAATATGTTACAAAAGCACTCAGAAAAAAAAAATCTCATCCATGTTTTCAACAAATTTTGCTTAATCTGATGAATCTTATGGGCTTGAGTTAAGGGTTATTTTGCTTGTCACTGTTTTGGATTTAAAGCACAAAAATGTTAACGATATGTCTGTTGTTATGTGTGAACAATAGAAGCGCGGTCATTCGTAAACGCGTTCTTTAATGATCACAGATGTTGACCACCTTGTTTCGACCAATAGCACAGAATAGATAATAGTACTAGCGTCAATAGGTACTTAGGAATGAAACAAAAAAAAAGTACGAAAGTTTTTAAGTGTTTAAAGCGGCCCGGCAGGGATTTAACGTATAAGTATAAAAAAAAAAACATGAGAAAACCAGTGAACTTGTTTGACTTTTATCCTCTGAAATCGAGTGAGTGTCCTCTGAAATCTGCCGCCCCTAAGACGCTGCCGCCCCTAGGCCGCGGCCTATACGGCCTATTGACAAATCCAGGACTGGGCCCAGCGCACACCGCTGGAGGGCGCAGCGGAGCGCATTTGAAGATAACAATTTAATATAAACCTTAACTACCTTGATATACGGTTAATATAAGAATAAAATCGCACGCGGTACGCGGTGCGCCCTCAAGCAGCTACTACAAAAGCATGCGCGCGACCGTATATCAAGTTAGTTATGGTTTATATTAAATTGTTGTCTTCAAATGCGCTCCGCTGCGCCTCCAGCGGTGTGCGCTGTGTGGCTGACTCTGGCAGAGCCACCATCAGGGATTTTAATTTTTATAACACAAAAATTTAGTCGCTAATTAGTCGAAATTAGTCGCCAAATATCAGATTTGGTCGGTCACTGGTTCAAAAGATATAAAGGCTTATAGGTGGCCCTGCTGGAGAGAGCTTACCCCAGCAGGGCCACATTTATATCTCAAAAACTAGGGCACCTAGCGAAGGTCTGTTTTCTCCCATATTTACTCGCAAATTAGTCGAAATTAGTCGCCAAGTTACAGATTCAGTCGGTGTGTCATTAAAAAGATATTAAAGAATTCAATTTCCCCATACAGTGGTACAACCAAGTACAAAATACTTAAAGTAGTTTTTAGACAGGTGTATCTATACGACGTCTGGAGGAATTCTATAACTTCAACCCACCAAAGGAAAGTCACTGTGAACTTAGCATCTCAAGTATTAGCATCTCAACAAATAACTTGAGTTCTGCTTGCATCCAACATAGTTCCACAGTTCCTGATAGTTTATAACGATTGTTCAATTCATTTGCCCTGAAAAATCCAATTTTGAAAATGAGATGCCAACTTCACACATGACATCGCAGCATCTCATCATATTAAAGGTTTTTCAGAATCGAGGAGTTGTTTTAAACATAGTTCTATACCTCCTGATTGATTGTAACAATAGTTCTGTTGCTTTACCGACAAAATAGCAATTTTGAAAATGAGATGTTAGCTTCCTATATGACGTGATAGCATCTCACAGTATTTTCAGTGTTTTAACACCGAGGAGTTGTATTAAGCATAGTTCTATACACGCTGATTGATTTTAAGCATACTTAGTTCCGTCAACTTGCCGCCAAGGTCGCGAACTCACCGCGATTTCAAACGTATAAAAATATGGTTGCCGTTAACTGCCAGTTCTGTCCAGCATCTCAGCTGTTTTCATTACAAATGCCATAAATACGCCTACTACTGCAAAAACACACCACACTACAAGTTTTAGCAAAAAACAAACAAAAATGGTGACCGTTTACCGAGTTCTGCCCAGCATCTCAGGCGTTTTCATTACCAATGCTATTAATACGTCTAATACTGCAGTATTCCACTTTCAAAACACAACACACTACAAGTTTTAGACAAACAAAAAAAAAAGACATGGTGACCGTTTACTGACAGTTCTGAGCAGCATCTCAGCCGTTTTTGTTACCTACGCTATTAATACGTCTAATACTGCAGTATTTCGCTTTCAAAATACAACACACTACAAGTTTTAGAGAAAAAAAAAAGATATGGTGAGTTGGTAACCATTTACTGAAAGTTCTGACCAGCATCTCAGCCGTTTTCGTTACCTACGATGTAGATACGTCGAATACTGCAGTATTCCGCTTTCAAAATACAACACACTACAAGTTTTAGAGAAAAAAAAAAGATATGGTGAGTTGGTAACCATTTACTGAAAGTTCTGACCAGCATCTCAGCCGTTTTCGTTACCTACGATGTAGATACGTCGAATACTGCAGTATTCCGCTTTCAAACCACAACACGCTACAAGTTTTAGAGAAAAACGAAAAACTTAAAAAAATATATGGTGATCGTTTACTGAGAGTTCTGCCCAGCATCTCAGCCGTTTTCGTTACCTACGCTATAGACACGTCCAATACTGATGGAATCCGCATTCAAAACACACAAAACTACAAGTTTTAGCGAATAACGAAAAACCCAAAAAAATATATGGTGATCGTTTACTGAGAGTTCTGCCCAGCATCTCAGCCGTTTTCGTTAACTACTATATAGATACGTCGAATACTGCAGTATTCCGCTTTCAAAACACGACACGCTACAAATTAAAAAAAAAAAACGAAAAACTAAAAAAATATATGGTGATCGTTTACTGAGAGTTCTGCCCAGCATCTCAGCCGTTTTTGTCACCTACGCTACAGATACGTCCAATACTGATGGAATCAGCTTTCAAAACACACCACACTACAAGTTTAAGCGAAAAACAAATACTGCAGTATTCCACTTTTAAAACACAACACGAGACAAGTTTTAGCAAAAAAAAAAACAAAAAAGGTATGGTGACCATTTACTGAGAGTTCTAACCAGCATCTCAGCCGTTTTTGTTACCCACTATATAGATACGTCGAATACTGCAGTATTATGCTTTTAAAACACAACACACTACAAATTAAAAAAAAAAAAAACAAAAAAACAAAAAAAAAATATGGTGACAGTTTTCGTTACCTACGCTATAGACACATCCAAAACTGATGGAATCCGCATTCAAAACACACCAGACGACAAGTTTTAGCGAAAAAGAAAAACAAAAAACCAAAAAAAAAATGGTGATCGTTTACTGAGAGTTCTGCCCAGCATCTCAGCCGTTTTCGTTACCTACGCTATAGACACGTCCAAAACTGATGGAATTCGCTTTCAAAACACACCACACTACAAGTTTTAGAGAATAACGAAAAACCCAAAAAAAGATATGGTGATCGTTTACTGAGAGTTCTGACCAGCATCTCAGCCGTTTTCGTTACCTACGCTATAGACACGTCCAAAACTGATGGAATCCGCTTTCAAAACACACCACACTACAAGTTTTAGCGAATAACGAAAAACCAAAAAAAAAATATGGTGACCGTTTACTGAGAGTTCTGCCCAGCATCTCAGCCGTTTTCGTTACATACGCTATTAATACGTCTAATACTGCAGTATTCCACTTTCAAAACACAACACACGACAAGTTTTAGCGAAAAATAATAATAAAAAAAAAAAACAAAAAAAAGGTATGGTGTGTTGGTAACCATTTACTGAGAGTTCTGACCAGCATCTCAGCTGTCTTCGTTACCTACGCTATAGACACGTCCAATACTGATGGAATCCGCACTTAAAACACACCACACTACAAGTTTTAGCGAATAACGAAAATCCCAAAAAAATATATGGTGATCGTTTACTGAGAGTTCTGCCCAGCATCTCAGCCGTTTTCGTCACCTACGCTATAGATACGTCCAATACTGATGGAATCAGCTTTCTAGTCTGGTAAATGAATGATTGTGGTTGGAAAAGTCGAAAGCAGAAAATGTGACTTATGAACTTCGTTTGGACTAGTTAGAAGATAAACATATTAAAAGTCCTGGCCCCTCCGAGGCGAGCCCGAGGGGGGGGGGGGGGGCAAAGAAGGTCCCGTTTTTTGGTTTTTTGCTTATATCTCGAAAACGATGCGTCGTATAAAATTTTGTTGTACTACATAATAAAACCTCATATAATTTTCTTCAACTTTGCTTTTCAAATTTTTTATCTATCTCTTATCGTTGAATTGGTATGAGCTCCGAAAAACGATCAATTTTTTAAAAAAATTCCTACAATCTGTCCCGTTCGTTGTTTTTGGTTTATATCTCGAAAACGGTGTGTCGCACGAATATTTGTTGTACTACACAATGAAATCTGATAAAATTCTCTACAACTTGGCAATTTTTTTTTTTTTACTTTTTTTTTTTTTTTTTTTTTTTTTTTTTATATTGGAGATAGATAAAAAGTGTGACAAACAAAGTTGTAGAGAATTTTATGAGGTTTTATTATGTAGTACAACAAAATTTTATACGACGCATCGTTTTCGAGATATAAGTAAAAAACCAAAAAACGGGACCTTCTTTGCCCCCCCCCCCCCCCCCCCCTCGGGCTCGCCTCGGAGGGGCCAGGACTTTTAATATGTTTATCTTCTAACTAGTCCAAACGAAGTTCATAAGTCACATTTTCTGCTTTCGACTTTTCCAACCACACCCCCCTTTTGAGCACTCATTTACCAGACTATTCAAAATACACCACACTACAAATTTAAAAAAAAAACGAAAAACTTAAAAAAAAATATGGTGACCGTTTACTGAGAGTTCTGCCCAGCATCTCAGCCGTTTGCGTTACCAACGCTATAAATACGTCTAATACTGCAGTATTCCACTTTTAAAACACAACACACGACAAATTTTAGCGAAAAAGAAAAAAAAGAAAAAAAAAAATGGCGATCGTTTACTGAGAGTTCTGCCCAGCATCTCAGCCGTTTTCGTTACATACGCTATTAATACGTCTAATACTGCAGTATTCCACTTTCAAAACACAACACACGACAAGTTTTAGCGAAAAAGAAAAACAAAAAAAATGGTGATCGTTTACTGAAAGTTCTGACCAGCATCTCAGCCGATTTCGTTACCTATGCTATAGACACGTGCAAAACTGATGGAATCCGCATTCAAAACACACCACACTACAAGTTTTAGCGAAAAATAAAAACCAAAAAAAATATATGGTGACCGTGTACTGAGAGTTCTGACCAGCATCTCAGCCGTTTGCGTTACCAATGCTATAAATACGTCTAATACTGCAGTATTCCACTTTTAAAACACAACACACGACAAGTTTTAGCGAAAAAGAAAAAGAAAAAACCAAAAAAAAATGGTGATCGTTTACTGAGAGTTCTGCCCAGCATCTCAGCCGTTTGCGTTACCTACGCTATAGACACGTCCAATACTGATGGAATCCGCATTCAAAACACACCACACTACAAGTTTTAGCGAATAACGAAAAACCCAAAAAAAGATAATTATTGTGATCGTTTACTGAGAGTTCTGCCCAGCATCTCAGCCGTTTTCGTTAACTACTATATAGATACGTCGAATACTGCAGTATTCCACTTTCAAAACACAAGACACGAAAAGTTTTAGCGAAAAATAATAAAAAAAAAAAAACAAAAAAAGGTATGGTGTGTTGGTAACCATTTACTGAGAGTTCTGACCAGCATCTCAGCCGTTTTCGTTACCTATGCTATAGACACGTCCAAAACTGATGGACTCCGCATTCAAAACACACTACACTACAAGTTTTAGCGAAAAACAAAAAACCAAAAAAAAAAAATGGTGACCGTTTACTGAGAGTTCTGCCCAGCATCTCAGCCGTTTTCGTTACCTACGCTAATAATACGTCCAAAACTGCTGGATTCCGCTTTCAAAACACACCACACTACACGCTACACGTGTTGTGGTTTGAAAGCGGAATACTACAGTATTCGACGTATCTATATCTACATCGGTAACGAAAACGGCTGAGATGCTGGGCAGAACTTTCCGTAAACGATCCCCATATGTTTTTTTCGGTTTTTCGTTATTCGCTAAAACTTGTAGTGTGGTGTGTTTTGAAAGCGGATTCCATCAGTATTGGACGTGTCTATAGCGTAGGTAACGAAAACGGCTGAGATGCTGGTCAGAACTTTCAGTAAATGGTTACCAACTCACCATATCTTTTTTTTTTTCTCTAAAACTTGTAGTGTGTTGTGTTTTGAAAGCGGAATACTGCAGTATTAGACGTATTAATAGCATTGGTAATGAAAACGCCTGAGATGCTGGGCAGAACTGTCAGTAAACGGTCACCATTTTTTTTTGTTTTTTGTTTTTTGCTAAAACTTGTAGTGTGGTGTGTTTTTGCAGTAGTAGGCGTATTTATGGCATTTGTAATGAAAACAGCTGAGATGCTGGACAGAACTGGCAGTTAACGGTAACCATATTTTTATACGTTTGAAATCGCGGTGGGTTCGCGACCTTGGCGGCAAGTTGACGGAACTATGCTTAAAATCAATCAGCGTGTATAGAACTGTGCTTAATACAACTCCTCGGTGTTAAAACACTGAAAATACTGTGAGATGCTATCACGTCATATAGGAAGCTAACATCTCATTTTCAAAATTGCTATTTTGTCGGTAAAGCAACAGAACTATTGTTATAATCAATCAGGAGGTATAGAACTATGTTTAAAACAACTCCTCGATTCTGAAAAACCTTTATTATGATGAGATGCTGCGATGTCATGTGTGAAGTTGGCATCTCATTTTCAAAATTGGATTTTTCAGGGCAAATGAATTGAACAATCGTTATAAACTATCAGGAACTGTGGAACTATGTTGGATGCAAGCAGAACTCAAGTTATTTGTTGAGATGCTAATACTTGAGACGCTAAGTTCACAGTGACCAAAGGAAAGCAGTATTCATTACCTAAAAACAAGATCTACAATAAATATATGTAATTATTTAGGTATCGAACAAAATGTGTGCATTTAGTCGCTGGCAGATAGATCGCTGAGCTCCGTTACATTTACACGGTAAGTAAGAAAGAGATAGATGCGCGTGTACAGACGAGCTACTTAGAACGAGTTGCCCGTGACGTACCTAAGTTAAAGTCGGCCAGTTTAAAGTGGAACTTAAAGAATAGTTAGGAACTCGAATGTTGTTATCTTTAGATAGCTATTCCACTAATACAAAAATGGGGAACCAAACCAACAAACAATCAAACCAACTTTTTGGAAATTCATTTTTAAAACCAACCAAAAACCAACATCAAACCAACTGATGATTGATGATGATGATGATTGAGCACCACACCCAGCCAGGAGCAAGCCTGACCCGGACAAGCCGGATACACCAGGGGGCACTTTTTTGTAAGGAAAGACATGCTCTGGGATGGGAAAGGAAGCCCGACCAACCGCAGCCAGTCGGGCACAATCAGCCGACTATGCAGCCTCGAGCCAATATAGGAATAGTGGTAAAGACAGGTACAATTTATAGGGATGAGCATTGGTGTTTTGACCTTCGTTTGATTGGTCTCTTCTATCATTGGAGAATCATATACGTTTCTGGCGGTTGGGATTCCTTTCGGTTTTGGCTCGCCTTATGTAACAATATTATGTTTGCGTATAATGTTTCATTGTCAGTAGTAGGTATTTGTTTCACTGTCAGTTTCGCTAAGGTGATATATTCCTTGGGTGGCTGATTGGATTTTTCTCTATCTGCTGCTAACTGAATCCATTCTTCTTTGCTTTTATTGAAATAATCCATGTCTTGTTGGAGTGACTAGTTCCATGTACTTTTTACTATTGGACTTCCAACTATTAGCCGTTTCGCCTTGTTTCTAATAGCTGCGTGCAGTAAGTGAGGCTCAGGTCGTCGGAGGATGTGCCCGTGGCTGCGTGCTTCACCCTTAATACAGTTTCGCAATCATGCCAAGTTCTCAATCGCGGTAAACTAGTAAATGCTCGATGAGTCGACGTACGCCGCTTTGAACGACATCCACTCAATGGCCGCTCCCGTGAAGACAGGTAGTTCAGTCACTTGTTGTGGCGGCGGTCGTAATCGCATCATTTTGTCTAACATATCGGCACAGATATCGGCAAACTGTTTTATCCCTATGCGACGCTCTCTTCGGATGGGCGACTGCGGGACCGATCGTTGTCTTCTTTATTCATGTCTGGCGGGGGTTATGGCGTCGACACATGTGGCGGGCTTGTTGCATGTGGTATTTCCTTCGCACGTGGTAATTTCTTAAAACGCGTGCGGGGCGGCGGGACGCTGGGGCTGCTGTTCTAGTATTTGTTTCGGGACTGAGAGGTGGCTCCGGTTGATATTTTGAAGCCACTCGTCCACCCGATCCTCACTCTTGTGCACTGAGCCCTCTTCTCGGGCCTCTGCTTCCGCCTCGATCACCGATACTTCGTATTCGTACCGTTTGTTGACGAGCGCCTTTTCAATCTCTAGTTGCTCGTTACGTATCGCGGCGATTCTCTTTTGTGCCTCGTATTTTGCCTTCTTAACTCGTGCCACTTCGCTGCTGTACGATCTTCTCGGACGTATTGTGCTTGCCGTATTCTTCACAGAAACTTCGCGGGCGGCCGTCATAGTTCTATCCGAGTCCTGTAGTATGGGGTTTTGTGCAGGAGAATAGCACGTGGACGGCGTCGCGATCGATTCCCCGTACTCTTACGCGGTCGCGGTAGCTCTACTCGCCTGGGGGCGTAGAGCAGGTGCGGCGAACGCGCTTTCCGACATGGTCAGAGCAGCTCTCCTCGCAGCGGCGGTAGCGGGGGGCGCGGTCGCGAGCGCGGGGGCGGCAGGATCGGTCCCAGCCACGGGCGCACCGTACGGGGTGCGCGGCAACGCGGACGCGATGGTCGACGACGGTGACCTTAGCAGCTCTTCAAAGTCTTCAAACGTACTTACGTGGCCGCCGACTATTATAGCCCGACTTCGATTCACTCTCTTTTCTCTTCTTCTTTATTTCTTAAATTTTTTTTTTGCAGATTGTGTCCTGCTTCGCCTTTGCTTGATTGTGAATGCTTCTATTAGGACTTATGTAAGCTCTGCATGAACGCAGCTGAAAGGCAGTCATATTGATTATGTGACATTTGTAACTGTCACCTGTCAATTATTGATTTTAATAATAAAAAAATTCTCTCTTCCTGCTTCCTGCTCTCAGCGCATAGCGCATATAAACATTTTTGTGTCGTTCCCAATATTCACCTATTATCTGAATTCATCGTATATGGATTACAACGGACATGTTATATCGACTTGTATTTTGTTAAATAAAAGGCTGGATATAATAACGCAGTGTTTATTTTGGTTGATCACGCCTGACACGCCATTCCATTGCCGCATCACAACGTCTGCATCAACAGGTTATGTGCCCAGTGAAAATAAGGAAAGGTTTTTAAAGTTTCTGTACCAAGAGAAGAAAGGCGTGCAACGTTTTAAGTTTCACCAAAATTCACTGTCGACCAGATTTATTGTCAAAGAAGAAAGATGGCAACGCAACCAGCGATACACATCAATAATCAAGTGGAGAAGCTGTGTGGTATCTCATCTTATCCAAACTGGAAGTTTTCATTGAAGATGTTACTCACTTTAGAAGGTTTGTGGGATTGCGTGATCGGCACCGATACTGACGCCGTGCGTGATAGCCGCGCCTTGGCGCGTATTTGCCTGGCAGTACAACCCAACTTGTACCAAATAGTTCGATCAGCATCAAAAGCTAAAGAAGCATGGGAGAAGCTAGCTCATACATTCGAGGACAAAGGTCTATATCGCCGTGTTCTGCTACTTAGACAGTTACATCGTGTTGACTACAGTAAGTTTAGCAGCATGACTGAATACATAGAAAATGTCACCGGATTAGTTCAGCAACTCTCGGACATAGGAAAAGTTATAGACGACGGTGAGGTGGCTGAAATTCTACTTAGCGGTTTACCGCAGGAATTTGACACACTTGTCTCCGGTCTTGAAACTGCCAATTTAACTAGCTCGCTGACTTCTGAACTAGTGAGAACGAGATTGCTTCAAGAGGAACACAGAAGAAACGGTAAATGTGATAATGATGCTTCAGCTTTTCATGTAAAGAAGAACAAACTTTTCAAGTGTGATTACTGCCGAAAACCAGGACATACAGCGAAGCGATGCTTTAAGAAAAAGAGGGATGAGAAGAAGAAAGAAGAACAGCATACCCTTTATGCATCGGCTTACATTGCTCACCATAATGATGTCATCATCGACAGCGGGGCCTCAGCTCACATGATCAATGATGCTAGGTTAGTAAGAAATTTTAAAAGTTGTAATAATAACTCAATTTCTATAGCAAATGGTGGTCAATTAGAAATGTCTGGCATTGGTAATTTAGTTTTGTCTACTGACAAAAATAATATCACTTTAGAAAATGTTTTAGTTGTTCCCAATCTGTCAACGAACTTATTGTCTGTAAGTAAAATGTGTGACAATGGTTTTACAGTAGTTTTTGATAAAAATGGGTGTCATGTTTTTAATGAGATAAATTCTTTAACTGGCAACCAAATTTTAGCTGCTACAAATGTGAATGGTTTGTATAAGATACAGCAGTGCAAGCCGAATGTGTTGGGGCATTCCATGCTGGTGCATCCTAGGCAGCAGCCAGAGAGTGTCGATACTGCATTGGTGTCTGCGGCAGTCTGGCATAAGCGTTTAGGCCATATCGGCCAGAAAGGTATGAATAGCCTACGTGGTGGTGGTTTATGTTGTGGTGTCGTTTTTCAGGATGACGACTCGCCAAACAAGTGTGTTCCCTGCTTAACTGGAAAGATGCATACAAAGCCTTATCCGAAGCTTGTGGGAAGCCAATCTACCGTGCCACTCCAGCTTGTGCATTCCGATGTCTGTGGACCCATTCAAGTCAGCAGTTGGGGCGGTGCCCGTTATCTTTTGACTCTGACGGATGATTGCACTAGAAAAACCTTCGGTTATTTAATGAAAACAAAATCCGAGGTGAGTTCACATGTTGTTAACTTTAAAAATATGGTTGAAAAACAAACAGGTTTGCAGCTTAAAATTTTAAGAACCGATAACGGTACTGAATACTGTAACAAAACGTTGACTGATTTTCTTAAAAGGGAAGGGATAATACATCAAACATCGGTGCCTTACTGTCCACAACAGAATGGAGTTGCTGAGCGCGTCAATAGGACAATTTTTGAGAAAGCTAGGGCCATGCTACATGACGCGGGTCTGTCGGAACGTTTCTGGGGAGAAGCAGCAATGACTGCTATATATCTGAAGAACAGGTCTCCTACCAGCGCGTTGTCAGGTGACATCCCGGAGAATAAGTGGACTGGACAGCCAGTCGATCTCAGTCATTTGCGTGTATTTGGCTGTGTAGCATTTTCTCACATTCCTGATGTAAAACGTCGTAAACTTGACGCTAAAGCTAAACCATATATCTTTGTTGGCTATGGCGAGACTTATAAGGGCTACCGTCTCCTTGATCCATGTAATCCTAAAAAGGTTGTGCATTCGCGAAATGTTACATTTTTAGAAGATGAATTTATTGGAGGACTTCACTTTAAAACACAATGCAAGAATAATGATTTTATCTCTTATGAATGCATTATAAATAATAAAAATTATACAAATATTGATAATGAAATTTTAAATGTTGACATTGATAATAATAATGCAAATGAAATGAATGATAAAATTATTAATAATGTCTTTGATAAAATTTGTCATAAGTCTACTACGGAATCACCTATTTCAGGATCTGAGAGTGACCTAACACCTCCGGTGTGGTCTCCCTTGTTGGACTACTGTACTGGTGATGAAGGTGATGAGGATGATGTCTGTAAGGACGCTGTGTCTTCTCTGCCTGACGCCACACTTCGAGGAGGAGAGGTTGACCATGTGCAAAGTGTTGCTTCTGGCTCACGTCCTGTACGTACTAATAGAGGTAAAATTCCGCTTAAATATAATGATTATGACTTATCCGGCTATGCTGATTGAGCAGAGCTTAGAAAATGAGCCTAATACATACGTGCAAGCTATGAAGTCTACTGACTGTGAGCAGTGGCTTCACGCCATGAAATGTGAGTATGATTCATTAATTAAGAACAATGTTTGGACATTAGTCAATCGACCAGAAGGTGAAAACATTGTAAAGTGTAAGTGGGTCTACAAAACGAAACACGATGCCACAGGTAAACTAGATAAGTATAAAGCTAGATTGGTTGCCCGTGGGTTTAGTCAACAAGAAGGTATAGACTACAATGACACTTTTTCACCTGTTGTCAGACATTCCACATTGAGAATTTTATTTTCCATTGCAACAGAAATGAATTTGCAGATGGACCACATTGATGTTACCACAGCTTTCCTAAATAGTGATCTGGATGAGATTATATATATGGAGCAGCCAGAAGGTTTTTGTTCAGATAAAAGTAAAGTTTGTAAGCTGAATAAAAGTATATATGGTCTCAAACAGGCTAGCCGTATGTGGAACTTAAAAATAAATGATGTTTTAATTAATAATGGGTATACTCAAAGTAAATGCGAACCGTGTGTATATATAAAGAAGAATGATAAAGATTATATAATAATTGCTCTTTATGTTGATGACTGTTATATATTTCATAATGGATGTATTAAGAATGTTTTATCATTATTGAATGAAAACTTTGAAATACGCCATCTAGGCCAATTAAAAAATTGTTTAGGCATGAATGTCACTAGATATAATAATATGATTGTGCTAGATCAGTCTAATTATATAAGATGTTTGCTAGCAAAATTCAATATGAGTGACTGCAAGCCAGTACTTACACCGTTACCTGTAAATTGTAAGTTAGAAAAGTCTGATGGGAAATGTCTTGATGATGAGATATACAAATACAGACAACTGTTGGGATGTTTAATGTATTTGAGTGTGTGCTCACGCCCGGACATTTCATATGCTTGTAGTCAACTTAGTCAATACAGTGTATGTTTCGACGTGAGTCATTGGCGCGCAGCAAAGCGAGTACTTCGTTATTTAGCAGGGACGATCAACTATGGTCTTCATTTTACAAAAGGTACTAATTTTAATATCAGTGCTTATGCAGATGCTGACTGGGCTAATGACTCATCAGACAGAAAGTCCTACACTGGATTTGTTATAAAATTAGGTAACTGTTTGATCAATTGGGAAGCTCGAAAACAGCGTAGTATAGCTTTATCAAGTACAGAGGCAGAGTACTTAGCAATAAGCGACGTTTGCAAGGACATTTGTTTTGTGAAGAATTTCTTGTCCGAAATTATTAACAAAACTTTTGATGTAATTGTATACAACGATAATCAAAGTGCTCAAAGATTATTACTTGTAAAAGAATATTCGCATAAGAAAACGAAGCACATTGATTTGCGTTACCATTTCATAAAGGACTTAGTACAAAAAGGAAACATATCTGTAAGATACTTACCTACTAATGACATGCTAGCAGATGTATTGACAAAGCCACTATGTGCGCAGAAACATTGTAACTTTATAAATTGTTTAAATGTGAGAGTTTGTGGAGCAAATGGTTAAATGTTTTGTTGTGTACTTATTTTATTAATGATTAATATTATTATATTGTGATGAATTATGGTATGTATAAATATGTAGAGTCACTCTATAGTAGGTGGAGTATGTAACTCTTGATTGTAGAGTTAACTAAATGTAGTCTTGTAATATTGTGTAGAGTCACAGCAGTTGTTTTTGCTCTCATGTAGCGCTTAAGGAGGAGTATTAGGACTTATGTAAGCTCTGCATGAACCACTGACGTATAAATCATATGGACTTGAAATGTTTGACTATAGAAAATACAGTTATACAAATATGAGGCATATCGACACCGAAATCATAAAAATACTGTTATCTCTTTTTAACTTTTAGAATTTTGCATAAGTGAAAAAGGATAACAGTGTTTTTGACAGTTACTATAATAGCAAACCTTCATTCCTAGCGTCTTTGAAATACCTATTTGCGGCCAGGCCGCCATTTTATTTTCCCGCTGTTTGGCTATTGCTATCTTTTTCTCTCTAATAAAACGGGAAAGAGACGGACGTAAATTAGAGCTGTCACATTTAATTGAACTAATATTGTCGATGTCGACTAAAAACACGATGAAGCGCAAGGCATAAACACATACACTGCCCTTTTAGTAAAAAATGTCGATTCTCTAATTTTAGATTAGTTACTGAACCAGAGAATCGGCAGCAATATCATCCAAACTAAACATGCAAAATGTTAGCTTAATCAAAAACCGGGAAGTCGGTGAAAAATAACTTTTAAGATTTGCTTACATAGTTATTTTGTTAGTTCTAAACAAGTGAAGCTAAGAAAAGTGTGATAAAAATACTTACCCGTTGATATTGGACCGTGACAACGTGAAAACATTCTCACAATCTTTTATCTAACATCGATTGTAGAGAAATATCGATATGGGCTACCCTATTAGCCGCCATTTTATTTTCCCTCTTTAATGTAGGTATGTCCACGTTTTTCTTGTAGGTATGCCAAGTCCATAGGATTTATACGTCAGTGGCATGAACGCAGCTGAAAGGCAGTCATATTGATTATGTGACATTTGTAACTGTCACCTGTCAATTATTGATTTTAATAATAAAAAAATTCTCTCTTCCTGCTTCCTGCTCTCAGCGCATAGCGCATATAAACATTTTTGTGTCGTTCCCAATATTCACCTATTATCTGAATTCATCGTATATGGATTACAACGGACATGTTATATCGACTTGTATTTTGTTAAATAAAAGGCTGGATATAATAACGCAGTGTTTATTTTGGTTGATCACGCCTGACACGCCATTCCATTGCCGCATCACAACGTCTGCATCAACAGCTTCTCTGGGGCAACTGCCTTTGATACACTTGGCTTGTGCAGTTTTGCAAGCGCGATTCCATGTTCTTATTAACCGAATGTTTGGATTTCTATTTGTTGGTTTGACAAGTTACCGTAATTAATAGCGCAACGTTTTTTGTTTGTCCGCTTGTCCTTTCTAGAATTGTAAGACAATGTCGGACTACTCGTAAAACGATAAATCCCATATTTTAAAGGGTAAACGCACTGGGGATTGGACAGGCCTTTCAAAGAATTCTAAACGTTACAATATCCGATTTCTCCGAGCAAAAAACAATAGCCAAGCCACATCTGGAAATAGTAAACCATGGTTAAAGTAAAACATCCAAAGGGATACTTAAAACAATCGATACATTCGCACAAAAACGGTCGTAAACTGACCCTGTAAAAACGTGAGACAAGGCGGCCAGCCAAGCGCCGGGAAGTGTGGCTAGGAACAGCCACATGTTAATTTACACAAATGCATTCGCTGATGCATTATTACAAAATATGTTATATATTATTTTTAAACATTAAACGGTATACGCGGAAATACTGTTGACGGGAGGCCCCAATATATTCTAGGTACATATATTAATATGTTTATGTTGTTATTCATGCAATTAGTATTATACCAGTTTGCGGTCGGTGCAGGTATGAAAACTGGGGAAGTCTCCGAGCTGGGCTTTTATATCTGTATTGATGGCCGTTCCAGGCCAGATTGGGCACATGATACAATATCGGAAGAGTACTCAATTTACAGGGAGAGTGTTTGATGCATTGCAAAATTATGACTGTCGTGTGTCCAGCATGGTGTGCACGATTTAGGCCACAATTCCAGTAGGTAAAGTTAAAGCCAGGCCACCCCTCATAGTTATATTTTAAAATGATTCCCTCATAGTTATATTTTCTAGCCAGGTAGACTGGGAAACCTCAGACCCGCACACACTTGTCACCGCCGGTTGGCTGAAAAACAAACTGTGCTCATTCAAGATCAATAAATTCAACGAGTTCACCGAATTTCAGCTTCAGACGCAGAAATGCAGGACACGCTGCTGGTCGCTGTGCCTTGCTCTCGATGGCATCTGGGGTGCTCGTATGCACAAAGAACACAAACACTACACTGCGGCACTGCACTTGGATACACGAACGTTTCAACCCTAGTCTAATCTAATCTAATTTTAAATTCACGACATGCCACTCAAATTTATTTATTTATTATTACAGTATCTATACGAATTCACTAAGTGATGGCACAGAACAATAAAACCTTTGTCGCAAGCGCACCAGATGGGCGACCATTCACGACCGCTGTCCGAACCCCGAACTCCCCAAAAACCAACATCAAACCAACTTTTTGGAAATTCATTTTTATAAAATAATTTGATTTAGATTTATATATTATTTCCGGCATTTAGATACAGTTCAATTTGTTGTATTTCTAAGGAACAATAAATAAACTTTAAGTATGTATTTTTTTGTAATGTATTTCAAGCAATGGGTTGATACTTACCTACATACTTACAATACGTTTTCAACGTTTAAGTATTACATTTTACTAAAGGTAGGTACGATAATTTTAACGTATTTATTATTCTAACGTAAATTAGAGCTCAACATTGTAAATTAATAAAACAGTTGCATGCGACTGTACATCTTGACACTAAATAGACCAAGAGCAAGGTTTAATGGTTTCAAAGAAGTTTAAGCCACTCTAACTTAATAATTAAGAACATTAAACATGTATTTAATAGAGAATTTATCTCTCTCGGTCATCTCTAAGGACTTTAGACCGATAAAACCAGAAGCATATTACACAAAATAGAAATATTTTTTCTTGGCAATTTATCGTGAACTCTTCGATCTAGCTCTTGGACTATACCTTAATAATTGAACTCATTATATCTTCTGAACTAGGACCCGATTAAATCTGTAACTTGGCGACTAATTAGCGAGTAAATATGGGAGAAAACAGATCTTCGCTAGGTGCCCTAGTTTTTGAGATATAAATGTGGCCCTGCTGGGGTAAGCTCTCTCCAGCAGGGCCACCTATAAACCCTTATATCTTTTGAACCAGTGACCGACCAATTCTGATATTTGGCGACTAATTTCGACTAATTAGCGAGTAAATATGGGAGAAAACAAATCTTCGCTAGGTGCCCTAATTTTTGAGTTATTAATGTGGCTCTGCTGGGGTAGGCTCTCTCCAGCAGGGCCACCAATAAGCCCTTATATCTTTTGAACCAGTGACCGACCAAATCTGATATTTGGCGACTAATTTCGACTAAATTTTTGTGTTATCAAAATTAAAGTCCCTGATGGTGGCTCTGCCAGAGTCAGCCACACGTGTGCGCTGGGCCTATGTTATAGGAAATCAACAACTGCCCTACAATAAAACAACACATTGCTCGAATTTTATTTATTTCTTTCCATATACAGACCCATCTGATTTCAACTTTAAAAATATCCGATAAATTTGGTGTAAAAACTATTGTGGTATCACGAGACGAATATAAAAGAATAAATGCTAGCGTTTGATGAGACGTGAGCAATCAAATTTTAAACTACTATAAATATATGAATCAATAAGTAGACAAAAGCGTGTTCTGAAGCACAAAATAAACCGTCACACATGTAAACACTATCTGTACATCTCGTCCATCGTCCGACACACTCGCGAGCGTCTCACTCGGCCTCCCGATGTGATAACCAACCATCTCCGAAAATGGTAACTATTATGCTCTAAACGTTCACGTGTTGACCACATCGCCGACGACAGTGTACATGGGGGGGTGACATGCGGAGCCCTAGGCCGCCTAGGGCAGCGTGTACTTCACGTAGGGCACCTCCACGTCGTTACCGTCCTCGTCGTTGCAGCACAGCTCGAACACCAGCGCCTTCACGTGCGGCTCCAGTTTCTTCTTGGACACCTTCTGTACTACCTCGGACATGGGCAGGCCCAGCCGCTCCTGGCACTTGGCGGCGCCCATGAAGAACGAGTACAGCATGCACACGCCCTGCGACAGCATCGTGATCTCCAGCTTGTGCTCGTTCTTGAAGTAATCTAGGAACTGTTGGAGAGTGACCTCGCCCTTCACTTCGAAGCGGTCCCAGAGCGTCCATTTCTTGTCGTAGTATGTGTTTGTTGGGGCAGCTATGGGTTCTGAGAAACCGAAGAATGGGAGGGCAAGGTTGACGAATCCGTTTTTGAAGACTTCTAGGTTGTTGAATCCTTGTGCGAGCTTGTAGAGCTCGAGGCAGACGAGGCCGGCGACCACGGAGGTGGTGGTGGCGATGGCGGGGATGATCTTGCCGGCGATGAGCTTGGAGCGATGCCGGTCGGCGGGCGGGATCTTGTAGTTGGCGGCGCGCAGGTTAGACGCGGCCACGATGAAGTCCATGTGGAAGTTGGTGTCGTCGTCCTTCTCGAAGTCCAGCGGCGTGATCTTGAGCGCGCCGAGCTTGGCGGGCGACGGCAGCTCCGCGATGATGTGCTGCACTCGGTCGTGGTCCATGTCGTCGCTGTTCTGCTGCAACTGCGCGTCGGTCACTGCGATCTTTACGCCAGATTTCGGGCTGAATTCTGGTACCTGCGGGTGTTTAGGCTGGTTAGTAATCACAATTCACTACACAATCGATCAAGTTAAATTGGTCTCTTGAAGAGTGAAGACCATTAATTTATTTGGTTTTGACAAGTTTTTATAGATCAAACTTGTCAATAATTAATCATTCGCAATAAATATTTTAGTTTATCCTATGTGTTTTAATAATAATGATGATGTCATGTAGCAGATTTCGGCCACAGTGAAAATAAATAATATACAATGATTGTGTATCAGGCGCATTACTTTGTGTAATTTATTTCATCACCGCTGCTCTCAAAACGGTGAAGGAAAACATCGTGAGGAAACCGGCATGTCCTAGAACCAAAAAATTCGAATACATGTGATATCTACCATGCCACACTGGGCCCGCGAGGTAGATTATAGCCCATTCCCTCTCATAGAGAGGAGGCCGTGTCCCAGCAGTGGGAACATTAATAGGCTGATGATGATGATTGTGTTTACCTGAATAGTACAAGCAACCTTCGCAATCCTCTCCCTATCTACACAGGGCTCCATGCCGTACACATGAGCCCTAAGGTTAGCGGCAGCCACCACATAGTCGAGGTGCAGCTCTTCATTCGGGTCGAAGGTGAGGGGCTCCGGGCAGCGCTTGGGGCCTGACCAGAACGGGGCTCCGCTGGTGGTCTGCTGGTCGGGAGGGAAGTTGTACAGCAGCTGTTTGATCTGGTTGGAGTATTGAGCCTCCCAGTGCAGGCGCGCCCAGGTCACGCAGTCGTCGAATGTTAGAGGGCGCTCTTGGATCGCGTTCTGGAAAGAGACAAGTGAAATGAGTTGTTTGGTTAATTAGGGACATTGGTACTTCTTTTCAAAATAATAAAAACAAAGTAGATCTAGATTCAAATCTTGATTATTTGCATTAGAACTATTGAATGATGATATGAGAAAACTTTTACAATATACGGACGTCGATATATATTTTTTTTTTTTCTCTTCTTGTATTTGCAATCAGCCCTAAGGTTATGATCATATGTGTTCTGTGATGCTGTCATGCGGAGTGGCTTCCCATCGGAAGCATCTACTCATCTGCTCCTCAGAGCTACTGCAGGTCTTCTAGCTCTAGGATATGATGACCGTTTAGTCGTCTCACGTACTGGTCCATGGTGAGTTTGCGGGCAAGTTTGTTAGAGTGATGGATTAACCGTTCTTTGTGTTTAGCTGCCAAACTCCGAATTTCCTCTTTGATTCTCAATTCAAGGTGCTCGTGAACTACGGACGTCGATATGGCACTGAGTTTTTAGTAAAAGACAGTTACATATTTTACCAACATAGACAACACTTTATTTTTACTTGATGTGCCAAGAGCTTTACTACAGTTTGTAAGACTTGTAGAATTGTTAGGCACACAATAAATATTAAATTTACTCTCCCTCACAACCATCCACGCCACACCAAAATAATAAAGTACATGAAAACGACAACTTACCCTGACGCTCTCAATAGCATCAAGTGGTTGACTACCCGGCAGCTTCAGGGTCCTGTCCAAGAAGTGCGGGTCCCTCAGATACTGGGCGGCATGCTCCGCAGCCTGGCGGAACAGCCCCTCGAACTCGTCGCGCGCCCACTGCAGAGTGTGCTCGATGGCGTTGGGGAAGTTCTTCAGCGTGCAGATGGGGATACTCTTCTCGGGGGGGTCTTGCGAAGAGCTGTAGGATTCAGTCAGGAATGGAACTACAACCTGTGGAAGAAATATGTGTCCGTTAAATTTAATTGTAACCTCAGAGCAAGCACCCAAACTTAGGGTCTAGTTAGTGCGCAGTTGGATGGATATTTCTGCTTTTATCACACCCATGCCTTTACACACATTTAAATTCTTAATTTGATAAGGCTGGCTTTCCTGGAAAAATAGGTCAGTCAGGGAAAAGTTTCACTAGTTCTCATCAAAAGGTAATTATAGAGAACTCACTTTCCATTCTCTGGATATATCCCTTTGGTTCCTTTTACAGCATTCATGAATTCTAAGCATCCATGCTTTAGATAGTAATGCATTTGCATCACAGTTCTACGGATATATGATCCCCCATTTTACCAAGTTATATTTGCAGCAGTCTACCAATTACCCAATAAATTCACTACTAACCTGTGTATTCCCCTTAGTACCAAGCGTACCACTTTCCAGCAGTGGTTTCCTGTAGTACACACAACGCCTATCCATGTAGATCCGGGCATCTACGTTATCCAGCGCGTTGGCCACGCCGTCCAGAGCTTCGAAGAACGTGTCGTCGTACACCGACTCGGTCTCAGGACACACGCGGTTCTCCTGAGCCAGTATGTTCACGTCGGGGTTCATGCGTTTTATCACCTGGAATTGGGTTAACATTTTTATTAACAAGAAGCTTCCGAGATTGTCACTGTGATTTACCAAAAAAAACCGGCCAAGAGCGTGTCGGGCCACGCTCAGTGTAGGGTTCCGTAGTTTCCCGTCCGTCACAATAAGTGTTCCCACTTATGAGTTTACCTTTAAACTCATAAGTGGGAACACTTATTGTGGGTATCCATTATGTAAAAATGCTTGCTTAAACGAATATACTACAAACTTAGTCCAGAAATTATTTTGTACAACTTTTTGTCTTTTTTGTACAAAAACTGTTGTTTCCATCAAGTTCAAAATAATTTTCCTAGAAAGTCCTTATAAAGTTCTACTTTTCAAAAGTTAGAGGGGGGGGGGACATTGTTTTTTACTTTTGGAGCGATTATTTCCGAAATTATTGACATTATCAAAAAATAATTTTAGGAAACCCCTATTCATTTTTAAATACCTTTCCAACAATATATCACACGTTAGGACTGAAATTAAAAAAAAAATCACTTCCCACTTTACATGTAGGGGGGCTACCCTAATAAAACATTTTTTTCCAATTTTTCTTTTACCACTTTGTCGGCGTGATTGATATATATATTGGTACCAAATTTCAGCTTTCTAGTGCTAACGGTCAGAGAGATTAAGCGAGGACGGACGGACAGACATGGCGAAACTATAAGGGTTCCTAGTTGACTACGGAACCCTAAAAAAGGAGAGAGCCCTGTAAATATATTTAATCGTCAAATATTTTTTCGTCAATAGCGATAATTATTATCAGGCGGTTTGGTAGGTCCTGTTTTAAGCTTTCACGGTTTAAAACTAAACTTATATTGTCACTTACGGGATATCTTCCGTGATTGGTAATTGTTTTGAACTCCCGATAAGAAAACATAAAAATTTCAATCGAGAGGATGGCTTCAAATTGTCTAGTATGTGAAATCCAGTTTTGAGTATGCTCAAAAGTAGCAGCCGGCATCATAAGGACTCCACAAAACCTGGTGATACTGTGAGTGTGTTTTGTCGTGACTTACAGCCACACTCAGAGTCGTTCATTAAATTAGTCATAATGAATACTTAACTAATTATCATTAAATCCGTTAATCAATGCTACATCCCAAAGACATAATTTAAGGGTTCATTAGCTAATGACAGATTTAAGTATACGTAGGGCAAAGCATCCTAGAATTATCTTATCGATTGCATATCGATAAAGCCTTGGTGTAGCCACATTTAAAAAGTGTTGATATTAAATCACATTTAAGTTTATTTAGCAACGTTGAAAATTATTATTCATAGTAATATAATGGATAATCAGTTCTTTAACTGTAAGTTTTTACTAAATTGCAAAGGGGAACAGCTATTTTCATTGAAATAAAGTAAAGCAATTGCGATCTTTTTTATTATGGCATCACTGCTGTCAACTGTCAATGTCAAGTAGTATTTACCGAGCGGGAAAGTTTGTGTTGGTGAATTTTAATTTCATCTGTAGATATTAATTTACGTTATGGTAAGTTTATAAGCATTTTCAGTGAAAATGTGATATCAATAAAATTCATCGACACACCTTGTGTACCTACTCGAAGAACTTCCGTTCATATTTCTGTTTCAATTAATTCTATGATACGTAAGTATGCTAACCCAGGCAGGGTTTTGTAGCGAAGTACCATAATTTTATTGCTAACATTATTTCCGGTGCAAATGCTAATCCTCTTTTCGTGGTTTCCTGAGGTCGGATGCCACCAACGGCAATATGACACTTTTTACAGATTCAGATGTAAATCTATAACTTGCGTGAAATTCCTGAATAGAATATTTTGTAAAGAGATCAGAATAATCTCGTAAATTCCGCCTCGGTCCCACTTCTCTATATCTTCTGGCATAATATAAAAACTTAAGAGGGCCCTTCCCGGCCCGCCTTTCGTCAACGCGAGCATGGTCGAAAAGCTTGTTGTTTCATCCAGAGCCACAGCGGTGGTATTCTTTCAACTCCCCTGTCTTACCTAGCCCCGAACCCGTGACTACTTGCCTCCCGCGCACCTCATTCCGCCTAACGCGAGGACATTGAACGAAATATTGTTCAAAAATTTATAAAACTTGTTCCAGGAAATACGTGTTTTTGAATTAGTCTTACAAGTATGTGAAATAAATATTTGTTATTTAGAATCTCCACTACATTTGCAAGGCTTCTGTCAGGATGCTTTATTTACTTTTACAATTTATAAGTACATTATGAACGGCCAAAGTTGAGGTAAAAGTTGTGCAAAACAGCAATTTTTGGAGGCTTATACTGAATTTGATTCTACAAATTTTTATTTTTTGCTTCGATAGAAGCCTAGATATAGTCCATAACATACCTAATAGTTCGAAAAATTCAAAGATATATGTCTAACAATAATCACGCACGAGCTATTGTCAAAATTCTCGCGAAAAGTATGGCGGGTTAGCCGTTCTTAATGAAATCTGCCAAATCAGACATTATTCCTTTTTAATTAATAAACGTTTATTATGAAATCGAATTCGCGGGTAAAAATAGAACCCGAAACGTAGATGTCAAAATCAGCCATTAAATATTTAAGTAAAGGTTCTGCTTTACTTAACTTTAATTGTCATTAAGGGACGCTAATGAACCGTTAACTGACTCTGAGGGTGAATATTTTTTTTAATTTTTACTTAGGAACCGTTTAAGTAACCATTAACTGACTCTGAGTGTGGGTGTTAGTGTCGAGTTCCAATAGTGCGCGTAGCAAAAGACAAAGAAAGAGGGTAGACAGATTTGTCTGCTCTTAACAATTTATTTTCCATCCACGCGCATTCTCCTGTCAACCCGCGATCATGGCGCTTGCAACAGCGTCGAAATATCGGGAGCTCAAAACAAATACCAATCACGGAAGACATCCCGTAAGTGACAATATAAGTTTGGTTTGGTAGGTGTTTACACAGGATGAGGTACAACTAACTATACTTAGCTAGGAATGTTTATATCTCACATAATATGGAGCCAATTCATTAATTGTTAATCAATAGCCCACACATCCAAACTCTTACTATTTTTCCTGGTAAAATCCAACAACACACCACCCGATTCGCAAATTGAACCCAAACCAATTGGCAAAGTATCAAAGCCGCAAGATATCTGACAGCATGACAGACACGCGGATCATCTAGACCAAGTTACTATTAGCCTGCATTATACTCCTGGGCAATGGACCCTCACCATGACTTCCGTTTCTTTCCATCCAAAGCTAATGAGGGCCACAGCCCACTGGTAATTGGTTTTATCGTCGCAGACCAAGTAAATGATAAAAAGCAATACGATCCTCCTCTTACCTTAGCAGCAGTACTAGACTTGGGCTTCTGCACATCGTAAGGTCTGAAGAGGAACTGCCGGTTAAGGTTCGACTTCTCGATGAGGTCCATGTCGGTGACGGTGATCTGCCCGCCGCCCGAGCCCACGCCAATCATAGCGAAGTTCTTCAGCAGCTCACAACCGATGGCGCCAGCGCCTGGAAAAGACGCAAATGTTAATTTACGTGGTTAGATGAAAGCTTCCAGGAGTGCCGCAGTTCGGGTGTCGCGTTAACAGACACCAAGGCAAATGATGTGTTTATTACTTCTAATTCATGGACACAACTCTTTCTGAACATTTCAAGTTGATAAGTGTGATGGGCACTTTACTAGCTACACTAGCGGTTTCACCCGCGTAGTTCCCGTTCCCGTAGGAGTACGGGGATAAAATACAGCCTATGTTACTCAGGGTGGATGTAGCTTTCTAATGGTGAAAGAATTTTTGAAATCGGTTCATTACTTCCGGAGATTACCCCCTACATACAAACTTACAAACAAATGTTACCTCTTTATAATATTACTAGCTGACGTCCCGCGGTTTCATCCGCGTAGTTCCCGTTCCCGTGGGAGTACGGGAATAAAATATAGCCTATAGCACTCACGAATAATGTAGCTTTCTACCAGTGAAACAATTTTTGAAATTGATTCATTACTTCCGGAGATTACCCCCTACATACAAACTTACAAACAAATGTTACCTCTTTATAATATTAGTATAGATTATTAAGTATAGATTCCACGAGTGGCGCATTTTGGCCAGTCGGCCGCGTTACCATGTTTAACGTAACGTAATAAGGGAAATCAACTTGGTTTAATGCATACATCTAACAAAGTACTATGGAGTATGGAACCCTGCTTAAGTGAAATAAATTATTATGACGGATCAATATCACTCAATACAACATTGTCTAAAGATTACAATGTATGTGCATTAGCGGCCTAAAATAGCCGCTTTAGCAGAATCATAATGAGAACCACGTTCAAAATTTTAAATTCTTAATATGGACTTTATAGTCATAAAGATAAAGTCCATTTAAAAAAATATATTTTTAACGTGATTCATAGTACGATTCTGCTTCTTCTTCTTAGCGTGTCGATGGCAATCTAAATTGAGTCGGCCCAGAACTGAGCCACTAGTTTGGCGCTTTCGGTTGCGTCCATCAGTTCCTGTAGTGAGCAAACAACAGGACACGCAGGACACGATAATAAGTGCCCCATCGTTTGTGGAACAGCACCACATTTACACTCCAGGCAAGAGTAATTGATGAATCTCCACCTAACCAGGTTTTCCTTGCTGCGGCCAACCTGGGTCCGGAGTCTATTTAAAGACTTCCAGGTCAGCCATGGCAACTCATGTCCAGGTGGGAGATTTTCAGCGGGTGGAATGAATGGGATTGGTAAGGATGCATTACTGCGCCACAGCTTTAGTCTTTCCGTGGAGCGCTCGCCACTGAGAGGGGTGACACACTTCAGAAAGCTGTTTCGGCTTTTCAGCCTTTGTGACACGAGGGTATTCAGATGTAAAGGGTGACGTGTATCTGAAGCCATTTTGGCTCTTTCGCTAGAGCTTGCCACTATCCTGCGAACTTCTGGTGGCGCTATTCCTGCCAGTGGGTACAACATCTGTACCGGGGTCGGTTTAAGGCAACCAGTGATACTTAACTACTTAACGATTCTGCTAAAGCGGCCATTTTAGAACCTCTGAAGTCTTTCAATTTAGATATAAAAAAAAAACATTTAAAACAAATCCATTACTTGCTCCAAAAACATTCTGCATTTTGTTAAGATCGGTGCCATTTACCTACATACATTTATTTCTAACAAATTATCTACGTGCCTTGTATTAATTTCGATAACGCGTTATCAGTTAACACAATATGCAAATTAGACGTAACATCCGTCAGAGATGGAAATTGTTGGGTAGCATAGTTTTAGGTAGAGGGTGGAAGGCATCGACGCACAGATGATTACGCAGGCGCGGATACAGGGGGGGGGCAATAGGTGCAATTGCCCCCCCCTGAACCGGACCGAATACGTCATTAGTCAAGCTTGAACTAGTTTGAAGGAATTAAAACTAAATATTCTAGTTGTATATCTTGTCATGGGCGTCGCCAGGAGGAGGCGTCGCCAGGAGGAGGCAGCTGCCCCTAGAGGCTCAGGATTTTTAAAAGTTATAGCTTTTCCTGCCTGATTCCATAGAATGGTATTGTACGTAATAAAATGTAGCGTAAAATGGAATTACTCAAATTAAAATATGACCGACCGGTATAGACGTTTCGCTCGTTCTTGGAGCCTTAGTTCATTTTGTTATTAAAATTTTCGCCCTAAGTCGATTAAGTAACATCATTTTTTTTATGAATTTTCTGTAAGATAGGTAAATTCAAACAAAAATTGCCCCCCCCCCCCCCCCCCTAAAGGAAATCCTGTATCCGCGCCTGCGATTACGACGTATACAGTACATCCTTCTGAACACAGAAATACCACATAGAAATGCTTCATCCGTAATTAAGGTGGATGTTCCACGGTAGCCACCCAGGCTTTTTCATGAAATAGTCACACAGTTACATGAACTTAGAGAATTGTACTGATGATTTAAAACAATAAATTATTCTTATTCTTATTTAATGATTATAATTCTACATACGTGTTACAGCCGCGAATCCCACCCACCACCATACCACCCACTGTTCGACACAAATGTAAATTTGTTGCAGAATAATAAATAAATCATATTTTAGTCAACATACAACCTGACACTGCCCTGTAAATTTTAAAGAAGGTAAGAAAATTAAAATTTCGCGATTTACCGTGGAGCTTCCAACTTAAAAAAAAATCTTCTGTTTCCTACAAAAGTACGATACCTATATGGTCAAAATGTATGGAACAAAATAATGTATGGCTAAGGCTTCGGCTGAACGTTTTTGTGACAGCCAATAACTAGCTTCGGCCATCAATCGACCTTCGGTCGGACACTCGTTATTTAGTATAGAATTCTAGAAAACAGACGCCAAACAAATTAGCTCAAAATCGATTATCCGACCCCGACGCCTCAGTATATGTATAACGTCACGCGTAACGAACATTAATCAACATAAAAGAGAATAATAGATGAATATTTTTATTTTACCGTGTCATTTACGGCCGGTACATACGAAAGGTAACGCATAAAGCAGCGATCTCACCTGGACTACTGTGAAAGTATGCGGTGTATCGCATTGATGTGCACCAGCTCTTATTCTATTCTTGTGGAGAGATGAAAGAGTAAGGTTTGATCTAAGAATTTATTATTTACATCTGTATTAAAATTTGGCACACAGCATACAACAACAACAACAACAACAACAGCCCATAACGTCCACTGCTGGACATAAGCCTCTCCCATGATGGGAGGAATTTGCCGTAATCTCCACGCTTGGCAGGCGGATTGGAGATCGCAGTGATGAAAGACTAACAGAAAACGCTGCTGCCCATTCTCTGGTCTACGGAGGCGCAAGGTGTTCTGCCTCAGACATTAGTCGCCTTATACGACACCCGTGAGTGTAATGGGTTGGTTCTATTCTGCTCTGCCGGATACCACACGGCTGCACACACACAGCATAATTTGTCATAAATTATTGGGCACTTTTTTAGATATGCAATCTTTTATTTAGACAATCCACCTATCATTATTACCCAGACCTTTCCTACACTAATCAAATCAAATCAAATCATTTATTTCTTTGCAAACATGGGTAATTGGTACATAGATGTTTTCTTATATAATATAGTCCTCCATATTCTACCGTCGCCTAGGCATGCAAATATTAAATTCTAAAATCAAAGAATTGTACTGATACCGAAGAAGTTAAGATGTCAAATCATTAAAATTACAATACGAATTACAAACACAAAATTAAATGTAAAAAAATCAATAATGTCAATCGGAATGATACGTATGTCAATAGAAGGATAAAAAATAAAATGTCAGAATAGTAACTGTATGTCAATCATAATAGTTTGTCAACTAGCCAACCGTATTTGTGAACAGTATTTATTCTTATGATTAAGTTGGCAAGAAAAACTATCAGTGTATGACTACAACACAATGAGTCAGGCACTTAAAGACCTAGAAAAGAATACCTAAGTATGTAATTACTAGTAGTCTTTGTTCATGAGTTTTCCTGTACTTAATACATTCACAGATAAAAATAGTATGTCAGAAAAAAATTTAGACCTTTATTTTACTTATATTATGATGCACTTGCCGCATGATTTACCTGTCTTTATGTGCGTTTAATTGTGATAAATTAATGTGTTTGATTTAATTTAAGTTTATTTTCTTCTTTTTAGAGTATTTAAATAAAAACTTCTTTTTAATATTTTTTTTTTTACTATACCAATTATTTATTTTATTTTTCCCTGGATTTGTATTATTTTCAGGAAACCTTTTAATTGATACCCATGATCACGTGGGTGCATAAAAATTACTAGTACGCCATCTTTTGGAGGCCGCCATATTGGTATTAGAATGACGTCACTTAGCTAAACCATGCATTGTCATCATAAATGAATGTGTTACATGACATGCAACATTTCAGCTTTATCAGTTTAGGAGGATAAATCTTGTAAAATTCAGTAGCAAGATTTGACCTAAACAATCACATAGCAAGTTAAAGAAAAGCTTGTAATCTGTCTGTCTTCTTAGCGTGTCGATGGCAATCGAAATTGATTCAGCCCAAAAGGCGAATAGTTTGACATTTTACCTAGTGTCCGTCAGCAATGAGTAATGAGCAAACAGCAGGACAGGCACGACACGTTATCAGTCTGTATTAAATACTACATATTTATTTTTGCAACGTAAAAACCGCGCAAATTTGAATTGGCATAAAAGTGAAAACAAAAAAGTACACAGGCCCCGCTCCAGTCGTAGCACTGGTAATGACCCGCGCATGCATATGTGGTGCTACGCCGTAGCGGATGCTACGAGTGCTACGAACGGCTAAGAAGCGTGACCGCACGTTACGTGACGATGAGTTCAATGTTTTTCCTTCACCCAAAAAGTGCTGAACGCGCCTAAAGAAGTTTTCACTTCAAAAACACAATACTAGCGACCGACCCCGGCATTTCACGTTTAGGCGTGTAGACAAAGCATCGAGATTCTTTGTTATATATGTATGTTAGTTTGTATTACACACAAACCCTTCCGGGATAAATTGACTAAATTATTCAACGCATCAAAATCCGTTGCGTAGTTAGGTAACACAACGCGGTGACAAAGAGACAAAAAAAAAAGTTTAAATTATGCTTAAATTTGACGTAAAAAACCATGTATGTGTCAAAAGCGATTTATTATCATTACGCAAAAGAAACACATTTAAATTAGCATACTTAGACAAATAAGCAAACTGCCGCCGCCACTAGTCAAGGGTGAAGGCTCCATAACAGACAAGAATACAAGGAAAAAGGCTGCTAATCCCAAGAATCAAGCAAGGTTTTTTATTAAGTTCCCCTTGATGTTTATATGAGTTGTTTTGATAAGGAACGATAGCAAAACAAACAGATAACGCCAATGAAAATGTATTTTATATTGGGTTAATAACCTTTTGGCGTATTACTTATCGCCGAAATATAGAATTTGTTTGTTGCTGTCTGTATCGTGAATGAATAGGTATACTTGTCAGACGAAAATCATTGTGATACACGTCGATTCATGGACCGTTTTTTAAGGTTCCGTACCCAAAGTGTATAAACGGGACCCTATTACAAGGACTCCACTGTCAGTATGTCCGTCTGTCACCAGGCTGTGTCTCAGGAACTTACTGTGATAGCTAGACAGTTGCAATTTTCACAGATGATGCCGCTATAACAACAAATAATAAAAATAAATACAAAAATACCGAAGGCAACCCTCTTACGATGGTAAGGAACCCTTCATGAGCGAGTCCGACTCGCACTTGGCTGTTTTTTTTTAACTTCATACAAGCAGACTCAGACGACACAGAAATCATCTAGCCACAACACTGTTGAACACCAACAATTGCATGTTTCGATTGAAAAGGACTAGATTACCCTATCTGATGATTGTTTGAAAATGGGAGATGACACATCACTGGATGTGCAAATCGAAAAGGAGATGACAAATCAACAAACCTGATTAAATCTCTAGGGTTGATAGCAAATATTAATAAAAAAAAACATGCACAGGTCGAATTGGGACCTTATATTTCTGCAGAGTCTAAACTTAATGAAGCAGAAAACTCATAAGATTAGTTGGCCCAGCAGAGCACAGCAAATCCACCTACAATTACTAGGAGCTCTAGTTTATTATGAGAGACTCAACGATCTCACAGTTAAACTGCGTAAGCAGTTTTGTGGGGCATTGTGATTAGTGTTAAGGATTTTTTAAAAAGAAAAATAAATAAATCTATCTATCTATCAAAATTGGCTACCAATAAATATTAATATTATTATTATTCTGGGTTAAGCTCGCCGTTGTACATAAGCCATTTATTTTAATTTGTGTGTATACTTTTTTAATTTTGTGTGCAATAAAGAATAAGAATAAGAATTAATCCATTTGTGGATCTTTAAGTAAACTGAAATAGAACAAAGAATAGTATGACCTATGATTTCCAAATGGTGTTCACTCATTTGCTTGGTTCATGACCTATGATTTCCTAATGGTGTTCACTCATTTGCTTGGTTCATGACCTATGATTTCCTAATGGTGTTCACTCATTTGCTTGGTTCATGACCTATGATTTCCCAATGGTGTTCACTCATTTGCTTGGTTCATGAAACCATAGGCTTGGTAGACATAGAAAACACTAACTAGTACTCACCAACAATGAAATATTTCAGTTCACCCAACCTCTTCTGGAAATGCTTGCCAAAGACAGCTATTTGGCCATCGTATCTAGAGCCAGTCGGCTTGCAGTTCTCCTCATTCAGGAGTGTACGGTCCTTGGGAAGGCACTCAATGGCATCCAGATAGAGCCACTGCATGATGGGGTGGAACTTGCCAGAGCAAGCCTTCATCACTTCCTGGGCTACCACACCACCAATGGCAGCATTCATGGGGTTCAGGTCGCCGGAAGACACCTGGTGGAAAGATATGGAGTTTCTAGTATTTGATGATGAGCAGGGGGTCTAAAATGGCCGCTTTAGCAAAATCGTAATATGAATCACGTTAAAAAATTAAATTCTTAAAATGGACTTTATTGTCATAACCATAAAGTCCATTTTAAGATTTTATTTTTTTTCTAGATTTTAATTTTAAGTGATTCTTATTATGATTCTGCTAAAGCGGCCATTTTAGACCTGCAGGAGTAATTAAAAAAAATAATTTATTACAAAATTAAGTTGCCATTTTTTGTTTGACTAATCTGAGAAGGAACACCAAACAAACAGCACAGATTTCATTTCAAATCCAGACAAATCTCAGTGAGATTATGTGAGAACCATCCAGATTTGTGTTCAAAGTGGTCTTGTGTAGCAGCTAAGCATATAAAGAAGTCTACAAACCTTGCAGAAAGTATTCAGCAATTCAGAATTGACTTCCATATCCCCATTTTTGAAGACAGTACATTGACACGTTTTATCCACATAATCCATGAATTTAATAACATCGGAATCACTCCAGGGTTTTGGAAGACGGCCTTCAGACTCCTCAAATTGATAGAGGGCAGCGAACCCAACATGCAGTTGCTGTGGGTAGTCAAACTTGCCGAAGTCAGCAATAAGGAACTCTGGACTGGCAAAAGATTCCTTCAGAGGCTTGAACTGGACTTTCTTGGGCATTTTCACTTGTGTGACGATTCCTCCCCGGACATATTTGGAGCAGGTGGTTGTGTCACCAATGCTGAAGGTGTATGGACCAAGGACTTTGATCTTGCGGGGCTCACAGCCATTAAGTTCAGTCATGCCTTGGATCTGTAACATAAAGGGTGATGGTTGTAGACATACTGAACTGAATATGAGGGCTAAAAAGGTAGGTAGTGCCCTTGCGCTTCACTTGTTTCAACTTGGTGTAGGCACTACCATGCCCCCAAATTAATGCTTTACTACATTGTAGAGGAAATATGGGATTCTTTGAAACATTTGCAGGTCTACTTGACCCTGCTTGGTGCTTTTGTGTAAATTTTATTTGCTGTCCCACAAAAATAGAACTGTTATGTTTGAACCTTGTTGATTAGTTGTCAAGTGTAACATTTTGTAATGAGGGTAAAAAGGAAATAAAACAGTTTGCTTTCTGATCTCGACTTGGTTGTATCTTTTATTGGCGACTACGGAAAATAAGTTGGATTTCGGTGAAAATGACGACAAATGTAACAAATATAGTGTTTCCCGGACAATTTAACCCAAAGACTGATAAATGGTGTGATTATAAAGAACAATTACTGTGTGCGCTTGATGCGGCGGGTTGTGACAAACTTAACCTCGACAAAGGACGATCGCTGTTTCTTTCCCAGTGCGGCAAGGACACTTTCGCGTTAATTGCATCACTTTTAGTTCCAAAACGTCCTACGGAAGTACCTTTAGAGGACATTTTCAGTGTTTTGGATAAGTTTTATGAACCTGAGGTTAACGAAATTTTGCAAGCGGGTAAATTTTACAAACGTCAACAAGTGCAAGGTGAAAGCGTGCAAGACTTTGTGGCGGCTATAAGTCTGCTTGGTGCAAAATGCAACTTCATGGACTTGAAACGCCAGTTGAGAGACCGACTAGTGCTGGGGGTGCAGGACGATCGCTTGCGACGCGACTTATTGAAAAAGAAAGACTTGACGTACGAAGTCGCGTTACAGATGTGTCTGGACTATCAAGTGACGTTCCCTGATTTGTACCCTGCGTGTGTGGCTAGTGAGTCTAAGCAAACTCCGTCCAGTGTCACGGGGACTGAACCTATGGACATTGGTAATGTTAAATCGAACGTGTGTCGACGGTGTGCACGCGCACACAGGCCGGGCGAGCGCTGTCCGTTTGTTAAGGCGAAGTGCTTCTACTGTAAAAAGCTTGGGCACATTGCGGCGGCCTGCGCCAAGAAGCCAGGCCGTGTACACCAGGTGGACGACACGGGGGAAGCTAACACGAGTGTGGACACTTCAACTGAGAAGATGATGGGCGTCTACGTCTGCGTGGATAATTACTCACCACCTATTACCACAGACGTTAGGATAGACGGCGTTCATGTATCTATGGAAGTGGACTCGGGTGCATCGCGTACCATTATGTCGGAAGAGACATACAAGAGGCTGTGGTTGATGCCCCCACCCCTACGAGCTACCAATCTAAAGCTCGTGACATGGACTCAAGACCCTTTGAAAGTATTAGGACTAGCAGACGTGCGGGTTGTGCTAGGTAATAAGGAAGCGCAATGTGAACTGGTCGTGGTGTCGGGGAACGGACCAAATCTGCTGGGCAGGAACTGGTTCCATACACTAGGCCTTCAGGTATCAGGATTGTGCTGGGCTGAAGAGGAGATAGAAAAATATAAAAAAGATTTTCCGGAACTATTTAAAGAAGGACTCGGCGAGTACAAAGGTCCTGAGGTGTCACTTCACGTGCGGCCGGACGCTACGCCCCGCTTCTTAAAGGCGCGCGCGGTGCCTTACCCTCTTAAGGAAAAAGTCATTAGACAGTTAAACGAGATGGTGGAGGCGGGTGTACTGACACCTGTCCGTTATTCTGAGTGGGGGACACCGGTGACGCCGGTGATGAAAGAAGACGGAACAGTACGAATGTGTGGTGATTATCGTGTCACGGTGAACACCGCTATAGATACAGACATCTATCCGCTGCCGACGTCGGTGGAAGCGTTTGTGAGGCTTAGTGGCGGCAGAATATTTAGTAAACTGGACTTGAAACACGCGTACACACAACTGAAGGTAGACGATGCGACAGCTATGCTGCTCACGTTGAACACTCCTATCGGTCTAATAAAAGTGAATCGCCTGCCATTCGGTGTCAGCGCGGCGCCAGCGATTTTCCAGCGTCTTATGTCGACGGCGTTAGCGGGTATGGACGGCGTGGCGTGTCTATTAGATGATATCGCTGTCACTGGAGCCACGGTAGAAGAACACAACCGGAGACTTAGAGAAGTACTGAGGAAACTGCAACAAATGGGACTCCGCCTCAACGTAAAGAAATGCGTGTTCGCTGCGAACAGCATCACATTCCTAGGGCACATGATTAATTCAGAGGGACTTCATCCAGCACCTGCGAAAGTCAAAGAGATTCAGGAAAAGTCGGCGCCGACCAACAGAGAGACCTTACGTGCCTTCCTGGGCTTATATAATTTCTATGAAAAATTCTTGCCTGACAAGAGCACTGTGTTGGAACCACTGTATCGACTTTTAGAATCAAAAAGACCTTGGAGCTGGGGTGAGAAGGAACAGGCAGCGTTTGTGGAGGCGAAGCGATTACTGTCATCAGATCGAACGTTGGTGGGCTATGACTTGCAGAAAGAACTGCTTCTCATTTGTGATTCATCGGAATACGGACTCGGAGCGATTATTGCACACGTCATGGAGGACGGGTCAGAGCGGCCGGTGATGATGGCCTCACGGACACTACAGGCGCACGAAAGACGATATGGGCAGATTGATAAGGAGGCCCTGGCTATTATATTTGGATTGACAAAGTTTCACGAATTCTTAGCGGGTCGTAAATTTTGTATTGTGACAGATCATAAGCCGTTGGTCGGTTTATTCAATCCCGCAAAACCAATTCCAGACCAGATATCACCGAGGATGTTGCGCTGGTCATTGAAACTTTCTAGTTATAATTACAGGATACAGTACAGGCCTGGTAAATTAATAGGCAACGCGGACGCTTTGAGCAGGTGGACCGCTCCGGACACGTCGAGTTTGCAGGAGGAGGTGCTGCGCGACGTGCTGCTGCTGGAGGAGACGCCAAGCGGCTGGGAGCTGGACGCTGCTAAGATAGCCGCGGAGACCAACAAAGATGTGGTATTGCAAAAAGTAATGTTTCACGTTTTACACGGATGGCCACGAAGGAACATAGACCCGAGCCTACAAGCTTATTGGACACGGAGAGAGGCTCTTTCACATAATAAAGGTTGTTTATTGTGGAGCAACAGAGTCATAATACCTTCGTCCTTACAGGACAAAGTGTTAAAGTTGTTACATGCTCCTCATGCGGGCATTGTCCAGACAAAAGCGTATGCAAGAGGCTACGTGTGGTGGGTCAACATGGATCGGCAGATTGAGAGTGAGGTGGCTGCGTGTCAGCAATGTCAGCTAGTGAGAAATAACCCACCAAAGGACCCACAAACTTGGATTGTTCCAGAGAAGGCGTGGAGCCGTGTGCATGTGGATTTTGCGGGGCCCTTTCAAGGAAAAGCGTTTCTAGTCCTAGTAGACAGCTACAGCAAATGGTTTGAGGCTGAAATCATACCAGCGATGAACAGTGGTACAGTGATAGCTGTTATGAGAAAAATTTTCACTTCACAAGGGCTGCCCGAGGTGTTGGTGTCCGATAATGGACGTGCGTTTACATCGGATGAGTTTAATAATTTTCTGAGAAATAATGGAATTAAACATTTGTATTCACCGCCTTACCACCCAGAGACTAACGGGCAGATTGAACGCACGATTCAAACATTTAAGAATAAAATGAAGAAATTAGAAAACCGGGACATGCAATGGCAGGAGAAACTTTGCAAAGTTCTATACTATTTACGAACTGTGCCCAATAGCTCTACTAACAAGACACCTGCTGAGTTACTGAATGGGCGAAGATACAGGACTGCAGTGTCGAGCTTACACCCCGATTCGACGCCGAGCCGTGCTGAGCAGCAACTGGAGGCGGCAGCGCACCGGCCACCCGCGCGGACTTTTACACTACTGCAGCCTGTGCTCATACGCATGTATGGACCCGGGAACAAGTGGCGTCGGGCCACCGTGGAGACGGTGGAGGGGCCGGCCACTTATGTGGTGAGGACGGAAGATGGAGAGCTGCATCGGCGACACGCAGACCAAATACTGGTCAGACCGCCGGACACACCTGCTAATGGGTCACCTGTAATTGACAGTCAGCCAGCAAATGATACGGACTCTGAATTATCACAGGATCCGCCGATTGTGATTCCGCCACCTGAATTATGGCCGGATATTATAGGAATTCCTAATGAATGACTTAATTGATTGCTATGTTAGAAGTATACATTTTTGTAAAAAATATTTTGTTATCCACTGTGAAATTATTATTGTCTTTACCAATCATTATGAGAGAAAGGTATGTTATGTTTGAACCTTGTTGATTAGTTGTCAAGTGTAACATTTTGTAATGAGGGTAAAAAGGAAATAAAACAGTTTGCTTTCTGATCTCGACTTGGTTGTATCTTTTAAGAACTAACCAAGCTCTGATCATGAACCTAAATGGTTTTTAAGGCAGTCCTAACCAAATTTACTGCTTGGTTCTTAGCTTCATTATGGCTGATTTTATCTTTCCAACAGCCAAATTTCTACAATACCAGTGCATCATTATATGAACAGATTTAAATAACAACCTGCTAGCAGCTGAAATACTATGAAAACTTTTTTAATAAAATTGTAATGTAGCATAGCCTTTCAACCAAATGTTATACTGATTCGAGGAATTCGTTATTTCAAGAACTGCAATATTTATGCCAATAGGTATGCAGGTGTACCATAAAACCATAATTGTATAACAAGCATGGCTTGCCTACTTCATAAGATCCAATTACACTCACTCTTCTCTTCTTTCATAGCGCAACACACAGGTCGCTCGCCGCCATACACAACTCCTTGAACTTATGCTAACCTAGTACTTTTTGGTGGGTTATCAATGTATTAATTAAAATATGGATCACCAAATGAGCAAATTAATTAAAAAGCCATATTTCGTTTTTAATGTGACTGTACAGGAGTACAGTCACATTAACTGATCTGACTTGAGCAAAACCAAGAAAATTCACAAGTTGACGTAAAGGGACTCGACGCAAGGGGAATGATTCATAAATACATATATCAGTGATCACCCATCACACTTATTTTAGCAAGTAAGATAGTTTAACAGGATATTACGAAGTCGGCTAGTAACTAGCATAGTAACTACAAGACCAAGATATTTGAAACCATTTTTTAGGAAAACCTAAATTAATTCAAATTAATTGTATTTTCAGACAGACCAACTTTTTCTCCAATCTTAAGATTCAATTCATTAGGACATCTAATGTTGTTCAGAATACTTCTACTTTTAAATCTCACTCATTTTTAAGGGTTGCCTACCAAAAAAAGTAAAAAATCTTATTCTTCTGTAATGAGGGATTTTCTTTTTAGCTCTTCCCTAGTCGCTGGATAGATGGCGCTAGGAATAAGTATGATAATGCAACGAACGGAACCTAAAAAAACTGATTTTAACAAAGCGCGAGAAATTTGGTTTTATTCGGAAGGTTAAGCAAATGAAAGTGTCAGTCAACGAGAGTATGTGATGTGACACAATGTTTTTTTTTTCAAGCGTTTTGGCTTTGGCATAGTTAGTCAACGCCATCTATAGAGTTCTTGGAAACTAAGTTTTTTTTTAAAACCTCAAAAGGAAAACCTCTCATTAATACATGAGAGAATGCCATCATCGTCTACATGGAAAGTTCTATTTATAGAAAAAAATCTAGGCTGCATGGGCTAGATCCCTTTGCCTTCCCAAAAGGGAAAATGGAAAAAAAAAATAGAAAAAAATCTGTGATCATCAATGTTTTTTATCCATGACAGCATGTTGTCAGCATATAAACAGAGTTTCTGGTAGATATTCAAGATGTTTGATGTTAATCATAGGTCGTGGATCCACCATGGTGATAACATAATATTGACAATAAAGGTTCTTAACTAATTCTGTGTATAAAAATTGTTTACGATAAAGTAATTCAATTCAAACTAAACATGATGATTGTCAAAAACATTGGTATCATTAGGTATTGCAACAAATTGTGAAATAAGAAAAATACAAACCTCACTGAAAGTGACATAGTCACCGTCTTCCAAACCGTGACGGGTGTCATCAAGGCAGGTGACTACTGCCTCATACTCATGAGTGATATCAGCAATCATAGCTGACACGGGGTTCTCACCAGTCACATCAACTACTGTGAACTCAGGTCCAAAATCACAAAAGACTCTGGAGAAGAGTCCTCTAGTGTCTGCTATGACCAGAGCGATGTTGTTAGCGTGTGTGATGGCCGCCACGCGCTCCTGCTCGGCCCAAGAGGCGCCGGTGAGCACCACCACGCTGAACTTGCGTAGGAACTCCTCTGTGAGCGGGCCGGTGTGCGCCGTTGTTGGAACATAGTGGTTCAGCTCTGACAGCTGTTCGCACGACACCAGAGCCCTATTCTGTCCAATCGACTTCTCGGACAGGTAGAACTGCGATGATAAGTCAGCGATCGTACAATTCCGCTCGTCATGAAGAGTCACCGACTTTACTCCGCTGAGGATCACGTTTTTCGCTACCTCCACACCAACACCCCCGAGCCCCGAAATAAGCACGTCCGAGCTGGCCATCCGCCGCATGGCGTCATGACCCAGCACGTACAGCTGCCGCGAGTACAGAGCCTCGTCAATCTCATCTTCCACACGCGTCCCATTGTTCGCCATTGCCGAGTTGTTGGAACGTGATTCTCCTGTATTTAGTTTCCGCTTTTTCGCCGGGGGGTCAACGGAATTATCGGCGACTTCAGCACTAGACATCGGGCACGAACGCGCACAATTTTGCCAGAATTTCGGTTTGCGTTTTAAATTCAGAAGAAATAATCTTCAAATAATAGAAAGCGACATTCGCGCTTCGTCAAGGCCCGCTTACTCACTGTCTTGAAGTTAGTTGCGAAATACGTGGAAAATGACCTGCGGAAATGATATTTTGTTTGGTTATTTTTCTGATAGTTCTTTTTAGTGAGGATTCTGATGAACTTAATTGAAAACTGATAATTTCACTTTCAAATTTATTTAATTTAGAACCAGACACTCAACGAGCGGCAATAGCTAACAAGGAACGTAAAAGTTTTGCGAATTTGTATTTTTTTTATATATAGTAACATTGAACTGTCGCCATTGGATGGTGCGGTCCAGTTTAGAAATTATTTGAATAATTTACTTCTAGAAACTACTGTTTTTGTTTTGTGTATTTTGTTATTGAATCCAGCTATTGGAACCGAAATTCAATAAATATTTCAAACATGAATCATGAGTAACTACTTTTTTCCCAATTTTGTTACTTACAATTTATTTACTGTTCGTATAAAATACGTTCTATCACAGACAATATTTTAAAAGTTTATAAAATATTGAAACATGAAAAAGAATGTGAGCAAAAGCAAATCAATACAAAAATTACATACAACTTTTGTATTTATTACAATGTGTTTTGTTCAAAACGTAGTTTTGAAAAAAAGTACTGTTTTTGAACAACACCAATCAATATTTTTCACTAGCAACAAAAAATCCGTCAAACTTTTTTCTATCAATCTGACACGCACCTAACTTCAGAGCAAACATTCCATTTTGTTTCAATCCGTGGATTTTATTTCAAGTTCACGACACGGTGTGATTCTGACTCGACGTATGATTACATTTTGTTGTCGTACTGATCGCAAGTGAAAGGAGTTCGAGCAGCATGACTATTTTGTGACTCTGTTGATATTGAAAAGTTTGTGAAGTCCTTGTATTCTTTTATTTTGTTTCGTGTATTTTGATAAGTGTGAAAAATGGTGCACGAATACCAGGCTCCAGTAAGGGTGCACAAGTTCACCTTCGAGATGGTGATGGCCGTGAGTATTATGCGCTAATTTATTATGATAGAGGTGATCATTTTCTGAATATTGACAGCACTATGAGGTGAAAAAGTCAGGCTAGATGTATGATAAAACTTTCATATTGTGGGCCACAGAAGCGTTTGGTCAACACGGTTTGACAATCGCTTGACTGCTATGTTGTGCAATATTCACCTCCAAAATCTCCAAAATATTTGCTTAACTTCAAGAGTAATGACATTGAGTTTTTCATTGATAAATTGACAAATCAGTTGACAAATTAGACAACAAAAAAAAGATCCTGTGCAATGGTTATCCTTATCTGGTTTATTGTTTTGATTGTATCTTTGTTGCTATTCCAATTGGAATATATTTTAGAAGTTTCATCATTAAACTACTCACTATTGTAAGATAATTTATTATGTTTAATATTCAAATAAAGAGCCCAAATAATAAATTCTAATATTTATAACAATGTAATAGCTACACTGAAGACGAGCTACATCCTTGTAGAACAAGGAAAAATCGGTCCAATAACTACTGACAGTTAGTAGTGCCATAGCTAGCTAGCTAACTTGAATAACATTTAATATTAAACCTTCAAGAAATATTAATTTATTCCTGATTACTGTTGGGTCTACGGAACCCAAAATATTGCTTGTTTGTTCAACAGCCTCATTGGTTAAGTAGTCTCAAGTCCTGCCGCGGTGCATGAGATCTTGAGTTCACTTCCTAGGTCAGGCAATGAGTTATTAGAGTTTTCCTTTAGGAATTAATCAGTAATAGTCTGTAATCTGGATGTGTGCCCAGTTGTAGGTAAAAGGCCCCTTTAACATGGCTGTTAACTAGGGCATGCTAAACCCATTTTCGGTCCCATAGTAAAACCAAGGGCAAAACCGGATTCACTATGGGACCGAAATACAGTTCTGCATGCCCCAGTGTTAACCATCACTGATGTAATGTGGATGCGCTAATATTAGTCTGCTTAAAGCTTCGAGGATCGCAGGTGTGACGTCATATATAATATCATAATAATTAGCGTATCAACATTGTTGACAAATGTTATTTACATGTTCTTCTTTAACTATACCAATAATACTGACAGCTTACCTTATCATTGACACTTTATCAGTAACTTTATCAATGAGCTACTTCCTTGTGATAGTATCCATTTACCATAGATATTAATAATAAGGTTAGATAAATAATCTAGACTAAAATCATTCCATCCAATATGGGTCCTGAGTATTCTAGACTGAATATGTTTTTTTCTTTTCAGTTTATTTTTTACACAGTCAGGTTTTTTTATTATTTATTTTATTTTACACTTTTTAGTTACGATTAGGTATAATAAGAAGAATGATAATTAAAATATTATAATATAATACATCTAATAGAATATGAGAATTTCTCATTATTTTGTTACATTTGTTACTAATTCCATAAACAGTTTAATTCTTTATGGGAATTTTATCGTGTGGATGATTTAATAATATGGTCCACCATTTTAATATCCTCATGATGAGCCCTTTAATTTGATACACTACAGTATCAAAAAAAATTTTTTTTTTTTTTAAACTATAATATCTAGGCAACACTTAGAACGCATTATTATTTCAACTACAAGATGCTATCTAGTATACTTTTACACTGGTCTAGTTTGTGGAATGTATGTGTGCTAAGTTCTTATGTAAGATGAACAATGTGCCAGTAATACTAGAATGCTTGACGAAAAAAAACTTAGACTATTTTGTATTTTCTAAGAACTATTGAAAACATGATATACAATATATTTATTTTCTAAAACAATTTAGAAGATTATTATTTGTCATCCTAAACTTGGTTGTGCTTTAACTGTGGGTCACATTTCATAGAAATCTATTCAGCTGGTATGGCTTAGAAAGTTTACAGGTAAACAGAGTTACTTATTTTTAACCAACAAAAAAAAAGGAGGAGGTTCTCAATTAGACATGTAGGTAATTTTTTTAAATATTGGAATGGATTCGCTTTTCAGCGAAGTCACCTTAGAAAAATGTCAATGGAAACATAAAAGAAAAATTAGAGTATTTTCAATCTCTTCGTCTTAGATTGCAGAATTATATGCAAATTCTTTGATTGTATAATGACATTATATAATCAAAGATGCAAATTAAACCAAGTAAATCAATGTAGGTACATTGGTTAGGTACGTTAGTAATAAATCCTGTACATTATTGCCGAGACATCAAACTGCCGTAAAAAAGTAAAAAATCAAAAGATACGAAATCTGTCAAAAATCACACACATAGATAGGTTTTACGGTCGACAGCACGCCAGGTGTACCGTGTAAGTCGTAAAGACACGGTGGAGGTGTGCCCCGCGTGGGCAGAGCACCGCTGTGTCCTCGAAGCGGCGATTGGCGGCGGCGACCTCTCGCGTCCAGCCCTGGTTCAAGCCATGGTCCGGAGCGAGACGGAATGGGAAATCAAAATCAAAGCATTTATTTCAAGTAAGCCAGTTACAGGCACTTTTGAATTGTCGAAACAAAGATGAAAATTAAATGTAGCTAGGTACAGTCCCAGTCACAAGACATAAAAACTGTGAAAGTACTGTAGTTGCCGTAGACGACGGAGACGGGACGCCGTCACCTTCTTCTGCGAAGCAGTAATGCTAGAGGAGGTGGCGGAACGTGAAAGGGAGAGAACCTCACATCGTCCCGGCCGCCGCGGGAGACGCCCCGGGCGTCGGGAACCACCACGAGGGCCCCGGCCACCGTAGGCGCGGGCCTGTGAACGGTGGGCTATGGGCTAGCTCGCCGTCCGTCCGTCTCATGACGACAGGCCGTGTCGACGGCGCGTTCGTGTTCCACGTGTGCCTCAAATAGAGCAAAAAGGAAGGGGTCCGCAAGGACCGATGCCTGCCGGGGTTGCGGGACTGTTCGAGAGAGATACCGTGGCCCCGGAACACAAAGGGCGATGAAGGAACATGGATGGGTGCTCCGCCCAGAGCGGGAGGAGTCATTTGATGATTTCCTATCCGAAAAAAAAAGAAAAAAGGTGTAAGTCGTAACACGAACTATGAAAACTGCTCTTGCTGCTGCACTATTCAAATAAAGACGCAGGTTAAAATGTACAAGCAATTGTCCATACATGATCTGTTGTCGGAATTCCCGTGAATTCGCGTTCAGAATATGAAAGGCTATCCGAGGCACATGACATCTCACAATAAATTACTATTTCTGAGACTTTTAGTAGTCTATTTGCATTCCTAGTTGAGTTATTTTCGCTACGTGATTTCGAGACAAAGTAAATACTTAGGCGACATAATTTGTACAACAAGCATACCTACATATACTCACGACTTTTCCTCATCTGAGTAGGTAGAAATTACCTACAGATCTTTACCTGCTACGATCCTACCTGTCTTCTATCGTTCGCCCTCGTTCATAAATCTGGTCATCACGTCCGCCGGTTGCGAGTTGCGCACCTGAGGTTTCTGAAGAGCCTCACCAATAAGGTGGTAATGTGGTAACAAGTACTTATTCATAATAATGTTTTAAATACTTACCTACATTACCTTATATACCTGACACGTTTTATCTGAATACCGAAAACCATCATAAAATACAATATTGTAGATTTATTGTAGGTACAGAGGAAAACACCATGCCTGCACATTGTTTGCAGTAAGTACAAATAGGTACCTATTTTATGAACAAATACAATATCTTTGATTTCATATTAGTAGTGATTTGGATTATGAAAAGGCAATTTTTTCATCACTATTGTAATATTGAGGAAAAAATGCCTTTCTATTATACGAATCACTGCTTTTCAATCTGAAAATCAATTTCCGGAACGTCCATTTTTGGTCGCGGGACGAAACTAGTGTGTCCATCAAGATCTTTGTTACCCCGGATATTCCTGTTGTCAATAAAAACCCGTCATACATTTAAAAAGACATAAATAGGATGCTTTTACTGCTTGTGTACTATCGAGGACACTCCCGCCTGACCACCACTAAGCTCATTTTTGCTTGCACTCGCAACATAAAAACGCTCTCTAGCCCCGCCCTGTTGACTTTGTGTAGAAAAAATGAATGAAAAGATACCGAATCGGCCGAGCGCATTGACGACGCACGCGAAACGAGAGTTATTGTTATTTTGCGCGCCAAAGTTGACGCTTTCCTAATAGGCCCAAACTTCAAGGGGGCGTGACTCGGCGCCTCCGCATGAATTAAGCGAAAAAAAATTAAAATGGTCAGGTGGAAAAGACCCCGATAGTACCTCTACCTTTACTAACACGCTATTGTATGTAAAGTAATGAAGTCTACACACCATTTTTGTAACCTACTTGTTAGCCGAAATCGCGCCTGGGTGGCATTCGGGACCTAATAGCCACTGGCGGAAACGTAGTCAACTATTACAATACAATTTTCGTTCAATTAAAAGTATACACATACGTTACTGATTACTATAGTTTTGCTATCAGCTAGATTTCTTTCATCACCAGGAATTTCCAAGACCTTAACTTCGCATTTAAGACATTATTTTTTATCTTACTCGCTGACTGTGTACTAAACTTCGCCGTTCGCAACAAAGTTCAGTCATAAATTCATAATGACCTCTGTTATACGCCTGCCCACAATACCAAGGATCGTTTAACCGTGGCACCGGCACAACTATACGGTCAGGCACTGCAATTGTGAGGGGCCTATTATCGGGGTCTTTTCACCCGCCGCCGTGCCTAGAATGCTAAGCGTGCATTGATACCGTTGTAGACTGTCACACGCTGGGTTAAAGATAGTGTTATCAATGAATACATACCTACTATTAAACTACACGTGCATGTTATCATAATATTGTGATTTTAATAAAGAAGATAGATTTGTTTTTGCGATAACGATTTTTGATAGACAGGTGTTTTTCGCCATACCCTTCGTGGTTATTTTTTTATAAACCATTCAGAAGTAGGAGCCCTGCGAAGCGGGGCTCCGTCGACCGGGTCTCCCTCGACTCTGATGCAAGAGCATAAAACAGTTCAATTTCTGGTGGTCAAAAATAAATTTTTAGTTCTAATTTCACGATAAAATGGGGATTAATTTTGGTGATCATTTACTGATTTTGGCAACCAAAAGTGTTTTTTTTGCCGTTACATTTTCCTAAATCTGGTGGTTCGGTAATTGTACCTATGCCAAATAATAGTACGGTACAAGTTGTTAAATACATGTTTTCATATATATTCATAGCGGTGTGTACCTGCAAAGATATCCATAGGTTAGGTTAGAACTTTACTGTGACTAACTACGCTACCTCGAAATTGGTCGCGAAACTTTTCTAAGTATTTTTTTCATAGTGCCCCCAAGACGACACTGACCTGAATTTCATTCATTTAATACAAAAATCAGTGAAACGACCTATAATCATTATAAACAGTTAGTTTTTTAGACATAATTATCTTAGGTATAGTTATAGTAATAAGTACGTTATGTAAAGCATACCCCCAAATAATAATCATACCCTCAAATTAAAACTATAAATATCATCTTCTACCCACATATATTTTTTTATTACACTTGGTAAATGTTTCTTTCTGAGTATGAGTGAAAATATTATGGTAATTATGTTTAGGCATAAAAGCGTTATGATAAAAAACAGTAGGAGTTTAAATATATTCACATGAATGATATTAGTAATTACAATTTTCGGAAACATAATTGTTATGAACATCGCCGGTAGCACTACAAATAGTATGAATGAAAACTTTAGGATGAAAAATTTTAGGAAGAGTGATCATTCGGATTACAAATCATTACGAAGAACAATTTCGGGTAAAGAACTTTAGGTGAGCCAATATGGACCCATCTTTTAGATCTAATGTGTAAAAAATTCGTGAGTACGGCAATGTGCAATAACCGTTTGGCCAATAGCCGCACAGTTAGCTACTGTAAAGTACTTAAATATTTGCCAACTAAAATAACCGCAACGATTTCACAATAACCAATTAATTTATCATTTTACACTTAAATTGTGTAACCGATAAAATAATTTACGCATTGGCAATGCTTAATCTTTGTCAGAATTGGGAACCGACTTCGAATATCAGATTAAACCAGTAATTACTTCGACCAATAATTTAGTTTAATGTAAATGTATCAGTATCTAATCTATGTATATGATTGTTTAATTGCCACTTAATAATAGCTGGTAGATAACTTTTCCGATTCGGATCGATATTGAGATGGGTAACTAAATGATTCAACACAATTTTGTTCACCAGTTATAGTCCAACACAAAAGAGTAGAAATTAAATGAGGGCGCTGCGATCGCTCAGGTGGCAACCCAGTTAGTACGACCTAACTGATCTTGATACTTGAATAGTATTATTGGTCTAATAGCTATAAATAATGAGAAAATAATTATTTTAAATAAGTATGTTTATTAATTCATTGCTTTCAATAAGTTCCTCATAGATAATATTTGATTTGGTACGTAATAGTAATAAAACTACAAGTTCACTCAAATATATATTATGAGGGGCGACCCTTTCTGTGTATAGCTGGAGTCGAGAATTTCCCGCCGTTTTGCACAATTCTGCGCACTGTGCTTACAGAAACACCTAAAACAAACAAAGCATGTTATTAACATAAGCTTATAGATACAACTTTAAATTAGTGCTCTATCTTCATAAATAATATAACTGCTGTCAGTCAGACGAAAAATGTCCCGCGCAAATATGTTCATAACGTGAAAATATTTTAAAATTGTTTCTTTCCATTAGTCGTTCCGTTAGTAGTAAATACATATACATATATTTGGTAATACGCAATTAATTACATTAAATGTTGTTGCTTTACTATCAATGTTGTTAAGTCGCGCTATAACTACAAGGGTATATTTGTTTATCTTAGCATAACCTCAAAAATGGTAGACAACTAATTTGTAAATACTATTTACATCGAAAATTTTGCTCCCTGAATGTAATAATCGATTGTAATTAACGTTTACTGCAACTTTCAATAGTTACTTACCAGTAAAATCTGCTGTACGATGGCAAACATCTTCGAAGTAGGATAGCAGCTTCCCAGCTTGTAATTCGGTCAAACACTTAAACACATTATTTCACGGGCACCTCCACGAATTACCTTATTCATGATATGTCGCTGTTTTCCTGTCCACACTCAGAAATAACACACAAAAACCAAAATTCTAATGAAAAAAGAAACCGATCGAGAAGAATTGACAGCTCAAGTACTAATTTTAGATGTTGCCAGAAAATGAAAAATTTTAGTTCCCAAATATTTAATTTCTACTCTTTTATGTTGAGCTATAAGTCCAAAGAGAAAGATTGACTTGAACGCTCAATCGGCTCAATACGGTAAATATGTATTGATGTCACCATCATCATCATCTAGCCGAAAGAAGTCCACTGCTGGGCATAGGCCTCACTACCCTATGCGTAGCTATATTGCACTTAATAATATGCTTCTCGCAAATGACGTCGATGAAATAAACTATGCACTAATTAGTTTTAGACCTGAAAAACTCAATTTTTATGAAGATGAAGAAAATTAGCGAATTTCGATTCGCTATTGATATTTTACTCTTGCTGATATGTTATTCGGGTTTTGGGATCAGAATGACGCCAGCCTTTTAAAAGACAGCGAATTTACGGCCGAAAAAATCATATTTACGCTTCTATCTTTGTTTACGCAGCTCAAGGCAATTTCACATTTATCTGATACAACGCTCACGGCGCATTATATTTTAATTATAAGGTTCAACGTTTTCGCACAGTTATGCAGTCAGTCGGTTTGTCCGACACGTGCGAGAACTCGTGATCGCGTATCGTATGTGATAATTACAGCTGTGGAATATTTGTGACTCAGATCGCTCAATATTATTCATGCATTAATCTGAAAAATATTTTCACAGTCGTAAATAACATAGTACAACTGTGCGTCCCTACTGGAGAAACATTCTCGTAAAATCACGTTGTCTGATGGTGATGATAATTTTAAGTGAAGAGAGAAATAAGAGTTTTCAGAATGCAGTAATGCAACTGCTAGCATTCCGGCCTTTTTAGTGTGAGAATGAGTGCATCGTCAGGGTAGCCCGCGAAATTCAAATTTTCTTACGTTTTTTGCAATTTGCAGGCCAGTGCTAGATTATATGTTAATTAAAATATTGTTCGCGACTGTAAGACGTATTTAGTTACTGAATTATAATCATAAAAATCATCAATACAACCCTCCTCCAAGTTGCGAAGGTTGTTGAAGGGCGCTGGCACTGGCCTGCAAATTGTAAAAAACGTAATAAAATTTGAATTTCGCGGGCTACCCTGGAGCATCCACCTTAATGCTCCTGATTCACCATGCGAGTTAGTAAACACCACGTCATTTCTTCGAAAAGTATTTCTATTTCTAGAGCATTGGTTTTAATTCGTAAGCTTGTTACTATTCAACAAACGGCAATAAATGCGGTATCTTCGAGAAGCGGTACCTGCATGCTCTTTTTTCCAAAATATTATGGAAGACTAGAAAACGTTTTCTCAGGAACTAGGATATCGAATATCTAAGTTGTTCTGCCTTTGAATTAACTTGCGTTGTGAAACAATCGAAGCTTGGCGGTAAACTTATCAATTTTTTGCGAGCTATAAAACTGTAATTCGATCTTTTATCCAAAGCCGCTACCGAGCGATGACTGGACACAGACAAAGAGTTTCGATACTACAGGATTTTAAGCAAAAGAAATAAGTAAGTACATATTGCTGCAGTGCCGGGGCAGCCCCAACAGCAGCTGTTGGGGCTGCCCCGGCACTTCAAGTTTTATAAGGTGGAACCAGTGTTCTAGACTGAAACACAGGTTCCACCTAGTTCAGGCAATCAGCAACAGTGCTCTATTACATTTGTTAAGATACTTAATTGTAAATGTGCCCCTTTTTATAAATAAACGATTATTATTATTGTTTATTATTCTGGTTTTTGTTGCCGTGAAATTTCGATACAACGAAATTAATTTTCGAGACTGTCTTTAAATTATCGCACATTATGGTTACTCTTGCTTAGACCATCTGGCACTAGTTTAATTCTTAAAAAAACTGTTTTTCTTCTTTGTTGAACTAACACAAAACAAGTCCTGTTATAAGTATAATTAAAAACAATGTATTTTAATTACCTAATATTAATTTCTCACGTATGTACTTGATTATAAACAGAATCATAATTAATTGATAATTATGATTCTGTAACTGTAACATCTGAACTATGATCGTTTGAAACTGATTTATGATTATTTGTTAGGTAGGAATAGATAAATTGGTCACGTGTTTGTCTAGTGTTTTACACTTATTGACATAGTACTATTTATTGCAAGCAAGTAAAGCAAATTAAATAAATATTGTTTAGTACTTTTTCGTTTGTTAGCGTCTCAAATGTCCCATTGCTGGGCGAAGGCCTTTCCTTACACTTAGCCCAACCTGGGAATCGAACCCAGGACCGCATGCTCAGTAGCCGCCACCACTAGACCAACGAGGCAGTCATTTATTTTTATATTGTTATAACAATACAAGTCATGGTAATAGGCTTATGCTAATAATATGAAACCTAACGTAGATAACTGTCGAAATGTGGGTCTTGTGTATCCATCTGCATACCCCCTCAGAGCATAGAGGCGTGATATTATGTTATGATGTTATGAAAACAATACACATCCAAGCGATTGCAACAATCACGACCGATTTGCTGTCTATTATTGAAGAGTTCCATTGTATATCTCCAAAGATCAGCATCAGATCTTCACCAAAAAACGGGACCACCGCAAAGTTATTTTCTTCCAAAAAAAAAAGAATCATCTAAATCGGTTCACAATTGGCGAAGATATCACTGAAATACACAAAAAAAAACATTCAGACGAATTGATAATCTCCTCTTTTTGGAGGTCGGTTAAAAATGGCTGAACATTACGTTCTTGGAACAATTTTTAACCTCCAGGCGAGAAAAGCCGCGGGTTAAAGCTAGTGTCTAATCTGAACTCGAATCTGCAATAGATATGAATTCCGAAGGGGCTATTTACTTTCTCAATATTTAATAGGAACATTTTCGTCTCAAAGGGGAAGCAACAACGGATCAAAACAAAACAATCTCTAACACAAACACAATAAAGTTTAATCTCACTCAACTGCACCTTTTCAAATTAGTGGGTTTCTCTTGCCATGACCGATTCTCCGAGTTCATTTTATAAATAGGTCTGCAGTTATCGTTTTTGGACGCTATTACCTAAGTGTGAAGGTTGGCTTTAGGTTGATAATAAAGTATTTCAGTCCCGCTACGGTCGATGATCTGAATGATTTGTTGGCTGTTTTCGTACTTGCTAATAAGTGAGTCATGCTCATTATACTAGGGCGAATGTTTTAAAGAAGTGTTTTTGAAGCCTGCTTTACTCAAAATGTCTGACTTTAAAGACGGCCGCAACCACCCATCATGTGCTTGATACAATATTTATAGGTTACCCTAGCTTATGAGATGATCGTCTTCGCCCGCGTGGACCTCGAAAATTATCCCACAGGAACGTAATACCGGGATAAAAGGTATCCTATGTGTTAACCCAGGTTATAAACTATCTGCGTAACAAATTTCATCCAAGTCTGTTAAGCCGTTTCTGCGTGAAAGAGTAAACGAACATTCATCCATTCTCGTAAACTTAACGTTTATAATAGTAGTAAGATTGTTACAGCAAACAGCTGGATTGTGTAAGCAATGATATGAAAGGAGTAATATGACCGCGAGGCGAATGGTAGGCGAGAATGGAGCAAAAAACATTAATTTAAAAAATTTAAAAACCCGACAGCGTAAAAAATGACTAATAATTTTAAATAAAAACTGAAAATAATAGACATATTGACTGGAACAGTCGGGACCTATATTGGATGTAATGATTTTAGTCTAGATTATTTAATGGGTCCCGACTGTTGCAGTCAATTATGTCCCGTCTCCTGAACTTGTTTTATTATTTTCAGTTATTATCATCGGTTATTATTTAAAATTATTAAGTAATGATGGATTATGAGCGGAAATGCAAACACCAATTAGATTAGAAGAGATAATATATTTTAACACGTTCGAGCACATACAGTATCGCAGTAAGAGAGAAAAATCAAAAAGTGACAGCTAGGTTATTATTAGAGACCCAATTACTTAAAATCTATTTACGAGGTAAGTTAAACAGAGCATTATGCAAGACCCATTTCACCTATCAATACCATCGTTTATTATAGGACTTTGTGTTTACAAAGACAGCTCTAATACTACCCCTTAAACCAATGTCCTAAATACCTAAGTACTAACTAGAAGTAGTTACACAGAATTACAATCAATATACTTATTATTATCAATAAAAAACTTAAATACAATATCACAAAGAATCCGAGATATTAAGTAAAGTGAGAGATGTATTAAACAAAAAAAAAACTATCACAAATTATGTAAACATAATCCTTTTACAAATTGATCATGTTTTTCTTTTGTCAAAGGTTTTGTCAACACATCTGCAATCATTAAATCTGTGGGCAAAAACTTAACATTAACAATGTTTTTCTTTATGTTTTCTCTAATGAAATGATGCCTCACATCAATGTGCTTAGTTCTATTATGATACATACAATTAGTAGTCAACTTTTGAGCAGACTGGTTATCATTATACAATGTTACTTTACATTTACTGTTCAACAATTCATCAAGAAAACTTCTTACAAAAAGAGCTTCCTTACAACCATCTGAAAGTGCCATATATTCAGCCTCTGTGCTGGAGAGAGCAACAGTCTTTTGTTTACGACTTTCCCAAGAGATCAATGAATTACCGAGCTTAAAAATAAATCCGGTGAAAGACTTACGATCAAGTTCATTTCCACCCCAGTCAGCATCTACAAAAGCAGTTACATCCACACCACTCTTCTGAAAAACTAATCCATAGTTTACCGTACCTTTAAGATAGCGAAGTACACGCTTCAAAGCTTTCCAATGATGTTCAGTGTGACACTCATTAAATTGACTGAGCACACTCACAGCATGAGCGATATCTGGTCGGGTGCACACTGCTATGTACATGAGACAGCCAAGCAAATTCCTGTAATGAGAATTTGTACTTTTATTATCACCTTTTGGTAATTTGATTCCTTTTTCTAGTGGAGTTTTTGCAGGTTTGCAATCCGTCATGTTAAACTTCTCCAATACCCTTTTTATGTATCCAGTTTGATCGAGTGTAACTTTATTTTTACTTTTATTTACTCTCATTCCAAGAATGTGGTGTGCAGATCCAAAATCCTTCATTTCAAAAGTGTTCATAAGTTCAAGTTTCACCTTTTCTTTCAAAGTTGTATTGCTAGAAAACAATAAAATGTCATCGACATAGAGTGCAATTATTATTAATTCACTATTAGTTCTCATGTAAAATACACATGGTTCTGAAGTCATCCTTTTGAAGTGCATTTTCTGTAATAATACTTCGTTTATTCTCTCATACCACATTTTGGAAGCTTGCTTTAAGCCATAAATAGCTTTATGTAGTTTGTACACAAAATTTTCTTTACCTTTTACTATGAAACCTTCTGGTTGTTCCATATATACATTTTCATTTAGGTTGCCATTCAAAAAGGCAGTCTTAACATCAAGATGATCAATGTCCATATTAAATTCAGCAGCAATGGCAAGTAAAGTTCTAATAGTTGAGTGTCTTACCACCGGAGAGAAAGTCTCTTCATAATCGACTCCAAATTTCTGCGAGTAACCTTTAGCCACCAGCCGTGCTTTGTAGTTCAAGAGTTCACCATTGAGACCTTTTTTCTTTTTAAAAACCCATCTGCACTTAATTGCTTTCTGATTCTTTGGTTTCTCTACTAGAGTCCAACATTTGTTGTCATTAAAAGATTTATACTCATCTGTCATGGCTGTTGTCCACTCACTTGATTCTGTGCCTGCCAAAGCTTCTTGCACCGTTCCTGGTATGTCATCGTCATTGCATAGTTCTTTAACCAACAGGACAGACATTTCAGTCTTATCGAGATCTTCATATACTGATGAATCTGATGACATCTCATCCAGTGTTGAGCAACCTGGAACGTATGTGGGATCCGCAGAAAGATTTGTTTCTAAAGTGGTGTCAACTTCACTGTCTGAATCATACACTGTAATTGTGCTCGACCGTGCTATTCTTTGGTCATCAGAAAACTCTGGTCTTACGGTGGATGGTTCAGACTGGCTTGGCTCAGGTTGTTCAATTTGCTGTGAGCATTGGTCACTATCCAGGATTGATTCTGGGTTATGAACAACATTCACAGGTTTCCCCGCATCATCTTGCGGAAATTCAATGAACACAGAGTCAAAATTATCATCATGTGACCTATTATTGAAAAATTTATTCTCCAAGAAAATCACATCTCTAGCTTTGACACACTTGTATGATTTATCAGGATCCAACAGACGAAAACCCTTTGTACTTTCACAGTACCCAACAAAAATATGCTGCTTGGATTTCGAATCCAATTTGTTTCTAATTGGGGTAACAGCATAGGCAATGCAGCCAAAAATACGTAAATGACTAACATCTACCTTTTTATTCCTCCATTTTTCCTCAGGTACTTGTCCAATTAGAGCCTTAGTTGGTGTCCGGTTTTTGAGATACACAGCAGTATTGACAGCTTCTGCCCAGAATTTCTTGCCCAGGCCAGCATCCCTCAGCATACACCTGGCTTTCTCAACAATGGTCCTGTTTGCTCTCTCTGCCACACCATTTTGTTGTGGAGAATACGGGACCGTTGTGTGATGTTTGATTCCATTCTCTTTCAGATAAGCCTGTAATTTATAGTTAATAAATTCACCACCATTGTCACTACGTATAATTTTAATCTTGTGGTTAGTTTCATTTTCAACTAAGACTTTAAAATTCCTAAAATGTTCAAAAACTTCATCTTTGTTATGCAAAAAATAAACAAATGTTTTCCTACTGAAATCGTCTATAAATATCAGAAAATATCTAGCACCACCAATAGACTGCATTGGCATTGGTCCACATAAGTCAGTGTGTACTAATCCTAGTAACTGAGTTGCTCGTGTGTATGACCTTTTAGGAAAGGGAGCACGAGTTTGTTTGCCTTCAATGCAAGAAACACACGGATTAAAAATATTAGAATTATATTTAATACCTGTGACCATACCTTTATTCAGCAGTGCCATACTCCTCGAGTTCAAATGGCCAAGTCTACGGTGCCACATTTCCTGCGACTCCTCTTTCACTGTACCTTTTGATGAGCTTGATGAAGAAAACATAACAGTCTCATCACTAGACTGTTTTTCTTTGGTAACTGTACTGTAAGAAGCAAAACTAGTATTACCTCCCCCCCCACACAAAGGCTGATCAATGGCGTCAAGTTGATATATACCATTCCTATGAGTGGCTGTTGCCAAAACTTCATCCTCATCAGATATAATACATTTCTGTTTACTAAAAGTTACTGTATAACCTTTCTTCACTAAAGAACTAACAGAAAGCAAATTTGCTGAAAGATTAGGCACATAATAAACGTCTCTAATTGTTCTCACACAGTCTTGCAATTTTACACGCACGTTGCCTTGTCCCGCTGTTGGCAGTTTATCACCGTTTGCAACACTCACTTGTGACACACTTACTTCACTAAAATCACAAAAGAGTTCTCGGTTGTTGCACATGTGGTTTGATGCACCGCTATCCACATACCATACACCACGCTGGAAGCTGACGGAGAGCGCCGTTAAGAGAGCCTTGGATGAATCCTTGGGAGGTTTATCCTTATCTGTTCTCTTATCTTTCTCTGGCTTCTTATTATTATTCCTCGGGCAGTCTTTGATAAAATGTCCAGTCCTTTTACATTTATAACATTTTGGTGCTTTTCTGGTTGTTGCTAATGCCATGGTTTCTTCAGTTTTATTCCTGCGGTCATATTCTTGTAATAATTTACCTTTGACCATGTCACTTGACAACTTTAAGTTTGAATTTTCAAGTGCCATAATAAGCGGATCATAATTACTTGGTAACCCGCTGAGCATGATGACAGCCAAGAATTCATCATCCAGAGGTGAATTGATATCAAACAGTTGTTGTGACAGTTCCTGCAGTTTGCCAAGGTAGCTTTCCATGCTGTCATGCTCTGTCAATTTGGTGCTGAATAGCGTTCTTAACAGACCTAGTCTTCGGCATAGCCCTTTGTCCTCAAAGGCTTTGCTCAGGTTGTTCCACGCCTCACGTGCATCCTTTGCGTTCCTGACATGGGGGAATGCACTCGTTTGAACCGACAGGCATATTCTTGCAAGTGCCTTCTGCGATTTTTTCATGTCTGCATCGCTCAGTGTTCCTTTTTGCTCACCATCGATAGTGTCCCACAGGTCCTCATGGATCAGTATCATTTTCATGCAAAACTTCCATGTGGAATAATTATCTAAACCTTTGAGTTTTTCGATGCTTTGCAGAGGCGAAGCATTTCCGGCCATTTTTACGTTTATAGGTTATAGTTTTTTATTTTCCTTCACTTTCGAGTTCAGATTGTTAATATTACGATTGCCGCGCAGATTTCGGCGTCCTGGGCCCATAACCTGATGGATTATGAGCGGAAATGCAAACACCAATTAGATTAGAAGAGATAATATATTTTAACACGTTCGAGCACATACAGTATCGCAGTAAGAGAGAAAAATCAAAAAGTGACAGCTAGGTTATTATTAGAGACCCAATTACTTAAAATCTATTTACGAGGTAAGTTAAACAGAGCATTATGCAAGACCCATTTCACCTATCAATACCATCGTTTATTATAGGACTTTGTGTTTACAAAGACAGCTCTAATAAGTAAGTAGTTATTTTTTACGCAGTCTGGTTTTTTTAATTTATAAAATTATTTTTTTAATTTTACACTTTTTTACTTATATAATTTTAAAATCCTCATGATGAGCCCCTTTATCAAGCCGTTCAGGCTGCAGAGCGTGCCAAGCATTTGAATCTGGCGCCAGAAATCTGCCATTTTTTTTTTGTTATACTCAGTATCACTCTGACAGTAAATACGAATCTAACGACACCTCTCGGGCTAAAATCCATCGAGCCGTTCAGGCCACAGAGCGCGAGCGTGCCAAACAATTATACATACATACTTACATACATACATACTCTCGAAAAACATAACCCTCCTTCTGGCGCAGTCGGGTGAAAACGTGTTGTGTGTATCCCAAGTAGTAAAATAAGACAATGGCACGCAGATGATTGCTAAAGCAAGCAGTGTATCTCTTTGTTGCTGGAAATATGTTAGTTGCCGTTTTGCTGGCAGCATGTTGCCTTGAAGGTCTTTATGCAGACTGGTTGCTCTTCGCCATCATCTTCTTGCCCTTGTTGCTGCTACTAAGGACCAGCGCAACACGTCTTCTTCCATTCTCCCCCATAATCCGTCACTCGTATCGTAGCTTCCGTATGTTGCTTAGCAACAGTAAATGATAAATGATGTTTATTTTGCAATTAGGTTTTTACAAACACTTTTACACGTCATTTTTTAAAACTAGATGGGGCCGGTGTTTCGTACCTGACTACTCTGAGAAGAAACAGCCGAAACAAACTCAGAGGTCTCTTTTAAAGTCCAGACATAATCTTGCTCAATTCACATGGGGACTATGCAGATTAGTGCCTGAGATGGTCTTTTGAAGAAAGAACCAGTCAGTGCAAGCATTTGTCAGTTAACGTGTAGCTCGACTTATAATAACTCAAGGAGCTCAACGAAACGACGAAAAATACCAAAGAAAGGACATTTGGGTAGGTCGCTTATAGTACTCAAACTGCCAGACAGTTGTGGGAAAAAAACAAAAAATAATAAAAATGTGACCCACATGGTCCCCAGTTCCCCACATTCACAATAAACAAATAAAATTAATAACAAGTTCTTTCCAATTGAATGTAAGTAAAAAAATCACAAAAATAATTAAATGTCGCAATGATAATAAAATAAAAAAAGTAAAATACTTAATAAAATAAGTATTCATGTCAAATCAGTAAATGTCACATAAAATAATAAAAAAATAAAAAAGTAAAAAAATTGAATACATGTAAAAACATTCAATGTCCGAGTGTATAAAATAAAGGAATCAATAATAAACAAGCGAAGTCCGAAATTTCGACATTCACAGAGCACGGATTTTGTACGTCGATGCAACGAATGACGTCATTCACTGTATCGGATCTCTCTGTCTAATCAGCAGTTTCATATTTTTTTAAAGATTCTTATTAAAAAATAATAATTTCACTTTGCTATTTCTGAATGGTGTCGGATGTAAAGAATAGCACCATCCCATATCTTCCCGTGGGTGTTGTAAGAGGCGACTAAGGGACTTACCAGAGAATGGGCAGCAGCGTTCTCTGTGCTTTTATAACAACCGTACTGCGATCGCCAACCCGCCTGCCGGCGTGGCGTGGCGTGGCGATTATGAAAAACCCCCCTTTGGGGGAGGCCCATGTCCAGCAGTGGACGTCTTTCGGCTGAAGTGATGTGTGATGAGTGTGCTATTTCTGATGATAATACGCTTTGTTTAGAGTGATAAAACAAAATCATGCATGTACCCTATTGTCGCTTTTGACCTTTTTTCACAAGACCTGAACACAGACCACTTGGTCTAAATATGCAAATATTGATAAGTGTGTCTATTTAGGTTGAGTGCTAGACGATTCTCCAATAACAAAGCAACTCGGTTCCATTGTCTTACAAGAGCCATGAAACGGTGCTCATGGTGAAGGACCCTCTTCAAGTCTTCCTGTACTCCTTTGTGATCGGACATCGGACCTGCTAATTGATTGACAGCATTGTTTAGGGACACGTGTAGACCTTGTCTTGACCAGAAGCACTGCGTATATCTATCACTATAGAAAGGATTTTGAAGGGAAGTCATAATCGTCATCGTAAAAGATCATTACATCACGCGTGTTTTTTTTTTATACAGGAGGATTTTGAAGGGAAGTCATAATCGTCATCGTAAAACATCATTACATCACGCGTGTTTTTTTTATTTATACAGGAGGATTTTGAAGGGAAGTCATAATCGTCATCGTAATAGTTATTTATGCAACTGTTGTATAATGAGGGGTATTAAAACACGAATGTGGGTTTATCACACGAGGCGAAGCCGAGTGTGATAATAGTATCACATGAGTGTTTTAATACCTAATTATGTACAGTTGCATACAAGACTTTATCTACATCCATGATATGAATCCTCCATAAAAGGTTCTGAAACCATAGGGTGTTGCAGTGTTCTAAGAAGTCTATGTAAATTCATGGAAAGTTTAATTGCTTGTATTTAATACAAACAAACCGTGTATAGGTAGTAGTAATATTTTTTTGCATTTTGGATTGTTCAATTATCAAAATTCACAAAGCTTGTGTCACTCATTTTTGTAAACAACAAAGTACATAATGCAATACTAATATCCAAATGTCGAACAAAAATGGCGGGATACGACGTGAATTCGAATTAACCTATAAGTTTTTTTTTTTAATTACGGCGCTGTGGTAGTGAATCGCACGTGCTAGACGTTCGATTCACTACCACATTCGATGTTCTTTTTTTAAAACGAGTTGCATAATGAAATTCAGTACAACATTATAACACCCGTTTGGGTGTTATAATGGTTACTATGACACTGGCTGTTTTAATGTTGGCCATAAGCTAACTGTTTCAGATACCTTTATAGAGGATTTATAGCATGGGTGTAGATAAAACATCATTACATCACGCGTGTTTTTTTTATACAGGATGACTTTTTTTATCACTTTCCAAGTGAACGGAGTAGAAGCAAATGGAATACTTACTTTTTTTTTGCGACAAAAAAAAACAAAAAAATAATAAAAAAAAAAAACATTTTATTTTTCAAAATTTCTCTAATATGAAAAGTTTACTTGAAATTTGTAGCGTTTTTTGATGATAGATCATTTTTTTTCTAAGCTGTGGAATAAAGAAAAAAAAAAGCTAGGTATGCCATAACTCATAAGCTTCTACTCCGTTCACCTAATATACCTACCCATTTTTTTTGGAAAGTGATAAAAATGTCATCCGATATAAAGTTTAAGCAGGAGTGACACATTGTACACCCACTGAAGCGGAGCGGAGCGCGATTCACCAATCACATGGCTTGAAATCCACATCTCTTCTGCGGGTGTAAAATGGCCGCTATAGCAGATCCTACGCAGAATCTTAGCATGAATCACGTTAACGTACGTGGACTTTATTGTTATTGACATAAAGTCAATTTTAAGAATTTAAATTTTTAACGTGATTCACAAAACGATTCTGATAGAGCGGCCATTTTAGACCCCCCGCACTCCCATGGCAGGAGGTTGTTGGAGGAGAGGATTGGTGAATCGATCGCGCTCCGCTCCGCACCGCTCCGCTTCAGTGGAACCGATAGTTATGCGATTCCAAATGCTGAGTATGAGGTCTTTATAAGATGGGGAAAGGGCTATTGGGTTTATCATCACACATTGACCTGGAAGTGTGCCCGGTTGGTGACAATAGGCTCGCGTCCTAGTACAGGACAGTTTAACATAAATGATGAAATGTGTGTGGGGGTTATAGGCAGCCCCTGCTTTAACTCCTTGGCGAATATTGGCGTGATGAAGAATATTATCGTATCATTTACCTATTAATCATTAAAATCGTGCAACGTACCCGATTACAGTATAAATCTGCCCATGAGCGTTCTATTAAGTACTCAAATCTATTCAAACGTTTTTAATACAGTTTCTTCATATACTGATAATGGTTTTACCCTCATAAATTAGATGTATCTGAGCAAAAAACGTGTAAGGATCAGGCATCGAATCGAACCTGTAACCTTGGGTCAATAGAATGTAAAAAACAAATATTGTCTCAAGTGCACAAATGATATTCAGCTGAAGATAATTTCAAGTCATTGTTCTCTAAAGAAAATTTCATAACAATCTGAAAATTTGATCTTGAATAAAGTCAGGAAGAAAATACAGCATATTTTAACTTCAGACTGTTTTTGTCCTGAAAGTTCGCTGACCTCTTCATCTTGGCTGTTTTTCAGTTCTGTTGACCCCTTGTTATTGTTATTTTATTCAGTATACCTTGAATATTTTCTAAGTAGGTCGTTTATTTACTAGGAAAGCTTTTGATGCCCTGAGGGCACCCTTTTGCGTAGGCGTTTGGTCGAATATAGTTGCTTATATACCATCCGGTAACATGGCGTCAATCAACTATCAGATTTGAATACACCCTTATTATTATAAGCCTATAATGTATTCTTTCTCCTTCCTGCCTTTTAGAAAGAGTAGCTCATCCCAAAGACACTCTTTTAATTACCAACCCACTCTTTCCTAGCCTTAGGGGATAATTATGATCCGCTTCTGCTAACTGAGTTAAGACAGGAGCCCCAGTCACTTTTTAAGCTGAAAAGAACGGTTTTCATTTCATGGATGTCTCCCATAGTGTCAAAAAAGTTCACATGTTACACAAACTCTATCATAGATTGCCACCAAAGGGAAGTGTCCTTACGAATATCATATGATAATAGGCTCATAACTATGTCTTCTCATGACAATGCGGTAAGCAACCCTTTGAATCTTCAACGAGATGGACGGACCCACCGGCACTGCTGCGCCATTTCCGTTTAAATATTTAAGACTGAACGGAACGACGCCATTTAAGTGGCCGTATGTGGGTCTAAATATTTAAATATTTGGAACAGCTATTTTCGTCGTCTTTTAAATCTTTTACGTGCTGATTATTTTTCAAGTAGTCTACTAAGTTGTCATCACTTTCGAATCCTTCCATGGGGTAGACAGAAGAGTATGTATAGAATTCCCAGATTTCGCCAGCGATTTGTAGCGGCATTATAAAAAGTACTACAGCGCTATCAATGAAGAACTAACATCAAAATTTTGAATCGCGCTAAAGTAGCTAGCTATTTTAATTTTGGGTGCAATAAAGAATATAAGAATATAGCTAAACCCGGCAACAACTGTCTCGCGGCTCCTTCCTGTGAGAAAGAGTACCAAGGCCGTAATCTATCAGGCGGCCTTGTGCGGTTTGGGTTCACAGGCTTAATTCTATGAAAAAGGGTGCGAGCCTTATCACAATCTTCTGGTGAATCAATCAATCAATCAATTCAGCCTATCGCAGACCACTGCTGGACACAGGCCCCAAGCTGCGTCACAGCACCCCGCCCCACACCTTCTGCATCCCCGCTCAGACAGTTCTAGCTGGACGTTGCCTAATTTTGCATTTTCACATTTTTCACGTACGCGGTTCGCACTCCAAGACTTAGATGCTCCATTGACAAACATGGCCAGCCCACTGTCACTTCACTTCGCTTACTCTGCAAGCTACGCCGTCGGTAACACCAGTTCAGTCATTCTTTAGTCTACTAGTAATCCGCCATAATATTTTCAACGAATGCATAACTGCTCTTCGTGTCGATTAGGCGTGAGCTATCTTGTCAGTGGCATTTAGGCCGTGACGGTACATAAATTAGTTCGTGTCATAATTATCAGCTGTGGCACTGTGGGCAGGAAATTAGTAAATAACTCATTACTTAAGCGTTTTGCTTGTTAAGCTGATTTGACAGACAAGCTGACGGTGAAAAAACTATGGAATGTTGGACTGTTTTTGGTCTTCGTAATGAAGAGTTTCATCAGACTTGGATGATACATGTGATACAACATCTTTAGGAGTAGTAGAGTTCTTTGTGAAAGAGCTCGTCTGTGGAAAGACTTACAAAATCAAAAGTCATTCAAGGCAAATTAGGCTGGAAGACTTAGGAACTACTCACAGTTATTCAGCTCTATTCAGCTTATGCCCATAGAAAACAACGATTTTGTTTGAGAAGCATACGCGTCGCGCGTGTTGAACGGATGCGTATGCGTCTACGCGTAAGTAGTCCCTAATTCGTCAACATGACGACAAAAAAATAGGTAAAATCGGAAGATGCCAACTCGCGCTCGCGAGTTTCACACTCGCCAGGTAACGAATACGTCTGGAAGTCAGCAGCTTTTCCTCGTCAAACACGTCAAATCAAATCTCATTTTTTTTAATTAGGAACGTCATTTACATAAGACAGTCCCCCGAAACGCTCGCCCTTTGCCACTTTAAAGTGTTAGCAAGGGAGAAAAAATCGCGCGACAGACTGCCCATTTGTTCAGCATCTCCTTAGACCTCAGATCATAGTAAACAATAACTTGAGACTACCACTATGACAAGTTTTGTCGCCAAGCAGCGTTGCTGTGTTCTTGTTTGGATACCGCCGGGTCTTATTACAGGTATGTGGGACATTCCATCTTTCCCTCTGGGATGTCATGCCATGCCATGCCATACCAGATCTGCATGGTTGCCGGTTGCCTATTGTTGCTCTTAGTGGGCGGTGATCAGTTGGTCAAGTGGTCACTTAACATCGGGTAGGTCGTCGTCTTGTATGCCATGTCATCTAACGACACACAAAAACACATTTGATCCATATTTGAAAGTATTGATGATTTTGGTTAGTTACTTACCGAGCCCTAATATGGATTCCAACTGCTAGTCACTGGTGGGTCGTCTTTTTGCATACAAAAGAACAGTTAGTAACGTGTTTAATAACTAAACGAAAAAGGTAAGTAATATGTACGTCGATGGTCTTGCAACTTACCATCAAATTAAAATTCACCATTTCATAAAAGACCAATTCTTGAAACGATGCAGACTCAAGGACCAATCCAAGAGAACGTAAAAATTAAGAAGGTCCATAAAACCAACAAGAATAGTAAATAAAGGCGTATCTCTTAACTCTCATTACATAATGTAAGCATAAAAGCATTTTATTTATAAAGCATTATTAACAAGATTAAACTCATCTGCCCTCGAAACGTGTCCTCGCAATACGCACAAATGTGTTATCGTGCATACCGGACGATGACTCACAGGTCGTTGTAAAAGAGTTTGTTTAATAATAACTCCTCCTTCTCCTCTACATGCTTGTCGTGTAGCTCGTGGCCAAGCCGTTTGTTTATCCAGTCCAGTTAGGACGCAAGTTTGTCTAAAATTACCCTCTGAATATTTAGTGGTTTTCCTACAGCATCTAGTTTTGTTCATGATTAAACTTCTAGTGTCTTCGAGCTCTGGCTTAGGGGCGTATTAACACCCACTCAATGCTGTGTAAGATGGCCTGGAATCGATCTACGTGGGGAAATGGGGATTAACCTTTGTACTTCCGTAGAATCTATAAACACCGTCAATCTTTCCACCTGTTCCTGTGTGGAAGGTGTCGATGGAGTCTTTAGAGGGAATTTTTTCCATGAGTGACATGCACTGGAAGTTCAAAACCTCTGCTGTGCTTCGTTTATAGCCCATCCTGAGGGAAACGGAGACGGTTCACCAACACCTGTGCGGTGAATATGCTGTCGTGCTCCTAATTCAGAAACTGACAAACCGCCTGCGCCCGATGGATTAGATCTGCAAGTATTTTGCCCGTTATGGTTTCCAAAAGTCCTTATCCTCGTTCTCTTCTCGATAGAAACTTGTTGGCCCAGCGGCCTAGATAGCGCGTTGTCTGACGATGAGTTTTAGAATTTCAAATAGATCGAGGACTGCTTAGCAGCTCTATAATTATACTTTCGAGTGAAGTCCTTTAAAAAGTAAAGCACAATACGCAATTTGCCTATAATTATCTTGACTGTGGCACGTGTAGTATCTGTATGGCAGTTAGTTTGAAACTATCATAATTAACTATAAGGTGCTTGAATACCTTTAATTAATTGGATCTTTGCGGGATGAATCATCTTTAATTATGTAGTTAGTTATTAAATGTTCATTAGATTTATTACCCGAATCCTAACACGTGCAGTATGTTACTCATGTGTTTTGCTTGCTAAGTCACAAATACATTTAATTTCCTTGTTTTGAATTTTGTACGTGAAAACTCCTACATTTGCAAGTGAATAAGTTTGTAGGTTTTCCGCCTGAGAACAATTCAAATAAAACCCATAGGTGTTATTTTATTTTGTTATAAGCCTATGTCATCCCACTGCAGCGCATCATCATCATCTGCCTAGCCTTTTCCCAACTATGTTGTGGTCGGCTTCCAGTTTTACCGGATGCAGCTGAATACCAGTATTTTACATGGAGCGACTGCATATCTGACCTCCACAACCCAGTTAGTACCGGGTAATACGATACCCCTTGGTAAGACTGGTTGTCAGACTTTTTGGGCTTTTGACTACCTAACAAATGTCAAAGATCTACAAATGACAGCCGGGACCAACGACTTAACGTGCTTTCCGAGGCACGGAGGAAACTCGGCCACTCCCACTGCAGCGCAAAGGCATAAAATATGCCTCTCCCTCTTTCCACTTTTCTGGATCCAATCCTTGAGTGAGAGAAACAATTCCAGCTCATCCCACCATCTCCTTGGCCTGCGAATCCTGCGATGTTGTCGTTTCCTGTCAGTTGGGATCCATAGTTGTAGCTTTGTCAAATTGTGACTCCTCTTTGTGAAAGGTTTTATTTATTTATTTTCGCCATAGCATTTTAGCAGGTTGATCAGGATCATCCATACATAATTACACATTCTCTTCAGTTCATTTTCATTCCGTTTTTTTGCCCTCATATGTCTGGTTCTACGCACTTCTGTATTCTTCTATACCGTGTTTCAATTTTTGTAAGGGTATCCTATGTTTAATTTATTCACATTCAGGATTATTATAAACCTTTACGGTCCTACTTCAGAACAAGGGCCTAAAATATTTTTAGGTCATCCTAATCTGAGAATATTCGTATGTAAATCCGAACCAGTTTCGGACCCCTTGTCTTTTAAGTCCTAAGCCGCGCTCCAACGCGACCCACTTAGCCACTTTTGTTTTCTAAGCATAACCAAGTTCAGCTGAGAGCCCTGAGCGATCTGTGCCCGTCGGTGGCTGCTCAAGTGGGAAAGGTCACTAACTATTTAAAAAGTTGGCCATGTCACGACCTATCAACTAGATTTGTTTTGGCAGAGTAATAAAATACTGGAACAAAATATCTCAATGCTCTTCCGGAAGTGAATCAACACGACCATTATTCGAGAGAGGAGACATCGCTTCCCATTCATTTTGTCAAAGAAACGCCTTGTCTACGTGAATTAAATGCAAATGTGACGTCTCGCGTCTCCCCAAGTCTCCATACATGTTGTATCAGCCTTGCAATCGTTCCATTACATATTAACATTTTTTTCAATTTAACCTTGCAATATTTTGTCAACGACGACGCTTCGAAGTAGCGATTCGTAGCGTACAGGCTAATCACTATTCTGTGAACAGCCCCCGCAACTTGAAAAGAGGATACAGGATATAATTCAGGCATCCTAATACCCAGATAAAATCACAACGAGTTGGCAGACTTGCACATTAATTGTCTCATAGTAAAATAACTCCTAGGAAGTAGAAATCAATGAAATCAGGATCAGAACCAAGTCAGAGGCTCCTGGCTCATCATCATCATCTGCTTAGCCTTTTCCCAACTACGTTGGGGTCGGCTTCCAGTCTAACCGGATGCAGCTGAATACCAGTATTTTACATGGAGCGACTGCCTATCTGACCTCCACAACCCAGTTAGTTCTGGGTAATACGATACCCCTTAGTAAAACTGGTTGTCAGACTTTTTGGGCCACTGACTACCTGTAACGACTGTCAAAGATCTACAAATGACAGCCGGGACCAACAGCTTAACGTGCTTTCCGAGGCACGGAAGAAACTCGGTATGTAAGGGTGGTCACCCATCCACAGACCAACCTAGACAAGCGCGGCTTAACCTAAGGATCCACCCGAGCGGCTGTTATTGTTTAGCCACGAGCTCCTCGAGGCACCTGGCTCATGGGCGGCATAAAAAGTCTAACACCAGGTTAGGCACTAACCACACGAAAAAAAAAGGAAAAGGAAGCATACAGCAATTATGGTGATGTCGCGAAAATATCTACGGTTCTATGCGAATATTGTCTTGAATGTAGAAAACTAGAAATCAGTTAACAGACTTTCACGCTCACTGTCTCATCATCCTCTACTAAGAAGAAGGGAAATTACTGTGCACAGCTTTTCGGCAAAACATGTTAATTAATTCTACACAAATATTGACTGAAATGTAGACAAAAATAAAAGTCCTTGTTGGCACAGTAAAATAGACAGCGTAGATATCACTGTAGCAGCTGATAACAAGGACGGGGGATAGTATGCGGAAGCGATAGCCGATGACCTTATTCTGGAAATGAGCGCGTGTTTTGATGATTGTGGCTGTCATTGATGATTTTTAAAAAAGGACTATGTTTCTCTTTTATCTGACGGGCAAAAGGGGTTTTAAATTCTACATTTACAAATTTATAGAACTATTGTCCTTGCAACTTTCTAAAGCAGAGCTGTTCCTTCCAGTCGGTATGAAGAGAACCTTTAACTCGGATAAAGGAATGTAACTGGGTCTTTCGCAATACTCATTCTCAGGTGTCACACAGTAACAAGTCCAAGGGTAAAGTTATTGTAACGTAATTTTTAGACTTGTTAATTGGCAGGAACCCAACTGTGATTTAAACTGCTGTGCACAATGACAGGTACAGACCTGTATAACTGGTAGCCTGTGATTACAGAATCACAGGCTACCGTTAAAACATAACAGACATGATGGCAGACGTCTATTTTGACTACATAGCATACGAATTAATCCCACAGCTTAATACTTAATTAAATTACCCAGCCGTGTTATCACACGCGACCGGTCCTGCCTGCTAAGTATTGTTAACAATTTCATTCATATCAACGTGTTTTCATTAACGTTTCATTGTAATTACATTAACGATAATGTTCACTGAAACTTTAGGGAATTTCGCGTTGTCATTCATTAAGTCTGCTAAGGAGCGGAATTCGGTCATATCAGCGTAGTTCGTCTTAAGACTGATATGGCACATTTTTGCAGTTTCACAGACAGGCTTGTTTAGACGACAATATTATCAGGTCCGAAAACGGTTGTTTGGTTTGTAATCTATTACATATAATAAATCTGTAGAAAAGTCATTTTTGTACATTGAAGAAATTGAAACAAAAAATAGCCAGCGTGTGAAAAGATAAGTAACAGAACCCATTTCAATCATTTTTGAAATTTTTGTCTGTTTGTCTGTTTGTTTGTGCGCACATCACGTAAAATCTACGAATTCAATGCTGACAATGTTTATACATAAAAATATGTGTAACTTGGGGTATGATTTAGTGTTTGTTTCATTGAAATCGGTTAATTCTATCAAAAGATATATGAACTTAGTTTTCAAGAAGAACTAATCATCAAATGTAAGATACATACATGCAGCGACATCTGTTGAACTAAAATGATACCAATGACTAAAAATGTGCTCACCACAGTCATAACTTTTAAATCGACTGACCAGCTTTAAAAAAAATTTATAGCATAGGTAATATATACTTTAGCAGTTTAACATTTTGGTCGATAGACGGCGTTGTTTATTTCACTCCATTTTCTGAATTGAATGACCCTCGCCCGTGTCAGTTGCCTATTTTTTGTTTTTTTTTTTTTCGGATGGGAAATCATCAAATGACTCCTCCTGCTCTGGGCGGAGCAGGAGGGAGTGTCAGACTTTTACTGACTAAAACCCAGCCATATTCCTTCATCGCCCTTTTGTTCCGGGGCCACGGTATCTCTTTCGAACAGTCCCGCAACCCCGGCAGACATCGGTCCTTGCGGATCGGCCCTTCTTTTTTGCTGACTCTCTTTTAGGCGCGCGTGGAACACGAACGCGCCGTCGACACGGCCTGTCGTCATGAGACGGACGGACGGCGAGCTAGCCCATAGGCCACCGTCCACAGGCCCGCGCCTACGGTGGCCGGGGGCCACGTGGTTGCCCCGGAAGCCCGGGGCGTCTGCCGCGGCGGCCGGGACGTTGAGAGGTTCTCTCCCTCTCACGTTCCGCCACCTCCTTCTCTAGCATTACTGCTTCGCAGAAGGAGGTGACGGCGTCCCATTCCGTCTCGCTCCGGACCATGGCTTGCACCAGGGCCGGACGCGAGAGGTCGCCGCCGCAAACGTGTAAATTGCCTCAAGATTGGTTTTTTAACCGACGAAACAAAAAGAAGGCAGTTCTCAATTCGACGCGTATTTTTTTTATATATGACCACGGATAACTTTTACAGAGAAGTCCGTACATGGTTCTTTTGTTTGTAAAAAGCGTAGGTACATCTCAAAGTTGGTCCCATTTATAATTGAAAAATCGTGTTTGGGCTAATTTCTTGCACCTTTGATGAGAACTTTCGACCTAGCTGGAGTATGACTGTCATCGAGTGTCTTAAGGATGAAGGAGGTGGCGGAACGTGAGAGGGAGAGAACCTCTAAACGTCCCGGCCGCCGCGGGAGACGCCCCGGGCGTCCGGGGCCACCACGTGGCCCCCGGCCACCGTACGCGCGGGCCTGTGGACGGTGGGCTATGGGCTAGCTCGCCGTCCGTCTGTCTCATGACGACAGGCCGTGTCGACGGCACGTTCGTGTTCGACGCGCGCCTCAAAGAGAGTCAGCAATAGGAAGGGGTCTGCAAGGGCCGATGCCTGCCAGGGTTGCGGGACTGTTCTAAAGAGATACCGTGGCCCCGGAACACAAAGGGCGATGAAGGAACATGGATGGGTTTAGTTAGTAAAAGTATGACACTGCCTCCTGGTCCGCCCAGAGCGGGAGGAGTCATTTGATGATTTCCCATCCGAAAAAAAAAAGGCTGTCGAGGTAAGCCCTTTTTTGGAAAAACATAAGTTGATTATTTTAGCGATTAATGCAAATATATCGAAGAAATTAAATTGTTACCCACTTGGATCTACGTAGGTATATCATCAATACAACCCTCAAAGTTCATAAAGGTGGAAAAATTACTTTTCCAAGGTCAAAATCATTCTTGCACCTTTATGAACTTGGGAGGGTTGTATTGATGATTTTGATGATTATAATTGTGTTACTACATACGTCTTACAGTCGCAAACAATATTTACAATTGCAAAAAACGTAAGAAAATTTGAATTTCGCGGGCTACCCTTGAGCATCCACCTTAACCGATTTCTTTAAAAGTCAGCTTTCAACTAACCCCCTCACACTAATCATAGGTAAACTGTTTCTAAAACCATAAAAAGCTAATTTGGCAATAATTATGTGCTAAACATAGTGGTCAAACATCCGGGTGCAAACCAGTACAGTAATAAAAACATTTGATATAACAACAAAATATTTGCCGGAAATCTGAATGAACAGGAAGTTGATTTCGAATTGAACCCGTGATGATATAAAATGATCTCTATGTGCAAAGCTATTGGAATGCAAATCAATTAAATTGGTCTTTAGTCAGTATGCAGATCACTGATTCTCTAAAATTGGACGTAGTAAATATGCATGGCACGAGAGTTTCGTAATGAAGTCTTCTGCATAACAATATGGGTGTATAATCCTTTGCAAATGTTGATTCCCAGCTTGAAAAGGTCAATTCCCATAATCGTCAGATCTTGTAGGACCATATAAACATAACGCTTTTTTCCCATGGGGTTAGGCAGAAACTACAGAACCTGCTACGAACTTGGAAGATCAATAACAATCTGACTTCTATCAGAGATAAAAGAATCGATACTCCGTAGAACAAAGAAACGAAAATCCAGGCAATCTTACACAAATCTAAGATAATCTACAAACAAATCCAATAAACAAATTCGATGATAAATATTCCATCATGTTTCCCAAACCACCGCAAAAGACATTATCATCAAGCAACCCGTCAGATAACTTTGCTAATATAATCCAGCGTCTGCCGTATAAATAAACTGAGCCGCTTGCGTTTGCGCAGCTTAAAGGCGATGTTTTGGTCTTCCTCGAGAACAGCTAAAAGCTAAATATATCCGCATTACCTTGATATTGAGATTGTTACAGATGTTATTTGTTATATCGTAATGTTTGGAGTGGGTTGGGAGAATAACCTGAGGAGTCAGTTTGGTTAACCTTGATTGTTTGTCTTTGGTTATTTTAGGTGCGTTATTCTTCTATCTATCTATAAGCATAGCGCAATCATACTATTTCCTTCATTGTGCTAGTACATTGATTCTCCTCTTTATGAGGGAATGGGTCGTAATCCAATACTCGGGCCTAGATTTCTGATTGAATCTTTGGTTTATCATTATTGTCGTCCATTTCATGATTTAACCATTATAATTATATCAAAATCCTTTCAATGTCTTGTGGTACCTTGTTGCTGTCTTAAATAAAACCTACAAGTTTTACAAATATCATGTTTAGTTGTAGATTACACTACTTAATTGGATCCAAATTCTCCAAGGTTTTAACAAAAGAAACCTTTACTTTTCACTCTATTTCCTAACTAGTTTCTACTTCCGGAACGACCTGTTCAAATAAACAAACAGTTTGAACCGCGTATTGTACTTCATTGTTCACTCTACACTACCAACTTTTGGACAAGCAAACAGTTTAAACTATCTCGTTGTTTTTGTTATCTGAGCTCGTATCAAATGGGACATAATATGATTGAACATTTAAAATTCTTTTACAAACAAAGAAATCGCTTTTTCCTTGTTCAGTAATGCATTCACAGTGACATACATTATCTTCATTTTGTCAACTACTATCTTTTTATTACCATCATGCATGGTACGAAGTTTTAGTTTTAAGATACTCAAGTTGTATGTTTCTTGAAATGTCTAGGTTTATTAGTCCTATAATATTGCGAAGCGTCTTCTCAAACCGGCTCGGACAGGTTTCGCAAATCGCAATCTGGTTTGTACCGGTATCCTGGCTATGTGAAACGTTTATGGTGTAAGCGGTGTCAACAATTCTGACGGAAATACTGTGACTTTGTAAGATTTTCGTTACATCTAGTAACGAAGAAATGAAGAAATATAAATATATTCGGTCATCCTTGAATCATTTTCATTGCGTCCATGCAACGTTTTCTTTGTTCATTTTAAATACTCCCATCTCGGAGGTATGCAGACGAAGATCTTTCGCAAACTATTACTAGATTCTCCGGGTCTTGTAGACACTAAATTCTTGGCAAAGTTACGCTCCAAGTTTCCGAGAATAAAGGCCATATCTGTGTAGTTGCGTAGTTATTTCCTTTTCACTTCAACGTTCGTTTCTTCCAGTTTGAGGATTTGAGTATCCTACTTAAAAGTTTTATTTAGACAACTAGTCGTTGCCTCGAGCAGGTAACTGGTTTATATCAGTGGAAGATTTTGACTTTGTCGTTGAAAAATCGCAGCGTCTTTTACCAAGGTCATCAGATCAATAACGGTTTTACCCAGTTTTATTACAGATTAGTCAAAAGTCGCACTTACAGGATAAAAAGCTAATTAGCAGTTTCCTCCACTTGACCCAATTAAGGCAATTAAAGTTGGTGGCAGACCAAATCTGACGAAGGTTTTCGATATTTTACGAAAAGTTTCTTGAAGGAATTTCAAATTCGTTTTGGAATTCTGTGAGTCACGTCACTCTTCGAAGTGTTGGGTAAAAATGTGCTTGAAATTGCCTTTAATTTGATTTATCCGCTTGAATTTCCATAAAATTTGCAATCGACCCTAATTAGCTTAAGACCCTATTGAAAGAAATAGAGTATGATTAAACGATTTGGTTTGGATACACAGGGATGGGCGATTGATCAGACCTGTTGGCTTAAGCCTCGGCACGTACTTGAGCCACTTAATCTTCAGGCACTCCTGACCTTTCTGAAAGTCTATAAATAGTTCGCAGGTTGATGAAAGTAATTTAAGATTCACGTTTATGTAGCCCTATAAATTTCCTAAACTTTGCGAACCTAATTTTCTTTATTGAGTGGAACATTCTGGGAAAATTACCTTTAAATATTTCACTTACTAAGAACTAAGATAAATACTTCCTGTGATCAGTTGAATTTATCACAAAATTCAACTGACGATGAAAGGGATTTCAAATCTTCTACAAACATTTAATTAATGAGGTTTTTCGTCCTCAATAAAATTAGCATAAAGTACTTAAATATTTAAGGTCTACTTTTCTCAAAGTATTTAACGAGGTCTCAATCCATTATAACTTCTTGGCATTTCAACTGTAAATAGCTTAGAAATTCCCTAAAATTATTATAAACCAAAGAAAAACAAAAATCATACGAAAAAAGTTAGTTCTGAACTTTCTTGACAGTTTCTTCAAAATCAAGGTCTGTGGGCTGGGCTTAGGCTAGCTACATTATAATGAAATGACGCATACCATTTTTGAGATTCAAAAGCATTGTTTAAACTTCTCCGTTTTATTTAAACCTATCTTCAATCTTATCTCTCTTTTTACTACGTTCAAAGTTGTTAACAATTACTAACAATAGTTCAACGTTTGATACAGAACATTAGCCTATCACATTCGTTATGCGACCGGTTAAAATTTATCTCATGACCCTCGACTATCTTAAAGATATGTAGGTCGGATTCTGTGGAGCGAGCGTTAGATAGGAAGCTCACGTTTTCCGTCATTGAGCAGATGGGTGATGTGGAAAGTGCTTGTTGTGATATTGGCTAATTGGGGATAATGATGTCAGTGTATAGTTAGATGTAACTGCTAATCTTCTAACGACTGGAGCAGTTCTGTGTCAGATCAGTTTTCGCTAAGCATTATAAAATGTGAACATAAGTCGCTTCAGAATTGGATGCTAAGAACTATTTCGAGAATTTTCTATTTAGAAATTCTCAGCCAAGTCTGGATTCGTGGCCGGTTGATGGCAATAGTATCGCCTCCAACTACTTGAAATCTAATCATAACTGGCGAAATGTTGATATCCTATTGGTACACCTCTGCCATACCCTTTAGAGATTACTGACGTGATGGTTGTGGTGTGTGAAAAGAGTGTTTTCAGAAATTAACAATATACTAGTTGGAATTTTGCAAGATCTCTGTTCTGTGCTCCCGAAATCCACGGGAACGAAGCATGTGTATGCCACGTATACTTGTTTAATACAGAGATTGGTTTCTTAAACATAATCGATAGCAATAACACGTGCGCCAACTAATTACTTATAACAATGGATTCTACAAGTGTCAATAAACGTGTTGAGACTACTTGAGACGTCAACAGTCACGGTTACATGACAGAGTCACTGACTGAGCGACACCTTGTGTTTGCATATGAATCGTTATTTTGTATTGTTGAACGGTTATTTTGTATTGTTATTGAATATGGTAAAACTGAAAATGATTTTGCTTGTTGGGTGTAGTCCTTTGATTCATAATACTTTTGTCAATCCAATCTTTGTCGTGTTTTTCTCTTAGGTACTGTATTAGATTTTATATCACTGTTATTCGCGTATAAACCTTTTCTTTCATCCTAACGCCTAGCAAGAATTTCTCATTCTTACGCAACGCTAGAAAAAAATCAAATAGCCAAATGTTTTCGACCCTACCTTAACCTTTGCCCATCCAAGCGCAGATATTGATCATTCAGATGACGTCACTCGGATTCAGCCGCATAAGCTACAGAACCAGGGATTAGTATTGCCAAATAATACGGATAGTGACTCCGAATGCCGGGAAAGTCAAGGGCGAGTTTTACGTAATATCGCTGACTGAACCCTGTTTTTGTGGATAAACGCGTATATCTTTGTGAGCGGCAAAAACAAGGGTTTAGGGTATCTGGGGTTGAAGGAGGATTTAGGTGGAATAATCCTTTTGTATGAATGTTGAGAAGCGGTCTTTCAAAAAAAAACTGCTTGATTTATGTTGTAGCGTAATGGCATGTCGTCCAAATACTTTATTTTTTAAATTCGCATTAAATCATATTTTACTAAAAAATGTACTTGTTACTTGCAAGTCTGTTTGCTTAGTGCGTTCAACCATGGTCACCTATATAGCTAAAACCTCTCGATTTAAAAGATTAATAACTACTTGCGCTGCTTGAACCCGCATTTCCCATCTAAGCCCGCACTGAGCGGCGAGATAAGCTTTTCCCCAGCAATACTTAATGAGCTGTTTTCTCCAATTCTCAGAGAGGGTATGCTTTCTACGTAATCAATGTTGAAGAAAAACAAAACACATTAAAAGCATCGCTCGCATCTCGGAGATGTTTGATCTTGATTCTATTCAGAACTTTGTTGACAAGTACGCGAACTTTGACGTCACTTACAATCTTCAGAACGACTCGAGTCGAAATTTGGCCTGAGCCCTTGACAACAACTTATGTTTGGACTGATCTTGAAAACTTCCGAGTGATCTCTATAGAACTTAATATCCACCGTCCTCCTTCAGCGTTTTCAAGAAGGATTTATCCGAATTAATTTCCTGAAATCCGTTGTTGTCTATAAATAACATGAAGTTGTTTACTTACCCCACGATCTTGGAGGATTAGATGGAATAAATTAGACTTCGCAATTACCCACAGGGGAATAATGTCGTCAAGGTAAAGTCACCAGAATAATACGAATGAATGAACCTATTGAACAAGGTTCGTGCGTGTCTGCGGTAATCAAATTAGAGATAAATTACATAAGACCATTTTGTTATTAAATATAAGCGTAGAACACGCACGTTATGTAAAACATGATTTTATAAGCTTGAATGAAGAATTATATGCGGGTTACCGTCGTTATTTGAATTTCATTCTACGTTTTATCACGATAATGGTTTTACAAAGATAAAGTGTTCTCGTTTTATGAGGGCTCTACTGCTTTTGACTTCAAAATATATATTCACGGAATTTAAGTTGGTTTGGTTGTTTGCCAAAATTGAGAATTAAGGCAGTAGAAAATATGAAAAGGATGTAAATTTTCATGCTGAAGCTTTTTTAGGATTGTCCATACGGTAAGTACGGTAAATGCTAATAAAAAAGGATCATATAAAGCTTTCGAGTAAAAACGCCCTGTCCAATAATAAAACTTTTAGTACAATATAGAATTGCTTCTATAAAAATAAATTCCTGGGAGAGCTATGAAGAAAGCCATAAATGTCAAATCATGTCCTGTAAAGTATACGTGATAATCGAAAATCTTTGAGAGGCCAGGCAACATTCAAGTTAGATGGCTGCTATCTAGAATTCTCGTGTTTCCTGGAAAGCAGTTAAAACGCCAAGTGTTCCAAGAATCCACTTATTTGCCAAGTATCCAAGTTATTTATTTGAAGTACAGGTTCATTGCAACACTTAGTCGGAACACGTGACCTCGCGGTTGCGTGCTCCTAAATTGCTGAGCTATTAAGGTTTAACAATTACAAGCGTCATGTCACTGTGTTTAATTATACACTCTGTAAGTACTTTGTTATTAAGTGTAATGGCTTCTGTATTAAACGACTTTGAACAAAGCCGTCAATTGGCTGTTGATTCCTTCGGCTTTTTTAAGTTTTAATTGCGTGTAACTGATAAGCGTTCTTTCATCATTCTCCTGTCTTTATCCCCATTGATTTGAGGTCGACGCAGCAGGTCTTCTTCCAAACTTCTCTATTAGGCGTCGTCATGAGTCACCCCCAGTGTGTGAGTGCTCTGCGTTCTTTACTACGCATTTTTCTCTATCCCTTTTAGTAAGATTTATTGCACACCATTTGAATTGAATCAATTGCCCGCATAGCATAGCCACGTTTGCGCACCGGCAATCGTGTCGAGTATTCGTAATCGGTTGGATTGCTCTCATCAAATTGCTCCCCTGTCCCCACGACCTTCTGGTCGTTAATCCTTCCATTTGAGGTACTTCTGTGTTCGCAGTCCCCTCTATAACGATGTTTATCCTGTTGTTGACGATTGCCAAAATGTTGGTAAAGCGTGCCGAGTCTGGAACTAACGAGTGTCAGTAAAAAGTCGGGCATTACATTTACATGGAAACTTAATAACGTTGGCATTTGTTTCTTCAAATTCGTTTTTTATTGTTATTAAAGTCTGTGTCCCACTGCATGGCCCTTTGCTCTTTCCACTTCTTCTTTAAAAAATAGTCTAGTTCGTTCTTAAGGGCTTCTTCAAGTTCTTCTGTTGTATCTTAACTACTGTTGTCAAGAGTCAGGAATACATCATCATCACTTGCGCTTTTTCCCACGTTAAATATTGACAACTTAATAATACTGAAAAGCGACAAAATACATGTTTTCATAAAATCGATCCCACTTAATGTCTTCGACAAGGTCGCTTTGCTTCAAACCTTATTAGTGTAATGATGGCTAATAAAGAATATCTTCTTTTGTACTTCATTTATCGACGACTAGTTCTTAGAATCAATTTGCATAATGGTTCTTATAATGTTTCCGATTTTTACATCGTTTTTATGTCGGTTGTCTTCAAGGTTCTGAAGGCGTTCAGCTGGAAGACACGAGAAAAGGAAACTTTGTTGGTAAATTAATTTTGCAGCGTTAATAAGGAGGATCGGTCGAATTACATCCAGTTTGTTTAACTAATTAACTTCCGCAATCTCCTGTTAATTATAATTTGTAAATAATGTAAAGTATCAAAGTCAACTCCAGTTAAGCAAGACTTGATGAGGTTAACTTTAAACAGTATAAAACTTTGCTGAAAAATAATAATTCTGAATCTTCAATGATACTTTCAAATTCTGTTGAAACCACTGATATTGATAGTTTTAAGTTCCAAAAAGTCATTGGAGCGTGAACTGATCAAAGTAGCTGATACGCTCACAATTCTTTAATCTCCACAAAAGCATGAAATTCTGAATTTCAGATACCGCTGCCTTTGTCGTTCATTTTAATTTCCAATAGGTCAACTGGATTATGGAGACAAAGTTTGAAGAATTTACATAATCAGTCTGCAGGGTCAAAAATAAAATTTAAACTTGAACCATGTCACCTGGTTTGTAAATTTTCCTGTTCGATAACTAAGAAATATTCTCATTATCATATTCTGGAAAAACCACCAATGTCTGATAAGAATTAAATAAACACAGCTCTCACATTAAATTTTGCAGCGCATAAATATTTGCAGTATGTTTTCATAAGTCTTTGTTTACAAATTTGTACGCAATAGAGCCTGAACAGCCTGAAACAAATTCACGACATGCTTAAATGATGCAAGACTACCAGAATATCTTCCCTTATGGAAACTCGTTTATTCGCAAAATAATCAGGAGCTGCGTTGCAATCAATCAAATATTCATCAACCGATCGTGCTTCCGAATTAAGTAGATACGTTGATTGAAATTTGAATTTAAAAATGGAACGAACGAACGCCCTTCGGCGAGTGTCGGTGTCCGAGCGGATATGAAATCGTTATGTTACAACACGAGCGCGTTCGAGCTCCGTCGGGAATTCGAAATTCATATTTCGGACATTCACGAAGATTGCGTGGTTTTTTATTGGCTGGGAATTATTCTAGCGATAAACAGATTTGATCGTGATTTTTAAAAGAGAAATACCTTTTGGTTTTAGAAGTGTCTTTCATTTCCCAAAGGCAAATGAAAATTAAAGCGACAAAAATGATCTGTTGGAAAGCATATTATTGCTTTGTCAAGAAGAAAATATTTCTCTTAGAAATGTGAGCTCGAGAATGCGTGGAAATTCTTAAGCAGAACTTGGGCGACGGATAAAATTAGTCAGTCACTTAGCCGCGCTCAGAATACCAAGTACGAGTACCAAGTGAATTTCCTTATTACTGCTTGGCATTATTCCTTGTGGAGTGCTTCGCTTGGCTGGGCTAACGACATCATGGATGTCGTCTTCACTTCCCAGTCCTAAGGCCTTACATTCGTTCGGATTTAGTACTCGTTAATCTGACATCTTATGCGGTTTCGTCTTGATATGCTTTCTATGGAGGGACCAGTTTTGTTTGCATCGTTTTTTATATCACAGCTATCATCATCATCATCATCTTCCGCCCTTATTTCATATTACCTATTCGAGGTCGCCGCAATTTTTTTTTCTTCCATTCTCCCCTGTCAGCTGCCACGCTATCACTTACTCTTTTTAAATCACTACTATCATTTTAATTAAAAAACAAGTATCAAGTACTCCATTAAACAAATAGCAGTTAGTTAATTTTAATACCGTGCTACTGCATAACGGACATAAGCCTCTCCCATGATGGGAGGAATTTTCCGTAATCTCCACGCTTGGCAGGCGGATTGGAGATCGCAGTGATGAAAGACTAACAGAAAACGCTGCTGCCCATTCTCTGGTCTACGGAGGCGCAAGGTGACTCCAATATTTTAAGTGTACACTTTAATAAAAGTTGTAACAATCACATTGATTAACGACCATTCTGTCAGCTTCTATTGTTAATGAAACTGTAACTAAAATAAATGGTGTTAATTTACCTCGATAAGAATAGTTAAATAATGTGATAAATAAGTACATAATCATAAAATCCCATCTATTTTCCCCGAAGGAATTGGCACAGATTTGTCAGTTATGTTTAAATGTAATAGGGACGAGCCTATTGCGATCAAGGGGCAAAATGCAGTCTCCATTACATCCTGGGAATCGAACCCAGGTCCTCATGCTCAGTAGTAACGTATGCCGCGAGCTAGGTCATAAATTGTAAATCAAAGTGTAAAAACGTGTGGAGTTAGAAGCAGGGTATTATCAAGTCTCGATAGAAACGATTTATGTTTGCGCTACGTCGGCGATTGCATCGTGATACAGCTCGGCCCAAGGTCAATTGATATTGGCAGTTTTATCGACGTTAACGTTCCACAATACTGATGTAGTGGCGTTTGTAGTAACTGGTTTTTGCCTGTGGATTCGCTCGCTTGGAGGTCGGTAATTTTCCTTCACGATCCTCCTGTTACTGTTACTTTTGGCTATTGCTATCTTTTACTAAAAGGCAGTGCGAGAAAAGGACGGCTATAGCTATGAACTAAGTTAGAGATGTCAAACTAGTTTATGCCTTGCGCTTCACCGTGTTTTTATTCGACATGTTTTTACGTGCACCCTTCATTTGTATGGAAATATTAGTTCCAACTAAATTTGACAGCTCGAAATTTTGTCCGTATCTTTCTCGTTTTATTACAGAGAAAAAGATAGCAATAGCCTAAATTATGTTTAGTTTGTGCACAACGGAATCGACACCAATGTTAGCCTATGCCATCCCACTGCTGCGCAAAGACCTCCCCATGACCTCCAAATCTTTCAATCCAGGGTCAGTGTCTTCTATCTTCCGCTCCTCCTACCTGCATGAAATGTATTCTATGTTCTAAGCCAGAATAAGGTCTTTCCGTGCCGCCATTTAGCTGTAAATGCGTGACAAACAATCTTACTTTCATATTTGAGATTCAGTAGCGCAATTAGTAAGCTAAGAAAACTACGTTAGTACTGAAGTAGTCTGAACTCGATTGGTGTTGCGTTGCGATCGATTCGTGACCTAGTTAAAATAACGTCTAGACGCTTTTAACTGTTTTATTGAGTAAAATAATTAACACTTAACATTACGTCAGTTATTCCCAAAGGGTTAGCACTCTTCCATGTCCGATTGTACTACACTCACATTTCGCCACTTATCTTTAAGGCCCTTCTAACCCTAAAATTAGCAACTCTATTTGTGGTGGTTCAAACTTCGTTTGTAATACTGTTAGAATAAAGTTCTCATCAGCTTGCACTACAAAGCGGTTGTTACGTCAGTCACTGCGGCCGAATAGTGCGAAATGAGTGTTTTTTTTTTGCGATTTACAAAAAATCTATTGATTGGACTAAAAAAATAAGGCACATAAGACCTGCTTTATAGTTAGTTCAGTTAGTATGCAAAGTTTCATGATCTAATTTGTAGAACTTTTTGAATACCAGCGGTTTATTGTTCGATTTGGAGGTAACTTTGGTTTTTTTTTCTATCGAGAAAAGTTTATGGAATCGTGTTTTCGTCACACATAGTACCTAGCATTAATCCATATATTTATTTCAAAATTAATGCTGCAGTATTTTAGGCGTAACGAAGGATCATGCTAAGTCAGGGGCTCGATTGCTGGAGATCCCCGGCGAAACCAGCGGCTCGTCCGCCGATGCTCTGGCTGAAAAGCTCAGAGCGTCCCTAAACGCGGACGAGGCCCGAGTGTCCAGGCCCGTCAGATGCCCAGACCTGCGCATCCTGGGTCTGGACGACTCGGTTACCGAGGAGGAGGTGGTGGCCGCCGTCGCCAGGTCCGGAGGGTGCCCTGCCGATCAGGTCAGGGCAGGCGCCATTCGCCCGGACTCCACGGGTATGCATACCGTTACGGTATGCTGCCCGGTGACGGCGGCTAAAGCCATAACGGAGGGCCGAAGGCTACTGGTGGGCTGGGTCTCAGCGCAGGTGAAGCTGCTAGAGCCCAGACCTCTGAGGTGCTATCGCTGCCACGTGGGACACCACGTGTCAGTACAGTGCGCCTCGGAGGTTGACCGCAGCGGACTCTGCTTCCGTTGCAGCCAGCCCGGTCACGTATCCGCGGCTTGCTGTGCCACGCCGCACTGCGGTGCCTGTGCGGCGGCTGGCAAGCCAGCCGACCACCGGGCTGGAAGCAAGGCCTGCGCTGCACCCACCAAGGCCACCAGAGGCAAGGGGAGGCCCTCCACCGCCACCACCACCGTCGCCACCGCCGCAGCCGCAACTGCCACCGCTGCCGCTGTCGCCGCTGCAGAGGGGCCCTCGCAGGGGGCCAGGGAGGAAGCGGTAATGGAGTGCCAATAACGGCCCCACTACGCTTCCTCCAAGCGAACATCAACCACTGCGCCTGCGCTCAGGATCTGTTGCTCCAGAGCATGGCGCAGTGGTTGATCAACATTGCTGTGGTCGCTGAGCCGTATTTCGTCCTGCCCGGGGAAGACTGGGTGGCGGACCTTAGCGGCTCAGTGACCATAGTGTCGTCGGCCGCCGCCGGTACTCCGACCCTTGAAAATGTCAGGAGGGGTCGGGGGTGCGTAGCAGCCCGGTTCGGGGAGATCGTGGTGGTGGGTGTCTACTTCTCCCCGAGCCGAACTCTCGCCAAGTTCCACAACTCTCTCGCAGAGTTGAGTGTTGTCGTCGGAAACCATTCCCTCCCCGTGCTTGTCCTCGGGGACTTCAATGCCAAAAACTTGGCTTGGGGTTCTCGTTGCACAGACGTGCGGGGAAGGATGGTGGAAGACTGGGCCCTGGAGAAGGGCCTGGTCGTCCTAAATCGGGGTTCTGTCCCCACGTGTGTGCGGATGCGGGGCGAGTCGGTAGTGGACATCTCGTTCGCTAGCCCCGCTCTGTCGCCGCGTGTCATTGACTGGCGTGTCATGGAGGGGGTGGAGACCTATTTCGACCACCGGTACATCCGGTTCGACGTCTCCACCCAGAGTCCTAGACCACAAGCGCGCCGGTCCAACAGGCCCCGAGTGGTCCGCGTTGGGCGCTGAAGCAGCTGGACCGGGAGCTCCTCCTGGAAGCCTCGATCGTGCAGGCCTGGGTGACATCACCGGACAGGCCTGCCGACGTCAACAATGAGGCAGGATGGTTCCAGGAGGCCATTAGATATGAGCGCCGATGGCCAATTCCGCGGCGGCGGCGTAGCCTGGAAATTTGCACGGCGGCGGCGGCGTAACGGCGGCGCGGCATGGCCGGTCGTGGGCCTTACTTTTTTTTTTATCAGGGAGAGATTTCTTAAAAATAACAAAGAAAACCATATTGTCGTTGCAAAAAAAAGTTTACAGTCTTCTAAATAATAATTGGAGATCACGTTGACTGAAAAATACTTAATCATTTCAGCATTTTGAGTTGAAGTGAAGCCGAGTTTTTTTAATCAGAGCACTCTCTATCTATATAATAAAAACTATATAAAAAAAAAAAACAGAAAAATACTTAAGTACTTAAATATTTAAAGTAGTATCATAAATTTTGTTTGTTGTTAACACCACACAACAATACACGTTTACTCGGTAAAATATTCGACTTGACTGCGTTAGCGTCGAGTGTGGCGAAGCGACTAGCTTACTAATTACAGAGACGCGACGCGTCGCGCGGTGCGTTGTGCGGCGCGGCTCGCTATCAATTCGAACATAATAATAATATGACGATTGACTATGTATGAGAGTGTTTACGGAGAAGCGATTTTACGCGCGTTTGCTGAAATGCAGCGTTGCGTTGGCCGCGGCGGTGCACGCGGCTTCACACACGCAAATACAAATATATCACAGATGACACCGCCTCTCCGTAAATGGGAAAAAGCGCAACACAACGCATGACGCGCCGCACAACGCGCCGCACGACGCGCCGCGTCTCCGTAAATGAGCACTTATGCGTTAGGGCCGCGCGTGCGAGCGAGAAAACAAGTTGCGACTCGTCGCGACGGCGCGCCGCGCGCTGCACTCGACGACGACGCGCCGACATGAATTCACGGCGACGGCGGCGCGCCGGCGCGGCGCTCATATCTAGAGGCCATGTCTGATATATGTGACGTGGCAATGCCCCGAGTCCGGCCAGGAAGCGCCCGGCGTCAAGTGTACTGGTGGTCGCGTGAGCTGACGTCTCTGCGCGAGGCGTGCGTGGCTGCGCGACACCTGTACGCCAGGCATCGCAGGCTCCGCATCCGCCCACCCGATGCGGCAACCATTGAGGCGGAGCTTTATGAGGGGTACAGAGCGGCGAAGACCGCCCTCCGCGAGGCTGTCCTGCGGGCCAGGGACCTGGCCCGCGAGGAGTTGCTGGGGACTCTCGACAGAGATCCGTGGGGGCGCCCTTACAAATTGGTGCGGGATAAACTCCGCCCCTGGGCCCCCCCACTGACGCAGAGTCTCCGGCCTGAGCTCGTGGAGGACGTGGTGAGCACTCTGTTCCCTTCGCGAGGGGATCACCCACCCCCGCCTATGGCTCCGCCACCTGCGATGCTGGAAGCGGACCAACAGGACGACGACGACAACGCTCCAGAAGTGACTGGGGTAGACCTGAGAGTGGCGGTACGCAGGCTCAGTGCCAAAAATACCGCCCCGGGACCCGACGGCTTGCCTGGCAAAGCCTGGGTCCTGGCCTCAGAGGCTCTTGGGCCCCGACTGGAGGGGCTCCTAAGCGCATGCTTGGAGAGAGGCCAGTTCCCGCTTCGTTGGAAGACGGGGAAGCTGGTCCTCATCCGGAAGCTGGGGCGCCCTGCGGACTCTCCGTCCGCATACCGGCCCGTGGTGCTGCTCGACGAGGTAGGCAAGCTCTTTGAAAGAGTCATTGCAAACCGCCTCGCCGAGCACCTTGCGGGGACTGGGCCGGACCTTGCGCAACACCAGTTTGGTTTCCGCAAGGGGCGCTCAACGGTGGACGCCATCATGCGCGTGAGAGCCCTCACGACGGGGGATGCGGTGTCCAGGGGTGGGGTTGTCTTGGCGGTGTCTCTCGACATCGCCAACGCTTTCAACTCCATGCCCTGGAGCTGCATTAGGGAGGCACTCCGGTATCACCGGGTGCCGACCTACCTCCGTCGAGTGGTCGGGGACTACCTGACGGATAGAGCCGTTATCTACCCCGGTCGCAGCGGAGAATGGAACCGGCGAGAGATGTCGTGCGGTGTTCCGCAGGGATCGGTTCTGGGGCCGTCCTTGTGGAACATCGGTTACGACTGGGTGCTGCGCGCCGACCTCCCTAGCGGTGTCAGCGTGGTTTGCTACGCAGACGACACGCTGGTGCTGGCACAGGGGGGGTCGCACGAGGCGGCGGCCGAAACGATGACACGCGGGGTTGCGATAGTCGTTGAGAGGATCCGGCAACTGGGTCTCGAGGTGGCACTGCACAAGTCCGAGGCCATGTGCTTTCATGGGCCTCGGAATGCGCCACCTCCGGGATCCTCACTGATGGTAGGAGGGGTATCCATCGGCGTCGAGTCGACGTTGAAGTACCTGGGACTTGTCCTTGACAGCCGGTGGAACTTCGTGGAACATTTCCGACGTTTGGCCCCCAAACTGGAGCGGACTGGGGCTGCCTTCAGGCGGCTCCTGCCCAATCTGGGGGGGCCAAACGCCTCCTGCCGGAGGCTCTACGCGGGAGTCGTGCGGTCCATGGCCCTTTACGGGGCCCCGGTGTGGGCGCGTTCTTTGAGGCGGCGTGCCGCCCACTACCTGAACGCGCCCCAAAAGGTAGTAGCCGTAAGGCTGGCCCGGGGCTACCGCACGATTGCCCGCGAGGCGGCGAGCCTCCTTGCCGGATTGCCGCCATGGGATCTGGAGGCGATAGTCCTCGCGCGCCTGCATGAATGGCGCGCGGAGGCGCTACGCCGGGGGGAAACTCCGCTGCAGCGACAAATTGTCGCTCAGCGGACAGACTTCCGGCGGGATCTCATGGCGACATGGAGAGAGCGACTGTCGCAACCCCGTGCAGGGCACGCCACAATAGTGGCGATAAGTCCCCTCTTTGAGGAGTGGCTTGAGAGACGCCACGGCGTCCTCACCTTCCGCCTGACGCAGGTCCTCACCGGACACGGAGTGTTCGGGAGGTTCCTGCACCAAATCGGGCGGGAGGAAACGCCCGGGAGCTTCCATTGTGAGGATCGACCGGAGGACACGGTGGAACACACGGTGGAGGTGTGCCCCGCGTGGGCGGAGCACCGCCGTGTCCTCGAAGCGGCGATCGGCGGCGGCGACCTCTCGCGTCCGGCCCTGGTGCAAGCCATGGTCCGGAGCGAGACGGAATGGGACGCCGTCACCTCCTTCTGCGAAGCAGTAATGCTAGAGAAGGAGGTGGCGGAACGTGAGAGGGAGCGAACCTCTCAACGTCCCGGCCGCCGCGGGAGACGCCCCGGGCGTCGGGGGCCACCACCACGTAGCCCCCGGCCACCGTAGGCGCGGGCCTGTGGACGGTGAGCTATGGGCTAGCTCGCCGTCCGTCCGTCTCATGACGACAGGCCGTGTCGACGGCGCGTTCGTGTTCCACGCGCGCCTCAAAGAGAGTCAGCAAAAAGGAAGGGGTCCGTAAGGACCGATGCCTGCCGGGGTTGCGGGACTATTCGAAAGAGATACCGTGGCCCCGGAACACAAAGGGCGATGAAGGAACATGGATGGGTTTTAGTCAGTAAAAGTCTGACACTCCCTCCTGCTCCGCCCAGAGCGGGACTATTTGATGATTTCCCATCCGAAAAAAAAAAAAAAAAAAGGATCATGCTAAGCCATTTGAGCCATGTTAGGCCCTTAAGTCTCATGAATTAGGGGATGAGCCTATTGCCAGTGCCACCAACCGGGCTCAAATATAGACTCCGAACTTTTACTGAGAATTCAAGTTCGATTTCTATGTTTACCTTCCGCCATTTTATTTTTTAAATAGCAGCAAAGAATAAAAACTTAAAATGTGACGCTTTGGAAGATTTCCTCTCATACAAAACTTGTTTGTAGTGATGCCAGCTAGTAGTAGTACCTACAGGTTTTTAGCGTAGCTGAAGAAAAATAAGTACCAGAAGTTAGGCTGGCCATAATATTCAAACCTCCTAACGAAACTGAAATATTAATTAACTAACTTGAGAACACAAAGTCTTCGACAAGAAAATATGTTACTGATAGATTGACAGTTGCAACAATTGATTCGTTCGAAGCAGCCGACATGTCAGATATGACGTCATTCGATAGTAATGTTTTGTCTCAAACTTGCTTGAACGGCGAACTTGCTTGACAAGAACTTACAACATGATCATACAATAGAACTTAACGGATGGTTGACAGTTTGTAATGTAACGGCGTCTACTGTTACAATATTTGATGTGAGATATGAATCTCATTGATACACGGAGTTAGTGATAACATGGTAAGACTGGAAGCTGACCTAAACAATGCTACACTAGAAGGATTTGGCTCACTACTGGTAGAATGTTTAGTAAATGGTTATGTTGTTTAAGGCTAGGAAGCTACTGAAACTTACCAAAACTTCTGTAACTGAACTGTCCCTGTGTTCCGATGGATGATCCTTAATGTCCACTAATAATGTCAAGGTCTTGGTAATCTGGCTTCCTCGGCTCTTATCTTCTAATCTTCTACCTCTTCAATGCTAATTTTCTTTGCTTCCTTTAGGGTGCATTGTTATTTTAATTGTGTCTGTAATTGCGGGTATTGAAGTATTAAGTCATTGATTTCGACTTCAGTACACTTAACCCCTACTGGCTTTTTTGTATGCAGTCCTCTTGAAACTACTTACATAACACAGATGCTTCAAACGCAAACGCGTATTGATATTTCGAACCGTATTGTCTTTATAACAAAAGACAATACGGTTTATGGTTATTATAATATATAATGTCGTCCACTTGTACTGTGTATTGTCCCGTTATAAAATATCGTGTACGTACTGGGCCGACTGTAAAACTCTTGTGTTGTTTATCTTCATACACGTAGACTGCAGTTTGGCTTTCAGATACAGTGTCTTTAGTACTGTACACCTTGCAATGACCTAGTACTAACTGTTTTACTTATGTTGGTCAGGAAATTGCCATTTAGTTATGCTTTAGAAAAAAAATCCTTTGAGTCAAATTGCGTTTAAATTAGTTTTGGACGCGCTGTCTATCCAATTAGACTAGGTTGTTTTTTTTTCGGACAGTTTCTGTTCTGTTGGTAAAAAACTTTGTTTATCTAAACTCTTTTTTGTGCTATACTTCCTTGGTGTATGCCAAATGCCAATAATATCTGGTAATTTTGGTATTTTAGCCTTCAGTGCTAATTGACACTGACATTTTAGGGCCTATACTACCTCAAATGGCTTAGCATGATCCTCCATTACGCCTAAAATACTGCAGCATTAATTTTGAAATAAATATATGGTAAAGTTGAGGATTAATGTTAGGTCTTATGTTTGGCGAAAACACGATTTCATAAAATTTTCTCGATATAAAAAAATCCCAAAGTTACCTCCAACTCGAACAATAAACCGCTGGTATTCAAAAAGTACTTCAAATTAGATCATGAAACTTTGCATACTAACTGAACTAACTATGAAGCAGGTCTTATATTTTTTGTTTTTTTTACAAAAGACAAAAATTTGATTTTATAAAGAATAAAAACCACTAATTTCGCACTATTCGGCCGCAGTGACTGACGGAACAACTGTAGTGCAAGCTGATTAGAACGTTATTCTAACAGTATTACAAACGAAGTTTGAACCACCACAAATAGAGTTGCTAATCTGAGGTAGTATAGGCTCTTAAGTAAAGTAACTAGTGTTACGTATACATGTATATCTACTCATCTAATGCCATTGCTAAGATGCTAATGCAAGCTTAGTCAGTCAATTACGAAGAGACGTGTACTGCATTAAATTATTTGATGATATTGCTTGTTAGCTCTATGGGTTCTATATGGCATAAGTATAGCAAAATCAGCATATCGCCGGGTTAGAGGCAAAACCAACTAACGTGATTTTTTGCAGTTTTTCACTTTAATATACCATTCGAATCGGTATTCGATTCTCTATCTAATGGTAAAACCAACTAAACCGCGGGACTTACCGTTCCCGAGTTACCGAATGTAAAAACCGATTATATAGAGAATAGACTGAAATTAGACTGTAATAAGAAACAAATAAATAAAGATAGTGTATTTTTAGAGAATTAAAAACCTATAATTCGTAATAATTTGTCTAAATATTTCGAAATCTAGATGCAAAAAATACCAAACTTTTTTAGTGGTTTTTAGTCCTACAAAAATGTCAAAGGAAGTTCATATTCACTAATAGTAAAAAATAATATCTTGAATTAGCTCCTTTTTGTTCTTGAACATTCAAACTAATTAAATATAGTCGATTTTGGCATTTGGTTTTTCGGTTTCTGTTTAGCAAATTGCCTAGAAACAAAACCGATTAAATTATGCATTTCCCTGCGCTGCCGCTGTCGTTGCTGACTACAAGCCGGATGCATCACCCACGATCATCGGTGATGAGACTGTACATGCCGCGGAAGTGCGGAGGTCGAGGCTTACTAAACGCGAAGACCCTCCATAGCCGCGAGGTGCGCAGTCTCCGAGAATATTTTTAAAAGCCGAGGTGGGTATATATGCACCGAGATGTGGTTGCAGTGGACCAAAGGACTCACCCCGCTGTCCATGGCTAAAGAAAACTGGCGAAAACTTGAAGTACTTACCACAGACAAAACTTTCGGTTTCCCGAAGAGGTCACGAAGCGAAGCCAGGATACCGGACGCTAAGAAGTCTACATCAGGCCCATGTATGGCCCGGTAAAAGCACCCGTGAAGCTATTTGCCCTGCCACACCTCTTGCGGTCATTCGTGTCTAATGTATAACGAACAATAATGTTACCTCGTTAGCTAGGGAGAGCGGGGTGAGGCTTTTGTCCACTGAGACCACATCTCAGTGCATCTCCACGTCGTCAGCTTCTTATAGGAAGTATTCCCTGAGATCTCACGGTTGTGCTGGGTCTTAGCATTTAAGAAGCCTCAGACTTTCACCCTGGAATATACCGCGCTCGATCCTTATCGGTTCGCTGTTCCTCTGCATCTGTCGACATCCTGAATAGCGAAAGACCGTTCTCCAGTGTCCCATCATACATGACATCAGGAACGTACGCAAAGTTGCATCTACTTTTTACAACTCCAGCACCCTCATGAGCCATGTACGAGGCACAGAATCACAGGCCTTCTTGTAATCTATCCAATATGTAGACCCCTTCGGGAGCGGCGAACGGGCGAACCTGTTAGCTAGTGGCCATATCAATGAGGAGCAGCTCCTTAGTACCGCGGTACCCGTTCCTATATCCATTCTGAGAGGCAGACATGATAGAATTACTCGGAATATGTTGGTTGATTTAGCTCTCAAAATGGATGTTGGTCTATAATTTTTGGGCTCCGCAGTACTACCTGATTTATGGTGCGGGAGGGTAATTCCTATCATCAAGAACTGGTGCAGCGACCCTGACTCGTAACGTTGTTTGAAACAGGGACGCCAAGCGAGCGTGCGATCTTTGGAACCCTTTGATCCAGAAGTTGTGCAGCTTGTCCGGCCCTGGAGATTTCCAGTTAGGCAACGGACGGACTGCACGAGCTACGTCTTGGGGGCTGATGATGATTGCTCCTATTTCTGGTATTGGATTACACGCTTGTTCAATCCCCCGGATCCAATCGCCCTCAGTGTGACTGACAGGCATCGACCAGATGCTGCGCCAGTATGAACACATGACGTTATCATCCGGCAGACGCGTGTCAGTTACATCTTGGTCCGGTCGCTCCCAAGCCCTATATACCCACCTTTCATCGCTTTAGAGTGTATTGCTCTACGCCCCGCTTGTACTGATGAATACGGCTTGCTTATGCACAGATCTTCTGCTTAAGGAAATTGAAACACTCTGTGATGTGAGCCAAGTAATGTGAAAAGTAATATCAGTTCCCGAGAACCAGCCTGAACGACCGCTTCACTCTAGGACAAGTATTGCCCTCCTTGAAGCAGATTAACTTGCCGATGAGTGCTCTAGCCTCACCGATACGCCGCTCAATCCTGCACTGCCAAGCTGGAACAGCTAATTTTGGTCGTGTAGCTCTGTCGCTGTTGGGGAATTAGTCGGGAGCTACACGACATGCTGGTACAGCTCCACAGTAGGTCTTTGTTGCTGTCATAGCAGTTTTACAGCTGCGAATCTAGAGCACACATTAGCGCTTTGTTTTTGTTGTGCATATGCAAATGAGGTAGATGTGTTCTTAGTTCAGGCGGTGTAGAACGGTACTCCCAGAATGCACCCTCCAAAGTGCTTCTCGATTGTGCGTTGCACTGGGTACTCGCGGATATTTAAGTTAAGATGGTAGAGTGATTAATTATTTTAGAATTCATTTCTAAAGGCCAATTATTGTTTGTTTCGATTACGAAGCTTTATTTCTGTTCATACAAAAAAATATAAAAAATATTACTTCTTGTTGTGATCTGTTGATTTTATTTTCCGAGGGTTTTCTTGTACTGGCTGATACTGGCTAGTAATAGTATTTACACAATATGAATGATTTAAGCAATACAAATCAGTAACTTATAATGTTAGTACAATTTTGCATTCTACATTCGAAGACATCTATTAAGAACTAGAAAAGCAAAAACAACTATTTTTCGTATTTTTTAAAATTATTTCTAAATGAATGATTCTAGAATCAGCCATAATAGCAAATTATCAAAACAATACTTAAACTCACGTAAATACGAAGTCTGTTAAGACACAGGACCATTACTTTTTCAGATGTGCCTTTATTTGCACTCTAGAGGCAAAACCAACTAAAGGGGGGGGGTTATTTTTTTATTTTATTTTTTTTTGTACGAATGAAGTAAGTTTTTGTGTTCAGTATGTAAATGTTTGAAACTAAGATAATTATAGAACACGCTCATACATTTGCAACTGATATAATTTTATTACTAAGGACTTCATTTTAATAGCAAACTTTCCAAATGCTCTTACGGAAAATTTTAAATTGACTTTTTTGGACTAAATAGTTGGTTTTGCCTTTAACCCGGCGATATTATAATGTTCCCGCTGCTGGGACACAGTCACACATACCACATCAGGTTCTTTATATTTTATTGTAAATGTGTCTCTGGCAAATACTCGTAAGCTCCTTTAACTATTTCATATCTAAAACTATCTGATATTATAAGCAAATATTTCGACATGATATTTATTTGTTTTGCCTCTGTCGCGATTATCATATTGTATTAAGATTCCAAGTTTCTCTCGTCTCAAAGATTAGTATTCCCCCTATATACAAAGGTAAACACGGCGATATTTGCGGGAATATTGCTTGTAAGGCTGTAGGCGTACTTGCGAGAAACCCCTTTGAGGTGTAGTGATGAAATTGCGCTATTGAATATCAAAGTCAGATCAAAATTAGTAGTGGTGTCATAAAATGCCAATGCAGCATTTAGCCACATGTTTATCAGAAAAGGCATAAATCGCGCTCTGGTTGTTTACATATAACTTTTCATCACGATAATTCTCCAATATTGTCATGAAATTGGATTTCACTTCATGTTGCATTTTGTCGTATATTTCTTCTACAAGGCAATATCCTGCGCCATTCACTTCAAGAGGCGTTGAGACATTTTTAAGAGATTTATCGTCTTTTAAAACTGCTATTTCTCCCCTTTGCACTCACGTTCCTTCAGCTTATTGAACACGTTTCGAATCCTCCCACTAGTTCGATTGCCCTTGTGTATCGTTGACAATTGCCTTGTACTTACCGAGGAATAATAAGCCTAATAAGGGTTCCTGTAAAGTGATGTCTGGAGGATGGTACCAAAACTACACGCATCAGCAATGCGTGATCATCGAGTCGTAGAGTGGGGGGAGTGGAAGAAGCTATAATGTTTTCATGATGTATATGGTAGCGGGTCTATTAGAATATCTGTTTACAGGGTGTCCGGCAACGAATGGATAACCTTGAAATGGCCCATAGCAGAACCCATGACAATTCAGAAAAAAAAAAAAACTAAAAAAAATCTATCTTATAAAAAAATATCCGCAGATGTAGGGCCTACATAAATAAATACATACATAAATAAACCTACATAAATAAATGAAATATTATGTATTTCTGAGCTCATCAAACTAAACAGGGTTCCACTTTTTCTTGCCGCTCATTTCCAGGAAAAAATCAACCCACTCATGAAATATTCAGTTCAGAAATATTTTACATGTAAGAAGACATTATTTGAAATTCAATAAAATCGTCGTATCGAAAACGCTTCGCCTGTAGGTCACATTCCTAATAAAATATTTATATAACGATGAATGTAATATAAAATTCATCCCATGGCACGTGTACTTATAACGTTCATCGTAAGATTATTTTGATTCTTGAATATTCTAGAATTTTATCCAGCTTTGCTAACCAGTGATAAGTATTTATTGCTAGGCAAATCCATGTTTGGAAGCGAAAACTCAAACCTGGGTTGTCACATGAATACTAATCAGTTCGACCAACAAACTGCTTCTACTTCAATGATTAGTCAATCACGTATACAATAATATTTGAAATCACATCAATCACTTAGACCTACAAACACATACCTAGTTCTGGCCATATCTTCGTAGCCGATCAACTCACGCGAAAATTAAACTGAAAAACAATGACCCATTAACTTAAAAGTACTTAATGCCAAGACCCATTAAGCCTACAACCGTACCTAAACCATACGTGAGAAAATCTTTAAAAGATTTAATAGTCCATAAACCGAGAGTACGTAACTCGAATACGGTATTATTGTCGCCAAGAAATCAAAAACCCATTCAGTATTGCTACAATACATCGTAAAATTACTAATCGAAGGTGTTACATTATTGAAGACTTACAAAGGCTTATTGTGCATGAAACAAAATTGCAAAGGAGTTGGCAATAGTTTTGAAATTAGTTTTGGGCCAAATATAGACCCTTGCGGTATACCGCAAACTGTGTACGGAGAATTTTCATGCTTCGTTGAGAATTGTGTCCATGTATTGTGGAAATGAAGTTTTGCATTACAGGGATTCGCAGATAATTGGTGTTCGTGGTTTACAGCGAAACTTGGCTAAATCTGAACATCTTGATCTATTCAATCGCTCGCGAAGGTTCCAGATTGTATCTAGACGGGGAGTGCTAAGTGCTACACACTGGCTCGGGTCGGCATGATTCGGATAGTGGTGTGAATTGTGACGAGCCGACGTGAATAAGGACAGATTCCAAACGAAGTTTGCTCATCGAAAGCTGCAAATTTATGTTGGATTTGTCTATTGTTAAAGAAATACTGCCGTACTTAATTTGCCGAACCGAAAATGCATTAGCGATCGATAATAGTGTTTTCGGCAAAAATAAATGACTTGATTTGATAATGGTAACAAAAATAAAAAGTTTTCAGACTAGCGTTCTATCAAAATTGGCTTTATACAACTTTTTAATTATAGGTTGATTGCAGTTTCCTCCATCGCTAATGGATATATTAGCTCTGTTATCCTAGTTTGCTGCTTGATTTGTCCGTTTCATTATGTTAACCTAGTGGGTAAAGGTATCTTTTATCTTATTCCCCTACTGGTTTTCATAACTATGTCCGTAGGTGTTTCCGTTCCGTGGCATCACAGTGGAACTTATCAGTGTACGAGAGCTGCGGTATTTTTTTAATAAATGCAGCATTATGCTAACAAAGGCTCCTAGCCTTTTTGGCACGCACGATTTTTTCATCTTTGTTTTTACTTTAGAAATTTGTCTAATGTGCGTGTTTGAATAAAATATTTTTCTTTTTTCTTCATTCCTTCGGTAGCAACTCCCGTTCAAGTCTTAAATATTATATGACCTCAGTGATGTCTTTCTCATGTATAAAACTTGGTAAAGAAAGATTTTCGTGAAAAGCCTGAGAAAAAGAAACCTTATTCTAATTCATACTTAATGTTATTAATGCGTAAACCTGTCTGTCTGCTATCATTACACACTTAAATGGCTAAATGAATTTTGATTTCATTTCACGTAGACGACAGTTCCAGTTAGGACATAGGGCACTTTTATTCCGGTAGTACGTTTCCATAGGATATCCTCCCAAAACGGGAGCGAAGCTACGAGCGAAAGCTAGTATAAGATAAATGATCCGAAAATAAGACCCAAATTGTAAATTACGCGAACCTTCTGTTGAAACGGCGTTGCTTTACTGTCAAGTATTCATCAAACATTCGTATTTGATTGATGCTACCAACTTCGCTGATTTCGCCTTTCGAGAGTTTTCCGCAGAGCTCTTTTCGTGCCCCATTTCCTCCGTTTTACATTGTTTTCGTCCATTATAATTTACCAAAGGTCCACCGAATCTAAACGGTTTCTGCTGTAAGTATGTTAATAACTAAAACAGTAATTTGGGCCATTCGCACGAATTGTAAGCCGTGAATTAGGAATTGGACACGAAAACGAGTGTTTAGATATTTATCGCGCCTAGGAATGGTAATTTAGGGGCGCAAAAGTGGGGCTTGGAAGACGTTAATTAATGATGTCAGGTTAATTTTCACCTGGAAAATGCAAATGTTGGGTAAGGTGGTATTTTTAGAAAAGATACTAATAGGAAAGTGGAGGAACCTTGCTCGTGAGTCGTGATAATGCAAAATTGATGATCGCTTCGTTGGTCTAGTTGTCGGTAAGCGAAGCGCTTATGCTGAGCATGAGATCTTGGGCATGATTCCAATGCAAGTGTTATTAGATTTTTCCATCGGGCGTTTGTCAATAGCAGTCTGGCAACTGGAACTGTGCCGGGCTGCTGGCAGTAGGCTCGACCCCACTTATTTGGGACTTAAATGTAAGAAATTTAGTAGTATTATAGTTACGAACCATTACAAAGAAAACAGCCCTTGAGTTTTTACTGTCTTCTGTTTGCGTGAAATCTATATACTAATAATATAAAGCTGAAGAGTTTGTTTGCTTGTTTGAACGCGCTAATCTCAGGAACTACTGGTTGGAATTGAAAAAATATTTTTGTGTTGGATAGCCCATTTATTCAGGAAGGTTATAGGCTATATAACATCACGCTACGACCAAAAGGAGCGGATCATAAATGAAAGATGTTGCAAAAACGGGGAAAATGTATTCCTTTTGTTAGCTTAATCTCTCTTATGTGACGCAGACGAAGTTGCGTGGGTCAGCTAGTCTTTTATAATCATCATCTGCTTTATACCTAGCCTTTTCCCAACTATGTTATAATATAACCAGTATAACCAGATGTGGCTGAATTCATGGAGCAAGTGCCGGGATTTTTCTGCACCAATCTAATGAAATAGTATTGTAAGACTCTTCCCTTGTCCCCAGGCATACGAGAGACGGTTCCCAAACTGCCCGCAGATACCGATAGTTGTGGAGTGCGTCGTTCAAGAGGACAAGTGGTCAACCGACTCCTCACGCCGATTCACGAAGAGGCGGTGCCAGTTGAACGTGGAGGCTCCTTATCTTTTGAAGAAGGTAGGTTTTATACACATCTTGTCGTACCGGCCAGTGTAAGCAATCGATCTGATCAGCACTTTCGTGGTACATTGCTTTATATTTTGTGAAAACTTCTTACTTGTCTACGTAATTAGCATCTATATTTAGTGGGTGACATTTAGTAGAAGAATGTTAATATTTTCGAGCCAAACCAGGGTTGCAAGCCGATGTTATAAGCGAGGCTATCGCTGATCCTCGATCGCATTTAATAGAATCCCGCCTGTGACCTGATTAATGTTACGCTAAAATTGCAGAGTAATTGCGTTCTAAACTAACGTCTCCAAAGCCATTTAACAAATTCATTGCATTAGTTACGTCATCGAGCAGACACATTTTTAACCCCCGAGTGCCCCCGACCAAAAAGAGGGGTGTTATTTCAAACAGAATTTACCAATTACCCTAAAATTCTTTAGATGGTAATAGAAAAGTGTTTTTTAAATTGGGGTGGTGGTCAATAAAATTGGGAATTTCTATCCCAAATTTATCAACCATTAGGTGTGGTGTGGATCTTTGATTCCCAAACTGATAAAGCATTCTTTGGGTAAACCTTATATACAAGTAATGCTAAATCGCCTTAATATATTTTAAATTGAATTGTAATTCTTTGCCCGTGTTCTAACTGTGCCGTGATTCTAACTGTGGTAACATTATTGGCTGATTATGCTAATATTTTTGTTTATCCTAGATGGTTGGCGTAGAATTTGTCTACTTCATTCAGACGAACGATCTGGACCTCAAGAAGAGAACCATGGAGATCGTGGCCACGAACGAGACCTTCGCCAGCAGGATAGACGTCGTCGAGAAATGTAAATATTATGTAAGTTTCTACTTTGTCCTACTTGTATCTACAGTCATGTAATTTACAACCACTTACTGGATCCCATGGTTAAAGTGTTTCATTATCATGAGTACTATCACCTCCCTATCTTTTTAAACTACAATAATTGCTATGAATTATTCATCGTTCTCCTGCCCTCATCCCCATTTATTTGGAGTCAGCGCAGCATACCTTTTTCTTCCATACTTCTCTATTAGTCGTGATCTCTCAGCTCCATCCGTCATTTCATTGGTCTTCTTCTACTCTTATATCTCATTCGCATACGTACTCTAAACTAACTTCACGACATTTTTTTTAAGAGTTTTTACGGTGAACCATAATTTTTCTTCGAAATATACTCGTTTTTTTTTAACAAAAACAAGTGTTACCAACCGGTTTTTGTTCCCAGCTAGGACCCTTTTAAACAATGTTTTGGTTACCAGCCGAATATTATTATTTGTTATAAGACCTTTTAGGACAAATTGAATTATTCTATACTTCTAGTATAGTCTGTCTTTTTGATGAAAACGTAATTGTTTTTAGTACCTTTTTGTTTGAAATCGGAACCAGAGCGTCTGCCACTTTTATGTGTTTGAATAATATTGATTTAAGACGTGATGGATTTTTCTTTTGACGCTGTTGTTTCTCTAGGGGTTAGTGTGTTATATAAATTATATAGAAAAGTAAAAGAAGGGATTATTTCCTTCAATCGTGGTTTTCGATTTCGAATCCCGATTAACCTGTAGTATAGCAACTACGTCTAAAATCCGAGTAACTGAAGGTTAGTTTTTGAATGGATATGTATATACGCACCGAATAGAAGCATTTCAAATAGCTTCTTAACTTCTCTAGACTAATTTCTCGTCGGTATAAACACATCTGATGCTAATGAGTTTAGTTTCTAGCGGTCCTCATTGATTTCTCTAGTCTGAATCTAATTGCGTTGCCAGATGTTTGTCTAAAGTATTTTTGTTGAAAACAGCGATCTGTTTACATGAATTCAGATTTCGAAATGCAAATTCTCTAATAACGTTGTCAGCGATTTGGATTCTCGTTACATTTATCGATATTTTGTGCGTCGAGATTCGGTATTCTACTCATATTGGAGTTAGTCGAACCTTACGAGTCGTATGAAAAGTAGAACATGTCTGGTGATTGGGTAGGTAGGTTTTGTAAAACAATTACTGCAACAAGTTTGAAGACCCCCCTAATATATTAATTCTAATTTCTGTCTATTGGTCTAGTGCTAGAACAGAACGGCATACAATTAACGAACCACCAGATTTAGCAAAATGTAACGGCAAAAAAATCACTTTTGATTGCCAAAATTAGTAAATGATCACCAAAATTAATCCCTATTTTATCGTAAAATTAGAACCAAAAATTATTTATGACCATCAGAAATTGAACTGTTATGCTCTTGCATCCGAGTCGAGGAGACCCAGTCGACGGCCTACTCCTGAATGGTTTATAAAAAAATAACCACGAGGGGTATGGCGGGGTCTATTCGCTAGCTTCGCTCGCTCATTCGACCCCGCCATACCCTTCTAACCTAATCTATCCGTTTAGGGGTGCCCCAAGTCGGCCTAGGCAAAATTGGTTTGTCATCAACCACCTCATTAAAATTTGGTGTTCAATTTACTAAATTTAATGGTCAATTGATATTTTAGGTGATAGATGTTAGTGGTCAGTATATAGTATAGTATTTTAATTATTAATTATTTAAAATTATTTTTGGTGGTCATTATATTTTCCCCCGAACAGAACTGGCGAAATCTGGGGTACTGTAGTGTAATCCTCTCTAATCTCTCTCTTACTTTTCTAATAAAACAGGCGTGAACTTATGCGTTAATAATACTATTTATGATTATGATATTAGCCATGATGAGCATGATTTTCAGCAGTTTTTCACGTACCCATCAATTCTTCACTCATTAGATCCACAATAATTGCCAGGTATTCGTTGCCAAATTGAGGGAAGCGGGCAATTCGGCAAGCAATTTATTTAATAACAAATACTTTGCGCTTTCAACACGGAGGACGGGAGTGGTGGAGGAAACTCTAATACTTCAGCCGATTATATCTGTAGTTTTTTTTTTTTTTTTTTTTCCCTTTGTTATTAAGAACAGAATTCTTAATAAATTAATTACAATCTAGCCTAAAAAGACTAATAAGTAATTTAACTCTAACTTAATATGCTACGTTATAAATAATGTTAATACTAAGAATAGTGTCTATTTGCACTTTTACACAAGTCCGTAGCACTTTCTTAGAGTCTGATATATTATATTAAAACACTATGTTCATGTGTTATATGTATAGCACAACAATGTTACTATTATTCACTCACTTTGTTAGTACTTACTTACACTACATTAATTCAAATGGTTTAGTTCTTTTTAGCCTACGCACTAAGTCTGTGTTGTCTAGCAGCTGGATAGCCTCAACATTCACATGTCGGTGTAGTCTGTGTTCGTGGGCTTCAGCAAATTTTTTGATGATTGTGGTGACGAATTCCATTTTAAGGTCACGGTGAAGGTCGTCGTTTCTTATGTACCAGGGTGCATTCACAGCATCCCTGAGTACTTTATTTTGGAATTGTTGGATAATTTTGATGTTGCTTGGTTTAGTACAGCCCCAAAGTTGGATACCATACGTCCAAATTGGCATCAGTATATGCTTGTATATGGTTATTTTATTATGTATTGATAGACAGGATTTCCTTCCAAGTAACCAATACATACTTTTATAACGTATGTCGAGTTCCTGTCTTTTCTTTTTGACATGAGCTTTCCAACGCAACTTGGTATCGAGAGTCATGCCAAGGTATTTGGCTGTATTAGCGTAAGGCACTTGCATGCCATTTATATAGATTGGGTGATAGTCCAGGTGTTTGTTTGTGAAGTCAATGTGAATTGATTTAGATTCATTCAGTTTGATCTTCCATTTTTGTGTCCAGTCATAAACTTTGTTCACAGCTAGTTGAACTTTTTCTACTGCTTCTCTGTGGGTTGAACCGGTAGCCATAATTGCAGTATCATCTGCAAAGGTCGCAATGGTGTTGTTTTCCAGTTCTGGAATGTCACATGTGTATAACAAGTACAAAATCGGGCCTAGCACACTTCCTTGTGGTACCCCAGCTTTTATATGTTTTAGTTCGGAATATGCATCCTCTTGCCGTATTCTGAACATTCTATTACTTATATACGACTCTAGTATATCTGCAAATTCTGGGAGCATGCGCCTGAGTTTGAATATTAGACCCTTATGCCAAACTTTATCAAAAGCTTGCGCCACATCTAAAAATACAGTGGCGCAGACTTCTTTATTTTCTAGTGTTTTTTCAATGATATTAGTTATTCTATGAACCTGGTCTATTGTAGAGTGTTTCTCCCTAAAGCCAAATTGATGATTTGGAATAAGGTCTTTATCTTCTATTACTGGTTTTAATCGCTTCAATAATAGTTTTTCGAATAACTTTGATAGCACGGGCAACAGAGAAATAGGTCTGTATGATGATGCTTCATGTGGTGGTTTCCCAGGCTTCGCAATCATAATGACTTCAGCGACCTTCCATGGCGCAGGTACGTGTTTTAAAATAAATGCAGCATTAATAAGTTTGGTCAGCTTAACTACAGCCTTACGCGGGAGGTGTTTTAGAATCTCACCTGTAATGAGGTCGTAACCCGGAGACTTTTTGGCACTAATGTTATTTTGAATTTCTCTCATTACTTCTTTAGGAGTCACAAGCTTAATTCTCTGGTTTTCTGCTAAGTTTTCACTCTCAAGTAATTCTACCAGGTTTTCATTGGGCTTAAAAGTTTCTTCTAGGTGCTGAGCAAACCTTACAGCTTTCTGATCATTGCTTATGGCCCATTTTCCGTCGCTATCTCTGATGGGCGGTATTTGTTTAATTGGCCTTTTTAGATTTTTTGTTGCCTTCCAGAGGGAGTAATCTGTTGATTTGTCATTGGTTAGCTGCAGAAGGTTGGTGTTCAGAGCTGTATCCTCAAATTGTAGAATTTTTCTCTTTAATTTTTTAGTTAAATTATTTAGTGATGTTTTATCTCGCGGGCATCGTGTTTGCTGCCACTGTTTCCTTTGTTTCCTTTTCTCAGTAAGTAAATCCACAATTTCCTTAGGATAGGTAAATCCCTTATATTTACGTTTTAATTGTGGTGTGTTGTTCCACGCACATTGTTGTATATTGACAATATACTTGTTTACTTCTGAGTCAAGCTGATCTTGCTTTTTTATCGGAGTTTTAAGGTCGATAATATTTTCTAGATCAAGAGAAAAGCTTTCCCAATCTGTGAACTTATTAACCAGGGTTAAGTGGCTTTCTTTAAGTAGGATTTTTAGACTTAGCATTAGTATAAGCGAAGAGTGGTCCGAGTTCATATGAAAACCTTCCTCCACGCTGACATAATTGGCGGATATGTTTTTGCATATGAAAAAATCTATAAGATCCGGTATTTTCTGGTGGTCAGTGGGCCAGTATGTTGGTTTTCCTGTACTCATAACTTCAGAACCGGTATCTTTTACTGCGCTTAAGAGCTGCCTTCCCTTAATCGTTGTAAGTCTTGATCCCCAATGCGTATGCTTAGCATTAAAATCGCCGCCTAGGATAAATCTCTGGCCTAACAATTCAAAGAGATGTAAATACCGCTCTTTTCTTATCATGTGCCGTGGGGGACAGTAAATGGCTGCAATGGACATGGAACAAGATTTGTTTTTAACAGATACTGCCACGGCTTGAATGTCTTGTTCTTCATATTTACATTGCACGTAGTGACTTATGGTGTGTTTGATTATAACCGCGCTGCCTCCCCTGGCAGAGTTGTCAGGGTGCAGCGAATTGTATACCATGTATCCTCTAAATTTCACAAAAGATTGTTTAGTGAAGTGCGTTTCGGAGACCAAACACACGTCAATGTTTTCTGTGTCCAGGACCGCCTGCAACTCATTTTGGTGTTTGAGGAGCCCATTAGAGTTCCACGCCATTATTTTAAGGGTGTTATTCATTTTTGATGACTTAAAACAGCTGTTTTAGTGCTGGACTCTAGTTTCTCTAATCTCTTGTCAAATGAAGTAATACATTTTAAAATCTGGTTAATCTTATCCTCTAGATTTGCAGGCTGAGATCTTGATTTTGCAGCTTCCGCATAAGAACCAGTCTTGTTTACTTGCATGGGTTTTGCAAATGACTGGAGACTCGTTTTCTGTGCCTGTGTTTGTGTGTTGTTTCTGTCTGAATTTCTTAGTTGCAAAGACTGTTGGGTAGTTGGTGCCACAATTTTCTTTTTAATATTTTTGTTCTTCAAAATCTGCATCTGTTTAGCTACTTCACACCCTCTATAGTTGGCAGGGTGAGGCAGACCACAGTGAACACATTTTGGCTTCTCTTGCGGAGATTTCGTACAGTTGGCTGTAAGGTGTTTGCCAGTGCATTTTACACACCTGGGCTCTTTTCTGCAGTATTTATGAGTATGCCCATATGCCTGGCACCTCTTGCATTGGGGAATTAATTTGGGATGTTTGAGTGGGTGTATTTCAATTTTACACCCTAAAATGTATTTTATGCCATAGATTTTATTGACATCTTCTTCATTATTAAATGATAAGACGAACATGTTGAGTGGTTCTTTACTCTTCCAGCTCAATTTGCTGTCTACTTTTTCAATTTTCAGACCTTGTGTTGTTAGGTCGTCTTTGATTCGATCAGGTTGGCAAGAAGAATGTAACTTCTTCACAACAACTCTAATTGGTCTAGCCTGCTTATCCTCGTACGAGTGCCAATGGTGATCTTTTTCTGCTAAAAGCCGGGAAATTACTCTATATGAGTCCTCTGTTTTGGCGTTAATTTTCACACAATCGCCATTTAACATATTTGCAGTAAATGATTCCGCTGGTGTAGTTTCAATTAGAGAGTCATAGAACTTTTGGTAGTTCTTAACTTCGTCTATTATGATTGGCGGTGGCGGGGGCACTTTTTTTACGGGAGTCTCTTTCTCAGTTTTTCGGAGATTTTCCTGTTGGGCACTTGTTCCGGGTTGTTGTTTTGGAGATTGCGAGGTGTTAAGCTTCCTCTTCTTCCTGCTCTTGGCCCTAATCCACTCAGTCTCTTTAGCGAGCTCATCCTCGTCTGTGCAAAATTCAACGTCACTTTTAGGACGCTGGGCAAAAGATATTGTTTGACTTTCCTGTTCTCTAGGTTCTTTTTTTTCCTTCAAGCAATTCAATTCTCCTTGAAGGGCTAGTACTTGTTCCTGCAAGCTATTAATGTGATCATTTAGATTACGTACCATTAGTTGCAGGTTTTCTCTATCGGTTTTCTCCTGGATGTAACCGTCATACAGCCGTTTTTCCAGGTCAGTTTTTATCTTAATGGGCTGTGACTGTGAGGCCATTATTTAATTGTAAGGCGAGTTAACACCTAAACAATCAATTATTAAAAACACTTCATGATTGCATCACTTGTAACTAGGTCATAGCACTGACCGCGATAGATCGACGTAGGTACACCGCGACGACGGTGTTGTGCTGCGTCTGCAGAATACTCTTAACTAGAGCACGCGCGCGCGATCCGTACGTATGTTCGCTATTGCAGTTTAACAATATCTGTAGTGATGTAACTCATGCAGCTCTAGAAAGTGCACGCGATGTAGCTAAGCATGTGGACTGGACTGGTCTTGAGATTACGAGCCACATTCTGCAATACGAGACCCCTAATGTTGCCCGTGCAGGACGTTACGATTGAAATTAATAACATTATCAATATTCGGATATTTGGTGCTAATGAATCAATTTTCTCCACTGGAATCACATGAAAGATTTTGAACCTCGAAACTTCAAGTGTTCTGTCTGAGTAGGGCGTTCAAAATATACCTTACGGTTTATTAGTGTAAATGCTAGCCTGGCTACAACCATAGATAATACACTATATAATATAAGGCTACAACGTAGTTCAGTTTAAGCGTAAAGTTGCGTAAAGTTTTAATACTAATAAACCTGGGATCTCTTACCGCCAGTCATTTTAATTTGCTCACCCATCTGACAGTTTCCCCACCTCTGATTTATTGTCAACCGACTGTCCCGGAATGAAAACGTCACCTCTCCAGTTACTCGTACCAGCAAAATCTCACAGTTCACCTGCCTTTATCGTTATTTCTCACAAAATACAGGATTTAATGAACCGCCTCTCAATTTTCGATGACATTGAAAAGTGTCAGACAGGTGCCAAAACCTGTCCCGAACACGATCCGGTTTCCAACAAACCAACAATGTCACTGACAATTTTTTGCATCGAGACCCGAAAAATTTCCTGCCTCGTATAACGTTAACGATCAATTACAAAAATGGCGGCCTTAAAATGTAAATTGTCACTTTGATTTTAATTATTTAAACACTGTTGATTACTTGTTTGTTATTGCCTTCATTTGCTTTTTGAATATTTATGAGGTAGCTATGTCAAAATTAATTATTTATTATTTAGGTGAAGGGTCTGATGTAAAGTTCAGTTTATAATTCTGTTTACATACTAGAGAATGACAATAGAATCATGCTAGGTATCCCTGACAGGTTAGGCAGACAGAGGTATACCTAAGATCACCCACATTGCGCCAGTTATGTATTAAGGAGCGAGCCTATTACCGTCATCATCCACAGCCCGACTTCACCCACTGCTAGTTATAGGCCTCTCCTTGCCCGTGCTAAACTCCACGTTCTTGGTGCCAGCCTCTTCCATTGCCATCAATCGAGCTTAAATTCAGATTTGTGCTGCCACTAAGGGTATCTCATGTTTAAAACCTATAACACTTTGTCCGTTGGATGGGCTGTCTGTAAGTGTTAAGGCAAAAAATGAGGTGGCTGATGCGATATCGAGTGACAGAGAAGTATGAAAGAAGAAGAAATGCTGTGCCTACCTCAAATAAATCAAGAGAATGATGTTGATGACTTTGTCCGACCTGGTAATCAAACCCAAGGCTCAGTAGTAGCGCATGCGACTACTTGACCAAACAGACAGTCAATATTGTCAAATATCAAGTTAAATCTACATACTTAGTCAACTAGAAGCTATGTTCTAGCTGTAGCAATAAAAAACTGGTAGGTACAAGAATAGGGAATATGCATGAACTACAAAACTCCTTTTAATTATTAAAAATGCTTTGTATTGGCCCTTAGAAACATTGTGGTACACTTGTTTAAGTTGCTAATACAGCACTTATTTTACAATTTACTTACTGTTTTATGTAGCATGTTTTTGGTGAAACGGAACGCACTCTCAAAACGCGTCGTCCTCTATAATGACGGTAGTGGCGTCAAAGTCTATGTGTCAAAAAAACACTTTTATTTGAAAAGTGCTTAAAGTTTCACTAAGATTTTATTATAATATTGTTATTGCAATTACTAAAATTATTCTATTAAGGGCAAAAAATTTGATGTAAACAAGGCAGATTGTGATAAATGACGTCACATCATGGCCACGACAGCTACGGACGTTTGAACTGTCATAGAAAATTGCAGGAGTTTAATATTATTTTTAAGCGACAAGCAGTAGTTGAACTTAACTTTTAATATCTAAGTATCTACCTATTTTTCGTATGAGAAAATTACGTGCACATTCCCTATTGCTAATAGGATATTAATTTACTTTATTAAACTACGATTATAATACCTCCTTTTGCCCTAAAACCCAGTTACCCAGCAAGACCAACATCCCTCGTTGTAACTAGTTGCAAGGGAAACACATTACAGTCATACATACCTAATTAAATACTTCCATGCATAACACAGACTTAATCCGTACAAACGAAATTCCACTCTTCTCCTTCAAAACAGTCTATTTTCATTTCACCATCCCGCATTAGAATTTCGGATTGCATGCTCGCAACATGAAAATGCACTTAACATGATTTTAATTAGAGTTTATTTTCCTATTAATCTTATTTTGATTGTGGTTGCATGTCAAATAATTCTAGTCAGGGACATCCGTATTGACAAGGGCGCTATGAAGGGCGAATAGGGTATTTTATTGATGTAGTTTCTGTGATAACAGAAGGGTGTGAAATATGTTATGTCATATCGTATTATGTTGAATGTGACAACAAGACGTGCCACGATTGATACGAAGAAAACGGAATAAATAATACATAGAAATTGTCATTTGTTGTTGAATACTTAAGTATTCAACTACAAATGACAATTTTAATAATCTCAAAAGACCTACAAAAAAAGATTTTATAAACAAGAATTGCCAGGGATTTCTTGTAGGTCTTTTGAGATTATTATTATTGTTAGAGTAAGGTGATTTAGGTGCAAATTTGTTTTGTATTTGCTTTATTGAACTCTTGGCATCAAAATAATTTAATTATTACATACTTACGATGCATAGTTTTTATGAAACAACCCGTTTATTAAGAGATAAAAACAGAGAATTTTGATGAAATTGTGACTCTGAATTAAGAAAATGAAAGATAATTAGAAAAAACTAATCAGCGCATTTTGAAGACGAGTATGTTGAGGTCATTATGCGCTGAACAGATTTGTAAATTAATTCTTTATTGCCATAAACTAAGCGCGCAAACACAACTCGAAATGATGTTGGGCACGAAAGACCTGTATCCAGCGCTTGATTTACCTAACATAATCCACTTAAATGAACTTAAAAAAAATAACTAGCTATTATGGTTACTTATGTGCAATAATAATATTTCGTGTTATTTCATCCGTTTGTTTAAAAAAAAAAATACTTTGTTGCACAAATAATTCGCAGCGAGTGAATTTTGCGAGACTGCAGCCTTAATAAAATCAAAATGAAGAGGTTGTAGTGATGTTGTTAGGAAGAGTCATTATTTGCAGCAAAGTATTGCGATGAATAAATATCGGCTGTCTACTTACAAGAACTTTTTTTTTTCCTACTCCTCCACTATACTTTTCTGATTAATTTCGTTGCGGGGTCCAAGACAGTTAAATTCATTCTCTGGGACTTTGTTGAGCTTCATTGTCTCGGAGCTTTTCTGGTGGTCGCCACTGCTGATTCTGGCTTTCAGGAGTTACAGTGGTTTGGGAATAGTGTGGCAGGCTTGTCCCATAAAAATACTTACAAGAAAAGAAGACATGAAAATGTTACCGACAACGCACGACGTACAGCAGAGTAATCCATAAGTACTTCCATATTTTTCACTACTGTTAGAAATGCGAAAGATTGTAAGGGGATGCATGTACTGACTGTAACTCTTTCACGGAAAAACCACTGCACGGATTTGGATGAAATTTGGCACACAGACAACTTATAATCTGTACTAAGGGCCTATACCCCCTCAAATGGCTTTGTATGGTCCTCCGTTACGCCTAAAATACTGTAGCATTAATTTTGAAATAAATATATGGTAAAGTTCAGGATTAATGCTAAGTACTATGTGTGACGAAAACAAGATTCACATAACCTTTTCTCGATAGAAAAAAATCCAAAGTTACCTCCAAATCGAACAATAAACCGCTGGTATTCAAAAAGTACTTCAAATTAGATCATGAAACTTTGCATACTAACTGTACTAACTATAAAGCAGGCTTTATGTGTTTTATTTTTTTAGTCAAATCAATAGATTTTTTGTAAATCGCAAAAAAACACTCATTTCGCACTATTCGGCCGCAGTGACTGACGTAACAACCGCTTTGTAGTGCAAGCTGATTAGAACTTTATTCTAACAGTATTTCAAACGAAGTTAGAACCACCCCAAATAGAGTTGCTAATTTTAGGGTTAGAAGGGCCTTAACATATAGGGTACTTTTTGTCCCGATAGTGCGATCCTGTGGCTGTGGGACATTTTCCGAACTCCACGCAAGCGAAACTTCGGACATAAGCTATGTGATTCAAACATAGATCAACCAGGAGACTTCCTTATTCGATCGTCTCCCATCTTCATAAGCTTATTATGTCTGATCTTCTCTTTTTATGTCGGTGACTACTTATTACTTAAACCATTCACGATACAGGAAATAGTTTACCGTCATTCATGCAGGCTTGCTTATTGTGAATTTCTATTGAACGGTGGCCGTGAATGGTGAAAGTGATCAGCTTTTTTATTTACTTGTTGTTTATGTCGTTATATATGGTTTAGTTATTTTAGTGCCTTTGTCGCCTTCGCAGTAAATAGTTTCAGTTCTTGATAAGGTTTCTTTATTCAGTATGCTGTTGTTTACTTAGGTGTGTATTGGTAGGTTTATGAAGGTTGTTTGGAGTTGATTAAATGTTTTATTATTCCCAACTTTCTCGACTTGAAGCGAAATTTTGTAAAGGTCAGAAAGTTTGGTAGCCGGTTTTAAAGAGAAATAACACTTAGATATTTAAAGGCACTGTTGTTGTGATCAAATGGATATGGAGTTATGGACAATTGATGCAGAGGAATGAGGAAAATGTCGTGACGAAAGTTGGGAGTGTGAATGTGGATGGGCATAAGAGTTGAGGAACACCAAAGAAACTGTGTGCCCAAAGGACTGTGTTAAGAATGATATGGCAAGAAAATAGGTGTCTGATGAGATGACGAGTAATAGAGAAGGATGGGAGAAGACAACATGCTACAACGAGCCCAAATAAATTGAGATAAGGACAGGAGAATGATGTTGATGATGATGATTATGATGATTATGATGATAATGATGATGAAGATGATGAAGATCTAAAACAACATGCTACACCGAGCCCAAATAAATTGAGATAAGGGCAGGAGAATGATGTTGATGATGATGATGATGTTGATGATTATGATGATGATGAAGATGATGAAGATCTAAAACAACATGCTACACCGAGCCCAAATAAATTGAGATAAGGGCAGGAGAATGATGTTGATGATGATGATGATGATGAAGATGATGAAGATCTAAAACAACATGCTACACCGAGCCCAAATAAATTGAGATAAGAGCAGGATAATGATGTTGATGATGATGATGATGATGATGATGATGATGATGATAAAGATCTAAAACTAACATTTCAGTTGGAAAGCAACGAGCATAATGTTGTAGTATCACTTACTGCACTACTATCAACATGATATTTCTTCACTATCATTACTACATATTATAAAACAAAGTCGTCCGCCGCGTCTGTCCCTATGTATGCTTAGATCTTTAACACTACGCATCGGATTTTGATGCGGGTTTTTTTAATAGATAGAGTGATTCATGGGGAAGGTTTTAGTAAATAAATTTCGGGTGGGCAAAGTTGCGGGCATCACCTAGTATCATTTAAAGTAGCTGCTTTTAAATTAATTCGTTCGTAAAACTCAATTTAGATGTACCAAATAAAGAGACAACATTCCAATATCTACTTTTTTGCCACATATTGAACAAGATAACAAAAAAAACTGTATAATTTGGGTGTTATTAAAAAAGTGCACAACTTGTAGGTTCACTTTAAGCCAGTCTACAAGGTCAGCCTAGATTAAAGGTCATAAGTGGTTAGAACTCAACTTATGCTAAACGCCATTTTGAGAATATATGTACAGGGTGTTTGGCTTATGAACCGACACAATTTTTCCAGGGATTTGGGAGGTCATTAGCTAGGTTCTACCCATACACCCTATGTCCTAAATGTCATGGTTGGTTACATATGTTTTATTTTTTTCAAATGAAAAAAATACCCAAAATGTTTCCTTTAATTCCAAATAACTTTTTCGTTTGTGAGTGTAATGGCACAAAATAAATTTTGTTGTATTCTCCAGTCTTCTTAATCTAAATAAATCTGCCAAACATCCTGTATATATTAATACGTACATTTTGAGACCTCTATATCTCAAATTGTACGTGGGCAACGAAAAGTTTAGCACTTTTTCCAACACATTATGTGCTATAGTGCCAAGTGACACTAAATTCTGATAAACCAAGTAATACTATAAAAAGAAGTATACTTTGAAAGCGCTTTCAAGTTCTTAAGAAGACAGTTATTCGTTAAGTCCAAGATGTGGTAAAGTGTAAAGATAAATCTAGGAACTTTTGAAATGGAAGTGTTTTTAGTTGAGAGTTGCAACTTTAGCTCTTACATGCGTTCATTTGAGAGTTCACCTCCTGTACGGCTCGGAGTGGTCAAGTTCCAGTGAGGTGTCAGGTGAGTTGACGAAAACCACAGACTTCACGATCCCAAGTAGTTTAATGTAAAGTTACAAAAGTTATGTTGGATGCTAATCCGTGGTATTATCGCTAAGGTAGCTAATGGTCAACTAACGTTTAGTATAAGAAATAAATATGAAATTAATAAGGGAAAATAGGTCGCGGCGTCAGTAAATTACTTGCCTGTACGTGAACCGCACCTCCCATTGAACCTCCTTAGTGGTGTCATTAGATGAATAATCATTAGGTACTTGCCGAGCACTTAGATAGAAGCTATGAAAACATTGTACTCATGTGCAAGGCTAGTTTTGAAGTTCAGGTATTGAGTGGTAGATATTTATACGTGTATAAACGTGTACGAGGCGATAGGAGTTTGTAATTACTGCAGTTTCTGCCTACCCACATGGGAAAAAGGCGTAAGATATTTATGTATGAATATTTCTTATATTTCGAGGTGGCGCAGGAGAAGAGTACCTGGAAGGATATGGGGGAGGCCTTTGCCCAGCAGTGCGACATTCAAGGCTAATAAAATAAAAAAATCTTATATACACTATGACATGCCTTCTCATGGTACACAGATATCTCTAACATAATTTACTGGTTCATCTGAATCAAGACAGACAAAAACACTTTTGTTTTTTTTTTGTTTTTATATGGTTACCGGCAAAATTACCTGATTAGCATAAAGCCGACAAGCGTACAGCCAAGATACCTTTTATAGTAACCATACCGTGACCATTTCGAAAGCAATAGCGTTTCCACACACATGTTGCACATTGCGAATATCCCAGACGGTGTGTTAGCGATGCGAATCGTTAAGTGCTTCGTCCGCAGGGGACCAATTTCGCGTAGAGTGATGCTTTTAGAGTAATCAGTCTTACTAAGGGGAATTCTGTAACCCAGTTACAGGCTTGCGGAGGTCAGATAGCAAACGTCCCATGTTAAATATTGGGTATTTAGCTGCGTCTGGTTACACTTGAAGCCGGCGCCATCATAATTGGGACAAGGCTTCCACAACCCAGTGAATCGGTAATAGTCTTATAAAGGGACTACCTCTTTGTAAGACTTGTTGTCAGACTCTGGGGCTTCTACTACCCGCAACGTTGTCAAAGATCTACGAACAACATCTGGAATCAACATTCAAAGGTGAACGCACACTTATCAGAGCCGAAGGAAGCGAAAGAGCCCAAAGAATCGTATTTTTTAGAATTGCTTGTATGAAGTCCTATGTAATCTCCCACATACATCCGCGCCGAATTGGACAAATAAATAACGCTATACGTATGATATAACGTTTCGTTCGGCGCGATCGATTCTTTCGGCGAGAACAAGTGTGCGTTCACCTTTAACGTGCTTTCTGAGGCACTGAGGGGCATTTAAGGTATGGTCACATCCACGGACCGATCTCGGGGAGCGTTGCTTAACCTAAACCATCAACCCGTGCGGCTGTTATTTAGCCATGAGCCGTCCTCTCTTGTTCATTCTAATTATGGTATATTTTTTGTCACCCAGGTCCATCCAGAGAATCCAGAGTGGACGTGTTTCGAAATGAGCGCGTTCCTCGACGTTAAGAGCTTCTACGGGCTGGAGAGCACAGCTGAGAAGATCGCCATGAAACAGTACGCCTCCACCGTTGCCAAGGGTAAGGTCCTTTCTTCTTTTTGTGAAATCTTGTTCTGAAATATGGGACAGATATTGATGATGGGACTTTCCCATTGGTCCCATCTTTGGTAGCTTTTGTCGCTACGATATTTCCACTCACTACCTTACCTGATACTGTCTTTTTCTGTCATGTTTCCACCACAAAAACGAATTGAAAACTTGCGGAGAGTAAAAATTATTAAACCTTTGCTAAATTTTAACAGGCAAGGAGCTGATTGAAATATTCATGGAAGAAGTGAGAAGCAACGGCGTTCTAAGACTGAAGCCGTGGAGTGCGGAGAAGCCTCATCACAACCGCAATATCCGGCACGCGATAGAAGGGCAGCCACTGTCTCCGCTCGACTCACCTCAGAGCTCTCTCAGCCTCAGGAAGGCCTCCATCACTGGAGGTTAGTGATCCGACGGTTTATGTTTGTTCAAGGAATCAGTGGAGGTCCACCGCTTATACTGTTAGCCTATATCATCCCACTGGGCAAAAGCATCTTCCCATGACTTCTAATTCTTCAAAACCAGGGCTAACGTGGACCACTGGTCGTTGGTTTAGTCTAGCTCTGCCACTAACTAACCTCTACGAGGTGTGTCGTGACGCCTTCTAGCTGCGTCAGGATTCAGGGCTCCATGTAGAAGGGCATTTTATGGTAGTAATATTATAACTGCTCCGTTGCTCTCGCGGTCGCAATCGCGAGTGCTGAGCGTGGGGTTCTAGGTTCGTTTCTGGATCGGGCAAAAAGTGTTGTTGAGTTTGTCCATTAGGAATTTCTCTGAATCAGCCCGAAGTTTAGAAGTTGGCGGTATGATACCTCTCCGGGCGTGTCGGATTGCCGTCCCATCGGGAGTAAAGGAACAGAGAGTGCATCTGTGTCTGCGGTGGGCACACACTTGTGCCCTATAATACCTGAAGCGCCGATGGCTAACCTTCGCGTAAAGATATTGGCCACCGTGACCGAAAACGGTCGGCAAAAGGACTATTATTATATTATGCCAGGCCCTTTGGTAGCCCTACCAATCTTTGGATAGTTAATTTGTTTACCCTACTAGAGTTCCTAAGGTAAGGAAGAAATACAACGTGTTTTCAGGCCCAGATCACGTTTGATAAAAAATTAAAAACTCAAAGCATTTATTTCAAATAAACCAGTTACAGGTATTCTTGAAGTGTCGAAAAGTCCTTCAGTTTAAAGCGTTACGCTGAAAAAATAACTGATGTATTTCTAGAAACAGTCGAACGAAAATTCTGGAGTCAATTATATTTCTAGTCATTCATAAACTGCCAATTTGGCCGACACAAAGGCTTTTTTCATTAATTCATTCGGAAATGAGTGTTCGACCTTCGCTGGCATGACGGCTCTAACATTATCAAACATTTTCTTTTGTGCCCTTTTCCATTGTCTAACAAAAAGGCTACAAAGAAATGTTACCTAACATTTGTCAATATTAAACTTTTTTAATCCAACTGAAAATTACACAAAGTCTTAATCAACCAAAAATTGAGGACGATAGACGACGTACCCATATCATTATTAGGTCTCGAGAAAAAACTGTGAAGAGCGAGCTCTAAAAGTCCTCTAAGGTACGATAGAAACGATTGTATGAGTGAGCAAGACAACACTATTCAAATTTCAAATTTCTGTCGGAACAGAAATGTGATCGTTTTTTGACGCTACACCACCGTATCGAAAAATTTAAATCTTTGTAACCAACATTACTTTGCATAAAAAATCGCGACAAAAATAACGTATGTTTGCAAGGACGCAGTTGGAAGGTCAAAACGGGCTCATAAATACTAAGTGCGCCGTCATACGTATAAGGGTTAACTTGGTTTAAAGGATAATGAATATTTATGACATCCGCGAGGGTTACTTATACGCGCAGTGGTATAAAAGACCGCGTTCTATGTAATTTTTGTTGTACTTCTTATATTTCTGATGGAACCTTTGAGGGTCCTTGTAAGAGAAAAGCTTGTTAAAGTGGAATGGCGTGTACTTAGATATGGTAACTGGATTTATTTCTTGATTGATGAAAGAGGGCACCTCTTTTGGTTGTCCGAGATATTAGATTTTTGGAAAATTCTCATACGCATCGCATTCGATTATTAGACTAGCAGTTGTGTATACTTTTACCTGGAAAGTATTCTGGAGTTAATGAACAGGTTGTTTGGGGGTATACTAGGAAGACTATCCTAAGTTTTCGACCTCAAAGACCCTGAGCTCACTAGGACAAAATCTCGATTATTTAAACTTTTTTCAGTTTTTCACTTATATGTCTTAAACTAAGCTCAGCGTACCACATTGGACGACATGAAATTTCCAAAAAGTTTATTGGTTATTACCGGAGATACAGACGATAAATGTTAGAAAAAGCTCAACAAAATTAGACGCTTGCGGAGAAACCAAAGTTCTTCGTTATTTTCTTTGATCATTTCAATTTCTTTCGATCACGTCATATCTTATTCTTTTTTTGCGTGGGAGTTCTATTCTTAAACGGAAACCTGAAGAGGTCTTGTAGGAAATAAATGCGGGTGCGGGCGGTGTAGGTCGATATCTTGGAACAGATGATCGATACTAATGATAATCACAAAGGATGGTGTGTTTATATGATTTCTGTAGAAGCTCTTGTTCTACGGGGTAAGAAAGAGAATGTAATTACTCTATGGATGATGCAGCAGCTGTTCTTCATTCTCTAGATAAAACACACATACACAAATGCCACACATTTGTGTTCGCATAGCAGCAGATTTTTTTTACGATTCATGGTTGGGCCCTTATTATTTTATTAGGGGTCTCTTTTTGTCCGAGAGAGGAAGTGGGCGATATTCGATTTTTTGGTTCTAGTGTGTCTGGATCAAACCTGGGAACTAGGACACGTAACTCGATGTCGGAATTACCGGACCATCACTGCACTGTGGCCCTTTGCCCACACGGTCATGGGTCGAGGCGGTGTCGAGGCGTAGGGCGCTCGCTACTTCTGGCTTTTTTTAAAGAATAAACAGCAGTGCACTGAGCAGAGTCGAGGTGCAGGCATGTGCCTGCGCCCCATGACCCCGACGCCATTTTATAATTTCGTTTCGTGCGTAGTTACGTATAGAAGGATGGAAGCACAGCCGCCTGCGTACTCTGCATGGAGACCACGACTCGACCGTGCCGCGACGCCGCCTCGACTTAGCAGTGAGCGACGAGCCTTAGACTAAAAATGATTGGTAATTTCATGCGTTCCTTGGAAAGGTTACACTACACTTGAGCTAATTTCCTTCAATTTGATCCAATGCCAACATGAGGTTGAAACATAGGTCTTTTTTTTTTAATTTTACACTTTTCGTCCACGACTATCAATTGTCCGGACGCCAATATTATATTTTTCTGATAGCTTTTGAACGAATGAATGTTCCGAAAAAGAATACCCAAAACTTTAGAAACAAAGTGGTGTTAAGTTTATGTTATGAAAATTTCGATGCTAATCTTCTTGTTCGCATTGCTGGCACGATAATATGTGCACCGCTTCCACGGCATCGGGGCAGATTAGGTAGGTACTTTAGACAACGCAATTAACGTACAAATGAAAAGGAATAACCACAAACTGTTTCTCATACCAGAAGTAACGAAACCTCCTGGGATTGGTAACTGGAATCAACGATCTGCTTCTGCCATGCCGGCTCAACCGTCTCAAGGGCTTCCCGAGGCCATGTTGTGTAATGGGCCTCCCGAGGCCGCGGCGTCTACGTCCCAACGTCTCAGCGCCCAAACCACCATCCACCGAAGCAAGTCCCATCTTGTCGTTCTACCTGTCACGACCCCTACACGCACACCAGGTGCCACGGGTCGCTTTCGCTGTCTGATATTATAGGTAAGAATACACCTGTTAGAAACCTTTCAACGTAACGGTTGTTCCTGTCATACTTGTACGTTAATTGCTACATTTATTTGAGGTAACAGATAGGCAGTCGCTCTATGTTAAATATTGCTATTCAGCTTCTGCCGGTTAGTCTAGAAGCCATCCCCAACATAGCTGGGAAAAGGACAGGCAGATAAAATGATACCTTTGGGGCGCTTCTTTTGTAAAGTTTTGGGTATATTTTCGATGAATCGGTTTTCGGAGATTCTTTTGTTCATTAGCTATCTAATAATGTGTGCGAGTAGATTTTTGTTATGTAAGTAGATTTCAGTTAAAAGATACAACAAATTCAATAACATTAAAAAGTGTTGTATCTCATTTTAGATCCTCGAGCCTATGTTATTGGAATAAAAGTGGTAAAGTAGCTCCAGTATAAACCCTGTAGCGACTACTTCGTCATACGTGAATTAGGCTTTATACTTGACGACGTCACGAAAAATCCTGCATCGCGCAAGCAGTTCTCCGCGCGATTAAACAGGCCGACTGTTGTCGGCCAGTAGGGTAGCCCACCAGACAACACCCGTTTGGTCATAGGAAGGGATCCTAAGCATCCATTTTCATTGGAGTATTAGTATGTTTCACCCTGTACCTCTCTCTATACCAACATATACCAATCATTCTATGTGTGAATAGGTTTCTGTTAGTCTGATATAAATCTGAACCCCAGGCAAAAATAATATTTGAAATAATAATCCCTAATATTAGTCGTAAGTATTAGGATTTATCGGGCCTCGTTTTCCTCAATCGCGAAAACTAAACACACTAAAAGGATTAAGGTTTATTTGCACATAAACTTATAAAAAGCCATATGTAAGTAAATCTTGCGGCGTAAATTCCATTTATTTTGTGTAGAAAGTCGGTCAAGGACAATTCGGGACCGCGTTTGAACGGCTCGGGCTTCCCAGGCAGTGCCTCGGGGCAGGTGAACGGGAAGACGGGAAAAGAGTTTTTGGTATATCATTGGTGTGAGAGCAAGTTCGTCTTAAATACTAAGCAAATGACGGTCTATGCCTTCCTGTATGTCGGATGATGATTAGCTTGTTCATTAAGTTGGGCAGTAGCAGTGCATACAGCATCTGCATAATTATTTGGAGGTCCTGATTTTGATTCTTTGTTGATTTCTGTTTGGAAAATTCCAGCCGAATACATAACCTCCTCATTCACGGGTACATGGAAATAAATTTCGCCATAATATCATTTTGAAAGGTAACGTCCTCATTGTGTAACTTTTAAATAAAACGCTTGGTATATCTTCCTCGGGAGTACAGCCCCAAGATTCTTGTTAAACGTACTTAAACTTTGTTTGTTAATGTTAAGCTTAAGGAACTTATCCCTGCCTCGTTGTTGCAAAATTAAATCAGGGTCATAGCAAAACATAACGCCCATACACACAGGAAGATATGTGATATACTAATAAACGTAGCGTGAGCCCTAAGGTTCTCCCGGGCAGCGAGTGTTTGTACTCTTAATGTACACACATCAAAAGTATCTAGGGATCAACATATATTTTTGCAATAACTTTTCTCCTGATTGATATTAATTAAAATTTTCTTTAAGGATTCATCAAATAAAGTGTTTTCGTTTGTCACAGTAACGATAAACCACGTCACCTTTGCATTAATAAAGAAATTTGCCATTTTCCTAATAAAGGGATTTTTGACATTTGAACCACTAACATTAAAGTTCGAAAAAATGACTGAAAACACAGTTTTCTTTAAAATTTTATTGGGTAACTTAAACAATTAATAATCCGTGTTTCTACCGCGAACACTAACAACACAAGAACATCGGTTTGGCATACTCAAAATGAGTTCATCCAAATCACGCTGTGGAATGGCCGCCCATGTTCGTTGCAACAACAAAAAAAGGTCTTCTTGCGACTGGATACCCTCCATATTCGGCAGAGCTCTTCTCTGTAGCATATCCCATGCATGCTCAATCGGGTTCAAGTCTGGCGACTGAGCAGGCCAGGGCAGGACATTGATGTTAGCTGCGGCGAGAGTCTGTCTTACAACTCTTGCGGTGTGCGGTCGTGCATTATCATGCATTAACTGAAATAAGGGACCGATTTGCACTTGTAGAGGAACGATGACGTCTGATACAATCGTCTCAGCATAAATTTGAGCGTTGAGGTTGCCTCTGATCCAAATCAACTCAGTTCTTCCGCCGATCCAAATACCCGCCCATACCATGATGGTTCCACCACTATAAGGATGGACTTCCTGGCAGGATTTTAATCGCTGTTGGCGTCCAGGGGTTCTCCAGTGTCGTATACGTCTTGTATCCGGTCTCATACCAAAACGAGACTCATCAGAAAAGCACACGAAACGCCATTGTTCTTCTGCCCAATTTCTGTGTTCAAGAGCCCATTGATATCGAATCCTACGATTGTGCATTGCTATAGGTGGTACCCGTAGCGGTCTTCGGGAATGAAGGTTCACTTCATGCAAGCGGTTTCTGACTGTTTGGTCGCTAATTAAGTTCCCTGAAGAGTGATGAAGCCTCACGGCTAACATCATGGCGGTTATTGTTGGAGCTCTTCGAGTTAAGATTTGAATGTATCGGTCTTGTCTCCGTGTGGTGCAGCGATACCGTCCTCCATGGCGCTCAGCCACGGTACCAGTGCTTCGGTAACGTGTCCAAAGTCGACTGATAACACTCTGACTTGTATTCAGAGCTAAAGCTACAGTACGTTGCCGGGAACCAGCTTCTATCATTCCCACGGCTCTGAGCATTTCTTCCCTGCTTAAATGACGTCGCCGCTCCATAATAACGTTGGTTTTAATCAGTAGTAGGGAAACAGTAGCACTAATAATGTCTTCAATGCGTTGTATGTTTTTATAGGGAAAATATTGACAGCTTATTTTCATCTTTTACTCGAATTTGATTGAGAGTTCCTGATTCAAATTATGAAATGCACCAAAAACGATCCTTATAAATTTATAAAATCATAAATTTATTACAAAGCCACATCTCAATCTCAAGAAATCCGCATAAAAATGCTTGATCCCTAGACACTTTTGATGTGTGTAGTTCATCTACTTACTGATAACTAAGTGGTTTTATTGTAAACCCTTACTAGTGTTTCTAGTGAACACCACCAATTTTCTCCTGTTGTGTTTAATGTGAATGATGTAGGTCGAATCCTTTGAGAACAAGCATAGTTTTGTGGTTGTGATGCAAAAAGTTCAAATACTTAATATTATATACAGGATGTAAAAGACCTAATCACGAAGCCGTCAACCAAGCATTCTGTACATAAAACATAACGCAAAAATTATTGCTGGGAAACGACTTTTTTTTTGGGGTGAAAAATCATGTTTTGTGGTAGAACTCAATGTAACGCACTCAAAACATTGTGCTGATGGATGGATTGAATAGTACGGGGGTCATGGAGGTGTTTAAGGTAAACATCTTACAATAAAAACTTGTCCTATTTAAAAAAAAAACTTGTCAAAAAGTTGGAACTTTGACCCCCAATATCTCCGTAACTAGAAGGTTTCCAGGTATGGTGTAGAACAAAAAACTGATCGCAATGACGATGAGAACAAGAGGGCCCTGGGTCCCGGCCCGCCTTTTGTCAACGCGAGCATGGTCGAAAAGCTTGTTGTTTCATCCAGAGCCACAGCGGTGGTATTCTTTCAACTCCCCTGTCTTACCTAGCCCCGAACCCGCACTACTTGCCTCCCGCGTACCTCATACCGCGTAACGCGGGGACATTGAACGAAAAATATTGTTCGAAAATTTATAAAACTTGTTCCAGGAAATACGTGTTTTTGAATTAGTCTTACAAGTATGTGAAATAAATATTTGTTATTTAGAATCTCCACTACATTTGCAAGGCTTCTATCAGGATGCTTTCTTTACTTTTACAATTTATAAGTACATTATGAACGGCCAAAGTTGAGGTAAAAGTTGTGAAAAAACAGCAATTTTTGAAGGCTTATACTGAATTTGTTTCTACAAATTTTTATTTTCTGCTTCGATAGAAGCCTAGATATAGTCCACAAGATACTTACCTATTAGTTCAAAAAATTCAAAGATATATGTCTAACAACGGCATAATCACGGATGAGCTATAGTCAAAATTCTCACGAAAAGTATGGCGGGTTGGCCGCTCTTAGCATTCACTGATGTAGTTTTAACCTCTTCAAGTACCCTGGTGAAGACTCAGATCTCTAGTGCGTTTGTTAGAAGGCTGAGCTGGTTGTCATAACAAACATCCATTGCCAAAACCCAAAACACTTTGCCCGACCTGGAAAGCCTATAGAGCCTGGGTTAGATTCCCAGCACGTCGCCAGTCGGCACCACAACAACGAAACACCCAGAAACGTTTATAACCTAGTTAAAGCTTATTTTACCTTAGACATACTACAAACAAAATGAATATTTATAAAGTTCTGAGTAAGGGGTCGATTTCATAAATTATTTCAGTCAACATCGGGGTGGAGTTCCACTGTTATTCAAACCAATGGGCGGCGCGTGTCAAAACATCGGATTCTCAGTAAATAGGACCTGAAAAATTCGCGTCGTTTCGTGAGTTTTATCGATAAATATTTTTGTGGTTCATAAATTTGGGGTTGGTAAATAAGCCACAGGTATTTAAATGTAGACAGAGGTAGGCATTGTATGTTTTGCGATCAAATGGGTTACGGTATTTGTCTGGCAATAATTTGTGAATAAGTAAGTAGCAATCCCGAATAGCTGATTGGCTGCTCTTATTTAGGATTCTAGACAAAACAACTGGGAACCGAGTTTACGATTACTGAGCCTGTTAAAGTATCTCATAAAACTACGACGTTCTACGTCTTGTTTTCAACCAAATAAATAGTGATTAAGTACATAATTAAATGCCACCATCCTAAACTCAAAGTTCCGCAGCATAATTTGCCCAAGTCTCAAAACATGATCAAAATGCGAAAGGTTCCTGTATCTCATCCGTGATTTATGTAATGTAGGTACATCGTCATTCCGCAAGATATCCTTGCCAAACGACCTTTAAAATACCCTCTATCTTTCTTTCTTTCCGATTTGTGGCAGCACAAGTGTGGCCTATAATATAATCCGATCGTAAATATACAAATTTTATTGTACGAGTATGTGCTATCAGTGGTCTAGGAAAGTATTCATCATGTTTTATGTAGTAGCTCTTTATGTATGGCTCTACGTTTCGGGGTTTCCAGTAAACACAATCAAATTAAAAAATAAACTACTGATATAACACAACAGAACCTGTCTTGTAATAAGGGGAATGTAGCAGTATAAAAAAACCCTCAACCCTCATCTATACTTCTATACTAATATTATAAAGAGGAAAACTTTGTTTGTTTGTTTGTTTGTAATGAATAGGCTCAAAAACTACTGGACCGATTTAAAAAATTCTTTCACCATTAGAAAGCTACATTCATCCTGAGTAACATAGGCTATATTTTATCTCCGTACTCCCACGGGAACGGGAACTACGCGGGTGAAACCGCGGGACGTCGGCTAGTCTATTATAAGAAGGTAATCTCATTGGTGACCTCAGCTATGAGAAATACGTAGACTTATTCCATCCATGTGGGTACAGCCCCTTATTCCTCCTTAACGTGTTCTCGACACAGCTTAAATTAACCTCTTTGAGATTATACACAGTTTATCATTATACACACTTTATCATTATACACAGTTTATCATTATACACAGTTTATCATTATGTAACACAGTTTATCATCTAACACCAGCCATTCCAATCCATTGAATGAAAACGAAAACAACCATGAACGAAGTTTCGTTTTGAAAAGATAATACCTATTTATCGTTTGTTCCGCGTCAAGTTTTATGAATAGGTTGGATAGATTTTATCGGAGCACCTGTAAGGCTTTCGAGATTATGTTCGTTCAGTTAAGTAGGTATACTTAATCCGATGTCAAGTAACGTGGTACTCGAATCGATAGTACTATGTTTAAGTATTTCATGCTTGACGCATTAACTACCTTCCGTCGAACCGATATCAGGCGCTTATCTCGACGTTCATTTTTGACTTGGAGTGAAAGATATTGATTCTCAAAAAGTAGCAGAAATAGAAACGTCCGATCACAACTGAAATACTCTTTATATGGTAGTTTTTCAGATAATTATCGACCGGTGCGGACGATGTCTTTCTTCTAAAAAATTGCATGTCCTCATAACACAAAAACCTTGTGATATATTCACCAAATTTACTACTACGACTAGCAAAGTGCCATAAACTACGGTATGCACTGTCTGTCCCAATCATAAGCCCATCCAATCAGTCCCATCAATCCTATCCTTACCTTATCCTTTCCTCATGTCACCTGTTTCTCCACAGGTACTTCCGAAGGGAGAAATATGAAAGCTTTGTCTAAAGCCCTGTTGATTTGCCAAGGCGAAGAGAAGAAAGTCCACGACGGTATTGAACGGCTTGGTGTTAGTAAACCCGCTTCGGATCCTGAGCAAAAAGACCAAGACAAAATTGTGTCGACATCTGAGCAAGACTTGACAAAGTGGGTTACATTTTCAGAGAGTTCACCAAAGGGTTCAGTTCCTGATGCAAATGCACCTTCTGAACTTCCAGCAAAGGTGTCTGTGTCACCAGACCCTACGGCAAAAGCTTCAGAGCTAACCCTTCCGGCAATTTTGTCTGGGTGTTTATACTTACCAGTTGTCGTGTCTTCTGCTTCTCCATCGAAAGCAGTTGAGTTTCAAGAACCTGCGGAGAAAGAGCCAGACGGACCAGGTTTTGCGGCAAAAATGCCAGAGGTGCCTGTTCTTGCGGCGGAAGTGGCAAGGATACGAGACCATTCGAGGAATTTGCGACAGCGTCCAGCCCTTGAAGGGAACTTGTCTGTTGGATCTGATAATTCACTGCTGAATTGCCGCAACAGGTGGGACTTCCTTATGGTAATGCTGGTTAGTGTAACTCTGATAATGCTCATCTTGTCCACTCCCTTGTCTATCTTTTCTGGAAGAAGCAGGGGGTGCCGAAGGAGATAAGTGTAAATATTAAAACTTTTTATTTTTGAGTTTTTCTTTTGTTTTATTGTTCTTTTTTCATTATTCAAGAAGGAAGGAAGTTTATGGTAAGATTTAAATGTATTTTGGCATCAATGAATTAACTGAGCCTATCGCAGGTCCACTGTTGGACGTAGACATCTCCCAAGCTTTGCCACAACACACTGTCTTCCGCATCCAGTCAGAATCAGATCCAGCCACATTTTAACACAATTATTATGAGACTATGCAAAATTCACTCGCTGCGAATTATTTGCGCAACAAAGTATATTTTTTTTTAAACAAACGGATGAAATAACAGGAAATATTATTATTGCACATAAGTAACCATAATATAAGTAATAGCTAGTTATTTTTTAAGTTAATTTAAGTGGATTATGTTAGGTAAATCAAGCGTTAAATACAGGTCTTTCGTGCCCAACATCATTTCGAGTTGTGTTTGTGCGCTTAGTTTATGGCAATAAAGAATTAATTTACAAATTTGTTCAGCGCATAATGAGCTCAACATTCTCGTCTTCAAAATGCGCTGATTAGTTTTTTCTAATTATCTTTCATTTTCTTAATTCAGAGGTCACAATTTCATCAAAATTCTCTGTTTTTATCTCTTAATAAACGGGTTGTTTCATAAAAACTATGCATCGTAAGTATGTAATAATTAAATTATTTTGATGCCAAGAGTTCAATAAAGCAAATACAAAAAAAAATTGCACCTAAATCACCTTACTCTAACAATAATAATAATCTCAAAAGACCTACAAGAAATCCCTTGCAATTCTTGTTTATAAACTCTTTTTTTGTAGGTCTTTTGAGATTATTATTATTGTTAGAGTAAGGTGATTTATGTGCAATTTTTTTTTGTATTTGCTTTATTGAACTCTTGGCATCAAAATAATTTATTTATTTATTTATTAGTAAAGGGTTCACCAACAGCTTCTGTGTATAACATTTACGTATACATTGGTTTAACAGTCTTGGACTAACACAGTTGCCAATTACAGGTTAACCAGCATTCACAAAAATAAGTGTTAACATATGAGAGATTAAAATAAAAAATAAAATATAATAATAAACAATAATAATATATAATAATATGTAATAATATATTTAATTATTACATACTTAAACTCAAACTCAAACTCAAAGCATTTATTTCAATTAGACCATTACGGCACTTTTGAAAGTCAAAAATACAAAAAAGAAAATCAAAGCTAGAGTCCCAGTCACAAGGCATAATAACTTGAGAAAGTACATACAGAAACAACCCGTTTATTAAGAGATAAAAACAGAGAATTTTGATGAAATTGTGACCTCTGAATTAAGAAAATGAAAGATAATTAGAAAAAACTAATCAGCGCATTTTGAAGACGAGAATGTTGAGCTCATTATGCGCTGAACAAATTTGTAAATTAATTCTTTATTGCCATAAACTAAGCGCACAAACACAACTCGAAATGATGTTGGGCACGAAAGACCTGTATCTAGCGCTTGATTTACCTAACATAATCCACTTAAATGAACTTAAAAAAAATAACTAGCTATTACTTATGTTATGGTTACTTATGTGCAATAATAATATTTCGTGTTATTTCATCCGTTTGTTTAAAAAAAATATACTTTGTTGCGCAAATAATTCGCAGCGAGTGAATTTTGCAAGACTGCAGCCTTAAAACTAGTGGTTTAAGAATGATTTTGATTCGTTAGCAGTCAGAACTTGTCTAATGGAGCCTAGAGAAAAGACTCTTCAACATAGCTCCAGGAAAATCTCATCAAAAATTCCCCAAATAGCCCGTATCACGTCTAGTAAAGTGGGTGAGTTATCGCAGTAATAAACCACTTAGTAGCTATTAGGTAATCCACTACTCTAAAAGCATAATTTTGTTAGTACATGTTTCTGGGGTGCTACACTTGTTCGGGTCGGCAATATTGGTTTTTTGTAAATCTTATCTTACTAGAAGTAATAATGCGAAAATTTATAAGGACGTATGGATGTTTGTTACTCTTTCACGCAAAAACTATTTAACAGATTTGAATGAAATTTGGCATACATATAGTTTTAAACCTGAATTAACATGTAGGAGAATGATAGTGTTGTGGGTGTCTTCTGTTCGGGATGCGAGATCTTCTTCAGGGAACACAATCAAACTGTCCCGACACTTTTACAACAGTTTATTCTCACCACTAATAATATAATAACAACAAGCACAAACAAGCAGGTATTTCGAATAGGCGATTAAGCGTAGGCGGAAGGATTATGTTCGCGCAGCAAGCGAGCGTGCGTCTGCCGTGAGCGAGCGAGACGGACTGGCGGGCGCGGGCGCGCGGTCGGTGCGCCTGCGATGTTTCTAGGCTTCCTTTGTTTCGGTGAGTAGCGGGACTCGGTGCGCGTTTACTCGGTACGACACGACGACGACTTGCGGTGACGCTCGACGACTCAACGATGCGGTTCTGCAGTACTGGTAAGTTTGTTTATTATTATGTTAAGTGTTATTGTGAATGTTTAATGTTTATGTTTGTACTTGTGTATTTAGTATGTAAAGTATTTATAGTATATTTAAATGTATACATATTATGTAATATATTGTAATACATATTTGTGATGTTTATTATAAGTACATATGATTTATTTTAGTATATGTAATTTTATAATATATTGTGGTTACGCCACATGACTCCCCCCTTGAGACCATCCTAGGATGGGCGATAATAGTCAGGGATTCTCACTTTTCTTCCTCAACGAGTTATTCTTACTTCATTATCTTTGTTTTCAGGGTTTGGAGTTTCATTTTCCAGCGGACGTGTCTCTGAACGAGTATCTGGTGTAAGTATATAGGCTGGTTTCAACCTCTCTATCGATACTGTCTGTTCTTTTCCTTTAACAAGCAGCTTAAAGACTTTTGTGCCTCGTTGCAGGACAGGATATGGTCCAGTATATGCCGGCTGAAGGGATCCTCTCACGGTGTCATCTCGGACGTAAACGTGAGTAGCAGAAGGTAAGTCTCGGAACACGAAGATGTTACGTCTGCTGTGTCTTGCGGCTGGTTGAGGGCGGATATTGTTCATAATGGAACGTAGTCGTGCTGAGTACTCGGTGAGGTCAGTGGTCATGTGCTGGTCGGTGATTGGCTGCAGAAACTCTCCAGGCAGTCTGAGGGGTTCGCCGTAGAGGAGTTCGGCGGGTGACGCTTGAATGTCCTCTTTGAAGGCGCTTCTCATTCCTAGCAATACTAGAGGTAAGCTTTCCGTCCATTTTAGGGTTCCATGGCACGTTATAGCGGCCTTAAGCTGTCTGTGCATCCGTTCTACCATTCCGTTGCTTGCTGGATGATACGCAGTGGTTCTGTTGCGTTGAAATCCGGCAAGTTCTGAGAGTTGTTTCAACAGTGCGGACTCAAATTGCTTCCCGCGATCAGTCACGACTTCTGTGGGGCAACCGTAACGTGATATCCAGTTACGAACGAGAGCTTTGGCAACTGTTTCAGCGGTTATGTCTTGCATGGGGATTGCCTCGGGCCAGCGAGTGAATCTATCCACAGCAGTGAGACAATAACGGTAGCCGTCTGAGAGGGGTAAGGGTCCGATGATATCGATGTGCACGTAGGTAAATCTGCCGTTCGGTAGCTTGAAGGTGCCCACCGGTGGAGATACATGCCTAGTGACCTTTGAGCGTTGGCATGCGTGGCAGAGTTTGGTCCAATCACGACAATCTTTGTTTATTCCTGGCCATACGTAACGCTGAGCCACTAATTTTGCGGTGGCGTTAGCGCCAGGATGGCTAAGTGAGTGTAGGCTATCGTAGACTTGCCTTCTGAGCTCTTTTGGTACGTATGGTCGTGGATTCTGAGTGCTGTAGTCGCAGTAAAGTTCCAGTTTTGTTCCAGGTACAGTTACTTTGACAAGCTTAAGCGAAGATCCACCTTCTAAGAGTTGCTTTAGTTCTGGGTCGTTACGCTGTGATATGGCCAAGTTCTTCGCCTCGACAGGCTGTATAACTTCCTCTATTCTTGAGAGAGTATCAGCAACTATGTTATCCTTCCCCGATATGTGTTGGATGTCCGTTGTAAATTGTCCTATGTAATCTAAATGCCGAAACTGACGTGGTGAACATTTTTCTTTGTGACCTTGGAATGCGAAGCAGATGGGCTTGTGGTCTGTAAATACTGTGAAGTGCCTTGCTTCCACCAAGTGTCGGAAATGTTTCACAGATTCGTAAATCGCGAGAAGTTCACGGTCGTACGGCGAGTATTTTTTTTGTGATGGACTCAATTTACGGCTAAAAAAGGCGAGTGGTTGCCATTCTCCGTCTTTCTCCTGCTGTAGAACTCCACCGATTGCGACGTCTGATGCATCCGTGACTAGCGCTAGTTTGGCGTCCATGTCTGGGTGCGCGAGGAGAGTCGCTTGGCATAGACTCTTCTTGCAGCCTTCAAATGCTTGGAGTGCTTCTCCGGTGACGTTTATGGGATGATTTCCCTTTATAGATCCGGTAAGCAGGCTATGCAATGGCGTTTGGGATGAGGCAGCGTCTTTTATAAACCGACGATAGAAATTTATCATCCCCAGGAATCTCCTGAGTTCTCTGACGGTTTTCGGGGTGGGGTAGTCCTTTATGGCTTGGATCTTGCTGTCCAGTGGTTGGATGCCTGCACGAGATACGCTGCAGCCGAGGAAAGTTACTTCTTCTGCCCCAAAAACACATTTGGAAGTGTTTATGACCATTCCATATTCTTTTAATCGCTCAAAGAGGAGGCGTAAGTGACGGTAATGGGTCTCTTCATCGGGGGAGGATATCAAGAAGTCATCTAAGTACGTGTAGCAGAAGTCTAATTCACGAGTCATTTCGTCCACGAATCTTTGGAAGGTTTGTCCTGCGTTTCTGAGACCAAACGTCATAAAAGGGAACTCGAACATTCCAAAAGGTGTGGTTATGGCCGTTTTGGGAATATCCTCAGGGTTTACTGGTATTTGGTTGTACGCCTTTACTAAATCAATTTTGGAGAATATTTGGCAGCCAGCTATGTTCTGAGTGAAATCCTGGATATGCCGGATAGGGTATCGGTCGGGGATCGTCCGTGCGTTTAACATTCTGTAATCGCCGCATGGACGCCATCCGTTGTCCTTTTTTGCGGCAAGATGAAGGGGGGACGACCATGGGCTCTCAGACGGTCGTGCTGTCCCTATTCTCAACATTTCATCGAACTCCTGTTTTGCGATCTTCAGTTTGTCCGGGGCAAGTCTTCTTGGAGTGCAATATACGGGCGGTCCGGCGGTTGTTCTTATGTGGTGTACCGTATTGTGACGTATGACCCGATGTGTACCTGCTGGCCGAGTGATTTCCGGAAAATCTCGAAGAAGGTTCAAGTACTTAGACTCGCCTGTTATTGTTTTAACTGAAGTTATGTCATCAGATGCAGGAACTGGATTTGTGCTTGCTGAAAGGCTAGTCTTGTTGTCGATGAGGCGTTTGTTACGACAGTCTACGATTAAGTCGTAATGCGATAAAAAATCGGCTCCGATAATAGCCTTTGTGACGTCAGCAATTATGAATTGCCAGGAAAATGCACGGCGAAGCCCTAGGTCAAGTTCCATTTGCTGGGCTCCGTATGTGGCGATTGGTGTTCCATTCGCTGCGAAGACGTTGAGTTCGGTAGTACGTGGTCGCCTTTGCTTCAGGGCGGAGCGGGGAAAAACGCAGATGTCGCTCCCAGTGTCGACTAAGAACTGCATTTTTGACCTTCTGTCCATTATGTAAAAGCGACCGGTGGTTGAACTGTGGCAATCATGTGTCGCTACTGATGACTGCCTTTGGCTTTTCCCGACCCTGATTGATAATCACAAGGTTTCAAGCATCTTCGTGCCTTGTCTCCATATCTGTGGTGAAAAATACAGGTAGGGTATTTTCTATAATTTGACTGGGAACGCGTGTTGCTTCTTCCCCGTTGACTTCTGTTCCTCGTCCTGGATCTAGAATCTCTTGTTGAGAGGGCCTTCACTTGACGACTGAGCTCTGCAATCTCTCTCGACAATTTTTCGGCGATTGAATTGGGCACTACGTCTGTGGCGGCCACTTGAGGTGCGGGTGGTACGAGGTCGTGCACTTTATCAGCCAGGTCTGCGAGTGCAGAAAGTGACGACTCTGGCTGCGATGCTACAACTATTTGTGTATTGCCCGGTAAGCGGCTAGTCCACACAGTCTTTATAAAATCGTCCGGTATGTTTGGGCCCGCTAGATGTTGCAGGTGTCGAAGAAACGCGGATGGTCGCCTGTCTCCTAATTCCTCATGCATCAGCAACTGGGTAAGTTCTTTTTCGCGCGACGCGGATAACCTTTTAATTAGCTCGCTTTTAAGCTTTTCATATTTGCCACTAGCAGGAGGATTAATTAAAATATCTTTCACCTCTGCGGCGTAACGGTTTTCGAGATGCCCGCTGACGTAATAATATTTGGTGTCGTCATCCTTGATACCTGAGAGCGCAAAACTTCCTTCTATTTGCGCAAACCATACTGCTGGTTCCTCCGGCCAAAACGGTGGAAGTCGTACACCGACACGACAAATGTCGGATGGTATAAATGTCCTTTCTTTGGAATGCGGCCTGCCTTCGTCGCTTTGTTTGCCGGATGACTTGTCATTTTGAGACATTTTTAAATTTGGTTTTCACTAGCTTACGGTTTTTATGCTGTTCCGGGCTGTGTCCAATATTCGGGGTCACCAATGTAGGAGAATGATAGTGTTGTGGGTGTCTTCTGTTCGGGATGCGAGATCTTCTTCAGGGAACACAATCAAACTGTCCCGACACTTTTACAACAGTTTATTCTCACCACTAATAATATAATAACAACAAGCACAAACAAGCAGGTATTTCGAATAGGCGATTAAGCGTAGGCGGAAGGATTATGTTCGCGCAGCAAGCGAGCGTGCGTCTGCCGTGAGCGAGCGAGACGGACTGGCGGGCGCGGGCGCGCGGTCGGTGCGCCTGCGATGTTTCTAGGCTTCCTTTGTTTCGGTGAGTAGCGGGACTCGGTGCGCGTTTACTCGGTACGACACGACGACGACTTGCGGTGACGCTCGACGACTCAACGATGCGGTTCTGCAGTACTGGTAAGTTTGTTTATTATTATGTTAAGTGTTATTGTGAATGTTTAATGTTTATGTTTGTACTTGTGTATTTAGTATGTAAAGTATTTATAGTATATTTAAATGTATACATATTATGTAATATATTGTAATACATATTTGTGATGTTTATTATAAGTACATATGATTTATTTTAGTATATGTAATTTTATAATATATTGTGGTTACGCCACAAACACATAGGATAGCTTCATCCCGGGCGGTAGTACGATTCCATGAGACAATTTACTGAAGTCCAGACGAAGCCGCGGGCATAAACTATTGTAGATATTAAATTCGGTAAACAGCCACTCGGCTTAGCTCGAATTATGCCGAGCCGACCCAAACACGATACAGCAGTGGTAAATGCCGAACGGAGTTTTCAGAACGGCACATGTCGAATGAAAGTGTAGCAATGAATGTGCAGCAGTTACTTCGGGTCGGATTGAAGAACGTCCCGACCCGAACATGTTCGTAAAACCCCTCACTGATAACGAGTATCTCGTGTCCATCTACAATATTGTTATAGGATAGCGCTGTGAATACACTTAAGTAATTGACTACGATATTGATCGCTACGGCTGGTCTGCACTGACCTTATCACGAACTTATCTATTATGGAAATATATCGGATCGTCTATCAGGATCAGCTGTAGCTTAGAGACGAAAATGTTTCTTTTTAGAAAAAATAATATGAGAACAATAGTTACAAGTTGTATATCGTAGGGAAAGTTAAATAGACGTGAGTGTGAATAATAAAAATTAGAAGAAAAAAAAGCCGATGGATGGACCTGGAGAAAGATGATGTGGCTAGAATGGACTGACTACTAATAGAGGAGCAGGAAAAATCATGTGATTATTTTTAGATTGTGGACTAACAGTAACACCGTCTACCATCACCGATTTCTCAGTGAAACGTGGTGATAAAGTAATTTTAAACATTTTTGAAGAATCAGTCTTGATCTCTATAATGCATAACATCACGCCTGTAATGACCGAAGGGTTAGGCAGAGGTGTTCCTAATGGTACACTCTGTGGTACACTCCATTTCGCCAGTTATGTTTAAGTTTTATGTAATACTAGCGGACGTCCCGCGGTTTCACCCGCGTAGTTCCTGTTGCCGTGGGAGTACGGGGATAAAATATAGCCTATGTTACTCGTGGATAATGTAGCTCTCGAATGGTGAAAGAATTGTTTAAATCGGTCCAGTAGTTTTTGAGCCTATTCATTACAAACAAACAAACAAACAAACAATCAAAGTTTTCCTCTTTATAATATTAGTATAGATGGGGCGAGCCTATTGCTGTCAAACGGGCACAAATAAAGGGTGTAAAAAGGCACTTGTTCTCCCCGTCATGGCGATCATTTTTTTTGTTCTACACCATACCTGGGAACCTTTTACTTACGGAGATATTGGGGGTCAAAGTGCCAACTTTTTGACAAGTTTTTTTTTTAAATACATGTTTTTAATGTAAGATTTTCACTTTAAACACCTCGACGACCCCCCGTACCATTCAATCCATCCATCAGCACAATGTTTAAGCGCGTAACATTGAGTTCTACCACATAACATGATTTTTCACCCCAAAAAAGTTACTTAGTTTGATGTACAGAATGCTTGGTTAACGGCTTCGTGATGAGGTCTTTTACGCCCTGTGTAATACTCCGTGGTTGCTACTGAGAAATTCTTGATGGAAAGCATATCATATGAAAATTGCGAAGGCTTATAAAGGCAGTTTCTTGCAATCAGCTCAAAAGCAATTCTACTCAAACTATTGACGTCACGCCTTACCCGCATATACAGCTAACATAGAAAAGGGAAATCCAATTCTTTGCCAATAACCGCAATTTTATCGCTACACTACTTTATAAACGCAATAAAGGCAATATGGCCACTCTGTATGCAACACATGGACTTGGAACCAGCTGAATTAAATTGTTCGTAGTTGTTTAGACTACAGTCCTATTGGAGTATTTTACCTGGTTTGACGTCTCTGTCAAAATTATGGGATCTTTGTGCATGTTAAGGGCCTATACTACCTCAAATGGCTTAGTATGATCCTCCGTTACGCCTAAAATACTGCAGCATTCATTTTGAAATAAATATATGGTAAAGTTGACGATTAATGTTAGGTCCTATGTTTGGCGAAAACACGATTCCGTAAAATTTTCTGGATAGAAAAAAAAAACAAAGTTACCTCCAAATCGAACAATAAACCGCCGTGCTGGTATTCAAAAAGTACTTCAAATTAGATCATGAAACTTTGCATACTAACTGAACTAACTATATAACAGGTCTTATGTTTTTATTTTTTCCAAAAGACGAAAATTTGATTTTATAAAGAATAAAAACCACTCATTTCGCACTATTCGGCCTGCAGTGACTGACGTAACAACCACTTTGTAGTGCAAGCTGATTAGAACGTTATTCTAACAGTATTTCAAACGAAGTTTGAATCACCACAAATAGAGTTGCTAATGTGAGGTAGTATAGGCTCTTAACATAAGGTTGCTTTTGGATGCCACTGATAAGTCTGCCAATATCACAATGGGCTTTCATGATCATGTTTCTGCCCTTGTCCCATGTTACTTGGAGTCGGCGCAAGACGTTTTCTTCTTCGATTCTCCCCTCTAAACCTTATCATTTCCTTTTTTTCATATCATCCCTCACACAATCTATCCGGAGTTTCCGTCCTCTCGCTCTCCATCATATCAACATTTATATTTAACACTTTTAGTCACAAGCGAATTATCACTCTGTTGATTGTTGTTGGGTTGTTGTTTTTGTCAAAGGTACAATGACTGTGAAGGGACTGTAGTTGTTCAGACTAGCCATTATGAACACACGTAGAGCCCATTCACAATTATGGTTGTTTCAAGTTTAAATTAAATCTCGTCCTGAACAAAACGACCGTATATGAACAAAATTTAGATTAAATTCACAGGCAGTGTAGTGGAATGGCTCGTTGCGGCTAATTTTAGTCGGTATTAGGATTATTGGGTCCTACCTACGTAATGTGTCGAGTCTCGTGAACACAGTTTTCTAACTAATCCGTAACTAGAATCAGAGACATATAAATTACCTGTACCACTACATTTTTCTCAGGTCTTGTAAAAATACAAACCATACTACACATCCTTACAGTGGAAAGATTTTATTACGGCTCATGTTTATTATGTAAAGTTTTGCCATATAAAACTGCCTGAGATAAGGTTATGACCGAATTAGTTGAGTTAACCCGAAGCAAACAGCACAGTAAAACTGTAGACTGTCCAAATTAAAAAGAAAGAGTACGTAAAAATGAATCGACAAACTAAACACTGAGTAAGTCGTGGTCGTTTATGAAAGATACGCACACAACTCATGCTCGAACAGAAATAACTGAATTCAGTTCAGACAGGTTGATTTATTGTCTAGATTTAGATCGTAGTCAGCAGTCGTTACTTCCTAGTTATTAGTCAATCCTGGAGATATGGATGGATGGGTCTTTTATCCGTCGTGACTCGTGCATCACGAATTCACGATGTTAGATTTGAAGTTGAAGATACTACAGCAATACAATTTCCTTCACGAAATTTCAAATGTTGGAGTCCTACTCAGTGTTTGCATACTCATAATCAGCATATCACTTTCCCAGTGCTGGACTGGGACACAGTTTTCATCTCTGTGAGTGAAGGAGTGGAATGTTATCCAGCACGAGATCCTAGTGCTTTTTGGGGGATGTCAAATGTTTGCATTCATTTTTTTCACCGACTTGAGAGCAACTGCATAATGCAAATAAGACTATTAAAAATGTTATGAAAAGAAATCTTTCATAAACGTAATTTTGCGCATTAATTAGCTGGTACTCCAAAATTGTATCCCTCTCCACTTCAACTGTTGTTATACTTTAATTGGCGGTACGCGCCTGACATAACAATACGGAACCCAAAAGGCCCAGTTCTTTACAAAGGACATCATTAATCCGGCCTGTATAAATAGAAACCCTTAATCAGCGGATTTCAAGTCCCTGACCAGCTCGTGGGTAGGACAGACGCCCACAGCCTTTGTTTAAAATGTCAGACGTGACCTACTGTTCACGGAATTGGAATATAAGCACCTTAATACAACCAGAGGTGTAATTTGCATTGCTAAATTAGAATTACAGGGAAATCTGCTAAAGAAACATTACGCCTGTAAATCCTGAAGGGTAAGGCCGAGGTATAGGACCTTATAGGTACCTACACCTACGCCCACATCCCACCAGTTATTTTAAGTCCCAGTAATAGGCGAGCCTGTTACTATCAACCGGACACAAATCCAGACTACGTAGCAGACACTGATACATTCTTGATGGAATCACCCAATTACACTTTGCCCAACCTGGGAAACGAACCCAGACCCTCATGCTCAGCTGTCGCCCTTGCGACCAACAAAGCTGACTTGGGACAGATGTTACCGTTCATTCCGAGTCGCCCCCGCGGCGAAACTCCCAAAGGTGTTACTGACGCATAGCTAAATTCGTATATAGAATTAAGGTGAAATACTTATCAAATAAGATTATTGTAGTTTTTAGATTTTGGGTCAAGTGTGGTTACGCCCACACCCCCAAAGGTAGGTGTATTTAATGAAGATGTTTTGTTGCTAAATTAGTATTACGAGTAAACATAAACACGTATACATAATAACTAAATAAATAAACAAGGCGATATTAATGAGATTATTGTTGATTTTCTAAGTGATGGGCGTAAAATACGCCTACATAATGTTATGATTTATGATAGAGGAGATCTAGTGGGCGACTCCGAAATAGGAGCTTTATCAAACGTTACAGTTGTTTCTCTCTAATAGGATAACCTTTCCCAAAGGCACGGTAATATTATGATACAGTACTCCAACTTCATAGAAACGGACGAAACGCGAGCTATACCTACGCGCCTCGATCTTGGGGTGCGCTTTGGGGCGCAGACAGTCACGGCCCCTTTAGGGTATATATGTTCTGTGGTCACGGCTGTACCGCAGTGTCGAACGGACGGTGTGTTGTTTTTTTAACAATAACCGCGCGATTTTTTCTCTAAAAATCAGTTAATATGACGAGTAGGAAATATTGTGCTGTTTTTGGTTGTATGAATTCGTCAATAACGCATCCAGACATAAGTTTTTTTTAAATTACCTGGAAACTCTGAAAGGTAACACTATAAAATAATTTTACTTCGTGGCAATCTGAAAAATAATTATTATAACTTGGTAGTATTTCTTATATCTACGTTACTTCACCGCGGTTTTTAGAGAATTAAAAAATAATATTTTTTAAGAATTGCAACCTTCGTATGCCTCTCTCATCTGACACATGACGCGGTACGTCACTTTTTTTATTGGCGCGTTATCGACACCGCAAGAAAAAATCTTTCTCGTCAAATTATTCATTTATAACTAAGTTTACATTACATTTTACCAAAATAACAAAATGTCGAGTGACAGGAAGTGTACTAAGTGCATCTTTAGTGAAATTCGTAAACCCGAAACAGAAATCCAAGCATTTACAAATAACGCTCGCTACCGACCAGGACGTAAATTGGAAGGACATTATTTATCAGAAGACATCAGAGACGAAGCAGGAAAAGTGTATTCCTGACAACAACTTGGATGCCCGACTTTAAATGACCCCCGGATACGCGATATCCACAGTGCTCATTGAAGCACTAAGGGGGTTGTAAGCTCGTTAAAGCTTTTTTCCTCCAGTGGGTACGCGATACCTCAGTAACACTACTACTGGTTACTAGCTGGATGGTGATCTATCAGTGGAGATACGAGATATCCTTTAGCTGAGTCTTTGAACGATGCTAACACTGAAAATCTAATGGCATAGCATTCAACGGCAGGTAAGTGCCATTTTCAAGACCAGTAACACCTCATGTTACTAGCTGCATGGTAAATTATCAGTTTGACACGCGGGGTCCAGCTAAATTTATCGAACAATGCTAGCAAAGGGCAGGTACTTTCATTACCTTGATCAGGTAATTACAAAATTGTGCTATATATCCATGACCATGCAGGTCGTAAGACGACCCTGCTTAACTTAGCACATCCCGTGTGTGTTATAACCTTGCAAATGCATTATACTCTTGCAGTGAATGTGGAACCATTCCTTGCCTGGATTCCCATCAGGGAGTAAAGTTGCTGGCTGGCTGACAGACATTTGTCAGGACCACACATTCTTAAGTACGAGATACTAACAGCATGTTAAGCCCATATAATGTGTTTTTATAATAATAACTTATTTATTTCGAGCAACAAGACTCAGCGTTAGTAACAATATACTTACAAACTATGTTAGTAATACATTTACAAACAGAATAAAACAGAAAACAGATTGTGACATCATTGCTGCAAAGTGACTGGCGCAGATTTAGCTTGAACATCAAGTATAAATTAATGTTACACATACGTTTAACTAATGAAAACACCAGCCCAAAAAGTGTATTTATTCTATTTTGGTGGAAGTTATGTCAGACTATACAGGATATTTATAATATCTACATGCCTAAATACGAGATATTTACAGCATGTTATAATCTACACTATGTGTGTAAGCTTTGACGTCAAGTATGATATTATCAAAGAACCCTGTGGCTATGCCATAAACTTGTCATTTTGATCTTTCAGCGATGAAGTAATATTTACATTTAAACATAACACTTTTCATTCAAATAATAGAACAAGATTCTTTGTTCACTTAATACTATGAGAGAACAGCTGATGGAAAATGTTCCAGACACTTATGACAGACTTCTGTTTCACTACTATACATATGGTGAACCAGTGAACCAAGGTATTGAGATGTTCTAAACCAAATTAGAATGTTACTGTTATCATAAGCAAAGCAACCGATGAATGGCTTGAATGACACTGCATAACACAACCTACCAATGTTCAATGTCAACCTCGAGATTAAATTAATATTATTTATATTTCCTTTAATGAAATGAAACACCAAACCTATAAGGACAATAGTTATATTCTTAGCTTATTATGTATATTTCCAAATAACTAATACATGTAGCCAAAGAGATTTTACCACCAACAACAAGAAGATCAATTAATCTGTTTGTGCCTAGCACAATAAAATTCAACACCCAAAAAAGTATCCCGTTAACAAAAATCTTTCAAGACTGAACACAATAATAGATACTGGAGTGCTAAGTCAGTACCCCCAAAAGAGAACACATCAAGGATGGTACCGGAATGATTTAACCATATTATATACCAGTTATAAAGTAATGATCTGGGTACTTGGTTTAAGTACAATGGTTCAAGAAACCATTTGTTATCAAATCTATACACCATAATGTCATAATACTCAAAACTATTAGTATTGAGAGGGAAAGGGTTATAGACTTACAAAGTTTGGAGGTCATAACAGCCTGTCAATGTACAAATGACATTAACAACTAAACCTGTTTTAGTTCTAACCCGTATGCTCCCGGCCGTGCCTCGTGAGGCACAGTGCATTGTTATTTTAATTGTGTCTGTAATTGCGGGTATTGAAGTGTTAAATCAAATTGCAAAGTGGAACTAAATCCCACCCCAGCTTCGAACAAAGATAATATTCTTATCATCATTATGTATAAGCCCAATCTAAAATAACATCTCCAATAGTAACCTATTGCTTTATCTAGCAATCCATAGATACAATATTAAATTATGGGTATATTAATCATGCAATTTTTTTAAGTACCCCTTAAGTCCAAGAGTATTTTTGGAAGGGTTCTCATGACCAGATAGTTTTTCCTGCATTGCATTGCATTTTAAAATCACTTAAACCTTACCCATAATAATTAAGCACCTTTCTTAATCATATTGTTGCTGACTCATACCTTAAAACTAAAATGAAATATAATTATTACTTTGACTGCCTTATGAAGACAGTAGTAAAACATAACTTCATTGCTCCCTGGTTCCGGGCGTTGACCCCTATAATCAGCTGTAGCCTACTAGAAAATGAACCATGCTGAAAACAAATTAATCCCTATCAAATAACAACAGATAATTTGGCATGTCATCTACCTACATTGAATCATAACATAAAATTAAAATCACAATTAAAATACCCGAAAAGATAGATGGGCAGACATTATTGTGAGATTTATACAAACTCATAAAAATAAATTTTAACTAAGAAATCTCATTTATTCTCAGTTTTCATTACCAATTGGAGTATTGGCTTTAATAGCTTCATAGCTTTCTATTGAAAATAACCATAAAGTGAAACAAAAGGGGGGGGGGGTGCATGCGAGTGCAGAGATCAATGGATTGTGACTAGAAGATAAAATGCCATACATTTCGTGTAGAGCTAATAAAATCCAACTAAAATTCATAACAATTGACAGTACATTACGGCAATGTAGCCAATTACCTACACAATGTTGACTGAATATGGTCAACACATATCCACTAATTGCACAACATTTAGTCAATTCTTTAGAATTACTAGATGATTAAACAGGAGTGTTCGAGACCCTTGAAAGACATTGTCATGAAAACACTGCTGATTCTTGTAGAAGTTCCTAATATTTGAAATAGTTTGGGAAATTATACTAATATAGCAAATATTCATCGTGGAGACCAGACCTCTAAGTATTATATTTTTTCTACTATGAAACCGCAAAAACTTATTGCTCCTTTACAAGGTGCCTGGGAAAACATAATAATAACAATGTTTTTATTTATATTGTTTCTATCATTATAGGAATAATAGGTTAAAAAATGAATTATAAACGAAATCAGTATGTACAAAATGTACCAGACTAAAAGTATTAAACAGAAATCAGTTTCTAAGACTTAAATACAAACAGTTTTGAGAAAATAGCTCAACTGTCCTTTTCGAGCCAATTGACTAAATCTCAAATTCTGTTTTACCAGTAAGGAGTGAATCCCTTAACATTCATAATATTTAGTCATAAGACTACCAGACCCTTAGCAAAATTTTGAGCTTTATTTATACTATGTACTACTAGGTACTAATTAATAATAAAAACAGTTTAATCCACACTGTAATAAAGAGGTTTCTCTTTCTTTTCTTATTAATTGTATGTAACTATATTAATTGGTGATGATAGAGTGAATACTTTAATATCCATAATATTTGATCAAGGATCTACCTAGACCCTTAAAAAATGACTGAGCTTTATTGATAAGAAGTACTTACTACTAGGTACTGATTAATAAAATCAGTTTAATTCTCACGACAATAAAGTGAAGAGATTTCTGTATTCTGATTAATTGGCTGTAATATTAATTGGAAACAGTGTTTTGAATGGACTCGGGCTCTTCTACTATTGAACAATAGTTAGACATTGTATGTGATCATAAAATCATTACATTAAATTTTTTATAGTTATACAATCACCTTTTGAGACAATATATCTATGGAACTCTATACTTGCCTTGTTTGCACTCTTCTGTTGCAAGTATTGTAACAAAAGGCCCTAAGTGAATAAACATTGCCTTGGTTGCACTATTCTGTTGCAAGTATTTTAACAAAAGGCCCTAAGTGAATAAAAATAATGCCAGTGGCATTCCTTGATAGTACTTCCAGACAATTCAACACTAAATAATGGAGTTGATGAGCCTTTTTTATTTGCAGACACATCTATAAAATACTAACACTACAACTGGATTTCAAATTATAAAATTACTTACTGAGAGATCTGAGGCTATCATTGCCTCAATCATAGAATCTATCAAAAGTATCATTAATTTCGTCATAGTTTGATAATATGAGCAAAATTTAGAAAACAAAGACATTGATTGTTCTCCTAGCTCTAACTTTAACCCATTGGAGCAATAAAACAGTTATTAAAATATATCAAACCCTAATATTCGTAAGTTTGTCAGATTTCAAGTGAAAGAGGCATCTAAACTCCAGAATTAAACTCTCACTATACAACCAAAACAACAGCTCAAATTAGAGCTGGCATCAACGAAGTCAGACATAATGTGGATTACATGGTTATCAAAGTTATTTTACAAAATATAATATATTTATTGTAAAGTATCCTTGAAGCTTTAATATGGAAGCTTTAATATTCTTACAGAAGAAGGTCCAATGTAATTATCACAGATCAACACTCAGAATTACTTGCATTTTAATCAGTTAATAAATTAATTATTGCAGCCAACTCTGAACATCTACCAAGTTATAATAATTATTTGAAAGATTGCCACGAAGTAAAATTGGGAATCAAACGAGCTTACCTGTTAAGCGAAGTCTTGATTCAAATTTTATGAGTGGCAATCTGAAAAATAATTACCCACCCGCCGCTATAATATAGTTAACACTAACAGCCCCAAAGCTGCAATAATTAGTCTACCTAATTCAATTTTAACCCTTCAGGAAAATATAGTGAATATAGGTATTTGGAACTACTCTGTACATAAAACAGAGATTGTTCCAATGATAAGATCTCTAAAATAAGTGACGTACCGCGTCATGTGTCAGATGAGAGAGGCATACGAAGGTTGCAATTCTTAAAAAATATTATTTTTTAATTCTCTAAAAACCGCGGTGAAGTAACGTAGATATAAGAAATACTACCAAGTTATAATAATTATTTTTCAGATTGCCACTCATAAAATTTGAATCAAGACTTCGCTTAACAGGTAAGCTCGTTTGATTCCCAATTTTACTTACTAGTAGGTAGGTACATAGGTAATGTTTGTCTTTTTAATGGATAAGTACCTATTTCCTTTTATCTCACGAAAAAAAAGGAGTTTGGATTAATAAATAAAGCGAATAGAGTAACGGAAAGTTATTGAGACGAGTGAAATAGGTAGTTATATGCGGTTCTGAATGAATCATGATACGGTAGGTACCTACCTACTTACGCTTGTGTTAAAACTTCGGTGCCTATACTTTAAAATGTAACAATAAAGCATTTCGTACGACTCAGTCGAGGCGCAAATATTTTTCAGTCGCAAATTTATAAGCCCGATTTGTTTTTCAAACAAAAACATGTTTTTTTAATTAAATCTACCAATCAAAAAACAACACGCATTTTTATTGAACACTTCCTATTCAATATACAAAGTATTTCATTTATTTATATAAAAAGGATATTTACAATCACAAAACTAAATAGAAACAGAAAGTAGGCAAATGTAATTAAAATGCTGGAGACGGCAGCCCTAACGCATGTCGTGCCAAAGGGCAGTTTTGTAAATGGCGTTCAAGGTATTACGATATGATAATAAAGGGGTGCTGTCCGTTGAATAATAGACTGCGATCACCAACGCACACAATCACAACAATCACAATCACAATCATTTTTTAGTTCTACACCATACCTGGGAACCTTCTAGTTACGGAGATATTGGGGGTCAAAGTTCCAACTTTTGGCAAGTTTTTTTTAAATACATGTTTTTAATGTAAGATTTTTACTTTAAACAGCTCCACGACCCCCGTACTATTCAATCTTTCTATCAGCACAATGTTTTGAGTGCGTTACATTGAGTTCTATCACAAAACATGATTCTGCACCTAAAAAAAAAAAAAGTGGTTTCCCAGCAATAATTTTTGCGTAAAGTTACTTAGTTTGATGTACAGAATGCTTGTTTCACGGCTTCGTGATGAGGTGGTTTACACCCTGTATAAGGTCACGATTTTTACCATTAGGGTAGGCGTAACGCCAGTTGCTACAATTCTTACATACTCTTTTTGCTTCGTCCTGGTTCATACGTACTTACATCTCGCTATACACTCGCGCCGCTTGCGACTACTACACACATAACCTTTCTGAAGAAAATTACCAAATGCTATCCATCAAATGCTAGAGCGGTTTCACCTGGTATTACTTGAAATAGATTGGTGAATAAAGATTAGCTATATTTTATTGGCACAAACAAACAGGCTTCTACCTAACAGTGACTGAACCGGCTTTTGATGATGATGATATTACGAGGTTTCAGAGTTTCAACAATTGTTTACGGGCTGAAAAGAAAAACCTTGTAGATGCATCTCTATTATTGAAAGCCCTCATACGCCTTACACGAACTGTCCAATATTTAACGGATATCGATTCAACAACAATTGAGTCGCGAAAGTGGAATTAATTCAGCAGGCAAGCGGTGCAACAAAATAGGTGAGCGCTTTACGGAGACATTTTGGTTTTTAAGAGCGGAAATCGTCGGTAGTCTTTCATTGTGACACTAAACAGAAGCTGTAAATGACGATCGTGACCTATAAACCAAAGGAATGAACCAGTTTTAAAAGCACGGCTGTAGTGAGCTTTTGTCTTTAAAAGGGGGTAGTATCATATCGGAAATGTAAAGAAAAACATCAGGGAGATGTCAAGGGGCCGGTCATGCTCTGGTTTTACTGATGTAGGGTTTATGTCTAGGGGCCGAAGGCAAACATTCTTCTTAAGCTGCTATCCACGGTGTTGATAAGAAAATCACAATTTAATTTTCGCTAAATTTAAATTGTCTGTTTATAATTTTTGGTGCATATGTATTAATGCGGCGGAGCTCGTGGTTGAATAATAAAAGCCGCTCGGGTCGATCTTTAATCAAGCCGCGCTTGCCTAGGTTGGTCCGTGGATGGGTGACCAGTGACCACCCAATACGTACCGAGCTTCCTCCGTGCCTCAGGGTACGTAAAGCCGTCATTTCAGGTAGTCAGTGGGCAAAGTCTAACAACCAGTCTTACCCAGGTATCGTATTACCCAGTAATGAGTTGTGGAGGTCAGATAGGCACTAAGCAATCGCTCCTCCATGTAAAATGCTGGCATACAGCTGCTTCCGGTTAGACTGGAAGCCGACCCCAACATATTTAGAAAAAGGCTAGGCAAATGAATGATGTATTTATACGGCGTACCGGCTAGATTTTTTGCGGAAAGTTCTTAATACCTGAACAAGGATTATGGTCCGTACTTCTCATGCCGGAAATTTAAAAACTTTCGCAAGGACGGAGCTTCAGCTCAACTAAAGGGCTTTATGATCGTCACGTGCCTAATCCTGGGGGGAATAAGCAAAGGTCGGAGTTCACACACTATTCCCATGGTAAGGGAAGTTCCCTTCGCCACGTATCGGTACTTCCTGTTTCCTTTGATCCTCACAGGAAAACTAATTAATACGGGGTACGAAAACGTGTTTTTGTTCTTATGTTATTAATTGGTATATCCTGTTTTTATGGGTTCAAAAATAAACTGCTGTTGTAGGTCGACAGAGGTCGAGCAGTCCACCTACTGCCGAGTAAAGGCTTCTTCCCCTGTATGCCATGTTTCCCTGGTCTGTACGACGAGGATGAGCTTTATTCACTGATCTGTATCATCGATTTCAATGATTAATCAAGTTTTTTTTAGTGAGGAGCTCGTGGCTAAATAATAACAGTTAGACTAGAAGCCGACCCCAGCATTATTATTTGGGAAAAGGTTTAACAGATGAATCAGGTTTCTTTTTAGTGAATAAGGTAAATGCTAGCCTTTTTAACTTCGAGGTTTCGACCAAAATAACGACGACGTTGGGCTCCATGTCTTCCCTTGTCAAGAAAATATTCGAAAGAAGTTGAAATTACTAGTTTACTTGCATTAACCTATGAGCAAGCAATACTTGATCGACCCTTTTCTAATATTATGTGTACTTCATCTTTGAGCCCTCCTTCACGTAATATCGAAGCTTATGCCGTCTAATCCCTTACTCAAACAGCCCTCAATATACCAGCCTCGTACTAACTAGTCCCTAGGTAATATGTCACAGGCCAAATATATTGGATCAGTAAATAGCGCTTTGCTACAGTCCTTACCACAGATCATAGAAACAAAAGGTCCTTACACTGTTAGATAACCTCCGCCTATGCATCGCTGTCACACTCACAGTCATCTTTACGCTCTCGTATCAATAAGGTTCTATTCTTATTTTCCTTTATGACAACATGTGCCAATGTCGACCCTTCTGCTATATCAGATGTGTTATGGAGACACGTTGTTATCTCTGACAAGTCTGTAAAAATTGTAGTGATTCATATTTTCGTTCGTGGCTAAATAATAACAGCCGTTCGGGTCGATCTTCAGGTTAAGTCGCGCTTGCCTAGGTTGGTCCGTGTATGGGTGACCATACATTACATACCAAGTAACCTCCGTGCCTCGGAAAACACGTTGGTCCCGGTTGTCATTTAAAGATCTTTGACAGTCGTTACTGGTAGTCTGAAAGTCTGACAATCAGTCTTAGCAATAAGGGTTATCGTATTACGCAGTCTAACTTGTTTGAGGAGGTCAGCTAGGCAGTCGCTCCATGTAAAATACTGGTACTCAACAGAATCCAGTAAGACTGGAAGCTGACTCCAACATAGTTGGGAAATGGCTAGACAGATGATGACTTATTTACGTTGTTATAAGGTTGCAGTTAGACTGCAGCTGTCAAAGGTTTCACTGTAAAACGACTGTACAGTAAACACTGCTTAACATACTGTTTTCCATAGACAAACAACAACATCTGTGGCATTGTTTGATCTCGCTCAAGGCTGGTATTGTTTTCCGATTCGCTTTATGTGATGTTGTGTGGCTGTGTTGTGTTTGGCATAAGCAGGACTGTTGTTGTATCCGGATACTAACAATGTGTACGAGAGCGCTGGATCTTCGCGTTCGGCAGCATCTAAAGATAGAGACAGTTTCTGCGTAAAAACACACTCCAATGACTTTCCTGCCCATTCTTCTCCATGACATCTACGCATTCACAGTCCATTCACAGTTATGTCTGTGGTTGGACTTTGTACGTAGATTATTTTTGACTATGTAAAAGTGTCAAGGGTCTATTTGAAATAAATGCTTTGAGTTCGAGGGGCAACTTGTTTTCACGGGCCACCTTCAGTTTCTTTTTGCAATAATATACCTGGATATAGACGGCGACATGAGTCTGTATGCAAATTGTTGATAATGGCGGGGGACTTCTCAAAGCAGTAAAACTTAGTACTAAGTACCAAAGTTTACTGCTTCCATCCACGTCTTTTTAAATCAAAAGACCAATATTTAAGTGGCTACGTCGGCAAACAAACGCACCCTGTTTTATCTGTAGACAGAATATGTCCGGTAGTCAAGCCGAGAAATAAATTGCTCTTGCCTTTAAAACATGCCTAATAAAGACTTTAAATTGGTTACTATATTAAAAACCCTATCACCCTATTCAAGCTTTTCCAAGATTTAATATATCCACCTCATGTAAATGTTTACCTACCAGCAGAAATACACATATTTTCCTAACCCCGTGTTACATAAACGTGAAGAAATATGATGTAGATATTACAGCAGGCAGCCCGAACATTCGCAAGTATTCCCGCGTTATTAACAAACTTCTTAAATGCTTTCAAGACGTTTTTTCCCTATTCATTTTTATTTTCTTTTTGAAGAGAGAATGATGTTTTTAATTTGATAACAAATTCTGTTTTATCTTTTCTTATTTGTTTGAGCGGTTTTGAATATTTTAAAGTGATTATTTCGTTAAAAAATGCGCATGAATTTTTGTTAAAAGCTCCTGAAAACTCAGCCAGGTGTTTGTTCTCGAACCAATATAAACATTGTTAAACGGTAACTGTTTTAAATAAACTTAGTTATTCTTGGACACAGAGCTTTTTCCGGAATCCCGTTTTTAATCTTCCATTCTTAAATATTCTTGATGGCTAATTTATTTTTACGTCTGAGTAAGCTTCCCCGCCCCTCATTCTTGCCCTTTCCATGTTTTAGCTTCATCTCACTAATTCATTAGGTAGCCATCTGAACGTCCCTGTATCTTCTCTTTGGTCTGCTGTCACCCGTCTATAGTATCAATAAGATACCTAAAGATGCAACTAGTTTTCTTTTCAACACTATTGCTGAAATACTGAAACGTCGTGAAATAATCCTTATTGATGATGTTCTTCTGAACGGTCAGATGCGTACTAAGTAAGCACTCGCAGTAAGCATGCGTGTGTATGAATGGTGACGAAGTAAAAAATGTATGTAAGGGTGGGCAGGTGGCGTTCTATTTTTTTACCTACGGAAAGAGTCGTGAGTATTTATGTGTGATGTTAAACGATATGGAAGATACCTTAAGAGCCTATACTACCTCAGATTAGCAACTCTATTTCTGGTGGTTCAAACTTCGTTTGTAATACTATTAGAATAACGTTCTAATCAACTTGCACTACAAAGCGGTTGTTACGTCAGTCACTGCGGCCGAATAGTGCGAAATGAGTGGTTTTTATTCTTTAAAAAATCAAATTTTCGTCTTTTGGAAAAAATAAAAAACATTAGACCTGCTTTATAGTTAGTTCAGTTAGTATGCAAAGTTTCGTGATCTAATTTGAAGTACTTTTTGAATACCAGTGGTTTATTGTTCGATTTGGAGGTAACTTTGGTTTTTTTTTTCTATCGAGAAAATTTTATGAAATCGTGTTTTCGCCAAACATAAGACCTAACATTAATCCTCAACTTTACCATATATTTATTTCAAAATTAATGCTGCAGTGTTTTAGGCGTAACGGAGGATCATGCCATTTGAGGTAGTATAGGCCCTTAAACGATTCTATATCCTATTCATGCCACAATCAACATCAACTTCCTAGGAATAATCTCCTTTTCAATCGACAAAAGCCATGATTTGGAGCGGGGAACAGCAAAATATTGATGCCGAGCGGATCAGATGGTTTCCGCTTGTGCCGGTGATGGCAGGAAGTGGGGTGTACCACGGGAACGGCCCTATAGTAGGTACCTGTTATTTGGCTGTTCGGTTATTTCCGGACGGTAACGAAATATAGACATCTTTTGGACTATCGGTATCGAATATTTTGATTATTATTTTTGTAAACGTCTGTGTTGGCTGTGAATCTCATGAGCGTCAATGGTCTAATTGATATAAAATCATTTAGACCATTCACAGGCTTTTTTGGAAATCAGATCAAAAGTTATTGTTCAAATTATAGGCTTAGTGATCAGCACTTTTTGAACGTCAAAAAATTAAAAATATCGGTTAGAAATAAGTCCGCCCAAAAAAACCCCATTCGTTTTGTGTAATAGAATAGTAGAACTAATGAAAATTTTGTTCTACGATTTTGTACCAGATTGAATCGAAGTATTAGTGGGAAAAAAATCCCACTAGTTCTACCGTAGAATTGTGTAGTAGAACTAGTGGGAGTGATCTAGCCTAGATTCCTATGAAAACTGGGAGAAGAAAGGATTGCCCTATTTGTGCACTTCAAAGGATCCGGATGAAAAGTTCCGTGAATCCTTTGTGAGTGTGTCTGCTCTATAATCTTATTTAAGCCGATCTTTCCCTTTACCGGTTTGTCCTGTTTGACACGTCTCACACAGAGCAGTCCTTTGTGTTAGAGAGAAGAAAGATTTTCTCTATAACTCTCTATTTTCTCTTGTGTTCTTGTCAAGTGACAAAGGATGAAAGGACGCCCGACACAGTTACACGAGGCACGCGGCAGGAGGTAAAGTAAATAAAGAACAAGGTATTCTTTTAGCGTTTGTCCTTCAGGCATATCTCAGCAGTTAGCTATGAGTTTCAATTCGTGCCTGGTTGATAGCAATAGGCTCGCCCCTAATTACATCATCTTTCCAGTCAACCGGATGCAGCTAAGTACTTACCAGTATTTTTACATGAAGCGACTGCCTAACTAACCTCCACAACCCCCCCCCCCCATTTACATGGAACTTAAACATAGCTGGCGAAATTTTGATGTACTATTACACCGGTGAACACCTCTGCCATACCCTGCAGGGATTACGTGCATCATGTTAAGTCTCATTTGTCATCTCTTCTAACATACCTACACGGACAACCCGTTTATTGATCTCGCATCATAAAAAATAAGAGGCTATCCAGTATCTAGGTCACCTTAATAAATCACAGCATTTTCCGTTTATCATCCCAGCGGTCTAACGACTAACTAAAATAGGTCAAAGCCGTGTTCCGAACTCCCTGGCCGTGTCTATGCCTTTCTGACCTTTCTTACAAAAGCTCTGTGTAATGGCGAAGGTCGAACCTTTAAACTTATATTCGTTAGTTGTACAAGAAGTGCTTAATGAAATCATGTTGGCTCAAGTTGGCTTACAAGCTTTTGCACGTCGCTGTAATTAAGATCGCAGTGATTGATAAAAAGCTTAGGTGGGTAGTGAGAGGTGTTACAGTAATTAGTTTTTCGGCTGAAAAATATTGCTTAGTAGATGGAACAATCTTTGCCAAAAAAATAAACACAAAGAGATGTCATTATGAGCCTGACTGTGGCTAGTATTGGCTCCTAAGAACCGACTGTGATCAACAATTTTTCGGCTAAAATGATGACAATGGAGTCGATTCTGAAGCTCAAACTTAATTTAGGCTATTGCTATCTCTTTCTCTCTAATAAAACGAGAAAGAGACTGACGTAATTTAGAACTGTCAAATTAAACGCACGTAAAAACATGTCGACTAAAAACACGGTGAAGCGCAAGGCATAAACTAGTTTGATATCTCTAACTTAGTTCATAGCTATAGCCGCCCTTTTCTCGCACTGCCTTTTAGTAAAAGATAGCAATAGCCTAAATTAAGTAAGTTTGTGCACAACAGAATCGAAACCATTGTCTGTCTCGTTTTTAACTGATTTTAACTTTTTACCCATGACTTCGCCTGCGTTGAGGTCGTAAATTATCCCCTGGAACGTACCACCGGAATAAAAAATCTATCCTATATCCTAATCCAGATCACGGTCTACGTGTATGCCAAATTACATGGAAATCTGTTAATAACAATTGTTCCAAAGAAATTGTTCCACATTCCTACACGATGATTTATCTACTTCGGCTAATTTTGCTATTCTTTTTGCGAAACCCATATTAACATTATTAAAGCCCAATGCCCATACCAATCTAAGTTCCATTCCATGTGAGATAATAACGGCAATTTTTTAGTAAATCTCCTAGAGTGGGCGGACGTCGGCGTCGCAGGCAGGGGAATGGAAACTTGTCTCGATAATTTATATTGATGCGACCCGAGGGACGGCTGAATGGCTCCGACTTGGAAGCCTTATGGATAGCTGGATTAATGGTTATCAAGTATGACGCAATGAGGCAAAGTAATTTGGAGCGTTTTTGTAAAAAGAAGGCTGTATTTTTATCATGCCGGAGCCTTGAGACCTGCTTAAAGTTTATAAATAGAATTATTGTATTCTGCGTTTGCGTCTCAGTTAACGACTGTCTGTAAAATTATCGTCATTATTCTCCTACTCTTATCCCATATACAGGGTGTAAAAGACCTCATCACGAAGCCGTCAACCAAGCATTCTGTACATCAAACTAACTAACTTTACGCAAAAAATTATTGCTGGGAAACGGCATTTTTTTGGGGTGAAAAATCATGTTTTGTGGTAGAACTCAATGTAACGCACTTAAAACATTGTGCTGATGGATGGATTGAATAGTGCGGGTGTCGTGGAGGTGTTTAGAGTAAAAAACTTACATTAAAAACTTGTATTTAAAAAAAAATATGTCAAGAAGTTGCAACTTTGACCCCCAATATCTCCGTAACTAGAAGGTTCTCAGGTACGGTGTAGAACAAAAAAAAATGATCGCAATGACGAGGAGAACAAGTGCCTTTCGGCTTCGTGAAGAGGTGTTTTACACCCTTTAATTTGGTTTGAGCGAAGCGTGATCTTCAGCCATAGGGACTTGTGTATTAGTCCTCATCTCAGTAGCCAACCTCTATCTAGCTCCTCCTCTTTCACAGACTTCATCTACCGCTAGCTGTTACTAAAATATTGAGACACCTCCTTCGGATTCCTAATTTCAACTGCCCCTTTGGTGTCCTGGTCGCAAGTATACCTACTGCTGAGTATGATCTTCGGTTCGATTCCATAATCGGGCAAAGTGATATTGAGTTTTCCATCAAGAAATTATGCCAGGCTATTCGCCCGGTTGATGGCAATGCGCTCGTCACCTTCATGGAAATTAAACTTAATATAGGTATCTAACTGGCTCAATGTGAGCGTAATATGTGCATAGAAAGGGCACCTTTGCGTACTCCTCGGGGATTGAAGAGAGTATGTAGACATCCTTGTAGCGTGTTTCCCTGTTACCATGTGTTCACTAGGTAAACACGTTCCAACATAATGATGTGCGTCACATTACGCAACTCACATGACGCACAGTAACGATCAACTTTTCCCTAAACAAGTCGGCAGACATGTCAGGAATCAGGTGTCAATTGTTGCCAAGCAAATACCTATAAACAGCTTTTGGTCGGTCGCGTACGAGTATACCTACATTGTGTTCTATATAGCACTAAACTGCGACGCTGACGTCAGCGACGACCAATAGCCGTATTTTGTTTTCGTTGACGTCACGACCGACCGTACGCGACCGACCGACAGCGCGGCAAGAATTCAGGCCTAGTCGCCGCTTACGACTCCTACTGCTGAAATGGGGTAGTTCTTTGTGTCGAGAACCATGCGGCACGATATATCTCATAGACATAACATAATATCACGTCTGTTATCTCCGGAAGGTTAGATAGAAGTATACTCCGTGGCTGACTGAGACCTTTCTGATGGAAAAATCTAAAAACAGTTGGCCCGACCATGGAATCGAACCCAGAACCTCATGTTCAGCAATCGCGGCTGCGACCGCTTTACTTGCCTTTTCCAAAAAGGATGTAAAAACTACAAAACGTTTCACAGTAAGATCCTTTACAGGCAGTATATTTATTTTGTATCGTCCTCATTCACACTTTATCTTCGTTCGCAACATTCCAAAACGTGAGAAAATATCTACTCTCAAAGTTCACTTTGCGCTACAATTTCGTCATTTTTATCACTTTTTTGATGACACTACACCACTCTGAAATAAAGTTAATATACACCAGCGTTAAGTTAACATTGGTTTTAGTGGAAATGTCATTAAGCAGAAACAAATTGAATAGGGTATTTTACTCTTTAGGAGAAAAAATCTAAAAATATATTATTGATAAGTATAGCTTAGGCAAAAAGCAGTCGGAAAACGTTAGTTTTAGTTCATAAAATAGCAAACTAAATTTTAAAATTCAATTCAAAGGTTTCGGCTTTTTTAATCTGTTTCATAGCACCATTATAGTAGTCGCCATGTTATTACGTCATACGGCTATGTAAACATAGAAGTGTCAACTGTCAACTTCAAATATCACTGCATTTGTTGACACAGCCAACTGACATCATGACCACAGACCAATATGGCGTCCACTGCGTCCCGCGTTTTCGTAAAATTAAGCGCGAAATTTGAAAATGCAAAATTTAAATGCATTTTTAGGGCTTAACGATTGAAATTTTTTTTTGTGAATTTTTTTGTGGTTCATTAGTACTATAGAATCTAATTGAGACACTTTAAAAAAATGTTATTATTTAATTTGAATTAATTTAACATACCTCATCTCATCACTTTCCATAGCATTTTTGCGCCCCACTACAAATACTTTTACGTCATTCTGCCCCAGTTCTATCATATTGTAAACATAATATACGAGATCATTATTATCTTATCGCTATTATATCTGCATATAGCCATGATTGTCTATCAATATCCCGTATATTTACATAAATATGATTCTAAGAAATATCAATAGAAAATACACAGGGTATATGGGTATATTTGATTATACTTGGCATCAATATTGTCTGTTTTGTATAGAACCGCAATTTATCTTGGAAAGAGTCTTGTTGTCTGTCTCGGGAATATAGTCTTAGGGATGCTACACACTTATACGGGTCGGCACATCCGATACACATTCCGCTCGTGCCGATCGGCAAGCTCATCAACTTTAGCTAAATCCTGTTCGGGTCAGTTCGGCACAATTTGAGATATAAGACGAGCGCATTTTCTCCAAACGTATTATATTATATCAATCATATAGAAATATTCTGTGCGCAACGGTTTCAGCCACTCGGCTCCTAAGGGTCTAAGCGGACGTTAATATCGGACGCTATCATTTAAACTTCCTCAAGAATTTGGCTATTAAATCCAAAAATAATATTTTAATTCCGACTGGCAGTTCCAGAGATAAGCGCGTTCAAATAAACAACTCTTCGGCTTTATTTAATTATAAAGTAAATTTGAAAAAATTATATAGTAGTAAAAAGTAGAGGTAGTGTACAAATAATTTATTTTCTTTCGCAAGTTTTGTACTCCATCTAGTGCTTGAAGTGATCTTTTAGGTCACTTCGCTCTATCAAAGCTTAAAGTTACGTGGTGTACCAACAATTTTAAATCTTATTGTCTTAAGAAATCATTTCAAAGTATTTTTACAAAAAAAAGATATGTCAAAAGTTTGAATTTGCATAGTTATGAATAAAAAATTACATAAGTATAGATGTTGTGTGGCCGGGCTGCCGCGGCCGGGCTATGCCCCATTGCATTGTGCCGACCCGAAAATGTATGTGGCATCCCTTATGCCTATAGCATTTGTTGATGCTTTTCTCAATCATACGATTCTTGGAAAAATACCAATTATTTTCCTGTATATATTTACATAGCGTTTTCTATAGTCTAGCTATAATAGGGATTATTTTAATATTGATTGTTTGCGTGGGATGTTAACATGTTTCTCATTACAACACACACGCACAACACACACAACATATAAAACTGCTTCACATCCGTAACTTCACTAATCTAGGTCCAGTTGAAAACCAGCGTCGGGCACTAGTTGTCTGGCATTATGCTGAACTGGGCCTATTTGGCGCAGCCGTGAGGCACACGGTGTCACATTGTTTTTTATTTTTTGTTTAGTTTTAAGTTTTTACTCATTTATTTTGTTATTCTTTTTGTTTTTCATTTTTTGTTTATTTTTTATACTGTGTGCACTTGTGGCGTGTGCCAAATAAATGTATTTTCTTTCTTTCTTTCTATTACAGATTCATTAACTATCCAGTACAGTTTTTTTGTTTATTTTTGTCTTATAGGTATTTCAATGTTGTGAGGAAATTTAAGAGTAAGAGTGTGGTGGTGGTTAGGGGAAGACCAGAGAAACGATGGATGGACCATGTGAAGGATGATATGGTTTGAAAGGAGGTGTCTGATGATATGACGAGTAATAGAGAAGTGTGGAGGAAGACGAAGACATATGCTTCGCCGTTCCTAAATAAATTGGTATAATGGCAAGAAGATGATGATGATTTGGATACTGTTGTATCTTGAACCAGATTATTATTAATTAAATAAAAGTCCATCATGTGCAAAATAGTTTGTGTAATTTACTCCGAAGACCACACCCAAAGTACCACAGATAATCAACTTCCTCTATATCTGTAAGTCACCACAGATAATCAACATAGGGATTTACACTAATAGAATTAATAAGACATTACCTAAGAACTACCATACAACAGATACATTTATCTCACATTCACAACCACCCAAACTGAAAAAATAGAATGTGCAGATTACACACAATTTTGATAAGGGGGAAACAAACTGGCGACCTATAGAGCAACTGCCAATCCCTCACTAAATTCTGGGGAAATACACTGTTATCATTCAAAATTATACGAGAACGTCTCAAATCTAAGTGCGGTTACAAGATTAGCTGATTAATTAGATCGTCTACTCGTGCGTTTTAATTTGAATAAGGCTGCGTCCTAACCAAAGCGATCGTTGCGACAAAGCTACCGGACATGCGACGATAGCTTCTCATAGGCCGCACTGTAACATACGATGCCTTCAGGCCTATCTAACATAACATACCAAATAAACCGAATAACGTAGATAAAACAAAAGTTTGTCCTAGGAACAAAATGATCGCTCAAACACAAAGTTGTGATAGCAGAAGCGTCCGCGTCCTCATAACTCACCCTCATTCATCCCATTCAACCGCTTTCACCCCCATTCACCCTGCTGATAGTATCTGTGACGTAACGGCTTGGCCATGAGGTACGCGATAGGCCGGACCCGCTCAAGCGACTGCGGGAAAAACAAATGAAATATTATGTAAAAATTATTGTTTAAAAACAAACAAAAAACACGCTTGTATACCATCTACGCATCTCAGCAAACCTTTTCTTTTGATACCTATATCATGGAAATGTGTAAAAAACTAAGTCGGCCATCTTTGGGAGTTCGCCATATTGGATTTAGAATGACGCCCTTAGCTAACCTTACATTGGTGTCGATGCTCTTGTGCATAAACTCAACTTAATTAAGGCTATTGCTATCTTTTACTAAAAGGCAGTGCGAGAAAAGGATGGCTATACATACATACAACTACAAACTAATACATATAACTACAAACTAAGTTACTTATGTCAAACTAATTTATGCCTTGCGCTTCACCGTGTTTTTAGTCGACATGTTTTTACGTGCACCCTTCATGCTCTAAATTACGTCCGTCTGTCCGTCAAAGGGCGTTACGTCCGTCTCTTTCTCGTTATTAGAGAGAAAAAGATAGCAATAGCCTAAATTAAGTTTAGTTTGTGCACAACAGAATCGACACCATTGGTGCCGATTCCCTTGTTCACAAACTAAACTAAATTTAAGTTGAATGCATCTTTTTCTTTCTATTTCATTATGAAAAGGACAGAAGATAAATATTAGTTTAATCCTGTCAAATTAGTCAGCACCTGACGTAATTTGATGTAATTTTAGTAGTCAACTTTTTAATCGCGTCTAAAACTTGTATGGCGCTGATTAATTTGACAGAACATAATTAAAATTTATCTTCTGTCCTTTTCTTAATGAAATAGAAAGAAAAAGATGCACTGAACTTAAATTTGGTTTAGTTTGTGAACAAGGGAATCGGCACCATTGTCATCCAAACTAAACGCGTAAACTAAACCAATGCTAAATTTCAGCTCAATCGGAAACCAGGAAGTGGCCAGTGGGTCAAATTTAACATCCAAGAATTGTTTTTACATTGTTAGTTAGTTACAGGGGAAGCTATTAAAAGCGTGTTAAAAAGAAGTTGATTAGACTGATTAGAGCATGTTACGATTACGACGACTTTCCGTGCCGCAACGTTATTCAAACTCTAAGCATTTATTTAAAATTCTTCAGTTACAGACACTTAATCACTGTATTTGCCCATTTCAAAGCGCAGATCTCTATAGAGACACTTTTTCACTCTCTCGAAGGAAACAAAGACAGGCCCGCGTCGCTTGACGCATTTCGCCCCGCCCGAGGTCGTGTAGGGGGCGTAGTAGCGGTGACGTCAGTAGGACGCCCACGTAGGGACAAGGCTGATTTATATTGGTTGCAGTGGTTTGGTCCTTAAAGTTTTTAAGTGGTTGGGGAAGCTGTAATTGGTGCGGTCACCTAGTTTGAGAACTGCGGTTAAGTTAGTATGTGGTTGTTTTATAGGTATGCAAATTACTTCATTTAATTATTATATACATAAATAAATTATTCGAACAGTTAAAAATTGGTAAGTACTTATTGTATTTTAAATGCGAAAGTAACTGATAACTTTACACACGGTTTTCAATGACTTTTGCACACAGGAATTTGATAATTTTAGTTCCGACAGCCAGGCTAACGTTTTATGTAGACAGATTGTTGCTCTGAATAACAGATACCTATGACAATATCCCACTACTACTACTACAACAGCCCATAACGTCCACTGCTGGACATAAGCCTCTCCCATGATGGGATCAAAATCCCACAAGAAGCCGAAAATTACAAACGAAACTTTGAACTTCATCAAGTCTTAAACATCAATTTACGTACGGTACACCATCAATGTGTTCTATGCCATTTAATTAACCATGTACTACATCTCAACCCTCAAGAGATACCTACCCGACATTCAACGCAGGTCTAATCGATCCACGTCCCTACTCCCTACATTTTACAACAAGTTTAACCCGTCGCTCGCTTGTGTCAGGTCCCGACCTTGAGCCCGCTACTGCAACGCGTAACTGTTGCTGCAACGGACGCAATTCAACATGGCATGTAACTTGACGCTTGGTACTGGTGCAAATTGTAAAGGTCAATGCCATAGTTTCAAAATAAAATACTATTAAGACCAATTTTAATGGTAAGCTAGTAGTTTTAGAGGTTAGCAATACCAGACCAGATAATTGGAAAATGAAACGATCTTGTACGGATTAGGTAACTATTTTATTCGGAGGTGGTGAAATGAAAAATTCTACCGTAAAACAAAACATTTCTTTTGGGGAATGATAAATGGATTGTGTAAGTAATTTGAACGAAAGGTAATGATAACGTAACACGCTCTCAGTTTGGAATGGGAAAGAAAAAATGCGTTAATGGACTGTGTGAATGGTGGAAATGAATGAAAAGGGAGTGAACGATAACTTACCAGATTAACAGGGAGGAGTGAACGAAAAAAAGTTGATTCCATTGATATGTTGAACACAGAACAAATGCAGGCAGAAGAAAAAGATCTGGAATCAGCCTTTTTATCTGCACTAATATTATAAAGAGGAAAGATTTGTATTTTAGTGTGTGTGTATGTTTGTAATGAATAAACTCAAAAACTGCTCCGATTTAAAAAAATCGTTGAGTAACATAGGCTATATTTTATTCCCGTACTCCCACGGGAACGGGAACTACGCGGGTGAAACCGCATGACGTCCGCTAGTACTTCTTATAAAGGCTATAAATATTAGTTTTATATTTCACCAAGTATCAAGATATACGGGCCTTGTTGCTCGTTGCAAAAAGAGCGTTCAGGGACGGGGAATAATTTGTAGAACAAACGTAATGGATTGAGACACTTGGGACATATCCTATTTGTCTAGCTTTGCAGCAAAGCTTGCAAGAATTGCTGCAAAAAATAATTTATTTTAAGCTATTTAAAAAAAAAGGGCTTTTTACATATTACAGTATCTATTAAATGATACAAGAAAATAAGGACAATAGTTTCCCTCTGGGAAATTATGACCTTAATGGTACCTAATGATATTGGTATTTGATCGAACATGTTTGGCAATTAATTATTCTAATGATCTCTTTAGTGTGTCGTTGGTCTATTAGTCGCAAGCCGGACTACTGAGCAAGAGGTCCAAGGGTCGATTCCCAGGTCAAGCAAGGTGTTATTGGGTTTTTTCCATTAGCAATTTCTGAGTAGCAGCCACGGAGTCTGAGTTTATGCCTGGTTGATGGCAATAGGGTCGTCCCCTATTACTACCACTAGTCTATTAGGTATATCTCTACCTAACCCTTCGGGAAATACACGCTTGAAGTTATGTAGTATACGTATATTTTATGTTGCGAAACCAGTGTCATTTATTGGGTAATATTTTAGCGAAACGATTACTAATAAAAACAATACCGACAAGCTTATCAAATTGCAACCATATTCAGTTACCGATTCAACGGATTCAGACTACAAAAAGTTGTTATAAATTATTTTACATCATAATTTGTAATCTGATTTGGAATTGGAAAAGCAAGCAATTCAAACTTAAGTGGAAAAGTTATTTAAGCACCCTATTGCGAATACACTCAAAATTACAATTGCTTTCATGATCCATTTAATTTTATTGCTTTCGTTTTATCGAATATTCAAACCTTTATTATAGCAGAAGGCTTTTGTTAGAGTTATCTGCGTTTTCGTGTATCAAATAGGCTTTTCCATAGGCTTAGTAGGGAGCTTACCTTGGCTCCCAGATAAGTCACCTGTTCGGGAAGGGTATCTGCCCATCAAGTGTCGGATCTAGCTGTAATCGCCTTGCAATAGGATTTGGAAGCTCCTGTCCAATTTTACAACAATATACATACATATAGGGTGACTGGTAATTAGTGAACGATACTTAAACACGTGATGGTACTCATGATAACAAACAACTTTTAGTTTGGGACCAAACCCAAAATCTTGAAAAAAATCTGCTGTTCAGTAATAATTTTTATACTACACCTGCTTGGAAAGTACCTTGATACTTTATCAAATTTACGGTAGAAAGTACGTCATTGCATATCGAACAAATATGCGGGGAGAAAACGCATCTGAGCGGGAGAGAAAAGTGTATGAAAATCCATTTCTTACGTGGTTTTTCTTTTTTAATTTTGGGTAAGACTATGCGCCGGTAACCTAAATATCAAAAGCCAAAAAGTTTTTACAGTGAGTTTTTATCTCCAAGTTCGCAAAATGACACTGGCCACTAGCTGTGTGTTGGATGGTGTCGGGCTGGCAGTGCGACCCTGCGGCAGCAGGATAAACAATTTGAAAAAAGAACATGTGAAAATTGCAGACGCCATTGGCGCCATTTCCAATTTGTGTGTTGTTTGAGGATTCAGTTTTCGTAGAAATTTCAATTAGTAAAGATTTCGTTTTTTTATTTTCCTCGTAGGTGTAGTAGGTATAAAGCACTATGTATCACTCGAGAGTAAAGATTTCGTTTTTTATTTTCCTCGTAGGTGTAGTATAAAGCACTATGTATCACTCGAGAGAAAGTGCAATTCCCGATCTCGGGTGTTTTAAAGCCCTCGCCTACGGCTCGGGCTTCAAACGACACCCTCGACGGTAATCGGTCACTTTTTCCTCTCGGTGAACAATGTACTAATGTTCGCCTAACTGGTCAAAATGTGCTGAACAACAGATTGTATTCCGCGATTTCAGGTTTGGTCCTATAATAAAGTTGTTTGTTATCATGAGCATCATCACCTGTTTAGGTATCGGTCACTAATTACCAGTCACCCTTTATAGTTATTCCGAAAGAATTACCGGTTTAAAAAAAAAATCCGGACAGTCTTTTTGGGGACTGCCGATAAAAGTGAAAACTAAAAGTACACAGGCCCCTCGGAGTCGTAGCACTGGTTATGCCCCGCGCATGCCTATGTGGTGCTACGCCGTAGCGAATCGCCTACGAGTGCTATGAAGCGTGATCGCACGTTACGTCAAGTGACGATGAGTTCAATGCTTTTCCTTCACCCATAAAGTGCACAACGTGCCTAAAGTTTTCAAGAACAGCAAGCCTATAATTCTTCTAAGTAGAAGGTAGAGCGTATACAAGACATCCGCATTTAAGTATTATACTCCGATAAGGGTGTCTCATACAGGGGTATTGTGTTACCCCTAGTAGTCGAGTTGTAAAGATCAGATGGGCAGTCATTCCATGTTCAAATGCTCACTCAGGTTACAATTGAAGCCGACTCCAACATAGTTCGGTAAAGGTTAGGCCGATGATGATAAAGGTCGAACTTATCGCCTTCCAGACCCAGACTCCACGCTGAAACAAAACCAGCCACGTGCGAGTCGGTCTTGCGCGTGAAGGAATCCTTACCATCGTACTAGGGGGGAGACCCCCTTTAATTCTTATTATTTGTTGATAAAGCGACAACAGAAATTATACACATTTTGTGAAAATTTCAACTGTCTACCTAAAGGGTGTAAAAGACCTCTTAGCGAAGCCGAAAGGAATTGTTTCTCCCCGTCATCGTCATTGCGATAATTCTTTTGTTCTACGTACATCATACCTGGGAATCTTCTAGAAGTTTTTTTTATAAATAGTTATAAGTTTTTAATGTAAGATTTTTACTTTAAACACCTCCACGACCGTCGACCACCGTACTATTCAATCCATCCATCAGCACAATGTTTTGAGTGCGTTACATTGAGTTCTACCACAAAACATGATTTTTAACCAAAAAAAAAGTCGTTTCCCAGCAATAATTTTTGCGTATAAAGTTACTCAGTTTGGTGTACAGAATACTTGGTTTACGGCTTCGTGATGGGGGTCTTTTACACCCTGTATTCCGGTGTGAGAAACAGCCCACTGACAGACAGACGGGCGGACAGCGGAGGCTTAGTTATAGGGATCCATTGGTTACCCTTCGGGTACAGGGGCCCTAACTCTCTTACGCTTCGTCCGTATATTCGGATCTATCCGTTTCTCTCGCGCACGTCTTTATATGAGTCCGAGTGAGACAGATAGATCCAAATATATGGACGAAGCGTTAGAGAGTAGGGCCTCAAGAACCGAACCGTAAAAAAAAAAGTAAGAAATAATTTTATTTGTTCAGGACTCAAATTTTGGCATGCCCCAGTTACCTATTATGTAACAAAGGTCAGTTAAAAGAGGCATGTAAAAGTAGAACATTGGATTGGGAAGCTATATTTGAGTTGGAGGGTCAGGTCGACCTGTCTGGCCCTAGCTCCAGAAACAGAGAGTTTTATTTCGATGTTTTATTTAAATGTCGTTGGTTTTTCGTTCCCAGACGGGATATTGTGCAATTTATTTGATCAAGACTGCCCTAAAAACGGTGAAGAAATACATCAGGAAACTGGCATGTCCTAGAAAGAAAAACATAACATCACGCGTGTAATCACCGAAGGCTTAGGCAGAGGTGTAGGTACCTAATAGTGCACCCACATTCCACTAGTTATGTAAAAATAAATATCCAGCGATATTTATTTTTGGTCGTACACCACCGTGGAATCAGAAGAGGAGTGTGTGCCCCACTAGTAGGAACAATGTAGAACGATGAGGCATCTTATGACCTGTTTCCTTCCTAACATGCATAACGCCTAATCTATAGATAAAAAAATACTGCTGGACATTACACACTAGTGCCGCACTAAGCAAGGAGGCTTGTGTCGTGGACACCAGATAGTTGATATACTTACTACATAATTATATACTTTTTTGTTTGTAAATACATACTTATTATACATATAAACATCCATGACTCGGAAACAAATGTCCATGCTCATCGCACAAACATTTGCCCCGACCGGGATTCGAACCCGGGACCCTAAGAACGTAAGGTAGCCTCACTACCGCTGCGCCATTCGAGTTGTCAAATGTTTAAGCCCCATGTAATAGAGGCGAGCCTATTGCCATTAACCGGGCAAAAATCCCTGCTAATTCCAATAACTTTATACCCGACCTGGGAATCGAATCCAGGACCTCATGCTCAGCAGTCGGGCTTTAGAGAGGAGGCCTGTGTGTATCCCATCAGTGAGAACGTATCGGGCTGATTATGATTTTGCAATGTTATTCTATATCGTCATAATGTACAGAACTAACATAAACATTTTATAGTCGCAGGCGATATTCGTGTTTTTACAGCAAACTGAATATCGTTGAAATATTTCCCCCAGAGCTTTAGAGAAATTGTCTCTCGAAATTCAATCGATAGTGTACTTATGAGTTACTGCCACTTATTTATGTAGTTATGGTTTTTTTATGGTTTCATGTATATTGTGGCTGTATTTTAGAGATCATGTTATACTCATACAGCAGAGTAGATAGCCGTGTGGTATCCGGCAGAGTAGGTAGCCGTGTGGTATCCGGCAGAGTAGAATAGAACCAACCCATTACACTTACGGGTGTCGTATAAGGCGACTAATGTCTGAGGCAGAACACCTTGCGCCTCCGTAGACCTGAGAATGGGCAGCAGTGTTTTCTGTTAGTCTTTCATCACTGCGATCTTCAATCCGCCTGCCAAGCGTGGAGATTACGGCAAATTCCTCCCATCATGGGAGAGGCTTATGTCCAGCAGTGGACGTTATGGGCTGTTGTTGTTGTTATAAATGATACAACTAATCTACATAATGTATTGATTTGTACCTACGTAGGTCTCTGCAGTTGGTATTTACAATAACTTCTAAATGAATCGGTGACTTTTGTTATTAATTTGATGTATTTTTACAGGAGTAAAGGCCAATTTTCAAAAAAAGTGAGATTTAATAACGCCTGCATTTTCTCGCCTACAATTGTTTGTCACCTCGGTTAATTATTGAGGTTTTAAATTATTGCATGACCCTTTACAATAATTAAAACGCTTAATTACACTAGTTCACTGGTCCAGCATCGCGCAATTTGCAAATATTGTGCCGCTTTTTTTTTCGGACTGGAAATCATCAAATGACTCCTCCCGCTCTGGGCGGAGCATGAGGGTGTCAGACTTTTACTGACTAAAACCCATCCATTCCTTCATCGCCTTTTGTGTTCCTCGGCCACGGTATCTCTTTCGAACAGTCCCGCAACCCCGGCAGGCATCGGTCCTTACCGACCCCTTCCTTTATGCTGTCTCTCTTTGAGGCGCGCGTGGAACACTCCTGCTTGTCGACACGGCCTGTCGTCATGAGACGGACGGACGGCGAGCTAGCCCATAGCCCACCGTCCACAGGCCCGCAATATTGTGCCCTTCAAGAATCCTTCGCCGTATGAGAAGCTGGCTTTTGCCGTGCAGTTTGATTTTACCGCAATACTCATCCATCCTTTTCTTTAGTTGCAGACCAGCTCTCACCCACCCACACCCTGGACAGTGACTACGTAAAGCGGTACCTGGGCGAGCTGACTCCCACTCAGGAGGCGAGGCTGCTGCAGCTGCGCAAGTGGATCGCTGATCTGCAGAAGGGCAAGGTAAGTCCTGGAGATGGGTTAGGGATGTTAAGACCAGTTCAGTAAGTCAGTGTTTTTTGATGTGATACATCTATAGGCGCGGGTAAACCAAAAAAACAAATGGAAGCGTGGCGACGCTTTAGCCGTGGCGATTGTCAACCCGGCCCGAACATTACCGACTTGTTGAAGCAGCATAAGATCTACATATTCGGTTTACAACCAGCCAGCTGGTCTCGGGGCACAGAGCGCTGGGTTGCGATCTCGTGATTTTGAGTTTGATTCCAGCGTAAGGATTTTCTTTTTGTGAATCGAGTAATTTTGTTTTTATATTATTTTGTGTGTTTGTTTTTTTTATATTGGATTTTTTTTAAGCATACCTGTTACTTGTACAAAATAATTTCGATGATTCACATCTGCCAGGCGTCCTGCGGCTTACTTTTATTTAAACGTTGCCCCACACTAGTAATTGCTCCTGTGTCATGGGTGCGTTTACAAACATGTAAACTCACAAACACAAACAACCAGACCCGGAACGACTACCGGCCATACAAATATTTGTTCCAAAAACAACAAAAACAAACAAACTTTATCGAAGTTTTGACAAGAACTTTTACCAAGGATTCTGTACATTTTTGAAGCCCAGACGTTAAATTATCGTCGACTCATTTAAAAAAGAAACAGCTGTCACATACATTTTGTGCATATAGTTTTTTTGTGCCACAATGTCTTAATTTTACCAATTTACCATTAGGTATTAGGAAACCAAAATAGAGGTAATTGGGGACAATAGAGCATTAGGGAGATATAGATACTTAAATAAAAAAATGGTTGTATTGGGACCTTGGAAGGTATAATCTAAAAAAGTAAAATTACAGTAACAAACGCCGAGTTCCGCCGAATTTCTGTTGGGCTGTGTGGGCCGATCGTAAACATTTACGAAACTTAGCAGACAACCTTAGAACTTTGTGACCGAGCTAATCAGCTTGGTGGCTGAGGTAGGGGTGAAAACCTGTGCGAAAAAGTAAAAACCACTGATTAAAATAAAGCTCATGCATGAAAATAATAGAAGCCCAACAGTGCCCAATAACAGAGATATTATAAACTCCACTGCACAGTTTCAATAAAAAATAACAAGCACACAAACAGAAAACTAGACACAAAATTAAATTCCTCTGTACAATATCCCATTCCTCAAACGTGTATTAAAAACATGTGCACAAAGTCGAAATTTATAGCCCCTTTGAAACAGACTGGGGAAATTTGGGCATTCCACACGTAGGCAATAAATTGTAAACTCGAAGCAATTCCACTGTGGAAGTGAAATAAAGCTGAGAGTAGGTGGGACTGCCAAGACTGGGAAACATATGTGTCTTGTCTTGCTATTGTTTCTTTGAAGGAAATAAGACAGATAAGATTTCTTTTAGATTTTTTTGTTTTGGACTATCGATAGAAGTTGCTAAGATTTTTTTGGTATTGGAAATTTCATTCATACATTACGACTAAGCTACGCAGTACGCACCTGATCTCAAAAGAAAAGTATAATCTGTGGTCAGAGTAGGTAACCAGACAGAAAGAAAACTTCATAAAACGCACATTGATAGTGCTGCGCGACGTTCCTGCTAATTCAGAAACAACACCTTTGTTGCTGGTATACGCTGGATGCGACGCGCACGGGACCGGTCAATGTGGCGACACTTGGGGAAGGCTTTTGTCAAGCAGTGGACGTCTTCCGCCTTAAATGATACTACATACTTCTTGTACAAAAATATAGACGTCAAACAAATGAACTTCGCAAAAACATGACAAACCTCTGCGTTCATATAAGCAGCCGAGGACGGACAACTTCAATCCCTTGGTACCTCTAGGTACCTATGAAACTGATAGTATGCCGCAATTGCGCATTTGCTACTGATCACGTGCGGGTTTAATTACGATGATTTACATACGGTGATACTACGGGTATATTGTGGTCAATGCATCGAGATAGGTTTTCTTTTGTTTCCTTACAAGATTTTACTTAGTTGTAAACAAGCTGTAGACACGTAGACCTTACAGAAGCACTAATGAAAGGTAAAATATTAAGGTTAGGTATAGTTACAATTTTGAAAAGAAACAATGATGGTGCCTGTTTCTGCAACAAAACTCAAATAACTAACCTGTTTGTTCACGACGTCGTTTCGTGGACGAACGGTCTTAATCCACTTTTCTGTTATACTTGACACATTTTTCAACCGAAATATGACTTCTAAACCCCACAACTTGTAACCCCCAGGTGCCAAGCGACACAACGCTACTCCGATTCCTCCGCGCTCGGGACTTCAATGTGGAGAAAGCTCGGGAGATGCTCTCGCAGTCCCTCCTGTGGCGCAAGAAGCACCAGGTGGACCGCATCCTCTCGGAGTACGAGACTCCTGACGTCGTGAAGCAGTACTTCCCTGGAGGCTGGCATCATAATGACAAGGGTGAGTAGATTGACCCAGGTCATAAGGGTCGTGTTGTCCTGGTCGCTAACGCGGCTCTTAAACATTAATTTTGGGTTTAATATCTCTTTTAGGCCTCCCTCGTAAAGGTCCTCACTAGTCCTCAGTCCTAGTTACCTGGCAAAATCTCTATATTTTAATTAATGGCTCCCTCATTTATGAAACTTATACAACAATTTATGAAGACGAAAAACAACTTGCGCCCAAGTTATTTGATGACACGATATGAAACGAAAGAAGACATTGATACGAAGGAAGAGGTTTTAAAATTAGAACCTTTTAGCTGTTCTGTCTCCCATGAAGCATACTAATTAAAGTCCTGCTTCGTATTTCAGACGGACGTCCGCTATACATCCTGCGACTGGGTCAGATGGACGTGAAGGGACTGCTCAAATCCATCGGTGAAGATGGCCTCTTGAAGTTGGTGAGTTACATATTTTGCATTACAGGTTGACTTTTTTTATCACTTTCCAAAAAAAATCTGTATAAAATAGGTGAACGGAGTAGAAGCAAATGGCATAGGGTCGTTTCGCCGGTATCGCGACCACCTTCAGTAGGCGACCATTTGACGGACTAAGTTTCTTTAAATCAAGATAATAGTATTTGTAGAGGTAACCTAGATAAAAAATAAATCTAACGTGCTTTATAAATAATTATGAAATAAGAATTAACACAGTTTAAAACAAATGGGTTAACCCAGAGCCGAAAAAAAATTGCTCAGTGCGCGTCTTGATTCCGCGCGATGATATGATACCGCGAGTTGGAAAAAAAATAACACGACGCGCGGCGCTCAAAGCTAAGTTTTATTACTTATTTCATATTTTACACACAAGTTAGATGTTAAATTGTACAATCGATAAGTTTTGCTTATTATTTAGTTGTATTTTGCTACTTTTTAACTTATTATTAAGATAAAATCCTGTGGTCGGTAACCGAAATGCTTATTTATCAAAAACGTTAGATAGCGACCACATGGTCGCAAACCGACGAGAACCGCATTATTTTGTTTTGATTAATATGATCGTATTGCTTCATACAGGACTGTTACAATTTTTAAGGTAGCATTGTAAAAGGTTTTCTTTGTAGTACTTTGGTAAGCGACCACCAGTTGCTTTGAAAGAACTTTGTTTAATTTACGTACAAAATTGGGTGGTCGTAAACCAAAATAATCGAAATAAAGACATTGGTTTCCGGCCACCATAATTTTGTATGAGAAAAATAACGGCCGCTAACAGAAATAAGTATGAAAGTTCATTGAGTATGCGACCACGTCTGATTTTTTTAATTTGTTTGGTTAATGAAATGTCCGGTTAATCATTATTTTAGCAAGCGGTTGTACCTAAACTGTCGAAAACTAAATATTATTATTTTTCAGTTTAAAACAAAATGAGTCATAAAAACAACAATAAATATTATTATAATTTTTTTAGATGGAGCTCCCAAATAATTAAAAGTCAAAAAAATAAATAAAGAGACTGTCCAGTACCTACACTGAAAAAGCCCTGAAAAAAGCTTTCGATGTTATAAAATAATATTATACCAGATGACTAGAAAATATTGATGTTGATTATTTTTAAATGTACATTAATTTAGGATATTGTTTGACTAATGAATGTTAATTCTATTACAACTAAGTATGATTAAGTTCCTACGAAATGTAAGATTGTTATTTTTAATTAAAAAAAAAAAACATTACACCAAAATAATGATACCCATATTTGTTTTTATTAACGAGGTAAAAATTAAAATATTTTTAAAGCGATTATAATTGTTTTAATGGCATATTTTTCATATTAAAATAGCGGTCGCAAACCAGCACACTGGTGGTCATAAACTGATAAAAATGGTCGTAAACCGACGTTTTCGCTATATTTTCACTTTTTCAGCATTTTATAAATATTTTTGTATGAATGTATTTTATTTTATGTATTGTATCCAAACAAGATTATATTTGGGACAAATTCACATTAACAAATACTATTTTGCGTGTAGACAACATTTTTTTTTCCTCATCTGAAGTGGGGAACTCAGCTAACTGGTCGCTAACCGGCGCAATGACCCTACTTGGTCTTTTTTTTACGCGTATGGTCTGAATTTCGAATTTTATTTAAAAAAAAAATCGAAATTCAAATCATACGCGTATAGCCTATAATTTAAAATTCGATATTTTTCTTTTAATTTCTCTTTCTTTGTTTTAATAATATATGAAAAGTTTAATTGAAATTTGTAGCGTTTTTTGATGATGTATCAATTTCTTTCTAAGCTGTGGAAAAAAGAAACAAAACTAAGTAGGTATGCCATAAGGTTCTACTCCGTTCACCTAATATACAATACGGCCGACGTATCTTGGCGAGTCCGAACTTCGCGCAGAAGATTGCGCAATCACTGTTTTGAGGAACCAAATGGTGGCATGAGGCGACGTGCGGGGGCGGTGGTCTAGGCTAGAGATTGACCAAAAATAAACACAATCGACCCTTTGTTCAATCTAATATCGTAATCGATTAGTTTTAAATATAATTAATTGATTTTTGTTTATTTAGGATATTAAACGAAATAGATTTACAAATATAGTGTATTTTGTTTGTGAATAAACGGGATTTCGATAGAAATAAAAAAAAAACTTATTAAATATTATTTTCTCTGTTGAAAGACATGATTTACATAAAATATCAGTTATCTATTAACGACTACTTGAGTAACGACTATTTGAGAAAATTTAAAACCTCCTTAAAAAATTAAAAATAAATATATTTTTTGACTTAATTTTAATCGATTTAAATAAAAATCGATTAAACAGCACCCTCAGGAACGCGTATTGGACATCCCTATTTGATTAATTCGTAAACCTTCGTGCTTATTCGGCAATGCTCGGTACACGGTAATATGTCTCACTCACACGTTAGCATTGGTGTCGTTTTCGTGTCACTATCTCTGTCTTGAGTACAGTCGGTTATAAAAGTTTTCGTTGTTATTGTTGTGAATTATTTATTATTGGTTATTATTATTGTTTAGTTTTTTTGTTTAGTGTTAAGTTTGTTCTATTTGCGGTATTTGTAAGTGTCAGTTGGCACTTATATTATTCGCCAAATATGCCAACCAAAGCATATTATGGCTATTTTATTCGTACATTGGTTTATAAAAAATAAAGACAATAACAGTTTTCCTCACGAGTGTACATGCGCTAAAGTTCGCAGAGCCTATGTTCAGACTCGCCAAGATACATCGGCCGTATTGTACTAATTTTTTTGGAAAGTGATAAAAAAGTCATCCGGTATATCTGACCAATTTAGAGTTATCTAATGCCTGTTTTCGTTTTTAATTACACTAGCTGACACCTAAATGAACAATTGTAATTTCAACTCTCAAGAGGCTCGTGATCATCGTCGTGGGTCGATCTTCTAAGTCTGTCGGTGGATGGGCGACCATCAATTACATACCGAGTGCTCAAGCACCGGCTGTCATTTGTTGATCATTGATATCCATTATGAGTAGTCAGCTAGTCTTCCGAAAGTATGACAGCTAGTCTTGCTAAAGAGTATGAGAGGTGTTACCTTATAACTGGGTTCCGCGAAGGTCAGGTAAGTAGCCGCTCTATTTAAAATAGTGGTATTTGTAAAATATGCACATTTAACAACACTAGTTGACTCGCCAACGCACTACCGCTCAGTCCGACAGTCTGACAACGACTGACTCCCCACCACTCGGACCGGTACTTATAACCGAGCGACGTGTGCGCCCGAGGCAACATCACAATACCTACTATTATCGGTTTGTAGTGCGATATATATTGATATCTACATACACTACAGTATTAATTCACATATCGTAAGACTGGAAGCCGACCCAACACAGTTGAGAAAATGCTGGCCAGATGACCGAAACACTTCGTAAATTTATCCTTTAAATTTCCAGACACTTCACGTTTGCGAGGAAGGTCTGAAGCTTCTGGAAGAGGCGTCGAGCTCTGCGGAGCACGCGGTGCAGTCGTGGTGCCTGCTGGTGGACCTGGACGGGCTCAACATGCGCCACCTGTGGCGCCCCGGCGTGCGCGCGCTGCTGCGCGTCATACAGATCGTGGAGGCCAACTACCCCGAGACCATGGCCAGGGTGCTCATCGTGCGGGCGCCCAGGGTCTTCCCGATCCTCTGGACTATTGTTAGCACTTTTATTGGTGAGTTTGGGTTTTGTTTTTGCCTTTAAATAACCATAGCAGCTGTTGGATGACAAATTAAAGAGATGTACATACAGAAGGCACATCTAACTATTGACACTTGTACGTGTAACAGACACGACACTAGAAAGCCGACCCTTTTCTAAAATTCACGCGTGTTTTACGAGTATCAACAGCCGGTTTAACCGGCAATAGATTGAAATATTATTGATTTTGTCACAACTGAATGGTGTTTGGTCTTACAATAATCATCTCGTTAGCAAATTATATTTTTGCAAAATTAAAGAGTAACTGTTTACTTCTTTGAATCTGGCTTGACCTTAACTCTACACCTAGAAGAAGAACTTAAATAATATTGCTGGACATTAACACAGCACCATCTAGTGCCACACTAAGCAACGAGGCTTGTGTCGTGGACACCAGATAGTTGATATACTACATAAATACTTTGTGTTTGTAAATATATACCTATTATACATATAAACATCCATGAAACAAATGTCCATGCTCATCACACAAACATTTGCTCCAACCGGGATTCGAACCCGGGACCCTAAGAACGTAAGGCAGCCCCACCACCGCTGCACTATTCGGGTCGTCACAAAGGAAGGAGGAGGAAAGAGTAACTGAAAAAATAATTTACTGTTGAAGCAAGTCTTGCAATACAGCCCGTTACGTTACAATATTTTTATGGAACCATCTTTTTATTGTAATTTGTCTACTGTAGACGAGAACACCCGCAGCAAGTTCTTGTTCTACGGCGGCAAGGACTACCTGCAGACCGGCGGACTGCTCGACTACATCGCCAAGGACCTCATTCCTGACTTCCTCGGAGGACCCTGCAAGGTGAGACCAAAAACATCACCGTCACCACCCACAGCTCGACTTGACTCACTACTGGGTTATAGGCTTCTCTTTGATTGTATCCCACGTCAACAGGAGGTAAACACATTGAGTTTTACTGAACTATATAACATCACGCCTGTAACTCTAGGCGGGTTGGGTAGAGGTCCACGACTAATGGACTAATCACAAAATCAACCAACTTAAGGGGACTACAGGAGCTAAACGCGAGTTTTATAATGCAAAAAGCATATGATTCACTGCAATAAACAAAACCAGAAAAAAAGAGATATTCTTCAGAATATATGCTAGTATGATAGTGTTTTGAAAACATAATACAACTAATTTTACTGGATAAAAAAATCACGAACTTATCTCTACAAATTTCTTTTAACGAGTAAAAACCATACTACAATACATGCGATTATTCGGCCGCAGTGACTGACGTAACAACCACTTTGTAGTGCAAGCTGATAAGAACGTTATTCTAACAGTATTTCAAACGAAGTTTGAACCACCACAAGTAAAGTTGCTAATTTAGCTCCTGTAGTCGCCATAAAGGTTGCTCGAAAAGATGTTGGAAAAGAGGACAAATTGTCATTGTAACAAACCGATATTCAAGATTTTGGTTTAAAATATTAGAACTACATAATAATTCGGGCTTAGCGATCCAAAGATGTTATAGGAGCATGCCTATTGTTATTTGATTAACATAGAGTGTTTACTCGAGTGAGGAATATTTTGCTGCGTGTATAGTAGAATCCTATCAGCTGGCAGTTTACAGTCCGACTCCAAAATAGTTGGGAAAACGATGATCATGAAAGAGGCATTAATGGCTTCATTGCTTCGCATCAGACAAGATGAGGCCAAGTTCAAGCCTATTTAGTGGGAACCTCAGACCAACGGTAGTGCTTTATTTTGAAACATCATCATCATCTGCCTAGCCTTTTCCTAACTATGTTGGGGTCGGCATTCAGTCTAACCGGATGCAGCTGAATACCAGTATTATACATGGAGCGACTGCCTATCTGACCTCCACAACCCAGCTTAGTACTGGGTGGTACGATACCCCTTGGTAAGACTGGTTGTCAGACTTTTTGAGCCACTGACTACCTGTAACGACTGTCAAAGATCTACAAATGACAGAGCCGGGACCAACTGCCTAACGTTCTTTCTGAGGCACGGAGGAATCCCGGTATGTAATGGGTGGTCACCCATCCCCAGACCAACCTAGGCAAGCGTGGCTTAACCTAAAGATCAACCCGAGCGGTTGTTATAATTTAGCCACTACGTCCACAGTGCTTTCTATTAATACGTATTGTTTTATTCCCGGGCTGCAGTCGGACATAGTAAGCGCGTCGCTAAACGTGCCGCACCGGTATTTCGACTCAGTACGCGATAAGTATCGCGCCGGGCCTCCGGTATCCGTGCGATAGGACTTAAATAGGCTATCTGACTAACTGCACAGAAGTTAGTAGGCTACTTAGGATCACTTTAGTTACGAACATAACTAAAATAGTAAAAAAACACTCATAATCAAACAAGAGGAGAGCAGCGGGTCTAAAATGGCCGCTTTAGCAGAATCCACGCAGAATCTTAGTATGAATCCCGTTAAAATTTAAATTCTTAAAATGGACTTTATGATCATAATCATAAAGTCCAATATAAGAATTTTAATTTTTTAACATGATTTATATTACGATTCTGCTAAAGCGGCCATTTTAGACCCCCAGTTGTTTAGTTTTTTTTTGCTACATTCCACCCCTCTCTCTATGTTGTAGACCGTTACGCACAAATACCATACTGAAGTATCGATGCGCAGTTTTTATGGCTTACTTCTCTTTTCACCTGATTGAAACCACTTTGTGTTTATAGTTTTCTGAACTTAAATAATCTTTGAAAACTAACCAAGCTTTACCAATCCAATCAAATTAACCCATAAACATACTTAATCCTACTAAAAAACGAACGAAGCTAACTCGTAGATGTACAGTCGCGGATACCGAGGTCTGGCCGCCTGTCTGTCAGTGTACTGCCATGGTGCTAGTCAGTGATCAGTCATGTGGACACTTGTGCTACGAGAATCTCTGTGTATTATCATCAGCACTACACCGAGTCACCGACTACATGTCCACACACATGTACAGTCGGGGTTTTCCGCCTGACCATTTTAATTTTTTTTCGCTTAAAATATGCGGAGGCGCCGAGCCACGCCCCCTTAAAGTTTGGGCCTATTAGGAAAGCCACAACTTTGGCGCGCAAAATAACTCTCTCGTTTGGCGTGCGTCGTCAGTGCGCTCGGCCGATTCGGTATCTTTTCATTCATTATTTCTATACAAAGTCAACGGGGCGGGGCTAGAGAGCGTTTCTATATTACGAGTGCAAGCAAAAATAAGCTTAGTGGTGGTCAGGCGGGAGTGTCCTCGATAGTACACCTTATGACGACTAAATGTATCACCACGCTAGAGTCTAGTAGGACCTCACTGTATAACATACCAAATGAAATAAAAACTATGATTTTAAGAAACAAAAAATCTATTCTCTGGACCTAATTTATGTAGACTGACTTTCAGCTATCCTATTGTTAGATTGCTAAGCAGAACCTGATTATTTTTTATTGAATAATAGTATATAAAGTTTTATACTCACGTAAGTAATTGCTAGATTAAATAAAAATAACAAACAATTGAGCCCCCACACATTTTCATAAACTTACATAAGCTCTCTTAATCGTGATTCTAGTAATCGCTTAAAACACTACGAAAAAACCACTTCATAACAATCACCTATCGACCACCAAGCTAGATTCACATACATGTTCCGTGGCCCTCCTTACGACCCTCTGTGACCTCCTCTCGTGTCCACAGAGCTTCGTCCACGAGGGAGGACTGGTGCCGAAGAGCTTGTACGTGAGCGGGGCCTTCACGGAGCGGGAGGGGGATCCTCTCAGCGAAGACAGCATCTACCGGTCTGTCAGCTTGGGGAAGGGACAGGTATGTTGGACTTTGTTTTATGTACTTACTAGCTTCTTCTTCTTAGCGTGTCGATGGCAATCTAAATTGTGTCGGCCCAGAACTGAGCTACTAGTTTGGCGCTTTCGGTAGCGTCCATCAGTTCCTGTAGTGAACAAACAACAGGACACGCAGGACACGATAATAAGTGCCCCATCGTTTGTGGAACAGCACCACATTTACACTCCAGGGAAGAGTCATTAATGAATCTCCACCTTAACAAGTTTTCCTTGCTGCGGCCAACCTGAGTCCGGAGTCTATTTATTTACTTACTAGCTAATGCTCGCGGGTTCGCCCTCCCGCAAACTCACTCTATCTATTAAAAAAATCCGCATCAAAATCCGTTGCGTAGTTTTAAAGATCTAAGCATACATGGAGACGCGACTTTGTTTTATAATATATAGTGATTGATAGTGATCTAGTTGTTGCATTTCACGAGCGGTCTTTAATCTATGCAATTTGAACCTTATGTCATTGACATAAAAATCTCACTTGCTTATGCTTACAATAACTTTAGTAAAAGTAGACGGAAAATACCCTTTTTTGGCTTTTGTAGTGACTATACAGCAGTAGCCTTTTAAACACACCAGCTTTTTTTTTTTGTACCTTTAAAACTATGGAGCTGTTCCTTAAAAACGGCAAACGTTTTTAAAAACCGGAAAAAATTGACTTACGTGGTGTTAAAACTAAACCGACGAAATACCTCTTAAAAAAAACAAGCTAGTGCTGTATTCACCAAATAACAATTTACATCAATAAACCTTATTCCTTCAGGTCCACGAAGTAATAGTACCAAACCGGGACCCCCAAAGCGTCCTAACATGGGACTTTGACGTTCTTCGTCACGACATCGCCTTCACAGTCTACCGCAGTGACCATGAGCTCAGCCATCCGCCTGCTGACTCCTCAGGTATGGATATGTTCCCTTTCAGTGTCTGGAGCTTCTGCAGGAGAAAGGTCTCCAAGGTGGTTTCGCTGTAGATTATAATTTGGGGAATTGCTTTACAGGGTTATTTCTAAAACACCAGCAACCACCGACACCGATATTTATAGTATTTTATATATCCTTGTAGTTTACCTTAGTATTAATTAAATTATTTTCAGATGTACTATCGAGGACACTCCCGTCTGACCACTAAGCTAATTTTTGCTTGCACTCGCAACATTAAACGCTCTCTAGCCCCGCCCCGTTGACTTTGTATAGAAATAATGAATGAAAAGATACCGAATCGGCCAAGCGCACTGACGACGCACGCCAATCGAGAGTTATTGTTATTTTGCGCGCCAAAGTTGACGCTTTCCTAATAGGCCCAAACTTTAAGGGGGCGTGGCTCGGCGCCTCCGCATGATTTAAGCGAAAAAATGTTCAACTGGTTAGGCGGAAAAGACCCCCATAGCCTACACTGCTTGTCTCTGCATCACCCAAAGGTTGACTGGTAAAAAATGCCTAAGGCATTAAGTCCGCCTCTGTACTTTGTGCTTGAAGTGTTAAATAATAGTTATTTATGCAACTGTTGACTGTTTGTGTTTGATAATGAGGGGTATTAAAACACGAATGTGGGTTTATCACACGAGGCGAAGCCGAGTGTGATAATAGTATCACATGAGTGTTTTAATACCTAATTATGTACAGTTGCATACAAGACTTTATCTACATCCATGATATGAATCCTCCATAAAAGGTTCTGAAACCATAGGGTGTTGCAGTGTTGTAAGAAGTCTATGTAAATTCATGGAAAGTTTAATTGCTGAGTATTGAATACAAACAAACCATGTATAGGTTATAATATAATTATTAACATTTTGGATTGTACAATTATTAAAATGAACAAAGCTTGTATCACTCATTTTTGTAAACAACAAAGTACTTAGTGCAATACTAATGTCCAAATATCGAACAAAGATGGCGGGATACGACGTGAATTCGAATTAACCTATAAGTTTTTTTTTTAATTACGTCGCTGTGGTAGTGAATCGCACGTGCTAGACAATGTTCTTTTTTAAAAACGAGTTGCATAATGAAATTCAGTACAACATTATAACACCCGTTTGGATGTTATAATGGTTATTATGACACTGGCTGTTTTAATGTTGGCCATAAGCTAACTGTTTCAGATACTTTTATAGAGGATTTATAGCATGGGTGTAGATAAATAAATAAACCTTGCAGGAAGGACTGTATTACTATCATCATAAACAACGACTTTTTTTCTATGACTTTTTACAAAACAATACATTTACCAAAAACAAAAACGCATCAAGACCGATTGAGGGCCTCCCGTAAATAGGACAAGTTCAAGCGCCCCCGCCGCCGTAACCGCGCTCCCCTCGCTATTGTACTATCGCTTTCTTTTGGTTCGCATAGACTTCGTAACATTTAGGGCGTTCAATTTAAATATTTTTATTTTTGTATGAAAATCTGATGAACTAAAATATGATGAGTTTAAGTCATTGAACAAAAATTGTTAAATTATGATATTAGTAACATAGTTCTGAGAGGTTGTCGGTGATAAAATAATAATAATAATAATAATATATCATTTAATTCAGGTAACAAAAGACCCATATCACATATACCTTACAGACTAACATACATATTTATATAAACTTCAAAAACCTAATTAAACTATTGTACACGAAGAGACGGCGTCATGTTGCGCTGCGTGGTGTCGCGTAGCCTTCCGCGGAATCGCCGATACATGACACCCTTCGGCCAAAACTCTTCCTTGAGGAAGGTCTCAATATGATGAGTCGGAACTCGCACCACGAACGACTTAAAATTCGTGTTGTGGCGCGACTCCAACTTCTCGACCCTCAAGGTCCAGCTGGTCTTCGCTCGGACATACTCCACGATCTCCTCAACCTTCGTGGTGTGATGTAGCCGGGACACATAGAGCTGCGTTGTTGGTATCGCTGGACGCAGCATATTGGGTCCTGCCAGCGCGGTCCCGCACTGGTTCTGACTAGGAGGCTTCTTCCTCTTCTTCCTCTCCACCTTCACGAAGCCATCCTTGTCACACGTGGCGGTTGCTGGGCCATCCTGTTTCGAACCCCTGTTGACAGGTTCACAGCAGCTCTTATTTCCTCCCTTCTTCACCAGCGATACAGGTTTGTGCGTGGCGACAATAGCAGCGTAGGCACGTTTAGGGGTCGACGTACCTACACTAGTCACTGCCTCGACCGGCACCGAGTCAGCAACTTCGGCGGCGCATATTGCAACGTTCGCGATAGCAGCGGGTGACCCCCCGCGGGTGATAACCCTGTATAGTCAGCCTGTTCTTTGGAAGTGGTGGCACTGTTGCCCATCACCTATTTCAGCAAGTGTTTTTTGGTCAGAGTCCGTTCAGCGGTAATAGATTGTGTGGAGTGTGTGCCAAAAAATTGTAATCGAGGACTTTGAGGACCTTTTACAAATATGAATGCAAGTTTTTTAATCATAGTCAGTAATTGTTCAATAGGGTAGATAGCACACCAATCAATTGACATACTTTTTAAGAGATGTCAAAACGCGATTTTTTCATAGATGTTGTATGGCAATAGCACGCTGTGACGTCACTGTTTGGTCAACTTAATGACTCGACTATTTATTGATTTCAAAGCAACTAAAAATCTAATTAAGCAATTAATTGAAAATAAATCGGGTTTTCAGGCCCAAAATAACGTTTTTTTTTAGAGATTGGTGTCTTGGAATTATTGTTTTTATGGTGTATGTACCCTATTGTTTTGATTTCTAAACCGTTTTAAATTATGTATAACTGTGACATATCCTTATCCTTGTGGGTGGTGCTCATTGTTTAGCCAGTAATATTCGTTCATAATATTTTGGTTTTTGAATGTTTTTTTTTTGACAACCTACCATATTTTTTGAAACTAGCCAACTTTTCTATTATTTTCTTATCACCCGCTTGTTTTTGTTTGTTTTATTTTGCCCATAACACCAGCTATTCATTGCAGCCCTGTGCGTAGGTGGCGGAGACGAGAACAGGTCGGTGCTGGAGCAGAAGGGCTGGCGGGAGGGGGAGCACTACCAGCGCGTGGAGCCCACCCTCGTGTGCCATGATGGAGAGAGCATACAGGTACGATTGATAACTATCCTGATCTCATCTCAGGTGATGCTCCAGGGTAGCCCGCGAACTTTTTCAAGATCAAAATCATTCCTAGACCTTTATGAACTTGGAGGGTTTTATTGATGATTATAATTCTGTAACTATGTACCATGAACTCGGACAAAATCTGCTCATTTTTAAAACAAAATCCCGTGCATACGATCTCCACATCTGTTTACCACCCTTAACGAATCATCGACACGAAAAAGAAGAAGAACTATTAATGGTCTTATTTTTTTTTTTTTTTTTTCGACCCTTTTTTTGATTAACTAAAACAAGGGATCAGATGCTGCGATGCTATTGGTTGATGAGCTTAAGTAAGCGCTTTAATAGCGGCCGAATGCTGCAAGCAAAGAGTCGTATGATGAGATTTCGTCAGAGCTCATAGTACACCCATCTTACAGCCGCGAATCATATTTTAATCAACATACAACGTAGCTCTAGCCTGCAAATTGCAAAAAAACCGTCCAAGTGCGAGTCGGACTCGCACACGAAGGGTTCCGTACCATTGACTATATTTAGTATTTGTTGTTATAGCGGCAACAGAAATACATCATCTGTGAAAATTTCAACTGTCTAGCTGTCACGGTTCGTGAGTGACAGACAGACAGACAGACGGACAGACAGCGAAGTCTTAGTAATAGGGTTCCGTTTATACCCTTTGGGTACGGAACCCTAAAAACGTAAGAAAATTTGAATTTCGCGGGCTACCGTGGAACATCGTACACACATCTTACAGCCCCGAATCATATTTTAATCAACATACAACCTAGCTCCTGCCTGCAAATTGCAAAAAAAACGTAAGACAATTTGAATTTCGCGGGCTACCGTGGAGCTTCCACCTTAAAATACAGGGTGTAAATGGACCCTTCAGAAGTCAACAACAACACACTAAGTAACTTTAAACAAAAACCAGGAGATACGAGTAGCAGCCTTGAAAAGCTGGTCATTGTTGATGATACCGAAGGCAAGAGAGCGCGAGGTCCGACCAAGTAAAACAGGCTATGTCCTCAAGATTTCAGCAGGTGGTGATGGTAACTTTGGACTGGAGTAGACGGAGGCAGATTGTCCGTTTAAAGTGGTCCAGTGACCATGATCCTCAGGAATGAGGGACCGATTGATGAAGAAGATGATAATAATCATGAAGTTGTTCGTTTGTTCGATGGATTTTTAAAGGATCGTAAATAAAATGTGGCTACAGTACGATTCAAAACCTTTCTTCATTCCACCTTCTATCTTTTGTTCTGAAGTTGTTCTTGGGCATATAGTAGTGTAGTGTGGTGTACGCAGGGCTCGCACGTGATGCTGGCGTGCGGCAGCTACGTGCTGCAGTGGCGCTGCGACGTGCTGGACAGCACGCACCGCTCCGCGCAGCTCATGTACTTCCACGAGACGCTCACCAGCCACCACTACAAGTATGTATATCTATACTAATATTATAAAGAGGTAACATTTGTATTTTTGTATGTTTGTATTGAATAGGCTCAAAAACTACTGGACCGATTTCAAAATTTCTTTTACCATTACTTAGAGGGATTCTTCCGAATCCGTATAGGCTATATTTTATCACCGTACTCCCACGGGAACGGGAACTACGCGGATGAAACCGCGTGACGTCCGCTAGTCTACAATATAAGCAGTTTACTGGAGCAAGTTTCTTTGTGTTTATATTTTAACTATACATCAGATTCCGCAACCCTAAACGGTAAATCCAGTAGTCAGTAGACAAGTGGCTAGGTCGTCAGTGTAAGTATATGACGACCTATCATAATCAATCAATGACTATGGCTGTCTTCCATCAATCTAATGATTAAAACTAAGTTGACATCCATTCTATTTGCCGCAATTTTGGATGATATCCCATTTTGTGATTTTTTTATACAATAGAAAACTATACACCATTATTTTTAGGTCGTTCTGGAAACGAAAGCCATAATGTTAAACTCGATCATCGAACTCGGAACGATTATGACTGCTTTTTAAAAAAAAAAAAAAAAATAATTTTTCGTGATTTTTAAAAAATATTCTTTATTGTTATTTGAAAACAAAACAAGAAAATATTTAATTTTTATTGTTATTTTTTGAAAAAAAAAACTTTCAGTTCCAGAACGACCTAAAATTAACGGTGTATAACTTTGAACGACTGAAGGTTTCTTGCAAAATATCTCGTTAAGAACATTATTTAATCCCGTTGTTTTTCTATTATAAATAATCTTTCCATCCTCACTTCTTGTTTCGTCTGCCGTTGGTCTTAGGTCCTAATTGGCCATTAGATCGCTACATTGGTCACCCATCTCGTTTCATCGAATCATTCAGTAGAAACCTGATTTCCTTAATACCTTTTTATTTTTTGTGACACTGCAGTTTGGCAAAAAGAATTTCATCGAGCAAGTCAGACCTCACAACCTCTCCTGAGAACATAAACTCGCCATAGTATCATAGATTTAAATTTTTATAATAAGAACAGCCATATCACAATAAATTATTAATAAATTTAGATATCGTAACATTTATAAGCCAATTACGGTTGTGATACAATTTATTTATGATATTATGACCGTGTGTCAACATGCCAAGAAAAGATAGGATAAGAAAAACCAAAGTTGGTATTAAGAATTTCTGCTTTAAATGTCACATCTTCCTCATGACGTATTTGACAGTCCAAACGGTCCAATTACTTAGGTCCCAAATGCAACTCGAGAATGATATTCGAAAAATCAGTTGCGACCTCTGATGTATGCACGTGGTGACAATGTTCTAACAATTTTATAGGACTGAATTCAGGGGGTCTAAAATGGCCGCTTTATCAGAATCGTAATATGAATCACGTTAAAAAATTAAAATTCTTAAAATGGACTTTATGTTTATGACTATAAAATCCATTTTAAGATTTGTTTTTATCGTGTTATTATGATTCTGCTAAAGCGGCCATTTTAGCTCTGCAGAATGTCAGTTGATTTGGTTTTGTGTGTGTTCTTTTGTGTGTAATAAATAAATGATGTACTTATCTATCTAAAAAGCATTTAAGTTGGTTGTCAAATTGCTCAACAATTCGTTTCCCTCACTAAATACAATGTATCATATCAATTGTCCCGTTACTGTCAAAATACTGAATGAAGTAGGCACTAAACCATTCCCTACAGCTAACATGACATTCTGTCCTCAGGGGTTCAATGTCAAGCCTGCAGTCAGGAACCAGCGGCTTCTCATGTCTCAGCGGCAAATCAGTGGCCAGCAGCTGCCCGTCCCGGTGATGTGAGCTCCCTGCGACGTACGCGCCGCCCGCTCTCGCGCGACTCTCCTGAGCCCCGACTTAGTGACCACACAGCAAAGTGGCTAAACAGCAAAGTGGCTTAATGGCTTAACGTTCTGACACAATACAGGTGACTTGAACATCTTTGGTGTTAGATTTAGACTAGTAACGAAACGTTACAATATATTTAGTTCAAAGTTATTTCTTGAATAGCTCCCGGATTTGATACAGTTACGAATTTCATAGACAAACTGTAGAAGCAGTTTTTAGCAAATGTTTTTAGTTTTTAAGACTATATTGTGTAGTGTTTTGTTTTTAATGCAATTTTTCGGGTTAGGGTTAGTAAAATAATGTTTGAAAGATATATTTTTTTTTGTAATTGACTATGTTTTATCTGTATGTATAGACAATCGCATTATATGCGGGCATTTCGGGCACGTGTGGCAATGTCTATCAATCATAGGATCATTTCTCGTAGACATCATTGCCCACAACGCTGTGCCCCCTCAATACATTGCATAATAATAATTAATATAACACGATCTCATTGCGTCCCTGAAACTCCAAGTAATATGTATATACTTGTATATAAATGGTTCTATATAAAGGCGTGTTCAGGCGGGGCGACATTTTGGTGAGAAAAATATAAATAAATTGTGATATCTATTATTTTCATTAGTTTAGTGACTATTTGACGCTGAGTCGTGTTAAAAATGCTCAGAATGTTTACTTTTTCAGTCGAAATAACTAGTTTTTAAAAAGGTTTAGGGTAGTGTTTAACTTAACGTAACTGGTGACATGTCGCTACACCTCTGCCTAACCCCCCGTGGATTACAGGCATGGCGTTATGTTAGAACTTTAAATGTAGACCTCGTCTCCTAGAAAATTAGTATAAATATTTACAAACCAATGCAAATTCTCTATTGTAGTGGTTAAAACGTATGGTAGCTAAATCTCGTAGTACAATTATAATATATCACGACTATTAATGAGGTCCTGGGGTTCAATTCCCAAGTTGGGCAAAGTCACGGAGAGTAGTTTTATAAGGGTTGATGGCAATAGGCTAGCTCCTATTATCGCTCCGTCTGAACAGCCCTAACACAGTGTGACAAATCCTATTTCTTATATAATATCCTTCATTATCGTAGCCGTAAAAAACTAACTAAAACGAAGCCAAACAAATTGCAATCTTCAACGAAGTGAATAAAGTCTATTTTTCAATAAGTAGCGGAATATAAGAATAAAATGCTTGCATGTACATTTAATCGGTCGTAAATAACGCATGTTTATATACTTCTAGTATATGAAATTACAATAATTCAGTAACTATGTGGAAATATTATATGCAAGCGACCTGCAGCATATTATTACTATTTGATATAAGAAATATGAACCTGTTTTTTTTCGTTATAAAGAAAGAATATAATTAAAAAAAATATTTTTATTTACTGTCAGCTGTGAAGCTACCTTTTATAAAGAAATAAAAAATTCATTGTAGAATTAATATTTTGAAGTAGCAATGGGTCGCGAATTTGAATCCCGCTCGATGAACTATTGTGGTGTTGAAATAAAAAAAAATGTGAACTTGCTTTTTTTTTTTTGGAATAGTTCTAATAAAGGCTAGGAGTAGTAACGGCCTAAACATGCGTTATCTACGTTCATCAAATGAATGTGCAAAACTATCAGATATATATATATGTGTGTAGCCAAATTAAATGCTCAGAATTAAATGTAAGGTAACACAAAAGTGTCGGGTACAAAATCGTGTAAAGAAAGTGGCTTTTAGTCCAGGAGCTAGTTAAAAAGTGTCCAAAAATATCTAAAGATATCAAAAAAGCTAATACTTTACTTCGTTAAATCTCCTATTCCGTTCTAGCTGTTATAAATATAATAGTAAAGAAGAATATTTTTATACATTGCTTGTTTTCATATTATCGGACGGAACTCCTGGCCTTTTAGCCAGCATGTGTCTCACTTAGCGATAAAATAAATACACAACATCGAAAACTAAATTTCATTTAATGGCAAATTAACAACAAATACTCTTATTTATGTTTTTATTATAATCATAACTACATAACTGATTTATTATCTATACTATTCATTTTTCTAGCTTACTTTTTCCTTTATAAAATCCATAGATAAAAAAAAAATATTAAAATAAATTATAAACTATTACCAATAAAATTAATTGGAAAATATATTATCTATTTTCTCGAAACTTTGTTGCTAAGTCGCCGTTTCAGCAGTTTTTTCTGCCAGTCTGGAGAATTTTAGCCTAAAGAATATAGGTGCAGTTGCCAAGATGAACTGGCTCAAAATTATTCTTGAACCACCTCAGGGCCTTTCGGTTGCAATGATGATGCTTGCGGGAAACGCATCTTGGATGTAGAGACTTGCTCTCGAGCATCATCATTGCAACCGAATTTATTCGTTAGTATTAGTTATACTGCGGCGCCCTTGTTGGTCCTAATCTCGGTTCCTCTAATCGGTGACCGTAGTTTGTCGTCTTTTCTAAGCAGGAACACTGCTTACCTACTTTTATCGCTAGGTGTGGACACACGCTATATATTTTACGTAAAGCGTAAGGATTGTAACTCAATATTTGAGAGTTTTCGGTAGTGAAGTCATGAGAGTTCAACTAACAGATTGCACATATTTTTCCGTACATAATTATATATGTATAGTTTTATATAGGTATGTTGTTAAAAAGTTGAAGAATTATTCGGTTTTGGATGGAGAATACTAGTTATTTGCTACCTATAAATCGGAATAAAATGACGTTACTTTATTCTGTGCAAATGAATTTATCATTACAAGTCTTAACAGCTACAAAGCCGAATAAGTGGTATTTTCAACAAAGATTTTTTGGAAATTAATTGTTAAGCAAGTTGACTACCAATTCGTACGTTGAAAATATAACAGTCACTCACATACTTAATAGTTGTATGAAACTCGGCAAATTGACAAACAATTAATTTCCTTAATTGTACATAACCGAATATAATTCTTCGATTAAAATATACAGTAGTAAATAAGCTTACTAAAACACAATTTCAAAATAACTATTATAAATAAATGTAGTGAAATTAGTAAGATTAAAACGCGTGTTAGTGACAAAATGGATTTATTATAAAATAATAATAATTATCAAAATGAGTTCAGCTATTTATGAGATTACAAGGACAATCTTGTTGGTTTTCCAAGTGCTTAAACCTTGTGGTACACATGCAATATTAAACTTAAATAGTATTATAGCTAATAAAATAAAATTATTGATCACTTTTCACTTATTTATTCTACGCCTTTAAAACAAAACGAACCTCACAAGATGCATAGTAATAGAAACGCTTTTAATAGTGAAATACCTATCAAGGAATTACTGATCAAGTCCCCACAAAGAATTATGAACCTTATGCTTGTGCTATAAAGTTCATATTCAATCAGCGTAGTAGTAATTATAGTTAAAATCAATTATTTTTCAATTAATGTTACGTGGAATTGATATCCGATTACGACGGTAGGTGGCGCTGTGTCGTTATGTAATCAACGTTTTTAATGAAGAAATCTTGCAAATTGTTACATAGCAATTACTTATATTGTTACATACATAGGATCCAAAATGGCAGGGGTATGTACTCGTAACGAATTTCTTTAGTGAGTTTTTAGACAATGTAGGTAAATATCAAATTCATGGCACATAGATATAATCAGTCTTATCATATGTTTCGAGTCTCACTAAATAATTTCATTTGACACCCTATGTAACAATTTTTATGGTGCCTTCCTACATTTTCTGATTGCCTAATAAAATACATATATAATTTTATACTAATTACATAAAGAACACAATCAGACCCATTAATTTTATAAATATTTACAAGTATCCAATGTTAACCAAACTTCAAAAATAATGTCATAAAGTTACCCATGAATTTAAACCTTATGTCCAACGTCGTTAAAGTGACATTTCTTCGATATATATCATTTCTTAAAGAGGTCAGGTTAACCTCATTCAGTATATATTTCCGACATATTGGTAGCTTACATTCTATTTTGAATCTTAAAACAATAAGCCTTAAACTGTTTTGCGAGTCTTCTTAATATCTCACTATTCCATTAAAATAGCTATTGTTCCTGAGAATGTAAAAAACAGTTGTCAGACGATTCTATTATCTGTTGTTATTTTGAGTAACCATTCACAGCATTTGACATCAGATTTGACGTTTGAGTGTAGGCGTCCAAACCAGAGCGATCGTTGAGTTCATATTATGTTCAGGTTCGCCGAACATAGTGAAAGCGACCTCGGACAAGCACGTCGTTCGCTTTGGTTAAGACATGGCTCTAGTATTTCTTTGTAGCAACAGGGTGTAATTCTAACAAATCAATAAAATAAGTAATAATAATAAAAAAAGTTTATTTTTTTAACAGTGATGCAAACAAAAATAGCTTTAACACTATTGTAAATATAATGCATATCGCTTCAGCAAGTTTTGGAATTGAAATAATGCAATGTAATAATATTTTAATACAAATAATAAATGTTGTAAAATATCTGTAATTTGGTACAGGGATATCGTATTTATTTTTGCTGTTTATCGTATTATATCGTATTTATTTTAAGCACAATTTTCCAGAGAAAGCAATTTATAAGTAGATCTGATTTTACGATTATTCATGTTCTATATTTTTACTATTATTTTATTTTTGGATCATAATTTCTACTCGGTAAAATAACAATTGTATTAGAATTTAGTGTTAAATTCTATTTAGCGAATAGTTTTAGTAACTTTAAATCAGTTATTAGAACTTTTAAAAATGTCAAATGAAAATCTTACGAGAAGTTGTGTCGATTAATAACTTCAAATTGTCTACTACAACATTCATACCGATTAATTAGTTCTTAAAATTAGTTGTGTGATGTCTTAACTTCTCGATTCTACTAAATATCTTAGTCGAATAATTTTAGTAGAAAAAATTTATCGAGATCGACTATTATAATTCTTATTTTTAAGTAAATGGAATTCTTTAGCGTTGTGAATGAGCAATTTATTTTATTAGTTTATAAGTAACAGAAATAAATCAATATGTATAAAAAGATAAAAAAATATAATTGTAAGCGCGAAGTTGATCCTATCGAAGTGTTATTTATTTAAGGATTTCTCGTTAAGAACAATAAATATAATGTTAGTAGAATTTATTGAATTATTGAAATAAAAATCTAAACGATAAATGAATAATGTCGTTTTATTTTAAGCCCAAAATGTTTCAGCTAGGTATATCAACTCCAACTATCATGGGCCTAGCATTTACCAGCCTAGCCTTTATCAGCTTCCAGTCTAACCGGATGCAGTGGAATACCAGTACATATTTTACACGGAGCGACCGCCTATCTGACCTCCAAAACCCAGATTTTCAAGCTATGTTGAGATTGACTGGCCGAATATAATACAGACAATTGTATCATTTTCATATCATTTTAGCTACTTTTTGGATTAACAGAAACCGGATGGTAGGCTGCTTAAGTTAACTGTACGGTCGAACAAACTATTTGGTTTACATTTTACAATGTAATTTGTTGGTTAAACTGTAAACCAAATAGCTTGTTCGACCGTACATAGTGGCTCTGGGTTAAAAAAATACAGACACAACTGAATGAAATCAATGGATGGGTTTGTTCAATGTTGGCTCTCAAGTCAGGATATAATGGACGAAACTAATGGGAAAATACAATAATTTTGCCCTATTGGGAGTTCGGACCCAGTATGCTCCGTAATCGCACTTGCGACGAGTACACCGCAACGACGTCAAAGACTCCTTTTTTTCTTTTTTTAGTTGGCTTGTTGGACCCACTGCTGAGCAAAGGCCTCCTCCTTTCCAACTCTCGGTTTTTATTCCTCCTGCTTTTATCACAACTTATTTGGGGACGGCGCAACAAGGCTTACTTTTTTATTAGCCGTCATGTCTGAAATCCTTCGTCAACTTTTAGCGATCATATGTCACACAAATCATTCGTCGTTCTTTTGGTCTACCCCTGCTTACGAAGCCACAACACCTTCCTATATTCTTCGTTCTTCCCTTAAAAGAAGCTGTCAAAATACAAAATAACACACCTGCTTTCCCCAAATTCTGAAGAGTTAGGCAGAGGTGTGCACTGTATACAGATAAAAGTTCTTAATTTAGCATTATAATGTAGATAAAACACAAAATCAAAATCGGCAGGCACAAAATCAAAGTAGGCCAGTTACAGGCACTTTTGAATTGTCGAAACAAAGATGAAAATTAAATGTAGCTACAGTCCCAGTCACAAGACATAAAAACTGTGAAAGTACTGTAGTTGCCCATTCCCTAGCGTAGATCTCTATGGAGAAGAACGGGCGAGAAACTCCCATGGACACTCTTTTAAATCAGAATATTTTTACAAAATCTTGGTTACATCATTCATGTTGAGACGGTACATTATGTGAGAACAATGTAGCAAGATGTGCAAGTTAAAGGTGTCCATAGTAAAAACAAAAAAAAAAATAAGCCGTGGCAAGAGCTGACCAGTCCCAACTGAAAGCGCACAATAGGTTCCACCCTGTCTGTGTGTGTGCGCGGCTGTATATTAGGGGATCCCCTGTCGTCTGTGTGAAGATACAAGCCTACCTGTTTAGGGGGCAGTCTCCGGCTCTTAAGGGACTGCCCTTAAATAATTCTATTGTGGCAGACGTGCCAGTGGACTGCGTGCTTTTTTGATCTTGTGGTAAACCTTAAAAATGTAAGAGTGAGATAGTGGAAGAGTAAATGATATAAGTACCATGTAATGTACAAAAAATATTACAATAGAAAACATATATATTATGTACCTAATAATTTCACAATTCGAGACCACTGTACCTAAGTAATAAAATCCGAAAGCTCGATAACAATCGTTGCCCAACGCGATATAAAAATACATCTAGCAGCAAATCTATACGCGATAACACCGGTTTATGTACTTACCTATTGTAAATAAAATTCAAGTAAATAATAGGTACTTTTGAGTAATGTTAGTGCTGCATGCTTCTTGAGACGCTTGGCCATGATCAGAAGTAGGTAACGCGGCCAGCGACCATCTTGTTTTTTTTAACACAATTTCATAAATGTTTAGCTCTAGCGCCCTCCTGACTTGTAATTTTCAAGATACTTACAGCATTGTAGCTCTTTTGTCAGGGAATATCTAACGGTACTGTCAACCACCCTGTTCCTGAAACACTTTTCAACACACAAGCATTAACAAATTCATTTAATTAAACGGAAAATCGGCGCCGTCACTTAACATAACATCACGCCTGAAATCCCCGAAGATTTAGGCAAATGTGTACCTACGTAATAGTTCACCCGCATTTCGCTAGTTATGTTTAGCCCTATGGGCAAGCCTATTGCCATCAACCGGGCACAAATCCGGACTCCGTGACTGCTACTGAGATATTCCTGATGGAAAAACCAAATAACATTTTGACCGACCCGGGAATCATACCCAAGACCTCATGCTCACCACAACCCGCCACACTATTCCCAAACCACTGTAACTCCTGAAAGCCAGAATCAACAGTGGCGACCACCAGAAAGCGCCGAGACAATGAAGCTCGACGAAGTCCCAGAGAATGAATTTAACTGTCTTGGATCCCGCAACGAAATTAATCAGAAAAGTATAAGCGGAGGAGTAGACAAAAGCCGTAATTTCCACTTCTCTCCATATTAGCAGGAGACAGAACGAAACAAAACCGCAATAGGCACATAGGGACGTTGACAACTGGGATAGGCCCAGTTGCCTAGCACCACGGATACATATTAACATTAATGGGTCCTAAGTTATGAGCTGTTATATTTGATTCGAATAATATGCTCACCAGTCGCGCTTACGACCACTAGATCAATGAGGCAGTCAGCACCGTCCTACCGTGAAAAAGGCATAAGACAATCTGGGTTACCAAACGCCCGCCCTTCAAGTCAACTCAAAGCATTTATTTCAATCAGATCATTACAGGCACATAAGAATATAAAAAAAAAACCGGCCAAGAGCGTGTCGGGCCACGCTCAGTGTAGGGTTCCGTAGTTTCCCGTCCGTCACAATAAGTGTTCCCACTTATGAGTTTAAAGGTGGGTATCCATTATGTAAAAATGCTTGCATATACGAATATACTACAAACTTAGTCCAGAAATTATTTTGTACAACTTTTTGTCTTTTTTGTACAAAAACTGTTGTTTCCATCAAGTTCAAAATGATTTTCCTAGAAAGTCCTTATAAAGTTCTACTTTTCAGATTTTTTTCATATTTTCTAAACTAATGGTTCAAAAGTTAGAAGGGGGGGGACACATTGTTTTTTACTTTTGGAGCGATTATTTCCGAAATTATTGACATTATCAAAAAAATATTTTAGGAAACCCCTATTCATTTTTAAATACCTTTCCAACAATATATCACACGTTAGGGTTGAAATTAAAAAAAATATCACTTCCCACTTTACATATAGGGGGGCTACCCTAATAAAACATTTTTTTCCAATTTTTATTTTACCACTTTGTCGGCGTGATTGATATACATATTGGTACCAAATTTCAGCTTTCTAGTGCTAACGGTCACAGAGATTAAGCGAGGACGGACAGACGGACGGACGGACAGACATGGCGAAACTATAAGGGTTCCTAGTTGACTACGGAACCCTAAAAAGATGAAGCAAAGCAATGGTCCCAGTCACAAGGCATAAACACTTGTGAAAGTACTGTAAAAATGAATGAAAATACTGTCACTAGTTGAAATCCGCAGTTCGATTCACATTTTTTGTCTATTACGTCATCATTATTAAATAAAGCTTTCTATTGTCTATGAGATCCTTGAAAAACTAAACAGTCAGTTAAGGAGTTAGGTACCGCACTCGTGGACGCGAAATTGCCTTGAGCTGACCAGAAAGAGCTTCAGCTGTCTAAGTATGTTAAAAAAGAGATAATAAGTATTGTGAATCCCATATGTAGAAGTCAATTCAAGCACCTCTGCTGTAGGTGATGTCTAATAGTGTAACTATGGATTTGGATGGTAGACCATAATCATAGCGATCTTACTAAATACGAGTAGGTACCTACTACAAATGTTTCCCAACTAAAATTACCAAGCCAGTCTAATTGTTTTGCTAAACCCTCGACTTCTACAGAACCACTACAAACCAGCATGAGGATAGACAAATTAACATGAAAATAAGCGTGTAGATATAGGTAACATTAAAAGTAATTAAGCATCACTCTTTCCTGAATTCCAATTATCCAAGTAACTATAGCCCGTATTTAATATCTTTGCACACATGTAGGTACCTAAGAGTAAGTATAGTTGTGCTAGCAACTATCACAGTGAAATTTATTACTGCAAGCATACTTGAGAGTATGAAATATTTTATAGCCTGATAAGGCGCGGACAATTTTACGCCATGAGAAAATTCGCGTTTTTTTCTATATTATTGAACTTTCTTGTGTGTTACGCAAACGGAAAAGTGTAATTTCCTTACCTACTTCTTGTTGCTTCAAGGTTTGAAACGGGTGTTGTAAGCTATACGTACTGATAATGGGTGTTGGTCAAACTGGCTTGCTGAAACTTCAATCTCACACCTCAACCCGTGTAAGCTGCACACGTATAGATGGATGCTAGGTGAGGTGGAATGGCCGTTACACAGAATCAGAGTAGATACAAAGATGAGCACAGCTTCAAAAATTTGGCTTCAATGACTACAGCTTACCATTTCAAGAGTATTTGAATAACCAATCTAAGTAAATAAGGTTTTAAAGGCTTTTACCTGGTATTTAGAATCATGGTTTGTGAGCTGAGGCACCACAAAGAGTTAGGAGATATAAAAAATGTGCATGGCAACCACAACGTATTTAAATAACCAAGTTACTTAACCACTGGTTAATATCACAGCTGTAACTACGCATTAATACGATGTGCTTGGCAATTTCACTCGAATTTACTTGAGTCTCTACTCAGTGGAGTCAAGACGTACTAAAATATTTGTTCAATCCCGGCCAAATAAGTCAATTAAAATCGAAGCAGTAAATGCCACATCATCGTCTGCCTACTGCCTAGGCTTTTCCCAATATAAGGATCGGCTTCCAATCTGACCAGCACTGCAAGTACGTAGCAATCGATAACGATCGAATCGATACATAGATATAAATCCGACTTTTCGATTGGTTAGAAACTCATTTTATCGAGAATAACTGTCAGATTTATCGAATCGTATCGAATCGAGTGCTACGTACTTGTACTGCAGATGCAGCTGAATACCAGTCTTTTACATGGAATGACTGCCTATCCGATCTCCAGAAACCCGATAACCCTTGGTAAGACTGGTTGACAGACTTTCGGGCCACTGACTAACTGTAACGACTGTCAGAGATCTCCAATACTTGATTGACCGAGATAAGGGTATCGGGTAGCAAGACTGGTTGTCAGAGTTTCTGGCTCCTGATTAATCACTCCAAGCAGTCCCTAATTAATTTAATTATACTTATAAAACCGTTTGTCCCGACTTATTATCGAAGTTGAACGTATACTCAGACCACTGGATTCGACGGAACATTTTGACGTAGGCATCCGCAAAGAAAAGATTGTAGGCGATTCAAAAAAAAAATCGCCGCGATTCTCTCGCTCGTGGAGACGAGACGGCCAAAAGAGAGTGTATAGAAAAACGTGGCAAGGACGAAAATATCGCCGCGATTCTCTCGCTCGTGGAGGCGGCCCCTTAGCCACCCTAAGCAGAGTAAATAGGAGTTGGAATTTTGTGTAAAAATTCGTCACCGAGCGAAGCTGGTCGGGGCTAGTCCGGATAAAAATATGTTTTGGAACGACGCATTAGAGTGGTTGCAAATTTATACTGCTGAGTATGATGTACTGGGTTCGATTCCCAGGTCGGACAAATTTTTGCGTTATATTAGCTATTATTTTTGATCAGGAATTTCGCAGTTGCAGCCACGAAGTTTGGATCTGTGCAGAGTATTACATGGAACTAAAACATTACTGCCGAAATGTGGGCGTGCTAGGAACACCTCTGCCTAACCATTGTGGATTACAGGCGTGATGTTTGTGGCATGACCCAGAGCCGTAGGCAAGGAAAGAGTTTTGGGGGTTACAACCCCCAAAATCTCAGTCAACTACACAGAAACCAACCTAACCGAGGCGGAATGCTGCCATCACCTACATTGGCTAGTGCACACTAGGCCTAATACCAACCACACACGAAGCTGTCTCAACAAAGCTCCCCAGCACCATCATTGTCCTCAACAGGGTCACGCTGTTTACGTTATTCAAGCTTACAATAAGCACCGTAAGTTCAAACAAAGTGTAGTTTTCATTTACTGTTTATTACTACAACAAGTAAATATGTTAATTATTCTTAATTACTTTAGGTGTACTGTTAACTTAAATCCTTATTTTGGTGGGAAAGTATCTGAACTTCCACGTTTACCAACATCTCTAGCTGCCTACGAATAAAGACTATGTTTATGGTTATTTATATCTGAAGTTTTAATACATTTAAGCTAAGTCAATTTTGGAGGAGACCCATTGCAATACGATAATAACTTGGTTAGGGCTAGAGAATGATCTTCAGGGGGACTATACTATAGTATCCGTTTTGTAGCAAAAGACATGGCGACCGACCGGTTGTGTTATTCCAACTCTATTTAAACAGAATTCTTAAACATAATGTTGACTGAAAGCAAGCTTTATAACACTAAAACAAAAGAAGAAGAAAAAAGCTTTTCCCAGAATCAATAACCACTCTTATACCTACTCCCTGTCCATTCAAGGGTTGTCTGGTTTAACTATACTTAATTTTAGCGGTAGGAATCTGCCTGCATAGCCTTTTTCCAAATATGATGGGGTCGGCTTCCAGTCTAACCGGATGCAGCTGAATACCGGTATTGTACACGGTGCGACTGCCTATCCGACCTCCAAAATCAATGTAAGATTTTATAAATGAGCTTTGCTTTGCTGTCTAACAGATAGGTATCTAATCAAGTCAAACAAGGCCATCCTAAAAATACCAATAAACCTATAGCGGAGATTACTGCTTCCACCCAGCAAGCAAAAGTGAACAATAGGTAGCTGATGTATGGACGGTACCTATTTACCTACTTACTTAGTTTACAAGAAATAAAGCATAGTAAGTACTTCCCTAGTTACAAGCCCTTTAACGGTTAGTTTGTGTTCCATAACCCAGTTATACTAACATTTACGACTTGCATTGTATTAAACCGAGCATTTTTAGAATATTGTACTGTGTATTGTAATGTGTGCCGAGGCCTATAACTTGTATTCTTGCCTGCAGTAAAAACACTTGGAGTGTTTTAGTACCCAGTCCATACTAGTGTGTGTACTATGGTTAGAACTAAAATAACGTCAGAGTTCAATTCTAATTAAGCTGGGAATCACGGTTTTGAATGTCAAAATTCCCGCCCTTCACCATTTCCTACTGTTCTATCTAGGGACAAGAAGTGGTGGCACAAATTCCTCAGCATCTCCTCGGGTCATACCGTCATAGAAACAATGACTTGAGACTACAACAGAAACTATTTTAACCACCAAGCACCGTTGTTCACTTCCTAGCAAACATCCTACCAGACAGACCACCAGTCCAAATAGTGAACCATATACATGGTGGTATACTTACACCGATGCACGTATTCAGCACATCATTTCGAACCCCACACAAAGCTGATTCATATAAAAGTGCAACCTACACGGTCTAAATGGCACAGCTGATTTGTTTTTGTAAACTGCTGGTGAAAAATGTATATGTAGGGAATTGATGTACTGAATACCTACGCAGCTACGTGGTATTCGTTTGTGCCTCTGCCTCTTCCATCCTGTATGACTCCGGACCTAAGTTGGCCGTAGCAAGGAAAACCAGATCAACTGGAGATTCATAGATCGATGACTCCGCTCTATATTTTGATGTGGTTTGGTCCGTTACACGACGGGGACTTAATACCCTATCTGCCGTCTGCACGTGACAAAAACTTCTAGATGCTGTTGAAGCTGTCAATCTTATTAACCAAATTCTAGGCTGAATCAATTTAGATTGCCTTAGACACGCCAAAAAGAAGAACAACTGTGTGTATGGATATAACTAGGTAAGTAATGTAAGGTTGTATGCTTTCCGACCAACCTTAAATTGTGCAGGCTGGCTATTACGCCTGACTCCATTCAGGCGCTCAAACTATTTTAAATTAAAACAATTTAGATAAATAAATGGTTCTTTTTCATGAGGATGTAAAAGATATATAGCTAAAGCTAGCTAGCTTTTTTTTTTTTTTAAATGTCACAGCACTTTGCTGAGATAGGAGCCTTTTGGCCTTGCACAGGACCATTTTGATTGTTTTTTTTATTTTTTCTCTTGTTTACTTTTTTATATAATTTTGTAATTTCTATTGTATCTTTTTGTTTCTGTTTATCCTGTGTGAGTCAATAAATACTTTTCTTTCTTTCTTTCTAAAGTCTCTGCAAGCCTTTGATTTGAATAAAGTATGTACCAGCTCATATACTGGTACATTACAGTACTTATATTAGAGGCACAAGTCGCCTGAAAACTAAGAAAAAAGGTTGGAAAATGATAGTCTGTTACTGATAATGAAAAACCCAATTAATATAACAACGGACTTTCACGGTAGAAATGATTATCCTTACCCAAGGATTGGCGATCAAATTATGTATGATCCTGCTAACTCGCGTTAAATACTTAAGGAGATGAGCAGCAGTGGTGGAGGTTCATGACACCATTAGAAAAAGTGTGAAAGCCTGTCAGGAGTTGATTTAGACTGATTAATATTGACTAAGATCGTATACTTAGAGCAACTACGTGAAGTAGATCTCCGCCGATTTTTTCATCATAAAATAAAAACTCCTACTAATCGAACTTCATGGTACGGATTTACCTACAAGGCACAAAGGACTTTATTACCTACAAGTTCTACACGTCGATAGTGCAATTAACCTATTTCCAGTACCCATAAAACATATACCTATAGCCCTAAAGAAAAGAACAATAGAGGAAATGTACAAAACACCACGCCGTCAGCATATGGCTTAGTTTTTTACAAAAAGGTCGGAAACTGAAAGACTGAAACATGTGGGCAATACTCCATCACCTTGAGTTCGTGTTTAATCAAGATATTGACATTATTTCTACACATTTCCATTAAAGTTCCGTAACTAATATACGAGCGGAGAGAGCAAGCACAAAGTTTTCCACAACCTTTTTGGAGGCACGAAAAGCAGAAAAAAAAAGAAAATGTGGAAAATTCCGAAATTAAAAATCAGAAAAGGAACTGTATTACCTGTGCACGGAAAAAAAACTTGAAATGATCCGCCAATCAGAGCGACTCACGTGTAGCCGCGTCTGCTTCCAATTTCTTCCCGGATTGATCCATGTCCCATGTTCCTCGTCCATGTCCGTCGAGCTACGACGCGAGGCGACTCGAGCCGGGGCGAACAAACTTGCTAACAGACAAATAGTTTGCTCAATCCGCTCGGGTCGTCTCACTGTCATGTGACGTCACTGGCACTCGCTGAGCTGCGCACGCGTCGACCGCCACACAACTACTGCTTCAAAACGTAGTAGAGTATGCACAAGTGTTTTCTGAAACAATTCTAAAGGAGTTTTCTACTATTACTTTTGTAATGTTGTAGGTTAAATGAGAGTTGGACGTTTTTGAAATGGCTGTTTCCGTGAGTACTATTATTGTGGGTACAGGTAAAGCGGCGTCGGCGTCGTCGCGGCTGCTTCAAAGCTTCTTTTGCCTCGAGTTGCGTTCATGAGGCCAGTTGTTTCAATGCTTTAACAGCAAGCTTGTACTACTCAGCAATAACTGTAGTCGTTAGAGGTCGTGTGTAAATCTGATAGTTTTAAAATGGTTTTCAAACTTTCCATAGACTGGGGAAACTCGCTGTGCCAGGAATGATCCACTACGCGAACTTTTGACGAAAATCCTTTCATGATGAAACCTCAGGTAAAGGACATTGTTTTAAGCTTTCACGGTTTATAACTAATCTCAAAATGTCACTTACGGGATATTTTTCGTGATTATTATAATGTGACATTTTAAGCTCAGGTGAAGGACTCACATTCACATCAGTTCAATTAAGAAAATCAAAAAACCAAAACATTTTCTAATAATGAATTTACCTCCCCTGGCATACCATCTCAATCTACAATCCTGAAAGGTATCGGCATTGATCAATGATAACTATCTACGCGCGGATTCATCTGCTACGAATTCAATCCTTGCTACGCAGTCGGCCGTTTCGCGTAGCAGCGTCTTATATTGGGCAGGTTCATTTGCTTAGCTTGCAGTTGTGGTCCGTTTTTTACTAGAGTGTGTGCCGACGAAGATGTTGTCGTCAAGCTTATCATACTCTCATCTTTTATATTGAGTACCTACCTAGTAGCGACAGAGTTTCGACAATCTATAAAAATCGTAAGGTTCGATCCCTTATGGTGCAACGAAGTTAGGAAATAATCTGAAAGAAAAATTTTCATTCCAGGGTGTAAGAAAGCTCTTAACGAAGCCGAAAGGCACTTGTTCTCCCCGTCATTGCGATATTTTTTTTGTTCTACACCATACCTGGGAACCTTCTAGTTACGGAGATATTGGGGTCAAAGTCCCAACTTTTTAACAAGTTTTTTTTAAATACCAGTTTTTATTGTATGATTTTTACTTTAAACACCTCTATGACCCTCGTACTGTATTCAATCTATCCATCAGCACAATGTTTTAAGTGCGTTACATTGAGTTCTACCAGAAAACATGATTTTTCACCACAAAAAAAAAGTTGTTTCCGAGCAATACTTTTTACGTTAAGTTACTTAGTTTGATGTACCTACATAATGCTTGGTTGACGGCTTCGTGATGAGGTTGTTTAGACCCTGTATAAGAATTTGGTATAAATCACTTGGAATTTGGCGATACAGATTTTCTTTATCGTCTTGTTTCAAAAGTAATAACTTTTGTGTTTTCAGAATTTATAGTTGCCGTTTTTTGTAGAAATGTGTTGTTCCTTGCGAAGCACGTGTGGTCAGGCGCGGATACAGGGGGGGGCAATGGGTGCAACTGCCACCCCCCTGTGAACCGGACCAAATACGTCATTAGCCAAGCTTGAACTAATTTAACGGAATCGAAACTAAATATTCTAGTTGTATATCTTATCCAGCCGTGTGGTATCCGGCAGAGTAGAATAGAACCAACCCATTACACTCACGGGTGTCGTATAAGGCGACTAATGTCTGAGGCAGAAAACCTTGCACCTCCGTAGACCAGAGAATGGGCAGAAGCGTTTTCTGTTAGTCTTTCATAACTGCGATTTCCAATCCGCCTGCCAAGCGTGGAGATTACGGCAAATTCCTCCCATCATGGGAGAGGCTTATGTCCATCAGTGGACGTTATGGGCTGTTGTTGTTGTTGTTATATCTTATCATATGGGCGTCGCCAGGAGGAGGCAGCTGCCCCTAGAGGCTCAGGATTTTTAAAAGTTATAGCTTTTCCTGCCTGATGCCATAGAATGGTATTATACGTGATAAATTGTAGCGTAAAATGGAATCACTTAAATTAAGTTATTGTTTAACCGTGCGAAAAAACCTTTATTAAAAAGGCTCCTTTTTTCTACCTCTGGATTAGCACTTCTATTGGATTTTTGAATGATCGATCTATACAATAGACAGAGCCTGAAGTAAATTAGGATCATGTTTTGTGAGGATCCCCTTGCCCCGAGGCCTAATATATACGTATATATGCAATTATAGCATAATTAATTGAGGCAATGTTGTAAAAAATTTCGAGCTCGCTACGCTCGCTCCATAAGCCTACTTTTTCATGAGTCTTAACTTTGTCTATAAGAGGCCCAGGTAACTCCAATAGGTCGGTAAAAAAGTGTTAAAATTTTCGAGCTCGCTTCGTTCGCTCTACAACTACTTTCTCTTGAATTTATGTAAAATTCGACTAAGTAACTCCTCTAGGAACGTTCGAAACAATTCTAACTTGTCTAAGGCAAGGTGTCGTAAGAATTTCTTGCTACGCTCTCCCGCCCCCCTCGCCCAAAAGCTGACAGCCCGCTTGTATCTTGCATATCATGGATTTTTGTAAAGTAATACCCATTTATTATCAAAAGTATATATATTTTTTTTTTTATAATTTTCCAAAAATTGCCCCCGGCCCTTAAAGGAAATCCTGTATCCGCCTGCGTGTGGTGATGAAGTAACTAACTGTGAATGATAAATTGAGAAATGATGTTATACTACGAGCACGTGGTAGTTAATAAGAAGTTGTAGTGACAAAAATTGAAAAGAGTATACGTAGTACTTAGATGGTCTGGTCATCTTGAGAGAATGACAAAAGTAATAAGGCAAAGTGGCAAGTTGGCAACGCCTTGGTGAGATTCTTCAATAAAGTCAGGTAAGGGTATGTATGGTACTTGCAAACGGGGTACGTGTAAACCCAGGACCAGATGTATGAACGTGGAAGAAGCAACACCACTCAAAAATATTTAGGGGCAATCCGGGACCGTGGTCCTGGTCCCGAAAGCCCCCCGACCCCAAAAAGCGTACGATATGGATTGTAACAGGTGGTGTTCTGTAGTTTCTGCCATGGGCAAAAAGCGTGTCCTCAACAATCTATTTTTTCATTTTCTAGTTCCATGGTACCTACAACCTAGCCATTCCACCAAATCCCCTAGATTCGTACCATACCACGACAGACGCGCAGGTAGGCAGCGTGTAGCGACCCACATACTGCACCAGCGTCGATCGAGCGCTTTATCGAGTGTTGATAAAACTTTAACGGCCCCAGCCCTCGCGGATAAGCCTGCACCGTGAAATCGACGCCTGCGCACCTAATTACGTACACGATATTTGTGTCAAGTGTGATTGCGGTCTTTATAGGTTTTCTGTTAGGTTTTGCAGGCTTGAGTTTAAGTGAAACCTGTTTTTTTTGTGAGGTAAGTAGTATCAGTGAGTAGGTATTGCACTTTTTTATGCTTAGAATTTCCATTGGGGTTGTTCAGAATGATGTACTTATTAGGTAGTGAACGACAGCCCCCTGTGCCGTGCCTGCATGGAGGAAGACAAGACAGCAGCCCACGTGCTTCTGCACTGCCCAGTGGTTGCAACATACAAGGCAAAGTACTTTGGTAACCCAGGTACTCTCCGCGAGATAGTCAGCAACATTGGGGCGTTACTGGCGTTTCTCGGGGAATTGGGATGGATCGAATAGTTTCCCACCCGCACGCAACATACGAGCTTTGACGTGGAGTTGCGGACGGGTCCACCCTTTATAGCAGAACTTTTTATGTCATAATATTACTTTGCATAACAGCGGATAGCATAAACTTCATTTCGCAGAAAATCGTTTGGCAGACACTTATTCATCATACATTCAAAACTCATAATTTTGTAATGCAGAATCCATGTTTAGGCATAGGCCAGCCTCAGCAGCGGCGGCGAGTGTTACAACCACCTGCTCCTCAACTCGCGGGCCGCCTCGCCCCTCCGCGCCTACGCGATTTTAAATTACACTCTAGGGGTAGGGCAGACAAGCAAGACTACGTAAAGTCGGTTTTGGAGCGATTCGTTTCTGTCACTAACTTTTGTAGCCCATCATATTACTTTTTAAGACAATATTTAAATGTTTGGTTAAAAATGCTATTTTATAGAAAAATGCCAAATACAATTATTCCAAATGAAATTCTGCCATCTTCGTAATATGCCAAGTGAAATTGTGCGAAATTTGAACATTGCCAAAGGTAATTATGCCAAATAAAATTCTGCCATCTTAAAAGTATGCCATTGTAAATTCGGAAATACAAACATTCGGCTAAACAATAACTATATTAAATAATTTTTATGCCTTAAAAATATTCGTCTAAAGAAGATTATGCCAAGTGTGTTATGCCAAATAAATTTCAGAGTATCAAGATTCTGCCAGATAGAAGGAACCCGTTGCGGACACCAGCCCGTTATACAATACAATACAATAGGTAGTGACCGTTTGTGCGCCGGTGTCTCGTCCATCCTGTACGTGACTTGACTCCTCAGTCCCTTACGGACACTCAACAATTACATAGGGCGGTCCTTCAAAACGCACAAACTGCCGGCAACACGTCGTTTTGGAGACTTGTTCTTGTATCTTCACCAGTGTTCGTGTTGGTCATAGATGAAAATCTCAATAAACCCTCAGCATTATCTATACTATAATCTATCTATACTAATATTATAAAGAGGTTACATTTGTTTGTAAGTTTGTAAGTTTGAATGTAGGGGGTAATCTCCGGAAGTAATGAACAAATTTTAAAAATTGTTTCACTGGTAGAAAGCTACATTATTCGTGAGTGCTATAGGCTATATTTTATTCCCGTACTCCCACGGGAACGGGAACTATGCGGGTGAAACCGCGGGACGTCAGCTAGTTGCCTTATATTTGGGAAATCAGGTTCGGGGACTTTGGTCGCAGACGAGGGATTTTTGTCGGTAAATCTCATTGTCAACGAACATGAACATTTTTGGCGTGGTCTACGTACAAAAGTCCCTCGTCTACGCAGGCCCTAAACGCATGCACTTTGCAATAGTTAGTATTTGGATTAGGTAATAGTGAACTTATATCTAATTTTGATGTAAAATTCTCGGATAGTATGTCGCTACCGTATTGTATTGGTGTCAATGTACCTATTTACTTTATCTGTATTTAGACAGCTTGACTTCTATTTCATCGAGGTGTACACAAAATAAACAAACATGGTAATATGCACGGACGTCTTACCTCGATACGTATTTAGATTTACATAAACGTCTATTCTGAAAAAGTCGTCGCTTTCTTCACTACATTCATTTTCCTGCTCAGCATATCTTTTTTTGTCTTATCCTCGATGGTAGCAGGGCTGATCAAGATAATAGATACTTACTAATTCCATAGAACTATTTTCCCAGTATAGACCCTTTTCACTGAACTGTAGTAAGCCTACAAAGATATATTTCAGAAGGTATTCTGGCTGCAGTGTCTTGAAAAAAATTAATAAGGCATCAAAACACAAGGTAACTTCTATCCGAAGAGGTTTAAGCTACGAGATTAAAATACGCTATTCCCATAGCGAACACCATCCGGGTCAACTGCAATACTTGTTCAGTGAAGAATAGAAAATTATTATAACACCTAACTAAGTTCCTAATCTAGTGCAATATAATGATAGTTATATCACCCATTTCGTTTAATTGTTATTAAAAGCTTTTATTTTATATTTCGTATACCAGAAATGGTTAATATGAGGATCCTCATTGTTATATTATGTAATGTAACATTTATGTACCATCTATTTACCCATATTATGCGAATAAATTATTTGATTTGATTTGAAGTGTTACCGCCAACGCCTACGCTGAAACAATAGCACTTCGTAATAAGTTGACGAGAATAGTTTGATTAGGCGCTTCAACATTTTTAGGTGCTGTCTGTACCTGTAGTAAGTTCTGATAAACCTCCTTATATATTGATTTTGTTCGATGTTAGAGTTTTCTTAAAGGTTCATTTGCATTTAATTTTCATCTCCCATCATTTTGTTGTCTCTAATGAGGATGATTGGGTAAACGACCCTTATCGCGTAGAAAGTTACATAAACATCTTGAAATTTGTCTAAACGAGACTATTTCAATATGGTACGGTACTTAATGTATATGAATTTATTGATAACTAGTTGATGCCTGCGGCTTCTCCCGTTTGACAAATTATTTAAGTACTAAAACCTTCCTCTTGAATCACTCTATCTAGGTATTGTAGCACTTCAATACCCGCAATTACAGACACAATTAAAATAACAATGCACCGTGCCTCTGGAGGCACGGCCGGGAGCATACGGGTTAAAAACCCGCATCAAAATCCGTTGCGTAGTTTTCAAGATCTTATAAGCTATTTATAATATTATAGGCCATACAGTTAAAGAACCACCCAGATTTAGCAAAATGTAACGGCAAAAAAATCACTTTTGATTGCCAAAATTAGTAAATGATCACCAAAATTAATCCCCGTTTTATCGTAAAATTAGAACCAAAAATTTATTTGGGACCACCAGAAATTGAACAGTTATGCTCTTGCATGCGAGTCGAGGGAGACCCGGTTGACGGAGCCCCGCTTCGCGGGGCCCCTTCTCCTGAATGGTTTATAGAAAAGAAGCCTGAAATCTGAATTTGTACTCAGTTTGTAACAAAAGGTACACTTACTACAAGTTACTACACGACACATTACCGGTAATACTGGTAGCCGTATTACACACCTCTGCTCTTCTTCGGGGACTAAAGCTATGATGTTGTGATAACTGCCTCATTTTTCTAGCGATCTCCGGCGCTACTGGTGAGCATGAGGTCCTGGGTTCGATTCCCAGGTCGGGCAGTGTTATTGGGTTTTTCCATCTCGAATTTTGCAGTAGCAGGACGGAGTCCGAATTCTTGCCTGGTAGGCAGATGGCAATAGGCTCGCCTTCTATTACATGCGCCCTAAACATAACTGGCGAAATGTGGGCGTACAATAGGTACACCTCTGCTAACTCTTCGGGGGTTACAGGCGTGATATTATGTATGATGTTATGCGTTAGTGATGAGAGTCGCACGGTCATTCATTGAAGTGTACTGTGTAGGTGGGTAGTTGGTTAGAGGACCGAATGGACTCAACGTGAAGATGTGTTAGTCAGTGTACTGTGATTAATCAGACCCCCACCCACTGACCGACCGGACCAATGACTAGTGTCCTTTGTTCTAAAAATATATCTATTGTATTGTCATAATACTTACCTTCTAAGTTCGGCCGCTGAGAGAATGCGTTCCTGACAGGTCGCGAGTATTAGTATTATTGGTGATGTTTTATAAATTATAGGCCCTTTTAACAAATAATATTATTAAAAACCGGCCAAGTGCGAGTCGGACTCGCGCACGAAGGGTTCCGTACCATTATCTATACATTAGAGAAAACGGCAAAAAAATCACGTTTGTTGTATGTATGGTATAAAAACGATACCATTAAATCAATTATCAATAAATGTTTTGTACCAACTGACAGACGACAGGAACGCATTCTCTCAGCGGCCAAACTGTACATAAATATGGAAAGAGTAGGATACAAAAGTGCGTTTTAATTCCTCCGTTTAGAAATGGCAAAAAGTGGTTTGGCTAAGCTGGAAACAATTTAGTAAGTGATTAAGAAATGCATAGTGTATGTAGGCTGGTATTATGGTATACCTTCTACTGCTCTTCAGTTTGTAATTTAGCCAAAATTACTACTGTGACTGCCTCGTTGGTCTAGGTCGCGAGCGCGACTGCTGAGCATAAGGTTCATGGTTCGATTCCCAGGTCGGGTTAAGTGTTCTTGGAGTATTTTATTAAGAATTTCTCAGTAGCAGCCACGGAGTCTAGATTTGTGCTCGGTTGATGGCAATAGTAGTAGTATTTGTTTTTTTCTTAATTAAATATTATGCATTCTGTTTGAGTTTTGGTAAAATGAACGGAAACGGCTATGTAGATAACTTTAGTATTTACACTGGATGGCCTTATAGCTAAAAATGCTAAAAATAATGCTTAGTTGAGCATTGAAATTGCTAGCCTAAATAAATACCTAGGTAAGTAAGTACCTACTGTAAGTAGGTAGATATAAGTAACGACAGGTGAATGGCCCTAAGTACTTATAGCTAGAAATATATGATGACCCAATAGACCTACATACAAAGATTCTTGGAAATCATCAAAAAGTGACGCACTATGACATCAACTGCTTTTAATAAAACAATCTCATTTCTGTGCAAACATTTAATTATGTATTTTTACCAACACAGCTATAGTGAGCATGTTATCTGATAACATTGTTAAACAATGCATAAACGATGTTCCCGTTTCTATGGAGTCAATAAGTATCTACCTAGCTAGTGAGGTGCGGAATACAAAAAGGTCCATTCTTTTGCTAACTTTCACCTTTTTTGTTGTCCAAGTCACCTCGGCTTTTAAATCACGATCTTTATTATGACAAAATTGATAATATAACCAGCATTGTTGCTCACAATGGAGGGCTTTATGATCAGTTAGTAATGTTAACTGAAGTATTATCCTATAAAGGTCAGTTGGGAGTTCCGACGCACTGACCACAGTGACCACGACGACGACCGACAGCGCGCACGTTATCAAACCAACACGCTACACCTCTACACAAAAATCTCGAACGGGAATACCGGATACCGACGCAGTGCTAAGAAAATACAACCGTCCCTTTCCAACACATTGTAAAAGACCCGCGTTTTCTTCTTCCATCCTTGTCCTCAAGCGCGAAGCGATATCGCGCTATGCTTATAGTTAGAAATATGTAACTGAATAGTTTACTTTTGTGTGTAGTTTTGCCAAGTTGATGTCGTTCGAAATTAGAATCGCTGCATGTTCGTTGTTAGTAATGTGTGAAGTGAATTGAAACTCATTTTTACGTGAGCATAGTGTTCGGGAGTTTTTTTTATTGTGCAAAGTGTAAAATGCGTTTGGCCGTGCGATGGCGCGGAAACGACACATTTTTTAGATTCCATTATTGAACGAAAGTTTGTGATTTTATACGGATTAATTTATGTGCTGTGTTTATAACAGTGCTTCTTATTGTGAAAATGTTTAACGGGAGATTTTCTTTATTTAACGTAAGTCAAATTATTTTTATTTTATTTAAATAATATTTTAGTTTCTTCAAATGTCGGGTAAAATAAAATATTTCCAGACAGTCAATTTATTACTATTGAGATGTACTTCAACAAGATAATACAAATATAAATAAGTGTTATCAAATATTTTTCCTTGTAACTGACAAACAAAGAGCTGGCAGGGAGCCAGAATAACACTTTAATTTTATCATTCGATACGGCGAGTGATCAATGGTTGTAAAACTTTAAACTATGTAGGTATATGTTAATTTATTGCCGTTAAATAATTAAGAGAATTTCGATAAAAATAAAAAAAATACAATATTTTGTTGGATAAAATTCTAGTAGGAGTACTCTTATGTAGATCTTTGGTGCAGTTTTTGATACAGCATTTGCAAGCGTTTGGTTCTGTAAATTATATCGAGGTAAAAGAAAAGGGAAAAATCAGTGCCTAGCATAATCATTCTTGGAAGTCACAATAACAAACCGATTTTCCTACACACTTTGAAAATCCCAAATTAAATCTAAGATAAAAATCTTACTTTGTTGGATTCTGAGTTGGCTTTGCATCACGTCAATTATCTGATATAGATGACTCGATACGCATCTCTCCTACTGATTTTTAAAAAATAATGATTTGTTACAGCGTATGTTTAGACTTAACTAAAGCATTTGACACAGTCAATTTCACATTCTAAATATTATTGGTATTCCTCGTATTATCATGGTAACTTGATTTGGTAGAAATAGCAGACGAATAGAAATACTGGTATTTATCTATTATCCATCAAAGCAGCATAGTCCTTTACAGCACACAAGAACTTCCCCAAGGTTATCATTTAAACCTCCAACTGTTTGTATTAATTTCTTAAAATCGTTTCCATATTTTGTCCTGTTTAATTGAATTTTGATTTGTAGGTAAATCTTTCACTTTTTAGTAGTTCTCATTAAATCAAAATCAAAATCAAAGCATTTATTTCAAGTAAGCCAGTGACAGGCACTTTTGAATTGTCGAAACAAAGATGAAAATTAAATGTAGCTACAGTCCCAGTCACAAGACATAAAAACTGTGAAAGTACTGTAGTTGCCCATTCCCTAGCGTAGATCTCTATGGAGAAGAATGGGCAAGAAACTCCATGGACACTCTTTTAAATCAGAATATTGTTACAAAATCTTGGTTACATCATTCACGTTGAGATGGTATATTATGTGAGAACAATGTAGCAAGATGTGCACGGTAAAAGTGTCCACAGCAAAAAAACACAAACAAAAAAAAAATACAATTCAAAATAATTCATTCAAATAAGCCATGGCAACCAAGAGATGACCAGTCACAACTGACAGCGCCCGTTCACGGACATGACGCATGGATCAGCACCATTCAACTCAACCATTTTGAAGGGAACTAAATGATCCATTACATGTTATCTTGAGAACACCTACCTAAAATACCATCGTTCCAGTTGTAGTCGCAGTTCACAGAGCCCCGGTGCTACGCAATAACAAAGATATACCTTGTCGTCGTTATCAGCAGTAACACAATGTGGGATCCATTGTTATTGCTCATCCCTCGCAATATATTATAAGTACATTATACAAAGCCGGTTCACGCCAGTGCAGTATGATATTATGAAATCTAGTTTGCTCATCCTTTTGTATTGATAAGGAGCCTTGGTTAACAGTATAGATGGACTAGGTGTGTGAAAGATGATATGGCTAGAAAAGGGGTGGCTACTGATATTAAGCATAGCTCAATCAGCCTATAGTGTTCCCACAGCTGCGACACACGCCTCTCTATGGAAGGGAAGACTCCAGCTGCGCCGACCCCAAATAAATTGAGAGAAAGACAGAAGAATGATTATGATGAGGAGCTGTTGCTATCGCATGGTAATTCCTGGTCACGTTGACGACCAGCTGTTTGTTATTTATGTTTTTAAAACCTTTGAGGTTATTCATACATGAACGTTTTCTTTGCGAGTGCCTATCCGCCTGTAGCATAGAAATCTAGGCTAGCGTCCATATAGTTATATTGGAGGAGTGTGGAATTTTATTTTTATCTTTGTTCTTTGTATAGGTTCTGAGAATATTTACAATAAAATCGGAGCGAACTCAAAACAAAAGGTCTGTTATACATAACACAGTGTTTCTGAGATTGACCCAGCTTGTAGCTAGAGGCATTCGATTTTCAAGGTCTATCCTTTGAGAAATGTGCTTTCAAGATATTATGTTACTGTAAGCTCGATTTGTATCGGTGTGTTACGCAAAATAAGCAAGAAATCAGCGGTAATAATAGTTTAAACTAGAGAGAAAGCATGCATTCTCTCCGAGGAATGTTTATTTTAGCATTGCATTTATGTAGGTATAGTCTCTGGTCAGCATTTACGGTGGTAACTATGCAGGACAGCTGTCTCGTTGGTCTACTCGTACCTGGTAGCATAGCATGCACTCGACTGAGCATGAAGCCCTGGGTTCGATTTCCAAGTCAAATAAAATCTTATTGGGATTTTCCACCAGTAACTTGTCTGTAGCAGCCTGAACTCTGGATATGTGCCCAGTTGATGGAAATGGGTTCGCCCTCTGTTTCATAGGGCTTAAACATAACCCACAGGCGTGATTTTAAATTTCGTGAAGCAAACATTCGGCACGTCTGAACTTAGCCATTAGCTAAAATAGTTAGTTACACATCCTCATACAAACCTGAAACTCTTTACACCACTACAAGAAACCACCAAATGATTCATTACCAACAAGAAAAGTCCAGTTATTCATCGTAACACAACGAGTCACCACGTCGCCTCTCCTGCCACCGCTCCATATGGGTCGGGAACAAGGTCGCCTTTAAGAACATATCCGCCAGTTAACTGGCCTCCTCCGGCATCTTTGACTAATAAGATAATGTTCCCACAAGTGCAGTTAACTACAATATTTGTGGGGCTTGGTAACAGGTGGATTGCTGTCAGCGCAATTTGCAAGTTAATGGGAAGTGATTTACATTTTGGTGGGTTTGAACGTTGTGGTGTGGTGCTTGATGTGAACTGTTATTTTTGAATTAATCTTATTCTTTAGTTTATTAATAATAGCCTAAGGTCCCACTGTTGGGCAAAGGCCACTCACACATAGAAGGCATGAAGATTGATCAACACACTCGTTCTAGACTGGTCGGCGATTTCAGACTTCCAGCTTTCCTCACAATGTTTTCCTTAACTAATGTCATTAACATTAATTACCTGTCGTAAATGTCGTAAACTTAATAATTAAACAAATTGATCTGACTAATTAAGATACCTTCTCTACATGGAGAGACATGAAAATATCATGTAAATAAATTAGTCTTGATACTTTTAGTTTAGGTAGTCCACATAATTAAGATATATTGCAGTTTCTAGCTCTAATTTATCACGTCCGTTCAGTACTCAAATCCTTAAGAGTCCTATTACATTTTTTTTCGCAATTTTTCGATTTTTACTCCCTAGATCAATTTTTTTCGATCGGCGTATACACGAGTCGATAACAATAACGATCTCCGGATGATTGTCGATTGTTATTGACGAAAATTAGAGACGAGACTGACATGAGACTGAGGAGCGACTTGAATTGACGCAGAATTATAGTACTTCAATTTTATTTATTGTAATTTTGTCTTATTATATTGACAAACGAAAACTAATGAAACTTATTCATTGTAGATTGAAGTTTTATATCATATTAATTTATTTCATAAAATTTTGTTTATTTGGAATATAATGGACGCTGAATCAAGACATATATGGCTTAAATTACGCTTTCTTTACGATTTTTTCCGTGAAAACTCAAGGAATTTAAAGAAATTCTAAAACTCCAATAAACAAGTAAAACATTCAGCTTATTTTTCAGTAATTTTAGCTTTTATAAGAATTGCATGTAACAATGTGAATTTGAGCGTCAAAGTTCCATCGTCGACGGTTTTTCTTGCAAACTGAGTTCGTAAAATATTTATAGTAAATTACACGAAAAGAAAAATGAAAATGTGTAACTCCAACTTACAAGAAAGAGAATGGCACTATTGTTATTCATAAGCAAATAATTAAAATATATAACTGATGCTGAAAATTACTGCGTCAAAAATCATGAATTTGCGTAAAAAATGTAATAGGACTCTTAATTAACATTGTGAAATATCCTTAGGTATTACTTTGTTGTACTGTATAGCTATGACGATTTCAAGCAGACTTTTTCCCGTCTTGCAGTCTGGTACTACACAAGTCACACAAAGAAATGTATTCGTCTCACCAGCTAAGAAAAGCAGTATAGATGAAGTAGACCTTTTGAATGGTGATATTTCATAATCTTATACTACTATTATAAAAGCGAAAGTTTGGATAGATCCATCCATCATTTTTGTTACTCAATCATGCCAGAATGGCTGAACGAATCTGGATGGGCGCAGAAATAGATTATAGTCTAGAATAGAATAGCATTGCTCTGTATGAGATTTTTATCCCTGAAGTACGATCGTGTGAGCAAATCCCCAACTCCACGCGAACGAAGCCACAGGCATAAGCTAGTCTTTAATTTTACCACTTCTGGAGCAGAGGCAGATGAAGTGGTGGGCCATAACCAACCTCGGTGGACGTCACATGCCTTCGAATTTTTAGTGATGGTGATGTTTGGGGTCTTTACCTACTTGTGTTAAAAATGCATAATGCATTTTACAAATACCACACAGTATAACTTGACTTGATGAACTTGACCAATGCTTTATTCATGTCACGTGTTATTCGATTTGTATTGTCTGTTACTAACTTACTACTCGTATATCTAATTTTGGAAAACCCAAAACGTTGCATTTTTCTTTTGTAGGTACTGTCTTATTGTAGACATCCCTATAATTCCATTACATTTCATAATTGATTGCAATTTGTCTCTCTATGTCTGCCTTGTCTGGTCCTGGTTGCTACTGGATCCGCTGGATGCGAGTCGCACGGGACCGGTTAATGTGGCGACATGCGCGGGTATATATAGGTCCAGCCAATGACGTATTATATATAGACACGTGATGAACCAACATCGCGGCGCTTAAAAACGGCGAAAATACTAGAACTACTTATAAGCGTGAAGAAAGAGAAAGAAAATATGACACCGAACGGCGGGATGCCTGTTGCGAGAGGGAGATAAATATACATCTTCAGTCACGTCACAGGATTTATTAAATTATAAACAAACGTAGCGTCGCGCGACAGGTTGGTGCGTAACTAAGCGCGATGTGGCCAATTGGCTTCATTTCATGTTGTCATTTTAGAGTGCGGACAACGTATCTATAGTTTATATATCATTGGGTCCAGCAGTCTTTTTCAATCTTTCGGCTGAAATGATGATGATGTCTGGTTCCAGAAGCGACTGAATGTGGGCTTCCATGTCACCATTAGCACTATTTTTATTTTTTGTCCATTGATGCATATCCGCAGTGGTAGATGGGTCACCATTAATTACGTCAGCCTTTTCTAGCTCTTAAGAGCGTAATGCTTCTTTTTCCGTTTGATGGGATTTCCCATCAGCAAAGATGTAAATCTCTCATTATAAAAGAAACGAAGAGGAAAGCACTAAGGAAGGATTTTAGAAAATTGCCCACCTCATCATTGCCATCTGCCTAGCCTTTTTCCAACTTTTGGGGTCGGCTTCCGGTCTAACCGGATGCAGCTGAATACCAGTATTTTACATGGAGTGACTGCCAATCTGACCTCCACAACCCATGTAGTACCGGGTAATACGATACCTCTGGGTAAGGCTGGTTGTCAGACTACCTAGCTAGTGGTTAAAATATGGGTTGAAAAAAACCCTAGTGGAATTGCATGCTTCCTGAATCGGTTTAGGATCTTCGTTGTCTGACAGTGAATTTAAAATTTAACAATAATCTAAAACAGGATAATTAAATAAAATGACTACTAAATAAACATGTGAATGAATAGCGTTGCGTTGACCGACAGTCGTCAGCATTGGGCTGATGACGTCATTTTCACTATAAATCGTCTAAATATAACCGGGATGAGCTCGATGTGACACACAGGCCTCACTGAATAGATCATTATTTGTTGTAAACAGTTTCAAAAACAAATGTTGTATTTTGATGAGGTGGATGTACCTGGAATATTTACCTCATTAAAAGTCCTTATGCATTCAGCACTTTTGACAAAGGCAAGTTTAGTCGAAGCTTAGTTTTGAGGGATACAAAATAGGTCAAGTACCTAGTTTTACAGTTACTGATTTTGCTTCAATAATCAAAGCATTTATTTCAAGAAGGCCAGTTACAGGCACTTTTGAACTGTCGAAACAAAGATGATAATTAAATGTAGCTACAGTCCCAGTCACAAGACATAAAAACTTTGAAAGTACTGTAGTAGCTTCACAGTCAAAATCAAAGTTATCTCCGTGCTCCTCATTACTGAGGGCCATGATTCTCCCGATCGACGTGAAGCAATCTTCTGCTTGATGATGTTTCGCCATCTGTGTCTATCCGCCATAATTTGTGTCATTGCATTGTGAAGCGCGTCGTGGAATTTTGACTCCAGCGATGAGCGTATTTGACTTGTCCACCTAAGTGGACTACGACCCCTCGGACACTTGTCATCGACTCTGCCAGCTGTTCCTGTGATAGCACTGTAGAACAATAATTACCATGTGTAAAAGATTTTGAGTATAAAAAGTGTTCGCAAATCACACTTCACATCTTTTATTTATTAACTATTACATCCTCTATCATAACTAGTTATTTAACTGTTATTTTAGTTGTTTCGGCAACCTTATAGTAACAAGGATATGGCTCTCACTCATCAATCATCATCTTCCTGCCCTTATCCCATGGTACTTGTGATCGGTGCAACACGTTTTTTTTTTCCATTCGCCCCTGTCAATTGTCCCGCTTAGGGTTGCCCCCTTTTTTTTGAACAAATTATATTTTATTTTTCCCAAAAAAGCCGCAAAAATATTGTATTTTTGGGGAATTCGGGAAAAAAAAACACATTTATTTCATCCTTATTATTCTTATTCATTTATCCATAAATGTAGCTATATTTTTTATTACTCTTTGCTTTGGCCATCAATGCTCTATTGCATTTAAAATAATCATAAGAATCTGAACAATTACCCATATAGCCATTTTTGGTCGCAGATTTGATAAAGATGTAACAAGTCGCAACAGTTTCGTAACTAACACGACACAATGCGACTGTGTAGGGATTAGCTTTTATGTGTTGTAACGGTTCAGTAAAAATGTGACGGAAACTAGATTCAGTAACTTTGTGTCGTCGCTGTTTCGACATTTTACAGCTTAATTTGTAATCACACATTTTAGACACTTTGTGTTTGGTTTGTAACTAGTGTGCAAAGTTGACACAATGTGTTGGAACTGGGTAGTAACATTGTGTAGTCGCTGTTCCAGAACAGTTTAACACTAACTTGCTAATATAAAAACATCACCAGAGCCAGCTATTCTCAAACTGTCTTATTTTTGCTGCCGTTGTCTACCATTTCATTAAAATTAAAATGAGTAAACAACCAAAAACCTCACGTAAATTCCGATTACTTTTGACAGAAGAGTTAAAGAATTAACGTCCCAAAATAACTTGAGTACATGTAAGTTAATTTTTAGGGTTCCGTACCTCGTAAAGAAAAACGGAAAGTATCGAATTGAAATTAAAACCATATATTCAAGTCTACGGTCACATAATGCTGTGAAAAATCAACCTTCAAAGTTAACGAAAAAAAAGATACGGGTGTTTATGTCGTAAAAAACGTACGAGTATATTTCGAAACTCCACGGAATCAAAATTCATAGGGTACTTCCCGTTGGCCTAGAACTATGAAATTTGGCAAGTAATATCGTCTTATACTACAAATACAGGGAACAATCTGAAAAAAAAGTATAAATTTGTAATTAAATCATAAAAAAAATATATTCTTTATTTAAAGTACGCCGTATAACGGTCAAGACCGTTTATCTCGAGAACGCGTAAAGGTGTCGCGTTGAAATTAAAACCATATACTCAAATCTACGGTCACTTGAAGCTGTGAAAAAAACAACCTAAGTTTACGTAAAAAAGATACGGGCGTTTATGTCGAAAAAAACGTATTTTTCGAAACTCTCAAGGGAATCAAATTAAATATAAATCAATAAGGTAGTTACTTCCCGTTGACCAAGAATGATGAAATTTGGCAAAAAGCAATATCTTACAGCACATGTAAAGGATAAAATCTGAAAACCGTAAATATGTGGTTTAATAACCAAATAAATACCTACAAGTTTATTCGGAACCCTCGGTGCGCGAGTCCAACTCGCACTTGGCCGTTTTTTATTATTATTGTAATTGTTTGATGTTGCATTGTTGCTAGGGCGAATTGACAGTTACTTATTTTATTGAACTTTAAACTTAATTTTTTCTAGGCTATTTACAGGAAAACAGTGCGGATTTTGGTACCGAAGAGCTTAGTAGTATAGTCCCTAGCGCCAAAGTTTCAACTTTCGACTCTGTTGCAATCCCCCCTAATATTGTGATACCAATAAAGTACCACGTACTTCCATAACTTTGGGAAACACTGCAACCAAAAAGATATGAGGAACCATCTTAAAAATCCAGTAATTTTGTAACAACTTAGCGTAACATGTCGACACGTGTCGACACATTATCGTAACTTTGTGACTAGTTGTGACGAGAATATTTGTCATTTAATAGCATTTTATCAAAAATGTATTTTTGATAGTATATCAATTTTATGGTTTATTCTTGCTAAAATATTTTGGTATTAGTATTTAAATTTGATATTGTATTTAAATAGGCGCTTTTGAGTACTCTATGTATAATTTTTTTTTATAGAACAAAGTTTACCTTTCGCCCGAATTATTAAATTATGATAAATTATGGTGGCGCGTTGGTAAATATCAACATATTCAACGAAATTACACAGTAAATTTCTTTTCCCATATAGATTTGAGCATTTTAAACCATAGAAATTAATGAAAACTAAATCTTTATTTACATGGGAGATAAGATGGGGTTTTTGTATTTTTATTATTTTAAAGATGTCACGCATGAGCCAACGAAAATGAACGAATGAATGAATGATTTGTGCGAACTCTGGTTAAAATGTGGTAACAATGTTACGTCACGGCGACGTAAATTAGAAACCAAATGTTACTATAATACTGTGTCGGGATCTTACCCATTTTTAGTTGCAGCGACGGCATTAATACGGAACGGCGACGAGATTATGTTTCGAGATAAGTCAGTGTCGACGTTAAGTGTCGAAACGGTTACGTTATGTGTGCAAAAATGGTTATATGGGTAGGAAACATATTAAAAAAAATTAACAATTCATTTGAATTAATTAATAGATGCTCTATCTATTTCTTCTTTCCATTTTACATTCATGGTGGAAAAAAATCTTTCCGTAAAAGCGGAAGTTGCAGGAATGGAGAGAAGCAAATGATTTTAAATAAAATTTGTCAAATTTGTATCTGTACTTTTGATAAGTATTTGCCATTCTTCAGCAGTGTTTTTAGATAAAAACATCTCATCTTCGCTTATTTTTGAAATAATTTCATTTTCAATAATAATTTCTAAATACAAATTATTAACATTAATGTTTAATTTATTGACTTGACTAAATTCCCCGTGCAGTGCTGCGGGTACGTTTTAAACTTCCAGTCACAGTTAATTTATGAAAGCGCGACAGTTGAATTAGGGATAAAAATATAGTATTTTTCGTACTATATTATTTTTTAACCGACTTCAAAAAAGGCGGAGGTTATATGTTCGTGTGTATGTTTTTTTTTTTTTTTTTATGTATGTTACCTGATTTCTCTCCCATTTGTAGACCGATTTTCAAAATTCTTTTTTCATTTGATAGAATACACTCCTGAGGTGGTCCCATTTTAATTTGGTGAAGATCTGATGCTGACCTTCGGAGATATACAATGGAACTCTTCAAAAAGAGACGGCAAATCTATTGTGATAGCTCCAATCGGTTGGATGTTCATTGTTTATACAATATCATGACGGAACATCACGCCTGTATGCTCTGAGGGGGTACGCAGAAGTGTACAATTTACCTGATTTCTCTCCCATTTGTGGACCGATTTTCAAAATTCTTTTTTTACTTGAAAGAATATACTCCTGAGGTGGGCCCATTTTAATTTGGTGAAGATCTGATGCTGATCTTCGGAGATATACAATGGAACTCTTCAAAAATAGACGGCAAATCTGTTGTGATAGCTCCAATCGGTTGGATGTTCATTGTTTAAACAACATCATGACGTAACATTACACCTGTTTGCTCTGAGGGGTACATAGATGTGTACAGTACACCCAGATTTCGACAGTTATGGCATGTTATGTTCCATTTATTGGGGATAAGCCTATTACCATGACATGTATTGTTAACCATGTACAATGAATGCATAGCAAATATTTGTAAGTATAGGATACCTATTACAACTAAAAATGGAAAAATAAAATAAAACTTTTTTGCCAAAAATAAAACCGACTTAAAAAAAAACAACAAACAAAAAAAACACAAAAAGAAAAGGACAAAAAAATACACTAAAAGAAAAACAAACAAAAAAACACTAAAACAAAACCACAAAAAAGTGAAAAATAACTTTAGCTTCAGAAGCCGGTGAGAAAAACACCAAATCAATCAAAGGTCAAGTTTCAGAAGTCGGTGACAAAAACACTAAATCAATTAAACAAGGTCACCGACTTCTGAAGCTTGACCTTTGATTGATTTGGTGTTTTTCTCACCGGCTTCTGAAGCTAAAGTTATTTTTCACTTTTTTGTGGTTTTGTTTTAGTGTTTTTTTGTTTGTTTTTTCTGTAATATAAATTACAATTGACTGAAATATAGTACGATACTATTTATTATAGTATACGGGTGGCAACCCTAGTCACGCTATAATTTAAGTACTCCTTTTTTCTTCATAATTATCATCCTTCACACAATCTATCCATATTTTCCTTGGTCTTCCTCTCCCTAAGAAAAGACTTGTAGGTACCTAGTTACCTACCATAATTATGATAAGTTCTAAAGAACTTGTTATGATTTCATAGTTAACTATAGCTGGGGGCCTAGGGTTATATTCTCCCAGAACTCAGCTTTTGATATCCAACTCATCTTGCCAAGATCGAATAATCAATAAACATCCATGATTTTTAAAGCTTCGGTGGGGGATGCCAATCTATTTAGACCAAACATCAAGCTAACATTATCTTCCATGTGCAGAATTACAATACCAGTTCAAAGCATAATTTCGCACTAGAATATAGGAGTTTATCAGACCGGTTCCGCGTTATTGCTGCAGATAAGAGCACACGCGGTGCACGTACGCATCACGCCCTATTTACTTTCTGTATAACATTAAAACTGTAATTGCTCATCTTAGTAATGTGCTCCAATTTGGTTCTTGGTTGATGAGAAATATTTGTAATAAACAGTGCTTTTATAGTGAAAATCTTTAACTTTATTTTTTTTCAAGAAGAAACATTTTAGTAAGTATGTTTAATTTATTCGAAAAGAATTTTCAGGTAGCCTATTGCTTCTTATTGAGATACCTACCAACTGTTCATTTTCTGCTGTGATTTTTAGGGCTCCGTAGTCAACTAGGAACCCTTATAGTTTCGCCATGTCTGTCCGTCCGTCTGTCCGTCCTCGCTTAATCTTTGTGACCGTTAGCACTAGAAAGCTGAAATTTGGTACCAATATATGTATATCAATCACGCCGACAAAGTGGTAAAATAAAAATTGGAAAAAAATGTTTTATTAGGGTAGCCCCCTATATTTAAAGTGGGATGTGTTTTTTTTTAATTTCAACCCTAATGTGTGATATATTGTTGGCAAGGTATTTAAAAATGAATAGGGGTTTCCTAAAATAATTTTTTGATAATTTAAATAATTTCGGAAATAATTGCTCCAAAAGTAAAAAACAATGTGTCCCCCCTAACTTTTGAACCATAAGTTTAGAAAATATGAAAAAAATCTGAAAAGTAGAACTTTATAAGCACTTTCTAGGAAAATCATTTTGAACTTGATGGAAACAACAGTTTTTGTACAAAAAAGACAAAAAGTTGTACAAAATAATTTCTGGACTAAGTTTGTAGTATATTCGTATATGCAAGCATTTTTACATAATGGATACCCACCTTTAAACTCATAAGTGGGAACACTTATTGTGACGGACGGGAAACTACAAAACCCTACACTGAGCGTGGCCCGACACGCTCTTGGCCGGTTTTTCCTTTTTTACAATAAGTAGTTGAGGTTTTGACTAGTTTCAGTCTATCTAAAAGCAATATATGTCCCAGTTGGTGTCACAATGAGAATATCGGATTATCTCTCAACTTCACGAAAGACAAGTGACACAAATTATGAACAAACGCACTTTGAGCAATTTTGTCGTCAAGCAACGGACTATATTCTCGTATAATTTGAAAATAATACAAGTTAATATAATTGCGTACACATTTAAATTGCCAAGGAGTTGATCTGTTATTCAGAATGATGAAGCTTGTTGCCCCTTTCAAAACGGGTAGGTCTGCTGAAAATGAATGAATAGCTATAGGTCATCATCATCTGCCTAGCTTTTTCCCATCTTTTCTTATCTTTTCTAACATAATTATGTTGGTATCGGCTTCCAGTCTAACCGGATGCAGCTGCAGTGAATACTAGTATTTTACTTAGGGCGTTAGGGCGACTGTCTATCTGAACTTTAAACATCTTCTGTTGCGAGTACTTACCCAGTTAGTAGTTAGCAGGTACTGGGTAATACGATACCTTTTGGTAAGTCTGGTTGTCAGACTTTCGGGCCACTGAACACTTGTAACCTGTAAGGATTGTCAAAGATAAAAAAATGACGGCTTAAAGGCCGCCCTCAAATGGCTTAGCATGACCCTCCGTTACGCCTAAAATACTGCAGCATTAATTTTGAAATAAATATATGGTAAAGTTGAGGATTTATGCTAAGTCCTATGTGTGACAAAAACACGATTCCATAAACTTTTCTCGATAGAAAAAAAATCCAAATTTACCTCCAAATCGAACAATAAACCGCTGGTATTCAAAAAGTGCTTCAAATTAGATCATGAAACTTTGCATACTAACTGAGCTAACTATAAAGCAGGTCTTATGTGTTTTATTTTTTTAGTCCAATCAATAGATTTTTGTAAATTGTAAAAATCCACTAATTTCGCACTATTCGGCCGTAGTGGCTGACGTAACAACCGCTTTGTAATAGTGCAAGCTGATTACAACTTTATTCTAACAGTATTTCAAGCGAAGTTTAAACCACCACAAATAGTGTTGCTAATTTTAGGGTTAGAAGGGCCTTTACGTACTTTAGGCACAGAGGAAACTCGGTATAATGGGTGGTCACCCATCCATGGACCAACGCGTCTAAGGCAAGCGCGGCTTAACCTAAAGATCGAAGCGGTGGAACTCGAGCGGCTGTTATTATTTAGCCGCGAGTTCCCCAATTAATCGATATAAATAATCCAGGTTAATACGAGTTAGCTCTAACAGCTATATTACACAAATCTTGCGTACACATTCTGTTGCGAACACTTATTTATTTAGAAAATACGAAACCTGTTCACTTTCTACGCGCCCAAGAAAATGTACGCTGCTCGAAAGCGAAGAAAATTTACCTTGTCTATTTGAATTGCTGCACTTTAGATTGGCTCTATAAAATGGAGTTTCTGGACTATTTTAGGCAAAACGTGGTTGAATAAAAACATTATGTATCGTTATAGCAAGTAAAACGGTAAAAAATACTTTTTATTATAAAAATAAATAATAGCAGTTTTATATGCGTGTAATGTAATATCAATTAATATCTATTCTAATATTATAAAGAGGTAAAATTTGTTAGTATGTTTGTATATGGACGTAAACTCCGGAACTTATATCCAATTCTGAAAATTCTTTCACAGGCAGAAAGATAGATTATTTATGGGTGCTATAGGCTATAAATTACATTAATATCATGCATATTATTACAATTTTTGCAGACTAAGTACCGGATGACGTAGTGTGAACGCCTTTGTTTTAAGGGGCCAAGTCGAAAGTTTATTTATACAATGATTACTTAAAGAATTTTCTAGCTTCAACGCTAAACTGAAGTTTTGTAGAAGTTACTTTAAGACTAGGTATCTAATATAAATAAAATACTTTACCACTTATGGAATAAATCCCCAGCACCGTATATCCAGCATCAGTTAAAACGGTAAAGTGGCTCACAATTTCATTATCAAAGTCAATTAACATACGAGTAACAATGGGCTGTCGGACAATGGACATAGGCCTCCAGTCAAACGGATATGTAGTTAGTGGAACGGTTCGCAACAAAAGTTGATTAAAATAATTAACAAAACACCGTGGCATTTTATTTATACAGACCTGTACCACCACCACTGTTTTAGCCTTTCGCGGTTTTTCAGTACACTTAAAGTACTTACGGGATTTTCTTTTGTTTTGAGCGTCGAAATATCGGGAGCTCATCAAAATGAAAACAAAAGAAAATCACGGATATTATCCTGTAAGTACTTTAACAGTACCTGAACGACGAAATTACATTATAGTCCTACAAAACAGTGGGGGCCTAAAATGGCCGCTTTAGCAAATCATAATACACAGACGCAGTTAGTATTATGAATTGTCTCTTGATCACGAGCTGGGGAGAAAAAGTGACGGAACAAACTCCTCAACAACACATCTGTCTCCAAATATGAAAACCTTGATTCTTTACTTACTACGCCTTCTTGAAATTTCTCTTTGACATTCACAATGCCCGAAATGTGGAGCTCAATGTCGCCGTCACTTCGTATTCCCATTGCCTGAAAGTCCTGTTAGTCCTGTCAATTTTTAACGTGCTATTCAACTCGTTCTATCTTAGTTAGAAACATCCATCGCTTTCCATGAAGCGAGACTAAGGTCAATAACAGCGGTCCCATTCGTAACAATAAAGAATGCCTCAAGAGTCGGTAGACCATCAAAATAAATAAAACTCCACCTTATTAATCTACAATTAATAAAACTAACCAAATTGTATAATAAACAAACTACGCTTGCGCGTGAGCCATCAATTAAACGGGCGGTCTGCGCACGAGTCGCTCATACATCACACAGAATGACATAATTTAATCGCAACCATTCAGTTACACAATTAGCTCATCATACAACTACAGGGTGTTATAAATGGTCTTCGCCCGCAAACACCTCCCTTGAACTGATGAGTGATGGCATGGTTGCTGTGGTTACAACAAAATCACTGTTTACGTAAGGCTACGGACGCACCTGATTGGCTAGCTTGGCGCCGCCGAGAGGCTCGCTACTTCGGAACACGCAAGGCGACTAGCACATACTTACACTAGATTATAGAACGTTTGTTTCACTTCGCTACTGCGTTCCTAACCCTAAATACTAAATAGTCAGAGCAAAGGATCGACTGAAGAATAGACTGGAATTTTTGGAATGAGACCGGCTCATCCCCAGGATTTTGCTGGTCTCAGAGGAGTTGTGAAAATAACAGTCCCCATGATCGTTTTCGGTCAAGGTAGTTAGTCTCAGCGGAGATTAGCATTACATTTGCAATCTCTCTTTCTTCTCGTAAGCCGATGGAACGGCAATCCGACACGATCGGTCGGTGAGTGAATAGACGCAGGACCAACGGCTTAATGTGCTTTTCGAGACACAGGTGTGGTTATCATACCGAACGTAACAACCAACAACAACAACAGCCCATAACGTCCACTGCTGGACATAAGCCTCTCCCATGATGGGAGGAATTTGCCGTAATCTCCACGCTTGACAGGCGGATTGGAGATCGCAGTGATGAAAGACTCAGAAAACGCTGCTGCCCATTCTCTGGTCTACGGAGGCGCAAGGTGTTCTGCCTCAGACATTAGTCGCCTTATACGACATCCGGGAGTGTAATGGGTTACGACAACCGACCAACTTCCAAACCGTAGTTTGGAAGTTCTTCAAATCTTCTCGGTTGTTTTGTTACAAAAAAAAATCGATTCGATTTCGTCGGTCAAAGTGTTATTGAGTTTTTCTATCAGGAATTTCTCAGTAGCAGCGACGGAGTCTGGATATGTGCCCAGTTGATGGAAATAGGCTCGCCCCTATTACATAAGACTTAAACATACAGGCGTGATGTTATGTTATGAACCTTGAACCTATGCGGTTATATTCTTTTTCGGGGAGTACCTAAATCAAAATCAATCTCACTGTACATTTTACTAAGGTTTGTTTAACAGTTTATTTGCATGAACAGTTAACAGAGACCGCGAGTCTTTCTAAACCGATGCGCGTACGCATGACCCGTTAATTAAAAGAGGTCAGCGGCGCGTGCCGCTCACACAACACACTTAGCACCAACGATATAATTGAATCTATATGATAAGGTTAAACAATAGTGATGAGATAGACCTGTCACAGTACTTTTAAGCGGCATTTAATGGGATTGACAGCCATTTTCAATAACTTACTAACAGGTAACGGAAGGTTGCTATCTCCAACTGTTTGACATTTACCATTTACGGTTAAGATATTTATTTTCTCAAAAGAATTACAAATTCACTTACCAGGGGCGTAGCTACCACCGTATCAGCCGTATCAATTATATGATCACAAAACCTTCTCACAACCTCAAATATTCTTCTTGATAAAAGATAAAACGAAAATATAACTTATCGCGGTCCAGACAGCACCAAATTTTGGAGCTCGCTTCGCTCGCTTTCCGATGAAAATTTTAACCCTTTCAGGATGCTGTCATTTTCTATTTTAGCTCTTCATAAGTTATTACCCATGCTAGTCATGGTCGCAGTTACACATTTTTTTGTCTCACTTTGCTCGCTCACACATTCTCATAATAAAATGAATGACAGCTATATCGATGCGTATCGCGAATCGTCAGGATGCTATTTTCTTAGTTTAAAAATATTATTTGTGATTTTCTCCTTTTTTTGGGCTTCTCGGGTTCAAAGGGCCCTCAAAAAAAAAATATACAGGGCCCCACTAGGACCAGCTACGCCACTGTCACTTACACTAACTTGACCTAAGAAGCCGATTCCTACCGGCGGCGGCGTCCTTTCGGGAACAAGGGTTGTATTGATGATTTTAATTATTATAACTCATCATCATTCATCATTTCAGCCGAAAGACGTCCACTGCTGGACATAGGCCTCCCCCAAGTGTCGCCACATTGACCGGTCCCGTGCGACTCGCATCCAGCGGATTCCTGCAACCTTCACCAGGTCATCGGTCCACCTAGTGGGAGGCCTTCCAACGCAACGTCTTCCGGTTCGCTTATAACTCTGTAAAGTCATATTTGTTGCGGTCGCAAACCATATTTTAATTTTAAAACAACCTGAAACCAACCTGCAAATTGAAGAAACGTAAGAAAATTTGAGTGTCTTCTCTCATGATTTAACTGGTAACCATTTTTGGCGAAGCCCACAGAAGATGAGTGAGTTCTTAGGCCTGAAGTCCTCTTACGCTGATGTCGGTCGCGTACGTCAACGAGAAATAAAGTAGCAATGTACGCGCGGCTGACGTCAGCGTCGCAGTAAAGTGCTTTATAGAACACAATGTATATTTGTACGCGCTATAATACCGACGACGTACGCGACCGACATAAGCGTAGCAGGAATTCAAGCCTTAGGTATAAGCAATCAAACGTTGCCTACTCCTGATTGGCTTATTCCACAAATTCCCCCTAAGAGAATCCCCCTCAGGGGAGAAAACCCAGTGTGCCTTTCCCAATTTGTCGGGATCCTGCAGCTGATGTAAGGTGATTGTGCTTCGGCCTCATCATCATCATCATTTCAGCCGAAAGACGTCCACTACTGGACATGGGCCTCCCCCAAAGGGAGGTATTTGCCATAATCGCCACGCTTGGCAGGCGGGTTGGCGATCGCAGTGCGGTTGTTACAAAAGCACAGAGAACGCTGCTGCCCATTCTCTGGTAAGTCTCTTAGTCGCCTCTTACGACACCCATGGGAAGATATGGGATGGTGCTATTCTTTACGTCCGACACCATACAGAACCTAACATGAATGAATAGCTTTCACTCACCGACTACGACTGGGCAAAAAACGTTAATTTGACGTTATTTTGTCCAATAAAAACAGTTACCTAGTTTAAATAACGGAACACAGTTTATTACAGCAATTACTATAATGAACTGCCGCTCAATCTAGTTCATTTTGAAGTAGAACTAATCTTTGCATAAAGCAGGTCTGCTGTGCTCTAGTACGAGGAATGTTATGAGCGGATTGTGTAGCTCGGATCAATTTTAGTTCATTTGGTCTAATAAAGTTTCTAAATGCATTCATGCTACAAGGAAAACTGCAACAGCTTCAAAGCAAATTATATTTACACAAACGTACTTTACAGTCTACGTTTAAATTACCTTAATAAGGTCTTTATGACACGGTGAGCTGATCCTAAACTGCTGCATTCACGTTCCGTTTCGTCATAGTAAGCTAACCTCAGTCCTTGGAATAATTCGCGTACCACAGTTTTAAACACAGGTTAAAAGTAACTGCAATGTTGCTTAGCATGTCATTAATGACACGCAGTGCAAAGCGATGCATTTGTTGCACTTTAGACTATAAACAACTAGTAATTGCCTGCACCTTACCTTCGTTCGTGTGAGTTGGGCTGACCCTAAACTGGTGCGTTCACGTTCCGTTTCACCATAGTAGACTAAGCTCAGTCCTCAGTGGAAATCCTTCTTATCCGCCGACCCAATGTTTGTTTGAAGTAACTGTCATTTTTGCTGAGTTTGTTATTAATGTCACGTAGATACATAGTTCAATGCAAAGCACATTTTTTTGTGCTAAATAGCAATTTTAATAATATTATTGCAATTAACTTGGGCATTAAGTATCATTTATGTTTTTGTAAACATTAAATTAAATAAAAGTTTAATCTTACCAATAGATCAGGCAACTGTGTGTAAACTAGTAGGGTATCCAGGAAGTGATTAATAACTGTTGACTTCGATTTTGATTTAAGTCACGCACCTACAATTAAGAAGAAGAATTCGTGATTTAACTGACTTAGAGACAGCCCGTTTAGTTTACTTTAGTTATTTCCATAGCGTGATGTCGTACGGTATTCTCTTGTGGGGCAATGCCGCCGATATTCAGACAATATTTGTTTTGCAAAAAAGGGCAATTCGTTCAATTTATAAATGAAGTCCCAGATACTCCCTCAGAGAAAAATTTAAAGAGACTAATATTCTTACTGTGCCCTCTCAGTTTATTTATGAAAACCTTTTGTACGCCCACAAAAATATTAATTTATTTAAAAAATACAGTGATATCCACAACATAAACACGAGGAACAAACACAAATTTGTTGTTCCTGCAACGAGGCTAAAAAAAATAGGAGGTACGTTCAGATGCCAATGTATACGCTTTTACAATAAACTTCCGAGCCAAATTCAAGCACTAAGCCTAAATAAATTCAAATCGTTTATAAAACGGAAGCTGTGCCTGAAAGCCTACTATCATGTTAATCACTATCTTGAAGATAAAAAAGCTTGGGATTAAGCTGCTCCAATGAAATTTGCTCTGTGAATGTCGAAATTTCGGACTTCGCTTGTTTATTATTGATTCCTTTCTTTTATACACTCTGACATTGAATTTTTTTTTGACATGTATTTTATTATTTTACTTTGATGATGATGATGATGATGATTGAGCACCACACCCAGCCAGGAGCAAGCCTGACCCGGACAAGCCGGATACACCAGGGGGCACTTTTTGTAAGGAAAGACATGCTCTGGGATGGGAAAGGAAGCCCGACCAACCGCAGCCAGTCGGGCACAATCAGCCGACTATGCAGCCTAGAGCCAATATAGGAATAGTGGTAAAGACAGGTACAATCCATAGGAATGAGCATTGGTGTTTTAACCTTCGTTTGGTTGGTCTCTTCTAACATTGGAGAATCATGTTCGTTTCTGATGGTTGCGATTCCATTCGTTTTTTGACACGTCTTATTTAAACATTATTTTCGTGTATATGTTTCGTCGTCAGTAGTATTTGCTTCACTGTCAGTTTCGCTGAGGTGATATATTTCCCGAGTGGCCGACTTGAATTTTTCTCTATCTGCTGCTAGCTGAATCCATTCTTCTTTGCTTTTATTGAAATATTCCATGTCTTGTTGGAGTGACTCGTTCCATGTATATATTGGTCTTCCTACTTTTAACCGTTTTGCCTTGTATCTAATAGCTGCGTGTAGTAAGTGAGGCTCTGGTCGAAGGATGTGCCCGTAGTAGCATAGCCGTAGGCATTTAATTTTTTTGGTAATTGTTTTTCCCATAAGAATTTCACGTGTTTTCTTATTCGGGGGGTTTCGCGTACTCTTTATCATATCTTTAAGAATGAGTCTTTCGTATCTTCTGAGTTTCGATGGGTTACCTTTGTGAGTGCTGCTGCCTTAAGGCCGTAAGTCATTGCAGGTTCAATGACCATTTTATAGATAAGACGTGCGATTTTCCACTCCATTTTCGAGTTTTTTATGAAGGATATTAAGGCCTTAGAGTTACGCATCGCTTGTTTGCATCTGGCGTTAACTGTGTTGTTTCTGTTAAGTGTCGATGTTATATACGTGCCAAGGTACTTAATCTCGTCTGCCGGTTGAATACTGGTTCCTCCAATTCTAATAAGATTTCGGGTTGCGGTGCTGAGTGGGTCTCTGATTACTAGTTTTGTTTTCGTTTCATTAATGTGGAGTCCAACTGATTCCAGCAACGGTTTGATTTTCGTGACAATTTCGTCCAGTTCACTGAGATTATTTGTTGCTATTATCACGTCATCTGCAAAGGACAGTATAATAGGGAGTTGAATCTCATTGTCCTGGTCTAGATGAAGGTATTCTATTTCTTCTTCTAATGTTCTGAGAACGTCATCCATTACTATGGTGAATAGTCGCGGGGATAGTGGACATCCCTGTTTGACTCCCTTGCCTTTGTGTGTCGATTCCGTTTGCTGTCCAAACCATTTTATGCAGGTGAACTCATTCATGCACGCCTTAATAATTCTATTCGTTAGATATTTGTTAGTTCTGGTAGCTAAAATGTCTCTAAGAGAGTTTAAGTCCAGCGTATCGAAGGCTTTTTCGATGTCTAACGCTAGCACATAGGTTTTTGAGCCTGCTCTCCATTCCTCGTCAAGAATTCTCCTAAGTGTGTACATATGGTCGTCAGTCGATCTATTGCGAAGAAAGGCTGCTTGGTAGTTTCCTAGTTCTTTTATTGAAGCGTCCAGTTTTCTAAGAAGAAAACTTGCATATATCCTATATCCCGCGTTACACATAGATAACTTTCGGTAGTCATTAATTCCGTCTGGCTTTGCTTTTTTAGGTACAGGTATTTGGATCGTTTTGTTCCAAGACATTGGTATATCATTGCTTACCCATGCTGCCTGCATGTGTTTTATAATTTCCGATAGCATTTCTGTTGGCAAGGCTTTGAATAGCTCGGACACCACCTTGTCAGTACCTGGCGCTTTGCCGTTGCTCATGCTTTTAATGATATCACTTATTTCCTCTTCCGATTTTTCTTCTTTTGAGTCTGATGGGTTTTCATTGGGTAGGAGTTCTATGTGTGGGCCTGCTGACTTTTTTAAGTCTTCTTCCCACCTTGACATGGGTATAAAACGTTGTTTGTTGTTGTGCTTCGTGTTCATTTTATGTCTCCTGTAAAAATCGTATGTGATTTTCATGCGTTGTGATGGATGAGTTCCGCTTAGGTTTCTAAAGAATATTTCGCATTTTTCCTCTTCTTCTTTATTTCTTATATTTTGCAGCTTGTGTCTTGCTTCGCTTAGTTGTTTGATTGCAAATGCTTCTCTGGGGTAACAGTTTTTTATAAACATTGCTTTTTGCAGTTTTGCGAGCGCGATTCTGTGTTCCCTGGATCTAATTGGCCTGCTTATAAGAATCTTTGCCGCTGCTGATTTCATGATATTCATAAGGGAATCCCATGGGACTAGTTGGCTATTTTCCTTGTGTTGTAGATTTATTACCTGAGGTTGCCGCTTGATTTCCTCTTGGTATTTTTTCATTATTTCCTCATTTTTGAGCCGGCTATAGTCGTGATTTCTGTAGTTGAATTCGAGCTCAGATTTATGCATTGGTTTCGTGCTGGATTTCAGCATATGCAGTGTCGAATTTTCCCTCTTAAGGTTCAGAATAATAATATCCGCTAGAATAATTTTATGGTCTGACATATTTTTTCTCCACTCGCCTTTTATGTAATTAAATATATTTGGCTCGTCCGCAGCAGTAAGTATGTGGTCAATTTGCGATTTCCTTTTTCCAGATTGCCACGTTATTTTGCAGCTTGATCTGCCTCGTGTTGTATCTAATCTAAGGTTTTCTCTTTTTATTATATCTAATAAGATTTCACCATTGTCATTCGATGCTGTGTGCAACAAGTTGGCACCAATTCTATCAGTCGTTTGATTTCCATTGGTGTTTATGTCTTGCTTTCCTATGTGGGCATTAAAGTCTCCTAGGATGATCATGTTTAGCCCTTTTGGCTTTGCATTGATGCAGGTGATCAAATCGGAAAATGTCTTAGTTGGCTTAGTGCTTGGTATGTGTGTTGTTATTATATACAAGTTCACAGATTGTCCTTTGCATAGAGCTGTTATAACTGCTGCCATGACGTTTGTATTTCTTCTTGTTATTTGAATTGTTATGGTTGAGTCTTTTCCTACAAGTAACGCGAGACCGCGGCGTTCGGTAGAGCCATTAAGGTGCCAGGTGTAGTGCTTAGAGTTAAATAATCCGGTGCTCAGATTTGTTTCCTGTAGGCATGCTATGTGTATCCCTTTATCTTTCAAGATTTTGTCAATGTTATTTTTCTTGGAATGTGTGGCAGTGCCTCTAACATTCCAGGTTGCGATTTTGACACTATTAATTTCTGTTACTTTACTAGGGCAGGGTGGGGGTCTTAGTATTGTATATCCGGTGGCGTCAGGTTGCTCAGCAGGCGATAACGTTGCGCTTGTATTTGGCGTACTTTGTGGTGTACATTCTGTTGCAGATTCTTGAGAATTAAGCGCGCTAAGAAGGCTGTCATAGTGATTATTGTGATATAGTAAGTTAATAGTGGCTACAGCTTGTTGTGGATCTCTGGGGCGGTATGTAATGGGAGCACTAGGCCCGGCTTGGTATACCGTTACGTTAATGGAGTAGTACTCGGCTGCTGCAATGATGATATCTTCACCCCCCCAGACGCCGTCTTTGTGTTGTTGTTCGATATATTTTTCCCTTTGCTTATCCACACTTCCTTGGCTTGTGGCAGTAGGCAGGTTTCCCTCAAGCGCTAGTGCTATGTTCGGCTGGTCTTTATTCTCTTTGACATATTTCGCCAGGTCGCTTCTTATCATGTGGTGATCGAACGTCAGGAAAAATATGGCGTTTACTTGGTGCGCGATAGCCCTAAATAAGCAGTTTCCGTCTCCGATCATATGGGCTATTTCCATGCTTAGATTATAATGGGTCCTGTTTGCTATTATGCTGCACCGTTTTTGCTTTCCTGCGGACAATATTGATTAGCTTTCCTGCAAAATAGAGCTTATTAACTAATGTTGTTTTGTTAGGACTTTTATTAATTTCACGTTGTTTTGACTTTGCCTCTGTAATAACGGTGGTTTAGTGTGGCTTTGTTTGTTCGTTAAAAACGTGTTTGAACGCGTTCGAACTCAGAAAATAAAATAAAATCGCATCTATATTTTCAACAAATTTTGCTTAATCTGATGAATCTTATGGGATTGAGTTAAGGGTTATTTTGCTTGTCACTGTCTTGGATTTAATGCACAAAAATGTAATGAACTGTAAGTCTGCGTTCGAACAATAGAACCGCGGTAATTCGTAAACGCGTCCTTAATGGTCGAACTATGCAATCTGTTTTTGTTTCATGGGTAATCGGAGGAATTAGGGTTCACCATTGTCAGATCACTTGTATAGGGCTCGCCATGCCATCTGTGTTCGTTGGGCAAGGAGTGAGGCAAAATAAAAATAACAATCTATTGTGTTATGGCGCAACTAATTTTTTGCGTCCCAGCGACTTTTAAGAGTACGGCTTATGCTTTTGTTTTTTGTGTGACAAGGGTGTCACATGTTGCTGGCAAATGTGCGGAGCACAGTATCGGTGCCCTGGAAGGCCGATCACAGCGATGCTATTATGTATTAGAAGGCCTAAGCTTGTGTTAATTAACACGTATGCATCGTTGTCGCAGTATTGCAAGTTATGCTGTAGTATTTTTAATCATCAAACGGTATACGCGGAGATATTGTTGACAGAGAGGCCCCAGTAGATCTCACAACAACATGTTTATGCTGCCATTTATGCAATTAGTACCACGCTAGTGTGCGGTCGGCGCAAGTATGAAAGCTGGAGAAGGCTCTGGGGTGACTTGCAGCTCTGTTTTGGCGGCTGTTCCAGGCCAGATCGGGCACACAATACAGCACCGAATTGGTTTAGGTTATTATAATGCACAATAATGTATTTTGGCTATTTAGAGAGTCAATCATTTAAATAAGGAGCATTCCTAACTAGGTAAGTAGACTGGGAAACCTCAGATTTGTACACACAAACGACCGCTGATTGGCTGAAAAATAAGCTGCGCCCACTCAACATAATATTTAAAAAAAAAAACGAGTTCACCAAATTCCAGCAACAGGCTCGGGCGGGATCACAGGCTCCCGATGATATCTTGGGCGTCTTGCCAGTCTGTTAACAAACACTACACTGCAACACTGTATTTGGATATGGAAACGTTTTATCCCCGGTCTTACTAATCTTACTTAAGTTTATGGTTCACAAACACAACCGACTGTAAATTTCGAATTTCTGCAGCGACGCTGGGTCGTAAAACAATAGACTTTTTGTAAGGCCGGCGAGGCGTCCGTTCACTGCGGTGGTCCAAACCGAACTCCGACATGTATTTTATTATTTTACTTTTATTTTTTATTGTTTTATGTTACATTTACTGATTTGACATGAATACTTATTTTGTTAAGTATTTTACTTTTTTATTTTATTATCATTGCGACATTTAATGATTTTTGTGTGTTTTTTTTTTTACTTACATTAATTTGAAAAGAATTTGTTATTAATTTTATTTGATTATTGTGAATGTGGGGACCATGTGGGTCACATTTTTATTTTTTTTTTGTTTTTTCCCACAACTGTCTGGCAGTTTGAGTACTATAAGCGACCTTCCCAAATGTCCTTTCTTTGGTATTGTTCGTCGTTTCGTTGAGCTCCTTGAGTTATAAGTCGAGCTACACGTTAACTGACAAATGCTTGCACTGACTGGACAGGTCCACTCAAATCTGTATGGTTCTTTCTTCAAAAGACCATCTCAGACACTAATCTGCATAGTCCTCATGTGAATTGAGCAAGATTGTCTGGACTTTAAAAGAGACTATGACCTCTGAGTTTGTTTCGGCTGTTTCTTCTCAGAGTAGTCAGGTACGAAACACCGCCCCCATCTAGTTTTATAAAATGACGTGTAAAAGTGTTTGTAAAAACCTACTTGCAAAATAAACATCATTTATCATTTATCATTTACACGAGGGGATTTCCATCGTTTTACTTCCATAAGACAGCAAACACACTAGTTTAACTAGAGATGTTCAAATATTTTGTAAGTTTTACAGGAAAAATCGTTCAAGAAAAAACTCTTCGTGTCATAACACACACGTGTTTTTGTACAGTCAACCGCTTGGGTGCGCCAAAGTTCACCTAAATTTTCAACTCCGATAATTGGAAATCCGAAAATGTTCTTCCTAACATTTTTCATCCTAAAAATCACAATTCCTAACTACTCTGTATCTAATGTTCATAATTCCGAAGCATTCAACTTCATAATGTCAGTAGCAATAAACATCTATTATACTTTTATTTGTTTTCCTATATTTTCTCAACATAACCATCTTTTACACTATTATTCAAAGTCATATCTTTTTTGTTTAAATTTCTTTTTATTCATAATAATCAGTATTATATACATTAATTTTGCGTAACTTTTTTTTCACATAACATGTACCTATAACATATAAGAATAATAGTACCATACAAAATAATAGGGGGGAAAATATAATGACCACCAAAATTAACTTTGTGACCACTAACATCTATCACCTATAATATCAATTGATCACCAAATTTAATAAATTGAGCACCAATATTTAATGAGGTGGTTGATGACAAACTAGTTTTGCCTAGGCCGACTTGGGGCACCCCGACACGGATAGATTAGGTTAGAAGGGTATGGCGGGGTCAAATGAGCGAGCGAAGCGAACGAATAGACCCCGCCATACCCTTCGTGGTTATTTTTTTATAAACCATTCAGAAGTAGGAGCCCCGCGAAGCGGGGCTCCGTCGACCACCCCTCTCTCGACTCGGATGCAAGAGCATAACAGTTCAATTTCTGGTGTTTAAAATAAATTGTTGGTTCTAATTTCACGATAAAATGGGGATTAATTTTGGTGATCATTTACTGATTTTGGCAACCAAAAGTGATTTTTTTGCCGTTACATTTTGCTAGTTCGTAGTTGATACATATTTTCATCTATATTTATAGCGGTGTGTACCTGCAAAGATATCCATAGGTTAGGTACTTAGGTTAGAACTGTGACCAGCTACCTCGAAATTGGTCGCGAAATTTTTCTAAGTATTTTTTTCATACGACCCCCCCAAGACGACACTCTGACCTGAATTTCATTCATTTAAGACAAAAATCAGTGAAACGACCTTTAATCATTCTAAACAGTTGGTTTTTTAGACATAATTATCTCAGGTATAGTTTAGTAATAAGTACGTTATGTAAAGCATACCCCCAAATAAAAATCATACCCTCAAATAAAAACTATAAATATCATCTTCTACCCACATATATTTTTTATTACACTTAGTAAATGTTTCTTTCTGAGTATGAGTGAAAATATTATGGTAATTATGTTTAGGGATAAAAGCGTTATGATAAAAAACAGTAGGAGTTTAAATATATTCACGTTAATGATATTATTAATTACAATTTTCGGAAACATGAGTGTTATGAACATCGCCGGTAGCACTACAAATAGTATGAATGAAAAGTTTAGGATGAAAAATTTTAGGAAGAGTGATCATTCGGATTACAAATCATTAGGAAGAACAATTTCGGGTAAAGAACTTTAGGTGAGCCAATATGGACCCCAACCGCTTATCGAAGTAAAACGGAATAAAGGCAATATTATGTCAAAGTTACCACTGATGTACAGTTGACTGTACAGCGTAATTTTTTGTTTCATACGAGTTATCAATACCAACGATACAGAGGGGGCCAGTCCGACATAGATGACTGATGGTTGTGGATCAATTGATCCCAGATTATTGCCTTAAGTAGGGCCTATACGGACAAACGCTGATTATCTTCTTGACCGATACCGGACAAGAGGCTCATTTGTAAATGTAAAGGGGTTTAGAAAGGCTTTTGCGCGGTTACAAATTTTTCTGTAGTAGAGTAGAACTCAGCCACATGTAGGTAGTATAGTCGATGGATGGTTCAACAAAGCGAGCCAGCCGCAAGGGCAAATATTGACTTCGTGGGCAGACTTTTCTGAAGCCAATCAATATTGGGACAATTCCCATAAAATCGATGGAAGGTAATATCATGTTTAAAGGCAGTTATGGGTGCCATGCTATTCATTGTTCGGGTCGGCACATTCTATTGTATTTGGTAAACGACAAAGTAGTCTCGAAGCAGTTGCTACAACTACAACAAAAAGATGTATAATTTCGGCTTTAGTTGAGTTCGTGCCGGTAAGTAATCTCCGTTCGGAATTTATCATCACTGATTTTTGTGCTATAGGTACCGAGCTGAGCCTAGCTAGCCATTTATCTACAAATAATTCGATATTTCCGAAGGCTCTGAAGGTTCTGAGGAGCTCGTGGTTAAAGAGGAGCTCGTGGCTAAATAATAACAGCCGCTCGGGTCGATCGTGAGGTTAAGCCGTGCTTGCCTAGGTTGGTCTGTGGATGGGTGACCGCCCATTACATACCGAGTTTCCTCCGTGCCTCGGAAAGCACGTTAAGCCGTTGGTCCCGGCTGTCATTTGTAGATCTTTGACAGTCGTTAGGTAGGTAGTCAGAGGCCCAAAAATTCTGACAACCAGTCTTACCAAGGGGTATCGTATTACCCGGTACTAACTGGGTTATGGAGGTCAGATAGGCAGTCGCTCTATGTAAAATACTGGTATTTAGCTGCGTCCGGTAAAACTGGAAGCCGACCGCGACCCCAACATAGTTGGGAAAAGGTTAAGCAGATGATGATGAATTCGATATTTTCGCCAGGCTTTTTGTAATGTGGGTGATCCAAACTTGTGTGTACCATACATACTTGTGTGTTTTTGATACACACAAGTTTGGTTCGGCTACATTACACACACATAACTTTTAGAAAAACTCACACAGAAATAGTTTACTGTAAAACGTATCCAAGTCGTTTCTTGACCCGTATCTGTCTTCTTATACGATGCTAGCTGCTTATTAGGAAGTGTATGATTAGTCTTTATCCTGTTTTGATGGACCTAAGTTCAGAGAGCAAGACTGAAGTTTGAACTGCGCAATTAGACCTACTTTTGATGCAAAATTGTCGGCCTTTGAACTCTTAGGAGTTTATTGCTTAGCATACATCGCATACTATTGTATGCATCGCATAAAATCAAGTTCTTCAAACTTGATGATGATGCCATCTAGCCGATTTCGGCCACGTGACCGCATTCGATGAATTTTTTGGATGGTTGTCGAGATATTTGGTGTGCTTCTCTTTAACGACGCCTACGGATGACCAGTGGCGTAGCTAGGTAACCAAGGTCTCTATTGCAAATAAAAAAATGGGGCCCGACTACTGTCTAGTTAGGTTTTATCAAGTAAAAATATTAAATAAGTACCTATACAAATACTTTAAAAATGCTTAGCTACTTTGTCATCAGTTCTTTTTCGTGCACTGCAGGACAGGTAATAAACTCTCAAAAGGTGCTGTGGACCAACTATTTTGAAAGTTGGACAACTGCCCCTAGTAAAGACCCATGGTCCAACTAGTTGAACAGAGCAGTTGGACCACTGCCCCGGACTAAAAATATTAAACAGTAATGACATAAATTACCATTAATACTTAGTATTGGTGATGTGTATGCGCGCTCACACATTGTTATACGGTGTCATGTATCAGTGTAACCCTTTTCGGCCTCTTCCCAAGCAGTAATAAACTAGCGTTCAAAGACGACACTCGTTTCATTATCTCCGCACGACCACCCACAACGCATAAACATATCATTGGCGACGAGGTGTAAGAACGAGTACCTACACGTTTATAAAATGAATGCGTTTCTTGGAAATCTCTCTTCATTTGACCATAAAACAAGTGAATGGTAAATATACAAGGGGAAATTAACGCAGTTTTTCAAGATTAACGGCGTTAAGCACGAGTTGAAGAGTGGAATATTACTGTGCCATCTTACGGAGGAAACGTATCGTCTTGTAGTTAACCTAGCCTTTCCAAAGGAGTTGGAAGCGTTGAGTTATGAAGACCTAGTGGAATTACTCGACAGTCATTTCAAGGCGAAAACTTGCTCATTTGTAGACAAGGCGAGATTTTTTGGTGCCAGCAGAACAGCAGGCGAATCAGTTAGAGAGTGGGCGGCGCGATTAAGAGGTCTAGCAACTTATTGTGACTTCGGCACCGCTCTCGAGACGAACTTAAGGGATCGTTTCGTTCTCGGCCTGAGTGCAGGACCAGAACGTGAGAAGCTGTTCGAGCAAAACCCGTCGACACTCACGTTGTCGCGGGCGATTGAATTAGCGGAGCAGTCTGCGTGTGCTAAGGAGGCAAGGGCCTTGATGGGCAGTAGTTTGGAGGCCATTTCTGTCAAAGAGGAAGCAGTGAACAAAAAATCATGCAAAGATGGATGGAAGCGGTCTAGCAAGGGCGGCGGCACCGGCAGCGGCGCGAGCGGCGCGCGTGCGGGCTCGCGAGACAGGCGCGCATCGACGTCGAGTTACGATCGTGGCCAACGTGGCGAAGACTTTCGTTGTTCGGTGTGCGGGTTAAAGAATCACGATAAGGACAAGTGTCGTTACAAAAATTATAAATGCCAAAAATGTGGAAAAGTAGGTCATTTGAAAAAAGTGTGTGATAAAATCAATAAAAACGGACGTGTACGCGTTAATAATATCGGTGGTGACGCTGATGACAGCGAGGGTAACTCGGTCGGCAGTTGCGACGAATGTAATAATTTCAATATAAGGTATGTAACTGATAAACCATTAAATTTAAAAATTAAGGTAGGTGATGTAACTGTAACTATGGAGTTAGATTCAGGGTCGGGTGTTTCAGTTATGTCAAAAAGATTGTATACTGAATTGTTTGGACATTACAAATTAAACAAATGCAAGATCAAAATGTGTTTGTATAACGGGCATAAAATTTCACCGTTGGGGTATTTCAAAGCGATTGTTGAGTATAATTACGTCAAAATGAACATAAAAATATTTGTAGTAGATTCAAATGGCCCACCCCTGCTTGGTCGCGATTTTATGTCCGCCTTCGGTTTGATTTTAACCAATATTTATAAAATAAGTCAAGACGATGATGTTAATACATTACTGGAACAGTATCCGAATTTATGGAAGGACGAACTTGGTTCTGATGATTGATGATGATTGAGCACCACACCCAGCCAGGAGCAAGCCTGACCCGGACAAGCCGGATACACCAGGGGGCACTATTTTGTAAGGAAAGACATGCTCTGGGATGGGAAAGGAAGCCCGACCAACCGCAGCCAGTCGGGCACAATCAGCCGACTATGCAGCCTAGAGCCAATATAGGAATAGTGGTAAAGACAGGTATAATCCATAGGAATGAGCATTGGTGTTTTGACCTTCGTTTGATTGGTCTCTTCTATCATTGGAGAGTCATGTTCGTTTCTGTTGGTTGCGATTCCATTCGATTTGACACGGCTTTATTTGAAAATATTATTGTTCGCGTATATTATGTTTCATCGTCAGTAGTATTTGTTTCACTGTCAGTAAATGTTTCGCTAAGATATATTTCCTGGGTAGCTGATTTTTTTTCTATCTGCTACTAACTGAATCCATTCTTCTTTGCTTTTATTGGAATATTCCATGTCTTGTTGGGGTGACTCGTTCCATGTATGTATATATTGGACTTCCTACTTTTAACCGTTTCGCCTTGTATCTAATAGCTGCGTGTAGAAAGTGAGGCTCTGGTCGTCGGAGGATGTGCCCGTAGTAGCATAACCGTAGGCATTTAATTATTTTGGTACCCAATTGTTTTTCCCATAAGAATTTCGCGTGTTTTTTGTTCGGGGGGTTTCGCATACTCTTGATCATATCTTTAAGAATGGGTCTTTCGTGTCTTCTGAGTTTCGATCGGTTTGCTTTTATGAGTGCCGCTGCTTTGAGATCGTATGTCATTGCAGGTTCTTTAACCATTATTAGATAAGATGCGCGATCTTCCACTCCATTTTCGTGTTTTTAATGAAGTATATTAAGGCCTTAGAGTTACGCATCGCTTGTTTACATCTGGCGTTAACTGTGTTGTTTCTATTAATTCTATTAAGTGTCGATGATATATACGTGCCTAGCTACTTAATTTCGTCTACCGGTTGAATACTGGTTCCTTCAATTATAATAAGACTTCGGGTTTCGGTGCTGTGTGGGTTTCTGATTACTAGTATTGTTTTCGTTTCATTAACGTGGAGTCCGACTGATTCCAGTAACGGTTTGATTTTGGTGACTATTTCATCCGGTTCACTGAGATTATTTTTTACTATTATCAAGTCATCTGCAAAAGACAGTATAATAGGGAGTTGAATCTCATAGTCCTGGTCTAGATGAAGGCATTCTAATTTTTCTTCTAATGTTTTGAGAATGTTTTTCATTACTTTGGTGAATAGTCGTGGGGATAGCGGACATCTGTTTGACTCCCTTGTATTTGTGCGTCGATTCCATTTCCATACCATTCCATTATCCAGGTGAATTCATTCATGCATGCCTTAATAATTCTATTTGTTAGTTCTAGTACTCGTAACTAAAATGTCTCTGTGAGAGTTTGAGTCCAGGCTTTTTCGATGTCTAACGCCAACACATTGGTTTTTGAGCCTGCTCTCCGTTCCTCGTCAAGAATTCTCCTAAGTGTGTAGTACATAATATGGTCGCCGGTCGATCTGTTGCGAAGAAAGGCTGATTAGTAGTTTCCTAGTTCTTTTATTGAAGCAGCCAGTTTGCTTAGAAGAAAGCTCGCATATATCCTATATCCCACGTTACACATAGATAACTTTCTGTAGTCACTAATTCCGTATGGCTTTGCTTTTTTAGGCACTGAAATTTGGATCGTTTTGTTTCAAAACATCGGTATATACTTAATTGCTTACCCATACTGCCTGCCTGTGTTTTATAATTTCCGTTAGCATTTCTGTTGGCAAGGCTTTGAACAGCTTGGACACCACCTTGTCAGTACCTGGTGCTTTGCCGTTGCTCATGCTTTTAATGATATCACTTATTTCCTCTTCTGATAGTTCTTCTTTTACGTCTGATGGGTTCTCATTGCGTAGGAGTTCTATGTGTGGGCCTGCTGACTTTTTTATATTAAATCTCTTCCTCCTACCTTGACATGGGTATAAAACGTTGTTTGTTGTTGGGCTTCATGTTCATTTTATGTCTCCTGTATAAATCGTATTTGGTTCTCATTCGTTGTGACGGATGAGTTCTGCATAAGTTTCTAAAAAATATTTCGCATTTATTCTCCTCTACTTTATTTCTTATATTTTGCAGATTGTGTTGTTGATTGCAAATGCTACCCTAGGGTAGCAGTTTCTGATAAATTTGGCTTTTTGCAGTTTTGCGATGACGATTCTATGTTCTCTGGATCTGATTGGCCTGCTTATAAGAAACTTTGCCGCTACTGATTTCATGATAATCTTATGGGAATCCCAGGGGACTAGTTGTTCATTTTTCTTGTTTTGTAGAATTCATACCTGAGGTTGGCTTTTTTCCTCACTTTGGAGTCGGCTATATTCGTAATTCCTGTGGTTGAATTCAAGCTCGGATTTGTGCATTGATTTCTCGTTGAATTTCAGCATATATTTTATTATACAGTGTCGAACTATTTTTTTTTTTTTTTTTTTTTTTTCTCCTGCTTGTGGTTCAGAATAATAATATCCGCAGCAATATTTTACAGTCTGATATTTTTTTCTCCAGTACTGTGTCCTGTAAACTGTTACGTTACTCGGCTGCTGCAATGATGGTATCTTCACCACCCCAGACGCCAGCTTTGTATTGTTGTTTGATATATTTTTTCCTTTGCTCATCTGCGTTTCCTTGGTTTGTGGTAGTCGGCAGGTTTCCAGCGTTTCTTGTTTCCCTCAACATATTTATCCAGGTATCTTCTTATCATGTGTTAGTCGAACGTCAGGAAAAATACGGCGTTTACTTGGTGCGCGATGGCCATAAACAAGAGTTTCCATCTCCGATCATATGGACTATTTCCATGTTTGAATTTAATGATAATGGATCCTCCGGTTGCTGCGCCTCCGCTTTCATTGTTGTGGCCTCGCAAGAATTCGTTATGTGTTGCTTTTTTACGGCTCTTTATAATGTATGCCTACATTGCCATCCTTGTAGTTTAAGCCTGCGGGAAAAATTCATTACTGTTCCTAAATAAAAAATGTATTAGTGCTCCTGGGCTAAAGATATCAACTAATGATATTTTACTAGGACTATCATCTCGCGCTGTTTTAGACCTCTTTAATAACGGTAGTGTAGCACTTAGATACCCGCAATTACAGACACAATTAAAATAACAACGCACCGTGTGCCCGATCGGGCACGGCTGGGGACATAACGAGGCTTTGTTAGTTTGTTAATGGCCGGGTTATGCAATTTATTTTTGTTCCATAGGTAATGGGAGAAAGCAGCTTTTGTTACTATGTATGGGTTTATTGACAGGCCGGTCACTATTGTTAGGTTTGTTTTTTCCCAACGTTTTCAAGTCCAGAGATTTATTTATACCATCTGTGTTCGTTGGGACCCGGAGTGACGCCGATAAAAAAAAATCCTTTTGACCTTTACTTTTGCTTTTTTTTTTTTTGGCCCTTTGTTGTCCTACTCGTATTGATTTCACGAGTTCGGCTCAATTTTTGGTTTTTTGGGAGTATTATTACGCCAGATGTTGCATTTTGTCTCCAGTTGCAGTAATGTCAAAGCCAGGCCACTTATCACAATTACATTTTAAAATGATCTAGCTAGTGTATTTTCCACAATGGATTAAAATTATCATTCTAAACATAGAAATAATTAGCACGCGCCCTTAATAGTAGGTAGGCGTATCAATTATGTGGTGTTCTGGCTTTCCACATAGAGGCATTCATCATGCACAATAATGTATTTTTGTTATGCGAGTGTTAATCGTTTAAATAGATAGTATTCCTAGCTAGGTAGACTGGGAAACCCCAGGCTTGTACACACAAGTGACCGCTGGTTGGCCGAAAAACAATCTGGCTCAATCAAGATCAATAAATAAAACGAGTTCACCGAGTTTCCGCTCCAAGCGCAGGCTGCTGATCGCCGCGCTCCGCTCTCGATGGTACCTTGAGCGCCGTGCTAACAGCAACTTTATAGGGTGGTACACAGTACCCAAACTCTCACAATATGGTTCAGAGTTCACACTATTTACAACACACACGACTATAAACCTTTTAAAACGAGTAGAATTAATAGTAGGTATGTATAATACTAGCAATACAGTATCTACATAAAATCTTTAAGTAATGGCACACCGAACGAACTCTAGCTGGCTTGGCCGGCGTCGGCCGGAGCGCAGAACAATACATTTTTTTTCGTACCAGATGTGCAAGCAAGCGCATCTCTCAACGCGACCGTTTGTGACGGCGGTCAACACGGAACTCCGCCTTATGGAAGGACGAACTTGGTTCTTTTAATAAATTTAAAGTTCATTTACAACTCAAAGATAATTCGGTACCGAAATTTTTTAAAGCCCGACCAATACCATTCGCATTAAAAGAGAAGGTAGAATCAGAACTAAATAGGTTAGTCAGTTTAGGTATACTTGTGCCTGTTTCTAATTCACAATACGCGACACCTATAGTACCAGTTCTTAAAGATAACGGCACGGTTAAGATTGCAGGCGATTATTCAGTCACACTAAACCAGGATCTTATAATAGATAAGTATCCATTACCTAGAATCGAGGAAGTATTCGCGAAACTAGGAGGCGGTGAACATTATACGAAAATAGATTAAAAAAATGCGTATAATCAGTTTATTCTTTCTGAAGATTCTCAAAAGTTGACAACAATAAACAGTCCAAAAGGATTATTTAAATATACCCGCTTAGTGTACGGCCTCGCGAATGCGCCAGCTTTATTTCAAAAGGCAATGGAAGTACTGCTGTCTGGTATCGAGGGGGTCAGCATATGGTTAGACGATATTTGTTTGACTGCGCCAACGAAAGCGCTTCACATGACGAGGTTAGCCGAGGTTTTAAGCAGGTTAAGTGAAGCCGGTTTGCGCCTTCAAAAGGACAAATGCTTTTTTTTTAAGGATAGCGTAACGTACTTAGGTTATGTTATCGATAAGAACGGATTACGTACTAACCGCGATAAAGTTAAAGCTATATTGAACGGCCCGGAACCGACAAACGTAACAGAAGTAAAACGGTTTCTTGGAGTGGTCAACTACTACAGAAACTTTATTCCGAACGCGTCAAGCATCATGAGCCCGCTCCATGAGTTGCTGCGCGGCGGCGCACGGTGGGAGTGGGGCCCGCGACAGCAGCGCGCGATGCGCCGCGTGTGCGCTGAGCTCGCCTCCGAGCGCGTGCTGGCACATTTCGAGCCGAGCGCACAGCTAGTGCTGTCAGTGGACGCGGGTCCGCACGGCCTCGGAGCAGTTCTGACCCAACGGGAAAGCGATGGCTGCGAGCGACCGCTGGCATATGCGTCGCGATTGCTCTCGGCGAGTGAACGCAATTATAGCCAAATCCAGAAGGAGGCGACGGCAATAATTTTTGGGGTTAAACACTTCCATCAATATCTATACGGTAGAAGTGATCCATTTGTTCTAAAAACAGATCATCGTCCCTTAGTGTCAATATTCAATAGTAAAACGGGTATATCAATAACCACGGCGTTACGTTTACAAAGATACGCTATTATATTATCTGCATACAACTATGTACTTAGTTCAATATATATCGAGCGAGAATAACTTAGTCGCCGATTATTTTTCCCGTGCACCCGTAACCAACACTGAGTGCGAGGAAGATGTCGAATATGACGCATACTGCTCGCTTAACTTCCTAGATAGTACGTTCGCGCCAGCTGTTTTGTTTACAGATATAAAGAATGCTACTTGTGACGATAAAACTATACAAACAGTAGTAAAGTATACAAATGTAGGTTGGCCCCGCAAAATAGTTTGCGAGTCTATACGTCCTTATTTTTTATGTCGCACAGATTTGCAATATGAAAATGGAATTTTGATGCGAGGACATAAGGTAGTAATTCCTGTGACATTGCGTGAAAGAATGTTGCACGAACTACATAGTACGCATTTAGGCATTGTTAAAATGAAATGCAATGCGCGCGCTAGGATGTGGTGGCCCGGTATAGATGAGGATATTGAGAGGTGGATCGGCGCGTGCGATGTGTGCGCGAGCGTGCGGCCCGCACCGCCACGGGCAGCGCCGGCACCGTGGCCGAGCGCAGCGGCACCGTGGGAACGAATTCATATAGACTATTTATCTATACGGCAACAGACTTACTTAGTAGTGATTGATGCGTACTCAAAATGGTTAGAGTGTATTTTTATGGGAAATGATCTTACCACACAATCTTTAATAAAAAAATTAAAGCAAATATTTTCTGTGTTTGGACTACCGGGTACATTAGTCTCAGACAATGACGTAAAAATAAATTGTAAAGAATTCAATGTGTTCTGTTCCAATAATGGTATTAACTACATGACGTCACCGATTTACCATCCATGCAGCAACGGTCAAGCTGAAAATTCAGTGAGGACGTGTAAAAAAATGTTAAAGAACATTTTGGGTGAAAGTACAGCACAAAACGTAGTATTCGACAAATTATTGGGTTACTTGTTTGAATATAGGAACACAGAGCACTGTACTACTGGAAAATCACAACGACTTGACTTAATTCTACCTAAAAAGAAAGAATTGCGTAAAATACCATCAGGGGGGAATGAAGGTCGCACCAGAGCTTTCGAAGCCGGTGACAGGGTATGGGTCCGGTGGTACAGTGGTAGAAAAGAGACATGGAAGATGGGAGTAATCAATAAAGTTATTGGGAAAAGAATGTTTAAAGTGTTAGTTGAAGATTTAGGTGTGTTTTGCATTAGGCATCTTGATCAATTGTTTAAATGTAAAAAAAACATTGATCGTGACGAATGTCAATCTGTTTGTGATCCTTCGACTTCTCCGGTTCCGTTTACTTCACCAATGCCCAGCCCGGCTGTTGAATCGAATACAGTCAGGACCATAGAGAGTGCAGTTTTAGATAAACCGGTGGAGATAGAAGCGGGTACCGCGGCTACAACTAGCGTTGAAACTGACACGGGCCAGGTTTCAACGGATATTGTGAACCGAGAAAATGCACGGCAATCATTAAGTAACGAATTAGAGAACCAGGCTCCTCAAGCCTCAGCCGCTGCACAGGATTCAGCAGTCATGCATGAGCCACGTGCACATTCTCGGCGTACCAGAAAAGATATTGACTATTCTGTATTTTACTAGTAGATAGTTATGTACAATGTTAGGCTAAGCAAGATTTAGCTGTTACAACAATGTTTTAAATCATGTTATGCATTGTCAACAGGTTTCAGAATTAGCGTGGAGGAATGATGTGTATGCGCGCTCACACATTGTTATACGGTGTCATGTATCAGTGTAACCCTTTTCGGCCTCTTCCCAAGCAGTAATAAACTAGCGTTCAAAGACGACACTCGTTTCATTATCTCCGCACGACCACCCACAACGCATAAACATATCAATTGGGCAATACAACCTAATAAAAAAGAGTTTATTTTATAAAGGACCTATCAACTTACAAAATGAAATTTTCAAAAGTTCAGTTCGATCGAGGTTTTCTGGTAAGGACCCGAGGGCCCCCTGAGCTTGTGGGCCCCGGGGCACTGCACCGCCTAGCAGATAGGTAGCTCTCTACAAACGTAAGTTTCTCCCCAGCTATAATAAAACCTAGTAGGAATGTGGTGAAGGGAGATTAATTGACTTATGTAATTTTTTACGTCGAAAAAGCGCTCATTTTACATCTAATTTGAATAAATGAACTTTGATTTTTAATAGACTTGCTTTCTTTTGTATGGGACTCAAACATTACTGGTGAAATGTGATGTGGGTGCATTATAAGTACACCTCTGCCAAACTCTTCTCGGGTTACAGGCTTGATGTTAAGATTTTTGATTGAAACCATACATACTATAGTAGGTACAAGGAAAGGATCGTTCGATGCCAGTGATTGATTGATATTAGCGATATTTATCGCTGCACAGCTGATCGTTTCCAGGAAAACAGATGTTTTTCTTATCTAGGCGGAAAATCCCTGCTCATAAAGTTATAATTTTAGCCAGTACACAGATCAAAGTAGCTCCTATTAATACGCTGGTAATAGAGTCGTTATGTAAAATACATAATTAGCTGTAACGACCGATTATATACTTTACTACTTTGTTTACCTGTTCTCCTCGTGTTATATACATCTGTTTATATAGTTAGTGCAAAATGTTATTTTTATCACGTATATATGCATTCACTTGCCTATAGTCTTTTCCCAACCATGTTGGTCGGCTTCCAGTCTAACCGGATGCAGCTGAATACCAGTATTTTCCATGGAGCGACTACCTATCTGACCTCCACAACCCAGTTAGTACTGGGTAATAACTGATAATATGATACCCCTTGATAAAACTGGTTGTCAGACTTTCGGGTCAGTGGCTAACCTGTAACGACTGTCAAAGATCTACAAATGACAGCCGGGACCAACGGCTTAACTTGCTTTCTGAGGCACGGTGGAAACTCCGTCAGTACTAATGGATGGTCACTTATCCACTGACCGATCTTGGCAAGCGCGTAAACTACTAATCCTGCTGGTAATAAGCCTCTCACCATGACTTTCAGCCACTGTGGTCCAGAGGGTCCAGGCAAAGTGACCTTTTACCAGCGAAGACGACGATGGAAAACCCAAAAATATATTCGATTGACATAAGCTATCAAAAATCTTGCCAATGTCAGTCCTGGTGGCTTAAAATTGCCACTTTAGCAGATTCATAACAGGATAATAATACGAGTTACAGTAATTGTCCCAGACGCATTTCGAAAGAAGAAACATTATTCTTATTTAGAAACCAGTTTCGAACCTTGGTTTCGAATGCGGCCGAAGGGATTGGTTTCGAATCCGGCCGAAGGGGTTAATTAATTGTCACTCTGTCTGCGATTGTTTTACGAATTGTAACGTAATTCATATTATTTTCGAATTATAATTCTGATAAAGCGATAATTTAGGCGCCCTGTGGTAAGTCGTAGAAATGTAAAATGCTTTCAAAGCGATTGCTTATTGCCTGTCAGAGCTAATTAATTTTAAATAGAACAAAAACAACCTATGTAGTTATAATTAAACTGTTCTGGTGTTAATTATGTTCACATTCACACATGTAGAGTAGAGTCTGTACAAATCCTCGTTTCCAGTTGATATTATTTCACAAATACCAACATCAACTCTATAACAGGCAATAATATATAAACTATAGATACGTTGTCCGCACTCTAAAATTACAACATGAAATGAAGCCAATTGGCCACATCGCGCTCAGTTACGCACCAACCTGTCGCGCGACGCTACGTTTGTTTTATAATTTAATAAATCCTGTGACGTGAAGTGAATAAAAATGAAGTTGCAGACTTGCTACGTAGACGGAACCTTATGTGTTCTCCATGTGGTATTAAAGTTGTTTTAATGTTCGTTTACATTTATGGAAACAAAAATGCGAACGCAGAATATCTAATAATAGCCTTTGAACAGAGTTATTGTACGCGATAATGACATGTTAGAGGCGTCTAATAAATACAATAAATACAGAGTAAATCACTGTATTGTTTCCACGAGTCAATAAGTGCCTAACTAATGATGACACACTTATTATTTACTGTGTTTTAGTTCGTATGAAACGATTTCCTTGTAAGTAGTAGTTTTTATTGCTTCAGTCAAGTCTTAAAAGGAAAATGAAAATGAAAGTAAAATATGTCGCAATGTTTGTAAGTGGAGATAAAAATAGGTAACATACATTTTCACGTGGAGTTTCTGTTCCGTATAAAGTTATAATTATGTATAGTAGGTATAGTAAAGTAGTTTTCAAACAAAATCCTGGTGAACTAAATAAAAAGGTAAGTTTCTACGGTAGGTACTTAAAAGATAAAACAAGGAAAAATATTTCAACTTTGAACAAATAGTATCACTGTTTTATATTTAATGACTAAGTATCTTTTTATTATTGTTGAATCGCAGTATCGTGAAAGTACCTATTACTTAGTATATTACCCTTACCTATGTGATAGAAGTCATGTTCATAATAGATTCCAGAAAAAATGCTTATTCAACAATTTGGATTTCCGTCATGCAGTTTAATGCGAAACTAATCCGCTATTTATCATCATCTGCCTAGCCTTTTCCCAACTTTGTTGGGGTCGGCTTCCAGTCTAACCGGATGCAGCTGAATACCAGTATTTTACATGGAGCGACTGCCTATCTGACCTTCACAACCCAGTTAGTACCGGGTAATACGATACCCCTTGGTCAGACTGGTTGTCAGACTTTTTGGGCCTCTGACTACCTAACGACTGTCAAAGATCTACAAATGACAGCCGGGACCAACGGCTTAACGTGCTTTCCGAGGCACGGAGGAAACTCGGTATGTAATGGGCGGTCACCCATCCACAGACCAATCTAGGCAAGCACGGCTTAACCTAACGATCGACCCGAGCGGCTGTTATTATTTAGCCACGAGCTCCTCCGCATCACATGGCCATAACCAGATTGATCCGTGAAGTTATGGGGTCCTTTTCAGAATTTCTATTTATGGTTTAACTATCCAGAGAAAAAGCATCTCATCTTAGCATAATCAGCCTGTATTGTTCAGCCTGACTGACTCTCACTGTCTGTAAGTGAGATCGAGAGGCTTGCAGTCCACACTGCCCACCACGATCGCAGAACCTACGGGTTGGTGGAAGTCACATAGCCAAACATTTTTGTTTAATGTGGAAACACTAGAAACACTAGAGTTAGGGTTTAGAATAAAACCACAAAATTATCAGTAAGTAGATGAACTCTTAGGGACTACTCAAATGACGGAATCAGGTCATGGCACACTAGACAAGCACCGCACCGGCACCGCTCCAACCCAGCATTTTACTTGCCATTCAAATATGAGCATTAAATCGTGTGTCATAAAATATATTTTATAATGTCTGTATGAAAAAGCTTACGGCGGGTGGTCAGCGCGCTTGCCGCTACCATACGACTTGACTCGCGGGCGCCTCGGAGTAGGCGCGCGGCCCGCGCGTGGACCACGGGTGGTCGGCGCGTCGCCGTCGCGCGGACCGCCTGCTTACGGCGCGCCGACTCCGAGTTGCCCGCGGTTGCCCGCGAAACAATGTCGTAAACAAATGCAGCAAGCTCATAGTCCTCGGCGGCGGCGCGCGGCCCGCGGGTGGACGCCGCGCGGACCTCGGGTGGACGGCGCGCGGCTCGCGGGTGGACGCCGCGCGGAATGCGGGTGGACGCCGCGCGGACCGCGGGTGGACCGCGCGCCGTAGCCTAAATTCAAGGCAACGCCGGGCAACAGCTGTGCTGGTGCGGTGCTTGTCTAGTGTGCCATGACCTCTCAAGCTCACGCTACGTTTATTAGTATATCACATCTCTATGGCATGCTGGTTTCAACACGAGATATCCCATCTCCTTATTATGAAGTAATTTCATTGAAGTCACGTAGGTGTAGTAATAATCAATTATGTACAAATATTCAAGATCCAAAATAGGCAAAACGAGTTTCTTCTCCGTCCCAAATGCAATAATTAATTATCATTTTAACTTTCAAAACAGAAATAGCCTTTTTGGTTTCATCAGCTGACGTAATATTTATGAGAATTCGATTATGATTCAACAGCTATAACGAGTATACGAACTGAATTATAAGTGAGGAAGTGTGTCTGGATGTCTGTTCATTGAATAAATTGAATTGATTTTGATTTATATCTTACGTCTGTAGATAAGCACATTTGTGTTGTTCTCGGAAGAGTTAAAATAGACAGTATCAATGCGATAGTCATGTGACAAAAAAAACGATGCTAGTTTAAGTACTTAATATTTGTTTTATCCTCATGGTGTATTTAGATTCTTTTTGAGATCAAATCTTATATACTCTATATTAGATTCGATCTGAAATTGGCCCCAAACCGTCCTTCTTTTGGGGTCTCCTGAGCGAGCAAAGATTACCATTGAAACGAATGATGTTCATTAGTTGCCATTTTGGTTTTACATCTATTGGTTAGCATCGATTGGTTGTCACAAATTGTCCGCGTCTGCCCAGCGGAAGAATACTCCATCGTAAATGAGTATTCTTCCGTCACGACAACAGAACAAACGACGACAGAAGAAGGATTCTCTTTTCGACGACGCGAAGAGTAGTCTATACTTCGCTCGAGAAATAATAAAAGAATTTCAATTTTTCTGGTCCTCTGACAAGATTTGCTTTGCTACGACCTGCTTTTTGTCCTGGTTTTACAGCCTTGCGGCCCGTTTAAAAGTCATACCAACTTCACACATCATCAAAAAACTACCGGAAACCACGCCCCGGTTAGCAACAAGTAAATCTAATCACTCACACAAGAACTCGCTATCACACCCATCATCAGAGGGCGATGACCTTGTCAAGTTTTTATCATCATTGTTTAACTGTCCTGTTGCTAAGGCAACGGTTTTTTGTTTACTTTTTTTAAGATTAAATAGTTTTTTTGCAAAGCATAAGCGGTCAGAGTAATTAAGTACCGTAAAAACAGAAAATGTGTAAGATTTATATCTTTAGATTTTGTTAAACTCCTGTGTTAATCTTGGTTTTTTATAAACTATTTGAGTCCGTTAAGGAGTTTTTGTGTAAAAGAGTAAAAAACATTCCGCCATTAATTACAAACTTTTACATTTATACTAAGTAAGTTTGAATTAATATGAATAAATAGGATTTTGTTTATAGAAAGATTGATGTTAATTGTTTGAAGACGTTTTGAACTGTTCAAAATCTCTCGCTTACCTACTCACATTATGAAAATCGTATTAATTTTTTCATGTGGTAAGTGCGAGTTCTTCTCAGTGTAAACACTTTTTCGCACGACCCAAGTACGGTGAAGACACATCTAATGATATAATTCTTTGGACATTGTCATTAGCTTTTTTTTACCTTGTTGAGTCGTCGAGTTTGCCAATTGAAGGTGATTTTTGAGTGGGTGTGGTGTTAGACATCGCTGCAAGGTTATCAGGACTTTTTAGATGTTTTTGCATGTTATTTTGGATTGGGTTTTATTGAGCTGTCGAAGATGTTCGCTTGGCGTTTACCCGGGGTTGGATCTATGACCGGTGATGGTAACTCGCGTCATAATATATAGGTCGCCTTGGCCTACCCCTTTATTAAAAACTAGCTGATGCCCGCGGCTTCGCCCGCCCGCAAATTATATACTAAAACCTTCCTCTTGAATTACTCTATCTATTAAAAAATCCCGCATCAAAATCCGTTGCGTAGTTTTAAAGATATAAGCATAGATAGGGACAGACGCGGCGGGCGACTTTGTTTTATTATTATGTATGATGATAATCAACGTAAGAATAACTTATCATCATTTCTCTTCCTTTATCCCAATTTAAATGCGGTTATCTTATCTCAAACATCTCTATTAGCTATCAACTCTGAAGAGGCCTCTTTTCTAACCAAATCATCTCTCATACAATCCATCCATAATTTCTTCATTATTCGATACTATGACCTATTGATGACATCTGTCGTCTTGGTTATGAGCAGTGCAGGGTAGTGGGCGTCAGTTCACCGAGAACTGTCGAAGTGTGAGGCATCGAATAAGACGTTGTGACATAGCAAGCGAGATGATATTCTCATATACAGATCTTCTATTTCGTCATGTCGATGATTCTCTTTTTTATAATCAAACTAGCTGATGCCCGGCTTCGCCAACTTGACAAATTATATACTAAAACCTTTCTCTTGAAACACTGTAACTATTAAAAAAACCCGCATCAAAATCCGTTGCGTAGTTTTAAAGATCTAAGCATACGTAGGGACAGACAGACGCGGCGGGGGACTTTGTTTTATAATATTATCTTAATTCACCAAAATAACGGCGCGGCGCCGGCGTTGGTGGTGGCTTCGGATAGGGCCTCGAAGTCCAGGTGGGACCGGACATAGTGCCGGACAGGAGTCACCCCCTGTCCGGCACTATGTGCGGTGCCTTAGTTTGCGTTGAGACTCCGCAGTCACACACTTCATCGGAATATCCCCAGCGGACCAAGTTGTATCTGCAGCGGCCAGTCTTATGACTCCTCCCGCTATGGGCGGAGCAGGAGGGAGTGTCAGACTTTTACTGACTAAAACCCATCCATGTTCCTTTTGTGTTCCGGGACCACGGTATCTCTTTCGAACAGTCCCGCAACCCCGGCAGGCATCGGTCCTTACGGACCCCTTCCGTTTTGCTGACTCTCTTTGAGGCGCGCGTGGAACACGAACGCGCCGTCGACACGGCCTGTCGTCATAAGACGGACGGACGACGACCATGGCTTGAACCAGGGGCCCTACTCTCTAACGTCCGTCCGTCCATCCGTCTCTATCCATCTCTCTCACTTGCACTCATATGCAGACGTGCGCGATAGAGACGGATAGAGACGGACGGACGGACGGACGTTAGAGAGTAGGGCCCCAGGGCCGGACGCGAGAGGTCGCCGCCGCCAATCGCCATTTCGAGGACACGCGGCGGTGCTCCGCCCACGCGGGGCACACCTCCACTGTGTGCTCCACCGTCTCCTCCGGTCGATCCTCGCAGTGGAAACACCCAGGCGTTTCCTCCCGCCCGATTCGGTGCAGGAACCTCCCGAAACAACCGTGTCCGGTGAGGACCTGCGTCAGGCGGAAGGTGAGGACGCCGTGGCGCCTCTCAAGCCACTCCTCAAAGAGGGGACTTATCGCCGCTATTGTGGCGTGCCCTGCAGCGGCCAGCCTGGCTTCGCAATCGGTTTAGAGTCTCCAGATGATACAATTACTAACGCTAAGGAAATACTAGATTCCCCATGCATATTACAAAGCTGCCCACATTTATAATACTCAAAACGTTCCTACGCAACATGTCCCTGTGTTGTTCAAACAGGGGTGTGCGTACAATTGGACGCCTGCTGGCCCGCTGTGACCTGTTACGATCAATTTACTTGTTTGGTCTCATAGGGAGCGTCTGTTATTGCTTGTGTTTTTGCGTGAGGAATTGGTTTGCTTACTGTAGTTTGTTTGCCTATAAGGTTATAGATTTGGGGTAAATTCCTAGTGGAAAAGTTGGTCGATATTGATGACCGGACTACCCCTGGGGGTATCTAACCTGTCAATTTAAGGTAATAAATAAGAGTACTTTGTGAAAATAAAGTTATATGTAGGTTGACATAATTCTGCTGCTATGTAGCGGTGCTGTCGTCTGGATTTAAATGTAGATATGGGTGCCCACTGACTTGTTGGTGGATTGGTCGTAAGCGACTGCTGAGCATGAGGTCCTGGCTTCGATTCCCGGGTGGCGCAGTGTTATTATCAGGAATTTATTTAGCATCCACGGAATCTGGATTTGTGGACGACTGATAGCAATAGGCTCGCCCGACTTCAAACATAACTTGCGAAATGTGTGTGTACTATTCACCTCTGCCTACCCCTTTGGGGATCACAGGCGTTATGTTATATTATGGGTGCCGACTGCCAGTGAACAACTGTCACGTGACCGCTCTATTACTGGGATGGCTATCAATTTTCGATACCCTTGGTATCATAGATTAGATTTTTGCTTAGTATTCAGCAGTTCTCAATTGACAATGATGTGGGTATTGCAACTAAATAACTGTTTGGTTCGGCAATGCGGGCGACATCAGTAATCTAGGCTGCTTTGCTACAAAACTATGTTAGAGCGGTAAATGGACCTTTTTTAGAATTAGCAAAATAATATTATTATGGGGAGTTATTATAAATAAATAATAAATAAAATGCTTTTTATTCAGACTAAGTCCATTTGGTTAGTACAACACACAACTTATATACTAGTGTTAGTACTTATATCTACCCGAAGAACAAAACAAAACAATTATTAATTATGCGCCACAGTGGCATGTAGGCGCATCCAATGCCCCAGTATGGGACTGTCCCACCTGTCAGCTATAGTTTTCAGGATGCTGTTGGGGCTGACGCGTACCCTGCGCATGATGGAGGCGCATCGCTTGCGCATGATGGCGTGAAAGCCATCAATGCTCGCTTCTGCAAACATGCCGGAAGCACTGCAGTAGCGCGAGCATTAGCATTATGAGAGCAGCGGTGGCCAAGTGGCGGCGGCCCCGACTTACGAACAGTAAGTCGTGGGTTCGAACCCAGACAGTTGCATTACTTTGTGTAATTTATTTAATTACCATCACTGCTCTCAAAAACGGTGAACGAAAACATCGTGAGGAAACCGGTATGTCCTAGAACCAAAAATTCGAAGGCATGTGACATCTACCAATCCGCACTAGGCCCGCGTGGTGGATTATAGCCCATTCCCTCTCGTAGAGAGGAGGCCTGTGTCCCAGCAGTGGGAACATTAATAGGCTGATGATGATGATGATGATGGGGAGTTAGGTACAAGCCACACTATTTAAAAACCAGGTGGTCGCTACTGTTGATTCTGGTTTTCAAGAATTGCAGACCCCTGAAAGCCAATCAACAGTGGCGACCAACAGAAAATCGTCGAGACAATGAAACTCAATTTAGTCTCAAAGAAACAATTTAACTGTCTTTGATTGCGCAACAAAATTAATCAGAAAAGAATAGCAGAGGGGTTAGAAAAATGCGGGGAATGCTGGTGTGTTAGAGCCATCGTTGTAGCAGTACAATAGAGATAGTCTTTCTCAAAGGCCCAGAAGCATTGTGACTTTAATTCGTCATGATTCTGCTCCTGACCTCAGGCCTAGATAAATAAGTGGCCACCGCTTTCAAACTGTTCCGTATTTTCACAACGTTTAGGAAACGAGCCGTGTGGTATCCGGCAGAGTAGAATAGAACCAACCCATTACACTGACGGGTGTCGTATAAGGCGACTAATGTCTGAGACCTTGCGCCTCCGTAGACCTGAAAATGGGCAGCAGCGTTTTCTGTTAGTCTTTCATCACTGCGATCTCCAATCCGCCTGCCAAGCGTGGAGATTACGGCAAATTCCTCCCATCATGGGAGAGGCTTATGTCCAGCAGTGGACGTTACGGGCTGTTGTTGTTGTTGTTAGGAAACTAAAGAAAATGTTTGCGCCTTGCGATAACAAACTCATTATAATCCAAATCTGTACTATTCGTACAAAATACTTATTTGTAGAACGGCATTTTGTCGCGTCAAAATACTCGTAAAGTGTTTTGTTTGTCTTTGACACAAGATAATACAGACGCAATATATATTTAACGTTTATATATAATTAGGACAAACATAATAAGAGCAAGATATTCTATTTTTAAGTAAGCATTTCGTTATCTTTACATAAATAATGGGATTTCAAGGTTTTCTCTTGGTACTCAGTGCAATCTGAAAGCTAACACAATATACTGATAAACTCATTTGAAATGCTGTGTGTATTGCTAAGATTTCATTTAGAATAAGGCTTGGTTTATGATTTTTTAAATCTACGCTAATTAAGCTGAGTTAAGTCAGGATAAAAATAACTAGGTATCTTTCCCACTTCGAGATTATGGTTTATCTTGTTTATTTCATAGAGTACCTACTCATCTGGTAATTACTGAACTCTCTTGCAATATACAATTAACAAAAGAGTTAGGTATACAGGCTAGCAATCGTCTTACTACTAAGTAAGTATTAAAAAAATGCGAAAGTTACTATCAATCTGTTTGCAATTTCATCGAAATCCGTAGGTACAGTAGTTTCTGCGTAAAGAATAACAAAAATCGATCCTCATAATGTTTCGCATTCATAATAGTTGTAAGAAGATTGCTAGCCTGCATACCTTACTCTTATGTTGACTGTACATAGGTACTTATTAAATTAATGTCGAGACAACAATTAAATACGGCATTTTCTACATGCTCCAGTAAATAGTAGAATAGTGCCATTGTTTGCAAACCAGGAGCATTAATTATAACAGTATACTTACGACCCTGTCTAGCTAGACTAAAATAAATATATTTTGTTCCACTTCTGCATTTAAGTACTTCTCTTCTACTCTAAACACTTGATTCCAAATACAATGGTATTATAGATCTAAATTTCTTTACGGAGTACAACAATTTAAGTATGATGCACCCTGAATATACGCTCTCGAAGCCTAACTGCGTGTCAGCTCTCCAGTACCAAAGTATTTGTACATTACCATGCATGCATCATGCATCGTTAACCATATTGCCTTATTGATCACCCATCTGTATGCGCAGCATGCAGTCAAACAATTGGACATACCATCGACACTTCGACAGTGCTTATTTATGGGCATTTGTTGAAAACACCTTAGATTCCTCAACAATCCCTTCATTGTCACTGACATTAACAGTTCCATTACGGACTAGTGTTGTTTTTTTATAATCACAACTGAAAATAATGGAACTAGCATAGTTAGATTCTATAGACTTCTAGATCCATAGTAATTTTCGTAGAGACCCTAGACAAAGAGTACACCAGCTTTTGTCAATCCAATGAATAGCGAGGGAGTGGATGATCCAAGAAAATTGATATAAAGGAGGAATTAAAGGAGTTGCGCTGACCCTAATAAGTTTGGACAAGGTCAAGAAGATGATGCTGGAGTGTTACACATAAGCTTACCCAATATTCACACGGTTCTGGTTGAGGCAGGCCAATTAGTGCATATTGGTCCTCCTTGGAACAAACGGCTCCGACAACTACCCACTTTAAAGTTACCACTATAGCTAAAATACACACACACACATACAAATATCTTGTGATTGACACCTCCGCCCGTGGCGCCTAACAATAGTAACAATGCAGGTAATTGCTATGTTAGGAGCCAAGTGGGAGGCAATATTTACTTATTAAATACTTTGTATTTTCAATTTGTCTGTTGCTGCAATGAATATGGTTTGGGGCATTTAACCATACTGCCATGGTGATTGGGTGGAACTACCTACTACCCCGCTGTTTTTTTCTGGTAAACATTGCGGGATATTAGACATTTGAATCTTCTTTACCTCTCGTCGAGCTTTATTATCTCGACTTATTTCTATGGTTGCAGTCGTTCTGAATAGTTTGGCTAGCATGCAAGAAAAAAAACCAGAATGGTTCCTACAATTTTGTAGGAACCATTCTGGTTTTTTTTTTCAAATGCATGATAGACATTGGCATAGATTTGAATAAATAAGCCATTTTTTTTAAAGTTCTCTATATCTACATCAACCTTTGTGGAAATCGTGAGGAAACCCACATGTTTGTAATTATATCGAACACATGTGAACGCACTATTAGCTGTAATCGCCGACAGCTGACACGGTATTTCATACCGGTATTTACTACCGGTACTATTTGAATAATTGGAACTCTTGGAATCGGAGCAGTCGTGATTATGACTTATAACAACATACTTCGATCACAAGTCTATCGCTCAAGAGGGTGCATTACGAATAATAATTGTTTTTCTTCTTGTTTGTCTAAGACAGCTGTCTTACTGCGACTGGGTGGCCTATGTTTATTGAAGTTCACGCTAAGAGAGTGAAGTAGAAAGATCTACTGATATGACAGATATATGAGTTACTGTTCTCACATATGTTATGTATAATCTCAACATGAATGATGTAACCAAGATCTTGTAACAATATTTAGCATAGAGTTTCTTGCTCAATCTTCTCCATAGAGATCTACTCTTTGGAATGGGCAACTACAGTACTTTTATAAGTTAGACCTGTGAGTGTAGCTTCGCTTTCTTTGTTTTTCTGCCTGTAATGGTCTAATTGAAATAAATGCTTTGAGTTTGATAGAACCTTATCTAAGAATCACCAGGTTTCCCTCATTTTCAAATGAATCAGAATAGAAGATTGAATAGTTTTGTGGGCAAAGAAACATCTGCATTCATTTCTAAAATCTTCGTATAGTAAATTAAAGATATTATGTGTATGAATGTGACACTAATGTTACGTATGTTATGCCAGTGATTGCTGCCAGCAATGGCATGTTATTTTATTCTGGTATTTATGACACACACGATCATATGAATACTTATATGCTATCATCATGATGACTGTCCTCCATTTATATCCGATCCATAGATATATGTTTCACTGATAATTTCTTTCGGGTTCAGTTTTTATTTCTTATCAAAAAAAGCCATGATTTCTCGACAGTACGCTTTTGTCCCAGGGGCTTATCCTACGCGTCTGTCAGTGAGTGAGTTCAACCGAAAATTAAAATTTAAAAGACTTCTGCTGGGATGGTTTCAACACGACGATGGGAGCCTGAGAATGAAAACGGCGCAGCGCCGCCGCTCGAGGCCGGCCTACAAAGAGATGGTGATATGATCTAGATGCGCATCACGGAGGCTGGTTGGAAGGCTGTGGGGGAAGCCTTTGCCCAGCAGTGGGACATGCAAGAGTATCGAAAAAAAAAACAAAAGACTTCTGTACCAAAAGTTGATTTTCAGTTCCACTTTTACAAAAGTAGGCAGTCATTTCGAAATATCTTGTTCTTAATTATCGTGAACCTTTGTAACCTCACTCAACTCACAATGGACACTTACACAGTAAGTACATAGATATAGTATATATTGTTAGCACATATATTATGTACTTAAACGATGCTTGCATACACGCGAACTATTTATAGTTGAGGCGAGGCAAAGAACTGCGGTGCATACCTTTGGTATAGAATAGAACACGTGTTTACAGAGTGGACCGTTGGTAAATATTAGGATTTAGTGAATAAGTGGGCTTGTGTTTATCTTCTGCCAAGGGGATGAGAGGGGCCAATGGGCCAGCCGGCCAGGGCCTGTACGGGGGGGGGGGGGGGGGAAGGGTTTTAGCTTACAGTGAAATTTCTGAAATATTAGCTTCAGTTAGTTTTAATCGACATCGATTTTTACCTCTTGTGTTATTACAGGCACCTAAATGTAATTTATTTTTCTCTATTCGGCGTGGTATAGAATTCCTTATACCAATTAACAGCCTATGATACTCGGTAACAGTTTAGAAAGTTTTGCGTGAGACTGTGGATGGGTCACCAGAGTAGGGAAAGACCAAAGAAACCCACAATGAGCCTACATGACCCTGCCGGGGTTGCGGGACTATTCGAAAGAGATACCGTGGCCCCGGAACACAAAGGGCGATGAAGGAACATGGATGGGTTTTAGTCAGTAAAAGTCTGACACTCCCTCCTGCTCCGCCCAGAGCGGGAGGGGTTATTTGATGATTTCCCACACGAAAAAAAAAAAAAAAAAAAAAAAGCCTACATGATCTGCTTACTTTCGTTCAGTTTAGATGGATGTCCTAAGTTCCGTTCTGGGGTAGGCGAAGGGGTCAGACGCGAACTGATTCACGCTTCCCAGCCAGGGTTTGACCCTCATTAAAATGCGGACCAGTTTTCACATCTGCTGTTTTAGCTAGTCTTTGGTCCTACGATAATTATGTGCATACGCGCCAGTACGGCATATATTTAGTTACTTATCGGTATTTCGAGACGGCGTTGCTTGTACAGTAATGAATACTTTACTACGTACCTACTTATAACACAATATTATGATGTTACAGAGAACATTTATATGCTAATATTGTTATTATTTTCCTTGACTAAGTATAGACTTTGTCCTTCGTCTATTTATGTCACATAGTGTGCTTATGTTAAAGGTTTTTGTACCTACTTGGGAAGATAACTGTCTTTACTCTCGATTCCAATGAATTGTCGTTGTAAACTTTTTAATAAAAGACTTCCTTCGAATTATGCTTTTTGGTAAACTTGACTGGAAATTGAGGACCATTCCCTCAAGTAATTTAAATAAACTTACCACGACGGCCATCCTGTACCTATACTTTACCAATTTAAAGTTCAAGTAAGATCATTACCCTCACCTTGCCAACGACCTGCAACAGTATGTTCCGGTGTCAAAAAGCTTAAATAACAATGAGTACGAATGTAATTAAATTACAAGGTAGATGAATATGCATTCTTTTCGTAACTAACCGAAGTATAGTTTTAGTAGTCTTGCTGTTCTAATTGTCTTGACGATATATCAGTAGAGTAAAAGCTACTTACAGTTAATCAGAAAAGGTATATATGCGTCGGCAGCCTTCTTTGTGTTACCTATTGGTAAAACCTCTTCATGGATGTTAATAAAAATTGGCAAGTACCTACTTCCATGTGGAAATTATGTTTTTACTCCTTCGCAATTCTTTTCTGATTAATTTCGTTGCGGAATTCAATTGTTTCTCTGGAATGTCGTCGGCGCTTTTCTGGTGGTCACCACTTTTGATTCTGGCTTTTAGGAGTTGCAGTGGTTTGGGAATAGTGTGGGAGGCTTGTTCTAATAAAAAACAAATCGGAGCAGTCTTTGGGGACTGCCGATAGAAGTGAAAACAAAAAGTACACAGGCCCCGCCCCAGTCGTAGCACTGGTAATGCCCCACGCATGCCTTTGTGGTGCTACGCCGTAGCGGATGCTACGAGTGCTACGAACGGCTACGAAGCGTGACCGAACGTTATGTTACGTGACGATGAGTTCAATGTTTTTCCTTCACCCAAAAAGTGCTCAACGCGCCTAAAGAAGTTTTCACTTCAAAAATTGGCAAGTACTTCCGTTACAGTTAATCAGAAAAGGTATATATGCGTCGGCAGCCTTCTTTGTGTTACCTATTGGTAAAACCTCTTCATGGATGTTAATAAAAATTGGCAAGTACCTACTTCCATGTAGAAATTATGTTTTTACTACTCCTTCGCAATTATTTTCTGATTAATTTCGATGCGGAATTCAATTGTTTCTCTGGAATTTCGTCGGTTTCTGGTGGTCACCACTTTTGATCCTGGCTTTTAGGAGTTGCAGTGGTTTGGGAATAGTGTGGGAGGCTTGTTCTATTAAAAATAAAGGTCCATGATTGTACCAGCTTTGTATTAGATCATTAGATCTCATAATTTTCGTATTTTTAAAGATCCTGTTTTGTATCATTTGAAGACCATGATTGCCGAAGCGCGCAATTTTTTTCTGGGTTATCTGTATGCTATCGTGGAATCCCATGAGTGGCCTTGGTTGTCAGTGCCAGTAGTCTAACGCAGTAATCTTAAGCCTGATAGGTCACTAGGTGACTAACGGCGATGGTTACCAGTTTCAAATCTATTTTAATGCTATTTTCTTACTAAAACATTTTTTAATGGTTGGATTGCTGCAGATTGCCGGAAATCTTTGTAACCGGTATTACTTTTATCTGAATGTCGATTTGATGATGTTTTCGTAGTCGTTATGAGCTCATTCCTATCGCACTGATAGACTACTTAAGTATCATTGGGACCTAATCCCTGGGATCAACTGCTCCCAATATTTGATGATACAGACTGTAATGATAAGATAGCGATGTGACGTCACAATGTGTTGATGCATCATGTAATATTACGCGCTTGATTTAGGGGATTTAGTTGTAGACATATTTGATACAGTATTCGTTGAAAAATGACGGAAGCATCACGGACATGTTACTCAAATACATTTTAATAAACTTCTTTTTCTCTTGTGTTAACCATATAAAAAAAACCGGCCAAGAGCGTGTCGGGCCACGCTCAGTGTAGGGTTCCGTAGTTTCCCGTCCGTCACAATAAGTGTTCCCACTTATGAGTTTAAAGGTGGGTATCCATTATGTAAAAATGCTTGCATAGGTATACGAATATACTACAAACTTAGTCCAGAAATTATTTTGTACAACTTTTTGTCTTTTTTGCACAAAAACTGTTGTTTCCATCAAGTTCAAAATGATTTTCCTAGAAAGTCCTTATAAAGTTCAACTTTTCAGATTTTTTTCATATTTTCTAAACTAATGGTTCAAAAGTTAGAGGGGGGGGGACACACATTGTTTTTTACTTTTGGAGCGATTATTTCCGAAATTAATGACATTATCAAAAAATGATTTTAGGAAACCCCTATTCATTTTTAAATACCTTTCCAACAATATATCACACGTTAGGGTTGAAATTTAAAAAAATCACTTCCCACTTTACATATAGGGGCGCTACCCTATAAAACATTTTTTTCCAATTTTTATTTTACCACTTTGTCGGCGTGATTGATATACACATTGGTACCAAATTTCAGCTTTCTAGTGCTAACGGTCACAGAGATTAAGCGAGGACGGACGGACGGACAGACATGGCGAAACTATATGGGTTCCTAGTTGACTACGGAACCCTAAAAATCGGAGCATCTTTGGGGACTGCCGATAGAAGTGAAAACAAAAAGTACACAGACCCCCCCTTCCAGTCGTAGCACTGGTTATGCCGCGCGCATGCCTATGTGGTGCTACGCCGCCCGTAGCGGATGCTACGAGTGCTACGAACGGCTACGAAGCGTGACCGCACGTTACGTTACGTGACGATTAGTTCAATGTTTTTCCTTCACCCAATAAGTGCTCAACGCGCCTAAAGAAGTTTTCACTTCAAAAAATAGTCAAGTGCGAGTCGGACTCGCGCATGAAGAGTTCCGTACCTTCGTATTGGGGTACTTACCCCTTTAATTATTGATTTATTTTATTATTTATTGCTATAACGGCAACAGAAATACATATTAAGTAAATGAAATGAAATGTTAGATGTAAATTTAATTAATATAATATTTAACACTCTGCAATATTAGTTTTAAGTTGTCTTGCTGCGCCCTAACAGGGTCATGTACTAACTAGTTTGAGCTTAGCGAGTAAAATTGGTTGTGTACACTGTGCATTAAATTAAATAAATATTCTGTGAAAATTTCAACTGTCTTCGTAAGATAGTTGATTTTTTCTTTACGGATGTTTCAAAATCAAAATCAAAGCATTTATTTCAAGTAAGCCAGTTACAGGCACTTTTGAATTGTCGAAACAAAGATGAAAATTAAATGCTACAGTCCCAGTCACAAGACATAAAAACTGTGAAAGTACTGTAGTTGCCCATTCCCTAGCGTAGATCTCTATGGAGAAGAACGGGCAAGAAACTCCATGGACACTCTTTTAAATCAGAATATGGTTACAAAATCTTGGTTACATCATTCACGTTGAGATGGTATATTATGTGAGAACAATGTAGCAAGATGTGCACGGTAAAAGTGTCCACAGCAAAAACACACAAACGAAAAATACAATTCAAAATAATTCATTCAAATAAGCCATGGCAACCAAGAGATGACCAGTCACAACTGACAGCGCCCGTTCACGGACATGACGCATGGATCAGCACCATTCAACTCAACCATTTTGAAGGGAACTAAACGATCCGACACATGCGCCACCATCAGCGAGACAATTGAGTGAGCATGACATACTCCAAACCGCCAGGGCACATTCAAGTCAAGAAAAGACGTAGGTTTCCAGTGAATGATAGCTTTCTAGTACATAGTACTCACACAATATGGGCTATGCATTTATATAATACTAAAGAGATTGATTCTATACAATGCAAAGATAGTTGTACAATCTTCAGCAGCTCCAACAATACAATTTAATGCTATCAATTTATGCGCCCCTGTCCATGCGGAGCAGGACCAGCATTGAGCCAAGCATTTTTATCAGCGATATAATCGCTCAACTTGTAATATGCTTGCTTACATAGTGTGCGTTTAATGCATGTTTTAAATTTTGTCTCATTCAGTTCAAGAATACTTTGTGGAATTTTATTATAGCATCTCAAACAGTACCCCATGAAAGATGAGTCTACTTTAGCGAGTCTGAAACCTGGCTGAACTAGTTGGTCCCTATTTCTAGTACTGTAATTATGTCTGTCACCCCTTTTACTAAAAAGGTGCAGATTTTTTCTGACGTACATTATGTTTTCGTAGATGTATTGACAATGTACCGTCATGATGCCAATATCCTTAAACAGTTCCCTTAGAGAATCGCGCCTACGAAGATTATATACGGCTCTGATGGCTCTTTTCTGCAAAATAAATATAGACTCAATATCTGCAGCCCGTCCCCACAGCAAAATGCCATAAGACATTATACTATGAAAGTAACTAAAATAAACCAGTCTAGCGGTATCTACATCAGTATACTGACGGATTTTTCTAATGGCATAGGCTGCTGAACTTAGCCGCCCCGCAAGAGATGTCAAATGAGAACCCCATTGTAGCCTTGAATCAAGCGTAATCCCCAGGAAAACCGTTTTATCTACGAATTCAAGTTTCTCTTTATTTAATATTATATCACAATCACTACTTTTAACATTCGGTAAAGCAAATCTTATGCATTTGGTTTTTTTTTCATTTAATACCAAATTGTTTGCTGTGAACCAATTTTGGACCTGAAGTAGGGCATTATTCACTCATCTAGATTTTGGGCCCGCCTATTTATCTTAAAAATTAGGGAAGTGTCATCAGCAAATAACACCATATTTTGAGGTTGGTTTTTCAGTAAATAGGGTAGATCATTTATATATACTAGAAAGAGGAAAGGACCCAATATTGAGCCTTGTGGAACCCCCATTTTTACTTTTAACCCCTGTGAATTAACACCATTTATTTGAACATGTTGTTGTCTATCGTTCAAATAAGATTTTACCAAACTAAGTGCAAGTTTACCCAGTCCGTAATGCTCAAGTTTCAAAAGTAATGTGTCGTGATTTACGCAATCAAACGCTTTGGAGAGGTCACAAAAAATTCCTATAGCGTCTTGAGACTCTTCCCACGCAGTAAATATGTGCTTTAATAAGGTTACACCGGCGTCAGTTGTGCAACGTCCCTTGGTGAAGCCATACTGTTGATCATGTAAGATTCTGTTGGTGTTAAAATGATAGAGCATTTGATTAAGCATTACCTTTTCAAAAACCTTGCTAAAAACTGGTAACACGGATACAGGTCTATAATTATTAGTATCTTTACTGTCCCCGGATTTGAAAAGAGGTATGACTTTACTGTATTTCATTAAATCAGGGAAAACTCCTTGGTCTACACATAAATTAAAAATTAAAGCTAAGTAAGGGGCTATAGTCTCAAGTATGGATGTACAAACTTTGACAGACATTCCCCATAGATCTTCGGTTAGTTTGATTTTTATTTGCCGGAAAGTTTTAATAACAATCATAGGGTTAATGTGTTTAAATTTAAATTCAACCAGGCAGCCATACACATTCGCCTTTAATAAACCAATTGAGAGTTCAGGTGAGGAAATAAGAGCCTCCGTTGTTTTTTGTGGTATATCGGTAAAGAACTTTACAAATTCTTGAGCTACTTCCTGATTAGAGCTTTTAGGACCACATGCTGTATCTAATGTGTAGCTAGTGTTACGTATTTTCTTCCTGTTAGTCTCGTTATTTATAACTTTCCAAACTGTCTTTATTTTATTTTCTGCTGTTTTGATCTTGTTGCTAATGTGCAGTGCTTTAGCAACCTTGCATGTATTTCTAAAAATGTTTGAATACTTAGCAACATACTTGTTAAAAGTTTCAGTGTTTATAAAAGGCTTAAGGCCATAAAGCTCAAATAGTCTTTCCCTACTTTTTCTGATACCTCTAGTTGCCCAATCACTAAATATGAATTTAGGGCAAATACTTTTTGTCTTCTTTTCAAAAGTTTTATTGAATTCCGTGTGAACTATTGAAAAGAAACGATCATACAATTGATCTATATTAATATCATCAAGGCCCATAACGCTTAACTTGTTCTGTAGCAAAATATTATACCTATTTAATCTGCTAGAAGTTATAGGTCTAAATTTAATTTGAACTTTTTGCGATGGGGGTGTATTACACCTGAAGGTTACAGTTTGTCCGCTATGGTCAGAGGGTAGACAATTTACTATTGCTTTATCTAAGTAATCACAATCGCAGAAAATATTATCTATACAAGTAGCAGAAGATGGAGTGACTCTAGTAGGTTCTGTAAAAGTGTTGGTCAAGTCAAATGACTTAAAAAGATTTAATAAGCGACTGCTAATTGCACATTCTTCTAAAATATTGATATTAAAATCACCACAAATAATTGTAGATTTATTACTGACTGCAAGTTTTGCCATCACATCTTCCATTATTGATTCAAATAAAGAAAAGTTTTGATAGTTTGGGGGTCTGTACACACACACAATTACATGCTTATCTAGCTCAACACAGGACAGTTCAACGCAATGTTCAACCGAGAGACCTACTATGTCATTACGTTGCTTATATTTAAAACAATTTCTTATTAATATTAGGGAACCTCCACGAAGCATACTTTTACGGTTAAAGCAGCTACCCACCATATAGTTCTCATAATTGATAAGCATTTGGTAATCCTTAAGCCAATGTTCAGTAAAACAAATAATGTCAAACTTACTATTTTCTAAAAACAATTCAATTTCTAATAATTTGGAAGAAATGCCTTGGATATTTTGGTGGAATAATTTCAAAGTGTTCTGCTGAGGCCCTTTTTTACTAACTAATTGAGTGCAAGAAGATACGTTGGTAGGATTAACAATATTGTTAATCGTACCTCCTGTTGTCTCATTTCCTAGTTTAAATTATTTTTTGGAGTGAGGCTGGAGACACCCGTACCATCCTCAGACAACAAGACCCTATCACTAATACTAATATACCCTAATTGAGAATTCTCCACGGTGACACATGGATCCTCCTCAGTACAATGTTTGTAAACATTTATAGCACTAGTGCTATATTCACTTAAAGTCACCTGTATATTAGTATTACTACTAATAGTCGCAGTGTTAATAATAGAACTAAACTTAGACATACTATTTATGTCTGTGTGAATATTATAAGCTAATAGCCGAGCTATTTTGTGTCTACATCGAATAGGTAGATGCACCTTACCCCGTGTCGACTTCAGTTTACCAACAATAGTGTTGATATCCAGATATATAAGTCTGTCACTATAGTGACCTACTAAAAAATGTACATGGTTATTTAACATATGTATATAATTGTTTTTTCTATTACCCAAATTTTCAAAAAATGGAAAACCACACAATATTATTTTGTTACAATTTAACTTCAACAACTCTGAAACACAGTCAGTGATGTCTTCCTTTTTAATCTTAGAACTATTACCAACACATATAGTAATGGTGGTACTAGGATCACAAACAGTCTTTGTTACTGATGCCATAATCTGTTTGTAGGTTGATCCTGGCATGCAATAATTTTGGGTACAATAACTCAGGTTATTACTGATTAATTTCCCTAACCCTCTACCTATACTATCAGAGAACATAACTGAAAGATTAGAACCAAGACTATTAGGTGAGACCAAATTACCTAAGTCAGGTATTGTATCTTGGGTGGAAATACAGTCCTGAGAACTCACAGCTAGGGACGGGTCCTCCGTTGCCTCAAGCTGGAGGGCATCATTGCTGGATTCCCTCTGACAAGTACACTGAGTGTTGTTGAGAGTCAGCGAGTCCACTTTGTCTACCAACCTACTACCGTTTACATACAGCCCCGACAGACAGACAAAAAAAAGAGTCAAAAAAGGAAAAAGGACGGACGGACAGCAGAGGCTTATAATACGTAAGATGTACCCGTTGGTTACACTTCGGGTAAGAAACCCTAGAAAGAACAGTATCAGCTCTACACCTATTTTGTTAAATTAAAATTTACAAACCGTAAGAAACATGCATGCAGGTGTCCTAATTAAATTTCAGTGTCGAAGCTTGCCTTCTTCAATTATCTTCAATCTGTAGGCTAATTCACGTAACTGAAGAAGTGCTGTTGCAGTCGATCAAAACAACGCTTTTCGTATTCTCTACCGCTGTCAGACACGCTCGCGTCAAGTTCGCGTCACGCGAGCGCAATAACGGCATTCTACTGTTGCGCGTCTTTGGTGCGTGCTTCGGAAAAAGAAAAAGCACTAAAATTTGTACTGGGGTATATATTATTTTAATAACGTCATTCATTGAAATGTAATCGATTCTATTCGATTATTTAGTGAGTAATATTTTTTGGTAGAGTTTGGCTGTCGTACAGTTGACGTGCAGTACACGCGCAGCTTAAAGCAGGGCAAAGATTACTAGAATACCGTTTATCACTCGAAGTTGTACTTAACTGCAACTGCACTACAATTTCATTGGCGCGTCATAAAAAATTTACGTGAATTAGCCCTCTGGTCTTCAAAAACTCCCAAAAATTATTCTATTCACCTAAATTCCCATAATCACCCTCATTTTCAGTAAAACTCATGAGCCAATTGTGAAGCTCATAATCTTATTCTGGCCTGCTCTTATGAGGAAACAACCTATTAGATAATTGGTCTATCCGTCTGTCTGTAAGTACCTTAGTCCTAATGCGCGTACGACGGTAGTTAGTAATGACGTAGAGATCAATTATGTAAGTAATTATTATAACAGGTGTTGATGTGTGTAATTGTTCATCATTTATCAAAGTTATATGGAAATGTTACACAGTAAAGACGGATGGCAGGACGGGACTTACCGGAATACCTATTTGATTCACAATTCAAGATAATACAGTTTTGTCACGAGACGAAATGAAATAATTGATGTTTTAGTTCTTGTTCTCTGTTTTTTTCACCTTTCACTTTAATTATCGCTTTTGTTTTGTTTCTTAGTCCTTTACCAACTGTTCAGATAAGATTCCAGTCGTAGCCGATGAAATTGTCTGATGTCGAACTGGTTGACATACTTTTGGGCTTCCAGCTCTGACTACCCTTAGCCACTGTCAAAGATCTGCAAATGATAGCCGGGGCGTCAATAGAAACCACCTACCATTGTTACCTATCTTGCTGGCTGGCTTAATGATGGTTGGATTTCTTACCACAGCATGATCAAGTTAACAAGGTATTCTGATATATGTAGGAGAATGGTATGAAAGTAGGAGTCCGTCTCATAATATTATGTTAAGCGTTGAGATTCTGGCTAATTACAAACAACCTATTTAACGTTAGCTATTAACCATACACATGGCACGAATCTCGACCACATGGCGCGATCCAACCACAATGTGAGCTACAAATAAACAGAACTAGTCTATCATAAATAGTTTATTTATATACCTTTATGTAACACGATGTTATTGCATCCTCGCTTGCAAAACGTGTCGGAAAATCTCAAGGTTTTCGTACCTAGTAATAAGTCGTTGGAAAGGATCTGCAGGTGTTTAGTTACTGATAAAATCTAAGTAGTCGTATGCAAGTGCCTACTTTGCTTAGGAAGAGGTAAATGTAAATGAAACGTACCTACTACCTACCATTTATATTTTGCATGCCTTCTGCGGCGAATCATGATAGCCGTACCAAGGAGGATTGTAACAATGTTATTTTGTGGTTATGTTCCTAGAATTTTAACTATTATTTTATTGTAAAACTGCTGTTTTTCATGAGAACCGTGATCATTTTATATAACTTGTTTTGGTATTACGTATCTTTATCGGACTAACCTACTAAATCTATGATTTTTAGTGGTGTTTCAAATTATCTATAACTATATTCACAATCATAGGTACACATGAAAACTGGTAACGGCAGAAATCTAGACCCTTGCGACACATGCGAAAACGCTACCTTTCCAAGAATCATCTGCACTACAATTTCCCTCGTATAAAACTACAATGTGTATTCTCTATTGCCCGCAGGTGTCAATATGGGTCCTGACGGTGTACCTCGTCCTGCACGTGCCACTCATAGAGATGAGGGTCGACGAATCCGAGCAGCAGGCGCTTGCGCAGAGAGAGGTACGGACTCTACACTTTATACAATTGAGAGATAGGCCTATTAAGGCGATTACATGAGCTAAATTAGCAACTCTATTTGTGGTGGTTCAAACTTCGTTTGAAAGACTGTTAGAATAAAGTTCTAATCAGCTTGCACTACAAAGCGGTTGTTACGTCAGTCACTGCGGCCGAATAGTGCGAAATCAGAAAATTACTGTTATTACAGCTATGGCGTAAAGTTCTTCATCCTCCCTAGAAAAGGGATAGGTAGGTACTTAATTCATTCTAAAACTTTTCCATCTTTAGGGGTAAAAGTAGATGCTCATTAATTACCCAAATAAGGTTGTAATTTAGTTTCAGCACAAACCTTAATTAAGCCCTGTAAATAGACTGATTAGCTAGTCGACAAGGTGGCAGGACAGTGAAGTGTCACTTATGAAGGCTATTTTTAGTATCGCCACTCATCCCTCTTGAAGGCTATTTATGTACCGCTACTTGAGGCGGCTCTGTTTAAACCTTCACACGAAGGCTTTAGTTACTCAAGGAGGCTATTTTTAGTTTTGTCACTCATGGAATAAGTATCCCACTCGACAAGCCTTAATATAGGTAAATATTATTGCATAGTTTCGCCACTCGAGGAGCTCGTGGCTAATAACAGCCACACGGGTTGAAATTCAAGGTTAAGCCACTCTTGCCAAGGTCGGTATGTGGATGGGTGACCATCCATTACATACCGAGTTTTCTTCGTGCCTCGGGCCGTTGGTCGCGGCTGTCATTTGAAGATCTTTGAGAGTCGTTAGGTAGTCAGTCAGTGGCCTGAAAGTCTGACGACCAGTCTTACTAAGGGGTATCGTATTACCCAGTACATACTTCGGTTGTTGAGGTTAGACAGGCATTCAGCTACATGAGGGTAGACTGGAAGCCGACCTCAACATAATTGTGAACGCAGACGATGATGATAAATATCGCCCCATATTGGGCCATTTTAAGTACCGCAATCAAAGAGGTTTGTCTGACAACCAGTCTTACCAAGGGGTATCGTATTACCCGGTACTAACTGGGTTGTGGAGGTCAGATAGGCAGTCGCTCCATGTAAAATACTGGTATTCAGCTGCATCCGGTAAAACTGGAAGCCGACCCCAACACAGTTGGGAAAAGGCTAGGCAGATGATGAATCAAAGAGGTTTGTTAGACCCTCCACTCAAATATTTGCAGTTCACTCTATTTTTAGTTTGTTTGGTCATTCTTGGAGGCCATTTTTAGTTCCGTTACTCAAGGTAGCTATAGTTTATGCACTTCAGTCTTCGGTAACTTCATGATTTAGCCTGGGGCTCATCGCAAGCGCAACTGCAAAATATGAGGTCCCGGGTTCGATTCCCAGGTCGGGCAAAGTTTTAGTGGATTTTTCCATCAGGTATTTCTCAGTAGCAGTCACGGGGTGTAGATTTGTTAACGGTTATTGGCAATAGGGTCGCCTAGGACATGGGCCTTTAACATAACTTGCGAAAGGTGGGGTGTATATATATATATATACATTCGGGGTCTTTTCCGCCAGACCATTTTAATTTTTTTTTCGCTTAATACATGCGGAGGCGCCGAGCCACGCCCCCTTAAAGTTTGGGCCTATTAGGAAGGCAAAGCCTCAACTTTGGCGCGCAAAATAACAATAACTCTCGTTTGGCGTGCGTCGTCAGTGCTCTCGGCCGATTCGGTATCTTTTCATTCATTATTTCTATACAAAGTCAACGGGGCCGGGCGGGGCTAGAGAGCGTTTCTATGTTGCGAGTGCAAGCAAAAATAAGCTTAGTGGTGTCCTCTATAGTACCTATACCTCTGCCAAACACTTCGGGGATTGCAGGCGTGATGTTATATGATGACATTAAAAATGCATTTTTACAAAAGAAAATGCGAGTTGTTGACTGGTCAGTTTAATTTATGCGAAGATTCATAGCCAAGCAATGTGTTAATTAAAATTAGCATGGTATAAATAGCTCCATCTCCACATAATTATTAACATAACTAGTTCATTTACATAAGTCAATATTATGATTTTTTGTTATAGAGAATCGGATACGAGTTGTTTCAGCCAATCACAAAAACAAGCAACATCTGTATATTATCTAATTTGAAGTGAACACAAATTATAAAATGGTATTGTACAATTACCTAGATCATAATTATGCAGTTTTTTCAATCTCCTGTAAAGTTGCTATTTTTGACTTACGCACCACCTAAGTCAGTTTCAAAGCTAGAGCTTTAGTGACGATAAAAAATTATTTGTTTACATGTTTGGGAACTAAACCGCGAATGCGGTATAGGTTGCCTAGCTACCTTACGGAATACATGTTATTATTATGTAAAAAAAGAGTTCTTTATTTTCTTTTTATTAATCAACAACTTACTTATTTCCAGCAACCGCCAGCGTCAACCGAAAAGCCGGAGCCCATCAACCAGCACCTGAACAAGGGCAAGTGCTTCCACATGCCGCGCTCCAGGTGCCCAGCTGAGCCCAACTGCACCAAGGTCGGCAACATGGCCGTGTTCTGCTGCGACCTGGACAGCACCAGGCTGAAGGAGGCACTGGCTTCTGCGAGTGAGTACACCTTAGATAGATAGACCGACTTATAACGTGACTAGCGTTTTCCCGTAGCGTTAAAATTATGCCAAGGGAACGTTCTACAGGGATAAAATGTCCTATGTTCTAACCCAAGTCATTGCCAACCTGTGTGCTAAATTTTATCCAAATCAGTTCAGCCGACAGCCAGACAAACCGTCAGCCAGACAGAGTTACATTCGCATTTTTGATGTTGGTATAGGTAATTAGACTGGGTGGATAACATTCAGAAGATCGCGGGTAAGACCTGATTGGAGTCTCGTCTAGGAAAAAATGACACAAAGCTGCCAGTAATGATGATAAATAAGTGAAATCTGACATCGAGAAAGCAGACTTCTCTAAAATACTAAATTCAAATAACCCAAATTTTGCTGCCGAAACAGTCGTATCACTACTATCCTCTTCAGTAAACCTCCATACAAGTTCTTCGGTCATTCCTAGTAGAAGGCGCATCATCAAGCCGTGGATTACTCCTGGCCTCCTCAGATGTATTCGACAAAGAGATAAATTACATAAAACCTTCAAGAAACACCCAGAAAACGACACTCATAAAACTATTTATCTTCGCTATCGAACTTTTTGTAATAATTTACTAAAGAAGCTCAAACGCGAATATGAAAGGTCAGAATTTCAGAAGGCAGGAAGGAACCCTAAAGCAACCTGGAAAGTCATTAAAGAAATATCCCATTTGGACAAGGATAAAACTTTCTCTTCAGAGTTACTGAAATGTGAAGACGACCCTCTTCTCTCTGTCAATCTGGTAAACCGATACTTTGCGAATGTGGGCAGCACCCTTGCATCCAAGTTCCCGAATTCTCCATCACAAAATAACTTTACAGACCTCCACGTTTCACCCCAGTTACCTAGTTCTTCTATGACAGCCCCGCTCGAATCGATGGTCATGTACGATGTTGATGACGCCGAAATTGAAGGCATTATCTTATCTCTCAGAGATGGATGTGCCGTTGGTTATGATAAAATCCCATCCACAGTTATCAAGGCCACAAAAGATACAATTGTCCCTCTCCTTGTCCACATATTTAATCTCTCGCTATCCTCTGGTATTTTTCCGGATGTTTTCAAAACTGCCATAGTTCACCCTATTTACAAGGGCGGAGACAAGGATCTTGTTTCCAATTACAGGCCTATATCCGTCCTTTCAACCATCTCAAAAATCTTCGAGAAAGTCATCAACGCGAGGCTTGTGAAATTTTTAGCGAAATTTAATACCAGGATATTAAATTTAACCAATATGGCTTCAGAGCGGGAAAATCAACAGAGGACGCTACCTTGGAGCTCACAAGTACAATAGTCGCACAGATTAACAATAACCAGAAATCGCTTGGTGTCTTCTTAGACCTCTCGAAGGCGTTCGATACCGTTTCTGTCCCCAAATTGATTGACAAGCTGGAACAGATTGGCATACGTGGAATTGCTCTCGAAATCTTTCGTAGCTACTTATCGGGGCGTAAACAGGTTGTGAAGGTCGGACCATATATAAGTGATGAAGAAAATTTGATTTATGGAGTCCCTCAGGGCAGTGTCCTAGGACCAACCCTCTTCCTCATATATGTTAATGAGCTGTGTCAGTTATCTCTTCCGAACACAAAAATCATTACATACGTGGATGACACAGCTCTCATAACCTATGGCAAGGACTGGTCAGAAACTTGTGAAAAGGCAGAATTGGCACTGAGCATGGTTATGAGGTGGTTAACCTCGAACCTGCTCACGCTCAATATCTCTAAGACTAAGTTCATCCCCTTCACCCCAAGTATTCTTAGCCAACCGCCTTTGTCGTTTGAGATAAGGTCCCATGTGTGTACTAACCCAGTCGCCAACACCTGTAACTGTGCCCAAATAGAACGGTCTGATAGCATAAAATACCTTGGAGTTATATTGGACAATCTTTTGACATGGAAAAAACAGATTAATTCAGTTGTGGTTCGAGTCAGAAGATTGATCTACTTATTTAAAAAACTTCGGGCGGCTGCTGATTTCCAATGCCTTAAAATGGTCTACTTTGCCCTCGCTCAATCAGTACTCGGTTACTGTATAACCACGTGGGGGGGAACGCACAAGACAACCATGCTGCGGCTAGAGAGGGCTCAGAGAGCAGTTTTGAAAGTACTAGCTAAGAAACCTATTAGATTTCCCACATCTGAGCTTTACTCACTTTGTCAGGTCCTCTCTGTGAGACAATTGTTCGTGCTGCAAACAGTTCTTAGGAAGCACCTACTTCTCCCTTACGAACCTCAGTCCCTTACAAAGAAGCGTCGTGCCGACAGAGTCTGTAAGACTGAACGCTGCAGGTTAGCGATGGTCAGTCGCCACTTCACTCACACCAGCTCCAAACTTTATAATGCCATAAATATAAAAATTAAAATATACCCTATGACTAGGAATGAACTGAAGAGAAATGTGTCCCACTGGCTTAAGTGCTTGTCCTATGATGAGACTGAGCAACTTATGGTGTCATAAACGCGGTAGAAACACACACACAAACACAAACACACACACACATACACACACACAAATACACACCTCATCCCCACCTCCACTCTATACAACATAGTGTTCTTTATATTTTTTCTTTTTTTGTTCTATTTTTAATTTATTTTGTCATCCTCAATTTAACTTCTTTTAGGTTAATCTGGAACAATGTCTATGATTGTATGTATTTTGAATTGGGCGTTGATAGCTGCGCCACAGTACTTTACTTTTGTAGTTATCTTCGTTTTTCCTGTGTACTCTGTAAACTTAAGTTGTTCCAAATAAACTTTATTATTATTCCATTTATTCATTTAGATACATATTTTTAACATTTTTAAATATTTCTTAATAAAACAACATAAAAAAAAAACATTTAAAAATATAAAAAACAGTAGCCCACCAGCGCTGGGAACAGGATCCGAGCTGCCGGTGGTCAGGGCTCTTGAGAGAGGAACCTCCTAACGATACGTGCCGTGTCCAGAAGTACTGCTTTCTGAATCAAGCCCTTGATCCAGCTGCCAAGCGAGAGCCTCCTAAGATGTTGGTCGAGGCTCTTGGCTATTAAGCCATTGGCCGACAGGACTATCGGCACAATGACTGCTGTACCCACGTCCCACATGTCGACAACCTCGCGAGCCAGATCTAGATATTTGAATTGTTTATCTTTCTCTGCTTTCACGAGGTTCTCGTCATGCGGGATCGTTATATCAACAATCATTGTGCGACGCTCCAATCGATCTATCACCACAATGTCAGGCCTATTGGCAACAACAGTCCTGTCAGTGGTGATAGGTCGATCCCAATACAACGTGATATGACCATTGTCGAGAACTGGGTCGGGCGCATACTTATAGTATGGCACTTCTGATTCCACAAGGTTGTATTTCAAAGCAAGTTGCTGGTGGATAATCCTGGCAACGAGGTTGTGTCTATGCAAATACTCTCCGTTAGCCAGACTAGAACACCCAGAAATAATGTGTCGGATCGATTCTCCCGGACGGTGGCATGCCCGACATATGTCAACCGTGCCATCTTTCACAATGTATTTCCGGTAGTTATTCGTCATCATAACTTCTTCCATTATTGCACAGATAAAACCTTCTGTTTCCCCGAAGAGGTCACCAAAGCGCAGCCAGGATACGGACGCTAAGAAGTCTACATCGGGGCCATGTAGGGCCCGGTAAAAGCGTCCGTGAAGCTCCTTGCCCTGCCATTCCACCTTGCGGTCATTAGTGTCTAATACTTTAGGTTTGTGCCAGTTCCCGTTAGCCAGGGAGAGCGGGGTGAGGCCCTTGTCCACTGAGACCACATCTCGGTGCATCTCCCCTTCGGCTTCTAGGAAGTATTCCCTGAGACTGTACACCTCACGGTTGTGTAGGGTCTTAGCACTTAAGAAGCCACGACCCCCGCACTTCCGAGAGATATACAGTCTCATCACCGACGACCGTGGGTGATGCATTCGATTTGCGGTCAGCAGTGTGCGGACCCTCCTATCCAGGGCATCAAGTTCCGTCTGAGTCCATTTGAGTATGCCGAAGGAATACATCAAAACCGGCATGACCCAACCGTTGAAGGCGCGCTCCTTGTTTCCGCCTGACAAAAGACTATTATTATTATTATTATTAATAGAAATAAAAGGAAGATGTAAAGAAAACGAGAAATATTTATTTGGCACATGCGTGATGCGTGCACACAAAAAAAAAAACTAAATCTGAAGAAAAAAAAAAGATAATATTGTGTGTCTCACGGCTGCGCCAAATAGGCCCGCGCAGGAAAATGAATTGTGTTTTAGCTTTATGTATTTACAGGAAAGTTACAGAAAACTAACCATTGAGATGTCATATTTATAGCCTCTGATATTTATTCCGAGTAGGTATTATTGATTTTGTATTAATAGCTAATGCAAAACAAAGACGTATTAATTACTTACTGTCTTAATTGACATTGCTGCTAATTCAATAAGCCATTAGAAGTTGAGTGGCTGCTTGTAACACAAACAGTAGTAATAAATATGCAGTTTATTTTCCATTATCCTAGTAAATAAAATGAGTCACGTTTGTCTGTGTATAGTACCTACCTGGGGTGATCGAGCTCTACATGCTCGGGTGAAATTAGAGAAAATGAATTTTTCCAGATATAAAAGGTGTAAAACACCTCTTAACGAAGCTGAAAGGCACTTGTTCTCCTCGTCATTGCGATCATTTTTTTGTTCTACACCATACCTGGGAACCTTCTAGTTACGGAGGTATTGGGGGCCAAAGTTCCAACTTTTTGACAAGTTTTTTTTTTTAATACAAGTTTTTAATGTTATATAATTTTGTTATATTTAATGTTATAATATAAGTTTTTTTTAATACAACTTTTAAAAATGTTTTTCTCAACTGTTCTGATAGATTAAAATTTCACGTTGTTCTTTCTTCTTGCTCATTATTTAATACTATAGGATAAGCCAGCCAGACAAGCTATTCAAGCCAAATAAAACACTTATAAGTAATATATCCTTATATATTACATATAAGTGTTTTATTTGGCTTGAACTACAGTACTTTTTCAAGTTATTATGCCTTGTGACTGGGACTGTAGCTTTGATTTTCTTTTTTGTATTTTTGACTTTCAAAAGTGCCGTAATGGTCTAATTGAAATAAATGCTTTGAGTTTGAGTTTGAATAGCTGGTAGCAGTCGTGGCTACCTTAAGATGAAGCATGGGTTGCCTGATCCGATTTTATGTCTCTGGTTTTCTAATGGAATGTATAAGTAATTTCTGTTGTTGAAAACTGTTAGGTCCTGCTAGGTTGTGGTGTTTGATTTTGGCACTTAATGTTTGGTATCCAAATCTGTTCGTAATTGAAGAAATAGTTGCTTACCAAACCAACACATAGGAAAGTTGATTGCTCATAACGTATTCATAATTAGACAGAAGTGAAGTCGGAAGTGGTGGTCCAGTGGTAACCACCTGACTTACGAGTTGTGGGTTCAGTCAGGCCCAGGTACCTACATACTTTACGTTGTGTTATTGATTCCATCAGAACTGCTCTCAAAACGGTGAAAACGCACTAACCTTATTATCAAATGAAATCGTTTTTTGCTATATCCATAATGTACTTAAACAGGTGGTAAATAAAAAGAAAAAAACAAATAAGGACCCTGTCGGGCACAGCAAATTTTCATCTGTTTTGTACTTTTGTTCGTTTACCTTATTACTAGTTAAAGTTATCTTAATAGGTCACAAAGCAATTGTTTTAATCATACTACCATTACTTGCAATTACCATACTTAGTTCAAAATAGAAAAATGCAATGAATTATTATGTTAATTGCATGTAGTTACTTTAGTTGAGGCAAATTCAACTGTGTAACAGATGTTTGTAGTTATTTTTCAGTTTGTCCTGAATGTACAGTCAGATATTATACATTACCTACTAGTTGAAAGCGTTGAGGAGGTTTTTTGACGCCTTTTTTTTAGTTAATTGTTAAGTTAGTTAAATATGTACTTTAGGTTATTTTAATTCTACAGGGTGTAAATGCACCAAATTAATAAATTGCGTTGAAGTAAAACTTGACAAAATATAAAGGCTTATAAATGTTCTTCGGCTTCTGTTACGTTAGGTATCAGTACTTAAACAGTCATATACCTAAATAATTTAAACCATAACTACTAAAATTATAAATACGAAAGTACTGAACTCTGACTGTTTTTTACCTTTTCACGTCATAACAGATCTTCCCGTAGTAATCCCCGTGGGATAAATTCTGTGCTTCACCCAGGTGATGCTGCGGTAGAAAGCTAGCTAGTACAGAATTTAAAATATATAGATAAAACATCGCCTCTATCGCCTCTTTATTGAAAACAAACGTTATATCTGGGAACTAAAGGTTAATAGAGGCAGCCACAACAGATAATGGTATTGCTCTGTGCCAAGCTACACAAGTAGGTGTAGGTATATAATAGTTATAAAAAACCTGTATATCTAACTCGGTCAGTTATGTGTAGCCCCAGAATAATTGAAGGTCCTTTCTTTAGATCCTATAGTAATACCTAGTTAGGCCCTGAAAATATTGATCAATCAAGTAACACACGCAACTGAATAGATTTAGTTCCTAGTTTGATCCAGCAGGTGGTCCACTCTACAAAAACAAATAAGAACAACGATTCATACCTGACGGACGACCCGGAGAAATGCAAACGCATGATATCCTTATGGTGATCACAAGAAATAAAGTTTTATAATGCATAAAAGCATATTATTCACTGCAATAAACAAAACCAGAAAAATATATGATATTCTTCAGGATAATTATAGTACGATAGTATAGTACTAGTACGATAGTGTTTTGAAAACATAATACAACAAATTTCATTCGATAAAAATATCACGAACTTATCTCTAAAAAAATATCTTATCGAGTAAAAACCATACTAAAATACATGCGATCATTCAGATTTTTTGGCAAATAATTCTACAAGCAACATTTAGCATTACAGTGTTTTACATTTTTAGTCCAATCAATAGATTTTTTGCAAATCGCAAAAAAACACTCCTTTCGCACTATTCGGCCGCAGTGACTGACGTAACAACCATTTTGTAGTGCAAGCTGATTAGAACTTTATTCTAACAGCATTTCAAACGAAGGTTGAACCACCACAAATAGAGTTGCTAATTTAGCTCATGTAATGCCTTAAATAGCGATTAATTGAGCACTAAGGAAGCGTTTAACAAAATTAATCCCTTTATGTGATCAAACAGGGAGTGAAAGTTTGTAATTTATTTTTTGATGTTACAGATAAGTTATATCCCATCAATAACATAAATGTGAAATGAGAGCCAAGTTCAATATTATGATATATGCCTTGGTTGTTGACTTCAACGACAAAAGAAGTGAAATCTAAATGGGTGCCAAGTTCAATGGTCAGTCCTGAAATTTATCTATAACAACATAAAATATCATTTTTTCTTATAACTTAGGAGAATATATTGTAGCCTAAGGTCTGACTTGGCTAGTTCTCATATACGAATTATTATGTTCGGTGGTTAGTTTTTATCAGCAAGCCAAATTTTCGGAATAATAAAATAAGAACCGACAGTAAGTAGAAGTAACAGGTTGAACTTGCGAAGGCTATAATATAATTCGTATTTGAAAACTAGCCAAGTCAGACCTTAGTCTACAATATATTCTCCTAAGTTATAAGAAGAAATGATATTTTATGTTGTTATAGATAAATTTCAGGACTGACCATTGAACTTGGCGCCCATTTAGATTTCACTTCTTTTGTCGTTGAAGTCAACAACCAAGGCATATATCATAATATTGAACTTGGCTCTCATTTCACATTTATGTTTTTGATGGGATATCATTACTTTTTGTACATACGCCATCTAGTGTCACTTTTAAATAAATCAATGGAGGCGGCATGGTGTAGTGAGTGAGTTTCTGAGAATGATAATAGGTGGCGCTAGTGGTTGTAGAATACGGTTAGTTACGCGTAATAAATACGAAAATCTACTATATTCTTATTTATAAGTACGAAAACGGAAATATTTGGATTAAAGAAAATTAAGGGTGGTATTCAACTCGTTATATATTCACGTAAAGATCATAAAATCCACATATTATTATAGAGATTTACAGGCACTAATTAATAAGTTAAGTGAAAATTATAATAAAATGATAAAAAATTACCAGTTTCTGATTTTTTCCTTTGTATTCACCTAATTACTTATCTGCATGCCAAATTTGAACTTTCTAGGTCATCTGGAACTGGGTTATAGTTTTGATCTATTGGTCAGTCATAAAAATGACGATTTTTGGACGTTAATATCTAAATAACCGTTAGAGATATGTTTATAAAATTTGGAACACATATACATCTTGCTAGTCTCACTATATGAGCCAAATTTGTCAAGTTAAGGTGAAATAGTTTTTGAGTTATGAGGGGCTCAAAAATGGCTCCAAATGGTTCGTGTAATATTACACACTGTGAGCTGCGCGCCGGAACTTGGCGGTGACTTGGAATAAAAAATCAACTTGTTCAACATATTCTCTCAAAGCCATAACATTTCTCTAACCCAACCACTTTTTGTTCCAGTAACGCAGAACACGACGTACTTGCACGTCTTGAACTCGTCCATCGACGAGCTAGATGTGTCCCAGGCCATGTTCCGACGGCTCGCCTCCATGGCCTTCACAGACGGGAACATTGACAAGATCGTCGGTAAGAACAGCTTTGTTTTTGAGGTTTCGTAATGAGTATGATGACTTGGTCTTTCCTGCAACCTGTTTTACTAACTAAAATCTATATAAGTTACTTGGGCTGTGAACCAGCGTCTTTTTGAAAGTAAATTATTATACAACAGTCCAAAAAGTAACGATGGATGGACTGTATGAAATGACGACGCCATTAAAGCGCCATTTAAGTAGGGAATAAAGGTCATTAACCCGCATACATTTATTCAAATACTTAATTCCGAAAACAGAAATACAAATAATGACATAAACTTGTCCCGAAACTACCTTTATCGTGATCCTTGACTTTTTCTAGTAATAAAAAACGATTCGTTGTACCCGGGTATTTATTTCATTTGGTGCAAATTGGGCGGTTTGTTAAAAAAATAAAAATAAAATTGTTTTTAATAGCAAACTTCATCCTAATTAAAAGTTTCTTATTCAAGGATTATAAAAAAAATGAAGGCCATCTCTTAGGTTCCATATTAGTGAAGATATGGACCCGCAAAGTTTTAAGCGTCATGGTAATGACATGTTGCACGCTTGGTAATGACCATAGCACATGGTAATGACATTTAATATGCTTGGTAATGACCAGCACATGGTAATGACAAATATTTCTATCTCCAATTAGTGAACAGCTCTTGCAGTACCCATCTCTAGTCGGTGTGTGTGTGTTTCTAAAATATTAGAACTTATTAAAGGAATGATTAATAAGACCATAATAATATGATTATCGTAATTATTTATTTATTATTTTCATTTTGCTTTTCGAAATAATCTTAATAAAACACATATTATATTTCTAATGAAATACAGTAAAGTGATACCTCTTTTCAAATCCGGGGACAGTAAAGATACTAATAATTATAGACCTGTATCCGTGTTGCCAGTTTTTAGCAAGGTGTTTGAAAAAGTAATGCTTAATCAAATGCTCAATCATTTTAACACCAACAAAATTTTACACGATCAACAGTATGGTTTCACCAAGGGACGTTGTACGACTGACGCCGGTGTTACCTTATTAAAGCACATATTTACTGCGTGGGAAGAGTCTCAAGATGCCATAGGAATATTTTGTGACCTTTCTAAAGCATTTGATTGCGTAAATCACGACACATTACTTTTGAAACTTGAGCATTACGGACTAGGTCAACTTGCACTTAGTTTGGTGAAATCATATTTGAGTGATAGACAACAACTTGTTCAAATAAATGGTGTTAATTCAAAGGGTTTAAAAGTAAAAATGGGGGTTCCGCAAGGCTCAATATTGGGTCCTTTCCTCTTTCTCGTGTATATAAATGATCTACCCTATTTATTGAAAAACCAACCTCAAAATATGGTGTTGTTTGCTGATGACACTTCCCTAATTTTTAAGATAAATAGACGGGCCCAAAATCTAGATGACCTGAATAATGCCCTACTTCAGGTCCATAATTGGTTCACAGCAAACAATTTGGTATTAAATGAAAAAAAAACTAAATGCATAAGATTTGCTTTACCCAATGTTAAGAGTAGTGATTGTGAAATAATATTGAATAAAGAGAAACTTGAATTCGTAGATAAAACGGTTTTCCTGGGGATTACGCTTGATTCAAGGCTACAATGGGGTTCACATTTAACATCCCTTGCGGGGCGGCTAAGTTCAGCAGCATACGCTATTAGAAAAATCCGTCAATTTACTGATGTAGATACCGCTAGACTGGTGTATTTTAGTTACTTTCATAGTATAATGTCTTATGGCATTTTGCTATGGGGACGGGCTGCAGATATTGAGTCTATATTTATTCTGCAAAAAAGAGCCATCAGAGCCATATATAATCTTCGTAGGCGCGATTCTCTAAGGGAACTGTTTAAAGATATTGGCATCATGACGGTACATTGTCAGTATATCTACGAAAACATAATGTACGTCAGAAAAAATCTGCATCTTTTTGGTAAAAGAGGTGACAGACATAATTACAGTACTAGAAATAGGGACCAACTAGTTCAGCCAGGCTTCAGACTCGCTAAAGTAGACTCATCTTTCATGGGGTACTGTTTGAGATGCTATAATAAAATTCCACAAAGTATTCTTGAACTGAATGAGACGAAATTTAAAACATGCATCAAACGCACACTATGTAAGCAAGCTTATTACAAGTTGGGCGATTATATCGCTGATAAAAATGCGTGGCTCAATGCTGGTCCTGCTCCACATGGACAGGGGCGCATAAATTAGATAGCATTACATATAATTGTTGGAGCTGCTGAATATTGTACAACTATCTTTGCATTGTATAGATTCAATCTCTAGTATTATATAATCGCATAGCCCATATTGTGTGAGTACTATGTAAAGCTATCATTCACTGGAATCCTACGTCTTTTCTTGACTTGAATGTACCCAGGCAGTTGAGAGTATGTCATGCTCACTCTAATGTCTCGCTGATGGTGGCGCGTGTGTCCGATCATTTGGTTCCCTACAAAATGGTTGAGTTAAATGGTGCTGATCCATGCGTCATGTTCGTGAACGGGCGCTGTCAGTTGTGACTGGTCATCTCTTAGTTGCCGTGGCTTATTTTAATGTTATTTTTTAATTGTATTTTTTGTTTTTACTATGGACACTTTTAACGTGCACATCTTGCTACATTGTTCTCACATAATATACCATCTCAACACGAATGATGTAACCAAGATTTTGTAACAATTTTATGATTTAAAAGAGTGTCCATGGAGTTTCTTGCCCGTTCTTCTCCATAGAGATCTACGCTAGGGAATGGGCAACTACAGTACTTTCACAGTTTTTATGTCTTGTGACTGGGACTGTAGCTACATTTAATTTTCATCTTTGTTTCGACAATTCAAAAGTGCCTGCAACTGGCCTACTTGAAATAAATGATTTGATTTTGATTTTGATTTCGCATTCTATATAATAGAAAATAATCTCTTTTTTTACAATCAGTTTTTTCGCGCCTTTTCTTTTTAGATAAGTATCCGTTTTTTTCGTAACAATTCTTGTTTATTTTCTTGTTTTTTACGCGGCATACTCATTTACTTCAGTCACTGGAACAATCAATATTATAAAAAAACTAAAATAATCATGCGATAAATATTTGCGCAAAATACAGACACTAAAATTAACGGAAAGTATGCACAGATATAAAAGGCAACAATTTTAAAATGCAAGCTCTTTTTCGGGTAAGTGGAGATACTCATTACCATGGAATCATTGTCATTACCATGGAATCATTATCATTACCATGGAAGCATTGTCATTACCGTGGATGGAAAGTCCACGGCAAGCCATGGTAATGACAAAATCCAGAAATTTTAACTTTAGCATGTTAATGCCAAAACGTTCTACTTATGACGTCATAACAAATCAGTTAGGCTCAAGGCAAAAATTTAAAAAGGCAAGCTCTATGCAGGATAAGTGGAGATAGTCATTACCATGGAATCATTGTCATTACCGTGGATAGAAAAGTCCACGGAAATCCACGGTAATGACCACCTTGGTAATGACAAAATCCAGAAATTTCCACTTTAACACTTACCGTCTAAGATATTCCAGAATGTTTTACTGATTACGTCATAACAAAACAGTTAGGCTATAAGATAAAATACGATTAATATAAACAATTCGTATACTTATTGAGGAATGATACCCACGGGAAAGACAATATTACTGTGACAAAAACCACGGTACGACTTTGTAAAATATATAAAAATTCTTAGTTTTGCGCTGCGCGACCTGCGTTCACTTCGCCGTCTGAATGGTGGCTAGGGGCACTCGGGGGCAGCGGCGGGGTTTGTGCAAAGCTATATAGTGAAGAGCTGCATGTCGTGTTACGTTGTGCCACGGTACCTAATGATGAGTTTATTAGGAACCAAAATGTACGATGTTGCTGTTCAGTGTTTTACAATACGTTTTAATTTGTACAATCAATAATGTATGTCATAACTATTGAACTTTTTGGTAAACAGTAGTTTCAGCCGAAAACGTGAATTTAATGGAACATTTTGCTGAAGTTTTGCCGAAAACTGGAAAGCGGACACCCCTTGGTAATGACATTTTGGCCCTTTTGAACAAAATAACTTTTAAATTACTTAATATTTATAAAATTTAAAAGAAGCGCCAGTTAGAAATCATTCCATATTACAAGTTACTTTAATCAACGGTAAAAATCTAACTTAATTTATGGTGATATTATCGCGGACAGCCGATTTACACCAAATGAAATAATTACCGTCCAGTATTGTCGGGGTACCTACGCAGATAAATTAAGGAAAGAGCAATAACCTTTATTCCCTTCTTAAATGGCGCAGACTATAATCTAATAGAGAAGTTTGGAAGAAGAAAAATGCTACAAAAAACCCCAAAAAAATGGGATAAGTCTAGGAAAACAATGATAGTCCTAAAACTCCAGATTCCAAAATTATGCCCCTCAACACTTCCTGGTGTTCAAACTGTGAAGAAGAGGTGGAATAAACTCCCTCATTTATCAAATTGCTCGTGTGGTGGTCTTACACCACCGTAGAACATAGAGGAGGCGTGTGTGTGCTCCACTAGTGGGAACATGGCATCTTATGACCTGTTTCCTTCCTAACATGCATTAGGTACGCCCAATCTCTCTCATAGAGAGTGTGCCCCAGCAGTGGGAACGTTATAATTTGGTTATGGTATGCTTATTTATGCAATGCCATCTGTGATTGAGTAGTTGGTGATGGATTTAACAAGAGTTGATACAAAATAATACCTCTACCTTTTTGATCAGTATCTAACAAGTTCATTGGCATCTAATCTAGAATAATTTCTTGCATGTAACTCGTAGAACACTGGATATTATCTCATTTATCTTTATCTGAGTATGCACGAACTTACCCTGATAACGTTTTTAAACATCTATCCTCTCTTTATTTATTTAAGGAATGGAAAATAACAACACAAAAGTCCCAAGTAAGTATTCCATTGAGTTTTTGAAAGAAATCCTGTGTCTCACTGCTTGGCTTGTTCTAACACGCTAGTTTGTTGCGCAGTTATAAACCTTAAGAACAACGTGAATATAATGCGCTCATACAATTTTATTGCATGGGTTCATATTTTTTTCTTTTAACATTTGCTGTACGCTTGCTGTATGCTCCTCTGGTATGTGGCTTGGCTTACTCATAATGTTAAAAATGAAATTCGAGAAGAAACAAATCTACGTTTATCTTAGGTTTACTGAAAACTTAAGATCTTCATTTAAAATCATCAATATCTTCAAAATGGGAACATCTGGGCGAAGAGTACCTATATACGGCAATACTGATACCGAAAGATATCAGGGAATAACTTTGCTTACCATAGGTACGTCGTCTATGACAGGACGTAGGCCTCAACAATCACACGCCATAAATTTCGATCTTCTCTCGATCCCGCTGCTATTCTAGCTATCCTGCGAACATATTGGGTGACAGAGTGACAGATAAATCAGTGGCCGATTATTATGAAAAACTTTTACTGAAGGACCAAAAATGAAACCGCGAAAAATAGCCATAATACATGTTAAACATAACTGGCATTTGAGTGCACCATTAGGTACACCTTTGAGGATTACTGCAGTGCTGGATTTACACATTTGCCGCCCCAAAGATATAAAATTTTTGCCGCTCCTACTGACTTATAAAATTAGATACACTGTTCACAATGAAGTTAATTCCTTTTTATTAGGGAATACCTAATCTAGTTTCAATTCTAGATTATTTTTACAACTTTTTGGGTATATTTTTAAGCTAAGAAAAGCAAAGCTTTGTTTTTACTGCACTACATAAAAGGTGTGGTTTTTGCCGCCCTAAGCTTCAGCTTTTTCAGCTTCTATGGTAAATCTGGTACTGGATTACTGCCATGATGTTAGTAAAACTACTTTATCATCATGGGCACAACCATTTTTTTAAATATCGGTCACTTATAACCTGTCACCCAGTACAAAAAAAATACCAGAGAGTAACTAAACATTCTCCACTTACAGGACAGTTCCCAAAATACTCTTCAGTGGCCTGTCTCAACATTTCCAACAACAACTTGACGACTGCTAAACTGCAGCCGTCGATACAGCGTCCCTTCGCCTACCTGTTCAACCTGAGTGTGCTGGACGCCTCAGCCAACAACCTGACCGAGTTCCCGCTGAGCTTGGTGCATAGCAACCGGAAGATCTCTGTGGATTTGTCAGGTAAGGACTTAGAATCATCAGTATCAACAAATATCACCGCCCTGAACAAATGTAAATGTTATCAGCTCAAGTCGATTTTTCACTCTCTAAGAATACGCATAAAAATAGGTATAACTGCTGTCTTTGAGTCCTGTTAGCCGGGAAATACACGTCCAGCATATAATGTTCGTTTTGCTACATCGGTCTCACGTAACGTTTAGTCTGAACATAAATGATGTAACAAAGGTTTTGAGATTCGTGCCCGATCTTTCCCATAGAGATCAACACTTTGGATTGGCCAACTATAGTATTTGCACAAGTTATTATGCCTGACTGAGACTGTATTCATCCTTCTGTTCTCAATAATTGAAAAGTGCCTGTAATTAAATGCTCTGATGAGATGTTATTTGATTTCAAGGCCTAAACCAAACTCTCATATAATGCCAACCTAACATGTTCAGGCAACAGATATCTGCCGTGCAAGAACTTCCAGAAGGCGATGGAGACGAACAACTCGTCGCTGGTGACGTTCCTCAACTACCAGGACACGTACTGCGCGCTCGACATCAGCTTCAACTGGTTCAAGGATGTCAGGATAGTTCAGATTGATCATCTGAGAATTCAGAAAGAGGTAGTACGTATTTCTACGTTAACTTTCCTATATACTAATTTTTCTCATCTTCTAACTTTCGACTGTCTTCTCATGTAAGTCTCGTTATTGTATCTAACAGTTGTGCTTGCGTAGTCTATGTTTATTAGAACAAAATATAAAGCTTTTTATTATAGGTTCACCAAATAAATTTACATAAATGGGTGGTGGTGTGTACAGTAGTGGTGTTACAATGGACGGTTTAATTTTTTTTGTGGGTTTATTTATGCATAATAATATTTTTTTCTTTATTTCTTTCTTTTACTTTCTATAATCTCTTTCTCTATGTGGAACCTTAATAATCTTGAGTTCATTTCAACAACTCATTCATTCTTCACATGACATCCTCCCATAATTAAATTCATTGTTTTGACGGCTTTGTGAAAGGACCGTTCACTCATACCCTGTATAATAGGTATTTGTGTAGCAGTGGTGGTCCAATGATAATGGTATCACGAGTTATAAGGTAGGCGTGGGTTCGAATCCAGCCACTTGGTGTAATTTACTTAATCACCACTGCTCTCAAAACGGTGAAGGAAAACATCGTGAGAAAACCGACATGTCCTTTAGTAACCAACAATTCGAAGACATGCGACATTGACCAAACCAAATTAGGCCTGCGAGGTCATACCACTCTAGTTCTACTAGAGAGGAGGCTTAAGTCCCAGTTGTGGGAATATTACACGCTGCATATGTTACTGTTCTAATTCTGCTTTTGCATATCTTTGTGCAGTTTTATCAAGCTCGCTTTCAAAGACTTCGCCAACTTACCAGGCCCCATCTAACAAGATATTCGTATGTAGCTTAACGCCAGCTGCCGCAACATCAAGCCGGCGCACATTAACTGCACCTGCATCCCCGAGCGCCTGGAGTTCCTCGGCAACGAGATCACGAACTTGGTGGCCGTGGACTGTTCGCAGCGGAACCTCACCTCGCTGCCCACTGACCTGCCGCCCAACACTGTCAAGTTGAACGTGTCTTGTAATAATGTGAGTAGATCTGAACTGTGGTTATCTGCTTCTGTGTCTCGTAGCGATGATGGTAGTTTTGCGTTTCTTTTTCGTTTTCTGATTCTAGATTTATTTGTGCTAGTGTACTTCCAGAATCTAGAATTCAAGATGATAGATTAAATACTCTTAGAATCCTAGACCTGAAAACTAGATCAGGCTAAGGCATTTAGATTTTTTTCATAAGATTGCTTTAATTGGAAATTAATTTTTAGTTATTTTAATGGTTTCTAGTCAGGATCAGTGATCAGTTGTGTGGTCTTTTATGTGAATGTAGGAAGACGCATGGATGGGCCCTCCCTGGGGTGAACGTGGGGTCTATACGACTATTTCTCACTAAACCACGCTGTGCTGCGGTCATTTCACCGGTTACACCAACCTAAACAAGATAGAAGAGACGACAAGAAGAAAATAGACTGCTCCAAACAGTCCCAACAAAGGCCTCCACACTTCTCACTTTCATAAAGTAATGACTCATTTCCCTTTTCTTCCAGATAACCTCCCTCCAGACCGTAGCCGACGACCCCACGTACGAGCACCTGCGCCAGCTGATAGTAGACCACAACGACATCCCCAACATCCTGGAGCTGGAGGGCACCAAGTTCATCGACAACTTCATGCTCTTCTCCATCGCTTACAATAAGTTGAAGACTGTGAGTTTGAACCTTAACACACAAATTCCTACAACGCTTTGATTATTCTTCTGTTCTAAGTCTATCGTAATTCACTTACACTAGGCGACATCTAAATGAATGCCATGAAAACTCACTGTTGGATTTTTTAAATTTAGAAATTCCAACTGTAGGTACAATAATATTTAGGCTTTCATTTATGTGCTGCACAACACTGGCTGAGTTTTAAAGTGATCAATGCTTGTTCCAGATCCACACATACGTGCTATCTAACCGTTTCGACACGACAGGCCCCGCCTTCTCCATCGCTGGTAACTTCATACACTGTGACTGCAACACTGAGAAAATGCTCAAGGTAAGGCCGGCCTTTCCATGTTTTAACTCGAAGTTACCTACTGATTGGTACCCTCACTCAAGTACTCTTTCTTAGTATGCAGAAGGGTTATGGCCACTGGCTTCCTGCACTCGTATGGACATTTCTGTCAATGAAAATGGAGTGTCTAAATTTTTTGAAAAACCAGTCCAGCGTCTAGCCAATTGATGTAACAATTTCATATAAGTACTAACTAGCTGACCCGCGCAACTTCGTCTGCGTCACATGAGCTACCTACCTACCTACTTTTTCAACAATCAAAGTCCAAGAAATTACCTTTTCCCCAATCAGATCAGTTACTAGCTCTGAGAACCTTGTTGTTACTCAATTCACACTTCTTGAAGTTTCTGCCAAGTTTTTTTGTATAATCCTCTTATTATAACTTATTACTAGCGGACGTCACGCGGTTTCACCCGCGTAGTTCCCGTTCCCGTGGGAGTACGGGGATAAAATATAGCCTATGTTACTCAGGGTGAATGTAACTTACTAATGGTGAAAGAATTTTAGAAATCGGTTCATTACTTCCGGAGATTACGTCTATATAATATTATAGTATAGATAAGTACTTTTCTTTTCCAGCCCTGGCTCCTAGAAAACTTCAAGAACATCCCCGACTACAAGATGCTGGAGTGCGACGACAACGTCCCCGTGGTGGACCTGGTGGAGTCGCAGGTGTGCCACACTCCCCGCGACTGGACGGACTACATCTACTACATCATAGGCCTGGAAGTGCTCATCCTGGTGCTGCTCATCAGTAAGGTGTCCTACGACTACTGGGTCTTCAAGACTGCTGGCTACTTGCCCTGGCCGGCGAATAAGATGCCAAGATTGCCGTGCGATTGGCTGTGTGAATAGATTTAGGTTGCTGGCAACCGTGTGCTTCGGGATGTTGGTTGGTGGGTAACCATGTTGGCTATATTGATTGGTGACTTTAGTAAAGTGGTGAATATTTGAAGGATTTTTGGTTGCCAGCAACCATTTGCTTCTGTGTTGGATGTCTTGTTGGTTGTTGCGTTTATGCTTTGTATATTTTGTGTTGTAATGTATCGTTGTTCGATAAGTGTGTATGTGCTAAGTAATGGGTTGCTAATTCTGCTAGCAAGTTGTTTTACTCAATTTCTATATTTTTAAGAAGTTCTAGTTTCAAGCTTGTTTCCTGTCACTTTCAAAAACTGTAAATACGATTAATTTGTATAAGTTATCTTTTTAGGTTTAAGAAAACTGCTTGTATAAAATGAATTTTCGCCCGAGATCTCTGTAAATCAGCTATATTATGTATAATTTTTACATAAGTTCTATTTTTGTAAATTTTGTTTTTTTTTTACTATATACTAAACTTGCCATTTTGTCAAGAATCTCTTGTTTGAACGTCTCGATTCTAGGCATCAACGTTTTGATTATAATCAGAATAATGGTTTAGACTCCATGGTGGATAATTGCACAATTAGGTATTGAATTTGTCTTGCTTGTTATCATCTGCCTAGACTTTTCCTAACTATATTGCATGGAGCGACTGCCTATCTGACCTCCACAACCCAGCTAATAGATATGTTCTTTATAAAAGTAAGACATCAATTGAACCAAATAAATTGATTCTCAAAGAAGACTGACTATAGTTTGAATTTTAAACTTGCCAAATATTGTTTGCTAAGATAAAATAACCAAGCCATTGTTTTGATTAACTCATGTTAACCTTGTAAAATATTTCTTCGAACTTTTGATTTAGTTAATATGAAAAATCTAGCACACGAATATTTTTTAGGATAATTATGTGTCCAGGTTATTGAAATCTATAAGATTGTAGCAAATTAAAGTACATTGAAAAGTAAATTATTGATTGACAGCAAATATTGTCTTCTAAATATTGGTTGTCGGTAACCAATTTCTTCCGAGTTAATTGCCAGCGATCAATGACTTCTGATATAATATTGACGAGTCGCTGAATTATTGGTTGATTATAGAACTATTATCTGGTGTATATTTGTGTAATGTGCTTCATTTTTTTTGCTACGTAATCAACCAGCCAGTTGTAGAGGCTTAAATCGACGTTGGAAATTCGAAACGTAGTAAGGAACGTTGAGCGTGCCTTGGACTTTCAACTTTTCGTGCTGAGCCTACCGCTGCTAATTCAAAAGCAAGCTCAATGTCCCTTAAATGATGGGGTTTCAAATTCCTTCGCCAAAATGTTAATGTGTAAGGACCAATTAATGCTAAAATATAGCTGTCTATACAATTTGACGAGGCTCTTTGAAATCATTGTGTATTATTATTTTGAAAATCAGTGCCATATTCTTACAGATTGGCTGAAAATTACGTTTCTAATATCGACTTAATTTGTAACATTTTCAACCCTATTTTGTCAACAATAAGGTAGATATATAAGATACAAATATCTATAGATGTGGTTTTCAAGTAAATGTTACAAGATAAGTTATTCATATAAAATAATGTTGTAATTTTAAAATAAAGATATTTTTGTATAATATTAACTACAACGTGAAGACTGTATATTTTGTATGAAAATTTTATAATAGATGTTATATTATTGTATGGAATGCCGTTTTATTTAATCCTTTAGGTTGGTTTAGAAAAAAATATGCTGTGAGAAACTGAAGGTTAAAGTCACTGCAACAAAGTCAGATTTGGGATGTAATTTAAATAGTAAAATTAAGAATGTTTTAAATGAAACTAATATAACTTTTATAGCAGACTTATATTATCTTATCATTTAACACCTTTCTTATTCTTCTTAGCTAAATTCTTCTTTTTTCTTTTGCTATTTGGTTTTCCTTTCTCTGGTGTATTCTTATTTTGTTTCTGTTTTTCTAAATTTTGTATTTTCCTTTGTTTATTGTTTTTAGCATTCTTTATTGCTTCAGTAGTTTTTGTTTTATCTTCTTTTAAAGCTTCATTGGCGGCTTCTAACCTCCTTCTGCAAAACAAAAAAAAAAGTAAAGACCTGTTGTTTAACCTCTCTGAAGTCTATTTCAAGTAACTGTATTGAATTATCTTTTTTAAACTTTCACGATCATAACACATAAAACATTTATGTAAACGGTGAGTCTTCCCGCGACCACCGCTGGTGCAATCCAATCAAAACGTCGGGCTTATATTAAAGGTAAAATTCGCGATAAATACCCGTATACATGTTTTATAATGTATTAAATTACTATTTCATGAAAAAGTCATTGAATACAGTTACATTGTAACGTTGTTAGTTCATAATTGATAAAACGTAAACAAATAAAACAGAAGTCATTTTAATATCGTTTACCAGCCGACCAAATCACCTGATCGCGCCTGTATTTTTGTCTCACTCGCTCGCGTTCCTAAAACCAGTTTTTTTCCCACTCCATCATTCTCCGCGCGCCGCGAGCGTCGACCACGCTCGCATGCCTGCAGAGGCGAGTCGTCATTTACGCGCGGTCAGTCTACACACATATTAGACGACATATGCGCAGCCTCGCGAATTATACTTTGATTGGACTACTGAATTTCCAAAACTTTTTTTAATAATTTTACTTTTTAAAAAGTTCTATAAAGGAACCATAACTTCAGTGTGTAATTCCCCATATCGGGTAAGTGGCTAAGTGTTGACAAATTCACGCAGTGCTTGTTTCTAAATGTCATGTCAAGGTCAATGATGTGCAAAATTATTTCATCATCTTTTTCATAGACATCATTTTAGCTACTATTTCAACTATTGTACTCAAACCTTAATTGCTACATCAATGTTTTATGTAGGTATGTGTAAATATTAATTTAAAAGTGCTTCACACCTTTTTTTTTCTCTTTTCTTTTTTTCTCTGTAAACTCCGCTTCTGAAGGTGACCTCTACACACATACGCCCTAAGCGCAATAGTACCCATCCCTACGCTTGCGCTTACGCTGCTGTGGTCACCGTCAGGAGAGGATAAGCAGAGAACCCTACGCTTACCACTGGACATAAATTCCAGGGACCAAAGTTCGGGATTTTCTTCCTCCGGGGTTAACCCGTGTGTGCCGTTGCTGCGTCACCTGGTGCCGACACTCGCAACTGACGAGTCGGTTCCACCGGCATCCGGCATCCAACGACGGCGACGCCTCTACGGGCATCCGGCACCGCTACCACCTACCCTGCGGGTCCTGCATCCTGCTCCTCGGCTCCAGCGTCCATACAGCTACGCGCAAGCCAGGACAGTACTTGACGCGCCTACCTCCATATGTCAAAAGAAACCTATGACGGGCCTTAGTAATCCGCGACCTATTTTTTAATAAATTATTTTTATGAAAGTGTTGGTGAATTTTGTTCAAACCTATTAGGGTTCCATATTCCCACGCTTCATTGGCGCCCATATCGTGGTTTTTTTATGGTCATACGTTTTTTTTCTGTTTTATGGAGGTAGTGGTGTTTTTCGGTGTTTTGTGTGTTTTGTGTTTCGTTGTTTTTTGTAATAACGCTTTGTTCTTTTTTTTATTTCGTGTGCAGCAACTGGTGTGAAGAGTTAAGTTTAGTTTTGTTTTTAATTTGCCTGATATACAGGGTGTTTTTTATATACCGGGTGCGGACTTAGTTTTTTTTATTTTTTTTTCTTGAATACCGTGTATTCAACATTTTGTAGTAGTAGAGCTTATAGTAACGGCTCGCCCCGGGGAAGTACTACCCTCATTCCTTTTTTTCTTCCGGTAAGCAGTTTTTGCTGTGTGCTGGTTGAAGGGTTTGAGTGCCGGGTGTAAGTACTGGCTAACTTATAGACATTATCATCTTTGTCTTATGTCGACACTTAAATTACTGTAAAGTGTCTACATTTTTTTTTTTGGTTTTGTATACAGGGTGATTAAATTTAGTTTTGTATTATTTTAATCTTTGTGAATTTTTTACTGTTAAACGCCTAAATTAGGATCGTTAGATCAATTTTCAATCTTTTTGTAATTTACTTGTACCCTCACACCAGTTGCAAAACATATTTTTTTTTGTTTTACGCTTTTCTTGTTTTTTTTTGTTGCATCGTAACTAAAGTGTACGTTACAGAAATTTATTAAGTTTAGGAGTGCTTATTAAGTACAGTCATGCTCAAAAACTTTTAACTGTTTTGTTGTACAGTCAGCGCACGATATAAGTTGCATTTTTTTTTTCATTACATTAAATTTTCAACTCAATATCTTTTAACCGTTACTTATTGACGTTGCTTAATTCTTAGGTACGGTCAGAAAAAAAATTTTCTTTTTAACAAAGTTTTTTTTCTCACTCTAGCTAGTTTTATTTAGTTCTGCGTACACATTAGTTGCAAATTTTATTATTTTGCATTTTTTTATTTTTAGTTACCAAATTTCTTAGTTTTTTTTGCTAGCTTTACATACGTGGAAAAAACAACAATACGTTACTTAAATTTAACTTAAAATTGTAACAGACGGAGTATTTAGTACTTATTTGTTTATTTTCACTATACGGAATTGTTCAACACTTACCCACACATGTAAAAAAAAAAAAAAATTTTTTTTCTCTCTTTGCTATCAATTTAAATTATTGTTATAATGGCTTATCCCGTGAAGTTCATGTCACTTCAAAAGTCCGAGTATGAAGTTGCTATTAAGGGTGAATCACCAGCTGCCACAGTGCAGGAGTTGCGCAAACTAGTAACTAAGTGTGGACTATTATTTCCTACAGGGGATATTCACACTAGTCTCTTGAGCTAACGCACGACCTGAATGGTGTGCTGGATGTTCTTGAGAAGGTTAACGTCATTTTAGAATCGACGTCATTACTTCAATACATTGCTGCGTACTCAAAATTTCCTTAATCATTTATATCTCCGGCTTAGCCGCATTCCATGTGATGATAAATTTAAGGAAGACTATGGGCAATGTGTTACCCTTTTCAGGAAGGCCACAATAAGGCTTACGTACACAAGTCTAGTCTAATAGTAACTTACATAAATTGCTTACTCTAAATATAACAATAACTTAGAATTAAAAACTACCCTATACCTAGTACCTTAATATCAAAAATAAAATCAAATAGCATTTTTTTTTCTCTTCTCTATATTTTGATATAATATTATTTTGAATTTTTCACATTTAGTTTTGATTTTACGAATCAAGATTTGCATTCCCTCTCGCATATATTCCACCTTCTATTGGAACACTTATTGGTAAGGTATCTAGTTAGAGAAAAACAAGATACCTATATTTTTATGTTATAGTGCGTCAGTTATGTTGGTATCGTTAAAATACAATAACTGCTGCTAGTTTATGTTAGCGAGAAGTATGAAAGATGACTTATAAAAGGTAAACCTATAGTAACTCAAGTTCTTGATGCGGATTTTTATTCATTTTAAGAGATGACAAAAATCCTTGATTGCGCGCGGGGGTATTGTAACGTTGTTAGTTCATAATTGATAAAACGTAAACAAATAAAACAGAAGTCATTTTAATATCGTTTACCAGCCGACCAAATCACCTGATCGCGCCTGTATTTTTGTCTCACTCGCTCGCGTTCCTAAAACCAGTTTTTTTCCCACTCCATCATTCTCCGCGCGCCGCGAGCGTCGACCACGCTCGCATGCCTGCAGAGGCGAGTCGTCATTTACGCGCGGTCAGTCTACACACATATTAGACGACATATGCGCAGCCTCGCGAATTATACTTTGATTGGACTACTGAATTTCCAAAACTTTTTTTAATAATTTTACTTTTTAAAAAGTTCTATAAAGGAACCATAACTTCAGTGTGTAATTCCCCATATCGGGTAAGTGGCTAAGTGTTGACAAATTCACGCAGTGCTTGTTTCTAAATGTCATGTCAAGGTCAATGATGTGCAAAATTATTTCATCATCTTTTTCATAGACATCATTTTAGCTACTATTTCAACTATTGTACTCAAACCTTAATTGCTACATCAATGTTTTATGTAGGTATGTGTAAATATTAATTTAAAAGTGCTTCACACCTTTTTTTTTCTCTTTTCTTTTTTTCTCTGTAAACTCCGCTTCTGAAGGTGACCTCTACACACATACGCCCTAAGCGCAATAGTACCCATCCCTACGCTTGCGCTTACGCTGCTGTGGTCACCGTCAGGAGAGGATAAGCAGAGAACCCTACGCTTACCACTGGACATAAATTCCAGGGACCAAAGTTCGGGATTTTCTTCCTCCGGGGTTAACCCGTGTGTGCCGTTGCTGCGTCACCTGGTGCCGACACTCGCAACTGACGAGTCGGTTCCACCGGCATCCGGCATCCAACGACGGCGACGCCTCTACGGGCATCCGGCACCGCTACCACCTACCCTGCGGGTCCTGCATCCTGCTCCTCGGCTCCAGCGTCCATACAGCTACGCGCAAGCCAGGACAGTACTTGACGCGCCTACCTCCATATGTCAAAAGAAACCTATGACGGGCCTTAGTAATCCGCGACCTATTTTTTAATAAATTATTTTTATGAAAGTGTTGGTGAATTTTGTTCAAACCTATTAGGGTTCCATATTCCCACGCTTCAACATGAACTTAGAGAATTGTACTGATGATTTTAATGATTATAATTCTACATACGTGTTACAGCCGCGAATTCTATTTTAATCAACATACAACCTAACACTGGCCTGCAAATTGCAAGAAAACGTAAGAACATTTAAATTTCGCGGGCTACCGTGGAGCTTCCACCTTGACCGACTTAAAAAGGTGGTTGTTGCAAAATTGGATCTTGGGACTTTTATCGTAAGGACTTATTTATAGAGACGATTTTCATTCAAACAATTTGATTCACTTTCGGGGGGGAATAGAAGTGATAGCTTTGAATGGAGTAATATCTTTCATCTTACTTATCAGGCCTCTTCTCCAATATAGTAGAGATGTTGTTCCTGCGCGGCGCCTTCGTCTGGAGCTTCTTGCGCTTGTTGGGGTTCTGTCTCAGCTGCAGCATGTACTCCGGGACCTGGCAGCCTGACTGCTTCATTACTGACGCTATGCTAAGGACGTGGAGCGATGAGGACAAATATAAGAGTTTCGATATTAATAATAATAGATACGCCATTGTAATATGGGGTATCTCAGTAGACTTTGACAGAGTTTTTAAAGCTGAAAAAAAAATGTATACGCGTAATTTGTGGAGCTCACTTTTTAGACAGCTGTAAGCCACTATTTCAAAAACTGAAAATTCTACCTTTGCCATGTCTATATATTTTTGAAATATGTGTTTTTGTTAGGAGAAACTACAATTTATTTGAAACTAGCACTGTCAGACCAAATAGCCGAACACGGCATAAAGATAGACTTCGGTTGCCACCAATAAAACTAAAATTATTTAACAAAAATGTATACTGCATGTCGAATATTATTTACAATCATTTACCAAATAGTTTTCAAGACCTACCGCTCACAATATTTAAAAAAAGACTTTTCCAACTCTTACTAAGTAAAAGATATTATATCGTTAGGGACTACTTAGAGGACAAGTCAATAGAATCTGTAATTTGTAAGTTAGACTAATTGACATCGCTTGTGAATGTATTTGCACGTCATGTTATGACAGGATATGATGAAACTACAATTTACGGTATCACCATAAATGTACCATATTCTAGCAAATAAATATTTTGATTTGATTTGAATAAACAAATAAATATCGCTGGACATTACACACAGCGCCATCTGGTGCCACACTAAGCAACGAGGCTTGTGTCGTGGACACCAGTTAGTTGTATATCATATACTACATAGATACTTTTTGTTTGTAAATACATACTTATTACTACCTATTATGACTCGGAAACAAATGTCCATGCTTTCTACCGGGATACGAACCCGGGACCCTAAGAACGTAAGCCAGCCTCAGTACCGCTGCGCCATTCGGGTCGTCAGAAGTATATTTTTATTTTTTGAATTATATTGACCCTAACTTGTTGCGAAAGAAACACCTGTAATTAATGGTGGGCGATCTAGTCCATTTTGAACAATGTGACATACAGCGTTAGTTTTCAATAACCAGCAAAATTTTCAGAGATGGTTTAAAATCGATAATAGATATTGCAACAGCGAAAGGAGCTCGTGGCTAAATAATAACAGCCGCTCGGGTTGATCGTTAGGTTAAGCCGTGCTTGCCTAGGTTGGTCTGTGAATGGGTGACCACCCAATACATACCGAGTTTCCTCCGTGCCTCGGAAAGCACGTTAAGCCGTTGGTCCCGGCTGTCATTTGTAGATCTTTGACAGTCGTTAGGTAGTCAGAGGCCCAAAAAGTCTGACAACCAGTCTTACCAAGGGGTATCGTATTACCCGGTACTAACTGGGTTGTGGAGGTCAGATAGGCAGTCAACAACAACAACAACAACAGCCCATAACGTCCACTGCTGGACACAAGCCTCTCCCATGATGGGAGGAATTTGCCATAATCTCCACGCTTGGCAGGCGGATTGGAGATCGCAGTGATGAAAGACTAACAGAAAACGCTGCTGCCCATTCTCTGGTCTACGGAGGCGCAAGGTGTTCTGCCTCAGACATTACGAGCCTTATACGACACCCGTGAGTGTAATGGGTTGGTTCTATTCTACTCTGCCGGATACCACACGGCTAATAGGCAGTCGCTCCATGTAAAATACTGGTTATATTCAGCTGCATCCGGTAAAACTGGAAGCCGACCCCAACATAGTTGGGAAAAGGCTAGGAAGATGATGAGATATTGCAACAAGCACAATTCAGTTCAACAGCCTAGATAGGTAGCAGTTAGTATCCACACACATAAATTTGGCGGTGCACACAAGTGCATTGATTCCCACTAGGTTTATGATTTAGGACATTTTCATATGAATGCTATTTTTTTTCGACAATAATATTTAATATGCACTTTTGGTTTGAAATCTAATTCTTAATTTTAAATTTTTGTTGGTCATTAAAAACTAGCTCTGTATGTTATAACTGCTATAAAGACAAGATACCGTTTGTATGATTCGCAGAAATTGTAATACAGATTAATTACCTTCTAAGGTTGCCGACATCATCGTGGGTGAAGAATGTTATCGCTCGACCTTTCTGACCCGCACGACCTGCACGTCCAATTCTAACGAAGGAACAGAAAATTAATTTCATCATTTAACTTTGGATGGTGCACAATTGCTCATAAATATAGATACCGCAAGTATCACGATCCGTATAAAAATCAAGCGTGCCATTTTTTGACTACCTACTATGACTTCATAAGCACCATTTTTTAGTTACTATAATATTGTTTTAACAACTTTAACTTGCTGCTATAGTAGCTACGTTAAGGGGCTCCCCGAATTTTCGGCGTGCACACTAGCGCCACTTTAATAAAAAAATCAGAACTCTTTAAATACACAATGAATATAAAATCTGATCGACAAAATCAATCTTTTGGTCTTCAAAATTATTTACGTCTACTTAACTCATTGAAACAGCTCGCTGTCGTTACAGATACAAAATGGGAAAAAACGGCCGTTTTTAGCAATTTTTCTAACTGTAACTACAGTGAAGTATATTTTAATGAATTAAATAGACGTTAATAAGCTAGAACTCTAAAGCATGAAAATTTGTGATATTTATTTAGAACACTCCCGAGAGAAATAATTAAACTTTTTCGGGCATATTTACAAAAAAAAAATTGTGGCCATAACTAAACCATAATCACACATCGAAACTCTCAATTTAAATGTGCGAGGTACACAACAGAATAATAACTTACCTATGAATGTAAGCGATGGCGGAGGGCGGGAAGTCGTAGTTGATGACGAGGTTGACTCCCCGGAAGTCCATCCCGCGGCCCATCAGCTCCGTGCAGATCAACACCCAGATGCGTCCCACGCGGAAGCTGCGGACCACGTTGTCACGCTGGGGAAGTGAGAATGTTGCTCATTTGTGGTATGGTCATCATCTGTCTAGCCTTTTGTCAACTGTGTTAGGGTCAGCTTCCAGTATAATAGGATGCAGCTGAAGCTGAATACTAGTATTTTTTATGGAGGAACTGCCTATCTTACCTCCAAAACTCAGTGTTTGGGTAATACATACATCTTGGTAAGACTGGTTATCAGACTTTCTGGCTTCTGGCTACCCATAGCAACTACGTCAAAGATCTAGAAACCTTCTAAACCAGGGGTTCTAAACTTTTTCAGTTCGCGGCGCACTTACAGGTGCATAATATTAATATATATATTATTATTTTTTTATTATTATTATTTTGGTGGTGTTAATATTTTGCCTCGGCGCCCTAGCTAGTCGAAAAAGCAAAGTTTTTATATTATAATAGTGTTGACAAACAAGAATACATTTGAAAATCCGGCTTCACATAAACAAGATGTTGAGAGGAATGAGAATTAGAGGTTTTGAATTTTAAATTCGATATTATTTTTGAACCAATATCCAAAACTCCGCCAAATCGTAACACGTGAACCTTGTTTTAAGACTGCTGTCACAAGAGTTCAATGAGACTCTTTTTCTTACGAAGTGAATTCTGGTGGATCTTTTGCATGGAAAGGATCTTGAATTCTTCAAAAAAATTCGACATCGTCTTCGAAATAATATTAAGTGAGCTTCGAAAGGTTTTGCGTGAATCGGACATTAACTCTTGTGAGAGAACAAGCTCAAATGGTAGAAAAAAACATAGGTCTAGATGGGTATGGCCCATCTCAGTGTTCAGGTTGGTCGTTTCCTATGGAGAAGAACCGACAAAAAACTCCATGCTAACTTTTTCAACTCAATTAAAAAGATTAGTTTCCGGAGAAAAGTAAAAAGAAGCGCCTCACGGCGCGGCGGCGCCCTTGTTCACTCTTTATGGCGCATAATTTGGGAACCCTTGTTCTAAACTGAATAGTACATTCACTGCCTTATATTTCCTGATTCGTCTTACAAAGAAAAAAGTGGGGCAAGGTAATTCAGGGCACTGTATATTTCAATGAGCACTTACACAACAAATTCGAGATTATTTGTGGAAAGACTATTCTACTAGTCTCAAATAATCTCGAATTTGTTAAAAACAGAACAGACAGTGCAGTGCAAAGTTTGTGAATAATATCTCTGCTCTAGCAGATATATTATTTGTGTAATATTTATTTACCTGTTGTTGCGTTCTATCAGCATGTATGACATCCACATTGATACCATCGTATATGAGCTCTTTGAACAACTGTTTCGCACGATCCTTACTTTGTACGAATACTGAAAGAATAACATTTAATATTACTGGGTTGCGAACGATAAAAATTAAGCTTGGAGTTTTGTATGAGTGAACGAAATGTAGAGAGTCGAACTTTTTCTATAACCTGAATCTTAAGCCCGCTTTCTCTAACACTAGGCGATACTTAAATGAATATCTAAATAAAACAGTGCGAAAACAGCAGTGCGCTTATATTAAGGCATTACTAGCTTATGGTCGCGGCATCATATTACTGGGATAAAATGTATCCTGTTTCCTGTGTGTTATCCAATAAGAAACTATCTGTGTTCAAAATTTCATCCAGATCTGTTCAGTAGTTTTCAGCGTGAAAGAGTAACAAACATTCCATCCATCAGTACTCACAACAACAACAACAGCCCATAACGTCCAGTGCTGGACACAAGCCTCTCCCATGATGGGAGGAATTTGCCGTAATCTCCACGCTTGGCAAGCGGATTGGAGATCGCAGTGATGAAAGACTAACAGAAACGCTGCTGCCCATTCTCTGGTCTACGGAGGCGCAAGGTGTTCTGCCTCAGACATTACGAGCCTTATACGACACCCGTCAGTGTAATGGGTTGGTTCTATTCTACTTTGCCGGATACCACACGGCAATACTCACAAACTATTGCAATTAGTATTATAATCTTAGTAGGTCTCGCCTAATGTTACTGATAACAGGAATGAGTCATGTTCCCTCTAGTTACTAACCCAATACAGGAGGCTTCAATCCTTGTTGCACCAGTTGTCTGAAAGCAACTAGTTTCCCGTTCTCATTGCCACAGAAACACAACTCTTGATCGACTAGATTTGTAGCAGCATTCCTGAAAAATAAAAAAATGTATTGAATTACAGATCAAACCGTTGCAAGTTGAAAACGTCGCTACTTGCAAGGTATTTGTGCAGACCATAAAGAATGGGTACACAGGCAAAGATAATCATTATAAACTACGTATATAACTACACTACTATACTTTTTATATTGATAATCGTTATTCATTATTTATATTATTAGATCTTATAGTTAAACATCAACATTTGTTTGTAGTAATCATAATGTACTATAATGCATAATGTGTACGATTTTATTGTTTCTTTCCTTGGGGACCGGCACTGTACTCCTTAACACAGGTTATCTATTAACCTAGCTAGGAATACAGCACCTCACCCACCATTTTATTGTAGTCTTTGTACACTATTATATCAGCGATTCTGTAAATTGTGACATGTACTACAATGTTTTTGATGAATAAATTATTATTATTATAATCTAAGATGGCGCCACCATAGCTGGTCTCAATCTGACCAATGAGGTTAAGCTATTTTGAAATACAAAATGACATTACCACATTTTCAACCAATGACGATGTTGGGAACCAGCTATGCTAGCGCCATTAGTTCCACAGTGTGTCTCCCCATTGCAAAATGAAGGGTCTTTGAAGACATTTAATGATAATACAGGGTGTAAATGGACCCTTCATGGAGCCGTCAACCAAGCATTCTGTAGCTACATCAAACTAAGTAAAAATCTTACACAAAGAACATGTATAAAAAAAAAAACTTGTGCAAAAGTTGGAAATTAGACCCCCAATATCTCCGTACCTAGAAGGTTCCCAGGTATGGTGTAGAACAAAAAAATGATCGCAATGACGGGGAGAACAAGTGTCTTTCAGCTTCGTTAAGTCTTTTCAACCTTTTTTTATTTTACCTAATGATATTTATATACACCTTGGTAGTCGAGCGCAAGTTGAATATTTAGCCGAGTGCAATTAGACATAAAATACTCAAAAGGAGGAACGAAGTTTATAGTGGTCGGATTTCCATGGGACTTTTTTTATTGAGTTTCTAGAGGCGTGGAAAAGAAAGTTAAAAACAAAATTTCGCCGCTCGCGACTTTTTTTTTTAAGTTTTCTTTAGAATATTTTTTTTTCGTTTATGACCAACTTCAAATTCAACGAATTCATATTGTAGCGTAATAGTATGACCTGTGTGCACCCATTTAATGTTAATATTTTGAGAAAAATGGCCTTCTTTACTTTTATATAGACGATTTCCTGATAATTGTGAATACATTTTAGTCAACTACTGTACTAATTAAGGATGAAGAGTTGAAACCGGAAGATAGCACAGTGTTTCTAGGCATAACTTTGGATGCCAAGCTTCAGTGGGGCCCGCATATAGACAAATTATCAAAAAAACTTAGCTCTGCAGCATACGCCGTTAGAAGAATTCGTGAGTTAACTGATTTAGAGACAGCCCGTTTAGTTTACTTTAGTTATTTCCATAGCGTGATGTCGTACGGTATTCTCTTGTGGGGCAATGCCGCCGATATTCAGACAATATTTGTTTTGCAAAAAAGGGCAATTCGTTCAATTTATAAATTAAGTCCCAGATACTCCCTCAGACAAAAATTTAAAGAGATTAATGTTCTTACTGTGCCTTCTCAATTTATTTATGAAAACCTTTTGTACGCACACAAAAATATTAATTTGTTTAAAAAATACAGTGATATCCACAACATAAATACGAGGAACAAACACAAATTTGTTGTTCCTGCAACGAGGCTCAAAAAAATAGGGGGTACGTTCAGATGCCAATGTATACGTTTTTACAATAAACTTCCGAGCCAAATTCAAGCACTAAGCCTAAATAAATTCAAATCGTTTATAAAACGGAAGCTGTGCCTGAAAGCCTACTATCATGTTAATCACTATCTCGAAGATAAAAAGGCTTGGGATTAAGCTGCTCCAATGAAATTTGCTCTGTGAATGTCGAAGCTTCGGACTTCGCTTGTTTATTATTTATTCCTTTCTTATCCTTTTTTATTTTTTTTTTCCTTTTATATTTTTTTATTTTTTTTCCTTTTTTATACAATCTGACATTTAATGTTTTGACATGTATTTTATTATTTTTTATACACTCCGACATTTAATGTTTTGACATGTATTTTATTATTTTTTACTTTTTTTATTATTTTATTTGACATTTACTGATTTGACATGAATACTTATTTTGTTAAGTATTCTACTTTTCTTTTTTTTTATCATCATTGTGACTTAATGATTTTTGTGATTTTTATTTACATTCTTTTGAATAGAACTTGTTATGAATTTTATATGATTATTGTGAATGTGGGGACCATGTGGGTCACATTTATATTTTTTTGTTTATTTTTTCCCACAACTGTCTGGCAGTTTGAGTACTCTAAGCGACCTACCCAAATGTCCTTTCTTTGGTATTGTTCGTCGTTTCGTTGAGCTCCTTGAGTTATTAGTCGAGCTACACGTTAACTGACAAATGCTTGCACTGACTGGACAGGTCCACTCAAATCTGTATGGTTCTTTCTTCAAAAGACCATCTCAGACACTAATCTGCATAGTCCTCATGTGAATTGAGCAAGATTGTCTGGACTTTAAAAGAGACTATGACCTCTGAGTTTGTTTCGGCTGTTTCTTCTCAGAGTAGTCAGGTACGAAACACCGGCCCCATCTAGTTTAAAAAAAATGACGTGTAAAAGTGTTTGTAAAAACCTACTTGCAAAATAAACATCATTTATCATTTATAGTCACTTTACTCGTAAACATGGTTTTCTTGAATATTTTTACATCCAATTATCTGTGAAAAAGTATCAGTTACCAATTTCAACAGAAATCTTGGTCTTAAAATTCAAAAAATTAAAAATAATTGCAGAAAATAGGAAATTTTCAAAAAAATACTTGAAATATACATTAAATCGACAACAATGAACAAAGAAACAGACCAAATTAGCGTTTAATGGATGCACGCCGAATTCAAAGTTATTCATAAACGAAAATAAATATTTCAATGAAAACTAAAAAAAAAACAATTGCGAGCGTCGAAATTTTATTTTTTACTTTCTTCTCCACCCCTCTAGGAACTCAATAAAAAAAGTCCCACGAAAATCCGACCACTATAAACTGTGCTCCTTATTGTCTAATTGCATTCGACTAATTTGGATATAACCGACCCTGCGTGCTTCGTCTGCATTGTAAGTCGCGAATTGTTTAAGGTTTAATAGTCAGACAAAAATCATCTTTAGATGGATTTTAACAAATAATCTTAATTATATATAGATCTTAGTTAGTTAGGTCAAGTGGGAAATATTGTGTTCTAATGACATGAATTTCGACAAAACATCCAATATAGCTTTATCAACTGACCTCTGTCCAACAGTAATATTAATAAGTCCCCGCATATGATGGCGGCACCATTTAGCAACATTAGGCGTGTGCGTGGCACTGAACATGGCAATACGGCGCTGCTTACTGCCACACGCTGACAGGATCTGTTCCATCTGCTGCCTGAAGTCCGAGGACTGCTCCGCTGAGCCCTCGAAGAGTTTATCTGCCTCGTCGATTATTAGCCAGCGGACTCTGGAATAATGAACAGTCGTTATGTGGAGTCAGAAGCAAGAAAGTCAGACAACCAGTCTTGCCAAGAGGTAACGTGATAACTAGCAACTAGGTTGAGGAGGTCTGATAGGCAGTCCTCCTGTAAAATACTAGTTTTCAGCTGCATCTGATAAGACCCAACGTAAGTAGTTTGGATAAAGGCTAGGTTCATTGTTTCAGAGAAATATTGGTTCATGTTAATCATCATCATCTGCCTAGCCTTTTCCCAACTTTGTTGGGGTCGGCTTCCAGATTTACCGAATGCAGCTGAATACCAGTATTTTACATGGAGCGACTGCCTATCTGACCTCCACAACCCAGTTAGTACCGGGTTATACGATACCCCTTGGTAAGACTGGTTGTCAGACTTTATGGGCCTCTGACTACCTAACGACTGTCAAAGATCTACAAATGACAGCCATGGTTCATGTTAATCCATATTCGAAAATAACTATAGAAAGAGAGCTAAAGAATTTAGTAAAACGCACTAATCTCAGGATCTGCGAGTGAAAAAATCTTTTCATCCCACCTATTCGAAAAGGACGACTTGGTTCGCCTTTAAGTGCACCCAAAGGTGGTGTTTTCTATAATAAACTTTTAGCGGGCAGTAATGAGTTTTTATTCCTCTTTATAAGTGCGCCGCAATTATCTTTGCGGCGCACTTTTTGAATTTGGAACTTCTTAGTGTTCAGCACCGAAAGAAATCGAACGCAAATATTGTTTGAATAAAGACTGGCTGGTACGACGCGGCCCATAGTCGCGCCCGCTGCGCGCCGCCGCGCTGGCTGATTAAAAAAAAACGCGCGAACTTCAGACCGCGTTTTCGTCAATTTTCATGAATTGTTAGAAATTCATGGTTTTGTTTTGAAAAATTAGTTCTTCAAGTGACAGTGAATAAAAAACACAATAAAGTGAAAAATAACTTTAGATCTTCAGAAGTCGGTCACCTTTGTTTGATTCATTTAGTTTTTTTTTGTCACCGACTTCTGAAGCTAAAGTTATTTTTAACGTTTTTGTGTTTTGTGAAGTCGGTTTTATATATTGCAAAAAAGTTTTTTTTTTAATTTTCCATTTTTAGTTGTAATATCCTATCCAAATATTAGATATGCATTTATTTTACATGTTGAAATTAGACCACACGACTGAAGTAAAAATGTTCATAAAATGAAAACTACTGGGCCAAACTATGTTAAATTTTTATAGGACCAAATGGCAACTATTCCGCATCAAACTAAAGAATAATCACGTCAATCGGCTCATTAATATCAGCGTAATCGGTGTAAATACATTTAAAAAAAAACAGTAGAATTGAGATCCTTCTCCTTTTTAAAGTCGGTTAAAATTATGAGGCGCCTTTTATTTTCTCATAGTGGGTGATGAAAAGTAGAGTGTATCACTCGGGCGCAAAATATATTTTTGGCTCGGGCGACGTACTTTGAATCCCTCGCTACGTTCAGGATTCTATTAAAGAATCCCTCGCTACGCTCGGGATTCTACTCTAGAATCCCTTACTTCGCTCTGGATTCAAAAAAGCGCCCTCGCCGTAAAAATATTATTTTGCTCCCTTATGATACAATCTACTATTATACTACACCTGCTTGGAAAGTACCTTGATACTTTATCAAATTTACGGTAGAAAGTACGTCATTGCATATCGAACAAATATGCGGGGAGAAAACGCATCTGAGCGGGAGAGAAAAGTGTATGAAAATCCATTTCTTACGTGGTTTTTCTTTTTTTTTAATTTTGGGTAAGACTATGCGCCGGTAAACTAAATATTAAAAGCCAAAAAGTTTTTACAGTGAGTTTTTATCTCCAAGTTCGCAAAATGACACTGGCCACTAGCTGTGTGTTGGATGGTGTCGGGCTGGCAGTGCGACCCTGCGGCGGCAGGATAAACAATTTGAAAAAAGAACATGTGAAAATTGCAGACGCCATTTGCGCCATTTCCAATTTGTGTGTTGTTTGAGGATTCATTTCAGTTTTCGTTTCGTTTTTTTTTTTCCTCGTAGGTGCAGTATAAAGCACTATGTATCACTCGAGAGAAAGTGCGATTCCCGATCTCGGGTGTTGTTTAAGCCCTCGCTTACGGCTCGGGCTTCAAACGACACCCTCAACGGTAATCGGTCACTTTCTCCTCTCGGTGAACAATGTACTATTTCGCTTTTGATAGCCCATTTCCCGAAGACAGTAAACTTCAAACTATGACTGTTAGGAGCTAAGTAAAAAGATTTACCTAGGACAGGTGAAACCACAGGGCACAATTAGTGATTGAAATGAGCTACCACAAAATCGAACTTTATCTTCACTCTGATATTTTGCTGGTAATGTATTGTATTATATTTGTGGGTTCCCTATCCATTTGCATAAAATTTTAAGACCTAATATAACTTGGCATACTTTTGTTACTACTAATTATATTTTTGCATAACATTTTTACGCATAACAGCTTACGCATATTTTTTTAAGCATATTTTATCTAATCATAATAATGATTCAGCATAACATTGTTAGGCATAAATTGATTTACGCATAATGATACTAAAACATATTTTTTATAGGCATAACAAAGAAGCATAATCCTAAAATGTTAGACATACCCTAATTGGATATACCAATTTATTTTGACGATTGGAATAAAACCATCTCTCCGAAGCAGGTAATACATAACATATTTGTTTTGAACAGTTTTTCCCTGTAAGAAGCATGCAAACCAGCATACACCATGCATGCAGCAAACATGCAGCTTGCAAACATTTAAACAAGTATACACCATGCATGCAGCAAGCATAAAGCAAGCATGCGTGCAGCAAGCATGCAGCAATCATGCAGCAAGCATGCAGCAAGCATGCAGCTTGCAAACATTTAAACAAGCATACACCATGCATGCAGCAAGCATAAAGCAAGCATGCGTGCAGCAAGCATGCAGCAATCATGCAGCAACATGCAGCAAGCATGCAGCAAGCATGCAGCAAGTATGCATTCAGCAATCATGCAGCATGCAAGCATGCAGTATGCAACATGCAGCAGGCAAGGTTTCTGTCACGGCTCCGGCGCTGCGGGGCACCGGCGGTCCCACGCGAGCTTATCGTCGCAGATGTGTTTAACGCTCACCACCGCAGCTTCGGCTTGCTGCAGCCTCAGCAGTGGCGGCGAGTGTTACAACCACCTGCTCCTCAACTCGCAGGCCGCCTCGCCCCTCCGCGCCTACGCGATTTTAAATTACAGTTACAGATTACGGTTTTGCAGCGATTCGTTTCTGTCACTAACTTTTGTAGTACATATAATGAATTTTTAATTCAAAATAAATACGTAAAAATAACTCAAATTTTATTCTGGTATTTATATTATTTGTATGCCTAAATACTATTATGCTAATAGTCATTATGCCTAGTAACATTATGCAAAATTCAATTTATGCCAAAACAAATTAGCCTTCAAGATGATTATGCCAACATAAACAGTATGCCAAAAACAAATTTGGCAAAGTATTATTATGGCAAAACAAATTATGCCAAAACAGTTATGCCAAAGTATATTAGGAAAAAGAAGATTATGCAAAAAAAAGGGATCCCGTATTAGTGCACTTACTTGTCTAAAGAAATGTTCACATTGTCTTGATTCAGCAAGTAGCAGAGGCGATTAGGCGTGCTCACAATAATATCTGGAAATAACAAAATCAAGTTCCTGTCACTTTACTTTTTTTGTGGTGTAATTATTCTCTAATTGATAGAGTAATTACTCTGAAAAATGGATGTTTACGTCAAGTCAACATGAAGAATTGGAATTCTAGGTTTCATAAAAGTAAAATAGACATTATTATTTTTTATTTATAAAGACAGGAAATATATCGAGGCAGAAAAGATGTGGGTCTATTTTGAACTTTCAAGTTTGACATGAAAAGATCAGCAGCCTACCTATTGAATGAATAGCGCGTAGTCATAATACACTCACCACTCTTTCTAATAGTAGCCTCCCGTTCTTTCACCTTCGATTCCTTGATACTCCGGACGACACTACACCTCAGCTGACTGGAGGCACTCAGGCGCAGGGCTTCGCGGTATATCTGGTGCGCCAGCTCGCGCGTGGGGCACAGCACTAGGGCTCGCGGGCCGCCCGATGGAGCCCCTAATGCGTGGAGGATCGGGACTAAGAAGGCTGCAGTCTTGCCTGAGCCGGTTGGCGCGCAGGCTAGGATTTGACGATCCTAGAAGATTGAGGAATTTTATTGTTTGATTTTAGTAATCAGCACCCATCAAGTGAATGATTTTACCCATCATACAGAACAACTTTCCTTTTAAAAAAGTCTTTTTCGACGCATTGAAATATTGTAGCTGTTGGAATTTGATTTAATTTTTCACGCATCGATTTTTAGCAGGAGCCTGATGTTGCGATTTACCCAGTTGATCGAAAAGGATAATCCCTATTATACATCTGAGTATTATAGGTACGTCACTGCATCACTCTCTAAAGATTACAGGCATTATGTTAAAAAACACTACAGAGGGTCATTAAGTGTATGATAGAAATGTTAGCATTATCAAATAGAAAACTTTTACGATGGGGCACTTATTATCATGTCCTGCATATCCTGTTGTTTGTACACTACAGGAACTGATGGACGTTACCTAAAGCGCCAAACTAGTTGCTCAGTTCTGGGCCGACACAATTTAGATTGCCATAGACACACTATTCTAATTCTGAGTTAAGCATGCTTCAGTACGGGCTATCTTTGTGGAAAACTCTTGTTACTTACCTCCAACATACAAGGTATAGCCTGCCGCTGCACAGGCGTCGGCTCACTGTACCCACACTGGGTCACCGTGTCCAGCAGCGCTTGAGGTATGTTGTACCGCGCAGTCAGCTCGGAGAAGTCTTGCAGTGCAGCCGGTACGTGACGACCCACTGTCTTGATGCCATGCTCATTGCGGAAACGGTTTTGCTGGAAAGAGTAGGAGGTATTAGTGTGAATTTTTTATTAACCTGCCGAGATTGCCTACAATCTACCCTCTTCTTGTACGAGCTTCACAGTTTTAACAATTTAGTATTGTCAGGATAAGAGTTGTATTTTTCACGAGGTAAAGATTGATGTTGGTAGTGAGCTATAGTGGTGAATAGTGTCGGTTATTAACTAAGCAGTTCTCAATTTTTGCTGTAGCAAATACGTTGATTTTAAAATCAACATAATTGCTTCTAAAGATTGCATTTTCACCTGGTGATGATATGGGGAATAAATTTTCTTCTTTGTCAATTCCTACTTTACACCTAGCGAAGTTTCAAATACCCTATGATGGTCATCATCTACCTAGCCTTTTCCCAACTATGTTGGAGTCGGCTTCCAGTTATACCAGATGCAGCTGAATACCAGTATTTTACGTGGAGCGACTGCCTATCTGACCTCCACAACCCAGTTAGTACTGGGTAATACGATACCCCTTGGTAAGACTGGTTGTCAGACTATTTGGACCTCTGACTACCTAACGACTGTCAAAGATCTACAAATGACAGCCGGGACCAACGGCTTAACGTGTTTTCCGAGGCACGGAGGAAACTCGGTATGTAATGGGTGGTCACCCATCCACAGACCAACCTAGGCAAGCGCGGCTTAACCTAACGATCGACCCGAGCGGCTGTTATTATTTAGCCACGAGCTCCTCACCCAAATACCCTATGATGGTCAAAGAATTTAATGAATAAACCAATGGTAGTCCAAGGATGTTGAAGCAAAGAGGTTTTGCTGAAATAATCTCAGGCAGGTTATAATTTTATGTTTTTAATATTGTTGTCTGAGATATGTCACTTCTGAATAAAATGGTTTTTCGGTTGTCAATGATTTTTTCAATTTTATTTTATTTTAACCGTTTCATGTTTTGATAATCACGATCTACAGTTATTAGAGAAACCTCAAGTAACAGGGAACCTCTAACAGGTTATGGGCCCAGAACATGCCCAGAACTGAAACACCAAATAACAAAAATATTTTTTGAAAAAGTTGATGGAACTTTGAGAAGAAAGTTCTAGAAAAATCTCTAAAAAATGTCTGCAGCAGGAGATAGCGCGCAGCAATCGACTAGTTCGGGTGGATTGCCGTCGATTGTGCGACTCGATGGTAGTTCTAACTATTCAAACTGGAAGTTTGACATGGAGTGTGTGTTGGTTCATGACGAGCTATGGAACTACATCATTGCCGAACCAGACGTAGCAGACGCGAACGCTGTAAAGAGGGATCAAAAGGCAAGAGCGAAAATATGTCTTATGATCAACAAAAGTTGCAAGGTGCACGTGAAAAGTGCGAAAACGGCAAAGCAAGCATGGGATGCCCTGAGGTCAGCGTATGAAGACAAGGGAATAAATAACAAATGCAGGTTATTATCTCGCCTTGTGAGCATAAAACTGGAACAGTTTACCTCAGTACCGGAGTATGTGACGGAGGTCATGAAGGTATCTCAACAGCTTAACGACCTTGGCAAGGAGATTGATGACGAGTTGCTAGCCACCTTAATGCTACAGGGACTAATGGAAGAGTTTATGCCCATGAGACTAGCCCTGGAGAACACAACAACTACACTTACCACAGACTATGTCAAGACGAAGCTGCTTCAATTGACGTCATACCGGAGTGAGTCAAATCAGAGTGAAGCAGCCCTTACCTCCAGATCCAAGAGAAGACCAAATACAACACAGAAGAAGTGTATACCACCGTCACAGAAGACCACGAAATGCTTCATTTGTGATTCTGCGCAGCATAAAGCACGAGACTGCCCTGATAATCCCCGGAGGAAGGCGACGGCGCACGCTACGATGCACACAGCGGTGCATGCAGCGGCGGACACTGTAGACGACGGAGTGCTCCACAGTGCCATGGCGACGTCTACCTCTTCAAGCAGATACGAGTTCATCGTGGATACGGGAGCATCAGAACACATGACGTATAATAGGGAGTGGTTGAGAAATTATGTTAAGCATAATAAGATAGAGATTTCATGTGCGGATGGCGGTAAAGTATATGGTATAGGAAAAGGAGATGTGATAAGTAAAGATGGAAGGAATGTGTGTGTAACAGGAGCTATGTATGTACCTGACCTAGCAGTGAACTTACTGAGCGTGAGTACATTGGTAAAGAGAGGAAGGGTAGTAGTATTTTCTAAGGCTGGATGCGAGATTTATGACTCGAATGATTGCGCAGTGAAAGGAAAAGTGACTGTAAGGTGTATAGAAGAGAGAGGTGTTTACAAACTTAAACATTATCCACAGTGCACGGCACCGAAGGCGGCGCTAGCGACTGACGTACACAACGGTGAGTCACTGGAGTTATGGCATCGGAGGATGGGCCACCTTGGAGTACGCAATCTAAAGCTAATGAGAGATAAGTTAGCAAACGGGGTAAGTTTTCAAGATTCTAATAATAGGTTAGAATGCATTGCTTGTCTGTTAGGAAAACAGACAAGGCAGCCCTTTTCAAAGCAGAAGGCTTCTAGAGCCAAGGATGTACTGGAGCTTGTACATTCTGACATCTGTGGGCCTATGAGTGTTGAATCGTTTACAGGTTTTAAATATTTCATGACATTCATAGATGATAAAACGCGGAAAACTTTCATGTATGCACTCAGGAGAAAGAGTGAGGCCGTAGAGAAACTTAAAGAGTTTAAGGTTCTTGTAGAGACACAGACCGGCAAGAAACTGAAAGCAATCCGGACAGATAACGGGAAAGAGTATGTCAACAAGGAGATGGAACAATTTACCAAAGAGAATGGTATTGTTCACCAGCTAACCGTCGAGTATACTCCTCAGATGAACCCATGCGCGGAGAGAGCGAACAGGACAATTTGCGAGAAAAGCAGGAGTATGTTGCAGGAAGCAGGCTTGGATGAGCGCTTCTGGGCGGAGGCCGTCAGACATGCAGTTTATCTGAAGAACCGCTCACCAACGATCGCTGTCCACAACATGACGCCAGAAGAAGCCTGGACTGGCAAGAAAACTGACGTAAGCCACATTAAAGTGTTTGGATGTAAGGCGTACATGCATATTCCTGATCAGAAACGCAAGAAATGGGATCCTAAGAGTAAAGAGCTTATTCATGTAGGATATGAAGAGAACACGAAGGCGTATAGGTTAGTTGACCCCGTTACACACAACGTGCACAGAGCGCGCGACGTTGTTTTTTTGAAAATACTCCAGCTGGCAACCAAGGTAAGAAGCCTTTACTTTCATCAGTGGTACCAATAAAGGACGTGCTCAGTGATGAGGCACCATCTATACAGCCAAGTACTAGTGTAGAACCTGTTGCTGCTACTGGAGTAGAACCGCCGCTTCAAGGACAAGGTGGTGATGGAGAGAGAGGCTCTCCCCAGTCTGAGGACGAAGAGTGGGCTACATCCGATGAAAGAGGACAATCAGATGTTGAAGAAACCTCCCATAATGATGAGATATCAGGCAGGAGATACCCACTACGAGTAAGGAAACCAAAACAATTTCCAGATTTTGTAGCCTATCAAGCGGCTAATGTACTTCAAGATCCTTTAACTGTCCAGGATGCATTATCGAGAGAGGATAAAGCAAAGTGGAAAGTTGCAATTGAGGAGGAGTTAGAGGCTCTCAAGAAAAATAAAACGTGGACACTAGTGAAGCCACCGAGGTCGTGTAACATCGTTGATTCGAAATGGATTTTTCGAATCAAAGAAGAGGTGGGGGGAAAGATCCGTTACAAGGCACGACTCGTTGCGAGAGGCTTCAGTCAACGCAGAGGCGTTGATTATTTCGAAACGTTTGCGCCTGTGGTAAGGCACAGTTCGTTAAGAGTTCTGATAGCTTTAGCAGCTAAAATGGATTTAAAAATAGACCAAATGGATGTGAAAACAGCATTCCTAAATGGGAACTTGAGTGAAGTCGTTTACATGAAACAACCGGAGGGTTTTCAAGTAAGAGGCAAAGAAGATCATGTGTGTCTTTTACAAAAGGCTTTATATGGTCTTAAGCAGGCTCCACGGGCGTGGAACACAAGACTTCATTCTGAGCTTCTGAGGTTGAAGTTCAAGAGATCAGAGAATGAACCGTGTGTCTACATGAGAGCACAGGATGGTAAATTGATCATCGTTGCAATTTATGTAGATGACCTGTTAATATTTTGGAATAATGAGCAGGAGATGCTCTCACTCAAGAAAGAGTTAAAATTGATCTTTGAGATGAAAGATCTAGGCAGAGCTGAACTGATGCTAGGAATTCATATAGATCAGGGTCTTAATGGCATTAAGCTACATCAAGAGAAATATGTAGATAAGCTTTTAAAAGCATTTAATATGGAAAACTGCAAACCAGTGATGACACCAGCTGTACCAGGACAGAGGCTAGAAAAGGTTCCAAGTGATAAGAAGTTGGATGAGAAAATCCCTTATAGATCTTTAATAGGCTCACTTATGTATTTAGTAGTCTGTACGAGACCTGATATAGCTCACGTGGTCAATTATTTGAGCCAGTTCATTGAATGCTACAGCGAGCAACATTGGATTGCGGCTAAAAGAGTGCTTCGATACCTGAAGGGTACAAAGAAGCTAGGAGTGATGTACTCAAGAGAGAAACGCCAAGAAATGGTAGAAGGCTATGCTGATGCCGATTATGCTGGTGATAGCGATCGACGTTCATATTCAGGCATAGTATTCTTAATTCAAGGAGGAGCAGTTTCGTGGTCAAGTACTAAACAGTGCACTGTGGCACTTAGCACTGCAGAGGCAGAGTATGTCTCAATGTCAGAGGCAGCTAAGGAAGCCGTGTTCCTAAGGCGATTTGTTTTGGAACTGACTGGAAAAGAATACCAACGAGCTTTAACGGTATTTTCAGATAGTCAGTCTGCAATTGCCATTGCATATAATCCAGTTCACCACCAACGCACGAAGCATGTTGATGTGAGATATCACTTTGTGCGAAATGCAGTTGAAGCAGAGGATATAAGATTAGAGTATCGCGAAACTGAGAGGATGGTTGCGGATATTCTTACCAAGCCTCTCCCCAGAGGCAAGTTTGAGTGGTGTGTTAAGAGTATGGGTTTGTGTGTATGAGAATGCGGTGTATTGAGAGTAGTGTGTGTGTTGTGTGTTGTTTGCATGTATGCATGAGATTAAGGAGGAGTGTTGAAGCAAAGAGGTTTTGCTGAAATAATCTCAGGCAGGTTATAATTTTATGTTTTTAATATTGTTGTCTGAGATATGTCACTTCTGAATAAAATGGTTTTTCGGTTGTCAATGATTTTTTCAATTTTATTTTATTTTAACCGTTTCATGTTTTGATAATCACGATCTACAGTTATTAGAGAAACCTCAAGTAACAGGGAACCTCTAACAAAGGAAAACATCGTCAGATGTAATACAAGATGACAAGAGACATTTGGAAAAACAAACAAAGAAAAAAACCAAAGTCACCCAAATCTTTGCAATACCTCTTCCGACTCAAGTTTCTTCTTCAAGTCCTCAGTCTTTTCCTTCTTTTCTCGCTTCTTCTTCTTCAGTCCTACTTTGACACCTTCCACCAGCTGCAGGTCACCATCTTCTTTCTCATCCTGGTCTGTATCCTGACCTTCAGACTCTGAACCGGAGCGGTCAGATCCATTTTGCAACTCTTCTTCTTCATGGTCACTGATTTGTTCTTCTTTTATTACTAATTCTTCTTTCTTGATTTTTGGTTTTGAGTTTAGACCCTGAAAATTAAATTAGTTAATTTTATTACTTTATAATTATTGGGCATGTGTTGTACTTATTGAAATGATTGCCTCTTCTTTTTTAAAAGATATTTCTTGGGTCAGTGGTGGTAAAATAGGACAGTAAACTTTCTTGCTTGTCTATGAATGTTATGATATTCTCTAAACTAACCGTCATCATTGCTAAGCATTATTTTAATAAGTTGATATAAATGTATAGCCTTTTTCAAAGCTTTTAACTTGTATTAACCTCCTGTATCCTCTGAATAACAACTGTTTTCTCGATTGAGATAGGTTTCTCATACAAATTATGTAAATATCAAGTGTACCGGCAACTTCATACAGTTAAATAGTAGTTTCTTACAATTATAAACTTGACAAAATATTACTAGTTCTTGCAGTTAATTACAAACTTAAATTTTACTTCGGCAACGACGGCAACAGATTAGGTTATGTTCAATACTTACATTATTTTTAACGCCTAAAACGCGATGTTTGAACGTTAAACCTTTTGTTAATTTCTTAAAAATATCGTAAGCGTCCATTATTACTGCATTTAAGTAGGTTTTTAATTTAAATAATCCAAAAACACACGTGTGAACTGCAACAACAACGAACCAGTGTCACTTTGACGTAGATATTATTTATGTCATTGTCACTCAAAGTATCTGACAGATAGCTGAAGTTACATTCGGATACAGAGATAGCAAAAAGTGTTTCTTTTTTATTTACTCACTGTGTATTTTATTTATTTTTGGAAATAATATTATCTGTTTTGGATAAAAATCATAGCGAAAAGATACAATTCTAAGGTTAAAAACTAAAATTTAAACTGCATAAAATAACAACAGTTATTGCTCATTTGACAGTTCAATTATTTGTATGTGTATCCAAACGGTCTATCTGAACGCGGGGATTCCTTGTTGAATAATCTTAGAACATTGCCAGCTAAAATTAACTATTTTTTTAATTTCTTTATCTACGTACAGAAGCCAGCACATCACGAATTCATGAGCGTTTCGCGACCGTAATATTTTGGCACCGGTTAAGAAATTTCAAAATGTGTCGCTATAAAAAAAGGGAGGGAGTTTGTCTGCTCGGTTTTTTGTTTGTTTGAGGTTGATTGATTGGTTAAAAGCGTAGTCGCGGGTGCCCCATTACGCGGGACTCCTATTTCTGTCTGCAGGGTTTAAAGGAACTTATCTAACTTATGTGCCCCAAGTCCCACGTGCACCGCCATGAATACGTCATTCGGCTCAAGTCGGTCGTGTCACATTCGCTAATGTTCAGGATTCCAGTGCCAAAACCGAAAACGTTACTGTGGCGAGATGCTCCTATCACATCAAACTACCCGAAACCATAGATAATACACTACCTATATAATACAAGACCCGAAACTGTCAAATTTTCCCAATCAACCTTGAACCTAATGCTTTAACGATAAAGTTGAAAATCTAATAAAGATTTCTGTCACATTGTAGTAACTTGATGTGCCATAGAAAAGGGAGGATCCTCTTGTGTATGGTGGGTTACTGCCCGACAGTTCTGTGTGAACAGCTCTTGCAGTACCCATCTCTAGTCTGTGTGTTTGTGTGTGTGTTTCTAAAATAATAGAATATTAGAACTTATTAGAGGAATGAATAATAAGACCTTATCAATATGATTATCGTAATTTGGGTAACTCCAGCGCGGTTCAGAATTTTGATGTTAGTTTTTTATTTGTGTCATAGATGGCGCTGTAATACTTTTTGTACTACGTTGGTGTAGTACTATTGTAGTGCCCCTACAAGCCTACTGGTTGCCAAAGCGCACTTGCGCAGTGTTCCGGCTTCTGATCCATTTCCCCCCAACGTTTCTTAGAATTAGGTACCTGATCACTTATGACTTATCGCTTCAGGTGGACTTCTTAGGCCTCGTACACGAATTCAGCGGGAGCGGGGCGGCAAAGGCGGCGATGGCGGGCGCGGGGAGTGGCGCGTTCCAATTCATACAAATGTATGAATTGTGTTAAAAGGAACTGACCTCGAAGTCAGCGGCGCGGGGAGCGGGTGGGGGGTGGCGAGCGTCGTACGAGCGGTGCCCGCACGTCTGCATTGACGTAGGAATTTACAGCATCTTCTTTTGCTCACAATAAATCAAACTTTAGGAAGAAATTAGTATCAAAAAGATGTTGTCGTCGCTGTTTATACATTTCGTTCGCGAACAAAGATACAATTTCTCGTAACACAACACTACGTCGCTCTAGCGCCGCGCGATCTGCCCGCTGACTTCGAGACCGGGTACAGAGTCGCCACGGCCGGGTGCTCCTGCGCCACTGCCGCCACTGCCCCGCTCCCGCTGACTTCGTGTCCGAAGCCTTAGAGGTCTATGTAAAGTAGGTAAGTAATTGGATAATCGTCAACACCATCTTTCAGCCGACAGACACTATTACCAATAGCATTATCCAATCAGGGTGCCAATCACACGCACATAGTTCTTGCTAATTACGATAAATACCATTAAAATTGGTTATGGAATGCCAAGTTGTCCCCCCAAATGTGTGTACAAGCTTTGTTAGAAGCTATACCTAATTCAAGATGCCATCACCCAAGCAAGGAGCAGCATCAGCGGCCGTTGGTTCCCTGCATTAGCTGTATAAAATGTTGGGGTCTTCAGGTCTTGGCAGTAGGGTAAAATCGGAGATAATTAAATTACTCAGTTCGAGGAATATGGCGTTCATTTCTTTCGCTGTTAATTTTTCTTAATATCTATAATGTTGCTACCAACTAAAATTAAAAAAGAACTATTTTTTATTAAATTAAGTGTTGCAAACTTTAAAATATATGAGGTGGTTTCACAACAAGCTGCTCTCAGTTACGGTTGTCTGACTTACGTCATCATTTTCATATTTGGGTTGGTGCAGATTTCTTCTTCCAGACCTCTCCATCCGTGGTGCTAGGCAACTGGGCCTATCCCAGTTGTAAACGTCCCTTTGCGCCTATTGGCCTTGTTTCTTTCTGTCTCCTGCTGATATGGAGGGAAGTGGAAATTACGGATTTTCCTACTCCTCTGCTATACTTTTCTGATTAATTTCGTTGCGGGATCCAAGACAGTTAAATTCATTCTCTGGGACTTCGTCGAGCTTCATTGTCTCGGCGCTTTTCTGGTGGTCGCCACTGTTGATTCTAGCTTTCAGGAGTTACAGTGGTTTGGGAACAGTGTGGCGGGCTTGTCCCAATTAAAAAAAAAGACCTCTCCATCCACTAATCTGATAGGTGAGGCGCTACTGACGCGTGCGCTCCGCACTCTTAACCTCATAGACGATGACTTATTCAATTGGTCTCTGAGTGAGTTCACATAAAATGTAGGTATTGTTTGTGATTAGTTACACAATTTAATATTGTTATTGTGTACACTATCGCATTAAGTAATCCTGTAAAGATAGTCATGGAGATATAAATAAATAATTTTTTCTCGACATCTCAGCAGTCACATATAATGAGAGGTTTTCCTTTTGAGGTTTTAAAAAAAACTTAGTTTCCAAGAACTCTATAGATGGCGTTGAACTTACTATGCCAAAGCCAAAACGCTTGAAAAAAAAAACATTGTGTCACGTCACATACTCTCGTTGACTGACACTTTCATTTGCTTAACCTTCCGAATATAACCAACATTTCTCGCGCTTTGTTAAAATCAGTTTTTTTAGGTTCCGTTCCTTGCATTATCATACTTACTCCTAGCGCCATCTATCCAGCGACAAGGGAAGAGCTAAAAAGAAAATCCCTCATTAAAATAAATTAAGGAAATAAAAAAATAATAATAACTGCCTCTCTGGTCTAGTGGTCACCAGGCTGAGCATGAGGTCTTGGGTTCGATTCCCGTGTCGGGAAAAGAGTTAATGAGTTTTACCACCAGAAATGTCTCTGCAGCAGCCATGGAGTCTTTGGAGGATTTGTGACCGGTTGATAAGACCCGCCTTTTTTATTTTTTCGAAAGGGATATCATCACATGACTCCTCCCGCTTTGGGCGGAGCAGGAGGGAGTATCAGACTTTTACTGACTAAAACCCATCCATGTTCCTTCATCGCCCTTTGTGTTCCGGGGCCACGGTATCTCTTTCGAACAGTCCCGCAGCCCCGGCATCGGTCCTTGCGGACCCTTTCCTTTTGGTGACTCTCTTTGAGGCGCGCGTTGAACACGAACTAGCCTAGCGAGCTATTGATGTCTTTTCGCTCGCCCTCTATTAGGTACTATCGAGGACACTCCCGCCTGACCACCACTAAGCTTATTTTTGCTTGCACTCGCAACATAGAAACACTCTCTAGCTCCGCCCCGTTGACTTTGTATAGAAATAATGAATGAAAAAATACCGAATCGGCCGAGCGCACTGACGATGCACGCCAAACGAGAGTTATTGTTATTTTGCGCGCCAAAGTTGACGCTTTCCTAATAGGCCCAAACTTTAAGGGGGCGTGGCTCGGCGCCTCCGCATGATTTAAGCGAAAAAAATGTAAACTGGTCAGGCGGAAAAGACCCCGATTGTACATGGGACTTATACAAAACTGGCGAAATGTGGGTGTACTATTTAGGTAGACCTCTGCATAACCCTCGGGGATAGAAGGCATGATATTATGCTTATGTGGTAGATACCTGAATACAGTCGTGAATGCGTCGTACTTCGCTAAGTACGACGCATTCACGACTGTATTCTGTATTCGACAGACTTCTCCACTTTTATTATGCGCACAGCCAAAGTGTGGAACTCTCTGCCTGCGTCTGTGTTCCCACCCACATTTAACCCGCCTGCCTTCAAAGTAAGAGTGAACAGGCATCTTCTGGGCATGCTCGTTACATCATAGACCGTTACATCTCTTTCTATCAGGCGTGATCGAGGTCAAGAGCAGGCCCATTTGGTAAAATAAAATACAGTAGACAAATAGAAAATATTCGTACATCCACTGCCGGACATAAGCCTCTCCAACCGCACTTCACTTAGCTCGATCCTCGGTCACTCTCAGCGAGCTACTACCGGTCAATTATCTCGATCCTCGGCCACTCTCATCAACTACTACCGGCCACTTAGCTCGATCCTCGGCCACTCTCATCAACTACTACCGGTCACTTAGCTCAATCCTCGGCCACTCTCATCAACTACTACCGGCCACTTAGCTCGATCCTCGGCCACTCTCATCAACTCCTACCGGCCACTTAGCTCGATCCTCGGCCACTCTCATCACCAACTACCGGCCACTTATCTCGATCCTCGGCCACTCTCATCAACTACTACCCGCCACTTAGCTCGATCCTCGGTCACTCTCATCAACTACTACCGGCCACTTAGCTCGATCCTCGGCCACTCTCATCAACTACTACCGGCCACTTATCTCGATCCTCGGCCACTCTCATCAACTACTACCAGCCACTTAGCTCGATCCTCGGCCACTCTCATCAACTACTACCGGCCACTTTGCTAATTAGTATTAAGGTCGGTTTTCATCGTACTCAAAACGCTGAATCGTTATTAAGTTTTAAATGTTTCAATTAGTGCTATCCTGACACACAGAACCACAAAAATCACCAATCATAGCATAAAATTATGACTTAGTTTCAAAAGTAAATATTGAACAGGAAACTTGAAAGTAATTTTCTGAAATCATCATCATGATCATTGATGAATTTTCTGAGATAGAACAGGCAGTTTCAAAGGACGTGTTTGTGGTTAAATAATAACAGCCGCTCGGGGTCGATCTTTAGGTTAAGCTGCGCTACCCTAGGTTGTTCCGTGGATGGGTTACATACCGAGATTCCTCCGTGCCTCGGCTGTAATTTGTAGATCTTTTACAGTCGGTACAGGTAGTCAGTGACCCAAAAGGCTGACAACCAGTCTTACCAAGCGGTATCGTATTACCCAGAACTAACAGTACTGGGTTGTGGAGGTCAGATAGGCAGTCACTCCATGGAAAATACTGATATTCAACTGCTTCCGGTTAGACTGCAAAGCGACCACATTATACGGCTTATACGCTTATTATGTGGCCTTTTTTCAACTATGTTGTCAATATAGTTAGGAAAAGGCCACATAGGCCGATGAACAGGCAATTCTGAAATGATGTCTTCAATGCACTTTATTTTTTTTACAATTTTGAAAATGTTCACTACATACAGGGTGTAAACAACCTCATCACGAAGCCGTCAACCAAGCATTCTGTACATCAAACTAAGTAACTTTACGCAAAAATTATTGCTGGGAAACGATTGTTTTGGGGTGATAAGTCATGTTTTGTGGTAGAACTCAATGTAACGCACTCAAAACATTGTGCTGATGGATGGCCAACGGGGGTCGTAGAGGTGTTTAATGTAAAAATCTTGCATTAAAAACTTGTATTTTAGAAAAAACTTGCTAAAAAGTTGTAACTTTGACCCCCAATATCTCCGTAACTAGAAGGTTCCCAGGTATGGTGTACAACAAAAAAAATTTCGCAATGACGGGAAGAACAAGTGCCTTTCGGCTTCGTTTAGAGGTTTTTTTACACCTTTTTTTTATTATAATATGGCCAATATCTCCGTAACTAGAAGGTTCCCAGGTATGGTGTACAACAAAAAAAATTTCGCAATGACGGGAAGAACAAGTGCCTTTCGGCTTCGTTTAGAGGTTTTTTTACACCTTTTTTTATTATAATATGGCCGTTCAGTAGTGTTACTCAATACTCAATTTTTTTATCTACACCCATGCTATAAATCCTCTATAAAAGTATCTGAAACAGTTACCTTATTGTCAACATTAAAACAGCCAGTGTCATAATAACCATTATAACACCCAAACGGGTGTTATGTTGTACTGAATTTCATTATACAACTCGTTTTAAAAAAAGAACATTGTCTAGCACGTGCGATTCACTACCACAGCGCCGTAATTTAAAAAAAACTTATAGGTTAATTCAAATTCACGTCGTATCCCGCCATTTTTATTATGTACTTTGTTGTTTAAAAAACTGAGTGATACAAGCTTTGTGATGAATTTTAATAATTGTACAATCCAAAATGTAAATAATTATATTATTACCTATACATGGTTTGTTAGTATTAAATACTCAGCAATTAATATTTCCATGAATTTACATAGACTTCTTACAACACTACAACACCCTATGGTTTCAGAACCTTTTATATGGAGGATTCATATCATGGATGTAGATAAAGTCTTGTATGCAACTGTACATAATTAGGTATTAAAACACTCATGTGATACTATTATCACACTCGGCTTCGCCTCGTGTGATAAACCCACATTCGTGTTTTAATACCCCTCATTATACAACAGTTGCATAAATAACTATTATTGCATTCCACAATGTAGGCTTAGTTTTTACAGAAACAGTGTCAACAACTACAGACATATTGCTGTACTCCCTGCTTTATCCAAAATTCTAGAGAAGATCATGAACAAAAGGCTCGTCGAATACTTAGAAAAGTTCAACATACTGTCACACTCACAATATGGCTTTCGGGCTGGTAGATCGACGTCCGATGCGGTTCATGATCTGACTAACTTTGTTGTCACAAACGTGGATGAAGGGCAGAAGGTCTTGGGTATCTTTCTGGACCTTGCCAAAGCATTTGACACTGTTTCTGTACCCACGCTCATTCACAAGATGGAAAGAATAGGTGTACGGGGGATTCAACTTAAACTTTTTGAGGACTACCTGAGTGAGCGTACACAGATCGTTAAGGTGGATGACATCGTCAGTGAAGAGCGCACCATCACCATCCGTTCGTGAACGGCTGGCCAGGACATGGCTGGAGGTTGATCACTGTGTTGCTCAATTTCTCACCGGTCATGGTAACTTTAAGAGTAAATTATTTTCCTTTAAGCTTGTTGACTCGCCTTTTTGTCAATGTTCCACATCTGACTGCGAATATGAACAATCAGCACATCATATTTTATGGGAGTGCAGTCTTTGGCAGAATGAACGCAATATTATGTTGGATAGTGTACAGGTTACATCCGGAGTTATTTACTACACAGACCTTGTAGAAACTAGAACAAATTTCCGTGCGTTCAAGCGTTTTTGCCATACCTATTATTGGAATTTAATATAACTGCTCACAACTTAGGACCCATTAATGTTAATATTTTATCCGTGGTGCTAGGCAACTGGGCCTATCCCAGTTGTAAACGTCCCTTTGCGCCTATTGGCCTTGTTTCTTTGTGTCTCCTGCTGATATGGAGGGAAGTGGAAATTACGGATTTTCCTACTCCTCCGCTATACTTTTCTGATTAATTTCGTTGCGGGATCCAAGACAGTTAAATTCATTCTCTGGGACTTCGTCGAGCTTCATTGTCTCGGCGCTTTTCTGGTGGTCGCCACTGTTGATTCTGGCTTTCAGGAGTTACAGTGGTTTGGGAACAGTGTGGCGGGCTTGTCCCAAAAAAAAAAAAAATATCACCTATGGTGTGCCACAAGGCAGCGTACTTGGGCCGACTCTTTTTCTCATATACATTAACGAGCTGGGTATACTCACTGTCCCCAATGGTAAAATTACCTATATCTTTTGCAGATGACACTGCTCTTCTCTTTAGCGCAAATTCATGGCATGAAGTTTACGCGCATGCACAGGCAGGTTTTGATGCTGTAATGAGGTGGCTCCACAGCAACGTACTTACACTAAACACAGACAAAACAAAGTATATTGCTTTTTCCCTAAAGTCGACACACATATCTCAAATGACACCATTACATTCTATAATAGCCCACTCCTGCTCAAATCAACACGCAAATACTTGTGATTGCACCCGCCTACAAAGAGTAACTAGTCTAAAGTATGAAGTTAGCGTGATTGATTGTTTAAAACAGTTAATTAATAAATAAATAATTAATTAATTGGTTAATTTTATATTTAAAAGTTAAATATGATTTTTTTGTTCTTTTATTAAAGTGCGTTTTATTTGTTTTTGTTTTCACCTGTACTTCTGCCGTATAGCTAATCCGTCGAACCCTAGAATATGACGAATCCACGAATCAGTCGAGTAGAGAATCTGCCGAACTAACTAATCTGTCCAATCCAAGAATCTGTCCAGTACCGAACAAAGGTAAAGTACCTAGGAATTATAATAGATTGCAACTTGAGATTTAATGAACACATCATCACCCTCAGCAATAGACTACGTAAATTAATATTTGTTTTTAAGACCCTTAGAAGTGTAGCTGACGCCAAGCTGATGAAAACGATCTACTTTGCCCTCGCCCAGTCTCTATTAACTTACTGTATAACGTCCTGGGGCGGTGCACCTAAATACACAATCTTGCAACTGGAAAGAGCGCAGAGAGCTATTTTGAAGGTATCTTCTTTTCTACCATTTAGATATCCCACATCAACTTTATATTTATTTATTTATTTATTTTATTTTAGGAAAGCTTACAGACTATTAACATTATAGTAACAAAAATATATAACTAAATTGATAATTACAAGCTTCCACAGATAGATACAAAAAAATATATGTATTAGTTCCCTAGTACAAAATAATGTAACAAATTAAACAAACAAACTACGATCAAATTATTGAATATTAATTTCAAAAGTTAGTTAATTTTATTTAATTGTTTATAATTTAAGCTAACTTGTAAAATAAACGGTTCAAGAGCAAGAAGGTGTCTTCTGTACAAAAAATGGCTTTGCCAATAATTAACCGACTTCAAAAAAGGCGGAGGTTATATGTTCGTGTGTACGTATTTTTTTTTTTTTTTTTTATGTATGTTACCTGATTTCTCTCCCATTTGTGGACCGATTTTCAAAATTATTTTTTCATTTGATAGAGTACACTCCTGAGGTGGTCCCATTTTAATTTGGTGAAGATCTGATGCTGACCTTCGGAGATATACAATGGAACTCTTCAAAAAGAGACGGCAAATCTATTGTGATAGCTCCAATCGGTTGGATGTTCATTGTTTATACAATATCATGACGGAACATCACGCCTGTATGCTCTGAGGGGGTACGCAGAAGTGTACAATTTACCTGATTTCTCTCCCATTTGTGGACCGATTCTCAAAATTCTTTTTTTATTTGAAAAAGTATACTCCTGAGGTGGTCCCATTTTAATTTGGTGAAGATCTGATGCTGATCTTCGGAGATATACAATGGAACTCTTCAAAAATAGACGGCAAATCTGTTGTGATAGCTCCAATCGGTTGGATGTTCATTGTTTAAACAACATCATGACGTAACATTACACCTGTTTGCTCTGAGGGGTACATAGATGTGTACAGTACACCCAGATTTCGACAGTTATGGCATGTTATGTTCCATTTATTGGGGATAAGCCTATTACCATGACATGTATTGTTAACCATGTACAATGAATGCATAGCAAATATTTGTAAGTATAGGATATTACAACTAAAAATGGTAAAATAAAATAATTTTTTTTTGCCAAAAATAAAACCGACTTCAAAAAAAAACAACAAACAAAACAAACACTAAAACAAAACCACAAAAAAGTGTAAAATAACTTTAGCTTCAGAAGCCGGTGAGAAAAACACCAAATCAATCAAAGGTCAAGTTTCAGAAGTCGGTGACAAAAACACTAAAGCAATTAAACAAGGTCACCGACTTCTGAAGCTTGACCTTTGATTGATTTGGTGTTTTTCTCACCGGCTTCTGAAACTAAAGTTATTTTTCACTTTTTTGTGGTTTTGTTTTAGTGTTTGTTTTGTTTGTTGTTTTTTTTTGAAGTCGGTTTTATTTTTGGCAAAAAAAAAATATTTTCTAACTGTGCTTGCATTGGTGCAGAATAGGTCAATACCGGGTTCACAAGAAACTTCGTTAAAACTGCGACTGGCTCTCGGAAAGTATGCATTACGCCTATAATTAGTGTTCGCAAAAGGTACATGTAAGATTGGTCGTTGTCGCAGTCCCATCTGATTAGTGCGTAACGTTAATTTTGAAACAAGTTCAGGACAGTCGATTGAACCATTTGCGATATTAAACAAGTAGCATACATCACTAATATGACGTCTACGGTCAAGTGGTAGAAAATGGTACCTCCTGCATCGGTGAGTGTAATCAACAGACACTTGCTTTGCCCTGTAATCAAGGTACTTAAGAAATTTTCTCTGGATGCCCTCAATACGAGACTTGTAGATCCCGTATTGAAGGTTCCAGACTTGTGATGCATACTCAAGGTGGCTGCGTACGAACGAACAATACAATACTTTGATCGGTTTTAGCGATCGGAAACATGCTGAGGTTCTCATTATAAACCCAAGTGCTTTTGACGCCCTATTTACTATACTATCAATATGCTGATCGAAGAGTAACTTCCTGTCTTGTATAATACCAAGATCTCTAATACTATTGACTTTGCCTATATTGATATTGTGAAGCTTATGTATAAACTTTACAATTTTAATTTTAATTTTAATTTTTGACTTTTACTCGTCAGAAGTCTATAATCGATTCCACGTATACGTGGAATCGATTATAGACTTCTGACGAGTAAAAGTCAAGTGGAAGCATTTTGAAACATTCAGTTCCAACCTGTTACGTGTACAGTATTCTTCAAATCTATTTAAATCATTTTGTAACAGGTGTGTATCAGATATGTTTCGGATAATTTTATGAACCTTCATATCGTCAGCATAAAGTAAAATATAAGATGTTTCAAAACAGTGTTTCACGTCAGCAATAAATAAAGTAAATAAAAGGGATCCTAAAATCGAACCCTGGGGAACTCCAGAGGGGACAGAACTCCATCCAGACGTGTACCCCTGAAGTACCACAGCCTGCGTTCTGTTTTCAATATAAGAGGAGAACCAACGATACAAATCTCCGTGTATTCCGGCTTTTAATAGCTTCTCTAAGAGTAGTCTATGGTCAATACGGTCAAAGCATTTACTATAATCAGTATAAATAACGTCAACTTGTGCACGCTGTTCCATACCTTCGGATATAAATTCATGGGACAAGATTAAATTAGATGTAGTGGAACGCTTCCTAATAAAACCATGCTGTTCATCACCAAAGTTGCATTTCATAGCAGCGTATACGTCAGTAAACACAATGCGTTCGAGAATTTTTGAGAACAGACATATCTTGGATATTGGTCGATAGTTAGAGATATCCGACTTATTACCTTTTTTGAAAACTGGGGTATCAAATGCCGATTTCCAAATTTTCGGAACTATGCCTTCTGAAAGTGACCGCTTGAATAAAATGCATAGTGGTACAACAAGGCTGTCGGCACAATTTACGATAAATAATGGAGGTATAAGATCAGGGCCGCCAGATTTGGAAAGGTCCAATGCCTTTAATAACTTTAAAACTTGTGAAAGAGATACACTAATCGAACCGATACACGACACACCGTCTTCAACGGTAATGCCACCGGAAGTAGCGGGCACAGGATCAGGTTCCTGGAAAGTAGAATGGAAATATGTTGCGAATAAATTGCTGATCTCTTCACCTGTACCCGCGGTCCTGTCACCATAATGCATTACTTTAGGAAAAGTACCTGAGTTTCTTTTGCTCTTCACATATGTCCAAAAATATTTTGGTTCTCAATGATCGAGGATTCGACCTTATCCATGTATGTTTCAAAACAAGTTTTCTCCAAGCTTACTGCTCTATTCCGTAAAAGAGAGAAAGAGTGATAGTCGGACATATTACCGTACGTTTTGAATTTGCGGTGATATTTATATTTCTCTCTCAGTATTTTTACCAAAGCAGAATTATACCAAGGCGGATAAGATGATTGTCTAACTGATTTGATTGGGATATACTTGTCTCTAAGCTCATACAATTTATTATAAAACAGTTCAACAGCACTATCCAACGAATCTTCAAGTAATAACTCATTCCAATTAATTTCGTCCAGTTCAGACTTAATAGCTGTGTAGTCACCCCTAGAAAATACATACTTCTTAGTCGATTTATCAGTCAATTTATGAATCTCAACAAAGTCGGCAGTAATCGTCAATGGTTTATGATGTAGGTCTACAGGCAATGCTAAAGGATCGTGACATTCAGTAACATTGACTGAGTCATTAGAAAAAACTAAGTCCAATAATCTACCATTGCTGTTTCTCTCACCGTTATATTGGGACAGGTTAGATGTGACAACTCCATCAAAAAACTCGCTTAAGTAATTACATGACACATTCTGCGGGATCAGTTCATTATCTTCAGAATTTATCCAGTCAACATTATTACCAAAATTAAAATCACCCATAATAATGAATTTATCCAATGGGTGGGTCAAGATTAAGTGATTAGCATTTACACTAAAATTATGCAATTGATTGTAATATGAATTGCCAAGGTTTTGTTTACAAAGATATAAGGCACAAATATGCAAATTATAATTTATCGCAGGCCTAGACCTTTTTAAGATAAGTGAGACCCAAATGTCTTCAGCAGAACTTCGCCAATCATGTCGTTCTACAACAGTAAGCTCACTTTTTACCGCTATCAAAACGCCACCGCCCCGCTTTTGAGAGGTTCGAGAGTAATCACGATCACGCCTCCACACTAAATAGCGACCATCAAACAGCTCACTACTAAAGATATCATCCACAAGCCATGTCTCCGTAAACACAATGACATCATACGCACTAAGAGATATTTTATGATATATATCGTTCGTTTTCGTACGCAAACCACGCACATTTTGATAGTATATCTTAAGAGTAGCCATCACTAATAAATACTACGACAGAATAAAATAAACATTTAAAAATGGCAAGCAAAATTACGTTACGCACCAAAAAGTATAAGAAGTATTCAATTTCTCGATAAATATAAAGAGGCTAATGTCCTAACTGTGCGTCAGCTGTTTGTATTACAAACGGCCCTGAAACAGCATGGACTCCTTATCTTCAACTCCTCACTTTTAAATAAAAGACGTTTTGACCCAGTAGATCGCCATGGAAAACGACTAACTACCATGTTCTCGAAACGGTTTTTCTGTTACCTTGGTCGTTTTCTGTATAATAAAATAAATAGGACGCTCCCGATCTATGAACTTACAAAAACCAAGTGTAAATCGAAAATTACGAGCTGGCTTCTGGAGTTAAGCTATGACGCTACGGAAAAACTTCTAGCTGCCCCGAAATAGCTTGCTGTCGTAGGATCCGATCCAAGGATACAATCTAGATACATCACAATTCTGTGCATCCAGCTATTTACAATTTTCCCATTTCCTTACTCACACGCACATACACACCCATCACATACACACACTCACCACTCACACACATCCTTCACTTACACATACACACGTACTAACCCTGATTGTATAATTAGTAATCATAATCACCACTGTTTTAATGTGTATTTAAATTATTTTTTTTGTTTTTTGCTCAATATTACTTACCGTATTAATTTGAGTACGAGTGCATAATTATGTTCAAATGTAATTCCGAAGGGGTGGAGACCTGGTGTCCTGAAATACAGGCTTTCGTCTAGCTTAGGCACCAGTCTCCCACAGTATAAAATAAAACGCATGTATTGTTCACGAAATCTAATAATGTAACTATGTATTGTGGCGAGAAATAAATCTTTATCTTATCTTATCTTAGTGGTAAACATTTTTTTGGAAACAATCGTGGTCCTTGTCGGGCACAGCAAAAGTAAGATTATGTAGAGACACACACATTGTGTGGTTACACTAAGCAATGATTAATGTTTTTTCTTTGGTTTGTAGTAACCATACAAACTTGTGTTTTGTTACAATAGTCTAGTCCTTGTTGGGTTTGTGGTTGCAATCGCGACTGCTGAGCATGAGCCTGGTTCGATTCCCGAGTCGGGAAAATTGTTATGGGGTTTTTCCATCAGGAATTTCTCAGTAGAAGCCGGAGCTTGGAGTCTAGATTTGTGCCCGGTTGATGGCAATAGGCTCGACCTCTATTGCATGCGACTTAAAAAACATAACTAGTGAAATGTGGGTATACCTACTATAAGGTAGGTACGCATCTGCCTAACCCTTCGAGAATAACAAGCGTGATGTTACGTTATGTCTTACTGACTGAATTATTTAATCCGTGGTAAACATAAACACAAACCCGTGATAAATATAATCCCTTTGAATCATGCAGTTGCGCAGCCTGAACGAGTGGTTCACAGCAAGAGACCGCATGGCTTGGAGACGTGTCATATGTGGTCGCGATCCACAGCAAGAGGGAACGATGAAGAAGAAGATGAAGAAGTTGTGCATTGATCTAAAAATAAGGCCTGTCCACGACTTCAAACGCGTCCAAACAAAGAATTTTTGTAATCGGTTGGGCAGTTTTGGAGATATCCTCCTAGTCCTCCCACATCCTTACGGCCCAGTGCGCGTCGCCGGTTGCTGTGGCATACTTCTTATGTTGTCTACCATTTGTTTTCACCGCTCTTGGCTGTGGCAAAGCCATTACTTACGTACCATCATATCCATGCTTTATTACCTCTTTATAATATTGGTATAGATGAGTAGCAAACTGTAGCGTAGCACATTAACGTCAACGCAGGCGTACGAACATGCATAAAAATTCATAGCCACAAACAACAAACATCCGCGAAGGTGTAAAATCCAGTACATTTAACGTAAAATAGTTCTACATGTAAAGTGTCCTCTGTTTTGCCACATTCGTGTTGATCAGTGAAGCTCCTATCTTGTTCATTAGCTGAAGTCGGGGTATAGTCGATAGGGCACGCCACAATAGTGGCGATAAGTCCCTTTGAGGAGCTTAAGAGGTGCCACGGCGTCCTCACCTTTCGCCTAACGCAGGTCCTCACCGGACACGGTTGTTTCGGGAGGAAACGCCCGGGTGCTACTATTGCGAAGATCGACCGGAGGACAAGGTGGAGCACACTGTGGAGGTGTGTCCCGCTTGGACGGAGTACCGCCGTGTCCTGTTAACGGCGATCGGCGGCAGCGACCTCTCGTGTCCGGCCTTGGTTCAATCCATGGTCCGGAGCGAGACGGAATGGCGTCACCTGCGTCACCACCATCGTAGGCGCGGGCCTGTGGACGGAGGGCTATGGGCTAGCTCGCCGTCCGTCCGTCTCATGACGACAGGCCGTGTCGACGGCGCGTTCGTGTTCCACGTGCGCCTCAAAGAGAGTCAGCAAAAGGAAGGGGTCCGCAAGGGCCGAGGCCTGCCGGGACTGCGGGACTGTTCGAAAGAGATACCGTGGCCCCGGAACACAAAGAGTTTGGTCAGTAAAGTCTGACCCTCCCTCCTGCTCCGCTCAGAGTGGGTGGAGTCATTTGATGATTTCCCATCCGAAAAATAAAAAAAAGGGTATAGTTGATGCACATGACTGGTACCTATACACTTTTCTCAGGGACATCCGCACTATTATATTAACAGATTGATACAGAGAGCTCGTGGCTAAATAATAACAGCCGCTCGAGTCGATCTTTAGGTTAAGCCGTGCTTGCCTAGGTTGGTCTGTGGATGGGTGACCACCCATTACATACCGAGTTTCCTCTGTGCTTCGGAAAGCACTTTAAGCCGTTGGTCCCGGCTGTCATTTGCAGATCTTTAACAGTCGTTACAGGTAGTCAGTGGCCCAAAAAGTCTGACAACCATGTCTTACCAAGGGGTATCGTATTACCCAGTACTAAGCTGGGATCAGATAGGCAGTCGGTCCATGTAAAATATTGGTATTCAGCTGCATCTGGTTAGACTGGAAGCCGACCCCAACATAGTTAGGAAATGGCTAGGCAGACTGATGATACAACTTGTAAAATTCGACTCACTGGGAGCATTCGCCTGTAATGTAACAGAATGATACAACTTGTAACGTGAATGCAACAAATAACTGAATCAACAATGTCCAAAATCCAATCTTACATTACAGCCAACTGTTTGCCAGCTGTAACGAACGTAATGTTCGAAATAAATCTTGGATATGTTACATTACAGGTGAATGCTCCCGAGATGAGATGAATGCTCCACGGAGCCGTCAACCAAGTATTCTGAAAATCGAACTAAGTACCTAATACAATAATAATTGCTGGGAAGCGACTTTTTTTTGGGGTGACGAATTACGTTTTATGGAAAAATCAATGTAACGCTCTCAAAACATTGTGCTGACGGATGTATTTAATAGTTAACGGGTCATGGAGCTATTTAAAGTACAGGATAAGCTTAAAACTAGCATTAAAAAATAAACTTGTGATGAAGTTGTAACTTTAACCTATAATAATAATATATTTGTAACTAGAAGGAACCGCGGTAGGTAGGTTCCGCGAACCGGAAGACGTTGCGTTAGAAGGCTTCCCACTAGGTGGACTGATGACCTGGTGAAGGTTGCGGGAATCTGCTGGATGCGAGTCGCATGGGACCGGTCAATGTAGCGACACTTGGGGGAGGCAGTGGACGTCTTTCGGCTGAAATGATGATGATGATGATGAACTAGAAGGTTCCCGGTTATGGTTCAGACTCCAGAATTAAAAAAATATTGCAATAACAGGAAAGACACGTGCCTTTCCGCTTCGTTAAGAGTATAATATTATTTACACCCTTTATATTCAAAAGACTGTCCCAATACACAACGGAAACTTCCGCTGCGTAGACGCCGCAAAAGAAAATGACGTTAGTTTTAAAAGGTTCACAATAATTAGTTAAGGGAAAAGGTTCTAAACTAACCAATAAAAGACCTCATAATCAATGGAATCACTGCGAGTTTATTTTTATACTTTTATTACATTCAACTGTTATACGTCGCTGAGAATTCGAAACGCAGATTTTGTTAGAAACCTAAACTTAAAAATAACCGATATATTTTTTCTCCAGTATAGTTTAGACGAAAGAGTCAGATTCAAAGATACTTATAGTACTAAGTTTTCCGACTATCTGATATGTTCCTAACTTCCTACCAAAGAGGCTGCCACCACGAGAACATGAGATAGAGGGTCAATGCTCATTTTTCGTGCCATTGCTGGTATCGTTAAATATTGTCGAGATAAAGACCGTTGCGTTGCCGCAATGGAACGCGCTATGGAAAGTGTCAACTTCGGAACTCAGTGTTCGTGGTAGCAGCCAATATACTCAACCCGAATTGATTCCTTATTCACATATATCAACAACATCAAAACAAGTAAAGACACCATTTTTTAAATATCACTGAAACATGAGTTTACAACTTTTAGTATCAATGCAGATTTACCGATTCGTTGTACATTGCGTTTTTTGTTCCAGAGTATTTTGCTTCAAGTTTTCCTTTGCCCTATGTAACAAGTAATGCATTACGAATCAGGCGCCCTACTGTTTTAATTATTAAAGTTATTTTTGGATTTCGTTTCCATATTATACTATTGCGATTGTAATACTGATTGATTTTACTGCATTAATACGAAAAATATTTGACACGAATTATTTCATACATTAATTTACAATATTAGAAACCTGATCGAAAAACTAAAAACGTACGTAGCCAGGAGAAAAACCTTTTATAATTACATACTATGCAATATATATACTATAAAACCTATGATATTGGCACTAAAGAGTTGCATCTTCAGTTTTTCGATTAGGTTCCGCCCTCATGAGTCCAGTGATGATTTAAAATCATTTCGTAAACTCGACCTCGTATCTACAACAATAGTACTTTAAGTGTCTTCACCGACTTGGGTGTAACTTACAACAATTCTCGAGAGAAACCTACCAGGTCCTATCGGCCCCACGACTAACCTTATTCGATCAATACACAATACTATAAATCATTTTTGTACACACCGATCATCACCCCCCGACCCTTTAAAAGTATAACAAAACTCCATTTAACTAAATTTAACACATATCTTTTCATCTTTGATCAACGATGGCAAACTATAACTTTTACATAGTAACACAATATTAGTTTAGGCATATTAAAACGTCGTAAGTGATATGTACCCTTGATTATTTTGTTATTTTTTTTTTGCCAAATTACTAAATACAATAAATTATTAATTTAATTTTCAAATTTTTTGGGAATCTAGCGTAGCGTATCACTTACGATTTCAGCTTATAAAGAAAAAAAAGAAAAATCAATGCTAATAAAAACGCAGATCGTGCATACATTAAATTACGAAAAAAAGAAAAATCTAATCCTAAGTGTGTCAGCAAAAATATAATGCAGTAAATTAAAATTGCCACTTAATTAACTTTCACAATATAAATTGTATTTTTATTCTCGTAAAAAAATATTTCTGTGTATAAAATGTGTTACCGAGCATAACATGTACCAGCGGCACAGTTTTACTAAAAAATAAAAACGTAAACAGTAGGAAAAACAACTCGTTACTTAAGAAATAAGTACTGAGTATACTACAACACGACTTACTCATAGGCAACTGAGCATGCGCACAACTCGACATCCGATTGCTTAACAGCTTTAACACTTAATATTCGGACTGTTTTATAAACTTGCATATAAATTAACAGTTTTTGGTAAAACTGCACCACTGTCTTACTTTATCTGTAGATAAACGTTACTTCTAGCATATAACTGTCAGTATATTGTATGTCATAGTGTGTATATTGTAAATACTTTTCTTTTATGTACTGTTATAGACGGGATATCAACGATAATTGCTCGACCAGGGGGACAAATGTACTACTTAGTATATAATACTTATTATTTTTATATAAAAGTTGTAAGTGCACTTTGAGTTACGGAACTATATTAATGTAACTATATAGGTATTTACTGTAGGTAGCAGATTTAACTCTGATATACTACAGTACTTTAAATTATAAGAAGAGATGTTACTGACGTATGATTTTAAATGTATTGTCAATATTTGGCACTAAGATTTTTTCGACGCGAAATGTTAAGAAAATAATAAACTACAAAACAATGAGGGTTTGAATTGTTAATTTTGATATCAAAAGCTCGCCTGTTTTTGAGAATGTAAATAAAAATGGGAAATAAGACTTAGATTATTAATAAATAGAGCTCCTTAAAATCTTAATTGACATTAAAAACAGGAAAATCTGCTGATTGTAGCTTATTATAAGTCATACATAAATGTAACTATTATATTGAGGTACTGTGGCAAACTGGGAACTATTGCTATAACTGTAATTATTTATAATTATATTACGTTAAAAGTGGAAGATACTGATATAAATATTAAAGCTATTGACTTAAGAATACATCGACCCGTGACTCGAATACGAAAACACTACAAGTTCGTAAGTATTTAATATTAATTTGTGAGCAACGATTAAAAAAGACTCAATAAAAATGCAGTCGATTTATTCTTAAAAAGATGTTTGTCCCTCCACCGATCGAGCAATTTAAATTATTTATAAATAACTATTGTATGTTCTGGTTACGTTACGATTTTAATTAAAAACTCAAAAGTTCTCAATTAAAACAATAACGGATAATATCTATTGCATTTTAAACATGGAAAATGGATCAACAAAAAATGATTGTATGGGAAAAAATACTATGTAACAACTGTTATATCTCGTTAGCGATTTACAATATAATTCGATAAATATAAAACACTGTCCTGTTTGTATGTTGTAACTGTAATACATAAATACATTGGCCTGTAGTCACAGGCAACCCCACGATCTAAACTAATACATTAGAAATTAAATTATATAATTGGAGGTAATACTTAAAATTATAGGAGGTAATACTTACGATAAAAGCATTTTATTTTCTTAAAAAAAAAAAAAAAAACTGTTTTGTGAAGCGGTTTGTGAACATGTGTTTATCAGGTGAGAACTCCCGTAAAAGACGTTTTAACTTCGATAATAATGAAGTTTATTTTACCTGCCTATCATAAGATTAGGTAATTATTATTATATCCACGAATAATCCTAAGGACAATCACGGAAAAACCCTAACAAATCATTTAAAACTTTTACGAAATTTATAAAACGGCTGTTATTTAACTTTGTTTATTCGAATACGAAAGTCACCGATGTTTGCAAAGTAAAAGTGACAATAAAAGTACTTTAAAATGTCATTTGGATGCAGAATGGCTCAGATGCTGAAGCCTAATTACTACGTAAAGCTACCAAGAGAGCTAGTACAACTCAATCTCGAGAATTAAGCATCGACTCAAAAAGTATTGCTCGAATGTAAAATGTAAGAGTCGACGCTTAACTTTGAGTTCGCAATCTAGCTGTTGTTACTCAAAGTAGACTAGATAAACTAATCTAGATAATTTTGTGCAACTATTTTGAGACAACGCCCACGTCCAAATAGCCATTTTAAAGTACGCGAATCTTATTTATTTATCTACTGTAGGCTATTGTTAAAAAGTTGTACTGTTCAGAAGGCATCCCGTTGTTGATTACTTTGTGCATTACGCATTAATTAGTAACACAGTCGGTTTATAAAATTATTTCTTTAAAACTTAACGGTATTAACTGGCGAAGAAGCGAAAAATTATATTGCGAATTCAAAGGGCTGCTACCATAATTTACACGTATTTATATGTATTAAAAAAAAGATTTTCTCACTTTTTCATCTTACTATTTAAAAATGCAGTATTTTGGTATACATTGCAAAATATACTTTCACTTATTATTGTTTCACTTGTATGTCTTATTTAGCGATTAGTTGTTTCTGTTTGTGTTATTTTTTTTTTCAAGAATTTTTAATTTGTTACGCTGCGTTTTTTGAACTTCTTTTTTTGCCGACACATTATCCAAACTTAACACAAATTTTACACAATAGTATAAGACCTAACAACAATCACCAACGGCTGTCTCCGAATTGATGTAGTTCGCAGCTGTCAACTGAGATCAATTTAGAAAAAATTACGTCCAAAAAACCACAAAACTAAGTGGGGATGTAAAATCCACTATTCCAACGAAGCAGTCAACAATAAGCTCAATAAACAGCCAAACCTATAAGAAATAATTGCACAGCGAAAACAATCAACACAAACATTAAAAAAACATTATGAAGACTAAGTCTAAGTTTCACTATTAATAAATCCATTAGTAGAATATATAAAAATCCTTTCCATTAATGATTTTATCTATTTACTATTTAGTTAATAATATCACGAGGCTTCTATTCCCGAACGATGCCACGATACTTCAGTATGTAAGTAATCTAACTTATATTTACAATTCAAACTACCCGCTTGCTTTTCCTTCTAAGCTCCAGCTAATGATTCTATGATCTTTAATATTTTCCGAAATTATTTCATCGACGTGTTTCCTTTTACATTAAATTAAAACAGCCTGTAACATTGAAATTAAAATAAAAAAACAAAATAATATACTTGAGGTACTACATATATGGAGGTATACGGGCTACACCGGCTAATGTCCACGGTAAAAGTAAATTTTAATTTAAAATCAACCCGCTTTTAACATCTATTTAAGCTGAGGATAAAATGATAAAACTTAAATGTTAAAATATCTGGATATACCAAACAACTTCTCATTAAATGTATTTCATATCACAAAGTACACATATATGTAACATTCCGAAAAAGAAAGTAAAAATACAAAAAAAACCTACATTACGATCCTATACCCAAGTTACTTAACATTGGAAAAATAAATGCAAAAAAATAATGTTCATTGCTCTAAAACAACGTTGTTGCATTGGCTGTTGCTATTGTATGTTAAAATTGCATTGATATTTTATTATTCATTGCAAAAATGCTCTTTTTATTTCACTAAAGTGATCAGAGACTGATATGTCCAAAAATTGAAAAGTTCTATTATTTAATCATGTAAAATGGATATGGCACAATACATTTTAGTAAGTATTTTAACATTCTTCAGAAAGTTTTCATATTTCTACGGAAATAAATGCAAATCAGTAAGTATTATTCACATTAATTTTTTTCTTTGGCTTTGTGAAATATCACGGTGTTAAAAATACTTTCCTTTATTTAAAAGATATTCATGGTTTTGTGATATGTGGTTTAAGAGATTGGATCGCGATTTTAAAGATATTACTGTAGTTATTTCTCAAACCCTGAATAGATATGTCGTGTTACCTGAAAAACGCGGTTCGCAAGCAATTTTCTACGATATAAGTAAATAAAATATTTTTTTATACAATTTGCAGCCATCTTATGGTTAGGTATCCTAAGATTTTTGAGAATAATATAATAATAATCTAATAAATTTTCAATAACGAGACATCAGCTACGTTGGTCGACATTTAAATAAGAACCACTATACACTCATAGAGAGAAATCCGAAAATGGATACAGGTTAAATATAATTCTATTAATTAATACCTAAAGTCTACGTATTTCTATACAGAAGAAATGTTTGTTTTGTTTCATGATTTGTAATCATGCACACGTATACGATCGTCGAACTGCTTTTCGAAGACCCACTTTCTGGCAAGCCAGCGCCTCTATTTCCTACATCTGTTTACTCACTCTAACCCTGTATTCAAGGATCCCACCGGAGTCTGGCAACCCTACAGCATTTTCCCTTTTCGAAACGTCACCGCCATCTTTGATTCGTCCGTGAACCGTCATCCACTTGCGCATACCTCGTCAGTTCGGAAATTCATCCATAATATCTCGAAGACGAACGAAGGCACGGCTACTTACACATTGATCATAATCATTATCATTATTGAAGCCAAACGCACATAGATTAGATATTGTTAGACGTTAAATTTTGTACTTTCGAAATCAGATTCTAAGAAGTCTTTAATTTTTTTTACTCAACATCAACATTTTTTTTTTACTTTTACTCTAAACATTTTTGTAATTAACCGCTAAATAATCTGTATTTTAATTAATTTAGATTTGGCGTTCCGAAAAAAGTTTCAGTAAAAAATATTTTCTTTGCATTTCTTTTAAAATTTACGGTTTTAAAATTTGTACGTTCTCATTTTGTACAGTTATCGAATCTAATTTGACACTAGACATTTATCGAAAAGTGATTTTAAAAAATGTATTTCATTTTTTAGAATACAGTTGGCATAATTTTGGCAGTACTAGAAATATTAATACTTTAGTATTGCTCTGGATTACATTGTCATATTGAACACTGTTGGAACATTTTCACTAGAAAATGGCGTAACTCGCGACTGTTACGAACTAGTCACAAAGCGAAGTCCGATCCTCGAAGCGTACACTAAACGACTTCTACAAGTCGTCGACAATACTGTTTATGTAATTTTAATCCTAACGTCAATATTTTACTAATTATAATACGATATTAACCATAAATGCGGCGTCAGTCCGGCATTGTTTTGGCATTGTCCGTTATATTGCACATGATGCTGTCCATATCGTGAGCGCGTACGTCGAGCCGCGTCACGAGTTCAGTCGGGAGGACTCGGGTGTACTCGGGACGCGGGGTTCTGCGAGCGATCTAAGCCATGGTCTGTGGTCATTGAAGGCCGGGCGGCAGCTGCGGGCCGTGGTCGGCGCCCAGGTCGAACAGGTGGTGCGGGCTGGGAGCCAGCGCCGAGTGCAGCGCCGACGTCTTCAGCAGCCGCTTGAGCATGCCGCTGGAGCCGCGGTGCTGCAGCGACTTGTGCGTGGTCAGCGAGTTCTTGGTCCGGTACCTCCGGTGGCAGAACTCGCACACGTACAGCGTGTCCGACTGCTCGTGCTTGTCTTGGAAGTGTCGTTTCAAGGAATAGTAACAAGAGAATGTCCTGCGGCAGTAAGGACACTCTTGTGGCTCGTTGATACCGCCGGCGGTGGGCGGGGGCATACGGAGAGGCGGTACTGCTGGAAAACAACAAACAACCCATTTACATTAAGCATTTTTACCAGAAAACAAGTAATATTCGTTAGCTGGCAACTCGTGGAGATGGAGAAAATCTGCTGAGTGATTTTCTGCTTGTTAATTTGTTCATTCAATAATACATGTATGAGGTTAATAATAATAATTAATAATACTAATAATATGCACTGTACACATTGACTAACTACACAATAATCACGAGATTTTCATAATATTCAAAATCTTAAGGAAATTCTCTCAACCACAATAACACATAGACACGTGATAACAAAAATGATAGAAGCATGCTCCAAGCAACACAACAACGTCAAAACTGCGAAACCCGACGGGAGTAGTGGGGGGGGGGCGCGGGGGGCGGGGGGCTGGGGTAGTAAGTACAGTCGAACTTAAAGAACATAAAAGTTAAACTAAAATCTATAAAATCAAAATTGAACAGAAAAAAACATGAAATGAAAATTAAGAAGGACCCTTATACCTAGCTTAGACTAATAAAGGAAATCCATTGTTAATGAGTTAGATCGTCTGTTCTCTAATTTGTTTCTGGTTCTATAAACAATATCTAACCTTTGTGCATGTTGCTATGTACGGCGGGTTCAGGTAGATTGGGCTCGTGTAGATTCTCTTTGCTAGATGAATACTGCCGCACGCCGCGCCAACTCCGGCCGAGTAGTCACTAAAAAAATCGTATTTGATCTGTCTCCCCTGTCCTCGACTTGTGGTAGGTGTATATGTGGGTCATCAACGAGTTCCTCGAACAGTATACCCTCTCACATATGGTGCATCTGTACTCCTCCTGGCGTTCTGCGTGTTTGTCAGCGATATGCCGCTTCAACGACGCCTTTGAACACAGAACCTTCCCGCATAACGAGCACGAGAATAACTTTTTACCTGTAAACAGATCGAAAAAACAAAAAAATATGGGGTTGCTCCCCGAACGCGGTATAAATTAAAAAAAATTAACACCTACTCCAGGGATCTTTCATTATCAAAAGTTTTTTTTTTAACAAGAAAAAACAAAAAAGTGTGACTAAAATAAAATGATAAATAAAATAGAAAAATAAATGTAAATGATGGCGAAGCTACAGTGGCTCGTGAAGGGTGTTAACAGTTAGCATGCGTTGAGGCGGGAAAATAAATATTTAGGCGGGAAAACTAGATATGCTAAGCGTGTTTCGAAATTAATAAAAAAAAGAAAACAGTGCACTATGAAAATTATCTAACTGTTGCTACAAAAAGCTCATAATTCTTTAAAAAAAAACACAAATAAATACTCGGGTTTGTCAAAGGATTTTCTAATAAAACTGGCAATGTTGCTTTTTGTATATTTGTTTTTATTAAAAACGCCATTATCATCAATATTAGGATTTATGAAGTTTCGGTTTAACGATTACATTTTATGAGTAGTTACTTCAATTATTTTTAATTTTAAAAGTAAGGAAGGAAAAGAACTATTTATGAATATATAATATAGTGTTGCAAAATCATTTTTAATATTAGAATATAACTAAGTGCAGCCCATTAAAATAATTTATTTATTTTTGGCGTTCCTCGCTACGTTCAGGACTAATTCGCCTATAAATGGAAGACAAAACATAAAAACACCGAAGTTTTTGGCACAATCTCGAATAACATTAAACAATCTAATGGACTGCATTACACAGATGCCAATTGTTAACAAAAAAAAATATCTAGATTCGTGGATAGTAGAACAATAATTTAAGAAAAAAATATATAAAATTTCAATACAACAACCAATAAATTAATTTAGATTCCTTATAAAATAAGTAAAAATGCCAACAAGAAGTATAAGAACACATTGGATAAAGTCAACGCACGAGCACGTGCGAGTTTGAAAAAAAATTCTTAACTCGTTAGAAAGATAAAAACTTAAACAGGTCACAGAAACAGTCTTAAACTTGCTAAGATCCTAACTAATATAGATTTTGACAGGGATGTGTTCTGCTCCTTAGAACACGGTGTAATTCTTACCCTTTCAAACCTGAAGCTTTCAGCTTCTCGAGATCCCAAAATAACTTAACACCTAAAATTTCGAACCAAAGATCATTTGAAATCACAAATAAATTTCGAGTTTTTTTAATACCAAAATTAATCACGCTTTGACCGCCTTCTGTGCGACAACATTTCTCGATTTTTTTTTATAAAATTATCAATTAATTTAGTAAATAATGTACATTTTTTATCTATAAAATACGCCTAATAGTGTACAAGTCAAACGCGTACTTACTCTAATCAGTCTATAGCGCTTATTATTTTGGCAAAAATTTTCCCAACCAGAGACAAGATTTTTTTACTAAATAAATTCTTAATTTCCATAGCTATACTGAAAATAGCTGAAATACCGTACTGCCATTGCAGCACATCCCTGTAATTGTAAAGTAAACATGTATTTCTATTAACTATATGAATTCAGATAAACCTTAATCCTATTTAATGAACTAACTTAATTTCCCAAACCCAAATTAACAAGAAAAACTATGACTAAATTACTAATCAAAAAACAACAATCCTACGTTTCAAACTTTGCAATGTTACGCAAATAAAAACTTAACATTTTTTTTATCATTTTCGTTTTCGTACACGGAATGTTGCGAAATATTAGAAAAAATTTAGATTCCTTTTCGTTTCCCTTAACTTGTCTAGCACGAACATCGTTCCTTTTAGCACCAAATCTCTAGTCTTCCAATTGGCCAAACTATCATAATAAAGCTTACTAATTAACTAAACGAGTAATGGCTAAGCATTATGTATCTAGCAATAACAACAGAATTTGATAACATAGCATTTTAGGAAGCCTCTTAGTTGTTTAAAGGTAAAGCATCTTGTTCACGTGTGTCAAACACTACATAATAATGCTCATTACGATTTACGAAAAAAATACGCAAAATATGTCTTTTTTTTGTCAATAAGAACACAATTAGATGAAGCAGGCACTAATATTACTTAAGGTGTATATCATTTTTTATAATAAATTATGTTAACATTTACAATCAAAGTTCCCTTATTGCTATTAAATGAAAAATTGTAACAATAGTGATATTTTATCGACTTTATAAAGTCAGTATAGTGATGTTTTCATGAACTAGAATAGTTTTCACAAAGGAAAGACGCACATTAATTTATTTATTGGATGATTGAACTTAAACGCGAAAGGGAAACTTTTTAAATAGAACAAGTTTTTGTTAGCTCATTTTCTTCCTTTAGAGGTCGAAAAACCTTTCCGTTTTTACAGCATTTTACAAGTTTTTATTTACTTTTGCTTGTTTCCATTATATGGACTTGTATAGGTAATTTTTCTCTAAACCTCCTTGAGATTTTTAAGGGCATTTTTATTTTTCTCACTCGTTATAATTTTCTAACGCGTTGAAGTTTCGTCATCCAATATCGAGACATTTATACTAAAATTATTTTATGGCAAGCAAAATTCCGTTACTAATTAACATCGAGCACGGAACATATTTTAATAGTTGAAAAGTTCACACTGTTGAAATTTAGGAACATTTAACACTGAGAATTATTAAAAATTTGTTTTTTTTTTTTACTATTACCTATTATTTATGTATAATATAATAATAATGTGTTATTACAATTGTACAAAACAAAAAAAAACTGTGAGTGTTTAATGTACAAAAAATACGAGTACAAGTAGGTCGGTAAAAAGCGAAACATATTATTAATTATTATTTGAAAAAAATAACTATCCTAATAGAAAGGCTCAACGAAATAATAATAATAGAAACGAACACAAGATTGCAATAAAATACTAATGTTTGAAAACTAAAAAATGTGACTAAACTAAAAAATAAAAATAGCCATATTTATTTAAAATGGCACCTTGCGATTCACTTTGTAAAATGCAATTTTCGTAGACTGATGGTTGTTTGTCGATAATAATAAAAATAATAAAAAAGTCAGCAAATGATTTATAAAAGTCGACAAATAAGGTAAATAAATAAATTGATAAAATATTAATAAAGTGTCGACTGCAAAAAGAAAGCGAGAAGTTTATTTTGTTTGTGTCTATGTCGGTTTGCTGTATGTATGTATTCCTGGTTTGTGTATGTCCGGTATATTTCTGTGGTAGTGCTATCTGCGGGTTAATAATATATATCTTTTTGCAAAAAACAATCTTTCATCTCATTCTATTGGTGCTATTATATCCTGAATTCAGTCTTAAAAATGAAAAAATAAAACACCTAAAATAAAAATAATAATTTGAAAGCCTCATAAGCCAATTATATATCTGTGTATATAGTTTTTCTATACTTTTTACATATTTTCGTTTAGTAATCTCGTATAAATATCTAAGAGTGAGATCATACAGATATAAATTACAGAATAAATAATTGCCGAAATTAATGAACACAATTTGAAAACAATATGCCTCTTCTGTTACTTACACGAACACCGTTTCTTTTATATAAATTTAAGCCTAATATATAAATTTACAGCACCAAGATTTTTCATCTTTTCTCAAAATATTATTTTTTTTCTCTTCGCCTTATTGTCGCACATTTAACATAGTGTAAAATTCAGGAATCATTTTATACCGCAGTATTGCACTCCGGGCGCAATCGATCGATAACATTTCAACAAAAAATCATAATTATTTCAAATTCGATCTAACTCGCCCTCCCTTGTAACAAGTGGAATGTCAGAAAGTTATTTATCATATTATTGTGATGTTAGTCAATATCAACCCACCCTTACTTACTTACAAGTTCAAAGTTCAAATAAATATTTCATAGAGGAAAACAATCTGAAAAACAAAAAATATACAAGTACCGTTACGTTACGGAAATAAAAAAGAAATATGAAAAAATAAAATAATTACTTTCCTTTTTAAATTGGGAATAAAATGATTTTTGAAAAAAGAAAACTTCCATAGAGTAAAAAGATTAGACGTTAAACTGGTCTTTGAACTTGTAGAAGTCAATGTTGTGGTGCGGCGGGTTGATCTTAGTGTCGGGGCCGGTGGTGAGGTTCTGCGGCTGCGTCTGCTGCGGCGCGCCGCGCTGGCGGCGGTGGTAGATGCTCTTGTGGTTGTTGAGCGAGTTGAGCGTTCGGAACACCTTGTGGCAGAGCGAGCAGCGCGCCGAGTGCAGCGGCTGCAGGTGCTGCTGCTCGGTGTGCCGCTTGAGCGTGAGCCGCGTGGACAGCAGCTTGCCGCACACCTCGCAGCGGTGGCCCGCGCCCAGAGGGCCCACGGCGCCCACTGCGCCACACATAACAACCAACATCAGCGCATTAGTCAACATGCGAGCGAGCCCGCGTACCCACACCATGCGACCGCTCGCTCCGAACTCCCGACGGGTCCCAAGTGACGGAACCAATTGGCACAATTAGTGTACCACTATTGTTTCGGTGGCAATTTTGAACCTAGTAGAGGCAATTCAACGTGTTTCACGAATTTGACTAATGCGCTTTTTACAAAACGGTTGGTGGTTATGCGTGTACCGATCAGATGTCCCAATTGGTTCCATAGAGGACGTGGCAGCGCAGCGGCGTGGGCACGCGCTGCGCTGCCACCAAGCGTAAGATACGTTTAGTGAGAAATAATAAATTATACATACATATAGATAAAGTTTGCGATGCGCATGCATTACTATGCTATATACAAATGTTAGGAACATATCGCGTTACAATCTTGTTTAACTTAACGAAGTTCTAGGGGCAAGAGTATGGCGGTTTAGGTGGTTAGGATGGCAGCTCGGTTTCTTCGAATGGCAACATGAGGGAGGCGCGCCTCGAGCGTCAGTTGACGGAGTAGAAGGGGCCGGGCGCGGCCGCCGGCGCCTGCTGCTTGCGGTGGTAGATGGACTTGTGGTTGCGCAGGCTGTTCAGACTCGAGTAAACCCGCCGGCAAATGTTACAGACGGGCTCTCGGGACGGTCGCATGTGCACGTTTTGGATGTGCCGTTTGAGCCGCGTCAGGGACGAGAGGCTCTTGTTACATGGCTCACAGCGGTAATCTTCTTGGGGGGTGCGGGCGCCACCTGGTCACAACACAAGCAGTTAGCCCCGTCGATGCTCGCGTTTAATGCACTCTCGTATCGTAGCCTCTGTTAAGCACCGCCACCCCCCGTTACGATGACAGATCCCGCCGCGGGAATGCGAAGCGGTATTAGTAACGCATACATGTCGCCTAGTCCTCGCTAGTAAAGCTCAGCAATGATTGTGTGATCGACTATTGTCCGTTGACATAACAGATGCGCGCAACGTTTGTTTCAAATTTCCCGAACAAAAGCGTTTTTAATTCTTCAATGAAATAATTTGAGCGTATTTTATATAAACCGACACCAAGTTACCATTACTAAAAATCCATTGTTCGATCTCCCTGTTATTATATTTTCTGTTTCCCAAGACAATGTGATCGAGTGTAACCCGATAGTGTATTTAGAAATGATTCATGAGATCCGCTATGCTCGGAACAATAAGTTAACTCAACTTTTACTGAATTCGCTCAACTTTTATATCGAAGTTATGATTGGATTTCTCGGAAGCTAATTTTGTGGTTTTCTTCTTATTTTCGAGTAGGTTTTTTTTTAAACAATTTTTTGAATGTAATGTTTACAGCCAATTTGTGTAAGTACAATTACGTTCGTTAACAGTTCGTTTATTTCCGTGGAATGGTTGGTAAATAATGAGAGAATTTGAAAAATAAAACGAAACAAAAAGTAACAACAAAAACCTAATTCGGAGACATGGGAGTGAGGGGTTTTCCTAGCACACAATTTGTTTAACATCTATAAAACAAGCTAGCATATCTTCGTAAAGTTACATTACACTATGTTACAGTAACAGTTACATGCACGCCACATTGCGTTTTGGTTCAATGATAAACATTCGTCCCAGTCGTACAGATACTCTAAACCATTGAAAATTTAATAATTAGACTCATTTTGTACCTACGCGCGTCTCCATCGAACCATAACACAAAAAGCTAACATTAATTAATTTAAATACAGAAACACAGAGCACAAATGAAGACATATACAAGGTTAATAGTATATAATTATAATAATATACATATATTAATAGAAATAAATTATATGTCACGTGATAATTGCCTCATACATTTGAAAATAAAAAATTATAATAAAAAAAAAAACCTAATAATGATATATAAACCTAATATGACAGAGCAGAGAGGAAGCGGTGATGGTGGCATACGACAGACAGTGCATTAAAAATATCGTTTATCTTAATATATGTAGTAATGCAATAAAATAAATCGTTGCTAGTCAAGCTGGGACTCACCTTGGGAAGTACTTGCGATGCCGTCCGGAGCCAATGGACTTTGGAGACCTGAAAACAACACACAGTTCATATGCTATCTTTCATCATTATTGACTAAGATATTTTTCTCCAAACATGAAAGGTGGACAGCCATGAACCTCAAACCCGGTTCATAATACGTAAAAAAAATTACAAAAACTCTCACTCTTTCAACACTCTTATTTTCAAAATAATTTTGAAAATTTGACGTATCACCGATCATGTTTGGGTGCTAATAGGACATTTATTTTTCAGTTTCGCACACTGATGACTCTGGTGAATAAATACTTCAAAAGTATTTATTCACCAGAGTCTTCAGTGTTGATAATTTTTAAATAATATAAACTTAAAATTAATAAGTATATATAGCTAGTAGACTCAAAAGTTGTTTCAGTTTTATCTCCGTTTTCAGGTATGGAATAACTATCAACTGCGATCACAAATTCTATTATTTTAAACACTGATGTCCACCAGGCCACCTCCAAAGGCTGAAAAAACAAGAAAAAAATACAGCAAATCCTCTTACCAGTCAGTGATGGATGCGACAAAGCTTCCATAGTAAAGTTGTATGTGTTCGCCGGGTTGAAGAGCTTAGAGTCTGGTGGCTGTATGAACGGCGGGGGGTGCGGTGGTGGCGTGCACTCCTCAGCGTCAGCCGAGCTTCCGCGAGACGGCGGGCCCCCTCCCTGAGGAAAGATACAAGTAGGCATTATACTAACGTTTGATTTTTTTCTTACTCTTTGCCTATATCTTGTAACGTGATATCGAGTATTTGTAACTAGGCTTTTTATTTGTTTATTTCTAAGTAGGAGTCGAATCTGAAACCGTCCGCACAGGAAACTAATTCCTAAGCTAAGCTGTTTAGAAATGAAGATATTTACTTCAAGGAATGAGCCTATAATAACATCTAAAATCTACTTCACTGTTACAAAATGAAAAATTAAAATCGTTTTCTCCAAACGGAATTACAAGGAGGCGTTATTAGAAGAAGTCTGTTGGAGTCGTCAACTATTAGGAGCTACACCAATTTAACTTCCAAATAACTAAAGTTTCGTCCTAATAAAAATATAGGCACTTCAGTCCAAATGGGACTTTATTTTTGTGAGCATTTTTATTTAAGAAAGGTTTGTTTTTTTTCTGGAATTGCGTGTTTTTTTCTGGGTTTTAATGTGTATTTGGAGGAAGTTTCGTCGAGTGGGCTGAATTAGAAATGATTGGTGGTAATTTTAGTATTTTTAATTAAAGTTATGACAATGAATGTTTTGAATGCTACGGTCTTTGAATCCGCTCGTACACATTCTATTTGTGGCCAATATTAAAGGCCCTAAATATAACATCCTTATTATAGATACATTTCCAATTCACACTCTTTCCACTCCCGAAAATACCAGATATTACCAGAACCGTCTAGAAATCGAAGATCCAAACCTCGATCAATGTCAAGGTCCCTAATCCAGTGTGTCATTAGACCAACCAACAATGTTATCGCTGTCACGACTACCTGACACTCTGTATATGACACCCATCGAGTTCCGGGTACAAATTCTAGTGTCTAGCACTCTATAGTCATTTCAAAGATATTTTGCATCATAGTGACCTCTATTCTGATTAACATAAGGTTTATTTCAGGTAATATAATCGGGAATGGACTGTAAAACGTGGTAGGGACAATAGAGGTATTGCTTGTTTATGGCATTGGTTATTTTGAAACTACTGGGTCATATTTTTGTCTCTGGCTGAGAGAAAAGCCATTCAAAATTTGAATACGGAAATAGGACTACTAGCGATTCAACAGATGATTAATATTCGATGTTTAATGGTTTGATAATCGAATTGAATAAAGAAGAGATGTTCGGTTGTGTTTTGTTTGTTGTTTTAGAAAGTTGGTTTATTTTAAAATAACTGTCACAATGTTCAGAATTTATTTAAAGATTCAGAAAATATTACGAAATCTGGAACTATGTGGAGGTTGTAATCGTACACTTGATTTTACATTAGAGTTAAAAGATTTTGGTATTATTGAAATATAGAATGTATGGGTAGAAAAAGAGAGAGACAAAATCTAAACCAACTGTAGCATCACTATGATCAATCGAAACTAAGTATGAACTGATTGATTGATTGAGAAAACAGCTGCTTCCGGAAATCAAAAGAATTTCTGATCGGTAGTTTATTTTCAAGAATGAATATATTCAAAATATGTTCCAAGTTCTAATATTCAGTTTCGTCATTAATAACATTAGTTACCTAAATATTTTACTAGAACATTCGATCGTACTCAATTATTGATTTGGTAATCGATCGATTCTGTGAATAAAATACACATAGAATGTTATGCAAGTCCTATAAACGTAATACGATAATATTGCTTATTAGTAAATTTAACGGTGTTTGTATTTTTATTCAAGTATTACTAAGTATTGAGGAATTTGTTGACATGTACACATTTTGTTCACTCAACGGAATAATACCCGAATTTGATTAATCATCTGCCTTAACTTTTCTCTACTACGTTGGGGTCAGTTTTCAGTCTTACCGGATGCAGCTGTATATCAGTATTTTACATGGAGCGACTGCCTATCTGACCTCTGCAATCCAGTTTCTGGGCAATACGATAGGTACTCCATTCTGGTAGATTATCTCTCAAAAATAAGTTAAATGAAACGTAACTATTGTATTTTCAGTATTTTCATGAGAAACTAAGATTTAATATTAATATTCCTTGTGTTCGGTTTTCAGATTCATTCAGTTTGAATTGTTTTAATTTTGTTATGGGAAATTATTAAAATATTTTGCTGTTCAATCTAAAATTACATTTTCTTATGAATTAACTTGGCTCTGATATATAAATGAATATGAAGGTATCATAGAATACCCCGTCAGTCAGCCTTTGTAGGGAGTAGTCTCATGGGGAAAAGGCTTCCTAAACTATGGATATTGTTTGACTTTTTACACTTCGGATACAAACCCAATATTTCTCCCATTGACACCAAAGAAAACACCAGCTTTATTTCATTTTAATTGGAAATCGAATCCAATAACTATACCGTGGGCTTACTGTCGTTTGTTGATCAAATGTGACAATCATATCAATATCATACAGTGACGATTTAACCGACTATAAATGAGAATTGAACCGAATTTCTCTAGCATAGCATCCCAAATAGATTCCAACCTAAAAAGAAAACAAAAAATGGCATTCGTTTTACCAACTCACAAGTGGTCTATGATGATGTGGCGGCGTATCATCCGTGCTCCTGTCGATATCCGGGTTCGAAGGACAGATCATGTCAATCGGCTCGTTCTTCACGTCGTCCATTAGCCTCGGGGACGGCGACGAGCTACTGTTGGAGATCCCATTCCCATTGTTGCCCGACTCATTGTGCCCGCGAGCATGAGTATTGTTCTTAGTCGAGAAGTCAGTTGCATGGATCTGTGGTTGCTCGTTGTTGTTGTCGTGGCGGGGGCGCTTGATGACGTCGGGGCTGTTGTCGGCTGAGCGGCTGAGCCGGCGCGGCGGCAGCGGGGTCCGGCGCATGAGTTGCTGCACGCTGGAGGACGTCGGCTGGAGGAGGGCTTCCTCCAGGCGGTCGTAGGACTGCGTGTGGCTGATGTGCGTGCTGTGGGCGGAGTGCGGCGGCGTTGTCGGCGATGTGGTGGAGGGCGCGCGCATTGGCTGCAGGAGTGGCTGTGGAGAGAGTCAGTCTTAGAAACTTATCGCATTTAACTGGAAATCATCTTATATATAATCACAAGGTTGAAGGCTATGTATTTGTATAGTCAAAGTTTTTTTTTGTCACTTAATAATGCACTTGGGGTCAATTTTCAAAGACTTAGCATGATCATTCTGTAATGTTGAAAGTGGGCCGTAGAACGCGTTACGCTGGCCCATTGTGTGGTGGTGGATGTCAAATGTATAGATATCAGGATGAGTAGCAATAACTAACTTGTAGTTAATTCAATTAATGTTCTGTTAGTTTTAATTTAAAGACAAATTAAATTCATTTAGCCTAACGACTAAAATTATAAATAATTCCCGTATATACCAATAACTATACCACACGTAAATGTCAATTCTATGAATACCTTAAAAAATGTGCCAGTCGGACTGTTTACCTCCTAATTAGCATAATTTGAAAGTTGAAACAAGTGTTAAAACAAAACCTTGAATTTTATAGATTTATGAAAATCAATAAAACTACTTATTGTAAAATAAATCGACAGAGCCGTATTTATGAAAACAGATAGTTATAGTTTTAATAATAACATTGATAAAGAATTGTTCTTTATACCACAAGTCTTATCGAATTGAGGCAGGTAGGTATTTATGGCAAAAACTCAATTTAATCAATTTATAGGGTTATCAGTCATAGCCAGCTAATGTGCATAACTTTTTTCTAAACTTAAAACTGACCTACGGATCTCTGAAAACATAAGTCCACAAATTTCAATATTATTACGACCTACTTAAGTACCACACAACACAACATCACGACTGAAATCCCCGAAGGGTTATGCAGAGGTATAATAGGGGGCGAGCCTATTGCCATCAACTGGGCACAAAACTGCTACTGAGAAATTCCTGATGGAAAAATCCAATAATACTTTACCTGACCTGGGAATCGAACCCAGAACCTGATGCTCAGCAGTAGCGCTTATGACCACTAGACCAACGAGGTAGTCCGTGGTAAGTACTTACTTACTACTTACTAATCCACTCTAAGCCCAAATATAAAAACCAATCAGTAAATCTAATCAAATCGAACCAGTTTAAAACTCAATGCCCAAACACTAAAATTTAGAGTCAAAGCATTGAGTTTCCGCGTAGAGTCAAAGCATTGAGTTTCCGCGTGACTTTAAAGTCAAAGCATTGAGTTTCCGCGTGGTTTTATAGTCAAAGCATTGAGTTTCCGCGTGGTTTTAGAGTCAAAGCATTGAGTATTCGCGTAGTTTTAGAGTCAAAGCATTGAGTTTCCGCGTAGTTTTAGAGTCAAAGCACTGAGTTTCCGCGTGGTTTTAGCGTCAAAGCATTGAGTTTCCGCGTAGTTTTAGAGTCAAAGCATTGAGTTTCCGCGTAGTTTTAGAGTCAAAGCACTGAGTTTCCGCGTGGTTTTAGCGTCAAAGCATTGAGTTTCCGCGTAGTTTTATAGTCAAAGCATTAAGTTTCTGCGTGGTACTAGCATAAAAAAACCACTCACCCCCTGAGCATTCTCATTGTGCGTGAGTCCAGAAACGCGGAGCACCTCGGCAGTCTTGAGGAACGAGGACAGGCTCCGCTGGTGCACGTTGACCTCGCCGTGGTAGATGAACTCCACCAGCGCGTGCAGGTCTGTGAAGGCCACGTCCTGGAGCACGATCACTGGATGCTTGCATGGTGTCGACTGCGGAGAGATGGAGAGGGTTAATTTTGTGGTATGTGGTGAGGGGTTAGATCATCATCATCATTTCAGCCGAAAGACGTCCACTGCTGGACATGGACCTCTCCAAAAGGGAGGTTTTGCCATAATCGCCACGCTTGGCAGGCGGGTTGGCGATCGCAGTACGGTTGTTACAAAAGCACAGAGAACGCTGCTGCCCATTCTCTGGTAAGTCCTTTAGTCGCCTCTTACGACACCCACGGGAAGATAAGGGATGGTGCTATTCTTTACGTCCGACACCATACAGAGCGCTCTGTATGGTGAGGGGTTAGATAGAAAAAAATATTAAGCTGGGTCTTTGTTATGGAGTTAGTTACTTGAGCTACTTATAACTCATGTTTTCACTAACTGATAATAATAAATCTTTATTCAGAATCTCAGAAGGTAAAGGTAAAAAATGTACGTATAATAATGTTAGATGCCTGTATTAGGATAATCCTGTATCACAGGCTGCAGGAGCTCTAACAGTATGCTATATGTAGGATAGTAAGTTTTTGGTTCAACATTACATGATACATTAAACTACACCTGAATGAATGCTTTAGTAAAAGCGCGTTGTTGGACTTTTAACTCTAGGCGAAGACTCGACAGTTTGAATTCTAATAGTGAAATTTCAAAACTTGAGTAAAACACAAGTTTGTTTTCAGATCAAGGTTGACTAGCGACATCATTGTTCGATTAACTTATAGTTTATTTGTTAAAACTATATAATCAAGTAAAAACTTTACAAAGGCAGACTTAATGCCTTGGGCATTTTTTACCAGTCTACCTTAGTACCTATAGCCTACCATAGTTCCGGGTCTAATAAAAAATAAATAAATAATAATTGCCTTGGATGTTTAACCAAATTTAGCAGCTCATATCAAATTAATATAGCAGTCTCTTAAACATTTTAATTGTAAAGTTTTATAATAAAGAAGTATAATTCAGAACCATTTCAGAACTGTACATTTTAAAACACTTGAGAGAGTAACTTACAACGACTCAAGACATGGCCTTCATCTGAACAAAAGCCTAAGAGGACTCTTTGTGGTTCAGTCAATATTTTATATGAATTTAATGAAAACGAGTGTAATTTCAATATGCAAGCCAAAATATTGTACAATCATTGTTTAATATTTTGTCACACTTAAGTCAACTTAGAATATGAATTCAAGTTTTTCAATTGTTAAGGTTTTTTCTTTATTCCCTTCATCTTTAATATACGTGATTAAGTTTTATTTAGAGAGTAGTAAAATGAGGGTTATTACAACTTATTTAATAAATATTGAGACTATGAGCTGAAAAAATATAAGAAAAACTGAAATTACTGAACTGAATTAAAATCAATATAAAAAAAAAGAAAAAATAACATAATAAAAAAAATCGATGACCTTTTTTATTTCTTATTAGAGTTAACAAACAACTTCAAAATCGACGTTTATGAATTTTAATAAATTAATTCACTTTTTTAATTAATTTATTATTATTTTTTATTATTTCATTTTTTCAAATTAATTTATTTAAAATTCATAAACGTCCATTATAGTTGTTAACTTTGAGTTGAGACACGTGTAAGCGTCTATTAATGTATGGTGGAAAAACCATTAATAATTTTAAAACTTAATTAACCAGCATCATGATTATATACCCCTGGAACAAAACCCGACTAAGTTATATGTCAACAAAACATTGTCAAAACACAAAATCGTTAAACCAAAAAGTCCTAAAATAACTTCGAAGCTTAAAATATCATAGAGCTATCAGATAAATAAACAAAAAACCCAATTACTATGGAATGAATTTAAAATATTCACCCGTGGAGCTCTAGTCCGACTGATTTAACCCACTCGACTATTTATTGGGTGTGGTAACACTGCCCGTTCGGATTATGGACGAAAAACTGATTAAAAAGTATAAAATATACCTAGAATGTTCGTTTTAAAGTAATTGCGAGGGATTTTATTTTTGATTAATTTTGCAAATGTTGTTTAAATTTATAAAGTGTATACTGTCAAAGTAATAATAGATGGAAATCATTACGAATATGACGTGATAATCATTATTTGTTACAACTATTTCCACCGGAAAATCCATTTTTTTCACCATTTGCCATGCTTATAATGTAACTAAGTTGACCTTATAAATCGATCGCTAATTTCGCGACTCTCTCTCAAGTCAGGTTGGCCGAGTGGTCTAAGGCGCCAGATTTAAGCTCTGGTTCCCGAGAGGGAGCGTGGGTTCGAACCCCACACCTGACAAACATATTTTTTATTTTTGTCTTGGAAAATTTCACATTTTTATATTGATTTTTAAGACATTACTTGCATATTTCGATTTATTTTATGGCAAAAACAAATATTTTGATTGTATTATTTATTTTTTATTGGTTCTCTTATTAGAGTGAAAATTTCTGCACATAAAAAAAAAGTACTGTGGAATTATCAAGATAATTTATAAATTAAAAGGCGCCATCTGTTGGCATTGCATGCAACTTACAATGTAGTAAATGATTCATCTCAATTTACAGTACCGAGTTATTTTCGATTAGGACAATGTTTCACATTGCGCTTGTTTCGTCAGAGAGGCGGCAGAAATCAAGCATACCTGAGTGGACTAAAAAAACCGAAAAAACCGGCCAGGTGCGAGTCGTACTCGCGTGCGAAGGTTTAACCTACAATTTTACAATTCCGTATCTATACAATATTAGACAAAACGGCAAAAAAATCACTTAGGTTACGTTTTTAATATTTGTTGTTATACTATAGCGGCAACAGAAATACATCATCTGTGAAAATTTCAACTGTCTAGCTATCACGGTTCATGAGATACAGCCTGGTGACATACAGACACACGGACGGACAGTGGAGGCTTAGTAATAGGGTCCCGTTTTGACTCTTTGGATATGGAACCTTAAAAAACTATCATGATTTTTTCATTTCGAAATGTCACTCAAGTGATCGCACATTTTCTGAAATCTCAGTTTATTTTTAAGCTTTACGATAGAAGGGACCACGTGGACAGAATCGTAATGTACTAACGAGTGCACTGAGGGTCTGCTACTTTTCAAACTTATGTTCTAAGTAATAAGGTTGAGAATTGGTCGACCGTCGGTGTTCTCGGTGGTATTTGCAAGAGCCAATTGGTTGCTGTCAGTACAAGTCTAACGTGTGTAATTTGGCAATTATTATGTCAATTTGCTTTATGACGTCATTGAGACATTGTATCTTACGTGTATTATAGGTACTATTTTATATGCAACAGTTTCGATGGATGTATGTTTGTTAATCAATCATGTCAGAATGGCTGCACGGATCTAGATGAAATTTGGCACTTTTTATTCCGGTAGTACTACTATATCCCATGGACGATTCCCGAACGCCATAAGCTAGAGGGATCATATTTTTTCTATGAGCTTCTCAATAGTGTATTAAATCTCTTTGTTTCTTTATAAATAATTCATCGTGGACTCATACATGAATTTGAAAGTTATATAGGTTTCTTTTCCTACAGACTCTACTGGCCTTATAAGGCACAGCTTTCGACCTTATCATCATTTCAGCCGAAAGACGTCCACTGCTGGACATAGGCCTCCCCCAAGTGTCACCACATGGACCGGTCCCGTGCGATTCGAATCCAACGAATTCCCGCAACCTTCACCAGGTCATCGGTCCACCTAGTGGGAGGCCTTCCAACGCAACGTCTTCGGGTTCGCGGTCGCCACTCCAGAACTTTTCGGCCCCATCGGCCGTCCGTTCTGCGAGCAATGTGCCCTGCCTACTGCCACTTAAGTTTGGCAATTCTTCAGGCTACGTAGGTGAACTTGTTTCTCTTGCAGATGTCTTCATTTCTGATTTGACCTTATAAAGTAAATAAAAAGCCTTAAAATTACCTTCAAAAGCTCCCTGAAGTAAGGACTACAGGCCGATAGAACAACTCTATGTGCCTTCAAACTCTTGCCGTCGCAGGCGAGTGTGACGTCGACGAAATCCTCGTCATCCCGAAGGTTCTCGAAGGCGCTGGTGATACTGCTCTGGTAGTTGTTCCAACGCAGGCAGAAATGCTGAGTGTCCACCATTTTGACGGCTATGGAGTCATGTGTGATGTGATCTGGAAATTGAGGTGTGGTTAGTGCGTGAATGGAGGAGTCAGGGCTTTATCACATTTGTGGGGTAGAACGGCCTGCAAATTAATTCGCGGCTATGCTTCAACAAAATGAAAAATGGCTACTGTCTACACTAACTACTATTACGGCGTACGGATGGACGGACAGTGGAAGCAGTACTGGGGTCCCTTTGGGTGGGAACCTTAAAAAGTCAGTCACTAAATCAGCAAGTCTTGATAGTCCCAGGCTCTTAGATGTTGCATGAAGATTCACCTCAAAGTTATGTATGAAAAGCCTTCTACTACGACACCCTTTGCTAGAAACACGATAAAATTTACATTCCTTTTCGAGAACTGTGTACTAAGTACATAAAAGTGTAATTTTTCTTTTAAGAGTGCACGTATTGCTGTATTATCTTCTTACAGTCACTCATTGACGGGTCTCGGTCTCGTTTTCGGCTATCATTTGATCACCTATTACGGTCTTTCGACTTGTTAGAAGTCTGACTTAAGTTAAGGATGTCAGTGGACAGTAGGTTCGACTCAATCGTCACCCGTAAGACCGGAAGCGAACCCATACCACTCTAGCATAGCTTGTTAAAGTCTCGATTCATTAGGAAACATAATGTAACCTAGGTAGGAAGATCACATGACAATTTTATAGATACAAACATAAGAAAAACTTATAAATAACAAAGTAGAGATTACAAAAAATAGGTCGCCTGTGATAAAAACTATCGTCTCGTATACTTGTCAGTCATATTATGTTATTGTTTAATATCTGCCCTATATTTTTGAAATAATTGCTATTACCCTATTGTGGTGATAAATGATGAGTTATGTGTTCCAGTTTAAAAGTAGTTGATGTGTTTGAAAAAGGATCTTGTGTTATATACCTAGAAAAACATCGGTTAACTATTGTAATATAAGTATAATAAGTATAAAAACAGTAAAAAAAACTCTTATATTTAAATGTATTTATAAGAAAAAAACTCGTATATTTTTATAGAGCACCTGTGTCCGTACGTCATTAAGCCGCGTTCACACGATTCAAGAAGAAAGCTTGCATGTGACACACAATTAAATTTAAGCAACATATGACTTGAATGCAACTTTTGATACAGCTATAGCGTACACACATCAAAAAAAGTTTGTGATCACTAGCATAAGCTGATATAATTTTTTAAATTGAACTTTATCAAGAAAAAAACCCCCTGTTTGACATTAAAAAATAAAACTATTTTTTATCTACACTTCTATACTAATATTATAAAAAGGAAAGATTTGTATTTTTGTGTGTATGTTTGTAATGAATAAACTCAAAAACTACTGCGTCGATTTCAAAAATTCTTTCACCATTAGAAGGTACATTTACTCTGAGTAACATAGGCTATATTTTATCTCCGTACTACCACGGAAACGGGAATTACGCGGGTTTAACCGCGTGACGTCCGCTAGTTTTTTTATAAAAACGTAACAAAAAAGATTTCGAATTTTCAAAGTGATCACAAACTTTTTTTGATGTGTGTATGTAATGCCACAAATTTATATGCACCGTGTAAATCAGCCAGCCTTTACAGTCAGGTAGACTTAGGCAAGCCGGAGACGCAATGTACTGCAATTGAAGCGGACAAACAAATGCCCCGTACCTTCGTAGCCGGGTGGTACTATTCAGTTGGTTCAGCTGTAAAGTAGATAACTACAGTAGCTTAATAAACAGCAGTCAATAGTTGACCAATGACCTTTCTTCTATTGAAAAGGCGCCTAAAAAATCAGCTGGTAACTTACCAGCTGATTTTTTACATAACATATTGATACCGTTAAGGTTACTCACTCGAAATTCAAAGAGTTATTAGAAAAAATAAGAAAGAACATCGTTTGAAAAGGTTGAATAACAAAAAAGGTTTCGATTCGTGTATTGTCTGACCGCTCCTTTGTCTTTCGAACAAAAGTTTTTTTACCTAATATTTGGAAGTTGTTTTCATTTTTTTTTTTCTTAATTATTTAGGCTTCTTGCCCTGGCCAAAAGTTTCAAACTTCCACAGTGTTCTGTTTAGACAAAAAAAATAATTGAGAACTAACATTTTTGTGGCTTCATATTATTTCGCTTTTCCGATTTTTTTATTTGAATCGAGAAAGGGAGCAAGGTGTATGGTACTTACTGCTTTTGTTTACTCGGTTACGGAAAAACACAATGTTTTTCAAGCAATGTGACTTTTGTTATTGTTTAACTTTGGTTTTTTGACCTAATAGAATTCGTACCTAATCGCAAAAATGTGAGCCAATTTTTTTTCTAAAGGATAAGTTTTTGGTAAAGAATTTTCTTGTTTTATGTAACCTAATCCTTTATTAATTTATTAATTAAAAATGTGTGCGATCTTCTATAGGTATGTTTTGTTGATGAACTACGGTCAGTAGGGTAATGGAATTCTTCATCATATTATGCCTACTCATATGTGATATTGTTACAAACTATGCACGTTGTCAACTTTCCTCTCCACTTCATCGAGGCAGAGAAAAGAAAAACTAAAACCTTTTTTGTGTCCCATAGGCGTCCTTTGATCATAGTCTCGTAACTGACCTTATTATACTGCTAAGTCCCTGTTCTAGTGACATCGTTTCTCTTTCGTGTCTACGGCGTTCATGCTAAGCGGGCAGGAATGACTTTAAGTCACAGGCACCCCTGTAAAATGTGTCTGTAATTTTTTAGTTTTTATTTTATTCCCTCTCATCATGAGAGGAGACCGTGTCCCAGCAGTGGGAACATTATAGATTGATGATGATGATGATAATGAATTGTTTTAGTGGATTTTTTTTACTTCTTAACGCGCAGCTTTCCGAGTCACGGAGGGTTCTCAGTACGTCATGGATGGTAACGTTACCACTTTGCAGCCTCGGCAAGCGCTGCTTCTAACCCTAAAATTAGCAACTCTATTTGTGGTGGTTAAAACTTCGTTTGAAATACTGTTAGAATAAAGTTATAATCAGCTTGCACTACAAAGCGGTTGTTACGTCAGTCACTGCGGCCGAATAGTGCGAAATGAGTGTTTTTTTGCGATTTACAAAAAATCTATTGATTGGACTAAAAAAATAAAAACACATAAACCCTGCTTTATAGTTAGTATGCAAAGTTTCATGATCTAATTTGAAGTACTTTTTGAATACCAGCGGTTTATTGTTCGATTTCGAGGTAACTTTGGAATTATTTTCTATCGCAAAAAGTTTATGGAATCGTGTTTTCGTCACACATAATACTTAGGATTAATCCTCAACTTTACCATATATTTATTTCAAAATTAGTGCTGCAGTATTTTAGGCGTAACAGAGGATCATGCTAAGCCATTTGAGGGAGTATAGACCTTGCGGATCGACCCGTGAGCCTGTTGTTTAGCCAAGAGGCCAAAAAGTTTGCTTAAAATCATAAAAGACCCCCCAAATTCATCGTCAGCATACAAACAGTAACATAAAAGATTGCATATACATAAGTACATAGATAGTACCTTGCAACGAACACAATCTATCGTCACGATATTGAATTATATATGCCTTATCAGCTGATAACGGCTTAGAAAACTATGATTAGTAGGTATTAGGTGCATTATCTCCACGGACGGATGCACGGGGTGTGTGCATGTTGATAACGTTTATATTTGGGTATCTTCACGCTTTTGAAAAGGTGGATTAGCAGGTATTAGAGCAGTTTTAACTGTGGTTATGGTAGTCAGGTGCCTCAAAGTTTGATAACTGGTTGATATTGGCATAAAATAACTGCTAAGTAATCGAATGCTCATTTAATATCTGAAGCCAATGGTTGTGTTGCTCAGAGGCCCTAGCACGAACGCATGATGCACACGTAACGTAAATACGTCGAAATTTTAATCGAAAATACAATCATCTTATATAGTACTAGCTGACGTCCCGCGGTTTCACCCGCGTAGTTTCCGTTCCCGTGGGAGTACGGGAACAAAATATAGCCTATAGCACTCATGAATAATGTAGCTTTCTACCAGTGAAACAATTTTTAAAATCGGTTCATTACTTCCGGAGATTACCCCCTACAAACAAACATACAAACTTAGAAACAAATGTTACCTCTTTATAATATTATATAGTATAGATTTTAGTTAAATTGTTTGCAATTAGCCCAATCAGTATCATCCATTGATATGATTTTTTTCTTAAAATTATGAAAATATTATAATGTGAAACGAGTATTTTTAATTTAATAATCGACGTGTTTACGTTACGTGTGTGTGTGTATGTTTGTAATGAATAAACTCAAAAACTCCTGCGCCGATTTCAAAAATTCTTTAACCATTAGAAAGCTACATTCACCCTGAGTAACATAGGCTATATTTTATCCCCATACTCCCACGGGAACGGGAACTACGTGGGTGAAACCGCGTGACGTCCGCTAGTTAAAGTTAACTGCATCATTTTTTCTTGTATTTCACCTCAAACTGACCAAACCCCACCTTCCATACCCTCTAGTTCTCACTAGTACATTTCTTACATTCATGTCAGCCACTTAAACCAACAACCACATCAAACCACACCCACCCTTCGCTCCCTACACATAAGAGTCACTTCAGCTGCAAAATGAAGTTGGTATGACACGTAAGTTTGAAAACAAAAGTTAGACAATAAGAAAGGCAGACGTTTTCATATTAGCTCACAATGCTAGGTAATCGAGTTACCTGTTGGCGTGTAGTTCAACTGAAAACAACGTGATTGCCTGCTAAACGCTAGATTGCGTATTTGTGTTGTCTAAGTTTCTGAAAATTGATCCTGGAGCATCAATTAGGGCCAATTTTCAAGTAATCGCTGAAGGTTTTGGGAGAAGTGCACCTAATCCCATGTAACAGGGGGCAAGCCTATTACCATCAACCAGGCACGAATCAAGACCCCGTGTCTGCTTCTGAGAAATTCCTGATGGAAAAATCTAATAACACTTTACTCGACCCGGGAATCGAACCCGAGACCTCATGCTCAGCAGTCACGTTTGCGAATACTCGACCAACATCATAATCTTCATAATTATCATCAGCCTATTAATGTTCCCACTGCTGGGACACAAGCCTCCTCTCTATGAGAGGGAATGGGCTATAATCCATCACGCGGGCCCAGTGTGGCTTGGTAGATGTCACATGTCTTCGAAATTTTGGTTCTAAGACATGCCGGTTTCCTCACGATGTTTTCCTTCACCGTTTTGAGAGCAGTGGTGATGAAATAAACTATACAAAGTAATGCGCCTGCCTGGGTTCGAACCCATGACTTACTGTTCGTGAGTCGGGGCCGCCACCACTGGGCCACCGCTGCTCATAATCTTAGCATAATTTATTTATTTATCCGAAATCGACAGGAAACAGGAAAAATGTTAAATGAATTCGGGCCTCCTCTTCGTGGGACGAAGAGCCCCGTCATCATCTATCTCTCGGGCCCAATGTGGGTTTCCACGTGTTTTAGAAAAAAAATAAAAAAAAACCGATGTGCTTCAATCATTTTTTACCCGACTACGGCGCAGCAGATCAATTTTAGCAGAGTATGTGATTTTATCTAGTATGCTTGTATTTACATATGTTCCACCGTAACGCCTAAACTATTCATCCGATTTTGATGAATAAGGTGTCAATCGATTGGTTATTATGGCCCGGGTAACATAGGCTACATTTTAACCGACTTCAACAATAGGAGGAGTTGATTTTACTTTGTAAACTCCGAATTTAATTAGAGCGTGATTTTTCAGTAGCCGGGTTTTTTAACACAACATAAACACACACACACAAACACAAATACACACACACACACACACACACACACAAACATAAACATAAATCACATATAAACACACATAAACACATAAAAACATAAATTCTTGTTTTCTTTTAAGACCGCACTGCACTAAACCTCTTGGAGGCCTTACGATGAACCTCTTTCGATAAGGAATATTGTTGCCTAAAAGAAATCTGATTATTTGATTAGTGTATTTAAGAGCATTTTTGACGATATCTAAGTCTGCGTGCGTTCGGTGCACGTTTAATGCAGTTGATACCTTGCAGATTGTCTAACTACGATTTACTTGTAAATCTATAGATCACCTTGTTTAATTAACAATGACATATAAGTAGTATTGTCTCGCTCATACTTACTGAAAATTGTATTTATCATTACATGCGGGATGTGCATCCTCACTTTTCCCAAGTGTACAATTTTTTTCGTGTGACTGAGTACAGTGAGGGCACGTCCAACTAATCTTGGATGGCTAATGTTTTTACCAAGCCGTGACTTTATAAATATAAACATACAGGAATAGAGACAAAATAAAACTAGATAAAATGCTCTATTTTGTACAGTTGCCTTTAGATTTTGATCGAAAATAGGGAAAACGTTGGTGTATTTAATAACAATTATTATTAAATAGCGTTATTGACACTATTTCCGGAAACTAAAAACATTTTCCTTGAATTGCAACCATGATAAAGGAACGATAAAATGTATGCACAAACACCCAAATATAGTAGAAATAATGGTAGGAAACCACCATGGGTAAAAAATTTAACTCCAATAAAATCCCATTTCTAAACCAAATCATTTTGTCGTGAGTGACAAGGGAAAATATTTGAGGAAAATATTGAAGGTATTCAAACCTTATTAGACAAAAAGCCTCATGTAAATATTTTACCTATAGCATAATTATACGAGTTAATGTTAAATAAGGATTATTTTTCTTTGTCCCTCTTTCCACAGATGTGCCTTTTTTGCTTCAAGCAGTTCAAATTGTCCACTATAAGCAAAATAGATGTTCCATCTAGTTTCTTTTTAACTTAATACATTATATACTAAGTGTGAATTTAGAATAGTTAAACAAAAACCTATTTTGAATATGTCATAAAGATAAATGGTGATTTTTTGAATGAGACAAAACGGCTGTATTGAAAACAGCCGTTTTTGTTTTATGGTTCAAGTTATAAGATAAAGCGGGTAGCTGCAGATGCTATTCAAAAGCGAACGTCCCAATCGTTAGGGTTATGAGATTTTTAAAAGCATAAAAATGAAGATTACGGGTAAGACCTAGTTGAGACTTTCAGACCAGAGAAGCGTTGCACACAAGGGAGGGGACTCTTATACTTAGTTCACACTCACTGGGTCGAACACGGTTGCTAACGATGAAAATTAAAAATTAAAAAAAAAAAACTTTCTAATGTTGAGTTACCTAGATGACTAGTTAATTTAATTTATCATGTAAATGTATTTTCACCGATAATTGATAAAATAAACAGAGGGAAATGGATGTTATCTTGTTTTGAGCACTAAAGACTAATGTAAAAAGACTAGAGTGAGTCACATGCTTCATTTCCTACTTGTTAATGTAGCATAAACCCAACGGTAAAATAGTTTGGCCAGACGCTAATCTCAGATCATCAGATCAGATAAGGACAGAAGTCACTCGGTCAAGCATTTGTAGATTTTTTTGTTGTCATAGTAAATATAATCACCATATTTTTTATGATATATTAGATGGCATTATGTTTTCTTTGTAAATTAGACATTTGTATCAGTATTTAATGAAAACTTTGATTGAGAAGTCGTTGTTTTATTCCTAGTTCCAGATTTCTGCAAGAAAAACATAAAGGTAGTTGAAACTGATACAGAATGAACTCAATAGTTTAATTTAAAGTACAAAGTTTGATTGGTATTCTGCTTTATGTTACAAAATAAAATGATGAGCCGACTTTTTTTTTTGACCTGTGCGAGTATCATAATGATTTTTTTTTTATTGAAGTACGTCTAAACGTACTTCTTAAGCTTAGAGCAAAATAATCTTGAAAAGTTTGTAACTTAGACCACATCCTAAGGTCCGTGTCACATGGAGATCTTTCAAAGAATCGGTTATATGGTGGTAATGTAACACTATAGGGTTCATTCTGTTACTAGTGTCAATGGTTCACTTAGGGGCCATTATGTGAGCTGTTTATATAAAGGATTTAGGGCCCTATGATGTATTACAAACGGCTCTATGGTTAAGAATATCGGTTAAAAATTGACGGGGACGAATTTGATTGGTCTTCAAATGTTCTTTCAAAGGACAAATCTCGAAAACGTTATTTATTCTTTAAATAATTTTTGACAGTTTTTATTTATTTGAATCTGAAAATAATTCAGTGAAAGGCATAATTTCTTTTTATTATCAGTAGTACTAATATCGGATTATTATTATTTTTCACAAACAAAAAAACGTACAAAAAAAGTCTTCAAAATATCAACCTTTTTTTTTCGGAAAGCTAACGTATTCAGTTATTTCAAGTCAAGCCAAAAGTTATCAAATACTTAATATAAACGAATTAGACAAAAAACTGTTCGTAGTGTCGCAAAGTGACGATAGTCCAGTTGTTATCAATGTATTTTTTTAGCAAATTTAGCGTTTTATCAGAGACCTAGGCTACGCGATATCTTATCACTTAGTTTAGGCTTCAACCGTTAGGTACTAGCGTTGTAAAATAATAACATGTTCAATTTACACCAGCTTTTTTAGTTATTTTTTAACTAGAGTACGTTTAGAGATATCGGGTTTTTCAAACAGGATTTCTTCATGAGCAACCTCAGATTCAAAGTTGAAATATTATTTGAAAAAAAGAAAAAAAAAAAAAAGTTTTTAGTTCCTGTTCTGATGACGGCAATAGGCTTGTCCGGGGTATATATTATAACATATAACTTAAATATTATTTAGTGAAATGTGGATGTAGTATCGATCAAACTCTTCCTGACTTTTGGGGAAAAAATGCAACTTTGAACTCTCACCCGCATTGGTTAGAAGGAATTCAATTCATTTACCGGCCGGATACGAAACACTATTGCTACCTACGTCAACAAAACTGCAATCATTCTTAAAACATAAAACCTTATATTTTTAAACCACAATGACGTTATCAAGGACTATTATTAGAAACTTGCAGACTGATTAGGGACACAGTTTGGCAATGCAATAATATTCATTGCATGATTTTAATTGTCGAACCTACGAATTTTTCAAACATACGAGGATATACAAGGTGTAAAAGACCTCATCACGAAGCCGTCAACCAAGCATTCTGTACATCAAACTAAGTAACTCTACGCAAAAATTATTTCTGGGAAACTACAATTTTTTTCTGAAAAAAACACGTTTTACGGTACGACTTAATGTAATGCACTCAAAACATTGTGCTGATGGATGCATAGAATTGATCGCGGCACGTAAGTTGAACCAAAATGGCGGTCGTTCGCGAAGCTACAATTATGAAAAAAAGTCGATTGAGACCCAATAATGTGTTACAGATTGCATCCCGTAAGTTGAACTATGTCCTTGAATGCGCAGTTGCACATTTTCGGGTCTTACTCGATTTTATTCAATAATTGTACCTATGCGAACGACCGCCATTTTGCCGCCGTAACTAGAAGGTAGTTAACTACCTTCTAGTTACGGAGATATTGTTGGGGGTCAAAGTTCCAACTTTTCACAAGTTTTTTTTTATTAATATTATGTACGGTAACGGTACGGTTTAATATGTATATTACGTACGGTCCAAAACAAAAAAAAAGATCGCAATGACGGGAAGAACAAGTGCCATTCGACTTCGTTAAAGGTATTTTACACCCATTATTTATGAATTCCCTTCAAAATCCTTTTGCATAAGCATTAAGCACGGCTCACTTTGTGAGGGAGTGGGCTGTCAACTACCACGAAGGCCCAATGTGAGTTGGTAAAAGTCACATGTGTGTCATCACGTGTGAGTGTGTTTTTGGTTCTAAGACATTTGGTTTCCTCAACTTCACCCTTTGGAGTGCGATGCAAAATTTATTATTAAGCAACGATCCCCTTCTTCTCAAAACTAACAGTGCTATTGGGTGACATTAGTAATATCAGTTCCTTCCTCAATGACATTTAAATATTATCGCATTGTTTTGGCTTTGTCAATTATAAGTTTATTTTAATGTAGATAAATGTCAAATCTGGTTATAATTGCGAGTCGATAAATTAACTATTTCTATTTTTGTTATTACATTACATTATTGTTTTTTTCTTAGTATGTCAGTTTTTTTTTTAATTCTGTGCACAAATCATCGTTTTTATCACCACTGCTCTCAAAACGAGAGGAAACCAGTATATCCCAGAAAAAAACGGAGACACGTGACATCTCGGCCCTCACTCGCAATAATAAGATCTGCTCAGCAGTGGGAACATTACAAATTGATTCCATTAATGATTATATGTAGTATCGCAAAAAACAGCGCCGTCTTTTCAACCAAATAACTGAATTCACGTAATTAAATCATCGATATATTAAACATGCGACACCTATTAATGTTCTAAAGCAAACATTTTGCAAAACTTACTATTTTTCAAGGTTTGCCAATACGGTTGCGAATCTAACAGCAAGTTGTATAAATATATGAACATGTATATATGTAAACCATCTGTGCAATTTGAGAGCAGCCTTCGAATTGCTTCTGAGTTTTTAGAAATTAATATCGTTTTGTTTCACAATGTGGAAATGGAATAATTATTATCGAAATACATGTTGAATTGAATTATGGTGCTAAAAGGCACGCGAAGTGTGGTTTTGTGGATTCTGGTGATATTCAGGCAGTGTCAACGTAGTTGACTTGTGTAAGTGTCAACGGGATTTATTAGTAGATAACATACATAATATTTAGAGTATCCATAATAGTCGATGGGTTATATTAGATGTTTTTGGTAACAGCTTGGTGGGTGCACATGTGGGATACCACGAAAGTTAAACAGTACGTCAAGTGCGTAACAGACGTCTTTCTATACCAATCTATGGGATATTTAAGAAAATTATGGCTCGAAAATCCATCAATTCAACAACGTAACTTACGCGAATTACGCAATAAATATTGTTGAATTGTTTCACAATCCAATATCTTTATGTTCTCTTTTTAAATATTATAATAAATATGAATGTAAGAATAACTTTTTAATAAAATGGATAATATAATGTTCCTTTGTGACGGATCTCTAGGCTCTAAATGTGATTGTGTTACGATTACCTCACTAGTGTCAAAAAAATAACTTACACACACTGAATTTCATTTGTATTTTTACATACGAGTAATTTTAATTATTGAAGATTTTTCTGCAAAAACTGAAGCTCACGCGATAAGTAATATGCGTTATAGGTGAACGCATATCAAATATAAAAAGATACCATTCACTAGTTTATCTTGAGTGCAAAAAGTCTAAATTTTTAGCCTATCTAGCTTAGCGGCAGGCTATCTGAATGACCCGTATTTATCTCAAATCGCTTTATTGAACAATATCTGAATTAAATAGGTACTTCTTTATGAATGTTTGAAATTATGTTTTAATATGTATTTAATCTTGTTTTTTGTTTTGGGGGTATACAGAGGTCCTTTTTGTACCTAACGCATTTGTATTACAAGGTTATATCGTGACTTGAGGCCAAAGAAACTATGGTTGGATTGTATGATAAGTGATTTGGGTTTTGAGAGGGGGATGATTATCAATACGACAGCTGGTACAGACGTATATACGAGAACCAATACTGCAAACGCTTTTAATTTTGTGGAATCATCAATCAGATGGTATCAGGATGACGACATAGCTATAAGATTTGATTTCATATCCTTGAGTATTTTGTGAAAAACTCGTCCACGGAGGTAGACACCACCTTACGTCAAGCAATGTTGCTGTGTTCTGTGTCCAAGAGCTTTTTGACTCTGACTAAATGCTGTTTAATGTTGCCGATTCTCTTTTGTTTTTTTAGTTGGTTCGTAATTCAAATCTCGGTTTTCTTCTTTTTTTTATTTATAGAATTGTAACAATGGTCAGTACTAACCTTAAATATAATAGATGTCCTCTTAGTTTGTATGCGTAAACCTGAAACAAATAAAATACAATTCAGTATTGGAAATACGAAACAAGTTATAGAGCAGTAGATATTAGAGCCGTATATAGGTGACGGCATCGACTTTTTTAATATATATATATATTTTTTTTATATTGCTGGACATTACACACAGCGCCATCTAGTGCCACACTAAGCAACGAGGCTTGTGTCGTGGTCACCAGATAGTTGATATACTACATAGATACTTTTTGTTTGTAAATACATATTTATTATACATATAAACATCCATGACTCGGAAACAAATGTCCATGCTCATCACAAAAACATTTGCTCCGACCGGGATTCAAACCCGGGACCCTAAGAACGTAAAGCAGCCTCACTACCGCTGCGCCATTCGGGTCGTCACGTTATGAACTGTGGGTCCTTGTGGATAAGGCCCATTCCCTTTGACAGATAGGACGCCCTGTTTCCCAACAGTGGGCATATTTGGCTGATCATTCAATACATGTGTCATAGTTATAAAAAATACTAGAGGGAGTTCTTGGCTAAATACGAACAGCCGAACGGGTACACTTTTAAAGTTAAGCCGCGCTTGCCTAGGTTGGTCCGTGGATAGGTGACGACCCATTACATACCGAGTTTCCTCCGTGCCTTGGAAAGTACGTTAATTAATTTATTGGGCCCTGCTGTCATTTGTAGATCTTTGGCAGTCGGTAAAGGTAGTCAGTGGCACGAAAGTCTGACAACCAGTCTTACCAAGGGGTATTATCCATTAAATGAGTTGTGGAGGTCAGATAGGCAGCCGCTCTATGTAAAATACTGGTATTCAGTTGCATCCGGTGAGACTGGAAGCCGATCCCAACATGATTAGGAAAAGCCTAGGCATATGATGGGAGAAAATAACAGAAAGATGGAGTATACTTAAGTGTATACCAAAATGACTGTACCTATCTCTGATAACTTTCTGTGTTCACCGATTCTAAAAGTGTAGTTAGTTATAGTTATTTTGTGACGTATTCATAGTTAATTAGTGAAAAGGGAAACTGCATTTAGGGATCTGTTGTGGTAGCCATGTTTATCTTGAGTTTATTTATCCTTTTGCGATTCGTGCTTTGTTTTCATTAAAAAACCGGCCAAGTGCGAGTCGGACTCGCGCACGAAGGGTTCTGTACCAATTATTATGAAAAATTCACATTTGTTGTATGGGAGCCCCCCTTAAATATTAATTTTATTCTGTTTTTAGTATTTGTTGGTATAGCGGCAACGGAAATACATCATCTGTGAAAATTTCAACTGTCTAGCTGTCACGGTTCATGAGATACAGCGTGGTGACAGACAGACGGACAGACGGACAGACAGCGAAGTCTTAGTAATAGGGTTCCGTTTTTACCCTTTGGGTACGGAACCCTAAAAAGGAATTTATGTTGTTATCATTGATTCGTAAATTGCATTGTTACATTTAGGTACGTCATTTTCAAATAAGGTGATTCTTATATTAATTAGGTGCTGCGTTGTAGGAAAAAAGTGAAATACTGAAATTCAGTATAAAATTACATTAGTTACTACACGTAACGTTAGTTACATTTGTTATTATGTTATTAGGTAACATTGTTTCATAACTTGGTACTGACTCAAGTATCACGTGTTTTATCATAAACAGTAAAAACCTATGCTTATAGAGAACGGTATAACAGCACTATTTCACACCTATCCGAAAAGCGAGCCTCACGAGTCGACCTCTCACGTTAACCCACATTTCCTGTACCCATGTTTTGCGGATAAAACGCGAAGCTCAAATATAACATACAAACTAAAACAGCCTTCATTCATGACACACACATCCCAACACTCTACACACTCCCACACATAGAACTTACGCTCGTGATTGGACCACTTTCACTTTCGCTACAAACCTACATAGTTTGAATACCGAATGACGCCACCCGATTGGACGTTTCAACTTTGACCTTCTACGCGATTGGTTGAAAATTCTCATATGTAAGGATTATATACGGAAGTGATGTGGAGTTATGTACGGTTGTGCCCGTAAAACCTTATTGTTTAGGTATTTTAAGGCTCGCTGTTTGTTTTAATGGCATGACTTATCCGCTGCGGGGTTTGGGTACGGATTAGAAAGGGTTAATTGCGACGTCTCCTTGTGTATATAGCGGCATCATATACTTCGGGAAAAGCTCTTAAACTATATCTTCTGACTGGTAGCATCATCATTTACTTCAGCCGATTTTAATACTAAAGAATGTTACTTTTATCTAAAAGAAATGAGAGATTTCTAAGAATCTATGTTGAATCATCCAACTGTACCTAATATGTACAATAATATATTATTGTAAACATTGTAATTATGAGGTTCATAGAAAAGATATCAAGTCAAAGTAAAACTTCACATTGGATATACACTCAACGATAATTACTGGAAACGATTCGCGAACTACGGGTGACTGAAAACTTTCACGAAGAAACGGATACTGCGGGCAGTCTTTCATCTTTTATGTTATACTATACCGGGTGTAAAAGACCTCATCACGAAGCCGTCAACCAAGCATTCTGTACATCAAACTAAGTAACTTTACGCAAAAATTAATGCTGGGAAACGACTTTTTTTTTGGGGTGAAAAATCATGTTTTGTGGTAGAACGTAACGCACTCAAAACATTGTGCTGATGGATGGATTGAATAGTACAGGGGTCATGGAGGTGTTTAAAGTAAAAATCTTACATTAAAAACTTGTATTAAAAAAAAAAACTTGTCAAAAAGTTGGAACTTTGACCCCCAATATCTCCGTAACCAGAAGGTTCCCAGGTATGGTGTAGAACAAAAAAATGATCGCAATGACGGGGAGAACAAGTGCTTTTCGGCTTCGTTAAGAGGGTGTAACTTACACCCTTTATAAAGCTCGATTTTTAATGTAAACCTAAATCTTTAAAGGTATCTTAATTTATTCAGTTACACACTGAACATGCTATACTTAAACTTATCCTGAAAACGTCTCACACCAGTGTAAAGGTAGTTTTACGGAAATTATACGAGCATTATTATGCCGTGAGGGAAGTTGTACCATGAATGTGGATGGGTATAAGAGTAGAGGAAGACCAAAGAAACGATGGATGGACTGTGTGAAGGTTGATATGGCGAGAAAGGAAGTGTCTGATGAGATGACGAAAAATAGAGAAGAATGGGAGAAGAAGATATGTTGCGCCGACCACAAATGAATTGGAATAAGGACGAGAGAAAGAAGCACGAACGAGCATTATTCACTCTACTTGCTCACTGCTTGTTTCAGACCATTTGTATGTTTCTTACGACGATATTTTGACTTTCCATACTTCAGTATCATCATCTTCATCATCATTTCAGCCAAAAGACGTCCACTGCTGGACATAGGCCTCCCCCAAGTGTCATCACATTGACCAGTCCCGTGCGACTCGCATCCAGCGGATTCCCGCAAACTTCACCAGATCATCGGTCCACCTAGTGGGAGGCCTTCCAACGCAACGTCTTCCGGTTCGCGGTCGCCACTCCAGAAGTTTTCGGCCCCATCGACCATCCGTTCTGCGAGCAATGTGCCCTGCCCACTGCCACTTAAGTTTGGCAATTTGGCGGATGTCTTCATTTCTGATTCGATCGCGCAAGGAATCCGAGCATAGCCCTCTCCATGACCCTTTGGGTGACTTTAAGCCTTCTGATGAGGACGATTGTGATTACATACGGGACCGAAAGCAGCGGTGGCCCAGTGGTGGCGGCCCCAAATTACGAACAGTAAGACGTGGGTTCGAACCCAGACAGGCGCATTACTTTGTGTAATTTATTTCATCACCACTGCTCTCAAAACGGTGAAGGAAAACATCGTGAGGAAACCGGCATGTCCTAGAACCAAAAAATTCGAAGACATGTGACATCTACCAATCCGCACTGGGCCCGCGTGGTGGATTATAGCCCATTCCCTCTCATAGGGAGGAGGCCTGTGTCCCAGCAGTGGGAACATTAATAGGCTGATGATGACGGGACCGAAACGTGTTCGCTCAACTTCAGTATAATCCTTTAAAATCACAAGTAACGTACCATGTTCATATAAAAACTATATAAAACAGCACAAACTCGGTCATTATCTATTTAAACAAAGACTTTACTCATTGACTTATGTTTTTTCTTATTCCTTAGTTCGGGGTCAGCTGATAAACATTAGGAGTTGAATTAACTAGTTGCTGTATACAGGGTTTGCTTGTTTTATTTTATATTGCGTCAGTATGCATGACCCATGATAAAAATAAGGTGGGCAGGGAACGTTAACTTTACGTACACGGAGTAAGGTACAGTTGCCAGGACATTAAGAAACCATAAACTGTACAATTTCTCCAAATGATTTTAAACCATAAAATGTTGCGTTGTTGTTGTTGATGGTTTTTTTTTTACATTTTGTAGTTAATTGATATGGCGACTGTACATCGCCACACAAGGTGTTGCCATGAATTCAGTACAATTTTATAAACCCTTTGTTTTTCGTCAAACAAATCTTCATTTGTCTATGAAACAGCCGATTTTTTTATAATAAATGACGAAATCTTTCTGCGAATATAAATTCTAGAAAGACCTAGAATCGTGCACTAAATTCATGGTAACTGTGCGCCATTCCTGACATTTTTCCTGTATGTTTTTGTGCTTTTCAAAGAATAAAAATCATAAGCAAATTCAGGATATGTAGGCGAGATGTGCAGACGATATAGTTGTCATCAGGAAAAACCTGAATGAGGCTGGTACAGATACGTGGAGATTGGCACAAGAAAAGAGAGGTCTATTCCCAGCAGTGGGTGAATTCGGGCTGATGATGACGCTCGAACTCGGTTCTCAAAGTGCCAGCTAAATAGTACGCAGCGCCGCCATTGGGTTTTGTAGGTAGGCATTGATATCGACAGCGGAAGTGTCTTCTTATCATGATTACGTTAACCTTTTTATAAACTTGACCGATGTTGAAGCTTTCTTTTTTATCTTACTAACTGAACTTAATGTTGATAAAGTTTAAAGTTCCACACAAAAAGAAACGTGAGACGAGTTGCGGAATGAAAATATAATTTATTTTGATTTTCCTCAACTCGTCCCAAATGGGCCGTGGACATGTGGGACGAGTTGATGAATTACTCGTATTGATAGCATGATAGCATTTAAACCTCTTTTTATTGTTACAGTTTCTTGTTTTTAAATACAGAAAGGGGAAAAAAAACACATTCGCGTACTAAATTGACATAAAAGCTTATAAAGTGTTTAGTTAAGTTACAAAGCAAACCGCTTTCGCTAATATGTGAAAATAAAATTGATGAAATGATAAATGAAAAAATACGCTAAAGTGGCACATCCATATTTTATGCGATCATAGTCGTCGATCGAGCCGACCTTAAGGTCAAAAAACTCTTAGAAAACAGCATAAGGAAGAGTGAACTCTTTATCTCAGGTTTATATAATAATAGTACTATTATATTAATATTATAACATTTATTATTTCTACGATAAAGTTATACAAAGAAAGTAAGTCCTTGTGTCATTGACCAGGTGGAGAATTTAAATCGAAATTACAAAATAATTGTGCTTTTTGTAACACTTCTGTTCCCCGCAGGGATTGGCAGAGGTGTTCTGTCGAACACCCATATTTTGCCCGTAAAGTGTTAGTCAAATATAAAGGGTGTACAAAGACTCTTAGCGTAGTCGAAAGGCACTTGTTTTCCCCATCATTGCGATTATTTTTTTTGTTCTAGACCATACCTGGGAACCTTCTAGTTACGGAGATATTTGGGGTCAAAGTTCCAACTTTTTCAAAAGTTTTTGTTTTTTTAAATACATGTTTTTGAATGTCTTTACTTTAAACACCTCTAGGACCCCTACACTATTCAATCCATCCACCAGCACAATGTTTTGTGTACGTTACATTGAGTTTTACCGTAAAACGTGATTATTCATCCCAAAAAAAAAGTCTTTTCCCAGCAATAATTTTAGCGTAAAGTTACTTAGTTTGATGTACAGAATGCTTGGTTGACGACTTCGTGAAGAGTCTGTTTATACCTTGCATAATATGCAACATTACATGACAGAATAAACAATGTCTGTCTACTAACACTACATTAAGACCAACACTACGGCGTATCCCGAAATAAGTGCTATAATAATAAAAAAAACCGGCCAAGTGCGAGTCGGACTCGCGCACGAAGGGTTCCGTACCATTATTTAAAAAAATTAGACAAACCTGCAAAAAAAACACGTTTGATGTATGGGAGCCCCCCTTAAATATTGATTTAATTCTGTTTTTAGTATTTGTTGTTATAGCGGCAACAGAAATACATCATCTGTGAAAATTTCAACTGTCTAGCTGTCACGGTTCATGAGATACAGCCTGGTGACAGACAGATGGACAGACGGACAGACGGACAGACGAACAGACGGACAGACAGCGAAGTCTTAGTAATAGGGTTCCGTTTTTACCCTTTGGGTACGGAACCCTAAAAAGGGGCGAGCCTATTGTCTATTGGGAATTTCCTGAAAAACCATGTGACACTACCCGACCTAGGATTCGAACTCGCTTACTTCATTACTGTTACCATTGGTTGGCAGAGTTGCACTACCTAACCTACCGCCTCTATTTTTGTTAGTTTGATAGCAATTTTAAGTCACGTGGATTTTGTAACCAAGCGTAACATCATGCTTGTAATCCCCAAAGGGCTATAGGCAGAGGTACAAGCATTTCGCTACATATTTTAGGATTTTATCTACTCTCCTCTCTCGTTAAAAAAAAAAAAGAAAGATCAAAGTAACGAGGGTTGACCGTGTGAAAGATGATATGGATAGAATTTGGAGAATTTTGGTTAAGAAGAAGATATGCTACTCATTAAATAAATCTGGATAATGGCAAAATAATGGTGATAATGTTGCGGTCTTATTTTAACACTGACTAAAACAAAGTTTTTTTTTTAATACAGTGCTACAATAGGGTATATGTATGATTTTTTTATCACTCTAAACAAAGCGTATTAACATCAGAAAGAGGTATTCCATGAAGCACACCCAAACGAAGCACACCCAGACGAAGCACACCTAAAGTATTCCACTTAGCACACCCGTAGGTGGGCTTCAAATAAAAATTTAAAATAATTAATTTCCTATTCCACGAAGCACACCTACGAATATCACTCGCATAGTGCGGGGACTAAGAAATTGTATTCGTAGGTGTGCTTCGTGGAACAGGAAATTAATTATTTTAAATTTTTATTTAAAGCCCACCTACGGGTGTGCTAAGTGGAATACTTTAGGTGTGCTTCGTCTGGGTGTGCTTCGTTTGGGTGTGCTTCATGGAATACCTCATCAGAAATAGCAAAGTCAAATTATTTTTTTAATATCTATAAAAAATACTAAGTTATAACCACCACAAATAAAAACGACTGTAATAATTTTCATGTCGGTACCTACTAATAATACGTATATTTACATACCAACTCTATAATAGAAATATAAATATTTACAAGTATCAAAAAGGGTTACAGGGCGTCGAAAAATTCGTCCACATCGCTGTCAACAGGAAAGTGCCCAGAAGGCTGGCAGCATTGCCACTTTGGATGGCAATGAAAGAAAGAAAGAAAAGAAAGAAAAAATCTTTATTTATCGCAGGGACATGACATGCATACAAAATTTAAAAACATAACAAACATTCATAGTAAAATGCTCAATGCTGATTCTTTGGTCAAAAAATAGCCCCACTCTCTGGTCACGTGAAGAGTCGACCAACCATTTGGCGATTTCTCAATTGTAACTAAGTAAACAAATTGAAAATTGTAACTTTATAATAATGGTGAGAATTAAACTATTTTATTTATTTATTATAGTGCTGTTAAAGTTAATTGCTCTACATACTAACACTAAACATAGACACCTAGTATTCTAGCATTGTACGAAATGTTAATAAAAATATTAAACAAGATTACAACTGCATATTTGTCTGTGTTATCTTATCGTGCGACTCATTCTACTAGTATAGTGGACATGACTTGAGACAACTTCGATTTTTAGATGCACTAACAATGTCTAGATTTTTTTCAAATGATGATTTACCTTTTTGTGGTATCCGTTACCGTGGTTTGGTCATGTGATGCGGAGAAATAATAATAATATTTTATTTAATCAAATAACAATTTTAACATAAAATAAAAGTAATAACATCTATGTGCACTTGACTTAATGCTAGTTAACAAAATAGGTAGGTGTTGCAACCGGCACCCTTACTAAGTTATAAAATAACTTGTATTAAGGGCAGCGGTACAAGCCCATACGTTTCAGTATCACAAATTAATTGCAGGCAGAGCAAGTGTTTTAAAACCAAGTTAACATAAAGCCATGATTGTACAATTCAGAAAAAACATTTTATTAAATATTTTATTTATTTGACATTTGGATGATTCGTGTTTGGGTGTGTGAGTGTGCGTGTGTGTTTCTGTGAGTGTGTGTGTGTAATGTGTATGTGATGGTGTGTGTTGGGTCGCTGCAGAATGTGTGTTATGTGTGAATGAGCAAAATATTGAGTATGAATGTAGAGACACGATGGAAAAGATAGAAAGGAGGTGACTGATAAATGACGAGTAATAATGTAATAATGGAAACGGGACACGGAACGTGAACGGAACGGGAACGTCACGGGAACGTGTAATATCGGGAGCTCAAAACAATTTCTAATCACGGAAGATATCCCGTAAGTGACAATATAAGTTTAAATGACGAGTAATACAGAAGTATGATGATGATGACTTTACTTTTGTGCCGATGGTATAAAGGGTGTAAAACACCTCTTAACGAAGCCAAAACACCTCTTAACGAAGCCGAAAGGCACTTGTTCTCCCCGTAATTGCGATCATTTTTAGGGTTCCGTACCCAAAGGGTAAAAACGGAACCCTATTACTAACACTTCGCTGTCTGTCCGTCTGTCTGTCCGTCTGTCCGTCTGTCCATCTGTCCGTCTGTCTGTCACCAGGCTGTATCTCATGAACCGTGACAGCTAGACAGTTGAAATTTTCACAGATGATGTATTTCTGTTGCCGCTATAACAACAAATACTAAAAACAGAATAAAAATACAACAAACGTGTTTTTTTTATAATAATTGGTACGGAACCCTTCGTGCGCGAGTCCGACTCGCACTTGGCCGGTTTTTTTGTTCTACACCGTACCTGGGAACCTTCTAGTTACGGAGATATTGGGGGTCAAAGTTCCAACTTTAACTTTTAAAATCTTGTATTTAAAAAAAAAACTTGACAGTTTTTTTTTAAATACAAGATTTTAATGTAAGATTTTTACTTTAAACAGCTCTACGACCTCATTACTATTAAATCCATCCATCAGCACAATGTTTTTAGTGCGTTACTTTGAGTTCTACCACAAAACATGATTTTTCACCCCAAAAAAAAATCGTTTCCCAGCAATAATTTTTGCGTAAAGTTACTTAGTTTGATGTAAAGAATGCTTGGTTGACGGCTTCGTGATGAGGTCTTTTACACCCTGTAGAGATGGGACACCCCAATGAGTTGACACACCCATCAATTGAGATACTTTTTAAGAGCTGTCAAAACGCGGTTCTCTCATAGATTTTGTATGGCAATAGCAAACTGTGACGTCACTGTTTAGTCAACTCAATGACTCAACTATTTATTGATTTCAAAGCAGCTAAAATTCGAATTTGGCAATTAATTGATAATAAAAATCGGGTTTTCAGGCCCAAAGTAGAGTGTTTTTTTTTTAGATAGGTGTCTTGGAATTATTGTTTTATGGTGTCTTCTACCCTATTTCTATTCATGGGTCATAGAAATAGGGTTAACCTAATTCTGTTTTCTCAAGTTATTTTAGATTGTTTCGTTGGTATAGTGGTTGCGAGCGCTAGTAGAGCAAGAGGTCTTGGGTTCGAGATCTAGATTAAGAAAGTGTTATTGTGTTTATTCATCAGGAATGTATTTGTAGTAGCCGGACTTTGTTTAATTTGTGCCCAGGATATGCATTTAAATTTTACTGGCAAAAGTTGGGAATACTTTTTTAAAGTTGATTATTTTTATTCACGTGAACAAACGTTAAGAATCCATCTACACTAATATTATAAAGAGGAAATAATTGTATTTTTGTGTGTACGTTTGTAATGAATAAACTCAAAAACTACTGCGCCGATTTCTTTTTTTGAAATTCTTTCACCATTAGAAAGCTACATTCACCCTAAGTAACATAGGCTATATTTTATCCCCGTACTCCCACGAAAACGGGAACTACGCGGGTGAAACCGCGTGACATTCGCTGGTTAATAAATAAATCTGTAAATATATCTGTAAGTATCTAAGCCTAATCTAAGGTCATGTCTAAAACTGTTAAAATACCATTAAATAAATAAAATGATTTATCTTTGGGACACACAACAGTGGCAATCTACATCTCATCTTTTTAATACTTTTATACCGATACCTGGCCATAAATATCGTGACGAAAAGTAGTCTATGGTAATATACAAATATTAATGCCGAGTATTAAAACGTTAGGTTTTAGATAAGGAATGCATTGAGTGTTAGGGATGTGGCTGTTGTCGATATTTTTTAGTAGGTATCGATGTTAATTTGATTGATTAGTGACTGTTCTCATTTATTTTTTTAGAGTTTTGTTATCTAGTCTTTTCTCTAAATAACTTCATAGTTGATTGTTTGCCTTCAAAAGTCACGATCTTTTTTCGTTTTACGGTAAATAGGTTGTTACATAATTAAACAAATTCAAAATAAAAGCTCAAAAGATTATATCGTTAAAAGTTATTAAACAAAATTCTAAGAAATCAAAATTTACTAATCTTAGTAACTTATGATTTCTTAGTAAGTGATTTTATTTCCTAGGATTCTATCAAGGAATTATGTACGCACTTCTGAAGATAAAGCTAAATGTCAAAATAACGTCACAGTTCAAGGTTTCTATCTATCGATAAAATCCGCGTCACATCCCTAACCTAGGGCTGGGCTAGTTATCGTTGCAAGAGATTGCGAATATGATATATCGGATGATAACGTGTGCCGAATAATTCTAGATTACGTGTCATACAGCATATGTACTAGGTTCTTTTTTATTTTTCAAATGTTATCAGTGAAATTACTAGATTTTGGGCCTTGGATTTCATGTTAGTTGCGAATTTTATCAATCGCTGGTTTAATCAAAAGCTGGGGATATTTTTGATATCACTGACAGCACCATCATAGTTAACTGGTAGATTAGATTATAGTAGTTTATTTAACTTTTGCTGCATTTTTCTAAGTTATTATTGCTATCACCCACCATTGCAGATTTAGAAGCCTACGTATATATATATCTGTAAAGATATGGAAGAAAAATTAGTAAATGATAGCGTGACGACTCATCTGCTTAGCCTTTTCCCAACTTTGTTGGGGTCGGCTTCCAGTCTAACCGGATGCAGCTGAATACCAGTGTTTTACATGGAGCGACTGCCTATCTGACCTCCACAACCCAGTTAGTACCGGGTAATACGATACCCCTTGGTAAGACTGGTTGTCAGACTGTTTAGGCCTCTGACTACCTAACGACTGTCAAAGATCTACAAATGACAGCCGGGACCAACGGCTTAACGTGCTTTCCGAGGCACGGAGGAAACTCGGTATGTAATGGGTGGTCACCCATCCACAGACCAACCTAGGCAAGCACGGCTTAGCCTAACGATCGACCTGAGCGACTGTTATTATTTAGCCACGAGCTCCGACTGACCGGGGAAAATATTAGAAAAATGTGTTTCGTCAACCCCGGCTAACATAGGATATAGTCTGAAGTGTGGAGATAATTACCAGACAAAACATGTTTTAGGAATAACTTTAAAGTTTCCTTCGAAATGGACTAACGCTAACTAAAACTGCATTAAATGAAACCTAATATGAATAAAGACTAGGTACAAAGATACTGTTTATTACTTACAGAAAAGCAATATACTTGTAATACAAATTTCTAACAGCACCTATTAGCACAATAGTCTAAAGCCCTCTATCATCAAGTCTGCTCACCCCAATGACTACCACAGCGTAACGATTATTAATTACAAACCATGTTTACTTGTAACTGACGCCTAGATATGTGTTGTTTATTTGCTCTTCAGGATGCGCCCACGCATTTGTTTAAACAATGTATTTTACAACATATTGATAGGTGAGATCTTAGCACTTCCTCTGGGACAAATGAGTTGAAAGGTTAGTTCGTAAAATAATTAATATACTTCTTCTTTACTACTTAAAGTAATTTTAAAGTTATCTTTAACTAGCTGACCCACGCAACTTCGTCTGCGTCACATAAAAGAGAAACTGCTCTGCTCCTTTTGGTCGCAGCGTGATGTTATATAGCCTATAGCCTTCCTCGATAAATGGACTACCCAACACTGAAAGAATCATTCAAATCGGACCAGTAGTTCCAGAGATTAGCCCGTTCAAAGAAACAAACAAACAAACTCTTCAGCTTTATAATATTAGTATAGATTTTGCATCTATATAAAACTCATAGGCCGTGGAAGAACAGTAATTTCTTAGTTTTGTTTTTGACTGACCGATACTTCGATAAAAATGTCTGTGACTGATTGATTTGAAACTAGCGGACGTCACGCGGTTTCACCCGCGTAGTTCCCGTTCCCGTGAGAGTACGGGGATAAAATATATGCCTATGTTACTCAAGGTGAATGTAGCTTTCTAATGGTTAAAGAACTTTTGAAATTGGCGCAGTAGTTTGTGAGTTTATTCATTACAAACATACACACAAAAATACAAATGTTTCCTCTTTACAATATTAGTGTAGATTAGTGTAGATAAATGCGAGTGTAATGTGACTAAATTGAGTCACCCCAGAATTTGGCGACGAGTAAGTGCATCTTCAGGAGCGTCTATTCCTCAAATGTGCAGACAACAGGACAGGTAAGACACGATATTAAGTGTCTTGTCATTTATTGAACAGCACCAATGCACCATGTTTACACTCTCTGGAGAATCATGAATCTCCTCCACACCCTCATTTTGGGAGTTACTTCAGTCGATTATTTTGGCATACGACAGTTATAGAAGTTTTATAAAATTTCGGCTTTGTAGGCGTTCAATCCATCATATACCTTTGTCAATCAAAAGCTTCTTAAAAAAAGATATCAAGGAGCACTTTACTTCAAATTAAGAGATCCCCCTCCTGGATAGATAAGTCTTATCAGCAAATCTGCTGTCTCATGCCATGGTATTAACTACTGCGATTGGCTGACCAAAATAACAACAACCAATCGTAGGAGCTTACTGATATTGTTGACAGCTGATAAAATTGAATAGGCTTAGAATTTGTTCAACTAATATTGATAGGAATAGGTATACGGTCTACAACGCTTGTACCGAACTTCAAAAACCACCCTTAATACAACGAAATAAAGTGGACGAATACTTGGTGACACCTATTAAAACTATTGCCTTAATAAAAAAGATGCTGTTAGATTTTAAAACGTCTTAGCGCAGAAATTAGAAAATTCCACAACGCGCTTTTACGCCTCAACGAAATTAGGGGGCTGTTAAATTTGAAGTCGTCACTTTTGAAGACGTCCACTGCTGGACATAGGCCTCCCCCAAAGGGGGGTTTTTGCCATAATCGCCACGCTTGGTAGGCGGGTTGGCGATCGCAGTGTGGTTGTTACAAAAGCACAGAGAACGCTGCTGCCCATTCTCTGGTAAGTCCCTTAGTCGCCTCTTACGACACCCACGGGAAGATATGGGATGGTGCTATTCTTTACGTCCGACACCATAAGAACTCCATACAAAATTGAAGTATTAGGAAGTATTAGACGACTGAATATTGTAGATTTTATATGGATTTAAAAAATATTAAATTGTACCTCCAGTTAGAACGCGTAGGAAACGCTTTTATAAAATGACAACTAATAACCAAGATATCGGACGGTAGGGAATTGTTAGAGGGCAACACTGACCATTACAAAAAGTCTTGGTAAAGGCTATCGTTTGTAACCTAGACAGTGTTTGTTTGTTGGGTTTGTTTGTTTGTTTGTTGTAACTGAGCTGTGGAAATCAGAGCAGTCGCTCCGTGAAAAATACTGCTATTCAGATGCATCTGTTTAGACTGAAAGCCGACCCCAGTCATCATCATCATCATCAGCCTATTAATGTTCCCAATGCTGAGACACAGGCCTCCTCTCTATGAGAGGGAATGGGCTATAATCCACCTCGCGGGCCCACTGCGGGTTGGTAGATGTCACATGTCTTCGAATTTTTTGGTTCTAGGACATGCCGGTTTCCTCACGATGTTTTCCTTCACCGTGATGAAATAAATTACACGAAGTAATGCACCTGCCTACCTCAGTCATCATCTGCCTAGCCTTTTCCCAACTTTGTTGGGGTCGGCTTCCAGTGTAACCGGATGCAGCTGGATACCAGTATTTTACATGGAGCGACTGCCTATCTGACCTCCACAAGCCAGTTAGTACCGGGTAATACGATACCCCGTGTGGTCAGACTGGTTGTCAGACTTTTTGGGCCTCTGACTACCTAACAACTGTCAAAGATCTACAAATGACAGCCGGGACCAACGGCTTAACGTGCTTTCCGAGGCACGGAGGAAACTCGGTATGTAATGGGCGGTCACCCATCCACAGACCAACCTAGGCAAGCACGGTTTAGCCTAACGATCGACCCGAGCGGCTGTTATTATTTAGCCACGAGCTCCTCACCTACCTACCTCAGTATAGTCGGGAAAAGGCTAGGCAGATGACGATGAGTTGATGCCCATACAGCCAAGGAGAGAGAGAGGGTGAGAAGCATTTACTGCTGATACCAAAAGAACCATAGCGTGAACAATGAGAAGATTCGCCTTGAATCGATCAACATGCTGACATTATAGTTCAATTCTTAAAACAGTATGCAGTTAAATTCCATAACCGGGCTTTGCGCAATATTCTTGTTAAAATTAACTAATACGGTTACTGAGAACTTCGCTTAGATTGACACGTTTCTTTTCGATTGTTTTGATATTAACGCTTCTTGCTTAGATGGTAGTAACAGAGTTGTTAGAATTCAATGTCTTTGAAGTCTGCTATTCGTTTTTGTTTGCCCTTATTTCATAGGACTTAAACATTACTGGCAAAAAGTGAGTGCACTATGGGGCACTTGTGTCTTAATCAACGGCATAATATGATGTTATCTTTATGAATAGTTTTCTTTATGAATAGTTTGATAGAAGCCTTTTGGCCTTGCACAGAACCATTTTGATTGTTTTTATTTTTACTATTGTTTACTTTTTATAATTTTGTCATTTCTATTGTATCTTTTTGTTTCTGTTTATCCTGTGTGAGTTCAATAAATACTTTTCTTTCTTTTTTTATTTGGTAAAATAAAAATCCACAGCTAGTTCTTCGATTTTTATAAATTATTAAATCGGTGACTGTACTAAACCAAACACTTATCCATATCTATACTAACATTATAAAGAGGAACGATTTGTATTTTTGTATTTTTATGTGTATGTTTGTAATGAATAAACTCAAAAACTACTGCGCCGATTTCAAAAATTATTTCATCATTAGAAAGCTACATTCACCTTGAGTAACATAGGCTATATTTTATCCCCGTACTCCCACGGGAACGGGAACTACGCGGGTGAAACCGCTTGACGTCCGCTAGTCTGTTATAAACATAGTTGTAACTGCGTAATCAATAGTAACAATTCAAACAACAAATAACATCACCGCAACACTAGGTATTCATTGGCTATTATTTTCGCAACGAATTTTAATATTAGGTACAATAGTTCCGAAATAGGGAATAACTAATATACTACGTTTTCCTTGATTAGTGTTGTTGTAAAGTACAGTTGCAGTTAAAAGTTTTTAGTATTTTTTTTATTTAATCTTATTCCTGTTTTCTAGCAGCCAATCAAAGCTTTTTGAAATTGATGTTATTATTTTTATAAGACAATCGGAAACCAGAATGATGTATACCTATCCGAATTTTAAATAAATTCGTAAAATCGCGCTTTTTCCATATCCTCCCGTACGTTACTAAATCTCCAAGAGATTTATGTTGTGTCCACTAATTAGTCGTTTAAAGGTTTAAATGTAGGCAGCTTTACTGCTACTCAAAAAGAAAATCAAGATCTGATTTCTGAACAATCAGGGCTTTTAGCAGATTCATCGCCTGGGTTATGAGCGTAAGTCAAGTAACTTGGGTTGGGTACGTAGCGTCATATGGGACCCGCTCGGAGGCCGCGCTAGGCACAGGGGACCTACTCTCTAACGTTTTGCGCACGTCTGCAGATAAGTGCGAGTGAAAGAGACGGATAGATTCAAATATACGGACGAAACGTTAGAGAGTAGGTCCCCAGGCCCGCGACCGCTGCCGCGCTGCAGCCGATAATATAATGTTGTCAACGAGAACAGTCGCGCACAAAACATATAATAAAATATTTCTGATAACGCAGTAGACACTCCAGCACTCGTCAGTACTGACTAATCGCTCGACTAGACGCGCTCCGTCACAATAATACAGTCTACGTCGCAAAAAACTAAATATATCACTAATAACTTTGTTTATTAGAACTCATAATTACTATGCAATGATAAGTCCTATGAATTAAAGGGAAAATTTGCATAAATCCAAAGAAGGCTATCGGTTGCACTGTGCATAAATAAGGACTCATGCAAGGTAATATGTTACTTTTAACCACACGAATGCGTTGGGGATTTTTGTTTCTAATTTCTCTTAGATCGTTATTGTGAAATTAACCACTATCAACATGTAAATGCGTTGACTATGGTCAGGGTTACCTTAAAATAACGAGGAATGAGAAAAGAGAATAATGCATGACGTTTGTAGACTGATGGCGATAATTTGAAGGGGTCTGGCACCCACTAACTTACATAGAGGCTGATTACTCCTTATTATAGACTTCTCTATGATAAGGAGTCAAAGACCATCGTTACTCCTGGGAACTACCATGACTCTTCAGTCATGGTGGTTCCCAGGAGTAACGATGGTATTGACTATTGAATTGGTGACTGTGACAACAAGAAAACAGATGGTGCTATGCTAGCAAGCGAAAGCTCAAGTAATGTTTTTCTATATCTAGAACTATTAGCTATCGTCCGAATCTGAATCGTCTAAATGTCTTCAGGCTCTAGATCTTTATTTTAGGCAAACATCCATAATATTTATTTTATGTAACTAGCTGGCTGGATCGAGGTGGCGCAGGAGAAGAGTATACCTGTAAGGATATGGGGCAGGCCTTTGTTCAGCAGTGGGACATACAAGCTAAAAAAAATGTAACTAGCTCTCCTATAATATGCGAATTAACATTAAAATTGTCAGTACATGGGAAAGAAAAATATATGATATTCTTCAGGATATATGCTAGTATGAGTGTTTTGAAAACATAATACATCAAATTTTACTGGTTAAAAAAAATTAGGAACTTATCTCTAAAAAATTCTTTTAACGTGTAAAAAGCTTACTAAAATACATGCGATTATTCTGATTTTTTGGCAAATAATTCTACAAGCAATATATTAGCATGATAGTGTTTTATTTTTTTTAGTCCAATCAATAGATTTTTTGTAAATCGCAAAAAAAACACTCATTTCTCACTATTCGGCCGCTGTGACTGACCTAACAACCACTTTTGCTTGCACTACAGCTGATTAGAACTTTATTCTAACAGGATTTCAAACGAGAAGTTTGAACCACCACAAATAGAGTTGCTAATGTAGCTCCTGTAGTCGCCTTAATCAGAGAAGAAACTATAAACTTATCACTTAGTACTTGTTTAGTACCTATTTTTTTTTTATATATTGAAAACTGTTTCTAATGGGGTCAACATACGGTACTAGGTAAAAAACAGCTACTTAATTACCAGGTACCTACTCAAAATATTGCAATGACTGATTAGGCTATTATGCATAAATGATAAGAGAATTAATCAATAATTTGTGCATTATTAAATATTTTAGGTAAGGTAAATATGTGTTAGATTAAAATAATATGTACCGGTATTTTTTGGTAGTTTCCGGATTTAAAATTATTTAGTTTGGTTCGTTGGTCGAGTGGTTGCAAACGCGACTGTTAGGCGTGAGGTCCTAGGTTCAATCCCCGTGTCAGCAAAGTGTTTCAATAGGTTTTTCGATTAGGTTTATGGCACCTATTGCCATATTTTACCACTCTACTATATTAATTACTTGGAATGTTTTACGTGAAGATATTATGTAGATTTTTTATACACCTCGTTTTGACAATTTTATTCACTCAACATTTTTTTTTGCTGTAAAAAATGAATTAAATCCAACATAAAAAAGCTGGTCTGGAATTTAGTACTTCTGAATTGACTACCGCTAGAGTTTAAATCAACGCTTCGAAAGATCTGATCTCGATTCTGTTGTGCACAAACTAAACTTAATTTAGGCTATTGCTATCTTTTACTAAAAGGCAGTGCGAGAAAAGGACGACTATAGCTATGAACTAAGTTAGAGATGTCAAACTAGTTTATGCCTTGCGCATCACCGTGTGTTTAGTCGGCATGTTTTTACGTGCACCCTTCGTTTGTATGGAAATATTAGTTCCAACTAAATTTGACAGTTCTAAATTACGTCCGTCTCTTTCTATTGGAGAGAAAAATATAGAAATAGCCTAAATTAAGTTTAGTTTGTGCACAACAGAATCGACACCATTAAGTACTAACTTAGTCGATGAGAGAAGCTAGAAATATGACCCCCAGTGTCATAAACAGATACAAAAACACATCATTATCACAGCCAAAGGTGTTTTATTAACAATTAGTTCTAAATAAATTGTTTACACACACAATTCCGGTCTGTCTGTCCGTTTTATAGATAATCATACGGTATCTAAGAATTACCGTAACTGGAGATGGAACGGGGTGGTCTAACATGTATTATTACACAAAACTCGATACTGGGTTTATTACCTACAGCATTGTTTTATTGTAAAACTGTAGGAGTAGTTTAGCCGTGTGCCTGTTAGCCGTGTGGTATCCGGCAGAGTAGAATAGAACCAACCCATTACACTCACGGGTGTCGTATAAGGCGACTAATGTTTGAGGCAGAACACCTTGCGCCTCCGTAGACCAGAGAATGGGCAGCAGCGTTTTCTGTTAGTCTTTCATCACTGCGATCTCCAATCCGCCTGCCAAGCGTGGAGATTACGGCAAATTCCTCCCATCATGGGAGAGGCTTATGTCCAGCAGTGGACGTTATGGGCTGCTGTTGTTGTTGTTGTTGTTAAGCTACTTCGGTATTTTACCTAGTCTTAGTTTAGTGCTTAGTCGAGAGCATACATTTCGGCTTAGTATCTACTAAATTGTCTGTTGTAGACAAATTGAGCTTCGACTTCATTTACGGCCATTTGATTTAGATGGTCATTTTAGTCATGTAAGGTCGATTTTGGTTTATTTTATCACAAGCCGTGTTAGCTGATAAGAAGTTCTATCAGGCAAAAATTGGGAATTTCAATACAAGTTTCATCCCCTATTCAACCCCCTTAGGGGTGTCAATTATTAGAAATACTTTCTTGTTGTTCCAATATTTTATTATAAGGGAACTCTTGTCAAACTTCTCCAAATGATTTGAAACCATAAAATGTTGATGTTTAAGTTCAAAATCGAATGAGAACATTTGACAGAACTTGAGGTAACTTGATGCGCTGGCTATATAATTTCATGCTTATATACCCAGCGGTTCAAACTGTGTTGTCAGTAAGTAATTAATGTGTTAGAGACTTTTAATTAGCAAATAATATTGTAGTTCAGGAATCTGCGTTTTCCCAAGAAAACAATTGAAAAAACGCAAAATCAATTTCGGTTATATCCGGTGATAAATTATACCTAAATAAATGATAAATATTATTATTAAACAAGATAAAAATCTGGTCGTAATGCAACTATCAAAGAGTAGCTGATATTTGGTTGTACTACAACGATAATGACGTTCAAAGAAAAATATATAATGTTTTTCTTTGCTTATCTTGACGTGAAAAGTAGAACGAGTACCTCCCATTTATTTAAAGTCAGTTAATGTGGGATGTGTTGTGTATTGCTTTCTCTAGAACGTGAAATAGTAGTATGATACGTTAAATTATAGGATATTAGTTTTATTGTAAAATAAACTTTTCTTCGTTAAGTACATAATTTTGGATTACCTACTTTAAAAAAAAAACCAGCTTTTATTGGTTTCCCTTCTATATAAAGCATGTTTTTTTTTTAAATCTAGTACCTAACACACCTTTTACTAAATCAGTACATTGAAAGTTTCCTACAAAAATTTCGGTTGACTAAAATCTACTGCAATTCCACCTACACTGTTTGAAAAATCTATTTAGGCGACATTATAAAAATACTTATGTTAGCATAGCATATCTAGGCAGAGCTGGTCTTATCTAGGTTCAATGCTCACCAAAAGATAAAAAAATGTACCAGCGAGTGTTTCCTTTATGTAATATACACATTAGATTGTGTTGGACGCTCCGTTAAGCGACGGTAGTCACGGCTTGGATTTTGATGGGTGGCGTACTGATAAAAGTTACTTTTTTTAGTGTAGGTGACTGAAGTTTTGAGCCCTAGAATAAACGGTCAAAATTAATATTTAATTTTCTGAAATCACAAGGGTTTGCAAATTGCAGCTAAACTGGTAAAAGCAGTTTAATTATTTTAGCAGTTAGAGAAATGTTTCAATTCACAAAAAAACATACAAAAATTTAGAGCAGTGGTGGCCCAGTGGTGGAGGCCCCGACTTAGTCGTGGGTTCGAACCCAGACAGGCGCATTACTTTGTGTCATTTATTTCATCACCACTGCTCTCAAAACGGTGAAGGAAAACATCGTGAGGAAACCGGCATGTCCTAGAACCAGAAAAATTCGAAGACATGTGACATCTACCAATCCACACAGGGCCCGCGTGATGGATTATAGCCCATTCCCTGTCATAGAGAGGAGGCCTGCGTCCCAGTAGAGGGAACATTAATAGGCTGATGATGATACAACAATTTAAGTCGTTTTCCCAACACGGTGTATTATCATACAATTTCCTTTTAATTTCATCCTCGGTTCTTTGTCTTAACCTCATAATACTTTTCTAAGTTACCCACGTATAGCAACTAGTATTATTAAACCAAAAATAAATCAAAAACAACATTTTTAGCCAAAAAGGTAACTAACAATTCGCACCTTTAGGACGAAAACGACACAATTATAAAAAAACTAAAATTGAGTTATCATCATAAAATGACTCAAAACGAAATTCTCTATGTAACAATAGTTCAAACAAAGCCATATTTGAGCGGGAACAGGAGAAAACCGTTATATCGGTCTCTTTCTTACGCGGTGACATGTGGGTCTGAGTCGGGGGGGAAACGGCGCAGTTAGTGTTGTGTTTGCATTGCTAAGTGTTGGACGTCGCGCAGTCAGCCGGATAGTGACCCAAAGCGATTTAAGTCGTTTTCATTCCGAAACAATTGGTAAGTTCTCTTTCGATTTTTATTATGGAAACGACCCATTAAGCTTTGCGATTGTTTTCTTCCGATTTATAAGGTAATATTAGTGACATACTTAGAATTGTGGCATTTTAATATTAAAGACACTTTTAATTCCAATGACGAATTTAAGTTTATGTCGTGTTAATAATGAAAAACGATGAATGTTTTGGGACTAACTTTGACCGATTAGAAATCAAGTCGTTCTTTTAATTAAAAAAGTATTATAGTTTGTGGCTCATTGATTATTAGGCCATTCTTTTATTTTTTATAGATTAAAAAGAAGTTGAATTGGTTAATGTGTCACTACACGATTATTGAACCAGCAAGTTTTTAAAGAAAAGGTCACTTTAAAAAAATAAAAATGAAAAGAAGAAAGGACATCATAATGGAGAATGCATTAAAAAATGTAAAAAAATACAAAGCAAACGAACCTGAGGTATGAACATGAACAGAATAATATTATTACTTATACAAATTCTTAAAATATTTTATACTCTGAACTTTTTAATGATTTAAAAAATGTTTGAGATTGCCTTGGTAAGCAATAATTTTAGTTTTGTGTGGTACAGACGACTGCACCGCGTCGGTGGAAACTGCTTGAAAAAAAAACCTTGAAAGCGACTTTATTCCGTTATAATAAGAGCTATTTTCATAGTCTAAGTGTTACCACTGAAGTGTTGCAGTTTACCGTACCTTTTTAGTCTAACTTCTCACTGGTGTGTGTAAGTTTATACTGATAATACTATGAACATATCTTTATCTTCCGCCAGGAATCGCCGACTCCTAGAATGGAAAACCAAAAAGAAAACTTTAATCCAAATTCCGAAGTTACTGAAGATCCACTAATTACAATGACGTAAAATATTATATCAATTTTCAATCTGGCAAAACAACTTAGAAACAAAAGAAAACTAACGTTTATTTTATGATTTCAGAAATCTTCAATCAGCAATGATATGATAGAGAACCTATCTCCAAATTCCTCATCGTTCATTGAAAATTCCCCACAGTGTACACAGACTAATAGCAGCGACATGTTTAACTTTAGCCATTATATAGAAAGGGTAAGTGAAAAATGCCTCTTATGCTTTGCATATTACTGTAATATCTTATCTACTTGATTTACCTAGCGGTTTTTTTCAGCAGCGGGGTGATACTTCAGACAATGAGTCAATTCTTAATCGAGACGCACTCACCAAAAGACCTATTCTGGAAAAAAGAGTATCTTCTTCATCTTGTTCAAGTTCATCTCGTTCAAGCTCAAGCTCCTCAAGTTCTAGCTCCTCAAGTTCCAGTTCATCGTCTTCGAGTAATGCACAAAATGTGAAATCTAACAATATTACCTCTCATATTAATGTGGATGGTGCGAGTACCAGCCAATTAGCCACAAGAAGTGGTAGAGCTATCCCAAAATCAAATTATTGTGTATCGCCTGTTAATGCTCCTGAAAGTGACCCTGATTTAAGTGATAATGACCCCACATTTCAAGACCCCAACGAAATTTTAACGCATCTTAGAAGTTTGTCTTCTTCTTCGACAGACTCTAATTCACAAACTGAAACACCCCAAAATGAGATACAACAACGTGAGACAAGTAACGCCAATGAACCGAACAAGACTCAAAGAAAGTCAAGAAAAAGGCAACGTAATCCCGCATTATGGAAGCAAAATATCTGTAAGGCATTACGTAACACTGGAAAATCTTACAATTCTCTATCGAAATCTAGAAAAGAAGTTCCAGCCCGTCGTATGAAAAACCCATGCACTCCATGTCGATTAAAATGTCCTCACCAAATTAATGAAGTCCAAAGGACTGCGATTTTTTAATCGTATTGGAAGCTTGCAAGCATGGCACTTAAAAGACCCTTCATCAGTTCTAGCATGATGGAAATCACACCTAAATATAAATACACCAATGCTGAAAAGCCCAGAGCACCAAATAATGCGTTTTTCTTCACTGTTAATAATCAGAAAATTCGAGTTTGCAAAACGTTTTTTATAAACACTTTAGATATAACAGAAAGACAAATAAGAACTACAAAAGAAAAAACTAATGAAAACGGATTCATAGCTGAAGATCAAAGAGGAAAGCACAATAATAGAAAGAGAATTGACGAAACCATTGTAAAAGATATTGAAAACCATATAAATTCAATCCCAAGGGTAGGATCCCACTACTTAAAGGCCTCCACATCTAGAGAGTTTATTGAAGGAGGCAGGACTGTAAGGGACCTTTGGAGAGACTTCTCAGAAGTAAGAGATCCGAATAAGCCCAAAGTAGACTACTGGCTTTACAACCAAATTTTTAATAATAATTTCAACTTGGGATTCTTTCAACCTAAAAAAGATTGATGTGATCTGTGCTTGGAATACGAAATGGCGACTGTAGATCACAAAGCAAAGCTGAAGGAGAAATTCGATACCCATTTAAAAGAGAAAGACCTTTGTCGCCTTGAAAAGAAAAATGACCGCAAAAACATTGGTGAAGGAAATATATGTACCGTATATGATTTGCAAGCAGTCATGCAATGCCCTTTGGGTGACTCGAGTTCTTTTTATTACATATCAAAACTCAACTGCCTAAACTTTACTATGGCTGAGCTGGCTCAAAAATCTGACAAGAAAACAAATAAAAACCAACCTAAAGGACAGGAAGTTGAAGGGAATGAGGGAGAAGATAGAATTGAAGAAGACACTGTAGGCGCCTATGGGGATGTATATAATTACTTTTGGGATGAAAAACAAGGAAAAAGGGGGGCAAATGAAATAGCATCCTGCATATTAGAGTATTTAAAAAATGTCAGTGAAAGATATCCTGATAAACCACTGAATATAATTTTCTATTCAGATAATTGCTGTGGACAAAACAAAAACAGGTTTATTGCATGTCTATACTCGTATATTGTGTCCAACTTTTCAAATATAATTAGTATAACTCATAAATTTCTCATTCGTGGCCACACACAGAACGAGGGTGACAACGTTCACAGCTTAATCGAAAAAGAAGTGAAAAAAAACCTCAAATCTAGACCTACACTTCACATCAGTATGTTGCCCTAATAAAAAGTGCCAAGAAAACCGGAAAGCCTTTTAAAGTCCAAGAGTTAAATTATGATTTTTTTATGGATCTGAAATCCCTACAAGATCAGTGGGGTTATAATTTCAATGAAGACGATGAGCGCAACCAGGTTTCTTGGAACGATATTAAAGTTTTGAGATTCTTGAAAGACGAACCTTTTATGATTTTCTTCAAAACATCATACACGCAAGAAAATTTTAAGCGTGTGAACATGAGAAACAAACGAAAACGAATGCCTAACTTAGAAGATGTCTCAATCCCGAAAGCTTACACAAATAAAATAAAATTAAGTGAAAATAAAAGGAAAGGGCTGAGTGAATTACTGCGGAAAAATTTAATACCCGCTTTTTATATAGATTATTACAAATCGTTATTAGATGAATAAGATGGCTGACTGATGTAGGATAGAAAGTTCCTAGTGAACGAAGATTTTGTTTACTATTGATTTTATTGACTTGTGTATTAGATTATTACAGAACTTAATTTTTTTGCTAATTGATTTGATTTGAGTTTACATTTACGTTTTTTTACGGACTTCAATATTTTTTTTCTAAAAAAAGTAATAAGAAAAAAATATACTTTTAAGAGTTCATTTTTTTATTTTTTTTGTGGATAACAAAAATGTTTTAGTTTGTGTTTTGTTTTTGTTTGTTTTATGTTTTTGTTTTACTTATTTCTTTTTGAGTGCCAATTTATCTATGGAGATTTGTTTATAACATAATATTTCTGTTTAATAAGAAGAGTTCCTAATGAATAAAGATCTCGGTTAAATATTTTAAGTGTTGATTAGGATTTAATAAAGAATTTCATTTTTTTTTAAACATAAATTCATTTATTTTTTTGTTTTTATTTTTATTTACTTAATAAAGGTTAATAATATTTTTTTGTTCTTTTTTCTGCCCCTATTTTCCTCTTTGGTATCCCATAATTTGCAATTTATTAGGAAAAAAACAGACCTGAGTCGGAATACGCAAAAAATAATACATAGTGTTACAAAACAAAAAAGTCGTAACTCTTAAACTTTCACATTTAGGTTTTTTTTTTCGGTCGAAAAAAGACGCAACTCCTAGACAGTCAAATTTATATTTTTTTTCTCGGTCCAAAAATGACTGATCAAATTCAAAACCTTTTTTTTATATTAATCCTTATAATAAGTATGTTTTTTTATGACACATTAATAGATAAAAGGCTTTTTTATAATTTACAACACAAACATAGTTACTGACGTGAATAATCACGAAATAATAGACGAAAGATTGCGGAGGTGTCAGAATTTTAAAAATTGTTTTGCTATTTCCCTAAAAGTTGCTTTTTTGAGTTACGTCGTTTTCGTCCTAAAGGTGCGAATTCATAGCCACTGAAGCGGGTAGGTGACAAGGCTAACCCTCCAACGCCGGTGACGGGTGACGCAAATATTAACCCTTGAACGGCGGGTAACCTGTCGGTACGTAGTTAGGCCCGATTTATATCGCAGCTACCTGTGGCTTCAATCTAGACGTACTAACTGTCGTGGTGGGGCGTCTGACAGCGGTGGGGGGTTAGAAAACAAGGATTTTCATCTTGTTTTTTTTTTGTTTTAGGTGTTAATGGAAGTTAACTTTTGTTAAGTCAAGTTATAAAGAGAAGATTTTCAATGAAAATGGTATGGATGTTGGATTATAAGGTTTCAATGTTGGCTTTAATTAGGTTGACAAGTTTTGTGATTCGTATTTTGATGTATCGTTAGAAATGTAGGTTTCTATGCCTTAAAAGTAAGTTAGGCTATTTTACTTTTTCTTTCTGTATGGTGTCGGACTGTTCTGTATGGTGTCGGACATAAAGAATAGCACCATCCCATATCTTCCCGTGGGTGTCGTAAGAGTCGACTAAGGGACTTACCAGAGAATGAGCAGCAGCGTTCTCTGTGCTTTTGTAACAGCCGCACTGCGATCGCCAACCCGCCTGCCAAGCGTGGCGATTATGGCAAAGACCCCCTTTGGGGGAGGCCCATGTCCAGTAGTTGACGTCTTTCGGCTGAAATGATGATGATGATGACTTTTTATTTCGTACTTTTGTGTGGATTATTTTGTATGATGTGACTACAGTAATTTATACTTAAAATAAGTTATTTCAACGTAGATCCACGTGGCAATAAGCTCCAAGGAATTGTGTTAATACTTCACTCCGTCTTCATCATCATAAGTCTATTAATGTTTCCACTGCTGGGACACAGGCCTCCTCTCTATGACAGGGAATGGGCTATAATCCACCACGCGGGCCCAGTGCGAATTGGTAGATGTCACATGTCTTCGAATTTTTGGTTCTAGGACATGTTTTTTGTTGTCTCACGTTGTTTTCCTTCACCGTTTAATTTTCTATACTAAATTTTAATAACTCCGTCTAAATTTTCGTAAATTTCAATAAAGAAAAAAAAACGTATAGCTATTACTTCTACCTACGTCGACTTGTACTATCATCTAGCGCGTGGTCAAAATTTGCACTCATACGCCATTTTGTTTTTTCAAATCACATTTCATAAACGTTTACGTTCAGCCCTGTTAACGTCACTCTATTACGAAAAGGGCCTTGATCCTTCTGGTCGTTGCGTCATAAGAAACTCTTTGTTTTTTCCTGTAGCTACACTTTCACGTTAAAATTACGTAGAAAATTAGTAGGAATTATAATAAATCCAATAGTAGTTGAGTAGATGTCGGCTACAATAAACTAAGCTCGGGTTACTGACAATCGTTGGTTAAACTAACGACGGTTCAATGTAAATATTATCACGCTGAGACGAAAATCATAGGATAACACATTTTTATTAGCTATCATTACTTTTAAATGATAACTTAAGTTTTTCAAGAGAATCTAGAATCTTTTTGATTAGCTAATCTCTAGCTAGAGGAAATTGTAAATAGAGAAGAATGGAAGACTACAGATAATTCCTTTGCAACTAAACAATATACTTAAACAAAAAAAAAACTTTATGTGCCACGATTTTCAGACAAAAGCAGGTTCGTATAATCTGCCTTGATCATTTGGTCCCATATCGTTATATTAATTTTAAAGTAGGCAAAACTGGATTTAGCGATTTTTTGACCATATTTTCGTTGCACTAAATGTTCAAGTAAACATGTATATACCTACACCTATAAAGTGTTTATGGAAACATTACAACCTCAGCTTCATAGTTTAGTAAATACATTTAAATAAATTCAGAGTCTATTGAAATGACTAATAAGTTTTACTGACATGCTATTTGAAATAAACGTGGCAAACATTCGATTATTTCTATTTTTAGGATTTTCCTAGACCTATCCTGTTTGCCAAACTAGACGGGACACTACTCCTGTAGTATTATTTACTTTGAATTACTTCAATATTTTATGTGGTCAGTATCCTTAATAATAGCATACCTATATGTAACGCTAAAAACATACCTATTATCTGTAGAATATTACGTTGCAAATGCAATAAGGTAAGTGTAGAAATCTAATTTTAACCTGTACCTAACTAAACTGAGTCAACTTTAAACTTCAGAAATAAAATAGAGTTAAAAAAAGCGGTTTCTTCTAAGTTTAGATCAGCATTTCTTCTGACAGCTAACTAGACAATAATAAACTCCCAAAACCTATGTAAATACTACAAAACAATCTTTAACAGAATAAAGTCACATTCATAATTATTTCTATTTAGAAAACGTGTTTTCTTTACCCTTTTACAACAGCGTCTAATTAATTTCGACAGAGAAATTTAGTTTAAAACACTAAAATCCGAAACGTACATCATGCAAACAGAAAGATGATTTACCTACTTCCTAAAACTATCAAAACCTGTGTCCACGACCTCAGATGAAGCGACTAGCGGCAAAGAAACGCACGCGCGTCGCTTGTCTTCTTGGCGTGAGTACCGCCACATCGCCAATCACCTCTCGATGACTAGAGTCTTTCGCTAAGTAACTCCTTCCATTTGTTTTGTCCGCAGTCGCACCCGCCAATACGTGTGGTTCGTGACCGAGGAGCAAACGTCGAATCACACTGTACAACTGTACTGGTGCATTCCCTGATCTGATTAATCAATCGTCGGAGATGATTCCGCGACAACTCTCAGAATAACACAAGTTACTGTCAACAAGTAATCGACCGTACTTGATTTTTATAATGCCTTTATTAACCCGACGGGTTCTGTAAAACATAAGTTTAAGCAACACAAAGTGTGAATATTGGGTTTATTCATCAGAAATTTGCAGTTTTAGCCCGGTTTATGGTCCGGTTGACATATATAGGCAATATTACACAATGGATTTACTAAACATGAGTTGCTAAACAAGGGTGAGCCTTAGTCACACTGCTTAACCCTTCAAGAATTACAGGCGTATTGCTATGTAGGTTAAAGCAAATATTAAGTAGGTCTACTTTTCTAAACATTTGCGTTCACACATTTCTTAAAGTGTGTTTATTAGTAGTTTTTTTTTTTTGTTATGTTTACCCGGTGTAATTTACTAAATACTACATAATACCTAGAAAAATAGAACACGACTTCAGCGGAAAATAGTAAAAGTTACGCTAGCAGGCAATATTCGAATTATGTACGTTACAAAAATTGTCACAAACAAATTTCTATATAACAGTTTAAACTATACAAACCACTAATTAAAAACTGCGCAATACGTGCTAAAACTATCCTTATTGACACTGTGACTAACCCTTACTAGTGTCGCTTGGCTATTATCTAGTCAGGCGTTATTGACCTCGTGAAGGACGAGGCTACAATTGTTTACCGATTTAGACATTTGCAAGATTTTGTAGGGTTAAACTTAAGTTGAAAGATTTTTTTTAAACTTTTTGTTCTATTTAGTTTAGTTTCTTTTTGTCTTTTTAATTGTGAACTGTTTTAGGATTGAATTGTACCAACATAGTCTTGAATTTAAATATCGTTTAAAGGAAGTAGTCAAGTTTTTTTCAGTTAGGCTAAAAATCACATTGACGTAGAAGACTTCAAACAAAGTTTTTCTTTTTATAAAATGTTACAATATTCGTTGTATACATTTTTACACTTGATGTTTTCATTTGGATATTCTTCCTTATTATCTAAGCACGGAGCTCAGTTACTTAATATTTTACTGAAACCATATTTCATATTATGAATGAAGTCATTAAATAATTTGTAGTGATCTTCACATCGCCACAGAGGAACTTGAAATAGTAAGAATAATTTTTCATTTCAAGGAAAAATTGAATCCTTATAACTTTATTTGCGTGGTAGGTAACACAATATTTTCTTTCTAATTTCAAGTAAGATTTCCTAATGTCTTCCAAAGATATTATTTTTAAGGCTTTAAATGTTTTAATACAAATACTTAGACGTAACTTGAGTTTGGAAAATTTATTCGGCCATCACTATCACATTTCATTTACTTTTCTTATTTTTAAAGTTAAGTCTTAATGTAGTCCCAACGTTATTAAAAAAACGTTTTTTAAAGTTAAGTCTTAATGTAGTCCCAACGTTATTAAAAAAACGTTTTTTAAAGTTAAGTCTTAATGTAGTCCCAACGTTATTAAAAACCGTTTTTTTTATGTAGCAATTTTTTTTTTTTTTTTTTTTAATTATTGTCATTTATTTCAGGTATTAACCCATATAACTCAATACATACTTATTACATAAATTACACTATAACTAAATCACATGACATTACATTATTAAACTTAAAATTGCCAATTATAATCAAAGTTAAAACCCACATTTAAATCAACATCTTTAAAATCTAAAATTAAAATAATGCAATGGTTCATTCTCCGTTATATAGTTTTTTTCTACAAATAGTAGAAAAAAACTATCACGGTAAAAGTTTATTTTCTTTAAGTATCTTGTATTGTTTTGTAAAAGAAGGTTTTCGCCCAATGAAGATGGTTGTAGGTACTTAACTTTTTATTAATGATCCGTTTAAGTCTCTAATTAGTTTTATTGAATTAGTTACATATTTTTTTACAAATATTACCTCATTTTTGGAAGTATCTATATGTAATGCTACATATAAGGTAGTTGGAAATACGGAAATAATTTCTAATTGTAACTGATATCTTATTTTGGACAAACAAATAATAACTATTACGAATGCTAGGCAGAATATCGATGATATTAAATAATTACCTAAACATAATATTATCTCTCATTTATTTTTAGGTAAAGGACAACATTTTTAAAATTCCAATCCAAATAAACAAATTTATTTGATACTAGACTAGCTCTTACTAGCCTACTGTTCTCTGGCTCTTGTAATACTTATAAATTGTCTTTTTTTAATGCGAAATTGCAAGTCAATGCGTAAACTAAGGACCAACCAAAAAACATACTTTTTAAAATTAAGTTTTGAATTTATGATAGATATGATACTTGGATAGTTCGTTTTTTTCCCATGACGTTGTTAAGAAAAATATTTCTGTTGCATCCATAGGCGTCAATATATTTTTAATTCAATAATTGCATTGTTAGCCGACTACGGCAGCAAAAGAAGAGTAATTATTTATTCATGTTGGTCTATTTAAAATCATTATCACAACGTCTAAAAGTTCGCTAAACTTCTTATATTTGCGAATCATTCTGAATGTTTATCTATCTAGTCCAGAGACACGTGTAAAATTATAAAATTCGATCGATTTCACAAATAGGTCACTAAATATGTCAATATTTTGTAGCAATATATGGAGATATAGACATGGTAGGCGCGTTCATTGGAAGGCCTATTTTTAGGCGGTAGCGTTTACCGGTTAATTTTGCTGATATTTAAGTTATAAAGAAAACTAGGAACGTTACAAAAATATGCAATAATCCTGGTAATTTATGATTTAATTATCCTGAAATGCTTGTCTAAATGTCCGTGGGAAATCATCCAATGACACCTCCCACTCTGGGCGGAGTGGAAGGGAGTGTCAAACTTTTACTGACTAAAACCCATCCATGTTCCTTCATTGCAGTTGTTTTCCAGGGCCGCGGTATCTCTGTCAAACAGTCCCGCAGCGGAATTTTAACCCTAAAATGTTGTTTTTATTTGCATGATTTTTGTCAATTGAATGTAATTATTTCCGAACCGTTGCGCTAATTTCAGGGTTCAACGATATCACTGGCGTTTGTTTCCGTCCGACGCCTCTACAAGCATCAGGACTAATGTGGGTGCGCTACCCGCATCCACACTACACCAGCTAGGTAGGCCTGTCCATAACACCGCTCTACCCGCAACTACGACCTCGCACCGGAGACTGCGCGCGTCACCTACGGTATTCAGCCCAGAGCAGTACCTAACTTCCATACCAAAGACCTTAGAGACTTTAGAAACTACCCCTAAGATTCTGTACTCAGTGCTCTAATCTAGGTGGATCGTTCTTTTAATTCGGTCTCCCTAGTCTACTCCATTTGATGCTGCCTAAAAGCACGCCACTCAAAAAGAACTATGCTCAAGATAGCTTACAAGTTCACAATTAGATAATTGAAATGATTTGGAAGTACTAGACTAGGTCCAGAAAGTTTAATTCATAGCCCAGTCGCTACCGCGAAAGCGTTGACAGCTGTTGTCACGTGGCTTCATCTGTCCGTCGCGTTCGACGCGGTACGAACCAAATGTTATTTGTTTTAAAGTTTCACTTAAATAAAACCTATTTCAAAAAGGAAATGTATATAAATAAACAACCAATTGGCTTCTTGTAGGGATTCATTGTAGAATAATGTCTTTATAGACCTCAACGGTTAATCAAAATAAGCTGAAACTTTACTTCTTCTAATTTTCTAATGTTTAAAAGATGTGCCTTCATGAGACAATTTTGTCTAATTCAGAATTGGCTAATGGAATAATTAGACGCTGATTTCAGTGGCAAAGGAACTAATATAAAAATGTTATTTACACCTAAGTTACAGCTTAAACTATATAATTAAACATTCAAGCTTGTATTTCAGAAGGGTAGGCAGAGCTATTACCTACGCCCATATTTCTCTAGTTACTTTTATGACCTACAATATTGTTCTCAAATCCTGACTCGTAGATTTTAAGTCATAAAATATTATAATATTAATAATTGGCAAATGACTAACATATTATCGGTTACTGTGTATTAGAACTATTTTTAAATGCACTTTACGTTGATTGCACTGTGGATGGTAAATACATATTGCAGTTACTGTTGTAATTAGTAATTGATAAAGGAAAAAAATATTCTGTTATTCTTGTTAGTGATTAATGAAAGTATGATGTTAGTTTAGGGTTAGAATTTAGTTTTTATGTCTATAAAGTAACTTAAATTTAGGTGAGAATAACGTGGTGTTGAAAGCTTTTATTTAAGCTTTATTTTAGTTATTTGTGGTGTGTTACTTTGTGGTTGTTTTAACTTTAAGGTTTAAAACCAAATGGTTTTTATGAAGCGAGTCATAGAAACGTAAATGTTTTTATTTGATTGAAAGTGATGATATTTCAAGTATGTAAAAAAACGTTTAGTAAAAGTAACGAGTAGGGATGTTCAAATGTAGATTTCTTCATAAGTTAGCCTATCTAAGTAAGATATAATTAACAGAAGGAATTAACATTCCTTATTTATTTTAATAATAATAATGGGTGCGACTATAATTCGTCTATCATCAACATTATAAAACAGTATCGAGTCTAATCTAATTAAGCGATTACTTAGCTCGACGTCACTTTCAAATAATCATATTTTAATCAATCATCTTTATTTAAAAAAAAATAGACAAATTTGGTTTCGACTTCATTAAAATACTAACTTAAAAAGTCTTCATTTTCACAAAATTCGTACCCATTACACGAAAGAATTTCGTTTCTTAAAATAGTTTACAAAAGTTGCCGAAAGTATTTAACTTCTTAGTAATTGACGGCGCAATTCATAAGATAAAAGAGTTATTACTAAGTAAAACGATAAATTAAAAATATGCCAAATGAAACATTTAACAAGAGCGCGCGTTGTTCCGAAATGAGGTTATCCGTATAAGTCTAACACATTTTTTTGTGCAAATAAATTTATCTCTATGCCACGACCTTGCTCCCAGCTATCGCCAAATTTTGCTAGTCCTAACGTCACATTGATAATAACTAGGCAATCTAGAAAAACTTACCCGTTTTAATATTAAATTATTGTAATAAATCCTCACAGCACAACACTTTGGTCACAGTTTATATCGTGTAAATAAAAAATAGTAGTGTTTAGTTTGATTGGACGATGTCCCGAGAGTGCAGTATGTTGTTCTGGCCGCGGACGGGCTTATGCACATCGCTTGTTCGCCGGCAGCCAGCCGACTGCCGCGGCGCGCACGCAACTTCCATGCTCCCCGCGCCCCCCAGAAAAAATACAACCGCGAAAAATATGGCGGGATCCGACACGCAAAAACTGAAGGGGTGCGCTCCGCGTTCTCTCGCTGAGGTTGTATGCTAATCCATCGTGCGCTTCGCCCTTTTTTCCGGGGTGGGGGTGGGGGGTGGGGGCATGCAATTAAAAAGCCGCGCGTGCGTGTGGGGGCGCGATTAGAAACGAGACGGCGGACGGAATGAGTCTGTCACCGCTTTTTTTTTTACTCTTTTCCTAGTCTGGCATTTTGTGTAGGAATGCCTAGGTAGACTTAAATCGATGGACCGTCTGACTAGATTATTGCTCGAGTACTGAGCGTAGGTAACTTAGATAATTATTGTATCGACGCCTTATCTAAGAAATGAGATGATGCGCCATTTTTTTATGGTCAATGTTTATTAATTGCATTTGTGTGTTTAGAGATATTGTGGACTTTAATTTTTAACTAATTAATGTAGATTAATTAGGGTTTTTTTTTTGGTATTTTTAAGTTGGTTAAGTTACGTACGCATTATAAATAAGTCTAGTAGCGTATTTTTTTTTAATTATCTAGACGATATTGTAGGATAAAAGTCGGCAATCCTGAATGGTTCCTTTTTTATAAAACTGCTCCTTTCGCGACCTGTAATGGACACAATCTTAAACTTTGGGAAAGCCTTACTTAGAGATATTTAGCGACGAAAATCAGCAGGCGATATCCTGTGCCTAGAAATACTTAAATCTAAATAAACGTTATCATTTTCTCGTCGCATTTCGTAGTTACATAAATATTATTTTGTCTCCGTCTATATGCTCTAATCTCACTATGACAACTGCCCCAGCAACAAAACTGCAAATTAATTACTATTTCTCCATTCAACAATAGCGAAGACGTTTTAAAAACCTGCTCCACCTAATCTATGGTCCGTTCAGCATGGACAATAGTGTTGGGATCGAAAAGGGGTGTTTTGCAAGATTGCAGCTAGCTAGTGATGTGCCATCAGACCTCAACTTGCAACAAAATGTGGGAATAAGAAGAGGGTCTGTTTAGACGGATGGCCGGGCAAACGGCTTGTAGTGTGCAGTTTTTTTTAATTGTTAGACTTGCCGTTTTTGGCAGTTATAAAGGGTTTAGTAAATGCGTGTTGGAGATAAAGAATTTTGGGAGAATGGTTTTTGTTATGGACTAGTATGTTCGAATAGACTGTTCTGGGTAATTTGGATGATTACAATGTTTTTTGTTCTTTTACTAATTAGTGGTCTATCTTTTGTTTGTATTCTTAACTGTAGTTATTATGTTGTTTCTACAGCATAAAGGATTTAAGTTTTCAGAGTCATTTTATTTTCTTTTAATTATTGACTCTTCTAATTACGATCTCCTATTTATTTAACAATTAATTCATTATCGAATAGGTAAGTAGGTACTGCCTTGTTCGATTTTAATTTTTTTCCTATTTCTTTGAAAAAGCCACCTAAAATAAATTGTAAGAGCATCCATGTCGTAAGCAGAAGTCAAAGCTGCGGTCACCAACATTGTTATAAGTTTTAAAAAGTAGACGCTTTCTTATAGATAGGTACTTTATAACCTTCATAAAATCTTCATTCTTCTTCCGCTAATGAGATAAGCAGCACCCAAGGATCCTAGATACATTATATAGATAAAAATAAACATAACTCATAATTTAATTTGTAGATAAAAAAATGTCGTCCATATGCAAAAATTGTGCTAGACCAATAATAGTTTTGGCGACACACTTAGATAATTTTTTCTAGTGATAAGATAATATTTGTGATAGGTAGTTCTAGTTTTGAACGGGAAGTTCTAGGTCAATTTATAACTAGACATTATCGAGTAAGATGTCATTTTTATAGGTAATATTTTTATTTTTATTAACTTACAATTATTAAATAATTTTTAAGCCATTTAAAAAAATCGTTAAATGTGTTAAAATAGCGATAAATTTAATTTTGTTGTTTTTAATTTAACGTCATTGTAATGTAACATATAATTTGTGACCCAATTAAAGTTATGGACTTGATACAATATTTTTTGCCATAATAAACTATAAATAAAAACAATACAAATACGAACTAACAAAAAACTAAAAAGATAAAAAAAACAATTTCAACACCACACAAAATTAATTCACACGTTAAAAGTACAAAAATCCTTTTCGCTATATTAAAATTGACCAGTTGAAGACTCGTTATAAAATAACAATTGTAAGGTCAACGAAGGATGCAATTCTTTACCGATCCTAATTATTTATGCAAGATTTGTCTAACGCGAGGTCCAGCGGCGCTTGCAAGAAGCTAGCCCCTGCATCCACGGTCCAAACATTAACATAAGAATACCACAGCATTCAGAGGGTTAAGCTAATTGTGAACATATTAAAATCAGAGTATCTATTGACCATTCTTATTTTTTAATATGCAAATCTTCCAACTTAATAAATATTTGAACGTTTCTGTCAAAAGAAAAAAATGTTGAGTAGTTTTGTGAATTTTTAATTTCACTTCCGCATTTTTAAATGCATAAATTGAAGAGATAATGTGAGAAAATACACGGAGTTTTGTACTTTTAATGATAAACAATGCAGCAGACGAACGGTTAAGAGACTTACCTTTTCTATCGGCGGCCGTCAAACGCACAAAAATGTAACTCAACAAAAACAATCAACAAAGTTCAACAAAGTCACTATATGAGAAGCAAAGTCCGGTAACAGAACACGGTGGACAAATAAACAAACTTAACCTGATGTTGACAAAATATGCACCAATAAAAACTATTCGAATAGTGAAATTGGGATAGAATTCGAGTTTGTGCGAAAGCCGGCTTGCGAGCGACGAGCGCCGGCCAATCGGAGCGGCGACCGGTCCGTGTCCACACACGCACGTGAGGAAACTTCGCTCCAACTTTACTGAAAACTTTTCCCGACACGCGCCCAATAGTTCCGCGCCGCGCGCCCGTAAACTTTCAAAAAATTTTTTTTTTTGTCTTATGACCGAACCCGTAATCCAAAAAATTTAATTGCGGATGTTAATTTCTATCTTTTTAAAGTGAGTAAAAGTTTTTTTTTCCCGAGGCGTCCACCCGTCCGGTCGGGTCCGGCCGGTCTGCAATATTAACACGAGCCGCGTCCACCTTTTGTAATGAAACGTTCACACATGCTTCCGCATTACCGTCCCGATGCCATCAATAATGAAGCCGGGCGGGAAAAAACAAAACGGGGCACCTCTCCCGCCGAGGCGCCCGCCGACACTACAGCCTCCTCGTCAAAGATCAGAATTGCATATCTGGGTTGCGTTAATGAGCGGGGGTAGGGGGTTCGTGGGGGGGTCGAAAAAGTGGCACCGCTCGCGCGCGAATATAAATTCATCGCCAAAAAATCATTACGCGGGGGGTGGTATTACGGGGCTTCGCTGCGCGGGTTCGTCCGTATAGTTTTTAAATCGGGCGCTCATTCGGCGCGGCGCCGCGGCGGGCGGAGGGCGACTGCACCGCGCCGCTCCCTGCACCGCACTATGCCCCACAACTATCTCGCATGCACTTACCCGCGCACGCCAAGACGTGCCAAGTTCAAGCGTACACCACACTACACCTACTAACTAAAAAAAGCCTCAAAAAGCTGTCCCTATTATACTCACACAGCATCCGAAAGAGAGAAATAAGTAAATACGCGGCAAATTAATGCGACGTAGCGCGAGATGGATTGATTTTTTTTCAAACGGAAAGAGAAAAAAAGAGGTTTCACGTATATGCAAATTCCTCTTTTCGACGACGATCGTAATCAATTTGTGCGTAGGAAGCAAGTACTTCCGCACACGCACACATACACGCACGCACGCACACATGCGCCCCTCAAATTAAATCTAATACAAAATTGCGTTTTATGTTGATGCTAGTGTAGATGTGTGTAGGGGAGCACAATGCGAACTCGCGGGTGTACAGTCAGCCCCAGCGCGCTGATTAGAAAAATTAAGAATTATATCATCAACTTTGTAGAACCTTTTTTGTTTTATGATTAGGTCACTCACTTTAAACTCTAATAATAGTGCTGTATGTTTAATTCACACATTATCCTCATTAATTACCAACTTTATTTAAGAAATTTTTAATCATAGTAAAAATATTCTAGCAAATGAAGTTAGTTTATTTTAGTTATAACAGAAATATGAATACGTCACATACGCCTGGCGTGCCTAATCTAACAGGTGGCAAACCGACCGCCCACGTGAGACCTCTATGTTAGAAATAGTTGACACATTTTCTATTCACCTTAGTAGGTAAACAACAGAGTGGTAATTACATTTAGCAGTAGTGACAATAAACTTTTGACTACTGTGACTTCAGAAAAGCAAAAATAAAAGGAAAAGAAATGGAAAATGGTCACTAATTAAAAAAATCTCGAACTTTAAATTATTTAAGTATCCTATTAAAAAAAAATGATACCCATGGAATTCTGAAAGCTGCAGATGAATACTCAATAATGCTAGACCACAAAAATCTTTTACAAAAAATATGTATTTCTCAGAAAGCGTTGTTCAATTTTCTGTCTACCTGAGGGTAGACAGAAAATTGAACAACGAATTTTCTGTCTACCCTCACTAAAAATCTCAAAAGTAGTTCCCATCATCAAGAAAGGATCTCCTTTGGGAGCTAACAGAAACTATTTTTTACTTCCTGATAGATTGACATAGGCTCTAACTTGAATATTTAATTTCCAATTACTGGAGGGTAGTCACGATTTGTCTGTTTCTCCGGTTTGTTTTGGATAACTAGCTGTATATGTTTGAAAAGAGGATTGCGCAAGAGCAATTAAAACGTTCGAGGCTTTTTTCAGGCCTATATTAACTTAACCACTTAATAATGGCAAGTGACAAGTGCCTCAGATGCCTTGACCAAAACTATTTTTTAAATTCAAATAAAAAGCTTTCTTTAAATAAAGTGCATGCAAAAAACGAGACAAAAAAATTAAACTCAATAAGATTAAATTTGCACTGTTTAAGACATTCACGGTTTTTTTTTTTTTTTTTAATATCCGTGATGAGCTCATCAATATGGAAAACCACGGATATTATCCCGTAAGTACTTTAAGTGAAGATTAAATTTTATCCGAAACTTAACATAAAACTAATCAGCACCCAGAAGCAAAGCGTTATCAAGAAAGTCCACATTTTTCCATCTCCACACAGCATCAGCTCATTACTGAAACAGCCAACAATTCTTCATCCCGACTGTACTTTAAAACACACACAAGTGTAATGTTAAAAATGAATTACCAACACATAGGCGGGCCTCCCTCCCCGTTATACTCATTTTCATTTCGATGTTTTTGGGTTTTTGCGCAGCCGGGGGTGGGAACACCCCCACAACCCCACACCCGCGCCCTATGAAAATAGGATATATTTTTATGTTTTATTTGCCCGGAAGCCAGTGCTTAGTTGCATGTTTATTAGAAGTTTTTATTAGTAGACTGTGTACTGTTTTTGCCTTTTTTCCGGGTTACCCGGTATCTGATGATTTGCGATGACAATTCTATGGGCCACAGTCACGGCATGTTTGTTTTACCATTACGTGGTATATTTGTGGGTATTTCATGCAATGAACTAATATTTTTTGGGTCATCTTCGAATCGATGAGGACTGAGCCGACGTCCTTTTTATTCCAACTATTTTGATGGCCTCAAATTATCTTTCCGTTTTATGTGCATCTATCTTGCTATGTTAAGTGTTATTCAAAGAGACAATAGCTTGTTAGAGAGCGCATGTTTCAAGAATAAAATATGTTGTGTTATCTCAATATCAATCTCTACCAAAATATAGTAAGCTGAAAAAAAAAACGTATTGCAAGCCAACGAGCCGCCAAAAAAAAAGAATGAGTATGTATGGTCTTCATAAGAAAGCTATATATATAGTTTATTAACAAAGAAAAATTTCTGCGTTACCCTATCTTTTGTTTTGCAATATGAACTCATTTAATAGTAAACATGGATTTTGCAAATATTAATTTGATTTGGTTATGGGTTATTAAGATTAAATAATAATTTATTGCCACCAAATTCAGCTTCCTTAAAGAACAGGCAAGACAAGCAGAAAAAATAATCACTTTTAGAGAACTAATAATTGACTTCAAAGAAAGTACGAGCAAAGGTTTCTCTATAAAAACTATTGTAAACACAATTTTAAAACACCAGAAATAATAAAAAGCTTCAGAAACCGAAGCCCCCAATACCGCACAACATACCAAAACTCTAAATTCCGTTCCCCGTCAACAGTATCATCAGCCATTCCCACCCAGCCGGACATAAGCCGCTTCTAACTTACATTAAACCACTCAAATCCCACAAATGTTATTTAATTACTAGCTAATTAAAGATAAATGGTTTGATTTCACGTCGGGTTTCAATCACATTGTTGGATAATTGAATGAATCAGTAATACTGTGTTTAGTGAGGGCCTATAGTAAACTAAACGACTAAATAAACTAATTTGAATATGTAGATGAATAGAATAATCTACAGTCTCTCTCGTCAAGAAGATATTGCCGGTTTTAATCGCTTCTTAATCATCGGATGGGAAATCATCAGACTTCTCCCGCTTTGGGCGGAGCAGGAGGGAGTGTCAGACTTTTACTGACTAAAACCCATCCATGTTCCTTCATCGCCCTTTGTGTTCCGGGGCCACGGTATCTCTTTCGAACAGTCCCGCAGCATCACTTTCATGCCCTTACACCAATTTATTTTGGGTCGGCGCAGCGTATCATCTCCTTCCATTTTTCTCCATTACTCGTCAGCTTATCAGCTACCTACTTTCTTGCCATTTCATCCGCACATAGTCCATCCCTCGTTTCGTAATAGTTTTTTAAGGGAACTAAATTAATATAACTGGTATGTGTCCCAACTCCCACTGCTAGTCTCCCTTTTTAAGGGAACTAAATTAATATAACTGGTATGTGTCCAACTCCCACTGCTAGTCTCCCTTTTTAAGGGAACTAAATTAATATAACTGGTATGTGTCCCAACTCCCACTGCTAGCCTCCCTTTTTAAGGGAACTAAATTGATCTAACAGGTATGTGTCCCAACTCCCACTGCTAGTCTCCCTTTTTAAGGGAACTAAATTAATATAACTGGTATGTGTCCCAACTCCCACTGCTAGCCTCCCTTTTTAAGGGAACTAAATTGATCTAACAGGTATGTGTCCCAACTCCCACTGTTAGTCTCCCTTTTTAAGGGAACTAAATTAATATAACTGGTATGTGTCACAACACCCACTGCTAATCTCCCTTTTTAAGAGAACTAAATTTATCTAACAGGTATGTGTCCCAACTCCCACTGCTAGTCTCCCTTTTCTACTTCTACATGATTCTTTCTGTCTTGTGCTTGCACCAGTCCCAGTAGAAGTGAAGCTGGTTCCATCATCTTTACCTTGCAGGTTGTATAAATTACTGCAAGAAGACACTACTAAAAAGTTTCCTACATTTTAATGCACAGCAAGGTCTATATGAGAGTCGAGTTTCATTCGAATCTTTTTGTTGTTTTGACGTCACTCTGCAACAAGCATCTTCACAAACTTTACAAAATGTGTGGAACATTCTTGTCTCCCAATACTTATTAGTTTATCACCACTGCTCACGTTAGCAGCTTCAACATAAAGAAAAAATGCGTTGCGATATGCACAAGAGTGTGCGGAAACACAAGTCCACTCTCTTTTCTCAAACCGCCACATTTCCTAAACGAAGCGACAGCAATCCGCAACGACCGGAGATCAGGCGTTACCAGCGAGCTGCTGGAGCTACCAGAAGCTGTACTGCAGGCCTAGCCAAGTTACAAACCTTTCGTATCGATTCTCTTTCTACAATCGTAAACGCCTCGGCATAATCGATTGTAGAAAGCGCCAAATTGGTAGCCAAATTGACACGACTGAGTCGATCGCTCGTTCTCTAATGTCTGTAGAAAAAACCTACCACTTTAGTCCATGGTGAGCGTTCCTACCAAAGAGTTTAGCGATCAACATTGTAGAAACGATAACATTCTATTCTATCATTTTGAACGATGTAAACTTGTCTACGAATTTTCTATTCGTTTGTGTTGATCACGTGATTTAACGTTGAGATGATGTCATTCCCATTTATTTGAATAGTTTTCTACTAGCGTTAAGGATTGTAGATTGTCAACTTGGCTAGGGGTGCTGTTTAGTTAGGGAAGCTGCTGTCCTATTACATAGACCGTTTGTCTGTCATCTACGTAAAACGATGTAGGAGTACCTCATGATTTGGCAAAAACGGTGTAGTGAAAAAATCACAACGGAGCTTACTACCAGAGAATTCGTCAGACGTTCATTACTCTCAGAGACTGTTTCATTGAACCTCTAAAGACTACTAAAATAAACGGTCAATAGGGAAAATTGCAGCTCAGTTTGAAATGCAAATGAAGTCCCTACTCTCAGTTCTTTTCCTTAAAATCTTCGGGAAATGATGTTTATAAAACTAGATGATAGTTGAGACAACAAAACAGATTCTTAAGACGCGTATTCTAATTAAAAAGAGAGCAATAACCTTTTTTGGTCTTTTACAATCTGGAATCGTGCCCAGTTGATGGCAATAGGCTCGCCCGCTATAACATGAGACTTAAACATGTAGAAAAGTTCAAAGTTATTTAAAATTTTGTAAGTCGTAAGTTGTAAAGTAACATTCCAACCAATATTTTTATGCAATTGCAACAGATACCCTCCGCATAAAAAATAATCAACAAAAAACTTATTAATTTGCCTTTCGCAATCGCACACACACACATACACAAAAAATCCTCTAAAACGCTCTAAGCAACATTAAACCCCGGATCACAACCCCCTAGCACAACCCAAGTCCGTATAACCTAACAGACGCAGAGGGCCGAAACAAAAATAAACTATGCTACGCGGCAAGGGGTTATGTCGTAGCACCGACGTAGGCGCCTACGAGGCGTAGACGGTCTACGAATGTATCCGATGTGTGGATGACAGGGACACACATCAATAGCTTACGCTATTGATGTGTTTTGGTCAGTGTGGGGTATTTTTTAGAAGGGCATAATTATAGTGTTGGATTAGAAGAATTATTTGCAATTACAGCTGGCTTTGGTGTATAAGAAATTTGGTATATATAAATAAATATGCTATTGGTGGAAGGAATCTAAAGGAACAAACTATGAAGGAGTAGATCGTTGTAATTCGTGTTCTGTAGTTTTTCTGACTACCCTCATTTGATAAAAGTGTGATAGGTATGTAGAGTAACGAGTATAATATCTTACACATACGCAATATTTAAAGCTAATTTCTCGGTAAGTAAGTATTGCAACTTTGAGAAAGAAAATAGTTCGAGAGATTCGAAATTATTAAGTTCGTTACATTAAATTATTTGTATCAATAGTTCAGGAGAATCGATTTTATTATGTTAGTGTAAAGTATTATTGAAAGGTAAGAAGAAGTACCGATTTTTTTTTACTGCAATTTCAATTGAAATAGCGTTTTTATAGTTTTCACACATACTTCTGCTACAAGCTGCCATAACAAAATAAAATATTAAAATCTAAATTTGCTGCCAAAAACAACATCCAAAGCAGAGCAAAAGTCCCGCTCCCTATGATGTAACCGTCTAATCTCACCCCCAGTTAGTGCCGCACCACTCTGAGCTAGACAGTTTTGTGCAGAAAAAGAAGGCTTCGACAGCTAGGGGGTGAAACAGACCCCAGGGATATATCATGCTAGCTTTCTTGCTAAGGTATTTTAAAATACGTTTCTTCTAAATACAGTGTTACTCTTTATACCATATATTATTATTTGTTTACCCGACTGACTAGGAAGGACGGTCATGTTTTTGTATTAGGGAACTAATAACTAATAAGCCTTGAGAGGTTTTCGATGTGTGGCTAAAACCAAACTGTAATAGATTAAGTTTATGAGATAAAAAAAAAAAAAAATTGTCGTGCAATGAAAATTAATATTCCTTATAGGCACCGATTAATGTTAGTATTTCGCGATTAAAGGCAAGTATAAAACACCTAAAATAAATAGTTACTTTTCTTTTCTTTTTCAGTCAGTATTTACTTACAATAGACAATCTCGACTTTTAATTGAATATGTCATAGAAGTAATGTATATATAACTCAAATGTATACTATAATAACTCAAATTTACTTTATAGGTTTATATTGGACTTAGATCGGTTAAGGCTGATGCTCAAGGGTAGTCCGCCAAATTCAAAATTTCTCACGTTTTTTGCAATTTACAGGCCAGTGCTAAGTTGTATGTTGATTAAAATATTGTTCGCGACTGTAAGACGTATGTAGTTACAGAATTAGAATGATCAAAATCATCAGTACAACCCTCCAAGTTCATAAAGGTGCAGGAATGATTTTGACTTTGATAAAGTCATTTTTACACCTTTATGAACTTTGAGGGTTGTATTGATGATTTTGATGAATACAAATCTGTAACTACATACGTCTTACAACCGCGAATAATATTTTAATCAACATACAACCTAGCACTGGCCTGTAAATTGCAAAAAACGTAAGAAAATTTGAATTTCGAGGGCTACCCTGGAGCATTCACTTTAAAGAAAATATCTTAAGAGAAGCTAGACTACAGTAAATTTTATGTTTGAATTTCAAACATAAAATTTACTGTAGTCTAGCTTCTCTCCTATCCGCCTTTAGCAAGCGTGGTGATGAACGCGGTCTTCTTCCAAGTATGAGATGATGCTTTTTCCCTTTTTAACCGACTTCTAAAAAAGCAGGAGATTATGTATTTCACATGCATCTTCCTTTTTTTTTAATACAGAATTTTGGCTGTTGTAATAATTTTTTTTCTCGGAAAGGTTCTATGATAATAAAATTTGGTGGAAAATCCTCACTGTTTTTATAATTGTGCTAAGGTCCTTTTTAGAATTCGAACCAACACTTTGTTTCATACCTTCTTCTAGTTTCCTATTAAGGTTAACTAAATTGGTTTTAGTTAACCTAATCTAACGCGTTTTAGAGCAATTACGTATAGTTTGACGTTGAGTTAACTAAGTTATACCTGGGACCGATTTTTTAGGTAAAATAACTTAGTTTGTAAGAGTCCGACTAGTATTAGTAAACTAAATGGATATTCTATTAAAAAAAAAAAGTTAAATGCTGTTTCTTGGTAAGCATATCAATTGAAAACATCTGGACGGATTGCATTAAAAATAGCATTTAATATAGAAGAACCTAGGAAAAATAAAATAAATTTCTGGTGCTTGAATTAAGTAATGGTAATATATTTTTGTAGTAGATGTGTTATTTAGTGAAGACCGTGAATCGGCAAGCGTAAGGTGGAACGCCCTCAGGCTCGGTGGAGCGATAATTTTCTCAGGGTGGCTGGTGACAACTGGATGAGTGTTGCATGAGAATCGAGTTGAGTGGCGTGCGATTGAAGAGGCCTATGTCCAGCAGTGGTCTGCTGCAGGCAAACAGTCTTGCATCCTATTACGAAGTGTAGTTTTCCAAACGTTTGTTTAGCAAATAAGACTTGAGCTTCGTCCCTTAGAAGTTTTTGATCTATACTGTTTTCATTTCTGATACAATACGATCGAAATAAGGAAAAAAACTTTAGCAATAATTAATCGAGAAAGAAGACACGGTGTTCCTCTGAAGAGATGATGATGATGAATTTAAAAAGGACGTGCATTTTCAGGACTGGTCTTTAAATAAGATCCACTTTTGTAGACGTACGTATATGGATACCTTTAGTAGTTACTTTTCACTGTATTTTTGTCAATACGATTAATAATGACAGCATATTTAATTATGTCATCTCTCTTTTTATTGTGACAAACATAAGTACGTACAGTACTTTACTACTCATATGCATAATTGTATAACTGTACAGCATACGGCAACGTCCAACACTCACACAATAGCACATGTTTAACATTAATCAACTACCGTCCAAGTACACACATCGACCACCATTTTTGTACAAAAAAGTTTCAGCCGAAAAACAGGCGTATTGGCGATAAAAAGAGATAAAACAACACGCACACATGTAGGCAAAATGAAAAGTAGTCATTTTTGCACCAATAGGGTTATTACTGTAAAAACTACAGCAAATGAATTTATTATAGATCGTGTGGGGTCGGGAACGCCCCTACCACCCCGATAACAATATAATTTTATTTTTAATACGCCGATAACGTGTAGCTGTGTGATGGTTGTGGCTGGGATGGGAGTGGGTTCGATGCTGCGCGAGGCATCGGCTTTTTAAATTCACTAATAGGGAATTATGTTTCCTGATTATTTCGTTGACGGAAATTGTCATTGTGGAGTTAAAAGGCAGGGCTTTTGGAAGCGCGTACTATACTACTATTTCAGCCGAAAGACGTCCACTGCTGGACATGGGCCTCCCCCGAAGGGGTTTTTTTTGCCATAATCGCCACGCTTGGGAGGCGGGTTGGCGATCGCAGTGCGGTTGTTACAAGGCACAGAGAACGCTGCTGCTCATTCTCTGGTAAGTCCCTTAGTCGCCTCTTACGACATCCACGCGAAGATATGGGATGGTGCTATTCTTTACGTCCGACACCATACAGAAAAGCGAAGCGCGTGATGATGGCTAATTACAGAGGAAGCAAAGGTGTTCTATATGGTGCCGTGGTGGAGCGTCTGTCTATTGCCAAGAGGGAGATGCTCGTTGCACCACTCAAACCTCAATCGAAGACATGGGTCTTGTGTTAAAATCCCAATAACATTCTAACTACAGCATTTTATTCAGTTTCCTAACTACGCTGAAGCCTCCATGAGTTGATTGGAATCGCTGTCTATCATATATTTAGTTGTAGATACTTCTAGAGCTCGTATCAGGAGAGAAGAAGACTATTCTAAGCGGCTCTCTCATTTCGATGTAGTAAGTTTAGAACCTACGTAAAACAATACAAGATGGTGAATTAGTCACCGGTACGGGGCCGAAGAATATAAATGGATGTAAGTTCATAGTGAAAGTGATGGTATGACGAGTAGAATCACCCCTTTGACGATTTCCGGTAATTGAATCGCCACCCTTTATAAATGTAATTATTGTAATTACCTGGCTTGATGACTGCCCAAAAGGACATCTGTAACAATAAAACAAAACATTAGTCATTGTTAAAACGATAGAAATAAAATTATTGAAGACGTTCTAAAAAAGTAGATAGTACATAAGAACCATAAATAATTCCTTAAAAAATAGGTAGTAACTAAGATTTAACCAAAAACATTATTTTGTTAAAGTCCTTGTAATAGGTACGTGAAGAATAACGTTTTTTAATAATTTTATCCACAGACCTAGTTTATTTATTTATTCAGTATCAGGTTGTATGTTAATTAAAATATGATTCGTGGCCGTAGCAAATATGGTTTTTCAGAGTAATAATTAATCGTCAAAATTATCAATACAACCCCTTTAAATTCATTTAACCCCATAGAATGAATATTTCATTAAAAATTAATTTGTGAATTTAGATTAAATGATACATGCGTATCACTACCGCAAATTATATTATGTTCAGTAATTAGACAGGAAAAATGCAAAAAGCGTAAGAAAACTACAAGTACAGTACAGTACAGTACCTACAAGCTATTATGTCTTATGACTGGGACTGTTGCTTTGTTTTTTTTTTTTGTATTTTTGACATTCAAAAGTGGCAAGATAGTGTTTCAAAAGTGATTCAAGAGTTTGAGTTTTAAAAATTTAATTCCGCGGGCTACCCTAGAACTCCGATCTTAATTGGTCACGTGTTACATTAAATCGCAAATCATCATGATTATCGAAAACCAAGCCATCTAAAACTACGAGAACGTAGAACGTAATTTAGTCTTCCGTAAATTACTTGAATATAAAACTGTTCAGCTGTTCAAACGGTGTTATTTAGTTTACATCTATTAGAATATGTGATAAACCATCTGTTTCTATTTAGACGGAGTTTGTGCCAATGTACATAGTGAGACAATGTATGTACCTACGTGTATATTTAGTTAAATACATTATGTGCGGCTGAAATTTAGACCAATCAAGGTTGAATAGGTAATGCTAAGAGGAAGTTATGGTTTAAATATTAATATTTGTATCATATTTGATGTATTCAAGGTACCTATATTAATTATTTGGTAATATGTTTTTCAAGCCAACCAATAACTCAAGGTATAATGAAACACGTGGATATGTTAAGAGTAGAAAACGCGTTGTAAACAGGAATCGAGATTGGAGGATGACAGTTTGCATGCGCTTTCCCATACATTTTTAACAGGATTTTATTAGCTTCACGTGTAACTAACAAACTTTGTAACAAAATCTTAGAAGTTAAATTTGACCCATTTCCCAGTTTCCGATTGCGCTGAAATTTTGCATTCATGTTTAGTTTGAATGACAATGCATGGATAGCTAAGTGATGCCATTCTAAACCCAATATGGTGGATTCCCAAAGATGGCAGACTGTTTTTTTTTATGCATTCCCATGATATGTGTATCTTAGGTTTTTTTTTAACTACGAGTTTATAAAATTTATTGATCTTCTTTTCTATTATTATCATCCCAGAACTTTTTCTATGCCGACAATAGAAAAGTTTTTGTAATTACATTGGAGGCCATGCGAATAAAACTTATCAGATCAGCCTGTAATTATTCTGGATAGAATAATCTGTGAAAGAGATCCTTGTCAATCGATGACAGATGCCCGAAAGTCTAACAATCATCTACGGAATGCGGAGGTCAAATGTGGAATGTGGAGCGACTGTCACTGACTGCGGTTATACTGGAAGTCGACTACGTAGTAACGTAGTTAGGAAAAGTAATCTGTCAATTCTGTCTATGTCGCGGTTGGCAAGTCTATAAGTATATCGAATACATAAAATATTTCACCCTTCAGCAAAAAAATCAGTCTGAATTTCATGACTACATCAGCAAATACTAATACAATAATCTCTGAAGCTCTTATACTTTCAATTTTACGTAATTACTATATAAAAAAACTCTTAAAACCAAATCCGATTGCCACATTAGGGTGGAAAAGTCATAACCCAATTTTGGGGCTAAAAACCTAGTAAATGGAATATACGAATGTCGTATGGAGACAATATGAAGACTCGACGCCCAAAGTGGAATTTAAATATGTAAGGAATTAGGAGAGGGGTCGCCCCCCCTCGGGGGTGAAGCGAGGGGAGGAGGGGAGCGGGAGGTTTTTCAAAACTAGAAAGAGATGAACATCGTGCGTTAGTATCGCGATCCGGTGTTTGGAGGTACAAGGGATTGAGTTAGACGGATAGGTCTTGAGATATGGGTTCACAAACAAGGAAGTAGTTGAAAGGAAGTAGTTTAATTGAAGTAGATTAAAAGCATAAGCATAATAATTCGTCTATAATGTTTCTACTACTGGGACACATACTTCCTCTCTGTGAAAGAGAGTGGGCCATGGTTATATCGGACCAATACATTGTATTCTCATGGTGAAGTGTGCCAACCTTAAGACCAAAAAACTAAAAGTGGTGTCAGGTATCATCCAACTGTATTTTTAAAAGCGTCATCAATACAAATTAAAAAACTTATTACGATACGATGATTCTATTGATCATAAAGATTTATATAACTTGACCATTAACTTAACATTCTCGATTCCTTTAATTTGAGAGCCTGTCCCGAGCCGCCATACTATTTCCATCTACTTCTCATCTACATCTACCACTCCTGACAGCCAAAATCAACAGTGGCGCCCACCACTATATCGCCGAAGCAATGAAGTTCGTCGAGTCCCGAAAAAACAATTCAACTGTTTTGGATCCCGCAACGAAATTAATAAAAAAATAACTAGCTGAGGTAGAGGATTCCTCGTCGCAAGATTTTCACCTCAAGATCTTTCATACAAAAAACTTCATCTATCTCAAGACACATCCTAACATACAGCACCCTCTACAACCCGCACGCACGCGCCCTGTAATGAGCGCGCGCGGGGGGAGGGTAGTTAGACAATTTTACAACTGCGCCGCTCCGTTTTTTGGCGTACTCCCGTAGCTAGGTGTGTGCGCATAGATTATGTAGAAGATGTGATGTTTTTGTGAGCAGGGTATATTGCCTATTCGCGGAAGTAAAGAAAAGATTGATCTATACTAATATTATAAAGAGGTAACATTTGTTTGTACTAATATTATAAAGAGGTAACATTTGTTTGTAAGTTTGTATGTAGGGGGTAATCTCCGGAAGTAATGAACCGATTTCAAAAATTCTTTCACCATTAGAAAGCTACATTCACCCTGAGTAACATAAGTATATTTTATCCCCGTACTCCCACGGGAACGGGAACTACGCGGGTGAAACCGCGTGACGTTCGCTAATTAGGTATATAAGTCTTTATTCGCCGCTGCTAGTCTGCTTACGAGTAGAGCAAACTATCCTGAGAATAACTAATGAGATGAGGAAGTATTAGCAGAGTAAGTACTGGCACTGTTACCAAATACCACTGCTGGGCAAATGGTTATCCTCATGCCTTCCAGGTCTTTCGATCCATGCAAAGCATGTCCATGGTGGTATTGGTAAAAAAAAAAAGTCTGTTTGTCGCGTGTCAAATTATAATTTAGTATATATAAATAAGCAAATATAAAAGTGTTTTTGTAGTCTGCCTTATGTATGTTAGTATCTCAGTTCTATCCGCAACCTTGACCACTTCAAACACAATCAAACTCTTAACAAAACATTATACAGCATCCTGAGATATTTTCAAATTTCCTTACCTAAAGGAAGAAACCTCTCAGAGGACGTTCTCATTTCACACAAATCGTCTCCTCTCCCTCCCTAATCTTTGCCACCATCTGTAGGTGCGCACAAATTTGCATATGTCGAAATAATTTAGGGGGTAACTCCACACTCTCGCAGGACGCTAATGTAAGCCCGTATCGGCACCGGCGGAATAAGAAATTGGCATAGATGCGACATTCTGCTAACATTTTTACGTTTATGTCCCTATTTTTATGGGCGTAAGTTGTAAAGGCATGTTAGAACTGTAGTAATCTTGTGAAGGAAGAAAGGTAATGTGGCTGTTATGTTTGAGTGCCTGAACGTCGACGAATTTTGGTGTTTTATTGTAGAAAACTAGTTTTTTTCTTTTACTTTCGTGGCGTGGTAAAAAGAGGTGAGCAGAAAGGCGGCAGGCTGATTGCACCGTGCAAAAGCAGTTCCTTTAACAACGTTACGTAGTTCTTAAAGCACTTAGGATGAACTAATCTCATCATCATCTGCCTAGCCTTTTCCCAACTTTAGGGATAGCTTCCAGATCTAACCGGATGCAGCTGAAAACCAGTATTTTACACGGAGCGACTGGTTGTCTGTCCTTTACAACCCAGTTACTGGATATAGTAGAATGGACTAGTAGACTAGTACACTTGATATTCAAATTTGATAGGACATGCTGAAGTTAAATCGAAAAAATTTAAACCTGGTGCCTGGAATTAATTTAATTTAGTTTAATTTCTATACAAGTTCAATATTACTACTATTAAAGTTAACGCCAGCCTTAATTTTAAATATCACACAAATATTTCATAGCGAAACGAATGTATCTACTATGTAATAGATATTTTTCCAACGAAAACTAAATATTTTATTTGAGAGGGAAGCCACCCTTGTTATTCTTAAATACATTCCAAATGATATGTGATATACAAATCAGGCAATGAATCCTTGTTACGACTTTAATTATTTTAGACAAAGAGGGAACTATCGTGTGTACCTCATGGCGGTTATGTAACTAGAGCTATTTTTACTTTCAATAATAAATAATAATAAATATCGCTGGACATTACATACAGCGCCATCTAGTGCCACACTAAGCAACGAGGCTTGTGTTGTGGACACCAGATAGTTGATATACTACATAGATACTTTTTGTTTGTAAATACATACTTATCTATACTAATATTTTAAAGAGGTAACGTTTGTTTGTAAGTTTGTCTGTTTGTAAGTTTGTATGTAGGGGGTAATCTCCGGAAGTAATGAACCAATTTTAAAAATTGTTTCACTGGTAGAAAGCCACATTATTCGTGAGTGCTATAGGCTATATTTTATTCCAGTACTCCCTCGGGTACGGGAACTACGCGGGTGAAACCGCGGGACGTCAGCTAGTTATACATATAAACATCCATGACTCGGAAACAAATGTCAATGCTCATCACACAAACATTTGCTCCGACCGGGATTCGAACCCGGGAACCTAAGAACGTAAGGCAGCCTCACTACCGCTGCGCCAATCGGGTCGTCTATATGAGGGCTAAAATAGTAACAAAACACTGTTGGAATGTTTATTTTGCAAGATAGCCATCAAATAATTTAAATATTTTCCAGTTAGTTTTTCGATCATGTGCTTCTCTACAAGTTAATATAAATTATTATGATAAAACTAAATCTATATACTAACCCAAATCCTACCCAAAACAGTAAAACCGAAAAAAAACCAGCAAACATCGCCTCTACATCCGGTATATTACCTTTATGGCATCTCTACCTCACTTATAACTGTTCTAAGTCGACTAAAGGAAAATTTTCGCTCATAACGTTCAGAAAATAACGCGGGGGAGAACTCTAGTAATTTGTCGATACTCTACATATGACTCTACATAGGTAGAGCTATAGAGCTTATGTACGAAGGCTTTGATTGAAAAATTAGGGACTAATGTATGCGTAAATTAGAGTGTAATAGAAATTGAAGATGTAGAGATTGGGCCGGAAGGTCTTAGTAATGTGAAATCAAGGAAATAAGGAAATGCTTAAGATAATTTGAGGAAACTGTTATCATTTGCCTAGCGTTTTCCCAACTATGTTGGGGTCAGCTTCAAGTTTAACGGAATGCAGCTGAATACCAGTATTTTACATTGAGCGACTGCCTATCTGTCCTCCACAACCCAGTTTGTACTGGGTAATACGATACCTATTGGTAAGCCAGGTTGTCAGACTACCTGTAACGACTGTTGAAGATCTGAAAATGACAGCCGTGCCTCGAAAAGCACGCTAAGCCGTTGGGGCTTAACGTGCTTTTAAGGCACGACTGAAATGTCTGGATGTCATACTGAAATATGTAATGGGTGGTCACACATCTAAAGACCAGCCTAGGCAAACGCTGCTTAACTTGAAGATTGATCCGAGCAGCTTTTGTTATTTTGCCACGAGTTCCTGCGAATTTGAGGAAACTGTAGGTTACTTTTTTTATTATTACAATATGGGCCTGCTCTTGACCTCGATCACGCCTGATGGAAAGCGATGGATGAGATCTATGATGGAACGAGCGTGCCCAGAAGATGCCTGTTCACTCTTGCTTTGAAGGCAGGCGGGTTAAATGTGGGTACCGTTTCTTGTTAAAGAGTTTCCTTGAAAAACGGCCCTTAGTACTTTTTCTACGAATTCCAGTAACATTATTATAACTGTGTAACAATTTTGGTGCGAAATAAAAGTATATCCTATCTACATTATATTATTCTATCTATTTGTGCCTCATTATCCTGGATCGCATGAAATGCAACGTGATGATAGACAGGTCCTAGAAGAAATTACCAATACAATGACTATGTTAGATGGACGAGACTTCCAAGGCATTGCTGATATACAAGACCCGCAAAGAACCGCATCGGTTAATCTTCCAGTTCAAAACCCTCAGAATTATGAGGTTTCAAGTAAACGCCGTGCGAATAAACCCACATTATGTGTTAACAACAATTTATTAATACACAACATTCGGTACTACAAGAGTAACAAAACTTTGTGGTACGTCCAGCACACTCTTGGCCACTAGCTCGTCTTTCTGCCACATCACAAGCTATATGTCCATCTCGTGTTGACACGAAAACTGTATTAGCAGTCCACAGCCACACATCAGCCTTCAAAAAACAAAAAAAACGAAGTCCAACCGAAAAAAAGAGCAACGCAACTGTCCATTCACTTCAAATAAAATAAAAACACGGAAAAAATGCAAAAAAAGACAAAAAAATCACGCGTTACATGGTAATTGAAGTACGCTATAGTGAAAGTGAAATGATTTTTTAGACCTTTTTTTCAGTTCCCGCGTCCACACTGAAATATTTCGGTTGAAAACCTTTATTTTATCACGCCATGCCACCAGCACCGTTAGAATCGAGTTCGTCCGATGAATTTTTATTCATCCGCTTTGTATAGAAAGTGAAAATCCCGATTTGTTTTACTCTCACTTGCTTTTTTTTAGTGCTGTGTTTGTAAATATACGTGGTTTTTTACTTTTTATGGTTTGTGAGTACGATTTATGGGGAAATATGAATGAATTTAGGAGGGATGTGGATGTTTGTGAGCTGTCAAGTACATTTTAAACTTTTCTACGTGGACTCTATGGTTTAACTTGATTATTAGACTTTGCGTTCTGCTCAACCCTACACTTGAAGATGATGTATAGAACAAAAACAGTGTCTGGCCAGAAATGATCAAAACTTTTCAGAATATCAAGAAGAATAGTGGAGAGTAATATTCCCCTGCGAATAACTAGAATCATCAATCCTGGTGATATCGATAATCAAAGACAGAGTCACTAAAGCGCTCTCAATATTTTTAGTGACTGCAATTAAAGTTTTTTTTTTGACAATCATTTATCAAATTATTCATAACCAGAAAGTACAAAAGTCCATTTATTACGGCGACTAGTAAACAATATTTGAAACAAAAAAACAGCAATGATTTTAAATGATAGCATTTTATTTTGCTACTCCAAGACAGACGCGTTTTTCTTCAACGGAAATAAACTCTAGACAGGAATAGCTACTAACTCAGTTAAAAGACTACCTAACCATAGAGTTTTGTGGGGGAGGTGTCCCCCAGTGACGAGCAAATCCGGAAGCAAAGTCTAGACGATTCATAAATCTCTGCTGATGCCTTAACGAAATAAAAGATTGAAGGAATACATTTTGTTTTGACGAAGAAATATGTTAAATTAGTTTACGTACTGTTTATATGATTTGTGTGAGTAAATTAAGTTTAGAAGTAAATGTTTTATGGCAAGGAAATAAAAGCATCTAAATAAATGTATTTTATTTCTCTGGTGAGGAAATCTGCAGTTATTGGTGTGGAAATGCCGAGGCGTAGTGAGCAAATGTAAAGTTGTTTATATTTTCTTTCTGAAGAAAAAGCAAACTTTGAGGTGCTGTGGGAAAATTCTAGGCTAATCTATTATGCTTTTGCCCACTATAAGATTTTATTTATTTAAACTTAATGTACAAGAGTGGTACATAGGCGGACTTAATGCCACAAGGCATTCTCTACCAGTCAACCTTTGGGTTAAATACGAAAACATGATAGGGTACAAAATAATGTCTAAAAAACTAACTTCTTGTTAACGAGAATGTATATACTTATATTGATACTAATACACAAATACACATAAAATAAACTAATAGATATTCTATCAAACACCAAAAAACATTGATTTTATTGAAAGTAGGACTAGTCTGTCTACTTGTCTTAACCAAAGGTGTATCGTAAAACCCAATAGCTGGAATGTGGAGTCAGACAGGCAGTCGTTCCATGTCAAATCCCATCCAGTAAGACTGGAAGACAATCCCTAAATAGTTGAGAAAAAGCTAGACAGCTGATGATGGCAAAGTATGTCTCAAAAAAACACTCCACTTCTACTTTTGGACGTAAATATTTCTGTTTTTACCAAAAGATCAACAACGAATCTTCAACAAAGATTTCTTGCGATCGGAATTATCCAAATCTGACAAATTCTTCCAAGAAATACCGTAATTTTCCTGTTTAACCATAACAAACTTCAGTGGAATTTTTATAAACTTTAGCGGATTTTATTTCTTAAGAACAATACGAAGATTAAATAAATAAAAGATGATTTTAACATCTTTTTCCTAGAAACCGCGTATTTTTGTTGTTAGTAATAAACTGAAAAGTTATAATACCTGCTTATTACCATCCCAATGCTGGGCAAAGGCCACTTCTCATACAGAGAAGGCATAAGAATCGATCATTACGCCTGCTGAAACCGGATTGGCAATACCAGACAAAAAAAAACAATCTGATAAATATAATATTGGTAGTGGCTCAAACTAAATATTTTTAAAGAACTTTTACTGAATAATATTATAACTTTCACAACTACACAAAAATTCTAGATAGATAGAAAGAAATTATTTATTTCAGACAGCTAAATAAATGTATTGACATTCTTTCTTTCCCTGTAAAACAAAAAATCAAGAACGCTTTCTGTGTTTTTATTTATTTCCCTTCAAAAAAACTTTCAGTAACGCTCATTGTCAAAAAAATAACTACATTATAACTTCACGTGCATTATCACGGCTGTGCAAGTCATCACACATTTCACTCCGTATCCGGATTCGTCCGTAAATCGCGAGCAACCCTTAGATATGGGTCAGTATATCTTGGGCAACGCACCCTCACGTCGGGCCGTCAACCCTACTGCACCGTCTACGAGTACATGCGTTCTTGAGGAATGTCTCGGTCAGTGTGTGCGATGGTTGGGTAAGCATGAGATAGAATATAGGGTAATTACTGTTGCCTTTGGAGAAGGGTTTTTTTGGTGATTGTTTTGAATTATACAGAAGTTGTGTGTTGAATTTGTGATTTGATGAGAGATAACTTTAGTAGTTAAGATAGTTAGCTTCTAATGCGCAAATATATTGTTAAAGTAATGTGATTCTCATAAAAACCGGCCAAGTGCGAGTCGGACTCGCGCACGAAGGGTTCCGTACCATTATCTATACATTAGACAAAACGGCAAAAAAATCACGTTTGTTGTATGGGAGCCCCCCTTAAATATTAATTTTATTCTGTTTTTAGTAATTGTTGTTATAGCGGCAACAGAAATACATCATCTGTGAAAATTTCAACTGTCTAGCTGTCACGGTTCATGAGATACAGCCTGGTGACAGACAGACGGACAGACGGACAGACGGACAGACGGACAGACAGACGGACAGACAGCGAAGTCTTAGTAATAGGGTTCCGTTTTTACCCTTTGGGTACGGAACCCTAAAAATAACAAAATTGTCGGTCGATGTTTTAGATCTTTTTTGTCTTTAGCAGTTTTGAAAGACATCTTGCCAAACACCGAGATTTTTTTTTGAACCATAAAATAAAAAGCTGTAGTAGGAAATTGAATCGTAGAAAATTTTGTGGAGAATTACATAATACTTGTCGATGGAAAATTCAAGATTATCTTATTTCATTTCTTTCTCGTCTTAAGTTAGGTACCTATCAATAAAGGTCGACTACCTAAGCTAAGTAAGCCATTTATTAATGGAAACGAAGAGATTCCACAAAACATTAATGCGACGGGAATATCTTTCTTGTGACGTTGTTTCTCTTTTAAATCGTAGAGGTTTTGTTTGATATTTTATCTGTGAAAAGATATCGTGTATTTTGTAGTTTATTAGTAGTTAAAAGGAAGATTAATGTTGGTTGTGGATTTTGGAAGAAAGTTAGGACTTGTTTTGAAAAACTTGCTAGATAAACATACGTAGTTGTATTTGATATCTTAGATTATACTCATATTATTGACGAGAGGATCTATGTGATTAAGAGCAAAAAACTTCGCGTCTTCAATATTTTATGTTAAGTTGATAAATTGGCACTTTAATTTATGTACGCAACAAATTCCGTTGTTGCATGTTCGATAAAATATATCTGCATACTAATGACTATACTTGCTAGAAGTATGTCGAAAAAAAGGCGGACAATACGAAATAAGCCTAGGACACGCCCATACGAAAAAAGTAGTCGACACCCCCGGAAATAAATATACATATGAGGACAGAACAAATTTTTGAATACATTAATTACCCAATAACCAAACTTTACCTTTCCAATATTTAATAACTGATACATCTCTCTCAAACTACCCTCTAAAAAGCGTGTGTATACGATCTAACACGTAGGAACACACGACACCAATGTAATAAAAATTATATGCTCCAATTTACGATGGCAGGAGTTGGGGGATGGGAGACCAAAAAATTCCCCCCTTTTCCCCCCCTGATTGCGGGATCGAATCTCGCTAAACGGGTGTACGAAAAATTTCGCAGTAGGGGTGTCCCCCTCGGGGCGCAATACATTTTTATCATTATCCCTTTCTCACTACTATGAGGGTATTTGGTAATTATTGTTTATACGTATATATTTTTTGTCGGCTTTTTTGCATGTTTGCAGTTTTTCGGGGAGTAGGGGGGCGTAATTATGATTGGACAGTGCGTCCAATGATTACTTATTGTGTTTTATATTCTCATTTATTTTGCGCTTGATTTATTTAATTGGATGTGTTGGTCTCTGGGTGATACTGAATTCAAATACGTGGCACTGTTCTAGGCTTGACTTCGAGTTAACTGAACTAAGCAACTAACTAATTTCCGGGTTAATTTTTTGAAACATATTTTTACTTCTCTAACAATAATTTTTTTTTTCGCTAAACAGACCAGTTTCTTGCGTAACAAATGTTAGTAACTGATCATTTTCTTTAAGCCTTATTACCCTGATGTCTTCCAATAATTCTTCTATGTATATGGCGTGGGATGATAACTGATCTTTTACGTCTTCTCTTTGATTAACAGGTTAAATAATGATGAACCAGGAATTATGTGATGTTTGTATTCAGATAAGTGGGGTTTTCCTCCTTAAATATTGGGTTGATTTAAGATTTGAATTTGTTTGTTATTAAGATGATTTCAAGGCCTTTTTCACGATAGATACTGTCCTTTTGGGTGGTTTTCTTTAAAGGAGAGTATCACTACCGACCGGTGTGCGTGTATGAACATATATATGAATGTGATCGAAGCAAAAGGAATATTATGCCTACCTCCATGGGATAGAGGGGTTATTATTTGTATGTGCTCATACATGTGCGTTTTAATTAAGATTTTTAAACTATTATTAAAACAGTAGATCTTTTAATGTTAACGATTTCACTCACGCCTTTATTTCGTCTTTACCAGACTGGTTGTGACCACAAACGTAGATATTAGTCCTGGAGCTCAACACGCACCGACGTCGCGAGTCAAACTGATTTTAAAATGTAAACTCCACGGAAAAAAAGAATGTATCCCAATGTGTTTCTGTTATATTATATTCAATCGCCGTAGCCGTGTGGTATCCGGCAGAGTAGAATAGAATCAAGCCATTACACTCACGGGTGTCGTATAAGGCGACTAATATCTGAGGCAGAACACCTTGCGCCTCCGTAGACCAGAGAATGGGCAGCAGCGTTTTCTGTTAGTCTGTCATCACTGCGATCTCCAATCCGCCTGCCAAGCGTGGAGATTACGGCATTCCTCCCGTCATGGGAGAGGCTTATGTCCAGCAGTGGACGTTATGGGCTGATGTAGTATATCCAATCGATAAGGAAGTATTTTTAAGTGACGTTTTGTATACACCAATTAGCAATAGTTTTTTCATTAAAAGAGCCTTTACAGAAGTCGTGATGCTTTTACTTGTAAAACCGAGATCTGTAAGCATTACTTTGGCTTACAACTATCTACTACATTGAATTTGTTGGTTGAGTTGTGCAACAGTGAAAGGAATAGCGCTTAGCAATGGGGAATTTTCCAGTGCTTTTTATGAACGAACTAGATGGCGCTGATCAACCTTGGGAATAATAAAATGGCTCGTTTTTATGTCCACAAAGCCTTAACTGAAGTACGGAGGAACCTAAGCTCGACTCGATGCACCAGGAGTTTATACGTAACGCAAAAACACTCAGAAAAACAATAGCAAAAACCATGCAAAAATTTGTAGTTCAGTTCAGTGATGCAAAAGAACAGTAGACTTTTTAGGTTTAAAATGTTTGACAAAAAAAAAGGGTTTTTACAGTTCTCACTTTACATACAACAATGAATAATGAAGAAATTTTACTATACAACCAGTTTGACATGTGTCTAGGAGAAGTTTTTTCGCCCTGCTAAAAGATTTTACCATTGACCTAAAATATAATACGTACCTAGTAAATTCTTTTTTCATTGGATTTTATTAGAACGCCGCTTAAAAAAATATTCCCAAAGTTTATCAGCACCATCTGTTGATATAATTATATTGAAGCGTTGTGACAAACGTCAGTGAAAAATTCCTCATTGTAAGTGAACTAACGCAAAGCGACAGCAAATAACGTTTGTAAATCTCGCCTCGGGCTGGTGCACCTTGAGCATGCAGCTACCGCCTGGTTGACTGGTTCATTATGTATAATGCCAGTTAAGATGAGAATAACGGTCATTGACCCACCTACATTTATTAAACTTTTTAACTTTGAAAACCAAAAATAAGCCTGTTCAAGTCTGGAATCGTCATCTATCGTGATCTTCAAGATTTTTTGTTATGAAAAACGATACATGGTTTATTTGTTTTGGTTCGTACGAAGAGATATTAGGGAGAGGGCAATGACCGCTATTCTCATCTTAACTGGCACCAACTATAGCATAAGTTATGTATAAACATTTCTTGTCGACTGCACAGAAGAATAATAAAAACCGGCCAAGAGCGTGTCGGGCCACGCTCAGTGTAGGGTTCCGTAGTTTCCCGTCCGTCACAATAAGTGTTCCCACTTATGAGTTTAAAGGTTCCATTATGTAAAAATGCTTGCATATACGAATATACTACAAACTTAGTCCAGAAATTATTTTGTACAACTTTTTGTCTTTTTTGTACAAAAACTGTTGTTTCCATCAAGTTCAAAATGATTTTCCTAGAAAGTCCTTATAAAGTTCTACTTTTCAGATTTTTTTCATATTTTCTAAACTTATGGTTCAAAAGTTAGAGGGGGGGGGACACATTGCTTTTTTACTTTTGGAGCGATTATTTCCGAAATTATTGACATTATCAAAAAATGATTTTAGGAAATCCCTATTCATTTTTAAATACCTTTCCAACAATATATTACACGTTAGGGTTGAAATACTTTACATATAGGGGGGCTACCCTAATAAAACATTTTTTTCCAATTTTTATTTTACCACTTTGTTGGCGTGATTGATATACATATTGGTATCAAATTTCAGCTTTCTAGTGCTAGCGGTCACAGAGATTAAGCGAGGACGGACAGACGGACGGACAGACATGGCGAAACTATAAGGGTTCCTAGTTGCCTACGGAACCCTAAAAAGAGAGTCACAATCACGAGTTTCAGGTCCAAAGTCTGAATCCATTTCAATCAATTACCTAAACGTTATACATAACATTTTTTCTAGGAAAAAGGTTTGGATTGGAAATTTTACAAAGACATTTTCAACAATAGAAGTATTATGATAAAGGCCTTGTTTTGTCGAGTATAATAGGGAGCAACCTATGCCGTAGTTTCCGGTATATTGTTGTGAGGGCCCTAATTAAATGATAATAGAGAAAACACCTGTTTTAATAATAGAATAATATTTGGCTATATCAAGGTGAGGTTTCTGCTAGTTTTAATTTTCCGTTTAGTATTGTAATTTTTATTTAACAAACTATTTTAGGTGAAAGCATTCTTTTTTCAATAGTTTTATTTAGCTTGCCCTGTTTTTTTTTGGGTAAAATGATTTTTTTATTTTTTTATTTTTTCTTACTGACGTAAAAAACTTGGTCTCTCTTAGTTAGTTAGTCTCACAGTTACTTTTTTTATTTCACGTGCTAAGGAGTTTTGCGTAACAGTTCCTTATGTGGAACTTAGAAATGTGGTAGTTGGTACTTAGATTTGTGGTGATAAGTGAAAATTAATTGCAGTATTTTTTTTTTGGACCGATGATCACCGGTGGCAAATTGATGGATATAAATATTGATGGATGGAGAAGGAGAGGAAGACCATAGAAAAGACGGATGGATTGTGTGAGGAATAATATGAATAAAAAAGGAGTAAATGATAGTAGTAACGACAGGGGACAATGGAAGAAAAAAAAACAAGTGAGAGTTTAATTCGCGTGGAGAGGGTTCCGTACAATGCCATTGAGTTTACCACTTTATTTTCAATTGATAGAATTCCTATAGGTTTTTATGTAATTTACAAGCTTTTAAAAGCTTTTAAATTTTTTCAATATTTTAGGCTCAATAGTTTCGGAGATTAGGGGGGAGAATGGTCAATTTTCGTCTTCTTCTATGAATAAAATCAAAACTATTTATTTTACAATAATAACAAAAATATATTTGATATCCTCATAACAACCCCTTTCATTTGTTTATAAAACACAGTAAGATTAGCAAAACTTTTTTTTAAATTTCCTAATTTGTCCCCTGTTTAGGTTTCATAAAATCTACGCGAGCTAAATGACTCGAGTCCATTCCACAATTTCTTTTTTTTTTATTAAAGACGTGACATCACAATTGTAATCGCCAATCACAGCGGCGCAATCGTTGTTGCTGCCTATGTGCCCTTGAACGAAACGTCAAGCAGCGCCCCCATACGTTTTTTCACTTGAACTAACCTAACCGAGAAAAAGGCCGGTAACATTAAAGAGAGAATTTTTTTAGTGAATTTGGTGGTTTGTGTGTGTGTGAAAGCTATCCTCTAGAACAGGAACTATAACTGAGCCGGCCGGCAGAAGACTCGCAGCTAGAAAAGACTATCAACTCAAGTAAGTGGCACATTGTACTGTTTTTGGCTGACTTCGATTCGTGATCGTCCGTCTTTTCTAGCATTCCGTAGAAATGTTTCATGCAAGAAGACCGTAATCCATTACATTTCACCCAAATGTGCGAAGCCTGAATGGTTCGCGTACATTTATTTGGTGCCGAAACCAGGGATCTTTAGATCTTGTCCCTAACAAAACTGTATAACCGAAAGTCTTCCCCCGGTCCATAGCCTAACACCGCCAAACATACCTACGTAAAACCTTATGTTTGTATCGTTCTTACTTAGTTACAGATGCGATAATCGGCTCACCACTTTCTACTTGTAATTCGTAAAGTTCAGTCACTAAAGTGCCTATCTATATACTGGGAAGCAGGTAGTAACTAGGAGCTCCGGGTAATAACCTAGCAAATAGTGGGTAGATTAGTAAATAGGTACGCATCGTATCTACCAGCCATCTAGAGTTATTTTGTAAATTCAGTGCAAACATTCTCACTTCAAACCGTAGTTTGCTCAATATCGGTGCAATTTAATTCTAGATGCTGCTTCATGCAAGACTTTGCCAAGAATAGAATAATTAATGTAAAATTTCGAGCTTCTCAACAAATTGCAAACCAAATATCCTTATTCTGAGAAGTTTCAGGTAAACAGTCTTATTCTGATAAAGTTCTTTCTTTTTTTGTTTTAACTTTGCATTAAAAAAAAATATTAAACAAATACATTACCTATATCATCAGTTCATAATGTGGTATGATGGTGACAATAGCTTGCATTCTATGTTATCCCGTCACGGATGAATAATATTGTTGAACATTGTTTACTAACGGATAAAAATATTCTGGTCGATGAATATTATTAATATTAGGGGTAGGTAATTTGAAGTTGGTCTTGCTAGATTGGATGAAGACAGGTCTGTTAGGTATTATATTGACATAAATTGTTGAATATCTGTTAACCAATAGAAAAAAAATAAAATAAAAAGAATTTCTTTGATTGTTCACAATAAAGCTACTTTCTCAAAAGAAGTTTAACAGCATAACGTTTATACTATGTCATATACACCAAGACGCCGGCTTAAGCCAAAGGCAAAATCCATCGATATGAACCAATCCAAAACGATTCATGACTTACCAGCTTTACGTCGAAAGCGAACTTTAGCAGTTAACCGTCTGACTAAAACTTTAGAGATTGGGATGTCAGCAGAGAAGGACAAACTTCAAATAGATAAATTCATTGCTCATTTTACGGAGTGTTCACGACATGCTGCTAGATTTGAAGAAGCTCACGAGTCAATACTAAGTCTAGTTGGAACAGCTGATGAGGAAGCTGAAGATGAAATTAGATGCAAGTGCGATGAAATATATTTTGACATTGTCGCAATACATCGACGGCTCACTGCTATTAGTGTAATAGGGGGTGAAGTCAGCAAATCATTTGATAGCTCCGCCTCTCCTCCGGTGGAGGTGAAAGTGAAATTACCGAAAATAAATTTACCAACGTTCTCGGGTAATATCAAGACCTGGCCAGAGTTCTACGATGTCTTCCAATCTCTAATCCACGAAAATAGTTCACTTTCTGACACCGAGCGGATGCACTATTTAGCGTCAAGTTTGACAGGGGATGCGTTGGCCGTCATCCGAGTATTTCCGTTCACAGGCAAATATTATTGTGAAGCTTACGAAGCACTCGTCGCTCGGTACAGAGATAAGCGAGAATTAGCCTTTACATGTTGGAAAGAGATGCAAAATGTTTCTTTGCAGTCAACTAACGCTCACGAATTCCGCCGTGTACTAGACACATTCAATGAGAACTTAGCAATATTAAAGAGACTCGACTTGCCCATCGAACAATGGGACTTCATATTATGCTACCTGCTTTTGTCAAAATTGACTTCAAACATGCGCTGCGAATTTGAACAAGAATATCCTAATAACGAATTGCCCACATACACAACACTAAAAGCGTTCCTTTATGCAAAGTGCGAGGCTCTTGTCCGTGACACACACTTCACCAGCAGTGATAAAGGAACTACCGCGCGCAATACGCACCAAAGTGTAAAACCAAATATTAGTAAGAAATTGACGACATCAGCATTCTTGTCAAACACCGAAGTAAAACCATCCGAGACAGTTAATGCATCACCCATCAACTTAAAAATTTACAAATGCACATTCTGCGGTGAAGGTCATTCGATTAATCACTGCCCATCTTTCGCTCAGAAACCCATAGAGGAACGATTGGACCATGCTAAAGCTCATCACTGGTGTTTTAATTGCCTCAAACCATCGCATGGCCTTCGTGATTGCAGATCAATCTTTAACTGTCAAAAATGCCGTCAACGACATCACAGCCTTCTACATAGAGATGACATTTCCGATGGGTTATCTATTGAATCATCTAAAGAAGAAAGTAAATCCAAACAAAAGGAATCGGGAACATCTAACAAAGAGCATGTAGTATTGACTAACTTAGGCGACCGGTCATTGATACTACTATCAACGGCAAAAATCGAGGTTAAGGACTCCAATGGACATGTTCGAACACTGCGTGCGTTAATTGATTCTGGTAGCCAAGCACATTTCATAACGGAGAAGGCTGCGGAGTCGTTGGGCATTCGACGAACAGTGTCAACTCTGAAGATCAGTGGTTTGGGCCAATCAGCATCATCAGTATCAGGTGTTGTGAATCTGGACATTGGAGTCAGAGGCAAGGTCTTATTCAATATCGATGCACTTACCTTGCCCACGATATGTAGCAAGATGCCTGCGGTAAGACTCAACAAAACAACATGGAATCACGTTCAACATTTGCCATTAGCGGATCCAGAATGTCATTTGCCAGGAACGATTGATATTCTTCTCGGTGCAGAAATCTTTCCATCGCTGTTACGTAATGGTATAGTTGACGGAGGATCCACTAAACCGTCAGCTCTTAATACTGTTTTTGGTTGGCTATTGACAGGGAATGTTGGATCTATCCATCCTCTTGATGTGAAAACTACATCATTCTTTGTGAGCAGCGAGACAAACAACGCTACACAGACGAGGTTGGACGATGAATTAAAAATGTTTTGGGAACTAGACAATATACCAACTTCTACCAAAGTAACTCCGGATGAAGAGCTGTGCGAGACAAAATACGTAAACGAACATTCGCGCGATAACTCTGGAAGGTATATAGTGACTCTACCTTTCAAAACCGAACGTGATGAATTTCCCGGGTCACGGGACATAGCGCTCAAACGATTTCACGCTCTTGAACGGCGGTTAAAAAGAGATTCGGGATTGCGTCAACAATATAATGAATTCATGCGAGATTATATTGATAGCGGGCATATGAGTAAAGTACCGATGCAGGATCTCAGCAAAGGCAAATATTACATACCACACCACTGCGTCATTCGTCCGGATAGTTCCACAACTAAACTAAGAGTAGTTTTTGACGCGTCAGCAAAGGATGCAAGTGGGATTTCTCTAAACGAAACGTTGCTCACTGGTGAAAAACTTCAGGCCAACATTGCAGAGCTCCTGCTGCGGTTTCGTTTACATGCCGTTGTGTATACATCTGACGTTCGACAAATGTATAGGCAGATCTTATGTAACGAATCTCAACGTGATTATCAACGTATATTCTGGAGATTTGACGAATCAAATCCGCTTACCGAATATCGTCTTAATACAGTGACATATGGAACTTCGTCTGCTCCGCATTCCGCTCTACGCACGATCAAGCAACTTATTCAAGATCACGGCAAAGACTATCCAAACGCAGCGATGGTGTTGGATAAAGACGTTTATGTCGACGACATCGTAAGTGGATGCTCTACGTTAGAATTAGCACACAAAACTAAAAGAGAGGTAATAGATCTGATGGCAAAGGGGTGCTTTCAGCTACGAAAATGGGCAAGCAATGTACCAAGTTTACTAGACGATTTGTCACCTGAAGAACGTCTTATCAATACAGAAGAAGTGCCTCTGGACGTAGAAACTTCCGATACAATTAAAATCCTCGGCCTCAAATGGAATCCAATCACGGACAAGTTCATGTTTGATGTAAAACCACTGAAACGCAATTGCACTAAACGAACCATCCTTAGTGAACTCGCCCGTATATTTGACCCGTTGGGCTTTCTCGTTCCACTGACATTCCTCGCCAAATGCTATATTCAAAAATTATGGATCTTGAAAGTGGACTGGGATGAAATTCCCAATCAAGACATTGTGAGCCAATGGGAGAGTTACTGTGATCAGTTGGAATTGGTCAAACTGCTACAGATTCCTCGTGGGTTTCCCATGAACAAACTAAAGTCCCTCCAATTCCATGGATTCGCTGACAGTTCGGAATCTGGATACGGTGCGGTAGTGTATTTGCGTACAGAAGACGACAATAATGAGATCCAAGTGTTTTTCGTTTCTGCAAAGTCACGGGTCGCTCCTGTAAAAAAGATATCGTTACCACGTCTCGAACTTTGTGCCGCAGTCTTATTGTCAGATTTACTCAAGTTCATCGAAGAAACATATTCTCCGTCATTTCCAGAATACACCACTTACGCATGGTCTGACTCAACAGTTGTCCTTGCCTGGCTTGATTCACCTTCCTGTCGATGGAAAACATTCGTTGCAAATCGTGTAAGCCACATTGAGGATACGATACCGAAAGCAAAGTGGAATCACGTTCCGACTGAAGAGAACCCAGCCGACATAGCATCTCGAGGTCTTCTTCCCGGTGAATTAGTGCGGAACCAGCTATGGTGGGCGGGACCGTCATGGCTAGCACAATCGATTGAACATTGGCCTGCGAAACCTAACAAAGATGACACCGGTGTTATCAAAACTGAAGAACGGGTAACGACATTACTAATGCATGATACTTCCAACATTTTGGACAAACTTCTGGAGAGATTTTCATCGGTTCGAAAAGCACAACGCATTTTAGCTTATTGTCTAAGATTTATTCGTCATTATAAAAGAGGTATATCGACTCACACACGTTCTAATATGACAGATGGGCAGTTAAATCAGTCCGAACTCCACGAAGCCTTATTGCTGTTAGTTAAAAATACGCAAGCCCAGCATTTTACCGATGAGATATCTCGCCTCACTGAAGGGAAGACGCTCTCAAAACAAATGCGAAAACTCAGTCCGTTCCTTGATGAACACGGTCTCCTCAGAGTGGGCGGAAGGTTATCACATTCAGGACTTGAATACGAACATAAGCATCCCGCGCTTCTTCCCAGAGAATCCAGGCTTACATATCTAATTATCGAAGCAATTCACCATGAACACTGCCATCCAGGGATAAATACCGTACAGTATTTAATCACTCAGCAGTTTTGGATCTTATCTCCAAAACGTGCGATTCGTCATTGTCTCTCTAAATGTGTTAAGTGTTTCCGTGCACGCCCCACTCCTCTAGAACCTTTAATGGGTGATTTGCCGGCGGCCCGAGTAAATCAGGTTAAGCCATTCTCTGTCGTCGGTGTAGATTATGCCGGACCTTTCCGAATCAGACTGGGAAACCATCGCGGGGCTAAGATAGGGAAGGCCTATCTTTGTCTATTTGTTTGCTTCACTACAAAGGCCGTTCATCTTGAAGTAGCTTCAGATATGTCGACTGAAGCGTACATCGCAGCTCTTCGAAGATTTATAGGTAGACGAGGCAGGGTTAATATCATTCATTCAGATAATGGGTCGAACTTCGTTGGAGCCTGTAATAAACTTAATGCATATATGAAGCAAGCATGTGAACGAGATTATATAGAGTTTCGATTCAACCCTCCTTCTTCCCCTCATTTCGGAGGAGTATGGGAAATTCAAGTAAAGGCCGTCAAATCACATCTCTACCGTGTCATTGGAGATCAAACGTTAACGTTTGAAGAGCTTAACACTGTCTTCATCCAAATTGAGTCCATGTTAAATTCACGTCCCCTTTGCCCGCTTAGTTCAGATCCGAACGATCTCAATGTATTGACGCCGGGACACTTCCTAACTCTAGAACCTTTGACGGCAATCCCTGATCGCGATTTAACGAAACTGAAATTAAATCGTTTAGGACGCTGGCAATTACTTCAGCGACTTCAACAGGATTTTTGGGCTCGTTGGAAGGTTGAATATCTGCAATCATTAATGCAACGAGCAAAATGGACCAAACCTTGTCGACCTTTGGCCATAGGTGCGGTCGTCCTACTCAAAGATGAGAACACCGTGCCGTTACACTGGGCAATCGCTAGAGTAGTTAGATTGCATCATGGTTTGGACGGAGTGGCCCGGGTGGCTACGGTGCGTACCTCTAACGGATCTCTCTTCAAGCGGGCATTAACCAAGATTTGTGTTTTGCCTAATGATTCAAATGTAAATTTAAGCGAATAATTATGTTTATTTTAATTATTTTTCAAAGTAGGATAGGTGGTAAGCTGATTATTGCCAAACAATCTTCTTTAGCATTAAGCTGTTTTGCTAGTTCCATAATAATTTCGTCATTTGTACATATTAATTTTTCGTAAATGAATGTACTTATCAGATTGATATGAGGTTCCGTACCTGATTGAGTTTAAGTCTTCATGATGCTTAGATAGGTTATCCCTGCAATGATAGTAAATATTTTGGTGTGAAAATACCAATATGTATTTTAGTGGGCGGTATGTTTAGGTTTCATAAAATCTACGCGAGCTAAATGACTCGAGTCCATTCCACAATTTCTTTTTTTTTTATTAAAGACGTGACATCACAATTGTAATCGCCAATCACAGCGGCGCAATCGTTGTTGCTGCCTATGTGCCCTTGAACGAAACGTCAAGCAGCGCCCCCATACGTTTTTTCACTTGAACTAACCTAACCGAGAAAAAGGCCGGTAACATTAAAGAGAGAATTTTTTTAGTGAATTTGGTGGTTTGTGTGTGTGTGAAAGCTATCCTCTAGAACAGGAACTATAACTGAGCCGGCCGGCAGAAGACTCGCAGCTAGAAAAGACTATCAACTCAAGTAAGTGGCACATTGTACTGTTTTTGGCTGACTTCGATTCGTGATCGTCCGTCTTTTCTAGCATTCCGTAGAAATGTTTCATGCAAGAAGACCGTAATCCATTACATTTCACCCAAATGTGCGAAGCCTGAATGGTTCGCGTACATCCCCCGAAAATGAACCCATTACTTAAAAAAAAAAAATTACTTTGCACATCTGTGTTTCGGTCATAGGATTACACCATCCTACCAAATTTCACCTGATTTGGTCGAGTAGATTCGAAGTAAATTGATTGTGACAGACAGACAGACAGACGCACGAGTGATCCTCCACAAGGGTTCCGTTTTTTAATTTTTTGAACGGAACCCTAAAAACGTGTTGCGCTGACCCCAAATAACATGGGACGAGGGCACGAAGATTATGATCACCAATGGAAAATTCTATCAGGTAAACAGCTTGTTGATAGTAAAACCCCAAATGTAAATGACTCCTTGCAAACTAAATATTCAAACACAAATTAACCTTCACAACAAATCGATCTGTTTGTCATTTAACTACAAAGCTTAACTACAGATCTATCATTGATACCGTTGACATAATTTTATAGTTATTCCTACCTTCGAGTTAACCCCAAGCATCAGATTACAGTCTATTTTTAGCCTAACCTATCATTTTGCGGGCGGAATTCCAATTTGACATTCAAAAGAAAATTACTTAGACTTGACATTCTTTCTTAATTAATGAAGGTTGTATTAAAAGTATATGTTTAGGAGTCGGGAGTAAAATTAAACTGTTACATTTTTTTTAATATGTAAAGAAAGTTTGTTCTTTTAGGAAAGAAGTCTTTACCCAACTGTGGGATGTGAATTTTTTTAATAAGTATGTCTATGTCTGTCGTTGGTCTCTCAGTGGTCGCAATGGGGAATATGCATGAAATACAAAACTCTTTTTATTTATGAAAAATGCCTTGTACTGGCGCTTAAAAACATTGTGGTACACTTGTTTCATTTTCTAATACATCACTTATTTTACAATTTACTGTTTTATGTAGCATGTTTTTGGTGAAACGGAACGCACTCTCAAAACGCATCGTCCTCGATAACGCCGGTATTGACGTCAAAGTTCATTGTGTCAAAAAAACACTCTTATTTGAAAAGTGCTTTAAGTTTCACTAAAATTTTAGTATATAATATTGTTATTGCAATTTCTACTTGAATAAAGCACACACAATTAGTAAAATTATTTTATTAAGGCCAAAAAAATTTGATGTAAACAAGGCAGATTTTGGATAATGACGTCACATCATGGCCGCGACAGCTACGGACGTTTGAACTGTCATAGAAAATTGCAGGAGTGTAGTATTATTTTTGAGCGACAAGCAGTAGTTGAACTTAACTTTTAATACTTTTCTTGGGTTGATAGTACTGTATTTTATTGATATAAGTGAAGAAAAATTTACGTGCATATTCCGTATTGCAACTGCTTAACATGAGGTCCTGGGTTCGATTCCCGGGTCGGGCAAATTGTTATTGGGTTTTTCAATTAGGAATTTCTCAGAGCGCCCATGGAGTCTCAATTTGTGCCCATTTGATGGCAATAAGCTCGCTCCCTATTACACGGGACTTAAATAGAACCGTTCGTTCGTTCTATTTACACCTCTGTCTAAACCTTCGGGGATTATAGGCGTGATGTTATGTTATGATCTAGTTTATGAGTCTCAACCTAGCGTAACTGTTTTCATTATTTCTTTCAAACAAAAGAAAACTGCTCTTTGATTTCCGAATCCTAACGCTATTAATTAGTTCTTAGCCTAATTAACTCACCTTATTATGAAAATACCGTCTCAAATTAATTATATTACAAATTGACGTCACAACGTCAAAGAAAAATCAATAGCAAGCCTTCAGAATGTCCAAGATATTCTTGAAGCGGCCTACGAGCTACGCGACCGTAGCCGTAGTACTACGCCGTAGCCTGGGCCTACGCAAAAACAATATTTTCTAACGGCAGCGCGTTCCTAATTATATTGTTGAATCTCTCAATGAAAGTCTTCAGTAGAAAGTTTTATACGTTTTTAGATTAATTTTGAATATAAATCAAGGATATTTTTGCTCTAAATATTATTTTCGGTTGACATTTCTAAAGTTTTAAGACGAGCTGTATTTTGGTAAATAATGCTACAAATATTACTCCATAATTCTCTCTAGGCTGAATAATAATAATAACAACGTATTGAATTGCCTCTTTAATAGACAATTAGTTACTTATTAATATAGTTTTTCAAGCCATTATTGTCCTATTTTGATTGATTCATTATTCCTCATGGATCAAAACAGTTACCACTTTAAATATTTGTTAAAACATCTCGCGATAGAATTTTAGGAAAAGATTATTCGTCCCTATTTCAAAATACTGCTACATTATAAAAAATATTTATTCTTCCTCTGATTAATGAAAAAAAAACGATCCTAATCCCTCTCCACCATAACTCAAGTAGCCAAAAAACAAAATAAAACAACGATTCCACTTTGAATGACGTCATACATATTCCATACAACTACCCGCCTCCTCAAGTCTATTGTCTGAACTTAAGTTCGGTACAAGTCCCTTACAACTTGAACTAAGAATAAAGGAAGTACCCTCCGCGAACATTTTTGATCTCCCCTCTGACTATTAAAACTATCGATCTGGACCAACTCATTGCAAGATGCTGTAATTTTTAGGGAAGATGGAGGAAGTTATTCTCTTTGAATAAGTTACAATTTTGCAGTTGAATAGCTAAATAGTATATATTTTTTTAAAATTTGTATGTTATTATGTCTATTGTGAAAGTTAAGGCGCTATTTTTACTATATTATGTGTAAACGGACCAGACATTCACGAAGCCGTCAACCAAGCATTCTGTACACAAACCTAAGATTCCGGTTGTGGAGAAGTTGGAACTGTGACCCCTAATATCTCCGTAACTAGAAGGTTCCCATGTATGGTCTAGAATAAAAAAAATATCGCAATGACGGGGAAAACAAGTGCCTTTCGGCTTCGTTACGGGTCTATTTACACCCTTTGTGATGCAGAAGCTTTTATAAATTGTTTCGTGCTGAGTATGAAATGAGACCTTTCCAATTAATCTTGGGAGAATATGACTCGCTATTGACTACTCTCAAAACTATCGGGACCTGATTCTTCTTACTAGCAGTGAATTAGATTCGAGTATTTGTCAATTCTTCATGGATCGTTTGATCATGATCTGCGTTTTTTAGATACTGTTATTACTTTTATACTGGTATATAATTTAGTGTTAATGGTTATAAATACTGTACTAAATAAATAAAAATAAATAAATTATGAGTTTATGACTAAGTTATTCAGGGGTTACTGACGCAAAATACAGTAAACCCTGTAATTAATAAAACTATCTTAATTTTCATCAATCTAAGAAAAGTTTCACCACATAAATCCGAATTGCTTTTTCAAGATATCAAAATAAACCATTCCAATCTTTGCAGAACAAAGAAAACATCAATTTCCTACACATTCTCGTAAACTTGACGAAAAGTAAGTGACGAGAGAAACGCTTCCCAAGTAGCGACAAGAATATTTATCTTTTTTAAGAAAAAAAGGAAAGAAACTTAATTTTTTATCCTATAATAAAAGAATGAGGTCAAATATCTCGGTCAAGGAAACTTTAGAATTTTGTTCATTGTTTTCATCGCGGACTTCCTGGTATAGAACGAAGGTTTTAACTAGGTTCTTTTAAATACTCTGTTAAATTCTATGATGTTTGATATTATTACATCAATAGGGAATATGCATAATTTTTTTTTTTTTAAATTTTGATACGGAATGTCAAAGTACTATAAAAATAATGACAAAAAGCGAAAACAAGACATAAATCGGCCAAGTCATAACCATTTAAACTTTTGTTTCTATCTCTTTCTAGATAAACGGAATTTAGTATGGATTTTGTACGTCGATGCAGAATTTGAATGACGTCATTCGCTGTATCAGATCTCTCTGTCTAATCAGCAGTTTCAAATGCTTATAACTTAGTATTTTTCATAGATAATAAAAAAAAAAAATCACTTTGCTATTTCTGATGTTAATACGCTTTGTTTAGAGTGATAACAAAAGTCATGCATATACCCTATTGCTGGATATATAGATCATAGGCTTCTCCTATTCTGCTATTGCTTTCATTTAGCCCTTCCTTATACACTGTCATCTGTAATTTAACACACATTAGGAATAGGTGTACTTAATAGTACACCCACATTTGTCCAGCTATGTTTAAGTCCCATGTAAGAGGGAGCGAGCCTATTGCCATTACATATCACACACATATTCACACTTAACTTTTATCCCGACTTGCGCCACAAAAACCTTAATACATTATTTTAGTTTTTTTTTTTTCACGAATTTAGTACATCGTTCTACTTTTGTCGGTTTGAAGTTGAGAATTGACCTCTGTGATCTTTGAAGTAGAGACTTTTGACTTTTCTTAGACGGCGTCCCAGTGGTGGTGGCCCCGACTTACGAACAGTAAGTCGTGAGTTCGAACCCAAACAGGCCCATTACTTTGTGTAATTTATTTCATCACCAATGCTCTCAAAACTGTGAAGCAAAACATCGTGAGGAAACAGGCATGTCCTAGAACCAAAAATTCGAAGATATGTGATGACATCTACCAAACCGCACTAGGCCCGCGTGGTGGATTATAGCCCATTCCCTCTCATAGAGAGGAGGCCTGTGACCCAGCAGTGGGAACATTAATAGGCTGATGATGATGATCTTTGAAGTAATCGAGTCTTTTAGCTATTATTTCATCTGCCTAGCCTTTTTTTAATAGAGTAGATGACAAAAAAATCTAATTAGTCCGTCAGTTAGATTATCGAAAAATATTGGACACATATTTTTTCTTTTTTCACGTAAACAAAGAATGGAGATGATACAGTGCGTTTACTAAAATGTGACGTCACAAACCCCCACTCATGATCTTTGACACGTTTTATCTTCGTAAATTTTTATTAATTTGATAAAACAAAAAACACGTATCCAATATATTTTCGATATTTTTTTAATCTCTATTCTGTTAGAATTGGTTTTTAGTCTAACCGCATGTATTTTACACTGAGCGACTGCCTATCTAACATCCACAATCCATTTATTGGGTACACCCTTGTTAAGACTGGTGGTCAGACTGTCTATCTATCTAACTTTCAAGTATTCGCATCGAGTTTATTGAATTAATTCACTTTTTTTTTCTTCCTATTTATAGAACATTGACTGAGTTGAGTTAAATCTGTTAATCATAATAATTAAGATTAACAAATTAACCATTCAAATTTCCTCCTTCAATAATTATTTATCTAGATGTGATAACTCCAGCGTCATTGAGAAAGGCCAAAGAATCAAGATATCTTTGAGTTTTTTCCGCCAGTTTCCTTGTTTAAAAATACCATGAGTTTGACGTCTGTAATTCTATTTTTGGGGGTAGATATGAATTACGTCATTTTTTTTGTATAGCCAATTCAGTAAGACATTCTTGTGAGTTATTTTTTGTTCATTATTTTTGAACGTGCGTAGCCGTGGCAGTACAGTTACTGATTATGATTCAGGTTGTTTTTCAATGATAATAAATCTTTATGGACTTTCTGTGTTCAAAACTGTGCTTTAAAAAAATCTTTGACTTTGTCTATTTAAAGTGAATATCTTTTTCTTATAAAAGTAAATGTTCCTGCTTCAAATTAAGTAGCTTACAATAATCATAAAAATATCTACTTCACTTATGTGATTAGGGAATTAAATATATTATTATTTAATTTATATATAAGATTACATAATTATAACGTCTTAAATTAACAATATAAATATATTTCTTAAAATATAAGGATACCGTATGAAATGTCTTATTGTCAATGTTCTTATTTTCTTATATTAATGATTACAAGGGTTTTCCATGTAAAAGAAAAGAGAAGCATGGGAATAATAAAAAAGAAACCTTGAAATTAAAGACCACTACTTTTAATTACTTCTAACTAGATGAAATTCATGTTTGTGTATGCTGTTGTCCATAGCTCCTTTTGTGTGAACTAGTATAAACATTTAGGTACTAAAACCTAGCAATGAAAGACAATAATCAGGTAAATTAATTTAGTACTTTTTGAGGTAACAGCACGTAAATAGGCTCTTTCATAAAATGTCATGATTATAAATTCCCAAATGTCCTAATTACTTAAACATAACAATTTATTTAGTTAGATTATTTTTAATTACAACAACTTTTCAAACAAGTTACATCGTAAATTGATTATTGATTTTAGAATAACTTGCAAATAATTAATAAGTTTGTACATAGTTTCGTATAAATAATGTGTATAATTTCGTATAATAAAGCGCCTACCCCAAAATTATTTCCAATAAGGACAACAAAATGATGAAGTACGTCTAAACACACTTGCGATCCCAAGTATAATATAATATATACAAATTTTTGATCACTACATGATTTTTGAAGTACACCTAAAGGATGCTGTTTCCCATCCATCCAATTTAATCCCATATTTGACGACGAAGGACAAGAAAAAATACGTCTTGTCTTAGCATGAACAAGTTAACCACCAATGATCATAATATCCATCCAACCGGAAAAACTTCTCTAAAAAAAAAATTCCTCACATTCCCGACCACACACGACATCAGCCGACCGCCTCCGATTCTAACCACTTCAAACCAAAAATCAAAACCTAGTCCCACTTTTCCCAGTTCCAATAGATTGTCGCGTTTACGGAATGAAATTGACACACATATACACACACACTCATTATTATATGTACGTATATGTAGGGGTAGGCACAAAGGGGTCTGATTAAAAGGCATGACATGCGCAGAATAAATTTAAAAACTACCGGGAGGCTGGGTTAATTTTTAAGTATTGATCAAAAATTGCGTATATATATACGTTTCGTGTTTGGGCGGGCGGGCGGCAGAGAGGGCGGGAGGGCCCGTGCGTGAATTAGATTTCCTCTTTTTTTTCAGTATGTGTGTGTGAATTTTTGTCATTAGTATACGGTTTTTTTGGATGTTTAGAGGGATGATGCGGGGTGTCGGCGGATGCTGTGTACCGGAGATATGTTTGATCTGAATGATGGCTGGATGCTGTAAAATGTTTTGTAATGAGATGGATGGAAAAGCGAATGGTGTATTAACATTTTTGTGATTTTTAGAGGATAAAAATCTCGTGTTGTTAAATGGTTTCTGTAAATTATTCAAAATGGTAATTATGTATAATTAATCGGATATTTTTTGTATCATTCATCCATTATTCATATACATTTTGTAATAAATAATATAGTAGACCTAATGGAATGAGTCTTAATACGAAATAAACGCATTTGAACAAATGTTTCGTAAAATAAAGAGTAGTTTAAGTACCTACATAATGATATTCTTGATAGCAGTAGGTTAAGTAGAACTACAATTAGAGCTTCACTAATTGAAACCACATTTTGGCACAGAAATGGTACCTAGATTTAAAGTTGTCGAAATTGTACTGCTTGAGATTTAGGCTTTTACTTAGTTAGATATTCGAACTGATTGACTAGCATAAATATAAATCGTAATTATATATTTTTTGTATTTAAATATATAACTGTGATTATTGCGTCGTTTGAGTGAAAATACAGTAACTTACCATAGTGAAAAATATTGTCTGTCCTTTCGCCTCTAGATCAGACTATTTCCTCTCATTTCATGAGAAACGGTTTAGTAGTTTAGCTGTAATGATGCACCAAATGGACAAACTGAGATTGTAATTTTATTTCAGCATGAATATTTGTTTCTATTTTATAATGGAAGCAACATCTAAAAGTCTCAAGGTCTTAATGTCTTAAGGTCCTCCTAACCGTCATTGGTCACAGAGGCCAATTTTACACACAAGTTGCACAAGTATGTGCGCAGGCACAGTCATTCAGTTTCTCGGAATCGGACACGTCTCATACTCCGATTCCGAGAAATTCTTAATGGAAAAAACCAATAACACGTTTTGCCCGACCCGGGAATCGAACCCAGGACCCCAGGCTTAGCTCGCGCTTGCGATCACGAACCCAACGGGGCAGTGTTTCTATTATACTACCTAATCATAATAAATCTTCCACAAAAATTGACCATAACTCAATTTTTAGTTTCAGATATCATTTTACCGTAATAACAGTTGTTTTCATAATTGAAATAAATTATTATATGATCAATTAATGAGTTATGGGCCAAATATGATACTATTATTAGTGAATACTAACAATGTTAGTAATTAAATTTGAACAAGCCCATTTGGGACATAACAAAAATGAGTCAAAAAACTTTTTCTACTCCGTAGGTTAATAATTCATATGCCTAATTTTTGTAATTACTAAGTACTCGCTCAAGTTACCCGGGTGAGAGAATAAACTAATGACTGCGTGCCCAAGTAAAAGGCGTAAAATTAAGTTACATAGAAAAGCATTTAAGTTTTTACAACAACACTCGATTTTACTGATAAATTATGTTTATTTTGCAAAAAGGTTTTTATAAACACCTTGTCTTTTATTACTGTTGACGACTAGCTTTGGAACCTTTTTTACAAGTTTATTATATTTTTAATTATATTGTTCCATTTGTGTAACCACGTGACCGTGTGGACTTTTTCACTAGTTGTTATATTTTAACTAGTTGTTAAATGACTCAGCTCGACCTGTGTCATATAACATTGTAAAATACTAAAATAATTATAAATAAACTAATAAACTCATATGTGCCTCCATCATTTCAATAAACCATTACCAAATGCTATGTAAAAAAAAAACAAGAAATGGAACTGTTCACAAAAGACTTAAAATTGCTCCTGCACATAGCTTTTGTCTAGTAGCAGACTCAGACAACTACTTAGCTCATTCGATGGCAGCGCAAATACTATGATCACACCGAAAAGATATTTATGAATATACAAATTGTAAGGGACAATTATCTTATTTGCTTCAAGGCGTCACAGAGCCATGGGATCACAGTTATTTAGTGTATTTCTTTTTCTAATGATTGATTCATTTGATCCACTTTGGATCAAACCAGCAATCATAATTTAGGGCATACTCATCATCAACTGCCTGCCATCTGGTTGGCTTCCAGTCTAACGGGATGCAGCTAGTATTTTACATGGAGTGACTGCCTATCTGACCTCCACAACCCACTGGGTAATGCGATACCCCCTTGGTAAGACTGGCTGTCAGACTTTCCGGCCAGGCATAATTATCTATCAGGAGAAACGATTTTGTCAAATTAATGTAAATAACCAAATTAATGTAAGAAAAGCATACAAAACACAACCTTTTTCAAAGGCACTATTCACAATCTCACACAATCACAATCAATTGATAAAAGAAATTCTGTGGCAGTCCCTCTTTTGCCCAACAAAGCTGATAATAATTCCGCAATAGAGATCGTCGCCCTCCTGCATTGTAAATGTGCGCAAAGGGGTTTGTTTGATGTCGCTTAGAATAGTTGGTGTAAAGTAGCACTATTTGCGAGCCTTTATTTTTGTTATTCAACAGTTAGCTTTAAGTTGTGTTGTGTCTGAGTGTTGCAAGGTTCAAAGTGATAATTATCATTGATAACTATCTTGATAATTATCATTGATTAGTATTTTGATAATTATAGCTTGATAACTATCTTGATAATTATACCTTGATAACTATCTTTATTATAATGAAAATTACATTGATTATCATGATAATTATTTTGATTAACATGATAAATCTTGTTAATTAACAAAAACTATAATTAATAAACTTGACGTCAAATTTAAAAGAAAACGGTCTAAAACATTGTGTCTTTCAGAATTTTTGGTATATTTGTGTGAAATACTAAAGAATAAAACAACTGGTAATTGTAATTGTCATGTGTCTTTCTATAAATCATATTTCAGAAATAAAATTATCATTATTTTGTAAGTAAAAAAAAAAAAAAAAGATCAAGCATGAATCAGCGTTGATAATTATCATGATAGTCAAAGAAAATAATTATTTTGATAATTTCGAACTCTGGCGTGTTGTATGAAGTTGTAATGATTAGATGCAGTAGTAAATGAATAATAACCATAGTTTATTTTGTTTAGTATAAAATCGTGACTTAAAAAGTAAAATATTGTTTTCCATTATTAACACGCTTTAGGTAATTGCTTCACTTTTAAAAGACAATGTTATACAATCTTGAAAGTTAATTTAAACCTACTTCTTTTAGTCGTATCGAAATGAAACTTTTTATGAAAATGTTATTTCGATGACAAGTCTATAATTTTGTATCTTGGAACTGATCTGATGATGAAGCCAGGAGTTGGATAGTGTAACTCTTCAGTGGCTACTATTAAACCCGTCGAGTTTGGGTTCATATGATTAGTTTTTATGTCGCTCCATGTAAAATATACAACACTAGCTGACGTCCCGCGGTTTCACCCGCGTTCCCGTTCCCGTGGGCGTACGGGAATAAAATATAGCCTATAGCACTCACGAATAATGTAGCTTTCTACCAGAGAAACAATTTTTAAAATTGGTTCATTACTTCCGGAGATTACCCCCTAAATACAAACTTACAAACATACAAACTTACAAACAAATGTTACCTCTTTATAATATTAGTATAGATTAGTTTTAGTATATGCGAAACCCGAAACATGTGTCTAGTATTTTTATGTAAAGAATCTATGTACAAAATTTCATAACTTTATCATGAAAAATCACAAAGTTATAAGCTTGTTCTGTTACCTAGTTGTTCGCAAAAAAACACTCGCGCTCGCCGCATGGGTCCACCCATGCGGCGAGCGCCTCGCGCCGCCCGCGCTGTGCGCCCGCGCCTTGCGCCCGCGCCTATTGCCGCTATGACCTGTCAGTTGTGCGCGTATGATAGCGGATAGATACTTAGTGTCGCTTGGTGTCCAACTTGTATCCTTTTTAAAATATTTTTGGGACAGCCTAAAACATGGCGTAAAAATATTGGAATCGATTCAGTTGCTTATTCTGAACAATATAAACCATATTCAGGTTTCGCATATACTTAAATAATGCTGTAGGTATTCCCTGCATCCGGTTAGACTGGAAGCCGACCCCAAAATAGTTGAGAAAAGGCTAGGCAGATGATGATGGTGATAATAAGTTTTCATGAGTATATTCGATTGCTTTTGATGTTGATCATCAGATGGAGCCAGAAGCAGAAAAAATTATAATATAATAATTTGGAGAATACAATATTTTGTAATATTATAATAATTTGGAGTACACTAGTTGTTGTTTTATAAAAATATGACTTCTTTGAATTGGATTTGTTAACAATTTCAAGTCAATCCAAATTCTTTATCTACTATACTAATATTATAAAGAGGTAACATTTGTTTGTAAGTTTGTATGTAGGGGGTAATCTCCGGAAGTAATGAACCAATTTTAAAAATTGTTTCTCTGGTAGAAAGCTACATTATTCGTGAGTGCTATAGGCTATATTTTATTCCCGTACTCCCACGGGAACGGGAACTACGCGGGTGAAACCGTGGGACGTCAGCTAGTCTAAAATAAATGTAGCTCAAGTTACTCCATATAACATCAGCTATCTGCCAGTAAAAGTTCCGTCAAAATCGGTCTAGTCCGATATTTTTTTAATAATGTGTTTAATAATGGCTTTCTATTTTGTCCAGTTTAATACACCATTCTATTAATGAGACTGTTTTCTCAAGTAATGCTTTATTGATTTGTTGAGTGATAAAATTCAAAACACCGACACGCTCATTTTAGTAATCAACTGGTAATAAAGTCCTAGGATCCTGAAATAAATTACTTTTCCGTTTAATAATTGTACCTCATACATTATACTTAGTCCTTTAGGAGCTACCTTTGTAGCTACCTACTTCCTTTGGGGACGTAAGAGCTGGCCCTAAGTGAATAATGTAATTTACTGCTTAATGTAGGTAATTACTTAATTATAATAGACTTTACTTCTTTATTCGTTCGCTGTTGAAGGTTATCGTCTAATATTATGTGCATATCATATTTTTTAATTAAATTAATCTCATGTTACTGTTGTTATGTTATTTGATGTTTTTTTTTTTTTAATAGTGATGTGGTAAAAATTTTCCTAATAATACCTAAGTATCTAGTCCCAAATAATCCGCTGTCGAAACAAACTTAACAATCACCACTAACGACAATTCACCAAAATCACCATGTTTTCACAATCAAACTGACGATTAATCTGTTATTATGAGCATGCGAGAAAAATCATAACGTTATCCCTTTGACGCGTCGCTTCCGTCGCATTTCACGTAGAAAAAAAGGGAGTGGCACATTCATAGAACAATAACATATTACGTAATACCTAATAATTACTTACTAATTAGTACTAAAAAGGTACTTAGACATCTAACAGTAAAACTGTGAAACAAAGGGAGCACCACACGCACGCTCAAAAAAAAAAAACTAAACAGCGTTCCACATGTGGGAATAATTTAAAAATACGCAAAATACAGCCACTTCACTTCTAACCAGGGCCCGCCACCCTCCCCTTTTGCGTATTTTTCGGTATGCGTGGCAGGTGGAGCGCCACCCCAGGGGTGTTCGTTAAAAAGCTCCCTAGTACGTAGTATTATAAAAGTTGTGCCTACTGTGTAAGTAGTGGGTTTGGGCAGGGTGGCAGGGGGTAGCTACCTAGTTAGACAGTTAAAAGTATGCGGTATTAACAAAACGGAAATGAATATACGAGTAGCTACGTTTTTGGGAGGCTGCGTCATTCGGCTTACGGTAATGAAAAATACTTGGGTTTTTTTTTCTGTTCTGTTTTGTTGTGTGTTAGATATTAGATTAGGTGGTTAGGGCTTGAGTGCCCAGGGAGGGTGTGTGAAGAGGCTTTTATGATGTTTTTGCGAAGTTGGAGTTAGGTATGTGATGTTTGAGAGAAAAATATAATTTTGTTTAATGATGAGTTATTGTGAAAATCATGTAGAGATAGCCCCGGCTATCTCTACATGATTGTGAGTTAAATCATGTGAGTTAAATGTAGTAGTAGATGATGTCAAAATACTTCAAAATTGGAGGAAAATTATAAATAACTGTTCCAGAAGTATTCATACATATTTGAGAGGGGAAAGGTTTTAGTATTTTGTTACATGGGGAGTTATGTATTTCAATAATAATTTTATTTCATAACGTTAAATTTAAAGTGTCTACTTATATATATTTACTAAGAAGTTTAAATAATAACACCAAAAACACGATGGATAGACGATATGGTTAGAAAAGAGATGACTATACTGTAATGACGATTTTATGAAAACATGCACTGACCTCCAGAAATTGGTTTATGAGTAGAAGAATAATGATAATTTCGTTTGAATTTCTAGATGTACTCTCAGACCAAGTTAAACAGAACAACAGACTACTAAAGCACTACTTTCTAAATCGCTGACTAAAGCACACGACATACCCACAAAAAGTAAATAAAAAAGTACACATAAAAAATCAAGAATTCATGCCACAAACGCACTACAGGCAATCCAAATAAAATGCCGCAAAAATACATGAAAACACATTATTATTACGACGTTGAGTAAGCAAATAAGGCAGAAATAGTTCCTTTTACGCTCCCCAGCATCTAAAACCGACTCTAACTTCAATATGACAAGGTTTAAGATCGGGTGAGGGAAGTTTAGTGAGTATAATATTTTTACGGAAGATTTTTATAGTACCTTTCCGTTTGGGTGTAGTGACACGATATGCCTGACATGTGTACTGTGACTGACACTTGTAAGCAACAAGTATTGCTTGTCATGTGGGGTAGGTAGAAGTGTAAGTGATAGCCGGGTGTAAAGGGGGCTTGTATGGGAAATGTGGGAATTTTCCCTTTGAGTTTTGTGCTATAGTTGGTTGACACATATATACACTAATATTATAAAGAGGAAAGATTTGTATATTTGTGTGTATGTTTGTAATTGTAATGACTAAACTCAAAAACTGCTGCGCCGATTTCAAAAATTCTTTCACCATTAGAAAGCTACATTCACCCTCAGTAACATAGGCTATATTTTATCTCCGTACTCCTACGGGAACGGGAACTACGTGGGTGAAACCGCGGGACGACCGCTAGTATAACATATAAAGTAGTAGTAATGTTTTCGTACTTAAGAGAAAATGTCATTCAAAAGGGTAGAATATTATCATTGGTTGTTACAAAGCTGCATCCGTTTAGACTGGAAGCCGACCCCAACATAGTTGAGAAAATGCTAGGCAGATTATGATGTTACCTACACAGATAGATGATGCTGAAAATACAGTAATGAGTTTTCATTCAGGAAATATAAAACCTAAAACGAAGTTTTGAACTATAAAAGAACATACTACTAACCCTGAAAAAAAAAAATTGCACTGCACTCTGCCAAAGCCATTTAATTGGACACCAATTATATAGTACAGTGTACAGTGCTTGTGACACATCTAATAGGTATGTTTATGGGGCATGCGGTGCTAACCTGTAAGAAATTGTTACACTAACCTTAGATAATGGTAGATCATTACTCGAAATATTTACAGTGTAAATAATTGTTGGTTGGCAAATAAAGAAAAAAAAAATTAAGCCATACGCAAAGTTACAAAGCATAGAAATAGAAACATTTATTTATTACTTATTTATTTATTGGATCTCCAACAGAAACTACACAATTACATGCAAGTATACATAGATCAGGGACAAATACAAGTGTGCGCTTCCAATTATAGGAGACCCCATCATTCACTTATACATTAAAACATTAGACTCCTTCTGGGTCAGTCGGGTAAAAACACTCTTCACATTAAATAAACCAACATTTCCGATTACCCTTTAAATAACAAACCTGCTAAATATAAACAAAACCCGGGCTAGTATACAATATATGAACAAACTCAGGTCACTACCCTCCTACCAACGCTCCAAAGAACTCAAGGTCACCACGTTGTTCCCGACGAGCCTGCGTGGGTTTAGAATATGAAGGTTTCTATTCAGTTCCCAGAAAAAGGGAAATCGTGTACCTAGGTGAATATTTCATAAGGAGATCCGGTTGGTGGGGAAACGGTTCCGGTTGCTATACGCGGTTGATGATTATTGTTTGTGGAATTCGCTTACAACATATTAATAATAATAATCATTTTATTATCAGGCAACTAGGCCCATAGATAAAATACACAAAATACATTTAACAACAATAATAAACTAATACATATTTTAAACCTTATGACTATAACTATACACACAACGACTCTTTATACTCTTTATACCTTTTCTTTTTCTTTATTTCTTTTTTTTTTTTCTTTTTTACTCTTTATATTGATCATACTGCATCCGTGTGGTATCCGGCAGAGTAAAATAGAACCCATTGCACTCACGGGTGTCGTATAAGGCGACTAATGTCTGAGGCAGAACACCTTGCGCCTCCGTAGACCAGAGAATGGGCAGCAGCGTTTTCTGTTAGTCTTTCATCACTGCGATCTTCAATCCGCCTGCCAAGCGTGGAGATTACGGCTAATTCCTCCCATCATGGGAGAGGCTTATGTCCAGCTGTGGACGTTATGGGCTGTTGTAGTGTAGTTTTGTAGATTTACCTATCCAAACTTACAAGCTTAACCTCTTTATAATATTTAGTATAGGTCGACTTAGTTCAGGTTACGAGTAATTTCAAACAAATAAAGAACCTCGAATTAAAGCTGCAACTTCTATTTTGTAATAAAACACCAAAATTGAAATGCAATATATCAAACGCCTTTTAGTAGCCTAGCTATCATAACTGCGTCCAATTAAAAAATATTAGCTAGCAACAGAACAACGCGTTTGCCAAACTAAAATAACTAAAATCTCGTTCAACTGGAATCCCTTTTTATTTTACTGTCGAATAGATCTCGCCAAACATTGTCCTGTTATTTAGCTAGCAAATAACAAACGCTAAAAATAATTTTCGGTGTAAAAATTTTACAGTGTTAACTACAAACCAATAACTGGCGAATCGTATCGAATAAATTCTCCATTTGTTTTACTGATAAATTGCCCCAACATTTATAAACTAAACTGTGTATTTATACAACATACATTGACGATAAAATACCTGTTCTAATTAAACCAATATCAAAGTAAAGCAGCAATGAAATCAATACAATAACTCCACCGACTTATGACGTAGTACTTTTCGAAGTAGCGCTACGTCGTAAGCCCGATGCGCCTAAAAATTGCGGCATAGCAAGGAAGTTCATCCGAGCGCATTGCTATAACATTTTTTATAGGCGCTTCGTTCAAAGAAGCTTTTACTTAATATTCTAAGAGCGGTCTTCTATGGAATAGCTGCTTCAAGTATACAATTATATTCTGAGAATTATTTCTTAAGATGTTATTTATTGCGGGTAATTTTTGAAGAGTAATGGAATTATTTATATGGGTAGGTTTTTTATGTACTTAATGAGTTTGGTTGCGCATAAAGACGTGTAATTTTTATGCATGCAGGTCATGTGTGTCATTTGATTGTAACTTAAGTAGGTCCGGTGAAACATAACGGATGTAGGTAAGTCACATATAGAGTATATAGATTATGTTTTCAGCCAAGATATTATCATAAACATAACATAATATTAAGAATGCTCTGAGCAAAGTTCTATCTGAAAGTTCGGTCAATGAAACAGCGCACAGCACAGTAATCCCGGAGGCCTAAATAATAAATACGACGCTGGCACGTCACACAAACACAGTGAGTAAAACAATTTATTACAAAATGTAAACAGGAAGAACCGTATTTTCATTTAGAATACGATTTCTCGATTCCTTGCCCCCCTTCTACCAGCCCCCTACCCGGGACATAGACGAAAATACCCCGGTTATGATTAATACCGAATGCGAGGCGCATTGATCAAGAAAGCAGCTTTTTACTCCAAACTACCCATCTCTTGCCTCCCTGCCTACCCCCTGTGCGAGCAGGACTAATGCACCTCTCCCCTCTCACTCTAAAACAAAGATGCTAAAACTTCTTTCGCTAGTATAAGATTTTAATTTCATATTTTTGACGAAACCGTTCTAATTTTACAACACCATGCAATGAATACAGAACTCTCATCACAACTCTTTAGGACACATATTCGCTTGCACTCGCAGAGCACTTGCTTCCGTCTTCTAATTCGGAATTAGTTTTCGAAGTGAAAAGATACAGTCCAAAGACTATACAGGGGGTTTACTGAAATTCAGACCTTAATTTCTTAATCTGAGAGTTGAATTTCAGTTGAACATACATCGGCAAGAAATAATTCTTCAGTTGTACCCCCAAATTAGTCGAAATAGGGGAAGGGGTGCACACGAAGGGTGGTTTTAAAAGAAGCAAAAAGGTGGGGATAGAAAGATGCGCGAAGACTTAGTTCTCGCGGGCCGGGGTGGCGGGCGGAGGGAGGCGTTATAAAATATATAATTCTATACTTACAATACTTGTAAATACGGTACGCGGAAGTACTGCGACTGAGTCATCTTGGTCCTTCATAATTGGCAATAGTTGCATGTAAACATGGCATTGTATAACTGGTGAAGTCTTCACTTAGGAATGTATCACACTGACTCTTTACATAGGTATGTTCAATTAAGTAGTACATCATGAAAGACACGGTTTCACTTAAATCTCTAAAAGAGCGAATCTGGATTATAAAAAGCCTTCCAAAGAGCTCGTTTACTGTATTTTCTTCTTTAAAAGTGCGTGTGCAGTAATGAGGAAATTGAGCATGCATATGAATTCGGAAAATGCATTTGGTGTACAATTTTATTTTTCTTTGTAATTCAGTTTCTTAACATCTTCATATTCATTCATACGAACCTTTGATTAAAATGTTAATGAACTACCAGACAATCATCTTCAAATGGGCATTGACTAATATTCTTGTACGTTACAAGTATCTATCTATGGACGGGTTTTTTTCTAGAACAAAACTTGCTTTTGACACCAACGTTCAAATACACATACTAGTACTACATTTCAGTAGTCAAAAGCATTTCTTGAAAGTTTTAATTTTTGTTTTACCAAAAAATATCAGACAGATTAGTTCCTTAGAACTCCCAAGACCGTTCGGTCGGCGTACACCGCTACACTCGCTGATATTTAGTCGCGAAACTGGATGTATTATAAAGGCGTAGTTGTTTAAAATAAGAGCAGGCCAAGGAGCTTGTGGCGTGTTGGTTAGAAGGATCATGGGTGCGGGTTTGATTTCTGGTTGATGTAAGAATTTTGGTGGGTACGTTTTTGTAGTTTTCTTTGGTGGAGATGTTGGGTGATTAGTATAATTAGGAGTAAGTTATATTAATATAAAATAAATTTTTAATATTAATAAATTGGTGATGACATTGTGATTATTGTTTGGCTTTGATTAATACATTTTGGGTTATTTTTTTATCTCCGTTATTTGTGGTTTAGAAATGTTTTTTTTGAGCAGATATTTTAATGAGGTATGGTTTGCTATTTATTTTTGCCATTTAGTGTGCTACTAGTTATTGCGTTGGTTTGTTTGTATTTCACACCAACATGAGCATGCCGTTACTTATGACAACAAACAAGCCAATTGGCATTTTTATAAATGGTTTACCATACAACACGACTTTAACAGTATAACAACTCAGTAAATAGATTACTTTGTTACTATTATTTTACATAATGACATATCCAAAGTGCTTGTCTAAAAAGATATTCATTTAATGAGTCAGACAACTGACAGTTGCTATTTATTTCACTCGTTTAAATGCTGATCATTTACGTAGGACTTTGAATTTATCTTTGTAGGTACATAATAAATACATAGTTTATAGGTGAATGTACCTTTTTGTGTGGCTGTTTTTTCTTTTTTGTGACACAACAACCATTAACAATAAAATTTGCAACGAAACCTTAAATATATATTTTAAAATAAAACTTCGAAAATTACTACGGTGGTACTTACTAAATGTAATAGAAAATACTTGCTTTATCAATCTGAAGAAACGACCAAAAAGCAGTACTATTACGCAAACAAAAAATAATAATACCCGAATAAAATAATAATTATTAGAAGTAAAGTGAAGCTACCTATGTTTTATCCACTCATTTCCCGTGGTTCTTAGTAAAAAGTTGTGTAAGAGGGGGGGCGGCACTAGCGCCTACGCCGTAGCCGTGGCCGCTACGACTCGTAGGCCTCGCTACAAACGTAGCAGGGCTGCGCGCAGAAATTATTCTAATTGATTAGATTTATTCATAATTTCTTTGTTTTAATTTTCTTTAATTTTTATTTTTCAGTTTTCGTGGATGGTGTGTCGTGAATGTTAAGGTATATATATCGGATAGTGTAACTTATTATCAAGTTTTCTGATTTTCTAAGATTGAAGTTAATATTGAAGTGATCATTAATTTCAGCATTTAAAATGAAATGGTTTTGTATTTTTTAATTCGTATAAATATAATTAAATAATTAGACTTAACATATCATTAGTAAGGCCATCATTTATAAATGACACTAAACTTTTTATCTGCTGAAGTGAACATTTTTCTCAAAAACTTCACTATTGAGTTCCCACCACAGATCTACAAAAAACATCTTACAGCGCAAAGTTCATTAGCATCGGCAACCCTAGCGTTTACTATCTTGCACGTTCCTAAGATGTCCCCCCGGGGGTGGTTTAAAACAACCCCCAGGGGGTGGGGATGCGGAAATATGAAGGGTGCTCTCATTTATCAATACGGAGACTGTTTCTTTCTCTCAGAATTGATTATATTCAACTAAGAATATTGATGTCCTCCCCCCAAAGACCCCCAAGAAAGTTTCCTAGGGGGTGCTTTGATTAGAGTTTTTGATGTGCGTCGTTTCCTGTTTTACATATAGTATATAATATGTGTGTATATCGTTAATGTGTTGAATTTTTAGGGTGTTGCCGTGAGTGTGAAGGGATGTACGTGATGGTGCTCCCATCGTGAATATTTTACGTTGTAATTTAAAATTTTGAGTTTCATTTGTTTTTGGAAGAAGCAGTTACAATTGGAGAATGTGGTAGAGTTTAATTCGATTTATATCATATGCTACGTATAGTCTCACGTAAATAAAGTAAAATAAGTAATAGGTGATAACAATTGCCTTGCAGTGATGGCCAGTAAAAAAGTAATTATTACAATGTGAGCCAGTTTTAAAGCTAGCTCATACTCAAAAGAGAATAAATACTGGATTTTTGCATGTTACTCAGGGCAGTCCCTATGTTCCAGCACTAATATTGCTTTTAGTTTAGGAAACCTTTAACTCTGACTCAATCAGAGCTTTTGCACAGTTCTGTGACATTGCAAGGACTTTTCCGCAACACGCGCTAAATTTTGGCGGACTGAGTTACACTTTGACTCAAGAAAAACAAACTAAACAGCTGTATTCTTTCTTAAAAGACATTGTATCGATAACCTTAAAAAAGTCAAATGTAATATTTTAATCATGGTTTACCTACGCACTAAGCCGTGTGGTATCCGGCAGAGTAGAATAGAACCAACCCATTACACTCACGGGTGTCGTATAAGGCGACTAATGTCTGAGGCAGAACACCTTGCGCCTCCGTAGACCAGAGAATGGGCAGCAGCGTTTTCTGTTAGTCTTTCATCACTGCGATCTCCAATCCGCTTGCCAAGCGTGAAGATTACGGCAAATTCCTCCCATCATGGGAAAGGCTTATGTCCAGCAGTGGATGTTATGGGCTGATGTTGTTGTCGTTGTTACCTACGCACAAACAATAGAATCAAACCCACTTTTGAAAAACTGTTACTATTAGCCTTTGTTATCCCACTACTGGGCAAAGACCTCTCTCCATGACCTCCTTCCTTGAAATCCTTCAATCCAAGGTCAATGTAGACCACTGGTCGTTGGTTTTGACCAGTTCGTCCCGCCACCATCTCCTGCGAAGACTACCGCGTCGCCTTCTGGCTGTGTCCACATCGTGCTTATTTTGATCACTTTAGCTTAGAAATAAAGTAATACAATAGGCTTGTCAGCTGATAAAATCTAATTAGTCCGTCAGTTAGATTACCAAAAAATATTTGACCCGTATTTTTTCTTCTGTTACGTGAACCAAAGTTGACGAAGATACGACGCTTTTAAAATTCTCAATACGTCACGCCGTGGTATAATTTTTAGTTCGTTCTGACGTCACGAGACCTCGCTCCCAAGTTTTGATGCGTTTTTTTTTTGTCAATGTTCATTGATTTACAAAAACAAAAAATACGTGTCCATTATTTTCCAATACTCTTTCTCTTCTCCAATACACTTTTTTCAGAAGTGACACCTACCACTGCTTGTCTCTGCATCACCCAAAGGTTGACTGGTAGAAAATGCCTAAGGCATTAAGTCCGCCTCTGTACTTTGTGCTTGAAGTGTTAAATAAATAAATAAATACTCTAACTGACGGACTAAATAGATTTGCAGTTTATTGATGGTAAAACTAGCCTATTCATCTAACAATTTTAAAAATGCAATTACGAAAATAATTAATCATACCTCTTCGCCCAAAAACTAATTTTCACTAACATCTCTGTCTATTCCCTATCAATATAAAACACACACATAACACATGTTATCAGTTCAACCCTTACTCGATAGAAAACGCAAAAAGGGTAGCTGGAGGGTTAACTTACAAATTGTAACTACTTGTAAGTTATTGTTCGAGTTAAGTATAGCATGTTACTTGTGCACGCATATTGGTTTCTATCTACCCTTTTATGAAAAGAGGAATGAAGTTTTTCAGTACGAAATATTAACCGGCTAAAAGCCATACTTGTTGACTTTTTGATAAATTATCTAATTATTAATTGTATTGTTGTACTATCGGGGTCTTTTCCGCCTGACCATTTTAATTTTTTTTTCGCTTAAATCATGCGGAGGCACCGAGCCACGCCCGCTTACAGTTTGGGCCTATTAGGAAAGCGTCAACTTTGGCGCGCAAAGTAACAATAACTCTCGTTTGGCGTGCTTCGTCAATGCGCTCGGCCGATTCGGTATCTTTTCATTCATTTTTTCTACACAAAGTCAACGGGGCGGGGCTAGAGAGCGTTTTTATGTTGCGAGTGCAAGCAAAAATGAGCTTAGTGGTGGTCAGGCGGGAGTGTCCTCGATAGTACCTGTCTAAAAAAAATCTAGGTAGACCTGTCATAGCCCATACATCTACAACCAAGCGAGAGTCACGAAGTTTAAGTTCCTATACGTAAGGTATGAGCGCTATTATAATACACTTACTAACATTTGTATCCTCTTCTCTGTAAGTCACATCGGCTTTACAACAACGTTAAATATAAGATATGATTAATAGGATGACAGGCAGATGACAAAAAAATCTAATTAGTCCGTCAGATAGATTTCCGAAAAAAAATATTGGACACATATTTTTTTCTTTTTTAACGTAAACAAAAAATGAAGACGATACAGTGCGTCAAAAACTGTGACGTCACAAGCCCCCACACATGATGTTTGACACGTTTTATCTTATTTAATTTTTATTAATTTGATAAAACAAAAAACACATAATATATGTATGTATAATTATACATTATTTTTCGATAATTTAACTGACGGACTAAACATAATCATAAGTTTTTTGTCAGTCATCATCGCTATTTCTAGGTTTCATCAAAAAGTAGAATCAATGACCTAACTATGCATGCATGCGCCTAGGTACAAAACAACATGTACTAAAACCAAGCAATTCCCAAGAAACAGCCTCCACGCCAAAACACCGAAAACTCAACAATCATAACTACTAATAAAAAAATTACAAGTTACATAAAACCCGCATCTGCATAGACGAGGCAACTAAGCGCGGCACGTCGCCCTCGGGCCCCGGGCTTCGCCCCCCCCGCACTCACACGCGAAACGAATAAAACACTAACACAAATAAGTAATAAAGTACACCAGTAATATAAAACTAAGGAGCATCAACATCTTGCCACCCTGAGGGGCCCACTCCCCCCCCCCGGGCGGTAATTCCCCCGAACTTACTAAAATACTAAAAACGGAGATACAGGGGGGGGCTACCCCCACGTTTTCTTATGCAAGATCCTTATATTTTAACCTAAATGTTGTAGATACGTTTCTGTTTTTAGTTATAACTTTGTTATTTGTTGAGTTTAGCAGTTTTATCAGTTTTTCAGATGGTATTTTGATGATGAGTGTTTTTTAAATGAATTGTTTGTTTGTTGGTTAGGTTTTAGGTCTTATTTATAAGATCTTAGTGACTTGGAGAAAGAAGGCGCAAGTTTGAGCTGGACTCATTGCATAATTGATGGGTCACTTTGAACATAGGCATTAGCTCGAAGTAAAGTTTACTAGGTGAATTACTTTATGTGGATCATATATATCTAGTATTCAATTAGAAGTACGAAGTATTTCACTTAATAGAGAAGAGTTAATTGATTTTTCTCAGCAACTCATCGACATCGTCATGAATGAGTAGACTGATTTAAAATAAAATAAAAGACCGTATAACGCTGAAAACGAACACAGTGATCACCATTCGTCATTTCTTTTCAAGATGTGTGACATAATTATAACATTGCACATTTGGGTGACCTAGTGGGTACTCTCTCTGCCTTACAGTTCAGGAACTACCATCGTTTGTATGTAATATTAGGGAAAAACACAAATTCTAAGCAAATTCAAGCAGTAGGTATATCCAAAACACTTGAAACAGACTCGCGGTGTAAACTAGTCTAATAAAAACCCAGCAGACGCTTGCAAAGATCAAAATGTTTAAAGGGTAGTGATGTTTTAGTGTAGGGCGCGGTCCAGAGTTTGATGCCCGTGCGTTAAAATATGTCGTTATTTTGATTGTAAAATTGATGACGAGATTGTAAAGATTTTCATGGGAAATTTTATGGGGGGCTAGTTCTAAAGGGGAAAAGGGAAATGGGAAGTTTTTAGATCGATAAATTGCGGTTTTAGGAAGATAAGGCTGAAGAACGAGAGTAGTTTTTAATGCTTTGTTGGTTAAAATAATTTAAGGAAAGTCTTGAGTAAGAATGTGGATAGTTTGAAGAGTTGAAGAAAACCAATGAAACGATGGATGGACTGTGTGAAGGATTATTTGGCAAGAATGGAGGCGTCTAATAATATAACGAGTAATAGAGAAGTATGGAAGAAAAATACATTTATTTTATTTATTTATTTCAGGCCAACCAACAATATTGTTTATACTGTTACATGTTTAAATAAATATGCTTAGGTATATCAAAGGTTAGTATAACAATTTCTTATAGGTTAGCACGGCATGTCTATAAATAATAAATGTAACCAGATAAATCAAAATTAAATACAGAAATTAAAAAACAAAGTCAGAAATTAAATACGAAATCAAAATTAAATACGAAATCAAAATTAAAAACAAAACCAAAATGAAATACAGAATCCAATTTAAATACAATAATAAAAGCACAATCAAAATAACATGCTGCTACACCTCGAATAAATTGGGATAAGTGTAGGAATGATGATGTTAGTTAAAAGAATAATAACAGTTTATAAGATGCTTAGGTTCAGTAAAAAACATAAGTGGATTGATGGAAAATGGATGACAATATTGGTGACAAGTAAACAACTGTGGTCTTGGAATTCCTCGATCGTACGGGCTGTACTTCCTCTGCGAAGGGCTGAGGTTCCTCGAAAAGAATGGCAGTGGCTGCCTTTCCGCCTTACTCCGCTGCTGCAGTACGGCTAGAAAAAGATAGATACAGCGAGCGAGCGTGTGATAGCATGTGCAGGAGCGCAGGAGAAAAGAAAGATTTAAGAAATCATTTTCATTACGAGCGCTAAAAACCAATAACTTTGTTTGCTACCAGTAAATTATGTACCTATGAAGACTTGTGACGAATTTACACATAGTTTTTATGCATGTGACGAATATACTTTCAATGTATGGAGTTTACAAAAATGTGACGAATTAACTTTGTGACGAATGTACAATAACCCTCATGATCGTGTCAGAGCGAATTTAATTTCGTAATTTATATTAATATAACCAATGAAATATATAACCAATGAAAAAATTGAAGTCGGCTAATTTTAATAGCTTGGACAAGAGCTGACAATCAGTCTTACCAAAGAGTATCGTATTATTCTGTACTAACTGGGTTGTAGAAGTCAGATAGGCAGTCGCTCCATGTAAAATACTGGTATTCAGCTGCACCTGGTTAGACTGGAAGCCGACCCCAACATAGCTGGGAAAGGCTAGGCAGATGATGATTAAAGAGTTATCAATATCAAGAGATATCTCTTGAACGTGGTTTAGACGTGTTGATCGCTTTCAGCTTACTATACGACTCTTAGTATAATAATGAATTGTTCATCTTTTCCCATCATATTTTATTTCTATTGGACAGGTCCACTCAAATCTGTATGGTTCTTTCTTCAAAAGACCATCTCAGACACTAATCTGCATAGTCCTCATGTGAATTAAGCAAGATTATGTCTGGGTTTGTTTCGGCTGTTTCTTCTCAGAGTAGTCAGGTACGAAACATCGGCCCCATCTAGATTATTTTATTTTATATTGGTCGTACTGGAAACTTACAGCTAATATAAACTATACGAAGGCCATTTACAAGATTTCGCAGATAAAAAAAAAATAGTTTTTAAAAATGACGTGTAAAAGCGTTTGTAAAAACCTACTTGCAAAAATAAACATCATTTCATATTATACCAGCGGAAAGGTGTACCTAACAAGTTTTGCCAGTTATTTTGAAGTCCTATGTCCTATGGGGGTGAGCCTATTACCATCAACCGGGCCCAAATTGAGACTCCATGTCTGCTAGAAATTCCTGATGGAAAAACCCAATAACACTTTGCCCGACCCGGGAATTGAACTCAGTACCTCATGCTCAGCAGTCACTAAATAGGTACCTACTGGTGCCGATTCCCTTGTTCACAAACTAAACTAAATTTAAGTTGAATGCATCTTTTTCTTTCTATTTCATTATGAAAAGGACAGAAGATAAATATTAGTTTAATCCTGTCAAGTTAGTCAGCACCTGACGTAATTTGATGTAATTTTAGTAGTAAATTTTTTAATCGCGTCTAAAACTTGTATGGCTCTGATTAATTTGACAGAACATAACTAAAATTTATCTTCTGTCCTTTTCTTAATGAAATAGAAAGAAAAAGATGCACTGAACTTAAATTTGGTTTAGTTTGTAAACAAGGGAATCGGCACCAATGTATTTAGGTTATTACTTAAATATCTATAAAATAATGTAGGTTTACACAGTTACAAGCTACACTCAAGTTTATCTCCACTAAATATGATATAAGTAATATAAAACACAAACTCCAGCACACACAAGTTTATTAAGTTGCTAACTTAAAGTAGACCAAGTTTACTTGACGTTGTGCATGTAGTAAAGCCGATAACATACTTGTAACTTTGCCTACACACTCTTTATCTAGAGGGCAAAGTTGGTTCGCATTTAAGTTTAGAATTAAAAAAAAAAGAAGTTATCTATTTTTATTTCGCTTTATTTAGTCTTAATTATTACCAGAAGCTAAGAATAAACAAGAAAATACAAGACTTATTGTTTTTTTTTTACTTACGAATGCAGAAGAAAACCCCTATTCTTCTCTTTGTGAAAATTATTGTATTCGTCTTGATTTATAGCGAGGCAAAGGCATTTTCTTTATTTCAATTAACTTCAACTTACGTAAAAATTCCAGTTATCAATTTACTTGTGTTGTGAATCACAGACAGAAACATCAATGAAACTGTAATTTAATTAAACTGTATTTACACAGCAACGCCACAATAAACACCGAATGTAGCGAATAAATAAAACTAAAAAAAAAAAACAGTTTTTATATCGAAACCTAAACCGCTACAAACACCACATATTGCCAATCAAATAGCGTGCTGAAAAAACAACAAAATCCGCTTCCCAAACCTCCCGTAAAAATACCACTATGAAATGAAAAATAGACGAAAAAAAAAACCGCGAGAAAATAATGAATAACCCTGAAAAAGTAGTTCACGCAAAAAAATACCCGCAAACGAGTTTTTACCGATCTTTATTTGCCTTTTACGAGCAACTACTGAAAGTGAGAGTGGTCCACGAAAAAAAAACGTCACTATTTCTATCGGGAACGCGTGGAAAAACGGAAAAAATGCCATCTACCCAACGAGAGAGAAAGTTCTATATTCGGTATGCCCCCGCGCCGTTCGCTTTTTATATTTTGGGTTCCGTTTTCGCGGGGTTCGGCATTTTTTGCAAGGGGAAGATGAGATCAGCTCTTTGACTAAGCATAAAAATACCAAGTGGTGTTTCAATGGGGGCTATCTCGCATGAATTCGCCACTAGAGGCGTTCGTGTAGAGTAAGGTCTTCCGAAATGTCAGATGTCATACAGTGTTCGCGCGTTGCGTGCTTTTTTTATCACGTATTTACACTAATACTCACGATTGTGTTCTAGACTGAGCCGTTCCTGATTAATTATGACTTGAAGATTTTAAGTAGCAACTTAGGATCTTATTTGTTAGTACTTGGAGGTATAATGATTTTTAAATGTTTCATGCTTGCTAATTTGAGGGAGAATATTGTAAATATAAGTTTACACTATTTAGTTATACGTAATAAAATAAACTTTTTATGACGTTACTGGTAATTTAAAGTATAAAATAGAATTATTGACAAGACCTTACTCAACAGTGGCGCCATCTCGTGAGCTCAAAAACGATAGCCCCCATTTCGTTTAATTAGAGAAAGGATTAGAAGTGGGATGTTGTCAAAGAGAATACAATGTTATCATCTGCCTGGCGTCATCTTAATTTATTAGGGGAGAGAATCTGGCATTTTTTTTTCTTTTGATTTTCCTAGTCTGCCCCACTTCTGGGAAAAGGCCTCCCCATTCGTATTCCAAGTCTTTCGGTGTTTTGCCATAATAATTAATTAAGCCCACGGTTAGATATAGAAACTGCTATCAACACATATGCTGTGTTGATGGCAGTGTCAGTCAGTAGGCTTTCTGGTGTATCTCTACCATTATAAGAAAAACGTGCAAAATGTATAGCAGCGTTATGATAGCACTCATAAGATAAAATTTAACCTATGTGAGAGTATAATATGGAGAAAATTGTATTCTAAGCAAAATATATCACACAGAACATCATCATCTGCCTAGCCTTTTCCCAACTATGTTGGGGTCGGCTTCCAGTCTAACCGGATGCAGCTGAATACCAGTATTTTACATGGAACGACTGCCTATCTGACCTCCACAACCCCATCCTTCTAGGGTCCTGTGTTTCACACAGAACAATAACACAAAAAATCTCCCCACATTTATATTAGCCCTTAAGTCCCTATCCCAAGTCCTTTGCTCTCAAACAGACTCAAAAACCGTTGCAAAGAAACCAAATCTACAGGGCCCTTTCACAATCTAAAATTCGTTCCTGGCGGCCATGTTTTTTTCTGTGTTTTTTCAAAAGGATTTTTCGGACGCGGCGTCCGGTTACCAAATTTTATGCATGTGTTTTATACCGGCTACTCTGTTAGTTTGTTCATTGTTTTGACGCTGAATTCTATTTGATGGTTTTTTTTGGCGAGTGTCAAAAAGCCGTGTAGTGTAGCTTTGATTGGAGTTTTAAAGTTTTTGAGGTCTGTCAGTGAATAGTTGGGGACGAGCCGCGTTGAGGCAGATTAGTGAGGTGGTTTTATGTGTGAGTGTTCTGTTTTGGTAAATGGGTTAAATTGTTCAGATGAGTCATGATGATTTTTTTGGAATGTGGATCTTAAAACAGGATTTTAGTTTTCTCTTTTAAGAAGTAGGGCCAGTAACTAAAGCTACACCTACATGGAATTCTGAAGTTAGGAACTTATAGAATATGAAGCTTTTACTCGCGGCTTTGCGTGGAGGTCCTATCCTACAGAAACGTAAAACCGGGGTAAAAAACCGGGTTAGTTACACAGTTTTTATGTCTTGTGACTGGGACTGTAGCTACATTTAATGCTCATCTTTGCTTCGACAATTCAAAAGTGCCTGTACTGTAACTGATCCACTTGAAAAAAATGCTTTGATTTTGATTTTGAAAAAGTGTCGGTCCTATATCCTAGCCTAGTTAATGGTCTACCTGTTTGCCAGACAGACATTTTCGCGTTTAGAATATTAGTGTGGAAGATAGTAGTAGTAGACATAGGGAAGTCTTGTTCAAAAACAAAATAGCTACGAAAGTTGTGGACTCATACCATGGTATCTAAGTAATTATGTGAGTAAGTAATTACATATTCAAGCAAAGCTAAGAATTCTAATTTATCATAGTTCTAACTTCAAGCAATTACTAAACAACAGAATAAAAATCGTATCTTAAGTTATTACTTATACTCAGGAACCAGGTTGTCTTTTTTATAGATACGGGTCGTAAACTATGGAAATAATAGTTATAACCAATAATAAACTTGCAATCAATTGATGTAGAGACGTGTTTGTAACAAATTACGTCTCAATAATGCAATTCAGTCATTACGAATGTATTTAATGCAATATTGAGGCAAGAAAAGATGCATCATTCTGAATATTAAAAAAACAAAGTCAAGTTGAACTTAAATATTCAATAACTGGCGAAATGTGTGTATCCAAAATAGACTACACCTCTGCCTAGCCGATCGGGGATTGCAAGCGTGATGTTACGTTGTATTAAAAAGAAATCCATAATCGATCTGTCTAATGTTTGACTTTCTTTTTAATGAATAGGTCACAAAATGATTTCTATCTACTTTTTAACAATGTTCTCCGTTATGCCTAAAATACTGCAGAATTAATTTTGAAATAAATATATGGTAAAGTTGAGGATTAATGCTAAGTAAGTCCTATGTGTGACGAAAACACGATTTCATGAACTTTTCTCGATAGAAAAAAAAATATAAAGTTACCTCCAAATCGAACAATAAACCGCTGGTATTCAAAAAGTACTTCAAATTAGATCATGAAACTTTGCAAACTGAACTAACTATAAAGCAGGTCTTATGTGTTTTATTTTTTAGCCCAATCAATAGATTTTTTGTAAATCGCAAAAAACCACTCATTTCGCACTATTCGGCAGCAGTGACTGACGCAACAACCGCTTCGTAGTGCAAGCTGATTAGAACTTTATTCTAACAGTATTACAAACGAAGTTTGAACCACCACAAATAGAGTTGCTTATTTTAGGGTTAGTAGGGCCTTATTATTATTATTAATCCATTTATTTCAGATTATTAAAATCCATAAAATACATATTAAAATAAATTTGCACAATAATAACACAAATACAATTACATAAAACTAAATTAAAATCAATTAGAATACAATGTCATAATTATAATACAAAATAATTAAATAATTTACAAGCAAATCAAAATAACATTAAAATTAAAACAAATTTGTGTTAGTAGGTATTGGACATAAACAATGAATTGTGTCAGTGAACGCCCAAAACAATGCGCATCCATTTATTTTGGATAGGGCAATCCGTACGAGATACAATCATCTTCAGAATGCCGTTGCTACTGCCTCGCACACGTAGCGACAAGGAAGCTACCCTCTTGCGCACAATCGCGTGGAAGCCGTCCGTACGCGCCTCCGCAAACATACCAGACGCACTACAATAGCGAGGCAGCCGCACAAGCATCCTGAAAATGTTGTTATATTGGACACGCAGAGCATTAGCAGCCCGCTGAGTGTAATTTACCCACAAACTGCTCGAGTAAAAAGACTGGCAATAAGCCTTGAAAAGAGTTATCTTAACTTCCCTCGAGCAGCGAGCAAACCTACGCGCAACCATGTTCCCCCTGACTGCTAACGCTCCGCGCTCCCTCTCAATGTCAGCGTCATCTTGCAATTCGTCTGTCACAATGTGCCCCAGATACCTAAAACTACTCACCACTGCCAGAGCTGCGCCATTAAGCATAATAGGCGGAACATGAGGTGGACCACGTTTTCCACTCTTAAAAACAAGAACTTCACTCTTTTTACAGTTATATTTTAGTCCATGTTCCGCCGCATACGCCTCACAGATTGCCACAAGTTTACGGACTGCCCTCACCGATGGGCCCAGCAGTACCATGTCGTCTGCATAGCTGATATTATTGACGCTAACTCCATCCACGAAACAACCCACATGAGTACTGCTGAGCTCACCAATGAGGTCATTAACATATAGGTTGAACAACAGAGGAGAAGTAATGCCCCCCTGCCTCACGCCACACTCCATGCCATATTCCTGGGACAGAGCCCCAGCCCAACGTACCTTATTTCGCTGGCACCGATACCAATGCCTTAACACTGAGACAACCTCTGCCGGCACACCAGCGCTCTCCAGCTTCATCCACAGTCTATCGTACAAAACAGTGTCGAAGGCTCTGGATAAATCTAGAAAGCACGCGTATACCGGCGTACTCCTCTCAGTGTAATACCTGACAGCCTGCTTAACACACAAGATAGCACTTTCCGTAGACAGTCCACTTCTAAAGCCGAATTGGGCATCGTGTAAGTCGACGTAAGTTTTAAGGGTGTCATTAAGCAAGCTGTCAAATACCTTGGCTATTACCGTAGCCAGCGATATAGGCCGATAGTTGCTCCCATCTGACAGATCCCCGGTCCTATTCTTTACAACCGGAACAACGATCGTTCTGGTAAGTTCATCCGGCAAATAACCATGACACAAACAGAGATTGTAAAACATGGAGAGTACGCGCGGCAGGTGAACTCCTGCATTTCTTAGATGCTCAATGCTGAGACTGTCATAGCCGGGAGACTTACCTCGCTGCATGCTGTGAATAACTCGTTGCACACGTTTTGCCGTAAATCTCACAACTCGCTTCTGAGTAACAGTCTCAGCACCATTACATCCAAGAGTTGAGGGACGCCTCTGTTCCGTAGAATCAAAATGCGGCGTTATCCTAAATTGGTCTTTAAAGAGATCAGCGATTACGTCGTGATCACTGACCCCATCCACACTCACAGGAAAGCCAGGCCTAACGTTCATTTTCCCCGTTTGCTTCCAAAACAACTTAAAATCTTTGTCAGTGTGACGTGAGGCCAGGATGTCCATCTTTATCTGATCCTGCCTATCCTGACACCACTTTAACTGTTTTTTAAACGCTGTTCTACTATCGCACATATCGGAGTACACGTGACCCCTATTAGGCTTACCAGCTTGAACCCATAACAAAAATTTCAGTCTGGCTTCCCTGTGGTAACCAGCCACGTGTTTATTCCACCCTGCTATATATCCACCTCTCCTCTGCGTTCCCCCGCGCTCATAAGAAGCAATGGCAGCATCTGACAGGATAGATACCTTAACCAATCTCTCTGTTCTTTAAAAAAAAATAAGAATTATCATAATTTGTGTAGCCATTCGTCAACAATGTGGAGATTAAACTTGTATAGAAGCTAATCTCAACATTCACTGTTTTAAGCTTTCATGGTTTAAAACTAAACTTATATATTGTCACTTACGGGATATCTTCCGTGATTTATTTTCCATCCACCTGCATTCTCCAGTCAACCCGCAATTATGGCACTTGCAACAGCGTCGAAATATCGAGAGCTCAAAACTATAAACAATCTCGGAAGATATCCCGTAAGTAACAATATAAGTTTAGTTTTAAACCGTGAAAGCTTAAAACAGTGAATGTTGAGATCAGCTTCTGTCTTACTGGTTGCAGCTGATAAATACATACACAAGGCAATAAACGAGAAACATACTTAAACCCCTTGGAAAGACTATATATTAGACTTTTGACTTCTAACCTTTATGGCCAGAGACCTACGAACGACAACCAGAAACAGTCTCTTAACGACACAGCTCTCCTAGACACAGAAGGGTCCCGGTATACCAGGCATGGTCACCCATCCTCGCAAAGACTCAGTAGGCGTTGCTTAACCTTGAAGATCGACCCGTGCGGCTACTATTATTTAGCCACATGCCACAGGATAAAGGCACGGGATTGATGATGCCCTTCAAATTATAATATGAGTCATCATAATAAACATTATTGCAGCGTTTATCGGACAGATGTGTTTCTGGGGAGTTAATTCCACTACTTCTGTCTTTTTTTTTCGGATCATCAAATGACTCCTCCCGCTCTGGGCGGAGCAGGAGGGAGTGTCAGACTTTTACTGACTAAAACCCATCCATGTTCCTTCATCGCCCTTTGTGTTCCGGGGCCACGGTATCTCTTTCGAACAGTCCCGCAACCCCGGCAAGCATCGGTCCTTGCGGACCCCTTCCTTTTGCTGACTCTCTTTGAGGCGCGCGTGGAACGCGAACGCGCCGTCGACACGGCCTGTCGTCATGAAATGGACGGACGGCGAGCAAGCCCATAGCCCACCGTCCACAGGCCCGCGCCTGCGGTGGCCGGGGGCCACGTGGTGGGAAGTAATAAAGGGTGGGCGTTTTGGTGTGATCTTGGAGTTAAAAAGTGCTAACTCTGAACCTAATATGATTAAATGTATTATTATAAAGGGTGTAAAAAACCTCTTAACAAAGCCGAAAGGCACTTGTTCTCCCCGTCATTGTGGTAATTTTTTTGTTCTACACCATACCTGGGAACCTTCCAGTTACGGAGATTTGGGGTCAAAGTTCCAATGTCTTGACAAGTTTTTTTTAAATACAAGTTTTTAATGTAAGATTTTTAAACACCTCCACGACCCCCGTACTATTCAATCCATCCATCAGCGTAATATTTTGAGTGTGTTACATTGAGTTCTACCACAAAACATGATTTTTCACCCCAAAAAAAAAGTCGTTTCCCAGCAATAATTTTTGCGTAAAGTTACTTAGTTTGATGTACAGAATGTTTGGTTGACGGCTTCGTGATGAGGTCTTTTACACCCGGTATTACCTTATCTATTCTGTGGTATTACAGGCACAATGGTCCACTTTAAGGACTAAGTGCGGAAACCAAAACCAACCATGATAGATAGATGTATTATTATTTCATTTTGATCTTTTTTGCCACTGTCACTTTGTAGTTTACCTCAAGAAGCTCGTGGATAAAATAATACCAGATCTTTAGGCTAAGCCTAGGTTGGTCCGTGTATGGGTGACCACCCATTATATACCGAGTTCCCTCCATACCTCTCCGTGCGTGAAGTCGTTGGTCCCGGCTGTCATTTGTAGATCTTTGACAGTCGTCACAGGTAGTTAGTGGCCCGGAACTTTGACAACGGGCCTTACCAAGGGGTATCGTGACTGGGTTGTGGAGGTTAGATAGACAGTGACTCTGTGTAAAATACTGATATTTAGCTGCATCCGCTTAGACTAGAAGCCGACCCCAACATAGTTGGGAAACAGCTAGGCAGATGATAACTGCTAGTTTATCTCTGTGGCATGAAATAATCTACCGGCGGAAAAAACGAAACAGTCCCGTGTCATTGAGTACGATTGTTTTAATTGGAAGTGGCAACATTAATCAGAAAAGGGGACTTAAGGGGAGCCAACACATTAATAATTAAGTTCTAAATGCCGTGAAACCGGCGGTCAGGTAAACCACGTGTCTTGAACTTCAAGCGGGTGTGGAAGGGTTGGTTTTGAAAAGATAGCCTCATTTAATTTGAAAGGAAAAAGAAGGTTTGTTATTATTCAACCTTAAAAACGTGTTTTAAATATTGTTTTCAGGAATTTTCTATAATTTTTCACACGCCAGAGAATAGAATTGTCTGAATAGGTGACTGAGTAGTTTGTTTCTGTAATTTTGATCATAAGTAATTATAATTCTTTTTTAATTTTAAAAGCCACACATCATCATCATCATCATCAGCTTATTAATGTTCCCACTGCTGGGACACAGGCCTCCTCTCTATGAGAGGGAGCCACACATAGAATTCTAAAAAATAAAGGTTTGCACTACATTTCTTACAGTTACTACTTTTTGTCTGAATAATTTTAATGTGTGTTTACATCGTTGATTTTATCTTTACGAGACATTTTCGAATTAATTTTGATTCTTTTCTTCGTTGGTACATACTTCCCAACATTTGCTCTATTCAAAATATCACCATATCGTCTCTTTTAGAATCATTGATCAATGTTAAAATCACTGAAAACTGTTTTTAATCTGAAAAATTACACTTCAAAATCTCTCTTCGACCTTTTCCTCTGAGCTCAAGTCTGATACCCGAGGCAGAACTGGAAATTTTCCTCCTAACTGTCCATTCCAACCTATGAGATAGAAGTTCGATTAAAAAAACCGCTGTATTCCAATCAGAACCAAATTATCGGGACATCGGTCACTCAGCAAACACAGGTTCCCGACAAAGAGCCACCGCAAATGAACATAAATATATAATGAACGCTGCATTTAGTTAAAATGGATCAACAAAAAACTTATTTACTTGATAGTAGTAGTTGAGCTTACGGATATGCCTGTTAAGTTTTCCGGTTTAATTCAAGGAGATTAGAAGATTTTTGTTCATGAAAATGTAAGGTTGTTTTAAGAATTATGTTTTTTTAGAGGTGAAAAATATGGTTCTGGTATTCTAAAACGGAAAATTAAGACTGAAGGACGTTCCAAACTCTAAAAAGATCTTAAGATGCCATGTTGGTTTTCTTTCTTAGTATATTTTCTCAGCCAATAGGAGCTCACTGTTTATCTTTGACCTATCCTGGTAACATTTAGTAGGTAGTTGATGCATCCAGATGATTAAAAAAATAAGTCCCTATCCATGACACCTTTTACGTATCCGGGGATACTTACTAAATGGAACTACTTACTTTCTAATCTTGCAAGAATATAATACTCGTCGCTTGCCTAGCTTTTTGAATCGACTTCAAAAAGGAGGAGGTTCTCAATTCGATTGGTACTTTTTTCCCAACTATGTTGGGGTCGGCTTCCAGTCTAACAGGATGCAGCTGAATACCAGTATTTTACATGGAGCGACTGCCAATCTGTCCTCCACAACTCAGTTAGTACTGGGTAATACGATACCCTTTGGTAAGACTGGTTGTCAGACTTTCGGGTCACTGACTACCTGTAGTGACTGTCAAAGAACTATCAAGAATTTCATACTCTGACATGAAAAAGCCAAAGAATTCTTATTCTTATTCTTATTCATCATTTCATTTTATTATTTTTTTCATTTCCGTGGACGCTCTTTCTCTCTGTACTTTTTATCGACTAGTCCTCGTGCTACTTAAACATTAAAACTACCCACAATACCGTTATGCTCAATAAATCAACGGACAGACAACAACAACGTTCGAAATGATAATAGTACATACATGAACACTATGTACAATGTACATACAGATTAAGGTAGTACATAGAAAAAAGTAAATACATAGTAAAAAAAGCCACATTTTATTATGAGCAGATCAGTCGAGAGAGGCATGTGGTTGTGTGAGTGTGTATACAGGGTGGTGCTGATTTTTGAACTAATTAATTATTATTATTAATGAAGATTAAAAATAATGTGAAACCACGTCTGTGGTTCCGGAAGGGTTAGCCAGAGGTATATCTAATAGTAAACTAAAAATAAAACATTGAATTATTATTATTTATTAGTTCATTAAAATATTTTTTTAAGCATATTCTATTGTGTAGAAAGTAGAATAGTTATGATAATTATCAAATTATCATAACTATTCTACTTTCTACACAATAGAATATGCTTAAAAAAATATTTTTTACACCATTGTATCAACAATGGTGTAAAACGTAATAAATTAAATAAAAAATGTAAGTGATTTCGAGTTAATATAAAAAAAAATTAGTATCCGGTTTTACTTTTCGAAAATGTGTCTAAATTAATATTTCGAAAGATCATGATCGAAATTCAAGTAAACATTTAAAACGAACCACGAAAGCGATGAGACATACAAACAGAATGATGATAAAAACTTAATGTTTTTTTTACGTTTCGTATTTTGAGAAAATCTCATGAATGTAAATAAAGTTATAACAATAAAATGACGTCATAATAGCAATACGTAGAATATATTTAATGTTATGAATAATAAAAACTTACTGTTAAACATTTTATTGACATAAAAATGGCAATTTAAACCTTACGTAACTTATATAAATGGATCATTGTTACAATTTTATAGATCGTCTAAATTATCCTTTTTTTTTATTAAATGGCATTCGAGATCGCGCTGCCATTGTCGATGCAAATATTTATGACTAAGGGCTGAAAGAACAAACGACCTTATATTGCTTACAAGCAAAAAACTCCAGTCTATAATTACGCACGTTAACTCTTCCTGATTATCAAGAACCTGTTCGAAAATATCTGTACACAATAAACAAACGAATTACGAGTTTATTTTATAACATTTTAATGTACTAATAAAAAATTACATGCCTTTAAAAAATGACTGTTAAAAAATGGACATCAGCCTGTGTTTGAGTGATGCATATGTGTTGGTGCATCTGCACACACGCACACAGGCGTATGTATTTGCATGTGTGCGTGTATTGGTCTGTCTGTGTGTGTATCGAGGTCACATTGCAATGTACAGGGGCAGGCACTTGTGATGCAACTTAAAAAATTGCCTCCTGTTTTTGGAAAGTTTGCCGTTTTTTTGAGATAGCGGCGGCGTTTTAGTGTGTATATATTATTAGTTGTAAAACTGTATCAGACGTACTGTGTACCTTCATAAATGTTTTAGTTTATGTTTCTTGTAAACACTTTTTGGGTATTTTTTTTTCAAGTTATTTTCCTGTTGAATCTGGTTATCATATAAGTACAATCTCATAGATTGTGTCTACAAAAAATATATTACCAACATTTCTGTCGAACGCAATGACTTTTAATGATCTGATGAGTGTTTGAGTTTGAAATTCATTATAATTGAAACTATCAAATTCAGTCAAGACAGTTGCCAATGATAGTGATGGTAATTCAGTAAAAAAAAACAATATCAAAGACGTCGAAAGTTCTGGAAGCGGCTGATTACATCCAACAGTTAGGGTTAAAAAAAATGAGCAATGGACCTAAAAGTAGGTCACAGAAACCGTTACGTGTAACCCTAAAATAACTACAGTACACAAATTGGTTTGTCATTAACAAACGACATCATTCCGCTTGTTCCACATTCGCTCGCTCCGCCCCCCGGCGCCGTTCAGTTCCTCTTGTTATGTTCAACTCATGTTTGTGTGCCAGTTTTTTTTTTAACGCGTCATTTGTTGCACATTTCCAATGTTTTGTTATGTCGTGACTGATCGGCAATATATATTTTTTTAAATAAGATTTTGGCTGTTTTATATTTGACGCTGGGAAATTGTAACGTTTTTCACAAAATTACAAAAAAAAATAAAAACGTAAAAATATTCATAAGTGTAGTCAAGTTTCTTTAATATGTTTAAAATATTTGAGAACAGTCCCAAACATTTGCGTTCTAATGGAAATACAATGTTAAAATTGCTTACAAGGATCAAATATCAGGCCATTTCGACCCTGATATGCAATTGAGTTTACAGATGCAAGCATATTTAGGTCAAACACAGTGAAGTTCTGTTTAAAACGTTAGGTATTAAGTGTATTTCGGTACTCAAAGTCTGTGGTTTTTCTTATGTAAATTCCGTTCTGTTTTAAATCAATACAGTGAGGTCGAAAACGCATTGATAGCATTTGTGATTCTTTACAACGAGTTATTTTTGTTTGCTTGACGTTTGTTTTCTGGTGAAATGTTTAGTGTGTGTGGCCATATGTTTTCATGTGGTTTTTATGGGTTAATCTCCTTCAAATAATATACTTTTGTATACAAAGTCGACTCTGAACTCTCAGAAATCTTAAAAACAACACGATCAAACGATGTTTGCACTATAAAAGGTAAAATAAATACATTTCATCAAATTTATTACATTTAATCCTAGTTTTTTTTTTAGACTAAATCTTTAAAATATGTAGACGACAATCATGACGACTTTCGCAATACAGAAATATGTACTTAAAGTCATTCATTACTTATGTTAGTTTAAATATTACCGATAGCCTATGTTGCGTCTAGGTGTACTCTATTACCGAAAATGCAAGCCTTGTCGCGGCACGCATTAAAAATCGACAATCGTGGTGTGTTTCTGTGTAGCGGGGCCACATGTTAGTTTGTTATAATTAAAGCACAAGTTAATATTAAATTTAACGTTTTTGAATATTTTTATACTAATTCTATAAATAACTAATACAAGGTTTGTTGATCGAAGGTTTTATAGACGAAGGTTTAATATTTGAGGATATTTTTCTTAATATTGTTTTGGCACTTTAACATCAGTACGACAAAAACGTGCCAACCTTTATGTATTTACAATTTATTTTGTTTACAAAGTTTATGAAGGTCGACAAATGCTTATTTATTCAACTTAAACAGGTAAAGGTTTCAAACTTGAACAAGAGTATTTTTCCTTGATTCGTACTCCACCTAGCCGTCCCCAACGATATTTAAATTATACTCTATCGTTGTGACATCACGGTTCTGTTTTCTTAACATCGTGTGTAGATTCCTAAGCAGCAGCCCTAAGGACAAGTGCAAAGTCTGAACAAACAGGCCCTTCAAGGTTAGACACAAAGTTTTCCACAATGAATAATCAGTTACACACTCCCACTTACGACGCCTGTATGTAAAAAGAACATGCACTTGTTTGAAACAAAAACAACATTAACCGATAGTTTTTGTATCACAATTTTACGACCAATGTTACGTCGAAAAATCTTTTTATTGCAAAAAATGTCAAGAGAAACCGTCCACCAAAACTGTACGATAATGACATTTACACGAACACAGGTGTGTTATATATTATAAAGAGTAATGAGAAGATATTGATTGCATAAAAATCGTTTTCAATTGCATTCGACAACCTGCTCGGCGACCTTTGTCGTTTGTGTCGGCGGCATCAGCCTTGTGAGAATATTAAACTGCATGTCAAAATAAGAAATTTTATCTCGACATGACGATGAAATTATTTCAAGTAATTTCTTTTAAAATTGTGGTTTATTTTAGTAGTTTTTCTTAGTTTGACTTGTTTATTAGGTTTTTAGTGACGATAAATATAATATAGATATAAAAATGTTTACTGTTTTTATTTGACCACATGATGAAATAAACAGAAGTAAAGTATAAAAAACCTAACACAAAGACAAAAAACGTTTACATTCATTTGGCATTGACGTGTTTTGTTCTTATTAGACAAGTCACTGCAGCACTGCAATGTTTTTAACTGCAGGCAAAAAATGCAATTGCAAGTATCATAATTACCCTCTCAGTAGTTAAACATTCATATTTTATAAAGTAACAACATTAACATATAATTTAAGCTCGTTTTCCCTCAAGGCATATAATGTTTAATTAAAAGCCTGTTATGTATGACCTTTGAGAAACAAAATCCTTACATAAGCCCCGATAGATGGTGCTGATGCAATGTAACTTCAAATTACCTACGTCCAATTAAGTTTCGTAATCAATATAAAAATATAATTATATTTTAATATAATATTTTAGATATTTAAATGTAATAAATTGCCGATTAAAGTTGTTGTTCAGTTTTTTATTACCATGGTCGTTGTTCACTCGTCATAAAACGTTTGAACACTTGAAGAATGACAAGTGTGTTATTATTTTATAAAAATTACTGCAATTTGCTTGCACCTTGACATTTTAAGACCGAATAGTAGTGGTTTTGCGAAGAACCACGTAAGGGGTTACTTTAATTATCGGGTTTTATTTACTTAATTTTTTTTCAAGTTGTATTTTTCTTCAAATATAAGTTGAGGAAAATGGTGTGAGTTTCAAATGGATAAATTGATAATTTAAGACAGTGAAATAAAAGTGCGAAGTTTATTTCCTGTTATGCACAAAATAAGAATGCTTAGAACTTAGATATGTACACGAGATCCGTCTTATTAAACTCCACGCTAACTGTGCCGAGTGTTACTCGTAAATTAACTGCAAACAGTACAAAAAAGTAAAAGCAAACAGTTGCACAAGTTACTGCACATACTTATTAAACAAAGGCTACACTAGAGCGCCACCTAACGGATCTTAAAAGCAAATAATCTAAAACTCCAACCGGCGCCTAAAGTGCATACAAAAAGAAATGTGCAACACTCTCTCTTAGGTTCAATAAAAAACGACTCAGACGCACAGCGCTGCGACGATGCGTTTATTTCAGCAATTGACCTAAATACGACACATGGTCGCGCCGACTTAACGCACATATCGGTGTCCGTACGCAGCGCCTGCGCATGTGTTAGTGAGGATGCAGGCGTGTGCACGATACAGGTTGTATTGTGCTGTAGGGTGCGGAAAAAAGGTAATTTCGTTATTATTATTTTATTAAGTATCATTTTGTGCAATTTTTTTTGAGGATTAATCTCTTTCTCATCGTTCATCAATCATTTACTGTGTTATTTTATAGCTTTTAGCTATTTAGGATGATTAATATTTAATTATTTATGAATGTAGCTACTGACTAATTAATTGGCCACAGAAAGGGTTCACTGAGTTACAATTAGCAAGTGTCGATATTGAATATGTGCGATTAATAATGACAACTTCTTAATTCTTGACTTCATAACATAATTGCCTCATTTAGGTATTATTAATTTGTAATTAGCTAACAATAATAAATACAATATTAAATTTTAATATCCAGAGTCAATATGCATTCATGTTTCAACTAATTATTTTACTTATTTATTTTAATTAATTAGCTTAAAATTTTAAATAAGTACACAATTTTCATACAAAACTAAAACTTATCACTTTATGTAACCCACCAATATGCCATAAACCCTTTATATAATAAAGATCTTCAACAAAAAATAAAGCCAACAAGAAAAATTAAACCAAATTATGATAAAAAATGCAATTTTATGCGAACGCTACCGGGAATGACAAGCGATATTGAATTGTGGGGAAAGTTTCGCCTGTGTGTGTACTGTGTACGGTCACCGTGTGCACTGAGTGCCATTCTTTCACACATTTTTGATCAGTACACTTTTTATTTGGGCGTTTTTTGTAAACGTGTGCGTTTTAGTTGCGTTTGTGTGTATGTGTGCGCTAATTGCGATAGCTACTTCATTTAAATTTCGACTGTCAGCCGGTTAGTGGGGAAATGGTAGTAAGTCTGAATTTGATGATTTCGGTTTGTTCGGTTATATTCGATATGCGATATTCGGTTGTTTTTCTATTGTGATTAGTATTTCAGGTGGTCGGAAGTTAAGTTTTTAGCCGTAAAACTTATCTATCATCATCATCATCAGCCTATTAATGTTCCCACTGCTGGGACACAGGCCTCCTCTCTATGAGAGGGAATGGGCTATAATCCACCACGCGGGCCCAGTGCGGATTGGTAGATGTCGCATGTCTTCGAATTTAGTTGTTCTAGGACATGCCGGTTTCCTCACCATGTTTTCCTTCACCGTTTTGAGAGCAGTAGTGATGAAATAAATTACACAAAGTAATGCGCCTGCCTGGGTTCGAACCAACGACTTACTGTTCGTAAGTCGCGGCCGCCACCACTGGGCCACCCGCTTCTAAAACTTATCTATACTAATACTGTAAAGAGGTTTTTGTTTGTAAGTTTGTATGTTGGGTGTAATCTTCGGAACTACTGATCCGATTTCAAAAAATATTTTACTAACGGGAAGCTACATTATTCCTGAGTGTCATAGGCTACATTTGTGGATAAATTTCCGTACATAACAGGACTGACGCCACGAGCAAAAGCTAGTAATCAATAATCTCAGGATTCGGGTTTGTTTAATTTATAATGATAATTATTAATGATTGTTACTTGTTAATGCAAAATTACTGTTTTGGTGTCGTATTAATTAGCTTCCATAATGTATTTAGGTTGATACCGAATACGGAATAAGAATTAAGTTCAAACACTAAGAGGTTAATAATAAACGCTGTTATGTATGTTTTTGTTTCTTTTGTGTCTTTCATTTTATGTTTTGTGAATGTTTAATTTTTTTGTGTTTTATGTATGTGTATATGGACTTTTGGTCTGAAATAAATTTTAGTATTATATTATTATTAAGTATATTAGTTAATTAATGAGCACCGACTGTTTAACTATACATTTTTGACGATTAAACTTCTCTTAACTTCAAAACTGTAACAGTATTAGAGCTTTATTACTAACTAAAGTAGGTATAATTTATTTTATTTTTTATTTTATTTATATATTATTAATTATTATCCTTTCTGAATATCAAGTCTCGTTATGTTGTGTGTGTATGTTTTGCTTTCCTGGGCTTGGCACATTACACAGATAAAAAGAAAAAGAGTTGACTCGTCCTTAACCGACTTAAAAAAAAGGAGTACAGAGAATATTATTTTTCTTAAAAAAAAATTGTACTGTAAAAATTATTTACGCTACAAACATTGCATATAATTTTCTTTTTAATCATCTTAATGCATTTTAAATCTCAGTCTTGTCAAGAGGAAGCTGTATTTCAGTTAGTCAGCATAGACACCTGCCTCCCTGCCCACCTCGCAACCGACCGGCCTTGTAGATCCGGAACCTGACGGCACCGCCTAGTTAGCATTGAACAGACGAACTGACCGACTTGGGCTTTGAAACGGCTGGCCTGACTGTAATGCGGTGTCGGTATGGTAATTATAGTCAGTGTAATTTCGATGGCTCTGATATTTTTTTTTGTGGTTTATATGTCAAAAATTTTACAACTTGTTTTTTTAAGCAGCATGGACATTACTATTAAGGACTATTCCGGACAACGCATGTTCCTCAGCAACCCGTAATGTCGCCGTGATGTTTTGATAGGAACTACAGGAATGCAGACTCTTTCAAGAATAGATACCAGTTGGAAGTTACGGCTTTATAAAAACTGATTTAATATGTAGAATAGTGTTCGTGCTCGTGGCTAAATAGTAACAGCCGCTCGGGTCGACCGTTAGGTTAAGCCATGCTTGCCTAGGTTGCTCCGTGGATGGGAGACCACCCATTACAGACCGAGTTTTCTCCGTGCCTCGTAAAGCACGATAAGCCGTTGGGACCGGCTGTCATTTATAGATTTTTGACAGTCGTTAGGTAGTCAGAAGCCCAATAAAAAGTCTGACAACCAGTCTTACCAAGGGGTATCGTATTACCCGGTACTAACTGAGTTGTGGAGGCCAGATAGGTAGTCGCTCCATGTAAAATACTGATATTCAGCTGTATCTGGTAAAACTGGAAGCCACCCCAACATAGTTGGGAAAAGGCTAGGCAGATGATGATGATCCGTGTAATATTCCGTAAAATGTCATTATCTTCTGGCCCTTGCTCCATGTTACTTGTGGTCGGCGCAACACGTTTTTTTCTTCCATTCTCCCCAGTCAACCGTCACGCAATCAAACACGCTTTTTTATTTCGTATCACTTCTCACACAATTCACCCATAATTTCCCCTTTATTCCCGTCTGCCACTACCGGTCCGCCACCACTGGTGGCAGTTGCAACTATTTGTCGCATCTACCACCACTGGTGGTGGTTGCGTCAGTGGAGTCGCATTTGCCCCGAATTCTGCCACCACTGGTGGCAGATGACACTTAAATTAGTGGAATCCTCCACCAGTGGTGGCAGACTCGACGATCAAGTAGCCGTCTGACACCACCAAGTATTTCAAATAACCATCCGTCTAACTAGTTAGTTTTCAATAAAAAAATGGTTAAAATTTCGTATTATTCCAAAATGAACTGTGTCCAGCAGGCCTATTACGTATCTCTGTTGACAGCGCGAATTAACTGGGCTCAGTGTACATCAAATAACTGTCAAAAGGTTAGTTTCGTATTATGTATGACCAGTCGCGATCAAATATGACGTCATTGGTTGTCATCGTGGCTGATAGTCACCGTAACTCATTTTGACAGAGGCTTTCGTATCGATACTAGTTTATATTATTTCGATTATGTAAGCATTGTGGACAACAAATTGATGACAATTGCGTTTGAAGTGGCTTTCGTGAAAGACGTTACACCGTACCCGGGCTGTTAGTCACCGTAAAGTAACATCCACTCAGTGTGATACGTAATACCAATATTATGACATTCACGGTTGTCATCAAAGTTCGGTGTACAACCGAAGCTTGATAGTCACTGGATATCAGAAAGATACGTAATAGGCCTGCAGGAGTGGACGTTATAGGCTGTTGTTGTTGTGCATTATACAGGGTGTAAACAGACCTTTCACCAAGCCGTCAACTAAGCATTCTGTACATAACTAAGTAACTACGCAAAAATTATTGCTGGGAAACGACTTATTTTTTGGGGTAAAAAATCACGTTTCACGTCTAATCCATAAAAACGAGTATTAAAAAAAAAATGTGAAGTAGTTGGAACTTTGACCTCCAATATTTCCTCCGTAACTAGAAGGTTCCCAGAAATGGTCCATAACAAAAAAAAACGCAATGACGGGGAGAACAAGTGCCTTTTAGTTTCATTAAGGTTTATTTAATTTTACACCCTTTATACAAACTACAAATAAAACTAAAATAATAAATAAATAATTAGGACTACAAGTATGTAAACCGGATGGATACGGTAAACGGGACAGTAGGGGAAGTACCTTAACCGTTGCAGCTACACGAAAATGGTCTGGGAGACTATGAAGAGTATCCATCATTTCTCGTGAAATTTTGATCCCCATTCACAGATATTCGAAAAAAAAAACAGTTAGAAAAAGGCCATTTTACACAAAATATTTTTTGATGCCTGAATCGATCCTGTTTCTAATACTGACCAAAAAATACCATACGCGGGAAGTGGAGTTAGGAGTATTTTTAAAGATGTATTTGCATTTACATTATTATTATTTACATCTTACATTCCGTATTCAAATTTGATTTTTTTTAAAAACCAGCTGTAAATGCTGCCTTCAATATTTATTGAAAGCAGTATTTACAGCAGCACCCAAAGGCCATCCTTCTTTCTATTTGTTATTCGAAATACTTGGTGGTGTCAGACGGCTACTTGATCGTCGAGTCTGCCACCACTGGTGGAGGATTCCACTAATTTAAGTGTCATCTGCCACCAGTGGTGGCAGAATTCGGGGCAAATGCGACTCCACTAACGCAACCACCACCAGTGGTGGTAGATGCGACAAATAGTTGCAACTGCCACCACTGGTGGCGGACCGGTGGTGGCAGACGGGAGTAAAGGATAATTTCCTTGGTCTTCCTCTCAGTCTCCATCCATTAACATTTAATCCGTTAAATAATAAAAGTTCTATTAATACTCATAATAAATGTCACAACAATTTAATAGTAGTCGCAGAAACAATACTCATGTATCAGCTGCCACAATCAAGATAGCAAAATTATTAACTTAATAATAACTTGTTGCAAGACTAGTATTACCATTTATGTAATGCAAATAATAATACTCCAGTGATATATTGAACTTTGCCTTATTATAATTATTATTGTTGAAAGAACCAGACGAAACCTTAATAATAGTAATATTATAAATGTAGATTTGTTTGTAACTTTTTCACACATAACCGGCTGAACGGATTTGGAGAAAAATCAGCATATAGATGAACCATGTTCTACATTAATACGTAGGATGCTTATTATCCGGGTACATAAGTACTTTCCATTCACTATATTCAATTACTTAATCGTCTAACCACTGCACTCCTTATGTGCTAAAAATATTTAAACATACACAGCCCCGTAGCGTAAACAGCAGCATAATAACGTTCCCAGACTTTCCACTGCTGGGACACAGGGCTTCCCTATTTGTGAAGGAGTGGGCTATAATCAATAACCCCGGGTCCAAGGCAGGTTGGTGGACATTACATGTTTTCGAATTTGGACATGCCAATTTCCCCACGATGTTTTTCTTCAGTGTTTTAAGAGCAAAGGTGTAGAAATAAAGTAAATACCTACAAATTTCACATAAAAAACAAAATATATAGTTTTTTTTCAAAAGCCATATCGTCTCAATGTACATAAGTATCAAGAACCTGTCTCTTCAAACGCCTACTTTATGCGCCTGCGCCTAACCTTTTAGCTTAACCTCAAAAATCAGATTACAAGATCCGATTATATCAATAATCTTGACCATTTTGGTTCGGCTAATTGTGTAAACACATTTTTCTTAAATTTTAATGCTTTAAGCAAGAATTTGAGTTAACTATCATGTTTGGTGATCGTGGAGAGTTGATGAAGGTAGTTTGAAATCAATAAGTTTTCGATTCGAACACCTTGCACCTCCGTAGACCAGAGAATGGGCGGCAGCGTTTTCTGTTATAGTCTTTCATCACTGCGATCTCCAACCGCCTGCCAAGCGTGGAGATTACGGCAAATTCCTCCCATCATGGGAGAGGCTTATGTCCAGCAGTGGACGTTATGGGCTGATGTAGTAGTAGTGTAGTAACTTTTCCGATTTGTATGGGGAAATTATAGAAAATTCTTCTTAGCGTGTCGATGACCATTTTAATTGAGTCAGCCCAAAATTTGGCGACGAGTGTTTGGTTTTTGGACTCCTGTGATTTGCAAGCAACAGGACAGGCACGACACGATATCAAGTACCCCATCGTAGTCCCTTTATAGAAAATTGATTGATAGTGAATATTGTGATTTATTGCACACTGACATTTTACCAAAATTCATTTACAAAATCATTATATTCAGGGTGGAATGTTAATCTTATTGCTAGTAAGTAGCGATATTTACCAGAAAACCTTATGATGAACAGAGCGATGTAATTTAAATAGTGGTATTAAAAATAAGCGTGTTTTAAGTTTATCTATAAAAATAGAGTATTTACTGTGATATAAAAACGTTATATTTTCGAGCCAAATTCGCTGTGACAGTCCGTCAAGATTTCATATCGAAATGTTATTGCTCTCCCAAAAGAAGATAAATGTCGGACCCTCTTTATGTTTCGGTGACGGCCTCTAAATACCCTCTGTCTACCCCACAGAGGATCCGGCGTAAAGATACAAGTAATATGCAGAGATTATCACTTATAATTATGATTCATATCTGGCCTTACACCGTGCAAAGCGGGTTTGGTTGAATTACATTATTTTTGAAACTTTCGACTCGGTGTAATGTTGTTTTAATTGATACGAAGAAATTTGCGTTTAATAAGGAGACTTGAGGGTTTGATCAAAGGAGGGAAATATTCCAAAAACATGTTACTTAAGAGTTTCTTTTTCATGTCAGCTTCATGGTGAATTGTAAGCAATTCTCGTGAAACACACAATTATTGAATTATTCATTTACATCCCACGAAAAGAGTATTATTTATTTAAATTTTCTGTAACCTACCAGGTACTAAACACATAACATAATGTTGCGCTTGCTATTCCCGAAAGGGTTAGGCAGGATAACAAGATATGTTGCGGGACTGTTCGAAAGAGATACCGTGGCCCCGGAACACAAAGGGCGATGAAGGAACATGGATGGGTTTTAGTCAGTAAAAGTCTGACACTCGCTCTCGCTTCGCCCAGAGTCATTTGATGATTTCTCATCTGATAAAAAAAGGATAACAAGATGTAATATTTTAGTACTAAGTAGTGATACACCCATATTTTATCAACTGAATATTTTTTTTATATTTTAAGCCATCTTTAAATACAAGCGACATCATTCAAACAGACAACTAAAATAAAATACTCGAAACAATTAAAAGGAGAAAACTATAAAAAACATTCTTATCGCGTTTTCGCTCGCGGCCGGCACACGATAAACGTTCGATGCAGCCGGACATTACGGCCTCATTTTTATTTGGCACATAGACAAAAACACCCTTTTTTTACATAATACACACGCACACACTTATGTACAAAGAGCACATAAGCGGACAATACATAGTCGCGCCAACGTTCAATAATTAGTGAATGTTTTTTAAACAGAAAATTTCAAATGAACTTTTTATATTGTGATTCGTTTTTTGAATTGGGTATTTGTGTACTTTTTGTGTATTTATACTCATATTGGGTTTGTGACTTGTGTACTGACAGGTTTGGTAATGAGAAATGAGAATTATTTCGAGGAATTTGTGATTAAAGTAAAATGAGAAGTATTGTTGGTACCTAATTAAAAAGTAAACTCTTTTGCATCATTGATGTCATGAAAAATTATGGTGATCCTTGGTCTAGTCGTAATTTATTTATTAAACCCAGACTTTACGCTTACCACATGTCTACACAGGTGTAGATATGTGGTAAGCGTAAAGTCTGGGTTTCGATTCCTTGGGCGAGTAAAACATTTTAAGTCGCTCTAAACGTTAAAATATTTCAAAAAGGAAATGGGCTGAGCAACTTTTGATCCTGGTATCAACATTTGAAAAAAGGTTGTCCCAAAAAAGGCTTTAGATAATTTTTTTTCTATAGTTAGCTATGGTGAAAAGTTGTTACTAGACCGACTTATAATCACATTTTTTTATCACTCCAGACAGCTAGAGGCAAGATCGGTGATATGATAGAGCACATATATAAAATTTTTCTTAAAAAAAAAAACATAAATAAAAATTTAAAATAGTGGTACTCCGGTATTGGGAGCAGGGTCCAAGCTTCCGGTGGTTAGGGCTCCAGACACAGGAACCTTCTCACAATGCAGGTCGTATCGAGGAGAACTGCCTTCTAAATCAGGCCCCTGATCCAACCACCTTATAGCCTCGACAGATAGATGTTCATCGAGGCTCTTATTATAGCAAACAGCAAGCATCTTCTACTCACCTTAAGTTAGTCAAAGAAATGATGTAGGTTCTTCTCAATATCATGCTCAACTACCTTCACCAAAATCTAATCTAAAATCTCAACAACTAAATAAAATCCTCAACAGTATCTTCCATACCTGCCTACCCCATTCCGTAACTAAGCAACAGAATTAGACGACTCACTCAAAGCAAGGGCAAACCACACCATACAAAGTATACTCTTACTTTAACCGAACTACCATAACTTGGAACCCTTCACCCCCTTGACTGAAGCAAGACAGGATATTTTCAAGGTGGGTACTTAAGAAGTCACGGGTCTTGGTAAATTGGACGGTAGTTTCATAAAAAGCAAGGGCTCTTGAAGAACTGTTGGCTAGACTCGAAGGGCAGAGGGTCGAAAAAACTGGATTGAACCAGCCATAAATAGTTATAGGTATATCTATGTATGTGTCTTTGTTGGTTATTTGAGGAAGCTTCATTATTTTGGAGGAATTTTCGTGTTTGGTGACAAATACTGCTTACCCTGCGTTTATTAAAGGGTGTACAAAGACCCTTAATCATGCCGAAAGGCACTTGTTCTTGTATCAGGGAACCTTCTAGTAACGGAAATATTGGGGGTCAAAGTTCCAAATTTTTCACAAGTTTTTTTAAATACAGGTTTTTGATGTAAGATTTTTACTTTAAACACCTCCACGACCCCGTCCTCGACGGGTTCTCGAGAAGCACGTTAAACTGTTGGTCCCGGCTGTCATTTGTCCATCTTTAACAGTCGTTACTGGTAGTCAGTGGCCCGAAAAGTCTGACAACCTGTCTTACCAAAGTGGTGTCGTATTACCCAGTATGAACTGGGTTGTGGAGGTTAGATAGGCAGTCGCTTCATGTAAAATACTCGTATTCAGCTGCATCCGGTTAGACTGGAAGCCGACCCCAACGTAGTTGGGAAAAGGCTAGGAGTTGATGATGATGACCTTCACGACCCTCGTACTATTCGATCAATCTATCAGCAAAATGTTTTAAGTGCGTTACATTGAGTCCTACCAGAAAACGTGATATTTCATCCCAAAAAAAAACATTTCCTGCAAAAAAAATTGCGTAGAGTTACTTAGTTTGATGTACAGAATGCTTGGTCAACCAAGCATTCTGTACATCAAACTTCGTTCAACTTATCAAGGCTTCGTGATGAGGTTGTTTACACCCTGTATAATGCATGTTATACTACTGCTACAACTACAACAGCCCATAACGTCCACTGCTGGACTTAAGCCTCTCCCATGATGGGAGGAATTTTCCGTAATCTCCACGCTTGGCAGGCGGATTGGAGATCGCAGTGATGAAAGACTAACAGAAAACGCTGCTGCCCATTCGTAGACCAGCTACGGAGGCGCAAGGTGTTCTGCCTCAGACATTAGTCGCCTTATACGACACCCGTGAGTGTAATGGCTTGGTTCTATTCTACTCTGCCGGATACCACACGGCTTGCATGTTATACAAGTTCTGTTATTTGTTTTCTACAACATGTCTAAAACATGTCGCGTGTGTGTCAAACATTTTTATTGACGTTATTTAATACATGTTTTGTTAACTTATTAGTTCACCTGTTTGACGTTCTGAGACAAGTTTCCGTCAAGTTTTTTTTAATAACTCGTTTTAGGTGTAAATAACAAAATAAAACAGTAATATACAACATGTTTTATGCCGTGGTGTAAACGCGGGGTTCATTATTGTATGAAATAAATGAATTTGACACATTAGTAAAAGGTTTTCTTGGTCCTTTTCATGTAATAAAACAAAGTTTTTAAAAGAAAAATATGGTTTATTAATAACAATGTTTAGTAAGGAGCATCCGCGTTCTTAACGCGTTCTAACTTCTTAAGTTTTTTTCTTTGTCAATAACAGGGTAAGTAATATGCATGCTAAAATGAAGTTTCTCATTCATTGTATTTTATGTATAGTAGTGTAAAATGAATTATTATAGGTGTTAAGCAGGAATGTGTTGTTTATATTAACGCTTGTATTTTTAATTGGAATAAATATATTTTAAATGTAATGTTAAGTTTTATCATTTATCGTCCGCATAAGTTTTTCAGCATTGCATTGTCCCTTTACTGTCATTTAATTAGTTTCGTTAAATTTTGGTAAGTAAGTACTACTTACTATTAAATTATCATTCTTATTAAATGGTTCCGCGTCCTTTCATTATGACTATGAATAGTATCCATTTTGTAATTCCAATGGAGAGATATTACTGCCTGAAACAAACCCTGTTTTCCTCGTAATACTCAATCTCAATGACCTTACCTTGAAAGGTAAGAAAACTGAATAGTTTTACTATACTAAATTAAAATGATCAAACTATGCGAAAATCATTTCCTTTACCAACGTAAACTACCCAAAACATCGAAAATATAGACAAAGTTACAAAATAAACCAATAAACTACAATACGAACCGATTATATCAATAATCCGATTCAAACTAAATCCCACTCCGATTCCGCAAAATACACCCATACAACTATTCTATGCACACGATTACACATCACACACACACACAAGGCGTGCATGTGTGTGTCTATCCTTCTTTGACCTAGAGACGGCTACTATCGCTAGTAACAGTAGGTCAGGACCACTACATACTATACGGGACGCCCACTAAACCTTGGCCTACCCCTCCCCCTTTCTATCCCACATGTGAGTAGTCTGCGCTGCATTTGAATAGGTTTCCCCGTGTCTTGGTACGTTGGGCGTAAGGCTAGACAAGCTGCAGACGGAATGCGGTGGTGGACGCGATTAAATGGCGTCGTGTGGTTCTTGATTTGAATTTCGGGTTTAGTTTTAATTAGGGATGGGGTTTATTAGTTATTTAGCGTGTTTGAGGTAAACGTGAGGGTAATTTTAAACGTTGCGTGAGAAGTTTTAAGTGGGTGGTTAGATAATTAGGAACTTGTTATAGTAACATAGGTTAATTGTTTTGTTAATTTGTTGTTTATATTAATGATTAGCGTTGCGTTTTTGTAATCAATTAAGGTCCAAGTATTGCTCAGTTTAACGTATGATGCCAAGTTTATCTAAACCAATTTTTATGTTATTTTTGATTGGGTAAGCAGAATGGTTTAAATTCACTATAAGACAGGCCATCTTTAAAATATGGAAATTTAAACGTCTTTTAATGTCATGTTGTAGGCGTTGTAGCTACTCTTTAATGTAGGTTGGTAACTATTTCCATAATTGACATAGGTAGATTTGCTATAGATTTACTTTTTAATATTTAACATGATACAAAAGTAATAACGTTTTACCAGGTCTATCGATAACTTAGAATCCCATCACTACCTATCACCAAATCACAACTTCAACTCAAAACTCATCTGAAATCAAAACAAACTATAGAACATTAAAATAACTATCTCCTAAACTTATATTGTCAATTACGGGATATCTTCCGTGATTGTTATTTATTATGAGTTCCCGATATTTCGACGCTGATGCACAACAACAACGTTATAACAATCACGGAAGATATCCCGTAAGTGACAATATAAGTTTAGTTTTTAACCGTGAAAGCTTAAAACAGAACTATCTCCTAAACACAAAACAATACAACATAAAAGGCCATTTTCCTCTCCAAAGCTCAAAGGAAACAAATCTGACATATTCATTCATATTGACATAATACCGTTACTAGCAGTTTCCCGTTTACCTCAAGCTACTATACTAGATTGAGGTAAGTAGCTTACGATCCTTTACGAATATTTTTCTTCAGAAAAGCGAGTATTTTTCCCCTCGTTTCTTTTGCGGCATGTGTTATTTATTTGTTGGTGGTGTAGGGGCAAACTTGTTGCTTTTCTTTCATATTTTTTGTGTGCAGGTTAGTTTAAAAATGTATTCTTCATGCACTGTTTAAAAAGTGTACAAAGTTGGACTTATTTTCAATACCTTACTGATGACTTAATTGTCTTCTGTTATTCTTGACATCTAAAATAACCGACATCCAAAATAACATCAACAGTGGAAAATAACTACTTCCGGAAGACGTTGACTTTTGTTTGTCATTGACTTTTTTGCTACCGACTAAATTATAAAATACAGCCGAATTGAGAGCCCTTTCTTTTTTTAAGTCGGTAAAAAAGTGCTCAAATTATTAGACTAATTGCAATAAATGTTTTTTTTTTTATTATTTTAATCTAGACAATTCCTACCGGTTATTAATTTTTCTTATAGTATAATATAAAAATCAAAATATTCACATATTTTAATTTTTTTTCAGTTCTGCGTAAACGTAACAAAAAATTTAGCCAAGATAAAAATAAAAGTGCTTGTCTAGATTTTCCAGGTAGAGGTCATTTGTGAAACGGAATCTCTAATATTATGAAACTTAACATAGATTTATAGCATGCCAAGTAGATGAAAAAAAAAATCTAATTAGTCCATTAGATAGATTACCAAAAAATATTGGACACATATTTTTTCTTTTATCACGTAAACAAAAAATGAAGACTATACAGTGCGTCAAAAACTCGTGTGACGTCACATTTAAGTACATTTTTTTCACAAGCGGGGGCTTGTGACGTCTCTTCTCATGATCTTTGACGTGTTATATCTTAAATTTTCATTAATTTTATAAAACAACAAACACATCCAATATTTTTAGATAATATAACTGACGGATTAAACAGAATCATATTTTTTTTAGTCAGGGAACATCCCTATTACCGAAGGGATTGGCAGAAATACATTTCTCCAGTGAATCTAACCTGCTTTATACGAGTAGGTAGGTAATTTTAAATTTGAATATTCCAAATACTCCAGCTACTCATTCATTACAATTTTTCTTCTTAAACAAAGAGAGCCAAACAATTCTCCCTACAACCGCGTGCGAAGTAAATAAAAACAACTCCTACGCATGGACGCGCCGGGCGTAGCGCCTGCCGTGAACAATCGACGATCGATACTTTTTTATCGACTCCTTGTCAACACTATAGAGGATGGCATATTATATTGTATCATAATGTGCATGGAGTCTTTGGAGTTTATTTTCAGGAATTAAAATCACTTTTGCCTAGCCCTTCGGTAAATAGGCATGGTGTTATTATATACAGGGTGGAATTTTTCAATGCCACCTGGAGGGAAAGTACTCTAAATACTGGAGACAGCAAATTTTACTCAAAGGAAACATTCCTTTATTTTTTTAAAGAAACAAATCTGCATTCACAGATTTTCGATATTTTTTTTGCCACACTCGGGCATCGAACCCAGGATGGAACGACTAAATTTCGAAAAAATAACATTCTGTACCTTTTTGACATCAATCGATAGGGTCAATCATATGGATCAAATCTCTCTAACCAACATGATAAATTAAATGAAAGGAAAACCATGAATACTCGTAAAAGTGCTTTATCTGAATTTATCCCATTGAATTTATAACTTTGCTTTAGATTTAATGGTTTTCCCTTCATTTAATTTATCATGTTTGTTAGAGAGATTTGATCCATATGATTGACCCTATCGATTGATGTAAAAAAAGTACAATATGTTATTTTTTCGAACTTTGGTCGGTTCGATTCCCGGGTGTGGCAAGCGAATTTTCGAAAATCTGTGAATGCAGATTTGTTTCCTTTTAAAAATAAAGTAATGTTTTCTTTGAGTAAAATTTGCTATCTCCAGTATTTCGAGTACTTTCCCTCCAGGTGGCATTGAAAAATTCCATTCTGTATATTAACTATATATTATTTACATATTAACTATTAAAAAAAAAAAGCAAATATTCCGTTGCCTATTCTGATAAGACTGTACATTATTTACAATTTACAAATCTATTAAAATAAACTATACTAACTAAAAACTTAAAAAATGGCGTCACAAAACTCCTCAACATTAACTGGTAATGTCCCCAAGAGACTGGCGGCGTTACCACACTGTATGGCAAAGCTAAGCCTTTGGCCAAGGTAAAAGCCAGCCCTAAGGCTGGGTCACGGGAAGTGTCAACTAAGCGTTTTCAAATTTCCTTGAAAAGGCTGTGAGCGCTCGGACCCCGCAGTCCTAGAGTTTCAACCCCAAACAGCTCGCTTGAGGTGCGTTACCTATTTGAATATTTCTTTTAGGAATAGTTTTGGGAGATAATTTCTCTGAAAATTGGTAACGTAGGTATTAGAGATACCGGGGTTGCGGGACTGTTCGAAAGAGATACCGTGGCCCCGGAACACAAAGGGCGATGAAGGAACATGGATGGGTTTTAGTCAGTAAAAGTCTGACACTCCCTCCTGCTCCGCCCAGAGCGGGAGGAGTCATTTGATGATTTCCCATCCGAAAAATAAATAAATAAGGTATTAGAGATAGCTTTGATGCTGCAGCTCTTTTATTATTAGCCTTTCATCATTGTCTTCCTGCACTTGTCCCATATTACTTGGGGTCGGTGAGACACGTTTTTTCTTCGATTCTCCTCTATCAACCGTCACGGTATCATTTACTCCGTTTTCTTTCATAACATATCAGGCCTAGTAACGATATTTTATACTGTTGGGACAAGAAGGCCGTTATCTGCCAACCGGGTGCAATGCGGGTTAGTGGTATACTCGCAGATGTACTTGAGTAGTTGGAGTTGCTTACTGTTTGATTCCAAAAACTGTTAAAGTTGGCAATGGTGTCGATTCTTTTATGCACAAACTAAACTTAATTTAGGCTATTGCTATATTTTTCTCTCTAATTAAACGAGAAAGAGACGGACGTAATTTAGAGCTGTCAAATTTAGTTGGAACTAATATTTCCATACAAATGAAGGGTAAAAACACGGTGAAGCGCAAGGCATAAACTAGTTTGACATCTCTAACTTAGTTCATAGCTATAGCCATCCTTTTCTCGCACTGCCTTTTAGTAAAAGAAAGCAATAGCTTAAATTAAGTTTAGTTTGTGCACAATAGAATCAACACCAATGGCATCCAAACTAACAAATATGAGGAGAGGTTTCAAAGAAAATGTTTTGTTCATGTTTTCAGGGTAAATAGGCATGATTAATTTATGCTATTATGAAAATCAAAACTACATTTTAGTAACTAGGTGATTCTAATAATAGATTTTTTTCAACCGAGTTTCGGTATGATGCAGAGCAATATAAATAGATATTACTACAGTTGCCTTATATTTGGACTTAAAAAATATAAGATAGTTTGCTAATGTCAGATTAGATCTTAAAAAAACCTGCATATTTTCAAACATTATTTATGACAACTTTTTCCTTTCCTTAGATACCTATACACCGAAAAAAACCTTTACCCCTCCCCCTCTCGTCCCCTTGTCCTAGAATATGCTACCACTATCAGGTCTAAATCCAGTCTTACCGGCCACACATCGCTTTTCTACGAACACAACTAATACGTATATCTGTATCTACGCACACATAGGTATACCTATATGTGAGCAAAGTCAAGGGTTGTATGCACCGGGGTGAATGACCGCCGAAACGCAGCGCGCCGCAAGGTCACACACACAAGCGCGTGCACACATAGACGCGACGACCGTGAAATTAGAAATAGTAGTGATGGGACGATGTTGAGTTGGGTTGTCGATGTTTTGGAGGGAAATTGTTGATGGATTTAAGTGATGGGGTAGCGGTTTTGTAGAAGGGAAATATCGATGTTTAGATTGTTTGAAAAAATATTGTCTCTTATTTAGGGATTTTGGTTAATGATGGGAAAAGTACTCTACGAAGTGATTACAAAAATACGTTTTTTTTTTATGGGAAATCGTCATATGACTCTTCCTGCTCTGGGCGGAGCAGGAGGGAGTGTCAGACTTTAACTGACTAAAACCCATCTATGTTCCTTCTTTGCCCTTTGTGTTCTGGGGCCACGGTATCTCTTTCGAACAGTTCCGCAGCCCCGGCGTTACAAAAATACCTTACATTTTTTTATTTTTTTTATTTTACAAATGCTGTTTTGTTCCAATGAAGTGTTGAATAAAATTACATAAAAGCTCATTATAATGCAAAGAACCAGGTAATTAATCGGCCAAGTACCTAAAAGTACATTAGCAATTGAAATAAAACTGAACAACACATTTTGAAGGGTCAGTGTCCAAGAAATGAATGCATTACTAGCTTTGTAACTTAAGCAATAAAAATAATTATTTAAGCCCATTGTAAATTATGTGTCTACCTACTGCTTTGTTATGTATGTAGGTAATTTATTTACTTCTTTGTAGGTTTGAATAATCCCTACTTACTTACCACTAGTTTTGAAGAATACAATTTTTATTCACATAAGGTTTTCTTCTGCAAAGTCTTGCTACTACTGGGTTACCCAATAAATGGGTTGTGAAGGTCAGATAAGCAATAAATCAAGGGAAATAGTAGTATTTTCTGCATACGCTTAGACTGAATGCCGACCCAAACATAATTAGGAAAAGGCAAGACAAAATGATCATGATGATACATTTTTTTGCAATTATTATTATTAGTATCATTACTGTTTTACATAAAATGTATGTAACTCTATGTATAACTTACACGATTCAGTATACCTATAACAAAACAACAATTTTACCAGATAAAGATTTTCGATAAAAAAAAAAAACATTTTTAGATGAAAATCAACACGTTTTCCCATCACTATGGACCCCACACCTCAACGGCCATATCCTTAACCAATAATATAAACCCTTAACCTTGCAACATGGCCGGCTTGACGTCCAAATGATATTCAAATCCGTCGGCCGTTGTATTAGCAATCAACGTAAGCTGAATACAAATGAGACTAAGTATGCAACCAGGGTTAGCATGAAAAAACAATTGTTTCCTGAACCCTAACTATGTTGCATGCGTTTGTATGTGTGCTTAATGTTAATTTGATGGTAATCAAAGTCATTTGTTAAGTTGGGTGGGGATTTTTCCTTGAAAATATTTTTTTAGGCTATATTTCCGATATCAAATAATTAGGTACGTTATTTAGTTGTTATGGATAGTTAAAACCTGAAAGTATAGCCTGTCCTACCAAGGGGTATTGTTTTCTATTTAGAATACCCCAAAGTCTGACAACCAGTTTCACCAAGTGGTATCGTATTACCCAGTACTAACTGGGTTGTAGAGGTCAGATAGGCAGTCGTTCCATGTATTTTTTTTTTCAGATTCAGCTGCATCTGGTTAGACTGAAAGCCGACCTCAACATAGTTGGGAAAAGACTAGGCAGAAAGCAACTAAAAAAAAAATAGAAGAAAAGAACCAATGAAAATAACATGATTTCTTAAAATGAATACTAACTTGTTTTCTAAATAAAATCTGTGGATTTCCCCAAGACATTGACGCAAATTATAATGTTTACATCAGTTGTGTCGTTGTACTATAAATATATGTGTGATTTCGCATTCAGAACTCAACTTGCACGGTTTTTTTCAATAAACTAGCTTTAACTACTGTTTACCTCGATATACAATTTTTAAGTACCGTTTTCATGATGTGTTTGGTGTTTGTTGACAACATATTTTACTATCGAGTCATTTCTATGTCTCTTAATAAGGCCATCCATAAATTACGTCACACGTTAAGAGGGAGGGAGGGGTTCGACGAAGTGTGACATTGTGTGAGAAGGGGGTGGGAGGGGTCCTAAATTTCGTGACGTCACATTTCAAAATCTTTATAAATTCAAGTGTTAAAACACGAACTTTCAACTATTAACGAAAAACTCAAAAACATTTCCAACTGTATCTGTAAAGACATAAGGTTCAAATTGTTTCGTCGGCCACACGCTCTACTAGTGCTCCGCGCCGACCGCATAAGCGCCCTTTGATAAATGCCGCCAAACGCACCGCGCCTAGCGATGGATGATTTCTGTGTTTCTATTTCATTTGACAATTGACTTTCGCGGATAAACGACGTCGTTTTCTTAGTTCTGCTATTCTGTGATTTTTAACTTACGAAACAAGTTTAAAATTAACACAAAGAGTGATTTAGGTAATCCTTACCGTAAACTATATGAATCATACATTGCAGCAGCTAATAAAAGAAAAACAAAATGTACAAGTAGAAATTAACAACTTGTGGAAAAGTTTGAAAAGTAGTGACAATGTTGAAGGTGAAGTGGAATCTAAAATCAAATTGCAAATAAAAATGACGAAAAAGAAAGCAAATAATGAAGTTCGTGTGACATTAATTATGGATAGGCCTTAATATGTTATAACATTTTTGTGACTATTGTTGGTTAACTTGAGTATCATTTTGCGATCCAATTTTAATTCTTGTCTTTCATAAAATTGTACTTTAATTCCTATTCCATTGTTTTTTTTTTATTCTACCCATGATAACAATCATATTGTTGTCATGGAACTAATATAATTTTATTGTTATTCTTCTATTTCATTCTTTAGTTCTTTAAAAGCGCTTCTCATTATATCTTAACTTACCATACCACCCACACATTTTGCAATGCAATAAATGGTTGAGTATTGAGAACCTTACATAAAAATTGTCTATCAAAACTATCGATAACCCGACAACGTCAACCCACATCCCTCGACAGATCCATTTCCCCGCACTAGTGTGTCGTTGCACTACAGTGAGTAATTTCAGTAGCACTACTCCGGTTTATTTTCGTAACGATTCTTCGACTCCTGCCTGTAACGCCTACGCGATAACGTTATGATTCTACTATGTATAATTATGACGTTTTTGGTCTACGTCATGTACGCAAATATGTTTTAGATAAGACGTGAAATATATATTATTGGGTAGAAAAGTCCAATCTAGTGCAGCCGATTATGTAGCGTTACGCCCATTTAGGTTTCACGTAAATTATGCCTGAAATAAAAGCAGCATGATCCTCCGTTACGCCTAAGATACTGCAGCATTAATTTTGAAATAAATATATGGTAAAGTTGAGGATTAATGCTAAGTCCTATGTGTGACGAAAACACGATTCCATAAACTTTTCTTGATGGAAAAAAAAAATCCTAAGTTACCTCCAAATCGATCAATCATCATCATCATCATTTCAGCCGAAAGACGTCCACTGCTGGACATGGGCCTCCCCCATAAGGGGGTTTTTGCCATAATCGCCACGCTTGGCAGGCGGGTTGGCGATCGCAGTACGGTTGTTACAAAAGCACAGAGAACGCTGCTGCCCATTCTCTGGTAAGTCCCTTAGTCGCCTCTTACGACACCCACGGGAAGATATGGGATGGTGCTATTCTTTACGTCCGACACCATACAGAATCGATCAATAAACCGCTGGTATTCAAAAAGTACTTCAAATTAGATCATGAAACTTTGCATACTAACTGAACTAACTGTAAAGCAGGTCTTATGTGTTTTATTTTTTTAGTCCACTCAATAATTTTTTTGTAAATCGCAAAAAAAAACACTCATTTCGCACTGTTCGGCCCGCAGTGACTGACATAACAACTGCTTTGTAGTGCAAGCTGATTAGAACTTTATTCTAACAGTATTTCAAACGAAGTTTGAACCACCACAAATAGAGTTGCTAATTTTAGGGTTAGAAGGGCCTTAAGTGACGCTAAACGGTAATAACTCGTGTTAGATTTACACAGGAGGCCCACTGCAACAGATGGTGTCTCATTTTTTTATTTGTTAGTAGTTTTGTAACCAGTACCTATTTTTTTAAGATTCGGAAATTTAGGATCTTGTGAAAGAATGCGTGAGTTTACCGTCATTTTAGGTACAGACACGGGTAGTTGGGAAATTAAGCATGCTTTCCCTGTCAGAAATAATAGATAAAATAGTTCTTATTTCTTTGAACCATCAGATATAGGTGTTAACAAGATACTTGGCTCAAAGATCACTGACCGGCCAAAACACAGGGTACGGCCACGTCACGACATTCCTTAGACATTCCAATAGATCAGCGTTATTTGTGTTGGCTAGGTCGCGGCCACTAAATATACGAAGACTAGCCAGAATAATCTAATATTAGAAGGAAACTTGTTCAGGAAACTGTTTCTGCCGAGTTTTCGAACGAATTCGAGGATTTCGTGACGATATTGGGGAAGTTTTCGTAATTTTGTTTTTTTGAGAGGTCAATGTTTGTTTTTAGGGTTCCGTACCTCAAAAGGTAAAAAAAAGGAACCCTTATAAGATCACTCTCTTGTCCGTCTGTCCGTGTGTCACCAACGATTTTTTATGGGGTCTGATTTTTTGTAGTGATAAATGTTGAGACATATAATGTGTGATGTCTATAGTGGATTTAAATCGATTTATTTGATTATTTTGGCCTTTATTCCATTTGGGTAATGTTGTAAACAAAATGACTGTTGGTTTGCCTTAATTGAGTATGCATGCAGTCCTATAGATTTAAAACAATATATCATTTACCTGTAATTAACATTTTCCTCTGTCAAAAAACTTTGGCAGTTATTTTAATTATCATTTTACAACCGTCCGTGCCTAGTGTCACCTTAAAAGCACTCCATCCGTCAATTAGCATTAACAACCCATTCTCTACCTTATCGCAATAAAAATAAAGTATAAAATAAGTCGAATAATGAACAACAGATAATTCATTAAGGCACATTAGAATTCCATCCTTAATTCAATGCTGAAGAGTTTAAATTCATTTGAATTTACAAAAAAGACCGGCTCCTACATTGTATTAACAATAAGCATGCTAAATAATGCTTCAGCTATATAAGAATAGGGTTTAAATTCAATTGATAGTTGTATTTAAAGTTAGAACGTTTTGTGTATGAAGAGAAACCGCCAAAATGCATCGGAAGGTCAACGAACCTCGCCAGCCAAGGACAGTGCATTCCATTTTTAAATAGCGCGCCAATAGAAGGCTCGATCTAAATAGGTCCGCCATCTTGGCATCATTGCGCGGGAATTGTATAATGGCGTCCATTTTTGACAAAAACATTTTTTTTTCGACAACAATGGGTGGTTCCACGTATTATTTCGGCATAATTAGGGAGCCGGTAACGAGATTTTCGTTGCAAGTTCGTTATAAATTGTATTAAAGTAAAATGGAGTTTCTGTGTTCGATAGAGGTTTTCATAATCTGGGGATTTTAAGAAAGGACGATTAATAAACTGATTTTTGTTAGTAGTGTTTGAGTACACATTTCCGAGAAAACATTATTTTGAAAACTTAAGTTTTTTGTATAAAAAAACTGCTAAACGTCTCTGGGTTTCTTTAATAAAAAAAATCGTAGCTTCTTTACATTAAAATTTCTATTTTTAATGTAAAGAAGCTACGATTTTTTAGTGTAGGGTTTTCAGAACAAATAATGTGCCTCAACCAGTTTTGCAACAGGATATCATTAAATTAATTAGTGTGTCCTACAAAAAATACACCTCGACTAAAATGGAGAGTGTGTTCTCTAAGCGTAGGTAGCTTTAGATTAAATTGTGTCTTTGATATTATGGTGCCGATTCCCTTGTTCACAAACTAAACTAAATTTAAGTTGAATGCATCTTTTTCTTTCTATTTCATTATGAAAAGGACAGAAGATACATATTAGTTTAATCCTGTCAAATTAGTCAGCACCTGACGTAATTTGATGTAATTTTAGTAGTCAACTTTTTAATCGCGTCTAAAACTTGTATGGCGCTGATTAATTTGACAGAACGTAACTAAAATTTATCTTCTGTCCTTTTCTTAATGAATTAGAAAGAAAAAGATGCACTGAACTTAAATTTGGTTTAGTTTGTAAACAAGGGAATCGGCACCAATAGCTACCTTTTTTATCTTGGGTTAGTGCCTACCCTGGTGTTTCTGACTTGACTTTACATGCCATCGAGATATTTCTCTCAGGCATGCTGGTTTCCTCACGATGTTTTCCTTCACCGAAATAAGTGATAATATAATTTTACAATACGCACTTGAATCTAAAAAAATTGAGTTCGACGGTCACACCAATAGACTATCTCTGCGTGTTAAAGCTTATCTTAATCTGTTCTTGTTCTTTTCCTATCAGTTTATCACTGTTCATTCCTCTCCGAAGTTATAGTAAGTTAATTAGTTATTATTCTTCTTTTATATTGCACACATTTTCTTTACATTAGCCGTTTTAATAAAATAATAATAAAATTGTTTATTACCACAAAGTACATTGCACTGTTTACAGATTAAAGTTCTTAATTAGCATTCGAAAATAAGTACAATAGGTTCAACCCTGTCCCCTAAACTAGGCTAGGCCTGTATCTTAGGGGGCAGTGTCCGGCTATGAGGTATGCTTAAATAATTCTATTGTGGCAGACGTGCCAGTGGATTGTGTCAAGTGGGCGCTTAGATGATCTTGTGGTAAATTATATATGAGAGTGAGAAAGTGAATGATGTAAATGTCAGTGTTTGATGATTGTGTGTGTTTTTAAACTACATTGACTTTTAAATCTATCTCTAATCCGTTGTTTCTTCCATACAACTCTGCGAGGTACCCACATAACAAAGGTATCTTCACGACCTATGAAGGGCAGACAGTCGTCACGGTGGCTGCCTCAGCAATTTGTGTCTTCCATGAAATTATTAGCATACCAAATATAAGGCACTTACTAATGTTTTAGATTCAAGATATGAGGAACTTTGGCATTTTACAATGATCAAACCTTTTGAAAGAGTGATTGTGATTATGTCTTGTCTTTGTAAAATCTTTAGAACTGTGTACAAAATATTTAAGACTATTCTTAAATATTTTGTACACTGTTCTAAAGATTTTACAAATACTCTTGGTATATTATTGTTGAGCAGCCATTTATTCCCTACTGTACTTTGACGTGATTTGACGACCCGATTGGCGCAGCAGTAGTGAGGCTGCCTTACGTTCTTGGGGTCCCGGGTTCGAATAAGAGCAAATGTTTGTGTGGTGAGCATGGATATTTGTTTCAGAGTCGTGAATGTTTATATTTATAATAAGTATGTACAAAAACCAAACAAAAAGTATTTAAGTAGTATATCAACTATTTGGTGTCCACGACACAAGCCTCGTTGCTTAGTGTGGCACTAGATGGCGCTGTGTGTAATTTCCAGCGATATTTATTATTATTTATTTATTATTATTATTGGTCGGAGAAGGTAAAATTGGAAAGCCAGAGGGCAGGCAATAGTCCAGCAGTGGGACAGAGTAGAGGCTGATAAAATAAAATGATTTAAGAAATTGCGAATCAGCAGAAGGGGTTGATCCACAGAAAACTGAATTTTCTGAACAGTCAACAAGTGGGTAAACATATTGCCCACACCCAATGAGGAATAGTGGTGATGCAGTTTATTTTCCTACTAAATCGAAAAATTTCATTCTTACTGTATACATTGTCATACTTAGTTTTCGATACAAGTTACATGACTTAACTTATTATGATGCATCAAGCAACATCATCAATTGTTTAGCAATGTCGGCACTTTCTAAGTTATTCGTCGTTACGTTATTTAAACGTGTTTTGAGTTGGTTTGTCAATTAATTAAATTGTTAAAAACTACTCAGGCAGTGAAAAATCATCATCTGCTATCATATCCTTCTCCCAACTATGTTTCCAGTCTGACCAGATGTAGCTGAATACCGGGGTGACTGCCTATCTGACCTCCACACCCCTCTTACTGGGTAACACGATACGCCATGGTAAGACTTATGACTGGTAAAAATTATAAAGATAAAATACAAGTTTAAATGCTACCTTTTTGTGCGTCCATATAATTTTTATCTGGGACTATTTATGCCCAATGCCTTGCAATGCCTTTTTTTGTTTTTAGAAAAAGCCTTCCCTGGTAGGTAGAAAAACTGAGCAAAATTTTATCAAAATCGGTTCAGTAGTTTAGGATTCTATTCGTACCCTAGGAACAAACGAACAAGCAAGAGAAAACTTCCTCAATACGATTTTCAATAAACATTGGTCAAACTTAAAATAACTGTCCGTGATTGGTTTAACAAATTAATCAAACAAAATATTTTATTTCTGGAATTTGCACTCCCACTCTAAAAAACAGATCGCAATTACAATTCAAAAAACCAAATCAATCTCTCCTACACATTGGACGATCAAAAATAAATACCGGTACAAAATGAAAAAGCCGATCGTTCTAACATTTTAATCCGTGTTGCGTAAACGGACTGTTTTTAAAAACTGACGAACAAAATCTATTACAATATTATAAAAAACACTCACTCCTACAAACATACACACACAAACACACACCATTCATATTTTTGAAATACGGCAGCAATATGAATGGGTTGCGTAGCTCGTAGGCGAGTCTATGCTACGAAAACTGTAGACCTATGCTACGGCGTAGCGTGTCTACGATCTATGCTACGGGAGACGGCGCGTAGCTTAGAATTAGATTTTTTTTAAGTTTATGTATTTTAGGGCGGGATTGTGGAAGCTATTTTATGTTGTATACTAGTTTCATTGCATTTAATTAAAGAACACCAAAAATAGGTAAAAAAACTGGCACTAAGGTGTGGTAGATTTCAGCGTTTTTTTTACTAATATTTGATTATTAGAAGAGACTTAATAACATGGACAATGTGGGCAAGAAAATACTGTACAGTAAAGTGCGTGAAAGAGATTTATGTCCGTTTTGAACACTAACCGGCTTCTAAATGAAAGCCTAAATTTTATTTCACCGTTAGAATTTCGACGTACAGCACTGAGCAGAGCGAAGAAAATTCAGTAAAGCATTTTATATAGATAAGAAAATCTTTGATAATTTCATAGTCCACTAGAAATATTCACACAAAATGTCCAAACTCCCAACTTACACCAGCCTCACTACCATCCGTGCGTAACTATGACGTAAGCACGTGCACGCAAGGACCCCGCACCGCGACACATGTCCCGTCCCCGCGACACATGCCACGCTACGTACGACACATGCCACGCTACGTATACAGACACGTGGCTTAGATCTAGCGGCACATAGTGACGTTAGTTAGCACACGTGTGATCACATGTGCTTAGAAGGAGAATTTAAAAGAACTTATGTAAATTGAGGTAGATGATGGGTGACGTAGTGATTAGGTTTATATACGTCAGTAATGGTTTTGACAGTCTGAGTTTAGCGAATATTTAATTTTATGCCCGACGAGCTGTGGGCCTAAATAACCACGTTGTGGAGCCGTGACATAGCCAGAAACAATGACCAGTGGTCCTCATTGGCCCTGGATCGAAGGATTTGGCGTGGCCTTTGCCCAACAGTGGGATGACAGGGATGACACAGGCTAACAGTAATAGTAAAGAAGGTTATAGTAATAATTATACTTATGTTTTGTCTCCCCCTTGAGTAGTGGGCTTCTTTTACATGAAAATATTAACAATTTCTAGCTTGGGCCTTCTAAACCTCAAAATATGTTAAATAGAAGTATATAGCCTTTATCCAAATGTAATCATTACTTCTGATAAGTCTTTTAAAAATTAGCCTTCTACACCTCAAAATATGTGAAATCACTATCACTACAATATTATAAAACAAAGTCCCCCGCCGCGTCTGTCTGTGCCTATGTATGCTTAGATCTTTAAAACTACGCAATGGATTTTGATGCGGGTTTTTTTATCGATAGAATAATTCAAGAGGTAGATTTTAATATATAATTTGAGGACGGGCGAAGCAACGGGCATCAGCTAGTAGATGTATATAGCCTATAACCAATTGTAATATATATAACTTCTGATCGGTCTTTTAAAAATGGCATCGTATTACTCAGGACTAATTAGGCTGTGCAGGTCAGATAGGCAGTCGCTCCATGTAAAATACTGGTATTCAGCTGCATCCGGTTAGACTGGAAGCCGACCACAATAACGTTGTGAAAAAGCTAAGCAATGGAGATGATGATGATGGCCTTTTAAAAATGGCTAACTAAACTGTTTTGACTTAGGCATAAAATATCTTGTTTTAATTAATTTCTTCTTTTACCACAAATAAAACCATTGATTATAGGGAAGAAAGTATAAAAGAAAGAAATGTATTTGGAAATACAGGGACAACATTTCCAACTAAACAACTTACAAACCTCGGAACTAAACTGAATTCCTTTTCCATTTCCTTCGTAAACTAGTTTCCCCCTGACTCAGGGATGTCGTACAGTGACGAACATTTTATACAGGGTGTAAACAGACCCTGCACGAAGTCGTCAACCAAGCATTCTGTACATTAAACTAAATAACTCTACACTAAAATTATTGCTGGGAAACGACTTTTTTTGGGTGAAAAATCACATTTTACGATAAGACTGCATTACATTAGTAACAAAATCAAAAAAATCATTCGTTCATGAACGAATCCAACTATAGCTAAGAACCATCCAGGGCCGGTCCAGTCTCGACAGAGATAGCGACAAATTCGCTAACTTTTGATTGCTAATTACTAACGAATAAATTGAGTTGCAATGATGATGCTTGCTAGTAACGCTAGTCTCAACGTCCAAGATACGTTTCTTCCAAACATAATTATTGCAACCGAATTTATTCGTTGGTAATCAGCGATCGAAAGTTAGCGATTTTGTCGTTATCTATGTCGAGAATGCCTGCTCAGGTGAGACCAAAAGTACGAAAAAACACCGATATCGGTCAAGCCTTTTAAGATAAAACGTATTTCCGGAATTTAAATCTTCCCGTCCGTTACTAAATCTCCAGGAAATTTATGTCAATTGTTTAACTATTGTGTTCACTAATTAGTCGTTTAAAGGTTTATCTAGAGATTTCAAAATACTCGTAATACTATGTTCGTAACAATATGTAATTGCAATCAATTTTGTGGATAAAAAAAAAACACTTTTATAAGTTGCTCATGACTGTACACTCAGTGATGACGTCATCAAGGATTGGAGGGGTAGTTGTGACGTCACTGAGAGATCGTCTAGGGTGATGTGCGGTTTGCTAATTGATATTAATTACTGGTATTGTGTGTGTGTGGTTTTAGTTCGTATTTGTTTAAAGGGGTTTTCGTGGTATGGTGTTGTACGGTTTGAGGTTTATCATTATCCGTACTAATATAATAATGTAAGCCGGAAGAGCGGAAGTACCTTAAACAATATTTTTTTTGCTTAAAAGGTTTTTATATATTAACTAGCGGACGTCACGCGGTTTCACCCGCGTAGTTCCCGTGGGAGTACGGGAATAAAATATAGCCTATGTTACTGAAAGAAATTTTCAAATCGGTCCAGTAGTTTTTAAGTTTATTCGTTACATAGAAAAATGCAAATCTTTCCTCTATGTAATATTAGTAGAGAAGTATAGATGAAAAAGTAATTCTTTCTATTTGTCTATCTGTCTTTTACGTTTACACACCTTTTTCGGCCGAGTAGTATTTCCAGAGATTACGAGTAACAGAGAAGTTGGAAGAAGAATACACGATACAGAAGTCAGAAGAATGATAATAATGATGACGGCTAAACGAATTTGTGCAAAAGGTACAAAGCAGCATTAGGTTTTTATTTTTTTATTTCTTAACTTTTTTTTTAGACACAGATCCTAAGATTAATTCAATAATTTAATCATCTGCCTAGCCTTTTTCCAACTATGTTGGGGTCGGCTTCCAGTTTTACCGGATGCAGCTAAATAACAGTATTTTACATGGAGCGACTGCCTATCTGACCTCCACAACCAGTTAGTACCAGGTAATACGATACCCCTCGGTAAGACTAGTTGTCAGTCTTTTGGGCTTCTGACTACATAACGACTATCAAAGATCTACAAATGACAGCCGGGACCAACGGCTTAACGTGCTTTCCGAGGCACGGAAGAAACTCGGTATTTAAGTAATGGATGGTCACCCATCCACAGACCAACCTGGGCAAGCACGGCTTAACCTAACGATCGACCCGAGCGGCTGTTATTATTTAGCCACGAGCTCTTCAAAAGATTAATTCAATAAATAAGTATTATAAAACAGTCCACCAATATTGACATACTCATTCATCAAAAAAATCAACTTAAAAAACCAGGCATAGCCAGAAGGCAAGCCCTAGCGCGCATATGAGGGTCAAGGTGATGTGTTTGTGCAACTTTCGAATCGTCCCCCCTCCGAGCCTCGTCACACCCTCCCCCCGTCTGATGCGCTTACCCATCGAGGGGGGAAAGGGGGTATCCTTGCGCGATATTTATAGACGCACATTAAGTGCGTTTCAACTGCGGAAGGCCGGAGGTCAGACGATAGCTTAATAACTGAGGAGAGGCGTCGGGAAATGTATTTTTTCAATGTTTTAACCGCCTTATAAAAACCAACTTTTAACGATTCTAAAGAATATTATTCTTTATTGATTGTGTTTTTATTAACTAATTGTTTTATTATGAATTAATCATTTAATATATGGCTCAAGAGATTTGGGCAAACAAAATATCATCTCCGAAAGAAATAGGCTTCTTATTTATCAATTTTAATTTTTTTATCAATTTTACATTTTTTTTTTAAATATTCCACCTATTTTAGGGGATGTTCGGGTTCACGAGCTTTCAGTAATGGAATATTGACACTTACAGCTATTGAACTCCGTTTAGATGTGCTGATCGCGTTCAACTAACTGCCTTTACAAAATTAAAAAACTAAGCTAAAAAGCGCTTTAATTAACTTAAACACTGCTTAGACACTTGTACAAGTTAAATAGTTATAATACACCTTAATGTAACAGTGAAAGAGAACTTCTTTCGAAAAGAAAACCTCCTCTTTATCAAAAAAATCAACCTCATATCACAACCTAACTTGTTCTTTTAAATCCCCAAGAGATAAGACACATCACACATTTAAATCTTCAGATAAAACTCTAGTCTAAGTTAAATGCGAGTACAAAGCGATAAGGAAAAGCTGCGCATGAGCACCCGGCTTACTCACACGGACAGCCTTGGTGGCGCGTTGCTTTTGTTGCAAGTGCGTCTGCGTCTGTCATAGGTAGGTAGCTCCTTGTTCCGAACTAGCAACATCGATGAACGATGTTTTTTGTAGGCAATATATATTGATATAATTTTATCAAGTGTATTTAAATACTTTTGGGTATTAGTACGGTCAATTGTTACTGATAACATTCGAGCTATGAAAACCGCCTTTACAAAAACGAAAAAAAAGTTGCCAAAGTTAGGATATTACCATGGGCATGGGGGTGACTCCACCTACTTTCTTAAAGGAAAATAACATTTTACGATATCTTTTCAACGTTTTGAATTAAATCCTACAGTCTTAACTTTAAACAACATTGAACTACGAAAACCGCCTTTACAACAACGAAATAAAAGCTGCCAAAGTTAGAATGTTACCATGGGCATAGGGATGACTCCACCTACTTTCCTAAAGGAAAATAACATTTTACGATATCTTTTCAACGTTTTGAATTAAATCCTCTAAACAGTCTAAACTTTAAACAACATTGAACTATGAAAACCGCCTTTACAACAACGAAATAAAAGCTGCCAAAGCTAGAATGTTACCATGGACATAGGGATGACTCCACCTACTTTCCTAAAGGAAAATAACATTTTACGATATCTTTTCAAAGTTTTCAATTAAGCCTCTAAACTTTGAACATACGAGAAATCATTCTCGCAGTATTCTATTTTCAAGTGTGTTTATTTATAAAGGCCTTCCAATAAAATATGTAGGTACACAAAAAAACAGTTTACGTATAGATAGAGGTATAAAGTTGTAGTTCTATGTAGGTACTCGGCACCTACAGGAGACTACAGCATGCTTATGCTGTGTTGGTCATATTTATAATTCATTGCATGGATTTCACTGCTTTCTCCTTATACATAATAATAATATTTAGCAACTATTAAGGATTTAACTAGAACATGAAGCGTCAAATAATGGCATTACTAAAGCTGCGCGCGCTCAGCCGGTGGTTACTTACCGTGCCGAGACAGCCTTGGTGAACACATCTTTCTTTTATTGTAGCTCTGTTAATGTATGCATGTTAATCCTTGTTGTTGGGTACGGGATCAGCTGGGATCTTTTACAGTCTGTGCCGTATTTATGAAGACATTTGCGAACATTGTCGTTATGATATTTATAAAAATGATACTAGTAACTATGTGTGATGTTTATAAGCTTATTTCTTATGTCTTTATGGAGAACAGTAAGGAGAAAGGAGCAATTTTTATTTATTAATTAATATTTACATAATTAATTAATAACTAAGTAGGTATTAAATAAACTAAAATAAATAAACTAACAACAAACTATAAAAGGGCATCGAAAAACTCCTCCTCAACGCTGTCAGCTGGTAATGTGCCCAAGAGACTGGCGGCGGCGTTGCCACGTTGTATGGCAACACTTAGCCTCTGACCAAGGTAAAAGCCAGCTCTTGGGTCACGGGAAGCGTCAACTAGGCGTTTTGAAAGTTCTTTGAACAGGCTATGAGCATTCGGACCCCACGGCCCTAGAGTTTCAACCCCAAACGGTTCGAAAATATAGTTACCACAAAGGTTTCTATAGGAGAAAGTGACTCTTTTAAAAAAATGGGTATATTTTCTTAAACTTAAAGTACTTAAGGGATAATATCCGTGATTTTGTTTTTATGAGTTCCCTATATATCTATCCCGTAAGTACTTTACGTGTAGTGAAAAACCGTGAAAATCTAAAAATTATTATAATTTTTTATTATTTTTTAAATTTAATTATTTTTTAAATAGCTGTAACAGCACGCTACAACTTATCATAAGCAAACAAGATAACATATCTTTTCATCTCTTTGAGTCATAGACTTAGTAAATATATACTAAGTCTATGCTTTGAGTCTTGATATTTCCTTCCACGACGCTGTTGGAAAGAGGTTTTACCTCGTAAAGCTTCATTCTATTAATTTTAATACGAGTAAGGTCCGCAGAAACTACAAATTCTTTTAATTTATCTCATTAGGGTTCCGTACCCAAACCGAATGGTGACCAACAGAACTCTTTTTAAGCCTCCACTGTCTGTCCGTCTGTCTGTCATCCTTTATAGGTAGACAGTTAATTGTTTTACAGAATGTGTATTTCTTTTGCCGCTATTAATAAAATAAAATGTGAAAAAAAAACTATTTCCTCAATCCCCCGTCTATCTTGCCACGTTGGAGCTACGAATGCACAAAACGAAAATAAAGTAAGTAACTATGCAATTCAAGGTGCGCACACGCACCGCACACACCGGACGGCCCTGAAACTCGTGTTTGATTACGGAAACCTCTCTACGTAAAGTCTTTTCTCTTTAAGTTCTTTTTTGTAACGTATTTTTAATAGGTTGGCAGAAGTAGGACATTTAAGTATTTGAGTAGAAACTTTGTGGTTCATTGGCTTGTGTCCTGAAAAAATCTAATTGGTCTGTCAGTTAGATTTTCAAAAAATATTTGACACGTATTTTTTCTTTTGTTACGTAGACCAAATTTGACGAAGATGCGACGCTTTTAAAATTCTCAATACATCACACCATGCTATAATTTTTAGTGCGTTGTCACGTCACGAGCCCCCACTCCCGAGTTTTAATGGGTTATATTTTTGTCAATATTCATTGATTTACAAAAACAAAAATACGTGTCCATTATTTTTCAATACTCTAACTGACGGACTAAATAGATTTGCAATTTATTGATGGTGGAAACTAGCCTATTCTTAGGATATGTTATTTCTACATCTTTTTCTTTTGCTAGATATATGTATGTTAGGACTTTCGTCCATTCTTTCTTTACCACGTTGATTGAGTCGTCGCACGTGTTATTACTGAGGTCTTCAAAGGGGTTCGATCGTCAGGTCGGACAAATTGTAACCTTCTTTTCCTTTAGGAATCTCTCAATAGCAGCCCGTAGTCTGGATTTGTGACCGGTTGATGACAATAGGCTCTTACTCTATTAAATTGTATTTATCTATAACTGACAAAATATCAATAAATAAATATCGCTGAACATTACACACAGCGCCATTTAGTGCCACACTAAGCAACGAGGCTTGTGTCGTGGACACCAGATAGTTGATATACTACATAATTACTTTTTGTTTGTAAATACATACTTATTATTCATATAAACATCCATGACTCGGAAACAAACATCCATGCTCATCACACAACCATTTGCTCCAACCGGGATTCGTACTCGGGACCCTAAGAACGTAAGGCTACCGCTGCGCCATTCGGGTCGTCATCAGTGTTTTATAGGTACTCACACCTCTGCCTTACCACTCGTCGATTACAAGCTAGATGTTATGTTATCACACAAGTATTACATTCACATTAAAGTTATTTATCGAGTAACCTTCATTATGAGTATATTAATTCATTTTCATGACAATGTTTTGTAGAATGAATTATCATTAAAAACAGACCAATTATAAATGGTTACGTCATCAAATAGTCACGTTATATGCTATTGTATGATAATGAGTTGTGTTTTATTGTGATAGCAGATTTATTCATATATGATATATAGGGTGTAAACGGATCACATCACGAAGCCAAGCAACAACCAAGCATTCTGTAAATCAAACTAAGTAAGTAAGCAAAAATTATTGCTGGGAAACGACTTTTTTTTGGTGTGAAAATCACGGTTTGTAAGAGGATCATGGAGTAATTTAAAGTAAAATTGTAACATTTAAAAAAACAAGTATTAAAAAAGAAATACTTTTGAGAAAGTTGGAATTTTGAACCCCCATATCTCCGTAACTACAAGGTTCACAGGTATCGTCCAGAACTAAGAAGGGGTCCGCAAGGACCGATGCCTGCCGGGGTCGCGGGACTGTTCGAAAGAGATACCGTGGCCCCGGAACACAAAGGGCGATGTAGGAACATGGATGGGTTTTAGTCAGTAAAAGTCTGACACTCCCTCCTGCCTGGCGGAGCACCGCCCAGAGCGAGAGTCATTTGATGATTTCCGAACCGAAAAAAAAAGATGTTTTCTTTCATTGTTGTCTTTTGATAAACATTTGTATTAATTAATTTACTTATATTCAGAAAAGGTCAGCCTCTTTCTCTACACGCGAACATTTCTTCAGATATATAGATAAGAATCTAGTAAAATTCTTTCTGCACGCATCGATCTTTTTTATTAAAGGTTATTTTCATTAAATATTGAAGTAACTGTTATGAGAGTGTGAAGAATTTTTCGAGTGAAAGTCCGACCACACTTGGCTCAGTAATTTTCGGGTGAAACGTGTGGAAACTGACGATTAGTCGGGTTTTTCTGTTTGGAATTTAGTTGGGTTACAACGTTGTAAGCGAGGAGCCGCGCTTGCCTAGGTTGGTCCGTGGATCGGTGACCACCCATAACATACCGAGTTTCCTCCATGCCTCGAAAAGCACGTCAAACCGTTGGTTCCCAAAGTAATTTGTAGATCTTTGACAGTCGTTACAGGTAGTCAGTGGCCCGAAAGTATGACAACCTGTCTTACCAAGTACTAACTGGGTTGTGGAGGTCAGATAGGCAGTCGCTCCATGTAAAATACTGGTACTCAGCTGCATCCGGATGCAGCTGAGTACCAGTATTTTTTGGTCGGCTTCCGGTCTTACCGGTAAGACTGGAAGCCGACCCCAATAAACTTATGGGCAGATTATGACTTCAAGCCGTGTGCTCTGTTATATTCACATGCGCAATAATCAACCCCTTTTTTACCCCTTTAAGGGATGAATGCTCTTTTTAACTTTACTTTATCAAAATTCCTTAAAACGGTGCTAAACTTTTCACGATTCTGGTTTTATTGTAACTAAAATGTAACATGTTACTGGCAGTTAAACTGACAAATAAAAATAATAAACCCATACAATAAAGTCTTGTAAACTCTAAAACGAACCAATTGTCTTCGGTAATGATCGGTGCCTCGGTGATAGCCGAGCGCGTTCGGGAAACTTCGGAAATATTCGTGCGCACGAGTCTGGCAGACATGGAGCGAAATTGTCACAATAGATTGAATAGTTTTCTTGTAATTTGCAACCAGACATCAGATAATGTAAGGTCATGAGTAAGACCTTTTCTAGGAATAGAAACAAGCTAAGTTTTTCAAGTCTTGTAATATAATTTGTAGATTATATTATGTTACTTATATGAATAAGATAATATTGATACTAGGTATTTTATATAAGCTATTATTGCCTACTTAATTATTGGCTTTTCTATTGAGATAGATTTAAGATAGGATAATAAGTATAACAAAATAAACTTTCCATAATATTATTATAACATCGGCATCGAAATATGACTTTCAATAAAAAAAAAAATACAGTTTAATCTTTTAACAACAAACTTCATTATTTCTTATTCGCCATCTCTTTCATACATCATCTAAAGAAAGAAGACAGTGTGTATGACTCTATATCTCATCAACGGTTTATAACTACACTGTGTCATAAATGAAAAACTCAACTAGCACTCCTTGAGAAAAACCAGTATACCTTGAGCTCACCATCACTTTCTATACAACTGGAAAGGTTTTTAGTAAATTGTCTCTGAATAAAACTCAACGAAATTACTGTAATATTGTTCCTAAAAATTACTGTAACATTGTCCCTAAAAAATAATGTAACATTGTTCCTAAAAATTAATGTAACATTGTTCCTAAAAATTAAAATAACATTGTTCGTAAGATTACTGTAATATTGTTCCAAAAATTACTGTAATATTGTTCCTAAAATTACTGTAACATTGTTCCTAAAAATTAATGTAACATTGTTTCTAAAATTAATGTAACATTGTTCCTAAAATTAATGTAACATTGTTCCTAAAATTACTGTAATATTGTTCCTAAAATTACTGTAACATTGTTCCTAAAAAATACTGTAACATTGTTCCTAAAAAACTAAAACTCAGTTAAAGTTGGTGATAAACACAGTGTTGCATAGTTGGAAAATCGTTAACACAAAATCAACTCCCCAATTTACCTTGACCTCTCCCGTGACACATTTGCTTCAACCCAGAAGCTCGGACTAAACTGGCTATCACGCACAGTCATTCACAAAACACTGTAACTGCAAAAGTAACACAACCAATACATCTTAAGACATGTTACCTTGTAATTTGTTCTTCAATAAAGGTCAAGTTAAGTCGGCGCCTTGGTCTCTGTGTCATAGATGGAAAACAGTACTTAAGTTTTTTGCCATTGGACTTTAACACATGTTTATATGGTAGCTAAGGTCATTTTAAATTGGTGGTATTCAACAAGTAGACTCTTGGGCCTCCTTTTATGAGACTGGGTTTTGTTTCCTATATTGTTTGTTAGTTTATTTTCTCTTGAGGTGAAGCTAAGGAGTAGCATGGATTGTGCGTAGGTATAACAGTTTGTGCGAATTTTTTGTCGCTTTGAAAACTGTGCTTGTTTTATTTCAAAATGGGTTTTTATGGAAACTAATGGATTTTATAATTGATCTTAAGGCGCTGTTAACACCAAAATCGCGCACACTGTCTATTTGTATGGGAGAAAACGAGACGTCACTATTACTGGGGCGCCAGGTTTTAGAAGAAAATAATGAATAAATATTGATATAAAAAAAACTATGGATTATTTGTGAAATATGACTCGTTAGCGGTTTAGGTATGAATATGTTGACTTCATATTTTTAATTGCAGACCCATAAGTCCAAAAAATAAAGACATAGGACCGTTAATGATGATTTTAAGACCAATCTTTGCAATTATTTTCTATCGAGCCGATTTTGTCGAAATAAATGTATCGAGTCCGTCCAAGGTCTTTGAAATATGATCAATATTAACATTTTTTTTTGCCGTGCTAGAACAAATAGTTTTTCTTAAAAAAACTGCTTAAATAACATCAATTTCAACAAATTAGATGTTGTCAGCCCCTTCAAATTGGATACAAATATAACATCACGCCTGTAATCCCCAAAAGGTTAGGCAGAGGTGTACCTAATAGTACACCCACATTTAGCTAGTTATGTTAAGTCCCATGTAATAGGGGGCAAGCCTATTGCCATCAACCGGGCACAAATCCAGACACTGTGGCTGCTACTAAAAAATCCTGATGGAAAAACCCAATACTCACAAAACATCTATAAATATCGCTGGACATTAACACACAGCGCCATCTAGTGCCACACTAAGCAACGAGGCTTGTGTCGTGGACACTAGATAGTTGATATACTACATAGATACTTTTTGATTGTAAATACATACTTATCATACACTAGCTGACGTCCCGCGGTTTCACCCGCGTAGTTCCTGTTCCCGTGGGAGTACGGGGATAAAATATAGCCTATGTCACTCAGGGTGAATGTAGCTTTCTAATGATGTAAGAATTTTAGAAATCGGTTCATTACTTCCGGAGATTACCCCCTACATACAAACTTACAAACATACAAACTTACAAACAAATGTTACCTCTTTATAATATTAGTATAGATATAAACATCCATGACTTGGAAACAAATGTCCATGCGCATCACACAAACATTTGCTCCAACCGGGATTCGAACCCGGGACCCTAAGAACGTAAGGCAGTCTCACTACCACTGCGCCATTCGGGTCGTAGAACGTAAAGCAGAGAAGTCAGCGTAGTCTGCCAGTCCAATTGGATAGTATTAGTGTAAACCCACTTTCGACTAAATAAACAACGGAAATAGTACTATACGGGAATACTATTTGATATTGTTATATTTATGGTCATACTAAACACCTTGACAAAAACAAAAATATTTCACGTCTAGACTATCTTCATTCACAAAAGTCGTCATACGACTAATCGCACGTGAATAGCCAGCTTTACACCTTTAAGGTTTTATGTATGAAGGGCATTGAATATGTTAGGATGTTGGTCTTTATCCTTTAGTTGATATTTTATAACTTATTTTAGTTTGACACATGTAGGCCTTGATAAACTGGCCAACGTAGCAAGTAAACTCAGGATTTATTTAATTAGTTGCTCCCATCCTACTTCCTACTAATATTATAAAGGCATACAATTAACGAACCACCAGATTTAGCTAAATGTAACGGCATAAAAATCACTTTTGATTGTCAAAATTAGTAAATGATTTATCGTGAAATTAGAACCAAAAATTTATTAATGACCACTAGAAATGTAACTGTTATGATCTTGCATCCGAGTTGATGGAGACCCGGTTGACGAATCCCCGCTTCGCGGGGCTCTTACTTCTAAATGGGTAATGAAAAATAACCACGAAGGGTATGGCGTGGTCTATTCGCAGGTTATATACCCTTCTAAACTAATCTATCCGTGTCGGGGTGCCCCAAGTCGGCCTAGGCAAAACTACTTTGTCATCAACCACCTAATTAAAATTTGGTGCTCAATTTACTAAATTTGGTGATCAATTGATATTTTAGGTGCTAGATGTTAGTGGTCACAAAGTTATTTTTAGTGGTCATTATATTGTCCCCCAAATTATAAATGCAAAAGTTTGTGAGGATGGATTGTTTGTTACTCTTACACGCAAAACCTACTGACCGGATACAGATGAAATTTGGCACACAAATAGTTTATAACCGGGATTAACACATAGGAGACTTTTTATCTCAGTAGCACGATGCCGTGGGACTATTACGGAACTCACGCCTGCGAAGTCGCGGACATGAGCTAGTCCTCGATAAAAAAGGGCGGATCCTCTGACCAAACGGGTGTTGTTTCTGTTGGGCTACTGCCAGCCGGTTGCCGTTGGGTCTTCGTGTTCTTAGGTCTACGTCTTGCTTACCCGGTAGTAACTGGGTTCACCAATCTGATTATCAATAGTGGTGATTGTGACAATATCCTTGTTTCTTTTCCTCTGGGATTTGTTACATGCCTCCTCGAAAAGTTATGTCTAGCTGGGCAGAATCCTTTTGTCTCCTCCCAGATTGATTACCAGTCAGTTTGACAGGGTTAGCCTATATCAAACTCAAAGCATTTATTTCAATTAGACTATTACGGCACTTTTGAATGTCAAAAAAAAAAAAAAACAAAGCTACAGTCTCAGTCACAAGGCATAATAACTTGAGAAAGTACTGTAGTTGCCCATTCCCTAGCGTAGATCTCTATGGAGAAGAACGGGCAAGAAACTCCATGGACACTCTTTTAAATCAAAATGTTGAATAGAAAAATATAAAATGTTAAATATAATTGAGCTAAGGTATTGCTGGGACAAGGTCCTCTTCTTTGGCCGTTCAGCATGCAAGTCTAGTGCAGTTTGTTGGCCAAGTATGATGAAAGAAACTCCAATACGACATATATAACTTTAGGCAGCGTCTACGAAAGCGGCAGCAATAATGCTAGTTTTTAAAAGCCTATACATATGATGGGACATTCTAGTGTCCTGTGTGTTGTGTTATTTGCACGTTACAAGAACTGATGGATGCTACTGCAGGAGACAAACTCGTAGACGAAGTCCTGGCTGGACGCAATTTAGATTACCGTAGACACGTGATAAATAATGAGTGTTTGTATTCTTCTCGATTTAGCTACACACACAGATTACAGACACACACACACACCACACACACACACACACAATACAGTACAGACTAGACTACAGATATAAATATTTACTTTATTATGTAATGAAGTAAATATTTTGACACAAACCAGAGAATATAAATTGTTGTTTTCAAAATAATTTGTTTTGTCCATATATTGTGCTACCAACAACAAGTTGTAAAGATGTAGGTACCTATATAAATAGACTGTAATTATACTTGAATGTCTGTTTTTATGCGCTCGCGCTCGAATCGGCTCTACTGATTTTGATACACCATTTTAAGGTCTGCTGAGTTCTTTTTAGGGTAACGAAGTGATTTATATTTGATTTATTCATTAAATAAACGATAATAAAGGTAGAATTTGAAGTAGAATTAACATACTGAGATAAATATCATATCTGGCGTCAAACCCATCTGTTTTTAATGAATTATCTGTTTTGCTAATAACAAAACTACTACAATTTCCATCTATTTATTCTAACAAACATATATAATGTTGCAATGTTATTCAAACACTAGAAATAACTAGTTCCCATACCACTTAACCTAAACCACGGCATCACAAACAAAGCACATTAATGTTGACTTTGCAAAGTCTTTGGAAGTCCCTATCATAGACCGACGTACCTAATAGACTAACACACACACAAACACACACACACACAAACACACAGTGATACACGTGTCACTGAATAGTTTTTAGGCAAGCAAAACAAACGAATGTCATTTGAAAATCAAGAGTTAAACGACACGAACGTACACTCCCGAGCACAAATACGTTTACACTTAGAAAAATACCAAAGTGATTTTGTTGTGAAATATCGTTCGTTGGTCTAGTGGTCGGAAACACGACTGCTGAACATGAGGTTCTAGGTTCGATTCCCAGGTCGGGAAAAGTGATATTATGTTTTTCCATAAGACTTTCTCAGTAGCAGTTGAAGTCTGGATTTTGCCCGTTTGATGGCAGTAAGTTCGCTTCCTATTACTTACGACTTAAAGTTAACTGGAGAAATTTTGCTGTACTACTATGTACACCTCTCTCTGCCTCTGTCTCCTCTATGATAAATGATGTTTATTTTGCAAGTAGGTTTTTACAAACACTTTTACACGTCATTTTTTAAAACTAGATGGGGCCGCCTGTTTCGTACCTGACTACTCTTAGAAGAAACAGCCGAAACAAACTCAGAGGTCTCTCTTAAAGTCCAGACAATCTTGCTCAATTCACTTGAGGACTATGCAGATTAGTGTCTGAGATGGTCTTTTGAAGAAAGAACCATACAGATTTGAGTGGACCTGTCCAGTCAGTGCAAGCATTTGTCAGTTAACGTGTAGCTCGACTTATAACTCAAGGAGCTCAACGAAACGACGAACAATACCAAAGAAAGGACATTTGGGTAGGTCTTTCGGGGACTACATGCGTTATGTTATTCTAAATCTATTTCTACTTTGATATGAGGTCTATTTCATTGTGCATAGGATTAAAATCAATACAGTAAGCGGAAATTAGTTTTATAAAAGTGGCTTCGTGTATACATATTATTGCCGGTGACTGTACGGCGGCCATGTTACTACAGATTTAGACTATGAGGTTGGTACTCGTAGCTATCTCGAGTGGCCTTCGGATATGTGCAAGCGCAGGGTTTGAGGCGTCAGCAGGATGTCAAGGCTATGTCTCGTAGATTACAGGACTATATGGTCTGTTTATTATAGGTGATAAATTAAAATTATAGTTAGATTACTAAGCTACACTGGCCTGCAAAAATAAGTATCACACTTTTCAAATTGCAATAATACATATTCACATTTTGTAATTAATCTTTTAATGATTTGATAATTTATTTTGACATTTATTTATTTATTTAGGATCGTTTGTGTATTTTTACTTTTGACTTGCTAATTTGATCTAGTGTAGTTTTAATAATGTTTTTAATGTAGTTTTAATATTTCTGATATTTCAATAATTTATGTGTTTGTATTTGGTTGCTATTTTTGTTTTATGGGTCTCGGACCTGAAATAAATGTTTTTGTTTTTTTTTAAATAACTTTTTAAATACACAAGATATACTTTCGAAACAAAAAGGACTCGAAAAAGAGTTTCATTTTGTACCTACGTAAAAACTAATAAAGCTGATAAAAATTGCTATAAAACGTTTTTTTATTTTAAATCTCTATCTTCCATAGACTAGAAAAAAAAATTAAAAGTATGATATTTACTTTTGCAGGCCAGTGTATACTGTTTGTAGTTCAAACGTAGCGTCTACGTTTTTTTAGTGCAGAATATTAAAAGAAAACTTTCTTTCTTGCTAGTTTGTTGGTAGTTTTCAAGGCTTGTAAATTAAATTTGACATAAACATTATCAGCTTTTATTATTTCCTCTGGGAGTAAGAGTGTTCTATAAGCCCTTGCTTATAGAACACTCTCACTACAGTCGCAGTCCAGTGCAGATTGATCTTTTTTTTTATTTAATAAAACATACTCTAATTATTAATACTTAAAACAAAACAAAATTGTTAAGGTGTCCATATTATCTATTAATTTGTAAATTATCGTTTAGAAAGAATTAAATACAATAAAAGGCTTTATTTATTTATCTATAGATGACTGTTATTACTCCCAAAAATAATTGGTTTTAAATGTAATAAGATTAAAGTCTATTTTCGCTTACGTTTTGCTAGCATTTCTTATAGATATTGTAACATGTTTTGTAAGGAAGATGTCTGCAGTTCTGTAGGTCTGTAGAACCTGTTTCTCGACTGGACGGCATCCGGAAGACGTAGAACCGGGTGCCGGCACGCTACTTTGGATAGGTCTACTTATAATAGTGGTTTTGCTGAGCCTATTTTAATAATTTAAGCCCGTTTTTACAAACTTTTATCTAAATTACACTGTTTATATGTAAGTGGTCCAAAGCTTCAAAAGCAAACCATTTTTCGACCACTTGTTGGTATGCAGTTGAGCTGAAATTTTGCACAAACCTTTGGCTCTGGTGACAGTACATTGGTATGATGGACATGACTTGATCCTGCAGACAGCTTTACCTCCTCATGAAAGGATACGAAACTTTGTGTACGCTTTATAATACGCTTTACGAAACTTTGTGTACGATAAACATATTGTCTTCTTTTCATTTTTAAAAGAAGCTTGTATAGGACTGATACGTATACCATGCCTAATTAGTGTATAATACAGGATGTATACAGACTCTTCACGAAGTTGTCAACCAAGCATTCTGTACATCAAACTAAGAAACCCTACGCAAAAATGTTTGCTGGGAAATGACTTTTTTGGGGGTGAAAAATCACGTTTTTCGGTAGGACTCAATGTAACATTGAAATTAACAGTTAAAACATTGTGCTGATGGATGGATTGAATAGTACGAGGGTCGTGAAGGTGTTTAAATTTAAGAGTCTTTATATAACTGTTAACCATTGATTTAGATCTCGTTTAGTTCCGGGGCTGCGGGACTGTTCGAAAGAGATACCGTGGCCCCGGAACACAAAGGGCAATGACGGAACGTGGATAGGTTTTAATCAGTAAAAGTCTGACACTCCCTCCTGCTCCGCCTAGAGCGGGAGGAGTAATTTGATGATTACCCATGCGAAAAAAAAGGTCTCTTTTAGTTAGCCAAAACAGAGACAGGGCAGAGTAGAATAAATTCTAAAAAAAGGGCGAGTTCTAGCATTTTTTTTTTATATAAACGACTTCTTGGTCATGATTGTCTTAAAATGTGGACTGTTGGTTAGTACGTAAAACAAATTAGAAAATTCTACGCTTTTACTTCTAAGCTCCTGGTAGCAGCAAAGAGTGGAATTAAAGGACCTGTCTATTGGAATGTTAAGTGCTTTAGGAAGTGCTCTCTCTAACATAGACCTGGTGGACTATTTTGATGTCTTAACGCCGTACCGTTTTGATCTTATTCCAAACTGGGAAAGAGATGGCGCTAGACGCTCTCTATAGCTCCGTCTCTTTTCTAAAATGCAGTGACATTAAAACTATACTGCTTTAAGACGTATTGGTATTGTTGCCATGATTATCCCACTGCTGGGATCTTAAACGACTGGTTATGCTAAGCTACTATCATCATCATCATCATCATCATATCAGCCGAAAGACGTCCACTGCTGGACATAGGCCTACCCATGGGGGGGTTTTGACATAATCGCCACGCTTGGCAGGCGGGTTGGCGATCGCAGTACGGTTGTTACAAAAGCACAGAGAACGCTGCTGGCCATTCTCTGGTAAGTCCCTTAGTCGCCTCTTACGACACCCACGGGAAGATATGGGATGGTGCTATTCTTTACGTCCGACACCATACAGACACTAAGCTACTATAATATGCTTAGTTTATAACCATCGTTCTGACAATTTATAATGATGATGCGCAAAATGACTTTATTGACTTGTGTGGTCGTTCACCCATTTGTATAAAAAATAGGTAGGTAGAGGTACTATAGGGCGTTTGCAGTTTAGTAGTGATAAAACATTTCAAATAATCACTACATATTATAAAACAAAGTCCCCGCCGCGCCGTCTCTGTCTATGCTTAGATCCCTATGTATGCTTAGATCTTTAAAACTCTGCAACGGATTTTGATGCGGGTTTTTTTTAATAGATAGAGTGATTCAAGAGAAAGGTTGTAGTATATCATTTGTCAAGCGGGCGAAGCCACGGGCATCAGCTAGTAAATAAATAAAATTCATTTATTACCACAATGTTCAGGTACTTTGCACGGTATCCAGATTGAAGTTCTTTTATTTTGCCATTAGTAGATGAATACAATATGTACATTTCACATTACATGCCCTAATGTATAATTCTTGTAGCTTTCTTCAGTTGTAAAAATATATACTTAACTTCGTCAAGTAAATAATATGCTTGTTTAAGGTTTTTCCTACGGCTTCTTCATATTATTATAAAGCTGAAAAGTTTGTTTGTTTGGTTGACCGCGCTAATCTCAGGAACTACTAGTTGGAATTGAAAAAATATTTTTGTTTTGGATAAGTAGTACATTTATCGAAGAAGGTTATAAGCTATATTATGTGACACAGACGAAGTTGCGCGGGTCAGCTAGTCTGTGATATAGGTTGAAAATCTTATGTTCGTTTGCAAGTTCAGGCGTGAAAAGGCAACAGACACACAGAGCTATATTAGTATGGATTTATTATTGTTTCACGGTCTATTGCTAGATGATCATTATTGATTTATTTTAATAAAAATTATGAGGTTCGCAAATATTTAAGTATATCTAAATATGATACCTAACGGCCTTTAGTATAATTTTAAAGGTTAAACTTTTTAAATTGTGTTTATTAAAAATTACATTTTATGAAACGTAACGACGAGTAATCTATTTTATTTTATCTCTTTAAAAATGCAAACATTTTTTGTAATGTCTGAACAACAATAATTTCAAATTATCAAGCCGTTTCGAATAGGCCTAACTTGCTTTCAATAGCAGGAAATGCGCACATTTAAAGTATAATTATACTAATAAAATAACACCAGAAAATACTATGGTACTAATTAACTAGCTAGCTTCTAAAATAAGGAAGATTAAATAGTTCAAAACTCGAAATTTGAACAAAATCCAATATGGCGGGCCCGCGCCCGCGCACTTCGTAGGCTTCAAAAAAAGAACACAGAATCAAGATGGCCGACTTTCTCGGCAGTGCATAGTACTGCTGACGTCACATCACGACGTGTCCTTGTCACATAGTCTAGGGAGCATTCCCGATTTATTAGAAAATATACGTTATATCGTGCGTGTCTTTGTAAGTTCAACAGTTTCAACCGTGTGATCCGTGGCCACGAATATGGATGCTGATAATTCCTTTGTGTCTTTTTACTCGAAAATGGTTCTTAAAAATAAAAACAAAGTTTTGCAAGAACGGACCTTCACACTTTAAAGGTATAAGGAAAAATGAAAACGTCAGGTAATAAACAACAAAAAAAAACAAATTACAAAACAGGAAAAAAATAAAAGTACTTACCAAAAAATAAAAACGGGAAACACAAAAGTCCAATATAAGAAAATAATAAATTCTAAATTGCAGTAAAATAAAACACAACACGACACTTCAGGCACTAGAGTCTTTCCAAACGATGAAAAATCTTGGTTTTTATTTTTAAAATATTAAGTCATAATCGGTGAAGTCTGTAAAATAAATAAATCCGAATGAACACTATGCCCGGAGCCGCGGGAGTTCAGATCAAAACGCTCGCTGAATAAAAAAAAAATAGTTATTTATTAAAAATTAACTGTCAAATTCGAATAAGACTCCAAGTGGAGCGAAGGAACGCGTTTCGGGTACTTTATTCAAAAAATCGCGACGTACTGGCGCGCTATAAAGTCCCAGGAAGAACGACTTTCCTAGTGATGTAGTAGACACAAAAATTCTTTTCAAAAAATCGCCAACGAGCGTTTTGAGCCAAAAAATCTAACCTAACCTAACCCAGGCGGGCGGGCGACTGGCGGGCGCGTAGGGGCCGCATTGCCAAATATTTTTTTTTGCATCTCGGCCGAATTATGCACTTGTATGCGACTTACGTCGTCCCTTCATTGTAGTGGTGCGACATGTACCGATTGGGCATTTTTATGTGGTGTCAGTGTGTGAGGCACACACACGAGCGCAACCAACGAAATTTTTGTCTGTGCGCGTTGTGAGCCCTTCGACGTGGAGTTTATTTAAAAATTCGGCGTGTTATGTAAACATGAGAATTTTTTTTAGACACTAAATACTTAGGTGTTGCCCGAAGGGGTCGTTGGCCGCGTTTTTCGGGAACTCTGACTAATTTCGCTAAAAGGATCTCTTTCGTACACACTCCGGTAGCAGAGGCTGTCGCCGAACTCCGGAGTTCGGTTTACGAACGCCGCTCGTGTTTCATCGTTTCGGCGCGAATGAATTTTGAACTGAGAACGTTTGTTTTCGAAATTCTTTATTGGTCGATGAATATTTTAGTCATTACTCGTGATTGGTCGCACAGGTTCTGAGCGCTCAAACCTTATTCTGAATTTGAAACCACCAATCGCAGAATCGCGAAACCGTATCTATCGGCCCATGGTTCACACACAAGTTACTTTCTTTTTTAATTTTTTTACTCCGCAAACTTCATCACTTAACTCACACTTATTTAAACTTTAATATTATTATACCTAGTTACCAAAACCCCGTGTATACCTAGTCAAACACTAAATTAGACTAAATAGAAGAAGATTAGCGTCGACTAGACAAGGCGGTCATCTAAAAATAACCAATAAAACAACTATACTAAACTAAAAAAACTATATCTAACAATATTATAAAAGTTTCATATTTTTCTAAGAATCTGATTCATTAATGCTAATAAGGAAAACACGTTTAGATTGCATTCTTTGTATGCAATATTTTTTCGCATGCACTTTTTAGGAGGTGGACAGATTTGAAGGTATTATGAGACGCATCGGTGGTAGTTTGAAAATACCTTTATTGTACTTTTTTTGTAAAATAACGTATGAAAAACTACGCGTATAAGACGACAATGAGCGTCTCACAAACAGAATACAGCATATATAGCTTATCAATGTGCAATGCCATGGACACGCTAAAAAGAAAGACACAAGAAAATAATCCTAGCAAAACATTCTAACAAACCATTAGAATGAGATCAAAGCTATGGCGGAGCCATTACTGCATTATGGAGAAATTACTGCTCCATCACAGCTTCCTAATCAAAAGAACTCATGAGAACACACAAAACCTTCCACCAGGCATACATACGCGAGCATTCTAGCACACGACATTTTTATTTCCATGTCAATCTTTCATAAACACCTGTAAACTATGTTCTAAGGAAAGTGGTTTTCAGATTGTTGAGGCAGAAAAAATAACTAGTTTCAAAATATATTATTGTTAGTTATTAGTAAAAGAAGTATAAATTAAGTGTCCGCACTGGTAAACTTTACTTAGATACCTTTTGTTCCGTTCCCGAGACAAACTGTGAAAACGGTTTACTGGGGCATAGTTCGTAAGTCAAGATTTTTGTTTGTTTTTTTAAATAAATAAAAGAAATAAGCCCGAACCACCGGTAGCTTGGATACTGCTCCCCACAACAGTGAAAACCATGTATTTTTTATTAAATATTTAAAAAAAAAAATTTTTTTTTATTTGTTTTTTTTTTTTTATATTATAAATTAATAAACGAAAAAATGAAAGTCAAAGTCACCCCACCACATTTATACATCCTTCATCGGGCCCCCACGTATCGACTCTCACGAAATCTGACTTACAAAAAATCCTTAAAAATACCACCCTGAACTAACAGCTATATTTAAGGTACCCTAAACCATAGTGTATAAAGGGCATCGAAGCAAAAAAGGACAATAAAGGTCGTCGAGCGACACAGGTGCTTCAAAAATAGTAAAAAACCCTTTGAAACTACTCAGTGGGCTTGAGGTCGGAGAGAACTATTTATAGAGCGTGTTTTGTGAATTATAATTAGTAATTTAGGTTGCAAGGTCCCATGGATAGAAAGTGATATCGATATTTTGATGGAAGAGTAGATATTTTTGGGATTTCTATGCGCAACGGGAGCAGTGGAGACATAGTGGCTACGGCTGTAGAGCTTATGCGGTCGTGGATCATAGATTTGGATCCATATTAACGTAACATAACATCAAGCCTGTAATCCGCGAGAGGTTAAGCAGAGTACCTAATAGTAGACCGACATTTCGCCAGTCACGTTTAAGACCCATGTTTTAGGGGGCAAGCCTATTGCTATTAACCGGGCACATATTCAGACCCCGTGGCTGCTACTGAGAAATTCCTGATGGAAAAAAGCAGTAACAATTTGCCTGACCTGGGAATCGAACCCAGGACCTCTGCTCGGCAGCCGCGATTGCGACCACTAGACCAACCAGGCAGTCAATACAAACGTATAGAGCAAATCCAATCGAGCAAACCTTAAGCTCAGCGGCTGTTTCTATGCCTGCGTACCTTCGATCATAGGTTCTAACCCTTCATGAGATAGCAAAATCTAGTTTAACATATACGTAGTTTCTATTGTGTTAGTTTAAATACTAGATATCATACCTTGTTTGGCTTATCATTACGTCCCAACTAAATTCATAAAATGTAAAAACTGAACTACCATTACATTAAAAATAGCGTAAACATTGAAACTGCATAAAAATATCATTAAAAAATAAAAAGTACATTTCCTGCAGTGTTCAGTGATAAATGTTGAAAACACTGCGCCGGCGCATTAGATCGATAGGCCCGGGTTGGTAACCTATCGCCCTTGTTAGACGAAGGACGAATCGACTAATACTGATAGGGCACAGAGTAGGACGCAGACGCGACGGTGTTGGACATACGGCTTTTATATACTGACGTGTTTTCGGAGACTGCCGTGACTGCAACTTGCAGCCTTCAGGGACCAGCCCTTCAGGGATTCCAGGTGTGATATTATATGTTTTTGGTGTGCCTTCAAAACCCATCGAACATTTACTTGATAAATCTTTTCCCTACGCAAGATTTTCTGAAGTTTCGTAGCTGTTGAACGTAAAGCAGAAGTCAGCGTAGTCTGCCATGAGATCACGCAGCCAGTCTTGTCTCTTCTGCCTCCAGATCGTAGTTAGTGCAGAAGTAGATATAGAAATCTGTGCAATGCAGAGTATGTGTCTTTAGGAGCTCATCATGATTTCGCATGTAAAGTTTTTCTTCCTCAAGTGGATATGCCAGTCAGAATCAATTGTTGTAAAAGCCTGCCTAGGTGCGAAAGCTCCTCAGTTTTTTCAGCGATTCTTTTGATTGTATCCAAGCCCTACTATTTTCATAGCCTGTCCCACTCTCAAGTAAAAGCCTGCCCCACTCCTCCCATATTTCACGAACTTGAAGAAAAGGCACTTCAGATTAATTCTAATATAGTCCCTACATAACCTTCTTCTTTTAAAAGAAGACATCATAAATGAAAACTCCATAAAGTCGCTTCTGCAGAAACTTTTCAAATACAACACTGTCCATGTATGCGTGTGAGCACACATTCTCACATGCGCCTGCGTCGCTAGTCGCCCTTTGTTTTGGAGCCCACGATCCGAGGATTAATGTTCTTGTGCACATTAAATGTTAATTTTTCGTCCCAGACTTTATTTCTCAAAGTAGTTGAAGATTCGAGTTGTATGACTTAATGTATAAGTTTTTTTTAAAGGATTGGTTTAAAGTGTCCCTGGAGCTTAATTTGAGTGATTTATATGGTGGCTAATGGCCTGATGGGTTATTTATAAATCTTTTAAATTAGAATGTCCAGGGTTTCCTTTTTTGAGAAATTGTCTTTTAATGTAAAACTATTATGGGACAGTTTCATACCATAAAGTATTTAAGAAAAAAATAAATGTGATGATTTTTACAGCAATTTTTTGGGTGAGTCTATTGCCATCAAATGGGGACGAATCCAGACTCCGAGGCTGCTACTGAAAAACCCAATAACACATTACCCAGCATGGGAATCGAACCAAGGACCAGCGCAGCAGTCGCGCTAGCGACCACAGGACAAACGAGTCCAGCAACCAAAACAAACATCTCTTGGCTGCCAATTTAATGAACTCTACATTCGCGTGACTCTATCATAGGTGTTTACTAAAAACACACTTTTTTCTTCGTCATACAAACAGTTATTACGTTTTGGAAAAAATCTGGCAAACGTAAATACATGCATGTAGTGATTTTGTGCATTGTAGAGCTGTTTTCTTGATAGATGAAAACAATCATGAGTAATTGTGTTTATGGTTTACTAATTTGAGGTAGAACTATTTTTATGTATAAGTACAGAAATATCTGTGTAGAGATGTAGAGCAAGAATTTAATATGTAAATTAGAGACTTCTGGAATATTGTTTATTGCTCTATTTACTAAAGAAACAGGAAAAACATCAAACACAGCAATATCCTACGCCAATATTCCTAACGGCAATCTAATATCTAGAACGTAACCTTGACTCTCCCGGTCAACGACTCTACCATTCTAAAAAAGTAGAGTCACGCATTTTGAAGTATTCTTCTATTATAGCACGACCTACATCAATGTCTCTATTAGACTAGAACACTAGGTTGACCTTGAAAGGTTAGTGACTCTATGTAGAGTTGTTACGTCTATGATAGAGCGTGACCTACGCCAATGTTTGTCGTTAGAATTTTAAATTTAAATAGTATGACTCTACCGGTCGTTGACTTCGGCGATGTGCGAATTAATACTTAGTGGTTTTAGTCAGTTTTTGTAATTTCTATTTTTGTTTTAAGCTCTACAATTTTATTGTTTATTACAAAAAATTTATTGTAGTAAATTATTTCAGATTAAATTTAAAAAACAATTGTATTTTTTAAGATCAATCTGTGAACTCTACCACTTCCTTTCATCACACCAAAAGATTATTTATCCGACAAAAAATATTCCACAAAAAAAAAACTTAGTCCAAACACTTCATAAAAAGTCACTTTACCAATAATATAGAGTCATTCTCTACATGAGATTTATCGTCAGAATTTGACCTACACTAACACTGAGTCTATTCGGCGATCGCAACCTTGAATCGGTCGACGACTCTATCAACTCTACCGGTGACGTCACAAAACTAGTCACGTAGAGTTATGTGTTCTTAGAATTTGTGGCAGTGTGATGTAGAGTGTGTTGTGGTAGGACTCTAGATTTTTAATGGTGACTCTATTTGCAGCATTTATTTCTCTGCTTCTTTGGTCGCAAGCGCTAATGCATAGGATGAGGTCATGGGGTCGATTCCTAGGTTGAGTAAAGGTATTTTCTTTTTCATGGTGCTTACAACAGCACGGAAATATCGGGAACTCACAACAAACAGTAAAAACCGGCCAAGAGCGTGTCGGGCCACGCTCAGTGTAGGGTTCCGTAGTTTCCCGTCCGTCACAATAAGTGTTTCCACTTATGAGTTTAAAGGTGGGTATCCATTATGTAAAAATGCTAGCATATACGAATATACTACAAACTTAGTCCAGAAATTATTTTGTACAACTTTTTGTCTTTTTTGTACAAAAACTGTTGTTTCCATCAAGTTCAAAATGATTTTCCTAGAAAGTCCTTATAAAGTTCTACTTTTCAGATTTTTTTCATATTTTCTAAACTTATGGTTCAAAAGTTAGAGGGGGGGAACACATTGTTTTTTGTGGAGCGATTATTTCCGAAATTATTGACATTATCAAAAAATGATTTTAGAAAACCCCTATTCATTTTTAAATACCTTTCCAACAATATATCACACGTTAGGGTTGAAATTAAAAAAAAATCACTTCCCACTTTACATATAAGAGGGCTACCCTTGTAACGTTACATTTTCCTGGATAGGATCCACAAAACTGTAAGGTCACTCTGAGCACTCACCTACCTAACTTTCAGTCTGGAGGGGAGCACTATTAAAAGAAATAAAGGGGACGAGTTATAAGAATTTATTAACAAAGATCCTAACCTAAAGGCTGGAGCTACGTAATCATTAATGCCCGTGAAGCTGGCGGAAAATACTGAAGATGAGCGCAGAATGAAATAAATAACTGAAGAACGTCCGTCTTCAGACTGTGGAGGAGGACCGAGGAACCATCAACTCTCAGGCCGTAGAGAAGGGCCGAGGGCATCCGTCTTCAGACGGTGGTGGACGGTCGAGGAACGTCAATCCTCAGGCCGTAGGAGGAGGGCCGAGAACATCAACTCTCAGGCCGTAGAGAAGGGCCGAGGGCATCCGTCTTCCGACCGTGGAGGAGGGGCCGAGGAGCATTAAATCTTCATCATCAGGCTTGTGCAGCTCAAGCATCAAGGTTTCCAGGTGTTCTAGGTGAGGGTGCGGCACGGAGAGAGGCCGACTTAACGCCGGCTCTGAACGTAGACTGCCCATTCCACCACCAGGCTCCTGTCAACTCCAGATAATTTACATTTTAAAATTTGAACAAATTAAAAAGACAATCTAATGAGGTCGATGTGATTTACCTATACAACCTACAACTAGCTCCAGCAATAAATTAAAAATAAAACTAGGGTTGCCACTAACTGACATCACAAAAGTAAACAAAGATTTAATAAAGATAAAAACTTAAATAACATTAATTACAAGGTAAAAAGGCCAAAACCGTTGCTAAGCCTCCAAGAAATGACCATGAAGCTACCTAGGGAGGACGAATGCTTAAATTTTCAGGTTAATAATATCCAAAAATGTAAGTAAAAAACCATGTAAAAGACATACACATTACACCCTAATAAAACATTTTTTTCCAATTTTTATTTTACCACTTTGTCGGCGTGATTGATATACATATTGGTACCAAATTTCAGCTTTCTAGTGCTAACAGTCACAGAGATTAAGCGAGGACGGACAGACGGACGGACGGACAGACATGGTGAAACTATAAGGGTTCTTAGTTGACTACGGAACCCTAAAAATGATAAATATACCGTTTGTATAGTTGGTGCCAGTTAAGATGACAATAGCGGTCATTGACCCACCTACATTTATTAAAGTTCTTAATTTTGAAAACCAAAAATAAGCCTGTTCATGTCACTATCGTGATCTTCAACCTTTTTTTTGATGAAAAACGATACATCCTCGATATTAGTCACTGAGTTTGGCTAAACACGGAGATGGCCAATGGAGGAAGGCTTTGACGGCGTGGTGGCCAAGGTTAGGCCAAAGAAACCAAGGCCGTCCTAAAGCTTGTTGAGTCGACTTATCGTCAAAATCGCGGGAAACACCTGGATCAGGGACGCACAGGACCGGGAAGTGTGGCAGAAGAAAGGGGAGGCCTATACCCAGCAGTGGGAGCTTCCGGGCTGATATGATAATAATAATAATCATTTTATTATCAGGCAATAGATAAAATCAACAAAATAACATTTAATAGCAATAAACTAATACATATTTAAAACCATGAGAAACTAAAACTATACACGTAACGTTGATGATGATGATGACTTGGGACTTGTCTGTCGAACGAAATGTACCTACGCCCCACCTCTGTCTAACATCTCGGTTATTATTGGCTTGGTTATGTTATGAGTTATGCTGCTCTCATAGCGATGGAGGAAAATGTCGTTAGGAAACCTAGAACCAAACATTCGAAGAGGTCTACCAATTTTCAGAAGGTGCAGTGGATAGCAGCCCATTCCCTCTCATACAGAGGAATGTCTCGGCATTGTTGATGACACTAATTCATCACCATTCTCTTGCCGTTATCCGTTATCTACATACACCGGCAAAATTAGGGGAACACAAAAAAGTGAATGATTTTTTGAGATTGAATGGACTTATTTGATTTATTGTTTTCGCTTTATTTGAGTGTGTTAGTTTTTTTATGAAAGAAAACAATAAAATGTGGGGTTGTTAGAATTTATTTGTAGAGAAATAATAAAAATGGTCGTAATTGAATAATATTGGAATTATTTAGCATTTCAATATTTTTCAATTACGACCATTTTTACTCACCGTTCGTTCACTAACACGTTCTACGCATTTCTTCCAAAACATTTCGGGTCTGAACAGCCGTTTGACGACGATTTCTTAAAGTTTGGACCTTTATAAAATGTCGTCTAGGGCACAGATTGCACGATTTCTGCCTTGCCCTCGCCTGCGTACGTAAGATCCTGTCTGTCTGTATCGTTGCACATGACGATGGATCATGGTTACTGATACACCCAACGTTCTACTGACTGTACCCATAAGTTTTAAAAAAAAGTCACTTTTATTGTGTTCCCCTAATTTTTCCGGTGTGTAGTAGCTCTTCGATACCCGTAATTACGGACACAATTAAAATAACAATGCACCGTACCCGATCGGGTACGGCTGGGGACATACAGTCGTCATCTCATCAGATACCTCCTTTCTTGCCATATCATTTTTTACACAGTCCATCCATCATTTCTTGTTATATACTAATTATGTCACGTTATATACCAGTAATCAGAAATACTCTAATTTGCCAAAGCTACTATCAGTAAACAAAACTATTCGTAACTTAATTATAGAAACCTTACTAAATGAACTGCCTCATTTGCTTAGCCTTTTCCTAATTATGTTAAGATCGGCTTCCAGTCTAACCGGATGCAGCTGAATACCAGTATTTTACATGAAGCGACTGCCTATCTGACCTCCACAACCACCGAGTTAGAAAATGGGTAGTACGACATCCCTTGGTAAGACTGGTTCTTAGACTTTCGGGCCGCTGACTACACGTAACGACTGTCAAAGATCTACAAATGACGGCCGGGACCAACGGCTTAACGTGCTTTCACAGACACGGAGGAAACTCGGTATATAATGGGTTAATGTAATGTAATGGGTATGTATTATTTAGCCACGAACTCGTCTTTGAATTCAAAATACAACTGTTCTAATATTATATAGAAATACTATTTTTCTACGTTATATTACTTATCACAAATTGTACACTGCTACGATCTCTGCTTACCCCATTACACAGCTACTTAAATCTACGCCTCGTGAATGTCAGGGCCATTCAATTGTCAGTTAGACTCTACTAACATAACAACACATTGACATCAATTGGCTCTATGTAGAGTTGACAATAGTGGCCGGATAGGCGTAGGAGCCGCGTGAATGACCAGCCCAAGGTCAGGGCACACTGCCAGGGTCAAGGTCAAAGGTGAATGGATAATGTGACTAGTTTTGTTAGAAATTTGTGTAAATGATGCCTTGATGTGGAAAGTGTTAGTAATTAAGGGCCTGATGTAAAATTGCCAAACGAGATTTTCCCTGAAATTGTCAACAGACACCTCATTTTATCAATTTTGTGCGCCAGGGTAGCCATTATCTTACGTTTTGGCAATTTGCCGTTTAGTGGCAGGCTGTATGTTGAACAAAATAAATGATGGAATGATTATTACATGAAGTATCATTAAATCAGATTAAATGAACTTAGAGGGTTGTATTTATATTTGTAATGATTATACCTCAGTAAAGACATCATATTTTAATCAATATACAACCTGATACTGACCTGGAAATGACAAAGACGTAAGAAAATTTAAATTTCGCAGCCTACGCTGGCGTTTTCACCTTAACTGATATTTTAAGATAATGATATACTCTAATCTACACAAACATATGTACCACTCGCTATGTCACGAAATAATAGTCCCATACTCTAACACCCCAAGGTTAAATAGAGTCATTGTCCACCCAAGGTTAGAAGAGTACAATAATCACACAATGGTTGTGCTCATCTGTTTATGTTTAGATCATTAAAATGTCATTGCTAGTTGTATCAGCAACTTAATTAAATAGCTAGCTTAATAACCTGGTTGCAATATCGCCTTATAAACTTCTTAACGAAGCCGAAAGGAACTTGTTCTCCCCGACATTGCTATCATTTTATAGATCACTTCATCACATTTAGTAGATCATACAGAATGCTTGGTTGACGGCTTCGTGATGAGGTCTTTTACAACCCGTATTATATCTATAGTTCATTTGGCGAGGGCAGGAGCTCGTGGTTAAAAATTAACAACCGTTCGGGTCGATCTTCAGGTTAAGCCGCGATTGCCTAGGTTAGTCCGTGGATGGGTGACCACCAAATACATACCCAGTTTCCTCCATGCCTCAGAAATCATGTTAAGCCGTTGGTCCCGGCTGTCATTTATACATCTTTGACATTCGTTACAGGTAGTCAGTGGCCTGATAGTCTGACCACTAGTCTTACTACGGTGTATCGTATTACCCAGTACTAACTAGGTTATGGAAGTCAGATAAGCAGTCGCGCCATGTTAAATAATGGTATACAGTTAGACTGGAAGCCGATCCTAACGTAGTCGAGAAAAGGCTAGGCAGATGATAATGAGTTGGATTTTGAACTTCAATAAATTGCTCTTGGCTGTCATTTTTATATCTCTGATAATGTTATGGGATTGTTAGAGGCCCTAATGTATGACAACCCGTCTTGACCATGAATGAACTAGGTTGTGGAGGATAAAAGGTGTTAGGGAAGCCGCTAGAGAACGTCTGAAAAATATAACTAAAGTCCGTCATTTGTTTAAATTGAGCTCGACGAAGAACCAAGACTAGTTGGTGGATTAACTGAGCTGGTAATTATGTAGTTCTTAGCTGCCTGGCCGGGTTTGATTCGTAAATTTATTAAAAAAAATTAAATCTGCACAGGTCTATGTTGTTTTGGGTTGTAGTATTTTTGTTTATCAAAAAAAAAAAATGTTTCATAAGTACGTTTATGAAACATTTTTTTTCGACACTGAAAAACATACAACTGGGGTGTTTTATTCAAAAAGTAAAAAAAAGCAATTTCTTACCCTACCATGAACCCTGCTTACCTCACAAAGCTACAGACACAGAAAAACACCACAAAGACAAAAACTATTGCAGTACAAAATCAGACAACCATTCACTAAGCAGGCGGCATTGCCCGCCTCAAGGATAGTCATTATTTATGTAAAATTACTCAGCACAAACAACAGGCTACTTTATTACACTTTACGTAGTACATACCTACTTTGTTTTTAAAGTTAAAATTGAAAAGTGTTTTGGAAAAATAGCTTAGTGCCGTCTGACTAAAGGCAGGAAGTGTCATCCTGAATTTCGTGATTAATTATTTCGACACAGTCCCAATTTCGAATAACAATAGTTCGACTAGTCTAGAGGAGCTCGTGGCTAAATAATAACAGCCGCTCGGGTCGATCTTTAGGTTAAGCTGTGTTTGCCTAGGTTGGTCTGTGGGTGACCAACCTTTTTTTTTTCCAGATGGGAAATCATTAAATGACTTCTCCCGCTCTGGGCAGAGCAGGAGGGAGTGTCAGACTTTTACTGACTAAAACCCATCCATGTCCCTTCACCACCCTTTGTGTTACGGGGCCACGGTATCTCTTTCGAACAGTCCCGCTGGGTGACCACCCATTACATACCGAGTTCCCTCCGTGCCTCGAAAAGCACGTTAAGCTGTTGGTTTCGGCTGTCATTTGTAGATCTTTGACAGTCGTTACAGATAGTGGCCCAAAAAGTCTGACAACCAGTCTTACCGAGGGGTATCGTATTACCCAGTACTAACTGGGTTGTGGAGGTCAGATAGGCAGTCGCTCCATGTTAAATACTGGTATTCAGTTGCATCCGGTTAGACTGAAAGCCGACCCCAACATAGTTGGGAATAGGCTAGGCAGATGATGGATACTTCGACTAGTCATTACAATATAATTCGACAACACACACCTTCGAAAAATACTACTTAGACAGAACCGTTCTTCGATATGCACTTGTTCGGCGGATTCCTATTTCGACGGAACAGACCTTCGACATAATGCTGCTCTGAAATATGACAATAATAATTGAATTTCGCTTTAATGTCTGGTTGTAATTTTCACTATAGAGCATAACGTATCAAAAGGCTTATTTTCAGGGTAGCATGTGAAGTTATACCCTTCTTCTTCTTCTTAGCGTGTCGATGGCCATCTAAATTGTGTTGGCCCAGAAGTGAGCCACTAGTTTGGCTCCTGCAGTAGCGTTCATCAATTCGTGTAATGAACAAACATATTCATATTCATTTATTTGCGTTCCACAAGGTAAACATGGTGTTAACAAAAGGCTTAGAGCGAAGAGCCGTTGCAGGCCCTGTCAGGGCACAGCTAAATCTAATTATTACAAGCTCAAAATTAAAAATATACATGAAACCAAATAATTAGACACATTCGCAAAATTAAAAAATAGAATGAAAAAAAGACAATATTTTTCATTCAATTTTTTGTTAAAAGTTAAAAATGTCAGTCGTACACAGACAAAAATTAAATTAAATGTGAAACTAAATAATTATTAACAACAGGACACGCAGGACACAATAATAAGTGCCTCATCGTTTGTGGAACAGCACCACATTTTACAGTCCAGGGCAGAGAGAGAGAGAAAGTAGTTATAGTATTTCAACAACAAAAAAAAAATCAACAGATTCCTGATTATTTATTCCTCATAGCCAATTTCACAATCATTCTCATGCACTTATCCAAATTATTTGAGTTTGGCTTAACATTGTCTTCTTTTGACAGACATCTAAGAAGGAAACGTGTTTTTAATTGTTAAATACATTCTACACATAACCGACACATAGATATTTGATTTAAACTAATAATATCTATCTAAATATATAAAAGAAGAAACTGACTGACTGACTGACTGACTGATTGACTGACTGACTGACTGACTGACTGACTGACTGACTGACTGACTCATCCATCAACGCACAGCCCAAACCGCTGGGTCTACAGATTCCAAATTTGGCAAGTAGGTTCCTTATGTGGTCTAGGGGTGCACTAAGAAAGGATTTTTCAAAATTCATCCCCTAAAGGGGTTAAACGGGGCTCCAAAGTTTGTATGGGGAAACAAGATTAGTTAGACTATTTTATTCGAAACTTCAAAGGAGTGCTCCTATTGATAAATAAGTAGAAACGGGTTTCAGGTTTTTTCAGAATTCAACCCCTAAGAGGGGGAAATGGGGTGGCAAAGTATAAAAATCAATGCACAGCCCAAACCGCTGAGTCTAGAGATTCCAAATTTGGCAAGTAGGTTCCTTATGTGGTCTAGGGGTGCACTAAGAAAGAATTTTTCAAAATTCAACCCCTAAGGGGGTTAAACGGGAATCCAAAGTTTGTATGGGTAAAACAAGATGAGTTAGACTATTTTATTCGAAACTTCACAGGAGTGCTCCTATTGATAAATGAGTAGAAACGGGTTTCAGGTTTTTTCAGAATTCAACCCCTAAGAGGGGGAAAAGGGGTGACAAAGTCTAAAAATCAATGCACAGCCCAAACCGCTGAGTCTAGAGATTTCAAATTTGCCACATTGGTTCCTTATGTGGTCTTAAGGTGCACTAAGAAAGGATTTTTCAAAATTCATCCCCTAAAGGGGTTAAACGGGGCTCCAAAGTTTGTATGGGGAAACAAGATTAGTTAGGTTATTTTATTCGAAACTTCACAGGAGTGCTCCTATTAATAAATGAGTAAAAATGGGTTTCAGGTTTTTTCAGAATTCAACCCCTAAGAGGGAGAAATGGGGTGGCAAAGTATAAAAATCAATGTACAGCCCAAACCACTGAGTCTAGAGATTCCAAATTTGGCACATACGTTTTTTATGGGGTCTAGGGGTGCACTAAAAAGGATTTTTCAAAATTCATCCCCTAAGGGGTTGAAACTGGGGTCCAAAGATTACATGGGGAAATAATATTAGTTAGACTACTTTATTCGAAACTCAACAGGAGTACTCCTATCGATAAATGAGTTAACATTTGTGTTTCAGGTTTTTTCAGAATTCAACCCCTAAAGGGGGAAATGGGGTAACAAAGCCTGAAATTCAACATAGGTATTGTTTGTACGGTGAATTGGGTTGGGTGTAATACAAAATCAACGATTTTAAGATTTAATGTGGCGGACCTGAATTACCATCATTCCCTGTTGGGGTGCGATGGGGTTGAAATGTCTAAAAATCAATATGGGTGTCGAAACCGAGATTATCAGGGGCGCTGATGTCGAAAATGGCATTTATTTTGAGATCCAGAAGATGGCGGATTCAACTTCTATTCTGGGTTATTGTTGATTTATTGTGATGATTGTGATAACGATGATGATGATTGTTATAATGATGATGATGATTGTAATGATGATGATTGTGATAACTCATTAATGATTGTGATTACGATGATGATTGTGATAATGATCATGATGATTGTGAAGATGATTTTGATTACGATGATAATGAGTTTGATAACGATGATGATGATTGTGATTGTGATTATGATTGTGATAGTGATGGTGATTGTGATAGTGACGGTGAATGTGAGGGTGATTATGATGGTGATAGCGATGGTTGTTATAACGAGGATGGAGATTGTGATGATGATGATTATGATTAAGATGATAATGATTGTGATTACGATGATAATGATTGTGATTAGTAACGATGATGGTGATTGTGATAGTGATTTTGATGGTGATAATGATGGTGATTGTGATAGTGACGGTGATTGTGATGGTGATTATGATGGTGATAGCGATGGTTGTTATAACGAGGATGGAGACTGTGATGATGATGATTATGATTAAGATGATAATGATTGTGATAACGATGATAATGATTGTGATAGGTAACGATGATGGTGATTGTGATAGTGATTTTGATGGTGATGGTGATTGTGACAGTGATGGTGATTATGATAATGATGAAGATGATTGTGATTACGATGATAATGATTGTGATAACGAGGTCAGTGATTGTAATGATGATTGTGATGGTGATTATGATGGTGATAGTGATTGTGATAGTGATATTAATGGTGATTGTGATAGTGATAATGATGGTGATTGTGATAATGATTGTGGTTGTGATAGTGATGGCGGTTGTGATCATGATTATTGTGATTAAGATGATAATGATTGAGATTACGATGATAACAATTGTGATTACGATGATAATGATTGTGATGACGAGGATGGAGATTGTGATGACGATGATTGTGATTACGATGATAGTGGTTGTGATTACGATGATAATGATTGTTAAAATGATGATAGTGATTGTGATCGTGATGGTGATTGTGATGATGATTGTGATGGTGATTGTGATGGTGATTGTGATGGTGATTGTGATGGTGATTGTAATGGTGATTGTGATTGTGATGGTGATTGTGATGGTGATTGTGATGGTGATGGTGATTGTGATTTTGATGGTGATGGTGATTGTGACAGTGATTGTGATAGTGACGGTGATTGTGATGGTGATAGCGATGGTGATGGTGATTGTGGTTGTGACTGTGATGGTGATAATGATGGAGGTGATTGTGATTACGATGATAATGATTGTGTTTGTGATAGTGATTGTGATGGTGATGGTGATTGTAATGGTGATGGTAAAGGTGACTGTGATGGTGATTGTGATAGTGATAGGGATAGTGATAGTGGTAGTGATAGTGATGGTGATTGTGATAGTGATAGTGATGGTGATTGTGATAATGATTGAGGTTGTGATAGTGATGATGATTGTGATAATGATGGTGGTTGTGATAGTGATGGTGATTGTGATAATGTTGGTGACTGTGATAGTGATCGTGACTGTGATAATGATTGTGATAATGATGGTGGTTTTGTTAGTGATGGTGATTGTGATAATGATGGTGGTTGTGATAGTGATGGTGGTTGTGATAGTGATTGTGATGATAATAATAAATTGTGATGATTATGAAATTTGGCACATAAATAGTTTATAACCTGGATTAACATGTAGGACACTATTTATCCCTTTAGTATGATTCAGTGAGACAGTTACCGAAATGCACGCGGGCGAAGCCGCGGGCAACAGCTAGTTATTATATATACGCAGAGAAAAGATTTGATTTTTTGTTTGTTGGTGTGTTTGTTACGATTTAACTCTAAAACTACTCAACCGATTTAAAAAAAATCTTTCACCATTAGAAAGCCACGTCTTTACTGAGTAACATAGGCTATATTGTATCCCCGTACTCTTACGGGAACGGGAACTACGCGGGTGAAACCGCGGGACGTCCGCTACTAGTATCAGTAGTATTAATCAAACATAGGTTCCTTAATAGCTAAAATAGAATGAACCATCCCATAATTCATCAGGCTAGGCAGACAAATTGTTGATAGCCTGTAAACCATCTATCAACAATTTCACTACCTAGCGTCTGCTATCCCTTCAAGTCTTCGTTACTTATCATAACAACTTCAGGATGGAGAGCAACCATAGACAAATTATTTAAAATCATAAGGCTAAGGTCTACGTCCACTGCATCATAGCAACGTCAACAACCGCGTTGATCAAGGTCGCCGCGCCAGGTCGCTAGATCACTCACATTAGATGATTTGTCTCAAGTGCTATCGGCGTGAAGGACCAGTAACGTGTTTACTTTGTTACGTGTATTATTTATTTTTGACTATGAGGTCCTCTGCTGGAGATTGGCCATTTCAAATTTGCTCTAGACCCTAGTGCTTTCAGCCTTATGTAATCGTGATAAGCACACGTTTTAATTCGAGCAAAGATTTTTTTTGTAACTTTCTTCACAGTAAGTGAAAGAACTGAATCCATTTCATGATCATACCAAGTATTATATACTAGCGGACGCCACGCGGTTTCACCCGCGTAGTTTCCGTTCCCGTGGGAATACAGAGATAAAAAGCCTAGCCTATGTCACCCGGGGATAGTGTAGCTTCCCAACGGTGAAAGAATTTTTCAAATCGGTTCATTACTTCCGGAGATTACCCCCTACATACAAACTTACAAACTTACAAACAAATGTTACCTCTTTATAATATTAGTATAGATAACCAGCTACCTACCGTCATTCTCCTGTCCTTTACCTGAAACGAGACTCAATATACAAAAAATCACAATACAAGTTACAAAACGGCACTTTTGTTATAGTATTTTGTCTATAGTCTGCACCAGATAAGTAGGAATTAAAGGTCATTGCTCTTTCCTTAATTTCTCTGCGTAGGTACCCCGACAATACATTATGATTCGTTTTTTATTACTAGAAAAGTCAAGTATCACGATAAAGGTCGTTTCGGGACAAGTTTATGTCATTATTTCTGTTTTCGGAATTATGTATTTGAATAAATGTATGCGGGTTAATAACCTTTATTTCCTAGTTATCTGGCGCAGACTATATAGTTGGTGAATCGGGAAAGTTACGAAACGGAATGTAGATAATTTATTAAATAAATAAGAAAATAATGGATTGATAATTAAATGGATAATATAATATTAATGGAATAAGTACATGGATAGGATTATGAAATACTTAATAGGATATGAAATATTTTAAACTGAAAAGTAAAAAAGCGGTCTTCCTCTCTACAGATTTACCAAATTTGCTGTGCCCGACAGGGTCCATAATTGTTTCTATGTTTTTATTTACCACCTGTAATTGTACATTATGGATTAGCAATAAACAATTTTGACTTTGACTTTGACTTTGGGGTCGGCGCAGCTCTTCCATAGTTGTCTATCACTCGTCATCACATCAGCAGTCACCTCCTTAGCCATAGCGTCCTTCACACGTTTCTATCGTTTTTAGGATTCGGTACCCAAAGGGTAAAAACGGGACCTTATTACTAAGACTCCACTGTCCGTCCGTCCATCAGTCCATCTGTCCGTCAGTCTGTTACCAGGCTGTGTCTCATAAGCCGTGATAGCTAAACAGTTGAAACAGAATAAAATAAATCTTTAAAGGGGTTCCCAAACAACAAACGTGATTTTTTGCCGTTTTTAGCTCGATATTAATAACGGCAGCAAGTAGACGCTTGAAATATTCACAGAATATTTAGTTGTATATTCGCTTTAAAAATAAATAATTAAATTAAAATAAAATAAATACTTGGGCTCCCATACAACAAACGTGGTTTTTTTGCCGTTTTGTCTAATTTTGAATAGATAATGGTACGGAACCCCTCGTGCGCGAGTCCGACTCGGACTTGGCCGGTTTTTTTGATCTTATAGCCTCATTTATACTCAAAACTTTCCACATCTCTCCGCATCACATACCTATACCAACTACCACATAACTTTTCAATCACTGGCGCAACTTTCAAACTTCCTCTAATGTAGATACCGTACTCATTTCTTACTATTCATTTAAAGCTTAAACCACGCATCCCCCTTAGCATTCTCATCGCTTTTGTGGCCCAACTTTCTGATCCATACAAGACAGCGGATCCAGCAATTGTTTTATAAATCTTCCCCTTATATTTAAGGAGAATACAGGACTTACACATTGTTCCCGTGATCAGCCACCATTTCATCTATCCAGTGTCAGTTATTAACCCCCTTACAATAACTGGTATAGTAAGAAAATAAACAATAAAATTAAAGCAGAATGTGTAAGCTACTCGTATTATCTTTTAGAATATACTCGCATGTTAGCTGGAACCGTTGTGACGTAGGTGTATTTTTCTAGACCTGGGGGGTTTTTTCTCAAACGTCGTCTATCCGTTTCTTAAGAATTGCTCACGAAATCTTGTGTGTGGTTGGTAGTAAGTACCTTTCAGTACTTTTAGGTCTCCAATTTACTAGGTAACCTACCTGGTTTAGCTAAAACTATGAGAGCATTAGTCTTTGATTATCCATTTGCCGCTTTCGTATTTTTTTTGAGGACCCCCACCATATTGTCATTTTCCAAACCACTTTCAGTATAACTGCTTTCCTTTGAAACCATTTTTCATACAATTCATCTTTCATGTTTACTTTTGTCTCACTCCCTAAATAAATATGGAAAACCTTAAGGATATTTGTTCCATGAATATTATACATAAAACTATCCTGACGACATGTCCCAGTATTAGACCCGTTAGATATCTACTTACAAATAGCGGCTTGCACGTCAGGACAAAATAATCAGCACCATCCCGTCACTTAGTCATAATACCGCTGTTATTAGTTGAATGTCAATAACCTAGGCTCAAGGTTAGCGATTAGGTCGCATAGGCCGGACGTTGTGGTAGGTCGCAGCTAGGCTGACTCATTTATTATGCATGTGTAATGTTCTAGCTCAGTGTATTACCTATTAAATTTAATCAGTTGAAATATTAAACGAATACTTGTTTTTACTCGCAGCTTCGTGAAGATCAGAAATTATCCCACAAGAATGTACTTCGGGATTAAAGGTATCCTAGATAAGTGTCTAGGATACCCTTCAAGTAAAAAAAGAACATCCCGGAATAAAAATTTGGAGTAAGAGATTAAGAGATTTAAATTTCATCGATATTTGTTAAGGCTATATAAGTACAACAGATCAACAGGGTTACTGTCACAGACAGTTACTGAAACATGACCAGATTGAAGAAATATTAGAAAAGTATAAAGATTTAAACGGACTTTTCACGAAGCCGTCAACCAAGCATTCTGTGCCTACATCAAAACTGTACACAAAAATTATTGCTGAGAAACGACCCTTTTTTGGGGTGAAAACTCACGTGTTACGGTAGGACTCAATGTATCGCACTCAAAACATTTGCTGATGGATACATTGGTGCCGATTCCCTTGTTCACAAACTAAACTAAATTTAAGTTGAATGCATCTTTTTCTTTCTATTTCATTATGAAAAGGACAGAAGATAAATATTAGTTTAATCCTGTCAAATTAGTCAGCACCTGACGTAATTTGGTGTAATTTTAGTGGCCAACTTTTTAATCGCGTCTAAAACTTGTATGGCGCTGATTAATTTGACAGAACATAACTAAAATTTATCTTCTGTCCTTTTCTTAAGAGCGTGCTCGCATTTGACCAAAAATACGTACTTTTCCAAGTCCTCGATATTTGTTATATAAAGATAATGGCATAATATTTCAATGAAGAATCATAAATCTGGCTTTGTTTTAGTTCGTAGATTGATTAGAATTTTGTTATAATAGTTAATATTACGAGAAATAGCAATTTTCCGACAGCCAATTTCAAGCAAACGTTAAACATTAGGTTTTTGTCCTGCCATTTGTATCAAACTGGTAACACGAAAAAATCAAAAAAAAATATATATGTACTGGTCCTATAGTCCTCAAGGTTGTAGATTGATTAGAATATTGAAATAAAAATTGAATTGACGCAAAAAAAAACGATATTCAAAAGCAATATTGATCTAAAATGTATGCATTTTCAGCGTCCATTATATTCCAAATTAACTCAATTTTATCAAATAAATTAATATGATATAAAATTTCAATCTACAACGAATACGTTTTATTAGTTTTCGTTTGTCAATATAATAAGACAAAATTACAATAAATAAAATTGGAGAACTATAATTCTGCGTCAATTCAGCTCGCACCTCAGTCTCATGTCAGTCTCGTCTCTAATTTTCGTCAATAACAATCGACAACCGTCCGGAGATCAATATTATTACCGAGTCGTGTAGGCCGGTCGAAAAAATTTGATCCAGGAAGTAAAAATCAAAAATTTGCGAAAAAAAATTAACAGCCCTCTTAATGAAATAGAAAGAAAAAGATGCACTGAACTTAAATTTGGTTTAGTTTGTAAATAAGGGAATCGGCACCACTGACTACTACAGAGGTCTTGGAGGCATTTCAAGTAAAGCTCTATTGATAAAATTTAGTATTGAAAAAATGCGAAGAAGTTTAGTGGGAACTTTGACTAAGTAGTAATTAGAAGGTTCCAAGATCTAGCACCAAATAAAATATCTTAATGACGGGGAGAACAAGTGCCTTTCACTTCGTTATGGGTATTTAAAACCCATTATAAAACTAACGTAATCTGTACCTACTTTTATTTTTTATTTTTTACACTTAAGAATCTAATTAGTCTTGCTTTTTCCTCATTTTTTAAATAAAAAATGAGGAAAAAGCAAAATCTAGACTTAAAAAGGAAGCCGTAGCTCAAGGTAGCGGTCAACCTAGAATAGGTAGTTCGTACGTTTGATCAAACGTTTTTAGTTAAAACTAAGGTAGGTTATTTTAACTAAAAAAAAACAGGGCCAAGTGCGAGTCGGACTCGCGCACGAAGGGTTCCGTACCATTATCTATACAAAATTAGACAAAACGGCAAAAAAATCACGTTTGTTGTATGGGAGCCCCCCTTAAATATGAATTTTATTCTTTTTTATTTGTTGTTATAGCGGCAACCAAAATAGGTACATCGTCTGTGAAAATTTCAACTGTCTAGCTATCACGGTTTATGAGATACCTGGTGACGGACAGACGGACACACGGACAGTGGAGTCTTAGTAATAGGGTCCCTTTTTACCGCTTGGGTACGGAACCAAAAAAAATATCTAAATATCATCAAAACTCGAGATTCCCTCATTGCATTCAAAATATAGGTAACGGACCAAAAATAAAGACACGTCAGTGTAAACAATTGATATTCGATCAGTCGGCCACCGTATTTGTTAGCATACGTTTAGTGTGAATGAATTCTAGCTGCCAAGGTCTAGCCGTCGGACATTGCGCAGGTCAGAGATACCTCTGACTCATTGGATAGATGGATCGTGAGATGACAAACATACAAACACACTATAATATTCAAAGTGTAAGTTTTTTTTATAAATGTTATTGGATTTTTGGTCCAGTGGTCGCAATCGAGACTGCTGACTATGAGGTTCCGGGTTCGATTCCCGGGTCGTGCAAATTGTAATTGGGGTTTTCCATCAGTTTCTTAGTAGCAGCCACGGAGTCTGGATTTGTGCTCGGTTGATGGCAATAGGGTGCTCCCTGGTAAGTTAGGCCCATGGACTTAAACATAACTGGAAAAATGTAGATATGCTATTAGGTACACTTCTGCCTAATCCCTCGTGATTACAGGCGTGATGTTACGTTTATGTGTTGCCATCACACTATTACACCTATCTATTCCTTAGTGGGCGTATTTTTTGCGCGAGAAATGTTATTACTGAAAAAATGCTCCAGGAATTTTTATTTAAAATATTTTAGGTATAGTAAAAATTCTCGAAAAAAAATTACGTTACATTAGATTCTACAGCTGAAAATTATGTCTTATTTCCTTATTATACTTATTGTTAAGAGCAGGTCTGAAACAAAAGAAACAAGAACAAAGAAAGTGTGTTTATCGATCATTATAAAAAAGTTTGCGCTGAAAAACCGCCCAAGGCCCATCATGTATATGTAACCTCGAGGCTTCAACACCCCAAAATTATGAGAAAACTCGAAAATTAACACAAAAATTTCAACAAGAAATTGTTAAAGTTACTCTTAAAACTGGTCAAAAAAGGTGCATCTACGTCACGTTATCAAAGTAAACACAAAGATTTTCCGCTGCGACAAAAAAGTCGCAGGCACTAGACCAAAACAGCGCTCTAAGCAGACATCACGAGTAGGTACGACTGTAGGTATTCAGACTCAACCTTGGCAGTGCTGTCGAACTCTCGCCTTGGGCTGCGAGGCTCGTATCACACGAGTGGAACAGAAATACCAGTCCTAGCAACTAGCTAAACGCGTATCTTGGTATGCCTTTTTAAGCGACTTCTAAAAAGGGAGGTGGTTATGTATTGCATCCACCAGCATCTTTTTCATGTGTGTTTTCACCAATTTCTCGATGATTACTGATCCGATTTAAGTAATTCTTTTTTCTTTTGGAGTAGAAGCTTGCGCGGCGCGCGGTGGTCCCATATAAATTTATTTACTTTGCTTTGGCTGGTACTTTAGGAGTTAGAATAAAAAATGCATTGTGTGGAGGATACTCCTTAATTTTTTTTTGTGCCTTTGTCGTGGATCAACTGCTATAAACTGTTTTTAAATTATAAATTTTGATATCATTTTTGTAATCCATTGTCTCGTATTGTAGTTTTTTTTTTTTTTAAATCATTTGGCATTCATTGTATAACTAGTAAATTTTGACATTACATCATACATAAAAATTGTGTATATAAAACTTGACATTGTATAAAAAATCCCAATTTCATGTCAACTAATTGTTACTGGGGACTTTCATTGTTACGACATAGAGCTTTGTAAGTTAATTTTAATATTTCTACACCGACAACGGTAGTGTATGTGAAACTGTCTAATATTAAGATCTTAATGTACCATATACTCAAAAATAAATAAATCTTATATTATTTTATCTCATAAAAAGTTTTGTGAAATTAGTTGCACTGGTATAAGATCATTAAAGTGATTACGTACTGGTTCATGAAAAAACATAGATACGGAAGAATAGTACATTTTGATACAAGTGGAGAAAGTTTGTTATTGCAATCGAGGTGGATATAACACCCGAGCCGCAGGCGAGGGTGTTTTTCAGCCGAGAATTGCAATAACAAATGTCCACGTGTATCAAACGACGTTTTTCAATACACTTTTGAAGAAATAAAATAAAATAACTAATACATAATATTTTTGTCACGAACTATGAAACTATGATTTAAAGTTTCTTTTTTTTTCACGCTTTGGTCTCGCCAGGTTGAAAGAAAGGCAATGGTATGAAGCTGTTAAACAGCCTAATATAAAAAATAGATTTATTTTATATTTTTGAATTCAGAACACAAATAAATGTTAATTTGTGTATAAAAGTAACCATTAGTTTTAAATAATCATTTTTATCTATGATATTCTTTTTATAAACACAATTTGAATATTCAAAAAATATTTATGCCGTAAAGACGCGTAGAGCTTTGCAAAAATTAAAAAAAAACATTCACCTCAGACTATAGGCATTGAACCAATTGGGACTAAGTATAGGTATAGTTATCTGTGGCAATTTTCATTCCCGCACACGTGAGGAAAAGTGGAAAAAATCGCACGCGTGTGAAATACATTGCATGTTGTACCTAATCGTAGTGCGTTAAGGACCAGTTTTCGAGGAAGTGTATTGAAAAATATATTTCTCGTGTTACTATGGTTGCAATAAAACTTTCAAACACGAAACTGAAGTGGCAAAATGAGTTCACTGACAGCACACTCAAATCTAAATTGGTCACCATCTGATCAGCATGGTTATCATAATATAACTGAACCATAACGAGTTCGTGTCTTTTCAGCATTGAGCTATTACTACTACGTATAGAGAAGACAGCGCGAACAAAATCTGTGCGCAGTGCGGGGCGCGCGGGGGGCGGCTAACCCCGTATATCTAATGCTGTGGCGAGCAAGCGACTGATTGAATTGCAGCCAGCTGACAGCAGTTAAACGGGGCACAGATATTGTTCACGGTGTCTTCTCTCCTAACCCCGTATATCTAATGCTGTGGCGAGCAAGCGACTGATTGAATTGCAGCCAGCTGACAGCAGTTAAACGGGGCACAGATATTGTTCACGGTGTCTTCTCTCAATGCTTTTCACTCGACTTTTTTTTTGCCTTGAATGTCCCACTGCTGGACAAAGACGTCTCAGTCGAATAGAATAATAAAAATAATAAAACACCAAACTCACCTAGTTTTAAAACATAATTTGTTGCAGACATGTAAAAGAGTGCTACTAGAAACGCTTTACATAATAATTGTGTTTGCTTGTTGAAAAACACATTTACCTTTAACGTGGTCATCAAATAGTTTAAGGTAAGTTTAAGAACAACAAACCGTTTCCAATATTGTGTTTTCTAGACTGTGGGAAAAAGTAGTTCCGTTACCAGGACAAAAAACAGCGACATCGATTTACCAGACACACAGTTTAAAATTCACCTTCCATTTCGCTATTGGATTTAATTTTTTTTACCTTATATTTTTATAGACAGAAGCTAACCTTCTGCCCATTCCTCTCCAGCGTCCCGACGCACTAAATTTGCTCATATTAGTTGCAAACGCTGGGTTATTGCTTACGTATTTATTTTAGCTTTAATGGTGGGTTGTTTATTTTGGTCCGATTTGTAAATCAGGTAGTTTCGTAGTGACGTTGAGCATGTGTTACTGCGCAGTTCGGCGTTTTTAAGGCTATGCCTACGTAGGTATTGTGTTGATGACTGATAGAAATTAAAATGGATGACGTATGTACGTGTGAAGAATTCCAGAAATGCATTTGTTTTTTTTTATAGCTACCACTTAGGTCTTTATGTCTCGGACCTCCTCGGGTTTCTAGACGTTCAAGGTTTCTTCTAGGGTCCGATCACCGAGCTCAAAACGTGGATGAGTTCTACAAAAAATATTACATACTAGCGGACGTCACGCGGTTTCACCCGCGTAGTTTCCGTTCCCGTAGGAGTACGGGGATAAAATATAGCCTATGTTACTCAGGGTGAATGTAGCTTTCTAATGGTGAAAGAATTTTTGAAATCGGTTCATTACTTCCGGAGATTACCCACTACATACAAACTTACAAACATACAAACAAATGTTACCTCTTTATAATATTTGTATAGAAAGGTACAAGGGTCTCAGCACTTCAGCAGACGTCACATTGCCCTACCATTTACTATTAAATTAAACAATTAAATAACTGTCTAAAATTAAAGGTAAGTCTATAGGAAAGGGCGATACAAAATAACTTCTACAGCTTTTCCTATTGTGATCACAAAGCTGCATTCGTCATCACCATATCATCAGCCTAAAGTCGTCTACTGCAAGACATGCCTTCCCCTAGCTTCACCACATCGCCCAGTCTTGTGTTTCAGGTATCCAGTGGAACCCCGCAGTATTCACCTAGCCTATGTCCAAGTTGTGGAAGACCTTAGTTTGCTTAAAACCAAAAATGCACACCCATCCAAGATTTAACTGCGTCAGACGCAACTATACCTCGGCGCGTTCGAGTTCCACGCGCGCCTCAAAGAGAGTCAGCAAAAAGGAACGGGTCCGTAAGGACCGATGCCTGCCGGGGTTGCGGGACTGTTCGAAAGAGATACCGTGGCCCCGGAACACAAAGGGTGATGAAGGAACATGGATGGGTTTTAGTCAGTAAAAGTCTGACACTCCTGCTCCGCCCAGAGCGGGAGGAGTCATTTGATGATTTCCTATCCGAAAAAAAAAAGGCGCAACTATACCTCGCTATTTTTTTTTTTCGTCAAAAACATCTTCAACGTCAACGTGTTCATTTATGTACCTAAATCAATACATAAAACTCACGACTAAACACAAATTAACATCGGACATTCGCCTTGAACCTAAGTCGCAGTGCATTGCCCCTCGGCGTCACTCGTGTTGTGAACATACTGCTTTGCAATTCTATTCCAAGTTAGACTGGTGTTTTTGTTATGGTTCGTCTTTGTTTATGATGTTTTCTTTAGGATATACTACATACATACTTACATACAAATGTGCATAATGGCTAGAAAGGGTACCTACATGTATTTAACCTCGCCTTGGAAAACCACACAGCAGTTACAAGTTAGTTCATCATCAGCCTATTAATGTTTTCACTGCTGGGACACAGCCCTCTTCTCTATGAGAGGGAATGGGCTATAATCCACCACATGGGCCCAGTGCGGGTTGGTAGATGTCACATGTCTTCGAATTTTTTGGTTTTAGGACATGCCAGTTTCCTCACGATGTTTTCCTTCACCGTTTTGAGAGCAGTGGTGATGAAATAAATTGCACAAGGTAATGCGCCTGTCTGGGTTCGAACCCACGACTTACTGTTCGTATGTCGGAGCCGCCACTACTGGGCCACCGCTGTTTGGTCGGGGCCGCCACCACAGGGCCACCGCTGCTCGAGTTAGTTAGGTAGTTAAAAATAGGCATTTTTACACTAAATAGACCTGCATTGGGCTGCAACTCTCCTGGTGTGAAGCTATGATGTGGCCTAAAGCTAGGATGTGGTAGGCCACATCATAGCTTCTACTTGATTGTGACAATATCCTTGTATCTTGTCCTCGGGGTTTTGTTAACTGCCTCCTCGAAAAGTTATATCTAGTTCAGGTTTGAGAACTTCAGACGTTGACAACGTTTCCTTAAGAGGCCGGCGACCAATGCGTAGTTCATACAAACGTAATATCAAAATAATTTGTAAATCAAACATTTTCTTAAGTTAGTGTGTATTTATTTCAATTGGATTACAGAATATCTATGTTCCCAAATATATATTTTGGGCAGCAATATAAAGACGAGATATTACGAGGAATTTAAAATTTCTATAGAAAACGTATTTTTCTCATAACTCTTGTTTAGATCAGTGTCCATTCAAAACATTTATTTGGGAACCTAGAATTCTGAATTCTGTTTTCAAAACACACTACCTTAAGAATATGTTTGATTTACAAATTATTTTGGTATTACGTTTGTATGAAAGCTTGCTCACTGTAGGCAGTGGAGCAAGCTTGCTTTAGGAAACATCGTCAAGACACGTCTTCAACTTCTGCTGTCCATGAATCTTGTGCGTCGTCGATCGAACGGCTTGCGGCGTCATGCCACCACGTCGTCTTTATAAAGTCTACGTTTTCATATCACGCTAGTTAAGTCTGCTTGATATTTTGATTTTAAAAGAGTGTCCATGGAGTTTCTTGCCCATTCTTCTCCATAGAGATCTACGCTAGGGAATGGGCAACTACAGTACTTTCTCAAGTTATTATGCCTTGTGACTGGGACTGTAGCTTTGATTTTCTTTTTTGTAATTTTGACTTTCAAAAGTGCCATAATGGTCTAATTGAAATAAATGGTTTGAGTTTGAGTTTGCTCATTCTTCACTCTCTTCAACATGAAGTATTTGAGAGAAGCTTATGACAAGGTGAAAGTTGGCAAGGTTTATTCCGGGGCTAACTGTAAAATGTGTACTAGAAATAGGTAAGCATCCTAACTTGTGGTGACTCCAGGATGTAATCTGCTTCAATCAGGTCATCATCATCATCATCAGCCTATTAATGTTCCCACTGCTGGGACACAGGCCTCCTCTCTGGGAAGGTCAGTTTATCATAATTCGCAGTCCAAAGCTGGCTAAAGACGAACGGATCATCTTAACCGACTTTTTATCATCATCTGCGTTGTCTTTTCCCAACTATGTTAGGGTCGGCTTCCAGTCTAACCGGATACAGCTGAATACCAATATTTTACATGAGGCGTCTGCCTATCTGACCTCCACAACCCAGTTAGTAATGGGTAACAAGAAAACCCTTGGTAAGACTGATTGTCAGACTTTCAGGCCACTGACTACCTGTAACGGCTGTCTAAGATCTTCAAATGCCAACCTATAACCTAGGCAAGCACGGCTTAACCCAAAGATCGACCCAAGCAGCTGTTATTATTTAGTCTTTAGCCACGAGCTCCTAACCATCTTATGAACCAAACAATAAAAAACCACACAAAAATTCAAATGCATGACGCATCAAACGAAGAAAAATCAAACTTACGTGATAATGCACCTCTCACAATCTCCCTTTTAAGCCTCACGATCCTATATATCCTGCTCTTTACATAACACATAATGCGAGCATTAACCCACGACCAATGATTCATCTATTCTTAGTACACATGTGAAGAGAAAAACACCCACGAACGTCAGCAACGTCAGAAGTAATGAAATTGTAGAAGCTGGAGTTCATTGGACTTTGAAACTTCCTGAAAAGAAAATAAAATTTTCTTCTGCATGGGAAGGGGCAATAGAAGAAAGAGTAGAGGAAGACCAAAGAAACGATGGATAGACTGTGTAAAGGATGATATGGTAAGAAAGGAAGTGTCTGATTAGATGACGAAAAATAGAGAAGTATGGAAGAAGAAGATATGTTGCGCCGACCCCAAATCAAGGGGGCAATAGAAATATCACAGGAAGAAACTCCGTTATTACTGAAATCAACAATACATCTCGCTTGTAATCACCAAACTATTGGGCAGAGTTGTACTTTATATATAGGTACCCAAAGTAGACATTTTTTTTGTTTGGAGAACAGGCCACCCACATAAATTGTAGCAGATATCCTTATAACTATCCTTGGTTTGATAATGTCGTTATGAGTAGGCAGGAAATCGTAACAAGTTTGAGGCTTCGCTCCGGACACATCCCATAGAATAGTTTTGCTGCATTGATGGGCAAAGTTACGTCTCCAAACTGCACAGAATGCGATAAGGTCGAAGACGTTACCCATATTATAGTGGAGTGTGTCCGGAATGAGGCGGAAAGAAATTTGATTCAAAACCAATTTAATATAAATATTCACGAGTTAGGAGCAATGCAACATGATTCTAGCCTTTCCAGCTTCTAAAACTGCTAGAATAATAATAAATTAGTTAACTTAGGAATTAAGCGTAGATTGTAAGTTTTGCATGACTATAGTGTTCCTATGATGGTGACATGTTCGCTATGTTAACAAACCCTCCCTAATAAATAAAGATTAAAAAAAAAACTCTAGATTACAGTGGTAATATTAGCTAAGCCATGTCTAACAGGAACGATGAGAAATTCGAAAAAGAAAACGTGAAAATAACAATAACACGTCTGTAGCAGTCTCTGAAAGTAATTGTATTCACTCATTGCGTTGAAATCTTACTGCACAACGACCAGCAGATGGCATTTTCATAAAATAGTTTTTATTAGGTACCTATATGCGAAAAAACCGCAGAAACACTTTCACGTAAATCTAAATAAACGGAAAGAGTAAATGTCAAATGAAGTTGTCTGTTAACCACTACAAAGACGAAATTACAACGTTCCGTGCCATGATGATTTTTATACCATCTAAAAGATTTTACCTTTAAAAAAGTATTAAAAAGCTATTATTTCTTTTTACATTATATTCTATTTCTATTATAATTAAACCAGATATTTACCATTGGATACCGTACTTTTTTTTGTAAACGGAAAAAACGCCCCTATCTACGTATGTATTTTCTGTCAAATGACATTGACCACAACATGCATGATTTGACTCGCAAAAAAATATCATAATATAACTTATTTATTATGATTTTAAGATTCCAGTTTCGTTTCTATGTTAGATTTCGTCTAATACTATAATAAAATGGTTACGTTTTTTTGATGTAATATGAATAATATATGCAACATCGAAGAGGGCCTAAAAAAACTGTCTCCTTTGTAAAAGGGGACGCGAGTCTTTTGCAAGCAACTAGATACAAATCCATACTCCGGACTGTTTCTAAGAAATTCCTATGGAAAAACCTAATAATACTTTGCAAGACCTGGAAATCGAACCCCAAACCTCATACTTAGATAGCACGTGTACTAGACCAGCCAGGAAACTGGAACCAACAGGTCGAATCGCCAAAGTTACTGTTAAAAGTGACCTACAACCCTGCTTAACCCATTAGAGACTACAGGCGTTGATGATAATTTCAATTCCCAATTCAGAAAATTGATTCTTCAATCAACTACTGTATCACTCATATAATGATTACATGGGCACTCTAACCCAAAATAGCGCCTAACCATTTTCTTTCAGAGACAATCACAAAGAAAAAATCACTTCCAATATCTATCTTTGCATGGTTCTCAGAGCAGTACTCCTCTCGCGGCCTCCCAACGCTATATCCTGCCATACACTCGTACATAACAAGTACATAAGCGCATAAATATAAAATTGCGTTAGTTCATTAAACTGCAGTAGATAAACACATAGGTATGTTGAGTGAACCCATCTCTACTAACAGACCAGTTCATACATTGCAGGCCGAGATTATTGGCTCACTAAAATTATCAAATAATCATAATCTTGGGCCGTTATATATATTTTCTTTTGTGTGGCTAGGTGCTTAATCTGGTGGCAGAGTTTTTGTTGCCATTTCATTGGCCTCTGACTTGAATTTTGCATGCCGTCGAGAAATATCTCTCAGGCATGCTTCCTCACGATATTTTTCCTTCACCGAAGCAAGTAATAATTATACAATACGCACATGTATCCGAAAAATTAGATGTGCGGATCTTGGGTTCGAAACATAACAGTCCCCATCCTATCCTAGGCTCTAGCATTAGACTATCACTATTACTGCTAACAAAAGCCGCAATATGAGGACATTACATGGTCATTTACATCAATATTTTAAGTGAATGTTGGATTACAGTTCACTTCCACTCACAGAGATGAGAGTCGTGTCCCAGCAGTGAACAAATTAGAATATTAATGGCATTTTTCCATAACTTCTAAGCTGGCTTCAGATTGATGACTTAAAGCCGATAAGAAAACACTGTTGCCCATGTTCTTTACAGCTTTTAAGGTCTCCTGAAATAAACGCAATGATTTTGTCATGAATTAGTTATTCTATGGAATTAAATCAAGTTGACGGTCTATACAGCAGGCCTAGACAAGTTACAAACGTTTCGTATCGATTCTCTTTCTACAATTTCGATTGTTGAAAGCGCTAAATTGGTAGCCAAATTGACACGACTGAGTCGATCGCTCGTTCTCTAATGTCTGTAGAAAAAACCTACACGTTACTTAGTCTATGGTGAGCGTTCCTACCAAAGAGTATAGCGATCAACATTGTAGAAACGATAACATTCTATTCTATCATTTTGAACGATGTAAACTTGTCTACGAATGTTCTATTCGTTTGTGTTGATCACGTGATTTAACGTTGAGATGATGTCATTCCCATACATTTGATTAGTTTTCTACTAGCGTTAACGATTGTAGATTGTCAACTTGTCGAAGCCTGCAGATGATTTTAAAGATTGTAATTCTGTTATTTAGAATACATTCGTGTTATGAACTTATATTGTCACTTACGGGATATCTTCCGTGATTCAACACGCGATCATGGTGCTTGCAACAGAGTCGAAATATCGGAAGCTTAAAACAAATAGTAATTTATTTATTTTTATTTATTTATTTTTATTGGTTCACCAACAATTGTTTGCACAGGTTGTATGCTAAAAGTAACATGCAAAAATGTAAATGCAACAGTGCAACAATCACTTAAAGGTAAACTCCGCATGCATAAAGAAGTTGTACAATTTATAATATTAATCTAGTTAAAAAAAATACTAATCTAAAGATCTAAATAATTAATATAATAACATTAAGGAAGTTATGATCTACTTAAATATACCTATTCTCTCTTATAGTTGAAAATAATGAAATTAAAAATTAAAAATAAAACTATTTAGCAAGGTGCTTATAAAAATTGGCTTTCAATTTGCCCAAACTTTCAAAGTGCAAATCAATTTGGTCACTGCAGCTATTTACAACCTTGCATAATCTTGCATAGGGGGAATTGGCTGTTCTTCTCTGCGGCGGGCAGAGTGGTGTAATTGTACTGCGAGGAATTCTCGAGGGGGCACGGAAATTAAAGGTGCGCAATATTTGTAGGCAGTCAATTTTGTGGTGCATTCATTTGCACACAAACATTGCGTCATTAATGCGTCGATTGTCTAACGAAACCATTTTAAAGTGTTTATGTCTGTTACTGTACGAGCGTACTTTTTTAGTTATTCCACTTGAAAACGCTAGGTGCCATAGAAAACGCTTTTGAACGCGTTCTAGACGCAACGAGTGTGTGGCATAATGTGGACGCCAGATCACGCTACAATATTCTAATATGTGGTATATTAGAATATTGTAGCGTGATCTGGCGTATTAAGCAATTGTAAAGCAAAATTTTGGTCTTATAGCACCTTAACTGTTTGAAATTCCTCATGACAAATCCTAGCATCTTATTGAACTTTTTTATTATATTGTCTATCTGGGGAATAAAAGTCAACTTACGGTCAAACATAACACCAAGGTCTCTTATTGTGTCCAGTTCCGCAATCTTTACTCCATTGATATAATAGTCTTGGTCTAATAAATAATGTTTTCGCGTAAATTTAACATGGTAACATTTACTTGAATTTAGATGCATTCTGTTGGCTTGACACAATTGCACAAGCCTGTCTAGATCGCTCTGTAGTGCAGAGGCATCATCTTTAGATTTAACAATTTCAACAAATTTTAAGTCGGCTGCATACATAACAATAACAGAGTAAAGAAAACAATTGGGAATATCGTTAATAAAGAAATTAAATAAAACAGGCCCTAGGTGAGATCCTTGTGGCACGCCAGACGAGATGTATCCTAGGGCAGACTGAAAACCGTTGATAACCACATAGAAAGATCTGCCCACGAGATATGAACTCAACCATGAGAGTAACGACCCCGTGATGCCATATGCGCGTAATTTGCTAATCAATATTCCATGAGACACTTTATCGAAAGCTTTACTGAAGTCTGTGTAAATGACATTCGCTTGGAAACCCGAGTCTATTGCCTTCGTTAATAATTCAGTAAACAGTATTAGGTTGGTAGTTGTGGATCTAGACTCAACGAAGCCATGTTGCTCCTCACTCAGGTACAGCTTTAAGTGATTCTGAATGTGGGGGCAGATCAGAGACTCAAAAATTTTAGCAAAGGTAGATAAAATTGATATGGGTCTATAATTAAAAACCATGTCGTCATTATTTGACTTATGTATAGGAACCACATAAGTCAAATAATGACGACATGGTTTCTAATTATAGACCCATATCTATTTTATCTACCTTTGCTAAATCTAATACTAATACGTAATCACGGAAGATATCCCGTAAGTGACAATACTTATAAATAAGTTTAGTTTTAAACCGTGAAAGCATAAAACAATTCGTCAAGGGACTTCATTGGAGTATAGACGTGTGTACTTATCTTCAAAATTCATTAAAATATCATTATTTAACAAAAAACATTCAATTTTAATTCAAGCGAAAGTACTAGGCGCGCAGTAAAGTGAAGAAGTAGTGTGCGAAACGTTATCACTGACCGAGCAGGACAAAAAGCACATCGACTCAGCGACCACAGTAAATCCGAACTTAGGAAAAAAAAAAGAAAAGGAAAACTGAAGTTATGTCCAAAGTGGTCAAGACACCTACGGGAAGTGGCGTGCAACACGCCTTATCTGATTCTGATGTCTCAAATATTGCTACTGGGATTTCTACACCATCTTTTATATCCCAGCGCAATAAAAGACAGAGACTATCAAGCGAAGAACAACTTGCTTATTTTAAAGAAGAGATCAAAATCATGCTTGACGAATGGAAAGACACCCAAAACATCCTGTTGAATAAACTTGTCGCCGAGCTTGCTGAAATAAAGAAGCAAAATACTGGAATAAAACATTCATATTATGAAATTGAAAAAAGTTTAGTCTTCATTAATAATCAGTATGAAGAGATGCGCACAAAAGTTGAAAATCTGGAGGGTGAACGTAAGCAACACTTGTTAAAGATAGCTATGCTTGAATCATCACTTGAAGATATCCAAACAAACTCAAAGTCATCGTCTATTGAATTGAGAAATATCCCAATATCATCTGAAAAGAAATCAAAAACCGATCTATCCAAAATTGTCCAAAATACTTGCAAAGTACTTGATGTAAATGTACAGGATGCAGCCATAAGAGATGTTTTCCGAGTTAACTCGAAGTCAGGAAAAGGTACAATTGTTGCTGAATTTACTTCTGTCATACTAAAGCACAATGTCATCCAAGGAATCAAGTCTTACAATAAACACCATCCTAACCAACGCCTCAACTCGGCTGATATAGGATTCTCTGGACAGCAATCTTCAATTTACATATCCGAGGCTTTAACAAGTAAAGGTCGTCGTCTATTTTTCGTTGCAAGAGACGTAGCGAAGACCAAGGAATACAAATTCTGCTGGACTGCTAACGGCAAAATATATCTCCGCAAAGACATCGGGGCTCCTCGCATTGAAGTAAAAGATGAATCTCAACTAGCTACTCTCCGAAACCACATTTGACTGGGGTTAGTTTTGTGTTTACCGTTATTTTTAGTTTATCGTATACCATTATTCTTAGTTTTAACCTTAATAATTTGCTTATTTTCTTGTTCATTTCATTGTTTAGTGTCTTGCTCAAAATATTACTTAGTTTTTTGTTTTTGTGTAATTCGTAATGTTGCTCATCAGTTTTTGGGGTGTATTGTACCTACTATCCATTATATTCTAAACCATTCCTTAATATGGACACAGTTACTTACCATACGACAAAATTTTCCATGTCAAATGGTTATTAAAATAGTGTTTCTTCCGATCACGTCATCAGAAATTCTAAAACAAAATTCGATTCCACAACTAATAATAATTTAGTACTTAATATAGACAATATCTCTGCTGGGCCATCATTTTTATGTGATCCAGAATCATGTACATCTTTCTTGACATCCGATCTAACGACTAAAAACCATTTAAAAATTTTAACCCAAAATATTAGAAGTATCACAAAAAACTTTTGCCAATTTGAAGTCTTTCTATCTAGACTACAAATATCATGTGAAATACTTATACTGACGGAATCGTGGAATTCAAAAGCTACGTACATCCCATGCTTAAAAAACTATGAGACCCACTACACAAAAAATAATCGTAATCAAAATGATGGTATTGTAGCATACATAAGAGAGGGACTCAGCTGTTCAGTTGCAGAAATATCCTTATCTGATGCTACCTGTTTAGTTATACAGATTGACTCGGACACTGTCGTTATAGGAATCTACAGGTCACCATCATATTCAAATATAGATAACTTTATAACGTCTTTGGATGGCCTTCTCAACACCTACAGAAATCGCAATAACATAATAATTATGGGTGATTTAAACATAGACGTTAAACTTAATAATGAAGATCGTAATTCGACAGATTACCTCAATTTACTAGCCAGCCATGGGTTCTTGCCTGGCCATTTATACCCAACAAGAGAAAATAATTGCATAGACCACGCTATGGTCAAGACTAAGTTCTCCACGACTACACTTGTTCTTCAATCCCTTCTGACTGATCACTCCCCGGTACTTTCCTGTGTTACACTAGAATATCCAGTTAAACCATTAAAACAAATGACTATTAATAAAGTTAATTATGAAGCAATTCTTACAGACCTAAATTCAGTAAATTTCAGTTATATAATGGAATCACAAGATGCACATTGGTCTTCAGCGCAGTTACTTAACATCCTTAACACATCAATTATGAACAACACTCTAAAATTAATAACACCTAGAAGATTACGGTGCATCAAACCGTGGATCACGCCAGGGTTGCTTCGCTGCATTAGAAACCGTGACCGCATGCACATAAGATCTAAAATTGAACCCAATAATGTAACTCTCGCTGTAACTTACAGTAGATATAAAAACTTTTGCAATGACTTGTTAAAACGTCTGAAACGGAATTTTCTTGCAAATGAGCTGAAAAAAAATGCCAAAAACCCTAAAATGACATGGAAAATAATCAACAACATCACAAACAGAGAAACTAAAAAAACACCGCCATTAGATCTATTAAAAACAAAAAATACTCCAGAATTAGCTTTACAAGGAATTAACCTTTATTTTACTAACATAGCAAAACAATTAGCTTCAAAGATAATTCCGTCTTCGGATCAAATTGAAGAGTCCTCTATTCCGCCGGTTAACTCTATGGTCATGTTGGAGGCAACTGAGGAAGAAGTTGAGTCTATAATAATTAACTTAAAAACTGATAGCGCAATGGGCTGGGATGGAATTTCCACAAAATTAATCAAAATGGCAAGAAATATTATTGTACCACTTTTAACTCATATTGCAAACCTTTCAATACAGACTGGTGTCTTTCCTAATGTATTTAAAATATCGGTCGTCCATCCTATTCACAAGGCAGGAAGCAGAGACTGTGTCAGTAATTACCGCCCTATTTCAGTTTTACCAGTGCTGTCCAAGATCTTGGAAAAAATCATTAATAAGAGACTACTTTTGTACCTAGAAAAACAACAAATTTTAGCCCACAATCAGTTTGGATTCAGAGCTGGCAGGTCGACAGCACAAGCAGTCACTGAACTTGCTAACCTCGTAGCTACTCATATTGATAGCAAAAATAAATGCATTGGAGTATTCTTAGACCTGGCTAAGGCTTATGACACCGTCTCTGTTCCCATACTAATCAACAAAATGGAAAGAATTGGTATAAGGGGTAAAGTACTAGATTTGTTTAAAGATTATTTAAATAATAGATCACAAAGAGTTACAATAGATGGTCTTTACAGTCCTGACGCGCAAGTATCATTTGGGGTGCCACAAGGTAGCGTTCTTGGCCCTACCCTTTTTCTAATTTATATTAATTGCCTATGTAGCTTAACGATACAAAACTGTAGAATTTTTACATTTGCTGATGACACGGCGTTAATATTTTATGGTAGTACATGGGATGAAGTCAGACATTTCGCTGAAATAGGTCTTCACAAGACAGCTTAATGGCTCAGTCAAAATTTACTTACGCTTAATATATCAAAAACTAAATTCATAACTTTCGCTAATACGGAACTATCACTAAAAACAGCACAAAATCTAAAAATTCAAATTCACTCTTGTCAAAGCACAACTCATCAACACAAATGCGACTGTGGCTATCTGGATAGGGTTAAAACAATTAAATATCTTGGTATTCTCCTTGATGAAAAATTCACGTGGTGTCCATATATTGATCTTCTGGCAGGGAGAACAAGAAAGTTGATATATGTTTTTAAGAAACTAAGGCACGTGGCTGATACTGGTCTCTGCAAAACCGTTTATTTTGCACTCCCACAATCTATTCTAGCATATTGCATCACGGCATGGGGTGGAGCACGAAAAACCCATCTTATTAAACTTGAGCGTGCACAGCGAGCTTTACTTAAGGTGATGAATTTTAAGCCTTTCAGGTATCCCACAGTCGATCTGTACTCTGAGTGTGATGTTTTAACTATTAGACAGTTATTCGTTAAAGAAACTGTAATACTACAACATCAAAAGTTGAAATTTATTGATAAAACAACAATGACATCGAGACGCATCGATAGGGTGTGTCCTACGGTTGCATATAAAACAGCATTTATCGAAAAATTTCAATGTTATCTAGGACCAATGCTGTATAACAAATTAAATAAAATTTTAAAAATATACCCATTAAATCAACACTCATGCAAGAAGGTCCTAATATCCTGGCTAAAATCTCAAAGCTATGAAAGCATAGAAAACCTATTTTTAATTTTAAAATAATAATTAAAAACTGGCACACAATAATCATTAAAAAAAAAAAAAAAAAAAAAAAAACAATAAGTTAACTATTAATCACAAAACCTAACAATATAATGAATTACACTATACAATAAAGAATAAAATAAAGTTATATCAATCAAACTGGTTAAAGAAGCAAGAAAACAGAAAAGTTATTGAATAAAATTATCAATTTCATTTTTTCTAAAGTTGCTCATGTTCATACTCTTTGTTGTTTCTGTTGCGATTAAGTCGAATGTAGGGTACTTAGAAAATAGAATTGGTAAACACTCTAACAATCTACCCACATTCTAAACTGAGCACATACATTAGATACTTATTTAGTAATATAAAATATTTGCCTTGTTATGTTTAATCACACTATACTCATAGATCTCTGATTGTAACAACATTGGAAGAGACTAACGTCTAAGATACAGGCTTGGCCTAGTTTAGACGTTAGGGTTCATTTTGATCTGTTTACTTACATGTACTTGTGACAAAATTGTGATATGTGTAAAATGTACTTCCTCTTTTTTCAATAAAGATATTATTATTATTCGTGTTATGGTCTCGAATCATATTTTGTTCAACATATACCTGACACTGACATATTGCAAAAAACGTAAGATTGAATTTCATGGGCTTCTCTGGCGCTTATGACAAGTAGTTTAAATTATAACCTTAAACTACTTGATCTGGCTGATCTGAGAATGGAAATTTACTGTCCTGTATACTCAACCAATCCTTAATTAAACTCACCAGGGTAAGTAAGTGGTTTGGCATTTTTCTTTAAAAAAAAAAAAAAAACAAAAATGTTTATTGTGTCTCAAATGCTTACATACTATACATGTGTTGAGACAGCCAAGTTCAAACAATAAATTAAATAAAAGCTCGAAAAAGTCTATAAGCATGCGGGCAACACCACAAACAATAAAAATCTAGATTGTGTTTATAGACTGTAATAGACTATAAGTGGTAGCTTGGTCCTAGCCCGCATGCAGGGACGCTAGAACTCATTGTACCAATTAACAACATGCACAGGGTGTCTGCGGTAAATTAATTGTTAACTACGTTATCAGTTATCACAGACAGATCGGAAAGTAAAAGTAACTCTTTTGAACTCTAAAGTAATAATAGTGAAATTTAACTGGGTAAACCCTGGGTCATACTTTCGGGGATTAGTCCCTACTCATGAAAATTATTAGCTTTTATTACAGGACCAGCATGGAAATGTGAAAAAACTAATCAGCTTGTCCCATAGCATAATATAAGTTGAAAATTACTAGTAAGTACTATGCGGTTGTTACACGACAACGCCCGACCGCGCGGACGAGCAGCGCTCACCGCCGCACTGCCAATACATATCTTCGCTCCCTCCGCCCGACCGCGCGGGCGAGCGGTCGGTCGGGTGGTTTACTAATACCCTTATTTGTAATAATTCATTATTAAAATAGTGAACAAATAGGGTGTATTTTGCTCTCAATTTTCCATTTTCCCGAGCATGAAAGCTCGCCTAAGTCTTGCTTGAAGACAGTTGTCAGATGAAGTATTAATAGCAATAATATGTTTTCTAGTACTTAGCTGTTTATCTCAAAAAACACTTTACTTACAAAAACATAATCCATCTCCTTCCTAAAACTCAAGCTAATCATATAACAACTAAAATAAACTCCGCACACCAATTCCCCTGCCACACAATGTAATGCCCGCTGCACATGAACATTTGCCAAATATTTTTTTCTAAATATGTAACCGTCAGTTCGTTGACCCCGACCGCCATTATCGGCCTCGCCGGACGAGTGTTTTAGATCGGCGCGAGCGCATCTCTGTGTGCATTTACGATACGGCGCACATTATAATCTGCATGTGTGCGAGTTTTATGGCCCGATTTGTATTTTTTAGATTCAAATAGGTGACGTCATTTGAGGAGTGTGTGCCCAAATGTTTTCCTTTTGTTGAATGTTTACCTTTAGATTTTGAAGGTTGTTTAAGGGGTTCTATTTGTGGTAGTGATGGTTACTATAGGAGCCTGAGAAAAATATAGATGACGAAAATTTATTTGACGATTTTTCGCTGATATCTCATGCATCATCAACATTGTCCTGGCCTTGGTCCGAATATATTTCGGGTCTAGTTTCCATATGACATTGATTAATAACAACAGTTTAATTAGATACTTGTGATTGTACAAAGACTTTTATTTACTTGATACTCCTTGCCTGCAAACCCACGCACGCTTAGGATGGCATCTTCTGATAATAACGACCAATCGCCTTTATCGATTGATGATGCTGATGACTTAAAGTGAATGCTCCAGGGTAGCCCGCGAAATTCAAATTTTCTTAAGTTTTTTGCAATTTACAGGCCTGTGCTAGGTTGTATGTTGATTAAAATATTATTCGCGGTTGTAAGACGTATGAAGTCACAGATTTATATTCATCAAAATCATCAATACAACCCTCAAAGTTCATAAAGGTGTAAAAATTACTTTATCAAGGTCAAAATGCACCTTTATGAACTTGGAGGGTTGTATTGATGATTTTGATCATTATGATTCTGTAACTACATACGTCTTACAGTCACGAACAATATTTTAATCAACATACAACCTAGCACTGGCCTGCAAATTGCAAAAAACGTGAGAAAATTTAAATTTCGCGGACTACCCTTGAGCTTCAGCCTTAATATCCAACTTTGTTTAGCCTATTAGTTATTATACTTTAACAAGGATAGAGAACTTGAGCTAGGTACATAAGGAAAATCGACCCGGGGTAAGTAGATATATTTTTTAAATCGATCGGCGTTAGTTGATTCCGTTGTTCGCCCTGGCTAGTTAAAGATGGTTTGAGCTCTATACCCATTGCACTACTGATATAGATACCCTGTCCTACCTTAGTTATACCTAACAACAATCAGACTGTTGTCAGCCCACCGTGGCCCTGGAACACAAAGAGCTAAGATGGAACATGGAAGTCTGACACTCTCTTCCGCTTCGCCCAGAGCGGGAGGAGTCATTTGATGATTTCTCATCCAAAAAAAAGGGCCTCCGATTTGACCTTACATGCCGTCGAAAAATATCTCTAGTAGGTTATTGTAGGTACTATCGAGGCCACTCCCGCCTAATCATCACTAAGCTAATTTTTGCTTGCACTTACAACATTGAAACGCTTTCTAGCCCCGCCCCGTTGACTTTGTATAGAAATAATGAATGAAAAGTTACCGATCGGCCGAGCGCACTGACGACGCACGCCAAACGAGAGTTATTGTTATTTTGCACGTCAAAGTTGACGCTTTCCTAATAGGCCTAAACTTTAAGGGGGCGTGGTTCGGCGCCTTCAAAAAAAATCTGGCGGAAAAGACCACGACTACCTACTCGTCGCCAGTATACAAAAGTGTAGAGCAGCTATATTATTAAATCAGTTCACCCCTAAGCTTAAAACGTGTTAATAACTAACAAAACATTAAACAACACTAAAACCATCACAAAACACCTTCACACAATCAACAAACATCCTTTACAACCCAAAACTACCCTTAACAAACAGACATAATAATAACAAAGTAAACAAACTATAAACCGGACCATTTCCGGTCCCCGTCTAGACTCAAACCCCGACCCTTGAGGGTCAAGTACGGTCAACTAGACAAGGTATCTATGAATACGTTATTGTTAAGGGTGCAAGGGGAAATAGTTAAGACGGGTTTGATGAAAACTGGTTATTTGTTGGGTATTTTGTAGTAAAAGTGTTTGTGTATTCGTGTGAAAAATTAAGATGATGAGGAGAAACTCTTTATTGCTGTTTTTGATTCCAAGATATATTGCCATCAACATGCTTAGTGGTGAGTATTCTGCTCTCTTCATTATCACGTGGTTAGTACCAAACATGGTGGCAGAGTTTTTATGTCGCCACTACACACCATTAGACTATCATTGCTTACAATTTTCTGCTGACAGGACTGGTTGTCAGTTTTTCGGGCATGGCAATAAATAGTTTAGTCGCAAGATACAAAACCCATGGTTAAGAAGAAATTGTAGTTATGTCGACCGAGCCCTGTTCAGGTTAAAATAAAGAATTTTCCTCGGTAAACACATATGTACATGGTAACTTTCATCGAAAGCGTTAGAGCCGTTTTCGAGAATGTAAATTACAAATCAACAAATTTTGCTCATTAGGCCATTTAATTTAATCGTACGGAATCTCATGTATTCTACTATGACATTTAATGCAATAAAACTCAACCACGACGATATTTTGTAAATTATTAAAAATACATAATTATATGAAACACGTAGGTATATTATGTTTATAAAACCATGAAATAAAAAATAAATCAAATAAAATTCATTTAATTCAGATAACATGATCCATACAGTGACATTAAAAGTATTAAAAAATAAAATAAATTAACACAAATACAAAAAAATCAAAAATAAATAACCATAAATTATTAAAATCAAGATAAATAGCTTGAGAAAATATTATTATGTAATAAAAAAATCCAAACTATCTTATTAGTCTCTCCAACAACTAAACTAACAAAAATCCGAACGCACAAATAATAGAATAGTACATTTTGATACTTGTGGAGAAAGTTTGTTATTGTATTCGAGGCGGAATTATAACACCCGAGCCGTAGGCGAGGGTGTATTTGAGCCGAGAACTGCAATAACAAATGTCCACGTGTATCAAACGACGTTTTTCAATACACTTTTGAAGAAATAAAATAAAATATAAACGAAAAATATTTTTGTCCCGAAATAAGAAACTATGATTTTAATTTTCTTTTTTTTCGCGCTCTGCTTCCGCCAGGTTGAAGAAGAGGCAAAGGTATGAAGCCGTTAAACAGCCTAATATAAAAAATAGATTCATTTTATATTTTGAATTCAGAACACATATAAATGTTAATTTGTGTATAAAAATAACTATTAGTTTTTATTAATCATGTTTATCTATGATATTCTATTTATTAACACAATTTTAATATTCAAAAAATATTTATGCCGTAAAGACGCGTAGTGCTTTGCCGAAATAAAAAAAAAACATTCACCTCAGACTATAGGCATTGAACCAATTTGGACTAAGTATAGGTATAGTTATCCGTGGCAATTTTCATTCCCGCACACGTGCAGGAAAATGGAAAAAATCGCACGCGTGTGAAATATATTGCATGTTGTACCTAATCGTAGTGCGTTATGGACCAGTTTTCGAGAAAGTGTATTGAAATAGAATATTCTCTATTATGTACCTACACCATACAAGTAAAATTCATAACAGAAAACAAACCAACCTCGGATTTCTTAAATCAAAACTACAAATCCGGCCAGAATAACCCACCCCTCTCTCAAGGCCAAAGAAAATTACAGTGTCGTGACATGTAACTATCCCATCGTCGGCATCGGTGACCCACTTCTCTATTCGTCCCACATGTCTAGACGAAGAACCCCCTGGGGTCGGCGGTCGGTCAAGTACGCCCCAATAGACGCTAGTAGTGTAATTGGATTGTGTTCCCCATAAGATTTTGAGAAGCCGGTTATTGGGCATTATTATAGTTTTCTTTTTTGTTTTTTTTTTTTTTGTGCATTTTGGATTAGTAGAAATGGTGATAAAGTTGCTAGTCGAAGTGATTTCTATAACCGTCTTCAGATGAAGTAGTAAGTACTTTATTAATTATCTTCTATAAAAAAGTATTTTTTCTTCTTTGGTAATGTTGATGAAGTGATGACATTATAAAATAACTTCTCGTTACAAAGTTGTGTATAAGAATTTGTGTAGACTATCTCAACTTTATGTGAATTTGTGTAGACTATTTATTATGAGCACTGTACTAAAACAACACGCAGCACTTCCATACAGCACTGATTTCACTAAAAAAAGACGGAAAGATCTAGTTTGCCCTCAAAAAAGTACAAAACATGCTTTCACAGCCAAGTTTTATATGTACCTCGGACCGCTACTCTATAACAGGCTGAATGAAAAAGGAAGCATCTACCCCTTAAATCACAATAACTGCAAGAAAATCCTTAAGGAAACTCTTCAAACTATGTCCTATGAAGATACAGAGAAGTTATTACTTGTGCTAAAGTAAATATAGTCCATATTATTGTTAGTTTTAAATTAGCTAAGTTAAAATAGTATAATTTTATATACCTTTTTACATTGGTACCAATAATATAATATAATGATATATGATTATTTAATCAATTAATGTTACCTCAAATCGCCTGAAACACAGGATTACCTAGTTCAGGCTCAAAGCATGGGTGAACTTGACATAGATTTAAGAAAAACTGTAAACTTTTACCATACATTTTTTTTTTTTTGAATAAAATTTTTATTTATTATTTATTAACTAAAAAGCATAAAGAAATCCAAAAGTTAAAAAAAAAAATTACATGAACCTTTTTTTTTCTAGATGATTTGCGTTTAAAAAATTGCGGTATTCTGTTATGAAACACTTGCAGTGTTAATGTCTATTAGTGATATTAATTTCTAGAATTGTCATCTCAACTAGGCTGTGTCTCAATCGGAATTTATTCACAAAATTTCTAAGTCTTAATAAAACTACCAAAAGATTCAAAATAGCAACACGATTTTCCTATCCAAATTCCATCCACTATCAGTTACATTCCTTCAACCATTCATTTGTATTGTGTACATTACAAAGACGATCTATCTTTTAGAAGCGTGACAAAATAGAAAAAAAAATGGTTTATTTTTCACACAGGACACCACAAAACACATAAAAAATACATAACAAAATACACACAAAACAAAACACAATTACACACAACAAAATACACATACAAAACATAACAAAATTATTAAAATTAACAATAAAACAAAAAATATAAGTAAACAATAAGAACAGTTTACAAATAAGACATACATTAGACTAAAATTGGTCACTTCACCCTCTGTTTTTTGTAAAATTTTGTACTACGCAGAACTTAATTTTTCTTCTTTACCACTATCACGAAATACAGGTTAAACGGGGTGAATAGAAATTCAGGGGTGAATGGAGATAAAACTTTGAAAGGGATTAAAACGCTGAATTAATACTGTATGTTGCCAACAAGGTCATCTAAATTGTTAAGTATAAATATTCAGATAATAAAATAGAGTACTTGTTGGTAACATACATATAATGTGAATTCAATGTTACAATCTATTTCAAAGTTTTGTCTCCAGCATTTCTATTCACCCCGTTTTAGGGGTACGAGGCCAATCTAATATCTCAGCGTGGTGCTGTAACATTTTTGAAACAAATGTCACAGCGCTGGTATTCTGATAGAGCCCAAAGTGATGCCATGGAAAACGTCATACTAAGCTAGCAATACAACCAAGGCAATGCTTAAAATTTACTTCTATACGCCAACTACAACACACATCACTAAAGTCCGTACAAGAAACAAAACACAAATGAAACTATTCTCAAAATCAATCACATCACCCCCGCTCTCTACACCCCCTCCCCGCCAGACTACCCTCGAAACGCATTCCCGTCGTACACAAACCCGATCCTCTGCATAACCTTGAAAACACCGTCTTAACTATCAATAGACTCCACGCACGAGGGGAACGGCGATAGTCTGAAGGTGGGAGGGAGCGGGACGGAGTGATAACATAAGAAACGCAAGGTCGCCGGGCAGTGGGTCACTTCGTCTAGGCAATGTCTAGCACTCACACTAGTTTAGTTGTACCGATAGTCAGACAGTCGGACGTGGGGAATTTATTTATTTAAATTATGTAGTTTAGTTTGATGGGATTTTGGATGGGAAAGTGGGAACACACTTGCATACATTTATGGACGTAAAAGTTTTTAGCAAAATGCTGAATGTGAAAAAAAGAATAGCATTAAGCACGAAAAGCAACAGAGAAAACAAAACGAGTCTTCCGTATAAGACATCTCTAACAAACTTATCTTCAACCGAAAGCTTTTTCTAAACGATGCTACAATCAAAGCTATGTAGGTACCCCTCCCGTCAGTTACTAAATCTCCAGGAGATTTATGTCAATTGTTTAACTATTGTATCTACTAATTAGTTGTTTAAAAAGGTTTATGGAAGTTCTTTGATGTTTTGAGCACTGCGCAATGGCAAGAAATTTTTATCTAAAAAAATAGTTAATCTTTGACTTCTGTACTGGTTTTTTTTTTTTGTTTTAAAAAAAATATCCCACGCCCACGCTAGGAATTACACCTATATTGTGGGTGCGTTAACAAACATTTAAACTCACATCCACAAACACCTGGAAAAACTATCTGTAGGACATACAAATATTTGTTCCGCGTGGAGATCGAATCCGCGACGCCCAACGCAGCAGTCAATCGCTCAGCCAGCCACTACGCCAATTGTGTCGACGTCGCATTTATTAATTTATTTAAACTTTATGAACAAATAAAAAACCGTACAAAGGTGTTGATCAAAGATGTTAAAGTGTTACTTTTCTACACACTGTGCCATGCCATGTCTACATTTCTTATCCAACTTTCCTCTCGCAGGTCTGCTGGAAGAAATTTCTTAAGAAATAAGCAGTACCTTTGTGCTCTTCTATGTAAATATATTGTCCTGTAATAGTAGATTATTAACCAAGGGCTGTATGACATCAATTGCATACGAGGTTTTTGGCGCCTGAGCGAAGCGAAGGCGCTAATTAACCCGAGTATGCAATTGATGCTTACGCCCGAGATAAATACTCTGCTTTACATATCGATTGTGAGGTAAGTAAACAACAAGACAGCAGGTTTCAATGAACAGCCCTTTCTTTAATAAAATCGGGCGTTAGATCTATGTCTTCGTCACTAGACATGTTTAAAAGTTTTGAAAAAGAACTCAAACAAGAAAATTAATTATTTTCGCGATGCTTTCGCGCCTACTAGTAGACTGCCTTTTTTTTTTCACGCACGCAAGCGCGTCAAATCTTGCTGGCCAGTTTGATTTTTAAATCGATTCCATCTAACATACGATGTGGAAACAAATAGTTCCATATTTAAAATAAAATCTTTATAAAATAAATTGTCTAGATTCCGATTCGAGTAATTAATCGATACCGAGAAAAAAAAAATTAACTTTTTAAAAATATTCTTCGTGCAGTATGAGTATGACAGTTCTTTTTTCAAATTCCAAAACCTATGCTGTAATAATAGTCATACACCCCGGCATTCAGGGGTGTAAGGGTGTACTTACAGAGCAAGAGATATGTAAAGTATTTTGTGTGTACCTAAATAAATAAATAAATCCCTTATAAGGAATTTTCTAACAGTCTACGTTAGGGTGATGCAGAGATAAAACATAGTAAGTGCCAACATACAACACCAGCTTCACGACTTCCAGCGGATTCCCTTCAAAACACCTGATGAACAACTTACAACCCATGTTTCATAATCGTTGAAAACCAAAGAATTAGCCAGTAGCGTGTCCTAATTAGCGATATACACGTAATTAATGAACGCAGACTGCATGTTTCGTGATCGGTGCCACTGAACTGAAGAGGGTATTTGAAAGACGAAGGCTGTTTAGTTGACGTGATTAGGGTTTTTAGTTTGTAGAAATCTCAAGTACTCAAAAATATAACCTATGTGGGTACTATTAACGTATAACAGAGAGTAAATCATCTGCTAATGTAAGAATGCCGAAAGTCCTTAGCCTTTTCTTACTTTTTTTGCAATTTGGTCAGTGCCAGGTTGTATGTTGATTAAAATATGATTCGCGACCGCAACAAATAATATGGTATTACAGAGTTATAATCATTTAAGATCGTCAATACAACCCACTAAGTTCATTTAATTCCATTGAATGTTCATCACATTATTATTTTTTTAATTTCAGTTATAAAGCTATTATTATTCTCCTGCCCTCATTTAAATTAATTTTTGCAACATGTTTTCTTCATCCATATTTCTTAAGTCGTCATATTTTATTAATGAACAACCCCTAATATCTTTCGCGCAACCCATCCTTAGTCTTCCACTACTCTTATAATTAATCATATACATTTAAACATCAAAACTTTCCGCACCCACTTTTCTAGCTAACTAGAAAAGTGGGTGCGGAAAGTTTTACGGAGACTAATCTCAAAACCTTACTTTTTAAATTTTCCAAAAAATATAAAGCGTGTAAATAGGCAATACTTCATAATTATTCTAACTTGCTATCCTATTATTATTATTTATTTATTTGCCAGACTACAGAGAGGTCCACTATGTTAGTAACAATATACTTAACTTAGCCTATGTTAGTACTTAATAACTAAAACAGATCGGGTGCGATTAGTTAGCGCCCGCACTAGCGGGCTGTGTTCACACTAAATAATTAAACCATTTCTAAGCTACTAGCTAAATAAAATCATTTTCCATTCTCCATAAATACATATAAATCAAATCCAAACTGCACTGCCATCTAAGTTTGCTATCGCTACTACACCCACACTCCGCCACACAGGCCCATGTGTGCGATAGTGTTGTCGTCGCAGCCGTATTGTTCGCTACCTAGCAAACATACGACTATAGGATTACATGTGTGTAGTGAGGAAGACGGCGAGAATGGAACTTTGTATAGTTATGTTGGTGGGTTTTCCTGATTTCTGAGGTTTACTCAAGCGAGTAAGGGTCAGTTTCCTGAATTCGGTTCGCGAAGAATTTAGTTTCGCGACCGTGTAAATAAAGGTTGGATCGTGATAGATTTTACACTGGCTTCCCCTAATCGTATTAATTTGGCTGGTTGGATTTCTGCTAGCTATCATTCTTCTTCATCGTGTGGATAACCTGGTGTCAGACTTTTTATTCCTTCCATGAGCCGTCTGACTTGGTTTTACATAAGAAAGTATCTCTCAGACATGCTGGTTTTCTCAAGATGTTTTTCTTTCACCGCAGCACGTGATATTATACAATACGCACATGAATCCGAAAAATCAGAGCTATCGTTTGAGTTTGATGATAAAATAAAAATGGTGGTTATGGAGTAGTTTCTTTTGTAATAACGTCATGTTACTCTTGAAAGCCGTCATGTTACACTTGAAACGTTTTTAACGTCATGGTGACGTCTTTAACGTCATGTTACACTTGAAAGCTTTGAAATCAGAGCTATCGTTTGAGTTTGATGACAAAATAAAAATGGTGGTTATGGAGTAGTTTCTTTTGTAATAACGTCATGCTACTCTTGAAAGCCGTCATGTTACACTTGAAACGTTTTTAACGTCATGTTATCGTCTTTAAAGTCATTTTACACTTGAAAGCTTTGAAATCAGAGCTATCGTTTGAGTTTGATGACAAAATAAAATATGGTGGTTATGGTTATGGAGTAGTTTCTTTTGTAGTAACGTCATGTTACACTTGAACGCCATATATCTAATTCTTTTATTTGTATTCTTTTAGAATTACAGACGCATGAGCATGTTTGCGATAGTTGCTGTCGCAAGTTGCTACTATTACTAACAAATATAGTAACAATTCATGTACGAGTACAGGAGTTCAACTATAGAACTAGAAGTTGTGAAGTTTTCCAGAGCTTTTGTGGTTTATTCAAGCGGGTAAAGAGTAGGGTCAATTTCCTGAGTTTGGTTTAAGTTTTATTCGTTTTACGCTCGTGTAAGTCACGCGCTTCTCCCGAGGCCCTAGCATTAGCGTAATCGTAACGGAAATACGTCTATTTTAAAATTAAAAATACTCGTTTCACATAAAATATTTTCATAATTTTAATAATTAATTAATATATACGGATGAAACTGATTGTGCTTGTTTCAAACTATTTATTTAAAATGGTATAGGATAATAGTATTTTTGATTCAAAAATCGACATATTTACGAGGTACTTTTACATCGCGCGTTTGTGCTAGGGCCTCCCGATCTACCCCGACTTGTGGTGTCTCGGTTCACCGTGCCAAGCGATGTCGAAATAGATGGAGTGTTAAGCACAGAATTAATACTAGATGCGAGAAATGGCGGCAGGTAAGCCGATCCTAACATAGTTGGAAAAAGACTATAGTTGGTGCCAGTTAAGATGAGAATAGCGGTAAAAATAAGCCTGTTCAAGTCTGGAATCGTCATCTATAGTGTTCTTTAAAAATTTTTGTAATGAAAAACGATACATGGTTTATTTGTTTTGGTTCGTACGAAGAGATATTAGGGAAAGGGCAATGACCGCTATTCTCAACTTAACTGGCACCAACTATAGGCAGTTTTGATAATTATATTGTGTGAATTTACCGTGGTCATCAGTCAAATGATTACTTGAGTTTAAGTAGTTATTTATGCAACCACTTTAATGCAATAAACAAGAATTTGAACGAAATAAAAACCGTCAAAAAAAGCAAAACTTATAATTCTAACTTTTGACAGTTCTAACTTCGAGCAATTACTAAACTACAGAATTAAAATCGTATTTTAAGTTATTGCTTTTACTCAAGTAATTACTTTGACTTGTTTTTTAGATACGGGTGTTAAACTCTGCAAATAACATCAGGACCTTTTCCTTTCCTTTTCCTTTTCTTCGCAAAAGAAGTTCCCGATCCACAAGTCTTGTCACACTATATCAGCTTACACCTCACTATTTTATCCCGGTAAATCATTTCTCTATAACATTGAAACATTCCCTATGGAGATACGTGGGGATTACATCGGCTTACACGTATCGCACTCAATTGAGTGATGTTAACTTTGCGGTCGATTACAGGTTAGAATGTGGTTACAATAATATAACTCTGAGTGATTTTGTACGAGTTTTGATAGTAATACAATTGTTGCTCATTGCGAGGTAAAATTATTCAAATTAAAAAGTGTGTCGTACGTAAGCGCTGCTTAAAGAAAATTTCATGATAAGAGTCTGTTTCACCAAACAGTTTCGACGTTTAACATCACATATTTTTTTATGAATACAACCTTAAGTTTGTATCCACTTCAACACATTATAAACGATGGTAACACTGCATAATTATTGGGATAATATTTGGGAATCATATTTTTGCATTGCAGCTATACTTTGACGCCCGCCTAGCTGTTTAAACTTTTCGTATCTATTCTAATTTAGTCTTTATTTCCTCTAAATTAACCATGGTGTCGATTGTGTTGTGCACAAACTAAACTTAATTTAGGCTATTGCTATCTTTTTCTTTTTAATAAAACGAGAAAGAAACGAACGTAATTTAGAGCTGTCAAATTTAATTGGAACTAATATTTCCATACAAATGAAGGGTGCACGTAAAAACATGTCGACTAAAAACACGGTGAAGCGCAAGGCATAAACTAGTTTGACATCTCTAACTTAGTTCATAGCTATATCCATCCTTTTCTAGCACTGCCTTTTAGTAAAAGATAGTAATAGCCTAAATTAAGTATAGGTTGTGCACAACAGAATCGACATCAATGTGCCTGATATTCTTCTTATATGAGCGTAGAGTTTTAAGTATCAACAGTACCAAGCTATCCACCGAACCTGTAAAGAAATTCCAGGCAAATATGAATGGAAATAATGACAATAAAATTGTCATATACCTATGATATTTTGTTCCTTTGCTAAATGCTACCAGTTTTGAATGCCCAAGGCTAACTCTGTCTGCCGTCTGGTTTTGCGCAGTACTAATCAATTAGTGCACCCTAAACGCTGAGCGATAGCGCCTTCTACCCCTGTGCAGGGTGCATGCCATGTTCGAATTCAGTTTTTTTATTCGTTTTTGGCGGCTGGTCATAATTTCTATTAAATAGTTGTCGTATGTCCAAAATGGATGGTTTTGTTTACTTATTGTTTAGTTTCAGGTGTTAGGTTTCAGTTGAGGTTTTCAGAGTCGGCAAAATATTTTTTAAATGAATTGGACCACGGAACTCTCAAAAGGTGCTGTGGACCAACTATTTTGAAAGTTGGACAACTGCCCCTAGTAAAGACCCATGGTCCAACTAGTTGAACAGAGCAGTTGGACCACTGCCCCGGAATGGAAAGATGATATCGCTAGAAAGTCTACTAATAAAGAAGTATGGACGCAGAAGTCGCTACGCCGACGCCATGTCAATCTGGATGAGAGTAGGAGAATGGATGATGAAAACTAATTCACCTTTCAAACAAAATCAAAATCGGTATATCCGTTCGAGAGCTACGATGCCACAGACATACACACACACACACAGACAAGTCTAACTTACCTATAACACCCCGTTGTTTTTGCGCCGGGGTTTAAAAAACATGAGACCCTAAGATCGCACCTACATCATAACATAACATCATAATTCCAACAATACTGCGCAATAGGTGTAGTGCAAGGACCTATGCGCCTGCGCACACGTTCTACCTCGTGTCTAGTGCAACGACCTAGCAGAGCAAGGCCGGGTCTCGTTGCGTCTTAGAATATTAGTAATAGCAGCACAAAAACTTATTAAAATGTGGTTTAAAAACTATTCTGTTCTCGTTGGTCTAGTGGTAGCAAGAACGACTGCTGGTTAGCAGTCGTTCTTGCTACCACTAGACCTCATGGTTATGAGGTCCTGGGTTCGATTCCCGGGTCGGACAAAGTTTTCGCAGTCACGGAGTCTGATTTTCTGTCGAAATGTTGGTGCACTATTTCATACCCCTCTGTCTTCTCCTTCGGGGATTACATTCATGATGTTATGTCTACTTTCAAATTCTCCAACCCAACACCTTTCTTAATACCGCTGGATCATTAAAGAACCCTTGCTTAGGTAACTACTAGAAATCATTTATAAATTATTTTATCTCAAGACATAAAACCTCGTAATTTAAGTCTTTCTCTTCTAAGAACACTCAATAATCATCTCCTTTAAGCCAATTTATTAATGCATTAGACTTAATAACATTGTTTTAAGGCTGTATGTAGTGTATAATAAAATTATCTTTCAAAAACATGCATTGATCTTGTCATCATCATATCCAAAAATATCTGAAGCGATCTAAATCTTTTCATGACAGCCACGAAGAAACATAATCGACCTTTTGCTTAAATCTAATAGGTAGAACATGTAAGAAACTCCATGGTTACGACCCAATAAAACCACTTAAAAAACATCAAAAAGAAACTTAGAATTAAAGCTTATTTCTTCCTAAAAAAACCAATCCATATTTACCACGAAACTCTCATTCACAACTAAAAATAATTCAACAAAATATTTCGTTCGCCTAATTTCTGAGAGCTATAACGTAAACGCAAAAAAATACGTTAACGTGAAAAAATACGTAAGCGTTAAGAATTTAGCTCACAACTCGGTCCAAGGTTACGTTAGAACTAACAGTTCAGTCTAGCTAACCCTGACCTGCGACAACTACAAGTCTAGCCGTCGGCGTAGCCTTCAACTCAGCCTAGGACGTTGACTCAATTTCTGAGTGATTGGCGGTATTTATTAGGAACACGACGTGAATTAGCTTGAAAAGGAAAATGGATGTTTCTTTTTGTGGGATAATTAGAAGTTTTTTGTTCAACATGCTGCAGGAAGTCTTTGAAAATGTTTTCAGATATGCTGTAAAGAAATTCAACAGGAAAACTAGAATGTTTCTGATTTGGGTTGTAGTAACTGATTCTTAATTTCTTCGATTATGACTAAAAGTGTTGAATACACATGTTAATGGATGGAAAGAGAAAAGAAAGGCAAAGAAAAGATGCATGGATTGTGTGAGGAATGATATCAATCAATCAATCAATCAACTTTATTGCTCACCACAATGTACATAAATTATTTTACATTCATCTAGATACGAAAGAAAAAGGTGTAAACAGCAGAGGAAAATGGAAGAAAACAAGCTTATAGTAAAAAAAAAATATGTGTGACGTCTGAATATCGTTCAAAAGTCTCCACCAGATAAGTAAGAATTAAAGGTCATTAACCCGCATACATTTATTCAAATACATAATGTCTCGATACGACCTTTATCGTGATCCTTGACTTTTTCTAGTAATAAAAAACGATTCTTAACGTATTTTCGGGGTACCTACGCAGAGAAATTAAGGAAAGAGCAATAACCTTTAATTCTTACTTATCTGGCGGAGACTATAGTCCGCCATCTTTGGGAGTTCGCCATATTGGATTTAGAGTGATTTCACTAGCACTAGCTAACCATTGCATTGTCATCCTAACTAAACGTGTATGCTAAATTTCAGCTCAAACGGTTGGGGATAACTTTTATAAAATTCAGTGCAAGATTTGACCTAAACAAACATACAAACATTGCAAGTTAAATAAAAGCTTGTAAAAAACGTGTTGCGCCGACTCCAAGTAACATGGCACAAGGGAGAGGAGATGGTGATGAACCGATTCCTAACAGTTGCCTAATAAGTAGATAGCTGCTGAAAACAAGACTATTCTGAAACTTCGTTACCGGTTTGTCTTGATCCACGCGACTGTCGTGTTCATAATAATTATGTCACTCATTTTTTCGCGAAACCTTAAGGCGCCATCTGTCTGTGCGATCAAACATTCCTGTCCGTAAAATGATCGTCAGTCGTGCATTCGCACGACGACGATCGCTTAGGTTACGACGCGCTCTTATAGTGAATGAAACAATAGCATTAGGATAACCTGCCTATAATGTTCCCACTGCTGGGACACATCGCTCGCTATGAGAAGCAGTCAACGTGGCAACAGTGCGGATTGCTAGATGACGTCACAGTTGAATTTTCAGTTCTAAGACATGCCGGTTTCCTGAAGATGTTCTCTTTCACCGTTTAAAATAATGTTTTTCATGCGAAATGCGAATCTATAATGCCGACGACCCTGTAAGTTTCAGGGAATTTTCCCGAATTAATTATTCTTATTATTACCTACATAACAAACTGTTATTTTCTAAAACTTTCCATTAGAGCCCCGTAAGATATTATTTAGTTTTAATTCAATCACTTCTCTAAGGAATCTTATATGAAGAATTTTCTTGCATGAAAAAGATTATTTTTTGTACTTACTATAAATTTTTAGTTTTCTGGAAAGTTCCCGAGTTTTGTTATGATTTCTGGTTGAAATAATTATTTTTAGGCAAAACTGATAGTAAGAAAATGATTGTTTTCAAGAGGTATTAGGTGATTGTCTTTCTGTAGGGATTAGGTACAAAAAAATAAATGTATGTTCCTAAATATTACAGGTATTTAATATTTTTAAATCTTATTTAGAGGATTTGAACAAACAAGACTTTAACAAACGTTTTGCTAACGTTACAATAAAGGCTAAAAAAAAACAAGATTATCTACGTTGATCAGAAGACGATATGCAAATCCATTTATCACTACTACACTACTGCGTAGAAAGACTTCCTAAACAAGTTTGATTAGCTGAGTCATAACCTTTGGAAAATATTGATTCTAGATTGTATTTTGAAGTTTTTTAAGATACTCTAACCCCAGGTATCTTCAGCTATTCATAGCCAGTCTTGGTCAACCAACGTGTTTATGGCCTTCAGACCAACTTGCCTATGATTTTCAATGCTATTTTGACATAATTCATATAAATCTATTGTGTTGTGTACCTTTATAGAGTGTAAAAGGACTCATAGCGAAGCCGAGAGGCAATTGTTCTCCTCGTCATTACGATCATTTTATTGTTCTACACCATACCTGGGAACGTTCTAGTTACGGAGATATTGGGGGTCAAAGTTCCAGATTCTTGACAATTTTTTTTTTAAATACAAGTTTTTAATGTGAGATGATTTTTCACCCCAAAAAAGTCGTTGTCCAGCAATATTTTTTGAGTAAAGTTACTTAGTGTGATGTACAGAATGCTTGGCTGACGGCTTCGTAATGACTCTGTTTACACCCTGTATAGATTTTCTTTTTCAGCCAATTTTCAAATATAAAAAAAACACGCTCACTCTAACTCGCTTTGATAAGTTCATTGTTCTTCAAGTTGGAGATTGAGAAGATCTTTCGGCAGTTTTCAATATATCATTGCAGCACCAAGATATTATTTAGTTCAAGAAATACGAGAAGTGACGTCAGTCGCAATTTGTTTTTCATGTTAAGAACATCTTCAGCTTTCATCGGCAAGTTCACAGGTTCTCAATATGACAGAGATTGGGAAGCAATAACTAAGCTTTTTACATGAAAATTCAGTTTTGACCTACAGCGATCGTAAGAAAACGCATAGTCACTTTTTTCAGATCAAGTAAATCGAAATACGAAATTGGTAATGTGGAAATGTACTTCATTAAGTACATAGTCAGTTTTCTTTAATTCATATTTCCTGGAAAACATACAACCATCTGGACCATATTAATTCCGTGGCGATCATCAATAAATCAGCATTTCCTTTGCAATACAAAAAAAAACTCGATCCAGAAATTAAACAAACAATGTAAATTAAAAAGCGTATATATAAAAAAGCCGCACATCGTAATTTAAAACGTAATGGCGTTCCATTTGGGAGGACGACTGAACGAAAATTAAACATGCTTTGCAGTGTGCCAGTTGAAATTATTTTTTCACTACTTACACAGCCCACTCTGTGTCCGATACCGTATATACGAAAAAAAACGAAAAAGGCACTAATACAAACACGCAAATCCATCATGTGAACAACAAAAATGCGCACACTTCGACACAGTTTTACGCACTACATTAACAACTTCTGCCGAATACTGAGGCAGAAAGAATGCACTCATACGCGCACACCAAGAAAAAAACGCACACGTGAAGATAATTCGGGTGTTCCTATAGTCAAAAATTGCGTGTCTGTGTGAGTGCCGTCATTCCCACGCACGGGTAATGTGTTAACATGCTAGTTCTACAAACAACACCACCGCATTGCAATTTCAGTCTTACATTCCACGCTCAAAGTCTCTATTTCCACATCCCCGTTTAATGATTGGGTTGCATTGCTTCGCATGTGTGAGTGAGCGATTCGTTCGTTTTGTTCCTTTTTTAAATTACAAGGTTTAGTTCAATCTATTTATTGGTTGGTGGAGTAGTGTGCGTTGCGGTCGTGTCCATACACGCGGTCAGTGCGCAAGTGTGCGTACGCGAAAGTGCGTAGAAAAATGGTGGGATATAATTATGTATGATTTTTAACTAGCAAATTATACGACGCTGTCTGTTCTTTGTTTTTAATCGTAAATGGAAATATATTTCGCTAATTAAGTAGGGGTGTAAGCAGTAATGTGTGGTAATGAAGTCATCAGTGCATTCATTTTAAGACGTTTGCTTGACGTGACTGTAGAAGCGATGCATGGTTCGTGTTAGTACGCTTCTTGCATCTCTTGCATCCATCAGCGTCCCGAAGCGTTCAACAAGTAGTTCGCTCGTAAAATGTGTGATTCCTGGTTTCTTCCGTGTTGCAAACATCGTCATAGAAATATTTTTCTTTGTTCTCCATTTCAAAAGTTTAAAAATCCTGAAAATTTTAGGAAACGTCTAAGAGTTAAAATGCATGGTTTCCAACTTCTTCCGTCTAGCATCTTCTACGGTAATCATCTTTCTTGACTTCAGAACTACCTGTAAAACGGAATTTTATTATAGTGCTACTGTTATTTTCAACCAATAATTGAGCCGTTTACTGTTAATTGTACGAAACTAGTTTTTCAGGTAAACAAAAGTAATGTTTTTGAGATAGACTTCAGGTTTTACAGGTAGTATAAAAGACTATCTTATATTTGGAACTAAAACAGGACCTAAAAACTTGTCATGCTTAACATTCATTTAGGTGGGCAATCAATTTCATTGTCTTTTTTATGACTTTTTAAAATATGGTAGGTAGTGGAAAAAAATACTTTTTCAGGAAATAGTACATTTTGATACAAGTGGAGAAAGTTTGTTATTGCATTCGAGGCGGGAATTAACACCCGAGCCGTAGGCGAGGGTGTTTTTGAGCCGAGAATTGCAATAACAAATGTACACGTGTATCAAACGACGTTCTTCAATACAATTTTGAAGAAATAAAATAAAATAACAATAAATATTTTAGTCATGAATTAAGAATCTATGTTTTTTTTTTTTTTTTTTCCGCGCTTTGTTTTTGGCAGGTTGAAGGAGAGACAAAGGTATGAAGCCGTTAAACAGCCTAATATTAAAATTGTTTTTTTTTTGTATTTAGAACACTAATAAATGTTAATTTGATAATAAAAGTAAATATTAGGTTTATATAATCATATCTATCTATGATATTCTATTTATAAAACACAATTTTAATATTCAAAAAATATTTACGCCGTAAAGACGCATTGCTTTGCCGAAATTTAAATAAAAAAAAACATTCACCTACGACTATAGGCATTGCACCAATTTGGACTAAGTATAGTTATAGTTATCTGTGGCAATTTTCATTCCCGCACACGTGGAAAATGGAAAAAACGCACGCGTGTGAAATCCATTGCATGTCGTACCTAATCGTAGTGCGATAAGAACCAGTTTTCGAGGAAGTGTATTGAAATAGTACATTTTGATACAAGTGGAGAAAGTGTTATTGCGTTCTAGGCGGAATTATAACACCCGAGACGTAGGCGAGGGTGTTTTTGAGCCGAGAACTGCAATAACAAATGTCCACGTGTATCAAACGACGTTTTTCAATACACTTTTGAAGAAATAAAATAATATATAACGAAAAATATTTTTGTCACGAACTAAGAAACTATGATTTTAATTTTCTTTTTTTTCGCGCTCTGCTCTTGCCAGGTTGAAGGAGAGGCAAAGGTATGAAGCCGTTAGACAGCCTAATATAATAAATAGATTTATTTCACATTTTTGAATTCAGAACACAAATAAATGTTAATTTGTGTATAATAGTACATTTTGATACAAGTGGAGAAAGTTTGTTATTGCATTCGAGGCGGAATTATAACACTTGAGCCGTAGGCGAGGGTGTTTTTGAGCCGAGAATTGCAATAACAAATGTCCACGTGTATCAAACGACGTTTTTCAATACACTTTTGAAGAAATAAAATAAAATAACGAATAATATTTTTGTCACGAACTATGAAACTATGATTTAAATTTTCTTTTTTTTTCGCGCTTTGGTCTCGCCAGGTTGAAAGAGAGGCAATGGTATGAAGCCGTTAAACAGCCTAATATAAAAAATTAGATTTATTTTATATTTTTGAATTCAGAACACAAATAAATGTTAATTTGTGTATAAAAGTAACTATTAGTTTTAAATAATGATGTTTATCTATGATATTCTATTTATTAACACAATTTGAATATTCAAAAAATATTTATGCCGTAAAGACGCGTAGTGCTTTGCAAAAAAAAAAAACAGTTACCTCAGACTATAGGCATTGAACTAATTTGGACTAAGTATAGGTATAGCTGTTATCTGTGGCAATTTTCATTCCCGCACACGTGCGGGAAAGTGGAAAAAATCGCACGCGTGTGAAATACATGCCATGTTGTACGTAATCGTAGTGCGTGAAGGACCAGTTTTCGAGGAAGTGTATTGAAAAATATTTTTTTACTGGTATTCAGCTGCATCTGGTTAGAAGCCAACCCCAACAAAGTTGGGAAAAGGCTAGGCAGATGATGGTAGGTAGTGGAAAAAAAAATATTTTTTAAGGAAAAATATTTTCAAGAAGACACATTTCCTATTACCTACTCTATGAAAGTTTCAAAGGAACTTGATGCTTTGAATTAAAGGATGTTCTAAGATGAGTAGTTTTATTGCTTGTTTCTTAAGGCCCTTCTAACCCTAAAATTAGCAACTCTATTTGTGGTGGTTCAAACTTCGTTTGAAATACTGTTAGAATAAATTTCTCTTCAGCTTGCACTACAAAGCGGTTGTTACGTCAGTCACTGAGGCCGAATAGTGCGAAATGAGTGGTTTATTGCGATTTACAAAAAATCTATTGATTGGACTAAAAAACAAAACACATCAGACCTGCTTTATAGTTAGTTCAGTTAGTATGCAAAGTTTCATGATCTAATTTGAAGTACTTTTTGAATACCAGCAGTATATTGTTTGATTTGGAGGTAATTTTGTTTTTTTTTTCTATCGAGAAAAGTTTATGGAATCGTGTTTTCGTCACACATAGGACTTAGCATTAATCATAATGATAGTGCATTTCATTAACTTTAAGGAAAAACTATAGCGGTTAAGATAACGTTAGTAGTAGAGGGGTCGGCTTGAATTTATGCTTTTGCGGTTGCACAACGACATGCTTTGCTTGCGCTTTGCTTGGTAGTATAGATGCAGGCCTACCTTACTGCCTCCTTCAGATGCGGTAAGGTGGCGGGGTCTTGAGGGAGAGCGCTACAGTCGCGTAGATCCTCAAGGCAAGTCTGGTGTGTTCTCCTTCACGTGGTTGCCACCCTGTTCTTGGTCTAATTCCTTAAGAAATAGACGTAACAAAAACCACCAGGCGCTTTTCAACCTAACCATGACCCTCCGTGACCGAGTGGGCGTGGGCTCGGCCGCCACTAAACCCAGCTGGCGCTGAGTAGGTAAATAGGTCACCTGCGCTAGGACCTGCGCAGTTGAGCGCCGTAAGCGGGGATGAAGGAGTCCTGGAGGGTTGAGCCGAGCGGCGCTGGCGGTAATGCGTCCGTGAAGCAACACGCCCTCTTTGGTCTGGATTTCAAGCGAAACGGTGGCCCTACCCAATAGCCAAGGGTAGGGAAATGGTCATAGTGTCCCGTCAGAGGGTCACGGCGAGGGGTGGGAGGTCCGCGGAGGTCGTCCTCGGATGGCCAAAGCGGTTGGTGAAGGTCATGCTGAAGGTGCAAGTGAAGGATTGATTAGTCGTCAACCAGATCAAGCACCCGATGTCGCACTGTAAGCCAGCCTCACGCCCCTATATCTCGAAGGTAGTCCTAACGGTTGAGCTAGTTTGTAGCGAGACGTTCCCAGGTGCGGGCTCCAAGGAGGGTGGGAAGCCGGAGAGATGAAATATTTACACAAAACTATGGATACCCAAAAACCAAAAGACACCACACACACACCACACACACACACAACAACCACACAAACACACACACCTAAAACACACTCACACGCACACACTGCACACATACACACCGGAGAGGAGGCGAAAGCCAATGATTCTCCCAAGAGGGGTGCTTGCAGCACCTCTCTAGCCCCCGGACGCTCCGCTGCTACCGCAGCGAGCTCCAGTGCGGGTACAGGTCCGGCAGTGGCGGGAACCGCTGCCAGGTCCAAATCTAAGTCCCGTAATAAACGGAGGAAGAAGGCGCTGCTCGGGACCAGTACCGCTCCTCCCTCTTTTTCAGGTGTGGAGCCCGCCACGAAGGTTAATTCCTCTGGCCGGGCTCCCCTCATACATCCTCCCCCGCCTACTGCTCCCCCCCCGGGCGACGCGTTCGCGCTCACCTGGCAGGTGCAGAGGAGCAGGCACAAAGGCAGGAAGGAGGATACGAAACGCCACTGCGCTGCACCTTCAGTGCAGAATGCCCCGGCCCCCTCGACGGACAACCCGAAGAGGAAGAACAGGCCGTCCCAGAGGCAGCGGCAGACACTGTGGAAGGGTAAGACTCCACAATCTAAACAGGCTAACGCCGCTGGTCGGGTAGAACCGTCTAGCGGCAATGTCAACTTCTCCACAGGCAAGCGGTCGCAAGCCGAGGCCGGCACCAGCCGACCGGGACCTAGCCAACCAGCAGCCGGCGGAGCGAGTGGACCAGCCACGTCACAGCGACCTGTTCAGAGGGATCAGGCCGCGGCCAAGCGAGCTCTCAACGAGACCTTAACACCTCGAGGAGAGCGCAAGCGGCCGCGTCTTGATAAATCTAAACGGGACGCTAACAGAAGCTACGCCCAAGCTGCAAGCTCCGACCTGGATGTCGCAGTCACCTGCGAACGGACGGGTCACATCAGCAAGGAGGTGGCGAATCAGGTACTCGCGGCTATCCAATTGAAGATAGTCGCCGAGGCCTCTTCCCCTACACAGGACTCACCTGCACCGACCTTCAGAGCGAGGCCGGTGTTCAGCAGCGGGGCCCTTAGACTGTGGTGCGACAACGACCACACCTTATCCTGGATAAGGAAATTAATCTCCGAGTTGCCTCCCCCTACCAGCACCACGCTAGTGATCAGGAGGCAGGCGGACATCAGGCGCCGGGTGAGATGCGGAATCTCCATCCCCGACGAACAGGGGATCTTCACGGAGCCGTCCATCATTGGGCGTACTCTGTGTTACCAGAACCCTTGGGTTGGAGTTAGGGAGTGGGTGATGCAGGGCGCCTATAAACAGGCCGACGCATGGTACGTGGTGGTTGGGGTCCCTGAGGACCAAATTCCGACCCTGATGAAGGCCGAGCGCCGTCTCAAATTTGGTGTTGGGACGGTGTACGTGAAATTCCAGGGTCCGAACGGCAGATTTGTCGACGTCCCTCAGGGTTATCCGACCGCTGAAGCCAGCGCCGACACACAGGCGGTGGAGGCAACTCCACCCCCAACAAACACCGCGGAAACACCCGCGGTTGAGCCTGCAGTAGCAGTGCCAGCCGCCCCTACAGCCGCTAGCGTGGGCGCCGTCCTCTCGGGGGAGGAGCTCGAGGACAACATCCTGTCCTCGGCCTCTGACCTGGAGGGGGACGGCTTCGACGCGGGCGACCTGTTTGCCGGGCTGCGGCTAGCAGGAGACGAGGAAGGAACGTCCAGCGATGGCGTCCCCTTCGTCGACCTGTAAGGTCCTGCAGGCCAACCTCCACCACAGCCAGACCGCGACGGCTCAGCTGCGGAAGTGGCTGGAGGTTCAGCACACGGCCATTGCCTTGATCCAGGAGCCGTGGATCAGGGCGGGCCAAATACAAGGACTCTCCAACCTCGGTGGTAAGCTCCTAGTAAGTACAGATCATGACAAGCCCAGATCGTGCATCTATGTGACACGTAACATTAAAACACAGCCACTAACAGATTTCTGTTGCAGGGATGTCTCTGCAGCTAGGCTACTGATACAGCGGGGGGACACAGTAGCATCTGTGGTCTTCGCCTCCGCTTACATGCCCGAGGAAGAGGACCCGCCGCCGCATGAACTCGCCCGCCTCGTGACTTATTGCGAGAGCACAGGGCTTGAAGTTGTCATAGGCGCTGACGCGAACGCTCATCATCCTCTGTGGGGCATGGACACGCTAAATGCTCGGGGTAAGGCTTTAGTAGATTACTTATTTACAACAAACCTAACCCTACTGAACATAGGCTCTGAACCAACCTTCGTAAACAGACGTAGCCAAACTATCATAGACCTCACTCTGGCATCGGAGGGTGCAGCGGCCATCACCACTGGCTGGCAGGTCTCCAAGGAGGCTTCCTGCTCGGACCACAGGTGGATCCGCTTTGACATTCAGGTCTGTGTAACACCAATACTGCCACGGAGAAACCCGCGTAATACTGACTGCGCTGCATACACACGCTTCCTCGAAACCAAACTTGCGTCAACAAACTACGGGATGACCTACGAGGACACGCCGCAGATCGACGAGCGTGTAAGTCATCTCACGAAATCAATGCTAGACAGCTACCACTCATCCTGCCCCGAGACCACTCCGCCCACAACACCAGGGAAACAACCATGGTGGGGAGCGGATCTGGAACGCAAGCGCGGGAAGGTAAGGTCAGCCCTAAACAGAGCCATGAACACCTGTGCTGATGAGGATTGGGACGCGTACTACGCGGCCAAAAAATGCTACAAAAAATGCATCAGGTTCAGGAGCACCACTGGATGGCGAAAATACTGTGGCAGCATCGAATCCTGCCAACAAGCAAACAGGGTAAGGAAGATCCTGGCCCAGCAGAACACGACTGGGCCCGCTGTTCTCCGCAAACCTGACAACACACTTACCACCTCGCCAGAAGAGGCGATGCGCGTCCTTATTGAAACTCACTTCCCAGGCTGCGCTTTTACACAGGCCATCGACTGGACAGAGGTAACCCAAACACCGTCAGAAAACGACTGGCGCTATGCACACAAAGTCATCACGCTGGAAAAACTCCAGTGGGCGATCCGGTGCTTCCATCCTTTTAAGGCAGCTGGTCCGGACGGAATCTTTCCTGCCTTACTGCAGTGGGGCGGGACCTCCGTCGCGAACAGACTGGTACCCATAATGAGAGCGTGTTTGGCATTCAGATACGTTCCAAAAGGATGGAGGGAAGTGAAAGTCATATTCATTCCTAAGCCAGGTAAGAGTGACTATACCAACGCCAAACACCACCGAGCAATCAGCCTAACCTCCTTTCTCCTTAAAACCATGGAGAAAATGTGCGAAAGAGAGCTGAGGGACGGCGTATTAAAAACTATCCCACTACATACTAACCAACACGCATACAGCTCGGGTAAGTCCACGGAATCCGCCCTCCATTTAGTGGTCGGCCGGATAGAAGAGGCGATTCATCAGAAGGGCACTTGCCTGGGCACCTTCATAGACATCGAGGGAGCATTCGATAAAACAAACTTTTCCAGCATAAACACCGCGCTCTCTCGTCACGGAGCAGAACAGGTACTTATAGACTGGATTACTAACATGCTAAGTAAACGAGTGGTTCGACTTGAAGGGGAGCAGCAGATGGCCATGATAGCCAGAGGCTGCCCCCAAGGTGGCGTACTATCCCCGCTCCTTTGGAATCTGGTTATAAATGACCTCATTACGAAACTCAACGCGAACCATTTCTACACGATAGGGTATGCCGACGACCTCGCTATCCTCATTTCGGGGAAAGTGACGGGGACAATCTGCGACCTCACTCAACAGGCACTACGCACCGTTGAACGATGGTGCAGAGAGTTCGATCTCTCAGTGAACCCCACGAAAACTGAACTAGTCATGTTTACCCAAAAACGAACACTAGGTCCTTATCGCCTACCCAAACTCTTTGATACAGAACTCCAGTTAGCTAATGAGGTCAAGTATCTGGGAGTCATCCTAGACAGCAAGTTAAACTGGAGCAGCCACTTAGACAATAAAATAAACAGGGCCTGCATTACCTTCTGGCAATGCAGGAGGATGATAGGTAAGAAGTGGGGCTTATCTCCTAAAATTATACTTTGGTTATACAGCGCGGTGATCCGACCTATGATCACGTATGGGGCAGTGGTCTGGTGGCCCCGCACCAAACTAACTACAGCCTCCATCAAACTGCAACGCTTGCAAAGGCATGCCTGCATGGCGATCACAGGCTGCATGAGGACTACTCCGACTGCGGCTCTTGAAGCCATGTTGGGGCTGCCACCGCTACATCTGTTCATACAGCAGGAAGCGACAATGACGGCGGTACGCCTCAAAACACTTCAAATCTGGGGTAAGAGAGAAACACAGCACACCGCGGTACTGGAGGGATTCTACAACGACTTCCCCCTGGCGAAAGCAACAAACGATCGGATACCAAAACAATTCGTATTCGATAAAAAATATAAAATCCAGCTCCATGAGGATCACCGCTGCGAGGGATTAAATCCTGCGGAACTGCGGATCTTCACGGATGGATCTAAAACAGGTACTGGCACTGGCGCTGGAGTCTTCTCGGAGGATCTCAACATCCACATAGCCAAACCTCTGGGGGCCCACAACACGGTATTTCAGGCAGAATGCATGGGCATTTCCCTGGCGGCATCTGCCATCTTAGCCAGGGAGGTTGTGGACCACTCAATTCGTATACTCTCAGACAGCATGGCTGTACTGCTAGCACTGAATAACCACACAGTGAACTCTGGGTTAATACACGAGTGTCACCAACGCCTGAACCAGGTTGGTAATCTCAATAATATAACTATCCAATGGATCAAAGGACACAGCGATTCCCGTGGCAATGATGCGGCGGACGAACTCGCTAGAAGGGGATCGAGCACGGCAGCGGTGGGACCCGAACCTATCGTACCACTCCCTTTCGGATACCTACGTACACTGGTAAGGAAACGAACTAGCGAACAACACCACAAGCTGTGGCTGGACCACGGCGAGTGTAGGCAGGCCAAGGAAGCACTTCCTGCTATCAATGGCCGCTTCACCAAACGCGCGCTGCGGTTGACCAAACTACAGCTGCGCACAGTTACAGCCGCCGTTACCGGACACGGCTCTTTTAATAAACACCTCTTTGTCTTAGGAGTCACAGACAGCCCCCTGTGCCGTGCCTGCATGGAGGAGGACGAGACAGCAGCCCACGTGCTTCTGCACTGCCCAGTGGTTGCAACATACAGGGCAAAGTACTTTGGTAACCCAGGTACTCTCCGCGAGATAGTCAGCAACATTGGGGCGTTGCTGGCGTTTCTCGGGGAATTGGGATGGATAGAATAGTTTCCCACCCGCACGCAAAATACGCGCTTCGACGTGGAGTTGCGGACACCAGCCCGTTATACAATACAATACAATAACGTTAGTAGTTTAGCAATAACAGCCGGTGAACTTGGGTGTTGGATAATTTTGTACCAAATACAAAACGCTTGAAATAAATCCTTTAAAGTGACTATTTTATTTATTTTTATTTATTTATTTTATTTGGCTCTTCAACAATAGGTACACTATTACATAGTATATAGTACAACATTTCAAACTTACGTCTAAGTGCCCCATTACTTATAGAAGAGCACTGCATGCACTAAATTATGCGCCTAATTATATATGAAACAGCGATACAAAAAAAAAATATATATATATAAAAGATAAGTTAAGAAAACAGAGTGATATTTAATTATTCTGAGAATTACATTTAAACATTTTTCTGATAGTAGGTACAGATGTATGACATAAGTCGATGTCTTCATCGTGTTCTTTGCATACAGCATACATTCTATATAATGAGCAATGTTGCCTTAAATTTGTATTACATTTTGGCATGCAAAACAGCTTCCTGTTTGATTTTCTTGGTAGATTTCTTGGCACATGGAAGGACACTCTACTGAGCAACTCGGGACAGTTCAAAGAGCCTGTTACTAGTCTTTTAAGGAAAATTAAATCCAACATATCTCTTCTTTTTTCTAACGAAACAATCTTAAAATATTTTAATCTTTCCCGGTACGATTTCAAACTTTTACCCATACCACAGTGATAAGTAAGATGCCATAAGAATCTTTTCTGCAATCTTTCGATACGCTTGATGTGCACATTATATTTAGGAGACCAGACAACACTACAATATTCGAGATGACTTCTAACTAGCGAGTTGTACATAATTTTTTTAGTCTTAACGTTTTTAAAGGTTTTGCACTCTCTCATGACGAAACCTAGTACTTTTGTAGCTTTTAGTGTAACTTTGTCAATATGCTCAACAAAACCAAGCTTTTTATTAAATTGAACGCCAAGGTCTCGTATAGAATCCACTTCTTCCAGCTGTTGACCATTAAAGTTATATGCTGTGGGTGAGACATTTTTTTTTTTAGTAAATTTGATGTGCTTACATTTTTTTATATTTAAAGACATTTTATTGTGCTCACACCACTTACTCAGCCTATCTAAATCGCCCTGAAACTGTACCGAATCAGCAGGCTTTCTAATTTCTTTTATGGCTTTAAGGTCGTCAGCGAATAGAAATATTCTAGAGTTCTGAAAGCACTTGTATATGTCGTTGATGAAAAGGATGAATAAAGGTGGTCCCACATGAGATCCCTGGGGGATTCCTGAAGTGGCCATGTATGGATCAGAACTACAGCCATTCATCACAACCCTAAGCGTCCGCTTTGTCAGATATGACTTGAACCAACTCAGCAAGGGATCCGACACACCATGCATTTTCAGCTTTTCAATAAGCAAACTGTGATCGACTGTGTCGAATGCCTTGCTAAAGTCGGTATAGACTGCATCAACCTGAATACGCGCATCAACCGCTTCAATAATACATTCAGCGTAAGTCACTAAATTTGTAGCAGTTGATTTACCTTTCATAAAGCCATATTGGTTATCTATTATGAGCTGTGCCATATGTCTGGACAATATAGGACATATAAGCGCCTCAAAAACTTTTGCCAGTACAGAGAGAATAGCTACGGGCCTATAGTTGGTCACATCAGACTGATCTCCGCTCTTGAAAACGGGTACAATTCTAGTTTCCTTCCACATGCTCGGAAAAACTCCCTGAAGTAACGAACTATTGAATAATATACTTAATGGCAACGAGAGACTATCTGATAACTTATGTAAAAGCAAGGAAGGTACATTATCCGGACCAGCGCCCTTGTTAACGTCCATTTTCCTCAATTCTCTAAGGATTTGATCCTGGGTTATTGTTATTTGACTTAAAATATTATTACTCAGGCAGCAATCCAAATTTACGCGCCCATTACTTTGATCAGTACAATACACCTTAGAGAAGTGAGCTGCAAAATAGTTACAAATTTCGTTAATATTCTCGGTACTGTTCACACCATCCGTCATAGAACTAGGGTAGTTACTAGCTCTACCTCTCTTCATCTTTATATAACTCCAAAAATACTTTGGATTCGATGTTATTTTAGCCTCTATATCCGCAATGTATGTATTATAGCAAGAAGTAGCCATACGGTTGCATCTTTTTTTTAGTGACTCAAAAGCAATAATGTCTAAGGGATTTTTGTATTTTTTAATTCTAAGTCGTAAGCGGTTTTTCTCATTTAGCCTTTTAATGAGATCTTTAGAGAACCAGTATGGATATTTATTTTCTCGAATTACAACTTGTGGTACGTATCTCTGTATTAAGTCATACAATATATTATAGAATTTGTCCACCATTTGATCGACAGTCATGGAAAACTCCAATTCTCTCGTCCAATCAACCTCTTTTAGAGCTGTATTAATTGCCACGTAATCCGCCTTTAAATAATTTAATCTTGTTCTTGGAATACATTTCTGTGGTTTTAGAACATGAGAAAATGAGAGTTCACATAATACAGGGGGGTGGTGTAGATCGACCTTAGAGAGAACATCCACTGGTGAAGTTACAGTGACATTGTCTAAATTCGTAAATACCAAGTCAAGAATCCTATTATTATGATTGCACAAATTATTATACTGAGATAAATTGTTAAGCAATATGAAGTCCCATAGAGTCTGTTCCAAACTGGAACAAGTCCTCTGGGGTACTTTTATTACATTGCCATCAGCTCCGAGCCAGTTAATGGATTTCATGTTAAAGTCACCCAGTATTAAACAGTCATCAACACGCTCCAACACTTGGTTAGTATTGTCAACAAAATGCTCCAACAATCTGGGCTGTATAGGTGAGGGTAAATATACAGTACAAAGATAAATGTCTTTCGTTTTTCCACCCACTCCAAGAGATAGCTTGACCCAGAGATCTTCGCATGAACTTTCAAAATTGGCCACTCTGTGTGATTTAAGTTTTGTTGTAATAGCAATAAGGACCCCACCACCGTCGGTTTTGTTATTAAACGTATTAATGGTCCGGTCACGCCTATAAATGGTATATCGCCCATCCATTATCTCTGAATCAAAAATACCACTGAGTAACCACGTTTCAGTAAATATGATAATATCGTATGAACAGCAGGCGATCTCTTGATAAATGTTATTTAGTTTTGATCTGATACCCCTGACATTCTGGTAGTATATTTTTAACTGATCGAATTTTATAATCTTAATCTAATACCTTATAAATACTCCAATGTGGCCTATTGTAATTTGTTTAACGTTTCGGTATCCTTAATATATTTGTAGTCTGCGCCATCCACTTTTCTCACAAAAATCTTTCCGCCACGAACCCATACATACTGGTATCCCAAACTCTTGCATTTAATTCTAGTAGCAGCGTGCAAGGCTTTGTTCGCAGGAGACAGATGTTCTACAATGAAAACATTTTCCTTTTTACCACCAATCCCCAGTAGGGCAGTGTTGAGCTTCTCCTCCGTAGCTTTATTCTTATTGAACTTAATAGAAGCAGCTAGAAAATTGTCTCTAACTCGCGGACAGCTGAATTGAACCACAATAGATTTTGGGCGCTTGCTAGATGGGGTTTGTTTGGAAATTCTAGTGACATGGTGTATGCAGTTCTCTGTTAAATCACCTGATATAACTCTGTTAATATTCATAACAGTAGACACTAGATTCTCATTGTTATGCTCCGGCATGCATTGAATTTCCAAATTCGAAGAACGAGCTTGCTGCTCCATCTGGTTCAATCTCCCGCTCAAGTCTTTGACGGTGGCTTTGAGTTGCTCATTCTCTTTCTTAATGTCAGAGACTACTTTGGTGTTCAGTGAAAACTCCGTCTTCATTTCCTCAAACTTCTCGTTCATGAATCCCATTGATGCTGTAAGTCCCTCTATTTTGTTCGTTATCGCCTTAAGTTCTTTGTTGACATAGTTCGCCAGAGTTTCGTTGAGGTGCCGCATAAGATCGTCTATCTGCTTCTTCATGATGCGGTTAACTTCGGTTGACGTAACAGGCGCTTCCTTGGGCGATACATCGACTGATATATTTGTCGATGCTCCTTTCTTCCTTAGCGTTATGTTCGGATCACCCCCTTGGCTATTGCGTACGGGGGTATTATCTGCGTTTCGCATCTTTGGCTTACAGGTCGGACACAGCCAGTTATACTGTTCGCTGAGTTGGAAATCAGAACCCAGCAAGTTTGTAAGACATGCTGAGTGGTAGGGTTTCTGGCACGACGAACAATTAAAAACGGAACTTCCTTCGGCGATAATTCCTGAACAACAATCGCAGTTCATATTAATGATTAGCCAGTGAAAACGTATAAAAAATTGATAAATAAAGTCTTGTGCACGTTAATAAATCACACGCTAATAAAGGCCCTCGAAGAGTCGACGCAACGAGTATCGACGAGAAAAACGTCGTAAGCGCCGTGCGATTCCGAATCACTTACGCGTTTCACTGTATCAGCTGGTTATCAACACTTAATGTCGGTATATTAAGATTACTTGCCAATTGTTTTTTGTCACTACGTTGTTGTTTACACTTTAGAGCACAAAATGTATAACAACACGCCTTTAATAGTCTTAATACTTTAGGTTCATAATGAACCCAAATCACTGTGATAAGTTTTTGCACGAATATCTTTTTTTTTTTGTCGGATCAAATGAACTTAGGTGTTACGCGTACGTAAAAATTTGACAGTTGATAAGATGGAGTAGTTGCTGTTGATGAAGACTTGCATTGAAAAACAAAACTAAAATATAACGGGCTACTACGGAGCCCTACACTGCGCGTGGCCCGACACGCACTTGGCCGGTTTTTTATTTAATTTATCTTTTGCCCGATCTCGCGCCAAATCGCGATACTAAATTACACAGACAGAAAAACTTCTAGAAGTTTTGGTGTGATTATGTTATTCCTTCGTATCTAATTGTACATTTATTTACTTAATTGTTTTAATGTTTTTTTGTCCCAATTTGATTGTTTTTAGAGTTGTTATTAGATTTCTTTTATTTTATAACTTTTACTGTCCTAATAATTTTGTACTATGTAAAGTGATGGCCTGAAACACAGGTTTAAATAAACCCAGATCGGGCAGGTCGCTACCTAACATTTGAATTCCATATTATCGTTACTTGCAACTGTTAAATATAGGTATTTTAGTTATAGTTTACTTTTTAGCACTAATTATACCATTGTTTGAGAAATAACACTACTGCAGCTAAATGTACACTTTTGTAATACTTTTTAAAATAAGTAAATTCTTATTCTTTTTTTTTAATTTTTGGCAAAGCCTAGAATGAGTCGTGAAGATTTTTAAATTCATAAGAAGAGTTTTAATTCACTTTCATGATGTAGGTTTTCCTTTTTTCTTCCAAAACCAATTAAAGTACACCTGACACTCTTTTACAGCACACCAAATAAATTAATAAAATGACATTTTTGACACAGAAACAACTATGTTAAACTACAATAATTTCTGTTTATGACTATTATATCTTAAGTATTTATTTCCAATCAGTTTATTTATCCTTACAACATATTTATTTACGACTTGAAATCAAAATATCGTCTACCAACGATATTTAGCTTCTCCCAATCACTGTCTTACACTATATTTTCTTTTCATTTTAAGTAAAATTAATATTAGATAACAAGGCCATTGATCCCAGACGGGAGCCATGACATCGTACCTACTTACCATAAGGGGCTGAGCATATATCGGCGTTTAATTCATAACAATATTCTGATGCGATCAAACACTAATCACGTAAATCGAAGAAAAGAACCGAGAATCGAGTCGTTCTTAATATGTTTTGTAGTTATTCATAGAAAACAATAGTAATGTTATCTTATTCATAGAAAACAGATTTGAAAACTCCATACATTTTCCATAGCTTGATGGACATTATAAACTGTGAACAGACTATTTAAATTAGCTTGATTTCAACGATGATTTAGAGGCGATATCAATTGGTAAATTGTGTTTTCTCATCATCTCATGTAACAAATAAAGAATAATGTTTATCATTTTATTCAATGCATCCTCTTTAGCGAAACTTATTTTTTTTTCTAATTTCAGAGCAAACACTACTAAAAAACAAAAACTCAGCATCTGCCTAGCCTTCTCCCAACTATGTTGGGGTCGGCTTCGTCTAACCGGATGCAGCTGATCACCAGTATTTTACATGGAGCAACTGCCTATCTGACCTCCACAACCCAGTTAGTACTGGGTAATACGATACCCCTTGGTAAGACTGGTTGTCAGACTTTTTGGGCCACTGACTACCTGTAACGACTGTCAAAGATCTACAAATGACAGCCGGGATCAACAGCTTAACGTGGCACGTGGTTTTCGAGGCACGGAGGAATCTCGGTATGTAAGGGTGGTCTCCCATCCACAGACCAACCTAGGCAAGCACGGCTTAACCTAAAGATCGATCCGAGCGGCTGTTATTATTTAGCCACGAGCTACTCTGAAAAACAAAAACTACTGCAAACTTATTTCATTACGACACAACATTCGCAAAATCACGAGCCTAAGTACCTCTAACCCGACATCCCTGCTCCCCCGTTTCATCCCCTGCATTTGAATCTCAAAGCAAAAACGGACGTAATTAAAAATTCTCCCAAAATTTAGGGTGTCGCCCTAACTAACGAAACTAGTGCGATCCGCCGCGATCCGGCGCGAGCTGGTTCAAAGCAGTAACAACCGGTCTATTCCCAAATTCGTTCCTTGCCCTACAGGTGTGCATTAGTGCGTGTGTGCATGTGTGCGTGGGGTGTGCTTGTGTGCGTGCCGGGTGAAATGCAACTTGTTCTTAGGAGTAGAGAACGGCAGTGGGGCTCAAGCTGTGGTTATTTTTAGATATGTTTTTGGTAGTTGTGTGTCAAAAATTTTACAAGAATGCAATGTTCAGTTATCAAGCCCAATCACTAGAGTATATCCGTCGCTATCACCGGAGAACTGAGGCATAAGATGACATAAAATGATGATCATGAAACAATCAACGTCGAAAAACCCCCTACATACGCTTTTATTTCGTTCGCTTTTACAAATACGCGGGAGAAAAAGATTAATCACCCTAAGGCCAGCATAAAAAAGATATTATTCAACTATTTTGACTGAATTGGACTAGGAAAATAGAGAGCTATATTATGTGAAATTGAAAATGGCTTACCAAAACCTTTTGTTCACAGAGTACACCACCGAAATACTTGTTTGGTTTAAAAAAAAGACACTTCCTGTTTTTTGGCTGTAAAAGCAACCGACGTTGATATTGTTTTCACTTCTGCTTACGTTTTCAGGAAAAAACAGATGTTGTGTGTGTTTACTGCATTACCATACTACTTTGTATCTCTGTGATTCACGTTCCATACTCAAAACAAAAGGTTTCTAAAAATAAAATTGAAGCGTTAGAGGAGCTTGTGGCTAAACAACAATGGCCGAACGGAGCGATCTTCAGGGTTAGGTAAGCGGCATTTGCCAATTACAGTACAAGGAATGGTGACCGTTTATTTCACAGACACCTCACGAAAAGCATTTGTAGATCCTTGCAGGAACTACAGGTTCTTGTAAAGGGAATTAAACAACACACAATATGTCTATCCTTAGTGAGTGTGTCCGTCGAAAAGAACACTTATCCAGTGGTTCAGATCGCTTTTTCCTTGTAGAAAAACACCATGTTTAATGCTAATCACTTACCGTGTGTTACCTACCTACACCATGTCCTGCGGAAAGACATGATACATTTTTAAAAATCATACGTGTTTAAAGGAGTATAGGGTTTCAAATGAGTAATTTTTCGCAGTATTAGTGAGGTTTAAAGGAGTTAAAGTGGGTTATGTATGGTGTCGGATGTAAAGAATAGCACCATCCCATATCTTCCCGTGGGTGTCGTAAGAGGCGACTAAGGGACTTACCAGAGAATGGCCAGCAGCGTTCTCTGTGCTTTTGTAACAACCGTACTGCGATCGCCAACCCGCCTGCCAAGCGTGGTGATTATGGCAAAACCCCCCTTTGGGGGAGGCCTACGTCCAGCAGTGGATGTCTTTCGGTTGAAATGATGATGACGAAAGGAGTTAAATGTTAGTAAACTTTGCGTTTACACGAAAATATACAAGTTGTGATAAATGTTTTCAACAATTTAAAAGCAAAACTTTTCAAAGTAATGTTATGTTACGCTTCACACATTGTATTGACGTTGATTCACGATAATGTTTACTGTTTTGTTAAATTATATATTAGTTTTAGGTGTAAGCGATAAATGAAGACAGGAGACACAACGTGGGCAGACACATGTGGTAACAAATACATACTAACCAATGATATTCTACTATACAGATATGTTGTGAGCGCGCAATCGTGAAGACTCGAAAACCGGCCAATTGGCCTGTTTTTCCTTTATTCTGCGTCACTGCGTGTATGTGAGCTGGCTCTCCCCCGCGGCACACTTTTTTCGGTGGTTTTGTAGGTGCACATGTGTGTACATATCTGTTTGTTAGAATATCATTGACACTAACATTAACATAATCACGCACAATGGTCTACTTTAAGGACTAAGTGCGGAAACCTAAGCCCCATGATGAAGAAGAACAAAACATAATTCACAAACCCTATTATATTCTAGAGAAAGCTAAAAACACCAGTCGTCAAAAACCTCAACATTTTTCTCACTCCAAATCACACCAAATTAACCTAAGCACTCAAAACTAAACTCATAAACACGACAGTACCATTAAGAACAATAACTATCTAACAAAAAAATATTAGTTCAACCGAAAAACTCCCAGAACAAACATTATTTGTGGAGTATAATTGCAAAAAGTTTGCAGCACCTGCCATAGAGTAATGTTACGCGGTAACAGGTCTGGGCCGCCATTTTGAAACTTTTTTTTTAATGCTTTCGAATTTCGGGTGCCTAGGACAATGACCTCGTCCGCCCTGTAGGACCGAGCATAGGGTATTTTATGTGCGTTTTCAAGGCAATTGGACCTCCTTGGTAAGGTAAGGAAGTTGGTTAATACTGCTAGGTATATTTTTGTCGTAGTTTACGGAAATTAAGATATTTGTTAATGTTAGAGTATAATACCTACTATGTTACTTCATTACTATGTTATTCATTAGGTAGCCGTGTGGTATCCGGAAGAGTAGAATAGAACCAACCCATTACACTCACGGGTGTCGTATAAGGCGACTAATGTCTGAGGCAGAACACCTTGCGCCTCCGTAGACCAGAGAATGGGCAGCAGCGTTTTCTGTTAGTCTTTCATCACTGCGATCTCCAATCCGCCTGCCAAGTTTGGAGATTACGGCAAATGCCTCCCATCATGGGAGAGGCTTATGTCCAGCAGTGGACGTTATGGGCTGATGTAGTAGTAGTAGTACTTCATTACTTGCTTGTGTGTTTAAGAACTAGAGCCTCAGAATGTGTAAGTTAAATAAATGATTTTGTCTATGAATTTGAATATATTTTAAATAGATCGAAATTTAAAATAAATAACAATTAAATCGTATCTAGATGAATACGTAAGTTGTGAGTGATAACGATAAGTTAGTTACTATTTGTATTTATACATATTGTAAGTTAGTATTGGTGTCGATTCTGTTGTGCACAAACTAAACTTAATTTAGGCTATTGCTATCTTTTACTAAAAGGCAGTGCGTGAAAAAGGCTGCTATATATATGAACTAAGATAGAGATGTCAAACTAGTTTATGCCTTGCGATTCACCGTGTTTTTTTAGTCGACATGTTTTTACGTACACCCTTCACTTGTATGGAAATATTAGTTTAAATTACGTCCGTCTCTTTCTCGTTTTATTATAGAGAAAGTATACTACACTACAACAGCCCATAACATCCACTGCTGGACATACGCCTCTCCCATGATGGGAGGAATTTGCCGTAATCTCCACACTTGGCAGGCGGATTGGAGATCGCAGTGATGAAAGACTAACAGAAAACGCTGCTGCCCATTCTCTGGTCTACGGAGGCGCAAGGTGTTCTGCCTCAGACATTAGTCGCCATAAACGACACCCGTCAATGTAATGGGTTGGTTCTATTCTACTCTGCCGGATACCACACGGCAACGGAGAAAAAGATAGCAATAGCCTAAATTAAGTTTAGTTTGTGCACAACAGAATCGACACCATTACCTATTTTTAGTATATTAATAATATAGATTAACTTATTCACATAAAATCCAGTTTTGTTGCCATTTACTTTCCGTTTTTAGGGTTCCGTAGTCAACTAGGAACCCTTATAGTTTCGCCATGTCTGTCCGTCCGTCCGTCTGTCCGTCCTCGCTTAATCTGTGTGACCGTTAGCACTAGTTAGCTGAAATTTGGTACCAATATGTATATCAATCACGCCGACAAAGTGGTAAAATAAAAAATTGAAAAAAAATGTTTTATTAGGGTAGCCCGCCCCCCTATATGTAAAGTGGGAAGTGATTTTTTTTTTTTAATTTCAACCCTAACGTGTGATATATTTTTGGAAAGGTATTTAAAAATGAATAGGGGTTTCCGAAAATCATTTTTTGATAATGTCAATAATTTCACAAATAATCGCTCCAAAAGTTAAAAACAATGTGTCCCCCCCCCCTCTAACTTTTGAACCATAAGTTCAGAAAATATGAAAAAAATTTGAAAAGTAGAACTTTAAAAGGACTTTCTAGGAAAATCATTTTGAACTTGATGGAAACAACAGTTTTTGTACAAAAAAGACAAAAAGTTGTACAAAATAATTTCTGGACTAAGTTTGTAGTATATTCGTATATGCAAGCATTTTTACATAATGGATACCCACCTTTAAACTCATAAGTCGGAACACTTATTGTGACGGACGGGAAACTACGGAACCCTACACTGAGCGTGGCCCGACACGCTCTTGGCCGGTTTTTAGTATCCTAAACTAAGCTGGTTATTTTATTTTTTGTTTTCTTTTTCGACAGTTAACCAAATACGATTCTAGGAAACTCCTGATAATAATGAAATAGTGCTAAAAGCTTTCATAAGTACTTTAACCTTTGAGGTTCCTTAAAACAGAAAAAAATTACAGTCTCATTCGTATCAAATAATACTCCCCTACATTGTTGTTTTAAAACACTGACATTAACGCTAAAAATAATCTTACAATAAAGTAGATAGTTATTTCAGCCAACGGCTTAATTGCCATGAGCTCTACCTGAGGAGGCTCTCGTCAGTCAGCTGGATCAAGAGTTTGATTCAGAAAGCTGTACTCCTGGACACGACTCGAATTGTTAGCAGGTTTCTGTCTCTTGAGCCCTGCCTGCCTACCCTGTTCCCGATACATACTTACCTAAAATTATTAAAAAATATTTAAAAAACCGGCCAAGTGCGAGTCGGACTCGCGCACGAAGGGTTCCTTACCAATTATTATTAAAAAAATCACGTTTGTTGTATGGGAGCCCCCCTTAAATATTAATTTTATTCGGTTTTTAGTATTTGTTGTTATAGCGGCACCAGAAATACATCATCTGTGAAAATTTCAACTGTCTAGCTATCACGGTTCATGAGATACAGCCTGGTGACAGACAGACGGACAGACGGACAGACGGACAGACGGACAGATGGACAGACGGACAGACGGACAGACAGCGAAGTCTTAGTAATAGGGTTCCGTTTTTACCCTTTGGGTACGGAACCCTAAAAATGAATAAACTATAATAATCTTCCAATTACTAGGTTTTGTTTTTTCAAATCATCAAAAGAACAAGAGTCAATAGGGTCAAGAGGTATTAAACTCATTTGTTTAGACTTCTGTAATAGTTGAAATACAGTTTTAGAAAACTTTTAGAAAAACCTTGACAAAACACATCATCATATGCATAGCCTTTTCCCAACTATGTTGGGGTCGGCCTCTAGTTTTACCGGATGCAGCTGAATACGCGACTATCTGACCTCCACAACCCAGTTAGTTCCGGGAATTATTACGATACCCCTTGGTAAGACTGGTTGTCAGTCTTTCGGGCCTCTGACTACCTAACGACTATCAAAGATCTACAAATGACAGCCGGAACCAACGGCTTAACGTGCTTTCCGAGGCACGGAGGAAACTCGGTATGTGTGTACAAAACACATCATTACAGCAAATATTTTTTCGTAGTATCACTTAGTTTGATGTACTGAATCCTTGGTTGACAAGTCCGTAAAGGGTCCGGTTACACCCTGTAAATATCATCACCACATAGCCGCAGTAACAAAATCTTTGATCATAAAAATCTTCTAGAATCTCGACTTTTTTCAACTTGAAGTAACAGGCACAGTAAATCTATTTAAATAGCCTTAGTACTTAAGTAAGTTGAAGTTTGAACACCGACTGAAAGTAACTGAAAATAACTTGAATTAATGTTAAGTTATTTGTAGATATTCTTAATTCACTTTAAGGGTAAGCAGTAATAGATGTATTGGGTACCTATGATAAGAAAATCATAATTTTATTTTAATAATGAGTAAATCTAGCAAAACGTTAAGGGATATTAATAAAAGTGTTTTTTTTTTGTGTAAAACAGTTAAATTGTAAGTAGTATACTTAATGACATTCATAAAATTTGTAAAAAAAGTTGGACTCTTCGTACTAATTACGTCAACCGATGCTCTATTTTGTATTTTTTAATTTGAAAAAGTTTGTCCTATTTTTTTCAATGGTTCGTCTAGTGACGATACAGATTCACGTGAGGCGCAGTCTAGATACCCCCTGATAAAGAGATAAGCCGGTCGCAACGTTTTTAACTTGGTTAGTGGCTAATCTTTTCACCGCACCATGATTTTTCCCCGAACAGCTCATGCATTGGAGATACATGGGGGGCAGACCACAGGGTGTTGAATATTAAGATAATACGGAATATGCATAAATTTTCTTTTTTTTATTTCGATGCGGAATGTTAACGTACTTTAATAAATAATGACAAAAACGATAACAAGACATAAATCGGCCAAACAACACAAAAGTTATAACCATTTAAACTTTTGTTTCTATCTCTTTCTAGATAAATTGAATTCAGTATGGATTTTGTACGTCGATGCAGCGAATGACGTCATTCGCTGTATCGGATCTCTCTGTCTAATCAGCAGTTTCAAATTCTTATAACTTAGTATTTTTTATAGATATTAAAAAAATAATTTTACTTTGCTATTTCTGATGACAATACGCTTTGTTTAGAGTGATAAAAAAAAATAATGCATCTACCCTATTATGGGTACAGTTTTATGCATGTAAGAGTCCATAAGAACAGTGAAGTAACTCCAACTTTCTTAACAAACTGACCGACTCATTGATCATTAGGGCCGGATTTCACTGAAGCGGACATGAGACGAGAGGAGAAAAGATGTGTTGTAAACCACTTATAGAATTTTTACTTCTCGTCTCCGTTTAGCTTTAGTGGAAACGGCGCGGCGTGTGGTAAACGGTGTGCTGTGTGGCGCGCGGTGAGATGTGTGCGGCGTGCGGTGAACGGTGTGTTGTGAGAGTGGCGAGCTACTTTAATAATATAATAATAATAAATTCTTTATTTCACCAAAAGCCATCATATAACAAGGAAGAAACTAAAAGCATATATAAGCTTATAACTAGGACACAATCATTTTAATTCCCTGACTCCTAAACTAGGTGTATGCGCCTGTTTCTTACGAGTCAGTGATTTTCCCTAACAAGACAAAGCCATCCATACTTAATATTATAAATGTAAAAGTAACTCTGTTGGTTTGTTTGTTACCTTTTCACGACTAAACGGCTGAGTGGATCGTTATAAAATTTGGCAAGGAGATAGATTATATCCTGGGGAAGGACATAGGCTACTTTCTATCCCCAAAAAACATATCAAAACTTCGACGCGAACAAAGTCGCGGGCAGCAGCTAGTAGTATAATAAATAAATAAATCAGGGCCCCAAGTCTGCTATTTTTATAAAATTCGTCATTCCTACACGACACCATTGTCATTTTGGTAAAAGTTCATAGTCTGCTAAGTTCATAATGATAGATCACTGGTCGGTCAATGGTCTCGTAATAGAATTGTGTTGGAATGATATTGTTGTATTGCCATTTTTAAAACCCGGTGGTAGAAATGATTTTCGAAAAAATACTATTAAAATTGAACATTTATTCATGCCAGATTTCATTTTATATATTTTTACATATTATTTATTAGTGTTTTAAGCCATCTGAATTAATAAGAAGTTCGTAAATAGGAAAAAACATTAAAATGTTCAACGCGGATTAATGTAAAACTTAATATTTTATCTGTATAAATGTCAAAGTCAAATGTGACATTATAGTTTACTCTCGTGTATCTGTTTTTGTTTTTAGCGGCCGGTGTTTTGTTATTGTATTTATTTTCATTTGAGTGTTCTAGTTAGATTTTTGTTTGTATATTTTAACCCTTATGTGGAGGAGCTCGTGGCTAAGTAATAACAGCCGCTCGGGTCAATCTTTAGGTTAAGCCGTGCTTGCCTAAGTTGGTCTGTGGATGGGTGACCACCCTTACACACCGAGTTTCCTCCGTGCCTCGGAAAGCACGTTAAGCTGTTGGTCCCAGCTGTCATTTGTAGATCTTTGACAGTCGTTACAGGTAGGTAGTCAGTGGCCCATATAGTCTGACAACCAGTCTTACCAAGGGGTATCGTATTTCCCAGTACTAACTGGGTTGTGGAGGTCTTGTAAAATACTGGTATTCAGCTGAATCCGGTTAGACTGGAAGCCGACCCCAACATAGTTGGGAAAAGGCTAGGCAGGCAGATGATGATTTTAACCCATAGGTAACATGCATTTACAATCTTGCCCGCAGTTGTTGAACTCTAAAGGCTGCTTTACGCCGGGGCAACGCTATGCGATATTGCAGCATGCCACTTGGCCGCATGCTACAATATTTAAAAATGTTGCACATTGTGGCAAGAATCGTGTGGCTTGGCAACACCTTGCGTCATGCTGCTAAAGTTACTTCATCAGCCATAATCTACGGTGTCTTGTCCCCTCGATCAATCAAGTTGGTAGACCAAAACACTCCAATAAAATATACAGCATGATACTTTGAAAAAGGCACGATGTTGCCTCGGCATAAAATACGCTGCCGCATACCGCGTATCGTTATTTGTAGCACACCATAATACGACGCACGCCACAACATGTAGCATGCTGCAATGCCGCACAGTGTTGCCCCCAATGATATTCTAAAGGTAGCTTTACGCCGGGGGCATCACTGTGCGGCATTGCAGCGAGCTACATATTGTGGCGTGCGTCATCTTTTGGTATGATGCAATTAACCACGGTGAGCGGCAATTGCGGTATGCCGCTGACTATATTACACCGAGGCAAAATCGTGCCTAGATAATTTTCAAAGCATCCCAAATATAACCTATAAACTGTATGACGCACCAAGATTGTGGCATGGAATCCATAGTGTTTGGATAGAAGCTGTGACGGTCTGATACATGACGCAAGTTGTTGCAATGTTGCACATTGTGCGGCATTGCAACAACTTGCGTTAAATTATTGAAGCATGCGCCTTTGTGGCATGCTGCAATGCCGCACAGTGTTGCCCCGGTGTAAAGTATAAACTAGCCATATTATACAGATATGTTATTACACCTACAAACCACGGAAAAAAGTGTGCCGCGGGGCAGAGCCAGCTCACATACACGCAGTAACGCAGAATAAAGGCAAAACAGGCCAATTGGCACGTTTTTGACTCTTCACGATTGCGCGCTCACAACATATATGTTTAATAGAATATCGTTGGTTGCCCCGGTGTAAAGCAGCCCTATGTAAAGCATGTGTGCTGCAAACACCTGCAAAAAATCAATTTACTTTTTTACCTAGCTGCATTTGGCATTTGGCTGCATTGGGACGACCCGATTGGCGCAGTGGTAGTCAGGCTGCCTTACGTTCTTAGGGTTCCGGGTTCGAATCCCGGTCGGAGCAAATGTTTGTGTGATGAGCATGGACATTTGTTTCCGAGTCATGGATGTTTATATGTATAATAAGTATGTATTTACAAACAAAAAGTATCTATGTAGTATATTAACTATCTGGTGTCCACGATACAAGCCTCGTTGCTTAGTGTGGAACTAGATGGCGCTGTGTGTAATGTCGAGCAATATTTAATATTTATTTATTTAGGAAAACGTAGATTAACTTATATTTAATTACTGTTCTTGACATAAACAAGAAATAGAGCATCTAAATTTATAAAGTAAGAAATTAATTCTATTTTCTATTTTTTATTCTAATAATCACTCATCATGAGTATTTAGAACAATTGCTTAGAATAATACTCTTTATATAACGCTCTTCGTCAGTCCAACACGATCCTATTGTCATTTTGGTAAAAGTTCGTAGTCTGCTAAATTCATAGTGATCGATCATTGTCCGGACAATGGTCTCGTGTTGTAATGACTTTGTTGTATTGCCATTAATATAAGACCCGTTAGTAGAAATGATTTTCGAAAAACTACTATTACAGTTGAACATTTATTCATGCCAGATTTCATTTATTTATTTAGTTACATATTATTTATTAGTGTTTTAAGCCATCTGAATTAATAAAAAGTTCGTAAATAGGAAAAAACATTAAAATTTTCAACGCGGATTAATGTAAATTTAATATTTTATCTGTTTATATGTCAAAGTCAAATGTGGCATTACTGTTTACTGACGTTTATTTGTTTTTGTATCTAGCGGCCGGTGTTTTGTTATTGTATTTATTTTCATTTGATTGTCTAGTTAGATTTTTGTTTGTATATTTTTACCCCTAAGACGACCCACTGACCGAGAAGCCTATATTTATTGATTTTATACAAAATGGTGATAATTGAGCAAATTTCGGCTCCACTTGATTATTTGGAAAACCACCAATGAAGGGCGAAGTTTATCGAAGGTAAAGATCTTGCAATTATTTGTTTTGACCATTAACGCCCCACTTTATGGGCAAAGTATGTCGCCCGATGTTACAAAATATATATTTTTTTATAGAAACAGACCATGTACCCTCTCGAAGTTGCTCAATCAAGGCTGGATGCTATTGAAGCCAGGAACGAGGCGACTTTAAAACATGCTCGGGCAGGCCATCAACAACTCAGCTGCTGCATTGATGGACAGCTCCACCACAGAAAAAATGGTGAACCATAGAGGCCACTGTGTGCCAAAAAAGGTAATTACTAATTACTGTTGATTTATAGGTAAGTCATTCACCTTTAGGTAATGGTTTCACCCAAAATCGGAACTTCTACTCATTGTGTGTGCTACCAACATACCCACAATAAGTATTATGGAGCATTGAAAACAAAACAATAAAAATTATAATAATTAATATGACCCCTCCATCTAAGCTTATAAGCTTGTGTTAGGTTTAGGCTCAATCAGTAGTAGTACATTGGCCAGAATCTGACATCTTGATTGTAACTCTGATACTAAGCGCTAGGTTACACAACATGCTATAAAAGAAGTTGCAACTTTTGTATTAAACTTAATTTTGTTTTCACACAAACTCTGCAGAATTATAATGTCATGACAAAATGATTAAATGAAACAGTGTTTATAAAAAGAGTATTAATTTATTTTAACCTATAAGTATACCCGTAATTACAGGAATAACAATGTTCTGTTCCCGGGCTTGAAACGTTAAATCATATTTTGTCAATACTGTGGTCACTGTGGATCTGTAACAAAGAGTTAAATCATTTTATTAATACTTAGAGCATTTTCGTACTTCATTAGAACATTAAGGTAGGTTTACAGTACATACCTTTTTTCCTGTGTGGGTAGACATAGGGTCAACACTCATATTTTGGTCACTCCCAGTTTTAATTAATTTTAATATATTTTAAATAGAATTCTTAATGTTATAATTATATTTTATTATTCTTAACCACCCAACTCTCACTATTTACTATTTCCAAGTCTTTCTGTCATCACATTCTTCTCTATTTGCTTTTCTTCTATCCAACCATCCTTATGGACAATAAACTGGCAACAAGTTTGGAAGATCTGGAGCAACTGTTCAACTCTCGAATGGCTGAGTACGAGAACAAGCTCATAAATGCGTCCTCAGGATCTGAGTCAGGACCTGATATCACAGCACTTTCACGTGAGTTCGCTGAATTTAAAACCTTCGTATGGCAGGCACTCTCTAAATTCAAGGCTCAAATAGAGATGCTTTCTCTTGGCTTTGACAGACATGAGACTATGATGAGAAGAAAGGTCCTACTGTTTCATGGAGTTGCCGAGCTACCAAATGAAAAGTTGCATGATGTGGTTCACAAAGTATTAACCGACCAAATGAGCTTGTCCGAGGTCAGAAAGGAAAACATTCATGTCTGCCACCGATTAGGCTCTGCGCAAGGCAAAGCCAGACCTATCCTAGTGAGACTTTACACCACTGAGCACCGTCACTTGATTTGGGAGAGCAAAAAGTCACTGAAAGGTACTGGCATCACAATCTCGGAGTTCTTAACGCACACAAGACACCGTACTTTTATGGACGCACGCAAGCATTTTGGGGTGTCGAACTGCTGGTCAGTGGAGGGCAGGATAGCGATCGTCACGTCAGATGGTAAGCGACACAAAATTGAAACTCCGGGTGAACTTCGAGCACTGGTTTCGCGGTTCCCCATGGCTACAGTCGATTCAGGTGATGCTGCGCTTTCAGAGGTACATACTTCTCCTAAGAGTGCGAGCCCAACCGAAGTTACCGCTACACCTTCAAGAGGCCAAAGAAAGGCGCGCCGGCGTAACTAATGTTAGTTTGTCTATTTCGTTCCAAGTTACTTTGTAAATTAGCCGCATTGTATGATTACTTTTCACGTATGTTCTTTACTTTTAAGTTTTTAAAGTCGTGTCGGTATATTTACAAAACTTCTAATGAATGTCACTCTTCTGATTGTTTGTTGTTTGTTGTCACTGTGAAAATGACATTGACATTTGACATTATCAACTTGACGTAAAGCGTTCCATTACTGTTTCGTGGTAATGCCTATTTGTGTGCATTGCGATTGTGATTCGTTTTACGCGAATAACTTGTTATTTTAGTTATAATTGTATCATTGTTTTTCGTGTTCTTTTTTTTATATTTTGTTTTTACTACTATTTTTTTTTTCCAACACACTAGTGAGTTAGGGTGGTTGTATTTGAAAACAATCAGCCGTATATTTAGTTGTAGTTATTGTTTTTTTTCTGTTTGGTTTTTGCTATAATTATATATATAATATTTGTATATATCTATGAATATTCCAGCTGACTTAAATGACAGTTTTTTCTCTTGTTCTTCCTCGACTTGTAGCTTTGTTAGTGCGGACAGTGAGCCCTCGCTTCATACTTTGCATGACAATATTTCCTCTCTTTTTTCTAAATATCCTAACAATCTGCATATAGCCCATATTAATGCTCAGAGTGTTCCTGGTCACTATTCCGATCTTCTGGCATCCTTTAGCAGTGTTCAGCTTGATGCACTCCTAATATCTGAGACCTTTTTCAAACCCTCTCTCCTTTCTACGCACTACTCACTTCCTGGTTTTGTTCTGGTCAGAAATGACAGGATTGGCAAAGGTGGTGGTGGTGTTGCTATTTACATACGCGCCGATATACCGCACAAAATTGTTAGTTCGTCTCCATCTCAGTACTCTGGGTCGGCTGAATCATTGTTTCTGGAGATCACCTTAAATCATACAAATGTATTGCTTGCTGTGTTTTACTCTCCTAACCTTCACGTTAACTATTTTGACTCCTTAGAATCCTCGCTTAATAATCTTTGCCCATCATACGAGCATGTCATTTTAATGGGTGATTTTAACACATGTTTAATTAAAAATGATTCACGTTCACTTAAACTCCGTTCGCTTTTATCTTCTTTTAACCTTGAAATTCTACCTCTTTCTGCAACCCATAACTTTCCAAATTGCACGCCTTCTCTTCTTGACCTAATGATCGTATCTTCACCTCACAATGTTGCTGAGTTTGGGCAGCTCACTGCAACCTTTTCGTATCACGACCTCATTTACCTTTCCTATCGTATCCGACCTCCTAAACGTAAGCCTCGATTCTGTTTTCTTCGTAGTTTTAATAGCATTGACCTGGAGGCTTTGAAACGCGATGCTGGTGCTATCGATTGGAGTCACGTTATCGAGAGTGCCAGTATCGATGAAAAGGTGAACAGCTTCAATGCCATTGTGTTAGATCTTTACGATAAACATGCCCCTCGTCGGCGTATTAAAATTAAACATAAACCTGCTCCGTGGATGACTACTGAAATTAAAAATGCTATCGCTCGTAAGGATAAGGCGAAAAGTAGGTATAGGCGCAGACCAACGGAAACTAATCTCACTCACTTTAAAGCTTTGCGTAACCGCTGCAATCGTCTGTGTCGGGATGCCAAGAGACGCTATTTCCACGAATCTCTCGTTGATCGTAGCTCCTCTGATGTCTGGAAATTTTTAAAGTCTGTCGGTATCGGTAAATCTCCCACGAACACCTGTAAAGATGTCGACTTATGCGCTCTTAACAGGCACTTTTCTTTTCCTCCTGTTTCTCTGGACCCAAGCGTTAAAGCTTCAACTTTAATTGAGCTCTCTAACTTGCCGTTACCAAATAGTACACCTTTTAATTTTAATCCTGTTTCTGAAGACGTCGTCAAAAAGTCCCTTCTCTCTATTTCCTCCTCTGCTGCGGGCCATGACAATTTGTGTTCGAGAATGATAATACCTATTATTTCAGAGCTGCTCCCCATCCTTACTCATATTGTTAATTTTTCCTTATTCTCTGGTATATTTCCGTCATCCTGTAAACAGGCTCACATAATACCACTTCCTAAAGTTAGCAATCCTTCTTCCTTATCCCAGTTTAGGCCCATCTCCATTCTTCCTTTCCTTTCAAAAGTTCTCGAACACATCGTTCATGGTCAAATTTCCAGATATCTTTCGTCTAATGCTCTTATTTCTCCATTCCAATCTGGTTTCCGTACTGGCCACAGTACTGTTACTGCACTCTTGAAGGTTACTGACGATATCCGCTGGGCTATGGACAACAAATCTCTGACTGTTTTAGTGTTACTTGACTTTAGTTGCGCGTTCAACTCAGTGGATTTCGACATCCTTCTTGGGATCCTTCAATCTTTTAACTTCTCTGCCTCTACGATAGCCTGGTTTGACTCGTATCTTCGGGGTCGCTCTCAGTGTGTCCGCCAAGAAGAGATCTACTCTGACTGGTGTGATCTTACTGCTGGTGTGCCTCAGGGTGGCGTTCTCTCTCCTCTTCTTTTCTCTATATTTATTAACACTGTTACCAAGGTTATCACCTCCAGCTTCCACCTCTACGCAGACGATTTGCAGCTGTATCGACATTTCTTGCTGGCTGATGCAGAATCGGCAATCAATGCCATGAATCATGACCTGGAAAGCATCTATCAATGGGCTAAGTCGTTCGGCTTACAGATTAACCCTGCTAAGTCGCAGGCCATGATCATAGGCAGCAGATACTACCGCACTGCACTTGACTTGTCTATTTTGACTCCATTATCTCTGGGCTGCACGACCATTGCGTATACTGATACAGCCAAGGACCTTGGTGTCTTAATTGACAGCAATCTTTCTTGGCGAGCTCAAGTGAATGAGGTTAGTCGTAAGGTTCACTTTTCTTTTCACTCGCTCAAATCCTTACAGAGCTTCTTGCCATTCAAAACTAAAATTTACTTAGCTCAAACTCTGATTCAGCCGATCATTGATTACGCTGATGCCTGCTATTTGGATGCCACCGAGGAGCTGTTAAACAAGCTTGAGCGCTTACAGAACCTCGGCATTCGTTTTGTGTATGGTCTGAGGAAATATGACCATGTTTCTCACTTCCGCAAAGAACTCAAGTGGCTCCCTATCCGTCTTCGCAGGAACACTCGGATATTATGTCTCCTTTATAACATCCTTCATAACCCTGCATATCCCAGCTACCTGCGCGATCGATTTTCCTTTACCCGTCCTCCTGATGCTCTGTGTAGATCCCACCTCAGGCATCATCTTAATTTCCCATCCCATAAAACCGAACTGTATTCCTACTCCTTCTCTGTTCACGCAGTACGTTTGTGGAACTCACTTCCGCCTAACATTCGAGATTGTAAAACTTTATTTCTCTTTAAAAAACAAGTCAAAGAGCATTACCTCTCTTCTCAGTAATATTCTTCATATATATATGTATGTATATTATAGCCAAATATTTACAATATTATTTTTATTTTATTATATGTGTAGGTATTTGTATGTACGTTTATTATTATAGTTATAGTTTTGTTTTAAGTTTAAATTTAAATTTTTGTGTCTAACTTGTCTACACACTGTGTCTACATTTCATATCCAACTTTCCTCTCGCAGGTCTGCTGGAAGAAATTTCATAAGAAATAAGCAGTACCTTTGTGCTCTTCTATGTAAATATATTGTCCTGTAAAGTATTTTGTGTGTACATGAATAAATAAATAAATAAATAAATAAAATACCTGCTAATTTAATTTATGCATTTCTCCACAGTCTGTCAAAAAGAGCCTGCTGCAGTGCCCGACCTTCAAGAAGATCCCGATTCACCCTTTGATGGTTTTGATAATTAGGTGCTGCATTATTATTTTCCTCCTAAATTAAAAGACAGATTAGTGATTAATGAAATAATGACATGACTGTTATTATTTTTATTAAAAGGTAATATTTGTGATTTGTTATTCAAATGATGATTAAAATTAAAATATTGAAGATCTTTTTGATTTGTATGAAGACTGATTATGATTTGTTATTATTATTACATTAGATATTGTAACTTGTCTTTTGTTTTATGTAGTACTTATATTTACATTTCAGGTTTTTCAATTGACTTGAAATTCAAGTTTAAAATGTTAAATAAATATTTAGTTTATGAGAAATAAAGATTATTTTAAATGTTGATTTTTAACATAGCAGTATTATTTTAAATTCCATCTTCATTCTAAGTGAAATGTGGAATGTAAATCACCTATTGCAAGCCAAGTACTTCTAGATAAACTTCATCAGGTGGCAACGGTGCTCTTGCCATGTATGGAATGTTGTGCAATATGTAACATGCATTCACAATCTTGCCTGCAGTTGTTCGACTATAATGTAAAGCATGAACTGCAACCTGAAAAAATCAATTTACTTTTATAAGTACAACCGCAGGTAACTTAACTTTTATTTAATTAATACTGTTCTTGACATAAACTATTGCATCTAATCATTGTTATTGAGTATCTAAAACAATAAATTGCTTATAATAATGGGTCTTTACCTGAAACATGCTTCTAATACGCTGCAATGGGGAATGAGTTCTTCAATTTATTAACCTCCATATGAGTTCTTTCCAAGGCGAAACGACTTTACAAATTCCGCCTCGGGAATATCTTAAAAGGGTTCAAATAATCCCTTTAGGCTCAAAACGTCTACTCTCCCAAAACATCCACTCTCCCAAAACGTCCATCATTCGCGTCAAGCGAAGGGCACGACGACGTCTTCTGCATTCCGCCCATCTTCTTTCTCTAGCATCCACTGCGTTGGCTAGCTCGAGAACATTTTGTTCGTAGTGAATTCATTGTCTCCATTCAATATTCCAGAAACACGATCGAAATAAAAGCAATGATTGCACAATGACGTTCCACTGATAGGTTAGTGATCAAAAGAACTGTCAAAACTTTAGCAGATTACCGCTCTATGTTAGTCATTGTGTACGAGATTACCATTCTAAAACAGTGGTTGTTCATTGGAAAGCCATAATGACGCTATTATATTAGTAGATTACCAAACTTGTCAAAATCAACAAATAGAAGATCAACGATAGATCATTCTGACACTATTGTAATAGCAGACTTGATTTGCGTTGGCTGGCTCGAGAATATTTTGTTCGTAGTGAATTCATTGTCTCCATTCAATAATCCACAACCACGATCGAATTAAAAACCATGACCGCACAATGACGTTTCAATGATAAGTCAATGATCCAAAGGAACTGTCAAAATTTTAGCAGATTACCGCTTATGTCAGTCATTCATTTGTCATTGTGTACGAGATTACCATTCTATGCCATTTCTTTCAATGGAGTGTCAGTGGTTGTTCATTGGAAAGCCATAATGACGCCACTAAATTAGTAGATTACCAAACTTGTCAAAATCGACAATTATGAGATCAATGAACGACTATTCTGACACTATTGTAATAGCAGACTTGAGGCAATGGCCAAATGGTGTAAAAGAAAAAAAAAACAGGATAATTTTAAACTATGTTGAGAAAACAAAAGAAAAACGTATAAGTGAGTAGTGAGGAGAATAAATGTGGGGCTTTGCATTTCTCCGCAGAGCTGCGGTGGATACACCCCTTCTTTTACGCATCTCCTCTCCTCTCGGCTTTACACATCTCCACTCGTCTCCGCTTTGGTGGAGTTGTGGCCTTAAAGTGTCTGTAAAGGATTTAGTTGAACTGAATGCTTCTAGTTTAAGTTAGACTGCCACGATCTTACCAGTGTTTCATCACAAAATACAACTAAGTGCAAGTTGTTATAAGTTGTTAGCATATCCAGACTATACCTATTTGTCAATACATGACTGAAACCACTTTTCCACAAATAACACAATCGCCAATCTGATCACACTAACCGTAATCGCCAATCTGATCGCACAAAAAACTCTCAACTCTAAAACGGTAAAAAACATACCCTTATGAAAAAAAAAACTAGAACTGTTCCACAATTTTAATTTACCATCAGGGGTTGAAACCATTTCTAACTTAACAAATTTTGAAGGGTTTTTTCGATGCCACCCCGGGGGCGCGGGGGGAGGGTCGCGGTCGCTTCAACAAATACGGTAAAGTAGCCAGAGGTCACTAATTCGATTCCCCGGCAACGTATACGTAGAACAAATATATGTGGTGCGGTGAAGGGGTCGGGTAGATGGACTGTTTATTAATTTTTAGGACGAAAGTTCTTTTTTGTTTTTTAATGTTTGTCAGGTTTTATATTGCGTTCTCTAGGATGAAAGGTTTGGTATTGATTTTTGAGTTATGTAAATACATGGGATCGTGTTTGCCTCCAGTGTATTGTATTTTATTGTTACTTGAAAACTTTAATTTAATAATAAAATACAATACTTTAATAACCAACAACAACCAAACAAACAACAACAACAACTATCTTAGTCAAACTCCATACACGGCACTCAAATTTTACTGTTTCTCGGTTCTCAAAGCCTCCCAAAATGTGGACCGATGACCTGGAGTCTGCTGTAATCCGCTTGACGCTTGAAGTGGGAGCTATGTCCAGCTGCTGGCATCAGTCGACAAATAAAATCATGATGATGATGAAACAAACAATATTCAACCATTTTCACCCACGAGACCCATTCGCCGGAATTGTAACAATTATTCTAACTGAGCTAATAATAAAAACCACTCACAGATCATCCGTGTAAACTTATAATTCACTTTTACCGCTCGTATATAAGAGAATCCGAACAAAAAAACTTTATTGGCGTTTCAAACGACGCCTTAGGGCGACATCGATCGTGCACAACATGTACCGCTTTCTAATGTGCAGCGCGAGGCATGGGAGGTAGCGGGAGCGGGAAGCGGAGCGGGGAGAAAAATGAGATCAAGCCTGTATTTATCCGAAGCGTTAGACAGTACTACGGCAAAACGCACTCATTTCGCCAGCTATGTTTTTCTATGTAATAGGAGGCGAGCATATTGTCATCATTCGGGCAGAAATCCAGGCTCTGTGGCTGCTATTAAGAAATTTCCGATAGAAAAACAAATATCACTTTTCCCGACCTTGGAACTGAACCCAGGACCTTATTCTCAGCAGTTTTGCTTTTGAGAAGCAGAACAAAAATAACAATTATTTTATTCAGTCTTCAGTGCAAAAACATCGGGATCTTGTACTAGAAGTTCCTGTATCACAAGAGCAGAAAGACATTAAAATATTTTTACGGGAGACGGGGGCAATGCGAACGAAATAGTTATCCACTTACAAAAGCCAACTGGTTGTTGTCGGTACAAGTGTATCGTGGTCCTTTAGTGTCAACTTATCTACCTTAAGCTTTAAAGTTTCACGTAGACAAGGATGTCATTTTTCTGACAGTTTCAGAACATATTTTTTTCTTAAATTTATTTGATGAAAAATTTTGCCGTCGGAAAACGCTTCCTTTTATGAAAACGATGATAGTTTTCCCATTTTTTTTACCTACGTGTTTTCTTACTATCTTTGATTAGATAGATATTTCTTTATTTTATTTAACTACCTATTACTCAAGCAAGTTCAAAGCATCTCTTATTTACTATCGCTTTTGCAACTTGATTATGCAGATCGCCCAATTCAGCACGCTTTGTCACTGCAAAAATATGGTAGAATACTCGGTAAAGTTTACATTACGGAGTATCCTTTTAAACTATCCTCTAACTAAACAACGTCTACGTTGCACTTCTGTAAAATAGCGTACGTCCTAAATACTCTATTTGCGAATTACTGAAATCCACGACGGAAGAGATTGGAATCTTTGAACTGGGACTGATAACAATCTGTAGTAGTTAAGACAAAAACTTTATTCAAGAAAAATGCAGAATAAAGTTAGGGTGAAAAGTTATTTTCACCTAATCTAAAAACTAAGAATCTTGCTCGCTCTCCGCTTTTACCTTGCACCACACTCTAGATATGTGAACCAACCCCTATCTAAAATCGCTTGGAAATAAAACGCGCATAGAGTTTTCCTGTAGGAATTAACTGGGGTAGGCAGAACCGCTAATATATGGCGATATAATAAAGGTAGCTTGCCTTTTTACTGACCAGGGTGTGTACTGGAATAGAGACTGTCTGTAAAATAATGAGTTAGGTTTTGTTACGGTTCTACCCTTTTCGAAAGAGATTATGATCTCAAATGCGTAATATAAGAATTAGTAATATAATGTAGCGCGTGGAACAGTTTTAAAATTATTTCAGCATTTATACTCAAACAACAAAACAGAACGAATAAATCTGAAAAAAAAAACTGTTTCGAAAATATCATAAGTAGTAAGGTACCATAATAGTTATATTAAACTTAGCTCCTTTCAGCTGTATGGATAATGTTTCTTTATTCAGAGAGACTATATTATAAGTCTAACTTGAATTAAAGCTAATTTTGCACAGACTAAATCTTTATTGCAACATTTTATCGATGTTTTGCTAAACATATAAATGCTGACGATCACCACTGGATCGACTGCTTATCTGTCCTCCTCCCAGTTAGTTCTGGGTATTACGATATTCCTTGGTAAGACTGGTGGTTAGACTTTTATGGGCACCGACTACCTGTAACAACTGTCAAATTTAAGATTTACAAATGTCAGTTGGGACACATGATTCTAAACATGACTGACTGACTAGAAATATTGTAAAAAATCCTAGAGTTAACGTTTTGAAATCGCCACTATACCATTCTCGTCCCATCAGGAAAATCTTTGCTAGATAATCAACGCTTATTTATTTTCTGACTTGGTCCACCGAGATTTGAGCTGGCAATTCTCGTCTTCCTCATTGTATGGCATTGCATGATACTTATTACTAAACTGATGACATACAAACACCCTGCCTATCCCTTCGGGGTATGGAGGCGTAGCATTACGTTCTTTATTAATAAATAATTTAATCTAACCCAAAAATATTTGTAAACACATACCCTTAACGACGTAGGCATAACTTTTAGGAAATGTCAAATATTTCGAAAGGCTTATATTACCGAATACCAGCCCTCTACGGATGGTATGTAATGCTTATAATATTTAGCGTTATTTTTCTAAATTGCCTGTTTGTGTTCGTTTAATCGAGCATAAATATTTTTTGCCCGGGATTTTTAATGTCCACATATTTCATTTATTTATAATAGACTTGCTGTTAATGTTGTGATATAGGATAGAGCTTTTAGTTGTCGTTTAGGACAGATAATGTCTTGAACCTCCACAACCCAGTTAGTACTGGATAATACGACACCCCTTGGTAAGAGTGGTTTTCAGACTTACTAGCCTACGACTGTCAAAGATCTACAAATGACAGCCGGGACCAACGGCTTAACGTGCTTTCCGAGGCACGGAGGAAACTCGGTACCTATGTAATGATAGTCAACCAGCTACGCACCAACCTCAGCAAGCACGGCGCTTAATATTTAGCCACGAACTCTTCACGAATAATTTCATTAAGTAAAGGACAAACTTAATATAATACAGAGAAAAACGTTTCCATTCTTCCTCTTATCATACTTACTTGAAATTTTCTAAAACAAAAACTTTTTGAAAATATATCCAGAAAGACAAAAACACCACGTTTTATAAACATTAAAATATGAAACATCTTTCGATATCTTTTAAATAATTCTAAGTTTGTTCTGCATCAGTAAGAAATGTGGTTGGAATACTAATATCGATAGGAACGAGGGTCGAATGTAGGTTAGGGGGACTTTTATAGTCAATGCTATCAATTTGAAGTATTGATAGTTTTCGAATACGTGGTCGGAAAGGAAATGTGTTTTAGATATGTAATAATGTGCCTGTTATATTGACTGGTACAGGGATGTGATGTTTATTTTGTAGAGAATAGTACATTTTGATACAAGTGGAGAAAGTTTGTTATTGCAATCGAGGCGGAATTATAACACCCGAGCCGTAGGCGAGGGTGTTTTTGAGCCGAGAATTGCAATAACAAATGTCCACGTGTATCAAACGACGTTTTTCAATATACTTTTGAAAAAATAAAATAAAATAACGAATAATATTTTTGTCACGAACTATGAAACTATGATTTAAATTTTTTTTTTTCGCCCTTTTGGTCTCGCCAGGTTGAAAGAGAGGCAATGGTATGAAGCCGTTAAACAGCCTAATATAAAAAAAAAGATTTATTTTATATTTTTGAATTCAGAACACAAATAAATGTTAATTTGTGTATAAAAGTATTTATAAGTTTTGAATAATCATGTTTATCTATGATATTCTATTTATAAACACAATTTGAATATTCAAAAAATATTTATGCCGTAAAGACGCGTAGTGACTTGCAAAAAAAAAAAAAGGTATAGTTATCTGTGGCAATTTTCATTCCCGCACACGTGCGGGAAAGTGGAAAAAATCGCACGCGTGTGAAATACATTGCATGTTGTACCTAATCGTAGTGCGTTAAAGACCAGTTTTCGAGGAAGTGTATTGAAAACTGTTTTTTATTAAATAAGGTTCCGTAGATTTCACTATTTATTAATATTTTTATTACCCTGAAGATACACTGCTAATCGTCTTCATCTGCCTAGTCTTTTCCCAACTATGTTGGAGTCGGCTTCCAGGCTAACCGCATGCAGCTGAATACATGTGTTTTACATAGAGCGACTGCCTATCTGACCTCCACAACCCGGATAAACTGTTAATATACCTGAGTCTGAAATCACCAATTTGCCAGACATGGTGATTACTGCTAGCGCTTCCTTTGTTGCACAGAAATCACAATGCTGAACATTTTGATTTTTAAATGAATTCCATTAATTTAGGGTAATAGGGTAACTCTACTGCCTTTGAGTGATCCGCAAACACGAAATCTAAAAATATGGACGCAACGATATGATTTTTATGGAAGTAGAAAACATGCTGTGCGAACCAAACAAATAAATTTATTATTTATTATTATTTTATTATTAACCCCAAATAATTTGGGATAAGGCCAGGGCTGGCAGTCTCGACAGAGATAACGACAAAATTGCTAACTTTTGATTGCTAATTACTCACGAAAGAATACGGTTGCAATAACTATGACTGCTAGAAACGCATATTGGATGTCTAGAGACAATGTAAAGCAATTACACGCAAGCATCATTATTGCAACCGAATTTATTCGTTAATAATCAGCGATCGAAAGTTAGCGAATTTGTCGCTATCTATGTCGAGACTGCCTGCCCAGAAGAATGATGATGAATTATAATATGATCTTTATAACCCAAAACTAATAATTCAGTATTATTCTATACACATTACAATATCACGCCCATATTTTCTGAAAGTTAAGTACATCCTAAAAATGTGCGCCGCCCATGTTTCGATCCTCGAAAAAAAAACATCAAACACACAACCTCTTCTATTATTGAAGTCGGTTCAAAAGCACTCTACCTACCCCTAAAACCAATTATACCACGGTTTTCCTTCCCAAAAATGTGCGAAAGAGACAGAGTATAAAATTCTCGTAGTTTTAGCTAATCCGTGATGTATTCCGGGCGACATTTTAAATTCGGGAGGGTTGCGGTGCCCGCTTTTTTAACCGGGGTGGCACTCACAATTGAAAATAATTTATCTGCTTTCCCATTGCAGTTTGTAATTAAAACTAATATTTTATTTACGTATTTAGCTGCTCTGTTGATAAAACGAGGTAGAACATTTCAATGTGTACATTTCGATTGAGAAAATCGTAATTACAGCCATGAAAAATGTTTTTTTTTTTCATAATAGATATAAATAATTATGCAGATTTTTTAAATGTAGAATATGATGTCAAAAGTAGAATCTGTCAAATGTAGACTAAACGATATGGAGTAGTAAAGCATGGGCTCTTTAGTAAATTGATCCCGCTCATTTCGATCCCGCGGGATCAGTTTACTAAATTAATATTTTTATGTCAATTTCTTTAGTAGATTGGTCCCGCTCTCAAAATTAAGATCAAATGTTTTCGAGGAAAAAGAAGAATGTAGTGTAATCTTAGACAAAAGGGACTTAAAATTATGAACTTACTGAAACTATCTTGACCTAAGATTATCATCATCTGCCTAGCCTTTTCCCAACAATGTTGGGGTTGGCTTGCAATCTAACTTCGTGCATCTGAATACTAGTATTTTACATGAAGCGACTGCCACTGACCTCCACAACCGAATTAGTACTGGGCAATACGATACCCCATAGGTAAAATCTCAAAAACTAAATCAAGTCTCCTGAAAATAATCTTCACAACAAGTGTAACATCATCATCATCAAGTTAATCACTCTAAATCATCGAGGTAAGATGTAAGGTACACCTGTGAAATTCAATTGTTTAACATTGCTATCAAAAGCCAAGAACCACATCTTAGAAACCATTGTTTCACCCCTATCAATCTTAAGGGGACACCCCTCTTAAGGGCGGTTCACCATAAGTCGTATTTACACAACTATGGAGGCAAACTAAAGATTAAACGGTGTGGTGGCGTTTTAAGCCACAGAGATTATTGATGTTATGTCAGTAACGGGACTAGCAACAAGTTAGTCATCTGTAATGAATCATTGATAGTTTTAGTGACTAAACACTGGTGTCGATTCTGTTGTGCACAAACTAAACCTAATTTAGGCTATTGCTATCTTTTACTAAAAGGCAGTGTGAGAAAAGGACGGCTATAGCTATGAACTAAGTTAGAAATCTCAAATCAGTTTATGCCTTGCGGTTCACCGTGTTTGTAGTGGACATGTTTTTACGTGCACCCTTCATTTGTATAGAAATATTAGTTCCAAATAAATTTGACAGCTCTAAATTACGTCCGTCTCTTTCTCGTTTTATTAGAGAGAAAAAGATAGCAATAGCCTAAAATAAGTTTAGTTTGTGCACAACAGAATCGACACCACTGTTAAGCTGTCACGGTTTAAAACTAAACTTATACTGTTACTTACGGGATATCTTTCGCTTCGTTTGGGAGCTCAAAATAATGAACAATCATAGAAGATATCCCGTAAGTGCTAGTATAAGTATTAGTAACTATTTAACAGCTAAAAGCCCACAGAAATGTAATTTGCCATTACAGATGGCTACAATGGGTACCTGTTTCTAAAAAACAGAGCCGACTACGTTCTTGATCAAGTTATCATTATCAAGATGACATTAATAAGAAGAACACTTACCTACATTGTTTATTTATTTATTTATATATTTATTGACACACCAACGACTTATTCACTAAATCATTTACATTAATTAGATTCTATTTCGATAGCTTTGCGGTGAATTCGTCACTTATAGGTGTGCACAGCACTTGTATAATCAATAATAAAAATTAAAATGGAAATATAATAGTATAATAACAAAATTAAAATTTACAAAGTTAACATTAAATTTAAAATGTCAAGTAGTTACATTAAATTACAATATAATTAAAAAAATAAAATTAAACATCAATTTAATGAGGGATTTTCTTTTTAGCTCTTCCCTAGTCGCTGGATAGATGGCGCTAGGAGTTAGTATGATAATGCAAGGAACGGAACCTAAAAAACTGATTTTAACAAAGCGCGAGAAATGTAGGTTATATTCGGAAGGTTAAGCAAATGAAAGTGTCAGTCAACGAGAGTATGTGACGTGACACAATGTTTTTTTTTTTCAAGCGTTTTGGCTTTGGCACCAACTATCATAGTAAGTTCAACGCCATCTATAGAGTTCTTGGAAACTAAGTTTTTTTTTAAAACCTCAAAAGGAAAACCTCTCATTGGAATAGAAAAACAATTATAAATTAAAACTATAAAAATAACAAATAAATTAGGACATAATTATCACATTAATTAAAATTAAAAGAATAGATACTGCAATTGTTACAAAAATGTGTCATTATCATTTTCCTGCTCTCATTCCAATTTATTTGGGGTCGGCACAGCGTGTCTTCTTCTTCCTTATGATAAATGATAAATTATGTTTTTTTTGCAAGTAGATTTTTACAAACACTTTTACACGTCATTTGTTACTTCCTACTTCCTTACTTCTTCTTGATCGTCATCTCATGATAGACTTCTAATACTTCCTTTCTATCCACATCATCGTTCGCACAATTCATTCATCGTATATTTGATCTCCCACTTCTCTTGTAGCCATCCAATATTAAGTCTCAACATTCCTCGTCTATTCCAAAAACCATCACCAGAGTTATACATCTTCTTCAGCCTGAAGAAGGTACCTTGACAAAAATTTCAGGTAGACCAGGAGCTACATACTTTCTTTGTACCGAAAACCTCAATAAAAACAACGAAAATTGATTTATGTTCTTCAGTAAGAGGTGGCAGTTTGGCAAGAGTTCAAGTACAAGTGGTTATATATCTTATGATTATGGTAACAGGAAGGAGTCTTCCGTTTCTCTCAATCCTAAAAACCCACAAGAGTACCACCCTCTTAGTTGTTATCCTAATTCCTAGCCCTCTTATATATGCAGGCTCTAGGCAGCATTCCAAAAGAAAACATAACACGAAACAAAAATATAAAACGACGAAAGGGTAAAACAACACACTAATGATTCGTATTTTGCAAACGGTTTTAATGCGTGCCTTCGGACATATTTAAAACACAAAGTTTTCCGTACCCTCGACCCCTAGCCCCCCTTCCCCCCACATTTCGGTAGTTAGCAAGCGGGCAAAAGAGAAAACAGATCCCTCTCGGTGGGGTAAAAAATACGTAGTTTTAGCTAATCTGCGTCGAGGCCCGCGCGGCATTTTTAAACTCGGGTGGGGTGGTTTTAGGCATTTTAACACTGTACAAAAATGTAGGGGGTGAGTGGGGGCGCGTGTGTGGAATCGGACTTATGTGGGAATCTATTTATGTGATGTACCCCCCTCGCGTTAATATCGGTTGCTATGGCAACGGGTAGATTACTGCATCGCATCTACTCGATTTTTCGCCGCTTTTTCTGTTGTAATCAAATGAGGTGCGACGCGTGTGTGTGGGGGTGTGATGAGGGGGTGTGTGGGGGTGTCGTGAGGGGGGTGACACGCGTGTACTCAATTATCCGCAGTGAATCAATAGCGGCGAGATGAGGGTAGTTGTGATGTTTGTGACGGGGCTAATGTCTTTTTATCAGTTTAAATTTTTTCCGTGTTTGAGCGGCACGGCGTCTGTTTGACCTATTTTCCCGTTTACTGCGGTCCAGGGGAATAAAAATGTACGTAGTCAAACGAGGGGTATTCCAAACATACGCGCGGGTATAAATAACCTCCATGTATTTTTTTATCATTTATTTTTGGACGTATTTCCTGGTATACTGCGGTGGAACAACATGTCTCCCTTAATTTGCAAATGTGCAAGTTTAACGCATTATTATGTTAAAATTGTGTTTAATTATGACGTAGGAAATGTTTTGAAGACAGGCGTAGTTTTTTTTGTTTTGTTTGGTACATAATAAGTAGGTAGTGATGAGCGACTCCGCCGTGCCTTGGGATACACGTCCACTCCCAGATGTCATTTGTAGATATTTGACAGTCTTTATGGGTCATCGCCTGTCTGACAACCAGTCTTAATAAGGGGGTATCGCTTTGCCCAGTACCTAGGTTGTAGTATAGAGATCAGATATTGAATAGCTCTAAGTAAAATACTCGTATTCATCTGCATCCGGTGAGACTGGAAGTCAACTTCAACATAGTTATTACAAGCTTTTATTTAACTTTCATTGTTGTGTTGTGTCAATCAATCAGTCAATCAGTCTTACCAAGGTGTATCGTATTACTCAGTACTAACTGGGTAGTGGAGGTCGAATAGGCAGTCGCTCCATGTAAAATACTGGTATTCAGCTGCATCCGGTTAGACCTGGAAGCCATCCCTATTTCCCGTTTCCGGTTCCCGATTTGAACTAAATAATGCGAAATGGTACTTTTGTTACAAATTCACAAATCGATTTCACTTTTCATTAGCTACAGGTGTTTCGACATTGTGTTGTATTTAGTGCTTAATGACTGTAATACGTTACAAACATTTTCATGACATGTATGAGCTTATGTATGACGAATTGTATTAGAAAGTAAGACTACATGACTCGGTAAATTTATATATGTTGTGGTACTAGAAAGATATGACATTTCTTTGTGAATTGATACGTTCCTGAAAGTGATTTTTTAAGTAGGCGTGAATGGCCATATCCAAAACTATGAGAAATATTGAAAAATGCTCAAAGGAGTCTCCAGCCCGATTTTCATGAAAACTAAAACTGCAATTTTTGAAATATCTATATTCCTAACCAGGAACCGAATCTGTTGGTTTTGAAAAAAAAAACAGACTGTATACCACCATTCGATATTGTCGCTAATAAGGATCAAATTCTGGTGTTCCTTAACGTATCCCAATATAATTGGGCAAAGGCTAGGCAGATGATGATGATGATGATGATGTTTGTTAAGGCTTCCAGTCTAACCATAAATCAATTACTGGGTGACACGATCCCCCTTAGTGCGTATTTACGTAGAAAGCTGGCTACCGGTGCCGATCTGCGAGCGTTTATCGTAATCGAAATAGTCGGCGCAGGCAGGCGACACTTTATGCCGAATCAGCGCCGATAAGCAGGTCGGAACTTGTCGGCGACGTTAGGCGCTTGTCGGCGCTGGTTGCCGAACCACAAGGTGTAGAGACTGCGACTACCTGCGCGGACCGGTTCCGATAAGCGCTGGCAGATCGGCGCAGGCAGCCAGCGTTCTACGTGATACGCCCTTAGATTATCTGATTTTCAGACTGCCGAACGTCTTACTACCCGCAACGTCTTTCAAAAATCTACAAGCGATAATAGGGACCAACACATGCTTTCATGGTATGTTGGGGATGGAGACCCATCCACGTGCCTACCTCGGCAAGTGTTACTTAACCTAGAAGATCGACTCATGTGACTGTTATTATATAGCCTTTAGCCCCCTTTAGTAATATTAAGTCGGTAATTAGTTCAATTCCTCCCTGCAACCAAGTATCTATAATATTTCTATGATAATTTTATGGCCGATTCTTAACGACCGACCTATTAACTATTAATGTTTTCTCGTAAACATTATCTTCGCCAAAATCACCACGCTGTCTGTAAACAATTTCAACTAGAAATGTTTTTAGAGACCGATTTAATTCAATTTGCTATTAATAACCACATAGATCACTGACTGACGATGATTAATAACAATAATTAAAGAAAACCCAAATAATATATTTATGTCCCTATGCAAAGTAACATTTTTAACAATATTAGTAAAACATGACACTCAAAATATACAAATGCAATTCTAATTAGAAAAACTCCAATCTCGAACATTTTACATCATCATGATTACCTGATTCAAATCAGCTTTCCCTTGTAATAATATCCTAATGTATTTTTTTCTTTCAAATGGCATCTCGCATATCAACCGAGGAGGTTGTCGTCTGCTTAACCGGGCTATCCTGTGGGTGTCTTCAGTGTAAAGCCTCCTGCCCGTAGGCTAAGGGCCTACCCCATGGCACACTAGCGCCACTTTAGTAAAAAAATCAGAACTCGTTAAATACACAATTAATATAAAATCTGATAGACAAAATCAATGCTTTAGAGTTCTAGATTATTGACGTCTATTTAATTCATTAAAATATACTTCACTGTAGTTACAGTTAGAAAAATTGCTAAAAACGGCCGTTTTTTTCCATTTTGTATCTGTAACGACAGCGAGCTATGTTTCAATGAGATAGGCAGACGTAAATAATTTAGAAGACCAAAAGATTGATTTTGTCTATCAGATTTTATATTAATTGTGTATTTAACGAGTTCTGATGTTTTTACTAAAGTGGCGCTAGTGTGCCATGGGGTAGGGCATTTTTTTATCTTTAAATACGCGCCATCTCCCAAAATTTCCCGGAACTTTTTACCTAAAGAAAGCCAATTAAAAAGAGACGTTCTCATGAATACTCGCTCTCTCACTCCCCAACAATATCTCACCCCAACTTTTCACAGTTCTTCTACCACCTGGTAGATGGCGCTATTAATAGGTGGCTTTTCTTTCGTGTATTAAATCAATATTGTTCTACTAGCGACATCTGTGAGAATTATCCTGAACTAAATTCAGTATTATACAACCTACTTTATCTACCGGCTTCATGGCTCATGCGTTTTTAACTAATAATATACAGGATGGCGCCGACAATACACCAATAAATGAAACTGCGTATGACGTTCCCATTCTGCATACAAAATTAAATGGAATACAGGGTGGATACGGTAAACGGGGCAGTAAGGGGAACTACCTTAACCGTTGCGGCTACACAAAAATAGTCTTAGGAGACTATCCATAATTTTTCGTGAAATTTTGATCTCTATTCACAGGTTTTTTAAAAAAAATACAGTTAGCATGAAAAAGAAAAGAAAGAAAAGTTCGTAACTACTATTTAAGTCAGACTAAATAGCTCTCAATTTGAAGTCTAGTCATAATAATTATTATTAGGTTTCTTGTTATTTTCTTTTTAATTTTTGGTATTTGTTAAAAGATCTATTAGTTTATTTTATCTGTATATGCAGTATATTAAATTCTCGTTAACGAGAAGTTTTTTTAGTTTTCCTATTTAACCCAAAGGCATGGTAGGGAATGCCTTGTGGCATTAAGAGTCTACGTTTTTTACGCAAATTCATAATTTTTGACGCAGTAATTTTCAGCAGCAGTAAGATATTTTAATTTTTTGCTTATAAATAACGATAGTGCTATTTTCTTTCTAGTAAGTTGGAGTTACACATTTTCATATTTCTTTTCGTGTAATTTACTATAAATATTTTACGAACTCAGTTTGCAAGAAAAACCGTTGGTGATGGAACTTTGACGCACAAATTCACATTGTTACATTCAATTCTTATAAAACCTAATATTACTAAAAGATAAGTTGACTTGTTTATTGGAGTTCTAGAATTTCTTTAAATTCCTTGAGTTTGCACGGAAAAAATCGTAAAAAAAAACGTAATTATTAAGCCATAAATGTCTTGATTCAGCGTCGATTATATTCCAAATAAACTCAATTTTATGTAATAAATTATTATCATGATAAAACTTCGATTGACAATGAATACGTTTCGTTAGTTTTCCTTTGTCAATATAATAAAGACACAATTACAATAAATAATATTGAAGTACTAAAATTCTGCGTCAATTCAGCTCGCTCCTCAGTCTCATGTCAGTCTCGTCTCTAATTTTCATCATTAACAATCGACAATCGTCCGGAGATCGCTATTATTATCGACTCGTGTACGCCGATCGAAATAATTTGATCCAGGAAGTAAACATCAAAAATTAGCGAATAAAATGTAATAGGACTCTACCCGAAATGGCTTAGCATGATCCTCCGTTACGCCTAAAATACTGCAGCATTCATTTTGAAATAAATAATATAATTATGGTAAAGTTGAGGATTAATGTTGATGATGTTTGGCGAAAACACGATTCCATAAAATTTTCTCGACAGAAAAAAAATCCCAAAGTTACCTCTAAGCTGAACAATAAACCGCTGGCAATCATAAAATACTTCAAATTAGATCATGAAACTTTTTATACTAACTGAACTAACTATAAAGCAGATCTTATGTTATTTATTTTTTTAGTCCAATCAACAGATTGACGCGATTTGTAAATCGCAAAAAAGCACTCATTTCGCAATTATTCGGCACGCAGTGACTGACGTAACAACCACTTTGTAGTGCAAGCTGATTAGAACTTTATTCTAACAGTATTTCAAACGAAGTTTGAACCAACACAAATAGAGTTGCTAATTCTAGGGTAAGGCAGGGCCTTAAGTCCGCCTATAATAAAATGGCCATTTTAAACATTCTTTTTTTTTTCTTTAAGATCCTGTTTCTATTACTCATCTAAAATTCTCACTGGCCAACACCCACACCACAGGTTGGATGGAGTACTAAAAAGTCAGAAATATAAAAAAAAAAAACTTACCCCATAAATATTTTGTTTGAAAGTTTTAACCAATTTTTTTTTCTGATATTAATCGATGACATTACAGTGATATTAAAACCAGGTCGTTCAATAGGGAATATGCATGAAATGCAAAAATCCTTTTATTTATTAAAAAAATGCCTTGTATTGGCCCATAAAAACATTGTGCTACACTTGTTTAAGTTGCTAATAGATCACTCATTTTACAATTTACTGTTTTATGTAGCATGTTTTTGGTGAAACGGAATGCACTCCTAAAACGCGTCGTCCTCGATTTCGCCGGTAGTGACGTTAAAGTCTATGTGTCAAAAAACACTTATTTGAAAAGTGCTTAAAGTTTCACTAAGATTTTATTATAGTATTGTTATTGCAATTTTTACTTGACTAGAGCACATACAAGAAGTAAAATTATTCTATTAAGGGCGAAAAATTCGATGTAAACAAGGCAGATTGTGGTGAATGACGTCACATCATGACGGACGTTTGAACTGTCATAGAAAATTTGGGAGTTTAATATTATTTTTAAGCGACAAGCAATTTATTGTTGAACTTAACTTTTAATACTTTTCTTGGGTTGTTTTAACTGTATTTTTTTTTATTTAAGCGAAGAAAAAATTACGTGCATATTCCCTACTGTAAGAAATGAAGTCGATTGACACTCTACCGTTTAATTATAGTAGGTACCTGGATGACCGAGCTTTGAGCTTTTTTTGGTGACTTTCCGAGATTCAGATTATCTAATATTATACATGAATTGCTCGTTTAGAGGTATTAGATTCATCATCATCTGCCTAGCCTTTTCCCAAGTTTTTATTGGGGTCGGCTTCCAGTCTAACCGGATGCAGCTGAATACCAGTATTTCACATGGAGCGACTGCCTATCTGACCTCCACAACCCAATTAGTACTGGGTAATACGATACTCCTTGGTAAGACTGGTTGTCAGACTTTTTGTTCCACTGACTACCTGTAACGACTGTCAAAGATCACAAATGACAGCTGGGACTAACGGCATAACGTGCTTCCCGAGGCACAGAGGAAACTCGGTATATAATGGGTGGTCACCCATCCACAGACCAACCTAGGCAAGCACGGCTTAACCTAACGATCGACCCGAGCGGCTGTTATTATTTAACCATGAGCTCTTCTTAGAGGTATTAGATTATAACTAGTGAAATTATAATATTACGGCTTTGACAATATAGCAAAGGCGTACACATGTTGCCAAGTACCTATTGGATAATTTAAAAATATTTTTACGAACTAGTATTACTAGTGTTTTATTTTGTATATAATAGGTGTTATTATATTCATTATTATATGCGGAGATTGAATGGCTAAGTTTTTTAAAATATCAGGCAATTGGACAACTAAACGTTTTAATACCATGGGATAAGCAGAATAGGAAATTTACTTTTTAGATCAACTAAACACAATAATATTGAAAGTCTACGATGTAGGTACATTATTGCAAGAGCAAAGTTATTCGAGAGAAGAAACTATTTAAAAACGATTGCTAGAAGGATAAAAAACAATAATAAAACACACGTTCCGCAAATCACTTTAAATTTATTTTATAAAAGTAACTTTAAATAAAATATTAAAATCATTAATGCAAACTAAATTCATTTACATACAATAATTATCACTTATGTCCTATTTATATTTTTCAAACTCTTAGCTTTTCAACTAGCCTACAACGAAATCATAATTTATTTAATTCATAATTAATATACGCAAATTTCATTTTTTTTTTCAAACTAGTTTTACGGGTAGTTTAATTAGCTAAACTCTTCCCTAGAAAATTAAATTTATCTAACGACGAATGTTCAAATGTTTTTTATTGTTAATTGAAGATTAAAAGACCAGCTTTCTATTTCTCCAATTAAATTTAAGAGTGTAACTGAAAGTGCTCAGTTTGATTTTTGACGCTAAGCAGATCGCACAGAGTTGTAATTCCAAGGTGTTATAATATTTAAATATTAGAAAAGTTTTGGAATACATTTAAGTGTCGACTATTAAAACAAATATTAGGACCCTTATTCACTATGACCAACACGCAGTAGCTCAATCAGTTTACGTAACGTTTTTTTACGTAACGTACAAGTTACAACGTCGATTTTGAATTTGATAAATTTTACGTACAATATTTCCATAATTTTAAGGTAACTTATTCATATCTATGGATAGTACTGATTGTGCAAACAATTTAGCTAAAAATGCTACAGGATAAGTATTTTTGATTCATTAAGTGATGTATTTAAGTTACGTTTACACCGCGCACCCCTGCTAGGGCCTCTGAATTTGACGCATTACTGTTTTTATACTTTTGTTTTCTCAATTTGATTGTGTCATAGTGAATTATTACATTACATATAGTTATGTTTTGGCAGCTAAAGTTGTTTATGCGCAGAATGCCCGTAAAACTAATTCAATTCTGTTTAACTCTTCATAAAGGTTCGTTTGGCACGTAAAGATTTCGTTTGTCTCGCGGACGGCACTAATCCAAACTAAACATATTATAAAAGCAGCTGTCGACTACAGTGTAACGTTGGCAGTGATTACCACGAACGCTTAATTCATGCAGTTTTATTTCGTGAGCATAACGACTACTAAAGGTACCAATTGGTTAGCTTTGCTATCACATCAGAGAACCTTGAAGTAACGTTATGGGAAAATATCTAGGAACTCATGAGAAAAGAAATCCTCTTAGATGGAGGTGTTGTGTTATAAATGGTAGCTCAGTCAATAAAAGGTATCCGGCTCGAAGGACCAAATCACACTACAGAGCGTATTACATTATTACTTGGTCATTCGATTCGGAAACAAAGCGAAGTGCTAAAGGATCATCATTTTCAAGTAGATGTTGAGTTATTTAAAATAACGACATTATAAAGAAGTACCTACGTTGTAATCGACAGCCAACTTTACAGAAAAACATCATTTTCATTAATATCTATAAATTCTATCACAACTTTTAAATAATTTTCAAAAACTGAGCAAAACTAACGTTACCTAATAACTAACAAATTATATTGATTTATTAATATTATTTATAAACTATATGAATATAACTGAAAAGAGCCTTGAATATTGAATCTCAATTCCTTAATTTTATAAATAATTTTTAACAATAAGTATCTTACACTAGTTAGTAGCGAAATTTGGTGTAAATGCAGAAATTAAATGTTGACAGGGCCATCACTTTTTGAGAACAGTAATATCTCTTGCTATCTCTCTTTCATCGTTCAGAAATGTTCGAATCGGTATCTGCATTTACTTTGCTTCTCGACTCATCTCAATACCCATTGCTTAAACTATAGAAAAATAAATGACATAAAGTGTAACTGTCTGAGAAAATAATAAAACTGACAAACAACGAAGATATCATAAAAAGATTAAAACATTGAAATTGTGCGTACTCTATCACAAGTCTAATAAGGACCCTCTTTTGCCTACATATTGATTCTCCCTATAGACATATCGTTGACAGTTGTAATCTTGTATATGACAACTCTGTCAACATTCACTCTACTATATCTATACATACAACTATTTGGCCACAACGATAAAGAACAGAAATGTACATATCATGGAAACGACTTCCTATAACATACATCCACGGTTAAATGGTAAAGTAGTGGGGACGAATGGGCCCCTCAAAAGTTCCAGGGGACGAGTGGGCACAGGGTGCGAATCTTAGGGGACGAATGGGCTCTGACCCGTACTTACTTACAATATAGAAAGAAAAAAACAAAACATTGAATAGGTTTAATTTGTCCAAAGAATTGAATTCGACACGGCAACGAAGCAGAGGGAGAACGAAAAGTGTGACTTCCGGTTCTTCCCCACTGCTCAACCGGATTGCTCAACTATTCATAGTTGACCAATTACCAGTAGAGCCGTTCGTTTTACCCACTACTCAACTTTAAGCAGTTGAGCAGTGGGGAAGAAGTGGTGACTTCATTGTACCTGTGTAGAATCCAATTCATAGAATTGTTTGATGCTGGATACCATCATAATATCATTTTTATTATCTATAATGGTATAGCTAACATCAGCATCATCATTTGCCTTTAACTCAGTTCATTTAATAACATGATTGTGTTCTAGATTCTTCCATACTAAAATAAATCAGAGTGGAGAAATGTCTATATTTTTTCATTCTTATGTCTTTACCATTTAATCGTCGACATATTTACCTGATCACATGTTCCAAAGTTCATGCTTATCTTCTAAACACTAGTATATTCAGATGACATACAATAATCTTAATATCGGTAGGCTTGTCATCAATTGATACTATGAAGCCGGTATCATAACCTACTGGTACCGATAGAGTATTCTTAGAAAAAGAAATAAGAAGCGATACTAATACCAACACCGACTTTATAACATCAAATGAACCTTAGATTTAGGAAACTTCAACTTTTCAACTCTTTATTTACTTTATTAAAATAACCATCATTAATGTTCCATAAGGTTCTATACCAGGTTGAAGAGACACCACCCTGTATATCTCTTTACGGAAATTTCCATCTTTAATGCTCAACAATGACCCACTGAAAACCTTTCGAAGATCAACGACCTTAGGCACTTTTGATGACAATCCTATTACTCAACCTTTTCTGTACCTAATTCCACTTTCCAGTCTTCAAATTATAATTTCTTCATAATAATTGCAGTCAAAAATAAGTCCAGTCGAACAAAATAATCATGTCATCTAAATATACCAGCAGTAATCTAATTTATACAATTTCACCTACGGAGCGACACACAGAACGGTCAAGAGCTTCTAGTGGCTGAACCGGAACTGAACTGAAACAACGAGGTGACTCCAAGCTTACGGCTACTTCATAGATTTTACAAAATTATTTACTAGAAAATGCGGTGTCAGTGAAAAAGACAATCACTTTTTCTAAATTTTCATTTAAGGGGAAGAACAATAATAGGAGAAATGGAAATAGGAAAAGTCTTTATCAGAGTGTTTGTTCTCTTGTAGAAAATTACAAAAAAACTGCATACTTAAATTGACAGATCGTGAAATACACTTATTAGTCATGGACTGTAGAAGAGTCAAACAAAAAAATATGTTTTTAAACCAAGGGGATGTATTACGAGGCCTCTTTCCCTGACACCGCACCTCAACACATCAAAAAACAACCTCTTCCTCACTATATACATAAAAACGAGCGCTAAATTAACTCGTGCCATCAGACTTGCTGGATTCACTCTCCTCTGTGATAGTGATCATAGGAGGTGTATCATACGCCACATCCCCTGGCGATGTCTCATTCATCAGCTTCTCAAACTTCGGCGAACCCGAAGGTAGGATTACATCCCGAACTGATTCGTACATATTATCTGTCCTTATAATTGGCAATGATCCTCTCTTCCCTTTCAAATTATCTTTTCCAGAACCGTCGTCTTCTTTGATAGTTTCCATCGGTACTTTTTCCACTTCCTCTTCTTCTAACCGAACGGGAAGACTATCAGCTCGGTTCAAAGACTTTGATCCTTCGACTTTCTCTGCCACAGGAACTGCTACACCGTTCTCCAGTTTCTTCTGGTCGTGTAGATGTTGTAAGCTGTATTCTCTAGCTTGAACATCTGATAGTAACGGTCCGTCAGTTGAGCCTTCGATACAGTATCCCGGTCCTTGTAAAGCCTCGTTACCAATTATGGAATCTTGCTTGAAGATCGCTGCAGTTACCACAGGCTTATCAGGGTCTGTCGGGGTCTTGGTAATCAAAGGCTCTTGAGAGTTATCATTGACTATTCCTTCTGGGACATCGTCTTTCGTTGTGTCGTAGCCAGCGTAGATGGGGTACCCGAAATGACCTTGTTCATAACCCATTTGGCTGCTATATGAGTAGCTGACGTTATGAGAGCCAATTGAGGACATGCTGAGGTCAGAAATTGAGAGACCGGTACTAGACAAAGCCATGGCTTTGTCCCTTTCATACTTCCCGCTACTCTTCTCACTGTCTTCCTCTTTCTTCTCCAACTCGTCAGGGACGCGATGTATGAGAGCCTGGTTGGTGGAGATCTGAGGGTCGTGGGGTGGGGAGTTGTGGACAGCTTTGTTGTTGGGCCTGTAGGCTGCTGACTGCTGGACCTCCACTATGAAGATGCCGTCGTTGTCTGGTGAATACTTCATTTTCGTTTCTCGCCCATTTTTGCTGATGTCCTGGGAAAAATTCAAAGTATTTTATTATTTATCTATGTATTTATTTATCCACATCAGTGTTAGAGTGATTTTACAATAGGCGGTCATATGCCATATTACACAAGGCGATCTTCGTAGTTAAACCAAAACAAAGTCTGTGTCTTAGTGCCCAACAAAACCATACAGTAAACCGGTATTACAAGAAAGTTCCCTACATAGCATCATAGTCCAAGATTCCTAGTCTAATTATTTACGAAAGCTTCTCAACCTACAACTATTCCTTAACACAGTTTAGGTTAGTCCAGTGTAAGACAAAGTTCCCTTCCGACATGTTCCGCCATGGCGCCGGGAAATGCCTGAGGACGTAGCGTCTGACAGCTTGTGTCTGGTATTTGCAGAACTTAGTCTGCGGGCGTACGGTCTCTGCTAGAGTGCATGTGCACATCAACTTTGTAACTATCCTAAGCTGAACTCATACGGAAGTCCCTGAACTTTGAGTCTCGTTAATTTGAGAGTTTTCGTTATGCTGGTCTTCTGATTTCTAAAACTTGCAAAATCTGGTATTAATGATCAAGACAGACAGTTTTGATTTGTTTATTTATGATGAAATTAATAAAAATTAATAAAATAAAGTTATCTTATTTACTGTTTTATAACCATGATTTTTTCAATATTCGACGTACTGGTAGAAACGAGACGTCGGTGACTTTGTTTCACTATTTTGCTACCAACTTCCGAAAGTAACCTTTTAATGTTTTATGTGTTTTTTTGGCATTTGGTTTGTTTTTGCAAAAAATTGTTTACATAAAATACACACGCACAGTACACGTAGTTTCATTTATTTCTACTCACATTCCTCTCTTCAGTCTCCACAATGAGATGGTTGTTCTTCAGGGTCATGGTGAAGATGGAGCCATTAGCAGCCGGCACCTCCCCGTCGGTACCAGTACTCTCGTCCGTAGGAGACTTCAACTGAAAAGTAAAAGTTATATGGTTTAATGTCAAAGATTTCTATGTGAATAAACTAAATTTGTGCAGTTTGGCAAACTATGTACAATTTTATGCTGTGTATTTTTTGGAAACGACGAACAATTATTGTATTGTTCGGAAACTTCCAATCATCTGCCTAGCCTTTTCACAGCTATGTTGGGGTCGGGTTCCAGTCGAACCGGATGCAGCTTAACACGTTCACTGCGGTAGCCAAATTTAATGACTTTCTGTTGGTGCGGCATGGGGTCTATTATATCCAAAGGACGATTAGTTCCCGGTGCGTTGCTGGGTCGAATAGACCTGTTCGACTTCCATTTCTTTAGGAGGACTTATCTTTATAAGTATATTGAATTAAGTATATTCGTTTATAACAATATTTTGAAAAATAAACACTCAATAAAAGGCTGAAATCGTAGGTGAGATGCACTGAATGGTTTGTTTGTAAATAAAGGATCTTAACGACTCGTTATTAGCACTGGGCAGGCAGTCTCGACATAGATAGCGACAAATTCGCTAACTTTTGATTGCTAATTACTAACGAATAAATTGGGTTGCAATGATGATGCTTGCTAGTAACGCTAGTCTCAACGTCCAAGATGCGTTTCTTCCAAACATAATTATTACAACCGAATTTATTCGTTAGTAATCGGCGATCGAAAGTTAGCGAATTTGTCGCTATCTATGTCGAGACTGCCGGCCCTGGTTAGTAAAAATGTCGATACATAGTGTTGTGGATGATAAAAAAAACATCGATAGCGATAAAATGTATAATTTTGAGTTCCAATATTTGAATTCGTTCACTATGAGCTGTACTGGTTGATGGTGTGGGTGAATCTGGTGGCTGGGGATTGATGGCTGCAGTTTGTGTGCCTTGGTAATAGACGGGCTAGTACTTCATTATCAGATATATTCCGCTTACCCAATATTATTTGTCTCGGAGAACCTTCACGTACTTTATTTTTACGGTTTAAGAAATTTATTTTACTCAAAAATAATACAATTATTCACTGCTATGAGGAAGCACATACTAATTAAGATATAATAAGCGACGGTACTCACGACTCGGTACTCCTCGGTAGGAGCTCGTGCCTAAATAATAACAGCCGCTCGGGTCGATCGTTAGGTTAAGCAGTGCTAGCCTAGGTTGGTCTGTGGACCCTTACATACCGAGTTTCCTCCGTGCTTCGGAAAACACGTTAAGCCGTTGGTCCCGGCTGTCATCTGTAGATCTTTAGCAGTCGTTACAGGTGGCCCAAAAAGTCTGAAAACCAGTCTTACTAATGGGTATCGTATTACCCAGTATTAACTGGGTTGTGGAGGTCAGATAGGCAGTCGCTCCTTGTGAAATACTGGTATTCAGCTGCATCCGGTTAGACTGGAAGCCGACCCCAACATAATTGGAAAAAGGCTAGACAGATGATGAAGCGACGATACTGCGACTGAAAATGCTTGCTTTTGATTTTAATTGGTATTGCGATTTTTCATTGGTTTATCACCCTCAAATTACTTAAACAACAATTCGTGGATTGCATCATGTTCCATTTACTTTCTCTTCTCGTTTACATTCTCGTTTACATAAAAAATAATCGAAGACGGACCTCACTAGATGAACTAGCATGTATTCTAGTGCGGCTATCGAGTCATCAGGAACCGAGTCGTTTAGAACCGATAAACGCACTAGACGTAAAAAATGCTTCAGTCGGCATCGGGTCGTAAAGACCCGATACATTTTTTTCGTACCTATGTTATCTATTTAACGAGGCAATCCCAAAATACTAACCGTCTCATTCATATTCATAGGGAGACCAAAAAAATCTGTCGCGTACCAGCGGAAAGTACAATATTTTTACCCCGCACCGGAGGAAAGTTGAGCTTCGAATATAATCAACCCGATACTGCAGCGAACGTGTTAATACTAGTATTTTACACGGAAAGACTGCCTATTAGACCTCCAAAACCCAGTTAGTACTGGATAATAGCACGGAGGGAACTTGGTATCTAATGGTTCACCCATTCACAGATCAATCTAGTCAAGCGCGCCTTAAACTAAAGATCGACCCGAGCGGCTGATTCAAACTAGACACAAGCTCCTCATTACATTACGGAAGTCTCATGGCTCAATAATAACGAGCCCATGTGCCAGCTGTAGGACTGTACGATCCGTAGGTGGGTGACAATTATTTACACATCGAGACCTTTCCGAGAAAGTAAATGTTTACCAGTTATCATTAAGGATTGCCTGGCAATGGTACTTAAAAAAAAACTTAATTTTCAATGTGAACCTATAATGCTTCTAACCATGAAACAGGAACAGGTTTGTACACTTTAAAAGAAGTTCCTCATCTTCTATTGAAGAGGTAGGATTCTCCGACCAGACGGGTGTTGTATCTGGTGGGCTACTGCCCGACGGTTGTTGTCTTCGTTGTCTTTAGGGGTGGTTGAACTAAACCTACGCGTTATCCGATTTTGTGTACTGTTATTTGTAGATCTTTGACAGACGTTACAGGTTCTCAGTGACTCTTGCTAACAGTGTTAGCCAGTGCTAACTGGATAAACTAGTGTTATTTAGCACGTAGTAATATTTTACCCACACTATGGTATACAGGTCAGTAAACGCCAAGACATCCGGTTAGACGCGGAGATGGCCGATGGAGCAGACTGGTGGTGGTGGCCAAGGTTAGGCTAAAGAAACCAGGGCTGTTCTAAAGCTCGCTGGATCGACTATATCGAAAAAACGCTGGAAACACCTGGATAAGGGACGCACTGAACCAGGAAGTGTGACGGAAGAAAGAGGAGGCCTATACCCAGCAGTGGGTGATTCCGGACTGATATTATGATGAAGATCATCATCTGCCTAGCCTTTTCCCAACTATGTTGGGGTCGGCTTCCAGTCTAACCGGATGCAGCTGAATACCAGTATTTTACATGGAACGACTGCCTATCTGACCTCCACAACCTAGTTAGTACTGAGTAATACGGTATCCCTTGGTAAGACTGGTTGGCAGACTTTATAGGCCACTGACTACCTGTAACGACTGTCAAAGATCTACAAATGACAGCCGGGACCAACAGCTTAACGTGCTTTCCGAGGCATGAAGGAAACTCGGTATGTAAGGGTGGTCACCCATCCACAGACCAACCTAGGCAAGCACGGCTTAACCTAAAGATCGACAAGACAAGATTTTTCTCGCAATCCTAACGCAAAAACTCCAGCAGCTGCCACATACAGATCCGCAGCGATTCTACTTTTACCTCAAACAAGTCAAACAACATCAGTTATTACCCAAATGGTGATGGCATCCGTAATGACTAACTGCGACTGACAAAGAAGCTATCCTCTCGTTTCGGGCGCTAATGACCCGCATTGACAAATCGTTCACCTTAGCCCACGGGCCGGGCGCAAGTGATGAGAGGCAGCGAATAGTACTTCCACCGACATTTTATTTTAGGCAGCAGCAACGCAACTCCATCCTTATTGTAACGATGATAAAGATCATTATACAAATGATAATAGTTTAGTCTATTCAAATTCAAATATTTTATTTCAGAATTACATCCATATATTGTTAGTAGTAGTATAACTTAGCCTAATGTTAGTATTAAATTAAATTTACAATTAAACAACTAGAATGACAAGTTTATTTGGATAAGTGTGTCTGAACAGTTACCCACCTTCGTGAAAAACACATTCAGGATGACATTGGAGGAGGAACGCAAGCGCGCCATCATGGAGGCACATCTCTTCCGCATGATTGCGGCGAACCCATCGACGCACGCTTCCGCGAACATCCCTGACGGACTACATCGCCACGGCAACCCCAAAAGCACCCTGAATGCGTTATTGTACTGTACGCGCAGGTCGCTGTATGCCCGCTGGGTATACTTGGTCTACAGGCTGCACGTGTAAAACGACTGACAGCAACAGTTGTATTTTCATTTTGACCTAATTAAAAAAAACCGTAAAGAATACGCACGTTCCGTTGTATGATGCCTAATTTTTAACTTTCGAACAATGTATACAGGCTCCGTAAATGCATTTTTTGAGTAAATGTGTTGAAAATAACTATTATAGTATGACCACTTTAAGTGTGCAGTTCCAGGTGGCGCTGCTTGTCAAGAAAATTTGCATCGATTTGTCAAACTTGGTACATTTATTTTAGTTCTGTGTTTTCCCGCCTGCACAGATAAGTTGGTTTGTACGTGGTTTACGTGCACCAACAACTGTGAAATGGGTGTCATTTAATTAAGTCTTAATTATTATAAACGCTTCGAATCATAATTTTTGTTTAAATTGGACATGAAAAAAAAAACACACACGATTCTATTTTATTTAAAACAATTATTAACCACGTTCCTGGTGACTTTAGTGAGCCTGTTTATTTATTGGCGAAGCACATAGCATATTCTTTGTACCCAATTTTAATTCTTTATGACATTTTCCTTATTTTTTAAATTGAACACAGAAATTTCAGGACATTGTTACAATAATATTACAAAGATAGCTTATTAGGCACAAAGGCGAGCTTAACCCTGAATTGAGTATCGCGCTCGCAAACTCTTTTAACTTAAGCACAAACCAAAATAAAAGGATCTCTAACGTTACATAAAAAAACCCTAATTCGTTTTACAATTTCGGAAACGAAGGCAGCGGGGGAGGTCTTTCAAATTTGGTCTCCTCGCCATTTCCAACTCACATAGAAATTCTTCTGCATAAACATGTTGAGGTAACATTAAAAATAATAGCTTTAAGCTTAATCGCTTTGCAATAGAGTTGGAAATCATTTGACAGGGATTTTTATGATTCGCGTTTGAATGTAAAAATAAAAATAAGTGTTTCAGTATTTCAACTTTTTGACAGGCAATGAAGCGTGTCCAGGTGTTACCAACCTTTGGGAATTATAATTAGTTATTTAAAAAAAGGTATGTTATAATATGATATCTTAATAACAACGATTCAAATCTAATTACATTAAGAAGGGATGTTTCTGATTTGGTAGCAGCTGAAAACATTTTATGAATTCTAGGACATTTGGTCCACATTTCTTGTATTTGTTTCCTAATATAACTGAAATACACCAGTAGTTTCCGAGGTCCATAAATCCGAATTTAATGTGATTTTAACTTGATTGAATAAATTAATCATCTCTTTAAGACACCTAAACAAACCTACCACAAACAATATGTTTCGATTGTGCTTTCATTTCTAATCGTACAAGTTCAAATGAATAAATAAGCTAGTTTATTTCTTTAAAAAAATCCATTAATTAAATATTATGGCGATTAATCCTGGAGTTGATATTATGTCCATTAAACTGCTTACTAACGAATTCTAAAAAAAGCAAAATTATTTCTTTCCCATAACTCGCATCACGCAATACTTCAAAAACTCAGTAACCAAGCCACGTGCTTCCCAACGTGCCAACATCAACCCACGCGCTCACTTGCTCCAGTCCTAGCCATAGAGTATATATAATCTGTGGCCGACGCAAAGGCGGGAAAACAGAGGGACGCCGGAAACACGTGAACACGTGATTGTACCCTTTCACGTTTGTGTGATTTATTAATAACTTTCAGTCGACAAAGAACTTGATCTATTTTAAAATTTTACTAAATAAGTAAATACTTTTTCTTAAAGCAAGGCATTCGATTTTATACTAAATTTTCCGTAGAACAATAATTATTTACTAGATAGGTTTATTTTTAAACTGTACTATTTTATAATCTCGTAAAAAGGAAGAATTAGCTATGTTGTTTCTCTCTATGAAATATGTTGGTTGTATATTTATTTGTGTTTGTGTTCTAGAAATAATATTAGATAGAATATACTTTGTTATAAACCTAAATTAAAACACAACTGATTACAATATAACCAAGCAAGGTATTCTTTCGACGAGACAACCATTCTATTTCTTACGTTTCCAATATGGGTACATAGCCACACACACCAACGCCCACCAGTCATTAAACCCCGAAATATCTACCATACCTACCTACCAACATACACAACACAAAAGTACACAATAAAACACAAACAATGTACAACAAAAACGTACACCCACATTCACACTTAAGACCTAGGTCCTTAGGTCTAACTTTGCAGGTCATTGCCCGGTCGTCGCCCGCGCATTTTGGCGTACTCTTATTTTTTTTGGGTACCCCCCTTCCCCCGCCCCGCCCCGCCCCGCAGCCTCCCAATCGAGTTGCAGTTTTTAGATGCACCTACTTGCGTCGTACGACTATCTAACGACCTGAAGAAAAGAGGCGGTGGAATAGACAGTGTGTGTAAAAGATTTTGGGAAACTGTTGTACAAAATGAACGAAATTAAATCTACTGTTGAAAGACTGCCTCGTTATTTAACTGGTCGTAAGCGCAACTCTGAGCAAGACGTCATGGGTCCAATTCCCAGGTCGGGCAAAGTGTTATTGGGTTTTTCCATCAGGAATTTCTCAGTAGCAGCTACAGAGTCTGGATCTATGCCCGGTTGATGGCAATAGGCTCTTCCCCTATTACATCATCATCATCATCATCATTTCAGCCGAAAGACGTCCACTGCTGGACATAGGCCTCCCCCAAGTGTCGCCACATTGAACGGTCCCGTGCGACTCGCATCCATTCTCGCAGTCCCGGATTCCCGGAACCTTCACCAGGTCATCGGTCCACCTAGTGGGAGGCCTTCCAACGCAACGTCTTCCGGTTCGCGGTCGCCACTCCAGAACTGCGCAGGGTGCGGGCTAGCTCCAACGCGGTCCTGGCGATGATTGCTCAGCGACTGGATTGCCCCTACGTTGGGCATTGTTGTAGCAGGCATATTGCATATTGATTTGTCGTTTTATACAGCTCTCATGTCATTCTTTTTATTTTTTGCTTCTGACATCAACTTATATTCATTATTTTAATTCATTGTTTTATTTAATTTGTATTTAATTTAATATTGTTTTGTGCCATTGACATTAATTGATTTGATCTGACATTTATTTGTTCCCAATGTTTTAATTATTTTTGTCATTGAATTCACTTTATTGTTATTTTTGTTTTTATTACTTATTATTCAATCAGCAGACTAAAATGGACAAAAATGGTGTTTATGTGTTGTTTCCAATATGGGTCAATGACCTGAAATAAATGAATTTTATTTTTATTTTATTTTTATTTATTTAGAACTTTTCGGCCCCATCGGCCATCCGTTGTGCGAGCAATGTGCCCTGCCCTCTGCCACTTAAGTTTGGCAATTCTTCGGGCTACGTCGGTAACCTTGGTTCTCTTGCGGATGTCTTCATTTCTGATTCGATCGCGCAAGGAAACTCCGAGCATAGCCCTCTCCATTGCCCTTTGGGTGACTTTAAGCCTTCTGATGAGGCCCATTGTAAGCGACCACGTTTCGGTCCCGTATGTAATCACTGGCAACACACACTGGTCATAGACTTTCGTCTTGAGACACTGCGGTAGGTTGGACGAGAAGATACCGCGCAACTTCCCGAACGCTGCCCAGCCGAGTCGGATTTGACGATTGACCTCTTTCTCGAAGTTAGACCTAGCTGGACCGTTTGTCCCAGGTACACATAATCGTCTACAACTTCGAGTGTAGAGTCTCCGATCTTGATAGAAGTGGATGTGACATGGGCATTCAACATGACCTTGGTTTTGTACATGTTCATTTTAAGACCTACTCTTCCGGAAGCTTTACTGAGGTCATCGAGCATTGTATTGAGGTCCTCCATGGTCTCAGCCATGACCACTATGTCGTCGGCAAACCGAAGGTGAGTGATGTACTCGCCATTGACGTTGATGCCTAGCCCTCTCCAGTCCAGAACCTTGAAGACGTCCTCCAGTGCAGCGGTAAACAGTTTCGGAGATATGACGTCTCCCTGTCTCACACCTCACTGCAGGAGGATAGGTTCCGAGACTTGGTCCTGAAGTCGGACTGACATGGTGGCGTTTTTGTACAAACACTTCAACACCTCGATGTACCGATAGTCGATTTGGCACCGTTGGAGAGACTGCAGTACAGCCCAGGTCTCGATCGAATCGAAGGCTTTCTCGTAGTCCACAAACGCTAAACAGAGAGGCAGGTTATACTCTTCGGTCTTCTGTATAACTTGCCGCAGCGTATGTATGTGGTCTACGGTGCTATAGCCTTTTCGGAAACCGGCTTGTTCGGGTGGCTGGAAATCGTCAAACCTGCGCGCGAGACGATTCGTGATGACTCTAGAAAACAACTTGTAGACATGGCTTAGAATTGAGATGGGCCTATAATCCTTCAACCGGGCATTGTCACCCTTTTTGAAGAAGAGCGATTATTACACAACATACACAACAGCTATCACATAACACATCCCTCTCATAGAGAGGAGGCCTGTGTCCCAGCAGTGGGAACATTAATAGGCTGATGATGATGATGATGATTACATAACAGATACTATTAGGTACACCTCTACCTAACCCTTCAGGAATTACAGGCGTAATTTTATGTATGTATATTCAAGGATTTTGGACCATAATTTTAGTGGACCGTTGAAATGGTGGTCCCATGACATAATAAGTGAGTGTAGGGTCCAGGGTTCAATCAAATAGTTCTATGACACTTTCAAAATCAAAATCGATTTAAATCAATAGAACCAACAAGACTTTCAACTGAAAAATATGCACTTGGTGATGTCTATTTCAGCTGATTTTTTTCCTGCAACCCAATACAAACATCACATCCTAAACACTTTCCATCAAACCTGAACAAAACTTCTACATCGAACTCGACTCCACCGCCCTCCACTGCGCACACGCATTCATCGAGAAGTGCGTTGCACTATAGCGAGCCAGTTTGACTAGATTTTTGGCAACGCGCGGCGCATGAACTGTTCCTCTCTCCCCTTCCTCTCTGCCCCCCTAACCGTGCACACCCCCCCTGGCATCGCCTGCACCGGTGGTTATGACTTTCTGTTGGGGTTTGAAAAGAGATGAAGGATAATATTTTTTGGTAATTAGTTTTGTAAAGTCAAGTTTTGGATATTAACTTAGTGTGGATGTATTGGAAGATGAGAGTAGCAGAGATCGATGTCGTATTTATGCAGTTAAGCTTCGTTTAAAGGGGAAAGCAGGCCTCTAAAAGAGTATTGTTTAGTGATGACAAACACGATGCTGTGAGCCATGTTCCATGGTTTAAGCATCCGTATGGATTCATCAAATAACTTTGATTGAAAATGTTAAAACGCGCTTCTTTGTTCCGGACAATTACTGCCGGGGTAGAAAGCACAGGATGTTTATACCACCATTGACTGCCCAAAATTGGTTAGTAAGTTCATTTTCAGAGTACCCCGTAGACCCCCTCGCAAACCTATAACACTCTTAGCTCCACCTCTTCGCCGTACAGTGTTTGGTGCTAATTCACCTATACCCCGCATGTGAAAACTCATAAACGAACACAGCGACCTGATTGACGTCCACGCAGGCTCAATATCGACGTTTGTCAGACGTAATTTATTTAGTCATCATCATCATCAGCCTATTAATGTTCCCACTGCTGGGACACAGACCTCCTCTCTATGAGAGGGAATGTAATTAGTATTTAATATAATTTAATATAGTTATCTAGAAAGTCTTTAAAATTAAATTTGTAATTACAAAGAGCATTTTGCATATGGTGTTTGTCTGTTATTGGTTGTGCAGTTAGATTTAAGACAATTACTTGTATGTTCCTATCTGTATAATATCTATAACAACAGTTGGTGAACCTTAATTAAATAAATAAATAAAGTGTGAACCTTTAAACACTGTTTTAAGCTTTCACGGTTTAAAACTAATCTTATATTGTCACTTACGGGATATCTTCCGTGATTGTTCATTGTTTTGTGCTCCCGATATTTCGACGCTGTTGCAAACAACAATGAACAATCACGGAAGATATCCCGTAAGTGACAATATAAGTTTGTGAACCTTTACTTTGTTATTTTGTATGTTTTAATTTTAGTTATCTCTGACTCTTTTAGTTCTAGTTGTAGTTACAGTAATTGGTTTAAGTACAACCGTTGTAATTAATCAAATAAATAAATAAATGATGATACTCAAAGCATCCGTATTTTTACAAAAACTTTGAGCAGAATCAGAATCAGTAGCTTGTGTCAATTCCATAGATTATGACTCTCCTTTTCCATATTCGTTATCGCTTATTGAATTTCACTTTGCCTAGACAGATCTACAACAGTCCCCAGGCAATCTTCCCTGGCCTAACCGCATTAATCAAAGTCAGATTTGCCCTTAGCCCAATTCATTTGTGGTCGGCGCAACATATCTTCTTCTTTTCTGTCTTCTCTCTATCACTCGTCATCCCATCAGACACCTCCTTTTTGCCATATCATTCTTTATACAGTCCATCCATCGTTTCTTAGTTATAGTGTCTAATATATTCTAATTACAAACAACAAACAATAATTTAATTGGTAATTATGTGTTTGAGCCGTTTAGGGTTGAAACACTAGGGCCATGGGGTCCGAGTGCCCACCTAGTATTTCAGGAAATCGCCAAACGGTTGGTCGACTCTTCACGTGACCAGAGTGCGGGCCTATTTTTTGGCCAAAGAATCAGCATTGCCATCCAACGTGGCTGTGCTGCCAGCCTTCTGGGCACTTTTCCTGTTGACAGCGATGTGGACGAATTTTTCGACGCCCTGTGACCCTTTTTGATACTTGTAAATATTTTTATTTTATTTTTTATTATAGAGTTAGTATGTAAATTATGTAAATATTATAAGTTTGTGTTTAACAACCAAACGCTTACATTTTTGGAAAAATACGCAAAAATATTTCACAAATATGCTAGATTCAAATGATAAGAAAAAAACATTTGACTACAGTATCTCGGTACACTTGTAAGTATCTACCATCAAGATAACTCACTGCTCACGAGTGCGAGTGGGTGCCAAGTTTTACAACTGTTTTACTACTGTGAGATGTCTCAGATACCGTGTTTAGGTAATTGCTGAGACTGCAGACTTCACGTTTTACTCTTCGAAGGTAAAACACAAAGTGACGACTTTGGGTTGTAAAATGTGGAATGGTTGGTAAAGTTTTCCTTGTGTATACCCACGCAAACCTCTCCTTTTGGTAACATTTCGTTGGATTTTTCGCTTATTTAGAACTTAAGAGGGAAACGCCAGGGTAGCCTAGTCTTAAGCTATTTCATGAAAAATTCATTCAATGGGATTAAATGAACTTAGAAAGAAAGAAAACATGTTTATTCGGCACACGCCGTAAGTGCACACAACAAAAAAATAAAGTAAAAACAAAAGAGTAAACTTAAATCTACACAATAAAAACTTAAATCGAGACAAAAAAAATGAGATAATATTGTGTGTCTCACGGCTGCGCCAAATAGGCCCAGTTGAGCAAACTGCCGAGCAACTAGTGCCCGACTTAGAAGGTTAGTACCTATTGATGATTTAAATGATTATAACCCATTATAACCATAATTGTTACGGTCGCCAATCATAGTTATATGTTGATTATACACACATCAAAAGTATCTAGGGATCAACATATATTTTTGCAATAACTTTTCTCCTGATTGATATTAATTAAAATTTTCTTTAAGGATTCATCAAATAAAGTGTTTTCGTTTGTCACAGTAACGATAAACCAAGTCACCTTTGCATTAATAAAGAAATTTGCCATTTTCCTAATAAAGGGATTTTTGACATTTGAACCACTAACATTAAAGTTCGAAAAAATGACTGAAAACACAGTTTTCTTTAAAATTTTATTGGGTAACTTAAACAATTAATAATCCGTGTTTCTACCGCGAACACTAACAACACAAGAACATCGGTTTGGCATACTCAAAATGAGTTCATCCAAATCACGCTGTGGAATGGCCGCCCATGTTCGTTGCAACAACAAAAAAAGGTCTTCTTGCGACTGGATACCCTCCATATTCGGCAGAGCTCTTCTCTGTAGCATATCCCATGCATGCTCAATCGGGTTCAAGTCTGGCGACTGAGCAGGCCAGGGCAGGACATTGATGTTAGCTGCGGCGAGAGTCTGTCTTACAACTCTTGCGGTGTGCGGTCGTGCATTATCATGCATTAACTGAAATAAGGGACCGATTTGCACTTGTAGAGGAACGATGACGTCTGATACAATCGTCTCAGCATAAATTTGAGCGTTGAGGTTGCCTCTGATCCAAATCAACTCAGTTCTTCCGCCGATCCAAATACCCGCCCATACCATGATGGTTCCACCACTATAAGGATGGACTTCCTGGCAGGATTTTAATCGCTGTTGGCGTCCAGGGGTTCTCCAGTGTCGTATACGTCTTGTATCCGGTCTCATACCAAAACGAGACTCATCAGAAAAGCACACGAAACGCCATTGTTCTTCTGCCCAATTTCTGTGTTCAAGAGCCCATTGATATCGAATCCTACGATTGTGCATTGCTATAGGTGGTACCCGTAGCGGTCTTCGGGAATGAAGGTTCACTTCATGCAAGCGGTTTCTGACTGTTTGGTCGCTAATTAAGTTCCCTGAAGAGTGATGAAGCCTCACGGCTAACATCATGGCGGTTATTGTTGGAGCTCTTCGAGTTAAGATTTGAATGTATCGGTCTTGTCTCCGTGTGGTGCAGCGATACCGTCCTCCATGGCGCACAGCCACGGTACCAGTGCTTCGGTAACGTGTCCAAAGTCGACTGATAACACTCTGACTTGTATTCAGAGCTAAAGCTACAGTACGTTGCCGGGAACCAGCTTCTATCATTCCCACGGCTCTGAGCATTTCTTCCCTGCTTAAATGACGTCGCCGCTCCATAATAACGTTGGTTTTAATCAGTAGTAGGGAAACAGTAGCACTAATAATGTCTTCAATGCGTTGTATGTTTTTATAGGGAAAATATTGACAGCTTATTTTCATCTTTTACTCGAATTTGATTGAGAGTTCCTGATTCAAATTATGAAATGCACCAAAAAGGATCCATATAAATTTATAAAATCATAAATTTATTACAAAGCCACATCTCAATCTCAAGAAATCCGCATAAAAATGCTTGATCCCTAGACACTTTTGATGTGTGTAATATGATCCGCGACCAATTGCAATTAAACTAAAAACTTAAGAAATATATAAATTTCGCGGGCTATCTTGATGCTTGTTTAGGTTCTCATTACCTTTTCCAGAGAATAGTCAAAATCCCAGCTGTGGGAACTTCTTAGGCTGATCGTTGTTATTTTTTTTATTAATTACCTACACATAACAATTTAATACATTAAAAAACGAATAATATGCCAACCGTCACACAACACATCTTGTATGCAGCATACCGTTTACCAGAAAGGTTCTTCAATTATGAAAATTAAAAACGGCCGTAAGATTTAATCGATTAACCATAGCATAAGCAATATACCTACGTTATAAAACCCTCAACAGTAAAAAAAAAAAACAAAACAAAAATGATTTTCGACATCGCGCATCGGCGTCATCGAGACCTAACTTTCAAATTCCTACGTTGGCTTTGCATTGTCCTCGAGAAAAAATATTTGTGACGGACGAATTAATAAGTAATCTTTTTTAACCTAAACTTGCACTCCACCCGCGTAGAATGTAGGGCGTAATCTCCGGAAGTAATAAACCGATTTCAAAAATTCTTTCACCATTAGAAAGCTACATTTACCTTGAATAAAATAAGCAATATATTATCCCCGTACTCCCACGGGAACGAGAATTACGTGGGTGAAACCGCGTGACGTCCGCTAGTAATCTATAAACGTCCGTCGTTCCTTTAGTTTCGGTCACTAAAATATATTTGCAGCCAGAAGTTTAGAGAACTAAAATGTCTTTTAAACACAACATGGCTGACAAGTCTTGAAGATATGACATTTCTTTCAAAAAACTAGTAATTGCTCAATGTAATCGCTTACTATTATAAGTAACTTCCAGAATGAATAATCTTCCTTATATTGTTCGGCCTGGATAACTACGCTAAGTACCGTCCATAAGGCCGAAGATATCGATAGGCAGCCGGAGGGCCCGAGTTATGGGCGCTAACGGTCAACGGGGCCTCTTGCGAAATACCTATAGGTACCGATTGCAGAAAAAACTTCAGGAGTGAAGAAAAATACAAGAATAAAGAGCAAAATAAAAAATATCCAAAGAAAACCTAACTAAACAAAGAGCTGTTGAAAGAATCCATAATATAGTTTAAGTTTACTTCTGACTAACTGTAAAGTTTCCCCGAACTCCCATTTCCAAAGTGTTCTCGGAAATCTGAATCCAGAATATCAATATTGTAAGTAGAAACTGTAATGAATACTAACTGTTATTTACTTAGAGAATGTAACTCGAATCTAGATACTTGAGGACTTAATCTACTTACATCTTCATCTTTATATACTTACTTAATCTATTCAAATTACAACCATTTTCTAAACGAATTTCATCAGTATTTATATAGGTTTTTCTGTAACATAATTTATCATTCGAATACATTTTTGACTCTCCTACTATCGTTGCAAATAGAATGTACACTTTAACTCAAGTAGCCATCGTTTTCAAAGTATTCCGTCTTTTCACAAAGACTTTCAATATTTCAGACGTTTCCGTCATTGTTTTCTCTGATAGAATGTCACTTTGTTCTATGGTCAAATCGGTTTTACTAGGCAAAATAATTAAATGTCAACTTGTACTAAAAACTCGCAATAATTTAATAAACAATAGGAATCGCTATCTTTACTAACTGTCGCTAAATATGTATCTTAACGCACTCGTTACAGAGGTTTTGTGAAATACGTGAGATATACGATTTAGCGACAGTTAGGTAGTACGGGTAACGATAAATATTGTTTACAAGTCATCATGTGATTTTTGGCACAAGTTGAAATTCACTTGTTTCTACTGCTATAATATGTAGATCCCCGTTTAACCTTTAGTAAGCTAAACATATCGATTGCGAAGAAGCGCTCTCCCGTGCACTAATTTAGGTCCAAAGCCAGTCGTGTGAAGTCTACCCACCTACTCGTACTAGAACTAAGATCAAAGGGACCCTGGACATCGATAGGTATGTACCTATATTATTGTAGGTTACTTGAGGAAAATAATTGACCTTATACCCCTTGTATAAGGTCAATTATTTTCTTTATAAGCAGTTTCTATGTAGTACAAAGGAATATTTGCATTTTCTGACAAAATCAAGGACATATAAAGTAGGTACCTGCTATATTTATAGAGGCTATTAGAAGAAAATTTATGATAATTGCTAAGTTACAAAATAAAAATAAGTTGTTTTTTTTTTTTAATCATATTTATGATGTTGTTGTCCCGTCTTCTATCGTAAAAATACCAAAATATGTTTGTACGCAATGTTGTTAAGCTTAGTAATACATTGCTCGATTTAAAATGAGCTACATAAAAACGTAACCAATTTTATCGTCACCAATTTCATTTCACCTCAACTTTTTCTGCTATCGTTACATTCCTCCCTCCAAGGACTATCTCAATCGCGCCGACCCGGAAGGCAACATCTCGCCGTATTCACCTTTATTTGCATTCAGTCCCTCCGTACCTCAGACCTCTGGCTACAAAGCTATCCCTCCCGGACGTCTTTGAAACATTCTACTCTCTCTCTGAATACCCTCCTCTATAAGAATAGGTATCTATTATGGAAACACCTTCATTATTTAGAAGGTATCTATTTTAAGGTCCTTTTTTACTTGGGAAAGGTTAGAGAAAAGATTAGATAGACTACGTAGTTTATGGTCAGCATCCGATCTTGTGACACGACTGTTAAGGCCACGCACGTACTAGGCCTAACCAACATAAAGTATTGTATCGAAGACGATGAAAATTGTGAAGATAATGCTGCCAAACACTTATGGTGTGGGTTACCAATCTTTGGAGTAAAATGACTTATGTGCTAATCATTTCTAGCCTAAACTGTTTTGCGAAAGCAAAATGCGTGACAGTCTACATTTACATCATTCTCGTGCACGTAATATCCCAATTTATTTGTGGTCGGTGCGGGATTATCTTATTTTCCATGCTTTTCTATTAGTTGAAAAGAAAATGTGTATGTAATGAAAATAATGAGATAAGCTGAAACGACATTTCAGATTACTCTTGATTATTTGTGCAGAATCGTACATGCTTTTTTTATTTATAATTCTTCTGTCCCACCGCTGGGCAAGGGCCTCCTCCATGGCTTTTATATTTATGGGGGGTTTGGACCATATACCGCCACGCTGGCCCAGTGCGTGCTGTCGGGTCGCCAGACCCTCGTTGGTTGAAAGCAGGGTGTACCACGAGCAGGTGAGGTTGACTTCAGCTCCTAAGCTGTTATTGGGAACCCCTTACATCCTAATACTTTGAAAACCGGCCAAGTGCGAGTCGGACTCGCACACGAAGGGTTCCGTACCATTGACTATATTTAGTATTTGTTGTTATAGCGGCAACAGAAATACATCATCTGTGAAAATTTCAACTGTCTAGCTGTCACGGTTCATGAGATACAGCCTGGTGACAGACAGACGGACAGACGGACAGACGGACAGACAGCGAAGTCTTAGTAATAGGGTTCCGTTTTTACTCTTTGGGTACGGAACCCTAAAAAAACAACATCTGCTAATCACTTCAAATCACATACACCCCAGTAACCCACTGAACAGAAATCTGTAACTAACCGAATAAAACATACAAGAGCCATCAACTTGGAGTATTCTCAAGTCGCTTGTCCTATATATAATTCAGTTGTACGGAATACTATCCCTGAGGGTCGGCTTTCCCTCCGAAGTTGACGGGTTAAGGAGTACAAGACTTGGGAGGATACGGGTTGTTTAGTGTTCATATTGGAGGTTATCAAGGAGCTCGTGGCTAAATAATAACAGCCGCTCGGGTCGATCGTTAGGTTAAGCCGTGCTTGCCTAGGTTGGTCTGTGGATGGGTGACCACCCATTACATACCGAGTTTCCTCCGTGCCTCGGAAACCACGTTAAGCCGTTGGTCCCGGCTGTCATTTGTAGATCTTTGGCAGTCGTTAGGTAGTCAGAGGCCCAAAAAGTCTGACAACCAGTCTTACCAAGGGGTATCGTATTACCCGGTACTAACTGGGTTGTGGAGGTCAGATAGGCAGTCGCTCCATGTTAAATACTGGTTATATTCAGCTGCATCCGGTGAAACTGGAAGCCGACCCCAACATAGTTGGGAAAAGGCTAGGCAGGTGATTGGAGGTTATCAAAATGACAGGATGAGACCTTTGCGATTTTTTTGGTACTTTCGTTTTTGTAAAGACGCAGCTTGTAAAAACCTTAGTCCAGCAGTGGACAACGTAAAGCCGAGTTGATAGATTGATTATTTACTAAGTTCTTTTAGCCCTCGTTGGTCAAGTAGTCGCAAGCGCAACTGCTGACCATGAAGTGCTGGGTTCAATTTCCGGGTCGGGCAAAGTGTTACTGGGTTTTTCCATGATGAATTTATTAGTATTAGCCACGGAGTCTGGATTTGTGCCCGGTTGATGGTAATAGGCTCACCCCCTATTACATGGGATTTAAATATAACTGGCAAAATGCGGGTGTACTATTAGATAAGCTTCTGCCTGAACCCTTCGGGCATTCACAGATTTCTTTTAAAAAAAGTGTACGTGGGTTGGAAAAATGTTTATTTATTATTTTTTATTTCTCCATCTTACGACTATCTTTACAGGTTTATCTAATGCGATAGTGTACACAATAACAATATTAAATAAAATTATATTATTTTGTTTTTTTTTTTTTAATTATTATTATATTATTATTTTATTAAATTATTAATAAATATTTAAAACGAAAGAGCTTGCTGGTACTTTCTTTACAAAAAAAAGGCGCCAGAAGGCGAACTATGAAATAACCGCAAGCAAAGAAAAACATGCAAACATGTTTTTTTTTTGCAATCCACACAAAACGTGACGTAAAAGTGAAAACCGTTGATACTACCCATGCTTAAGTATCTACTGCCTCCATAATTTACACCAATCTACACTCTAAAATATCTTCTCCATTATAATATTCTCCACAACAACACATTATGATAATGTCAAGACATTATAAAGACCACGTTTGTTCTACGCGAGCCCCATTTTATTGTTCGCTGTTAATATTTCTATTAAATTATAAGGTTTATGGTTATCGTTACTGCTGGCTGCTCCTGTCGTAAATAGGTTGATGATACGCACTTGAATTATTGATTGGGGTAGGAAGAAATCTTTACCTATCATCATCTGCCTAGCCTTTTCCCAACTATGTTGGGGTCGGCTTCCAGTTTTACCGGATGCAGCTGAATACCAGTATTTTACATGGAGCGACTGCCTAGAAATCTTTACCTATATTTTTGCTTTATGGGCTATCAAAAATGCATGATGTTTGGGTTGAAAAGGGATATAGAAAAGGCATACAAATAACAAACCTTAGCAAAATGTAACGGCAAAAAAATCACTTTTGATTCCCAAAATTAGTAAATGATCACCAAAATTAATCACCATTTTATCGTGAAATTAGAACCAAAAATTTATTTTTTTAGTTAATGACCACCAAAAATTGACCTGTTATGCTCTTGCATCCGAGTCGAGGGAGACCTGGACGACGGACCATAACCACGAAGGGTACGGCGGGGTCTATTGGCTCGGTTAACTCGCTCATTCAACCCCGCCATACCCTTCTAACCTAATCTATCCGTGCTGGGGTGCCCCTAGTCGGCCTAGGCAAAACTAGCTTGTCATCAAACATTTCATTAAAATTTAGTGCTCAATTTACTAAATTTGGTGATCAATTGATATTTTAGGTGATAGATGTTAGTGGTCACCAAGTTATTTTTGGTGGTCATTATATTTTCTCCCTGTAGAAAATGTAGAAACTATCATGGTTTGAGTATGACTTAACATTGTTTTTCGCCAGAGGATATTAGGCAGGGGTACCCTATAAATACATCTAAATTCATTAGTAGTTGTCATGCCCGTTTTAACCGACATCCCCTAAACTACCACCTATGTATGGGACCCTTAGCTTAAAAGCTCCCTTATACTAGCCCCTAAATAAAATTGTGTTTCACCATCATTTTTGTCACCTAGCTAGAGGACACATAACTATGTGACGTTTTGTTTTCGATAATAGTGACTGATTCGTTTTTGAGCTTATCGATACTTTGAAACATGACAGTTTTTTATTAAATTCTCTTTATTAAACACCTAAATGGATACAGTTATTAATGAATCATGACCTGATAGCAGTATCAGATATGATTGCATTCACATTTTCAATTAATTTCAAATTTTCTTGAAAATTTACTCTGTGCATACATAATACGATACCTTGCGTATTATCTGTGGTCATAGTATTTTGTTTTTGACACTTGTCACAAGTCATTTATATTTCGTGAGATTTGAAATTGTTTGTTGTGTTCAGCGTTGCGTGTTGTTTTTCGAGATTGTGAATAAATAAATAAAAATATATTAATTATTTTGTATGTTTATGGACACATTAAAGTTTTTAAAGGTCCACTTAAAAACTTTAATATAGGAAGTACTCACCTAATTTATCAGAAAATTCTAAGGCGTTAATATTTTCCAACAAATATAACACTGAAGTTTTTTAAACCGGATGAGATTTTATCACTTTCCAAAAAAAATTGCTAAATTAGGTGAACGGAGTAGAAGCTTATGTCATACCTAGTTTATTTTTTCTTTTTTCCACAGCTTAGAAAAAAATTGATCCATCATCAAAAAACGCTACAAATTTCAAGTAAACTTTTCATATTAGAACAAAGGGTACTCCCTTATATCTCCTAAAAATTTTTGTCCGAAAATCATTATCCATAAAACGTTTGCTATAAACTTCAGTTACCATAATGTTCAAAATCCCGAAATTTTGTTTTACATAATTATCTTTATTTCTAAAACTGTTCTGTCATAATATCAAATACTATAATAATTGAATCTTCTAATTGTATATGCCATAAAGTCAAATATCCTAAGTATTATATTATATAATGTGTATTATTCCTAATGTCCATATAAGTGTAATAAATTTTTTGGTCCTAAAACATTTGCTAAAAATTAGGTTTTAGTGACAGAAACGAATCGCTGTAAATCCGACCCCACGTAGTCTTGTCTGCCCTACCCCGAGAGTGTAATTTAAAATCGCGTAGGCGCGGAGGGACGAGGCGGCCCGCGAGTTGAGGAGCAGGTGGTTGTAACACTCGCCGCCGCTGCTGAGGCTGGCCGGCGAAGCCGGCCAGCAAGCCGAAGCTGCGGTGGTGAGCGTTAAACACATCTGCGACGATAAGCTCGCGTGGGACCGCCGGAGCTCCGCAGCGCCGGAGCCGTGACAGAAACCATGCCTGCTGCATGTTGCTTGCTCGCTTGCATGCTGCATGCTTGCTTGCATACTGTATGCGTGCTTGCATGGCTGCTGCAAGCTTGTTGCATGCTTGCTGCATGCTGCTTGCTCGCTTGCATGGTTGCTTGCATACTGTATGCGTGCTTGCATGGTTGCTGCAAGCTTGTTGCATGCTTGCTGCATGCTTGCTGCATGCTTGCTGAATGCTTGCTGCATGCTTGCTGTAATAATTACTTTACTGTAGGTACCCGTAATTACAGACACAATTAAAATAACAGTGTTCTGTTCCCTTTTGGGAACGTCTGGGATCATACCGGTTTGTTTTAAAAATATTATTAAGATCGGATTATTAGGATTTATAACTATTATTGAAAACGATTTTAAGTGTTTTGTATATTATTGATTGTAATATTTATGACAAACAGGTTTAGAGCATATTGTATTTAGGGATTTCAATTTTATGGCATGTGATATTATGTGATATTAAGTTCGGGTAAGTTATCATTCGGACAAATGATGATTAGGACAAAAAAAGTTATGGCACTTTAAATTATGTGTAAAAAAGTTAGGTAATACAATAGAGAACCAAAACAAAGATCGAGAAATTTTGAAAAAAAAAAAAAAAAAATATTGGACTTATCATTTTTTTTTTTCGTTTTTTTTTTTCGCAAAAATAAAAAACTGTTTCATTTGCTTCTATTCAGTTCACTTAGCATACCCATTTTTTTTTGAAAATCATAAAAAACCTGTATTCATCCGATAAAAGTCAGTTTCATCAAAAATATCCATGTAATTTGGTCGTTTCGATATATTTTTGGTTTACGGCAGTTATTTACATTCATATCTTTGAATATTGTAAAAATAGTTTCTAAATTTTCAAAAAGTTCATTAAAATCAGTATCCATCTTCGTGTTTTGAGAGATCACTTACTGTGCTGGTTTATGGGCCCAAATTTCGACCACGTAAATTTAGGGGACCTTTTAGCGTTTAACTGACCCCTAAATGTTGGTGAAACAGAAACCATCCCCTAGCGGTCCCCTATCTATGCTTAGGGATCCCGTAAACTTAGGGGATGTCACTGAAAACGGGCATGACTATTTATTACTTTAAGTATAGGTTTGGCCAAAGAAACCAGGGCCGTCCTAAAGCTCGTTGGGTTGACGATATCGTCAGAGTCGGGGGAAACACCTGGATCAGGGACGCACGGGACCGGGAAGTGTGGCGGAAGAAAGGGGAGACCTATCCCCAGCAGTGGGTGATTCTGGGCCGATATGATGATGATGATGATAGATGACTGCCTCGTTGGTCTATTGGTCGACTACTGAGCATGAGGTATTGGGTTCAATTCCCGGGTCGGACCAATTTATCTTCGGTTTTTCCATCAGGAATTTCTCATTAGCAGCCACGGTACGCAGTCTGGATTTGTGACCGGTTGATGGCAATAAGGCTCGCCCTATTGCCATCAACCGGTCACAACGCTCGACGTCGCGGGTAACGTCTAGATTGTCTTAATGAATTAAATCTCTTTTAGATTATTATTTGGTCTATTGGTGGACTGCTAAGCATGAGGTCCTGGGTTCGATCCCCGGGTCGAGCAAAGTGTCATTGGGGTTTTCCATCAGGAATTTCTGTGGTTGATGGCAATAGGCTCGGCCCGTATTACACGGGACTTAAACATAACTGGCGAAATGTGAGTGTATTATTAGGTACAACTCTGCTTAACCCTCCAGGTATTACAAGCGTGATATCATGTTATGTAGTTATGCTAACCGCCAAGTTTGATAGTGATTGTGTATCAGAAATGTTATTCAATGAAATTCAATTCAATACTCTGAAGTTACGTCATTCGATATCAAGTCTTCGTAAATCAGATCAAAGACTTGTTCAGTTCAACGATCGAATTTAAAAACCGAACGTTTTAAAACTCGCCATTAACGTTCATAATTTACGGGATACTTAACCAAAGTCGTCGAACATTCACATCGTTACGTTTCAAAAAACTTATGTCTGCCCGAATCCCGACACCGCCAGTCTGTGGAATTTACGGCTGGATTCTCTGTTTAACATGATAATCTGGATCTCTTCAAAGTGTTACTCTTCAAATGCGGTTTCTTCTAGGCAGGCGTGCTCCACTCTAGGTAGTCCGCATCATCGGTTCACATCAGGCGAGTTGTCAGGCTTAACGCAAGCCTATTTAGTTAAAAAAAAAACACACTTTAATCTATACATGACCATCGTCATCTCAGACTATGCCCCATCGCTGGGGTGCCCAAAAACCTTGAGCCTTGACTATCTGATCAACGCCTCTAACACCTTAATAAACGTGGCCTGCAGTTACCAGTTTAACATGGCATGGATGGATGTGGCATCGATACGAAAAGAAATAGAAGAAGAAGATGGTCATCATCTGCAAAGCCGGTTCCTTACTATGTGTATTCACGGAGTAACTGTCTATCTGACTTTCATTACCCAGTAACCTACTGGATAATACGATATGTGCTTTTCTGTAAGTGATGAGGCGCTTAGACTTTAGTTTTCATTGTACAAATTATAATGTAACAGTGTACTCATTGTAGAGAAGCCTTATAATAAATAAATACCCCTTGGTAATACTGGTTGTCAGACTATCGGGTTTTACACTATTGTCAAAGATGTACAAATGACAGCTGAGACCATATCCATTAACATAAATTCCGGGTCTCTGTATACAGGGTGTTAAAGTAGTCGCGTGCCATAGCTTAGGGGTAGGTTCAGTATCGTTAAAGGAACCCAGGAAAAATAAAAAATAAAATCCAAAAAAAAACAAAAAATTATTGCAAGATCAACCTAATTTAGTACGGTCTAATAACTTAAAATAGCAATCGTTGAGAATTAACATTATTTTATTTGTTTAAATGCTTTAATTACTTAACGTGTTCATTTGTTTAAGTACACTCAATTTACGCGCGATAAACAAATGGCTCGGCGCACGGCGCGCGCTCCGACGCGCGCTCGCTCTAGCGACAGCTGACTGCGGCGCGATCGATGACCCCGAGTGCCCGCCCGTTCGGTGGTCAGCTGTTTCCGAGCGCATTAGGGTGAAATGATCTTGAGGAAAATAGTGGATTTTCTTCAAAAAATAAAAGTTGCTTTTTTCAGTGGTTTTAGGTTCTACTAATGAAATCAAACCACTGGTTTGAAGGATAACGGTGTTCACAATAACACCCTATTTTTAGGTTTTAAAAATAAAATTAAAGGTATATTATTTTTATTTTTTACGGGTTCCTTTATCGATACTGAACTCACCCCTAAGCTATGGCACGCGACTACTTTAACACCCTGTATAGTGGATGTTCACCCATCCCGGACCCACTTCAACAACAATTGCTTAACTTTGGATAGCGACCCTTTGTGCTGTTTTTTAGCCTCGAACTCCTCCAAAACTTGAATTTTAACATGCTACAAAAATTAGAATTACGAGGAGTGCCAAGATGTTATATTTAACGATACACATAGAGATAATATCGCCCATAAAAAGAGTATTAAGTGTGTTTACGAGGTTTTTTCATTACGCTCGAACGTTCACTCAACTATGCGGGAGAATGTAAAACTGTTGTTTTTGTTCCGAGTTTCGGAAACTTCGGCTTTTGCTTTGTTGATGGAAGTAGACCGAGGTAGGATAAACTGTAGGGTTTTATGCAAGCTTGAGTACTCTCATTTCGCAATGTGTATTTTCTTGGAGGTAGCAGTTTGAATTCTACTCTAGTGGGAACATACCTTCCGCTTCTAGTGTTTCGTGTTTTGCTTGCACATTAGTTTAAATAGAATAAGTCTTACTTAATATTCTTTGCTTTAGACACGACTTGAACCATCGAGCCAATTAACGCATCTTGAACTTTATTCCGACAGGTTCTTAATACCAAAAAGGGTTTAAAGTAAGTTTTTGTTTTGAAAATTTTCACTTTACTCGAATAAAATTCAATAAACATAAATGGCTCAAGGTTTGAACTTTGACTTAATTAAGATAGGACTCCTCGATGGCTCAAGACACAAATCCATTTTAGGGATTTATGTAAAGATTATACTTAAAGATCTATACCACAATGTATCTACAAGAGTGGTCTGCCCAGCAGGAACAAGTGAAGCATTTGAGGTCAGAGTAGGTGTTCATCAAGGCTCGACCCTGAGCCCTCTACTATTCAACCTGGTAATGGATTATATTACTTCAAATATACAAAAACCTGCACCATGGTCACTGCTATATGCGGATGATGTTGTTCTTATAGCCGAATCTCTGGCAGAAGTGCAATCAGACCTAACGGCGTGGCAGCAGTCTTTGGAGAGGAGGGGGTTGAGAGTCAGTAGACAGAAGACTGAATATATGTTTTCCATCAGTCAAAAATAGACCCCTTAACAGAGGTGAGGAGTTCAAGTATCTCGGATCCATTGTAGCACCAAAAGCCTGTGTAGAAAAAGACATACAAAATAGAATCCAGGCAGCCTGGCTGAAATGGAGATCGTTGTCTGGTGTTCTATGCGACTCCCGTATGCCAATTAAAATCGAAGGCAATGTATACAAAAGGGCAGTTAGACCAGTTCTACTATATGGATCTGAGTGCTGGCCTATGAGGAAGACGGATGAACAAAGGATTCACACCACAGAAATGAAGATGCTACGCTGGTCTTGTGGAGTTTCAAGAATTGACAAGATAAAAAATGCATATATCCGTGGTACTTTTAAAGTCGCAAAGATACAGGAAAAGCTCTGCGAAAACCGCTTGCGCTGGTACGGACATGTGATGAGGCGAGATGATGACCACATGACAAAAAGAGTCATGAACGTATACATGACGGAAAATGAGGCCGTGGACGACCACCAATAACCTGGCTACGAACATTAGCGAAAGACATGAAGCGAGCAACACAACGCCAGAGACAACCCACAACCGTGCGGTGTGGCGCAGAAGTACTAGGAGGGCTGACCCCAAATAGATTGGGAGAATAGCCAGGAAAAAGAAGTAGATGTAAGGATTATACTTCAATTAAACAAATATTTGAAAAACATTGCGTTAGGAAGATCAAAGGAGTAAAAGTACACTACAAGCAGAGATTTACAAGATACCTTAAATAAAGTATCTGGAATACAAGATGCAAAATACTTTTAAATTAAGTATTTCAGATACCAGATGCAAATAACTTTCTATCGTATCTTAGATAAGTCACATCTCTGACTATAAGGTACGATCAAGTAAATTATCCTTTCAAATTTTTACAAAGTAAAAGTTCCAAATTCACACGACAATTCCAATTCTCCTGAAAGAAATCGTATCTTTTCTACAAATTCGTCAGTAACAGTCTAATTACTTAAAAATTACGCACGGGCCCCGTACGTAACGATGCGATGACGTGCGAATTCGGTGTAACTCATTCAAATCGTGCGCAAGTAGGACGAGACGTTAGCGGGAGAAAGCATCGCCACGGTGCGCTGGCGCAGAGAGCTTTGAAGTTATCGATCACGGGTAGATGAACCATGAGTTAGCGAGTAGTGGAACGTTTTTACCATTTGTCTTCAACCCAGGACATAGTAATTTGTTGTTCGCCAGTAATGAGTAAGAGAGTGACCAAACATACCGCCGCGGAATCGCCTTGAGCCGGTCAAAAAAAGGTTTATATCGTTTCGGTGCCAACGACGCGACTCGAAACTGCGTCGGACTAATTAGCCTAGTGGAAATTAACATTAAAATTGCAAAGCATGCTGTAGTTCTGCATTTTTGATATGTTGTATCAGTTAGGGAGATGTGAATCTAAATTTGCTTCTTCGAAAAACTTGTGCTCGCTACGCAAAACGCGATAAACTGCGAAATTTTGGGTTATTTTTCACTTTTTGCTCGAAAACTCAAAAACTATACAATTTTAACAATTAACATTCAGTACCTTTTTTATAAATGTAATATGTTATTTATTGAAACAACTGCATTAGGAGAAATTTAACTTAAAGAAAACATTTTACAAAGTGTGTACTGTTTTCTAAACACAACTTAATTCTACATTAAAGTATAAATCACTGTTAATCTTATTAATATCATCTACACTAATAGTATATTATCCTTCATTTTATCATTATCGCAGTCATCGTAGCCCAAACTCGCCGAAGGGCGCGGTATGTGGCTAACGCCGCGGTGAAAGTTTGTAGTTGCCACAACTGAAACACCGCTTCAGTGCTAGTGCATAAATAACTTTTTATTTACTCCTGTTATGGCAAATAGCTTTAAATAACTCTGGTGGTTCATGTACAGGAAGTTATGTAGGTAATGATATTTTATTTGCCTTCAATAGGTATCATGAACTGGCTGGTAATAAAATCTCGTCAATAATTAATGCTTGCCTACTGCTCGCCATTTTTTTCGGAATTCCGGCCACGCTTCCTGTCACGTTCTATCAATAGCTGGCATCAACACAAACAAGTATTTTATGGGAAAAAAAAAACGAAAGTTGTACTAATGGCGCCAACACTGAATAGAGTCTAACTTTGATAGCTTTATCTTAGACAATTTTGTTCCAATGCAATACCCGTTTGTAATGATGCCTAGCAAAAAACCACAAACACCTATTACTATGAAAGAGGAAAAAGGTGTGAAGTTCCTCATTTTTTATGGAAAAGGAAAGACTATTGTCCGAAGGTTATTATATGTGAGTTATCTCGCGGATAACTCTGCTTGCGCGATGTAAGAGTTTTGCGTGACGTTTGGTGACGAGAAGATGGTATATTGTATCTTCTTCTTAGCGTGTCGATTGCAACCTAAATCGAGTCGTCCCAGAACTGAGCAACTAGTTTGGCGCTTTCGGTAACGTCCATCAGTTCCTGTAGTGAACAAACAACAGGACACGCAGGACACGATATTAAGTGCCACACGGTATATTGGGTGACAGATCCTAACATTAAGATCCTTATATATTCCCTTTACTGTATCTATTATGTACGTTGCGTGACCATTGTTAGAACAAAACTATTGGTTTAATAGAACCCCTATATCATCGAGCTTTCTGAACCCTTCCAAATATAATATCCAATAACTATAATTTTCGGAAACCTTTTGTACCAATAACCTGATTCTGTAATCTCATAACCGATAAATCGTAGTTAGGGATCGTGGTTTCGATTCCCGACTAACGAGAGAAAGGCCCGCTTCTGAGAATAACTCGGTCAGTTAAAGTTAACTTTAAGTTGCGGTTTGGTTCAAATGTAGGTTAGTTTCTTATGTATGTGCAACTAAATTGGGTTGAAGACTGAAAGTAGGCGAGATTTAACTACAGATAGAAGAAATACATAATAATATGTATGTCCATACCATTTGGACTTCGCCGCAGTCGAATAAAAAGAAATAGGAAGAAGATTTAGTTAGACATTGCAGATAAAAAATTAATGTTTTTTAAACTTATATTGTCACTTACGGGATATCTTCCGTGATTGTTAATTGTTTTGAGCTCCCGATATACAAAACAAAATAATCACGGAAGATATCCCGTAAGTGACAATATAAGTTTAGTTTTAAACCGTGAAAGCTTAAAACAGTGTTAATTTTTTTTTTTTTCTGCCGAAAAAGAAAATCTGATTTTCATCATGTGCCAAATTAAGTTTTCCAATACATTTTTACAATTTTAGCTATAAGATTGTATGGTTGCAAGTATGCACGCCATCGATTTATTAAGTCAGTCTTAAAGTCGGTAGGCATGAGAAAAAAACCGTAGATGAAACATAATGTTGAGCAAAGCATATCTCATCATCATCATTTCAGCCGAAAGACGTCCACTGCTGGACATAGGCCTCCCCCAAGTGTCGCCACATTGACCGGTCCCATGCGACTCGCATCCAACGGATTCCCGCAACCTCCACCAGGTCATCGGTCCACCTAGTGGGAGGTCTCATATCTAACCCACAGTAATATCTTAGAGAGTTAGGGACAGCCATCTATCACCAGCCAGTTGTGCAACATCCCAGTTTCCTCATGGTGGTGTTGAAATAATTTAAGTACATAAAGTGCACTAAGTTTCATCATTGTCCTGGAATTATTCCAATTTATTTATTTCTCTCAAGGTTTGCCAAAGGGCGATGGAGCGTAGCGTGTTAGGAATTAAGCTCAGCGGCAGAATACGTAATACCACAATACGCTCCAAAACTGGAATCGCTGATGTGGGGAACAAGACTACTGGGTTGAAGTGGGATTGGGCGGGCTATGTCTGTAGAATGCATCAGGACCAATGGACCAGAGTCGCCACACAGTGGGTGCCAGAAGATTGGCGTCGTCACCGAGGGAGGCCTAGAAAACGCTGGCCTGACGACCTAGAGGCGCTTATGAGAGATTGGCCGGAGAGAGCCGCATGTAGGGAGGAGTGGAAGGCTATGGGGGAGGCCTTTGCCCAGCAGTGGGACAATATAAGCTAAGCAAAAAAAAATATTTCTCTATACTCGTCAGCTCATCAGACACATCCTTTCTTGTCACATCTTCCTTCATACAGTCCATCCATCGTTTCTTTGGTCTTCCTCTACTCATATACCCATCCACATACGTACTCAAAACTTTCCTCACGATATTTTCCTCATTCCTCCGCAAGTAGTAAGAAGTTGCCAGGTTTGTGAGGTCCAACCCTGCACTATTTGAACGGAAAGATAACACAAATAAAAGGAAACCTACATTTACATTTTGAAATGCCTGTTCCAAAGCTAGAACTTTTTCGGCGGAGCTGCGCGATATGGCTCCCCTAATTTATAATGCTTTACCTAGGTAAATTACTCAACTACCCTTCAATAACTTTTGTGTAGCGTTGCGGAAGTGGTAGTTGGAAGAGTGTTTTTATTCGATAGATGAGTTCTTTCAAAAGTGACCCTGTACATTTTATACTATAAAGCACCGACATATTTAACTGTTAAGTGGACTTAAACTAAAAAAAAATGTAGTTACCTAGTAATAAATATCTTAATTGTAAAAACCTGTGCTATTAGCCAAATGTGTTTTACTAAATACAAAAATATAAATAAAAACTTATGTACCTACCTACCATATTTGATACAATAAATGAATGAATTGAAGTAACGTTAAGCCTACCTAGGTACGATTTGTTTATTATGCCCAAACTAAAAAAACACACATTTTCATACCTAAATCGAATCCCAAAATTAACAATTACGCCTTGAAAATCTGGTTTGATATCACATCACAATCAAACTATTCATATGCAAATCGAATCATCAGATTTTTTCCACTTTGACGATACCAAAAAGGTTTTGACTTAAAAAAAAGGCTAATGAAAGGCGAAAAAGACTTTAAATAATAAAGTGAGCGCACACCTGCTAATTAGAGGGCACCGGCAGATGTGCCAACGTTTGAAAGTTGACATGTATTGCAAAAACTGTAGGGTGGAAGGTACAATTAGCGTTCAAAGTTATAGTTTCAAATTGGTTTGGTAATTAATGTTGAGTGCGTTTTTAATATTCGAGTAGCTGATTAATTTTATTTGTATTATGTATTTGAAAGTGATATACTTGGAAACAAAAATAAAAGAAAAAATTGGATAGTACATTTTCAGTTTTTTAGGTGTAGGTACAAGTCGTTTAACATAAATTACGATGTAACTTTTACGAAATGTAGAAAACTCACTCACTCGTTAATAAAATAAACGCCCGAGGGTCTAATAATGGAGTTCTATCCAATAATTGTATAACCTACCGTAATTAACTTGAATCCACAATTTTATAGTCTTTTGGTGAACCCTATAGGTAAAAAAAAACTCTGATAATTTATACATTGTTAGGAAAAGCATGAAATAACAGAAGGTTTAATGCTAAATATTTTACTTGCTTTAGTTTACTGAAAGCATGAAAGTTTTCGGGTCACATCAGTAATTCATACTTTATATACTGCTATCATAAGTCTTGCTCTAGACATCAGACAACTTAGCGATATTTATTACTCAGAGTTTTGTTTCTTAAGAGTTTTGGCGAAAATTGTACTTTCGGTATGAAAGTTTCAGTATTGCAGTAGGTTCTTTGTGAATATATACCAATAAACTAAATATTTTTATAGTATGGGCACAGAATACTTGATGAAAAGAGATAAAAATAACAAAATGTTATGCCCGAACGTAAATATTACACTAAATACCTATATTCACACAACCGCACATACTTTCATAACCAACACGTTTTCAAAACACATTTAAATTTCGATATCACCTTTCACTCCAATGCGTCAAACCGCAAGACTGAACAAGTAGGTACACCGTTTCAAAAATAATGGCTTTGAATAAATAATGACAAGTAAGATAATTGGTGTTGACACCCTACACTCGTCCTTAAATATCGAGTGTGCCTTTATTATTAGCAGAGAAAGTCTGTCTTTGAGTTAACCTTCCAAATATTACGCATCACTCCTTTATGTACTTTCAAGGATATACTAACAGTACATACTAACGAGATTTCGTAAAAATATGCTTTGTTTGAACTGGGCCAGGGAAAGTTTAGCAAGTGCGGTATAATTTTCTTTGTAAAGAAAAGAAAAATTAACATTGTGCTCAGGAAAATTTTGCAATAATATAGTGGTTTATATTCTGGTCGAATAAATTACATAATAGGCGTTAGCATAATGGACCTGTAAAGGTCCCACTTGTGGGACACAGGTATCCTCTCTGAAAGAGCCGAGAGAGTACAACCCACTATGTGGAAGCAGTGTGGGTTGGTGGATATAACACGTTCTCGTATGTCTGGTACAAAATTTAAAGTCATTTTATACAATTTAGACTGAAAATTTATACTTTCTGGACATCAAAATTATTTATTACAGTACCCTATAACACTTATCCTTCGCGACTGCTGCTTTGACCAAGGAATGGAAGTGACGGAACAAATTCAAATTTCAAATTCAAAATTGTTTTTTTTTTGTGGCACATAGGTAAAAATAAAAAGGTACATGGTGTCATAAAAAAAAATATCACTCACAATAACACTCCCGCCACTCTTATTTTAAGAGCGCGCTCACATATTTTGGGCGTTTGACCAAAAATACGTACTTTTCCAAGTCCTCGATATTTGTTATATAAAGATAATGGCATAATATTTCAATGAATAATCATAAATCTGGCTTTGTTTTAGTTCGTAGATTGATTAGAATTTTGTTATAATAGATAATATTACGAGAAATAGCAATTTTCCGACAGCCAATTTCAAGCAAACGTTAAACATTAGGTTTTCTCCTGCCATTTGTATCAAACTGGTAACACGAAAAAATCTAAAAAAAAAATATATGTACTGGTCGTATAGTCCTCAAGGTTCTAGATTGATTAAGATATTGAAATAAAAATTGAATCGACGCAAAAAAAAACGATATTCAAAAGCAATATTTATCTAAAATGTATGCATTTTCAGCGTCCATTATATTCCAAATAAACTCAATTTTATCAAATAAATTAATATGATATAAAACTTCGATCTACAACGAATACGTTTTATTAGTTTTCGTTTGTCAATATAATAAGACAAAATTACAATAAATAAAATTGGAGAACCATAATTCTGCGTCAATTCAGCTCGCACCTCAGTCTCATGTCAGTCTCGTCTCTAATTTTCGTCAATAACAATCGACAATCGTCCGGAGATCAATATTATTATCGAGTCGTGTAGGCCGGTCGAAAAAATTTGATCCAGGAAGTAAAAATCAAAAATTTGCGAAAAAAATGTAACAGCCCTCTTGGTGAAAAAACAAAATAAATATTTGTACTTTTGGGTTCAAAATCAAATTACCTTGAACCTGTAGTCGGAACCACTACCACGAGGCCAACTCTTTATTTGAACACTTATCCCTAAACATTTCACCACGGCGGCGTTACGGTCTATTTCCCAAAGGAACTTGGCGGAACTCCCGGCTTGCGGCGCTTTAACTACAGGTTAGCAAGGCATAATACCGTAGCTACTAAATGGTTTACAAACGTTTATTATAAAGGGTAATGACAGGTTGAGGGGCAGCTAGCTTTTGGTGTACCACCCACTTCCTGTAACGATGGTCAACAGCTGTACAAGAATCTTTTGGCGCTTGACCAAAATTAGAACTGAATCTGTGATTGGGTTATTTTTTGGATCTTTGGGGTGTAGATAGAGAGTTCTTCGTTAAACTTTTAGGTAGCTAAGTCATTATAATCTGCCTAGCCTTTTCCCAACTATGTTGGGGTCGGCTTCCAGTCTAACCGGATGCAGCTGAATACCACTATTTTACATGAAGCGACTGCCTATCTGACCTCCACAACCCAGTTAGTAGGTACTGGGTAATACGATACCCCTTGGTAAGACTGGTTGTCAGACTTTTTATGCCACTGTAACGACTGTCAAAGATCTACAAATGACAGCCGGGACCACCAGCTTAACGTGCTTTCCGAGGCACGGAGGAAACTCGGTATGTAAGGGTGGTCACCCATCCACAGACCAACCTAGGCAAGCACGGCTTAACCTAAAGATCGACCAAGCGGCTTTTATTATTTAGCCACGAGCTCCTCTCCTCCTCCTTTTTAGGTAGCTAAGTAACAATATTATTTGTAATCTTGGATATTTTTTTTAAACTGGATTTTTTCTTTCATTTGCAGGTGGCAGATTGCATGAGTTTCTCCAAAAGAAGCTTTACTGCTAAGTTAACACAGATAAATACTTCATCTGTGGAAGATACCTACGCAATCAAACGACTTAGTATTTAAGTAATGGTGTCGATTCTGTTGTGCACAAAATAAACTTAATTTAAGCTATTGCTATCTTTTTCTCTCTAATAGAATGAGAAAGAGACGGACGTAATTTAGAGCTGTCAAATTTAGTTGGAACTAATATTTCCATACAAATGAAGGGTGCACGTAAAAACATGTCGACTAAAAACACGGTGAAGCGCAAGGCATAAACTAGTTTGACATCTCTAACTTAGTTCATAGCTATAGCCGTCCTTTTCTCGCACTGCCTTTTAGTAAAAGATAGCAATAGCCAAAATAAGTTAAGTTTGTGCACAACAGAATTGACACCATTGACAAACTGACTTATACCTACTTGTGATCCACTAATATTAAAGTACAGAAACCTAAAAAAACAGCTCCATGTTAAAGTTACAATTACTTTCGCCAAGAGGGACTGATCCGTCATCAAAAGCGAAAAAAGTACTCTTTCTTAAAACAACATTTTTTTTCCTGTTACCCTCATTTCTAAAAAATACTACGAAAAAAATTGCTCAACCTAACAATGATTCATGACACTTCTACGACGATAACCACAAAGCTATTATAATTTACGAGCAAGGCAGTAAAGACACCACATTTTTGTGAACTAAACAAGGAAAAACGTCGAAAACAAAATGGCTGACATGCTTGTTTGAATTTACATCGAAAAATGACAACGAGACGGATATTAAGGGCCTTCCAACCCTAAAATTAGCAACTCTATTTGTGGTGGTACAAACTTCGTTTGAAATACTGTTAGAATAAAGTTCTAATCAGCTTGCACTACAAAGCTGTTGTTACGTCAGTCACTGCGGCCGAATAGTGCGAAATGAGTGGTTTTTTGCGATTTACAAAAACTTTATGGATTGGACCAATGATATTAATTTAATTAAACAGATATGTTATGAGCGCGCAATCGTGAAGACTCGAAAACGTGTCAATTGGCCTGTTTTTCCTTTATTCTGCGTCACTGCGTGTATGTGAGCTGGCTCTCCCCCGCGGCACACTTTTTTCGGTGGTTTTGTAGGTGTATAACATATCTGTTTGTTAGAATATCATTGGGATTGGACTAAAAAAATAAAACACATAAGACCTGCTTCATAGTTAGTTCAGTTAGTATGCAAAGTTTCATGATCTAATTTCAAGTACTTTTTGAATACCAGCGGTTTATTGTTCGATTTGGAGGTAACTTTGGATTTTTTTTCTATCGAGAAAAGTTTATGGAATCGTAGTTTCGTCACACATAAGACTTAGCATTAATCCTCAACTTTACCATATATTTATTTCAAAATTAATGCAGTAGTATTTTAGGCGTAACGGAGGATCATGCTAAGCCATTTGAGGGATATATAGCCCTTAACAAATTTATTTTCCGCTATACCGTTAGCTGACCGGAAAGTTGGCTGGGACCTTTTCCGACAAATTTCCAAGGAAAGTTTTCACAGTTTTTCTCATACAGCTGTATGAGGACGTGTTCGAAATTTGAGTGAGCAACATGACGCGATGGCGGCAATTTTAAATTATAAAATTTCTTATGGTTTTAAAAGTGTTAAAACTGTGTTTTTTAATAGTAGGGAGACAAAGGCAAATATAATCTAAAATGGCGCCACCATCATCATTTCAGCCGAAAGACGTCCACAGCTGGACATGGGCCTCTCCCAAAGGGGTGGTTTTTGCCATAATCGCCATGCTTGGCAGGCTGGTTGGCGATCGCAGTGCGGTTGTTACAAAAGCACAGAGAACGCTGCTGCACATTCTCTGGTAAGTCCCTTAGTCGCCTCTTACGACACCCACGGGAAGATATGGGATGGTGCTATTCTTTACGTCCGACACTATACAGAACCACCACCACAGCTGGCGCCACCATAGCTGGTCTCAATTTTGACCAATTAGGTTAAGCTATTTTGAAATATAAACATTACCACATTTTCAACCAATGACGATGTTGGGTACTAGCTATGCTAGCGCTATTAGTTCCACGGTGTATCTCCCCATTGGGTACCCCAGTGGGGTACCTCGGGTTCAAACGTGCTTTCAAGGGGACTTCAAGGGGGTTTCAAACGTGCTTCACGATGTGGTACCCCACATCGTGAAGCTGATTGTACGTACATCATCATTCTCCTGCTTATCCCAATTTATTTGTGGTCGGCACAGCGTGCCTTCTTCCATACATCTCTATTACTGGTCATCTCATCAGATACTTGGGAGTCCCTTGAATGTATGCAAGCCTAGTACTTTTGGTCGCCAAAAAGACGATTTTAGTCAATATTTTGGAGAATAGCCTTGTTGTCTCTATTAGATAGAATAATTTTATAATTTGTGTAAAATATAATTTTATTTGTAAAATCGTTTCAATTTTTGTTTTAAGTGTACTTTTGCAACCTTTGGGGTCAAGCGTAAACTATTTAAAACGGATGTCATTTGTTTCACGAGTCGACGTAAAGGGAATCGACGTAGAGGGAATGATTCCTCCTTCCTTAGCATATCTTGCTATTTACGCATGTACTTACTTATTATGACAGCCTCAGAAAATTACCAAAATTACCTTTGCTTTTTAGGGTATTTATAGCGCAAACGACCTTTATCATCTTTTACGATATTTTCAGGGTGTAGACTATTTTACTGATGACCAAACCGTCACACTTTAATTTCCTCATCATTATACTATTAATAATATGGCAATGTAAGTGGGTATACCTGGTACCTACAGCACGTTTGAAACTGTTGTTCTATACCATAATAAAAGGTCTCGATGCTCGAAATGCAAGTCAAAACATAAAAATAATACCTTACCAAAATGATACACTACACAAAGACTTCACACTCAGAGACATAATCATCTTTTAACATAATCAATCTAATCACCCAAAAAGCCTCTCAATCATTCCTTCCAACATTAATCTTAAAGGAAATAAATATAACAAAGTTCAAACCACACATAACATAGGTACAAACCTGAATTACCGTTAGCTCCAAAATATCCAGTAACAAAGATGCTGCGGTTTTCATACCAACATCTTAGAAACCCCATGGTTAAGGGAAAATGAATCTTATTGCTATAAAAGCAAGGATCTTGGGTTTTTTTCCTGAGTGTTAGTTCAATGTTGGGTGCGATTTATTCGGGTTTGCCAATTGTATAGTTGTTGGTGAACAATGAGGACGGTTTTTGTTATAGCTCGGACGTGTGAGGAATGCGCTCGGTGATCATAAATCGTGTTTATTATAGCTCCTGCTCGCTCCCAAACAGATAGGCTGGCTTGATGGTTTGTTGAGGAAAAGTTTTGGGGAAATTGGGCATTGTAATGTTACATTTAGAATGATGCAGCCGATACAAGATCTATTGTTATGTCTGCTGCTATTTATTAGACCCTATTTTGCAAGTAGGTTTTTACAAACACTTTTACACGTCATTTTTTTAAACTAGATGGGGCCGGTGTTTCGTACCTGACTACTCTGAGAAGAAACAGCCGAAACAAACTCAGAGGTCATAGTCTCTTTTAAAGTCCAGACAATCTTGCTCAATTCACATGACGACTATGCAGATTAGTGTCTGAGATGGTCTTTTGAAGAAAGAACCATACAGATTTGAGTGGACCTGTCCAGTCAGTGCAAGCATTTGTCAGTTAACGTGTAGCTCGACTTATAACTCAAGGAGCTCAACGAAACGACGAACAATACCAAAGAAAGGACATTTGGGTAGGTCGCTTAGAGTACTCAAACTGCCAGACAGTTGTGGGAAAAAATAAACAAAAAATATAAATGTGACCCACATGGTCCCCACATTCACAAGCTAGCTAGCTAGCAAGCTAACATTGATTACATCTCAAAAACATACATACATAGGTATTTGTCAAAATATTTTTTCAAGACACTTGTGTAATAGTCAGTTTAAAACTTCTCTTGTCCAGAGATGTCTAACGTAAAACAACTCACATTTCGATATAGTTATAAAACTTTAATCACACAAACTTTACTAATAAAAACTCGTACTTTGTTTTGAGCATAAAAACAACGAGTTTTTAAGTTTTTCCCTATCATTTGCCTACAGCTACAATATTGATTCTTCTTTGATTACCTTTAGCAACCCAATGCTGAGTGAAGGTCACATCTAAACTCCACTATTGACATTGATTACCAGTTTATTTTTGGGTTTCTTGTCGTGACTAAAACCTCTAACATCCTCGTTTTTTAACCATATAAAAACGTAATTTAGCATAGAGTCAATATTACCACCACTTTTAGGTTTTTACAAAAAAATCCATAATAATTTGGGGATTACGGGAAAATAACTCGTATCTGACTGCTATCTTTTCACGCATACCAAGGACACGGAAAATTATATACCCCAAATATCTTTAGTAAAAGTTGAAAGAAATCAAAATGCACTCAGACGACGTCGCGGGTAACGTCGTCTGTAGTCTCCACCAGATAAGTAAGAATTAAAGGTCATTGCTCTTTCCCTAATTTCCCTACGTACGTAGCCCGACAATACATTATGAATGGTTTTTGAATCTAGAAAAGTCAAGGATCACGATAAAGGTCTTTTTGGGACAAGTTTATGTCAGTATTTGTTTTCGGAATAAGGAATTACGTATTTGAATAAAAAATGTTTGCGGGTTAATGACCTTTTATTCTTACTTATCTGGCGGAGACTTTAGATTCTCTTTATGAATCAAATCTTTTTTAGATTCGGTCTAGTGGTGGACTGCTAAGCATGAGGTCCTGGGTTCGATCCCCGGGTCGAGCAAAGTGTTATTGGGGTTTTCCACCAGAAATTACTGTGGTTGATGGCAATAGGCTCACCCCCTACTACATGGGACTTCAACTTAACTGGCGAAATGTAGGTGTACTAATAGGTACACCTCTGCCGAACCCTTTGTGCATTACAGGCGTGATGTTATGTTATTTTTCCCCGAATCAATACTGGACTTTCGAATTGCACAATATTAGAACATTGAAAACTAAAAATAATTTTAAACCAGTCCTCCAAAGTTCTACGAATTTCATCTGTCTTTAATCCCTTTACGACTTCCTTCGACTTTCAACACGACAATATACAAATACATACATAGACTTAAATTACGTGCCAAACAATGGTAAAGCCTTACCAACCGACTTCGTAAGGCAATCGACAGATGCTTAAGTACATAATTATGGATTATGTTTGTTTGTTTGTTTGTCTACGAGTTTTGAGAAACTGGTAATCTTAATACCTTTTTTTTTGTTAAATTAATTATGTTGAAAATGGGGTTTATCAAAATCGGTTCAGTAGTTTTCGTCTATTTTGATGATGTTATAATATAATTAGTTACAATGCAAAATGAATATGTAATAAGAATTTGTAGGGGAAAAATACAGGTGACTAGTACCATTTATTTATTTATGTACACACACAAAATACATAAATCGGGACATTACATTAAGATAGAAAAGCACAAAGGTACTGCTTATTTCATTAGGAATTTCTTCCAACAGACCTGCGAAGCTAACGACTTCCAAAACTAAAAATATTACAAAAACCGCGACAGATGCTACACTTTGAAAGAATAATCCCCAAAAGTTCTTTCGGGCCTCATTAAACTATTTATAGTAGTATGGGTACCCTAAAAATGTACTTTGGTAAACCGGCTAACACACACATAAGAAGTAGGTAAAGGTATGGGATGTGTGTGTGTGTGTGTGTGTGTCTGCGCTTGTGCATGCACTCACACATGCTTGAGAAGGGCGAAGGGAAATTTTGGCAATAATTTCGTGTTGTATAGGCTGTGTGGAGGAAGATGGTGAGTCGTTTTTCTTGTATGTGGATTTAGATGTATGGATTTTACAAGAAAAATAAACATATATAACATATATGACATTGGTGTCGATTCTTTTGTGCACAAACTAAACTTAATTTAGGCTATTGCTATCTTTTACTAAAAGGCAGTGCGAGAAAAGTACGGCTATAGCTATGAACTAAGTTAGAGATGTCAAACTAGTAGCCTTGCGCTTCACCGTATTTTAAGCCGACATGTTTTTACGTGCACCCTTAATTTGTATGGGAATATTAGTTAAATTAACAGCGGCAGTTGGTCCCGGCTGTCATTTGAAGATTTTTGACAGTCGTAATAGGTAGTCAGTGGCCTAAAAAGTCTGACAACCAGTCTTACCAAGGGGTATCGTATTACCCAGTACTAACTGGGTTGTGGAGGTCAGATAGGGGCAGTTGCTCCATGTAAAATACTGGTATTCAGCTTCAGCCGGTTAGACTGGAACCTGACCAGTGCTAGGTAGATGATGATGATGATATTAGTTCAATTAAATTTGACAGCTCTAAATTACGTTTGTCTCTTTCTCGTTTTATTAGAGAGAAAAAGATAACAATAGCCTAAATAAAGTTTAATTTGTGCACAACAGAATCGACACTATTATTTAGTTAATATTCTTACTTAACACAATTGACAAACAAAGGTATGAACATACTAATTTGCTCTGCAATTTTAAGACTACAGCTACTATTGCGAGTGAGAGATTCTCGTAGCAAGTCATAGACAAGTGCTACGAACAGCTACGGCGTAGCACAAACTATTTCGTAGACTTTGCGTAGCGTCTACAACAATTTTATTAGTGAGCTGGTCTAATGTTGTTGCTGTTATTATATACCCTGGATATTCTTGAAGTACCCTGGATATTCTAGAAGTTTTGATTTTCGAATTCAGCAAATAATAAGTTTTTACATAGTTGTAAATAGTAAAATATATTTTTAAGCAACATTCATGTGGATATGAAAACAAAAAAACTTCCATGTATTTTTAACAAACATCGCACCTCAATTTGGCGAATGCATACTATTGCACCATGCCTATATTCTACTGTATAATGCATTTGTGTGTTTATGTATATGTGTGAGTGTTGTGTGTGTGTATGTGTGTGTGTATGCGCAGGCGATCATTATTCGTAAGTACTAGAGGAGTAGATATGTACGTATGTATAGGTAGAATTTGGCTGCGTCTGAAGATACGTTGCAATGAAGTTTTAAAGGTTTTATTACTTGTGTATGTTACTGAATTGAGTTTTATAAATTTTTAATTGCCTTTTTAAATTAAAAAATGAAGTGTGATGTTTAATGTTTGAAGATGATACAATAAATGGGGAGCCCTTTTCGTATTTATGTCAAAGACACTTTTTAAATAATAACTGTGTTACAAAATAATACTTTAATAAATATGATAAAAATGATGATTGCCTGTTAATTAATAACTTATTCAAAATCTGTCAAACAGAATCTGTCGATTGTAGAATCGGTCAAACATAGAATCTGTCGATTGTAGAATCTGTCAAATATAGAATCTGTCAAATGTAGAATATGATGTCATAAGTAGAATCTGTCAAATGTAGACTAAACGATGTTTTCATACTGCCAAAATAATAGATGGTCAGATACGCAATCGCTCCATATAAAATACAGCTGCATCCGGTTAGACTGGAAGCCGACCCTAACACAGTTGCAAAAGGCTAGGCAGATCATGACTGCCAAAATAATAAAACTGTGTTTTAAGCTAACCAACTCAATAATTTGTTAGTTTTGTCCAAACCAAATCAAAAAGGGATCAACTAAATTAACAAGTCAATTATTATGGTAGGGACGGAATAAATTAATTTTGTTTATTGAGGTTTAGAAATATTAATAGCAAAACAAGAATAAGAAAATAGAAAAAGAACAAGAAAATACACACATACAAGCATGCATACATAGAATAAGAGAACAATTTCATATATTTTACCAACCTTTTGTACCTTATTTACGCAAAGAAATGATTTTGATATTTTGATTTTTATTAGTTTTTAGGCAATTGTCTTGGCTACCCTAAATTAGGGAGATATACGAGTATACACGACAACACAAACTTATATGCACTGTTTATTCCATCTGAAATCCATAGGCAATCTGTGCATTCTAAAGAAATCGTTTCAGAAAGCTATTTTTAATTTTCAACTACGATATCAGCTAAATGAAATTGCTCAAGTTAAATGTGTTGAAAATAACATATGAGCGCAATAACCGATGAATTTCAAGTAAGTCGACATCGCGCCGAATCGATAACTGTCAAGCACTAATTAATTAAATCACGAACGTTCACAGGGCCGGATCGGGTCGGTAGAATAAGTGGCCGCCGTACTTATAAGTAACTTTAAAGTTGTATGTGTTTTTAATTTCTGCGTGTTAATCAAATAATTTTAGTCAAAATTATTGTAAAATTGTACACTTAAAAAGCTGTTTCAATCTCTCATTAATAGGAAACTAATTATTCCTTTAAAAACATTTATATCGCGACACAGTATTATGTTTAAAAACATCTTAATGATTTTGATTGAAATCTACAGATAAGACCTCCAAAAAGCGAACACTGCTTTTGGATCACTGACTTGCAAAAATTTTGAGTTTATTTCTACTAATTTCCAGTGTAAGTAACGTGATAATTAATTGTTTATTTTCTTTGATGGATCACGATTCACATCCATACATCATTTATGGAAACAAGTAAAGAAAATTGAAGTCTCCGTTGAAAATGTTAACCAAATTCGATTAAAATAGGGAAGTAATCTAAATATATAAAAGAAGAAACTGACTGACTGACTGACTGACTCATCTATCAACGCACAGCCCAAACCGCTGGGTGTACAGATACCAAATTTGGCAAGTACGTTTCTTATGTGGTCTAGGGGTACACTAAGAAAGGATTTTTCAAAATTCAACCCCTAAGGGGGTTAAACGGGGCTCCAAAGTGTGTATGGGTAAAACAAGATTAGTTAGACTATTTTATTCAAAACTTCACAGGAGTGCTCCTATTGATAAATGAGTAGAAACGGGTTTCAGGTTTTTTCAGAATCCAACCCCTAAGAGGGGGAAGTGGGGTGGCAAAGTATAAAAATCAATGAACAGCCCAAACCGCTGAGTCTAGAGATTCCAAATTTGGCAAGTAGGTTCCTTATGTGGTCTAGGGTTGCACTAAGAAAGGATTATTCAAAATTCACCCCCTATGGGGGTTAAACGGGGCTCCAAAGTGTGTATGGGTAAAACAAGATTAGTTAGACTATTTTATTCGAAACTTCACAGGAGTGCTCCTATTGATAAATGAGTAGAAACGGGTTTCAGGTTTTTTCAGAATTCAACCCCTAAGAGGGGGAAATGGGGTGACAAAGTCTAAAACTCAATGCACAGCCCAAACTGCTGAGTCTAGAAATTTCAAATTTGGCACATTGGTTCCTTATATAGTCTAGGGGTGCACTAAGATAGGATTTTCCAAAATTCACCCCCTAAGGGGTTCAAACGGGGGTCCAAAGATTACATGGGAAATAGGATTAGTTAGACTACTTTATTCGAAACTTAACGGGAGTACTCCTATCGATAAATGAGTTAAAATTTGTGTTTCAGGTTTTTTCAGATTTCAACCCCTAAAGGGGGAAATGGGGTAACAAAACCTGAAATTCAACATAGGTTTTTATGGTGAATTGGGTCGGGTGTATCAAATCAAATCAAATCAAATCAAATAATTTATTCGCATAATATGGGTAAATAGATGGTACATAAATGTTACATTACATAATATAACAATGAGGATCCTCAGATTAACCATTTCTGGTATACGAAATATAAAATAAAAGCTTTTAATAACAATTAAACGAAATGGGTGATAATTATAACTACATAACATTATTGCACTATATTAGGAACTTAGTTAGGTGTTATAATAATTTTCTATTCTTATAACTAAGGTATTCCTGGGTCGTGTAGAAACATTTATTAACTAACCAGGCGTACAATTTTTTTCGGAATAAACTAGTGTATTACACAAACAACGATTTTAAGATTTAATGTGGCAGACCTGAAATACTACCATTCCCTGTTGGGGTGCGATGGGGTTGAAATGTCTAAAAATCAATATGGGTGTCGATACCGAGATTATCAGGAGTGCTGATTATGAAAACGGCATTTATTTTGAGATCCAGATGATAATGATTGTGATTACGATGATAATAAGTGTGATAACGATGAAGGTGATTGTGATAGTGATTGTGATTGTAATGGTGATTGTGACAGTGATGGTGATTGTGATAGTGACGGTGATTGTGATAGTGATAGCGATGGTTGTGATAACGAGGATGGAGATTGTGATCATGATGATTGTGATTAAGATGATAGTGATTGTGATTACGATGATAATGATTGTGATTACGATTATAATGATTGTGATGACGAGGATGGAGATTATGATGATGATGATTGTGATTACGATGATAATGGTTGTGATAATGATGATAGCGATTGTGATTACGATGATAATGATTGTGATAACGATGATGTAGATTGTCATAGTGATTTTGATGGTGATTGTGATGGTGATGGTGATTGTGATAGTTATTGTGAGTGTGGCGGTGATTGTGATGGTGATAGCGATGGTGATTGTGATGATGATTGTGATGGTGATTGTGATGGTGATGGTGATGGTGATGGTGATTGTGATGGTGATTGTGATAGTGATGGTGATTGTGATATGACTGTGATTACGATGATAATGATTGTGATAACTATGATGGTGATTGTGATAGTTATTTTGATGGTAATTGTGATGGTGATGGTGATTGTGATAGTGATTGTGATTGGTGATAATGATGGTGACTGTGATTGTGATGGTGATTGTGATAATGATGGTGGTTGTGATAGTGATGGTGATTGTGATGATAATAATTGTGATGATTATGAAATTTGGCACATAGATTGTTTATAACCTGGATTAACATGTAGGACACTATTATCCCTTTAGTATGATCCAGTGGGACAGTTACCGAACTTCACGCGGGCGAAGCCGCGGGCAACAGCTATATTTTATAATTATTTCATGCAAACGAATGTCGCGAGCAACAGCCTAGTCTAACATATTTTATTACACACCAACCACCTCCCTAATCCATCCCTGCACCGCACAGTACTCGTTAAGCGATCGCGCGACTGGTTGCCAAACAATCGCTTAATTAATACTATTGTCCACAGTAAGCGACCGGCTTTGTGTTTAGTTGTATGATAAAGCGACACCTTGTGAGCGAGGCCCGACTTGAGGAATATTGTCGAGAGAAATGAGGTTAGGTTTGAGTAACAACTTAATTGGTTTATGGATTAATTGAAGTCCACTAGGTGTGCGGAAGTTGATTTCATGAGCGCTTTCGCACAAAATGACATTATGTGAGCGATAAATATAATGACACACAACATCATGTTATGCAGAGGTGTCCTAATAGTGCACCAGTTATGTTCAAGTCTCATGTAATATGGGACGAGCCTATTGCCATCAACTGGACACAAACCCAGGCTCCGTGATTGCTATTGAGAAATTCCTGAAAGAAAAACCTAATAACACACTTTGCTCAACCCGGAAATCAAACCCGCATGATCAACAGTCACGAGCGACCACTAAACACGATGACGATAGGCAGTCAGTTTTTGCAATCAGACCTAAAATAATGAAACCAGTCTTATTGTTCTATAAGAATCGAGAAATATCATAAGTTGTTCATATTCATTTCATTCTAAGCTAAAAAATCTTGCTTTCTTCTCGCATTAGTTCCACCAAAGAATTGCAATAAAAAGGCATCGCCTCGAAATATCTCATTACTTCGATTGCGAGCTTGTCCGAACTGCATTTTTGGGTTCTAGAGAGCGTTATCCCTATCCCTCTCTTACTTAGGTGTTAGAGGGAGAAGCGTGTAGTTTGACCTATGCGCCGGCGACCGATTTCGGGTCCGTTGCATGGCAATACAGTCATGAGGAGTAACATGTATACACTAAGCAACTTTTATACAGGGTGGGATCACCTACGCACAAGCGGTATAGGTACCACGTATTCAGAAACTTTTATAAAAGTGTAAAACACCTATTAACAAAGCCGAAAGGTACTTGTTCTCCCCATCATTACGACCATTTTTTTGTTCTACACCATACCTGGGAACCTTCTAGTTGCTGAGATATTGGGGGTCAAAGTTCCAACTTTTTGACAAGTTTTTTTGAATACAAGTTTTTAATGTAAGATTTTTATTTTAAACACCTCCACGACCCGAAACGAAACATTGTGCTGATGGATGGATTGATTAGTACGGACTAATCAATCCATCCATCAGCACAATGTTTTGAGTGCGTTACATTGAGTTCTACCACAAAACATGATTTTTCACCCAAAAAAAAACAAGTCCTTTCCCCGCAATAATTTTTGCATAAAGTTACATAATTTGATGTACAGAATGCTTCTTGGTTGACGGCTTCGTGATGAGGTTTTTTACACCCTGTATGAGTATTTTTCCTAGTATAATAATTAATGTATGTATATTGTTCCGGATATAACTATTCAGTCCTCTATTATGAACTAGCCATAGGTACTATCGTTTTACTCAGAGACTTGGTTGTGGCGGCCCGATAACAGTCGCGTCTTGTAAAATTCTGGTATCAGCTGCATCCGATTGCCCAACGAGGAAAAAGCTAGGCTAGGATGATGACTCTCTTTTGACAGAGTTGCAATCATCATCATTTCAGACGAAAGTCGTCCACTGCTGGACATAAACCTCCCCCGAGTGTCGCCACATTGACTAGTCCCGTGCGACTCGCATCCAGCGGATTCCCGCAACCTTCACCAGGTCATCGGTCCACCTAGTGCGAGGCCTTCCAACGCAACGTCTTCCGGTTCGCTCAATCCAGAACTTTTCAGCCTCATCGGCCATCCGTTCTACAAACAATGTGCCCTGCCCACTGCCACTTAAGCTTAGGAATTCTTCGGGCTTTGTCGGTAACCTTGGTTCTCTTGCGGATGTTTTCATTTATGTACGATCACGCAAGGAAACTCCGAGCATAGCCCGCTCCAGGAGTTGCGAAAAAAAAACTAATATTTTAAATCACACAAACTTGGGCACTTATGAAACGTCAAAACATAGGTTTGGATTGATCGTTTCCTGTAGAAAAAATCCGGCAAGAAACTCCGTGGTCACATATGAGTGCTTGCGACTGTACACGCCCGTGCAATGATTTCTTTTTGTTTGATTCATGAAACTGTAGCAATATTTTGGGAGCACGAGATTGTGCTCCGTCGTCCGTAATTGTTGTAACTGTTGATAATGTTGTGCTTGATTATGTTATTTACCGCTGCTACATAACTTTATGTTCATTATGATACAATGAACCGAGGACTTGACAAACTATTTTAATTAATTTAATGGTGTACTCTATACATTTGTTGCCAGGTGCAGATTTGTAGGGACTCAATTAACATTCATAAAAGAAAATATTTCACATAGGGTAACACAATGGGCTGTCTTATCGCTAAAAGCGATATTTTAAAGAAATCCTTAAGATGGATAACAGTAAGAGCGAGATACAATACAATCAATATTATTATAATAAATATGTGAACATAAAAACAATGGTTTCCTCTGTTTGTAGCTATGGTTAAGTTGATCTATCTACCAAGAATTCCTCTGCTTGTTGTAATGTGTATGTCTTTTACATGTTTCTTTATTTACATTTTTGGATATTATTAAACCTGAAAATTTAAGCATTTGTCCTCCCTAGGTAGCTTCATGGTCATTTCTTGGAGGCTTAGCAACGGCTTTGGCCTTTTTACCTTGTAATTCATGTTATTTAAGTTTTTATCTTTATTAAAATCTTTGTCTTACTTTTGTGATGTCAGTTAGTGGCAACCCTAGTTTTATTTTTAATTTATTGCTGGAGCTATTTGTAGGTTGTATAGGTAAATCACATCGACCTCATTCGTTTTTCTTTTTAATAATTTTCTAATTTTAAAATGTAAATTATGTGGAGTTGACAGGAGCCTGGTGGTGGAATGGGCAGTCTACGTTCAGAGCTGAGAGCAGGAACACCTCTAAGAAGCTCCATAAAAATATATGTAAAAGGGCAGTTTCCCTTATTCTTCGGTTTTAAGTCGGCCTCTCTCCGTGTCGCACCCTCACCAAGAACACCTGGAAACCTTGATCCTTGAGCTACACAAGCCTGATGAAGATTTGATGCTCCTCGGCCCTCCTCCTACGGCCTGAGGATTGACGGTCCTCGGCCGTCCACCACCGTCTGAAGACGGATGCCCTCGGCCCTCCTCCTACGGCCTGAGGATTGACGGTCCTCGGCCGTCCACCACCGTCTGAAGACGGATGCCCTCGGCCCTTCTCTACGGCCTGAGAGTTGATGGTTCCTCTGTCCTCCTCCACAGTCTGAAGACGGACGTTCTTCAGTTATTTATTCCATTCTGCGTTTCATCTTCAGTACTTTCCGCCAGCTTCACTGGCATTAGTAATTAAGTAGCTCCAGCCTTTAGATTATCTTTGTTAATAAATTCTTATAACTCGTCCCCTTTATTTCTTTTAATAGTGCTCCCCTCCAGACTGAAAGTTAGGTAGGTGAGTGCTCAGAGTGACCTTACAGTTTTGTGGATCCTATCCAGGAAAATGTAACGTTACAGACTGGCGCCCAAATATTTACTATCCCACCCCTCTTAAATTATTTCTAGGCATTCTGCACTTCTCAAAATTCGAAAATAACACTTCCCCAAGTGAGTATATTTGGTAAGCATTTTATTCATTTTCATCTTTTCACTCATCTCAACTCTTACTCAACTCTTCTACAACTAAACATCATCTAGGTATTCCTCACCTCACACACATTCCATTATCGAAAGATAATTGGCACCCTTTCGGCCTCTTGGTTGTGTTAACCCACTTGTGGGCATTGCCAAGGTTGGAGATTGGTTACTCTACGACGGTTATTGGACAATATCCCGTAATCGTTTTTATCTCATATTATACTTACTCTCTACCAAAACATCGCTATACTGCATCCCACAGACTTGCACACCACTACGTTTACCCTCTGGTATTCGTACCCAATGGTCGCTTGATGTGTTAATCCATTCGTGGACACTCCCAAGTGGGTCGTTGGGACACTTCACGACTGAAACAGGAGAATATCCTGTGGATGTTTATACAACCCTAAAATACTACGTTACACCCACTACAAATACTTTACTAATATATTCTAAACTACTAACACTTTAAACACGCTTCATTTTTGATTTGATAACACAGCTAGTGCAATCTATAAATTTACACTAAAAAATACTTGATCCTAAACTATACTAAATTTGCCATACGCGAATTTTGCGTAAAATTGAATCCTTGGGCTATAATAAAATAACTAAATCTAGATTTTTCTAAGAAATTCTAACGAATTAAATCTAGACTGAGTTATGATAATTTTGGGTGATATTCTTATTCAATAACACCAAAATCTAATAATCATACTCGTTAAAAAATCCCTCATTTTTCGATAAAAAACGTACTTACATACATACAGATAATATACATAACCTCCTTTTTGAGTTTCGCCCTAGTCGGGTAAAATTGCATAAAATTATTTTGGGTTGACTTGTTATTTGTCACGCGTTGCTAGGTAACAGGCCCATAGAGATCTAGTTCTTTTGCAGCAGCAAAAAGTTTTTAATCAAACTTTGCGGTGGCCAAAATAGGTACTAAAGTTTAGCAAACTTTTTATGCATTAGTTCCAAATTTTACCACCATACAGTTTTTATTGGTTTACGATATTTTTAATCAATGTGTCATACTCTTAATATTATTTTTAATCAAACCTCTTTGGACCCTCTCGAGTCTTATAAATTTTTAAACATTCTTAGCCCTCTCAAGTACTCAGACCATCTTAATGTTTTATTCGGAGCTTACCCGACTACTGTATTACGGGAGCTGCCCTGACGTTTACTCAGTTTACTGAATACGGTGTTACGGTCCTGACCTGATCCTTCTTTCCCTCTTTCCTCTTAAACACGAGTCCACACTCTCAAGTGTGCGTCCTAAACACGAGTCCAACTCTTAAGGGCTAGTCCTCACTCTCAAGTGCGGGTCCTAAGCACGGGTCCACACTCTTAAGGGCGAGTCCTAAACACTCTTAATCTTGAGTGCTCTCTTAGACTTGAGTGCCCTCTCAAACGCTTTCGTGGACTTCAGTGCCCTCTCAAACGCTTTCGTGGACTTGAGTGCCCTCTCAAACGCTTTCGTGGACTTGAGTGCCCTCTCAAACGCTTTCGTGGACTTGAGTGCCCTCTCAAACGCTTTCGTGGACTTGAGTGCCCTCTCAAACGCTTTCGTGGACTTGAGTGCCCTCTCAAACGCTTTCGTGGACTTGAGTGCCCTCTCAAACGCTTTCGTGGACTTGAGTGCCCTCTCAAACGCTTTCGTGGACTTGAGTGCCCTCTCAAACGCTTTCGTGGACTTGAGTGCCCTCTCAAACGCTTTCGTGGACTTGAGTTCCCTCTCAAACGCTCTCTTGGATTTGAGTTCCCTCTCAAACACTCTCGGCCTCCGTAGATTTTTTTAAAATTTCTTTAATCACTTTCATAATATTTTATTTATTTATATTTTTTTTCGATACCTTTTACTTTTGAATTTGCTATCGCCTTATTTTCTGTCTGGAGTTTCTTTACGGTTTTTATTATTTTATAACTTCAATGCCTAGCCTCTTTAACTCATTCCTTGTAAAAACCATTTACATTTTAAGTTTTGTAAATACTCCACAAGGTCTACCTTCCCTAAAACTTTTGGCTTATTTAAATCCCTCTTTTTATTTTGTAGAGCGGTGCACAACTCTTTAAATAAGCCATTGTGTTGAGCGGTGCACAACTCATTAAATAAGCCGTTGTGTCGAGCGGTCGCATTAACTCGTAAAATAAGCCTTAGTGTACTTTTTTTAAACTTAGATAATAATTTTTTATCCTTGACCCTCCTTGACCCTTGACTTCAAGCTTAAAGGCTTCTCTTAAGCGCTTTATGCTCTTAAACCTTGGCTGCTTTTCTAAAGCAGAAAAACTTTGTAAATATATTCTTTTAATTTTAACGGGTTTTAGAACAGGTGCGGATTACGACACCTAAATTAAATAAATAAGCCTTCGTAAACCTTAAAAATAATTCCTTGTGGAGTATGCGTCATTGAATGTGAACCATATCCCCTAAGTATGCTGGTGATGTATGATTGAGGAAGTGTGTAGGGTAGGTTGATGAAAGGTGTATGAAAGAGCAAGGTCTTATTTACAACCTCGAAATTTTTTCTAGTTAGTAATTTTCTGGGGTTATGGGGAATCTTAGTTTTAATTGTTTTTAAACTTACTTTATCACTGTATATACTCATTTAGCTTAATTTTTTTTGTTGATTAACGCTCTCTTAATGCTAAATAAGAAAATTTTTTCATTGTATTCAAAAATTTTCCGGGGTTTTCGGGGTAATGTAATGTGTATGTCTTTTACATGTTTCTTTATTTACATTTTTGGATATTATTAAACCTGAAAATTTAAGCATTTGTCCTCCCTAGGTAGCTTCATGGTCATTTCTTGGAGGCTTAGCAACGGCTTTGGCCTTTTTACCTTGTAATTCATGTTATTTAAGTTTTTATCTTTATTAAAATCTTTGTCTTACTTTTGTGATGTCAGTTAGTGGCAACCCTAGTTTTATTTTTAATTTATTGCTGGAGCTATTTGTAGGTTGTATAGGTAAATCACATCGACCTCATTCGTTTTTCTTTTTAATAATTTTCTAATTTTAAAATGTAAATTATGTGGAGTTGACAGGAGCCTGGTGGTGGAATGGGCAGTCTACGTTCAGAGCTGAGAGCAGGAACACCTCTAAGAAGCTCCATAAAAATATATGTAAAAGGGCAGTTTCCCTTATTCTTCGGTTTTAAGTCGGCCTCTCTCCGTGTCGCACCCTCACCAAGAACACCTGGAAACCTTGATCCTTGAGCTACACAAGCCTGATGAAGATTTGATGCTCCTCGGCCCTCCTCCTACGGCCTGAGGATTGACGGTCCTCGGCCGTCCACCACCGTCTGAAGACGGATGCCCTCGGCCCTCCTCCTACGGCCTGAGGATTGACGGTCCTCGGCCGTCCACCACCGTCTGAAGACGGATGCCCTCGGCCCTTCTCTACGGCCTGAGAGTTGATGGTTCCTCTGTCCTCCTCCACAGTCTGAAGACGGACGTTCTTCAGTTATTTATTCCATTCTGCGTTTCATCTTCAGTACTTTCCGCCAGCTTCACTGGCATTAGTAATTAAGTAGCTCCAGCCTTTAGATTATCTTTGTTAATACATTCTTATAACTCGTCCCCTTTATTTCTTTTAATAGTGCTCCCCTCCAGACTGAAAGTTAGGTAGGTGAGTGCTCAGAGTGACCTTACAGTTTTGTGGATCCTATCCAGGAAAATGTAACGTTACATTGTTCAGTAGCAGCCATCTCGTCTTGTACCACCGGGTCAATAAACCCTATTACCTACATAGGGTTAAATTATAACGAGTGAAAGAGGGAAGTTGGTGTGGGGTGTATTTTATAATTTTGATAATTTAATCATAATGTATTGCATGACAAATTAGATGTTTTGTATTTTAATGTTATTGTTCTAAAATTTAATTTTAATTTAATTATTTTTAGTATTGAATTTTTTACCGAACTTGTGACATGAATTTTGTTTGCCTCAATGGCGGGACAGAGCAGACACCTGTATATAACACAATATCATGAACCTATGATCCACAATAAACTCTTTGAATTTGTTTTTTTTTTAGGGTTCCGTACCCAAAGGGTAAAAACGGAACCCTATTACTAAGACTTCGCTGTCTGTCCGTCTGTCCGTCTGTCTGTCACCAGGCTGTATCTCATGAACCGTGACAGCTAGACAGTTGAAATTTTCACAGATGATGTATTACTGTTGCCGCTATAACAACAAATACTAAATATAGTCAATGGTACGGAACCCTTCGTGTGCGAGTCCGACTCGCACTTGGCCGGTTTTTTTAATTTTTATAATATGTACTTATTTGCCAAACCCGACAGGGAATACTTGCATGACATTATGTTATGTTACGCGGTCTTTCAAAATTAATGATAATCTGCCTAGCCTTTTCCTAACTATGTTGGGGGTAACCATCCAGTCTAGCCGGATGCAGCTGAATACCAGTACTTTACATGGCGCGACTACCTATCTGACCTCCACAATCCAGTAAGTACAGTGTAATACTATACCCAACGGCTTAACGTGCTTTCCGAGACGCGGAGGAAACTTGGTGTCATGGTTGGTCACCCATCCACGGACCAACCTAGGCAAGCGGCTTAACCTGAAGATCGACCAGCCACGAGCTTCTCTTCAAACTGACTAACAGCTGTATTAATTGTAATAATAACACTTAAATGACCAAACCCTTATCTCTTTTGCATTCACACCACCCATCCCCGAACATTAACCACATTACCAAGCATTATTCTCCAAAAAGAATGACCAGTAAACACACGGAGGGTAGCTCTAAATCATCGGAACGTGTGATCCCTCCCTACGGGGAGGTAAATCCTACGCCTGACCTCTGCTGACGTCACGGAGGTTTATGCCGTGTGAATACTGTGTAATGTTCTGGGGTAATGCTCCAGAGGGGCTTAGTGGACAGTGGCTAGAGGATGTAGTTGTGTGTTTGGGGAACGGGAAGTGATTTGCCGACAATTAAGTTATATATTTTCAAAGAGCAGAGCGACCGAGGTTTATAAAGGGTGTAAAAATACTCTTAACGAAGCCGAAAAGCACTTGTTTTCTCCGTCTTTGCGATCATTTTTGTTCTAGCTAGACCATACACTTGGGAACCTTTTAGTTACGGAGATATTGGTGGTCAAAGTTCCAACTTTTCTTTGAGTTTTTTTTTAAATACATGTTTTTAATGTAAAATTTTTACTTTAAACACCTCCACGATCCCCGTACTATTCAATCCATCCACCAGCACAATGTTTTGAGTGCGGTACATTGAGTTTTACCGTAAAACGTGAGTTTTTCACCCCAATATAAGTCGTTTCCCAGCAATAATTTTTGCGTAAAGTTACTTAGTATGATGTACAGAAAGCTTGGTTGAAGGCTTCGCGATGAGTCTGTTTACACCCTGTATCTAGATATATACGAGGTTGTTCAAAAACTAACATCCTCTCAACAAGTCATGGGGCCTTAGGCCTGAGATGGCCTTTTCCCAGTAGTGGGATGATAGTATCAGTAATAACCTCAACTCCTTTACATCGCATTTTCTAACTTTTGACTTTTGGTTTCATTAATCCCTAATTTTGTAATAAGGTTCAATAAAATACCTCGTCACACCAGATTCCGCCTACAGACTGGAGCCTATAAAACCTGAAATTTATGCATTCATACTGTGAAAGACTCTAGAAAACAAAAAAAAACTCACTCATGCAACACCAATGTAACTATCATCATAGATACATAATGTATTGAAAACATCGAAGTTAGTTTATTGCGTATTTCTACCTATTACTGAAAACAAATCAGCTTCCATAAACTTAAATGCACAGTAACTCGCACCCAACTAACATAAACAAATGAACTGACTGTAAGCGCCTGCAGCTTTTACGTGAGCAAACTGTTGCGGTTCATTGATCACATGCGGGTTAACTTTAACTAAGTAGTTAACAGAGCCTTGTTACTAGTGGTAGCTTTGTTTACTCGTAAATATCTAGCAAGTACATAGTAAGGTTATATTTTGTCATAATTCAGTTCTTGTATGTTTTAGATCCTTATAATAGGGGCGCCAACCAACTTACCGCAGTGTCTCAAGATGAAAGGCAGACTAGTGTGAGTTGCCAGTAATTACATACGGGACCGAAACGTGGTCGCTCACAATGGGCCTCATCAGAAGGCTTAAAGTCACCCAAAGGGCAATGTAGAGGGCTACGCTCGGAGTTTCCTTGCGCGATCGAATCAGAAATGAAGACATCCGCAAGAGAACCAAGGTTACCGATGTAGCCAGAAGAAGGCACATTGCTCGCAAAACGGATGGCCGATGGGGCCGAAAAGTTCTGGAGTGGCGACCGCGAACTGGAAGACGTAGCGTTGGAAGGCCTCCCACTAGGTGGACCGATGACCTGGTGAAGGTTGCGGGAATCCGCTGGATACGAGTCGCACGGGATCGATCAATGTGGCGATACTTGAGCGGGGGCCTATGTCCAGCAGTGGACGTCTTTCGGCTGAAATGATGAATGAATGACGAATAGGGCCGAGCCTATTGCCATCAACCGGGCACAAATCGGCCTCCGTTGCTGCTACGGAGAAATTCCTGATGCCCGACACGGGAATCGAGCCCCGGACCTTATTCATGCTCTTATGGGACTTAAACATTACTGGCCAAATGTGGATCTACTATTAGGAACACTTCACCTCTGCCTAACCCTTCGGAATTACAGGCGTGAAGTTATGTTCATTCATATTTCACAGCAATAAGATTGCTGTGAAATAAAATAAAAACCAAATCAACTTCTCAGATCTCTATCAAACAACTCGTTGCTATCCTAAATTCTGCAGGCGTTAACCTAAATAATCTCATACCAAGGCCTGCTATAATTTAATCAAAAACTAGAAAATAATTTAGTTGTCGGTTAGTTGAAAGTCTAGCCAAAATATTAACTTGCTTTTACGTAACCTAGAAATCATTTTAGTTCGTCAAGATTAGATTAGGTCCAGCGCCTGTCTAGTTTAGATAGTAATTGGTGGGTAACCGGCAGCTATCTCGGCTGTCATTGTTACATCTCGCTGTGGTGTAAATATAATTATGCTGGGAACGGGCAGTGGGTGAGCAGAGCTAGAAGTATGTCGTATTCGTTCACTACTACCTATGTACATAATTATATTGGTTGGCATATTTTGAAACATACGAAACAACAACAATAACAGCCCATAACGTCCACTGCTGGACATAAGCCTCTCCCATGATGGGAGGAATTTGCCGTAATCTCCACGCTTGGCAGGCGGATTGGAGATCGCAGTGATGAAAGACTAACAGAAAACGCTGCTGCCCATTCTCTGGTCTACGGAGGCGCAAGGTGTTCTGCCTCAGACATTAGTCGCCTTATACGACACCCGTGAGTGTAATGGGTTGGTTCTATTCTACTCTGCCGGATACCACACGGCACGAAACATACGACAATTTGGGTCTAATTCTTTTGCTGGTTTAAAACATACTATTAATTTAAAGATATCGCATATTGACACCAAAAACCTAGATTCAAAATTAATACTGTTGTAGGAAGAGTAAAGAGTATAAAAAGAGTAAAGCTCATTTATTAGGATTCGCCCTGTTTACATGTGCCATCACAGCCACTAAGAAATTCCAAATGGAAAACCCAGTAAAGCCTGGGAATCGAACGTAGCCTTATGCGCAGCAGTAGCACTTGCACCACTAGATGACTAAACCAACCACTAGGGCCATGGGGTCCGAGTGCACACCTAGTTTTTCGAGAAATCGCCAAACGGTTGGTCGACTCTTCACGTGACCAGAGAGCGGGCCTATTTTTTGGCCAAAGAATCAGCATTGCCATCCAACGTGGCAATGCTGCCAGCCTTCTGGGCACTTTTCCTGTTGACAGCGATGTGGACGAATTTTTTTACGCCCTGTAACCCTTTTTGATACTTGAAAATATTTTTATTTCTATTATAGAGTTAGTATGTAAATAATGTAAATAATTTGACAATAAATGGAATTCAAACAAAAGTCACCCAGCCACCAGGCATTAAATACAATAAACGAATCTATAGTTGGTGCCAGATAAGATGAGAATAGCGGTCATTGACCCACCTACATTTATTAACCTTCTTAACTTTGAAAACCAAAAACAAGCCTATTCAAGTCTGCAATCGTCATCTATCGTGATCTTTTTTGTAATGAAAAACGATACATGGTTTTGTTTTGGTTCGTACGAAGAGATATTAGGGAAAGAGCAATGACCGCTATCCTCATCTTAACTGGTACCAACTATATCAAATACAATTACCTAGTGCAACTAGATTTTAACCTACCCAGAAATGAGTACCTCTAGCTCCACTACAGCTCGCAAGAGTATTAAATCCAATCATCGTGCAGTGTGTGGCTCTGTGGTTTGATTGACACGGCCTAGACCGTGTGACTACAGATTATAAATCACGTCTAGCCTGTGTCTGGTTCCCGTATACCCTTAACAGCTGGTAATTCTCCGAAAACGGACAGGTATACTGGGAAAACGGGTCGGGGCGCCTGCGGTACGGTTTAGAGCAGAATGTTGCATTGTAAATTTGGACAGCTATTAAGAAACGGTTTTGGGAGCTGTTGGTTAAGTTTTTGAAGGAAAACATGACTGTGAAATAATGTTTATAAATGTAAGAGGTTATAAACGACAGTTCCGTTTATCTACGACTGATGATAAATGATGTTTTATTTGCAAGTAGGTTTTTACAAACACTTTTAAACGTCATTTTTTAAAACTAGATGGGGCCGGTGATTCGTACCAGACTACTCTGAGAAGAAACAGCTGAAACAAACTCAGAGGTCATAGTCTCTTTTGAAGTCCAGACATAATCTTGCTCAATTCACGTGAGGACTATGCAGATTAGAGTCTGAGATGGTCTTTTGAAGAAAGAACCACACAGATTTGAGTGGACCTGTCCGGTCAGTGCAAGCATTTGTCAGTTATCGTGTAACTCAACTTATAACGCAAGGAGCTCAACGAAACGACGAACAATACCAAAGAAAGATCGATCGGCCCCTGACTTCGTCCACGTTGATGATAACATATCCTTTGACATTATGAAATAGCTTTTCTAACAGTTTTTTTTTTTATTGAAACACGGGGCCTAAAATGGCCGCTTAAGCAAAATCAAAATAAAAAAAACAATATGAATTACGTTACAACTCGTAAAATTGTCAGAAAGTGACAATCCTACTAATATTATAAATACAAAAGTTTGTGAGGATATATGGATGTTTCATACTCTTTCACGCAAAAACTACTGAACGGATTTGGGTGAAATTTTGCACATAGATAGTTTATAACCTGGATTTAAATATAAAATACTTTTTTACCGGTAGTAAGATCCCATGGGAAAATTATCAAACTTGACATGGGCAAAGCCGCTGGCAGAAGCTAGTACATGATAGTTAATAAATTAACTGCGTCTGTGACCATTATATGTATGTTAACGTGATTCATATTTTTATCCTACTAAGATTCTGATACAGCGGCCATTTAAGGCTCCCAGTTCTTTCAAAGACAACCTCTTACGAATAGGCAATTTCTACTACCTCTTTATAATATTGCTTTTGACGACACGACATTCCAATTAAGCATTTTTTCCGTTAGTACCTTTACCTATAAAGGTATTAACGGAAAAAATGCTTAAGCTATTTAAAGCATTTTTAGTTTCTCTTTGTTTGTTGTTTTAGATCGTATTTGTTGTTTGTATAGTTTGTGTATTTGTTTGTATAGTTTGTGTATTTGTTTGTATAGTTTGTGTATTTGTTTGACTGCCTCGTCGGTCTAGTGGTCGTAAGCGTGACTGCTGAATAAGAGGTCCTAAGTTCGATTTCCGGGTAGGGCAAAGCGTTATTGAGTTTTTCCAATAGGAAATTCTCAGTAACAGCTACGGAGTCTGAATCTGTACCCGATTGATGGCAATAGGCTCGCACTGTGGGTGTACAATTAGGTACACGTCTGCCAAACTCTTCGGGGATTACAGGCATGTTGTTATGTTATGTTGTTTGAAGGTATTTCAGGTTACAGAGAAGTAGAATACCTACTTTAAGGACTGCATATCTGACTAAAACTTTAAAAAATAAGCAACTTTCGAATGCTTTTGCGGGAAAATGAAACTAAACCAAATGTAGGTAACTAATAATTACAACAGATAGATTACTCTTTCACCTTCAAATAATAGTAGCTTTTTATTCGAAAATATTGGTTTATGATTTTGAAAAAAATAATTTTCGGTGCCTCCCCACACAAAATTACCGATATCGTGTTGAGTTTAGGATCAGTTTTCTTCTATTTAATAACATAAATTTATTTATTAAAAAATATTTTATGTAAGCACATGTTCAACTCAAACTTTAAATCAAAATGTTACAATGGAACTCAGAAAAAAAAATTGCATCTATATTTAACAAATTTTGCTTAATCTGATGAATCTTATAGGCTTGAGTTAAGGGTTATTTTGCTTGTCACTGTCTAGGATTTAATGCATAAAAATGTTGTAATGAAATATAAGTCTGCGCTCGCACAATAGAACCGCGGTAATTCGTAAACGCGGCCTTAAACACCATGGCAAATGAAGAGAACACCATGTTCTAAAATCAACATTAGCTATCTGATATCTTCTTCATTTAGAATATCAGACATTTCCATAGCTAACTATCAATAAAACATTTATTTCCCGGATAAACTCATACCTATCTACTATAGGAAACCGGTCCCTAGGGATATCTCAGATCCCGGAACCTTGGAAAGAATCAATATAAGGAACGATACACAGACAGTTTCTTACTTCCTGGTAATATCAGATCAAGGGGAAATGTTCGGGAAAAAGTTTATTTTATCTTCTATCTACACTGTTTTGAGTGGTACGTTCATTCTGGTTACCCTGAAAATTCATTTTCCACGGTAACCAGAAGTGGCTAAAGATGGTTCCTACCTTCGAATCTGAAAGTCGTATAATTGGTCAAACCAAATGCTTTGCCAATGTCAAAAAACCGGCCAAGTGCGAGTCGGACTCGCGCACGAAGGGTTCCGTACCATTATCTATACATTAGACAAAACGGCAAAAAAATCACGTTTATTGTATGGGAGCCCCCCTTAAATATTAATTTTATTCTGTTTTTAGTATTTGTTGTTATAGCGGCAACAGAAATACATCATCTGTGAAAATTTCAACTGTCTAGCTTTCACGGTTCATGAGATACAGCCTGGTGACAGACAGACGGACAGACGGACAGACGGACAGACGGACAGACGGACAGACGGACAGATGGACAGACGGACAGACGGACAGACAGCGAAGTCTTAGTAATAGGGTTCCGTTTTTACCCTTTGGGTACGGAACCCTAAAAACGATCAAGTTTTTTTTTAAGTGAAAACTTCTTTAAGCGCGTTGAGCACTTTTTGGGTAAACAAAGATCATGAAACTCGCGTGACTGTCACGTACGCTTTTCGTAGCACTCGTAGCTGATCCGCTACGGCGTAGCACCACATAGGCGTGCGCGGGGCACATCCCGTAGCAGTGCTACGACTGGGGCGGGGCCTGAGGGGTGGAGAGGGGAAATAGAATGCAAATTTAAAAATAAAATTTAAAAAATGCACAGCTCGACAAAACAATTCACAAGTTACTTAGTTTTCACTTCTATCGGCAGTCCCCAAAGACTGTACCGGATGTTTTATTTTTATTTTATTTTTTTTACTGCGTAGGCTTGCGGTTGGCCTCAACTCACCTGATGTGAAGCGATGATGCGGTCTAGGGTGGAGCACGCTTGCTTAGAAGAAACTGATTCACTTGGACTTTGAAGAGATCCAGATTATAATGAACAGGGAACAGAGAAGCGGGTTTGAGTGTGTGTTTTACAACAACTGCAAGTCTAGCCAAGTTACAATCGTTTCATTTCGATTCTCTTTCTACAATCGTAAACGCCTCGGCGTAAGCGATTGTAGAAAGCGCTAAACTAGTAGCCAAGTTGACACGGCTGAGTCGATCGCTCGTTCTCTAAATCTGTAGAAAAAACCTACACTTTAGTCTATGGTGAGCGTTCCTACCAAAGATTATAGCGATCAACATTGTAGAAACGATAACATTCTATTCTATCATTTTGAATGATGTAAACTTGTCTACGAATGTTCTATTCGTTTGTGTTGATCACGTGATTTAACGTTGAGATGATGTCATTCCCATTCATTTGAATAGTTTTCTACTAGCGTTAACGATTGTAGATTGTCAACTTGGCTAAGCCTGCTGAGCTGCTATTTGATGATGTGATATATACCAACCAACCTACTTGCATTCAGGCAGTATCTACGTATACAAGATTAATCAAATAACATAATTTCTAAATAAGTGGTTGCCTACGTACCTACTCAAGTACTAAGTACCTACTACTAAGTACCTAATCCGACCGGATTGCCTCTTTGTTGTTGTGGTCGCAAGCATGACTGCTAAGCAAGAGGTCCTGGGTTCGATTCCCGGGTCGGCAAAGAAATATTGGATTTTTCCATCAGGAATTTCTCAGTATTGGTCACGGAGTCTGGAATTGCGCCCGGATGATCGCAATAGGCTCGCCCCATATTACATAGGACTTAAATATAACTTACGAAATGTGGGTGTACCTACTATTATATACACCTCTGCCTAACCCTTCAGGGATTGCAGGCGTAATGTTATGTTTAAAAGTACACGTTCAAAATAAATCTAGTCTTAAAGACCCATTTTCCAGCAAAAATACAAAAAGAAAACTTCACCAACCAGTTTCAAAATTAATATTGTATCGAGACAAACCTCAATGAACCTAAATCCAATTACATTATTGGCTGAAAATATAGAACGTAAGCTTTGTTTAAAATGCCAGGCGGATGGCGGTCGGATTCAACAAATATTGCGCCAGTGCGCGGCAGGCGGCAGGCCATCTCGGTCAAACGGTTGCAATTGATTTTTAGCTAGCGAATTTTCTGGTTAGCATTTGATACGGATGAAAATTGTGGTTAGAGGGGAGTTTTGATATGGTAACTTTGCCTATACACGTTTTGTAGATGCTTGTAAGGGAAATCTACTTGGCATTCGCAGCGTCCCCGCAGGGAGACGCGGCAGGTGGTAACGGGGCACTTGGCCTCCTGACCGCGGAAGCCATACCTGGGCCCGCTTACTGCGGAGCCCGTTTCTTAGGTGGACGCTGTCCACTGGTCCTGTTGGGCGCATGTTGAAGTCATGCGCCCAACAGTACCAGTGGACCGCGTCCATGTGTGAGGTTGCTATGTTGTAAACTGTAGGCGCGCCACAGCGCTGTTGCAACAGCGCTGTTTTCTTCACGGCACCCCTACTGTCCATCTCCGCTGGGTGAGACTCCCAGTTACCCAAGGGAAGCCCAGCGGGAGACAACCAGCGGCAGGGGCATGTAAGGGGAAGTGTATGAGGGACGTATTTAAGCCAAATGTTGTACATACGTACATATACCGGGTGAGATAGATTGACGCACAAACGGTTATCATGAATTCAACACATGAATCTAGACCACACAGCTTCAAAAAAAAAACTTTTCTATACAGTTTGTTTTAACAACCGACGAAAAATGTTTGACGCTGGGGCCGTCTACAATTCCTTATGCTGATTTAAAAAAAGGCGTCGGTTGATTTTTCTTCGATTCCATTGATGCAATGTATAACAATTTTAGGTATAAAGTATTTATTTTCCTTTATTGGCCAACCAACAATTGTAACCACTGTAAGTAAGTAAACGACTGTAAATATTTCGAGTAATTATCTACCATTATCTGAGGTTAGTGTAACAATTTCTTACAGGTTAGCACCGCATGCCTCATAAACATATTAGATGTGTCACTAGCACTATGCACTGTACAATAAAATTGGTGTCTAATTAACTAAAATTAACAAGTTTAAATTAACACTAAGTGCAAGAATATAAAACTAATATTAAAAGTAAAAGTAAAATTCAATAGAACAGAACAAACAGAGACACAACAAAACAGAAAAAAAAATGAAATAAAATTAAAATTACAATTAAAATGACATTAAGTATACTCTATCTATCTAATAAGAATTTCTTACCTGCTGGTGATTAGCGTCCTGCTTCTCGCTGCTATCAGAAGTGGTGGATCCCGTTGGCTTCTTGCAGAAGGTCGGGCAATAGCGTCGGCATAAACACCTGGAGAAGAGGAGTAAGAATTAGTATGTTATCATATAGAGTTTCTTACGTAGTATCGAAAGATATTGTGACAGCGCACATCATGCAAGTAATTATAATCAGCCCACAATGTTCCCACTGCTGGGACACAGGCCTCCTCTCTTTAGAGGGAATAGGCCAAACACGAGCCCGAGATGTGGGGAATCCACATCGCAGGCCCAGTGCGTGTTGGTAGATGACACACGTCTTCGACTTTTGGTTCTAGGACATGCCGGTTTCCTCACGTTGTTTTCCTTCACCGTTTTGAGATGAAAGAATTGACATAAAGTAATACGCCTGCTTGGGTTCCCAATTACGGATCATTGCCACTAGTTCTACCAACCTGTTCTACGGTAGAACTAATTAATATATTCCCATTTGTTCTACAGTTGTAGTACACAATACGAAATGGGGTTTTTGTTCAAACCAGTACTACGTTTTGGCGTAGGTCGTACATTAACACTGTGTAAACCACGAACTAATGCGAATTTATCCCGCTTTGGATTTGCTAGTTATATATTGACACGAATAGCCTCAGGTTACTGTACGAGTTTACACTCGAAGATTACATAAAAAGTCCCATTAGTTCTACCGTAGAATTAGTGGAAATGATCTGACCTCCACAACCCAGTTATCACTGGGTAATACGCTACTCCTTGGTAAGACTGGTGGTCAGAATTTCGGGCCACTGACTACCTGTAACGACTGTCAAAAATCTACAAATGGCAGCCGGGACCAATGACTTAACGTGCTCTCCGTTCCGTGACACGGAAGAAACACGGTATAGTACCAGCAGCTTCATATTACAAACAAAATAATCTACTTCTGACCTTCTAGAACGTACCTACAGAATATACGTCTGTCAGACCTAACAGTATGTTTATTGCCTGACAAAAACGGCACAATAACGAGACGATGACACTGTTACATCCTGCTCCCAGTCTCCATTGTGTGGGACGTTCGAGAGTAAATTAACAAGAACATAATAGCATTAACAACATCCTGTCGATAAAAGCTGAGGCCAGGCAGGTTGGCGCCAAAATTATTATTAAGGCTGGGGTATCTGCTAAATTAGCAACTCTATGTGTGGTGGTTCAAACTTCGTTTGAAATACTGTTAGAATAAAGTTCTAATCAGCTTGCACTACAAAGCGGTTGTTACGTCAGTCACTGCGGGCCGAATAGTGCGAAATGAGTGGTTTTTATTTAATTGTAGCCCAATAAATCATTTGATCAAAATGACAATTGTACACTTTATGAAGAAAAAAGTGACAAATATTTATGTGAAAAAAAAATTTAATAAAACTTAATGCCGTATAAGAGTAGACGAAATTTCAAAGAAAAAATGCTTATATAAAGTTTAGAGTCTAATAATAATAATACGTTTATTTCAGATATACAATCCATAAAGCATAATAGTAATAATAAAATAGTCATCGCACAAATAATCAAAATAGACAAAGTAAAAATAATAAAATCAATCAATTAATGGCATATACATACACTGGAAATGATGAATACATATCAATTAAAAATATTCAATAATCAATGTCAATAATAGTACGTCAATCAATCAATTAAAATTGGAAATTATACAATAAAACACAATACAATACAAATAAAATTAAATAATAATATAATAGATCAACATTGTCCAATAGATATACACATCCACTTATGTTGGATCGGACAGTCTGTGCGGGAAGCAATCATCTTGAGGATGCTATTGCTACTGTCTCTCACTCGTCTTAATAAAGAAGCAACCTTTTTCCGAATTATGGCTGGATACCCATCCGTTCGAGCTTCAGCAAACATTAGCGACGCACTGCAATAGGGAGGCAGCCGCATCAGCATCCTAAAGATGTTGTTATATTGAACGCGCAGGACACTGGCAGCCCGACGGGTATGATTTACCCATAGACTGCTCGCGTAAAACGATTGACAATATGCCTTAAACAAAGTAATTTTAACTGGAATGGAGCAGCGAGCGAATCTACGGGCAATCATGTTCCCTCGGACCGCCAATGCCCTGCGCTCCCTCTCCAGATCCGCGTCATCGGACAAATCCTCCGTCACAATGTGCCCCAAATACCTAAAACTAGTCACCCTCTGCAGTTCCTCACCATACAATTTTATCGGTGGAACACAAACTGGCACGGAAACACAAGATTTACCCTTGAAAAGCAAAACTTTGCTTTTTGCTATGTTATACGTCAGTCCATGTTCCACCGCATATGTCTCACATATTGCTAACAACTTACGAATAGCACCCACCGATGGTCCCAGCAGCACCATATCGTCCGCGTAGCTAATATTATTGACGCATACACTATCAATATGACAACCGGTATGAGTGCTGCTGAGCTCACCGATAAGGTCATTTATGAACAGGTTAAATAACAAAGGAGAGGTCAGTCCACCCTGCCTAACGCCGCACTCCAAGCCATATGGTTCGGACAAGGCTCCTGCCCATCTCACCTGGTTCCGCTGGCGATGATACCAGTCTTGCAACAGTGATATGACTTCTACCGGTACCCCCGCCCTGCCCAGTTTGTCCCAAAGCTTATCATGAAGAACTGTGTCAAATGCTTTTGACAAGTCCAAGAAACACGCGTATACTGGCGTTTTCCTGTCCGTGTAGTACTGGACAGCCTGCTTAAGACATAATATGGCACTTTCAGTGGAAAGCCCCCTTCTGAAACCGAACTGGGCATCGTGCAGTTCTATGTGTTTGATAAGAATGTTATTAAGTAGGCTGTCCAACACTTTGGCAATAATGGTCGCAAGCGAGATGGGACGATAGTTACTCTTATCCGAAATGTCCCCAGTTCTATCCTTAATAATTGGAACTACTATGGTTTTAGTAAGTTCCTCTGGTAAGTAACCGTGACAAAGGCAGAGATTATAAAACAAGGATAGGACGCGCGGCAGGTAGACTCCAGCATGCTTCAGATGCTCGATGCTGAGACCATCATATCCAGGAGATTTGCCTCTGTGCATAGTGTTAATAACTTTTCTAAAATCTTTCGCTGTAAATCTGACATCTCTATTCTGGCTGCTGGTCCCAGCAACAGGCGACCGAAACATGCCAGTGCTATGCCGCGGTATCACCTTGAATTGCTGACTAAACATATTAGCAATCATGCGATGATCACTAATACCATTTATACTCACAGGAAGGCCAGGTTTTTGGCTCATATTTCCCGTCTCTTTCCAAAACTGAGGGAAATTGTTGGCAAAATGATGGGAAGCAAGTGCATCCATTTTTATTTGTTCCTGCCTATCCTGGCACCCTTTCAACTTTTGCTTAAACAATTTCCTACTTTCTTTCATGTCAACATATGTTTGACCATTGTTAGGCTTGCCATCTTTAACCCAGGCCAAAAACCTCAACCTGGCCTCCCTATGGTAGCTTGCAACGTATTTGTTCCACCCCGCGACATAACCACCCCTCCCTCGTGGCTTTACCCTTTTGCATGACGCTGTAGCTGCATCAGACAATATAGTGACCAGTATTAAATACATATTTTTTAACAATAACTTATGTTCCGCGTTGGAGCATACTCCATCACAACAACGACTCATTTCCATTGGAAAATCAATTTCTCGTAGTTGAGCATAACACAAGTTACTATACCTCTGCCCTTGCTCAGCCGTACGGTTCCCCCAAATAACACTATTGAACACCGAAGCACAGATTGGTACTTGTTCACCCGTTACTAGATCTAAGTTACAATCAATTACCAGTGGGAAATGATCAGACCATTGCACGTCATAATCGACTTGTACATTAACCACTGTCAACAGTGCTGCATTCGTGACTACACAATGATCTAACCATCTCACGCAACCATGGGCCTCACTAATGAAAGTGTATGTATCATCCGTATTCATAACATTGAGGTCTATACATGTCCAGTGCTGGTCATCACAAACGTCTAATAAATGTTTACAAAAGAGCTCACCAGGATGTGCATTGAAATCACCCAGTATGTAAACCGCCGAACAGTCGTTATTTTCTTCTACGATAGCACTAATTGAACTCAAACACTGCGTGAACACAGGTAGATTATCAACACAGTCGGTTGGCATATACACACTAAACACCATAATAGGTGCACCACTCACTTGCATTTTCACCGCTGATAAACGAACATCATTACAATCGATAACCTTGACCGATCGAAACACACTTTTTCTCCACAGTATGGCAACCCCTCCATACGGCCTGCCCTTTAAGAGGCCTGCTGAGACGTCTACTGCTGATGTTCCAGTGCTCCCAAACTCATTACTGACCGCCTCTAACTCCGAAAGCTCATGAGGCAGTAGCCACGTCTCTTGTAGCGCAATGATGTCCGCTGTACCACATAAATCTCTTACTCCATCTACCGATCTTTTCAGAGACTTGCAGTTAAATGAAATTAATCTTACATTTCCTTGTCTATCCATTAACGATGTCTCCTGTGTGATGCCTCTCCGCCATACATAATAAGCAACATATATTTTTTTGCACGTTTATATTCAATCATCATAGAGGAGTTACATGGAGAAAACCTCTCGTTAGCAGATACCACCCCCTTAAAGGTAAAACAGGGTAGTTTGTTGTTCGTTTACTTGTTGTTGCTTTGAACTTTAACGAGGTTAGGTACTGTTAAGTGGGGGTAAAAGTGAGCTTTTTGCGGAAGTGAATAATTCGATATTGTTCTTGTTTTAACAACAGGTGGTTATGAATGTATGAGGAGGTCGTGGCTAAATAATAACAGCGTCTTGGGTCGAAATTCAGGTTAAGCCGCGCTCGCCTAGATTGATCTGTGGATGGGTGACCGCTATTACATACCGAGTTTCCTCCGAGCCTCAGAAATCCGGCTCGAAGGACCAAAGATGTTGGGGTTTCCTCGTCGTTGACAGATTAAGCATTAAGCCGTTGGTCCTATTAAGCATTAAGCTGTTGGTCCTGGCTGACATTTGCATATCCTTGACAGTCGTTACAGGTAGTCAGTGGCTCGAAAGTCTAAAGTCTAGTACAACTACATTTCAACAGTTATGATTAAGTCTCATGTAATAGGGGGAGAATCTAATGCCATCAACTGGGCACAAATCCAGACTCAGTGACTACTCTGAAAAATTCCTAATCCAAAAACCCAATGACAATTTGCCCGAACTGGGAATCGAACCCAAAACTTTTCAGAACCAGAGCTTTTCTTCTAACCTCTTGATTTTCTTAATTCCTTTGTCAGGTTCACTGATATTCAGACGTAATACAGACACCTGTCAGCAATGCAAAAAGCCGGCCAAGTGCGAATCGAACTGACGCATGAAAGGTTCCATACCATCGTAGTAGGCGAGCCCCCATCAATTTTTGATTTATTTAAATTATTTGTTGAGCGGCAACAGGAATACCTACACATTCTGTGAAAATCAACTATCTACCTATTACGTTGACGACCCGATTGGCGCAGTGATAGTGAGGCTGCCCTACGTTATTAGGGTCCCAGGTTAGAATTCCGGTAGGAGCAAATGTTTGTGTGATGAGCATAGACATTTGTTTCCTAGTCATGGATGTTTATATGTATAACTAGCGGACGTCACGCGGTTTCACCCGCGTAGTTCCCGTTCCCGTGGGAGTACGGTGATAAAATATAGCCTATACGGATTCGGAAGAATCCCTCTAAGTAATGGTAAAAGAAATTTTGAAATCGGTCCAGTAGTTTTTGAGCCTATTCAATACAAACATACAAAAATACAAAAATACAAAGGTTTCCTCTTTATAATATTAGTATAGATAAGTATGTTTTTACCATTGACATATATTACTGCGTAAGGACTGGGTGGACCGCATGTTACAATGACGCCTCGAACGTGGTCCCAAAATGGTCTTCCCTATAGCGAACTAAACTAGAACGCGTTCGGCTGTCTTCGGGAGCGGTCGTAAATTTTACAAGCAAAAATGCCAAGTTGTATCGTGAAGGGATGCGTGAACTACGACAAAAAGCACAATAAAATAAATGATAACATTTCTTATCACCGGTAAGTTAAAAAAAAATATTATATCAACTTCTAACATTATTTAAAACAATTTTCTTTCGTATTTGTCTCAACGTTTGGCAAAGACGACGCGAAGCCGCGTAAAAGTTAGACATAACTTTGCAGCGGCGCGCGTTTTAGCCGATGAAATGAAAAGATTTAATAATTCATATCATAAAATTAATTTTATATGTATAAAATAATTTTTATTGTTTATTACAAGCAAATTAAAATGTGTTTTAATGTACTTACTGGTAAAAATCTATAAGTACAGTGAAAATACGTATTTAATTTGCAGATTTCCTACTGATTCGGTGCGAAATGAAGCTTGGAGTCGTGTCATAAGACAGGAACGTGGTGAACCATATTTTAAGTCAAATAGCTATTTACGTGTTTGTTCCGCACACTTCTTCTTCTTCTTCAAGTCGGTTAAAAATACCCGCTCTTACAAGGTTACGTCTAGGGGCAGACCACGCCGATTGACATCGTAGTTCATAGTAGTTCTAATAGATGGCGCCGAACGCGGTCGCCATACAGAAACACTAAGTTTCTGTATGGCGACCGCGTTCGGCGAACGTTCGGACGTCCGTATCTTTACTATTTAAATCAATGGTTTTTACAAACAAAAAGTATCTATGTAGTATATCAACTATCTGGTGTCCACGACACAAGTCTTGTTGCTTAGTGTGGCACTAGATGGCGCTGTGTGTAATGTCCAATGATATTTATTATTTTATTTATTTATTACGGATCATGAGATACTGCCTAGACTTAGACAGACGGACGGACGGACAGCGGAGGCTTAGTAATAGGGTTCCGTTGGTTACCCTTCGGACCCTAAAAATGCAGCATACTCTTTACCAGAAAGTATAAAACTTCCCAGTATTACCTAACCCCGGTCCAGTATCACCAGTTTTACATAAAGGAACATGTTAAGCAGAGTAGATAGAATTCAATAAACAATTTGGCGCGACTCCAGCTGCTGCGCCACTCAATATATTTTAAAACGACTTCATTTTACTTCGGGGGCGCTGGACAGTTTTAGTTGTGACCAATTTAGGGGGGAAAGAAATGGGGACAAATTGGTCTGGACTGGACGTTTAGCTATTAAATTAGGCTTTAATTAAGTAGCTCGACTGTGATGTAAGGCAAATAGGGTAGATGACAAAAAAAATCTAATTAGTCCGTCAGATAGATAATATTGGACACATATTTTTCTTTTTTCACGTAAACAAAAAATGAAGACGATACAGTGCGTCGAAAACTCGTGTGACGTCACATTTGAGTACATTTTTTACTCAAATGTGACGTCACAAGCCCCCACTCATGATCTTTGACACGTTTTATCTTCGTAATTTTTTATTAATTTGATTAAAAAAAAAACATGTATCCAATATTTTTAGATAATCTAATCCCTATTTATATCCCGCTGCTTAAATCCCTATTTAAGCAACGCCTTACATCAGCCCTTTTTTCTTGAGCCATACAGTTCTAGCCGAAATGGTCTATCAAATATTATTTACTTATTAGCTGTCAACGACGACATTTGTATTTGATCTCTAATCCTCTTCTAATATAAACTAATATAAAAGTAGCCTAAATTAGATTAGTCCTTAAAACATCTGTCAGCTATCACAGAACTAACAGCTAATCTACTTTTTAGCTGGTAGTTTTCCTTGTTTATAAGTACCGTATATGTTTTGATATGCATTCAGTAAAAAGCTAGTATTTAGAAATTACAAACAGATACCTACTTAACATTTATTTGTATAGATTTGTGTATTTTCCCCTTTTATTTTCTTATTATTCAAATCGTGTCCCACTGTAGGGCAAGTCTCACCTCCAATCCCTCTACTTATTTCTATTACTGCTGATTGACGCCAATCTTTGAAATTGTGAAATTGTTTGTTGCTTCCCCGGTCTGCCACGAATGTGGTCAGCCCGATTCCATTTAAATTTAAATTTTCGTGATGGAAAAATGACTTTTTAAGGTCAAAGTCATTCCTGCACCTTTTTGAACTTAGAGGGTTTTATTGATGATTTTGATGAATCATCATCATCATCATCATCAGCCTATTAATGTTCCCACTGCTGGGACACAGGCCTCCTCTCGATGAGAGGGAATTTTGATGAATATAATTTTGTAAATACATACATCTTACAGCTGCGAATAATATTCTAATCAACATACAACTTAGCACTGGCCTGCAAATTGCAAAAAACGTAAGAATATTTGAATTTCGCGGGCTGGTTGGAGCCTTGTAACCTTAAGGTTACTTGCCTAGGGGAGATTACCAGATCACCTACTGTAAGATGCTGGACAGTAACGTTTAAGTACGAACTATGAACAAAACTACAAAATAAAAGTACTTATAATATAAACAGCATTGACTTTTATAAGTAAGACTTTAGATGTCCTTAAGATAAATAAAACTTTAACATTCGTATCTTACACTACCTTCCCTTTTCTCCATCGAACTATTGTAAAGACCTGTTTATACCCCAATAAATTCGGAGTCCTTTAAAGAAAGGTTCTTACCTTAATAATTCTATTAAGGAGCGAACAGTCCTTGTCAGCGCATTACTGAAGAAACATACGTTTCCTGACCCGAGATAATGGCGCCCAGCCTGGGACACAATCACTTGTTTATAAATTCAACCTTTTTATGTGATTTGGGTTTCCAAACACTCATTGTTGAGAATCTTGTGAAAATATATTATTTAAAACAATCTGAAAAGGTTCTGACGGTTTTAATAATGTAGTGTAGAAATCAAACTTTTAAAAATTAAATCATATTTTGGTTTGGTTGATAAATACATAGAATACATACTCCTCTAAAGTTTGTCCCACGTGATCTTCACTAAATGCCTCCTAACAAAAGCAACAAAACTGTTTCAAACTAGTTTCGTACTAGTTGTTTCAATAGTTTAAAGATGAACAACAATAATAAACCCGACATCTATAGGTAATCGTCTAAAACATGGTAAAAGAAAACTCTGTGTTTAGTCTATTATCCTTTTAAATTGAACACAATTATGTCATCCACACAAAGAGGCACATAAACAAAGATTTTGTAGCGCTAAACCTACTTAAATAAAAATGCAAAGTAAATGTGGATACAAATGTTTATCCGCTTTTGCTATGGTATTGTCTGCCGCTTGCATCTGATGATATTATAAAATCTAGTTATTCAGAGATATACAGGGTGCAAAAGACCGCATCACGAAGCCATCAACCAAGCATTCTGTACATCAAACTAAGTAACTTTACGTAAAAATTATTGCTGGAAAACGACTTTTTTTTTTTGGGGTGAAAAATCATGTTTTGTGGTAGAACTCAATGTAACGCACTCAAAACCTTGTACTGATGGATGGATTGAATAATACGTGGGTCGTGGAGGTGTTTAAAGTAAAAATCTTACATTAAAAACTTGTATTTAAAAAAAAACTTGTCAAGAAGTTGGAACTTTGACCCCCAATATCTCCGTAACTAGAAGGTTCCCAGGTATGGTGTAGAACAAAAAAATGATCGAAATGACGGAGAGAACAAGTGACTTTCGGCTTCGTTAAGAGGTGTTTTACACCCTTTATGCACACATGTCAATGTCATGTCAATGTCATCACATTCTTAGGAATATTAAATTTGCCGATTGTTACGAATCGAGTGAGTTAAAAGTCCAGCCCAGCACGTACTTCGCTCATAAAAAAAACAACACCAAAAAAACTACCCAAACTTCATAATGACATTTCCAACACCTAATTCAGACTCCCAACGAAACACGGTTAGCACTCCAAGAATGAAGAAAATCTATTAATAGTTCTTTAACTTTGGGCCCCTGACCCTCTCAGACCCCATACTTGGACCTCACGCCATATATTTAACACAATAGAGTCTGAATGGACTGTACGGAACACTATTAGGGGCGGGTCAACCCGGCCTTATCGAATTACTGTAAGCCGTGCTAGGAGATAGATTGTATGTAGGTGGTATATATGATACTGATAATGAAGTACTGTTTTAGACTTTCACGGTTTTTCACTACACTTAGGGCCAAGTTCACCGAAAAGATAACAGTCTGATTATCTAAAAACAGCTGTTTAAAACACATTTTCATGTTCAAAAATGTGTGTGAACCTGGCCCTTAAAGTATTACGGGATAATATCCGTGATTTTCTTTTTTTTTTATGAGCTACCGATATTTCGACGCTGTTGCAAGCATCATGATCGCGGGAATACGGAAAATCACGAATATTATCCCGTAAGTACTTTAAGTGTGGTAATGAAGTGGTGAAACTGTTTATTATGTGGAAGTAGACCATTTAGCTTACTTTTGTTTACTTATATTAGGAGGAGCTTGTGGCTAAATAATAACCGCTCAGGCCGATTCTTAGTTTAAGCCGAGGTTGCCTAGGTTGGTTCGTGTGTGTTTGATTACCATGAAACTCGGTATGTACCGAGTTTAGCACGTTGAACCGTTGGTCCAGAATCTGGATGAATTTTTTATCACTTTCCAAAAAAAATGTGGGTGAACGGAGAAAGCCCCCCGACCCCCAAATGGCATACTTAGTTTTTTTTTTGCGAAAAACAAAATTCAAAAAATTCGAAATTCAAATCATACGCGTATTGCATATAATTTAAAATTCGATATAATATTACATTTTTTTTTTCAAATATCTCTTTCTTTGTTCTAATATGAAAGTTTACTTGAAATTTGTAGCGTTTTTTGATGATGGATCAATTTTTTTCTAAGCTGTGGAAAAAAGATTAAAAAATAAGGTATGCCATAAACTTCTAGATACTCCATTCACTTAATATACCCATTTTTTTTTTAAGTTATAAAAAATTCATCCGGTATAGATCTTTGACAGTCATTATAGGTAGTCATTGGCCCGAAAGTCTGACAACCAGTCTTACCAAGGGGTTTCATAATACATAGTACTAACTGGGTTGTGGAGGTTAGATAGGCAGTCGCTCCATGTAAAATACTGGTATTTAGCTACATCCGGGCCGAACGGTTAAGCAGAGGTATACCTAATAGACAATAGTAAGCCAATATTTCGCCAATTATGTTTAAGTCCATGTAATAAGGGGCAAGCCAATTACCATAAACTGGCTACAAATCCAGGCTGCGTGACTGCTACTGAGAAATTCGTAATGGAATAACTCAATAACACTTTACCCGACCTGGGAATCGAACCTGCGAATCGTAGTCGCGCTTGCAACCAGTAGACCAATGATGAAAACCAATAAAATTACTTCAAAAACCAACATGACTAAATTAAACAAACTACACAAGCGACTTATATGCAACTGCAATCATTTACGTAAAACAAAAGTACCCTCAAAACATTTTTTATATTTCACCCACTTTATAAAGCTCGAATGCAAGGGTTTAAATAAAAATTGCGACCCACGGCCGCCATTTCTATGAAACAAAAAAATAGGTCGGAGACACTTACACTCGACAAATCCAATAACTATTTGTAATTCCATCGTTCCGTATGCAAGTACCCTCATATTATCCGCTTATATTTTTAAGAATTTGATCAATATTGCACTGTATTTTCATCAAGTAAGGTTGAATTTTGTTTGTACAAGAATATAAGGCCAGGTATAGGAGTTTGTTTACCAATGGGTATTGACAGGCTGTTAAGTAATGCTCCGTTATTTGTCATAAGTCGTATATTGAAAGGGGGATATATAGTGTAATATTTTCCTCCTTATATTTCCTTTGGTATCTATTTCTTACATATTTGTCTTCTCTTTTTTATTTTCATTGCGGTTGCTGGCAAGTAATATTGCAATCTTTTATACTGGAGTTTTTGTAAGCTAGCTTCATACATTTATTTAGTAAACACCACTTCTTTCATATTCAAAATATAAACTGAATTCTAATTTTAACAAAATCTGACAAAGTATTCGTCATTTAAAATACTTTAAAAAAAAATTTGGAGGCAAAAAAAAATTGCAAATGATTTAACATATCTTAATATTATAAAGAGGAAAACTTTGTTTGTTTGTTTGTAATGAATAGGCTCAAAAACTACTGGACCGATTTCAAAAATTCTTTCACCATTAGAAAGCATTCACCCTGAGTAACATAGGCTATATTTTATCCCCATACTCCCACGGGAACGGGAACTACGCGGGTGAAACCGCGGGACGTCCGCTAGTGTTAAATAATTTGCTTAAAAAGGCCGATAAAAGTCAGTTATGAAAATCAAACTTTGCCCATTCGTGTAAAAGAAGTTTCATCAAGTTTCTTATGGAGAAGAATGTGCAAGAAACTCCTAGAGATGTATGGAAATGATGTATGACTTTTAAAATCCTGCATTTGACTGTCTTGTCTAGTGCTCAGGTCCTGGGTTCGATTCCCGGGCAAAGCAAAATGTTATTGGATTTTTCCATTAGGAATATCTCTGTAGCCGTCTGAATTTGTGCCCGTTTGATGGCAATAGGCTTGCCCCTATTACATGGGACTTAAAAACATAACTGGAAAAAAGTGGGTGTACTCTTAGGTACACTTCTGCCTAGCCCTTAGAAATTACAGGCGTTATGTTATGTTAATGTAAAATTCAGCAAACATTTTTATCCACTTGTAGATTTCCAAAAACAGTTTTCAGTCTTCAAAACATAGGTATAATATTACCCGGGAGAACGCTAGCATATTCCCTACTACCCACACTTGAGCAAAGCGGTACTCACAACAATACACCTTGCAAGATGTTTAATTTTAATTAACGCTCACTAAGACATGAAATATGAGCTGAGATTGTGCGGCTCCCAATTATACATCGTTTTGGATTTCACTGTAAGTAATACATAGGTATTTAGTTGGAGGGTAGTCGGAGAATTGTCTTAAATATTCCCAGCAATTCAGTTTTAGATGTCGACTGTTTATTTGAGAGCTCTAGCACCGGAAAGTACAATCTGTTGTCTTTGTCAGAGAGTTGAAATTAGTTAGTGGATTTCAAAGACTGTTTTGTGTCAATCATTAATAAGCGAGTTATTATTGTTATAAGCCGTACCATCAGTCAACAACACTAACTATAGTTGGTGCCAGTTAAGATGACAATAGCGGTCATTGCCCTTTCCCTAATTTATCTTCGTACGAACCAAGATAAATGAACTATGTATCGTTTTTCATCAGAATGTTGAAGATCACGATAGAAGACGATTCAAGACTTGAACAGGCTTATTTTTGGTTTTCAAAGTTAAGAACTTCAATAAATGTAGGTGGCTCAATGACCGCTATTGTCAATTTGCCAGTTAAATTGCCAACTATAGTAACTGAACCCCTTTTTTAGGGTTCCGTAGTCAACTAGGAACCCTTATAGTTTCGCCATGTCTGTCCGTCCGTCCTCGCTTAATATCTGTGACCGTTAGCACTAGAAAGCTGAAATTTGGTACCAATATGTATATCAATCACGCCGACAAAGTGGTAAAATAAAAATTGGAAAAAAATGTTTTATTAGGGTAGCCCCCCTATATGTAAAGTCGGAAGTGATTTTTTTTTAAATTTCAACTCTAACGTGTGATATATTGTTGGAAAGGTATTTAAAAATGAATAGGGGTTTTCTAAAATCATTTTTGATAGTGTCAATAATTTCGGAAATAATACAAGTTCCCCCCCTCCCTCTAACTTTTGAACCATAAGTTTAGAAAATATGAAAAAAATCTGAAAAGTAGAACTTTATAAGGACTTTCTAGGAAAATCATTTTGAACTTGATGGAAACAACAGTTTTTGTACAAAAAAGACAAAAAGTTGTACAAAATAATTTATGGACTAAGTTTGTAGTATATTCGTATATGCAAGCATTTTTACATAATGGAAACTCATAAGTGGGAACACTTATTGTGACGGACGGGAAACTACGGAACCCTACACTGAGCGTGGCCCGACACGCTCTTGGCCGGTTTTTTTTTCAGTAGTTACGGCGACACGTCAAGCTGTACATATCCAGCATAACCTGACCTCGTTTTGTATGAGCTTCCCGTACATTGAGAGATAATCTTAATTTTGTTTCCCTGGCTTGATTGGTTGTCGTGTCTAAAGCTTATCTGGAAAATATTGCTATCAGCGATAGGTCCGTTATTGTTCCTCTATGCGTAGAATTGGTAATATAGTACCGACGCCAGCACATCAAGCTACCTGAAACTGTCAAATTTTCCCAATCAACCTTGAACCTAATGCTTTAGCGATAATGTTGAAAATCTGAAATTTGACAGATTGTAGTAGCTTGGTGTGCTGGTGTCTGTACAAGACCTGTGTTACAATTTTGGTGTACCACAATAAAATATCATCTACCTATCTATTCTATCTTTTTGATGTGAAACATCTATAGGCGCGGGTAAAACTAAAAATGGCGTGGCGACGCATGCCGTGGCGACGCGTCGCCAACTGTCAAGGTGTCAACCCGGCCCGAACAATCCCGAACATTAAATAGTTTATTATTATTATTATTACCGACCTGTTGAAGCAGCATAAGATCTACATATTCACCACGGTTTACAACAAGCCAGCTGGTCTCGGGGCACAGCGCTGGGTTACAATCTCGTGACTTTGAGTTCGATCTCAACATAAGGATTTTCTTTTTTTGAATCGAGTCATTTTGTTTTTATTTTCTTTTATGTGTTTGTTTTTTATTATTAACTTTTTTTAAGCATTACTTGTACAAAATAATTTTGATGTTTCACAAATTTGCCAGGCGTCCCGTGCCGGCTCACCTTTTTTTTTACTAAGTGGGCTTGGAGTAGTATTCTATCTCAGAGCTAAACTAAAATCTACGTAAAAAAATAGGGTTACACTCTCACCTGATGAGAAGCGTAGCGAAGAGCACGGCGAGCAGCGGCAGCAGCGTCCCGAAGCATGCGAGGAACAGAGTCTGGACGTCCGAGTAGCCTGAGAAAACAGACAAAACTGCGACAGTTCACATGACAGGGCAGCTTATAGTACTAGCTTGTGCTGGCTCATCTAGCCTCACAACGACTCTAAGGCTGACATCTAAGTCTGACTTAGCCTTACGCACGCTTGATTCGAAAATAAACTTTACTAACATATGGTTAAGGTCTTTTGTATTACGTACAAGTGACTGTGATCAAGCGTATCATATAAATAAGAAAGTTAACTTTAATCAAATATGGTTCATTTCCGGATGAAGCGCATTTGATCCAAGTCTTATTTCTGTGTGATTTTCTAAGATACTTCTACAATTACAGTAATATTTTAGCAATTATTTTATGCTTCCTATCTGACTAATCACTAAGAAGATAATAATATATGTATACAGAGGTCATGGTTATTTTTAAAGTCCATTTTTATCAAAGATTAATGTGTGTCTAATATTGCAGAGCCATGCATGCAAGATACTTCTTCAAGACAGTCACACACCTCAGTCATACATCAAAGATTTTTTTTTTAAATGAAGTATCCTACTACTGTAATTATCAATAACGGAGATCAACAACGTAAAACAAAATGTCCATTTAACAAATATGGTGTTATTTTATTACCTTTCCACATTTCATATATAAAAACTAGAAATCTGTTGAAATTAAATCTCGTACAGCATCCGATATGTGTAGTATCTACATGACATGTGTTTTGGGGTTTCAGCGTCGCACAGACCACTCCATCATTTCTAGTTGACATGGCATAAATCAGAAAGATGGATCTCGCAACACAATGCATCTGTTAGCTAAAAAGCGTATTTTGATGACTCGTTTCGTTTCGGTTGTTGTATTTTGGAGCCATATTATGTTCAGCAATGAATGTTAGAGACCTAAGTAATTGGTATAAAACCAATTATGAGATATTAATCTTCTTCTAAGCGTGTCGATGGTAATCTAAATTGTGTCGTCCCAGTACTGAGCTACTATATAGGGCGCCTTCTTAATATATTAATTAAATAGTTACATATCTGGCTGTCATTTGCAGATCTTTGACAGTCGTTACAGGTAGTCAGTGACCCAAAAAGTCTGACAACCAGTCTTACCAAGGGGTATCGTATTTCCCAGTACTAATTGGGTTGTGGAGGTCAGATAGGCAGTCGCTCCATGTAAAATACTGGTATTCAGCTGCATCCGGTTAGACTGGAAGCCGACCCCAACATAGTTGGGAAAAGCAAGGCAGATGATGATGAAATAGTTACATTGCTAGCATTATTTTTGAAAACATGAATACTATGAATAAAATGTTCACAAACTCTTAAAATACATATTTATTTTTTTACAGATCTTTTTGAAACAAGAACGCTTTTAAAACTCGTGAAATCAAATCATTCAACAAGTAAAATGGAGCCAAACAAAACAATAACTGAAAAAAAAATTCTTTCCTAAGGTTTAAACTACCTCAGATAAATTCTAATTTTAATTCGACTATACAAACGGCACGTCCCAAGACTGTTAGAGTAGTAAATATCATCGTGTATTTAAACAACCAGCAACTTAAACAAGGCCACTGCAGCGCCCTCTAGCACTTAAACTACACAAACATCGTACCAAACTCACTGACTGCTATAATAACAACACATCACGCCTATAATCCCCGAAGACTCAGCAGAGGTGTAACAATTAGTACACCCATATTTCACTAGATAAGTTTAAGTCCCATGCCTATTGCCATCAACCTGACACAAATTCAGAATCCGAGGCTGCTACTAAGAAATTCCTAATAGAAAACCCCGTTAACACTTTGCCCGACCTGAGAATCGAAACCGAGACCTCATACTCAGCAGTCGCTAAATAAAAACCCAATATATCTTTACCCGACCTGGAAATCTTAAGCTATAGTTAGTGCCAGTTAAGATGGAAATAGCGGTCATTGACCCACCTACATTTATTAAACTTGTTAACTTTGAAAACCAAAAATAAGCCTGTTCAAGTTTGGAATCGTCATTTGTCGTGATCTTCAACATGTTTTGTAAAGAAAAACGATACATGATTTATTTGTTTTGGTACTTAACTGACACCAACTATAGACCAACGAAGCAGTAAATATCATCGCGTAAGTATTTAAACAAGCAACTAATATAAACAAGTCGATTTCATTGCCCTCTAGCACTTAAAGTACACAAATGTATCTAGTAGCAAGCGCCAACTACTGCCGTGTATATAGAAGAGTCATTGAAAGTTCATCAACCTGTAATATGTTTTCATAAACATATATGTATACAGTTTTCATAAAGATATACAGTTTTCTACCTTGTACAGTTGGAAAACTGTAATGTATATAATAAAAGTTCCTAGGAATATAAAGTTCGGAGAAAAGTAACAGAGCCAACGAAGGCAATACTGGTGAAACGTGGGTAGGTCGTATATTTTCATCAACGTCTAAAGCTTAGTTAAGGTTCGGATACTGGAAGACAGGTCGTGGAATACGCTCCGGACACAAACACCGCCCTACAAATACTTTTAAAATGTGGACAAACTGAAACAGACAGTTTACCGACCGAAGTCTGACAGACATTTCAGCACACTATCTGTCAAAGTTACAAATATAGATATACCTAGATAGCGCAAGTATCAGGATCCGTATGAAAACCCAGTGTTCCATTTTTTTTACCATCTGATATGACGTCATACGCACTATTTAGTTACTAAACAAATAAGTAACGATACAAAATAGACTAAGTTTTTTTCTTGAAATGTCCAGAATTAAGTTTTTGTGTTGTAACGTCTTTCTAAACAAATTAGATTTCTGCGACAGCAGCCACGTTAAGCAATGAATTGAATTGAATGCTTAAGTGCCTAACATGCCTCAAATGGCTTAGCATGATCCTCCGTTACGCCTAAAATACTGCAGCATTAATTTTGAAATAAATATATGGTAAAGTTGAGGATTAATACTAGGTACTATGTACGAAAACACGATTCCATAAACTTTTCTCGATAGAAAAAAATCCAAAGTTACCTCCAAATCGAACAATAAACCGCTGGTATTCAAAAAGTACTTCAAATTAGATCATGAAACTTTTGCATACAAACTGAACTAACTATAAAGCAGGTCTTATGTGTTTTATTTTTTTAGTCAAAATAGCAAAAAACCACTCATTTCGCACTATTCGGCCGCAGTGACTGACGTAACAACCACTTTGTAGTGCAAGCTGATTAGAACTTTATTCTAACAGTATTTCAAACGAAGTTTGAACCATCACAAATAGAGTTGCTAAATTTAGGGTTAGAAGGGTCTTAAGCCGGGCACGAGAAGTAGGGTGCTATAGATTCTATATCTATGGTCAAAGTCCAATGTCCGGAGCAAAGTCCACAATTTATACGTTCCACTTTGACCGACCGACCTTCAGTATTTGTATGGCGGTGTCCAAGTCCGAAGATGAACCTTTACCGAAGTATCAGTAATTGTTCGCGGTCTGTAGCCTCGCCCGCAATTTATCCGTAACAATTTGTCTGATTCTTTAGTGTCAATTATCTCTTTCAACAGTTCGGTAGCAACTGAACAGACCAGTCCAAGTCGTTTACAGTAAAAGATAACAAAGATTCGAATAGAAAGCTTTGAAATAATGAGCAGAATATTACAATACTATATATTATTACGGTAGCGTGCATTTTCACAAAAAGCAATTTGATCTCCATTCCTATTTCCTATATCGTTATGACAGTTTTGGTCTCGCTGCAATAAAACTGAATTTGAATTGTAATAATAAAACGAGAATAGCAAAGAAGTTTCCTTATTCAAGTTGAAGCAGCATTGCATTGGGGTTTATGAATAGAGTATGTATATTCATTGTACAAAGTTTATTTGCTTCAGATCATATCTTTTTAAGTAGCGATACAAGTCTATTCAAATATCTACTTTCTACAATGTTCTCAAGATTATTGACAAAAAACCGCAAACACGGTCAATGTATATGCTCTTTTTCAAAAATAATCAAATTTCAAGATTATTTTTGAAAAATTAATTCGTGGTCCTTCGGTTGGGCGCCAGTAGTGAAAATGGCGCCCAACGTGGTATTCAAACATTAGACACAATCAACTGACTATGTATTACTTAATAATGTTTTAGCCATCTGAAATTGAAACTCAGCACTCTAATAACCCTATAAGGTTTCATGGTAACATAGAGTATCATTCTTGTTACTAACTCAAAAAACAAAGCGTATTATTCGTAATCACAGTGGACTTTACCCTGACTTCTAAACTCCAACGTTAAAGAGGTACACGCTTCAAATAAGTCAATTTCCGATGTTCTTTGAGCCGGACATTCTAAACCTGGGCAGTCTTCCAATTGGCACCCAACATGGGACCGGTCCATCTTGCCGCTGTTGAAAATCTCGGCACCATCCCGTTACAAGCATCGATTTTACGTGACCGAACTACCAATTAGCCGCTTGGGGAATTAGCCAATAATAAGCCGCAATGAAATTGTATTACTGGCGCTTTTCGCTTTGTCTGCGTTTATTCGGTTCATTCGGTTTCTTATTTATTGGAAGGTTTTATGAGGATTTATTGGATTTATGTAGCTAGCAATTTGTGTTGAATGTTTCGTCTGAGACTCAAAGCTTTTGTTTAAATTCTAAATTAAATTATAGGAAATCTAAAAAGAAAGAATGGCTGGATACTGTGATAGACATGGCTAGAGGACTTAGACGACGTCTAAAGGCCTGTACAGACTGAGAACTGCAGCGCAGAGCATACTACCTACCCCCAACGTAAATTCATACGTATCTATTGGTAACAAGATATATAATTCAATGTTCCATATCTCGAAGGGAAATCCCCTTGTACGCTTTGCGGTCAATTTAGACATTGACCGCAAAGCAACAAAAGGGGGATTTCCCTTGGACATTGTAATCTGTATCTTGTTACCACTTACACGCCCTATGACTCCCTTTTGTGCTTGTTTTTTCTTCTATATGTACATATTTTATTATTATTGTAATTTTGGTTATGGATTATTGTGCGTGAATTGAAAAAAATAAAATCAAGAATTACACAAAAAGAAACATTAAAGACACTTTTAAATTGTCAAGAAGTAAGTTATCCGTTCCTAATCGTAATCCCAATGGAGAAGAAATCAAATCAAGTTTTACGTTATTGACACTCGTTCAAGTAATTGTATCGAGTAAGTGATCGGTTCCTCTTCGTCACCCAGTTCCCGTAATCTGATTGAGAGGCGGAAAGTGAACCGTAAGTGCCAGAGCTTCTTGAATGTTAAATCGATTCGCTTTAGATACTTCTTTTTAATTTCTAACTGTTTCGTTGGTCTAGTGATTGCAAATGCTACTGCTGAGTATGATGATCCTGGGTTCGATTCCCACGCCAGGCAAAGTGTTATCAGGTTTTACTATTTCGAATTTCTCTGTTATACCCCATGGAGTCTAGACGTGTGCTAGGTTGCTGATGGCAAAAAACTCGCCGGATAAAACATGATACTTTAACATTTAATGTCGAAATGTGGGGTTACTAATGGTACACTTCTGCCTAATCCTTTCGGGGATAACAGGCGTTATATTATCTTTGATTTCAAACAACGCAAAGTTTAATGAACGCTTTGAAATGATTTTATAGAAATCAATAACTTGACTAAAACTTCGAGCGAACAAACTTGAACAATGGCTGCCGATACAAGAGAATTAAGCAGCTTTAATTGGCACAAACAATGTAAACAGCTTCTGAATAACAACACGATGGACAAATGAACGTCATTTGTTCTGTCTATTCATTTAATTATAATTTGTGAACACAAACTCTCATCCATTATGGCGGAATCAAAACAGGAATGTGCACGGTCCAAGTATAAACGTAATATTTGGAGCAAAACGCCAAAACTAACAGCCTTACAAATAAAAATGTGTTATACCGCATCTTTTCCATTCTTATACTAAATATAGTTATACCAGTTATAACTTAAGAATATGTCGAGATTTTTTTTTCAAATAATCCAGGTATATCTTTGGTATGACAACTCTTCCGTTATGTCAAAATGCACGATTTGGCAGCAGCGCGACCGAAGAGAAACTTCTAAAAAAAAGCAGTTTGTCTGTAAAAACTGTATGGACCCTTTGTCAACTTAACGATTCTCTAACTTGTTTTTGTTCTATTCTTTACGCGCGAACTGAGTCAATACAGTTGTAATCGAATTGGTTTTTTTTTGTGGAAAGAGACATATAATTTTAAAAGTGAATATTAAAATGGCTAAGAGAGGCCGATCAATCAACTGGGAGAACGATTAGAATATAATAGAATAATCTTTATTTACGTCCCCAGTACCTCAAAACAGAAGATAATCTACCTCCGCACGTGTCTATATTGAGAGATCCACCAATTCTAAAAACGTTACACCACCTTTAGAAAATTAATATTTTAACCGTAACTGCTCATCGCTATATAAATCAAAAGGATTTTCTCTTTTTTTAATATTTTAACTTTTCTTTTAACCTGCATTAGATAGATTTAGAATGTTATTTACTGGTTCTACTTCTTCTATTGAATGTAATTGCATAATCAAAATAAAACGTAAATTAATGAAATGCGCGTAAACAAACACAAACCGTGGTAATTTTAAGGTTATAGCTAGCTTTATACAAGGGTGGAAGCGTGAATTACTTCGGAATAGCGGTTGTATGAACACAAATGTGAAAGCTATACCTGGTTTAAGCTATTCTTTGTTTATTTGTAGACATTTTACTTATTCTTAGTTTATTCTCGAGTATAACGTTTATACCACGTTTATTTGTAATGCTGTAAATGTGAGAGAAACGCACCTAGCATTTTGTCGCATGTTTGTGCCATTTGGCGTACAGGGCACGTGCTTACTTGTCACGTATATGTGACAATGACAGTCAAAAGGTTATTTAACGGCTGTAATCCAGGTTAAGCAGAGGTGAACCCTACACCTTTCGCCAGTTATGTTCAAGTCCCTTGTAATAAGGGAATAGCCTATAGCCATCAACCGGACGCAAATCCAGGTGAAATGTGGGTGTACTATTACGTACACCTCTGTCTAACCCTTTAGAGATTACAGGCGTGATGTTATGTTATGTTAAACAGAAAAAAAACCTATCCAATACCCTGTTTTTTCAATGAGAGGTTTTCCTTTTGAGGTTTTAAAAAAAAACTTAGTTTCCAAGAACTCTATAGATGGCGTTGAACTTACTATGCCAAAGCTAAAACGCTTGAAAAAAAAACATTGTGTCACGTCACGTACTCTCGTTGACTGACACTTTCGTTTGCTTAACCTTCCGAATATACCCAACATTTCTCGCTCTTTGTTAAAATCAGTTTGTTTAGGTTCCGTTCCTTGCATTATCATACTTACTCCTAGCGCCATCTATCCAGCGACTAGGGAAGAGCTAAAAAGAAAATCCCTCATTACACCCTACTATCGCCTCCGCTCTTAGCACACACCATACGGCTCAGTGCTGCCGTGGTCCCTCAGGGCCTGAATACAAATTCTCGCTGAGCAACATTGCTGCTACATAAATTTTGAAAAAGGCCGCTAATTTGTCAAAAAAGAAACACGGGACAACGGTACCGTAGCGGGCGATAGAATACTTTCTACCCTCTTTCATGTATTTAGTAACGGTTCGGTTATATTCAGAAAGTGGTTCAAAGATACAGGACTAAGAATGGTTGGTACAAAATAAAAGAAGATTAGCAGCAAGCATGCAAGCTTTTGCGACTTTACAACCCATTTGATTAAATAAAAACTTTTTTGCAAAAAAATAAAACCGACTTCAAAACCACAAAAAAGTGAAAAATAACTTTAGCTTCAGAAGTCGGTGACCTTTGTTTGATTCATTTAGTTTTTTTTTTTGTCACCGACTTCTAAAGCTAAAGTTATTTTTAACTTTTTTGTGTTTTTGAAGTCGGTTTTATTTTTTTGCAAAAAGTTTTTTTATTGTTCCATTTTTAGTTGTAATATCCTATACAAATATTTGCTATGCATTTATTTTACATTGTTAAAAATACATGTCATGGTATTAAGCTTATCCCCAATAAATGGAACTTAACATACCTAAACTGTCGAAATTTGGGTGTATTGTACACATCTGCGTACCCCTCAGAGCATACAGGCGTGATGTTATGTCATGATGTTGTGTAAACAATAAACATCCAAGCAATTGCAGCAATCACGACCGATTTATCATCTAGTTTTGAAGAGTTCCATTGTATATCTCCGAAGATCAGAATCAGATCTTCGCCAAATTTAAATGCGACTATTTCAGGAGTATATTCTTTCAAATAAAAAAAGAATTTTGAGAATCGCTCCACAAATCGAGGAGAAATCGGTGATATACCACACAGCTGAAGTAAAAATGTTCATAAAATGAAAACTACTGAGCCAAACCATATTAAATTTTTATGGGACCAAATGGCAACTATTCCGCATCAAACTAAGAAAGAATCAAGTAAATCGAATCATAAATGGCAGCGTAATCGGTGTACATACATAAAAAAAATACCAATCGAATTGAGAACCTGGTCCTTTAGGAAGTCGGTTAAAAACAAATATAAAAGCGACAGTAATTGATTTGAATGAATCTGACTGCTGTCCAAGAAACTAATTACTGAACAATCCTAAGTGTTCATATAACCGCATTTTTGTGGACAAACGACCCAAAACATAGACGATTTGAATTAATTTGTAAATAATAAATCATCATCTGTCTAGCTTTTTCACAATATTATGATGTGATCGGCTTCCAGTCTGACCGGATGCAGCTGAATACCAGTATTTTACATGGAGCGGCTGCCTATCTGACCTCCACAACCCAGTTAGTACTGGGTAGCACGATACCCCTTGGTAAGACTGATTGCCAGACTTTTTGGGCCACTGACTACCTGTAACGACTGTCAAAGATCTACAAATGACAGAGCCGTGACTAACAACGGCTTAAAGTTTTTTCCGAGGCACAAATGAATTTTGGTATGTAAGAGGTGTTTACCCCTCCGGTCCGCCTAGGCAAGCCACGAGGTCCTTGAATTATAATTAATTCACAAAAAAAGAAAATCATACCTAACTTATCCGTAACATCTAATTAAATACTAATTCTAACCTACAACAATCTATCCATAGTCATTATCAAAATCCATTGTCATATTCGGTCCACATACGAACATACAAGAGACAGATTATTTCGACTAGCGCAAGTGTAAGCCCCAGGTGCTATGATCCGGTTCAATGGCTCCATTGAGAACCTTCTTGATCATTAATAATTATAGTGTCTAGAGAGCGGTCAGGTGGACTAAGAGATAAGCCAACTGAGGCCGAGCACAACACAAAGTGTCTTAATACGATAGCAGTAGAGGTGATTTTAAATTACTGATGGTTGCTAATAATCCTGTTAATACGAAAGCTACTTCTCTTAGCATACTTTATTCAGTTGTTGAGGGAGTTAGGTAAACATGAATACTTGAATAGGAACAGTGCTTGCAGCTTTAGTGCAAAACTATCAAAACTTGAGCTTTTGACACTTGTATCGGTGGTTATTCAGAGTGGCGATTTTATCACCTACAACCGTCAAGAGCGTGTTATGCTAAACAACTTTCCCTTAGAAACTGATGTAGCACTTAGATACCCGCAACTACAGACACAATTAAAATAACAATGCACCGTGCCCGATCGGGCACGGCTGGGGACATAAAAACACTTTCCATGCATTCATCGAAATCGTTTTTTACTGTTGTACGTTTTTATGGTTTACTAATCGAGTATGACTTGAATAGTGATAGTGAGTATGACGGGTATTTTCACATCTTGACGATTGCCAGTGACTACAGTCATCCTGTGTATAGATCCTATCAGACTAAAAACTAAAGTAACATATCTGAATACTCACTCGTATCGGGCGCCAAATCGTTGTCCACTTCATGTCCTGTAATGTTCATCATCAACGCACTCCTATTCTCCTTCGATGGCTTGGCCACCTCCACCAGCTCCACATAATCAATCTTCTTCAGAACATCACTACTATTCCTATCTCTTTCCGTCTCACTAGCACTCCTATTCAAAAACTCACTCTCATTTATTTTAGCAGCTATTAAAAATTCAAATCTTGGCATGTCGTCCGCAAACTCAGACTCTGGTCTAAACAGAATATCTGTTATCGTATCTTCTCTGTTCGTTTCCGAATGAATGATGTCATCCAGCAGACTACCACTACTTGATATGTTCAATTGTTTTTCGAACCCTCCCGGTTCTCCGCTCGGAATTTCCATCATTCTCTGCTCTAATCTTTTGGTGTTCTGGTCTTTCATGACTTTTTTTGATAGATCCTCGTCTCTGCCTTGTTCTGCGTTCATGAGACCTTCTAGTTCTGATTTAGATGTTCTGTCTGTCTCTCTTATTTCTTCATCCGTCTCTTCAGCCACGATTAGAGTATCAGAGTTCGGATCGATAGGTAAATTAAATGTGTTATTGTTATTTCCGAACTTGATGACGATGTCTGTGGAGTTATCTCTCTTATCGGAGTAGGGTCTTGCGTGGACTATGTCTGCAGTTAGTAAAGCGTTTAGGAGGAAGAACATTAGTTTTAATTTAACGTTAGTCATGTTGTCTTCGATCAAGGGTTCATTATTATTCTTTTAATGTCAGTTCATTTTTAATGGGAGGATGGTCGAAGCTTCAGTGGTTGTCGGCGAACATCTGCGGACAAAGAACAGTTAACTATTAAAATTTGCACTAACTTGATTAATGTCTGGCAGTAACAATGGCTACCTAATTAATTTTTCATGTGGACGCTTGCTTTGTGGAGGAATTGATTGATGAAACTTTATTATTAACCGAGCTACAATAGTCTTTTGTACTTCCATTTCGTTTGAAACTAGTTTCTAATTTAGTAAGTACGATATTCACGGACCAAGAAGATAATATCAAATAATTTTCAGCAAGTTAGCTACAGCAACTTTAACTTTGATTTTCTCTGTTATCAGATAGAAACATTATTGATCATGCGATACCATCTTTAACCAATCCGACAATACCTCCAAAATCTAAAGACCGTGTATCTTCAGAGCCAAAAATAACTCTCTCCGTAGAACGTATCGAGTTATCCGCGATATTAATATAAACACAGAAACCCAAAAGAAACGATGGGGCGGTAGCAAACAGGACACAACACCTAGCAGTCTAGTAATCTGTCTCTTAAGATACAGGTCTCCTACTTTAAGAGACAGGGTTCATTATTATTTTTGTATGCATAGATTTCTTTTTGGAGACTTAAATCCTCTGTTCACAAAAAACTATATTATTATGCTTTTTGTACTTTTGCCACCTTGTTTTTTAACTGTGTCTGTGTGTATTATTACGGATAAATATATTTTTTATAATTATTATTCAAAGTAGGAGGATCCTCCCATTCCAACGGAGGATGGGTCTGCCTATTAAGACCTACCTTCTGCATCCACAACTTCTCACACAACATGTAAATGTAATTAAAACACACACACAGCACTAACTGTTACTCGCGATCTAAACAATCTAATTGGTCTAACCGCGAACCGTTCAGTTTAACTCTGTCGGTGACCTAGTTCTGAACGTCTAACAAAGTAACGACGTTTAACTAACCCGTGTGTATAGAGGAATAGAAGTGTTTGTCTGATAAATTGTTGTGGATACAAGTGTGGTCTAGCGTATAGTCTGATTAACTGCAGCAGTCTTTGAGTTTGTATAAACTTTAGTGCATTTATATCGTCAAACATGTTTGCTTCCCTATTTTTATATGCTCCTGCTAAAGTACTGCTGTACCTAGTGAACTAATCTTGTTTATGTTACCATGTTTTACACCACTATACCCAAACAACTAAGTGGCCATACAATGGACATTATCAGCTTATAGTTTTCCCACTGCGGGGGACACAGGGTTCCGCCCGGTGAGACTGTGGAGCGGCCCGGAAAAGATTACGCCGCTCATTCTCATAGAGAGGAACCATGGATGTAAATTTATGTCTACGGATTTTGAATTCTAGGTCATGCCGATTTTCTCATGATGTTTTCAATCACAATTTTTAGACGAAATAAATTCTCAAAGTACCTAATTAATTTGAATGTCCATGTACAAAATAATAACCAAAAATCGTAAATTGGGGTTGATAACACTTTGCAATCAGCGCTCATAGCAAGTGACCATAGTTTTATATTATACCCATTGAAAAACTAGTTTCTGCTCCCTCTTTTGCGCATCCAGAGTATCGTAGTTACTCGAGAACACTTCAAATCGCGCCGAGGAGAGGAGATCGGCTTTTCAGCAAGATTTATTGCAAGATTCTCTCAGAGAGCGCCGGACGTACTAAGTATCTATCGTTACTTGAGAAAAGCTGCTTTAATGCAAGACATTAAAGAACTTATCTTTGTCGACAAGAAAAAAAAAACTGGACTGGTGTAGCAAAATAGTCAGCTACAAGTATTTTCTAATCATCAATAAGCAAGATATAATTGACAAGACGTATTCCATCTCAAAACCCTTCTGAAACTGTTGTCTGTCAGTATGTCGAGCTGCATTAAGAAACAAGTTGACCTACAAAAGGTATAAACACATCAACACAGAAAATAAATCTTTTTCAAACCCTAAATTGAATCATCTCAGCTAACCTCAATCCAACGTAAATGAACACGCAATGCAATGAGCAGTACATACAAAATTCACCACTACGCAATCTGAGCTCACGATCCAACATTAAACAGCCGAAGTAAGAAACGCCCTAAACGCTTGGCCACAAGCTTTGCGCTCTAAGCGGCTCGCGTCTTGCGACACCGACTGCGAAAAAAACAAATTAAAGAAGTGGTTTAAAGCATGAATGAGCCCAAACAGAACCAAAGTTTAGCTAACACTGTTTTAAGCTTCCACGGTTGAAAACTAAACTAATATCGGGAACTCAAAATAAATAACAATCACGGAAGATATCCCGTAAGTGACAATATAAGTAAAGTTTAGCTAAATTGGCAATGAGAGGACCACAATAGCAGCAAAACTGATGACCATTGGGGTAGATGTTCTTGAGCAAAGACCACGAATCAACAAGCCTATGAAAGTAAATACACTGTCAGGTTAAGTGTTTCCGCAGGGTGGCTGGTAGTGAACAAGAGTTGCCGAGAATTGAGCTAAGTGGAGTGCAATTGAAGAGGTTTATGTCCAGTAAGCTGATGATGATAATTAAAAAGTCACCCCAACGCGAATTGTGCGCGAAGGAAAGGAATGACGCGCGTGCATACCTATCTCTTGACTCACAGTCACATCGCCCAAGGCTGTGACCGGGGTCTTACTCGGGAGCCGTAAAGTCACCCCAACGCGAATTGTGCGCGAAGGAAAGGAATGACGCGCGTGCATACCTATCTCTTGACTCACAGTCACATCGCCCAAGGCTGTGACCGGGGTCTTACTCGGGAGCCGTAAGGAGGGCCCTAACATCGTCAGCTCGTGGCCCATAACGTATGAATTAAGAATGACTTGCCGGCAATTTGTCAAAGTCAAGTGTGGCGTCTCATTCTATTGAATGACGTGTCTTTTGAACACGTTTCGGTTTTTATTGGTTTTGCTAACTCGGGGTTTGCGTTGAAATAAATTGGGATTTAGGGGAATAATAAAAGATTTGTAGTAAAGTAGTTTTACGAATCTGTTGCGAATTGTCCGTATTATGAGTGCATTACATATACGTGATCATTCTTACTTGTTAGCACATACTATAAATGCGAAAGTATAGCCATGTCCGTCGGACGACATTTTGTCGCCTTAACGCTGAACGGATGTGGATATTTCGTACATGGTTAGATATATATATACCTTAAGTCTTAAGATACTTTTCATCCCAGTCGGATAAATGCCAACCTCCACACGGCCAAATGCTTGTTGCATAAAGGATGTAAATACACCCTTATCGAAGCAGACAGGCACTTGTTGTTCCCTTCATTGCGATATTTTTTTTATCAGACCAGCGGTCGGCGAGGTACCTAGATTTATTAGGTACCAAATTATTAAATGTGCGACCCGCTTTTATCAATTTTTTTCACTATGTGGCCCATCAATCCATCAGCACAATGATTTGAGTGCGTAACATTGAGTCCTACCGAAAAATGTGATTATTTCCCCAAAAAAAAGTCGTTTTACAGCAATATTTTTTGCGTAGAGTTAGATTTATTAGATTTAGAATGCTTGGTCGACGGCTTCGTGAAGAGTCTGCTTACATCTTTGATTTGTTCCATAAAGCGTAGACCAGACTGTTGTAAACAAGCCCCCCACACACCTCCACATCGGTCTCCACCAGTGGTTTACAACAACACGCACTGTTGACGCACTGTTGTAAACCACCGGTGGAAACCGATGAGGAGGTGTGTGGAGGGCTTGTTTACAACAGTCTGGTCTAAGCTCAGTCAGTTTTTTTTTTTTCGAATGGGAAATCATCAAATGAATCCTCTCGCTCTGGGCGGAGAAGGAGGGAGTGTCAGACTTTTACTGACTAAAACCCATCCATGTTCCTTCATCGCCCTTTTGTGTTCCGGGGCCACGGTATCTCTTTCGAACAGTTCCGCAACCGCAGGTTTACAACAGTCTGGCACGGGCATTCGATAACTATGTAAATACCAAACCCACAAAACTTAGTGAAGCAGCCATGTTTTAACCACTACTTAGCAACAAACATGACATAGGACCCTACATCCCTTGGCATTTAAGATTATGTAAAGGCCACTTAAAACTACACATCGGAAAATGTCGGGGCTTTAAAATCATTGTGGCGGAAAAGGGTTACACCTCAAAGAGCCAAAATAACCCCAACCCTTACATACTTAGTTGTTATTTACGCAAAATCTTTAGACTGTTATTTAATTTATTTTCATGGTCGGCCTCGACCACATAGGACTAAGGTTACAGAGGCCCAGCCCGAACTCGCGGTGTAAACGTACGTGAATACGTCGATTTTTGAATCGAAAATACAATTATCCTATTTTAGTTAATTTTTTGCAAGGCACAATTAGTATAATCAATAGATATGACTTAATTATTTAAATTAGGAACATATTATATGCGAAACGAGTATTTTTCAAACGACTTCCAACAAGAGGAGGTTCTCAATTCGAATGTATTTTTTTTTGTGTTTGCCTCAGAACTTTCGACAGGGTGAACCGATTTTGATGATTCTTATTTTATTTTAAAGCTGGTGCTTCCCGTGTGGACCCATTTCAATTGGTAAAGATCTGATACTGATCTTCGGAGATACACAATGGAACTCTTCAAAAATAGACGGCAAATCTGCAGTGATTGCTGGAATCGCTTGGATGTTTATTGTTTAAACAAAATCATGACGTAACATTTTTGTTTTTACATGACGTTACAAGATTTTGACAGGTTTTGGGGGTAAGCCTATTCCCATGACATGTATTGTTTTTTTTTATTTGAAAGGATGTACTTCAAGGGTAGTTTGATGAGAGGTTGGTTAGGTTCTGATTATGGGATCCATGACAAAATAAAGGAACTCTTCAATTCTTAAGAGCAAATTAACGATACTCGGCCGAATCTTTTATAGGCTATCCGGATATTTGAGTCACCTACCATAACGTCGTTATGGTCAAGTTATTGTCGTAGCCGAATATGATGATCAATGGGACTCCTTAACGGCTTACAGTAAGGGCGATGTGATCTACGGCAGAATTTCTAACTGTCTTAAATTGCAATTCGCTTACGTTCGTTGCTGCATTGCAACATAACCAATGACCATTTCACAATGTCCTTTCATATTTATTAATATTTAATGTAAAATAAATTCATGGCAAATATTTTTTTGGGAACAACTAAAAATGGTAAAATAAAAAAACTTTTTGCAAAAAACAAAACCGACTTCAAAAACAAAAAGTGAAAAATAACTTTAGCTTCAGAATTCGGTGACAAAAAAAAACTAAATCAATCAAACAAAGGTCACTGACTTCTGAAGCTAAAGTTATTTTTCACTTTTTTAAGTCGGTTTCATTTTTTGCAAACAAAAAATATTATAAAAGCGTCGTATTTAAGTCTTATAGCACGTACATACGTGTATGACCTAAATACGACGGCAAATGGAGTGTGTAAGAAATGTAGCGAAAGGCATTCTGTAATATTTGCCTACCTCATATAGGAATAAGGTGTGAGTTTAAACAAATGTGTGTATACAACTACAGCTTCACTCCTTACTCAAAGTACTAGATTGTACGCTAGGAAATAAAATAGCTAGCCTAGGTACGACTAAAGAGTTTTCCCGCTCTTAAAAGGCAGTATAAAAGTGATAAAATCCTACGCGTTCCAGAGAGCACTCCTGACCTATTAGGTTACCGGCAGCGTGCTTATCTTTGTCACGCTACCGGCCTAATTATAGTTTCACTTACAGTTAATGTGTTTGTAATTTCTCAGTCTGATTTTGTACCCGGTCACAACAATACGCTCGCCGTCTTTTATATGGGACTTAAACATAATTTGTGAAATGTGGGTGTACTATTTAGCAATCCTCTGCCTCTCAGAGCACTCTGTGAACTATTACTGGCAGCGTACTTATCTCTGTCACGCTATAAGCCTAGATAGAAGCTGCTAGCGTGACGTACTATACTTACACACATATATGTACATGATCACGCCTCATTTATGAGGGTAGACAGAAAGAAACTATAGAATACCAGCTACTTTGATCCTTACATACTCCTTTTACTTCGTCCACGGCCATACATCTGATCATATACGCACGTATACTGGTTGCGAGTACTACGCGCCTGACCTTTTTGAAGAACCTCACCAATAAGGTCAGTGTATACTATGTAAACTTACATTTTATGTAGGAGTGTTTGATTGTTCATAACATACATAACATCAGGACTGTTTCCCGAAGGGTAATCTTAAGTTAAAATACTCTGTGAGCTATACGTTACCAACAGCGTGCTTATCTTTGTCACGCTATCAGTCTACTTTTAGTACTAACAGTTTGTGTAGACATGTTTGTAAGAGTTAAGGTTACATTACTTTTACACACAAATCATCACGCCTGTTGCCTCGAAGGGTTAAGGGTAAGTCCAATGTAATATGGGCATCAACCGGGAACAAATTGTCTTTAGTCTAATACTGAGAATTCCCAAGAGGAAAACCCAGTACATTGGTACTCCCGATCTTTGACTCGTAGAATCACACCTAGTACATCAAACTAAGTAAAGAAAGAAACGTATTTATTGAACTTACACAGGACATAACAGAAACAAAAAGATAGAATAGACATGACAAAATTATATAAAAAACCGGCCAAGTGCGAGTCGGACTCGCGCACGAAGGGTTCCGTACCAATTATTATAAAAAATCACGTTTGTTGTATGGGAGCCCCCCTTAAATATTAATTTTATTCTGTTTTTTGTATTTGTTGTTATAGCGGCAATAGAAATACATCATCTGTGAAAATTTCAACTGTCTAGCTGTCACGGTTCATGAGATACAGCCTGGTGACAGACAGACGGACAGACGGACAGACGGACAGACAGCCAAGTCTTAGTAATAGGGTTCCGTTTTTACCCTTTGGGTACGGAACCCTAAAAAGAGAAAAATAAAAAAAAACAATCAAAATGGTCCTGTGCAAGGCCAAAAGGCTCTTATCTCAGTAAAAGGCTCCTATCTCAGCAAGTAGACACACTTATGGATTTAAAAAAACCGGCCAAGTGCGAGTCGGACTCGCGCACGAAGGGTTCCGTACCATTATTATCAAAAAAAGGGCAAAAAAATCACGTTTGTTGTATGGGAGCCCCCCTTAAATATTATTTTATTCTGTTTTTAGTATTTGTTGTTATAGCGGCAACAGAAATACATCATCTGTGAAAATTTCAACTGTCTAGCTGTCACGGTTCATGAGATACAGCCTGGTGACAGACAGACGGACAAACAGACGGACAGACAGACGGACAGACAGCGAAGTCTTAGTAATAGGGTTCCGTTTTTACCCTTTGGGTACGGAATCCTAAATAATAGGGTTCCGTTTTTACCCTTTGGTATTGGATTATGGGTACACAACCCTAAAAAAGGGCAAAAAAATCACGTTTGTTGTATATTAAATATTGATTTTATTCTGTTTTTAGTATTTGTTGTTATAGCGGCAACAGAAATACATCACCTGTGAAAATTTCAACTGTCTAGCTGTCACGGTTCATGAGATACAGCCTGGTGACAGACAGACGGACAGACGGACAGACAGACGGACAGACAGCGAAGTCTTAGTAATAGGGTTCCGTTTTTACCCTTCGGGTACGGAACCCTAAAAATGTACCTAAAGTTCACCTATAGTTTTTACTTGTAGGTATTGCTACAAGAAAAAACTATATAGGAGATAAAGCCTAATGGCCTGGCCATTGGGCAAGGATTCCTAATAAAAAAGGTCGAATACAGTTCTGTAGAAGGATTAAACCTACATTCTCACGACCCGCAAACACGCTAACTCCAGCAAAAATCAATGAAGCGGTTACATGAGCTAGATTTTTGAGATAAATTCTCGCAAGCGTGCTAGAGATTAATATAGGTTACCGGGAGCGTGCTTATCTTGTTTTATCTTGGGTAACGTTCCAGCCTTAATCTAGTGCACACATATGCCTTTATATTATACTGAAGCATCAGGAGGCTTTGGTTTGAGTTTTTCCGCTCATAACGTATTTTTTTTGCAGTCACAGCTAGGCTGAAATATTTTTACAGAGATAATGACTAAAAGCAGATAACCCCAATGTATCTTAACGCAATTAGCTCATCTTAATAAATAAGCATATGAGCTGTTAATGTTAATATCTCTCCATGGCAATAATGAGAGTGACAGCTTTTAAGCTCAAGTTCTCCTTTTAATTCAAATTTCATTACTAAAATTCATCTTAGGATAGTCGAAGCTTATACATTGACTCAAACTCGTCACTCGAATCGTCGCCTCTAAATGCTAGAACAGTGGTTACATCTACTCGTCGGTCTTATGTGTCAGTCGACGTAAATCCCTTGGGCGCCACTCCATTTTTCCTTTTGGTAGGCATAGGCTAGTGGGAGGCAATGAGGCCACCGTTAACCACTTTTACAGTTGAAATACTCGTACACTGCTCCGTCAAGGTACTACACCATGATGGATTGGCTACAAATACTGCAAAATCGAATGTAAAAAAGTATTTGTTGATCAAGAAAACTAATCCAAAGGGATTTTTCATAGAGCTTTCATTTTTTTTTCGTAGGCTTGTGCCGATCGGCAACCTCTACCGACACCCACCTTCGCTGAATCATATTTGGGTTTGGCTTGATGGCATTTCAAATAAGCCAGACAGCTGTTTTCTAAACGTAAATCCATAGACATTTTCTTTTGCTAATATAATGTTTGTTTAAAGAAATATCTAAAAAAAAAAAAAAAAAAAAAAGAACTTTGGCAAATAATGAACGTAAATATGTAATAGATTTTTTAAAAAGGCGGGAAACTTCGGTTGCGCGCGGTTGTTTCAAATTCTTGAAATTTAATTTTTGTTGTAAAACGGATCAGTTGAGTCTTATCTTTGTATATAATCTTGTATAATAATTGTATATATTTATAGTAGTGTTCGTAGGTGAATATTTGGTAAGTTTTTTTATTGTATGATTAGTCCCTAAGTCCGGGTCGTATGAACGACCCCCCTAATAACTTGCAGGGGGATTTAGGCGGCGGCCTAAATCCCCCCGAGGATGTCGCAAACTATGTGACTATCATGTCACAAAATGATAATATTCTAGATAAAAGTGGTATGGACACTGATGGTTCAGTGGCCACTGACAGTAGCGAAAAATCGTCTAGAAAACGTAGGAGAATCTGTAAAACATGTAAAATACGCAAACGCAGCAGAAAAGGTCATGGCCAGAATGAATTTGGTATCACGGATTGTAACTGTAATCACCAAGAGACTGTTCTTGAAAATACCCATGCTAACCAAGCGTCATCCCAACTTGAGTCACAGTCAAAGCCTAGTCAAGCTAGTTTTGAGCCGGTTGCTAGGAAGGAGTACATACATACCGATGTATCTCCTTATTTGATACATGTACAGCGCATCACCGACTTACCTAATAGTGGAACTGTATTACATCCCATTGCGTTTGGAAACTTTATGAAACGGGGAGGATTTAAAAATATAATAAATGGGAGCATTAAAAGGATAGGCCGCAATAAGTGTGCAGTTGCATTTTCGACTTTCCATGATGGAAATGATTTTTTAAATTCTAACTTATTAAGTACTAATGGATTCAAAGCCTTTATCCCGACATTCAATGTAACTAGAATGGGTATTGTGCGTGGTGTTCCTTCAGAATGGTCATTTGATGAAATTGAAGCAAATATTTCTACACCTGTTGGGTGTGGAAAGGTCATTAAAATTCGGAGGTTAAATTATAAAGTGCAGATTAACGGTAGTCCAGTTTGGAAACCTTCAGAATCCATTGTTATAACTTTTGATGGACAGATTCTACCAAAGAGAATATTCATGTGCTATAATGCATTAAATGTTGATACATATGTGTACCCCACCATTCAGTGTTTCAGATGCTGTAGGTACGGACATACAAAATTACAATGTAGGGCTGCAGAGCCAAGATGTTTTAAATGCGGACAAAATCATTCAGCTGAATCTTGTAGCATTGAGGAGGATTGTGCATCTTGTATAAATTGTTCTGGTTTTCACTTTGCTATAAATAAAGCATGCCCTGAGTTTAAGAGACAAAGAGATATCAAAAACACTATGGCTCATTCATGTATTTCTTATTTGGAGGCTAGTAAGTTGCATCCATCTTCCTCTATGTCTTATGCAGATAAAGTTGTTTCAGGTAGTAAAATTTCTCAATCAGATTCCAAATCCACATACTTCCACACTAATAATAATGTGAATAATGGTCCTAGGACAACTTCATATAAAAAAACAGTATTTAAAAAACCATGTTCGCCTCCTAAATCTGCGTCTGGATATGACAGAGCAGCACACAATGCATTAATAAATGAGTTCAGTTTACCAAGTCCCAGTAATGGGTGTGCACTACAGAATAAACCCGAACAAAAAGAAGATCATGAACAGATTATGGATCTAATTAACAGTCTTATTATGTTGTTACAAAATAAAAAATACTTAAAACCGAACAACGCTGACCTGATTTGTAAATTACTGACAGACAAATACGATAATGGATTTGATTATTCAATGGAACGTCAGGTCAGTGACTAATAAAAAAACTGATCTTTTCTATTTAGTTAACAAGTATAAACCACTTATTCTTGCATTGAGTGAAACATGGCTTAAACACGGTCGAATATTTGGTATTCCAGGTTATGTTTGCATTCGTAATGACAGAACTGATGGCTACGGTGGTGTTGCCATCTTAATCAAAAACAATGTTGCATTTTCTCAAATTACATTACCCAATCAGTATTCTTTAGTTGATTTCGTTGCTGTACGTGTAAATAATGTATCTTATGCCTCTGTATATATTCCAAAGCCTTCCTCCGCTGCTCTACAAGAGATGAGTGATATTTTTTGTTCATTGAAAAGCCCTGTCTTGATATTGGGAGATTTTAATTGTCATCATCAGACATGGGGATGCGGTGAAAATAAAAGTGATGGTGTACGTTTGCTACAAATATTACATGACAATAATTTATGTGTATTAAATACTGGGTCACCGACTAGACGTACCAAACCCAATGAATTGCCGAGTGCTGTGGACTTGTCGATTTGTTCCCCTAGTTTGGCCTTATCACTCACTTGGTCGGTCTTCTCTTCTTCTACACTAGGCAGTGATCATTTTCCCCTAGTAATAGCATCCCCCGACAAATATCCCATCAGTGAAATGCGTCCCCCTCGATTAAAGTACAGATTAGGTAAAGCTGATTGGGAAAAATTTAAACAGGTCCTTGAAGTTAAAATGTCACAGCTACCTGAAATACTTCATGGAGGAGAAGATGATTGCTCGCGAGCCTTAGCTCTTTGCATGCTTGAAGTAGCGGATGAGATTTTCCCTGTAAAAAGTTCCCGCACAAACAATTTACCTATGCCTCCTTGGTGGAATACTGAATGTTCAAATGCAGTACGAAGAAGAAAGGAAGCGGAAAGAGAGTATAGTGAGGATATGTCGGAAGAAAATTTAAATAAACTGACTGGTATAATTAATGAGACTAGAGATTTTTTGAGGGAAAGGAAATTTGAGGGATGGAGATCATTTTGTGCCTCCCTTTCTCCCAGAACTTGTCCTTCGGAAGTCTGGAGTAACATAAAGCGTTTTAGAAATGCTTTTAATCAAAACCGTTGTGGTGTTCAGTTGTCTCCTGCTTTAGCTGACGATTTTCTTGACAGATTGGCCCCTGCAACTGCTCCTGAAAAAAATTCTTTGATGCCTTGTTGCGCATTATATCCTGGATTAAAAGAATCGAATAGTTTAAACTTGCCATTTTCTTTATACGAGCTTAAAGGGGTATTGTCGAGTGTTAAAGATTCTTGTCCTGGAGAAGATGGAATACCCTATGCTTTCTTTTCAAATATGGGAGATTCCTCACTTTTATATTATTTAGAAATAATTAATTCCGTAATGATTTCTGGGAACATTCCTACCTCTTGGAGAACTCAAGAAATAGTTCCTATACTAAAGCCTAAAAAATCACCAGATGAACCGGCTGCTTATCGACCTATAGCCTTATCTTTGGTTATTGCTAAAATTGCAGAACACCTGGTTAAGAACCGTCTTGAATGGCATATCGAAAGAAATAATTTGCTTTCGAGTTCTCAATACAGCTTTCGTAAATCTAAAAGTACCATGGACAGTTTAAGTATCTTTACCACAGACATCAATTTGGCCTTTTCTAATAATTTATCGGTGGTTGCTGCATTTTTAGACGTTTCGGCAGCCTATGACAATGTAATCATATCAGTGCTTAAAAATAAACTAATGAAATTGCAGATGCCGTCAATTTTAGTTAATTTTATTATTAATATCTTATCTGTTCGCTTTATATTTGTAATAACAAACCAAGGTTCAAGACTTTCACGAACTGTTTATAAGGGATTACCTCAAGGGTCTGTACTTAGCCCGTTACTTTACAACATTTATACACATGATCTTGAGGCGTCCATAAATGGTATCGTTAATGTTTTACAATACGCTGACGACCTACTTATTTATTCAATAAACATGTCTATCCCAACTGCATGTAATTCATTATCAGAATCCCTCACGCCATTAAAGGTTTGGCTTGACAATAATGGACTGGATTTATCAGCTAACAAAAGTTCTGTAGTAGTTTTTTCTAGAAAACGGGATTTTCCGCCACCTAAAGTTTCTTATTGCAATCATACTCTAAATGTTGGGGAGGAAGCTAAATTCTTGGGTTTAATTTTGGATAAGAAAATGACAGGTAAATCTCACTTACGCTATATAGTGGATAGATGTGAAAAACAGTTGAATATTATGAGATGCCTCTCGGGTGTGTGGTGGGGTGCTCACCCTTTTAACCAGAAATTGTTATACAATGCTATAATTCGTAGTATTTTGGATTATGGTACCTTTTTATTAGAAGGTGGTAGTAAAAAATGGTTCAAAGAGTTAGACAATATTCAATCTAAAGCCCTCAGAATCATTTCGGGTGTAATGCGTTCGAGTCCTTTAAATGCGTTGCAAGTAGAGTGTGGTGAACCTCCTCTATATTTAAGAAGACAACTGTTAGCTGATAGGTTTGTATTTAAAATCATGCAATTTTCCAACCATCCATTGATCATTAAGCTAGATAATCTAAATTCTTTGATTGAAAGCTCCAACTATTGGAGATGCAAATCTGTTCCTTGTTTAATTACTAGTTACAGGAAGTTTAGGCTACTTGAATCGCCTGTGCATAATGCACCAAAGCTAGCAATATTTAATGATAATGTTTTTGACTCTCTACTTTTAGAGCCTGAAATAACATATGATATGGGTATCGTCAAAACTGATTCTGGAGCGAATTCTAAATTTATCAGTAATATTGATGATAAATGGAAAGACTGGCACTTAATATTTACAGATTCTTCTAAAACGCTGGATAGTTGTGTAGGTGTAGGAGTTTATCATGCACAGTATAAGCTTATTCAAAAAATAAAACTTCCTCCGGAGTCTTCCGTTTTTACAGGGGAGTGCTTTGGAATATTTAAGGCACTAGAATATGTTTTGTTAGCTAAGTTAAAAAATACTGTTATATTTTCCGACTCTAAGAGTGCGTTACAGGCAATTGAGAAGTTCCCATTTAAAATGAAGGCTTTCTATCCTGTTGTATTTGATATTAAAAATGTATTATATAAACTAAGTTTGAAGGGCCAATCTGTACATTTTGTTTGGATTCCTAGCCACTGTGGCATAAAGGGAAATGACAAGGCGGATGGTTTAGCCAAGGAGGCTGTCAATGATGGAGACACTTTTCCTTATATAAACTTTTCCCATGATATCATGAATTTACCTAAGTCATACCTTCGCGATGCCTGGAATATATCATGGGGAGAGAGTGCACAAACAAAAGGAAAATATTATTACTTTATTCAACCTCATATTCCTATTAAGCCGTGGTTTTTCAAGGCTAAGTGCTCCAAATTGGTTGTTAGTCAAATCATTCGTATGCGTTTGGGTCATGTATGTACTCCTTACCATCTTGCCAAGCTCCATATTGTAGAGGATAACATGTGTGAATGTGGGGAAGATGTTGGTACCTTGGACCATATATTTTTTTCATGTTCTCGTCATGACCGTTCTGATTTCCTTAATTCCCTTAATAGTTTAAAAACCCCTTTCCCCACTCGTATGATTTGTTTAATAAATAACCCAATAATTTATTATGATATAATTGCCTCCTTTCTGTATATAAATGATATTAAACTATAGTTTATTTATTATATTGTACATAATATAATATATTAATGACTTGCCTGATCCATATTTCCTATCATTGTAATCCTTTCCGTTCCGTTTTTTAATTCCCTGTTTCCCAAATTTTTACCTGAAAATGGCACAAAGTATAACTAGTGCCACACAAAAAAAACAAAAAAAAAAAAAAAAAATATGTAATAGTGTAAATACACAACACAAATAACCAATTATTTTATAACACGTAATAATGTTTGTATAACCTAACAAATTACGAATATCAGAACACAGCAAACAGAGATCCACTAGGACATTAAGTTAGCTGATTCACCTCTGCACGGCCCGCCGGCCACAGAGACATTTTGTAAAACAAAAAGTAGGCAAATAAATGATATTCTATTCTATTCTATTCTTTTGCTGGCCGGCTGTGCTCACTAATACTGACCCGAACGTGTAACAACGCTTTACATATTTAGGTATACGGAGGCTCCAGCATTCGCTGCAATTTGTCCGGAACGTCAGGAGAATAAAAGGTATTGTACTTTTAAAACTCTAAATGTACCTTCCTAGTTTCATACAATGCGATGCTGCTAAAAGTATAAAAGACATAAAAGCGTCGACGTAGGTAGCCATTTTGTTGGAATTAGCTAGAAACACAGGCTAGAAAGTTCTCAGCTTTTTCTTTCTTTTTGTGTTCTTAGGTATTTGACACAGTTCCAATTACGACCGATGAGTATAAATTTTCAAAGCTACAAACTCCATTACTATTATTTTCCTCTTGTAATTAAGGTCTTAAGAGTCCTATTACATTTTTTTCGCAATTTTTTGATTTTTACTCCCTGGATCAAATTTTTTCGATCAGCGTACACGAGTCGATAATAATAGCGATCTCCGGATGATTATCGATTGTTATTGACGAAAGTTAGAGACGAGACTGACATGAGACTGAGGAGCGACCTGAATTGACGAGTACTTCAATTTTATTTATTGTAATTTTGTCTTATTATATTGACAAACGAAAACTAATGAAACGTATTCATTGTAGATCGAAGTTTTATATCATATTAATTTATTTGATAAAATTTAGTTTATTTGGAATATAACGGACGCTGAATCAAGACATTTATGGCTTAAATTACGCTTTCTTTACGCTTTTCGATTTTCTTTACGAGCGTCAAAGTTCCATCGCTGACGGTTTTTCTTGCAAACTGATAAAATATTTATAGTAAATTACACGAAAAGAAAATTGAAAATGTGTAACTTCATGTTACCATAATGAGAATGGCACTATCGTTATTCTTAAGCAAATAATTAAAATATCTTACTGCTGCTGAAAATTACTGCGTCAAAAATCATGAATTTGCGTAAAAAATGTAATAGGACTCATAAGAAGTAATATGCCTTGGTGTCAGACATGACAAGTATTTTTTTTACACCAATTTAACGGTTGGTCTTTAGCAAGATTGGTGTTCGCTCGCCTGGTGGTTCCTCCCAAAACGGTGAAACAAAATATCATGAGAAAACCAACATGTCCTAGAACCACAAATTGAAAGCCATGTGACATCAATCAAACCGCGTTCGGCTCGCATGGTAGATTATGGGCCACTATCTCACAGAGAACTTCTCTCTTGTAGGCCTGTATCCATCTGTACCAGTACATTTTAGGCTGAATATGAACAAAACTATCTAATTTAAATCATCAATAGGCGAGACGACAAAAAAAATCTAATTAGTCCATCAGATAGATTCCTAAAAAATATTGGACACATATTTTTTCTTTTGTTACGTAAACCAAAATTGACGAAGATATGACGCTTTTAAAATTCACAATACGTCACGCCTAGTTATAATTTTTAGCTAGTTTTGACGTCACGAGCCCCCACTCCCGAGTTTTGATGCGTTTAATCTTTGTCAATATTCATTAATTTACAAAAACAAAAAATATGTGTCCATTCATTTCCAATACTTTAACTGACGGACTAAATAGATTTGCAATTTTTGATACTGTCGTCATGCCTATTCGTTACCCCAATGGAGTGAAGTAAGTAGGTATTTCTTAGCCTTTACCAAGTGAAGGTTATTTATAACCATAACTTCCCCTGTAATAAGCCTTCATGAAATACAAGTGTTTATTACCGTACACAGACTGTAAGGCAAGTTAATTTAAACTGCAGATTTCCCGCGGGACCCGATTCAGTTTCGCACCGAACAATACTTCAAATTCCATTGTATTAACATTTTTGGAGAGATTCTTTTGGTGTCCGTTATAATTCAATTATAATCTGTTCAGCTTATTTTTATTGAACGAAATTCGGAAAATGAACTGAGGAATTTTTTTTGTATGAATATGGATTGTTAAGAGATTAGGGGAAGCCCAAAGAAACAATAGACGAGTGAAAGATGACATGGCTACAAAGGTAGTCGACAGCTGTAATGACGAGACAGTAATCCAAAATCGAGCTAAATAATTTTCTTTATCTTATAGCTTTATCTCAATAACTCACGACAACGCTCATTCAATAACATCAACCAATCACACATAAATGTAACATAACACAACTGCTCTAAACTGACACAATCTGAGGTGTATTACCAGAATCCGATTCGACACGCTCCTGGTAGATTCCTAGCGTGACAATAATGTATACGTAGAAAGGGTTCCAATGTACGCCTGCCGTTAGGTGGAAATAGTACATTTTGATACAAGTGGAGAAAGTTTGTTTCTGCATTCGAGGCGGAATTATAACACCCGAGCCGTAGGCGAGGGTGTTTTTGAGCCGAGAACTGCAATAACAAATGTCCACGTGTATCAAACGACGTTTTTCAATACACTTTTGAAGAAAACAAAATAAAATAGCGAAAAACATTTTTGTCACGAACTAAGAAACTATGATTTTAATTTCCTTTTTTTTCGCGCTCTGCTTTCGCCAGGCTGAAGGAGAGGTGAAGGTATGAAGCCGTTAAACAGCCTAGATATGAAAAATAGATTTAATTTATATTTTTGAATTCAGAACACAAATAAATGTTAATTTGTGTATAAAAATGACTATTAGTTTTTAATAATCATGTTTACATAGGTTAATCTATTTATAAACACAATTTGAATATTCAAAAAATATTTATGCCGTAAAGACGCGTAGTGCTTTGCAAAAATTAAAAAAAAACATTCACCTCAGACTATAGGCATTGAACCAATTTGGACTAAGTACAGGTATAGTTATCTGTGGCAATTTTCATTCCCGCACACGTGCGGGAAAGTGGAAAAAATCGCACGCGTGTGAAATACATTGTATGTTGTACCTAATCGTAGTGCGTTAAGGACCAGTTTTCGAGGAAGTGTATTGAAAATACATTTCTTTAAATGCCATTTTTTAATATCGGCAAAATTGGTCGCTTTTTTCCGTGTTGGTCTAACGATTTTCTGCAAGGGAAGGACTGGGGATGTCGTTAAGAGGATTAAGGGATTATGTTAGGAGGATCAGGCTGATTCAGTGTTTTGGTCGAATTACTGCTGTCAGACTTTTACGGCTAATTAAGCTGTAAAAGTTTGACGGCTGAATTGCTGCCCACAATGTAACAACAAAATGTTACGGCTTTAAAGATTTTGTGGTGAAGGTATTCCGCACGAAGTAGAACCAGTTGCCAAAGTTTTTGGGATTCCGACAATACGCGACGACGATTTCTCACCCACAATGACAGCAGCTTAACCTCACAGGTCAATCGACCCACGATTTTAAGCCGATTTCCGCAGGCTTGAACCGTTCATTGAAATATCTTTTCGCTACGCAGTTATCATGCTGGTCACAAACCGCGTTTATGGCATTTATGGCGTGATTATGAATAATCTGAAAAGGCACGATCTACACACCTAAAGGCGGAGTTTTTACGTAATAATCTATCTATATAACAAATACGTAAAATTAATCTATTCTTTATGAAAAGAATGTTTTTTTTACTAAGGATACATTTCGTCTAAATGCTGTCTACAATAATAAATTCAAATAAATAACAGATTTTTACGAAACAATCTGCCAGGAAAGTATACCGGGTATTGTCAGAAGGTGCTATGTTGAAACTCTTATAGTATTTCAGAGCACAAAAATAAAAATAACAGCAAAATCATGTACCTTTGCATATAATGTGAAACATCCACTTTTGTTACAATCTAAACACACAGCATTTAAAATAGGTAGGTTTTGCGAGCTTACGGACGCTTACAAAATTCAGTTTTAATCCTTTTAAATTAAAGGTTTTTAGAACATTTTGTGGAAAATGTTCACATAAGCCGCGAGTATTTTAACAACAACAACGACAGACCATAACGTCCACTGCTGGCCTCTCCCATGATGGGAGGAATTTGCCGTAATCTTCACGCTTGGCAGGCGAATTGGAGATCGCAGTGATAAAAGACTAACAGAAAACGCTGCTGCCCATTCTCTGGTCTACGGAGGCGCAAGGTGTTCTGCCTCAGACATTAGTCGCCTTATACGACACCCGTGAGTGTAATGGGTTGGTTCTATTCTACTCTGCCAGATACCACACGGCTAATTATCATATTATTAGAGTTTATTAATTATTATATTATTAGAGTATTTTAAATTATAACACAATGTACGCTGTTTTACAGTATTGTGGTTACATAATATCATAATTGGAGCTTGGAGCTTCAATTGTAACTTTGAATACTTTTCACGACATATTTCTCATTTCTCCGCATCACATGCTCATTTCATGACAACCGATTACCACACCAATTTTCAGTCTTATTATTCGATAAAGATTTGTACACGTGTTTGTAAACAACTGTTTATCTACCAGTCATTTTATATAATTACGTAATTACCTCATTAAGTGACAAACAGAAGCATTATCTTGTGATTACTTTTATCAAAGAGCTCTAAGTGAACAAAATAGAAATGAGCAGAGCTAACAATATTATATTTCACAAAACAATGTGACGACGACGAACTAATTAAAAGGTTATGTTTTGACGACAGATTTTAAGCCGTAGGAATGGGAAACGGGATGTAAGTAATGTCATCTATTACTCAGTTCCCCCAAATACCATATTTATATTTCTTTTTTCTGTGGCCGGCCCCACAGAAAAAAACCCGCCGGCCACAGAAAAAAAAAAAAAAAAAAAAAAATGGGCTCCCAAAGCGGCAATCCGATCTTCATTTTGATTTTTTCGAATTGAATCATATTTATTATATATATATATATATATTTTTTTTTCTTGTATTCGTAATGAAAAGCACAGTGTTCACCTCGGGTTAAAGATTTATTTAGTATTAATTAACAATACTAGCGCTTGACATAGTTCGGAAAAGGTACGCGCAGTGGCTGCTGCGCTACTTGTCGCGGGTTCGATTCCCGCACGAAACTAATACAAGTATGGCCTACATACAGTACAGGTAGGTAGTTATTCTGGGAATGGCTGTGTGTGACTTTAAATGTTTGTAAACGCACCCACGATACAGGAGAAATTCCTCATTTAAAAAAAAAACCGGCCAAGAGCGAGTCGGACTTGCACACCGAGGGTTTCCCTACGAACTTTTTAAAGTACAAACTTAACTTTGCTGTTCGGTCCCATGAAACGGCTATTGCACCAACCGCAAATAATAAGTTTGTAATAGTAAAATCACTTTTTTTTGTTATTAAACAACATATTTACGGTTTTCAGATTTTTCCCTTTACATGTGCATTTGAATTAAGTTAAATTAAGGTGTAATCATATGTAATTTCGTATTTTAAATGTGTAAATACCCAGGAAACATATTTTCCTGTTAATTAATAAAGGATTCGGTTGTACGGCGACGAAACGACGTTACCGGTAACCTAAAACCAACAGCTGATGTTCGGACTACGGATTGATACGGGGAGTATTTGTTTACTTTTATATTTAGAATAGCACACAATCGTCCCATAATCGTAACTTTACAACACGTCCACGCCAATTCTAGTATAGTTTTTGTTTTTTTGCTAATTTCCTTCTAAGGTTCTAGATTGCATTGTTGACAATTGTCATTTCGTAAAAAGTAAAACTTTAACGATATAAACTTGCTATCAATCTTTTCAATATTAGTTAAATATGTTGTAGATGTTCGTGATAGTTATTTCATTAACGTCTTGAAGTAATATTGTAATAATCATAAGTTTTTAGTCCAGGCAATCTACCCACATGAAAAAGTAAAATCTTAAGAAAGTAAAATTCTCATTGAAACAATAAAATTAATTATTCAGTAAGCTAATTTAATTATTGTCAAGCTAATATAGCAGCCTACCTCATTTCTTTGAGTAACACAAACTTTTTCCCTGTTTTTTCCCCTTTTTTATCTCTAAATTCTCTCCATTGGTCTATCCTATTAGTTCTCACCGTTTCTTTATTTACAATTTTCAGTAACCAATCCGGAAACCATGCCTGTGATGACCCGTAAGGCTACTGCTCAAGATATGGAGCTAAAATTGAGAACGGCCCTCCAAGAACTTAAGGACTCTAAACTCCAATGCCAGCAGCTGTTGCAAGAGAGAGAGGACAGTGAGGAGGAGGTCATTAACGTAAATAGCAAAAACTCGAGCTTAAAACGGGAGCTAGTAGACCTTCATCAGGAATTCTTGAATGTTGTCAATGAACGGGATCAACTAAGGGCGGTCACGGATGGGTTCAACTCTTGTAGCAACTTGTATGAGGAGGCTTTATGTAAAATTAGGGACCTAGAGGATGAATTAGTCCATGCAAATGTTAAACTTTTAAATTTGAAAAAGGAAAAGGATCATACTCAGGCTATGGAAACTGAACATTTGTATAATGAATTAGTTAATACAAATTGCAACCCTCATTCCATTATAACAATAGACCTTACAGAGGACTCCTTACTAAAGCATAACTACAGCCACAAAATTAGTAAAAATAAAATTAAGAAATATGCACGATTAAATAGAATAATTAAAAAATGTAATAAGTACAAGAAACAACAAAAACACCTTTCCAAAAATATTCAATTAAGGAAGGAACGTGTTTCTCTAGTTAATAAATTAAATAACTATCAGATTAAATTGGAAGATAGTATAAATATTTATGAAATTGACACTCAGCGCTTACAATCAGAAATAGAGGCTCTTAATAAGTCACTAAAATCTTTATGTAATAAATATGAATGCTCGGAAAATCAAATTAAAGAGCATATTCTTGCTACAAATGCATTGGTAGACAAAGTGGACTCGCTGACTCTCAGCAACACTCAGTGTACTTGTCAGAGGGAATCCAGCAATGATGCCCTCCAGCTTGAGGCAACGGAGGACCCGTCCCTAGCTGTGAGTACTCAGGACTGTATTTCCACCCAAGATACAATACCTGACTTAGGTAATTTGGTCTCACCTAATAGTCTTGGTTCTAATCTTTCAGTTATGTTCTCTGATAGTATAGGTAGAGGGTTAGGGAAATTGATCAGTAATAACCTGAGTTATTGTACCCAAAATTATTGCATGCCAGGATCAACCTACAAACAGATTATGGCATCAGTAACAAAGACCGTTTGTGATCCTAGTACCACCATTACTATATGTGTTGGTAATAGTTCTAAGATTAAAAAGGAAGACATCACTGACTGTGTTTCAGAGTTGTTAAAGTTAAATTGTAACAAAATAATATTGTGTGGTTTTCCATTTTTTGAAAATTTGGGTAATAGAAAAAATAATTATATACATATGTTAAATAACCATGTACATTTTTTAGTAGGTCACTATAGTGACAGACTTATATATCTGGATATCAACACTATTGTTGGTAAACTGAAGTCGACACGGGGTAAGGTGTATCTACCTATTAGATGTAGACACAAAATAGCTCGGCTATTAGCTTATAATATTCACACAGACATAAATAGTATGTCTAAGTTTAGTTCTATTATTAACACTGCGACTATTAGTAGTAATACTAATATACAGGTGACTTTCAATGAATATAGCACTAGTGCTATAAATGTTTACAAACATTGTACTGAGGAGGATCCATGTGTCACCGTGGAGAATTCTCAATTAGGGTATATTAGTATTAGTGATAGGGTCTTGTTGTCTGAGGATGGTACGGGTGTCTCCAGCCTCACTCCAAAAATTAATTTAAACTAGGAAATGAGACAACAGGAGGTACGATTAACAATATTGTTAATCCTACCAACGTATCTTCTTGCACTCAATTAGTTAGTAAAAAAGGGCCTCAGCAGAACACTTTGAAATTATTCCACCAAAATATCCAAGGCATTTCTTCCAAATTATTAGAAATTGAATTGTTTTTAGAAAATTGTAAGTTTGACATTATATGTTTTACTGAACATTGGCTTAAGGATTACCAAATGCTTATCAATTATGAGAACTATATGGTGGGTAGCTGCTTTAACCGTAAAACTATGCTTCGTGGAGGTTCCCTAATATTAATAAGAAATTGTTTTAAATATAAGCAACGTAATGACATAGTAGGTCTCTCGGTTGAACATTGCGTTGAACTGTCCTGTGTTGAGCTAGATAAGCATGTAATTGTGTGTGTGTACAGACCCCCAAACTATCAAAACTTTTCTTTGTTTGAATCAATAATGGAAGATGTGATGGCAAAACTTGCAGTCAGTAATAAATCTACAATTATTTGTGGTGATTTTAATATCAATATTTTAGAAGAATGTGCAAATAGCAGTCGCTTATTAAATCTTTTTAAGTCATTTGACTTGACCAACACTTTTACAGAACCTACTAGAGTCACTCCATCTTCTGCTACTTGTATAGATAATATTTTCTGCGATTGTGATTACTTAGATAAAGCAATAGTAAATTGTCTACCCTCTGACCATAGTGGACAAACTGTAACCTTCAGGTGTAATACACCCCCATCGCAAAAAGTTCAAATTAAGTTTAGACCTATAACTTCTAGCAGATTAAATAGGTATAATATTTTGCTACAGAACAAGTTAAGCGTTATGGGCCTTGATGATATTAATATAGATCAATTGTATGATCTTTTCTTTTCAATAGTTCACACGGAATTCAATAAAACTTTTGAAAAGAAGACAAAAAGTATTTGCCCTAAATTCATATTTAGTGATTGGGCAACTAGAGGTATCAGAAAAAGTAGGGAAAGACTATTTGAGCTTTATGGCCTTAAGCCTTTTATAAACACTGAAACTTTAAACAAGTATGTTGCTAAGTATTCAAACATTTTTAGAAATATATGCAAGGTTGCTAAAGCACTGCACATTAGCAACAAGATCAAAACAGCAGAAAATAAAATAAAGACAGTTTGGAAAGTTATAAATAACGAGACTAACAGGAAGAAAATACGTAACACTAGCTACACATTAGATACAGCATGTGGTCCTAAAAGCTCTAATCAGGAAGTAGCTCAAGAATTTGTAAAATTCTTTACCGATATACCACAAAAAACAACGGAGGCTCTTATTTCCTCACCTGAACTCTCAATTGGTTTATTAAAGGCGAATGTGTCTGGCTGCCTGGTTGAATTTAAATTTAAACACATTAACCCTATGATTGTTATTAAAACTTTCCGGCAAATAAAGATCAAACTAACCGAAGATCTATGGGGAATGTCTGTCAAAGTTTGTACATCCATACTTGAGACTATAGCCCCTTACTTAGCTTTAATTTTTAATTTATGTGTAGACCAAGGAGTTTTCCCTGATTTAATGAAATATAGTAAAGTCATACCTCTTTTCAAATCCGGGGATAGTAAAGATACTAATAATTATAGACCTGTATCCGTGTTACCAGTTTTTAGCAAGGTTTTTGAAAAAGTAATGCTTAATCAAATGCTCTATCATTTTAACACCAACAGAATCTTACATGATCAACAGTATGGCTTCACCAAGGGACGTTGTACAACTGACGCCGGTGTAACCTTATTAAAGCACATATTTACTGCGTGGGAAGAGTCTCAAGACGCCATAGGAATTTTGTGTGACCTCTCCAAAGCGTTTGATTGCGTAAATCACGACACATTACTTTTGAAACTTGAGCATTACGGGCTGGGTAAACTTGCACTTAGTTTGGTAAAATCATATTTGAATGATAGACAACAACATGTTCAAATAAATGGTGTTAATTCACAGGGGTTAAAAGTAAAAATGGGGGTTCCACAAGGCTCAATATTGGGTCCTTTCCTCTTTCTAGTATATATAAATGATCTACCCTATTTACTGAAAAACCAACCTCAAAATATGGTGTTATTTGCTGATGACACTTCCCTAATTTTTAAGATAAATAGGCGGGCCCAAAATCTAGATGACGTGAATAATGCCCTACTTCAGGTCCAAAATTGGTTCACAGCAAACAATTTGGTATTAAATGAAAAAAAAACCAAATGCATAAGATTTGCTTTACCGAATGTTAAAAGTAGTGATTGTGATATAATATTGAATAAAGAGAAACTTGAATTCGTAGATAAAACGGTTTTCCTGGGGATTACGCTTGATTCAAGGCTACAATGGGGTTCTCATTTGACATCTCTTGCGGGGCGGCTAAGTTCAGCAGCCTTTGCCATTAGAAAAATCCGTCAGTATACTGATGTAGATACCGCTAGACTGGTTTATTTTAGTTACTTTCATAGTATAATGTCTTATGGCATTTTGCTGTGGGGACGGGCTGCTGATATTGAGTCTATATTTATTCTGCAGAAAAGAGCCATCAGAGCCATATATAATCTTCGTAGGCGCGATTCTCTAAGGGAACTGTTTAAGGATATTGGCATCATGACGGTACATTGTCAATACATCTACGAAAACATAATGTACGTCAGAAAAAATCTGCACCTTTTTGGTAAAAGGGGTGACAGACATAATTACAGTACTAGAAATAGGGACCAACTAGTTCAGCCAGGTTTCAGACTCGCTAAAGTAGACTCATCTTTCATGGGGTACTGTTTGAGATGCTATAATAAAATTCCACAAAGTATTCTTGAACTGAATGAGACGAAATTTAAAACATGCATTAAACGCACACTATGTAAGCAAGCATATTACAAGTTGAGCGATTATATCGATGATAAAAATGCTTGGCTCAATGCTGGTCCTGCTCCACATGGACAGAGGCGCATAAATTGATAGCATTAAATTGTATTGTTGGAGCTGCTGAAGATTGTACAACTATCTTTGCATTGTATAGAATCAATCTCTTTAGTATTATATAAATACATAGCCCATATTGTGTGAGTACTATGTACTAGAAAGCTATCATTCACTGGAAACCTACGTCTTTTTTTGACTTGAATGTGCCCTGGCGGTTTGGAGTATGTCATGCTCACTCTATTGTCTCGCTGATGGTGGCGCATGTGTCGGATCATTTAGTTCCCTTCAAAATGGTTGAGTTGAATGGTGCTGATCCATGCGTCATGTCCGTGAACGGGCGCTGTCAGTTGTGACTGGTCATCTCTTGGTTGCCATGGCTTATTTGAATGAATTATTTTGAATTGTATTTTTTTTTTGTTTGTGTTTTTTTTTGCTGTGGACACTTTTACCGTGCACATCTTGCTACATTGTTCTCACATAATATACCATCTCAACGTGAATGATGTAACCAAGATTTTGTAACAATATTCTGATTTAAAAGAGTGTCCATGGAGTTTCTTGCCCATTCTTCTCCATAGAGATCTACGCTAGGGAATGGGCAACTACAGTACTTTCACAGTTTTTATGTCTTGTGACTGGGACTGTAGCTACATTTAATTTTCATCTTTGTTTCGACAATTCAAAAGTGCCTGTAACTGGCTTACTTGAAATAAATGCTTTGATTTTGATTTTGATTTTGATGTGCTGTAAAACCTTGCTTTTTGCCAAATTTCGTGATTCTAGTTCAACGGGAACTACCATATAGGTTTTCGACCCAAAACCTATAGGGTACTTCCGGTTGACCTAGAACTGTCAATTTTGGTTAAAAGCAAGGTACAAGTAAAGGGAAAAGTGCGAAAAATAAAACAAAGTTGAAAGTTAACGTAAATTTTGGTACTTACAAATTTTCACTAAAATCTAAATTTGCAACCCATATATTTTTATCATGTTTACTCACGACTTTGATGTTTATACAACTAATAGGAACTATATAGACCTCAGTATCTGGTATAATTTTCAACTTTCTAGGTCCACCCGTTCCTGAGAAAATCGGTGCTGTCACCACCGGACAGACGGACAGACAGACGGACAAGAAATTGATCTTATAAGGGTTCCGTTTTTATCTTTTGAGGTACGGAACCCTAAAAAGACAATTAAGGCAGGCCCTGCTTTTCAATGATGTGATCTACATGTATGACGTCATTTCTAAACATTGATTATCTGTGTTATATCGAAGTAAAGTTTAATTTATTGTAGTTAATTAAAAACTAAGTATTAAATAAACTAAAATAAATAAACTAACAACAAACTATAAAAGGGCATCGAAAAACTCCTCAACGCTGAAGTTAAATAAGTTAAATAATTTCAAGTTTATCGAAGTTAAATATCAATGTGTCGTGTTTTATATGATGTCGAAAACCGTATCAAAATCCATGGTGTAATATAAGAAGTCGGAAAATAAAAAACACTAAATTGTGGATATCTCTAATCGGACAACGGTTACTTCTAAAATGTTTGCTTCATTGAAACGCCATCGAAGCACATTTTGCGAAAATAGGTCAGAAAACCGTCGGTAGAGGGAAGATTGGACACAATAGCTGGAAGATATCTATCTACACGGTTGTCCCTAAGCGCCTGCAACACAAATATATTTCAAAATAACAACGGTATAACCGTAGGATGCGATGTAGACAAAGCATGCCCGGCATCTGCAGCACAAAGCAGATAACACAAAAGGTTTACATATCCGTGTGCCTATTTGTAGGTCGTAGCTTCGAAACTTTACTTTATGTAAAATTTTACATCACCACTGCTCTAAAAACGGTGAAGGAACATCATCAACATCACAAGAGAATCGGTTTCCCTTTTTTGTTTTTTTTTTGGATGGGAAATCATCAAATGACTCCTCCCGCTCTGGGCGGAGCAGGAGGGAGTGTCAGAGTTTTACTGACTAAACCTCATCCATGTTCCTTCATCGCCCTTTGTGTTCCGGGGCCACGGTATCTCTTTCGAACAGTCCCGCAACCCCGGCAGGCATCGGTCCTTGTGGACCCCTTCCTTTTTGCTGACTCTCTATGAGGCGCGCGTGGAACACGAACGACGATCGGTTTCCCTTGGAACTGATATTTCAATGTGTCTTTTAGTACATCAGCCCTTTTACCCAACAATGTGTTCCAAAGTTGAGGGCGGCTCGGTGGCTATCAGCTGCCTAGTATCATATATATATATATATATATATATATATCATATCATTTCTCAACTATGTTAGGATCGGCTTCCAGTCTAACCGAAAGCAGCTAAATACCAGTATTTTACATGGAGAGACTGTCATGACCTCCAGAAAACAGTTGCATCGTAATACAATGCTCCTAGCTAAGACTGACTGTCAGACTTTCAGGACACTGACTACTTGAACCGACTGTCAAAGATCTACAAAATGACAGCCGGGAACAACAGTGGTTATAAAACTCGTTTATCGATGCAAATTTTCTGACATGCAACGCAGTAGGCGTTGTCAAGTCAAGAAAATTTAATTAAATATGTCAATACTTGGCACATTTATTTTAGTTCCGTGTTTACCCGTATTTTAGTTACGTGTTAGTAGTAGTCGGTTGAAGTGCAACCTTTGTACGTTAGATTTTTCTTTTTTTTTTTTTTATGTAACCTATTCTGGAAGGCGCTGGTGTCTGTGATACTATGACTTTAATCATTATAATAATAATAATAATAATAAAATTTATTTCAGACTTAGTCCATAAATTTGTTAGTAACAATGTTCTTAACCTAGTGTTAGTAACAATACAAATCTAAAGTAGTTAGTAACATTGTTCTTAGCCTAGTGTTAGTAAAGGTACAAAAAAGTCAGGCGCTTGGTCTCGCGTGAAGGCTCATCCAATGTGCCATCAGTACCGAGTCCCAGCGGCCGGCACACACGGCCAGAATGGCGCTGGGGCTACCGCGCACCCGCGCCTGCATCGATGCGCAGCGCTTACGCATGATGGCATGGAAGCCATCCACGTGCGCCTCTGCGAACATGCCACTCGCGCTACAGTAGCGCGGCAGCCCCATCAACACCCTGAACGCGTTATTATACTGTACACGCAGGGCGTTGTACGTCCCCTGCGTGTATTTAGCCCACAAACTGCACGTGTAGAAGGTCTGACAGAATGCCCTAAATAGTGTGACCTTCACTTGTTCTGTGCAACGAGCGAATCTGCGAGCCAACATATTACAGCGGATGCACAACGCCCTACGCTCTCTCTCCACGTCCATGTTATCTTTGAGGTCTTCGGTGACCCAGTGGCCCAGATACTTGAAATGAGTGACTCTGTTTAAAGGTGTACCATAGAGTGAGACGGGTGGTACGTCTGAGAAATCTTTTTTGGGTGCTTTAAAAACCATAACCTCACTTTTCTTCACATTGTATCTGAGCCCATGGGCCTCCGCATACCTTTCACAGATACGAAGCAACTTACGCAACGCGCCGATTGAAGGGCTGAGCAGCACCATGTCATCCGCGTAGCTAATATTATTAACGCAAATCCCATCTATATGACATCCGACTCCTGTACTGCTCAGCTCTCCAATCAGGCGGTCCATATACAAATTAAAAAGTTTCGGTGAGGTCAACCCCCCCTGCCTCACCCCACACTCTAACCTGTACTCGTCCGATCTACTTTCCGCCCACCTAACAGCATTTTTCTGATTATTGTACCAGTACTCAAATATCGATACAATCTCAGGGAGCAGACTGGTGTCTCGACGCATTTTTGTCCACATTTGGTTGTATGAAACCATATCAAATGCCCGGGACAGGTCCAGGAAACACGCGTATACTGGCGTCTTACGTGCAGTGTAGTAGTGCACGGTCTGCTTGAGGCACAGGATCGCACTTTCCGTGGACAGACCAGTCCGGAAACCGAACTGACCGTCGTGCAATTTTATATGGTTAGTTAAATGGCCGTCAAGCAGACCGTCCATCACTTTTGCTATAACCGTAGCTAACGAGATAGGCCTGTAATTGGACCTATCCGAGACATCACCGGTCTTATTTTTTACTATAGGGACAACAACAGTAAACATGAGATCGTCAGGTAAGTAGGAGTGGCTAACACACAGGTTAAATAACAAAGCTAGAACCCTAGGCAAGTGTACCCCAGCATGCCGCAGGTGCTCAATGCTGAGGCTATCATGTCCTGGTGACTTTCCTCTTTTCATAGATTTTATGACCATAGCTATATCTTTTGCAGTGAACCTCACATTTATATCTCCAGATGCCGCCCCAGCACCGGACACCGACAACAGGTCAGACTGTGCAGGCCTCAAAACCGGTTCAACCCTGAAGTGCTGCTGAAACAGTCTCGCGATGTCATCCGGGTCGTGAACACCCTCAACGCTCACGGGCCGGCTCGGCTTCAGATTTAACTTATTCGTAGATTTCCAAAATTTTGAAAAATTATTATCGGAATGGTGTTGTGCTATTATATCCATTTTAATCTTTTGTTGGTTATTTTGACACCATTTCAATTTTACCTTAAATAATCGCCTAGACTCTGCCATTTCATTGTATAACCATCCAGAGCTAGGTTTCCCATACAATAGCCAATTCTGATAACATTGCCGAGCCTTACCGTGAGCCTCTCTCACGTGTTTGTTCCAGCCTATTATGTGTTTACCCCTACCGGGATTTGAAGCCGCACTACATGAATATTCCGCGCCCTCAGCCAGTACACGCACTATACTTTTATACATATCATTAATTAATGATTTATGGTTTGTACAGTTACACATTTTATCAGCACAAGTTACAAAATCCGCTGGAAAGTCAATATCCCTTAACTTATTATGACAAAAATTATGATAGGTTTCAATTTGACTAGCCTGCCTCTCTCCCCAAACTACTTTATTTTTACAAACACTATTTGTTAAAACTTTAGGTTTTATTAAATTTAAATTACAAGTTAACTGCATAGGATAGTGATCAGACCAGTATGTATCATACAATATAGTCACGTGATCAATAGTTGCGCGCGCTGCGCTCGAAACCACACAGTGATCGAGCCACCGGCGACAACCGTGTGCCTCACTAACAAAAGTGTGTGAATCATTAGGTAACAAATCAAGATCAACACACACCCATGACTGTTCCGCACAAAAGTCTAAAAGTTGATTAGCGAATAACTCACCCGGGTGCGCGTTGAAATCTCCCAACACATACACAGATTCCACATCACTATTTTCAATTATAGAATTTATTTCGCCTAGACACTCCGTAAACTCAATCAAGTTGTCTCTTGAGTCCGTGGGCATATACACAGATATAATTAGCATAGAACGCTCACGTATCTCAACCTTAATAGCTACTATGCGATCACTACGACACTGTAACACTGACACTGAGGGAAACACAGACTTCCTCCACAGCACTGCCACACCGCCATACGGACGGCCGCGGAGCACACCGGCTGAAGTGTCCACGGCAGACTTGCCAGTGAACGCGAAATAATCGCTGATGCTGCCCAGGAACGGAATATCATGCGGCAACAGCCACGTTTCCTGAAGTGCTATTATGTCAGCTGTTTCACATATTTTTCTTAAACATTCCACTGATCTTACAATATTTTTACAGTTAAATGTTACGAGTTTGGCGTAATTATTCATAAGGATGGTTGCACACATACAAATTTTTCCCCACTCTTTATACCATTACTTCTAATCTTGAAGTCAACAAAGCGCCGGTATGCGACGCCTTCTGGCCAGAAATCATCATTCAGAAATGTTTCTAATTTATGCTTCGGTACTAATACTTTAAACGCATCATATGATTTTGGTGTTTTCATAAGCATTTTTTCTACATAAACAGGAACATCAGTTTTACTCGCAATAAAACTCTGAATGTCACACACGGGCACGCCCTTCGCAACATTGTATATGTAAATAGGAATACTTATGTCCGCAGCTTTAAAACTCGCTTCTGGGCTCAAAACTGCCCTTCCTCTATTCGCAACAAAGCGGTTCCGTAGACGTCTCCTCTGTACTAGGGTCCATTCTTTGTCTTCTTTGGGCATTTTCCAGTCACCTTCGCGTACAACATCGGCTAAAAACTTCTTATTACCGTTTAAGTTACTGTTTACGTTCGAAATGGCCGTGTGTCCCACCTCGCTAGATACGACGATCGCAGCTGATTGCGCGTGAGTCACCGACTCGAGCGCGTCACCGGCCGTGGCGCGGGCGCCGCCGTAAGGCGACTACCGCTCTCGCTCAATAAGTTAGTCTCACCGCAGATTTTCTGAACACCCTCACTTTTAGAAAAAGTTTGAGCGATATCCCGATAATTGGTTTCTGATCGCGCTTCGCTAGGCTCCCTGCATGGAGCGTCATGTTCTGCTCCCACGTATGTAAGTCCCCTAGGACCACTGCAGTAGTCATCGTGACTATCCAGTAAAAAGCCACCTCTCTTCATATTAATATTACGGGGGGTACTTCCAAAGTTGTTCACTATAGATGCTCTTTTTAGGTTTTCAAGTTCAGACTTAACAGTATCTAGGCTATCCTTAGTGACGTACTGTTCTTTAAACTGATTCATCTCTTGCTGCATACGCATCAAATCTTTTAAAATCCGAGTAACGTCGACATGATCAAAAAGTACCGGCGGGAGCTTGTGTAGATCGCGGGCCACAAAAACCGGTAAGATCTCAGGATCGGACTCCTTCAGCATGCAGATGATGTCGTCAATTTCACGGATCTTCTTTCCATTTCTCTTCCTTATCTTCTTACGCTTCTCCGTAGGTAGGGATTCGCACAGAAGATTTTTGGCACTGTGAATGTCCTCGTCAGAAAATGCACTCAAACAAATTTGACTGATGCTCTCCTCGTTCATCACATCGATTTTATTACTCACAAAGGCTAAAACCTCGTTGATAACTATATTACAACTCGAACATTTTAACAATTTGGAGGCCATGGTTGGTCTCACGCGTCCGTGTGACAGCGCGTGCGCGTCGCGACTACTACTACCTGCCTGTACTAATGTATCATTAGTACAGGCACCACCGATTCACTTTTGCTGGAAATGCTCATTTTTATTTTTAAATTATTTTTGTAAAACTTTTAAATATGTCTTTCTGATAATAAAATTATAATTAACCTTCGATCAACAATTGTTGCTAATTGTCGATCGAAGAGTGCATCGTTAACCTTCTACTACCAACTTCACAGCGGTAAACAAACAAACGCGGCAGATTTACTGCACAGAAGCTTTCATTGAAATTAGATGATCGTCTAACAGAATTTATTTTATTGGTTTTGAGAAGGAAAACCGTTGTTTTCCGATCGTTTTACTGTTGCAGCCAGTGAGATATGGAGGTAGAGGTGTTGGGTTAACAAATTTGTTTACAAAAAGGTATAACGAATGTTTTTAGTTGAGGTTTTCATCAGATCGGAACATAAACACTTTTGAGTGATTAGTTTAGTCTAGAGCCCCCTGCTCCCAACCTTTTTTTGTCTACTGCCCACTTTAAGAATAAATTATTTTTTAACGCCCCCCTTTTTAAACATACTTAAAAATGGCTAAGTACTTATAACTGATTATTGAAACGCAAATTTATAGTATTCGGACAGAGTATCTTTTATTGAAAATAAAACAAACATAATCAATTCTTATGTAGAAACTAATGTCAAGGTAGAACCAGCCGATTGGTATAGGAATGTACAATTCGGATGATTTAACAAAAACTTGTTAAAACATAATTGCCCGCGGTCTTTTATATCGAACCGAGTTTGAACTATATCTTAATTAATATTAGTTGATGTTCACAAGATGTAGTCGAGAGTCGAGAGCTCAGTCGGTGTCTAAGAGTCTTCCTAGCTAGGTAGATGAAATTATAAATCGACCCCAAAGCCCTACACAATGCCCCCTTTTTTTCTGGGTCTCTTACCGCCCCCCTTTAGGCCTGCAGCGCCCACAAGGGTGCGTTATCGCCCACGTTGGGAAAGACTGGTCTAGAGGATTGAGGTTTGTAGCCCGAGGGCAGTTCAAGTTCAAACAGGTCAATCATGATCTTCCGCAAAGTAAAATAATCGAATCCCCAACGGTTTAGACAGAAGTGTAGGTCAATGGTGTCGATTATGTTGTGCACAAACTAAACTTAATTTAGGCTATTGCTATCTTTTTCTCTGTAATAAAACGAGAAAGAGACGGACGTAAATCAGAGCTTTCAAATTAAGTTGGAACTAATATTTCCATACAAATAAGGGGTGCACGTAAAAACATGTCGACTAAAAACACGGTGAAGCGCAAGGCATAAACTAGTTTGACATCTCTAACTTAGTTCATAGCTATAGCCGTCCTTTTCTCACACTACCTATTAGTAAAAGACAGCAATAGCCTAAATTAAGATTAGTTTGTGCACAACAGAATCGACACCAATTGGGTCTAATACTGGACTGCCTCCTCGGTCTAGTGGTCGAAAGCACGACTGCTGAGCATGAGGTTTTGCAATGGGTTCTCGATTCCCAGGTCGGGCAAAGTGTTATCGGGTTTTAACTCCAGCGATTTCTCTGTAACAGCCACGGAGTTAGGATTTGCACCCGGTTGACCACCAAATTCGGCACAACGTTAGTGAGGCTGCCTTACGTTCTTAGGGTCCCGGGTTCGAATTCCGGTAGGAGCAAATGTTTGTGTGATGAGCATGGACATTTTGTTTCCTATTCATGGATGTTTATATGTATAATAAGTATGTATTTACAAACAAAAAGTATCTATGTAGTATATCAACTATCTGGTGTCCACGACACAAGCCTCGTTGCTTAATGTGTCACTAGATGACGCTGTGTGTAATTTATTAATTTCACCAGTTATAACTGTGTGGTGGACCTATTGCCATCAACCGGGCACTTATTCAGACTACATGGTACCTTCTACCTATTCTTGACAGAAAACCCCAATAACACTTTGTACGACCCGGGAATCGCACCCAGGACCCGAGCCATTATTTCGTATCACCGTTTATTTAGATCCTCTCTACACTGCAGTCACAAAGAGCCGTGGTTACTAACTTAATGGACTTTCGTCGTCTCCTGAACTTCGCAGGTGTGAAAATGAGTTTTAAAGTTCACTGAGTACAAATCGTTGCCCTCCAAGTTATATAACTTCTTAAACTCGTTCAGTGTTCAGCTCGAAAGAAAGAAAAATATACTTGTGGAAAGAGTCGAGTTCGTCCCGCCATCTCCTTCTAGGCCTGCCGCATTGCTTTTGCTGCTGTTTGGGACCCATTGTGTGGTAATCCAAAACTATTTTCTATTCCTGTTTCAGATTTAAAAATAACCGTACGACGGTTTACGTCAATCAGAAACTGTTCATAATACTAGGCGGTAAGGTCCAATTACAACCACATCACGTCTTCCCACAGTGACACCTGCCACTTCATTTTACCCGCACAGTTGTTGACACGTTCAATTTTATTGCCTCTACGGGATTTGCGCCATTTTCCCTATAACTCCCATGGGAAGCCATGCAGTTATACTTAGAACTATATCTTACTACGAGAGCCCCTTCACCCCTATTCGGTGGAAAGCCCCTGTGGTGTAGTAATTGTAAAGGTTTTGGTACAGTATAACAGCACGGCACCAGCACCGGCACCGCTCCAACTCAGTAATTAACTTGTCATTCAAATTAGAGCATTAAATCGTGTGTCATATAATATATTTCTTAATGTCTATATGAAAAAGTTTACGGACGGTCCGCGGTCTGCAAGCTTACACCTCACCGACGATGCATAGTTAGCGCGCTGGCGGCTAGCCGTAGCCACGTAGCCTAAATTCGTGGCAACGCCGGACAACAGCTGCGCTGGTGCGGTGCCAGTGCCATGTGCCATGACCTTAAGGGTGGTTTACTCCTGTTTTTTATTTGGTTTGTGTATGTGGAGCTTTGGATTTTGAATCGACGATATGTGACGATTTCTCCCTGCGTTAACAGATTATTTTCTTAAGCTAGTTGAAATAGTACAAGGCTAAAATCAGAAACAAGTTGAGATTTTTTAAAAATTGCAAACACTCAATACCGTTTTCCTTGAATATGAACGACACTCTGCAAATTATGAATAGGCCTTAAAAATTACTGCTGAAATGTGGGTGTACTATAAGGTACACTTCTGCCTATCCCTCCAAAGATCACAGGCGTGACGTTATATTAATAAAATAATGAATACGAATTACCTTTAAAAACAAAAATTGTATAACATACTGGTTATATTTATCTGTAGCAGATGACATTAATCCGATACAATCACTAATTACTTCAAAAAACTATACGATATAATTTTCGATAATAAAAAAATTACAAGCTCATCTTACTCAAAGCAGCTTAAAGTTTATTAGCTATTAACATGAAACGTTTTAAGCTTGTATAAAGTTAAAAAAAATGCCGACACAAGTCTTTTAATAAAATTATAAATAAACTTGAAAGACTTGAGAACGTTTCTAATAAAAATATATAAGAGATTTGAGATTGTTTTATAGTTTGTAGGTTCTCTTAAACAAGTTTTACAATTTCTGTGTATAAAACGGCCATTTAATGTCAATAGGAGTAAGCCTTCTAAAATGCAAGTAATTAACTTAGCATCGCATCTAATCAATCTAATCTATCTAGCAAAAGTTTACCAGAAAAAGTAGGCGCTTCAGTAATTTTCGTATTCCCGAATTAAGTACGAACGTTTCTGTTCGGTCTAAGCAATCGAACACTTGCTAACGCAGCAGTTTACAACAATCGTTGTACTTGTCGCTGAGTGAAAATTTAATTAATACTTTAACATCAGTTTATTACGAGACATCAAACGGACCGGGTGCAATTAAAAACATTTAACATTACATTTTACTTTAAGACATTTTAACATTGCACTTGAAAAGCCTTTAATAAACTCTTTAAAACCAAATCCAAATTTTGCTTTAATACTACGACTTTGCACCCCGAACATATTGGTCCTTCAAGCCGGATCGCGCGCGTTTCGAAATGTAATCACGATTGTTGCTTAAACAACAGTTTGGTGTGTTGTGGAGTAAGGTGGTATTTTGGACTGTTTGGTGACTGGATTACGCTCCAATATATACGATCCAAGGAGAACGGTGGTATAACAGCAGACAACAAGGAAGATCTTTCCATTATTTTCTACACCTTGGGAGATTTTACGTTCTTAAACAACGGGCGAAATGGCTCTACGATGTCCAACTGGCGCTCGCATGTTGATACATCGAAAAGCTCGGGGTTAATTTGAAAAAGACCAGTGTACACAGACGAACCTGCTTATTCTTGAAAAACTGTTAAAGCAATTTACAAAAATACTGGAAGGAGTATTAATTAAACCACGATCGCCTTTCAACAGAAGTAAGTAAGTCGCATTCATGCTTTACGAAATAGGAGCATGAGAAAACAAGCAAATCGTACCAAGCTGTCAAAACGCTGGTCCACCAGGTGCATCAACAACTGCTGGAAGCTCCATTTAAAAGTGATGAACAGGAGTCTGCCTGATTTACCATTCAAGCCTGTCGTGCTTGGATGGTAAATCAGGGGACAAACAGCAAACTCGACGAAATGCTTCGCAAGTAAGTAACTTATTTGAAGGCTTTCCGGAGAACAGTCTCTACCATATTAACTTGGAACTTATTTCCGACAAATGGGAATTTGAAGACGTCAACTTGTAACCATAGTAATTTAGAATAGATCAGTTTTTCCATGGTTGTAACTGCTCCACATTAGATCTCATCATCGCTCGTTCGTATTTCCGAAGACAGGCGATGATTGCCGAAGCTGACCGATCTGTAATTCTTAATCAATTAAAACAAAACAGGATCAGCACCCAAAAACAATTAACTCTATAACAGCAATTTACTAAAAAAGCAACGACACGGTACCCTACCTAATTCTCGGTAGTAATCGTTCGCAAAGGGTTCCGCTCAACATCTTACTTAATGGAAATAAGGCTGAAATTGGCTTCCTTTGTGAAACTCAACGGTTTATTTTCGTGAGAGGTTTTTGTTGCAAACCCCTTATGTTGCTGTAAAAGGGGCCTTTGGATAATTTACAAAGGTTTCTTAGCTCGATATTAGTAACATATTTTGTGTTTGGGATACTTGAGCTTTGAAGGTTTTACGTTCAGAAGTCGATTATTTCTTTAACATTCTATTTTTAATAATAGAATGATATCGAGAGGGACATAATTTTTATTAAGAATACTAATAATTAGTTGGCAGTTAATGTCAACATTGACTTTCTTGCACGATTTTTTTTTGAGAATTTAGTCACAAAATAAAGTCGGTCTTCTTCAGTCTTCTTCTTCGTGTCGATGTCGGTTAAACGTTAAGAAATCTTCCAGTGCGTGTAATTTAGTAGCCTTAATAATAAAAATAAGTTCTTTAATTCTCCTCAAAATGACAAACTTATTCTAGGTTTCACATAATATTATTTGTTCTTTTAACAATGTGAAGAGCTGGTGTCTGAATTAGGCGTAAAATGCCTGTATTATAATAGTTATTTATGCAACTGTTGTATAATGAGGGGTATTAAAACACGAATGTGGGTTTATCATGTATCACATGAGTGTTTTAATACCTAATTATGTACAGTTGCATACAAGACTTTATCTACATCCATGATATGAATCCTCCTTAAAAGGTTCTGAAACCATAGGATGTTGCAGTGTTCTAAGAAGTCTATGTAAATTCATGGAAAGTTTAATTGCTTGTATTTAATACAAATAAACCGTGTATAGGTAGTAATATAATTATATAGATCGGACTAACTTACCTAGTGACGTCCGATCCTTAATTATGTGAAGTAATCTCGTCCTCATTTAGTACTTGTAGTTTGCACTTCCTGCTAACTCGCTATCACATTTTTTAAAGATGAATCGATTTCATCAACATGAAAATGTTGTCTGTGGTCCGGTCTTGGCGTGCTCTGTCTGACATCTGTCAACTCATTCTTTCAAAGCACATGATCGGGACTTCAAGATGACCGATACGGTTATCTATCGTAGTCCCGATACATTAGTCAACACAACTTTAAAAAGGGGTGTAGATAAGACACTTTAAAACACATATAAGTAGGCTGATCTTCTGGGAAGGGTTGGGATACAATGAGGACGAGATTACTTCACATAATTAAGGATCGGACGTCACTAGGTAAGTTAGTCCGATCTATATAATTATGCTCCGTAATCTCGTCCTCATTTAGTACTTGTAGATGTTCAAAGAAGTTGTGTTGGTAATATAATCAACATCTTTTAATCATTGAACAATGCAGCCTAACATACTATTCTGAGTATTATTACTTGGGTAATAATTACACATTTACTTAAATAAAAGGTAAAATGATAATAAATTTTCTCTAACTCTAGTGTCAACCAGTGTTATAATAATCTTTTATAGAACATAATTACTTTAATCAGACAGTAACCATTGACATTAAATTTAATCAACCAATAATAACAAGCAGTGTGTTTTATAGTTTATAGACTAGAACACACTGCTTAATTGTGCAAAAGCATTAGAATCACTGACTATAGTTCTCATAATAAAAGCAAGCAAAAGTTGAGGAACTTGTGGTCCAACCAGCTGCTTTTCTTATAACTTCAATATTAATACCCACTTCAGAGGCATTTTATGCAGAATCGTGCCTTGTGCTGTGTGATGTGAATTTGGGAGTATTTATTCCAGAATTTGTTTTATCCACCTACTAATAGTTGCAGTAGTGGCGACATGATATATGGCTTTCTTATAGTTATAATTAGTGATTTATAATCTTGTCTTATATTTTCTGTAATATCTAAATAGAACAAAAGGGTAGTAGCAGGGCACACAGACGAATTCTCCTTAAAAAAATGGTAATATCAAATTGGGTTGATATCTACCAGGTTCAGAGATTTTAATAATTTCTGGAATTTTTATGTTAATAATTATCCTGATTATAAGAAATGTTATCAGTATACTTATGAGAGATAAGGTTTGAATTCTGTGTGCAGTTATAAGGGCTATTATGGTAACTAACTTTTTGGTAATTAGTTCTAGACTAAGGGTTTCATTAGGAAATAGTTTAGACAAATAATTCAAAACAATACTGAGATCCCATACTACTTCATATTTGGGGTTCTTAGGTCTTAACCTAAATAAATCACTGAAGAACCTTGACAGTCGGTCATCTGAGCCAATGTGGGAAATAACCCTAGAACTAAGGAAATAACTAACGTAATGGTATTGAGTGAGCTATATGACAGTCCCTCATCAAATTTTAGTCAGTAAAGATATCACAGTGGGAACTGAGTCTAGGAGAGGGTCAATATCTTGGTTCTGACAATAGGATAGAGCAGACTCATATCGCTTTTATGATGGGGTTCCATTATTATCATTTCAGAAATAACCATGGGCTCAAATAAGGGAAACCATGATTGTGAGGGCCACCAAGGTACTACAACAATGCCTGTTGCCCCTTCCCCTTTTATTTTCTGTAACATCTTAATAATAAGTGCAAATGGTGGTAATGTATAAAAGAAATCACCATACCATTTGACAGTGCATGATATATAATTCTGACAATTAGTATTAAACTTGTTTGCAAACAGATCAATCTGAGGTTAAACAATAATAGTCTTGTAGGCTACATCACATAACTTCCATTCAATTTCTGTTTGGATGCTTAGATTAGAGATCTGCGATAGTGTTTTCTTTAGAACTGATGTAAGATGCATAGATCCAAATGTGTCTTTCCTCACACCGTTGCCACAACTTTCTGGCTAAATTATTAAGGTGGGTAAAACGAGTGCCACCCATTATAATGATGTAGGCTATGGCTGTTGTGTTATCTATTTAATTCTAAGTAAAATTTCAGTGTCTGAGTGTGCTTGCATATATTTTGAGCCCTATAAATACTGCTAGTAGTTCAAGGTAATTTATATGAAACTTTTTATCATCAGTTGCCCAATGCCCATGGCTTCTGACATCATTACATACCAGACCCCAGCCAGTTTATCAAGCATCAGAAAATATTTCTAGAACAAGGTCAAATAGTTTTAAACTGTTGTAGGTTGTTGGAATGAGACAACCGCCAATCTAGTCCTATCTTAATTCCTCTTGTGATAGGTAACAGAGCCTTGTAATTTTCATTGTTGTTTTGTTACTTTCCATAACCTTGGTGTAAAGCCAACCATATTCCCCTGCTGGGCAAGCAGCAACAAGGATACCTTTACCTAGCAACTGAGCAAATTCTACTATTTTGCATATCCTCTTGGACTTAAAATTATTTAATAAGTTAGGGATGAAATTTATCTATCTTCTTCCGACGAAGTGAGATATTAAATTGAACTGAATCTAACAGAAATCCTATATACTGACAGCATTGTCTGGGTTCTAAGACACTCTTTTTAGTATTGATAACAAACCCTAGATTTTTTAAGAAAAAACTTAGTATAAGAATCACCAAGGCACAAAATATCACCGTATAGAAAAGTAACCCCAATGGCCTCAGGTGACACATAACTGGCTTCATAATCTTTGTGAATACATTATGGTGCTATGCTAAGCCCAAATGGAAGGCATGTAAACTTACAATATATCTTGAAACTGAAACCGGAGAAATTTATCATATTTTTTATGGGTAAAAAGTGTAGCAGTTAGATACCCGCAATTACAGACACAATTAAAATAACAATGCACCGTGCCCGATTGGGCATAGTGCATTTTTCAAATCTACAGTTGCCATAAATCAACCAAACTCATGACGAGTTTGGTTGCTGTCCATGAGTCTTCTAGTTTGAAGTGATGTCATCATCATCATCATCAGCCTATTAATGTTCCCACTGCTGGGACACTGCTGAAGTGATATGTATTAATATATTTATTAAGTTTTTTGAGATTTAATATAAATCCAAGTGCCATCTGATTTTGGATGCAAAAATATGCTGGATAAAAATTGATTATCTGCGGATAAACATCATTCAATACACGAGTGTATTAATTTCCATAAAATAAGATTGCTTTCTTTCTGACTGAAGTTATTGTTTTTAAGAATGGAAGTTTGAACTGGAATTTCATAAAAGTAAGTCATCATTGTATTGTTGGATAGGTGGTAACATTATCCCAGACTACAGTGAAATACTGCAAACTACCAGTTTCTACCTGAGCTAGACGCATTCCTGTCCCCGACGTCGCGGCTGGCGCCTCTGTGGTGAGTGGCTCGGGCGTAATGCTAGTTTCACCTGGTTTTTCCGCTTCAGCACTGCGTTAGAGGTCTTGCAGGTGTGTTCTTCAATTCTTGTCCTGACTTTTTTTTTTTTTGCATTAAACTTGTCCTGCAGCTTATCCCCGAACAGGTACTCAGATATTGGAGTCTGCCCCATTAGCTCCTTCATTTCCTTATTGAGGCCAGGCAGGATTAGGGAGCGTCTGGTGATGCAGTTGCATGATAAATGTGACAAAGTAGTCTGGCTGCATCACATAAAGAGTTAAAATTTGATCACTACTCTCTCGGTTGGCGATTAGATTGTTTAACACTTTGCCTATTGATGTAATGGCAGCAGCCGAGGTGATCTGCTGCCCACTGATTCGTTGGTCCCTTTTCACTCCACCATCCTTAGTGTGGCTGCCACTTCTTAATTTAGTTTTGATGGGTGCAACAAGCTGCCGTTTCATTTAAACCCTTCACAATTACTGCTGATCACCGCGTGGCCAGGCTGGCGTGAAGTTTTATAGGTGTCTATGTTGGCTACGCCCCCTCATCTCTGCCTCTTTCTGATTTCGGTTAGTGGGTCGTCTTAGAGACGGATATTAATATTCAATAAAGTTATTAAAGCATATAATTTTTTTTTTTTTTTTTTTTATAATTTGAAGTTAAATTTTAATCATTTTAAATATTTCCTTCATTAGGTGATTTATGACCAGTGTTTGTACTTCGAAGTGGTGGTTATGAGGAATAGCTGTCACGGCGAGTCAGGCTGCGTCGGGTTTTAAAACGTGTCTCACAACATCGGTCGCAATAACCACGGCTTCTCGAGCGTGTTCGACTGGAGCGGGCTTCATACTTGTGTACAAAGGATAATTAAAGTTAGGCCTCTGCCTGGTCGAGTTTAAATCCACGGCTAACCTCTCGTGGTAGCTCAAGGGATGCAGTAGGGACGAGACTATGAACAACTGAATGTGTACATCATCGGCAGACCTCTCGTGAAAGCTCTTGTGATGTCGTTAGAATGTAGGATGGCTTAGATCATCGGCTAACCTCTCGTGAAAGCTCTAGTGATATCTTACTAATGTGGGCACAGTTGGTGTACTCATGGTTAACCTCTCGTGAAAACTCTAGAGACATGTGCGAACAACTGAACGTGTACACCATCGGCTGACCTCTCGTGAAAGCTCTTGTGATGTCGTTATATTGTTAGATGGCTAAGATCATCGACTAGCCTCTCGTGAAAGCTCTAATGATGTCTAATAGGTTGGCACAATTGGTGTTCTCATGGTTAACCTCTCGTGAAACCCCTAGAGACATGTGCATCTTAGACCAGGGTGCCAGGTACTTCTTGGAAAAGACGAGTGGGTAGGTACATAAACAAAAAAGTTTACCAGAGTTTCGGTGACGACTCCGTTTTTGCTTGCTCGACCGATTTTCTAGTTCTCGCAAACGTTCGTTGAGTTCTCTCATCTCTTCGTCTCGTTTTCTTCGGTGTTTTCCCATCTCTGTTTGGTAATTACAACATTTTAGGAACTTTGTTAACGGAAACGTGACATGCGCGCTTCACAAATTTTTTTTTTTTTTTTTTTCGTTCGCCCTAAAAAGGCAGGCATCGATCTATAGACCATTCAGCCTGCGCTTCACAAAAAAGTACAATGAGTTGACAGATGTCAGACAGAGCACGCCAAGACCGGACCACAGACAACATTTTCATGTTGATGAAATCGATTCATCTTTAAACAATGTGATAGCGAGTTAGCAGGAAGTGCAAACGTACTACAAGTACTAAATGAGGACGAGATTACGGAGCATAATTATTTATATTTTGGATTGTTCAATTATCAAAATTCACAAAGCTTGTATCACTCATTTTTGTAAACAACAAAGTACATAATGCAATACTAATATCCAAATGTCGAACAAAAATGGCGGGATACGACGTGAATTCGAATTAACCTATAAGTTTTTTTTTTTAATTACGGCGCCGGCGCGCGGCGCTGTGGTAGTGAATCGCACGTGCTAGACAATGTTCTTTTTTTAAAACGAGTTGCATAATGAAATTCAGTACAACATTATAACACCCGTTTGGGTGTTATAATGGTTATTATGACACTGGCTGTTTTAATGTTGGCCATAAGCTAATAGTCTGGTAAATGAGTGCTCAAAAGGGGTATGTGGTTGGAAAAGTCGAAAGCAGAAAATCTGACTTATGAACTTTTTCTAAGATAACTAGTTAGAAGATAAACATATTAAAAGTCCTGACCCCTCCGAGGTGAGCCCGAGGGGGGGGGGGCAAAGAAGGTCCCGTTTTTTGGTTTTTTGCTTATATCTCGAAAACGATGCGTCGTATCAAATTTTGTTGTACTACATAATAAAACCTCATAAAATTCTCTACAACTTTGTTTGTCACACTTTTTATCTATCTCCAATAAGTATTTAAAAGAAAAAAAAAAAAAAAGAAAAAAATTGCTAAGTTGTAGAGAATTTTATCAGATTTCATTGTGTAGTACAACAAGTATTCGTGCGACACACCGTTTTCGAGATACAAACCAAAAACAACGAACGGGACAGAGAATTGGATTTTTTTTTAAAATTATTGTTCGTTTTTCGGAGCTCATACCAATTCAACGATAAGAGATAGATAAAAAATTTAAAAGGCAAAGTTAAAGAGAATTTTATGAGGTTTTATTATGTAGTACAACAAAAATTTTATACGACGCATCGTTTTCGAGATATAAGCAAAAAAAAACAAAAAACGGGACCTTCTTTGCCCCCCCCCCCCCCCTCGGGCTCACCTCGGAGGGGTCAGGACTTTTAATATGTTTATCTTCTAACTAGTCCAAACAAAGTTCATAAGTCACATTTTCTGCTTTCAACTTTTCCAACCACAATCATTCATTTACCAGACTATAACTGTTTCAGATACCTTTATAGAGGATTTATAGCATGGGTGTAGATAAAACAATCACCAGGTCCCCACACCACGGAAGAACAGAAAGTTTTACTTAACAAAATATGACAACACAATGATAGGAGATTTAAGCCTAAAACTTATAAGCATTATAGGGTAAAAGCGGAATACAAATGTTTGGCACAAACAGTGTGCGCGAATTTCGTAAAGTTGAGGAACAATTCAGAAAACCACCGCACTTGCATATTGCAAAAGCCTTCCAAACGCAACGATAGATTGAAGCCACGTGACTAGCCATGTTACTCTGTGAAAATGGCAACAGGCGCCAGTTCCACCATCTATGGAAGCGTTTTCATAAAGTCACAAAGAAACCAATCGTGTCGCGAGATTGAGTGACTTTGGCGGCGCGGTTTGTGGCTGCGGTGGGCTACAGATTTGCGATGATGCATAACGAGAGCTGTTTATGGAACTAACAAATAGGGTAAACCACCCTAATATCGGCCCCCTAAGCCTTTTTCAGTTTTAAACTACTCATAATATCTCAACCTGATAAGTAAAGTGTTAACATTGTTGTTTTCCTATTGTGAAATTTAATTGGTTTCTTATTCTTACGTAAAATTTGGAAAAAAAACCTAGTTGTTTAATTATTATGATTTTTTTTATCAATACATTCCGATTTTCCCCAATATCGGCCCCTTTTGCCTAAAGCCGACCAGATTTTTTCCTTATATCGGCATATGAAAAATGTATGGTTAAACACTGGTTCTAACAGTGAGCAGCAGTGGACAAATCAGCTTATTTGAAAAAAAAAACATCAAACATCGATTTGTCAACTTTGTATAATTAAGTTCCAGTCCAGCCAGTCTTCAAATTATTATTGATTAGGTAGGTAAAATTGAGATCAAATAATCAAAAACACGTAAATTGAACACAATAAAATCAACGTCACAATACTTATAGAAAAATTAGGAACACACCTAATAGGTGATAATAGGTACTTATCTAAAAATATGCAATGTGGACATAATGTAGTTAGTAGTCAACAAAAAAAGATTCTTGTACCCAAATTCCGATCTTATATATATATATTACACTTATATTTTACATACATATTTTTACAATTAACAGTTTTTATGTGAATTCAACGTTTTTTGAATAAAATTGGATTGAGTTTTGTGTCAAAATAAAAAGTAATTTAAATCAAAAGCATTATGGAGTATTTAGATCAACTTTGAAGCAAATCACCGCCAAAATACCTTTCTACCCCTTTTTAATCCCGTTAAAGAATGAATTACAATAAAATACGCAACATGTTTTCCATCAATTCTGCTAAAAAAAGGTTTATGCAAAATTTGAAGTAGATTGGACCAAGGAATCACGTTGTCCCATACAAACTTTGCCCCCCTTTTTCACCCACTTAGGGGTAGAATTTCGGAAAATCCTTTCTTATCAGATGCCTACGTCATACAAAGAACACACCCTCCAAGTCTCAGGTCTCTACAATCTGCGGTTCAGGCTGTGCGTTGATCCGTCAGTCAGTCATTCAGGAACTACTTCGTTCCCGAACTCTTTCGTTACCGTTCCGAATCGAGTCACCCTCCCATAAGAAGTTAAGTATCACTTAAAAAAAAAATTGTATAATGACCAAAAAGATTTAAAAAGACTAAATAATATATTTGAATGTCTTTGATAATGACAAACGGAGCCGCCTCTGCCGGTTTTAGGATTCGTTGTTAAAAAATGATTGTCTTATATCGGCCGCCCCGGCCGATATTTGGATTTGTACTAATAAACAGAAACCTAACTCCGGCCTCTTAAATTTACCATAAAGCATGATTTTTGTATTAAAATAAGTATGTAAGGCGATTCTTTTTTTTATTATGTATCGAAAACAATCAATTCTCATTAATTTTAATGAATATAAAACGCTAAAATCGCTTTTCCCAAAATGTCGTCCACAGTCGGTCCGAGATCAAAAAGCCGGCGATAAGAGGATTCTCGTACGCCTCCGCGTTCTACGACCGACTGAATATCATATAGCGCACAGAGCGCCGCCATGTTGGTATTGTCTATTGTGAATAATATAAGGTATATTTTGGTGCAATATTTTTCTAACATTATGTCACGTTTTTTAATTTACGCCACGATTTCTTCGACACGGCCGATATTAGGACGGGGCCGGAATTAGGGCACTTTACCCTAATATTGCTTCGTTTCCGCAACTTGAGTTAGCCAGCAATGTGATAGGTTAGTTCTACGCACAACCTTTACTACACATGAGCGTGAGCCTAGCTTAATGAGTTTAGAAGAGTAGCAAACTGTTAATAAACAAACACAAAACAAATGAACTACATCAATTTGCCAAGCAAACTGCAACTATTTACCCACTGCCGTAGTGCTCAGTACCGCACAGAGTAATCACAATTAGTGCTACTCGTAATTGTCACCGCGGCCGAACAGCGCTGTTTTACTGTAAAGCGCTGTATTCCGCTTTATTGAGCATTTGTTAGAATTAGCTTGAAATTTACTTGTTTACGGCAGCTTGTTTGGTTGACGTAGGCTGTAAATTATTCATCGATTCTCTTTGAGGTGCCTCTTGGCTTTTTGGAAACCGGGTGGTTTAAATGGTGCGCCCAAGTAGTCATATAACACGTTTAAGTGACCTTTAACTTACCTGCAAGTAAGTAGCAAGAAAACCGGCCATGTGCGAGTCGGACTCGCGCATGAAGGGTTCCGTACCTACCATAGAAGTAGGAGACAAACCTTTAATTTTAAATTCATTTTTATTATTTATTATAAATATAAATATAAATATTGCTGAACATTACACACAGCGCCATCTAGTGCCACACTAAGCAACGAGGCTTGTGTCGTGGACACCAGATAGTTGATATACTACATAGATACTTTTTGTTTGTAAATACATACTTATTATACCTACATATAAACATCCATGACTCGGAAACAAATGTCCATGCTCATCACACAAACATTTGCTCCGACCGGGATTCGAACCCGGGACCCTAAGAACGTAAGGCAGCCTCACTACCGCTGCGCCAATCGGGCCGTAATGTTTATGCGACAACAGAAATACCTACGCATTCTGTTAAAATTTCAACTCTCTACCTATTACGGATCATGTGATACAGTCCGCTGCCAGACGGACGCGGACGGACGGACAGTGGACGCTTAGTAATAGGGTCCCATTGGTGACCCTTCGTGTACGGAACCCTAAAAAGAGACAAAGGAAATAGTCTTTCGCTAGCCGCGCACTTGCCGTAGCAGACAGTCGTATTTTGTGTTCAGAAACTGTTGGTTGTAAGAAAATGGTTGTCATACCTATATTTAAACTGGTTGCTCAATCATTCGGTAGCAGAAACCTGACAGCAGGGGCTAGGCTACCCAGTGCGCAGGTCCCCTCTAAACTATCCGTATTTATATAAACTAACATTATAAATAGGTAAAGTTTGTGAGGTTGTAGCGGGTGATCTCTGGATCTACTGAACCGATTTTGTTGAAAATTTGTTGTTTGTGAAAATTCCTTTACCAATTGAAAATCCACGTCATTTGTGAGTATCATAAGCTACATATATTAAGTACTAAAAAAATAAGGTAAAGGGGGGGATTAGAGGAAAATAAATGTCCACCCGTGCGAAGCCGGGACGGGCCGCTAGTCTATACTAATATTATAAAGAGCTAGCATTTGTTTGTAAGTTTGTATGTAGGGGTTAGTCTCCGAAAGTAATGAACCAATTTTAAACATTGTTTCACTGTTAGAAAGCTACATTATTCGTGAGTGCTATTGGTTATATTTTATTCCCGTACTCTCACGGGAACGGGACCTGCGCGGGTAAAACCGCGGGACGGGCCGGTAGTTTGTTAATAATTGGATTTGGCAAAATTACCAAACAGAGAATCAAATTATTAATTTCAATTCAATTCAAAGGACATGGAGTTCTATCCCCGAAATTAAAAACATATGAGGTACACCAGTACACCACAGCACGCAAAGGAAGCCAAAACCAAAATCTGGTATTCAAAATAAAGTCACCTTACTTAATTAAAATAATCTCCATCAAACGCAATAACGACTGGAAGCCTATTAAATCTGCGCACGTCTTAGAGGTGTGCCTGATAATATACTTACAGGGTGTTCTTACGTACTTACAGGGAGTTCTAATGAGCAATTGACGCGGGCGCCCCCTAACGTCACTAATTATGACTACGGGGGGTGACGGTTGCCAGGCAACGAGTCTTGTTAATTTTATGTGTACGTAGATGTTTTATACTTGTATGAAATCACGCGTGTTTTCTTTGGTGTTAAGTAATGTTATTCAAAATCAGGAAATGCGTCGGAAGCCGTAATCACCGTGCGAACAGGCGATACATTGAACACATTGCAACTTCTAGTTCTCTCGCTCTCTCTCTCTAGTTCTTTGAGTTTAAATGTTTTATCTCATCTCATCGCCCGTGTGGTATCTGGCAGAGTTTCTACTCTAACCAACCCGTCACACCCACGGGTGTCGTATAAAGCGACTAATGTCTGAGGCAGAACACCTTACGCCTCCGTAGACCAGAGAATGGGCAGCAGCGTTTTCTGTTAGTCTTTCACCACTGCGATCTCCAATCCGCCTGCCATGCGTGGAGATTACGGCAAATTCCTCCCATCATGGGAGAGGCTTATGTCCCGCAGTGGACGTTATGGGCTGTTGTTGTTATCTCATCAGACAGCACGTTTTAATGTGAATATTTCACCAGTGCGAATGCAGGGTTATAGTGTGTTTTGAGATATGCAAAACTCTAATAAATGTACTTATATAACGTGAAAACTTGGCAGTCGTTTTCTTCTCTAATGCAGCAATTATAGCCCCTTCAGAAGGAACGCTTTCATTTGAGCAAACAACAGAAAATGTAGTGAGAAAAATGTTAAGGTGATTGAATGACTTTTTCATGAAATAGTCATTCAATCGAGTTACATGAACTTAGAGGGTTGTATTGATGATTTTAATGACTATAATTCTGTAACTACATACGTCTTACATCCGCGAATCATATTTTAATCAACATACAACCTAGTACTGGCCTGAAAATTGCAAAAAACGTAAGAAAATTTGAATTTCGCGGGCTCAGCTGGAGCATCAGTCTTAAGTATGAATGTAGATGACTACAAGAGTAGAGCAAGACCAAAGAAACTATAGACAGACTGTGTGAAGGGTAATATGGCGACTGCTGTATGACGAGCAATAGAGAAGAATGGAAGAAGAGTACATGCAGCGCCGGCCACGAATATAAAGGCATTAAAATACCTCTTAACGAAGCCGAAAGGCACTTGTTCTCCCCGTCATTGCGATCATTTTTTTGTTCTGCACCATACCTGGGAACCTTCTAGTTACCGAGATATTGGGGGTCAAAGTTCCAACTTATTGACAAGTTTTTCTTTTCAAATACAAGTTTTTAATGTAAGATTTTTATTTTAAATAGCTCCACGATTCCCGTACTATTCAATTCATGCATTTTCAGTGCTAAACACATACGTACATTGAAATGATTTTTCACCCAAAGAAAAAGTCGTTTCGCAGCAATATTTTTTGCGTAAAGTTACTTAGTTTGATGTACAGAATGCTTGGTTGACGGCTTCGTGATGAGGTTGTTTACACCCTGTATTGGGATTAGGGCAGGACAATTATTATGATTACAACACGGATCTGTTTGTGCCAGCATTCCGTCTTATTCTAGCGTCACATTTATAATCCTGCAAAGAACATCATCATCATCAGCCTATTAATGTTCCTACTGCTGGGACACAGACCTCCTCTCTATGAGAGGAAATGGGCTATAATCCACCACGCGGGCCCAGTGCGGATTGGTAGATGTCACATGTCTTCGATATTTTTGGTTCTAGGACATGCCGGTTTCCTCACGATGTTTTCCTTCACCGTTTTGAGAGCAGTGATGATGAAATAAATTACACAAAGTAATGCGCCTGTCTGTGTTCGAACCCACGACTTACTGTTCGTAAGTCGGGGCCGCCACCACTGAGCCTCCACTGCTCTGCAAAGAACACTTTGCTTTAAAACAACCCCATATTTTGTATGAATAAATAAAAACAACCATTTTCCCAAAAACAAATTCCTGTACATTTTCCTCACATAGTTACGTGTCGCTATTGAATGAAAAATGGCGGCCCAGTCACTTGTCAGATCGGGTTAACGTCAAACCCACGCGCGTTTATAAAATAAAACAGCCTGTACCTATGTTATTATTGACATAAAGTGTTTGTTATGTAAAAACATCAATGTTAATACATAGCGCGTCGGTTGGTAGGCCTTTGTGTAAATGTATTGCAGAATTCTGGGAAATTTAGATTTTTATTTTGGAGTGAACTCTAACCGCCACACCCACATAGCTAATGTTAATAAGCAGTATTGGCAGATCAGAAAGTTTAACAAGAAAGAAAGATCAAAGGTAACACAAACCGTCAAAATGACATCAGCCATTAAATTCCGGTGTTTGATGTATCGTTAAGTAGACCGACTGTTGTTCTCACTCAGCGGTCCCCCGACGCGACAACGCTTGGAAAATAAAAAATTTGAACTTACATAATATCATCATCATCATTTCATCTGATAGACGTCCACTGCTGGACATGGGCCTCCCCCAAAGGGGGGTTTTTGCCATAATCGCCACGCTTGGCAGGCGGGTTGGCGATCGCAGTACGGTTGTTACAAAAGCACAGAGAGAACGCTGCTGCCCATTCTCTGATAAGTCCCTTGGTCGCCTCTTACGACACCCACGGGATGATATGGGATGGTGCTATTCTTTACATCAAACTACCATACAGGTGACATACACATACATATTACATAATATATGTGACGATAATAATTATAATAGGTTTAAAATATTATTTGTTGGTTTTTAGAGTTAATTTTTTATGTCGGAGGGTTTTTAAAATTTTTAATTTGATATTTTATAATATGTAGTGATAACATTTTAAATGGCTTTTACTAATTTAACGAATAGCCACGTCACCCTCTGTCCAAGACTTAGTTTCTATAACTTAATCAATGCATAACCCCTCATCTCACACATACACACACACACTGACGTGATCCTACATAATCGTGTGTCAATCATCGTTGAGCGGGTGACAGCGAACCCTCCCGTGCTAGCTATGTTATAGGTACAGACATGACCTGCCGTACACCTATAGCGGGTAAGGGGTTAACACATCACGTACTACTTGAACTAGATGACAAGTGACAAACGCTGTCAAAGCGTTTCGTATTTCGACAACATCTGTCATCGGAAATACTTTTCGATAGCTGATGTCAATCCAATAAGTTTTTGAGTTTTCGACTCTATTAACCTTCATTTATTCAATTATTCTTCATTTCAATTATTTTTCATTTCAGTTATTCTTTATTTTATTTTTTATTAATTCTATTAACCTTTATTTTCTACTGATTTTGTAGTGGGCAGTTGAGACCAATACCTACATCAAATGGATTCGTAAGGTACTTTTATTTACACAAAATTCCCCTACTACTAGGTATTGGAATTCCAAAGCCCTGAATGACTTGACGGATTTTGATGAAATTTGGCAGGCAAATTTCATCAAGTAGTTTCACAATTTGGCAGACTTAAAATACTTTATGCCTATAGGATACGTTTTCATCCGATTATTTCCGAAATCAACGTCGAAAAAGCCTCGGGCAAAAAATAAAAAGACTTCTCTATTTTTATAGTCCGTTTACCACGGATTTTGTTTAAAAAGCTTTTTTGTTTACTGACATAACATTGGGTAGCCATATTATTTATTCGATAAAGAATAAACCTTATTTTAAGGACCGGCTTTCCAAACAACATGGTGTTCCTTTTTCGAAATAAAAACATTTTCCGGCAGTGTGACTGACAGCCAAATTATGTGCAGCCCTGACTAAAATGTACATTATAAACGTGATTTATAATTTTAACGTTATTTTGCACTACGTTGCATCTGTAGGTATCCGATATTATAAAGCTGAAGAGTTTGTTTGGTTCAACGCGCTAATCTCAGGAATTACTAACTCAAATCTAGTTTTGAATAGCCCATTTATCGAGGAAGGCTATAGGCTAACATCACGCTACAACTAATAGGAGCGGATCACCAATGTAAACTGTTGCAAAAACGGGGAACATTTATTCTTTCTGAGAGCTTCCGTCGCGTGCGCTGCGTAAACGGTTATAGTTACGAATTATTAATGATAAAATTAGTATAATAATGATATATAATTATGTAGTTATGCGGAATGATATATGTGTGATGTGCTACTTTAGAGTTGTATTAAGCTTCAGTGATTCGCTCTCGGAGATTTTTTGTAGTAGCACGGATATGTCGGATATGTGTGTGTGTCTTCAAACACTAAACATTTTGTAAACTTATGAAGCAATAAACTATTTTGTATTTTTTTTTTTGTATGTGCAGGCTGCAATCTTACACTATTTTGCAGCAACAAAAAATGAAACTTTCCTGCGCTCTAATGTGCGGGTAACTCATACATGTTTGTGTGATTGCCATCACGCACGTAACTTTAAGTTTTAGTTTGAGACTCTTAGACTTCTTAGTGATATTTCAGTGATCGGAAAACGATGAGTATTTAGCTCGAAAAATGAGAAAACTCAGAAAAAAATGTCTCATGTTTGTCGTAAACAACGGAGATACCACAGTACTAGTAGTTCGGATTTAAAACAGAACTAGTATTGTGATAGAGATTATTACCCAGAAGAATCATTGCAGGAGGTTCCGTAAAACAAACGTCGTCGAGCGTCGGTAACATTTTAAATTCCGAATAATGTAATAAAATACTGTTCAAAGTTCTGTGCGACGCCTCAAATAATACGGCCTTGTTAAAAAACTAAAATGGCTTCTGATTCTAAAGCCCATAAAATATAAATTAGTGCAAAGTGTAAATGAGGTTCATTTGTATTTTTGAAAATGGGTATATTGTGTATATTCATTTAGCATATTAACAAAATGAGGTTGTTTTCAAGGCTTCATTAATATTTATTCATGTGTAGATACGTGTTACGTATCGGCAAGTTCTTTGTCAACGTAATTTCAAAAATTTCTTCAATCATTAGGTTTTTCAGTAAACCTGAAAAAGAGTGAACTGCAACATTTCTAGGTTTCGTTTTCAATTCCGATAATCTTACGATTAGCATTCCAATAGAAAAGAAACGTAGAATCAAGGATGAACTTTTAAATTTCTTTAACTTAAACATATGTAAAAAATTTAAATTTTTAATTTTGCTTATCAAAACCCAAAGCATTTATTTCAATTAGACCATTACTGCACTTTTGAATGTCAAAAAACAAGCGAAGCTACAGTCACAGTCACAAGACATAATAACTTGTGAAAGTACTGTAGTTGCACATTCCCTAGCGTAGATCTCTATGGAGAAGAATGGGCACGAAACTCCATGGACACTCTTTTCAATCAAAATATTGTTACAAAATCTAGGTTACGTCATTCATGTTGAGATGACCTATTAGAGAACGATGTAGAAAGACGAGGTTGGGATGTCATCTGCGCAGGCTAGACGGCCAGCGGACACTGGTCCAGCAAGGTAATTATTTAGAACTGACAGCAGCATTCTTTGGGGTGAAGATCTTCGTCAATGACTTTCGTAACTGTGGAGTACTTTTACGATTTAACACTTTCACAGCAATCTCTTATGTCAATAGGATAGGCGGCATTCAATTCCCACATCTTAGTTCTGTAGGGGCTCGTACTCCTTCAGGTCCGTTTTTACTGGATTTTTTAACAGATCAGAATTAGACAGGAGCGACATGATTGTTAGCCGTGCGGTATCCGGCAGAGTAGAATAGAACCAACCCATTCTGTTAGTCTTTCATCGACGATCTCCAATCCGCCTGCCAAGCGTGGAGATTACGGCAAATTCCTCCCCTCATGGGAAAGGCTTATGTCCAGCAGTGGACGTTATGGGCTGTTGTTGTTGTTGTTGACATGATTACTAAATCCGGAATACTGTTTTGTGTGTTATTCCGCTCATACAACTACATACGCCATCAAATAACGGACCTGTAAAACGGATTGCTATGTGTACGAGCCCTCAGTCATGACATTTGGCAATGGTGCCAAGAGCGATGTTATACGAGCAATTGGCGATCAAAGGACACAAGGTTTTTTTTAAATACATTTTTTTAATATTATAACTTCACTTTCAACACCTTCACGACACTCGTACTGTTCAATGCAATGCATCCATCAGCACAATTTTTTGAGTGATTTACATTGAGTTTTCCAGTAAAAGTATTGGTAGTAGGTTAAAAGTCAGTTGCCAGCAATATTTTTTACGTTGAGTTTGTAGCGGCACTACAAAAAGTACTACATCAACATAGAACAAAATGTAACCTAAAGTACCCGTCATGAGAAGCTATAAATTTTGTAAACAAGTGTTCAGGAGTTCACAACATTTGGACCAACAAAAAAATGAATTTGTTTAAGATTTAATAAATTATTAAGTAACAAATATTTATTAACATATATTATTTAAGAATAATTATTCGTCAGATTCAGATGTTTCCATTTCTGTGTCAGAATCAGTGACATGTATCACGAAGCTGTCTACAGTTTTATTAATCATCTCATCGATTTTGGAATAAAAATTATCTTCTTCCTTGATAACATGCTCCACACAACGCTTCCAATTTTCCGAAGTAATCTGCTGCAGTCCCTCTTGTAATAATTGTTTTACCTCGTCAAATTTAAAATGACGCGTTTATTTCAAAATGGCGTCCCGATAGTTTACAATCCCTGCGACGGACGCGTTCCGGTACCAAGGAACACAAACGATAGCGCTTTGCGTCGTTAAAATATGATCCGACTAAATTAAATAGGTTGTTACTTTCATATAACCCGTCTATATTTCATGTCGATTGAATATGGTCAATTTATTATTATCCCGCAGTATAAAATGTTTACTTAGTAAAAGATGTTTGTTTACATAATTTATAGCTTCTCGTGACGGGTACTGTAGCCACCTAGATCTCTCTCAAAGGTGACTTGACGGCCGAGTTTTGAACTTGCTACACAAAACATTATAATAATTAAGCGAAGCTGATACTTCTCAACAAAAGTCAGTACGGTGCTTAAGCGATGTTTGAATAGTTGTTTGTTATTTAATCACGTTATAACGGCTATTATTTTAATGTTGAGCAGAGCTCTATCCTGTAAAGTTTTCAATGCGTTTCATAAATCATTTTTATTTCTGTATATATGTAGTAAAAACACTTTTACACGTCACTTAGGTTGTTTTAAAATTAGATGAGGCCGTGTGTCGTATCTGATTACTCTGAGAAGAAAAGCCGAAACAAAGTTCTGAGTTTGTTTCGGCTCATAGTCTCTTTTGAAGTCCAGACATAATCAAGTCAATGAGAGGTTTTCCTTTTGAGGTTTTAAAAAAAAACTTAGTTTCCAAGAACTCTATAGATGGCGTTGAACTTACTATGATAGTTGGTGCCAAAGCAAAAACGCTTGAAAAAAAACATTGTGTCCCGTCACATACTCTCGTTGACTGACACTTTCATTTGCTTAACCTTCCGAATATAACCTACATTTCTCGCGCTTTGTTAAAATCAGTTTTTTTAGGTTCCGTTCCTTGCATTATCATACTTACTCCTAGCGCCATCTATCCAGCGACTAGGGAACAGCTAAAAAGAAAATCCCTCATTGGTCAAGTCACACGAGTACCATGCAGATTAGTGTCTGAGATGGTATTTTGATATGTATTTCGTATTTTAACTATGACTTTCACAGGATTGACATAAACTTTTCGATAGCTTGCGTACGATACATTTGCGAGATTTCCGTCACCATTATCGCTACAATTATTTACGTTGTAACATGGTGCAGGTAACAGAGGAGCTCGTGGCTAAATAATAACAGCCGCTCGGGTCAATCTTTAGGTTAAGCCGTGCTTGCTTAGGTTGGTCTGTGGATGGGTGACCACTCATTACATACCGAGTTTCCTCCGTGCCTCGGAAAGCACATTAAGCCGTTGGTCCCGGCTGTCATTTGTGATCATGATGTGCAGTCGTTATAGGTAGCCAGTGGCCCAAAAAGTCTGACAACCGACTGGTTTACTGGTAACTGGGTTGTGGAGGTCAGATAGGCAGTCGCTCCGTGTAAAATACTGGTATTCAGCTGCATCCAGTTAGACTGGAAGCCGACCCCAATAAAACTTGGGAAAAGGCTAGGCAGATGATGATGGTGCGGGTGACATTACATGACAAGACATGTGAGTGATATTTTTTTTTATAATTTGACCGTACTTTACGTCTATGATATTTAGGGTAAAGCTAAAATATTCAATCATGATTGTAAATTGGGGTAACGTTCAAGATTGAAAAGGAACGGTTCGTCTAATGTCACCAACACAATGTTACACCGCAAACAGTGTAAAAGAATCTGGATACCAACGCAATGGCACGAACGTTTTGATGCAAGAGAAAAAAAAAGCAAATAAAATTGTGGTGTTCACTTGTACACTAGTCAGGGTTTGGAGTATAACCACCATATCAGTGTGGTGTCTTCGTTCAGGGTTGGGTTGTACAATAAAACACTGTTTCCAATATTACTACTGCGTTAGACGTGCTGTTGCCACGGATGTGTTAACTAGAGTGAGAGTACGGCGAATCTCCCCGCACTCCCTCCACCGCCCATTCCCCACCACAGCACGCATAACTCATTTATTAAACACCACAAAAATGATTAAAAGGGCGTTCAAAAACTCAACCTCATCGGATAAGCATCAGCATTCTGGCTGAGCAATCCTAAAACGTTCAAAAGTACTTGTTACGACTCACTTAATTACATAAAATAATTGTAATGCTCCAGAAAGACCCTTCAGTAACAATAAAAAATGTAATTTGGAAACAAAAACCAAGTAACGACGCTTTAAGTATATTGAGTACCTTTTTACTCTTTATTTCCATTTCTATTCCCCTCTCGTTCTTTTATGCGAGTATAAAAGAGAGAGAAAACTCTTTGATAATCTAATCATTATCCTTTCTAAGGTTTGTCGGATATACTGACTTTTCTTTTTTCTTTCTTTTATTTGAATTGATTCTTTTATTTTCATTTGCAAAGATACATTGTGAAGTTACGTTTTGGTGATCCAATTCTAATCGTTCGCCATTTATTATTACATTTTAAATGAATTAAGCCGCGTTAAAGATCATGAGTGGGGGCTTGTGACGTAACTTTCCGTTAAAAAATGTACTCAAATGTGATGTCACACGAGTTTTCGACGCACTGTATCGTCTACATTTTTTGTTTACGTGAAAAAAGAAAAAAATGTGTCCAACATTTTTGGAAATTTATCTGTCGGACCAGTTTTTTTTAGCCATCTATCCTATTGTTTACACTGTAAATATTTAAAGTGATTATCTACCATAATTTAAGGCTAGTGTTACAATTACTTACAGTTTAGGATCGCATGCTTCATAAACATATTATGTGTGCCACAAGCAATACTATTAAATTAATACTAAAGTCTGTAAGGGATCGGCCCTATTCTCATAAACCCCAAGCATATTCAGACTACGCACTGCTACTAAGAAATTCCTCAGGACCTAGCCGTCCTTTCATTCAGGGCCATCAAGAAGAGAGGAATTCTGTCGATATCCAAATCTTTTAGTATGTCTAATGACAGATTTCCAAGTGGCAATCCCAACATAAACTTTTAGCACCCAAGAAATTCTGTATCGTAAGCCGCTGTCATCTGTGACATATACACATCAAAAAAAGTTTGCGATCATTTCATTTCATTTCATTTCATTTAATCAATAACAAATTACATTGTCTGAATGTGGTACATAAGAAATAGTTACAAAAAGAAAAAATTGAACAAAATAAAATAAACAATAATCAATAAAAATCAAATAATTAATAAAAAATCAAATAATCAATAAAAATCAAATAATCAATAATAAATCAAATAATACGAAATTAAATAATCAATAAAAAAAACAAATAATACGAAATTAAATAATCAATAAAAAATCAAATAGTCAATAAAAAATAAAATAATCAATAAAAAAGTCAAATAATCAATAAAAAAAAAAAAACTCACTTTGAAAAATCGAAATCTTTTTTGTTACGGTAGATTATATTATGAAAAATAGTTTTATTTTTAATTTCAAACAGGGTATTTCTAAGAAAACACACAACAAAGAATTTTTCTTGATAAAGTTCAATTTAAAAAATTATAACAGCTTAATGCTAGTGATCACAAACTTTTTTTGATGTGTGTAAATACTATGTCAGTTTGTCTTGTGCTCGCAAGCGCAACTGCTGAGCATCAGGTCCTGGGTTCGATTCCTGGCTCGGTCAATTGTTAAAAATTGTTATTGGATTTTTCCATTTCTCAGTAGCAGCCATGGAGTCGGGATTTGTGCCCGGTTGATGGCAATAGGATCGCCGTCTATTACATGGGACTTAAAACATAACTGTCGAAATGTAGGTGTACTATTAGGTAAGTACATCTCTGTAGAACCCTTCGGGGAATACAGGCGTGACGTTATATTATGAAGTTCTGCGTCCATCGCAAAGCCTGTAGCACCAGAATTACGTCCACAACCAAAGCCTCTTACGTCCAAATCCGAATAGTCTAATGCCGAAATGAACAAAAAGGCACGAACATTACGACACAGTGACGGTCGCTCACGCTCGCCCGGAATAATCGATGTTTTGCTAACAATAACATAACATAATGCTTTTATCCTGGAAAGGTTAGGTAGAGAACCCGAATAGTACACACGCATTTCGCCAGCTATGTTTAAATCCCACCATCTGCCTAGCCTTTTCCCAACTATGTTGGGGTTGGCTTCCAGTTTACCATGTGCAGCTGAATACCAGTATTTTACATGGAGCGACTGCCTATCTGACCTCCACAAACCAGTCAGTACTGGGTAAAACGATACCCCTTGGTAAGACTGGTTGTCAAACTTTTTGGGCCTCTGACTACCTAACAACTGCAAAAAACTACAAATGACAGCCGGGACCAACGGCTTAACGTGCTTTCCGAGGCACGGAGGAAACTCAGTATGTAATTGGCGGTCACCCGTCCACAGCCCAACCTAGGCAAGCACGGCTTAACCTAACGATCGACCCGAGCGGCTGTTATTATTTAGCTACGAGCTCCTCCTTATGTTTAAATCCCATGTAAGTAATAAGGGGCGCGCATTTTTCAACCAGCTCAGGAGCTCGTGGCTAAATAATAACAGCTGCTCGGGTCGATCTTTAGGTTAAGCCGTGCTTGCCTAGGTTGGTCTGTGGATGGGTGACCACCCATTACATACCGAGTTTCCTCTGTGCCTCGGAAAGCACGTTAAGCAGTTGGTTCCGGCTGTCATTTGTAGATCTTTGACAGTCGTTACAAGTAGTCAGTGGCCCAAAAAGTCTGAGAACCAGTCTTACCAAGGGGTATCGTATTACCCAGTACTAACTGGTTGGTGGAGGTCAGATAGACAGTCGCTCCATGTAAACTACTGATATTCAGCTGCATTCGGTTAGACTGGAAGCCGACCCCAATATAATTGGGAAAAGGCTAGGCAGATGATGATTTTTCAACATGCCTCAAATCCAAACTCCATGGCTGCTACTGAGAAATTCCTGAATGAAAAACCCAATAATATTATTCCCGACCTGGGAATCGAACCCAGAACTTCATACTCAGCAGTCGCGCTTACCACTAGACCAACGTCAAACTGACATAGTATGTATGTCACAGATGACAGCCCGGCTCACGCCCGCTCGGAATTAATCGATATTTTGCAAACAATATCAAAATGTTTCCGCTCACCAAGTTATGACACACTATTAAGTGCTGTTTTGTTTCTGAACTCTGTGTGTTTTCATGGTAATATGAACGTGAAAAGGTTTATGCAAGGATATGGAACACGGTAGTATGGATGGTAACGTTGCGCTTGTTTTTTAATCGTTAAATAAAAAACGATTATTGACAGCTGGGCGGGCAGTCTCAAAACGATTATTGATAGCTGGGCGGGCAGTCTCGACAGAGATAACGACAAAATCGCTAACTTTCGATCCTGATTACTAATGAATTAAGTTGCAATAACGATGCTTGCGAGAATCGCATCTTGGATGTGAGACTTGCATTTCTCGCAAGCATCGTTATGGCAACCGAATTTTTTCGTGAGCTGTTATTAGCGATCGAAAGTTAGCGATTTTGTCGTTATCTCTGTTGAGACTGCCGGCGCTGGTCAGTTTTCCTGAATAATAAACTTGCGTTCAATATTTAGTTGGCTGTTGTGATTGGTTAATAATTATTTAATTAGTAACTTACAGTAGCCATAACATTTAATAATACGTCGCGCAGTTTTCCGACTTGTAGGTTGTCCATTCAAAGTTTGCAACGTCACTTTCCGGTATTTCGGTGTTTTGGTGTATTTTATTTCACGTAAACGAAGTGGCGGGCTAGTGAATTGCTATTGGAATAGTAGTGCTGTGAAAAGTAACCAGAGATAAGTTCAAAGTGTTCAAACCAAAGTGTATCGAATCAGTGGCGGTTTGAGCATATAACCGGTTACTTTTGAGTAGCATCACGGACGATAGGCCTGAAGATGTGGTTTAACCAAGCGGAATGAACTCCGAATCGGATAGCGGACACCAAACTAACAAAATAACTACCGAAGTCCGTTTGACCGCACCTTTAGATAATCATGTCAACCGCGTCACACACACTGAATTGACATCCTACTCAATTTCCGAGTCCAATTCAAATACTTTCCCGTTCATATAATCGATACATTTCACCCGAGTCATGGCAGAGCAGTTAATCCTCTACCGGTGGATGTTTAAAAAACAGAGACATTTTGGGAAAGGGACATTTTGGGAAAGGGACATTATGGGAAGTTGACATTTTGGTACCAGGAGACATTTTGGGAAGTTGACATTCTGAGCCTCAACGTTTGCTTTTTAGCTAATCTAGCTGAACACGAAACGTTGCTGTTGCATATTGCAGCATAAGGCGATAAGTGGAATTGTTGTGGATAATCTGTTAAAAAATAAAAATATACGTCTTAGTGGTGTGTTGAGTTGATGTTGGTGCATTTGGTAAAACTTGATTGCTTCATTTTGTGCATTTTTTTTTTGTTAAAAGCTTTTGTAAAGAGTTAGTGGGTAGTTATTTATTTATCAAAAACTTTATTGCACACAGTATCGAACAATAAGGATTAACATACATAGGTTCTAGTGCACAATGGGCGATCTTACCGCATACTTATATTTTTTCAGTAGATATACTTAAACTCTACCATCGTCTTCTTCATCTGTTTTCTCTATGCAACACGGACAGTGCCCAGACTTAGTAGGATAAAATGGCACATACATTACGCCATTACTAATATTTGTTGTACTTTTTTCATAATTCCTGTTCATTATTTATCAACAGCGTGTAATTTCGACTTTCATAGTTGGTGAATTTAGCGCACTGATTAAAAATCAATCGACAGAAGGAGCTCGTGGCTAAATGATAACAACCGCACGGGTCGAGCTTTAGGTTAAGCCGCGCTTGCCAAGGTCGGACTGTGGATGGGTAACCATCATTACATACCCAGTACCACATTCCTTCATGTAACGATGTAACGTTAAGCCGTTTTTTTTAATTTCTAGATATTTGACAGTCATTACAAGTAGGCAGTGACCTGAAAGTCTGACAACCAGTTTTACCAAGAGGTATCGTATTACCCAGTACTAACTGGGTTGTCGAGGTCAGATTGGCAGTCGCTCCATGTAAAATACTGGTATTCAACTGCATGCGGTGAGACATAGCCGACCCCAATAACTTTTAAAAAAAGGTCAGCTGATGATGATAAAAGACCAATCAAGCAAGACAGTCTATCATCAGCAGTTACAGGAAGTTGAACTAAACTACCCCCTACCTTCAACTAAACTAACAAAATATATTGACAACACGTCAGCCCACGTCACAAGCAACTGTTTGCTCGGATCAACACATAACACATCTAGCTAAGCTCCTTGAGTTACGTATTCTGGCCGTTGATACATAACACTGTATCTAGGTAAGTATATACGGGAGATAGAATCCGATAGAGGCGATAATGTCGACGTATACATAGAGAGGACAGTAGTGTTGTTTCGAAACAGACTTCAAAATTTTAATCAAAAAAGATATTATATTATCGCTTAGCCTTTTCTAATGAAATTTGGTGACTTCCAGTCTAACCGGACCAGGTTAGACTGGAAGTCATTGTGCATGGAGCACTCAAAACGGTGAAGGAAAACATCAAAAATCAAAATCAAAGCATTTATATCAAGTAAGCCAGTTACACCCCCTTGGGGGAGGCCTATGTCCAGCAGTGGACGACTTTCGGCTGATATGATGATGATGAAGCCAGTTACAGGCACTTTTGAATTGTCGAAACAAAGATGAAAATTAAATGTAGCTACAGTCCCAGTCACAAGACATAAAAACTGTGAAAGTACTGTAGTTGCCAATGGGCAACTACAGTACTTTCACAGTTTTTATGTTCCTGTTCCTGTTTTATGTGCCTGTTCTTCTCCATAGAGATCTACGCTAGGGAATGCCCTAGCGTAGATCTCTATGGAGAAGAACAGGCAAGAAACTCCATGGACACTCTTTTAAATCAGAATATTGTTACAAAATCTTGGTTACATCATTCATGTTGAGATGGTATATTAGGTGAGAACAATGTAGCAAGATGTGCACGTTAATAGTGTCCACAGTAAAAACACAAAAAAATATATATATAATACAATTTAAAATAATTCATTCAAATAAGCCATGGCTACTAAGAGATCACCAGTCACAACTGACAGCGCCCGTTTACGGACATGACGCATGAATCAGCACCATTCAACTCAACCATTTTGAAGGGAACTAATGATCCGATACACCATGAGATACACGATACATCGATACACGATACATCGTGAGGAAACCGGTGTGTCTTAGAATAAAAAAATCGAAGACATGTGACATCTACCGGCACTGAGCCAGCGGTGGTGGATTACAGTAACCCACTAACTCTCATTAAGATGCGGCCTGTGTTCCAGCAATGGGATGAATACGAGGTATGTAATTACCGGAATAACGTAACTATAAAAACTCTGTTCTCGAGCTAGTCGCAAGGAGAACTTTTGGGGTAAAAAACTCGTTAAAACAAGTTAATTTAGAAGTGCAATTAAGTAGTTAGTAAAAAAGCTAGTGGTGGCATTGCAATTAACAACTTTTTTGCCTTACGCTCAAATTGGACTTGGTATTTTGGGAACAGTTTTAGTGAGAGTGATGAACCCAACATGTACCTATAACTATGCGAGTACCACATTACACTTACGGGATAATATCCGTGATTTACTTTATTTATGAGCTACAAAAAGAAGAATGAAAAAGAGTACCACAGAGTAGAGAGAGAGTTCTACTGAGTAGACTAGAGTAGAGTGCGTTTTAAAGAGTACCACATTTCCATGACTGAAATTCACATTTTACTGACTTTTTTCCATGGCTACCCGGCAGAAAGTATAGAGCGTCACCTGCTACAATCCTGTCACACTGCTTTTATTTCATCGACGTTCATACATGTCGTCTTACACGCACGCCAATTGCGAGTACTGAGGTCTGAGCATATATAACCTTTCTGAAGAACACCACCAACCAAATATCAGTGTTTTGTCTTTCTAGGTCCTCCCTAATGGCGTTTTTAATCTCGTCTGCCTTGTAATAAAGCTTTCATTAGTCTCTATTCACAAAACATCTGGAAACGTGGTATTAGTTTTAAAACGAAAGCCCGTTTGGTCAGAGCACTAGTTTTCCTCTATGGAGTTGAGACGTGGACAATCCAAACAAGAGAAAGACAAAGGATAGACGTATTGGAAATGTGGTGCTGGAGGCGGATGCTCCGAATTCCATGGACAGCCAAACGCACAAATGTGTCCATCCTTTCCATTGAGCTATTACTATTACGTATAGAGAAGAAATTCTGACACCGCAAACAAATTCTGTGCTCCGTTCAATAGGGTAGATGCATGATTTTTTTTATCACTCTAAACAAAGCGTATTAACATCAGAAATAGCCAAGTAAAATTATTTTTTAAATATCTATTAAAAATACTAAGTTATAAGCATTTGAAACTGCTGATTAGACAGATAGATCCGATACAACGAATGACGTCATTCTCTGCATCGACGTACAAAATCCATACTAAATTCCGTTTATCTAGAAAGAGATAGAAACAAAAGTTTAAATGGTTATAACTTTTGTGTTATTTGGCCGATTTATGTCTTGTTTCCGCTTTTTGTCATTATTGTTATAGTACTTTAACATTCCGTATCGAAATAAACAAAAAAAAATTTATGCATCTTCCCTAATGCTGTCAGCTGGCTCCAGTTCACTCAGTCGCTTGCTCGCCACAGCATTCTATATACAGGTTTAGCCGCCCCCCGCGCACCCCACACTGCGCACAGATTTTGTTCGCGCTGTCTTCTCTATAGTAGTAATAGCTCAGTGATCCTTTCACTTGATATTAAGACCCGATTGTCTACAGTTTGCCTTCAGCGTGTTTTGACCTATTTCGGCCACATAATGCGAAGAGGAGATAGGAGGCCTTGAAAAGCTGGTCATTGTTGGCAATACCGAAGGCAAGAGAGCGCGAGGCTGTTCGCCAACACGATGGTCCGACCAAGTAAAAGAGGCTATGTCCTCAAGCAAATTTCAGCAAGTGGTGATGACAACTTTGGGCCGGAGTAGATGGAGGCAGATTGTCAGTTTAAGGTGGTCCAGTGACCACGATCCTCAGTAATGAGGGTCCCATTGAAGAAGAGAAGTCTCTATTCATTCACATGACCATACCACAAAAAGCGAGTCGTTACCCGTGGCCCCGTGGGTCGACCCATTACCGGGTTCATGGGTAATTTTAATTACCCGTGGTTCCATGGCATTAGAGATTGTTTCCTGGACTTCTGATTAAATCGATAGAAAATACAAATCCATAATAACAGCATATCTTATCCCACCGGAACCACGGGTAACGAATGATTGCATAATTTGATTACGGGTTTATCAAAAATGTTAATGGGCTCATTGAAATAATCGGTGTGACTTTGACTATGAAAAGATTAAATACCGAGACCCCTTGGACTACTGTATCTTCCCTCCAAACACGAGAATGCCAACAAATCATGGAACCTATATAAGGGTTCTGTCCCATAAAGTCGTGAAATATCGAAGCTACGCGGCACAGGCGATCCAATCGCTTCTCATAACAGATAATGTGCTCGGGAGTCGTTACGTGTTGACCTTTTTGTGATACTTTCTAGATTTAAGTGCTTTTTCATATTGAAATTGTGGGTAGGTGATTTATTTTGGTGAGGGTGGTGATTTTTATGGTCATGTGGTTTTGTTGAATACCTTGTTTAGACAGGTAACTATATTTTTGTGATTTTTACGTGGAAGGTTTAACGTGGCTTTTATAATATCATGATATTCTGAAGGAATCCTGAAAGGTATACATAGGTGAATAATATACTTGCATTTCGCCCGTTTAGTTTAATTCTTGTGTCCTAACTCGCCAGCGTATACGTAACATATTAAATAATGTCTTAATACTAATGTACTTATTTTTCTTATTTGTCATTGATTGTGTCATTCTTTACAGCAACAAAATAGATTTAGCTTTTTGTTTTTATTTTCTTTACTTTTAGTTCTCGACTTGTTTTCATGTAGTTCTGTTTTTTTGTTCTATTTGTAATATTATAAAACTTGAAATGCATAAATGTAAGTGCTATGCACACCTGTAACAAATTCACTCTAGATTTTTAGTTACATTGTTAAATTACCCCTAAGAATGTATTAGTGAATAAGTCGTTGGAGTGCCATAATTAAATAAATAAAATAAACTTTTGTAATGTCGTGAACATGGAATGGTTTTTCTTCGTAGAGGTATGGAGCCAAAAGTTTATGGTAAAGAAATAATAACCTAGCGTACCTTATAATGGTAATATCTTATAATAACAGGAACAAGAACAGAAATCTCTCTAATTATCCTACCTTCGAACAGCCAAATACCTTACGTGTTAATATGCAAACCAATACTTGTCCTCGCCGATCATAGCCCCGCTCGTACAAAGATTCATATTCACACGCCCGCACAAAGGACTATAAACGTCTATTGTGACATATGTGGCCTCCCCCGCAAACGGCCACAAAGAATAGCCAAGAATATTGCCACGATCCCCACAGACACTCTGTTTTCTTTTTAATATTGGAATATATCACACCTTTAACTTGAAAAGGTTTGAAAACACTGACTTCCATTAAATTGTCAATGGAAGAAAGTCCCGTGTCATTGGATTGGATTTGTCTTTCCCTTTTTTGGGGCACCAATTCCAACGCTTTTTACTACAATATTTTCTGTTACAAATGTCTTTCTGCCAGAAAATGACACACCCTACTTTTTGCCTTATTTGCTGCATACAAAAGTTTTCTTTTAAACCATTGCTAGTTTGAGGAAAAACTCGGTCCTAAGCTTAATGACAACAATTTTCGCGCCATATTTGTTTCGCGCTAAAAGAAAATGGCGGCTGTAGAAACAAATGAGCGCCATTGTGGCAGTCGAGTCGCGCTTCGCTGGAAACAGCTGATTTATTTATTACCTTCTTTCGCTTTAGAAAATGTAGAACGGAAAATGTTATGGTAGAATAGAGAAAATGTTTGTTTTGTGGTGTTTTATATTATTCTTCTTCTCGTGCATCTTTAGCTTCTAGCTATTTATCTGAATTCAATTGGAAACCGATCCGACGATATTGCGTTTAGAAACACTGTGCAAAGACTAACAGCAGTTTACTGTCAAGAACAAAAAGAAAACGAAGTTAAAATAAACTTTTCATTCACCCTAGCTTTCACATCTTGATCATTAATAAACCTATGAAATTATTTTCAAATTACCCGACCTTCAAAAGCTGTAAGAAAAAGCTGGATTGATAATAATATGATACGAGTGAAGAGGTAGCAGTATAGCCTATTATCTAGGTATATACATAACTACCAAGGCCGCGGGCACCTTGAACGCGATAAAAGCGAGACGGGTTGCCCCTAACCCTAAAAGTAACCTATATAAGTAGATCGCACAATTGACGGTTTCTACGAAAATTATATTCGTAAAAGCATAAACTAATTATGTAACCAAATATGTGGTCCTTTCATTTCAGAAGGCCAATTCCCGCAATTTAAAACTTTTTAAATCAAGTTCCAGTCTAATCTCAGATATACATATCAGTAACTTGACAAAATATTCGTAAATAATTATAATTATTAAAATATTTCGTTATTGTTAGATTCATTTATAGATTGAAATGCAAAAATTCTGAAAGTAGATGACGTTAATTTGCTTTTAAAACAGTTTTTAAGTGTTTTATTTCAGCCTTTTTAGTTTACTTGATGTTACACAAATTCTTGTCGAGTCTCGGCAGATCATCCACAGACATAGAAAAAAAAAATATTATAAAAGTTAACTCATAAACCACCCATCATCATCATCATCATCATCAGCCTATTAATGTTCCCACTGCTGGGACACAGGCCTCCTCTCTATGAGAGGGAATGTGCTATAACCCACCACGCGGGCCCAGTGCGGATTGGTAGATGTCGAATTTTTGGTTCTAGGACATGCCGGTTTCCTCACGATGTTTTCCTTCACCGTTTTGAGTGCAGTGGTGATGAAATAAATTACACAAAGTAATGCGCCTATCTGGGTTCGAACCCACGATTTACTGTTCGTAAGTCGGGGCCGCCACCACTGAGCCACCGCTGCTCTCCAATAAATATGAATAGCATTCATAGGATTACCACGCAAGCTTCTTCTACAAAATCAAAAAAGAATCACTTAAATCCGACCACTAATCACGGAGTGAAGTAACAAAGCAGAAAAACCTCCTCCTTTTTAGAAGTCGGTTGAAAATGAAGCAAGTCATATTAGTATTCTGTCTATCAGCTATTCCACGTGTCTAATACTCGGTAGGAATCTTTCCACCGATCGTACGGGGCTTATTTTCGAGACATTGATCCTGATCATGTCGGAAATATCAATTGTGGTCAGAGCACATTGGCTTCCTAGACCCATTCCAAGGCCCCGCTTTATTCGCTCACAAAGGATTTATTGAAGCAGTTAGCTTTGACGACGTAACCTTGAAGTGTGGCCAATAGTTGAAACGTAGTTCAGTAGGTATTTAACTAGACAAAGATGGTTTAATCGCCGGGCGAATTTTGCCAATGAAACGCAATCCTGACTAATATTATAAATGCGAAACTACAATAAGTTTATTTGTTACCTTTCACGCCTAAACCGACCGACCGATCATTATGAAATTTTACATATATTTATTACGTTGTCAGGTGTGGTGTCAGACACGGACATAAGGTACCTTTCATTCCGAAAAAATCTGTTCCCGAGGAAAACAACAATAACATAATGTTATGAAAATAGATGGCGCCACGTGTCTTTTAAATCATGATTGAATTACAAGCAGAGTACAACTCAAATTGATTGTCATATTCTAAATTAATGCGAGCGAAGCCGTGGGCAACAGCTAGTGCAATATAAACAGCGTCCAAGAACTGTGTGTTTTTGAAGTAACTTCTTTAGGCGCGTTGAGCACTTTTTGGGTGAAGGAAAAACATTGAACTCATCGTCACTTGACGTAACGTCAGCGTCAACGTAGCCGTACGTAACCAGTGCTACGACTGGGAAGGCGTACTTTTTGTTTTTACTTCTATCGGCAGTCCCCAAAGACTGCCCCGATTGTTATTTTTCCTCTTTAGCAACTGAACATATGTCGACTGTTCTGCAATTCTAACGTCAAACTGTCAGTGTCAAATGTTATGCAATTTTGACGCTGACAGCTATTGAACGGGTAGGAATAGATGTGCAAATCCCGTTCGGTTCTATTGGTGAATTTCGCCCTCAAAAAATATATTCTTGGTGGAGAAAAACATCGAGTGAAAAAGTAAAAATCACCGCACTGTAAGGTGTGGGGGATTTTAGACTGATATTATTCAAATAGTCAATAATCTTTATGACACAAGAATGTGTCTACAAAATTATGTGAAGTCCCTGACTCCTGTGCTAGGTGATAGACCTATGTTACAAAAGATCAATCAATCTGTATTCAAATCTTTCAAGAACTCGAAGGTTTTCATTGGCTTTTGATCTTGAACCAATATCCAGCTAGGTATATGAGATTTGAAATTAGATTTTTCAGACCCCTGTCGACCTTTAAGAAACCTGGATTCAATGTTCTAATATTCTTATTTGTGTGATCTTACTAAACTAAATCTATTGCTCTACGTTACCGACTTTCGTAAAATTTCTTGAAAAAAAAACTGTCGTTTACTGATGAAACAACACAAATCTTGAATCTTTAAGGGCGAATTTGACACTGACTGGTCTTCAACGCAATGCCAATTTACTGACCGCGTTTTGTTTCTTGAAGTTATCCTTTATCAAATCTCAAACAGATTTCAAATCAAAGACTCCTCAAGTTGCTACAGGACATTAAACACCACCAACCTTGAAAAGGTCAACAATATACCAATATTGATACAGATATAACTTCTACTAAGATGGGAGCCGACCCAACACACACTCGAGAAGGCTTGGCTGATAACACACTTACGTTACAGGGGCGACCTTCGCTACCTGAGCGAGATACCAACGAAAATGTATGTAATAAGTATATTCATAAATGCTTCGTTTGATATATGTATGAAGTATCTAAGTATCTTGAAGATTTGGCATTTTGAAACGCTGCTGCCTCACCGGGAGCATCCGTCTACATTTTTTACGTTACAAATTCAGGAAACTTTCTTATACTTTTGCTCATTTGCAATGAATGTCGTCTGAGACTCGTTTGCCATCATGTAATTTTATATGAATTACATTCGGCATTTGGCTTGGTAGGTACTATTCCGACATTGTGAAATATGGCATATATCTTCTCCACTTGTATAGAAAGAGAGCTAACATAACACTGGTTCTCAAGCTTTTACATCCATTCTGCTCCTGATGGCTCCTACTGATCTTTGCTCAATCATGTTGAGGAACGGCCCAAGATTTGCAGCTTCCACTAAAGGTATGATAGGATCGTAGCATGTGGTATTCTGTTGTTTCTGCAAAACGATGTGAGAACATCATGACGTGTGTCGTAAGTCGTAATGTTATGCCAGTTTGCGTAGTAATTGCTATTCTATTGCCCCGGAAATGTATTGCAGTTAGTACATTGTAATACATTATCTACATCATTATTATCTTTATTTTCATTAAAACCATTTAACTTAATTTTTTTTTTCACGTAAGTGTATCCCTATTGTTAGTTAGTTGTGAATTACAAATGGTATCCTTTCGTTACGAAAGGAAGATAAGAATAAACACAAAAGTCTTAGTTACTCCACAACTGCTGTTACGTTCCCACGATAGAACAATCGCATTTGAATTAAGAACGCCACATGTACTCGTAGTTGACATAATAGGGATGTGACTGGGTGTGACATTGTTTTACCTAGTAAATCGAAATCAACCAAACTTGAAAAAATCTATCGTTTCTCATAATCCTCATTTTAATAACTACTTTGTTCACCTATCAAATTTATAAATCACCTATTTAATCCTTTTTTTTTTTAAATAATAACATCAATAATGACACATCATTATTGAAAACCACATTTCGGCTCTCAAATTATGGCACCGCAACCGTATCCAACTACTTAATTAACTACAATAATGTATTCAGCTTAAATTAACGTACATAACAACAGCACTGCCAAATCAATAATCATTTTTATGTCTACATAAAAACCGTAACTTTTTTACAAATCACACCTTTAAAGAAGGGAAATAAAGGAAACTCTGTGAAACATTCAGCAAAGTAAATCCTTTAAGCAACTGAAATCTCCAATCAGGCAAGACTGAGACGAGATAAATCCTAATCCTCCAGCGTCTTGAGGTCAAAGAGGTCTTAAGCTGACAAAAGCACAGTTCAACCTTAGTTACATAAATATAGATCACGCAATTGTTGCTTGCATGCTGCCGTCTTCAAGAAACCGGTAAAGATATTTAAGTTGCTACTTGTTGCCTTTACCATGAATTTTAATCAACCGTAATTCGTAAAATTTTCTTTGTTATAATTCGGCCACAACTGTTTAATTTAATCTGTATATCCTGTGGAAGGAACAATGAACATTTGAAAATTTTACCGTAATATTACAATCAGTTTAATCATTGATAAGACTTACCGTAAATCGCATGGTCCGAAACAGATATCACAAATTGACACCTCACTACAACTCAAAAATTAACCGTAACAATAAAGAATTTCGCTTTTTTTTTCTAAAACAAAGGTCACAATCACACACGGAACATCCACTCTCACACTGGCCGAATAAAAAATAAATAAATTCCAAATTCAAATGTGACAGCTCTGAAACGCGGCAGACACATTTTTTGACAGTTCGATTACTTTTTTTAATTATTACGAGGGCACTGATCGAATTTTACCCGGCGTCCGGGGTTTTTCGTCCGTACACGACGTTCGCCCGGGAGATCTCGCCGGTTCCAGAGGCTGACTCTGGCTCGACCGGCAATCGAAGCTACGTATACTGCGCCTCCCCTCTTGCGTAACTGATATTGTTGTAAATTATAATAGCTCTTTCATCCTACCTTATAATGGTTTCTAAATATATTTTTTGGCACGTTTTTGTGTAATCCAAATGTTTAATGCAGTCAATTATAACTTGTTAATTGTCCAAGACAATTGCATGCAAATAAAATAAATACCCAAAAGTTAGTTTTGACAAATTACTAACTCCTGCTATACTTTCAATATCTCTAATCAAAATAAATAAATAAAAAAACATTTACTGGAAATGGAAAGTCCCTCATCGTCATTCACAGTTTTTATTCACCATACGAAGCTTCGACCGCCCCACATCTTTCGGGAAAACCCTCAACGCGCAGGCGTGAACTGGAAAACTGGAGCGAGACAACAATACCGGCTTCGTACAAAAGAGGGAGACGAAACTACTGACGAAGTGAGTGCAATATTCCTCTCAATTTGTTGTCTAGGCACGTTCGAAATTTAAAAAAGATATTTAACATAGAGCGCGCTTTTTTGTGGAAGTGTTGATTCATGGTGATAAAGTTAATAAGTGAAAATTAAAAATGGCGGGCATTCTAATGAAGATTAACATTTTATTAATGTTTTCATCTCCAAATATGGCTTTTTTTTCCTTAAAATAGCGCACTAGTGGATAAGGAAATGAAGCAAACGGTTCGTTTAATGTGTTTCTTTGTGAAACGGTTTCATTGTGAGGTAACTCGGTGAATTTGAAACGTCTGAATATTTTTAAGGCGCCGCCGGCAGAGCGACATGACACGATATTAAATCTGAGGGTCTTATCGTGTGGAGGTTTTTATAATAAACTCACGCTTTTTTCTCACGGGGTAGGCAGAATCTACAGAACGGTAACTACATCAGGCACATAGTTTCTGTAAATATTAGTTTTTAATTTTGAAGTGATTTTTACTTGTATGTAAATATTTTTAACTTGACATTGACTCCAGTGATGATATTCTTCAAAAAATTTCTGGTCAGGACAAAAAACGAGTACTTATGTGAAGAACGTAGCAGGTAGTGTGTTGTAGTTTCTGCCTATTAAAGGGGAAGTAAAATGTGTGCGTATGTACCTATCTAATTATGCTTAATTAGAAGTGAATCAGTCTAAATGAACGTTTTGACAGTATACATTTCCATACCCAAGAACAACACAGACCACAGCTTTTAAAACGACCATAAATGCAAACTAGACATCTATTAGAATACCCACTTTATCTTTTAAGAAAATAAGGTTGAAATTCCAACAAACTGGAAATGTAATAACATACAATATTCTGGGGAGTGGGCATGTAGTTTTAACTGAAAGTTTTCTCTTCCGGTCGGTTCTAACTGAAGGTTTTAACGGACCTTGTGGTTTTAGACCTTTTACGCAAGTTAAGCTTGACATCACTGTCAAAATGAAAGTGTCTTAATATCCGTTGCAATAAGGTTGTAGTTGCGTTGCAGTTGCCAGAGGCGAAAAACTGCGGTAAAACTGTACGTAGTTATCCTTTGTTAGATAAGCAACCTTTTTACTCTACCATAGTGGACATAAACGGAAGGTAGATAATGTTTTTACCTCACTATTATATACTATAAAAATAATTGAGACAAAAGACCGCTAAGATTTAATGGAGACCTATAAATATCTGCCACAACACAAAGCAAAATTACTAATCTAAGATTTTATTTTTTGCAAATAACTTTGCTATTTTAGACATTTCAGTTGTGGTATGATGTTATCAGCGGTGATGTGAGCAGCGGTGGCGCAGTGGTGGCGGACCAGACTTACGAACAGTAAGTCGTGGGTTCGAACCCAGGCAGGCGCATTACTTTGTGTAATTTATTTCATCACCGCTGCTCTCAAAACGGTGAAGGAAAACATCGTGAGGAAACCGGCATGTCTTAGAACCAAAAAATTCTAAGACATGTGACATCTACCAATCCACACTGGGCCCGCGTGGTGGATTATAGCCCATTCCCTCTCATATAGAGGAGGCCTGAGTCCCAGCAGTGGGAACATTAATAGGCCGATGATGATGATGATGATGATGTTATCTCACACAAATATATACGGGACAAGACAAAAATAAATCGTAATTTGTTACTACTTAGTAATAAATCGGTATGTCTGTCCCACGCCCGCTAGTCAGGTGGCATACGTGTGTCAAAATCGAAAATATTCGGGATCAACATTTTTGTTAGACTTTATTCCCATTGTTCGCTTTATAATTCTTTTAAATCTCATTGTTCTAAGCCAACGTTGTGATCGAACGGTATGCGCACTATAGACCTCAATTTCTAATTATAAACTCCGTGGTTTGGAACTGTTTAGCTTGGACCACTTTTCAAGGGTTTTCAGTTTTAGTTCGCTTTCATTCAATCTGTTTGTCTTGTGGTTTAGAACCTTTTGCTGTTACGTTACGTAGCCCTATTTGTGTGTTACATATTAGTTTAGTTTTGTTTGTATTCGTTTTAGTTTATACTAAGCGGATGTTTTTAGTTGGGAAATGACGATACTGATCAACTACGTAATTGCAAATGTTTATAGTTTAAGTTATTTTTTAAGGAACATAAATCTACTAAATTAGAACAAATCACTGCCAGATTATGCGCAGCCTATACTGGGACTACAAGCATGAGATTTTGCTTTAAAGTTCCCTACAAAAGGTGTAAACATAATCGAAAGACACTGGTTCTCCCCGTCACGTCATTGCGATATTTGTTTGTTCGGAAACATACCTGGGAACCTTCTAGTTACAGGGATATTGGGGGTCAAAGTTCCAAGCACTAACTAAGGAGTTTAGAATATTCATAAAGGCCTCTAACAGAGAATAAGTATAGAAGTTAATCACTTTCTATGTCTTTTAGGCTAAACTTGCAACAACAGATACAAGAATCATCATTCTGCATCCATACCAATTAATTTGGGGTTAGCGCAACATAATATATTCTTCCATATTTCTCGTCATAACCTCAGTGATCTCTTTTCTAGCTGTATCATCCTTCACACCGCACACCCATCGTTTCTTTGTCCTTCCTCTATTCTTACAACATTCATACTCTAAACTGTCCTCTCGAACTTTCCAGGCACAAAAATAAACTTAAGTTATTTGTCCCGTACAATTTTAAACCCACGCACCCTCTCTTTATTGCGTAGAGAGCAAAGAGCTTGTCATTCGCTCGCTAATTCGCTAAGTGAGCGGTAAAGCGACGCGTCAGCTCATCTGAGCGAACGCGAACGAGCGAAAGATACCGCAAACGGTAATATGATGCGTTTTTTTTTGTTGGATTTGTTCTTTTTTTGCTTTTAAGTATTTTGAAAAGGAAAGTGAGGAAAGAGGTTTGAAGACTTTATCGTTAAATGATTGTTTTTCTAAAGAAGATAATACAAATCTGGAATAATACATAAATTATAATAAAAGACTGTTTAAATCATAAACCTTCCTTTTGGCTTCGCCGTAGTCGGGCAATAAATTAACATTTCATTTTATTTTTTTAACTTTTGCACCCGAATGTACTTGATGAAGTTTATTCATTTGTTTCTTTTGACACCGGTCCTTTCGGATGTAGACATTTTTTGTCTACGTCTAAACGGACCGCGGTCCATTCGTTTTGGTCCGTTCAGACTAAACACCCAAATAGTTAGATTTCTTTGAGCTTTCGCAGATTCAGTTCCTACATAGAACCTAACGCCAACTATGTGATCTTCTTTATAGTGTGGTGTCATAGTTTTTATGCAACCCAAAGGCCTCAGGTCATGTCACTTCATACAACTGTAATACAAGCACACAATCATATAACTGTAATACAAGCTTCATTTCGAATTCAACCACCGCTAATACTACTACAACAGCCCATAACGTCCACTGCTGGACATAAGCCTCTCCCATGATGGGAGGAATTGCCGTAATCTCCACGCTTCGCAGGCGGATTGGAGATCGCAGTAGTGCTGAAAGACTAACAGAAAACACTGCTGCCCATTCTCTGGTCTACGCAGGCGAAAGGTATTCTGCCTCAGACATTAGTCGCCTTATATGACACCCGTCAGTGTAATGGGTTGGTAACCACCGCTAATAGTAATAGTAATATTTATTTCACAAATATATTACTATGTACATTTTTTACAAATACAGTGCTTAATCTAAACTTAATGTCCACAAAAGTATTAGCATTTGGGGCCGAACTAGGCAGAGCCTGTATTTCAGCCCTCAACGCCGATCCCCCTGGGTTACAATTTAATTATTTTGATTATTCTATTGCAATGATCCCATGTATAAATGTACATATAACAAGAATATTACAAAGTTTAGGAGGTAACATTATAGGTGTGTCCAGTCCTCTCTTTGTGTGTGATGGAGGTGTGCATGAATGCGTGTGAGAGGGTGTGTAAGATTGCGGAGCATGACTTTTAATTTTTGTAGAAGATTACTTAATTTAGTTTAAATGATGCCACAACTAGTTGAGTCTTGAGTTGTTTAGTTAGGTATTTGAAGCAGATTCTCTGTCTCCTCATACGTGAGTTTCTGTAGGTACTCACTTACTGTAATTTTGCAAAACTTTTTTGCCATCGGGTAAATGTTCAGGTTTTTATTTATTTTGTTGTAGATGTAGGGGCCAATAAATGGAGTGAATCTATTGCTAAATTTGGTTCAAAAGGCGATGGGTTGTGGGCAAGCCAAGTGTTTTGTACGCCTATTTAGAGTGAGAGGGTTGTAAAATATATTCTTATGTTGCAATAATATAATATTGAGCAGGAAAAGTTGTCTTACTGTAAGAACTCCACAGAATTCGTAAAGCTGCGAGGTAGGGAACAATCTAGGTTTGAAAGTGCTAACCTTCAGGATGGCACGCTGGGCAACCTCAACAGGTTTCATGATAGTTTTAGGTGCTCCTCCCCATGATGTAATACAATAAGTAATGAGAGATTGGCAGAGGCTAAACTATATCCGTTTCAGCACAAAGGGTTCGGTGACGCGTCGGAGGGTCTTAAAGATAAAGGGCCGTGGAACACCTAGGTGAGCCAGTTTGGTGTTCCACGGGTCAGAAAGGATGTAAATTACCTTCCTGATCCGCTGCACCGGTTAAAGGTATATCTACATATAAGTGATTATGCCGGCTATCCTCAAATAATAAATAAAACCACAGCGCGCGACATCCCAGTGCGTCACCGCCCGTCGATACCTACGCGCTACGTCCAATTTGCTGGCGTTGAGACTTGGGACACGTTTCTGATACAATGTAAGTAATTGTTTCCGCGCCTTATTGTGCCATGCACGTGTTGATCGACCCTACTACCGGTGACTACTCACTTGGTAGTCACTTTGATACGTGAAATATTGTATCTTGAACGCCGTATTTATGGGTGTGCTTGCTTAACTAATCGATTATGATTATAAACAACATTACTTCTCCTGCGCAAAAAATCTATTAAATGTGAAACTAGACTACCCAGGGAGCGCCCGCACCGAAAGGCTAAAAGTTATTTTATGGTTCTGACTAGCTAGCATTACTTACAATTTCTAGAAGAACTAAAATGGAATCGAACTTCCTAACACAGAGTTATCTAACATCTTTTCCGTTTCAGGTCCTCGTTATACTTCTTCCAGCTTAAGCCAAATATTTCAAAAACATTTTCCTTATTTCTAAACACGCTTGGTAATGGCAACCATACAGCCCACCAATCACGACGCAGCTCGCGTTGCCCGCGACCGTCGCGCGGCGGCCGTCAGATAAAGGTGTGGGCACACCGGACACGGCGACTCGTTACGAGTTACGAGTTATCTAGCAGCTAAAGGTGTGTGCACACCGGACACGGTGGCTCGTTACGTATATTACGTCGTCACTTGGTATTCATACGGTGGAATATTCCTTGTAAACGTTATTGTAGTGTGAGAATCAAGGAACACAGACCAATCATCTTGATGTTGATAGCTTTTTGTACGGCTAGTGGGTACTTCATGGTAAGCAATAGTGGTGCTGTGTGAGGAACGATATGAAACAAAAAGTAAATGATAGCATGACGGTTGGCAGGAAATAATGGAAGGACAAAACGTGTTGCGCCAACCCCAAGTAACATGGGATAAGGAAAGGAAGATCATAATGATGAGGTCCTTGGTTATTGAATTTTCCGTCAGGAATCGAAACAAAAAAAAAATACTAAAAAAATTATTACTTCTCAAACATTGTGTCATAGATAAATTGAGGCAGCCCCAGTAAGTTACAATAGTACTTGTGTCGGGGCTGTCTTGCTCTTCCCATAAGTGGTATCCTAATAATGAAAATGAAGTCAACGAATAGAATAAAAATACAATAAAAAGAAATAAAATAAAATAAATGATAGTTAATTAATTAATAACTTATTTAAGCAGCTCTCCTTGTGTTTTGTGCGTGCGTGTGTATTTGTGTGCGTGTGTGAGTGTTTTGTGTGCGTGTGTGTATGTGTCTGTGTGTGTGTTTGTGCGATATATAATCTAGATAATTATCCAGCATGTTCTACTACCCTGATCAGAATGTTTTCTGGAATTCTTCAATAATCACACCTTTGCCTAACACTGGGCATAACAGGCATGAATTTATGTTAAATGAAAGTAGTAGTTGTAACATTTCAAATTACACTTATTTTTCAAATAAATCCCGACCAACTTATGCGAGTATGTTTGTGAAGGATCACAACAGGATAACGGGTCGTGGGAGTGACCCCAGCGGTGCGGGTGACCTTGTCAAGGTCGCCGGTGGCTCAATTGGCGCGGAGTGTTGTGTCGACGTGCATTGGGCGTTTGATATTGTTATATTTACGTTTTAATAACATATTGTGCGTTTTCTGTTAGTCTTTCATCACTGCGATCTCCAATCCGCCTGCCAAGCGTGGAGATTACGGCAAATTCCTCCCATCATGGGAGAGGCTTATGACAGCAGTGGACGTTATGGACTGTTGTTGTTGTAACATATTGATATGATTTCATGTTTTCATTCCTTGTCAGGAACAACAGGTTTTCTGGTTATACACTTATTAAAAGTGGATACTGTGGTACCGTTTCAGAATGTTAATGAGACAAGTTGTACGTCAAATGTCATACTACCCATTTATTTTTTGAGTAAACTACCTCCAAGAACAAGAGAAAGTTCCAAGAAAATCATAACAGGTTTACGGCGCATAATTCCCAAAATAACAGGTACTTTTTTAACTAATTGATTTTGAAGGATTCATTCGTTCCTGAGCTATTAGAAAAGTATCAGGTCGACATCCTGAACGGCGTAGATTTCTCACAATCAGCAGTTTATGGTGTACAGGTGAATCATTTTGGTGGTTGAAAATTTTTGGTGATATATTTTTAAAGAATTTGCTAAAAACAACAGCCAGTTTTATTCCATAAGACCAACAGACCCTAAAACCGAAACTAAAGCCACTAAACTGACTTGGCAAATTAAGAAATTCTCTCACAATAACACAACAATCTTGCGAGTGCTACGCCGTAGCGCCGTAGCAGCGTAGACCGTGCTACGTAATTTACGTAGAACAGTGTTCATTTACATAGTGCTACGAGTGTTTCGCATAATACATATTTACTAAGTTAGTAGACAAGTATTTCATAGGTACTTGAAAGCACTTTAAGTTTATTATGAAATGGGTTATGATGAATTTTAACTAATTTATTTATACAGAATGCTACGGAGTTTTACGTTAACATTCTGCGTAGTTTCGCATTTTTAGTCTTTTCAGTATTTTTCTAAACGTAGAATTTTATGCAAACTTTATTTCTCGGTGTAATGCTATTTGAAAGACCAGGCATACTAAAGGGCTAAAAAACCGGCGAAGTGCAAGTCGAACTCACGCTTGAAGGGTTCCGAAACATCAAAGTGGGGAGCCCCATTCAATTTGTTTTTATAGCGACAACAGAATTACATATTGCGTGGAAATTTCAGCTGATTACCTATTACGGATCCTACAGACAGACGGATGGACGGACAGGAACGGAACCCTAAAAATAGATGGGAAATATCTAGAAAAACTGCTTCTCCGTTTTAAGATTCGCAGCTCAAGCGTCATCTTCCCAGACCACGGTTACAGTCATATTTGTGTTTCCGTGTTTCTTCAATAAAACTAACAAAGCGCTCACTCTCTTCAGGCGACAGTTCTATAATTGTGTCAAGCACATCCGCCTGCACTAACTACTTCGGACTGTCTCCAGTAATGAGACTGCAGATAACGAGAAATAAATCAAATGCTGCATTTATTTTTCATGAACTTGGCATAGTACCTACGTGTATAATACCTGCCTTTTACGAAAGTATCAACTTCTTTTTTATCGTGTGGTTAGTACGTAACCTCGGAGGAGCTCGTGGCTAAATAATAACCGCCGCTTGGGTCGATCTTTAGGTTAAACCGTGCTTGCCTAGGTTGGTCTGTGGATGGGTGACCACCCTTACATACAGAGTCTCCTCTGTGCCTCGGAAAACACGTTAAGCCGTTGGTCCCGGCTGTCATTTGTAGATCTTTGACAGTCGTTACAGGTAGTCAGTGGCCCATAAAGTCAGACAATCAGTCATACCAAGGGGTATCGTATTTCCCAGTACTAACTGGGTTGTGGAGGTCAGATAGGCAGTCGCTCCATGTAAAATACTGGTATTCAGCTGCATCTGGTTAGACTGGAAGCCGACTCCAACATAATTGGGAAAAGGCTAGGCAGTTGATGATGGTTAGTACCTAACCTGGTGTCAGACTTTATATGCCTCCCATAGGATTCTGACTTGGCTTCACATGCCGTCGATAAATATCTCTCAGGCATGCTGGTTTGGTTTCCTCACAATGTTTTCCTTCACCGAAGCAAGTGATAGTGGTATAGGCTGAAATTTCTAGAAATGATATGATACGTAACCAAACACCGAACCTTCAAGATGACCACTCAGTATAATTTATCACTAAACTTAGGTAACATTATAAGTTTTTGACCCGAACCCATTGTGCCCATTCCTTTCAAGCAGCTAAGAAGCTGGTTAAAGGATCACACTCGAATACAAGCGGAGAAATGGTGGACCTCGACACCAGGATGTAGGCAATCCAAGGAAGCCATGCCATCCCTGGATACAAAGCTGACCAGGCGCAGATATGTTAGATTTATTTTATATTCAAGCAGATGTTTTATTCAAAAGAGCCACTCCCTTTTGCTCTTTATTAAAACCCTTATCCAAAACCAGACGATAATTTATTTTTCCACTTTTTTGTCTAACACTTGTCCTAAGGTCCTTGACATATCCCACATTACCTCTAATTAGTCTATTAGTCGCCAAATTACTAGCACTTAGAACCTAAGTACATTAGTGCGGACATTATCATTACTGAAATGAGATGATTATCCTCCGTTGAGGTCCTGTCCCGTTGCCGACGAGGAAGCCACTGACTATCGGCTATTCCCTCGCTCAAAAAATGTACAATGGATGTAGGTCCTATGTCAGTAAAAGATATACATGACGACATCAGCGACGGTGGAGCGATAGGGTCGTCACGATCATGATTCGGTGGTAAAGGGTCCATTTCGTAGGTGTCGTTGAATTATAACACGAAGTGTAAATATAACCTCACTTTTAATCAGGTAAACTAAATAAACAATAACAGGTGATAATAATTTAACTAGGCAAACCGACAGTTTCGTTTTGGAGAAGTGACTTGGTCCGCGTCTCGATGCGAAGTGTCCGTTCGACAATCCTCACCTTCCAAAACGACTCTGTCCACTTGCCGCCATTACAAAATAACGTCACGGCGTTAGCCCCTCTACTACTATAATCAATTGAGCAACTTTCATTAAAACGATATCGTTATCCACGACATACAAAAAAACTGACTGCTAAGAAAAAGGAGGAAATAATAGCGTGACGGTTGACAGGGGAAGTAAACAACGCGTTGCGGCGACACAAGTAAGATTATGAGGGTTTCTAACACCGCCATGCCAGCGATAAATCTCTCCTCCAGTTGGTCTGATCAACAGGAGCTATCAAAGAAAAAACTTCGCTCAGCGATGCTCGCTTGACGGGTGGAATACCTACTGACTTGGTAGGTAGTAAGTCCATACGAGTAACTGACTGGGTGTCAGTGCTTCCCGAACTTACTCATAGCCAGAAATCGGAATTGGTAGACCCTATTTACCTAAACTTCAACGAAGTAAGCAACATGTGGAAAATATCTATAAAATCCCGGAAGGATTTAAGCAACTGTTTAATTAGAGCCGTGTGGTATCCGGCAGAGTAGAATAGAACAACCCATTACACTCACGGGTGTAGTATAAGGCGACTAATGTCTGAGGCAGAACACCTTGCGCCTCCGTAGACCAGAGAATGGGCAGCAGCGTTTTCTGTTAGTCTTTCATCACTGCGATCTCCAATCCGCCTGCCAAGCGTGGAGATTACGGCAAATTCCACCCATAGGAGAGGCTTATGTCCAGCAGTGGACGTTATGGGCTGTTGTTATTGTTGTTGTTTAATTAGAAAGAGGGAATCAAATGTTACTTACCCCTGTATGTCTTAGTCTGTAGATCTCTGTTCGTAGCCCAGCTATAAAACTATCCAAACTATACATTCGCTGTTGCCCGCTGCTCGCTAACTTTTCTCGCTAATCGTCGGCAGCAGGGCAGATGCCTCATCCCCCTAGAGACCGCAAGTGATTGGGGACGTTAAAAATCGTCTCTCTTGCGGTTCTGGTGTCTAGTTTAATTGGTGCTAATGATAATGACCGGGAGTTAATTATAAATGAGGGTATATCTCAGGTTTTTATGTTTCCATGAAAATACGCAAGGCAAACCTAATTCTAGTATTCTCTCCCATTCTGCCGTTGAGTTAGGAAAAAGGCGGTAACTTTGTATAAAATGTCGAATGGTTGAATTTACATGGTGATACTTGCAAAACGCTGTCATTAATCTATCATCATCATATCAGCCCAAAGACGTCCATCGCCAAACACCGGGTTCCCCCATGCTTTGCCACATCGGTTGGTCATGTGCTTCACGCATCTAGCAAATTCCCACAAACGTCTTTCCCAAATCATCGTTCAACCTTACAGTGCTGCACCATCCACTACGTGGTTGCCACTCCAGAAACGGACCTATTAGCCATCCGACCCGTGGTGCTTATAAAAGGTCACCGAAAACTATAGATAGTTACAAGTCAAGTCAATACAGCATAACCTCTTGGGTATGGAATTATGTCAAGTAAGCTAATATCACCGTTACCTACAGTTTCCGACATAACCTTCAACTCAAATCACCAAGCTACTCATGATATTTACTCACAATATCTAGAACTATAACCATTGACCTTCACAATTTAGGTGGTCTGATCACAACAACAGAACACAATAACAAAACCTGATTGGACCATTATCATCAATTGAATAACGAGGTGCACACATAAGGGGAGCTACGCACTAGTTCGAGTTGACGTGATTTGGCGGAATCGGTCGCGGGACGGAATCAAATATAGAGTGTTTGGTGCATCGTTTGTCTAATTGAACGGGCCGAAAGAAGACGTCATTTGTTGTCTTTTCAGCCCGAATAACTCATCCTAGGCTCAGGTTTTTTTTTTTAAAAACATTGCTAATTCCAACTTGAAGTTAGTTCAAGTTGAAATTTGCAACTTTTTTCACTCTGTATTATGGAGAATACACTAACGTAGCTCTGATTGTGCCAAGCGTATCCGAACATGATTTAACGTTTGTTGTAGAGAAGTATCGGAAAGAGGTTGCCGATCTGCACGACCTGTATGAAAGCCGAATACGCATCGTGATTTCTTCGGGTAGACTTTATACTTCAACGAATTCTGCCAGATTTACTTCAACATCACTCAATACGGTGAACCAAAACATACAAAACCATGTCCTAGAGCCGAAAATCGAACACATGCGCCACTGCACCAGGCTCATGTGATGGGTTACAGCCCACTCCCTCTCATAGAGAAGAGCTCTGTGTCCCAGCAGTGGGAACATTACAGGCTTATTATGCGAATGCTAAACTGGCGAATCGAACAAGTGTGAAGCCCCTCTAAGCAGTGTAGTGTCGCAGCCAACCTGCCAGCTATAAATAATATGTTTAAATGGACCAGCCCATTTGTGCTTCATTGGCATCGCAGTGTGGGGATATGTGTGGAAGTATATATCTATGTTATCATTACTAATGTTAGAAATTGTTGTCTGTTGCCTGTAAAATGATTTCCATGTTATTTAATACATTTTTATTTATTAAGTAAGCAATTTCCGATCTTCTTCTTAGCGTATCGATCGCAAAAAAATCCAATGTGTTTAGCCCAAAACTCAGCCACGCGAACCCCACTAACTGATGCAGTAAACAGATCATCAGGTGCGCAGGTGATTGGGCATGCGGGCCAAGATGGAAGGTGGGCCATTAACTGTGAAATTTTAATTAAATTAAAATAAGCCTCAAATGGTTGGATACAACCGTCAGGACAAAATAACATTGAACTTCTTGTTAGTACTAAAAACGGAGTTAAGTCAACTGTGCTACATAAACCAGCCAGGAAGTTTGATGGGCTGATTAAACTCTACCTAACCCGCTTATTAGCAAACGCAGAGTAAAGTATTATAACTAGTAAAACCTTCAGATTAAACATACACTTTTTGAGGATTAAGTTTAGCATAAATTAAATAAATGTATAATTAAACTTTATTTCAGACTGAAGCCCATAGTTTTGTTAGTATTTTAGTATTAGTAACAATGACGCATAATATACCTTTACACCGCGTTTCACAAGGAGGCAAAGGACGCAGAATGCAGTTAAAACTTGACATTCGCAGATTCTGTGAAGATGCGGACAAACCACGGAGTGAGCACCGGACTGCGGACAGCGGACTTGGACATATATTGTACTGATATATCTGGACTGGTAAACACCGGTACTGCCTCGTTGGTCGTGAGCGCAACAGGTGAGCATGAGCTCCTGGGTTCGATTCCCTGGTCGGGGAGTGTTATTGGGTTCTTCCATCAGCTATTTCTCAGTAGCAGCCACGGTTTCTGGATTTGGGCCTGATTGATGGCTCTGGTTCTGTATGGTGTCGGATGTAAAGAATAGCACCATCCCATATCTTCCCGTGGGTGTCGTAAGAGGCGACTAAGGGACTTACCAGAGAATGGGCAGCAGCGTTCTCTGTGCTTTTGTAACAACCGCACTGCGATCGCCAACCCAGGCGCCTGCCAAGCGTGGCGATTATGGCAAAAAGCCCCTTTTGAGAGAGGCCCATGTCCAGCAGTGGACGTCTTTCGGCTGAAATGATGATGATTATGATGGCTCAGTAGAAGTGAGCCAACAACACCACGCTAGTACGCCAGTCATGATCAAGTCCTATTAAATAGGACTTAATCATAACTGGCGATATATGGGTGTACCTATTATTAGGTAAACTTCTGCCCAACCGTTCGGAGATTACAGGCGTGATGTTATGCTATGTAAAGACCGGTGTCATTAATCAGTCTCTATGACGTGTTACCTGAACTTAAGATGTTTCACAAATACTGTTTGTTTGTTTCTTGTAAAAACAATTGTTCACTTAAATAGTACCCATCAAAAACATAAATGTGAAAAGATGAGCCAAGTTCAATATTATAATATATGCCTTGGTTGTTGACTTCAACGACAAAAGAAGTGAAATTCTATATGGGTGCTAAGTTCAATGGTCAGTCCTGAAATTGATTTATAACAACTTAGAATGTAATTTTTTCTTATAACTTAGGAGAATATATTGTAGCCTAAGGTCTGACTTGGCTAGTTCTCATATACGAATTATTATGTTCGATGGTAAGTTTCTATCAGCAAGCCAAATTTTCGGAATAATAAAATAAGAACCGACAAGTAACAGGTTGAACTTGCGAAGGCTATAATATAATTCGTCATATAAAATTCGTCGAAAACTAGCCAAGTCAGTCGTCGCGCGCGCGCATTGGCAGGCGGTCGCGGAATAAGTACTAATATCATGTCTGTGACAAGTGTGAAAACGTTAAAGTGCACTACGTGTAATATTGTAATTTCGGAAGTTCTAGCCTTTATAAGGAATAGGCATGACGTCGTCGACAACGAGAGCCTGATAAGGATTTGTTCGTCCGCGTTCTCGGAAGAAGAGATTGATGAGGCAAAGAAGCTGTTGTTTACATCTACAAAAACACTGCAAAAATTAGTGTCAAGGCGCAAGAATAAAAAACAGAAGGACTTGGAAGATATGATTTCTGTGTTTAAAACTATGGATCCAGAGCAAATACCAGTATTTGTGGCCTATGATTTACATAAATTACCGCCGATTTGTTTCGATCATGTTGACGTGACGAAGTTATTAAAAGACTTGTTGATGTTAAGGGCCGATATTACTGAAATCAAAGAAAATTACGTGACTAAAGGTGAATTTGAGGAGTTAAAATCAAATTCTAAACAATTAAATAATCAAAATTGCAGCCCGAACGTGAATATCAAAAGAGGAGGGTATGTCGCCCGGAATGTAACAGCTGATGTTCAAACTCAACCGAGCCTAACTCGTACGGTGATGAGTCACGAACGAGCGAGCGATGTGCCGCGCACTCCAACGCACACGCAGCTGGGCCGTGAGCCCGAGACACAACATCGGGCGGTCTCCCTTACTCCGCAAAACCTGACTATTATCGGTAACGACGACTCTGCGCTTGTTGATCAACAACGAACTCTGGCGCAAATAGTAAGCAATGGCAAGTCGAACGAAAATAAGCAGAAAGATGAATGGATTTTAGTACAAAAGCGGAACAATAACAAACGCTTTGCTGGGATGACAGGAAAAGCAATTTCTAATGTAACAGGAAAATTTAGAGCGGCGGAATTAAAAATCCCTTTGTTTATATCGCATGTCAATAAAGAGACTACGGAGACCGACATTTGTGAGTACATAAAAATGAAGTCCAATGAAATAGTTACTTTAGAGAAAATTACTATGAAGAAAGAGAGGCCATATAATGCTTTCAAATTATTAGTACCAAAACTTAAAATAGACACTTTCTTGGATGACAACCTATGGCCGGAAGGTATAACCTTTAGACGGTTTATTCATTTCAAGAATGGCAGAGACACCATGTCGGTGATTAAGGACGCAAATAAACAACTCACATAATGGATATAGCAATTAGAAACGTGGAATTTACGACATTCAATTGTAAGAATATTATTAGATCAGCTGATTGCGTTCGAGAATTATGTGAAGTTAGTGACGTCATAGCATTACAAGAGACCTGGCTGCTTCCTCATGACGTAGCATACTTGGGGAATCTACACAGTGACTTCGAATATACTGGAAAATCCGCCGTTGACACATCAGCCGGAGTTTTAATTGGAAGGCCGTACGGTGGCGTGGCACTGTTGTGGAGAAAGACTATTTTCCAATCAGTAACCGTGTTGTCGTGCCAAAGTGATCGCTTAGTAGCTATTAAGATTGACTATGCGGATAGTTCTCTTTTAGTCTTTTCAGTGTACATGCCTACAAATTCGACAGAAAATCTAATAGTGTTTACAGATTGTCTCAGTGAGATAATAGCAATATGTGAGAATAGTGATACGGAGTCTGTTTTTATATTGGGGGATTTTAATGCGCATCCCGGTGAACGTTTTGCAAGCGAGTTAATGACAGTGTGTGCGGAGCAATTGTGGTCATGTGTGGACATGGAGTTGTTACCACAGGACACTTATACGTTTGTAAGCACCGCGAATGGTGCAGCTCGTTGGTTAGACCACTGTGTGGTAAGTAGTGCTGCGAGACATTTAGTTGTGAATGCGTCAGTTAAGTATGATGTGTACTCATCTGATCACATTCCGGTGACAATTGAATGTAATTTAAAATTAATTATACCAAAATTAATATCGAAAATAAATAAATGTAATAAAGTTATATGGGGTGAAAGGGACAATAATATGATTGTTGATTACTCTGGCTATTGTCATTCCAAATTAAAACTCATTGATTTTCCTATTGAATTCATTGATTGTGCTCATGGAATGTGTTCTGATACTCACCACTTCACACTGTTAAACCAGATGTATACTAGTTTGGTTAATATTTTAACGGAGGGTGCCGAGCTTACTTATGTGGGTAGTGGAAAAGCTGTAAATAATAAGAGGAAATATGTACCTGGTTGGAACATGCATGTTCGTGCCGCTCACGGGGAGGCTCGGCTGTGGTATCAAACTTGGCTTTTGCACAATAAACCCAGGACAGGGTACATTTACAATAATATGTGTAAATTTCGAAATGTTTTAAAAAAAAAATTAAAATTCTGTCAAGATAATGAACAGCAAATAAAAATGGACATAATAGCAAAACACCATTCAAAAAAACAGTTTGGGTCATTTTGGAAGTCCACCAATCGCTTGAATCCAAGGTCGAGCCGCCCTGTGAGTGTGGCGGGCGTGCATGAACCGACAAGTATAGCCAATGCTTTTAAACAACATTTTAAGGTTGATTCACTGATACTAGATCCGACTCAGATGTTCGAAGCTGAGGCCGTTTCGGGTGACGTTACCGTTCACTTCACTGCAAAGGAAGTTGCGTCAGTGATATCGGGAATGAAAAGAGGTAAGTCGCCCGGTCACGACGGCCTTAGCATCGAGCACCTGAAGCACGCCGGCGTACACCTGCCGCGAGTGTTGGCCATGTTTTTTAACCTTTGTGTGAGTCACTGTTATTTACCTGACGACCTTATACACACTACTGTGGTGCCTATTGTTAAAAATAAAACCGGGGATGCCTCTGACATTTCCAACTACAGGCCTATTTCATTGGCGACTGTCATAGCCAAGGTGCTGGACAGTCTGCTTGACAAGCAGTTATCGAAGCATATTATATTAAAAGATAATCAGTTCGGCTTTAGACCTGGACTCTCGACAGAGAGTGCCATTTTATGCCTCAAGCAGACTGTACAGTACTATACTGACAGAAAAACGCCTGTGTTTGCCTGTTTTTTGGATTTGTCAAAGGCATTCGATCTCGTTAATTATAAAGCACTGTGGCGTAAGCTACAAGAAGAAACTACCTTGCCTAGTAACATCATAAATCTGTTTAAATATTGGTATAATAACCAACAAAACAGTGTGAAGTGGGACGGGTCGCTCTCTGATGTGTATCGGTTGGAGTGCGGGGTGAGGCAGGGGGGGTTGAGCTCACCTCGACTTTTCAATCTATACATGGATCAGCTTGTCGGTGAGCTCAGCAACACTAATATCGGTTGTCATATAGATGGGGTGTGTGTTAATAACATTAGTTATGCCGACGATATGGTGTTGCTGAGCCCATCGATGGGAGCCTTGAGGCGACTGGTGTCAATATGTGAAGCATACGCGGTAGCTCAAGGACTCAAGTATAACGCCAAAAAGAGCGAAATAATGGTCTTTAAAGCGGGTGCTATAGGTTACCCAACTATACCTAAGATATCGCTCGGCGGAGCACCCTTAAATAGAGTGACCAGTTTTAAGTACTTGGGTCACTGGGTTACCGACGACTTAAAGGATAATAAAGACATTGACAGGGAACGTAGATCGCTGTCGGTGCGCTGTAACATGCTGGCCCGCAGGTTTGCGCGATGTACAGAGGCGGTCAAGATTACTCTGTTTAAAGCTTTTTGCTCGTCATTTTACACATGCAGCCTGTGGACTAGTTATAGTTTGCGTGCATACAGCGATCTACGGGTCCAGTATAATAACGCACTCAGGATACTGTTGAGGCTGCCATGGCGATGTAGCGCATCAAAAATGTTTGCGGAAAGGCATATAGATGGTTTTGCGGCCATCATGCGAAAGAGAAGCGCTTCCCTGCTCGCTCGTCTTCGTGGCGGTACCAACAGTATCTTGAGTTTATTCACAGATAGATGGGAGTCTCCAATGCTGCGACATTGGATGAAACTCCACACTGAATAATATTTGTGTGTTTGTGTGTGTATTTATATCTACTAACACTAGTTTTTAAGACCATTGTTACTAACACTATGGGCGTAGCCCGAAATAAACGCTATTATTATTATTATTATTACTTTTTGTACTTACATAAATTTGTTGTAGATAAGCAAAATTAATACTAAATGGTTTTTTGTTAAACTACTGTATTTTCCTACGTTTACGGGGTATAATTGTCCTTTTTGTGTTATTTTCTATATTTTCTTGTACCTTTGAAATATTCGAGTGAATTGCCCATTCAGTATCCGGAATTCTTTTTACGCGTTTTCTGTTTATAGTTAATTTGGTCACAACGCCATCGAGTGTCACTTTTAAATAAATCAATGGAGGCGGCATGGTGTATTGAGTGAGTTTCTGAGAATGATAATAGGTGGCGCTAGTGGTTGTAGAATACGGTTAGTCACGCGTAATATATACGAAAATCTACTATATTCTTATTTATAAGTACAACAACGGAAATATTTGGATGAAAAAAAATTAAGGGTGGTGTTCAACTCGTTCTATATTCACGTAAAGATCTTAAAATCCACATATAGAGATTTACAGGCACTAATTATAAGTTAAGTGAAAATTATAATAAAATGATAAAAATTTACCGGTTTCTGATTTTTTCCTTTGTATTCACCTAATTACCTATCTGCATGCCAAATTTGAACTTTCTAGGTCATCTGAAACTGGGTTATAGTTTTGATCCATAGGTCAGACATAAAAATTACGATTTTTGGACGTTAATATCTAAATAACCGTTTGTGAAATTTGGAACACATATGTATCTTACCAGTTTCAATATATGAGCCAAATTTGACAAGTTTAGGTGAAATAGTTTTGGAGTTATGAGGGGCTCAAAAGTGGCTCCAAATGATTCGTGTAACACATGGTGAGCTGCGCGCCAGAACTTGGCTTGACACGCTCCCGCGTGTCTAGATAGGTACAAAACCAAGCGAACCCACAGATCGAGGTAGTAGTATACAACCACGCAAAGGTCATGTGACCGTGCATTTGAACTGGGTCAGCGCGTGCCACTCATTATGCTTCGTATCGCAGCTGATTGCGTTAATTATAACGAGATAAAGGTTAATTATTGACGCTGCAGCAGAGGGTTGAAGCGGAAATTTGAGGGGTGATTAGTGTGAAATAATAATTATGCTCAATACATAAGTGAAAGGTTTAATGTGTGACAATGTTTAAGGGTGTAAAAGTACTCTTAACGAAGTCAAAAGGCATTTATTCTCCTCATCGTTGCGATTATTTTTTGTTCTAGACCATGGATGGGAACCTTTTAGTTACGGAGATACGCGGGTCAATTTTTTTTTTTTAGGTACTATCGTGGTTTTTTCCGCCTGACCATTTGATTTTTTTTTTCGCTTAAATCATGCGGAGGCGAGCCACGCCTCCTTAAAGTTTGGACCTATTAGGAAAGCGTCAACTTTGGCGCGCAAAATAACAATAACTCTCGTTTGGCGTGAGTCGTCAGTGCGCTCGGCCGATTCGGTATCTTTTCATTCATTATTGCTATACAAAGTCAACGGGGCGGGGCTAGAGAGCGTTTCTATGTTGCGAGTGCAAGCAAAAATTGGCTTAGTGGTGGTCAGGCGGGAGTGTCCTCGATAGTACGTACAAGGTTTTAGTGTTGTGTAAAAATTGAAATTATACTTTCCTAACAATTCATGACAAAAATATTTTTCGTTCTTTTATTTTATTTCTTTAAAAGTGTATTGAAAAACGTCGTTTGATACACGTGGACATTTGATATTGCAGTTCTCGGCTCAATAACACCCGAGTCCTTCGTTGAAGGCTTCGTGAAGTGTCCATCCGTTTACACTTTTTTTTTTTCGGGCGGGATATCATCAAACGGCTCCTCCCGCTCTGGGCGGAGCAGGAGGGAGTGTCAGACTTTTACTGATTAAAACCCATCCATGTTCCTTCATCGCCGCAGATTAGATGCCTACCACCCTGCCCTGCCTACTGCCTTCCATTTTGGGTCGTACAGCCCACTTAGCATGAACGCCGTAGACACGAAAGAGTAACGACAAATCTTTTGTTCATCTGTCATTGAATCGACAAAATGACAAATGAACAAAAGATTTGTCGAGACTCTTTCGTGTCTACGGCGTTTATGCTAAGCGGATGTTTAAAGAAAAATGTCCCATATTGGTCGCGGTTTTGCCCACGTGGAAGTCAGAGAGTATCATGCGGGATACCGGGTTAAATTGTAATAAATAAATAAATATCGCTGGATATTACACACGCCGCCATCTAGTGCCACACTAAGCAACGAGACTTGTGTCGTGGACACCAGATAGTTGATATACTACATAGATACTTTTTTTTTGTAAATACATACTTATTATAAATATATACATCCATGACTCCATAATGTATATTCTAACCCAAGGCCTCCTTGTGTGACCTCTCGCGTCCGGCCCTGGTTCAATCCATGATCCGGAGCGAGATGGAATGTGACGCCGTCACCTCCTTCTGCGAAGCAGTCATGCTAGAGAAGGACGTGGCGGAACGTGAGAGGGAGAGAACCTCATGTCCCGGCCACCGTAGGCGCGGGCCTATGGACGGTGGGCTATGGGCTAGCTCGCCGCCCGTCCGTCTCATGATGACAGGCCGTGTCGACGGCGCCAGGCCTGTGTCACTCCGCGTGTAGGTATTAAAAACATACCTACAGGCGGCGGCCCCTGCGGAGGGGCTAATCTAGTAGGCTGCCGCTATCGAAAGAAGACACACGCGCGCGCGCTATTTGTTCGACCACGTTCAACTTTCTCGATAATTGCAAGATGGACACAAAACGAAAAAAAGCAAAAAAATACTGTGCAGTATTTAATTGTTTAAATACGAATCGTGATCTAAATTTAACTTTTTTTTCGTTGCCTAAAGACGCTGACAGGTAAAATCTACTTTGATTGGATTACATTGGTGCCGATTTCCTTGTTTACAAACTAAACCAAATTTAAGTTCAGTGCATTTTTTTCTTTCTATTTCATTAAGAAAAGGATAGAAGATAATTTTAGTTATGTTCTGTCAAATTAATCAGCGCCATACAAGTTTTAGACGCGATTAAAAAGTTGACTAATAAAATTACATCAAATTACGTCAGGCGCTGACTAATTTGACAGGATTAAACTAATATTTATCTTCTGTCCTTTTCATAATGAAATAGAAAGAAAAAGATGCATTCAACTTAAATTTAGTTTAGTTTGTGAACAAGGGAATCGGCACCATGTTCCTATTTGAAATGAAATGAATTCAAACTACAAACCCTTTCTCCCCTTGTTGAACAAAGTACTATTCCAATACCCTAATAGTTATTTATGCAACTGTTGTATAATGAGGGGTATTAAAACACGAATGTGGGTTTATCACACGAGGCGAAGCCGAGTGTGATAATAGTATCACATGAGTGTTTTAATACCTAATTATGTACAGTTGCATACAAGACTTTATCTACATCCATGATATGAATCCTCCATAAAAGGTTCTGAAACCATAGGGTGTTGCAGTGTTGTAAGAAGTCTATGTAAATTCATGGAAAGTCTAATTGCTGAGTATTTAATACAAACAAACCATGTATAGGTAATAATATAATTATTAACATTTTGGATTGTACAATTATTAAAATACACAAAGCTTGTATCACTCATTTTTGTAAACAACAAAGTACTTAGTGCAATACTAATATCCAAATATCGAACAAAGATGGCGGGATACGACGTGAATTCGAATGAACCTATAAGTTTTTTTTTAAATTACGTCGCTGTGGTAGTGAATCGCACGTGCTAGACAATGTTCTTTTTTTAAAACGCGTTGCATAATGAAATTCAGTACAACATTATAACACCCGTTTGGATGTTATAATGGTTGTTATGACACTGGCTGTTTTAATGTTGGCCATAAGCTAATTGTTTCAGATACTTTTATAGAGGATTTATAGCATGGGTGTAGATAATAGTTATTTATGCAACTGTTGTATAATGAGGGGTATTAAAACACGAGCCGAGTGTGATAATAGTATCACATGAGTGTTTTAATACCTAATTATGTACAGTTGCATACAAGACTTTATCTACATCCATGATATGAATCCTCCATAAAAGGTTCTGAAACCATAGGGTGTTGCAGTGTTCTAAGAAGTCTATGTAAATTCATGGAAAGTTTAATTGCTTGTATTTAATACAAACAAACCGTGTATATGTAGTAATATAAATATTTACATTTTGGATTGTTCAATTATCAAAATTCACAAAGCTTGTGTCACTCATTTTTGTAAACAACAAAGTACATAATGCAATACTAATATCCAAATGTCGAACAAAAATGGCGGGATACGACGTGAATTCGAATTAACCTATAATTTTTTTTTTTTAATTACGGCGCTGTGGTAGTGAATCGCACGTGCTAGACGTTCGATTCACTAACACATTCGATGTTCTTTTTTTAAAACGAGTTGCATAATGAAATTTCTAAAAAAAAAATTCTCGAAGTAAGCAACCCTAGTCCGCGGCTCTTTCAATACGTATAACCACGTATAACTTATTATGAACCGTAGTCCAGTGAATTAAGGCCCATATTAACTAAAAAAAAAATTGGTAGGTATTTAAATGAACACGTGCTCGACTGGAACGCGAGCTAAATTAAATCATATTGTTTATCAGATTGAGTACATATTTCTTTGAAAACCATTGCGAAGTAACGCTTCTGTAACGCTAGTTACTAGTTATTATTCTGTGACGGCGCGTTCGTGTTCCACGCGCGCCTCAAAGAGAGTCAGCAAAAAGAAGGGGTCCGCAAGGACCTTTGCCGCGTTGCCTGCCTGGGTTGCGGGACTGTTCGGAAAAGATACCGTGGCCCCGGAACACAAAGGGCAATGAAGGAACATGGATGAGTTTTAGTCAGTAAAAGTCTGACACTCCCTCCTGCTCCGCCCAGAGCGGGAGGAGTCATTTGATGATTTCCCATCGGAAAAACAAGGCCTGCTTGTGTCAAATTTCGTCGAAATTCTTTCCGCCATTGAGGCATAAAAAGTTAAAAGACAGATGGACAGGGAGCCTGACACAAAGACGGCGTTACTTTCACATTTAGAATATTAGTATGGAAGTTGATGTTTTGTGATACACATAGATGTGTATCCCAAAACATCTGAAAAAAAAACGATCGTTATATTAACTTTTATATTTTTAAGCGTCATTTATAAGTTTCATCATTGAATTATTTAAATGGAAGTCTGCGGACACAATTAAAATTAAACGAACGATATAGATATATTACACAAGTATTATTAAATAATATTACTAATTTATTCATGTGTTTCATTTACGAGCACAAAGCATTAATATCGTTTTCACAGAATTTTGCGGTGTTCAGTGTCATTAATTATATCGTTTTCATGAAAATAAGTAATTAAACAGAATCTCTGAAACTCTTTTTCGTTGAATAATTTAATTAAACCAAATTTCTCTTAATGGATCTCAAAAAGCTGCCTGTTGTGAAATATAACCATCACAAAATAGTAACAGAAACCTCATTCTCGACTTTATTATCTTTTGAAAATTGGATAACAATATAAACACATACTACGTAACTACATGGTACAGAACAAGCCGGATAGATTGCACTCACCATTTCAAAGAAAGAGCTTATCCTACCCCGTTCCTCGAAATGGATGAATAGTAATAACATTGTGTTAAGATGAAAACATAGTTACATCAACGTAGTCCAAACCTAGCCTGAAAAGTACTACCATCTCACCTTTCTGGGTCTCCCTTGTTTGACCGAAAGGAATTTGACAAATTTTCACTTCCCAAAAAAAATTCGCTTAATTTCATTTGCCAAATTATTACTTAGCAAAAAATCTTTTCACAAAAAATTGTAACGCAAACCTAATGTTTGGGAAATGAACGTTTAAACTATAACTTGTTTACCAACTAGTACTTTTAACATTTTTTATTTAGTCAAATATTTCAGTTGGAATAACAGTTTTTACGCAAAATCAAATAAGCCAAATATTTAGTATCGTCAGTTTTCAATTCACCCTTTCCTATTCAGTCAAATGCTTCAATGACAATTTAAATGTGAACTGCTAAGTGGGTAGGAGGTAAATCATAAATGTCGCTCAATGTGGGTTAGTCAAGCAAAACACTATCACTGGTGTCGATTCTGTTATGCACAAACTTAATTTAGGCTATTGCCATATTTTACTAAAAGACAGTGCGAGAAAAGGACGGCTATAGCTATGATCTAAGTTAGAGGTGTTAAACTAGTTTATGCCTTGCGCTTCACCGTGTTTTTAGTTGACATATTTTTACGTGCACCCTTCATTTGTATTAGTTTCAACTAAATTTGACAGTTCTAAATTATGTCCGTTTCTTTCTCGTTTTATTAGAGAGAAAAAGATAGCAATAGCCTAAATTAAGTTTAGTTTGTGCATAACAGAATCGACACCACTGTGTTCATAGAGTGTGTTTTGTAGCGGAAGTTTCTTGACATTGTTACGATATAATATTTTTTTTTTAGTTAGTAGCGTTTTTTTCCATATTTTTTTTTCTCTCTAATGTAGTCGTTCCTGGGTCTGGGTCTGAGGTCACAGTTTTAACCTAACCTAATCATTTTTTTTTAAATAAGTAATTATCCTAATCTAAATAGTTCAGTTCCGGGTAACCTACTAAAAACAATCTCTTTTTTCTATTAATGCAATTCGTTTCAGGCACTCGCCGGCCGCTGCCGCGGCACAAAAAATCTTATTTTTGCCTTAATATTTTTTTGTCTTAACAAATCATTTCACCAAACGTTTATTGTCTGAAGATAGTTTGCTGTAATAAATCATTTGATTAAAGACCAAATGCCCTAATGACATTATACTTGGTAATATTTTGCCAAGTAAAAATTTGACCAAATAAAAATACGCGTACTAAAATCATTCGAAATATTGCAATGTATAAAAAAAGGTTGCTAAAATTTGTTTGGGTTTGGGTAATGAAATTTTGTCAAAATCTTTTCGGCAAAATGGCAGGATCCCCACCTTTCTACTACCGAAACACATTTGACCTTCAGTTTTATCTCAGGGACGACAGTACGGTATCGGACGGTATTGTAGATATCCCCAGGTACATAAATCTGTAATAGTTACCATCAGATGTTGTTTGGAATTCAATAAAAACAGGTAATATACTGTCTTAGCTCAAGGGCTATTGTTTCCTTACAAATAAGTCATGTAATTGTCCAGAAAAACAAGATATATTGCTGTGTAATAATAATATAGATAGTTATTTTAGCAGTGGCAACATTGACCCCGATGGCAATCGGATACAATAAGTTAGTACGTAGTGTCGCTCGATACGCCTACGATTGTAGTGACCACTCCGTAGAAGAAAACAGGATAAAATTGATGATTATTTTCAGTAATTGCGTGGCTTTTGGGCTGAGCTTGACGCATACATTTTAACCTTAGCAACGCTTCTCAAATATAATACTGTGATTGTATACTTTACCTGTTCTTCTGTTTAGAAAAATCGAATAAATTAAATGTAGTCTTTATCTTGTCTGTAACGGGCTTGTGTCCGCAGCTCTACGTCCAATCAAGAAAAAAAAGTCCACGTCGAAAGCGCGTTTTGCGCATGGCGTTGGATGTTACCTTACAGCACGTGTAGAAAGTGGTGCTGAACATTTCATGTTATACTAGATCACACACAGCCCAGAATTTGGTTTAGATATTACTTACAAAGTAGTTTTTTTAAAAGACCCACTCTTCCTACGTAATATTGAATAAAATATTGAAAAAAAAAGATAATGGAGTTTGTGAACGAAACCGATGTCTATGATGCTTGTCTAAGGAACTTTTGTATCTGTCACTTCTACTGCGTTCCCCTGTTCTAGGTTATTCTCAAACTCAAACCTCAAACTCAAACTCAAAGCATTTATTTCAATTAGACCATTACGGCACTTTTGAAAGTCATAAATACAAAAAAGAAAATCAAAGCTACAGTCCCAGTCACAAGGCATAATAACTTGAGAAAGTACTGTAGTTGCCCATTCCCTAGCGTAGATCTCTATGGAGAAGAATGGGCAAGAAACTCCATGGACACTCTTTTAAAATCAAAATATTGTTACAAAATCTTGGTTACATCATTAATTTTGAGATTATACATATATGTGAGAACGATGTAGAAAGACGTGCACACTAAGAGCATCCAGAGTAAAAGATTAGATCAAAAATTTATGAATAAAGTAATTAAAATGAACCTAGGCAGCTAAGAGATGACCAGTCCCAACTGACAGCGCCCGTTCACAGACATGACGCATGTACCGGCGCCATTCAACTCAACCATATTGAAGGGAACTAAATGACCCGACACACCCGCCTCCATCAGCGAGACATTTAAGTGAGCATGACATTCTCTCAGCCACCAAGGCATATTCAAGTCAATGAAAGATAAATAAATGTAAATGGTGGCTGAACAGTACACAGTACTCACACATGTGCTATGCAATTATATAATACTAAGAACTGGAATCTATACAATGCAAGTATATTTTTACAATCTTCTGCAGCTTCCACAATACATTAACATGGGAATCAATTCTTCATCTTCTTCTTTACGTGACGATGGACTCAAATAATACCCGACCAGTACAAACAATTAGATTGCCCCCCCCCCCCCCACCTATGGTTGTGGAGCAGGACCAGCATTTAGCCAAGCATTTTTATCATCAATGTAATCCCCCAACTTATAATATGCTTGCCTACATAGTGTGCGTTTTATACAAGATTTAAATTTAGTCTCATTTAGTTGAATAATGTGGGGAGGTATTTTATTGTAACATTACAAACAGTACCCCATGAAAGATGAATCCACTTTAGCAAGCCTGAAACCTGGCTGAACTAGTTGGTCCCTATTTCTAGTGTTATAGTGGTGTCTGTCCCCTCTCTTACTGAATAAATGCCGATTTTTTCTAACGTACATGATGTTTTCATAGATGTATTGACAAGGCACTGTCATGATATTAATTTCCTTAAACAGTTCTCTTAGAGAATCGTGTCTACGTAATTCATAAATGGCTCTGATGGCTCTTTTCTGCAGAATAAATATAGACTCGATGTCTGCAGCCCGTCCCCATAGTAGAATACCGTATGACATAATACTATGAAAATAACTAAAATAGACCAGCCTCGCGGTATCAACACCAGTAAATTGACGGATTTTTCTAACAGCATATGCTGCTGAGCTTAGCCGTCCTGCAAGAGATGTTAGATGAGGACCCCATTGTAACCTTGAGTCGAGCGTGATTCCCAAGAAAACCGTTTTATCGACAAATTCTAGTTTCTCTTGATTCAATATTATGTCACAATCACTACTTTTGACATTTGGTAGAGCAAATCTAATGCATTTAGTTTTTTTCCCATTTAGTACTAAATTATTAGCGGTAAACCAATTGTGGACCTGCAGTAGGGCATTATTTACGTCATCAAGATTAGTGCCACGTCTGTTTATTTTAAATGTTAAAGAAGTATCGTCAGCAAACAACACCATATGCGGATGGTTGTTAAATAGATGGGGTAGGTCATTAATATATACTAAAAAGAGGAAGGGACCCAATATCGAACCTTGTGGTACACCCATTTTTATTTTTAAACCAATTGAGTTGACTCCATTTATTTGTACCTGCTGCTGTCTATCATGCAAATACGATTTTATTAAACTGAGCGCAAGTTTACCTAAACCGTAATGCTGAAGTTTCAAGATCAGGGTTTCGTGATTTACGCAATCAAATGCCTTCGAAAGGTCACAGAAGATTCCAATGGCATCTTGTGCCTCTTCCCACGCATTAAATATGTGTTTTAATAAAGTGACACCGGCGTCAGTTGTACAACGTCCTTTGGTGAAACCATACTGTTGCTCGTGTAATATTTTATTAGTGTTAAAATGGTTAAGCATTTGATTGAGCATTATCTTTTCAAACACCTTGCTGAAAACCGGCAACACGGATACGGACCTATAGTTATTGGTGTGTTTACTGTCCCCGGATTTAAAAAGCGGTATTACCTTACTGAATTTCATTAGATCCGGGAAGACCCCTTGATCCACGCACAAATTAAATATTGAGGCTAAATACGGCGCTACAGTCTCAATAATTGAGGTACAAGCTTTGATAGACATACCCCATAGATCTTCCGTTAATTTGACCTTGATTTGCTTAAAACCTTTTATGACTGTTAAGGGGTTTATATGTTGAAATTTAAATTCATTTGGACAGGCTGAAACGTTCGCTTTCAATAAATCAATAGAGAGCAAGGGAGAGGAATTTAAGGTTTCTGTAGTTTTAAGTGGGATACTGGTAAAGAAATTTACAAATTCTTGAGCAACTTCATTGTTGGAGCTCACAAGGCCACGCGATGTCTCTAGTGTGAAGTCATTACCTTGTTTTTTATTTCTGTTTGTTTCACTGTTGATAATTTTCCAAACCGTCTTTATTTTCTTGTCGGCTGATTTAATCTTGTTGCTAATGACTAAGGATGTCGCTACCTTGCAAGTGTTTTTAAAAATTTTCGAGTAAGTAGCAACATATTTATTAAAAGCTTCAGTGTTGATGTAAGGCTTAAGGCCGTACAGCTCAAACAATCGTTCCCTACTTTTCCGAATACCCTATGTTGCCCAGTCACTGAAAATAAACTTTGGGCCAATAGTTTTAGATTTCTTTTTTAAAATATTATTAAATTCAGTGTGCACTACCGAAAATAATTCTTCATAAAATACATTTGCATTGTTTCTAATATGACCCGGTATACTTAACTTGCTAATTAAATTATTATTAAATTTGTCTAGATTGATGGGTGTTATTAGTCTAGTTTGTATCTGAATTCTTTGTAATTGTCTATTGTACGCGAAAGTAACCGTCTGACCACTATGATCTGAAGGCAGGTTACTGATTACTAATTTACGATGGATTTATTTATGTAATCGCAGCAACAAAAAACATTATCGATACATGTAGCAGTATTTGTAGTAATTCGAGTTGGTTCTGAAAACACATTTGACAAGTTAAATGATTTAAAGAGACTTAAGAATCTACTGCTATTCACATTATTCTCTATGATATTAACATTAAAGTCACCACAGATAATTATTGGTTTATTACCAGTTACAAGTTTGTGCTGACTCAAAGATAGAATAGTTCGGGTAATTAGGGGGTCTGTAAACGCACACTATTACATGCTTATCTAGCTCAACACAAGACAATTCAATGCTATATTCAACCGATAGTACGACTATATCATTAGACTTAGATTTAATACAATTTTTTACTAGGATTAATGAACCCCCACGCATCTTAGATTTTCGGTTAAAGCAACTGCTCACATTGTAATTCTCATAATTTATTTGCATTACTTCATAATCTTTCATCCAATGTTCAGTAAAACAGATAATATCAAACTTAGTTTTTTCTAAAAATAGTTCTATTTCTAGTTCTTTGGAAGAAAGTCCCTGAATATTCTGGTGAAACAATTTTAAGGAATTCTGCTCAGCCCCTTTTTTACAGTTATTTGATTGAGAGCTAGAAGATACCTCGAAGTTGGCGAGATTAACTAAATTGTCACTCGTACCTTCTATTGTCTTATTGACTAGTTTAAATCTAAGCTAATACTATTTGTATAATTACAATTAGTATAATTACTAATTTCCGTAGACCTATTTACAAAAAACTGCGACATACCACATATGTCTGAGTTTATAATTAAAAGCTAATAGCCGAGCTATTTGACGTCTAAAAGGCAAGTACGCATGGTTCCTGGTTGACTTCAATTTCTGAACGAAACTGTTAGTGTCGAAAAACGTCAACCTGTCACTATAATGACTGACTAAAAAATGCATATGATTATTTAAGGCATGGATATAATGGTTCTGCTTGCTAGACAATTTCTTAAAGTACGGGAATGCGCATAGAATAATTTTCTTACATTTTAGTTTTAACAGTTGAGTGACATTGTCAGTGATATCATCAATTTTAACGTTCGAACTGTTACCTACAAATACAGTTACAATGGCATGAGGATCTAATTCCTTCCGAGTTATGGATGACATTATGTGGTTGTATGAAGCCTGAGGTGTACAATAATTTTGACAAGAATGACTCAGATTGTTACTAATTAATTTGCCTAAACCTATTCCTATACCATCTGAATACATGATGGAGCAGTCACAATGTGTACTACAACGAGAGGGAGAACTACGTTCTGTTTGTCCTACCTGTGATGAACCTTGTACAATGTCTGGTGAATTTTGAATGGGGATACAGTCCTGAGCACTTCCTAACCGGGACGGGTCCTCCGTTTCCTCAGGCAGGATAGTGTCAGGGCTGGATTCCCTTTGTGATGTACATTGAGTGATGTTGGTCATCATGTCTAAGCAGTCTGCATTACTATCACCACTATTGACCAACTCGTTTGCAGCAAGGATATGTTCCTTAATTTGTTTTTGAGATTTCACATACATGGAATAACATGATTGTAGTTGACGCTCTAGTTCTTGAATCTCAGACTGTAAGTTATGAGTGTCTATTTCATAAAAATTCTTACTGTCCTCTAATTTAATTTGATAGTTGTTTAACTTTTTTATGAGAAAAACACGTTCTTTTCTTAGTTTAATATTGTGGGAACTGTGTTTTTGTTGTTTTTTATATTTATTGCATTTCTTTATAATTCTATTAAGTTTTGCATATTTTTTTATTTTATTTTGGCTTACCTTGTAACTGCTACAATTATATTTTAGAATAGAATCTTCAGTAAGATCTATTACTCTCTATTATTCTACTCTCTATTATTCTCTCTTGTCATAATGTGTCCGTGCAATAAAACTATTGTAATCTTATTTGAAAAGTCTATAATTCCACACCTGAATACACAAGTAATAACATAAAACAAAAAAAAATAACGATATTATGAAACCTTACTCCCAATGACCAAATTCGTATTTTTTTTTTTTTTTTAGGAGGGACCACTCGCAGTTGCAACGCTCTACGGTCGCTTGACTGCTTAACCAGACAATCCTGTGGTGGCCAAAAATTACTTTAAGGCCCCCAGCCAGGGCTTACAAGCTAACAGGAATTACAATTAAATGAACCGTCACTAAGGGCACCCCCTGTGGGGTTCGGGCCTCGGCTTAGTGGGTCATTGACAAGAGGGCAGCAAGGGACAACTACAGGCTGGGTCGGATCATACCTAATTCGTAAATCGGAATATCGGAATATCTCTTTTAACCCAAACTCACACACCCCCTACCACGACCCGGCCGCGAATTTACGAAGCCTATACTATTTGAGTCCCGAGACCAACTCAAATAGAATAGCTTTTGTTTATGCATATTACTCGACAATACCTAATCTGTTTCAGTAAAAAAATTGACTCAAATGGATTAGCTTTTGGCCTGGATATTTTCAAAGTAAATGCACGGACAAGACCTAGTACTGTATTATACTTATTGACTCAAATAGATTAGCTTTTGTCGAAATATTTTCAAACATTATTTACGAACAAAACCTAGTCGAGTAGAGTCGACCGCCATATTTGTTTATCGCGTACGCGATTGGTTGGTCGACGAGGCGCCGACTTGTTCCTTACTTTACCTGATCGTATTATTTAGTTGTCGCTAAATTGTTTTCGAGGTTATGTACAGTGCAATTAAAGTACGAAAACCATGATAAAAACAGTTTTAAGTGATATCTTGGGCGATAATATCTGTTACATAAAGTTGGAGGAGAAGAGTCACGATAATTTTCACGCACAAGTTCAATGTAAACTTACAAATGGTGACACTTGCAACGAAAAGAGTGACAAGTTTATCACAGCTTTTTCTCGTAGTACAAATACTAATTGGATTATCAACAAAACTTTTCCAAACTGTTCTCGCCACGAATTTCGTAAGTTATATATATGTCACCTATCGAAGAAAAATGAAAGGATGATAAAAAAAATGGATGCAATAGAAACTATAATTGCACGGCGAGTTTATATATAAAGTTTTTAAAAGTTACGCCAATAACTCAAAAAATATCGACTTTATTAAGAGAAGGAATGAGCGTGGTGATCGATATTAACTATAATCATTCTCATCGACTAAAAGTTGCTCAAGCGTATAATTTATTAAGATGTAGTATGGAAACAAAAGAGTCATTCTATAGCTATTTTGACTCGGGAATGACACCAGCCGCCGCTAAAACCTACCACGAGTTACATATAACTGAAGATTGTAATGAAGACTTCTCCATGATCAATATATTTAATTAAGAGTATAGTATGTTCCATATCTTCTGTTTTGTTTTGTTATTTTATATGCCATACTTAAATAAGACTGATTGTTACTATGTTTAAATTAAAAAAAAATACTAAGTTTGTCTTTGATAAAAATAATTACCTGCGTTTTGTAACAAACAATATTTTAGTTTTATTATTTTTGTGTATTTGCAACAAGTGTGTATTGCGTTTCTTACCTAATAAAAGTTTGTTTCGTTAATAAGTTTTTCTTTTTTGTCAATCAAACTCAGAATAAAAACGAGTAATTTAATTAATTTAATATTAAAATAATTACAATAATTGTCATGTAACTATCAATCTACTATTAAAGTTTTTGATCGATCGGTATCAAATTGAATAGCATTTGTTGCTGCAATGTTAGAATGATTTTATCTTACAAAGTCTACGCCATTTCGGTCAATTTTTGTACTGAAATAGATTAGGGTTTCGTCAAGTTTTTGTCAAACAAAAGCTAAACGAGTTCAGTTTGACTCGGGACTCAAATGGTATAGGCTTCGTAAATTCGCGACCCGGCCTATCGGTTGAACTTCGAACCAAGTTTGTATAGAAGGCCGACCAGTTGAAACTCTTAATTCTGAGCTCTTAAAGAAACGCGAAAGTTCTCTGATCGTGCTTACTTGTCTACTTGGCGAACAGTTAAGTGCTCAATTGATCGAACAAGAACCTAATGGATATGGTTCAGATATTTTAATTAAAGCGAAGTGTTTGCAAATACACTGTTATTACAGAAAGGATTTTTGGTCTTAGTTCTTGTTACTAACTTACACATTATTCTTGTTTTCTTCTTACTGCCTAAATAGACATAAATACTAATAGTACTGTAAAAGTAGGTAGTGATATTGTTCCGTAGTAAACAGTATAACCACCCTTAAAGGCTATATATTGCACATGAAAGGTCTAAAATGTAAGCTACCGAAAAGTGGTTTTTAATCTTGTCGAAATATGAATTTCTACGACTACGAATCGAAAGCGATAGCCACGTATCTAAGCCCTCTAAACTTGCACTTAACAAATTGCTATCGTGAGACATGTTAAACCCGACGCAGCCTGACTCGCCGTGACAGCTTTCCTCGTAACCACCACTTCTGAGTACAAACACTTCTTGTCCTATATCACCTAATGAAGGAAATATTTAAAATGATTAAGATTTAATTTGAAAAAATGCTTTAATAACTTTATTGAATATTAATATCCGTCTCTAAGACGACCCACTGACTGAAATCAGAAAGAGGCAGAGATGAGGGGGCGTAGCCAACATAGACACCTATAGAACTTCACGGCAGCCTGGCCACGCGGTGGTCAGCAGTAATTGTGAAGGGCTTAAATGAAACGGCAGCTTGTTGCACCCACCAAAACTAAATGAAGAAGTGGCAGCCACACTGAGGATGGTGGAGTGAAAAGGTACCAACGAATCAGTGGGCAGCACTAACAGATTTCTGTTGCAGGGATGTCTCTGCAGCTAGGCTACTGATACAGCGGGGGGACACAGTAGCATCTGTGGTCTTCGCCTCCGCTTACATGCCCGAGGAAGAGGACCCGCCGCCGCATGAACTCGCCCGCCTCGTGACTTATTGCGAGAGCACAGGGCTTGAAGTTGTCATAGGCGCTGACGCGAACGCTCATCATCCTCTGTGGGGCATGGACACGCTAAATGCTCGGGGTAAGGCTTTAGTAGATTACTTATTTACAACAAACCTAACCCTACTGAACATAGGCTCTGAACCAACCTTCGTAAACAGACGTAGCCAAACAATCATAGACCTCACTCTGGCATCGGAGGGTGCAGCGGCCATCACCACTGGCTGGCAGGTCTCCAAGGAGGCTTCCTGCTCGGACCACAGGTGGATCCGCTTTGACATTCAGGTCTGTGTAACACCAATACTGCCACGGAGAAACCCGCGCAACACTGACCGCGCTGCATACACACGCTTCCTCGAAACCAAACTTGCGTCAACAAACTACGGGATGACCTACGAGGACACGCCGCAGATCGACGAGCGTGTAAGTCATCTCACGAAATCAATGCTAGACAGCTACCACTCATCCTGCCCCGAGACCACTCCGCCCACAACACCAGGGAAACAACCATGGTGGGGAGCGGATCTGGAACGCAAGCGCGGGAAGGTAAGGTCAGCCCTAAACAGAGCCATGAACACCTGTGCTGATGAGGATTGGGACGCGTACTACGCGGCCAAAAAATGCTACAAAAAATGCATCAGGTTCAGGAGCACCACTGGATGGCGAAAATACTGTGGCAGCATCGAATCCTGCCAACAAGCAAACAGGGTAAGGAAGATCCTGGCCCAGCAGAACACGACTGGGCCCGCTGTTCTCCGCAAACCTGACAACACACTTACCACCTCGCCAGAAGAGGCGATGCGCGTCCTTATTGAAACTCACTTCCCAGGCTGCGCTTTTACACAGGCCATCGACTGGACAGAGGTAACCCAAACACCGTCAGAAAACGACTGGCGCTATGCACACAAAGTCATCACGCTGGAAAAACTCCAGTGGGCGATCCGGTGCTTCCATCCTTTCAAGGCAGCTGGTCCGGACGGAATCTTTCCTGCCTTACTGCAGTGGGGCGGGACCTCTGTCGCGAACAGACTGGTACCCATAATGAGAGCGTGTTTGGCATTCAGATACGTTCCAAAAGGATGGAGGGAAGTGAAAGTCATATTCATTCCTAAGCCAGGTAAGAGTGACTATACCAACGCCAAACACCACCGAGCAATCAGCCTAACCTCCTTTCTCCTTAAAACCATGGAGAAAATGTGCGAAAGAGAGCTGAGGGACGGCGTTTTAAAAACTATCCCACTACATACTAACCAACACGCATACAGCTCGGGTAAGTCCACGGAATCCGCCCTCCATTTAGTGGTCGGCCGGATAGAAGAGGCGATTCATCAGAAGGGCACTTGCCTGGGCACTTTCATAGACATCGAGGGAGCATTCGATAAAACAAACTGTTCCAGCATAAACACCGCGCTCTCTCGTCACGGAGCAGAACAGGTACTGATAGACTGGATTACTAACATGCTAAGTAAACGAGTGGTTCGACTTGAAGGGGAGCAGCAGATGGCCATGATAGCCAGAGGCTGCCCCCAAGGTGGCGTACTATCCCCGCTCCTTTGGAATCTGGTTATAAATGACCTCATTACGAAACTCAACGCGAACCATTTCTACACAATAGGGTATGCCGACGACCTCGCTATCCTCATTTCGGGGAAAGTGACGGGGACAATCTGCGACCTCACTCAACAGGCACTACGCACCGTTGAACGATGGTGCAGAGAGTTCGATCTCTCAGTGAACCCCACGAAAACTGAACTAGTCATGTTTACCCAAAAACGAACACTAGGCCCTTATCGCCTACCCAAACTCTTTGACACAGAACTCCAGTTAGCTAATGAGGTCAAGTATCTGGGAGTCATCCTAGACAGCAAGTTAAACTGGAGCAGCCACTTAGACAATAAAATAAACAGGGCCTGCATTACCTTCTGGCAATGCAGGAGGATGATAGGTAAGAAGTGGGGCTTATCTCCTAAAATTATACTTTGGTTATACAGCGCGGTGATCCGACCTATGATCACGTATGGGGCAGTGGTCTGGTGGCCCCGCACCAAACTAACTACAGCCTCCATCAAACTGCAACGCTTGCAAAGGCATGCCTGCATGGCGATCACAGGCTGCATGAGGACTACTCCGACTGCGGCTCTTGAAGCCATGTTGGGGCTGCCACCGCTACATCTGTTCATACAGCAGGAAGCGACAATGACGGCGGTACGCCTCAAAACACTTCAAATCTGGGGTAAGAGAGAAACACAGCACACCGCGGTACTGGAGGGATTCTACAACGACTTCCCCCTGGCGAAAGCAACAAACGATCGGATACCAAAACAATTCGTATTCGATAAAAAATATAAAATCCAGCTCCATGAGGATCACCGCTGCGAGGGATTAAATCCTGCGGAACTGCGGATCTTCACGGATGGATCTAAAACAGGTACTGGCACTGGTGCTGGAGTCTTCTCGGAGGATCTCAACATCCACATAGCCAAACCTCTGGGGGCCCACAGCACGGTATTTCAGGCAGAATGCATGGGCATTTCCCTGGCGGCATCTGCCATCTTAGCCAGGAAGGTTGTGGACCACTCAATTCGTATACTCTCAGACAGCATGGCTGTACTGCTAGCACTGAATAACCACACAGTGAACTCTGGGTTAATACACGAGTGTCACCAACGCCTGAACCAGGTTGGTAATCTCAATAATATAACTATCCAATGGATCAAAGGACACAGCGATTCCCGTGGCAATGATGCGGCGGACGAACTCGCTAGAAGGGGATCGAGCACGGCAGCGGTGGGACCCGAACCTATCGTACCACTCCCTTTCGGATACCTACGTACACTGGTAAGGAAACGAACTAGCGAACAACACCACAAGCTGTGGCTGGACCACGGCGAGTGTAGGCAGGCCAAGGAAGCACTTCCTGCTATCAATGGCCGCTTCACCAAACGCGCGCTGCGGTTGACCAAACCACAGCTGCGCACAGTTACAGCCGCCGTTACCGGACACGGCTCTTTTAATAAACACCTCTTTGTCTTAGGAGTCACAGACAGCCCCCTGTGCCGTGCCTGCATGGAGGAGGACGAGACAGCAGCCCACGTGCTTCTGCACTGCCCAGTGGTTGCAACATACAGGGCAAAGTACTTTGGTAACCCAGGTACTCTCCGCGAGATAGTCAGCAACATTGGGGCGTTGCTGGCGTTTCTCGGGGAATTGGGATGGATAGAATAGTTTCCCACCCGCACGCAAAATACGCGCTTCGACGTGGAGTTGCGGACACCAGCCCGTTATACAATACAATACAATACAATCAGTGGGCAGCAGAACACCTCGGCTGCTGCCATTACAACAATAGGCAAAGTGTTAAACAATCTAATCGCCACCCGAGAGAGTAGTGATCAAATTTTAACTCTTTATGTGATGCAGCCAGACTACTTTGTCACATTTATGATGCAACTGCATCACCAGACGCTCCCTAATCCTGCCTGGGCTCAATAAGGAAATGAAGGAGCTAATGGGGCAGACTCCAATATCTGAGTACCTGTTCGGGGATAAGCTGCAGGACAAGTTTAATGCACAAAAAAAAAAACGGCCAAGTGCGAGTCGGACTCGCGCACGAAGGGTTCTGTACCAATTATTATAAAAAAATCACGTTTGTTGTATGGGAGCCCCACTTAAATATTAATTTTATTCTGTTTTTAGTATTTGTTGTTATAGCGGCAACAGAAATACATCATCTGTGAAAATTTCAACTGTCTAGCTGTCACGGTTCATGAGATACAGCCTGGTGACAGACAGACGGACAGACAGATGGACAGACAGCGAAGTCTTAGTAATAGGGTTCCGTTTTTACCCTTTGGGTACGGAACCCTAAAAATAATAATAAAGTCAGGACAAGAATTGAAGAACACACCTGCAAGACCTCTAACGCAGTGCTGAAGCGGAAAAACCAGGTGAAACTAGAAACACGCCCGAGGCACTCACCACAGAGGCGCCAGCCGCGACGTCGGGGACAGGAATGCGTCTAGCTCAGGTAGAAACTTGTAGTTTGCAGTATTTCACTGAAGTCTGGAATAATGTTACCACCTATCCAACAATACAATGATTGGATCAAGGGTTATAAACTACTTACACTTTTATGAAATTCCAGTTCAAACTTCCATTCTTAAAAACAATAACTTCAGTCAGAAAGAAAGCAATCTTATTTTATGGAAATTAATAAACTCCTACAGTTACGTGTATTGAATTATGTTTATCCGCAGATAATCAATTTTTATCCAGCATATTTTTGCATCCAAAATCAGATGGCACTTGGATTTATATTAATTCCTAAAAAAACTTAATAAATATATTAATACACATCATTTCAAACTAGAAGACTTATGGACAGCAACCAAACTCATGACCCCAGGTTGATTTATGGCAACTATAGATTTGAAAAATGCACCATGCCCAATCGGGCATCGGTAATTGCGAGTATCTAAGTGCTACACTTCTTACCCTGATAGATTTCTCTAGTTTCAGTTTCAAGATACATTGTAAGTTTACATGCCTTACATTTGGGCTTAGCATAGCACCATAATGTATTCACAAAGATTATGAAGCCAGTTATGTGTCACCTGAGACCATTGGGGTTACTTTTCTATACGGTGATATTTTGTGCCTTGGTGATTCATATACTAAGTTTTTTCTTAAAAAATCTAGGGTTTGTTATCAATACTAAAAAGAGTGTCTTAGAACCCAGACAATGCTGTCAGTATATAGGATTTCTGTTAGATTCAGTTCAATTTAATAACTCACTTCGTCGGAAGCAGATTGATAAGTTTCATCCCTAACTTATTAAATAGTTTTAAGTCTAAGAGGATATGCAAAATAGTAGAATTTGCTCAGTTGCTAGGTATCCTTGTTGCTGCTTGCCCAGCAGGGGAATATGGTTGGCCTTACACCAAGGTTATGGAAAGTAACAAAACAACAATGAAAATTACAAGGCTCTGCTACCTATCACAAGAGGAATTAGGATAGGACTAGATTGGTGGTTGTCTCATTCCAACAACCTACAACAGTATAAAACTATTTGACCTTGTTCTAGAAATATTTTATGATGCTTGACAAACTGGCTGGGGTCTGGTATGTAATGATGTCAGAAGCCATGGGCATTGGGCAACTGATGATAAAAAGTTTCATATAAATTACCTTGAACTATTAGCAGCATTTATAGGGCTCAAAACATTTGCAAGCACACTCAGACACTGTGAAATTTTACTTAGAATTAAATAGATAACACAACAGCCATAGCCTACATCAATAAAATGGGTGGCACTCGTTTTACCCACTTTAATAATTTAGCCAGAAAGTTGTGACAACGGTGTGAGGAAAGACACATTTGGATCTATGCATCTTACATCAGTTCTAAAGAAAACACTATCGCAGATCTAGAATATATGCATCCAAACAGAAATTGAATGGAAGTTATGTGATGTAGCCTACAAGACTATTATTGTTTAACCTCAGTTTGATCTGTTTGCAAACAAGTTTAACACTAATTGTCAGAATTATATATCATGCACTGTCAAATGGTATGGTGATTTCTTTTATACATTACCACCATTTGCACTTATTAGTAAGATGTTACAGAAAATAAAAAGGGAAGGTACAACAGGCATTGTTGTAGTACCTTGGTGGCCCTCACAATCATGGTTTCCCTTATTTGAGCCCATATGGTTTTTTTCTGAAATAATAATAATGGAACCCCATCATAAAAGCGATATGAGTCTGCTCTGAATCAGGGGATTTACTATCCTCAAAACCAAGATTTTGACCCTCTCCTAGACTCAGTTCCCACTGTGATATCTTTATGACTAAAATTTAATGAGGGACTGTCATAGCTCACTCAATACCATTAGGTTAGTTATTTCCCTAGTTCTAGGGTTATTTCCCACATTGGCTTAGATGACCGACTGTCAAGGTTCTTCAGGGATTTATTTAGGTTAAGACCTAAGAACCCCAAATATGAAGTAGTATGGGATCTCAGTATTGTTTTGAATTATTTGTCTAAACTATTTCCTAATGAAACCCTTAGTCTAGAACTAATTACTAAAAAGTTTGTTACCATAATAGCCCTTATTCAATAGCACACAGAATTCAAACCTTGTCTCTCATAAGTATACTGATAACATTTCTTATAATCAGGATAATTATTAACATAAACATTCCAGAAATTATTAAAATCTCTGAACCTGGTAGATATCAACCCAATTTGATACTACCATTTTTTTAAGGAGAATTTGTCTGTGTGCCCTGCTACTACCCTTTTGTTCTATTTAGATATTACAGAAAATATAAGACAAGATTATAAATCACTAATTATAACTAAGTATAAGAAAACCATATCATGCCGCCACTACTGCAACTATTAGTAGGTGGATAAAACAAATTCTGGAATAAATACTCCCAAATTCACATCACACAGCACAAGGCACGATTCTGCATAAAATGCGTCTGAAGTGGGTATTAATATTGAAGTTATAAGAAAAGCAGCTAGTTGGACTACAAGTTCCTCAACTTTTGCTTGCTTTTATTATGAGAACTATAGTTAGTGATTCTAATGCTTTTGCACAAGCAGTGTGTTCTAGTCTTTTTACTATAAAACACACTGCTTGTTATTATTGGTTGATTAAATTTAATGTCAATGGTTACTGTCTGATTAACGTAATTATGTTCTATAAAAGATTAATAAGACACTGGTTGACACTAGAGTTAGAGAAAATTTATGTTATTTTACCTTTTATTTAAGTAAATGTGTAATTAGTACCCAAGTAATAATACTCAGAATAGTAGGTTAGGCTGCATTGTTCAATGATTAAAAGATGTTGATTATATTACCAACACAACTTCTTTGAACATCTACAAACTAAATAAGTACTAAATGAGGACGAGATTACGGAGCATAATTATATAGATCGGACTAACTTACCTAGTGACGTCCGATCCTTAATTATGTGAAGTAATCTCGTCCTCATTGTATCCCAACCCTTCCCAGAAGATCAGCCTACTTAAATGTGTTTTAAAGTGTCTTATCTACACCCCTTTTTACTAAAGTTGTGTTGACTAATGTATCGGGACTACGATAGATAGGGTTGCCATACGTCCCGTATATACGGGACTGTCACCGTATTTGATCATCCCGTCCCGTATTACTACTTGTCCCGTATTTGTCCCGTATTTCGACAAAATACGAAACAGGTTGTCGGTAGAGACCATTGAATCCATATTGATTTGTCAATACAATTTTAAAATGACATGCGCCCAGTTCTATGATTATATAAAAAAAGAAAAAGAATTTATTGCAAAAGTAAAATCAACTTCAAAATATGACTGGGCAAAAAAATAAATACCTGAGTAATTTTATGTTAATTAAAAAAAATGTTTACTTAAGACTTTGAATAAAAAGTATGATTCAATAATTTTTGTTTAATGTATTTTACAGTTTTGATAAGTTTGAGATCAGAGGGAATCTGTTAGAAAATACATTTGTTTGTTTCTTCTCACTATGTAGGAAGGTACACATGCGTGCTATGATAAGTAGGTATGGTGTAGTTAAAAAACCCCGTGTCGGTGTTGAATGTGTTACTTATGTACGATTATGAGTTTTGGGTATCGGAAGGAAAAACGTCCCGTATTGGTTCCCAGAAGTTATGGCAACGCTAACGATAGATAACCGTATCGGTCATCTTGAAGTCCCGATCATGTGCTTTGAAAGAATGAGTTGACAGATGTCAGATAGAGCGCGCCACGACCGGACCACAAACAACATTTTCATGTTGATGAAATCGATTCATCTTTAAAAAATGTGATAGCGAGTTAGCAGGAAGTGCAAACTACAAGTACTAAATGAGGACGAGATTACTTCACATAATTAAGGATCGGACGTCACTAGCTAAGTTAGTCCGATCTATATAATAGGTAGAGTGATTCAAGAGGAAGGTTTTAGTATATAATTTGCGGGCGGGCGAAGCCGCGGGCATCAGCTAGTTTTCACAATATTAGACGATAGCCTGGGTTATGCGCACTTCGTCCTATTCGCACTTCGTCCCGCGTTCAAAAATCATTCTATTCACAGTTAGTCCTATTCGCAGACGGTCCCATTCGCAGATTGTCCCGTTCGCAGTTCGTTCCGTTCGCAGTTTGTCCCGTTCGCAGTTTATAGCCTTTGCCCGTCCGCCGCGTAGAGATCTGAAATTATCCCACAGGACTACTGGTTCGTGGCTAGATAATAACGGCCACTCGGGTCTATCTTTAAGTTAAGCCGGCAAGCACGGCTAGGTTGGTTCGTAGATGGGTTGACCACCCATAACATACCGAGTTTCCTCCGTGCCTCGGAAAGCACGTCAAGCCGTTGGTCCTGGCTGTCATTATTTGACAGTTGTTACAGGTAGTCAGTGGTCCGAAAGTCTGACACCTAGTCTTACCAGGGGTATTGTATTAACCAGTACTGTGTTGTGGAGGTCAGATAGGCAATCGCTCCATGTAAAATACTGGTATTTAGCTGCATCTGGTTAGACTGGAAGCCGACCCCAAAGTAGTTGGGAAATTACTGGGCAGATGAAGATAATACTAGTACCGGGTCAATTCGGTTTTCGGCCAGGACTCTCCACAGAAAGTGCTGTATTGTGTCTCAAGCATGCCGTCAGGTACTATACGGACAGGTATACTCCTGTGTACGCGTACTTCCTCGACTTGTCCAGGGCTTTTGATCTGGTCTCCTATGACATTCTTTGGAAGAAGTTAAAGGAGATTAACTTTCCCAAGGAACTAATAAATTTGTTTAAATGTTGGTATGGGAGCCAGATCAATAGTGTTAAGTGGGCCGGTTCACTGTCAGAACCATATGGGTTGGAGTGCGGGGTGAGGCAGGGGGGGTTGAGCTCCCCCGCACTTTTTAACCTATATGTGAACGCTCTGATTGTTGCCCTCAGCAGTCATCATGTCGGCTGTCTTATTGATGGAGTTTGCCTAAATAATCTTAGCTATGCGGACGACATGGTGCTGTTGAGCGCATCGGTTTGTGGCATGAGAACATTGTTGAGGATTTGTGAGACATATACGCAAGAACATGGTCTGATATATAATGTGACGAAAATTCAGTTCATGGTTTTTGAGGCCGGCTCTAAATGTCCTATAGCAGTACCTCCACTCAAACTGTACGGGGTTCCTTTGGTCAGAGTGGACCATTTCAAATACTTGGGGACTTGGGGCAAATAGTAACAGCAGGTCTCAGAGATGATGCTGATATCGAAAGGGAGCGGAGGGCTTTGGCTGTAAGAGGTAACATGATAGCTCGCAGGTTTGCGCGTTGTTCAGGGTCGGTCAAGCAGACCCTTTTCAGGGCTTATTGTACCTCTCTGTACACGTGCAGCCTGTGGGTGAATCACACTCAAAAAGCATACGAAGCCCTCCGCATCCAATATTACAACGCATTCAGAGCGCTGATGGTGCTGCCACGACATTGCAGTGCCTCGGGCATGTTCGCCGTCGCTAGCGTCGACTGCTTTTATGCAACGATGCGTAAGCGATGCGCGTCCCTGGTACGCAGAGTTCGCGGCAGCTCCAACAGAGTGCTGATGATGATAGCCGACAGGCTCGACTGTCCATACATCAGGCGCTGCAGTGACTTGCATGTCACCTACAGTCGTCGGCTGTCAGTATAAATATGTTTTGTGTGGTTATTGTTTAATGTATTCTGTGTGTTCTATTAGTGTATCATTTGTGCTGTGTATTTAATTTCTGTGTATTAATGAGTCCTTGTTACTTGTGAAATAAATGAATTATTATTATTATTATTCCAGGTAAAGGTCGATCTTTTTGCCAAATTTTATCAAATTCTGTTCAGCCGTTAAGGCGTGAAAGGTAACAGACAGCTGACAGACAGAATTAGGAATCGCCCTATGTCCGATAAAGACCTCCCCTTTTTACTGTCGTACATTTTAGTTCCGTGCGTCGCACATTTAAATTAGTATTTTAATATGTATCTTGTATTATGAAAAAAACAAACATACTATTTAAAGTCTTCTTTATTCATTTTTTTTACAATAAATAAAACATTACAGGCTCAAAAACCACTTTAATTACCGGTAAAATACAATCGATTAAAAATATATCAACAAAACTGGTTTCATGCAAAGTTTATTTACTGTTTTCTTTATTTTGGCTTAAAATTAATCGCTTGATAGCAAATAACTTGCTTTCAGTTACATGATAATATTTTACATGGAACTTTTACTTCAGAAGTTATGTGTAACCTCTAAATTACTTGTATGACTATATAAGAAACAAATTACAATATTTTAATTTAACTTTTACCAAAGCAACAAAAATGGTTAATTTAATTCCTAATTAATTCTTAATCAATTCCTGTTTAGTATTTTCTAGTATTTTGTTTCAAATACCACTGAAATCACATGAAAGTATATTATCCATACCTACAAGTTATAAGCGATCTCTATAATGCCTACATAGTCACTTGAAACATGGACTCCTGTGTTCCATATTGATAAATTGATATCGGTCAAGTTACATTTATTCTTTCGCCACTGTCATGGTAGATGTTTGTATTATTCTAGTTACTTTGAATTTGCATGTTAATAGGGTAGATGACAAAAAAAAACTTATAAGTCCGTCAGATAGATTTCGTAAAAAATATTGGAACATTTTTTTCTTTTGTCACGTAACCCAAAAATGAAGACGATACCGTGCTTGTGATGTCACATTTGAATACACTTTTTACGCAAATGTGACGTCACCTCCACTCATGATCTTTGACACGTTTTGTCTTCGTCAATTTTTATTAATTTGATGAAACAAAAAACACTTGTACAATATTTTTCGATAATCTAACTGACGGACTAAACGACATCATATTTTTTTTAGTCGGTCATCCTTCCTGTTAGAGAGAAATCCCCTCAGCCATAGTTCCCCCATCATTAGTCTTCCAATCCTAATCTTCATCAATCAATAGTAACCCTGCTCACTCGATACGAATCCCCGACCACTTCAGCAGTACTATATCTTTGAAAGAAGTGCCCCTTGGTCTCCAGTCCAGTTTCTCCCGTCATCCCAGTGATAGCCGTCACCACATCATTGGTCTTCTTACCACTTTTATGACCTAGGGTTATGTTATACCGGTTGATTTCTAGACCTAGGTTCCTAGAGCTAAAGCTTCGGCCTAGGGACTTAGATCTTTTGACCACGAATTTGTCTTTGGGCATCTTGATGTCGTAGATTGGGTTGATGATGCCGGTGTATGGAGGGGTTGGGGGGGTTGATAAGGGGTTGATTTGAGTGATGGTGGGTTCTAGTTGGATACGACTTGGGGGTAGGTAGTCGGAATAGCGGTGGGATACCTGTAAGAGAAATTATTGTTTGAGATCATTGTACAATTGGAGACTGTCTCAACTCTCATGAAGTTTCGACGTACAAAACTAACAAAAAGACAAAAAAAAAATTATAAATGACTTTGATTTTGTAATTAATCTCATAACAACTCTTCTTAACTGTGACAAAAGCTAGTGTTAATCCAAGTTCAAGATTGAATTAAATTTAAAAATTAAGCTAGAAATAAATAAATCCAACCGTAACATTCTACTTCTACATTTTTGTTTTTTTGACCATAAGTTTTGTATATTCATATTCATTTTATTTTGCGTTCCATAAGTTTAAAAAGATGTTACAATGGGCTTACAGCTAAGAACAATTATGGACCCCGTAAGGGCACAGCAATAAACAAGATTAACTTTTTTTTGTATAATAAGATCATAGTTTACTAGAACAAAATAGACAGATTGAGTATACTTTATTGTTCATTGTTCAAAAACTATACCAAAGTTGATACACAGCTCTTTTACTATCTGTGGGTACACTGGGCATTTGACATTCTGTAGTTTTTACAAGCCCAATAATAAACCATCGTGCAAAAAACTTTGTGAAAATGATATACTGTCACTTTATAACAGACTAGCTGACGTCACGCGGTTTCACCCGCGTAGTTCCCGTTCCCGTGGGAGTACGGCGATAAAACATAGCCTATGTTACTCACGGTGAATGTAGCTTTCTAATGGTGAAAGATTTTTTTAAATCGGTTCATCACTTCCGGAGATTACCCCCTACATACAAACTTACAAACAAATATTACCTCTTTATAATATTAGTATAGACTAGCACTTTGCCTGCGACTTAGTACACAAACATTATGATAACTAGGCTAATATGCATGATATAAATATAATTTATAGCCTGTATCACTTACGAATGGTGTAGCTTTCTGCTTTAGAATTGGATTTCGGAGATTACATACAAACTTGCAAACGAATGTTACCTCTTTTTAAATATTAAGTATAAGTATAGACGAGCTTTTTCAAAAATTAAGATATGTACTAGACTACACTAGCCTGCAAAAATAAGTATTACACTTCTAAAATTGTAATAACTTTTTAAGTACACAAGATATCCTTTCGAAACAAAAATACCTAACTCGAAAAAGAGTTTAATTTTGTACATAAAAACGAATAAAGCTATATAAAACGTATTTTATTTTTAATCTGTAACTTCTATAGTTTAGAAAATTTTAAAAGTGTAGTACTTACAGTTTTGCAGGCCAGTGTAGTACTGCAAGAAGAAGGCAAAAATCCTAAAAGTCAGTCATTCATACCTGTCTCCCAATACTAGAGGTCCTGGGCAGCGGCGGCGGGGGCGGAGGGCCCTCGTCCCCGGACACATAGTCCGGGGGACGCGGCTTGTACTTCTGCGGACACTCCACAGCGGCGCCCTCCGCCTCGGGAAGGCGCCACGAACTGGAAATGTGACCAGTGTCTTAGAAATCATTATTCTCCTGACCTTATCCCAATTCATTTGTGGTCGGCGCAGCATGTCTCCTTCTTCCATACCTCTTTATTACTTATCATCTCATGAGACACTTCTTTTCTTGCCATATCATCCTTTAATAACGTGTTTTATACAGTAAACGAGTTTTTTACTTTTAAACCCATTTGTAATGGGTAAGTTGCTTAGATTCCTATTTTATTGATGTTACCTTTAAGTCTTTTGCCTTTGTTATTTTTCTTTTCGAATTTTATTACTGTAGTCTACACACGAATATTTTAAATTCTAAAATAATGTTATTATTAGTGCCGATTCTCTTGTCACAAATATCTCTAAACTAGACTAAAAATCACTAAAATTTAGTTTGTTCCTGTCAAACGACGTTTCCCATTCTGAAATTGATTAAAGTGACATGACTTAAACAGATTATAGTTTGACAGCACTAAGTTATTCAATTTGGTGTAAATGGCTATTTTGCTATTCTGAAATTGACGTTTTTCACCTAAAATTAAGATTGTCAAACTAAATCAGACTATTTTTAATCGCGATTAAAAAGGTGTGGAATAAAATTAGTTGTCATGAACTAAAATTTTCAAAGTACATTTCTTTCGTATTTCTTGAGAGTTTGGATAATTTTGAGGTCAATAAGGAAGCACAACGTGATTGCAGTTGTTGTCGATTCGGTAGAAAGGTAAATGTAGTGTTATTTTATTATATAGGATACAAACAAAATTTATGAAAATTTACCAAGGGATTTTTGTACTGAACATGTATTGCACTTGTTATTAGTTGGGAAAGAAGTAGTAAATTCATTTCTCATACTCAAAGCCACTTCCAGGTTCTGTGTAATATGAAATAACTATTTTTTAGAAACTTTCAAGAAAGAATAAAAATATTTTAGGTTAGATTATTTTGTGTTCTTTGGCTAATTATCTTGTTTTAATTTATAGATTAGAAGCGTATGATCGAAACCAGAACTTTGGTGCCGACTGCATGGGCCAAGACGACATCGTATACCAGTGTCCACCCTGTGATACATTCAGTGATATAAATGCGGATTCTCCACTTCCCATCACCAGACAGGCAATCCAAGAATATGTTCATAGGTGACTGAATACATTTGTTGGTCAAATTTTTAGAAAGCTCTCCATACTAACAGTGATTATAAAGAAAATACTATTTCATCTGATCACAGTATAATAAATAAAGCTTCTGAATATAATTTTTTGTTATTTGTTTTCAGCTGTAACACTCAGCGTAAAGGACAGCATTTATATGAATATCGCCATCTTTTGACCACCCGCTTTACCTCTGATGGCATTTACACTTATTTACGAGACCAGTGTAAAGCAATCAATCAAGGACAGCTATATTACTCCAGCTAACAATACTGTAATTTTGTCATTTACGCTTCTAAGGAAAGAACATATAGGAAAAATTACAAAAGGACATGAAGGCGAGATGATTCATATTTTAATGAAATGTTAACTCATTTAATTAACTTTTATGTACATCATTTAGAACCTGCAATTCTAAATAAATATATGTATAAACACTATTTGAAAATAGTAAAAAAGCAGAATTAAAAGTACTCTTTTATTTAATATTTTTCATAATACACTCTCCACAATTAGATTCTTCATTACACTTAGAGTTGAGTAAACTAACTGAATTTTTTTATAGGATTCGAAACCTGTGTAAAACTTTATGGATTTATCATCCTCTTTGTATCTAGTAATAGACCCGTAGACATACTCGTGGTCAATTTGAATACTTTTAGATAAACACTTAGGTGCACTGTATACATTCGTCTTCACTGTTGTTTAATGTGTTAACTTCTTCTTCAACACCTTTTCTAATGCTGTTGTATACATGGAAGTAAAACTACTGGTTGAAGGTTGCGGTTCTATTTCAAAACTTTCCTGAAATAGTTTTTTCTGCCTTCTTTTCTAATAACGATGCTGTCGTTCGAGGCTGGATTTTCTGGTTTAGCTTCAGTGAAACAGAATACCGATGGTACCGCTGTCTTTCTGAAATGATTAAGAAACCACTAAGGTTAACTTATTGTTACTTACCTACCAAGAATGACACAAATTAGTAAGCAAAATAAAAATAAATGCAAAGTATGCTATGTTACTGTATTAACTCACCTGTATACTATGAAATACACTCCACACAAACGTGCGGTAAAAACTTTACTTGAATTTTTTTATTGCGTAAGGCAGACTCTCATTGTTTTTTGAGTTTGCTTTCCTTAGGAAACTAATGAACTCCCCTATTTTTACAATTTAACTCGCTACATTAAGGCATTATTACAATAATTGCGGCAATTAAAACGATAAACAAAAACGATTGAAGAAATCCATATGATTTGACAGCTCATAATTCAAAGTAACAAGGTATGGTCGTATTAAGTCCCCATGGCAAAGGAGTTTAATTTTTTATTATTTTTAAAAACCTATCGGTTGATTGATCATTATTTATAAATTTGGGTTGATTTTTTGTTTGTTTGAGATTTCAAGCAAACAAAAATTCAATCTTAAGGACATGATGTCCAAAAATGGTTATATATAATCAAACATTTTAACCAGGATAATATAATTATGTGGATAGACAAAAACGAACTGTACTAATTATAAAATACATTTTTAAAGACCTCCAATTTTGAGAAAAGTCGTTTTTTATTTATGTGTGAATTTACACTTATTACTAGTTAAAACGAACAAACCTTTTCCAAACATCATGGTTAATATAGCGAACACACCGAAAAAAGTAACTTGACAATGTCACTGTCAGATATTGACTGAAAGTGTCAGTCATTAGTGTCATTACTCAGGTTTTTTTTTGCAATTCAGATCATTTTCGTTCACTTTCATTCATTTTCGTTTAAGCTCTAGTGCAATCTTAGTCTATGGTTTACTCAACTTGGTGACTGTCAAACTCGAATTTAAATGTGTCAAAACTTTATTTAAGTTTAGAGAATCTTGTTTTCAGAATAACTTAACAAAACCAACTAACTAAAAATAAGAAAATTTAGTTTTAGTTTAGGTTAGTTCGGTGTACAAGAGAATCGGCACCATTGTCAAACATAATATTTAATGTTTTGTTAAATTTTTGTACCTAAATTACGAGTAGGTCCAATGTGTTTAGTATTTTTAGTTTTTAAGTTTGCATGCTGAAAGAAGTCAGCGAAATATGTGAAACCTTTTATTCTTAAGACCATCATGTACCATACCATATTTCATGCAAATAAAGAATCTTGAATCTTTATACAGTCCACCCATCGTTTCTTTGGTCTTCCTCTACTCTTATACCATCTACATTCATACTCAACATTTTCTTCATTCCTCCGTATCACATACCACGACAACCGATTACCACACAACTTTTCAGTCACCGGCGCCACTTTCAGACTTCCTCTTATGTACTCATTCCATAATTTATCTAATCGTGATACACTACACCATAGCATTCTCATCTCAGTTACATGTAATTGTCTTAGAAATCATCATTTTACCATGCAATGTAGGCCTCTACCAAGCGTATGAGTAATCTAGCCGTCTTACGAGATGTGGTGCTCAATGGAAACGGCCAAGACTTCCGAATCGTCGTTGCTCCGACCCCAAACAAGCCTCAAATAGTAAAAAAAAATCGTAATTGGCACGTCGTAAAACCAAAAATTTGTACATCCATCATCACACACACTCAGTCACACTCAGTGTCCTCCAGTGTCTTCCTCTCTTAGAGAGCAAGCCTGTGTGCCAGCATCAACATCATTTGCCTAGCTTCTTTAGCTCCCTAGCTATTTCTTGCCTGTTCTTCTCCATAGAGATCTACGCTAGGGAATGGGCAACTACAGTACTTTCACAGTTTTTATGTCTTGTGACTGGGACTGTAGCTACATTTAATTTTGATCTTTGTTTCGACAATTCAAAGTGCGTGTAACTAGCCTACTTGAAATAAATGTTTTGATTTTGATTGATTTTGATTTTGCCTTTTCCCAAATTTATTGGGGTCAGCTTCCAGTCTTACCAAATGCAGCTCAATGCCAGTTTATCAGAGCTACTGCCCACTTTACCTCCACAAACCAGTACCCAGTACTGGCTAATGTATACCCCTTGGTAAGACTGGTTGTCCGACTTTCGGGCCACTGACTTCCTGTAAACACTGTCAAACTTCTACAAACGACAGCTGGGACCAATCCGAGGCACCGAGGAAACTCGGTATGTAATGATAGTCACCCATCCACAGAACGACCTTGGCAAGTGCGGCTTAACCTTGAAGATCGACCCGTGTGACTGTTTATTATTTAGCTACGAGCTCCTACGATGATTATGCTAGGCTTAATAATCGTGACCCATCTTTAAAACACGGTTTTCCTTCTCCGTTATTATGCCACGATCCTGATTCAAATGCAGCTGCCCAGAATATATACAGATTTAAATGAGTTTGGGCATACTTCAATTACTTTTTGTTACATTTTGTTCGTGAGTTTCGCGCCCACACAGTTCGGGAAGTTTCTAACAGTGTAACTTTGTACGAGTCAATGATATCTGAAATATTTTTTTATCTATTCTTGGGGAAGGAATAAGTCGTTGCCATGTATTTTCTGGATATTGCGAGAACTCCTGTAGATCATAACCTGTTATAATTTAAGTATACTAAACGTTAGACGAAGGCAGGAAACTTTTACCTTTGAAAAAATCAGATCTCTCTCTTTTTATCGTACTACAATATATACTTCTTCTTCTCGGTTAGTCATAATATCAGGAGTAACTTTCTAGCTATATCAGCCAATGAGTGAAAGTCCCTGCCTTCGTCGATGTTCCCAAGTTCATAAAATGACCCCAATCTATTTATGTCGTTAATAAGATTCTTTTGGGTAACTGGTTCCATCGTCGACCTCATCTCGGTCCTCTCTCAGGACAGGATTGAGATCAAGAGTAGAGTGGGTAGGTAGTAGGACACACAATCTCACCGCCATTCATACTCGGAAATTTTCTCACGCGCAAAATTTTCCTGATTTCTCCGCATCACATGCCCATACCATGACAATGAGGTGAATTTAGTGTGTTCGTGTTGTTAGGTTACCTGGAGGCCCTCTCGCTACTCCTGGAGCGGGCCGCCCTCGCGAGTCTGTGCAGAGCGAACAGTGCGCCCTCACTGCCGTCACCCAGGAATGAGCACAGTTCTTGTAGGATCTGGAACATCACCCCACTTGTAATTTAAAATATACAGGTTTAAATAGTGATGGGAGATGAACTGTGAAGTGATTTGTCAGTGCATAGAAGTAAGTAAATCAGAAGTAATTTCCCTCCTTTTGGGCACCGTCACAGTCGAATAAAAGATGAGAGAAGAGGTACAACATATTTAAAAATATAAAAAAAAAACCCAAATTCCCAAATTCTGAATAATATATATATATATATATATATAAATATAATATAAAAATGCCATTCAAATGGCATTTTTATATGCTGCAGCATTCACTTTGTGAAAGACATAGCAAAGGTAAGCGCGCACATTGTGCAGTTTTATACGGGTCTACCCTTTATAGCAGAACTTTTTATGTCATAATATTACTTTGCATAACAGTAGATTTCATAAACTTCATTTCGCAGAAAATCGTATGGCAGACACTCATTTATCATACATTCAAAACTCATAATTTTGTAAGTCAGAATCATCTTTAGGCATAAATTTCATATGCATAAGAATTAAAAGTAGAACCATCTTATGGCAGAAAGTTCACAGTCAGAATCATCTTTTGGCATAAATTTCATATCGATAGTCATTAAAAGGCAGAACTATCATAATACAGAAAGTTTACAGTTAGAATCATCTTTTGGCATACATTTCATTATGCAAAATAATGGAAAGCCTCATCTGATCTATCACATAACAAAAAAATCATAGTTTTAATAATTTTGTATTTCTTACCATAATAATAAAATTAATAGTACATTTTTTTTTTTCGCCACAAACATACGATGATAATGTTAATTGCTGCATATTTCTGATCAGGCAAGCATACATCATGCATGCAGCAAGCATGCAGTATGCAAACATGCAAACGTGCAAACAAGCATGCAGTATGCAAACATGCAAACCAGCATACACCATGCGTGCAGCCAGCATGCAGCATGCAAGCTAGCATGCAGCATGCAGAATGCAAGCAAGCATGCAACATGCAGCAGGCATGGTTTCTGTCACGGCTCCGGCGCTGCAGGGTTCCGGCGGTCCCACGCGAGCTTATCGTCGCAGATGTGTTTTACGCTCACCACCGCAGCTTCGGCTTGCTGCAGCCTCAGCTACGGCGGCAAGCGTTAAAACCACCTGCTCCTCAGCTCACGGGCCGCCTCACCCTTCCGTGCCTTCGCGGATTTAAATTACACTCTAGGGGTAGGGCAGACAAGACTACGTGGAGTCGGTTTTGGAGCGATTCGTTTCTGTCACTAACTTTTTTAGCGTAACATATTGTCGTTGTAGGACTATATTTTAATTCTAATTTAAGGTTAAAATTTCTGCGGCGGCGACCTCTCGCGTCCGGCCCTGGTGCAAGCCATGGTCCGGAGCGAGACGGAATGGGACGCCGTCACCTCCTTCTGCGAAGCAGTAATGCTAGAGATGGAGGTGGTGGAACGTGAGAGGGAGAGAATCTCTCAACGTCCCGGCCGCCGCGGGAGACGCCCCAGGCGCGGGCCTGTGGACGGTGAGCTATGGGCTAGCTCGCCGTCCGTCCGTCTCATGACGACAGGCCGTGTCGACGGCGCGTTCGTGTTCCACGCGCGCCTCAAAGAGAGTCAGCAAAAAGGAAGGGGTCCGTAAGGACCGATGCCTGCCGGGGTTGCGGGACAGTTCGAAAGAGATACCGTAGCCCCGGAACACAAAGGGCGATGAAGGAACATGGATGGGTTTTAGTCAGTAAAAGTCTGACACTCCCTCCTGCTCCGCCCAGAGCGGGAGGGGTTATTTGATGATTTCCCATCCGAAAAAAAAAAAAAAAAAAAGGTTAAAATTTCTATTTTATAGAAATGGCAATAATTCCAAATGGAATTCTGCCATCTTCATAGTATGCCAAGTGAAATTGTACCAATTAATAGTCGCTCTAAATAATCATTATTCTAAACGAAATTATGCGGAATTTGAACATTGCCAAAGGTAATTATGCCAAATAATATTCTGCCATCTTATAAGTATGGCATTCGGCCAAACAATAACTATGTTAAATATTTTTTATGCCTTAAAAATATTCGTTTAAAGAAGATTATGCCAAGTGTGTTATGCCAAATAAATTTCGGAGCATCAAGATTCTGCCAGATAGAAGGAACCCGTTTTATACACTATCTCATTGATTAATATTTCAGTTGCAATTACATCACAGATTTCATGGACGGTCGTGATTATGACTGTGAAGCTTCTGTGAAATGTTTCTGAGGGTGTGTACTGTATCTGCGAAAAACACACTTCACATAAGCCAAGGATGCGAGTTACGTAGTTTTGTTCAAGACTTACAGTAAACCTGCCACGATGTAGCAGTGCTAACACCAGCTCTCCGAGTGCAAGATGCAGGGTATGATGTCCACAGCGACCTGCTATCAGGTTGAGCGGCGCACACTGACCGACCAGCCACTCGTCTTCTAACGACCAGACTGAGTCTTCAGCATCTGAGGCACCGGATTCTTCAACTGTACGAAAGATGGTCAGATTATAGCCAGCATTATAATCTAGATTTTTAAGTTAACCTGGAATCATTGCTTAGGGTAACCCGGTGTCACTGAGATTCACAAAAGTGTCACTAACTAAAGTGTGTAAGTACATGCTGGCCCGCAGGTTTGCGCGATGTACAGAGGCGGTCAAAATTACTCTGATTAAAGCTTTTTGCTCGTCATTTTACACATGCAGCCTGTGGACTAGTTATAGTTTGCATTCAGCGATCTACGGGTCTAGTATAATAACGCACTCGGGATACTGTTGAGGCGGAAAGGCTTATTATTATTATGGATTGTTTTGCGGCCATCATGCGAAAGAGAAGCGATTCCCTACTCGCCCGTCTTCGTGGCGGTACCAACAGTATCTTGAGTTTATTCGCAGATAGATGGTAGTCTCCAATGCTGCGGACATTGGATAAAACTCCACACATAATAAAACATGTTTGTGTGTGTATGTATGTCTACTAACACTAGTATTTAAGACCATTTTTACTAACACTATGGGCGTAACCCGAAATAAACGCTATTATTATTATTATAAGTAAAATAATTGCGGGTGAGATTTACCTAGTAGTGACAACTGGGTAAATCTCAGCCGCAATTGGTTTACTTACTACTACTACTACTACAACAGCCCATAACGTCCACTGCTGGACATAAGCCTCTCCCATGGTGGGAGGAATTTTCCGTAATCTCCACGCTTGGCAGGCGGATTGGAGATCGCAGTGATGAAAGACTAACAGAAAACGCTGCTGCCCATTCTCTGGTCTACGGACGCGCTATTGGTTTACTTAACGATTAACAATTGTCACTGAGATCCACCCAAATTTCACTGACATTCACATTTTTTTTCCTCTAGTGTTCCTGAGAGTAACTTATGTTACATCATATGCTAATAAGAGACATTATCAGACTTACCACAAAGAGCGCTCTTCACGCTATTAATAAAGTCCAGTGTCTCCAGTATACTCGGTCTACTTAACGCCTCCTTATTCTTGACAGTAGACCCAGCAGACCGTGGTCTTTCCCTCATCTCCCTGATACTCTCCACCGGCTCCGTATACACCAAACTCTTCAACGTATGATACTTCCTTCTCATAGTCTTTGTATCTGCATGGTCAGATATGGAAATTTCTGGAAACCCGTATGACGTGGCTGGTCGATGTCTTCGCGACCGTCTCCTGACCTTGGGCAGGTTTTCCAGGGTGTCTCTGGAGATGTCTTGGATGGATGAGGAGGGAATGATGTCTGGTTTTGTCGTCCTCCAGTAGTTGCCAGTTTTGACATTTGCGAGAATCTCGTCGCTGCTCTCGTGGCGGGAGATTGGTTTTTGCTTTTGCCTGAAAGGGGAAAAAGTATATTATTTGCTACGAAAAAACTGCCATCGTATGATATGAACCTTGAAGTTTACTGGGCACGGTACAATGCAGCTTTTTCGGGAAAGCAAATCTAAACGTGGCTTGGCATGCAAAGTGTAAATGGACCCTTCACGAAATTGTACCTTGACATCATAGCGTGGGGTAATATTAACAAGTCATGGTAAATATTTAACATCCTGCCGACTGAAAGCTTAATCACTATGGTAAACATTATTCAGCATTACATTTAAAAATCATGTCAACAACGCAACCACAAATTAACCAGCAGCTGGTAGCATTGGCGGTAACAGTGATAATTCTGCCCACGGCCGCAGCATATTGCATTTCATTGTCACAACACACTGATAACAAACGCTCACCGGTATCTGTTACCTTTTCTGTTATGTCTGGTATTATTACGTATAGATACGGGAAATTGGTAAATGGCAGAATACGAAAATTGTAATAATTTGGCTGCAGCAAATTGCTACTTCGAGTACCAAAGTTATCTCATAATTCCCCTACCCCTATATCCCAATTTATTTGAGGTCTGCACAGCATTTTTGTTCAGAAGAAGAAGAAGAAGCCTACTTGTCGCAATCAATGCGGTACTGGACTGTCAGGACCAAATATGCTGCTGCGTCCAGCGAGACCATCGACGTTGCTGTATGTGTCCCGATTGCATCACTCTACGAAGGTTGAGGAGATCGTAGAGTACATGAAGGTGAAGACCAGCTGGACCTTGAGGGTCGAGAAGTCGGAGCCGCGTCACAACACCAACTTCAAGTCGTTTGTGGTGCGAGTTTCGACACAACATCTCGACAAGTTTCTCAAGGAAGAGTTTTGGCTGAAGGGTGTAGTCTACCGACCGACGGTTTCGCGGCAGGCTACGTGACACCGCGCAGAGTAACACGACGCCGCCACTTCGTGTGTCATAGTTTAAGTGTAGTGCTACTTGTTTTTTAAGTTGCTTAACTAACAAAAATTGTTATTATATTGTGTATCTATAAGCTAAGGTATTTATCTATGGGTCTTTATTACCTGCAATAAATGGTTTATTATTATTATTATTTACAGCATCTCTTCTTGTTCGATACTTCTCTATTACGTCTGGTCGGAGGATCCTCTCTTTTCTATGGGGATGAAGAACTTCACACCCTGTTCATCAAACTGAACTTACATGGAAAATCTAAATCACGTCAAACAGAAAAACAGCGATGTAAGCCTATTCTTTTACGCCCAGAAACAAAAATACACGTGGTTTTCACTCTATACCATACCAGGTATAGAGTAAGAATCCACGTGTATTTTTTTTGTGCGACGAAAAAAAGGAATTAGAACATATTTTTTAACCAATATTAAAAATCCGAAGCAAATTTGAGATACAATTTTTATTAAGGATGATTCTAAAGCTCTTTGATATTTTCAATCATTAAAAATACACGTGATGCTGGTAGGGAGGAGGAGGGGTGACCTAAAGCTCCACCACGTATCATCAAGGGGATGGGAAGGATGGACGTGATTGAAGGATAGCCCCTAAACAGAAAAACCAATTCTAATGCCTAACAACAATGACGTTTCTACTAATATGGTAATATTTTCCAGAAGCATTTTATTTACATCGCCTGTTCTGTTTCAATCTACATACAAAACTACCAAGCAACAAGTATGATTGAAAGCTAACAATTTGAGATCCATAATTCATGAATGAATAAAATCGAACCCAAATATATCACACAAATCAATTAATTCAAGATAGTTAATTAGACTTTGTACACCAAAGTTGTCAGATTGTACTTCAGGATGCTGACGATACCTTAACTTTGTGGTTTATTTATGAGGTGACGAAGACTGAATATTAATTACAAAAAAGGTTCAATTTCCAATGATTAGAGCATCCATAAATCCCTGCTATAGAAAATATTTCAGGGCTCTCAGGGTTTATTTTTGAGTCGATAATCCTCCACTCTTTCTTTCATTACTTGCACTTTCCATAACCATTTTTTACGTATGTGGGTGGAGATTCATAGCTATATGACTCTTCCCTGGAGTGTAAATGTGGTGTTGCCCCACCAGACGATGGCACACTTCATTTCATGTCCTACCTGTCCTGTTATTTTCACATAAAGGAGCAAATAGACTCTACTAAAGTGTCAAAGTCGTCGCTAAATTTTAGGCTGAGTCAATTTGAATTGTCACCGACACGCTCAGGGGGTCTAAAATGGCCGCTTTAGCAGAATTCACACAGAATCTTAGTAAAAATCACGTTAAAAAATGAAAATTCTAACAAATGGACTTTATGATTATGAACATAAAGTCCATTTTAAGAATTTTTAATTTTTAACGTGATTCATATTACGATTCTGCTAAAGCGGCCATTTTGGACCCCCAGAAGAAGAAGATATGTCAGCTATTTGTATAGATCAAACACTAACTTCAGTAACTAGTGTCAGTCCATTAGTTTTATGAGTAACCTTGACTATCCTGGAAGTCTCCAAGGCCCGTTTTCTATAACTGTCAGTTAATATTCCACGTCTCGCAGCTATCGGTGTTTCTATAAACAAAGTTGGCTTTAAATATCCTATCCGCGTCACCTACCTGTCACTTGATTCATAGAATAGAATCTGTCGATTGTAGAATCGGTGAAACATAGAATCTGTCGGTTGTAGAATCTGTCAAATATAGAATCTGTCGATTGTAGAATCTGTCAAATATAGAATCTGTCAAATGTGGAATATGATGTCATAAGTAGAATCCGTCAAATGTAGACTAAACGGAAAAATCAAAGAAAGATTTTCTGTGACGTTTTGTTTCTAACCGTCTGTAAGAAAAATGTCAAATAGACAGAGATCAAATAGGCAACCTACCGAAACCGAACAGTAAGTTATTGAAAATGGCCGTAAATAGACTCTAGACCTAGGTTGATCGAAGCAAGGTGAACCTGACCAAGTGGAGACTCATAGTTGCCTCCATCTTTTTTTTTTTCGCATGGGAAATCATCAAATGACCCCTCCCGCTCTGGGCGGAGCGGAAAGGAGTGTCAAACTTTTATTGACTAATGGGTATAAGTCAGTAAAAGTTTGACACTCCTTAAGAAGGAAATTGGATGGGTATCCATGTTCCTTCTTCTTAGCCAATTAATAGTAAAATTTGAATTATAATTAAAATAATAATAAAATAATTTGCTATATTTGGTGGTGGTTTTACTTTTTTATCATCATTGTGACATTTAATGATTTTAGTGATTTTTATTTACATTCTTTTTTGAAAAGAACTTGTTATTAATTTTATTTGATTATTGTGTATGTGGGGACCATGTGGGTCACATTTTTATTCTTTGTTTATTTTTTCCCACAACTGTCTGGCAGTTTGAGTACTCTAAGCGACCTACCCAAATGCCCTTTCTTTGGTAGTGGTCGTCGTTTCGTTGAGCTCCTTGAGTTATAAGTCGAGCTACACGTTAACTGACAAATGCTTGCACTGACTTGGCAGGTTCACTCAAATCTGTATGGTTCTTTCTTCAAAAGACTATCTCAGACACTAATCTGCATAGTCCTCATGTGAATTGAGCAAGATTATGTTTGGACTTCAAAAGAGACTATGACCTCTGAGTTTATTTCGGCTGTATCTTCTCAGAGTAGTCATGGGTATGAAACACCGGCCCCATCTAGTTTTAAAAAATGACGTGAAACACTTTTAGTGTTAGTAAAAACTTACTTGCAAAATAAACATCATTTATCATTTAGACCTTTGTGTTCCAGGACCACAGTATCTCTTTTGAACAGTCCCGCAGCCCAGTTCTAGATGCTCGGCAGTTTGCTGAACTGGGTCTATTTGGCGCAGCCGTGAGACACACAATATTATTTCTCTTCTTTTTTCCGTTTAGTTTTAAGTTTTTTTATTGTGTAAGTACCTAGTTTTATGTTTCTTATTTTTTATTTTATTCTTATTTTGTTGTGTGCACTTGCGGCTAAAGCCAAATAAATATGTTTGTTTTCTTTCAGTTGCCTCCACCCTGGAGTGCTAATATGCTATTCTATGACACCTAATACCGTATTCTATCTATCTTGTTTTTGCACGGACGCAACTGAATGAGCCAATCTCGTAGGTGGATTCTTGTCCTGGAATGTATTCAGATTGCTAACAGCTCAAAAGGCAACAACAACTTAATATCCTCATCTATTCCACCCCTAGATACAACCGCTCTGCGGTTCCACCCCTATTGAATGACAAATGACTGGCGCCCCCTTACAACTCACTAATATATTAATGATGGCCTGTTTGTTCATGTTCAACTTCAGTTAAATTGTCACGATGTTGGAACAACAAGTCTATCGATTGTAAGTTGGTCTGTTTTGCATTGATATAGTGTTATGAGTTGGGATAAAGTTTAGGAGATATCGTTGCTAACAGTCTTGTAATGGTGGATCTAAATGCAGTTTAATTTATGTGTCACAGTCTTGCTGCAGGGCAAAGACCCTTTGTACATTGTATGTTGGTGATCTCAGAATTTAGACTATTGGGTCCAGAGGGCATAGCACGTTCAGCTGTTTGTCCCGACTGTCATTTGTAGTGTACATCTTTGACAGACGTTATAGGTAGTCAGTGGCCCGAAAATCTGCCAACTAATCTTACCACGAGGTTACGTAGTGCCCAGTAGTAACTAGGTTGTGTAGGTCAGATAGGCAGTCGCTCCATGAAAAATACTGGGATTCAGTAACCAGATGTTACATGCATGTCCGTAGGACAAATTCCGACCTAAACGCAGACGAAGCTGCAGGTAAAAGCTAGTCTACAACATTTCATTATCCACGTTAACTAAGTGAGTCCCACGCAAGCAAAGTCACGTTGGTAACCTAACTAGTGTTCGACAAAGTTGCTGAGGCAAAAGTTTTAACGATGGCCGGTTAAAATCGGACCGGTTTAATATAACTGCTAGCAAACGATCTCTAACATTTGAACCAAGGATTTGACGGTCGAGTTTATTTTATCATCTGAATTGGTTAGCAGTTTCTAACTAGAATGTTAGTACGTTCATTCTTAATTATGTGGGAGAGTTTTGTTAGTTTTGTTCAAAAGCGAACATGAGAACAGTTGAATGTTTTGACGGAAAGATTTTTATTTGAAAAAGAATATTCTGAAATAAAATAGTTACTCGTAACTGTTCAATTAGCGGTGGCCCAGTGCCAGTGGTGCCGGATCCGACTTACGAACAGTAAGTCGTGGGTTCGATCCCAGACAGGCGCATTAGTTTGTGTAATTTATTTCATCACCACTGCTCTTAAAACGGTGAAGAAAAACATCGTGAGGAAACCGGCATGTCCTAGAACCAAAAAATTCGAATACATGTGACATCTACCAATCCGCACTGGGCCCGCGTGGTGGATTATAGCCCATTCCTTCTCATAGAGAGAAGGCCTGTGTCCAACCCAGCAGATGGAACATTAATAGGCTGATGATGATGATGATGAACTGTTCATTTTAGACAGACCTAACAAGTTCAGTATAACGAGTAGGATTGTTCCCGTTTATTAAAGGGTTTTGGAGACCGGAACTTTTAAATGCCCATAAAGACTGTCTCTGGCTTGGCATAGTAGTGAAAACTGTTTAACTCCTCGTAAATTAAATAAATATATACGTAGATAAGATACCTACATACTTTGTGTAAACGACATTCGTATGCGTGTCAGGTCTATGGGCCTCCAAAGAAACATGTGTTTCTCAATGACACAGATGCGAAGCTGCGAAGATATACCGTGAATTTAATTGAATTTGTAATGAATACTCGTAATTACGTAATGTGTGACATTGGAAATATCCTCGGGCGTTTTAGATAAGATGTTCGGTGTCTTTGTCTATTTCATTTAAATACATTATTTATCGGCATCTTTATACCGCGTAGGCCTTTGTAACATCGAACCATAATATGCTTATTTCATAAAACTTTGTTATGATACATAACATCGAGTGCTTCCCCGAAGGGAGCACGTTTCACTTTAAGTGAAAATGCCATAAGAAAGACTAAAATGAACAAAAATTTACGTCTGATTGGCTTTACGTTGGGCACGTTACATCAAAAAAAGTTTGCGATCACTTTGAAAAATCGATACATTTTTTGTTACGGTAGTTTATATGTATTATGATTTCTTCTTCTTTTTAGATTATTTATTTAAAAATATAGATTTAGAATATAAAAGAATAAAACATTTAAAAAAATACACAACAAAATGTTTCTTGATAAAGTTCAAATTAAAAGATAATAGCAGCTTATGCTAGTGATCAAAAACTTTTTTTGATGTGTGTACAAGGTATGTAACATACTAAGTATGTCGCATACAGGTTATGTAACATTCCTTGTATGTTACATACTCAATTTTGCCATGTCCTTCTTCTTCTTTGCGTGTCGATGAACTCAAATAATAGCCGACCAGTATGTTGCCCTGTACTGACTTCGTTTAAATCCTGGAAAGTGCGGTGGCTGTGCAGGATGGGCAAGAGAGGAGGTGGGGCATATCCTGCAGAGGGGCTCCACACTGACATTGTATTTGGGACGGGTCGGTGATACCCCATTTGGCCAGATTATTTCTACAGTGACCAACCCAGTGCTGCCAACCCGTCTGAGCAAAAACGCGCTATTAGCTCTCTACAAAAGCGCTAGAAAGCGCTAAATGGTCGCTGTCAAAAAAGCGCTGTATTCGGCGCCCAAATTCAAACAAAACGCCCAATAATTTGAGACTAGGGATTTATATACGTATTTCGTCGGAATGATTCGGTACTTATCTAAGAAAAATTAATTATTTTGAAGTAATTAATAACTAATTAAAATTAATTAATGCATTTTTTTATTAAATCAAAATAAGTTTGTCAGACTACGATGCCAACTGAAACATAACTATCAGCATTTAAGTGATGCAAGTTCAAAAAATTTAAGTGATTCGTTCCGTGTTACGCACATCACAGAATAAATAATAGTAGATGTGCATATCATAATATGATTTCAAAAAGCGCTAGATTTAGCGCTAGGCGCTAGTACAGTACCCGGCACGTAAGTTGGCAAGGTTTTGGCGGAGTGGGGGCAAGTTCGCGCATATTACAGTCCCCGGCACGTAACTTGGCAAGAGTCGTTAGATGCGCAGAAGTCGTTTTTTAGGTCTCTTTGGCGGTGGCGCGGGACGCGGGGTATGAAGTAGCGCCGATCCGAGCGCGCGATTGGCGCGTCAGTCGACCCCTGCCTCCCGCACCGCGTCTACATTCCGTTCGCTCCCGATTACACTTGCGTGCACGAGTACCACTACTACCCTTTGTTTTTGTTACGAGTTCAGTTTTAGTTTTAAATTAAGTTTTTGTTACGAGTTATTGTTATTGTTGTTGTTTTAAATTTAGTTTTTGTTACCAGTTGTTGTTATCGTTTTAAATTTAGTTTTTGTTACGTTTTTTACAATGCCAGGACCAAATACCGTTTTACGCAGACATGCCAGAAAAATGGTATACGATGTGTACTGTTTCATGGAGAAAGAAGCTCAAATTGAAAAAGAGACGGCAAAAAGAGCCAACTCCTTCCACCAGCTCAGGTGGTAGTTTTAATTTGATGCCAGGTGTAACGGTATTAGTAACCGATAGTGACGACGAGAACCTATAATTTTTAATAATAATACTTTTTTTACATAATAAAAAAAATGCATCTGTATTATGTTTTATTTATAACACCTAATAAAAGTCACCTCTGCTTTGTTTAACTACATGATTAAAAATAAATGACGGTAATAACCAAAAATGACAATCAATAAAATTTAAGTGAACAGTTTGTTGTTCCACTAAGTGTACGATGCGCGAACTTGCCCCCACTCCGCCGAAACCTTGCCAACTTACGTGCCGGGTACTGTACTCTTAGTGGAACAACAAACTGGTCACTTAAATTTTATTGATTGTCATTTTTGGTTATTGCCATCATTTATTTTTAATCATGTAGTTAAACAAAGCAGAGGTGACTTTTATTAGGTGTTATAAATAAAACATAATACTGATGCATTTTTTTTATTATGTAAAAAAAAGTATTATTATTAAAAATTATAGGTTCTCGTCGTCACTATCGGTTACTAATACCGTTACACCTGGCATCAATTTAAAACTACCACCTGAGCTGGTGGAAGGAGTTGGCTCTTTTTGCCGTCTCTTTTTCAATTTGAGCTTCTTTCTCCATGAAACAGTACACATCGTATACCATTTTTCTGGCATGTCTGCGTAAAACGGTATTTGGTCCTGGCATTGTAAAAAACGTAACAAAAACTAAATTTAAAACGATAACAACAACTGGTAACAAAAACTAAATTTAAAACAACAACAATAACAATAACTCGTAACAAAAACTTAATTTAAAACTAAAACTGAACTTTGTAACAAAAACAAAGGGTAGTAGTGGTACTCGTGCACGCAAGTGTAATCGGGAGCGAACGGAATGTAGACGCGGTGCGGGAGGCAGGGGTCGACTGACGCGCCAATCGCGCGCTCGGATCGGCGCTACTTCATACCCCGCGTCCCGCGCCACCGCCAAAGAGACCTAAAAAACGACTTCTGCGCATCTAACGACTCTTGCCAAGTTACGTGCCGGGGACTGTACGCGCTATTGAACAAAAAAAGCGCTAGATCTGGCGCTGAAAGCGCTAAGTTGGCAGCACTGGACCAACCTCGGGCGACAAACGGTTGAATGATTTTCAGATTGGCCATTGCAATTTTGGAGGAAGATGTATGCCATTTCCTTGATTGTAGGTATTTGATTAAAATCGTCTCAAACGGAGAAAAACATTTAAAAATCACGACTTTAAAACAACATTAGACAATAATAAGAAATCAACAACAAAATGCAATTACAATTTCCTCTCCCAAACACTGCAATATCCCATTTCAGACTTCAAAACAATTTTATCAATGTCAAAAAGCGCCCGTGAAAGTTTATTGGCAACGAGGTATTATATCTGGCCGAATGCCAGAGAGGCCATATGATACGATGAGATAGGTGGATGCCACCGGTTTGAACCTGATACCGGTAAATAGGTATGGGTAATAGGGTCAGATGACGATGTCGTGCAGATAGACGTGTGACTGGTTTGAACTAATGTATAGTAAGTAGTTTGATTGATTGAGGCACATAAGCGATCAGGGGTCATGTGAACATAACAGAAGGACGACTTCACACAGAGTAAATAAATTCCTCTGCCTACTCTTTTCGAGGATAGAGGCATTATAATAATATGTCATCTAATCTACTACGATAATGCGAAAGTTTGGATGGATGCATGTTTCTTACTCAATCACCCCAGAACGGCAGAACGGATCTGGATGAAATTTAAGAAAGAAAGAAAGAAAAATATTTATTTGGGACAAGCACAGGAACTACAAAAATAATATTTAAAAAAAAGAATCTGAAACTAAATAATAAAAATAATCTAAAACTAAATCATAAAAAGAAGACCTGTGCGAGGCCAAAAAGGCTCCTATCTCAGCATGATGCTGCGATAAATGAAAAACAAATAAGTACCGCAGCGCTGGTTTTCTGATACCACTGTGATGTCACGGTCACACCTTATACGGACACAAAATAAATTCATACAAAAAAAAACACCTTGGCACAGATATAGATTATAGTCTGGACTAGTATATAAGCTAGATGAGGGACACTTACCGAACTTCACGCTAGCGAAGCCGCTGGCATAAGCTAACCACTACATATTATTAAACGAAGTCCTTCGCCGCGTCTGTCTGTTTGTTCGCGATAATCTCAAAAACTACTGCACCGATTTTCATGCTGTTTTCACCAATGGATAGAGTGATTCTCGAGAAAGATTTTAGTATATAATTTGTCAAGCGAGCGGGCGAAGCCGCGGGCATCAACTAGTCTACACTAATTTTATAAAGAGGAAAGATTTGTATTTTTGTGTGTGTGTATGTTTGTAATGAATAAACTCAAAAACTACTACGCCGATTTAAAAAAAATCATTCACCATTAGAAAGCTAGATTCACCCTGAGTAACATAGGCTATATTTTTCCTCGTACTCCCACGGAAACGGGAACTACGCGGGTGAAACCGCGTGACGACCGCTAGTGTTATATACGTATACGTAAATTAGTTTTAGTTATCTAGATAAACCTGTTACTATACTTTGTTACTTGCCATCTATAAGTTACCCGAGAATTAATAGCCTCAATGTGTTAAGATGTCTAATTTGTCTAATTGCGTCCGATGCATCCATATCCTCACAGTCTGCTTCGCTACCATTCTAGCCGAACGCCTTATCTAATTGATCACTATTGTTATGAGCTATTCTAGCTATAGTTAAGGCTGATACAAAAATAATCAAACTAGAGGAAGGAGAAATTACTTCATGTATTAGAGATAGGCCTCTGCTCCCCCCGTAAACGAATTATTTGCAGAATTTTAAAGCAAGTCAAAGTGATTGAATTGCATCATCATCATCTGCCTAGCCTTTTCCCAACTATGTTAGGGTCGGCTTCCAGTTTTACCGGATGCAGCTGAATACCAGTATTTTACATGGAGCGACTGCCTATCTGACCTCCACAACCCAGTTAGTACCGGGTAATACGATACCCCTTGGTAAGACTGGTTGTCAGACTTTTTGAGCCTCTGACTACCTAACGACTGTCAAAGATCTACAAATGACAGCCGGGACCAACGGCTTAACGTGCTTTCCGAGGCACGGAGGAAACTCGGTATGTAATGGATGGTCACTGGACATGGACATGGACTGAATTGCATATGCTACAAAATCGCGTGGCACTTAACTTTTTGTCAAATATTGACCTGAAATAAAAGTTTATGGTCCCTCCTCACCACTCACCTTCTATCCCCCACCAGCGCAGTAGCGAATGCTCCCAACACACATCGCTGGGACAGCCGCAGCTTGGCCTCGGCCTTATCGCGCCGGCTCAGTGTGAGGGTGCGCGCAGAGCTGTGCTCGCGACGTGAAGGCAGCTTGATGGGGTACGAGATCGCCATACCTTCGCCTGTGGGGAACACTAGGCGGAAATCTGGAATAAGAGCTTGGATTAAAGGAAATTGTGTGGTGAGGCATGTTGCTCATAGAACAGACAATGACCTGAGGACTGACACCCGTATCTATAAATAAGTCAAAGTGATTGAGCAGCGGTGGCCCAGTGGTGGCAGCCCCAACTTACGAACAGTAAGTCGTGGGTTCGAACCCAGACAGGCGCATTACTTTGTGTAATTTATTTCATCACCACTGCTCTCAAAACGGTGAAGGAACCATCGTGAGGAAACCGGCATGTCCTAGAACCAAAAAAATCGCAGACATGTGACATCTACCAATCCGCACTGGGCCCGCGTGGTGGATTATAGCCCATTCACTCTCATAGAGAGGAGGCCTGTGTCCCAGCAGTGGGATCATTAATAGGCCGATGATGATGATGATGATTGCTTGAGTAAAAGTTCTATGTACTTGTAAATTGCTTAAAGTTGGAACTGTCACAAGTTGGAATTCTTAGCTTTGCTTTCTTTGACGGTTCTTTACTTCGTTCAAATCCTTGTCTATTGCATAAAAATGTTTGCTAATGTAACTATTGAAACTCGAGTAATTTTATTAATTTAACTTGGCTCAGATACACAGGTGTCATAATATGTCCTTTTAGGGTTCCCTACCACAAAAGATAAAAAAGGAACCCTTATAACATCACTTTCTTGTCCGCCTGTCGGTCCGTCTGTGTGTCCGTTTGTCTGTCCGTCTGTCTGTCCGTCGTCTGTCCGTCTGTCTGTCCGTCTGTCTGTCCGTTTGTCTGTCCATCTGTCTGTTTGTCTGTCCGCCTGTCTGTCCGTCTGTCACCACAGATTTTCTCAGGAACGGGTGGATCTAGCAAGTTGAAATTTACACCAGATACTGAGGTTTATTAGTCCAGTATACAAAAATCAAGGTCCTGAGTCAACACGATAAAAAGATATGGGCAAATTTAGATTTTCGCGAAAACTTTTAAGTACCAAAATTTGCCTTTATTTTCATCTTTTTGAATTTTTCGGAATTTTCTCTTTACTTGTGCTGTAAGACCATGTTTTTCATACGTTTAGTTTACTAAAACACCCAAACAACATGCTTGTCCAATGCTTAGCAAAATGCGTATCAGACAATTCTGGAACGAATAAAGCCAGATGTACAATGACATAAAATATTTTATCTACACCCATGCTATAAATCCTCTATAAAGGTATCTGAAACAGTTAGCTTATGGCCAACATTAAAACAGCCAGTGTCATAATAACCATTATAACACCCAAACGGGTGTTATAATGTTGTACTGAATTTCATTATGCAACTCGTTTTAAAAAAAGAACATCGAATGTGGTAGTGAATCGAACGTCTAGCACGTGTGACTCACTACCACAGCGCCGTAATTAAAAAAAAAACTTATAGGTTAATTCGAATTCACGTCGTATCCCGCCATTTTTGTTCGACATTTGGATATTAGTATTGCATTATGTACTTTGTTTTTTACAAAAATGAGTGATACAAGCTTTGTGAATTTTGATAATTGAACAATCCAAAATGTAAATAATTATATTACTACCTATACACGGTTTGTTTGTATTATATACAAGCAATTAAACTTTCCATGAATTTACATAGACTTCTTAGAACACTGCAACACTCGATGGTTTCAGAACCTTTTATGGAGGATTCATATCATGGATGTAGATAAAGTCTTGTATGCAACTGTACATAATTAGGTATTAAAACACTCATGTGATACTATTATCACACTCGGCTTCGCCTCGTGTGATAAACCCACATTCGTGTTTTAATACCCCTCATTATACAACAGTTGCATAAATAACTATTATCTACACCCATGCTATAAATCCTCTATAAAGGTATCTGAAACAGTTAGCTTATGGCCAACATTAAAACAGCCAGTGTCTTAATAACCATTATAACACCCAAACGGGTGTTATAATGTTGTACTGAATTTCATTATGCAACTCGTTTTAAAAAAAGAACATCGAATGTGGTAGTGAATCGAACGTCTAGCACGTGCGATTCACTACCACAGCGCCGTAATTAAAAAAATAAAAACTTATAGGTTAATTCGATTTCACGTCGTATGCCGCCATTTTTGTTCGACATTTGGATATTAGTATTGCATTATGTACTTTGTTGTTTACAAAAATGAGTGATACAAGCTTTGTGAATTTTGATAATTGAACAATCCAAAATGTAAATAATTATATTACTACCTATACACGGTTTGTTTGTAGTACTCGTAAATACAAGCAATTAAACTTTCCATGAATTTACATAGACTTCTTAGAACACTGCAACACCATAAGGTTTCAGACCCTTATAAGGAGGATTCATATCATGGATGTAGATAAAGTCTTGTATGCAACTGTACATAATTAGGTATTAAAACACTCATGTGATACTATTATCACACTCGGCTTCGCCTCGTGTGATAAACCCACATTCGTGTTTTAATACCCCTCATTATACAACAGTTGCATAAATAACTATTAGCATAGAATGAATCCTACTGCTTTAACGATTACTGTCGGATTTCACGAGCGCAGCGCTGCATAACGCTTGAAATTCAGTAGAATATGTTAAACGTTAAAACTACAGTAAGTTGGTTCACGGAGACTACGACAATGCTCCAACATTTCACACGGTAGTTTTAGTAGCTACAACTTTTAAAACTAAGCCGAAATGCATCCTTTTTCGATAAAACTTCACATGAGTTTACATGCAAGTTAGTGAAGAATACTATCAAACTCTGGGCCAACTCAATGTAGATTGCCATCGACAAGATAAAAAAAAGTTTACAATCAAGTCAATCCACTGTACGTACGGTTTGCCACGAACGCTACGCGGTTTTCTTATTTAATTACTTCGGGTTTATTTATTCGCACTACAAGCTTACTATAAGAGCAGGAACGAGTATCGATTTAGTTTACTAACTGCACGCTGGCGGGTGCAAATCATAAAATCTTTTCAATTTCCAATACAAGAAATCGTCACGAATAATAATGGCGAAGTAATAGAGATGGGCGCGACCGGGAACAACTCGCGGGAACAGACTCCGCGCCGTATCCACAACTTAGACGGGATTCGCAACTCGCCACAGTTTCAAACTTTAACAAGAATGTAAGTCGCTGGATGTATAAAATGTTAACGTTATAAGGTGCAGTTAAACGGAACGGTTTTTTTTTTCGGATGGGAAATCATCAAATGACTCCTCCCGCTCTGGGTGGAGCAGGAAGGAGTGTCAGACTTTTACTGACTAAAATCCATCCATGTTCCTTCATCGCCCTTTGTTTTCCGGGGCCACGGTATCTCTTTCGAACAGTCCCGCAACCCCGGCAGGGATAATTGAACGGTCTCCGGACCTTACCAGACGTTTCAGTACATCGGTCAAACTCCCTGCAGTCCGGTCCGCTCTCCAGTCCGGTTCGGTTTATCCGCACGTTTAAGTTGTTATTTTTTCTTTCATTCCAGCCCTCCTTAGACGGACCATAGAGTTTTGTAGGAAATCGCTGTCCACGTTTTCAAACGTTTTCAAATCGCATTATAATAAAAAACCAATAACAACTTCTACTTTTGATACTGCTTTAGTTTTCGCTAACAATCAGCAAAAGCACATGGCTCTTTCTATAAAACTTTCTCATTTTTAGGGTTCCGTAGTCAACTAGGAACCCTTATAGTTTCGCCATGTCTGTCCGTCCGTCCGTCTGTCCGTCCTCGCTTAATCTCTGTGACCGTTAGCACTAGAAAGCTGAAATTTGATACCAATATGTATGCCAATCACGCCAACAAAGTGGTAAAATAAAAATTCGAAAAAAATGTTTTATTAGGGTAGCCCCCCTATATGTAAAGTGGGAAGTGATTTTTTTTTTAATTTCAACCCTAACGTGTGATATATTGTTGGAAAGGTATTTAAAAATTAATAGGGGTTTCCTAAAATCATTTTTTGATAATGTCAATAATTTCGGAAATAATCGCTCCAAAAGTAAAAAACAATGTGTCCCCCCCCCCCTCTAACTTTTGAACCATAAGTTTAGAAAATATGAAAAAAATCTGAAAAGTAGAACTTTATAAGGACTTTCTAGGAAAATTATTTTGAACTTGATGGAAACAACAGTTTTTGTACAAAAAAGACAAAAAGTTGTACAAAATAATTTCTGGACTGTTTGTAGTATATTCGTATATGCAAGCATTTTTACATAATGGATACCCACCTTTAAACTCATAAGTGGGAACACTTATTGTGACGGACGGGAAACTACGTAACCCTACACTGAGCGTGGCCCGACACGCTCTTGGCCGGTTTTTCATCATGAGAACGACGAGTAATAGAGAAGTATGGAAGAAGACGATATGCTGAGCCGACCACAATATAATATATAATCACACATATATACATAATATACAAAACACAATATAATAGTTGAAATACTACATAGATACTTTTTTTTTTAAATACATACTTATTATACATATAAACATCCAAGACTCGGAAACAAATGTCCTTGCTCATCACACAAACATTTGCTCCGACCAAGATTCGAACCCGGGACCCTAAGAACGTAAGGTAGTCTCACTACCGCTGCGCCAATCAGGTCGTCAGGTCGTCAATGATGAAGATGATAATTTTTCATCATGAACCTTTTATCATACCGATTGATAAAACGTAGGAAAGAAACCAAAAATGCTCATATCAGACTACAAACATACACAGATCGGCAACTAGTACAAGTTTAATCCGCTCCTATTTTCCAATTTCCTGCCAAACTGACATTACATACCCCAGCCTTCTCCAGTCACATCCAGCCATCTAGACCCACACCGAACCAGCCACAGCCAGCATTAACTCCTGCCCACTCAACCCTGACCTGCTCTGCCCAAACTACACCACAATACCCAATACCAGTGTAAACTGGTCATATTAAAAATGCTAACGTATTCCGTTGCAAGCGAAACGATCTTGAAATTTTGATCCACTGGATTGTGATATAAAATAGTGGCTTTTGTTATTGCTGTGTACGTTTTAAAGGAATTATTTGGTATTTTAAAGTTTGTGTTTTCGTTCGTTGGGAATTTTGAAACGGATGAAATGGAAGGACATTTTGTTTTGAATGTGATTTGTCGATTGGAGATAAATAAAGATATTTTTAATTTGGATTGAGATTATAAGGCCATATTTTTGAAGTTTGATTGCTGGATTAAAACCTGGAGCCTAGACTAAGCGAGTTCTATCAGCAGTAACAATGGTGGTAAGAAAAAAAAATCGGAGCAGTCTTTGGGGACTGCCGATAGAAGTGAAAACGAAAAGTACACAGGCCCCGCCCCAGCCGTAGCACTGGTAATGCCCCGCGCATGCCTATGTAGTGCTACGCCGTAGCGGATGCTACGAGTGCTACGAACGGCTACGAAGCGTGACCGCACGTTACGTTACGTGACAATGAATTCAATGTTTTTCCTTCACCCAAAAAGTGCTCAACGCGCCTAAAGAAGTTTTCACTTCAAAAAATACATTTATACAAGGTAACGAGAAGCTAAGCTGTACCACTCTCGTATCTTTGTAGAAATACGGACTATACAAGTCCAAAGTATACAACACTTTTTTCAAAGTGTTTTCTTTCAAATCTATGCTAACTAGAACAGCTTATACGGCCTGAAAGATTTAACACCTAGATCAAATATGTTACAAGTAACATAACATCAAGCATCAAGTCCTCGAAGGGTTAAGCAGACGTGTCCCTAAAGTCCCTATAGCCGCAAGTATTTACCCTACATTGAAATTGAAATAACATACCATTGTTATTACAGAATTTCAGTAAATTCGTGGTTTATTCCCAATTTCACCGCGGTCGGCTCTCTATTATCCCTAGAATTTAGCTAAATGTAGGCGCTTGCAGTAAATTTACCGCAGTAGTTTAACGCGGGGTTCAAACCCAGGGGCTTTGTAATTAACAATCAAACTGGCTGTTGTGTTGGCATGTATTCATGAGGACAATGACCTCTGGATGGGTGAATAGTTTATATTGATGCAGTGTTGTTGGCTGTCAATAGGGATGATGACTGACTAAAAAAAATATGATTCTGTTTAGTCCGTCAGTTAGATTATCGAAAAATATTGGATACGTGTTTTTTGTTTTATCAAAATTGACGAAGATAAAACGTTTCAAAGATCATGAGTGGGGGCTTGTGACGTCACATTTGAGTAAAAATTGTACTCAAATGTGACGTTACACGAGTTTTCGACGCACTTTATCGTCTTCATTTTTTGTTTACGTGAAAAAAGAAAATATATGTGTCCAATATTTTTTGAAAATCTATCTGACGGACTAATTAGATTTTTTTGTAATCTACCCTATTATTTAAGGGGAAGGTCCCCCACCCCTTTTTGTACACTGCATAAAACTAGGCTCTCCTGAGTACATAGCTTTTGCTACTATTATTTTGACTCTCATTATAACATGTAATATTGTCGTCAATGATAATTTCTTTTTACCTCTGGTTTTGCATGGCAGCTCCTAAAACCATTTTTGGTAAGATTCTGTATCTGCCCCTTACTCGAATGGGGGAGTCTATAGTGAAGTAAGTTACAGTAACTACTTGAATCTAAGTAATTACTTATGCAACCATTTATATGCAATAGACAAGAATTTCAACGAAGTAAGAACCGACAAAAAAAGCTAAGCTAAGAATTCTAACTATTGACAGTTCTAAATTCAAGCAATGGAACCGACAAAGAAAGCAAAGCTAAGAATTTTAACTATTGAGAGTTAAATTCAAGTAATTAGTAGGTACTAAACTACAGGATAAAAGTCAATTAATTACTTTAACTTGGCCATAGAAGCGGGTGTACAACTTGTTACATAAATAGACACTAAAATCTGCGATTAGCCTTTATGAACCTACCCTACACGAAGCAAGTACAAACTTCGTTAAAAAATAAAACATCTATTTATGACTACAACAACCATTAAGTGCAGCCCGCTACACTATTCCCAAACCACTGTAACTCCTGAAAGCCAGAATCAACAGTGGCGACCACCAGAAAATTGCCGAGACAAAGAAGCTCGACGAAGTCCCAGAGAATGAATTTAACTGTCTTGGATCCCGCAACGAAATTAATCAGAAAAGTATAGTGGAGGAGTAGGAAAAAACCGTAATATCCACTTCCCTCCATATCAACAGGAGACAGAACGAAACAAGGCCAATAGGCGCAAAGGGACGTTTACCATTAAGAAGAGGATTTATAAGCACTTACCGATATGCCGGAACCGATCCACGAAGTCCACCATAGCTTTTGCCCAGGCAAACTTTTTAGCCGCATCGAGCAGTCCCATGCAGGGCTCCGAAGACCCATCATGAACACCGAGACAATACTCCTTCAACCCATCATACTCCGCCACACACTTCTTCCCATCAAAGTCTTCCAAGAACCACGCATTCTCCAAAGAACTGGCGAAAATACCATCCAAGTACGGTCTTAGGACTGGTCCTAGGTACTTCTTATCGTCTTTGGAGCCTTTGTACAGCCAATTGAGGATGTTCTTCATGACGAGCTGCTGGTCTTTTAGATCTATTCGCCGGAGATCGGGGTCTCGTCGAACGGTGTCGATCAGGCAGGCTGATGATGCGTCGTAATAGTCTTTCAGTTTGTTCCATTTTTTTGATCTGTTAACAATTATGAATGATGAACATTGAGCTAATTACTACCACGTATAGAGAAGACCGTAGCCGCGTGGTTAGCCGTGTAGTATCCGGCAGAGTAGAATAGAACCAACCCATTACACTCACGGGTGTCGTATAAGGCGGCTAATGTCTGAGGCAGAACACCTTGCACAGAAAACGCTGCTGCCCATTCTCTGGTCTACGGAGGCGTAGACCAGAGAATGGGCAGCAGCGTTTTCTGTTAGTCTTTCATCACTGCGATCTCCAATCCGCCTGCCAAGCGTGGAGATTACGGCAAATTCCTCCCATCATGGGAGAGGCTTATGTCCAGCAGTGGACGTTATGGACTGTTGTAGTATAGAGAAGACAGCGCTAACAAAATCTGAGCGCAGTGCGGGGCGCGCGGGGGGCGGCTAACCCCGTATATATAGATGTTCTGTGGCGAGCAAGCGGCCGAGTGAACTGCGGCCGACCGACCGCAGTTGAACGGAGCACAGATTTTGTTCGCGCTGTCTTCTCTATACTTAGTAGTAATAGCTCAATGATGATGAATGATGTTTATTTTTAAATCTAGGTTTGTTCAGAGTTTAGTTCCTGACTACTCTGAGAAGTAGAACAGTCAAAATAAACTCAGAGGTCATGGTCTCTTTTAAGGTCCAGACATAATCCTGGCCAACTCACTGAGAACTATGCAGATTAGTATTTGAGATGGTCTTTTGAAGAAAGAATAAGACAGATTTAAGAATGGGATTCGATTCCCACTAAGTAAATACCTATTTTGTGTGTAATGGTGGCACAATGATAGGTATCGGCCCTGACTTACGAGGTCGTGGGTTCGTACCAAAGCAGACCTTTACTTAGAGTCATTTATTTAATCCCCACTGCCATCAAAACGGTAAAGGAAACCAGAAACCATCGTTAGGAAACTGGCATGTCCTGGAACCAAAGGGTCAAGACATAATTATGTCATCGACCAACCCTCACTGAGCCCGAGTAGTGTTTCACGGCCCACTCACAGCGAAGAGAGCTCTGCCGTAAGAACATTTCAGTCTAATTTGAAAGGATTTAACAGAATTAGTTTTTCATGAATTTCCAAACTAACCTGTAAGTTGACTGTTCCCTATCGAACTCTCCCACATTTCTGCATTGGAAGTTGTTCAGATACAGGTCTCGCGCCTGGTCCAGCATGATCGCCAGGATGTGGATCAGGTCTTCGATGGGCTCCTGATTTAAGGACGTCACCTGGATCAGGTTGGCTCTGAATATGCTGTGATTCTCCTGAGAAAAGATGTAAAACAGAGTTGATGAAAATCTCAATTATCTCGTAAAGAACGACGTGATTTTCTCTTAAATGGTCTTTCACTGTTCAAGATCTTATGAGTTGTAAAAAAACATTTTTCAGATATATCATATTCAAATTCAAATTCATTTATTAATTTACACAACAGAATACTGACAGGTTTAACAGCGAGTCCCAAACTAGGCATAGCCTGTATCTTAGTGCCCCAGACACTAAACAAAGTTAAAAAATACAATGTTCTGAACAAAGATAATTAATATTGTAGCAATGATTGTTGCGTGTGACTAAAGGCGAATTTCACTGAATAAACTGAACGCGATTAGCTCATTTGAACTCGGTTACTTACACACAGCACCATACTCTTGCACCTCATCAGCTCACCCACCACCCTCCACAAGTAGCGCAGCTGTCTCCTGGAGTACGTGGGGTTGGAGAGTCGCGCCTCTCTGTTGAGGCTCTCCCAGCGACCGAGCAGAGCTGTCTCGAGGCAGTCTGAAGGAGATGGCGGGATGTCTTCACCTGGTGATTGTGCTTTTATTAGTTTGTATCCGGCTCGAAGGACCAAAGGCAGCACTATGCAGCGATAAGGAGGATATTTTGCACAAAAAATATTCGTTTACTTGCATCGCAATCTTGATATACTGACAAAGGTATTTTATATTTTATATATCTATAAGCTGCCAAAAAATATAACAGACTAAGAAGAGGGAATGTAATTGCAAAAGGTTATATTATATACGCCAGTGACTACTCTTTCTTTGATTGAAAGTAAGCAGTCCGATTTGTGACATTTTTGAGTGTCTTTAATTAATTAGAGCTTCGTTTTAAAAATAAAAAACCTTGAGCCATCATAAATATGATTAATGTTCTTCACAAAATGTACAATATTATTTAAATGACGCTGACAGGTACCAAGCCACAAGGTCAAAGCACACGTAGGTACAAGCAATGCATAGGATTGGCATTTCATGGCTTGCAATCCGTCATTTGTGCCGTAGTACGAGTAAACGGTGACACGCTTGGTTTGTACAAAAAGATGCGCCTCCGTGCTCCATGCTATTCATATTCTCTCACCAGCTACATGATGCAGCTGCTGCAGACAACTCTTCACGCAGGCAGCATCAAACTGCCAGTCGGCATCCCTAGCACCCCGTCGGACTACTGACCCTCGTTCCACCGGGTATACGTACCCTGCCACGCCACCCCGCTCACAGAGGGCGTATAACCTGGAAGATGTCCACAGAAGTAACAAATGAACGAACTGAAGTGAATGAGATGACATGTACTGCATGTACGGTCATTGCAACTACGTTGGGGTCGGCTTCCAGTCTAACCGGATGCAGCTGAGTACCAGTATTTTATATGAAGCGACTGCGTATCTGACCTCCACCTTGGTAAGACTGGTCGTTCGGGCCACTGACTACTTGCAACGACACGATGTGTTGCAAACTGTTATAGAAACTATGTGATAGCATTAAAGCAGACGGCGTGAATCAGAGTAGATAAAAGACTATTTTAATAAAAGTCTAGATAAGGTAGGCGCAATACTGCAAGGAAATCATCATCCATAAACATGCAATAAGAGAGTCTTACGAGTCCAACACCAGTAATAGATGATGCGAAGCATGCGTGGCGACGCAGCAGCGCGCGGCCGCGTGCGCGTTCGCACCGCAGCGGTCCAGTCTACGGCGTAGCACGCTAACAGCCGCGTAGCGACTGAGGACGCGGAGCGTGCCCTGACGGTAATGTGGGAAGTTAGCTATGAACATTTTGTAGAACGAAGTTAACTAGACATGTGAGATATTTTCATTCACGTTGAAATTGATTCTTTTTAAATTAAGGTACATCACTACCTAGCGGCGATCGGTGGCGGCGACTTCTCGCGTCCGGCCCTGATTCAATCCATGGTCCGGAGCGAGACGGAATGGGATGCCGTCAACTCCTTCTGCGAAGCAGTAATGCTAGAGAAGGAGGTGGCGGAACGTGAGAGGGAGAGAACCTCACGTCCCGGCCGCCGCGAGGGACGCACCGGGCGTGGCTACCATAGGCACGAGCTTGTGGACGGTGAGCTATGGGCTAGCTCGCCGTCCGTCCGTCTCATGACGACAGGTCGTGTCGACGGCGCAGGAGTGTTCCACGCGCGCCTCAAAGAGAGTCAGCGATAGGAAGGGGTCCGCAACGGCCGACGCCTGCCGGGGTTGCGGGACTGTTCGAAAAAGATACCGTGGCCCCGGAACACAAAGGGCGATAAAGGAACATGAATGGGTTTTAGTCAGTAAAAGTCTGACACTCCCTCTCGCTCCGCCCAGAGCGGGAGGAGTCATTTGATGATTACCCATCCGAAAAAACAAAAAAATAAAAAAGTTACGTCACTACCTCTGTAGACTAGAAGAAAAAGCTTTGGCTGCATCCAACGAGTGTTAAGCGCGTTGACAAAGCACTGACACTACTGGAGAGTCGTGGCTTGGCATAAAATCGCAATGCGATTCTTTTGACGTGAATCGCGTCTTAAGTCGCATTGCATAAGATCGTCCCAAGGCAAAAATTATTGTACAAAGGTGGCCTTAACGCCATCGTACAAATATCTTAACTTGTGCGTAAGATTATTTTTAGTAGGTATGTAATTAATTTTATTAATGATCTACGAAAACAGATCTAAACAAAGGAATTTCGAACTAATTAAAAGGCATATATATTGGGTCTAATTAACAACCTTGAAAGAATAGGTTGCCACAGATCAGGGAAGATGGTGGACTTACTGGCTATTGCGCAGAAACCTTACAAGGACTAATGACTGACCTGATACACTCCCTCTCTCATCTTGTCAATGAGCACATTGAGCGCGCCAGCGATCCTGGCCACAGTGGACCATTCAGAGCAGTGCGCGTCCAGCTCAGCCTCCAGGGAGGGATGCCACAGCTGCCAGGTGGACGAACGGTCGCCGCAGACCAGGGTGGATGGTGGACCTACTGCGACGGCATAGTAACCCTGCAGAAAAATGAAAATGTTGAGAACAAACAGATTAAATTAAGATTTTTATTCGAGCTTAAGGCCTATATATCCCTCAAATGGCTTAGCATGATCCTCCGTTATGCCTCAAATACTGCAGCATTAATATTGAAATAAATATATGGAAAGTTGAGGATTAATACTAATTCCTATGTGTGACGAAAACACGATTCCATAAACTTTTCTCGGTAGAAAAAAAATCCAAAGTTACCTCTAAATCGAACAATAAACCGCTGGTATTCAAAAAGTACTTCAAATTAGATCATGAAACTTTGCATACTAAATGAACTAACTATAAAGCAGGTCTTATGTGTTTTAATTTTTTTGTAAATCACAAAAAAACCTCTCATTTCGCACTATTCGGCCGCAGTGACTGACGTAACAACCGCTTTGTAGTGCAAGCTGATTAAAACTTTATTCTTACAGTATTTCAAACGAAGTTTGAACCGCCACGAATATAGTTGCTAATTTTAGGGTTAGAAGGGCCTTCAGAATAGATTTGCACTCGTCTGTATAAAGGGTGTAAAACACCTCTTAACGAAGCCGAAAGGCACTTGTTCTCCCCATCATTGCTATTTTTTTTTTTTCTTCTCCATACCTGGGAACCTTCTAGTTACAGAGATATTGGGGGGCAAAGTTCCAACTGTTTCACACAAGTATTTTTTAGGGTTCCGTAGTCAACTAGGAACCCTTATAGTTTCGCCATGTCTGTCCGTCCATCCGTCCGTCCGTCTGTCCGTCCTCGCTTAATCTCTGTGACCGTTAGCACTAGAAAGCTGAAATTTGTACCAATATGTATATCAATCACGCCGACAAAGTGGTAAAATAAAAATTGGAAAATAATGTTTTATTAGGGTAGCCCCCCTATATGTAAAGTGGGAAGTGATTTTTTTTTTTATTTCAACCCTAACGTGTGATATATTGTTGGAAAGGTATTTAAAAATGAATACGGGTTTTCTAAAATCATTTTTTGATAATGTCAATAATTTCGGAAATAATCGCTCCAAAAGTAAAAAACAATATGTCCCCCCCCTCTAACTTTTAAACCATAAGTTTAGAAAATATGAAAAAAATTTGAAAAGTAGAACTTTATAAGGACTTTCTAGGAAAATCATTTTGTACAAAAAAGACAAAAAGTTGTACAAAATAATTTCTGGACTAAGTTTGTAGTATATTCGTATATGCAAGCATTTTTACATAATCGATACCCACCTTTAAACTTGTGGTATGTAATATGATGTGCAAGCTTGCAGTGATACCTTGCAAGTAGTTTACGTAGAATAGCAATAAGTATATTATGTGAGAACAGTCAATAAATGGATCGCACGACATACGGACGTTTCCTTATAAACTCTACCCAATCTGCACAATCTTTACATGGCGACCCTGCCAGGATTTCAACCATGTTTCGGCGTTGTATAAATATCAACATGGACAATTAATGTACCTACATCAAAATGTGTCGCTCAGATATCAAGAAAGACGAAGTATTCATCACTCAGAGTGCCTCCGGGGGATCAAACAGCAGCACAGAATATCACCTTTCAAACATAAGCGTCGTGATGTTCGTCATCTGCACAATACTGTCTGTTGCAGGACTTTACGGACTATACGTTTTATACAAAAAGTGTCATCAGAATTGGATCACGAATGAAGTTATGACCCAAAATTTGAGACGGTCCATTCGCCGCGTGACCACTAGATCCGGAGAGGAACCTACCAGCGTTTCCTGTGCCTGCCGTAAATAAAACGAAAAATAAATAAATAATGAAGAACTGAAGAAAGAAGATATGATTATAGAAGAAAGAAGACAAAATAATAAAAGAACGAAGAACAATTATTGAAGAAAGAAAATAAAAATTACAGAAGAGAGAAGTAATATTATAGAAAAAAAAAGTAGAGAAGAACGAAGAAATAAAATTTATTTTGTTGGAGGAGTCAGGGTAATCCCGGCTCAGTTACCTGTGGTGTCCAGGGTATAGCCCGGCCCAAGCTGCCATTCCTGAGGATGAGCCAAGCAGTCATTTCAGAGGACAAACTCAGCAGCCCTTCCAGAGGACAAACCTAGCAGCCCATCGAGACGGACCAACTCGATGAAAGGTATGAGTGCGGTACTCACGAAGTGTAAAAATGTGTATAGGTGTAAAAATAAACTCTATAATTATTCATGGAAAGACTCAGTGAAATATATGAAACTTTACTAGATTTATGTGTTAGTATTAGAAAATTAGGCCCTAAAAGGCGAGGCGAAAAAGTAGGACAGCGAAAGTTTCAGGAAGCTGATAATTTATATAATGAGTTTACATTATTAATTGATTACGGACGTATACGTAAAAAGGAATTACATATAGATCCGTCAATACCTAATGAAATTGAGAAAATTTATAGAAAAATCTTGGGTTATAAAGAGGTAACAGATATTTCAGAAAGTTCGTCCAATGAATTTTTATATATAGAGGAAAATAAGACAACATACAAAATGGAGAGTTTCAGTTTAAAAACGGCTAATACTTTGATTCCAGTTATGGACGGAAAGGAAGAAACAGTAGAGAGAATAATCGAAGGTATAGAGATGTATGAAAGTTGCTTGACAGACGAAGGTTGTAAGAAATTGCTAGTTTCATTTGTGTTAAAGACTCGTCTATCAAAAATAGCGAGATTAAAACTGCAAAAAAGTTACGCAACTATTTCCGGTTTAGTAAAAGATATTCAAACTCATCTTATGACAAAAAAATCTTCCAACTCAATATTAACTCAGATTAATAATATAAGTCAAAACAACTTGACTATAGGCGAATACGGAGAGAAATTAGGAGATTTGTTTACCTCCCTTACCATAGCGCAAGCAGACGGAAACCAGATAGCCGCCGAGATACTAAGTCCAATAAACGAAAGGTTAGCAGTTAAAAGATTTGCTGATGGTCTGAGAAATCGTCGACTTAGTACTATTTTAGCAGCTAGAAATTATAGTCAACTGAAGGATGCAATACGAGCAGCAGAGGATGAGGAGCTGTCACTTCCCGGAACATCAGGTCAGGATGCCGTGTTATCTTACACACGAGGTAGAAACTCAAGGTACAGTCGGAGTCGCGGAAACTACCATCGTGGGCAGACTAATCAATACCGTGGAAATCCTTCGCACTACCGAGGTAACAACGCAGCTCAGCATTACAGGGGTCAGGGACCCGCACAGCGAGGTTTTTACCATGGCAGACATTACCAACAGCGTGGATACTCTAGGCCGCCGAATAAAAGTTACTATAGAAGTAAAAGGGGTCATTACAGAGGTGCCAAGCAGGACAACGTAAATGTTGTTACAGTACCAAAAGAGGAAAAGGATAAAGAGGAAAATTTAGCTCAGTTTTTTCGGAGCAACTAATTATGATATAGTATGTAAAAGTCTCGATTTAATCTATTTATACGCTGGAAAACAAAAACTAAAATTTATAATCGATACGGGTGCAACAATTTCATTAATCAACAAACAATCGGTAACACGCGAAACAAAATTATATAGCGATCAAACAAGCATAAAAGGCATCGGTGGGAAAGTACAGGCATATAACTACGCGTACATATCTTTGACATTAGAAACGGGTGTACAGTTTCGTTACAAGTTTTATTTGTTCGATAATATTCCATGTGAATCGGATGGAATACTCGGTTTAGACTTTCTGAGAACTTATAACGCTAACATTGATTTACCGACAAACATACTCAGCTTACAATTAAATGACAAAGCGCCGCATTATCGCATTGAAATACAAAACCGTCAACCTATTCACACGAACTCGGAAAATTATTTGCTTATTCCAGGTCGAAGTGAATCTATCCACTATGTCGACATAAACAAAAATGTTTACAAAGAATGTGTTTTACATCCTAAGCAAATAAATGACAACTTATTCATAGCAGGTTGTATTTTTCAGCCAAAACGAGGTAAAGTACCAGTAAAAATTTTAAACACAAACGAAAATTTAATCAAAATACCGAAATCTAAATTAATACGTAACGATGACATAGAGTATTTAGATAACTATAATATTTGTTTATTTAATCAATCTGAAACGGGACTAGAACGAGTAAAAAAATTACTATCGGAACTAAATATAACTCATTTAAATTCAAGCGATAGGAAAGAATTGGAAATAATTTGTGCTAAATATTCAGACATATTTTTCCTTCAAGGAGACAAATTAGGTACAGCAAATGTAGTAGAACAGTCAATAACAATAAAATCAAATACGATGCCAGTGTATAGTAAGCCTTATCGTTTGCCTCAATCATCGAAATCGGAAATAAATAAGCAAGTAGAAAAAATGTTACAGGACGACATAATAGAGCCCTCCAGCAGTGAGTGGAACAGTCCTATTCTTTTAGTACCCAAAAAATCAGATGGAGAAAAAAAATGGCGTTTAGTAGTGGATTACCGAAAACTTAATGATTGTATCCAAGACGATAAATTTCCACTACCAAACATTACCGAGATATTAGACTCTCTATCAGGAAGTATTTGTTTTAGTCATTTAGATCTTCAGCAAGGGTTTTATCAAGTTAATTTAAAACCAGAGAGTAGGGATATCACCAGTTTTTCGACTAGTGAAGGCCAATATCGTATGAAGCGCCTTCCGATGGGTCTCAAAATATCACCAAATGCGTTTTCTAGAGCCATGTCAATTGCCTTGTCGGGACTAACATTTGAGAAATGTTTCGTTTACTGTGACGATCTTATAGTATTCGGTAGAACAGTAGATATACATAATAAGAACCTTATGGATGTTTTCGATCGTTTAAGAAAAATGAACCTTAAGCTAAATCCAGCAAAGTGTGAATTTATGAAAACTCAACTACTCTATTTAGGTCACGAAGTTTCAGCTAACGGTGTATTACCAGATCCACAAAAGATTACTGTAGTTAAAAATTACCCAGTACCAAAAAATGCCGAAGAGGTTAGGCGATTCGTTGCATTTTGCAATTATTATAGAAAATTCATTCGATCGTTTGCAGAAATAACAGAACCATTAAATAAATTATGTAGGAAGAACGAATCTTTTGTATGGTCAAGTGAGTGTCAAAATAGTTTCGACATTCTCAAAGAAAAGTTAATTAATCCACCAATTTTGCAATACCCCGATTTTTCAAAAGAAAATGAATTTATACTACAAACGGACGCATCTAATATGGCAATAGGATCAGTCTTATGTAACAGCGATCTAAGACCAGTAGCTTACGCCAGTAGACCACTCAATAAAGCAGAGTTAAATTATCCTACGATACAAAAAGAACTTTTGGCAGTAGTGTGGAGTATAAAATATTTTAGACCTTACCTATACGGAAGAAAATTTACTATTCTAACGGATCATAAACCACTTATCTATCTATTTGGCATGAAGGACCCATCTACACGACTATTAAAGTTTAGATTACTATTAGAAGAATACGATTATGATATTAAATACATAAAAGGTACAGAGAATAATGTTGCTGATGCATTGAGTAGGGTTACCATAAGTTCGAACGAATTAAAGTCTTTAAATGAAAAAATTGTAAATATAGTAATGACAAGGGCACAAAAAGCGAAAATTAACTCGGAGTGCAAAGCAAAACCACAATCGAGTGACAATGGTTCCCTTAATATAGCTGACGAACCGAGGTTAGGCCAACCAAGGATAGCAGAGATATTAAGAAAACCTAATGAAGCAGTAGAATTAAAATTTATAAAAGGAAAAGATCTAAACAAGAAAAATAAGGATTACGAAAACGAATGTTTTGCTTATGTAAAGAATGAATCAACACTATATATTAATCTCGATTATATGTCGCATTTCTCGCGAGTCGAATTTGCGGATTTATTGAGTGAAAATTGTAGAAAAATAAATATTAAAGAACTATGCATAGTAAAAGATAAAAATAATGTTGAATTTATTAAAGAATTGATCAATGAAATAAAAGGAAGAACACAGTGGACCGGTCCACAAATAAATATTCTAAGAGGAATAAAAAGAGTCCTAGAAAATGACGAAAAGACATACATACTACATGACTATCATTTGCTGCCAACAAGTGGGCATGCAGGTGTACGACGTATGATAATTAATATAAAAGGTAAGTACTATTGGCCAGGCATGGAGAACGACGTACGAAGCTACGTTTCAAAGTGTAAAAAATGCCAGACTAGTAAGTATTCTAGAAATATAGTAGAACCAATGGTCGTAACTACAACGGCAACAAGTGCTTTCCAAAAAGTATTTTTAGATATAATTGGACCATTAGATAAGGATTTAGAAGGTAACGTTTATATTTTAAGTTTACAATGTGAGCTCAGTAAGTATATCGAAGCGTATCCATTACAGAGAAAAGATACGGTAAGTGTAGCCAGATCATTCGTAAACAACTTTATACTTAGGTATGGTTTACCTACAACCATCGCTACCGATCGAGGTACGGAATTTATGTCAGAAACAATGACAGAGGTTTGTAAATTGCTACAAATTAATAAAATGAAAACGACAGCATATCATCATCAGTCGATAGGTGCTTTAGAAAATACCCATAAGCATCTTGCAGCATTTTTACGTACTCAGTGTGACGGACATCCAGAAACATGGAGTCAATGGTTGAATTTTTGGTGTTTTTCATACAACACTACCGTCCACACGGAAACAAAATACACACCGTATGAGTTAGTATTCGGAAAAACATGCAACTTACCTAGTAATCTTACCAATGACGTAGTAGAGCCGCTTTACAACCCAGATAACTATGCATTAGAACTTAAATATAGGTTACAGTTAGCACATAAGGAAGTTAGGAATAATTTAATTTTAAGAAAAACTCATAGGAAATTAGTATATGATAGAAAATGTAATCCTATTTCGTATAAACCAGGTGATTTGATACTTATAAAAAATGAAACAGGTACAAAATTAGACAAGTTATTTAGAGGACCTTATACTGTTGTAAGTGATAATGAACCTAATGTTGTTATAAATAAAGGCGATAAATTAGAGACAGTTCATAAAAATAGAACAAAGAGATATGTAACTTAAGAACTTATATCTAATCAGTTTGTTTACATTTAAGTGAAAACATGTTATGACAGTGACACACTAAACTTAATGATAAATTTGCATTGTTTAGATTTAATTCCAAAAATAATCGCGATTGTTTTTGTTAATGTGTTTAGAATAAGACTAAAATAACTACCTACCTATTAAGCTTATGTTTGTATTGCATATTATATGGATCTTAGCAATTGCTCTAGGCAAATAAAATGTAAAAGAAAAAAAAATACATTTAAGTAATATGTTTTTTTTTGTAACAACCCCTATGATGTGGTATGTAATATGATGTGCAAGCTTGCAGTGATACCTTGCAAGTAGTTTACGTAGAATAGCAATAAGTATATTATGTGAGAACAGTCAATAAATGGATCGCACGACATACGGACGTTTCCTTATAAACTCTACCCAATCTGCACAATCTTTACAAACTCATAAGTGGGAACACTTATTGTGACGGACGGGAAACTACGGAACCCTACACTGAGCGTGGCCCGACACGCTCTTGGCCGGTTTTTTAAATACAAGTTTTTAATGCATTTTTTTAACTTTGAACACCTCCATGACCCCGTACTATTCAATCCATCCATCAGCACAATGTTTTGAGTGCGTTACATTGAGTTCTACCACAAAACATGATTTTTTACCGCAAATAAAAAAGCCGTTTCCCAGCAATATTTTTTGCGTAAAGTTACTTAGTTTGATGTACAGAATGCTTCGTTGACGGCTTCGTGATGAGGTTGTTTACACCCTGTATAATATGTGCCCTGAGAGCTTATAATAGCCAATGTAACATTCTATCGATTATAACGATCATGGAACAGTATATTGATATACGCTACTGAAAAGATACCACATATTAATATTTAGTTACATTTTTTTGAATCCAAGAAAAACTATTCGACTGTCTTAGAACACCGCAACGAGATTAATGAGTTAATAAATTAGTTACTCACCCCCTGAGCACTAGTATAATGCAACAACGCCATCGGATGCGTCAGCGGTACTCTGTTGGTATACGCTGCAGCGCTGCACCCTTCTACCCTGGCGCCCAGCATCAGCTTGGCCTCCGCTTCACCTGCCCCCACGCGGACCATCACCCAGGCTGCACCTTCGACGATGGCAAGGCGACGGTCGGTGCTCGATAGGAGTGACGACCCTGGGAAGAAGATCAAGGGATATACTTTTGTATTGCATTTTTCAGTTCTTGTTTTAACGTGAAGAGCGTCAATATACACACATCAACAGAATCTAGGGATACCATCCTAAATTATTTACGAATTTTTAGTTTAAAATCTTTTTAGTTTTCATAAAAAGTTTGTATACAGATTGAAACCTCATTTATTCTATTTTCAAAATTTAAAAAATTAGTATTAAAAAAAAAGAAAAAACAAAATACGGCGGCAAAATTGTTAGTAATTCGTTACGTTAAGGAAAATTAAAATTGTTTTATTAATATTAATTAATGAAAAGGGATTAGATTGTTATTCTTTTTTAATTTAACGTGCCGTGTGAGCTTTAGGAGTCATGTCACGTCGTCATTTGAGTCGAGATGAAATGTTACGAGCCGTGGGCATACTAGAAAATGGTTCTATTCAACGCGTCGTTGCTGAGGCCGTAGGGCCACAACCACACGGGCCACGGGCCAGGGCTGGTGTGTAGACACCAGCCGAAACGTGATATCAAGGTTGTGGTCACGTTATCGCAGTATTGGGGATGTAGCTGAACGGCACACGGGTAGATATCGCGTTACTACGCAGAGACAGGATCGATTTCTCCAAATGACCGCTAGAAGACCACCAGCTGCTGGTAAGCGACCAAACCGTGCGAAGGAGGTTGCATGAAGTTGGTCTTCATGCTCGAAGACCGCTACGTGTTCCAGCATTGCGACGTAGCAATCGCGGTCAGCGGCTTTCGTGGGCTCGGAAGCATTTACCACGGAGTGACGAACAATGGTCTTTGGTGCTGTTCACCGACGAGTCCCGGTTTGGGTTTCATCCGGATTCACGAAGAACATGCGTTTGGAGAAATCCAGGGAGAGTTAGCCGTCTACGGCACCCTCAGGAGATCCACTCATACCAAGGCGGGACAACCATGGTGTGGGCAGGAATTCGTCTTGGCGGACGAACCCAGCTCATTTGGATCCAAGGTAGCATGACTGCACAAAAATACCACGAGGAAGTAGTAGAGCCTGTTATTGTCCCACACAGAATCCAAATGGGCCAGGAATTTCTACTCATGCACGATAATGCTCCTTCCCATACGGCGCGGCTGGTGTCGGCCGCTCTCCGAGACCACGATATTCAAGTTTTGGATTGGCCTGCACAGTCGCCCGACTTAAATCCTATCGAGCATGCCTGGGACATGTTACAACGAAAAGCTTTGAGAGATTCCCGCCAAATTTGACGATAGAACAACAACTTTACGAACACTTGCAAAGAACATGGGACCTCATACCGCAGCAAGACATTGACAATCTAATTTTCAGCATGAACAATCGATGTCGATGTGTAATTAATGTAAGAGGTGGCAACACTGATTATTAATAATTAGATTTTATAAGATTTTTTAAATTTTCTTTAAAATTAATAGCTTTATAAGAAGAAAATATGAAGTTTTTTACCTTTATATTAATGTTATTAATTTGCTACGGTGATTAAAAAAATAAACATTTTTATTTAAAACAAAAAAATCACGAAATGTTTTTTATTTTTTACTATAGACCTTTAAAATAACCTATCATTCTTCCATTTACTATATCAGAAAATTCTTCATAGATTTTTAGATATTTAATGAAATATAAAATATCCCTAGATTCTGTTGATGTGTGTATACGTAACGCAGAGATTATAAGATTAACCAGCCCGCAAGTTGGTAGCTGATAGCCGAAATGCTATCCAAGGTGCAAACGCTCAGTACCGTCATTTGCAAAGGCTCAAAAGAGATGTTTGTAAATGTTATTTGTTTTGTTTCATGTTCAATTTTGTCGCACTATAGCGCGATCCACTACTTCCTTAGCTATTTATTCTTTTTTCAAGATTTCTGAACTGCTTGCCATAAAACAGCTATAACATACCTGCACCCCTAGCCAAGTTACAAACGTTTCGTATCGATTCTCTTTCTACTATCGTAAACGCCTCGGCGTAAGCGATTGTAGAGAGCGCTAAATTGGTAGCCAAGTTGACACGACTAAGTCGATCGCTCGTTCTCTAATGTCCGTAGAAAAACCTACACTTTAGTCGTTGATGGTGAGCGTTCCTACCAAAGAGTTTAGCGATCAACATTGTAGAAACGATAACATTCTATTCTATCATTTTGAACGATGTAAACTTGTCTACGAATTTTCTATTCGTTTGTGTTGATCACGTGATTTCAACGTTGAGATGATGTCATTCCCATTCATTTGAATAGTTTTCCACTAGCGTTAACGATTGTAGATTGTCAACTTGGCTAGGGGTGCAGGACAATCGCGTTTAGCCAAATCAAATAAAACGTAACATAGGCTTTTATAGGTATGTTTGAACGTGGATGACCTTAAGCTTCATCTACATGCAAAAGATCTATTAAAAACATTAGATATTGAAAGAACGCTACATTAACGAGTTGAATTATTTAAGCCAATACAGTGATAAATGAAGTGACTGCAATGCCCTGGACAGCCTTATTACTGGTCAGTGAATAAGTTCGCCACCTCCAGGGAAATCAGAGGTCCGCAGTCTGTAGTATTATGAGCGAATATGTACTAATTCACCTGAAATAACCCCCGACACTCGGGGGAAGAGTTGGTTGTTCGGGAGCTTTGCCCTACAAATTGTGAGGTAGGTATATCTTTGAGTATGGATGAAGTATTTAACGGTCTAATAATTACATAAGCGGCTTATGTGTGCAGTCGTTGTTTGGCTAGAACCAATAACTTGGTTTCCAGTTTGACGCTTGAAAGTCTGACAACCTTTAATCTAAAAAACGGATCATGCGCACGATCGAAACGGATCATAGTTTCGAAGTGATTAACGACAAAAATGGTTTTCATACTATTATTTTATATCTTTGTTAGTGTTTTGTAAACACGTGATACACGGGCAATTATCACTGCAGTTCTCAGCTCCATATCACCCTTGCCTTCGGCTTTGGTGTAAGTTCTGCCTCGGCTGCAATGACAAAGTTTCCCCGCTTGTATCAAAATGTACTGTAATAGCGCCTACGAATGAGGAAGATTGCCTTTTCTGACACCTCTATGTGTTGTTGAGATAGGAATATGACACATTTATTCGCAAGAATCTGAGTGAGTACAACGTACTTACATACAGGGTGTAAAAGACCTCATCACGAAGCCGTCAACCAAGCATTCTGTACATCAAACTAAGTGACTTTACGCAAAAATTATTGCTGGGAAACGACTTTTTTTTGGGTGAAAAATCATGTTTTGTGGTAGAACTCAATGTTACGCATTCAAAACATTGTGCTGATGGATGAATTGAATAGTACGGGGATCGTGGAGGTGTTTAAGGTAAAAATCTTACATTAAAAACTTATATTAAAAAAAAAACCTTGTCCCAAAGTTGGAACTTTGACCCCCAATATCTCCGTGAATAAAAGGTTACCAGGGGTGTAGAACTGTAGAACAAAAAAATGATCGCAATGACGTGGAAAACAAGTGCCTTTCGGCTTCGTTAAGAGGTGTTTTACACCCTTTATACTGCCAAAAAATAATATGCATTGTTGGGATCGTCTTACTACACCATCATCTTCCTGCCCTTATCCCATGTTACTTGTGGTCAGCGCAACACGTTTTTTTTCTTCCATTCTCCTCTGTCAACCATCACACTATCATTTACTTCTTTTTCTTTCATACCATCTGGAATCTATGAGGTATCTAATAAAACATTTATCTTGTTTAAAAGAAAACCATTTTACCTAAAAAGCACTAAGCTGCAGTATATCTTTTATATCCATCTACATAACGCTAAACAAGATGAATACGGCGCTCATTTTTCCACTTTGCAAGTTTCATTTATTCTTCAGGCATTCAGTCGCGAGTTTGCCCTAATTTATTATAAAAAACTCTTCATAATTCATGGTTGGTTCCCCTGAGTGCTTCTGCAGAAATATTAGGATGTCTACTCGACTTGATATTAAGAACGTTGCTAATGAAATAAGTAAATGTAGCGAGGCAGAATAATGACCTGATGAAAGGTTACGGACGTTATTCAATTACATTTATTCTAAAAGTACATTTATTTAAGATTTTTTTTGTAGGAGTTCGACAAAGATTTAAATCAGTAAGATTCGATCAAACACGTCAAATTCCAACCGTTTAACATTTTGTCATGTGACTACCCAGTCCCTGAATGCTAAAGAACCGGTACCATTTCATAAAGTTTTAGAAGCCACGACCGTTTATTATGTAGTTATTTATTCTGTGTCTGTTTAAATCCCCATTATACTCAAACTAAAAACATATTTTAATTAGACCATTCCAAGCACTTTGGAATGTCAGACAAACAAAGAGAGCGAAGCTACAGTCCCGGTCACAAGGCATACTAACTTATGAAAGTACTGTAGTTGCCCATAATATAACATCACGCCTGTAATGCCCAAAGGGTTAGGCAGAGGTGTACCAATTATCCACACTCATTAAAATCAAATGGGATTTTTAAATGCACATCTGTATAATTTTTCAGCAAACTTCAGTTTAAAAAATTCAGGAAACTCCACTAATTAACTGAATGCATACCAGAAAAATGAATGCTGTGCAAAAAAACCAATTGATTAACTAAACATGTACTGCAAAAAAAACTAAAAAATAACACAAAACGAGATGACCTTTTTTATCGAATTCACACCAAAAATGTGGTTCGTACATCGGATATATGATTTATAAAAAAAAAAACTAATTGTTTATCAAAAATACTAACTTGCACTCTAAATTATAAAATCTTACTACGGAATTTCTTTTATGGGCGGCATGGGCACCGGGCCGTAGGCCGACGAAGGAGGCCGGCGGAAGCCGGGGAGTGGCGGAAGCCACTATATTTAATATGCGAGCGAAGCGAGCGCGCGTCATGGAGTCGTAGCAGGTTCCAAAACAACTAAAAAAACAGCTCTGCAAATTCCATTAAACAGTATAGGTGATGGTTTTCCTTAAAAAAAGTTTTAATATGTTTGTTGAACTAAAGAATTGTTAGATATACTATATTGATAATAGTTATTCGTTCAGTAAAACAGTTATGCAAAAACCATTAAACAGTATATCGAATTTGATTTATTTAGTGTGCATAATTTGAGTGCAAGTCAGTATTTTTGGTTTAACTTTGAAATATTTTGATCGAAAAAAGGGAATATACAGATATCGATTTAAATACATGCCAAATCAAATGTCCACACTCATTTCGCCAGTTGTGACATCTTATAACTACATACACATTAGCAGTTACATTTGAATAGTGCCACCACCGGCGAACCCCTCATCATCATCTGCCTGCCTTTTCCCAACCACGTTGGGGTCGGCTTCCAGTCTTACCGGATGCAGCTGAATACAAGTATTTTACATGGAGCGACTGCCTATCTGACCTCCACAACCCAGTTAGTACTGGGTAATCTAATACGATACCCATTGGTAAGACTGGTTGTCAGACTTTTGAGCCTCTGACAACCTAACAGCTGTCAAAGATCTACAAATGACAGCCAGGACCAACGGCTTAACGTGCTTTCCGAGGCACGGAGGAAACTCGGTATGTAAAGGGTGGTCACCCATCCACAGACCAACCTATCAAGCACGGCTTAACCTAAAGATCGACCCGAGCGGCTGTTATTACTTAGCCACGAGCTCCTCACCGGCGAACCCCTCACTGATATCGAAATATTGTAATTTCTGCAACAGTTCATATTGGAAGCTCTCTGGTCACAGCATTTATAAACAAAACGTTTCGTTGGTTATAACACAATATTTTAAAACAACTAGCAGTTTCATCACAGCAAGTAATCATAACAACCGCGATCAATTCTAAGAAAACTTCTTCTTCACTTTGATTTTCCAACTGAACAAAGCAAAGCTCTGTTACCCCGTTTCCTTTACCAAGAATCTGAATGTAAACAAATGGTTGGAGGTTTCACTTCGAGGAATAAGTTTCATCTACTATAGTTCCTGAAAGTTTAGGCAGATGTGTACGACAATGTTTCGCAATTATGTTACAGTTCTATGTTGGCAATAGGTTAGTTTAAATCTTTCCGGATTGATACTGAGAAATTCCTGATAAAAAAACCCACTGACACTTTGGCCGACCTGGGAACGAACCCAAGACCTACAGCAGTATCACCAGTGAACATTAGACCAGCGAGGCAGTTGAGGGTTCATCTATTTCGTAGAAACTACCACGTCTAAAAAAACACAGGGTCGCAGGCACACCGAAAGAAACCAAACGGCTACCACATACACACATCAAAAAAAGTTTTCGATCAGTTTGAAAAATCGAAATCTTTTTTGTTACGTTTTTATAAAAAATATTATTATTTTTAGGGTTCCGTACCCAAACGGTAAAAACGGAACCCTATTACTAAGACTTCGCTGTCTGTCCGTCTGTCTGTCACCAGGCTGTATCTCATGAACCGTGACAGCTAGACAGTTGAAATTTTCACAGATGATGTATTTCTGTTGCCGCTATAACAACTAATACTAAAAACAGAATAAAATTAATATTTAAGGGGGGCTCCCATACAACAAACGTGATTTTTTTGCCGTTTTGTCTAATGTATAGATAATGGTACGGAACCCTTCGTGCGCGAGTCCGACTCGCACTTGGCCGGTTTTTTAATTTCAAACAGGGTATTTATATTTTAAGAAAACCAGAACCAATAATTTTTCTTGATAAAGTTCAATTTAAAAAATTATATCAGCTTAATTATGCTAGTGATCACAAACTTTTTTTGATGTGTGTATCAGTACATCATTCTGGACCCCTCTTGAAAAAAAACAGCTGTGACCTACATAAGTGCAAAAACTACACTGTTAAAATGCATTGAGCAACAGATTTTTTATTAATTAACCGATGAAAAATGTCTGTAGGGTGTATCTATTTATACACGAAATATTTTCAGGGAATCATCTAACGGCTATAACGAAGCCATTTCAAGGAAAAAAAAAACATCTGAGTTTATTAAAAAAAATATATATACTTGGACCACGACATAAATACTGGCTGTTTATTTTTCAACATCCTTACGGCGTTTGCCGCGTCATATACGTCATACTACGTCGTAGTAAAGGTTTTATGCAAAATGTCTCGAGAAATTTTGGAAGTTTAATAATTTCGTAAAAACAAAAATAAAAAGAATTATTTTTTTTTCGTTGCTATGGCTTCCCTATAGCCGTTAGATGATTCTCTATAATTACTTCATGTTTGAATAGGTAGACCTTATATATGGGGAGCTTCAAAATGATGTACTGCGTTTGTGCGTTAGTGTCCCATCCACCCTATATATATAGACTTTTTATTTAATACATGGAATCTATGCAAAACCTCAAATGGGAACAAAATAACAAAGTTGTGTCCGCCGGGACGCAAACGTTGGCCAACTGTCAAACTGAATAAATAGTTCGCAAGTTCGGAACCAATCCCTTTGCATATATGCTGTTCTGAATGAGAGGAAAATAACTCGGCATAATATTGTGAAAGTTGGAGCCAGTTCATTCGAATTTTGCAGGCGATTCCACGAATACATAATAATATTTTAACCTTTGGGCGTTGGTACTTATTTAATTTCAGTTTGCGTACAAATTGTAGCAATTTATTTAAGGGCTTCATGAATTTTATAAAGTCTTTACGGAATGATGTACTCTTTTTTTTTTTTTTTTAGTTAGCCTGAGCTGTCCCACTCCTGGGCAAAGGCCTCCCCCCATTCCTTCCACTTTTCTCGGTCTTGCGCCTCTTCTCGCCAATTAACGAGAAAGCCATCCAAGGCGTCCCGCCATCTTCTCCTCGGTCTGCCGCGACCCCGTGTAGCTGTCTCAGGGTTGCAGTTTTGTGATATGCGGGCCCACAGCTTCGCCGGCATCCGGCAGACATGGCCTGCCCAGTCCCATTTTAGTTTAGCCGCTTTTTGAGCTACGTCAGCAATTTGAGTTCTGGAGCGCAGTGTGGTGTTCCTTATTCGGTCGGTAAGTTTGACGTTAAGTATGCTGCGCTCCATTGCCCTTTGGCAAACCTTGAGTTTGGACCTCTGGATGTTAGTCAAAGACCAAGTCTGTGCACCATATGTCAGTATGGGAAGAATACACATGTCCATCAGCTTACGTTTTAAGGGGATGGGTAAATCGCCCTTGAATAGCTCTTTCATGGACCAGTAGCTCTTCCAGGCGTTTTCCGTGCGTCTTGCAACTTCTTTGTCTTGTCTCGCCTGAAAGGAGACTACTTGGCCCAGGTAGATGTATTCTTGGACATAACGTATTTGCTCCCCGTCTATGTGCACGTTGATCGGTGAGCTGTTGGTCATGAGCTTAGTCTTCGACATGTTCATCTTTAGTCCAACCTCAAGGCTTGCATTGCTTAGCTCTTGAAGCATCTCTTCTAGTTCCTTAGCTGATGAGGAGAAGAGGACAATGTCATCCGCGATGACATCGCGATGTCATGTACTCTTTCAGGACAAATAATAATTGTCTTCCTGACTGTTTTCCGTCAAGTCAGCCAATCTGTGTTGGGACAAGCCATCGTCTTCTGCCTAGCCTTTCCTCAACTATGGAGCTGGCTTTCAGTCTAACCGGATGCAGCTGAATACCAGTATTTTACATGGAGCGACTACCTATCCGACCTCCACAACCCAGTTAGTACTGGGTAATACGATACCCCTTGATAAGAATGGTTATCAAAGATCTACAAATGACACCCGGCGCGGCCTAACGTGCTTTCATCGACGCAGGTAATATAACAGTGCACAAATGTGCGCAAAAAAACAAGTGCACTCTCTTTTTCCTCATTAACATATAATTTATTTATGGGTCTAATGTAAACCAAAATCGAAAATCATCATAGCAAACATTATAGGACTCGCTAAGTTACTGAATTTAGCCTACTTCACAACAACGCCTTGAAAACCAACTAATCGGGAACTAAGTAAAAGTTCCCACTTAACTACAGGTTACGAACAACCTTCAGTTCAACTCTTAGTTTCCAATAGCCGTAACCACGACACGACTTCCTGTACAGTTAACGGCGCGTTCGTGGTAATATTATATTATCAGCGCCTTTCTCTGTCCTTTAAAGAGGAGGCCAGTGTCCCAGCAGTGGGAACACTTCTTCTTTAAGTGTCTATGAATCTCAAATAGTGTTAGACCAGTATGTAACCTGCACGACTCTAACATTTGCTTCTATTATTTCCTGAAAGGTGCAAGTTGTTGTGGGATCACTATCAGTAAAAGTAACTTTCACAGTTATATACGTAGTGTCAGTTTTGTGTATAAGCTACCGCATTCGCCTTAAACATTAAGGGGAAGATTTATAAAACATGGTTAGACCTACTGTCTTGTAAGGATCAGAATGTTGGTCCACAAAAGGGATGAATGAAAGGCATTTACATGTGGCTGAGATGATATTACTAAGGGGGATGTGTGGTGTTACGCGAATGGATAAAATAAGAAATGAGTACATAAAAGGAAGTCTGAAAGTGGCGCCGGTGACTGAAAAGTTGTGTGGTAATCGGTTGTGGTGGTATCTGATGCGGAGGAATGAGGAAAATGTCGTAAGGCAAGTTCTGGATGGGTATAAGAGTAGAGGAAGACCAAAGAAACAATAGATGGACTGTATAAATAATGATATGACAAGAAAGGAAGTGTCTGATGCGATGACGAGTAATAGAGAAGTATGGAAGAAGAAGACATGCTGCGCCGACCCCAAATGAATTGGGATAAGGGTAAGAGAGTGATGATTTTGTGTATAAGCTACAAAGCCTGACAACCAGTCTTTCCAAGGGATATCGTGTTACCCAGGGACTATGTTGTAGAGGTCAAAAAGGCATGTAAAATTCGTCTAATCTGATTCATCTGCAGGCCTAGCCCAGTTACAAACGTTTCATATCGATTCTCTTTCTACAATCACAAACGCCTCGGCGTAAGCGATTGTAGAAAGCGCTAAATTGGTAGCCATGTTGACACGACTGAGTCGATCGCTCGTTCCTTAATGTCTGTAGAAAAAACCTACACTTTAGTCTATGGTGTGCTATGGTGAGCGTAGTATAGCGATCAACATTGTAGAAACGATAACATTCTATCTATTCTATCATTTTGAACGATGTAAACTTGTCTACGAATTTTCTATTTGTTTGTGTTGATCACGTGATTTAACGTTGAAATGATGTCATTTCATGCATTTGATTAGTTTTCTACTAGTAGTTAACGATTGTAAATTGTCAACTTGGCTAAGCCTGGTTAGACGGGAAGGCAACATCGGAAAAGATTGAACGTCACAGTAAAGGCGATTTTTGTAGATCAAGTATTAACACGGATGCGTGGTTGACTGTACAATCAACCTGTGCACCATCGCTTGAACATTTTCCCTTTTAATTAAAACTTAAGCAACTTTCCGGAACCGAGGATATGCAATAAGTGGAAGTGTAATATGTAGAAAATTAAATAATTTCCTTTGTTTTGGAAGTTCTAAGAAAGTTGTATCGTTACGAAATCAATAAAGAGAGAAAAAAATGTGGTGTTCTTTTTCGTTTTATATTACTTGTTCAACTTCTTGTCATACTGAAGTTTCTAATGTTTCTGAGACTGGGTAACAGAAACTTAAACCAGGCAAATCGAAACAAAATATTGGCAGTACAAATATTTGTTTCCTGCAAGAATCGTAGTGCATTTGCTAGATGCTTCTTCATCAAACCCTAAGTCGTTTTTTTATATTTTTTATTTAACAGACAACATGATTCACTAACATTTGCACAATATACTATAATTCTAGAATATTAGTAAACAATTTAACTTATAAACTATGTTAGTACTTTTTATGGTTTCGTTTATTTTTTGCGGATATTGAAAAAAAAACTGCTTTTTCATACACTTTGGACGGCCAAAGTTTATGGAAAAGCAGTTTTTTTTTGTATATAACGACGAATAATTTCAACGCTGGTGTTTCTAGAATATTCTAGCAATCATTATTCTTAGACTACACATCAATGGATACCTAACACCCCGCATACAAATATTGTCATCCCCTATTGCCAAAACCTTTCTAAAATCAAAAGCATTTTTCCTTTCTCTCACTAATACCACAGCATTAAACATCTCCAGTTTTCCGCCAGTGCGTCGTTTGATCGGCTTACCCACAAATTCCCCGGAACGGCACGGACCGATAACAACATTCTTAGCCCGCCGACCGGGGTCGAACGGAGACGTTTTTATGTATCTAGGTGCAAAGTAGATACGAATCTGACTGAGTGGTGTAAACTTCCAAGTGTTTTGACCTGGTTTTAAAAGCATTTGTAGATAAAAGGCTTGATTTCAAACCATGCCATAGTCAAATACCTATCCTTTGGAACTATTCAACAACAAACAACAACAGCTCATAACGTCCACTGCTGGACATAAGCCTCTCCCATGATGGGAGGAATTTGCCGTAATCTCCACGCTTGGCAAGCGGATTGGAGATTGCAGTGATGAAAGAGTAACAGAAAACGCTGCTGCCCATTCTCAGGTCTACGGAGGCGCAAGGTGTTCTGCCTCAGACATTAGTCGCCTTATACGACACCCGTGAGTGTAATGGCTAGGTTCCATTCTACTCTGCCGGATACCACACGGCCCCACTATTCGATTTGGAACTATTCGCTTGATTAAAATTAAATAGATGACAGTGCGATTTCTTTTTACTAAAAGGTATTTGCAATAACAAGTCCAAATAAACGACAGAAGTATAATGTCTTCTTCTACTGTTCAGGCAATAGGGATAATGACTGACTAAAAAAATATGATTCTGTTTAGTCCGTCAGTTAGATCATCGAAAAATATTGGATATGTGTTTTTTGTTTTATAAAATTAATCAAAATTGACGAAGATAAAACGTGTCGTCACATTTGAGTAAAAAATGTACTCATATGTGACGTCACACGAGTTTTCGACGCACTGTATCGTCTTCAATTTTTATTTACGTGAAAAAAAAGAAAAAATATATGTAAAATATTTTTTGGAAATCGGACTAATTAGATATTTTTTGTCATCTACCCTATTGAGCTTGCAAAAGGTCTCGTTTAAAAAGGGTTAAGTAGTGTGATTGTGATACACTCAGCTTATAGGAGTCAACTACAAGAGATCGTACGGACATAGACCTTCCCCTATTCCTTTATTGATTTTCTATACTATAATCTATACTAATATTATAAAGAGGTAACATTTGTTTGTAAGTTTGTTTGTAGGGGGTAAACTCCGGAAGTAATGAACCGATTTTAAAAATTGTTTCACTGGTAGAAAGCTACATTATTCGTAAGTGCTATAGGCTATATTTTGTTCCCGTACTCCCACGGGAACGGGAACTACGCGGGTGAAACCGCGGGACGTCAGCTAGTATATGATAAATGCAGGGCTAATCTTCCCACACATCACTTTTTATTAATCGTGTGGTTAGCGCCTAACCTGGTGTCAGAGATTTTATGCTTCCCATAGGCCTCTGACTTGGCTTTACGAAATAACTGGTTTCCTCACGATGTTTTCCTTCACCGAAGCAAGCAATGATATTATAAAGAAGATACGCCATGTTCATACTGAATGGCGTTCAGATATCGTTGCGAGTAATTTAAAACTACGACTGCGATAGATAATACGGAACGTATAAGATAGAAAGAGATAGCTAGCTATCAAAGTGCAACAATTGTATCACTTTGTCCTCAACAATTTGTGGGTGCTAGTGCGATATCTACCTCTTTTTACTATATAATATCATTGGAAGCAAGTGATAAATTATACAATAAGCACATAAATCCTAAAAATCAGTGGTGCGTGTCTTGGGTTTGAACTCGAGACCTATGACTATTGTTAATCCGACGGCGACGGTCACACCACTAGACTTATCACTGCCTTACGTAACGATGGCAGAAACATAGGTAAATGGGGTATGTCCAAATCGACATCGTGTTCGGATTCCCGACGTGGCGCTAACATTACATTCCTGGAGCGCCGATCATGTTCGTATGAAACCGTGTCAGCAAGACTGTTACTATGTCTTTGTTACACGTTTTCATGTAGGTAATATAGGTCGTCTTTGAACAGGTTCAAAGTTCAAGTCCAAAAAAATATATTGATGAAAATAATTGTATCAATTTAAGCAACTTGGCGCAGAGTCAAATTTGGAACCAATGTCGCCATTTTTTTTTTTTCAATACTTTATTTTTAAACAACAACACCAAACATATTTACCAGCAGCGTCCCTCTTTCAACGTCCCACAAGCCTCCATATATTCTTATACCACTGTAGGTATACCAGCTTTCTGACTGGCAACCTAGCAGGACTGGAACTTAGACCCAATTGGGCTTCCTCGGCTTACAATACTTACAAAGGGATGTATTTGAACCCAAGTAACTCCCCTTTTTCTTTCACAACGCACCTCTCTGCAAGTAGCAGTGTCTATAAGGCGCAGCATGTTGTACGGCTCTCGCACACAACAGTCACCTCTCTGCAACTAGCAGTGTCTATAAGGCGCAGCATGTTGTACGGCTCTCGCACACAACACTCACCTCTCAGCAAGTAGCAGTGTCTTAAGGCGCAGCATGTTGTACGGCTCTCGCACACAACACTCACCTCTCTGCAAGTAGCAGTGTCTATAAGGCGCAGCATGTTGTACGGCTCTCGCACACAACACTCACCTCTCTGCAAGTAGCAGTGTCTATAAGGCGCAGCATGTTGTACGGCTCTCGCACACAACACTCACCTCTCAGCAAGTAGCAGTGTCTTAAGGCGCAGCATGTTGTACGGCTCTCGCACACAACACTCACCTCTCTGCAAGTAGCAGTGTCTATAAGGCGCAGCATGTTGTACGGCTCTCGCACACAACACTCACCTCTCTGCAAGTAGCAGTGTCTATAAGGCGCAGCATGTTGTACGGCTCTCGCACACAACACTCACCTCTCTGCAAGTAGCAGTGTCTATAAGACGCAGCATGTTGTACGGCTCTCGCACACAACACTCACCTCTCTGCAAGTAGCAGTGTCTATAAGGCGCAGCATGTTGTACGGCTCTCGCACACAACACTCACCTCTCTGCAAGTAGCAGTGTCTATAAGGCGCAGCATGTTGTACGGCTCTCGCACACAACACTCACCTCTCTGCAAGTAGCAGTGTCTATAAGGTGCAGCATGTTGTACGGCTCTCGCACACAACACTCACCTCTCTGCAAGTAGCAGTGTCTATAAGGTGCAGCATGTTGTACGGCTCTCGCACACAACACTCACCTCTCTGCAAGTAGCAGTGTCTATAAGGCGCAGCATGTTGTACGGCTCTCGCACACAACACTCACCTCTCTGCAAGTAGCAGTGTCTATAAGGTGCAGCATGTTGTACGGCTCTCGCACACAACACTCACCTCTCTGCAAGTAGCAGTGTCTATAAGGTGCAGCATGTTGTACGGCTCTCGCACACAACACTCACCTCTCTGCAAGTAGCAGTGTCTATAAGGTGCAGCATGTTGTACGGCTCTCGCACACAACACTCACCTCTCTGCAAGTAGCAGTGTCTATAAGGTGCAGCATGTTGTACGGCTCTCGCACACAACACTCACCTCTCTGCAAGTAGCAGTGTCTATAAGGTGCAGCATGTTGTACGGCTCTCGCACACAACACTCACCTCTCTGCAAGTAGCAGTGTCTATAAGGCGCAGCATGTTGTACGGCTCTCGCACACAACACTCACCTCTCTGCAAGTAGCAGTGTCTATAAGGTGCAGCATGTTGTACGGCTCTCGCACACAACACTCACCTCTCTGCAAGTAGCAGTGTCTATAAGGTGCAGCATGTTGTACGGCTCTCGCACACAACACTCACCTCTCTGCAAGTAGCAGTGTCTATAAGGTGCAGCATGTTGTACGGCTCTCGCACACAACACTCACCTCTCTGCAAGTAGCAGTGTCTATAAGGTGCAGCATGTTGTACGGCTCTCGCACACAACACTCACCTCTCTGCAAGTAGCAGTGTCTATAAGGTGCAGCATGTTGTACGGCTCTCGCACACAACACTCACCTCTCTGCAAGTAGCAGTGTCTATAAGGTGCAGCATGTTGTACGGCTCTCGCACACAACACTCACCTCTCTGCAAGTAGCAGTGTCTATAAGGTGCAGCATGTTGTACGGCTCTCGCACACAACACTCACCTCTCTGCAAGTAGCAGTGTCTATAAGGTGCAGCATGTTGTACGGCTCTCGCACACAACACTCACCTCTCTGCAAGTAGCAGTGTCTATAAGGTGCAGCATGTTGTACGGCTCTCGCACACAACACTCACCTCTCTGCAAGTAGCAGTGTCTATAAGGTGCAGCATGTTGTACGGCTCTCGCACACAACACTCACCTCTCTGCAAGTAGCAGTGTCTATAAGGTGCAGCATGTTGTACGGCTCTCGCACACAACACTCACCTCTCTGCAAGTAGCAGTGTCTATAAGGTGCAGCATGTTGTACGGCTCTCGCACACAACACTCACCTCTCTGCAAGTAGCAGTGTCTATAAGGTGCAGCATGTTGTACGGCTCTCGCACACAACACTCACCTCTCTGCAAGTAGCAGTGTCTATAAGGTGCAGCATGTTGTACGGCTCTCGCACACAACACTCACCTCTCTGCAAGTAGCAGTGTCTATAAGGTGCAGCATGTTGTACGGCTCTCGCACACAACACTCACCTCTCTGCAAGTAGCAGTGTCTATAAGGTGCAGCATGTTGTACGGCTCTCGCACACAACACGCGGGACCCGCCGCCGCCGCGCGCGGACGTGCAGCGAGCGATCAGCTCCACCCAACGTTCTATCACTTTGTCCCTAGAAGAAGACGAGAACTTTGAATAGCTTGGAATTTCAAATAATAGAGCAGACGACCGAGTTCTACACAATTAAACATTCATCTTTAGAGCTTAGAACTTCTCCAATTATATCGTTAATTTAAGTCCTCTAATGAAGGTTACGACAGGAACTGATGGACGCTACCGAAAGCGACAACTAGTAGCTCAGTTCTGGACCGCCACAACTTAGATTGCCATTGTCACGCTAAGAAGAAGAATGAAGGTTACCAAAATACCAACCTGCATAAATATCCCGAAGGTGTCAGGAACTCTTCCCACTTGTCAGCCTCTCTACCTGTGAGACGAACGCGCCCGTAGCCCACAGGTCCGTCTTGAAGACGGCAGTCATCACCCAAGTTTAAAGGGGGAAGAGAGTCCAAAGTCACCAGATATTCCAAGGAACGGGAACGCATCTGTCGGAAGAAAAATGTTAAATAAGTACTGGTATTTTACTGTACCAAAAGGTAAATGCATTTTAGAAATTGCTCTCTCTAAGGAAGTTTCTTTGACTAAAACTCAATTTTGTCTTATGAATTCACTTTTCTACTGTAGCTTTTTGTTTTGAACGTATTTACATATGTGCAATCTTATGTGCAATACTGTATGTACTGTACCTTCTTCCCTCTATGTAGAGCTATTAGATGACAGCATCTGAACCTCGGGTCCCTCTGTCCAGCTCCGTCTACTATCCTCTGAACCAAACTCTCCACTGTGCTCTCCAACTGAGTTGATATGCGCCCTGTAGGGAAGAAGTAACAATTATGATCAAGTTTCTATTTGTTTATAACCAGAACGTAACATGTGCCCAAAGATATTTTAAATTATATTTACTTATGATTTTTGGACAAAACCTAAAATATCGCAATCGTAGTAGATTGCGATTAGTTTACGTGTAACGTATCAAACTTGACAAATCTGTTATTTTGTACAGCTTCACTGAGACAATCACTCACTTGCAAGAAGCTTCACATAAAATCTCACAGTTTTACATAACATTCCTACTGATACACTCTCTACAATATCTAAAATTTGTTTTCCAGTGTTTAGACAAAAAATATTATATTATTCATTATTTTAAAAGTGTCAGCAAAACCTAAAATCCATGTAAATGGATATAGTCTTCTTGAGCTGTTCAACTACGTTTAAAGCAATAGCAATTCCTTGTAAATTATTAAAACTACTTACGCATTTCCAAAATCTGTTTGGCTGTTAGACAGCACATCTCATGAATTTCACAAATACAAACATACCTGTCTGATCTTCCTCCCAGAGATTGTCGACATAAGAGTTCAGTGCTCTCAGCTGGTTGAGTGAGAACCGCAGTCCTGATGCTGGTAAACGCACATCACCTCCCGGCGTCTCGCTCGCTAGTCCGGATGCTCCTGAACCCATCGCTCCTGAAGACAATAAATCTGTTAAACAAAATAGAGCAAAAAGAATAAAATAAAATAACATCACACCTGTAGCCAATTATTATGGAGTAGGGAAAAATGTATAGGTATGGCATCTACAACGCCACGGAATATAAGAAGAGTTATCTGCACGATTATGCAGAAACCTGACCACAACACTGGTGGACAGTATCCCACCAGACATAACATCGGTCAGGAAAATAATTTTCAATGGTAAATGAGGAACTTCTTAGCCTGTTCCTCATACATCTTCCGGCTTTTCCTTGATAGGTGTCGTTTTCATGGTTTTCGGGATCGGTAATAACGAAAATGAGGTCAAAATGAAGATCCAAGATGGCGCCGAGTAGACTATGTTGTAACATAAATAGTTTGTCAAATTTCATCAGACATGTGACATGGCACTATTCAAAAATTCCTGCTCAAGTCCAAATGGAAAAACGCAATAACTCTAGGCTCTGCCCGTCGATCGACTCATGACCTTAGCCTCAACACTAGCGCTTGTACTAGACCCAAGAAGTAATCATATAACTAGTACCTACATAAGCTGAAAAATTACAAATATAATATTGTACAACTTTTTTTTTTTTTTTCGGGTCGGAAATCATCAAATGACTCCTCCCGCTCTGGGTGGAGCAGGAGGGAGTGTCAGACTTTTACTGACTAAAACCCATCCATGTTCCTTCATCGCCCTTTGTGTTCCGGGGCCACGGTATCTCTTTCGGCACGGCACGGCACCTCAGATATAGACATAGCGCCGCGAACAATAAAGAAAAGCCAGCTCAAAACTAAGCTCCGCTCTATGCGTACACGCTCACACGCACACATTTACATCAAACTACAATTAAACTACGCCCAAAAAATGCACACATGTTTACAAAACTGGCATCACTTTATTGTTCGCTGCGCTATGTCTTGGTTTTTTATTTGGTCTGAGTTGCACATAAACAAGTCTGCGTGCTAAAAGGCAATAAAACAGGCACCATCAGTAGAGTTAATTATTTAGATGTTATCTCCTGATGAGCGGGTGTCGGGTGACATTGAACGTGCTAACACCATGTCCTACACGTTTGGCGTGACGAGTGATGTGACCTTTTACCTTCATGCTGTATTGTTTGTTTATATGACATTTCGTTGATGGTGGCCCAGTGGAAACGGCCGCGATGAGTTGTAGATCGTAGGTTCGGAACCAAACAAAGACATTACTTTGTGTAAATTATTACAGCCTTATTCATAAAAAGTTAGAGCTTCCTTGAAGGCTCCTTGATGGCCCGATGCTAAAAAACATGATTCATAAACGTCTGCTAACGCTAATCAGTCCATCAAGGCTCTGCTAAAGTTAGAAGACTGTTGACCCTCCTTTATCTCTCTGCTAAGTCACAAAATGGCGGCCGCAAATTTGAACAGCTGACTTTGACAAGAGCAAAAAACCATACCGATGATAATTGTAGTGAAGGGAGAGTTACGCAGATTAAAAAAAAACCAGGAAAATTTATTTTTTGGAATTTGTATTTAAAAATCCTCTTAATTAGGTATTTAAGATGATACGTGTACTAACAATAAATATGAAAAAAAAAAATTAGGATGATTAACATAGTTACGGCTTTTTGCACTTAGGTACAATATAAACATGCGGATCGGAAATGGCGGGAAAACAAACATCTCGCTTTTTTTAAAAGTTGATCTTGGGGTTGTATCGTCAAATTTTTATCTTTTCTTATTGGTTTATCATTTCAGTTTTATTTCTTTTCTTTTTTCTCGTGTGTATTTGTAAAAAAATGTGTTTTCCCGCTAATTTGCTGTCATTGCTGTCAATTTTTTTTTAATTGTCTATGAGGCCATTTTTAGGGTTCCGTAGCCAAATGGCAAAAAACGGAACCCTTATGGATTCGTCATGTATGTCTGTCTGTCCGTCCGTATGTCACAGCCACTTTTTTCGAAACTATTTGGTAAGTAGATGTATTCTGTGAATCGCATTAAGATTTTCACACAAATATAAAAAAAAAAAACAATACATTTTGGGGGTTTCCATACTTAAAACTGAAACTCAAAAATTGTTTTCATCAAACCCATACGTGTGGGGATCTATGGATAGGTCTTCAAAAATGATATTGAGGTTTCTGATATTTTTTTTTTCTAAACTGAATAGTTTGCGCGAGAGACACTTCCAAAGTGGTAAAATGTGTCCCCTGTAACTTCTAAAATAGTAGAATGATAAAACTAAAAAAAAATATGATGTACATTACCATGTAAACTTCCACCGTAAACTGGTTTTAACTTAATTAAAAAAATACACTATTATTAAAACATCGATCAAAGTTACAACGAACTACAAGAACTTTTATATTATGTTACTTGCTGCTACGGAACTTTTTTGTCTGTTGATTTGTCAAGATGGCCAACATAACGCGTCTAATCCGTCTATCAGCAGCTCATTAGCTAGCAGACTGCTAGCAAGCGTTTATGAATCATACTTCTTGACAACCGTCTAACAAGCCTAATGGAGAGATAGACTGGCAACACTGCCCGAGTGACATGTAAATTTTTTGTTCCGTATTTAAAATTTGATAATTAATGAAGTTTTTCGGCACTACAACGGTACCGGTAACCTAAAAAAAACAGCTGACGTTCTAACTACGGACATAAACGGATAATTCAGGGGAAGTATTGTTTAGTTTTTATTTAATAACAGCGCACAAACCTCTCTTTATCTCTATTACAAATCCATGCCCATTTCTAGTATAATTTTTCGCGTATTTAGTTCCCTGTACTGGTTCTAAATCTCTTTGTTGACAACCGGTCTTATAACATCAAAACTGAGTAATTCCTTATCTCATCTCTGTTTATTTTTTTTTATTTTATTCAAATCAATCTTTTCAATGGAAATGATTAGATATATCGTTTAAAATAATTTATTGTCTTGCATTAATGTAATAGTATTTTTTTTTCTTTTTTTAGCAACATACCCACATAGGAAAAAGTAAATCATTAGGACAATAGAACCAATGAAACTGAATATTTATTCAATTATTTACATTGAATTGGATAATATTTTAAAGCTATAGCAGCCTACCTCATTCCATTTCATTACTTTAACTTTTTTTCTTTCCCTTTCATCGCTAACTTCACTTTATTTGTCTATTCTACTAGTTAACACCGTTTCTTTACTTCTAATTTTCAGTAACCAATCCTGTAACCATGCCTGTGATGACCCGTAAGGCTACTGCTCAAGATATGGAGCTAAAATTGAGAACGGCCCTCCAAGAACTCAAAGAATCCAACCTCCAAGTTCAACTACTGTTGCAGGAAAGAGAAGAGAGTGAGGTGGAAGTCAATAAAGTTAATAGCAAAAACTCCAGCTTAAAACGGGAGCTAGTAGACCTACATCAGCAATACTTGGACGTTGTTGATGAACGGGATCAGCTGAAGGTGGTCACGGATGGTTTTCATAATTGTAGTAACTTGTATGAGGAGGCTTTGTTTAAAATTAGGGATCTGGAAGATGAGTTAATTCATGCCAATAATTGTATAGTTAAGTTACAGAAAGAAAAAGAATGTACTCAGGTTATAGAAACAAATCTCTTATATGATGAATTGTTAAAAACTAATTGTAACCCCCCTTCCTTAATAACAATTGATCTAACTGAAGATTCCTTACTAAAACAGAATTTTATAGTTAGCAATAGGAAGATTAAAAAATATGCAAAATTAAACAGAATAATTAAAAAATGTAATCAATTTAGGAAACAACATAAACGCTTTTCCAAATTTATTCCACTGAGGAAAGAGCGTGTTGATTTACTTAATAAGTTAAATAATTACCAAATAAAATTAGAGGACAGTATAAAAATTTATGAAATTGATACTCAGCATTTGCAGTCTGAAATACAGGTACTTCAGGAATCACTAAGTTCCCTTTCTAGTAGGTATAAGATTTCTCAGAAACAAATTAGGGAACATATTTATGCAGCAAATGAGTTGGTAATGGGTCAATGTAGTTGCCAGACAGTTACCAACCATGATACTATCCAGCCTGAGGTAATGGAGGACCCATACCAGGTTGAGAATTTGTCTCAGGACAGCATATCAAACCAACAAACAACTAATATTACATTAGATTACTCACACGTAGTACAGCCTGAGTTGCATGATAGTCTGCCTGAGATTGGTAATTTTGTTTCTCGTATTAGTCGTGACTGTAATCATTCAGTTATGTTCTCTGACAGTATAGGTAGGGGGCTAGGTAAATTAATTAGTAATAACCTGAGTTATTGTACCCAAAACAATTGTATGCCAGGGTCAAACTACAAACAGATTATGGCATCTGTAACTAAGACTGTTTGTGATCCTAGTACCACCATTACTATATGTGTTGGTAATAGTGCAAAGATTAAAAAGGAAGACATCACTGATTGTGTCTCAGAGTTGTTGAAATTAAATTGTAATAAAATAATATTGTGCGCTTTTCCATATTTTGAAAATTTATGTAACAGAAAAAACAATTATATTCACTTCTTAAATAGACATTTACATTTTTTAGCAGGTCACTACAGTGACAAACTTATATTTCTTGATATCAACACTTTTGTTGATAAACTTAGTTCGACCCGGGGTAAAGTGTATCTACCTATTAGTTGTAGACACAAAATAGCTCGGCTATTAGCTTATAATATTCACACAGACATAAGTAGTATGTCTAAGTTTAGTTATATTGTAAATACTGCGACTATTAGTAATAATACTAATGAACAGGTGGTGACCTTAAATAAATATAGCATTAGTGCTATTGATGTTTACAAACATTATACTGAGGAGGATCCATATGTCACCGTGGAAAATTCTCAAGTAGGGTATATTAGTGATAGGATCTTGTTGTCTGGCGATGGCACGGGAGTCTCGGGGCTCTCTCCAGATATTAATATTAATTTAAACTAGAAAGTCAGACAACAGAAGGTGCCATTAACAATATTGTTAAACCTACCAACAGCAAGGTATCTTCTTGCACTCAATTAGCTAGTAAAAAAGGGCCTCAGCAGAACACTTTAAAATTATTCCACCAAAATATCCAAGGCATTTCTTCAAAATTATTAGAAATAGAATTGTTTTTAGAAAAAAGTAAGTTTGACATTATTTGTTTTACTGAACATTGGCTTAAGGATTACCAAATGCTTATTAATTATGAGAACTATATGGTGGGTAGCTGCTATAACCGTAAAACTATGCTTCGTGGAGGTTCCTTAATTTTTGTAAAAAATTGTTTAAGATATAAGCAACGTAACGACATAATAGGTCTCTCGGCTGAACATTGCGTCGAACTGTCCTGTGTTGAGCTAGATAAGCATGTTATTGTGTGTGTGTACAGACCCCCAAACTATCAAAACTTTTCCTTATTTGAGTCAATAATGGAAGATGTCCTGGCAAAACTTGCAGCCAGTAATAAATCTATAATTATTTGTGGTGATTTTAACATCAATATTTTAGAAGAAAATTCAAATAGCAGTTGGTTATTAAATCTTTTTAAGTCATTTGACTTGACCAACACTTTTATAGAACCTACTAGAGTCACTCCATCTTCTGCTACTTGTATAGATAATGTTTTCTGTGATTGTGATTACTTAGATAAAGCCATAGTTAATTGTCTGCCGTCTGACCATAGCGGACAAACTGTAACTTTTAGGTGTAATACACCATTGCAAAAAATTCAGATTAAATTTAGACCCATAACTTCTAACAAATTAAATAGGTATAATATTTCTCTACAGAACAAATTAAGTGTTATGAGCCATGACGATATTAATATAAATCAATTTTATGATAATTTCTTTTCAATAGTTCACACTGAATTCAACAAAACTTTTGAAAAGAAGTCAAAAAGTATTTGCCCTAAATTTATATTTAGTGATTGGGCAACTAGAGGTATCAGAAAAAGTAGGGAAACACTATTTGAGCTTTATGGCCTTAAGCCTTATATGAACACTGAAACTTTTAACAAATATGTTGCTAAGTATTCAAAAATTTTTAGAGATACATGCAAGGTTGCCAAAGCCTTGCACATTAGCAACAAGATCAAAACAGCAGAAAATAAAATAAAGACAGTTTGGAAAGTCATAAATAGCGAGACTAACAGGAAGAAAACACGTAATACTAGCTACACATTAGATACAGCATGTGGTCCTAAAAGCTCTAATCAGGAAGTAGCTCAAGAATTTGTAAATTTCTTTACCGATATACCGTTAAAAACTACGGAGGCTCTAAATTCCTCTCCTGAAGTCTCAATTGGTTTACTAAAGGCGAATGTGTCTGGATGCCAGGCTGAATTTAAATTTAAACACATAAACCCGATGATAGTTATTAAAGCTTTTCGGCAAATAAAAATCAAACTGACCGAAGATCTATGGGGAATGTCTATCAAAGTTTGTACATCCATACTTGAGACTATAGCTCCATACTTAGCTTTAATTTTTAATTTGTGCGTAGACCAAGGAGTTTTCCCTGATTTAATGAAATACAGTAAAGTCATACCTCTTTTCAAATCCGGTGATAGTAAAGATACAAATAATTATAGGCCTGTATCCGTGTTGCCAGTTTTTAGTAAGGTGTTCGAAAAGATAATGCTTAATCAAATGGTCAATCATTTTAACACCAATAGAATCTTACACGATCAACAGTATGGTTTCACCAAGGGACGTTGTACAACCGACGCCGGTGTAACCTTAATAAAGCACATATTTACGGCGTGGGAAGAGTCCCAAGACGCTGTAGGAATATTTTGTGATCTCTCCAAAGCATTTGATTGTGTAAATCACGACACATTGCTTTTGAAACTTGAGCATTACGGACTAGGTAAACTTGCACTTAGTTTGTTAAAATCTTATTTGAGTGATAGACAACAATATGTTCAAATAAATGGTGTTAATTCACAGGGTTTAAAAGTAAAAATGGGGGTTCCGCAAGGCTCAATATTGGGTCCTTTCCTCTTTTTAGTATATATAAATGATCTACCCTATTTACTGAAAAACCAACCTCAAAATATGGTGTTATTTGCCGATGACACTTCCCTAATTTTTAAGATCAATAGACGGGCCCAAAATTTAGATGACGTGAATAATGCCCTACTTCAAGTCCATAATTGGTTCACAGCAAATAATTTAGTACTAAATGAAAAAAAAACGAAATGCATAAGATTTGCTTTACCGAATGTTAAAAGTAGCGATTGTGATATAGTACTGAATAAAGAGAAACTTGAATTCGTAGATAAAACGGTTTTCCTGGGGATTACGCTTGATTCAAGGCTACAATGGGGTTCTCATTTAACATCTCTGGCGGGGCGGCTAAGTTCGGCAGCATATGCTATTAGAAAAATCCGTCAATTTACTGATGTAGATACTGCTAGATTGGTCTATTTTAGTTACTTTCATAGTATAATGTCTTATGGCATTTTGTTATGGGGACGGGCTGCTGACATTGAGTCTATATTTATTCTGCAAAAAAGAGCCATCAGAGCCATATACAATCTTCGTAGGCGCGATTCTTTGAGGGAACTGTTTAAGGAAATAAACATCATGACTGTACATTGTCAATACATCTACGAAAACATAATGTACGTAAGAAAAAATCTACATATTTTTGGTAAAAGAGGTGACAGACACAATTACAGTACTAGAAATAGGGACCAATTAGTTCAGCCAGGCTTCAGACTCGCTAAAGTAGACTCATCTTTCATGGGGTACTGTTTGAGATGCTATAATAAAATTCCACAAAGCATTCTTGAGCTGAATGAAACAAAATTTAAAACATGTATTAAACGCACACTTTGTAAGCAAGCATATTACAAATTGGACGACTATATCGCTGATAAAACTGCTTGGCTCAATGCCGGTCCTGCTCCACAAGGACAGGGGCGCATAAATTGATAGCATTAAATTGTATTGTTGGAGCTGCTGAAGATTGTACAACTATCTTTGCATTGTATAGAATCAATCTCTTTATTATTATATAGCCGCATATCGCATATTGTGTGAGTGCTATGTACTAGAATGCTATCAGTCGCTAGAAACCTACGTTTTTCCTTGATTTGAATGTGCCGTGGCGATTAGGAGATATGTCATGCTCACTCAAATGTCTCGCTGATGGTGACGCGTGTGTCGGATCATTTAGTTCCCTTCAAAATGGTTGAGTTGAATGGTGCTGATACATGCGTCATGTTCGTGAACGAGCGCTGTCAGTTGGGACTGGTCAGCTCTTGGTTGCCACAGCTTTTGAATTTAATAATTTTATTTTTTAATTGTTTTTGTTTTTTTTTTACTATGGACACCTTTAACGTGCACATCTTGCTACATTGTTCTCACATAATGTACCATCTCAACATGAATGATGTAACCAAGATTTTGTAAAAATATTCTGATTTAAAAGAGTGTCCATGGAGTTTCTTGCCCATTCTTCTCCATAGAGATCTACGCTAGGGAATGGGCAACTACAGTACTTTCACAGTTTTTATGTCTTGTGTCTGGGACTGTAGCTACATTTAATTTTCATATTTGTTTCGACAATTCAAAAGTGCCTGTAACTGGCCTACTTGAAATAAATGCTTTGATTTTGATGATTTTGATTTTTGAATGAGTCTGCTAGCTAACAGACCAATCAAACCTCAATTAAGGATTTTTTATGAGTAAGGCTGTTATAGTTTGTAAGTTATTATTATTTGGTGGTTTATTAGAGAGATATATTATAGAGCAGAACATTAGCATAGCTATTCACAACTCTTCGATTCGATTTTCGATCCGGAAAGTCGTATGTCTATCTCGCTCGATTTCGTAATGTCAAAAAAAGAGAGACGTACGACTTTCCGAATCAAAAATCGAATCGAAGCGTTGTGAATAAGGGGCTTAGGTCCTGCGTTCGATTCCCAGGTCGAGAAAAGTGTTATTAAGTATTAAAGTAAAGTAAAATTTTATTTGTTTAAACATGGTGTACATGATACATTGCGTGCAAGAAACACATATAGGTACACACACACACACACACACACACATATTCACATATTCCATTAGAAACACTGAATGAGCCTAAATTCTGGATTTGTGACCGGTTGTTGGCCTCCTATGTCGGAGGTTGACTCGCCTCCTATGGGGGATCTGCCTTACACTTTCGGCGCTCACAGGCGTGACGTTGCGTAGTAAGTTTTAAGTACGTATGTTGGTTGCTATTATGATAGCACAAATTACATGTTTATCCTAAAACTTTCTTTCCCATCGATTTACCCCAAACACGATAATCAATACAATGACAATCGATTGTGTAACATTGATGATACGGTGTGCGCCAGCGCACAATGTGGGCAGAAATCAAAATGGCGGCGATATTGTCGCACTTCCGGCGGAAGCGCATTATGTGGTGCCGGTCATGCGAGCAGGTGACCGTGGGCTGTTATCTATTTGGAGTTGTTTGCCTGGTTTGTGGACGAATTTTTTGAAGGACTTATTGATGAGAACGGAAGAAAATATAGCTTCTGATCAGGCCACTGTCAAGTTACGCCAGATGAATACGGCATTTAAGGAGGATGTGCTATAAGAAATATAGACCGCGAAATTCATTATTCTTACGTTTCCGCAATTGCAAGTCACTGTCAACCTGCGAAAAATTCGCGTGAATTTCGCGGGTAATCCTGGCGCTTCCCACCTTAATAGTTCTCTTACTCCACTGATGGATAAAGACATGTCTCACAGCACCCTGTTCCACGTCTGCGGCATTCAAGAACATTATCCGTGTACAGTGATTTTAGGAGTCAGCTTTTAGTGTTTTGGTGTTTACTTCATGTGATTTTAGTACTGTAGCAGTATTCGCTACTATCCCATTTTAGTTCTGTCGACATTACACAAAAATCAGCAATAAAACTTCTAAAATAAGTCCCTGTTTAACCATTAGGTTATCCAATAATACCAACACAATTTTCAGGCTATTATGCGATATACCTAATAGCAAATCAATGGAACCGTAGAATCCATTACGTGCACACAATTGAATGAGTCATTCAACCAATAATACCACGACTTCCATTGATAAATATTAACTACCTAAGTAGCTACCCTGATACACGGAAACAACTTGAATGAAACGATAGATGCTTCGTGTGGATACACTGTAATTAATCATAGCATTTGTACGACGAAGGCTCAAGGGCAGTTGATACAAAAGTCACTGAAAACCGGGAAAAAAAAAACAAATGATTCTATAGACCAAGGCAATGGGGCTATGGCATATTATGGAGTAAAATAGATACAGAACATTGAGAATTAGGAACTGTTACACTCTCTTTAGGAAAACCCTACAACGGCTGAATTAATAAAAATTAATGGCGTAGGATTGAAGAGGCCTATGTCCTTGTCCAGGTGTAGTCTGTTGAAGGACACAAGGACTACAACCAAGAGTGTTTTTTGTAGCACTTCAATACCCGCAATTACAGACACAATTAAAATAACAATGCATCGTGCCCATTTGGGCACGGCTGGGGACAGATCAAAATGCGTTTAACATTAAACATAAGCGTAATCGTTGGATGGACTGTGTAAAGAATGAAATGGCAAGAAAGGAGGTGTCTGATGAGATGGCGGATAATAGAGACGTATGGAAGAAGACACATACATACGCTGCGGCAAGTTATACAGAAGACCGAAGAGTATAACCTGCCTCTCTGTTTAGCGTTTGTGGACTACGAGAAAGCCTTCGATTCGATCGAGACCTGGGCTGTACTGCAGTCTCTCCAACGGTGCCAAATCGACTATCGATACATCGAGGTGTTGAAGTGTTTGTACAAAAACGCCACCATGTCAGTCCGACTTCAGGACCAAGCCTCGAAACCTATCCTCCTGCAGCGAGGTGTGAGACAGGGAGACGTCATATCTCCGAAACTGTTCACCGCTGCACTGGAGGATGTCTTCAAGGTTCTGGACTGGAGAGGGCTAGGCATCAACGTCAATGGCGAGTACATCACTCACCTTCGGTTTGCCGATGATATAGTGGTAATGGCTGAGACCATGGAGGACCTCAGTACAATGCTCGATGACCTCAGTAGAGCTTCCGGAAGAGTGGGTCTAAAAATGAACATGGACAAGACTAAGGTCATGTTGAATGCCCATGTCACACCCACTCCTATCAAGATCGGAGACTCTACTCTCGAAGTTGTAGACGATTATGTGTACCTGGGACAAACGGTCCAGTTAGGTAGGTCTAACTTCGAGAAAGAGGTCAATCGTCGAATCCGACTCGGTTGGGCAGCGTTCGGGAAATTGCGCGGTATCTTCTCGTCCAACCTACCGCAGTGTCTCAAGACGAAAGTCTATGACCAGTGTGTGTTGCCAGTGATTACATACGGGACCGAAACGTGGTCGCTCACAATGGGCCTCATCAGAAAGCTTAAAGTCACCCAAAGGGCAATGGAGAGGGCTATGCTCGGAGTTTCCTTGCGCGATCGAATCAGAAATGAAGACATCCGTAAGAGAACAAAGGTTACCGACGTAGCCCGAAGAATTGCCAAACTTAAGTGGCAGTGGGCAGGGCACATTGCTCGCAGAACGGATGGCCGATGGGGCCGAAAAGTTCTGGAGTGGCGACCGCGAACCGGAAGACGTTGCGTTGGAAGGCCTCCCACTAGGTGGACCGATGACCTGGTGAAGGTTGCAGGAATCCGCTGGATGCGAGTCGCACGGGACCGGTCAATGTGGCGACACTCACACACAGCAGTGGACGTCTTTCGGCTGAAATGATGATGATGATGATGGAAGAAGAAAACATGCTGCGCTGAGGTGCTGTGGACCAACTATTTTGCAAGTTGGACAACTGCCCCTAGTAAAGACCCATGGTCCAACTAGTTGTACAGAGCAATTGGGCCACTGCCCCGGAATGAATGAATTGGGATAAGGGCAGTGATGATGATGAATCAGCCTGTAATGTTCCCACTGCTGGGACACACTAGTCCACCTCTCTATCAGAGGGAGCAGGCCAGTACGGGTTGGTGGATGTCACATACATGAGTCCGACTTTTTCGTTCTGATTTAAGACATAAGTACCAGCTTCTGCAACCAAATAAAACCTTCAACAAAATCTTCTATAATTAAAACAAAAGACACACGGACGTGACAGCCACAATCTCAGCCATACCCTTCAACAAACACTCACCAATTATCAGTTTTTACTTAGGAATAGAGTGACTGTGGTTATATTTATCGTTTTTGCGAGCTCACGAGTTACGGCCGACTGCCTTCCGTGTGTCAATGTCGGCGACAATGGGTAACGAATGGACAGTCGTTTCGACGACTAATCGTTGTCATTAGGATAGCATTGATGTATGTGGAGTATGTGGTCTGTCTGAGGACTGTGTGTTTTAGAATTTTTAGGAAAATTTTATCTAGGAATTGATTTTGTTGAAATGCTTTCTAGTCAGATATAGGCGAATCCTGCGCAGGATAGAGACACTAGATAGCGCTTCGTTCGGAATATTACCGTGATCCTAATTTTGCCAAAGTTTAGGGTAAAAACGAGACCCTATTAAAAAGACTCCGCTGTCCGTCCATCTGTAGGCTGTATCTCCTGAACCGTGAAAGCTAGACAGTTGAAATTTTCACAGATGGTGTATTTCTGTTGCTGCTATAACAACAAATACTAAAAACAGAATAAAATAAATATTTAAGGGGGGCTCCCATACAACAAACGTGATGTTTGTCGTTTTGTTTTGTGGTGTATAGATAATGGTACGGAACCCTTCGTGCGCGAGCCCGACTCGCACTTGGCCGGTTTTTTTACAACAATTCCAAGATGTATTTTGAGACGGCTTACACCGTCATTTAGAGCATTTAGTATCCTCATATAAGGTGTAAAACAGTCAGGTGTATCTTGTAGTGAATGCGTTATTTCAATTAGTTTGAGCATATCGCTATTGCATCCTTGCAATTACATAAGATTGAATGATAGCAACTGCTGATTCTAATATTAATAATAAAATTTGGTCCTTACAATAAAACCTAAAAAGTAATCCAATTGCTAATATTGCATAAATTATTCCTAAACAACCAAATGTTTCTTTTTTCCTCTTTTGCTGCTTATTCACAAAATAAGACAGATTGACTGCCTCGTCGGTCAGTGGTTTTGGGTTCGATTCCTGGGTCGAGCAAAGTGTTTTTAAGTTTTTCGATCAGTAATTTCTTAGTAACAGTCACAGAGCCTGGATTTGTGCTCGGTTGATGGCAAAAGGCTCGCCCCATACATGGGACTTAAACATAACTATTGCGAAATGTGGGTGTACTATTAGGTACACCTCTGCCCAACCCTTTGGGGATCACAAGCGTGATGATAAGTATGTTTATATCATAAAACTAGCGGACGTCACGCGGTTTCACCCGCGTAGTTCCCGTTCCCGTGGGATTACGGGGATAAAATATAGTCTATGTTACTGAGGGTGAATGTAGCTTTCCAATAGTGAAAGATTTTTTTAAATCGGCGCAGTAGCTTTTGAGTTTATTAATTACAAACATACACACACACAAAAATACAAATCTTTCTTCTTTATAATATTAGTGTAGACAACAGTAACTTTATGTAATGGGAACGTTACTGTATTTTTATCAAGACAATATAATTTGCACGTTGCTACTTATATAGGTACCTCACGTAATTAAAACCCAACTTAAATTAACATTTAAACATTGTACTTACAAAAAGCAATTAATAGGTACCTAACCAATTGATTACAATTCTATTACTCGTCGTCACCTTCAAAGTGACCTTATTTCCCATAGACCATGGTGGATGGCGTGACTCATGGTGATGTTGTGATGTGACGAGATAATCTCGTGCTAACTGATAAGGGAGATGCCGCGGCCGTAGACATGGGCGATTATCAAGGCGGTTCTTATGAATGATATTAGGTATTAAGGGGATTACCTCGCTCAAATCCTGAAAATACCGTGGGTTTAAAGAAGTTTGTAGATGAATCCTTTTGTGCGTTTTCAATATAAAAATACATTTTAAACTAAAGGTCATCACAAAAACATTGTATTGTTTAAAATTTTAATAAACTTACTCAAATTTTATCAAAAAATCGTAACAAATAGGTCCTTTCTCAACCTAAATTGAAAATTTTCTCTGATAACGGCTCAATAACTCGGCATGAATTTTATACCAAAAAATACGTAATGACGTATTTAACAATGTGTATTGTTTTTTTTCTCTTATTTCTTTTAATATTTTAAAATATTTCATAAAAATCCGAAATTTCGCGAAAAGCACTACGTCACTCCCGCATTCGTCCCTCTCTCTCTCGTCGTTTCGTCGTAAGTTAGTACGGGGCAGCATGCTCAAGGTCATTGGGCAATGTAATGCCCTTAACATATTGAGAAATTATGCAGGTCTTTGTAGGTAAGGTGGTCACAAATACGGCGCGTTCGTGTTCCACGCGCGTATAAAGAGATCAAAAATAAAGACATCTCTTTAGCAAGGGCCGATGCCTGCCGGGGCTGCGGGACTGCTCGCGATGAAGGAACATGGATACCGGATGGGTTTTCGTCAGTGAAAGTCTGAGACTCTCTGCTGCTCCGCCCAGAGCGGGAGGAGTCATTTGATGATTTCCCATCCAAAAAAAAAAGAGGTGGTGACAGATGTAGGTACACTCGATGACATATCCAGCTGTACATTAGGTACCAGTGTAAACTGACCTCAATTATTGTACTAATGTAATGAAAGGTCTGTCATCGTACGGAAAGCTGACTATAGCTTACCTAGCATCATCATCTCATAATGTTCCTATACCTACTGCTGGGGCTGTCTGGGTTCCCGTTCAAAGTAAGAGGCTGGTTCCGGGGAAAAGAGTACTAGTAGATTTCCAATATATACTTTTTGGAAATCTCTTGTTATTAGTTTATTTATTGTAACTGTAGTCGTCGTTGTCTATCTACATATCGATAAAGTATATCCTAAAATTTAATGATAACAATAAATCGATGGGCCCCCAATCGTGCGCCAGCGACTTTTCTAAACCGGGAATGGAAACCATTACCCTCAGATCAAAGAATAAGCCATTACCTATATAAGTATTTATCTAAGACCTATGATTTTGTTATCAGCCTGAGTTTTGAAAAGAACACTACAAGAAAAGCAAGTTTAAAGTTCTTATTATCTAAACAGAATGTATCATTTCGGGTTTTCACTTACCGGTTAGGTACCTAATAAATATAGTTTAAAAAATATATTATCTAACATTTAAAAACAAACTCAAATAGGTACCTGTTTTCCAAAACTTTCACAATAATAAAAGGGGCACAAAACGAAACTAAACAAAACTAAAAACAAACTTCCATTGCTGTCAAAATTGCCGCGCAAACTTTACGAGTATTTTCCCGAGGCACAGGCGCCGCGGCGTACAGCCACACGACAAATGTTTGTGTCCGTTTACCATTGTTTACTCTGTCATTCTGCCTTTGTTACCATGGAGGCTCGTTGGAGGACGAGTTGGCTATTATTTATTACATTGCTTTACTGATTTACTCTTTTCGGACAAAAACTTTTTTGGTTTTTCCGCGTATGTGGTATGTTATTAGAGACTATTACAACGCTAATCATTTTCCGTCATTTACTGTTTTTATGAATTGTGAATTTTTATTAGGATGTAACACACTTTATCTGTGTGAAAAGTCTTAGATCTAAAGAGGCGTCGTCTCGACTAGTTATTATGAATACGAAATGCCTAGTTTTTTCTTCTCAGGACTTTTGTTGAAATCTTTTCTTACTGGATTTTATACGACAACGACAGCTTTGTTGGCCTAGCGGTTGCAAACGCTGATAAAGTGTGGGTTCCTGGGTTTGCTTGCTTCCCTAGTATTTATCTACCACCTAGATACCATACCGAGCGAAATCAAGAGACCGGTTGTAGGTTAACCCTTTTAAATGCTTGCCATGGGCCCTAAGTAATTTGGCGGATTGTGTAAAATTCTAGCGTCTACCTTGTAATTTATTTCATCACCACTGCTTGGGCACACTGGGCCTACGTCATGGATAACGGCCCACTGTCTCTCACAGAATGGAGGCCTGTGTCCCAGCTCCCAGGACTGGGCACGTTGTGTGGTTACCTATAGCCTGAATAAGTTGTATACCTTTGCTTAAGCCGGCTAACTTACCGCACTTGCCTACTAAACTTAAAAATCTTCCAATAAACTATAAAATATATCCCTTTAATCCCCGTAGACACATAGTTACGTAAACTTGAATAGTTTCGTTATCAGTCGCCGGAACGTCTTATCGCGCAAGTTTTGCCCCAAATGTAGGTCTCCACGTTCAACAGTATTAAAAAGCTATTAGGAACGGCGAACGGAATGAATTTGTTGGAAATTCCGAAGTTGCCGGTCTTTTTATGACTGCAAGTTAGGTGTCTTTTTATGAACGGAGGGTAGGTGAGATACCGGATGACTTTATATCACTTTCCAAAAAAAATGGGCATATTAGGTGAACGGAGTAGAAGCTTATGGCGTACCTAGTTCTTTTTTAGGGTTCCGTACCCAAATGGTAAAAACGGAACCCTATTACTAAGACTTCGCTGTCTGTCCGTCTGTCCGTCTGTCCGTCTGTCCGTCTGTCCGTCTGTCTGTCACCAGGCTGTATCTCATGAACCGTGACAGCTAGACAGTTGAAATTTTCACAGATGATGTATTTCTGTTGCCGCTATAACAACAAATACTAAAAACATAATTAAATCAATATTTAAGGGGGGCTCCCATACAACAAACGTGATTTTTTTGCAGTTTTGTCTAATGTTTTTAAATAATGGTACGGAACCCTTCGTGCGCGAGTCCGACTCGCACTTGGCCGGTTTTTTTCTTTTTTCCATAGCTTAGAAAAAAAATGATTTATCATCAAAAAACGCTACACAAGTAAACTTTTCGTATTAGAACAATGAAAGAGAAATTTCGAAAGAAAAAAATGAAAAATTTCGAATTTCAAATCATACGCAGTACGCGTATGCTTTGAATTTTCGATTTTATTTTGATTTTTTTTTCGAAAATAAAAACCTAAGTATATGCCATTTGCTTCTGTATGTCTGTGTATATGCAGAAAGCCCGGAAATGCATACAATTTCATTATAATCATAATCTGAAAAATCAGAATGTGTGTAATGAAATTATTTTTAGGGTTCCGTACCCAAAGGGTAAAAACGGAACCCTATTACTAAGACTTCGCTGTCTGTCCGTCTGTCCGTCTGTCCGTCTGTCCGTCTGTCCGTCTGTCTGTCACCAGGCTGTATCTCATGAACCGTGACAGCTAGACAGTTGAAATTTTCACAGATGATGTAGTTCTGTTGCCGCTATAACAACAAATACTAAAAACAGAATAAAATTAATATTTAAGGGGGCTCCCATACAACAAACGTTATTTTTTTATAATAATTGGTACGGAACCCTTCGTGCGCGAGTCCGACTCGCACTTGGCCGGTTTTTAATTCTTAGTAGAAGCCGGGAGTCGGGATGCGAGCCCAGTTGATGGCAATAGGCTCGCTCCCTATTGCCCCTATTACCTACATGGGACTTTGGGACAGCTCCCAATTTCACCGGATGCTAAATACCAGTAATTTACAAGGAGCTACTTCCTATCTGACGTCTATTACCAGTTACTGGGTAATATTAGTATCTGACACTTTATATTCGCCTAAAAAGCGTAGGTAGTCGACGGAGCCCCGCTAAGTGGATAAAATGGTTGTGTTATAATACGTATAGGTACACTTGCTTAGACGTTTCCCTCGGGAATTACAGGCGTGATAGTATGTTATTAAAGAAACCTAGACTAGGTACTGGACAGGCATAAGTTGCCAAACGTAGTGATAGACACGGTAAGGACCTAATAGTAGGTATATAGAGACCTATTTCATTTGCAACCGTTAATTGCAGTAAACCCTTGGATTTTATTGGTGGGTACTCTAAATTAAGCGAAACCTTACCTTATTGCCACATATTTCCAAGTTTCTTCTCAACCAACTCGAAAGAAAATATCCGAAAGATATCTAAAGAACGAGCACTTTTAAAATTAGAAGACGCTCGCGATTCAGCAACACAAGTGAAATACTTTCAGGCGAGGCAGTTGGAGCGCGGCTCGGATTACTATCCACACAGAGCGTTATCTGGGGAACTTACACCCCCAGGCGGGGCGGACACATGGGGAAGTGGAACTAGAAGGACAAGTTGGTGCAAAACTTGCTGGCACCCGCGCAACACACATGGCGTAGCCTCCGACGAGGCCTCAAGAGATACATCGGCGAGACACATTAAGTGGAACCCTCACGTCAGGCGTGTTTTTGTATTTCTCTACCTCAGGGCATGGTGGGAACAGTGCAGGTAGGAACACTGGGTTTTTAGTCGGACATAATCCTCCGCTTGCCCCAGGTGGAATGTGAACGTTCTGTGACGATGCTGGCCTTCCAGCTGTTGTGATCATCTTGATATTAATAATAATTATAATAATAGCTTGGTAGCTTGGACACTGTGCCGATACCGGTGGGCTAATTTTTTTTTAATATTTTTTAATGTTTTTTTTATTTATTTTTTTGTAAGGAATATTTAAAAATGTAATAAAATATCAATGTATTTTCTCTACACAAAAGTTACAGTAGAACACGAGCGTGGAATTTACTTTGTGAGAGACTGGTGCTTGAAGTAGGTCTCTATAAAAACCTGTATTCCAAGTCACCAGGACCCTCCCGCAGCAATATTGGTTCTCCTTTTGTCCATACCTGTATAGTTGCAAGATTGTGGACGGTTCAAGTAAAACGTTCAACTTCGTCTTTTGATGGAGTATGAATAAGTTTCTCGAATAATGAGAACTGTAACCGAACTGCTTTTGATACCTTACACCATAGAGTAAAGTAATATAACGGGTACCATACACTGAAGGAATAGACGCTTTTATTTACCTACGCGTACGTACAAACTACAAAATAATACATATAATTGAACCTCTACTACTAAATTCATGAAAAATGTTTGACTTTAGATGTCGACTCTCACCATCATTTTGTCCCATGATACGTAAAGCCATATGTTAGGTGCGGCACATCTCTTCGAGTCTCTTCATATAATTAGTTAAGATGACAATAGCGGTCATTGCCCTTTCCCTAATATCTCTTCGATACGAACCAAAACAAATAAACCACGTATCGTTTTTCATTACAAAAAAACCGGCCAAGAGCGTGTCGGGCCACGCTCAGTGTAGGGTTCCGTAGTTTCCCGTCCGTCACAATAAGTGTTCCCACTCATGAGTTTAAAGAATCAGACAAAAAGAAACAGAAATCAGACAAAAAGTTGTACAAAATAATTTCTGGAAAATTATTTTGTACAACTTTTTGTTTGTTTGTTGTTTCTATCAAGTTCAAAATGATTTTCCTAGAAAGAAACTTATGGTTCAAAAGTTAGAGGGGGGGGGACACATTGTTTTTTACTTTTGGAGCGATTATTTCCGAAATTATTGACATTATCAAAAAATGATTTTAGGAAACCCCAATTCATTTTTAAATACCTTTCCAAAAATATATCACACGTTAGGGTTGAAATTAAAAAAAAATCACTTCCCACTTTACATATAGGGGGGCTACCCTAATAAAACATTTTTTTCCAATTTTTATTTTACCACTTTGTCGGCGTGATTGATATACATATTGGTACCAAATTTCAGCTTTCTAGTGCTAACGGTCACAGAGATTAAGCGAGGACGGACAGACGGACGGACGGACAGACATGGCGAAACTATAAGGGTTCCTAGTTGACTACGGAACCCTAAAAATGTTGAAGATGATAGATGACGATTCCAGTCTTGAACAGGCTTATTTTTGGTTTTCGAAGTTAAGAAGTTTTAATAAATGTATGTGGGTCAATGACTGCTATTCTTATCATAACTGGTACCAACTATAGGCTCAATTTTCATTCAATGTATTTAAAATTAAGCCTTACCTGCCTTAAAATGAAGATAAGCGATCTTGCACGGGCATTGACGCTACCATTTCATCAAGACCCGAATGGCGCGGCGTAGCGGCAATGAGGCTGCCTTACGTTATTAGGGTCCCGGGTTTGAATCCCGGTAGAAGGAAACGTTTGTGTGATGCGCATGGACACTTGTAATGTTTCAGAGTCCTGAATGTTTATATGTATAATAAGTATGTATTTACAAACAAAAACTATCTATGTAGTATATCAACTATCTGGTGTCCACGACGAAAGCGTCGTTGCTTAGTGTGGCACTAGATGGCACTGTGTGTAATCAGTAGCGGCGTTAGGGGGGGGCGAGGGTGGGCGACCGCCCAGGGCGCTGGATATGAAGGGGCGCCGCAGGCCACAGAAAGCGATTTTACTATTCATCATCAACCTATAATGTTCCCACTGCTGGGACACGGTCCCCTCTCATGATGAGAGGGAATGGGCTATGATCCACCACGCGGGCTCAGTGCGGATTGGTAGATATCACATGTCTTCAATTTTTTGGTTCTAGGACATGCCGGTTTCCTCACGAAGTTTTCCTTCACCGTTTTGAAAGCAGTGGTGATGAAATAAATTACACAAAGTAATGTGCCTGTCTGGGTTCGAACCCACGACTTACTGTTCGTAAGTCGGGGCCGCCACCTCTGGGCCACCGCTGCTCGCTGATTTTACTATTACAAACTAATTATTCGCGGTTGGTGCAGTTGCCGTTTCATGGAATCGAACAGCAAAGTTAAGTTTGTCCTTAAAAAGTTTGTACGGAACCCTCGGTGCGCGAGTCCGACTTGTTCTTGGCCGACCTATGGGTTTAAAATTACAGTTAGGGGGCGCGCTAGAAATCTTGCCCAGGGCGCTGGTAGTGCTAAAACCGACACTGTGTGTAATGTCCAGCGATTTTTATTTATTCCTTTTACCCTTAGATCATTCCTCAAACAAACAATCCAATCATTTCTTTATAATTATAGTCTTTCTCTTCCTCATCATCTGCATTCTGTCTAGCCTTTTCCCAACTATGTTGGGGTCAGCTTCCAGTCTAACCGGATGCAGCTGAATACCAGTATTTTACATGGAGCGACTGCCTATCTGACCTCCACAACCCAGTTAGTACTGGGTAATACGATACCCCTTGGTAAGACTGGTTGTCAGACTTTCTGGTCACTGACTACCTGTAACGACTGTCAAAGATCTACAAATTGTTTGATATGATTATTTATAAGCTGAGTATATCATATTTGTGGCAACACAATAGATCAGATGCAGGTGGCAACACTGCGGACAACACAGATTGACTGATTTTGTAAAGAATGTGACATTCGGATTCCAATAAATACATTTTCAACATAACTCGTTACTCGTGTTATAATTACTCCCTTGAACCATCTTTTGAATAGAACATGGTGTCAGGTTAAAACTTTAACTGATTTAAATAAACCTTAGTGGAAGAAACCTTAGTGGAAGTGAAAGTCATTAACAAAATGGAGGGAATAAAGCCGCCAACAGGGTTGGTTTTAACGGGCGATGGGGCAAACTGGCACAGATTTAAACAGCAATTCCAGCTGTACCTGGAAGCAGTAGGACTATCAGACGCCAAGGAAGAAAGAAAAATTGCTCTATTTCTGAATGTTGCGGGAGAGGACGCCGTAGATGTGTTTAATTCACACATGAAACCAAATGAGGATAAAACCTTGGAAAAACTAATAGAACAGTTTGATGCCTATGTGGAGCCGAGGAAAAATATCATCACAAGTAGTTTCAAATTCTTCAATTTAAAACAGGAAGAGGGTGAGCAAGTAGACAGATTCATCACAAAGCTAAAGGTTCAAGCTAAACAATGCGACTTCAAAGATCAAGAGGACAGGCTTGTGAGAGACATGATCGTCATTGGAATTCGAGATAAGGGAGTGCAGGAGAGATTGTTACGGGAGGCCGATATTGGACTAGACCAGGTTATCAGCCAATGCCGTGCAGCGGAGGCAGGAAAATCAAGGGCTCTTGAAATATCAATGCAAATAAAGCAGGAAGTAGATGTAATCAAGAAAGTAGATATAGGACAAGAAGTGAGGTCCAAGATGCTTGCCTGTACTTACTGCGGCAAAAGGCACCCAGCAAGAAGCTGTCCAGCATTTGGAAAAAAGTGTGCAAATTGTAACAATTACAACCATTTTGCTGCTGTGTGTCGTACTAGGTCAATAAAAAATGAAGCACCTAAGAAGAAAGAAAAAGGAAAAAAGATAGACTCTGTTCAAAAGGAAGAGAGTGACAGTGATTGCTCGGAAGACTTTGTGGTGGATTCAGTAAGTACCTTTAGTGGAAATCTTCAATGGAATGAAATTGTAAACATCAATGGAACTAACATTAGGTTCAAATTAGACTCAGGGGCTGACTGTAATACTTTGTCATTGAAGCTATATGATAAAGTTAAAGATAATACCAATTGTTTGTTAAGTAATTCAACTGTGTTGGTAGCTTATAATAATCAAGAAATTAAAACTGTAGGTACTGTTAAATTAAACTGTATGGTAAAAGGCAAACAGGCAAAATTAAAATTTTGCATAGTTGATTTACCAATTCAGCCGGTGATAGGGTTGCCAGCTTGTGTAGAATTAAATTTGTTGAAAAGATTGGATGCTATTGTAACTAGCAATAAAGAAAATTTCGTGAAAGCAAACTCAGAGGTATTTTCAGGCCTAGGAAATATAGGGTCATATAGTATAAAATTAAAGGAATCAGTGCTACCCGTTGTGAAACCTATTAGGAGAGTTCCACAGGCAATTAAAGATAGGTTAAAAAATACTTTAGATAGCTATGAAAGTAGAGGTATAATAGAAAAGGTAGAGGGACCGACAGCATGGTGTAATAATCTTGTAATAGTCGAGAAGCCAAATAAGTCCCTTCGACTGTGCTTAGACCCAAAAGAGTTAAACAAATGCATCCTTAGAGAGAACTATCAGATACCATCTCCTGAAGAAATTTATAATTCTCTTGCAGGTAAGGAGATCTTCACAGTATTAGACATGAAAGATGGTTTTTTTCAAGTCATGTTGGATGATAAAGATAAACTTTGCACGTTTGGAACACTTTTTGGTAGGTATTGCTTCAGGAGAATGCCATTTGGTATTTCTTCAGCACCTGAGGTTATGCAAAGAATAAATACTGCTATTTTTAGTGATATACAGGGAGTCTATGTGTATTTTGATGATTTAATTGTGGCCGGGGACAGTTTGGTAGAACATGACAAAATTTTGAGTCAGGTAATAGACAGAGCAATAAAACATAATGTAAAATTTAATGAAAATAAAATACAATATAGATGTGAGACTGTAAAGTATGTTGGATTAATGCTGTCAAAATCCGGTATAAAACCAGATCCTGAACATGTGAAAGCTATAGAGGAGTTAAAGCAACCCAGAAGTGTAAAGGAATTGCAAAAATTTTTAGGCATGTGCAACTATTTAAGTAAATTTATACCACAATATTCAAAAACTACTGAACCTCTTAGAGAATTGTTGAAAAAAGAAGTTGTATGGGACTGGGGCACAGCTCAAGTTAAAGCCTTTGAGGAAATAAAAACGAGAATTAGTTCAGCTCCCACCTTATCAGTCTTAAAAAAAAATGGGAACATAGTATTACAAACTGACAGTTCTAAAAGTGGCATGGGAGCATGCTTGTTACAAGAAGGAAAGCCATTGTCTTTCTATTCAAGATGTTATACTGAGTGTCAACAGAGATGGGCTCCCATAGAGAAAGAGTTGTTTGCTATCTGTTGTGCTATGGATAAGTATCATCAGTTTATTTATGGGCGTCATATTATTGTAGAAAGTGATCACAAACCTCTGGTAGCAATAATGAGTAAGGACATTAATAAAATTTCTGCTCGATTACAACGCATGGTTCTCAAATTGTTAAAATATAATTTTGAAATAAGGTATGTACCTGGTTCAAAAATGTATATAGCAGATTATTTGTCAAGGCATTATAACACAAATAATGCTAGGATAGATCCAGTGCTAAGAGAGTTAGTACATAGTATAAATTCAGAAGTTGTTTATGGTTTAGAAACTGATTTGCAAGTTTCAAATAATAAGTTACTGGAGTTAAAACAGGAGACAGCAAAAGATGCCAATCTTCAACAAATAATGTTGTGGTATAATTCAGAGTGGCCTAAAAATGATAAAAATATACAAGGTATTGAGCTGAAAAAGTTGTACAAATTAAAAGATTATTTAGTAGTGAAAGACCAACTCATATTTTATGAAAATAAAATACTTATTCCTAAGCATATAAGAAAAGAGATGATTTCAATAGTTCATGCAGGGCATGCTGGAATTGTAAAATGTAAAAAACGTGCCAGAAAGGTGTTATATTGGCCAGGAATGTCAAGAGACATAGAAGAGTTTGTGTCAAAATGTAAAGCTTGTGAAAAGTACAGGCCATCAAATCCTAAACAACCCTTATTGTCTCATGAAATACCTGACCTGCCTTTTAATAAAGTCGGTATAGATATTGCCCATTTTGCTGGAAGAGACTATTTAGTTCTGGTGGACTATTATTCAAAGTGGATAGAAGTGAAGTCTCTAAGGAACAAAACAGCTGGATATATAATTAAAAAATTACTGTCAATTTTTTGTACTCATGGTGTTCCCAGGTATATAGTAAGTGACAATATGCCCTTTGGTAGTTTTGAATTCGTACAGTTTTCTCGAAAATTCGATATTGAGTTGATAAAGTCCAGCCCCCGATACCCTCAATCAAATGGGTTATCAGAAAAAGCAGTAGGTATAGTCAAGGGCATGTTAAAAAAATGTTTAGAGGATCATTCTGGTTTTGAAATTGCCTTGTTGCATTACAGAACAACCCCAGTAGCAGGGTTGGAGTATAGTCCATCTGAATTGTTGATGAGTAGGTTGTTAAGAACAAATTTACCTTGTACAGAAGAATTACTAAAACCTAAAGTACCACTAAATGTTAGAGAGCAATTGATGTTAACCAAAGAAAAATCTATGGCCATATATAATAAAACTGCAAAGGATAAGAAATCTTTTACTTTGGGGGATAATGTAATAATACAAAATGCACCAAATAAAGAATGGTGTGCAGGGGAAGTTGTTGGTGAAGCTGATGGTCCTATATCTTTCATTGTAAAAAAAGAAAAAGGTAATTTGGTTAGGAGAAATGAAAGACATATTAGACCAAGTAAAAATAAGTTTATTGTAAGACATGACAGTGTACCTGATACGTTGCTTGAAAGTCAATTGAAGGATATCAGGCAAGGACATCCAAATAATGAGTCTGATAGTACTAATGATAATGTAACAGATACCGATCAGACAGAAGCTATTCCTGAGAGAAGAATGAGATCAGGTAGGGTCACTAAAATGCCATTGTATTTAAGAGAGTATGAGTTAAGTTAAATGCTTGATTATGTAAACTGTTTAGCTTTACGGGGGATGTTTGATATGATTATTTATAAGCTGAGTATATCATATTTGTGGCAACACAATAGATCAGATGCAGGTGGCAACACTGCGGACAACACAGATTGACTGATTTTGTAAAGAATGTGACATTCGGATTCCAATAAATACATTTTCAACATAACTCGTTACTCGTGTTATAATTACTCCCTTGAACCATCTCTTGAATAGAACACAAATGACAGCCGGGACCAACAGCTTAACGTGCTTTCCGAGGCACGGAGGAAACTCGGTATGTAGGGGTGGTCACCCATCTACAGACCAACCTAGGCAAGCACGGCTTAACCTAAAGATCGACCCGAGCGGCTGTTATTATTTAGCCACAAGCTCCTCAAGTCTTTCTCTTCCTCCACATCAAAAAATAACAATTTAAAGAAAAACAAAAAACCCGACTGCGTAAAACTAATTTAAAAAAATACGTGAAAGAATTAACTTAAATAAAAACTAAAAAGAAAGAAACAAGCCCAGTAGTTTAGAATTCTGTTAAGTAATACTAAATAACTACACAATTGAAATAGTTTTATAATCGATACACACATAAAACAAATCATAAATTCTAATGCAGAACAGAACGCCTCACAGTCGGGGCCCCTTGGGAAGATTTGATTGGTAAAATTTAAATGGGCCCCGACTGTGAGTCGTTCTGTTATGCATTAGAATTTATGATTTGTTTTATGTGTGTATCGATTATAAAACTATTTCAATTGTGTAGTTATTTAGTATTACTTAACAGAATTCTAAACTACTGGGCTTGTTTCTTTCTTTTTAGTTTTTATTTAAGTTAATTCTTTCACGTATTTTTTAAAATTAGTTTTACGCAGTCGGGTTTTTTGTTTTTCTTTAAATTATTATTTTTTATTTTATACTTTTTAGTTACGATTCATTGACTTCGTTATAAGATGGTAAATTTCGCAATCTAGTCATTTCATTGAGGGAGTTAATATCGTGGGGATTATTAAGTAACTTGCGGTGGTCTGAACTACTGATGATTAGTCCCTCTAGAGACCTAACTCGGCTCAAAGCTAATTATGCTTGACCTTTAGCAAAAATGCGTGAACTTAAGTCAACCACAGCTCGGTCCAAAGTAGTTCCTTGGAGCTTGTGTACAGTTACACCCCAGCACAATATCAATGGCAACATTCTTCGCTCTATTTTACCCTGTCCGCGAAGTGCAAACTACTGATGTATGTACCCTACCTACCGAACTATGAGTCGTGAATCGTAATAGTTTTGGTGACGGAAATGTAATGATGATAACAAAAAACAATAGGAATCCAAATTAAGTATTTTCAAATTGACGTACGTACTAAAGGCAAGTAACTATTCTCTCTTAGTGAGCTAAAATCATTTGTAAAGTATGATAACTTAAATCCATAACAAAGAATTCAATTAGTAGACGCGGAGAATCTTAACACCGCGATTCAGAATCGTGCATCAAATTTGTACATTTGATGCACGATTCTGAATCGCGGTGTTAAGATTCTCCGCGTCTATCGAGCTTGGTGGTAAACTTTTTTTTCTCGGCAACTTGGAAATATTTGTTTTTCATGCTTTTTCACTGTTTTTTTGTTTCTATATCGTTATTTCTTGAAATAAAAACTTAAATCAATAAGTATGAATTAGCGAAAATGATTGCTTTGTTAAACAACTTTAAATCGTTATATATCCTAAACTGTTATTTATAATGAAAAATGATAAAAGAAACCTAAAGATGATTTTAAAATACCTATTCAACGACACCCCACTTGACATAGTTCATCAACTTTTTTTTTTTTTCATTTTGACAATATGGCGTCTGGTTGTCGCTGTGGTGAATTTTGATTACTGTTATTTCTTTAGTGACACTCGCAAGGTTAAGACGAATCGATTGACGTAAGAATTATCAAAATCGGCCTACGCATTTGGTCTCTAGAACGCCACATAGAAACAAACATACATACATACATACATACATAGACTGATAAACACATTACCCTCCTTTGCGTCGCGCAGTCGGGTAAAAAATACTTCAGCTTTTGACTTTATACCTTTCACAGTAACCCATTGCAAATTCCCGCCACCGCTGAAATTTATTCAACACCTCCCAAATAACAGGCTATAACAATAAGCACAAGAACTTCGTGATAAAGGGCGCGATTTTACCAACAGTCGTAATCACGAGATAATAGCCGCCAAGCCAACAAGTTTTAATTTATTCTGCAAACTGTTCCTGAGCACGCACACCGGGTGATAGGTACAGTCACCAACACTAACTTGTATATCATTATGTAATTATTAGCTAACGAAACTCCACAGTCCGGTGTCTATTGTCGAGTCGACCAAACTAAGTAGCTTTACGCAAAAATGAATGCTGGGAAACGGCTTTTTTTTTGGGGTGAAGAATCATGTTTTGAGGTAGAACTCAATGTAACGCACTCAAAACATTGTGCTGATGGATGGATTAAATAGTACGGGCGTCATGGAGGTGTTTAAAATAAAAATCTTAAATTAAAAACTTGAATTAAAAAAAAAATATCGCAAAATTATCGCAATGACGATGACGGGGAGAACAAATGCCTATCGGCTTTGTTAAGAAGTGTTACACCCTTTAAAAACACGATAAACAAAAAACAGATTTGATGACTGTTTTGAAGGGGTCAATGAAGTGTATTTTGATGCGGCATGTTTGCGGACTCGGAGCTACAATATCAAATTTAATTAAACCTTTTAGTGCACAATTCAAAAACGTGTTTTTTGTTGAAAAACTAAAACGAGTTTGAGATAAGACCTATTTAAGTATTCACCATTTATCACACGGGTTCCAAAATAGGTAGGTACCCAATGATATTATATAGTAAAAAGAGGTAGATATCGCACTAGCACGCACAAATTGTTGAGGACAAAGTGACACAATTGTTGCACTTTGATAGCTAGCTATCTCTTTCTATCTTATACGTTCCGTATTATCTAATCGCTGTCGTAGTTATAATAACAAAGCAACTATATCTGAACGCCATTCAGTATGAACATGGCATATCTTCTTTATAATATCATTGTAGGTACCTAACATACCTACTAGAAACAACATAAAATAACAATCAACCCAGTTGGATAAAATTACTTCTAAAAGTTGTTTACATAATACTTAGGTATCTTCTTCTTTCGTGTATAGGTTAGTGCCTAACCTGGTGTTAGAGTTTTTATACCGCCCATAAGTCTCTGACTTGGCTTTAGGTAGGTACTACTACATGCCGTCGAGAAAACCTCTCAGACGTGCTGGTTTAATTTCCTCACGAGATGGTTTCCTTTACCGAAGCAAGTAATAATTTATACAATACGCACATGAATCCGAAAAATCTGTGGTGTTGGGTTTGAACTCGAAACCTGGGACTTGGCAGTCCGAATGGTCACATATAATCGCTCATGACTGTACTTAAGTACCTACCTACTGCAGTGATAGATTTGTGGCAATCAACGACTAATCTAACGCTAAAGTTGGAAGTTACAGCGATTATCGCTGAATTGAGTTGAATATGTTCGGTTTGTAACTAAGTGTAGTCGGCTCAAGGTCAAGGTTATAAGGTGAGTTTGGCGATTTGAAGGTTATTGTAAAATATTCTGGCTTATGGTTTGCAAGAAAGAGCGAGATTCGTACGCAATTTCAGCGAGATTCACCAAAATCCGTGCGTGACTTGGTTACAGACCAAAGAATATGAAAATATACAGGGTGTAAACAACCTCATCACGAAGCCGTCAGCAACCAAGCATTCTGTACATCAAATTATGTAACTTTACGTGAAAAATTATTGCTGGGAAACGACTTTTTTTTGGGGGTAAAAATCGTGTTTTGTGGTAGAACTGAATGTAACGCACTTAAAACATTGTGCTCATGATGGATGATGGATTGAATAGTAGGTACGGGGATCGTGGATGTGAGTAAAAATCTTACATTAAAAACTTGTATTTAAAAAAAACTTGTCAAAAGTTGGAACTTTGACCCCCCAATATCTCCGTAACTAGAAGGTTCCCAGGTATGGTATAGAACAAAAAAATGATCGCAATGACGGGGAGAACAAGTGCCTTACGGCTTCGTTAAGAGCGGGCCGAGCTTCTGGCGCTAATAGATTTTAGGTATTCTATGTGCTCCACGTATGTGTGCGTAAGGCACACCCGCAAAAGCACTGTACGCTAGTGATTGACTAAATCGGAAAGATATCGAATCTTCCATTTATTATTGTACAATTATTTTTTTGGGGTCCTGAAAATAATTAAATAAAAAATAATGTCCGGAATATAATCTATACATATTATTATAATAAAAATAAACAATATGTAGCTAAAAAATATATTAATAAGTAAATTAAAACAATAAAATATCCGGTTACGTTGGTTTAAGCCAGCGGTCGGCAACCCGCGGCCGTCTCACTTGCGGCCCGTAAAAGTTTTGTAAATAAGTTATAATTATCAAAATAAAATAAATGCATGAACAAACCACAATCGACCGTATAGTGTGAATCCAGCCTTAAGGTAGTCGATATTTTTTCCATAGAAATTTCGGGAGGGAATTACTCCACTGTTGGACACTGTACAAACTCCAAAGTTATACATGATATCGTTTTGTCTCAATAATAATTTTACACACACACAACACAACAGGAAACAGAATAGTAAAATAAAAAGCCATTAAGGCTGATGCTCCAGGGTAGCCCGCGAAATTTTAAATTTTCTTACGTTTTTTGCAATTCGCAGGCCAGTGCTAGGTTGTATGTTGATTAAAATTGTTTGTTTGCGACTGTAAGACGTATGTAGTTACAGAATTATAATCATCAAAATCATTCATACAACCCTCCAAGTTCATAAAGGTGCAAGAATGATTTTGACCTTGGAAAAGTAATTTTTCCACCTTTATGAACTTTGAGGGTTGTATTGATGATTTTGATGAATATAATTCTGTAACTACATACGTCTTACAACCGCGAATAATATTTTAATCAACATACAACCTAGCACTGGCCTGCAAATTGCAAAAAACGTAGGAAAATTTGAATTTCGCGGGCTACCCTGAAGCATTCGCCTTAAAGAGTTACGAGCTACCAAAGGTTCGTTTTACTTTTTATTGCCAATTTTAACGCAACTTTGGGCGTAAATTAGTAATAAAAAATGTGTCAAATTTCCAAAACAAGTCGGTACTGACAAAGCACAATTATCGAAGAATTCAAACAATTTGATTTGTACTTGATTCATGCGCTGGTTTTTTTCATAAAACTCGATTTTCCAAAGTTCTTTTTGTATTTTTTAGGCACCTTTTACTATTAATTATCTTGCATCTCACTGAGCTCATTCTGTCGGGCCCGATGCCAGGTGAGACAGCGTGCTTTTTGGGCACGCGCAACAGTGAGTTCGAGGAGCCCGCGACAAGTGCAACCTCAACAAGCGCTTTTCATTTTTTCTATGGGATATGATACGTAGGTATATTGGGCTTCTAGAGTTAATATCACAAGTGCGGCCCGCCTTTAGTTTATTTTGCCACCTTGTGGCCCTTGCCTGCCAAAAGGTTGCCGACCGCTGGTTTAGGCTGTCATGGCCTATTGAAACAGTAGTTAGTAGCACGAGGATAAGGCATAATATACGATAATTCAAAGCCAAAAACACTCCACCGATTTAACCTCAAATTTAATTAACTTACTTTTGTTTCTCTACTATGCTGTAAAATAATCAAAATACGTAAAAACATTATTACAAATCGATATTCCAACCGGGTTAAAACGGTTGACAAATTAAAAAATCGACTATAATAGCAATATTTCATTCGTCAGTCGATATTGTCGACAGCCTACGTCAGTGGATCTCCACACGCACATCCCTAACTAGTCGCAAGAAGAAGCGGCTGTACTACGCGAAGTATCCGCTTAATGAAGTATCGTTTTGTGATTTTTACATTGCTTGTCCAGTGACTTAGCGACAAACTTACGTAGTGGTCAAAGAGCAATGTATTTATTGCAAAAATAGTACAGTCGTCACGTTGTTGTTGTTACGATCGCGGTCCGAAAGTCGAAATTTAATAAATTATATTTCTATGGCGCGCCGCAAAAATCAACAAGCGACACAAGCTCCCCGTCCAACAGCCGAAGCAGGACTAAAGCGGATAGGGGGGAAGCGTGGCGGCTCTGGTTAGAACGGGCGGCACGCACGCTAATTTAGGTATTTCCTTCATAATATTCAAACAAAGACACATTTCGAAAATGTAAAACGTATACGTTATAGAAAAGATGTAGTTTTGTTATTATTCAAAATCTGATGATCTTCCGTGAAGTATTTACGCCGTACTTAGGGTTTATTTTGTTTTTCAGAGATTACTTTGGATTTTTTTTCTATCGAGGAAACTAAAAGTAATCGTGTTTCTAAAGCATATGATGTATTGAGTGAATCCTTAAATATCTTACATATTAATTGCATAACTGAAGGCTAAGTAATAACGATGCAGTAAGGGATCAAGCGAATGCAATTATTTTGGAATTACGTATCGTTTGCTCGGTAGCGCCTTAAGAGGTTTTTTACACCCTTTATAGGTAGGTAGGTATTGCGATTGGTTGTTTTATAACTTCTTGGTTGACGGTTCTATAAGCATATGAAAGCTCGCATGAAAACGGACACCAAATGTACTGGCAACATGCTGGACCACTTTTCAGAACACTCATGTGTAACGCCACTTCTCTTCTATTAATTTGGGGGCCCCGACACTAGCGCGCGTTGTGAACGTAGGTATAACCTACTTAAATACGTCAATTTTAAAATATACTAGCTGCTACTACTACATTACTACTAATTGTGCTTGTTGCAAACAACTACACGAAAATTGATTGATTGAATTTTCGATACAAAAATCCATATATTTACGTTACGTTTACACCGCGCGTTCGTGCTGGGGCTGATGATGATGATGATATGATGATGACAATGATGATGCCATCTCACCGATTTCAGCCACAGCGACTGCATTCGATGGTTTTCTAGTGCGGTTGTCGAGAGCTTTGGTGTGCTGCTCTTTCATTTGCTCACTAGTGGCTAGCATATCCAACTTAGGCCGAAAAACTCCAAGCACGAAGCGGATATGTCAGAACACCATTGACAAAATTGTATGGTATAGCTGTAGGTGGTCTAGCTTTAGGGTCATCACGCTTTAAGTCCAGCTGCGACCTTCTTTCTCTATTCAAGTATTGTTGGGGCTTAATGCTTTAGCGATAAAGATGAAAATCCATCAAAGAATTTGACAGATTGTAGTACAAGATGTACTGGCATATGTACTATCGAGGACACCCCCGCCTGATCACCACTAAGCAAATTTTTGCTTGCACTTACAACACACAGAAACGCTCTCTAGCCCCGCCCCGTAGACTTTGTATAGAAATAATGAATGAAAAGATACCGAATCGGCCGAGCGCACTGACGAAGCACGCCAAACGACAGTTATTGTTATTTTGCGCGCCAAAGTTAAAGCTTTCCTAATAGGCCTAAACTTTTAGGGGGCGTGACTCGGCGCCTCCGCATGATTTAAGCGGAAAAAATGATAACTGATCAGGCGGAAAAGACCACGACTGTACATCAAAGTGTTGATTCTTAGTCTAACAGAGGGTTAACAATGAAAACTAAAAACTCATATTCGTTAAATAGCACTTTATTTTCTATTTACATGTTAAAATTAAGAATAATAATTGTAATGTATAATGTGCAGACAAAGTGACAAACAAACAACTCGAGCACGTTAACTAAGACATTGTGTTTATTATCAAGCTTGGATATTAGTTGTATAAGCAGTAACCCCCCTAGATTTATTTATTTGTGTATTTTCAGTGGTGCTTACGATTCTTGTATAGTTCGGTTCAAACTTAATGGCGGCTCGGAAGTTAGCTGCAAGTGACGGTCTGCGCATTATACAGACAAAACGATGCTTCATCTGTGCCCCGTTGATACCTAAAATTGTTGTCTGCGCAGCTTTACATTAGATGTTCCGAATCGCCATAAAGTTTAAAGCATTATTCCTGCGCAGACCGTGACTCGCAGCTAACTTCCGAGCCGCCATTAAGTTTGAACCGAACTATAACAATCCAAGCTTGAAGCAATATTCATTAAAAAATACTACGGATAAGGCATTTTAAAATATTCCTAAAACTATACATCATGCTTACTTATATTGCTTTCATGGGCAGACAGGATTGTGCTAATGTTCACTTATCACGAGAAACAATATTAATTTCATTATTCAGTCAGTCAGTAAAAAGGCTTATATTTTTTTAAATAACTTATCTAATTCCCACATGGGTTTCATACCACGAACCCCGCGGTAGCCTACTACACAAAAGAAGTATTTATTACTTCATAGAACTAGTTTCTCTGCTCATCTCCTAAATAATACCATGAACCATTATAATAAACATTTTTATAACAATATCTTAGTTAACACAGTAGACAAAAACAATCGGCACTATAAAATATAGTGGGACAAACAAATAAACACTCTCAGGCATATACAAATAGAGTACATTTTACATATTGTGCCGAACTTAACTCTCAAACAAGCGATATTTTAAACGGGTAGCAGAAATTTAACATAAAATATACACACATAAAATAATGTAAATAAGAAATATCTTTAATTATATAAATATAATTAATATGTATTACACTGTTTACAATCTAATTCAAACTACAAAGAAATGATTGAAAATAGCAACAAATTCAGTCACAATAATAATTAAAACAAATCTTCAACTCATAATTTCCTTATTAATCCTTACATTTCCTACTAAATAATAACAATAAGTAATGATCAGTCCGTCGCTTCCGCGTATGATTCCGCTTATAACATCGCTAGTTTCGGAGCCCACCGCCGAGGTCATGGTGACTCTGAACATCTATAGTTGGTGCCAGTTAAGATGAGAATAGCGGTCATTGACCTTTTCCTAATATCTCTTGGTACGAACCAAAACAAATAAACCATGTATCGTTTTTTATTACAAAAAATGTTGAAGATCACGATAGATGACGATTCAAGACCTGAACAGGCTTATTTTTTGTTTTTATAGTTAAGATGTTTAATAAATGTAGGTGGCTCAATGACCGCTATTCTCATCTTAACTGGCACCAACTATACCATCAGACCACCAGCCTCTTGCTTAGAAATAAAAAACAGGGAGTAGTTAGTGCATGGAGTACACCCTTGTGACATTGTAGTGCCTTCCAAATCCGTTTCATGTTTGCGCTCCCACACTGAAAGCATTCAACTGTAATGTAACAGTTCAGACTTGAGCATAATCGCGATTGTCATTACAGGCGAATGCTCTCCAACCGCGAGCATCTATTTGTAACGTAACGGTAAACATTCGGATTTTTTACTTTAAAGGTGGATGATTACATTGAGAGAGCGTCTTATTGCGATAAATAATGAACTGGAGCCATTGTGAAACTACAGTTCGAAATTAGTGGGTGTCGTTCGTGATGCCGTTCCAATTTTTACAAGACTGCGGCCTAATAAGCCATTAGGAAGGGCGATGGTTTTAGAAGTAGTACGATTCGAATCACCAACTCTGATCGGGACGTTCGACAATGTCTGAATGAGGACTCGAATCAATAAATAATCTGTAATAAATTAGCTAATGACACCTTGTTTATACAGGGTTAGTTTTGAATGACCAGCCAAAATTTAAAATTAAGAAAATGAGTTAAAAAAAAAAAGAATTTGAAAATGTTGTTTTTTCTTCTTTATATCGAAAATATTATCGATTCTAAACCATTTCTGAAAATTTGGCCGGTCATTGACAACTAACCCTGTACGTATAGCTAAATTGAAAGTGGTCATTCCATTTACTTACTACTCCGTGGTATAAGACACTTAGCAATAAAGATATCATAATTTAATAATGTATGTGTGTCACCACAGGAATTTTATCTTGTCACACCAATGTATATGAAATACAATATTTATTGAATACAGTAATACCACAAATTAGATTAACTTATGTTATTTAAGGAGTAACTTAGGCTACCTACTGGTATTTTAGCAAAATACGATTCAAATATGGAAGTATAATAATTAGGGTTCCTTACCTCAAAAGGTAAAAAATGTAACCCTTATAAGAGATGGATGCATGAACCCTTAGGGACCCTAAGGGACGACCTGAATGGCGCAGCGGTAGTGAGGCTGCCTTACGTTCTTTGGGTTCCGGGTTCGAATCCCGGTAGGAGCAAATGTTTGTGTGATGAGCATGGACATTTGTTTCCGAGTCATGGATGTTAAATGATGATATGTATAATAAGTATGTATTTACAAACAAAAAGTATCTATATAGTATATCAACTATCTGGTGTCCACGACACAAGCCTCGTTGCTTAGTGTGGCACTAGATGGCGCTGTGTAAGTGTATTATGTCCCACGGAGTAAATACAAAGAGGAGATGGCCTAAGCAACTGTGCACTGTGATTCTCAACTAGGTCCTGACGTCATCATGTGGGCGTGGCCTTAGTCAGTGTATTGTTGGCGTTCGTCCTGTGCACAACTTTGTGAACGTTCCCATTTTACAGCATTGTTCGCGCTAGACGAAAAAAAGAATGAAGTGTTGTGTTTTGTCTTGTAAAAATTACTTGGATAGACGTTCTGATGCTATGGATGGCATCACATTTCATTTGTAAGTAATTTTATGCGTAATTTATTAAAATAGTTCTAGAAAAATCTCCTAGCGTCGGCGTTTCCAAACATAATCCTACCCGACACTAGATGGCGACACTTGGTGTCATGGAAACTAAAAATATTTAGGTATGAAGAGCCCAGAACTGACTTATTTTAATAATATTAATACAGAAAATTGTTCAACATTCATTCCTAAAGACCCTTTAATGGCCAAAATGTTAATTTTGTAGTTTTCATATCATTTTGTAAACAGGCCGCCATCTATCGTCAACTATGAACAACAAACATAAACAACAAAAAGACAGGGCCGTAATTAGAAATCAATTATTTTACTGAATGTCCCGCGGCTGCGGCTGTCTCATAAATGGAAAGTAGGTACTTAAAACATTAAATACTCTGGACATAAAAATACAATCTCCTATAAATTAAATATTCTATCTACAATTATTTTATTTATTTAAAGTACTTAAAGCCCACCTAGTTTATTTAGTTAAATTTTAAATGATGTATGTTTTAGATTTCCATCCAAAGATAATCTAAGACAGCAATGGATTACAAAAATTAATAGACAAGACTGGTCTCCGACTAAATATACGAAAATTTGTTCTTGCCATTTTAATGACGAAGACTTGTCTTCATAGTGACAAAAAAAACCTTGGAAAAAAAAATCAGCTGTTCCCTACATTTTGACGAGTATAAATGTAGGGAACAGCTGATTTTTTTTGTCAAGGTTGGTCCCATAGAAAAAGTTGTTCAAAATGATGAGTACAATGACCCCTTTTCGGGTTTAGTGTAAACAAAAAATAAAGTTGTATAAGAGAAAATCTAATAATCTTCATTCGTCATTCATCAGAAACCTTTTTTTTTGTATTAAAATCACAATTTAAATTAAAAAAATACGCATCAAGATGGTTCGCAAAATTAATTTAAAATAAAACAGTACTCCCCGGTACGAAAATTCTGAGTACGACCCTGTTGCATCTTGCACTTAGTGACATCTAGTGTGAGACAGTTACGTAACTACAAAACAAAATCGACAGAACGAGCGAATAGTTTTGCTATTGACCGGTAGATGGAAAATAGAGAAGTGGGCGGGATCTAGCACCCCCTCACCCCGTAAAGTGTCACGCGTTGTTTCATAAGGAAATCTAATTAGGCCATCTCCTCTTTGTATTTACTCCGTGATTATGTCCAGATCACTTTCTGTCTGTCCGTCTGTCACTACCGATTTTCTCAGGAACGGTTGGACCTAGTTTTTATAATAATTTTACACGAAGGCCGCATTAGCAAATACCAGGTGTAAACAGACTCTTCACGAACCCGTCAGCCAAGGATTCTGGACATCAAACTAAGTAACCCTACGTAAAAATGGTTGCTGGGAAACGACTTTTTTGGAGGAAAAAAATCACGTTTTTCGGAAAAACTCAATATAACGCACTCAAAACATTGTGCTGTGGGATCACGGAGGGCATGGAGGTATTTAAAGTTATAACATTAAAAACTTGTATTTAAAAACAAAAACTTGTCAAAAAGTTGGAACTTTGACTCCCAATATCTCCGTAACTAGAAGGTTCCCAGGTATGGTGTAGAACAAAAAAAATATCGCAATGACGAGAAGAACAAGTGCCTTTCAGGTTCGTTGAGGCTATATTTACACCCTTTATATTTCAATAATACATTCTTAAACACATAAATTAAAAGGTATTTAACATTCCATATTAAACTATGATATTTATTAAAAAACGCGATCCCATCCAATCTCATACATAAATATAGGTATTTCTCAACGGATGTGTAATATATGGCATAATAACAGATAGTATATTATCACTTGAAATAACGTTCACATGATATAATTTTCATATGCTATAAAAACAAATAATCTAATTTCATGTGATCTAATGTTACATTTCATATAAACTTCATTCGCTCTTATACCATTTAGTATAACGTTCATTTCATATAATTTTCAATTTGTATAATGCTCTTTTTATATAACGTTCCGTTGATCTAACTTTCATATGACCTTTTTTCATATTTACTCATTTTCAGCCAAAATTCTGCAAGGAATAAATAAATATCAGGAAACTTGATACTGTTATAACCGGGTAAGTAATATAATTATGATATATGTAATTACAAAATCTCTAATATTTACAAGACATAACAACTGAATCTATAATTTTAATCGATATAATGATCAGTTAATATAATAAACGATTGATATAATTTTAAAGTTACTAATTTTTATAAGCATAACCTACATTTAATATAAAATCGTTTGATATACCACTCAAAAGACAAAACTTATTTAGTCTACTATGATAAAACGCGTGGTTTTTAATTCACTGTAAAAAATATGCAAAAAAGCATACACGATGCATGCAGCAGGCATGCAAACAAGCATACACCATACGTGCAGCATGCAAGCAAGCATGCAACATGCAATCAAGCATACAGCATGCAAGCAAGCATGCAGCAAGCAAGCAACATGCAGCAGGCATGGTTTCTGTCACGGCTCCGGCGCTGCGGGGCTCCGGCGGTCCCATGCGAGCTTATCGTCGCAGATGTGGTTCACGCTCACCACCGCGGCTTCGGTTTGCTGCAGCCTCAGCCATGGCGGCGAGTGTTAAAACCACCTGCTCCTCAGCTCGCAGGCCACCTCGTCCCTCCGCGCCAAGCGATTTTAAATAACACTCTTGGGGTAGGGCAGACAAGACTACGTGGAGTCGGTTTTACAGCGATTCGTTTCTGCCACACTTTTCGATTAAATAAATGCTATGTATATGTGTATATATATTATATGTTTTAAAAGATAGGCCTAATGATTTTCGTTTAAATAAACGTTATATCCAATAACGTTATACGAAATAAGTTATAGAGTATTTATATATTATATCTAAAGAAATTATATCAACAGTTGGTATAACTCACGTTTATTATATCTTGTGAACGTTATTGAAATGAAAATATACCAAATAACTTTATATGTTATGAGACGCACCCGTTATAACCTCATCTAACCCAAATGATTCACCAACAATAGACGAGGTCTCCCTGACCTCGTCTATGGGAGGCACGAAAATATCAGGCGTTTATGATCGTCGACGTTATAAAATGATATTAAACGTTACTATAGATTTTTATACTATCTGAATAGTATTAGTTCAAATGTGCATTATAGAAAATGCCCATATAAAATTAGGTAAACTGAAATTATATCAATAATTCATTATATCATTTCATTGTTATACTAAAAAAAAGTATATTTAATTAAATTAGGTCATGTGATCGTTAGAACTTTTGTTATTATATCAAATGGTACGCACCCTTTCTCGACAAATCCATACAGGGCACATTTATGAATATATATATATGTTTTTTTTTCTAGCCTGCTCTGTCTCTGTCTGTCTTTCTATATTTATGAATATTTACTTAATTTAATTGGGGCATTACTTTGGTTGCTACAATGTATAACTATCGTAAATTTGAGGTATTACTGTATACTTACATAATATACAATTTATCATGGAACATTTTAAGTAAACAAGATATTTATTTTATTTATGCTTGTCCCGTACCAAAATACATCAGCGAAATGTGTTTACAAGTCTTAGATTGTAGTTATAATTGTCATTATTTAAAATTCTTAGGAGTGCTTTCAACTTTTCACCTCTCTCTCTTTAACCCTTAAAAAATAGCTGGCGTAATGTTTTGGGGAAAAGACTTAGTATTCTTGAACATCCCATAAATTGCACACTTGATGAATATCCAAGCTTAATAACTATCCCATGGCTTATTTGAATGAGTCATTACTTAAAATTCACCGAAATTGGTAGTAGGGTTATATCTTTACTCCGATAACAACAAAATCGCACTTTATTTCTATCCATTGGCATTTAATTTATTTTCTTCTCTAATACATAAATTCACTCAAAATTCTTCTCTAGAAAATACGTTATTTCCCCCAAAACACAAGTCCAGTGACATTCATAGAACCACAAGACCGTCAGCGGTCACACATATCCTCATCCTGGTCTATTCCCACCGACTCTTCTTGCCGCTCTTGCGGATGCGCCTTTCCCGCTCCGCTCGCTCAGCTCGCTCATCGGAGCGCTCAGCTTGCTCTTCACTGAGTTCGTCTGAGCGGTCTTCAGATTGCGCGGCGGGAGCGTTGACGCCCGGCTGGATGGTGGGACGTGTTTGTTCCCAAGAGTGGTCTGTTGATGCTGTGAACTAGGGGGAGGAAAATTGTAGTTTTATGGGATGTAGTTTAAATTAGCTATGGTATATGGTGCATTGGGTGTTTGTTGATTACCGTGAACTGACCTATAGTAATCTGGGGCTCTATAAAAATGTATAAAATTATCATTGTTCTATTGCCAAAAAGGGATGTTGCTATATCATTATTTTCAACACATTTGCTCAAAAAACGCATTTACGGAGCCTGTTTACATTGTTCGAAAGTTAAAAATTACGCACCTTACAACGGAGCGTGCGGTAAAATAGGTACTCTCACCTAAGTACCTATTCTACCGCATACCCCGTTGTATAGTACCGTGCGTATTCTTTACGGTTTTTTTTTAATTAGGTCATAATAAAAATCCAAGATGGCGCCGACGAAAATTTTAGGTTTTTTCTTCATGGGTGTCATTTTTGTTGTTTTTGGGGTCGCTGATAAGGAAAATGAGGTCAAAATGAAAATCCGAGATGGCGCCGGCAACAATTTTCGTTTTTTTTTATCATGGATGTCGTTTTCGTGGTTTTTTGGGTCGCTGATAATGAAAATGAGGTCAAAACGAAAATCCTAGATGGCACCGTTAGTCGAGTGCAATTAGACAATAAGGTGGAACACAGTTTATAGTGGTCGAATTTTCATGAGAATTCGATATTTTAGAAATAATTGCAGAAAATAGGAAATTTTCAAAAATACTTGAAATATGAATTAAATCAACAACAATGAACAAAGAAACAGACTAAATTAGCATTAAATAGGTGCACACAGGTCACACTATTACGCTACAATATGAATTCGTCGAATTTGAAGTTGATCATAAGGTTCTCTATTGTATTACCTAACTTTTTTATTCATAATTTAAAGTACCATAACTTTTTTTGTCCTAATCATCATTTGTCCGAATGATAACTTACCCGAACTTAATATCACATAATATCACATGGCATAAAATTGAAATCCCTAAATACAATATGCTCTAAACCCGTTTGTCATAAATATTACAATCAATAATATACAAAACACTTAAAATCGTTTTCAATAATAGTTATAAATCCTAAATAAAAATAAAAAACTGTTTAGATCTTTATAATATTTTTAAAACAAACCGGTATGTTCCCAGACGTTCCCAAAAGGGAACAGAACATTCTTATTTTAATTGTGTCTGTAATTACGGGTACCTACAGTAAAGTAAGTATTACTTAGCTTTTGCTATGCTATGAACTTCTCTCAACACAACACATTTTTGTACAATATTGCTCTTATGCAATTTGTAAGAATTAAAAAGTAGTAGAAGTAGTAGAACCATCATATCGTAGAAAGTTCACAGTTAGAGTCTTCTTTTGTTTTGGCATACATTTCATATAAGTAGTCAGTAGTGGATTTTATTTTTCCCTGTAATAAGTATGCAAACATGCAAACAAACATGCAGCAAGCATGCAGCAAGCATGCAGCAAGCATGCAGCAAGCATGCAGCAAGCATGCAGCAAGCATGCAGCAAGCAGGCAGCAAGCATGCAGCAAGCATGCAGCAAGCAGGCAGCAAGCATGCAGCAAGCATGCAGCAAGCATGCAGCAAGCATGCAACAAGCTTGCAGCAACCATGCAAGCACGCATGCAGTATGCAAGCAACCAAGCAAGCGAGCAAGAAACATGCAGCAAGTAGCAACAAGCTAGCAGCAACCATGCAAGCACGCATACAGTATACAAGCAAGCATGCAGCATGCAAGCGAGCAAGCAACATGCAGCAGGCATGGTTTCTGTCACGGCTCCGGCGCTGCGGGGCTCCGGCGGTCCCACGCGAGCTTATCGTCGCAGATGTGTTTAACGCTCACCACCGCAGCTTCGGCTTGCTGGCCGGCGAATCAGCAGCGGCGGCGAGTGTTACAACCACCTGCTCCTCAACTCGCGGGCCGCCTCGTCCCTCCGCGCCTACGCGATTTTAAATTACACTCTCGGGGTAGGGCAGACAAGACTGCGTGGGGTCGGATTTACAGCGATTCGTTTCTGTCACTAAAACCTAATTTTTAGCAAATGTTTTAGGACCAAACATTTTATTACACTTATATGAACATTAGGAATAATACACATTATATAATATAATACTTAGGATAATTGACTTTATGGCATATAAAATTAGAAGATTCAATTATTATAGTATTCGATATTATGACAGAACAGTTTTAGAAATAAAGATAATTATGTAAAACAAAATTTCGGGATTTTGAGCATTATGGTAACTGAAGTTTATAGCAAACGTTTTATGGATAATGATTTTCGGACAAAAATTTTTAGGAGATATAAGGGAGTACCTGATCATAAACGAAAAAAAAATATTCCAAAGAAAATTCAAAAAAAAAAAAATGTCGCGAGCTGCGAAATTTTTTTTTTTAACCTTCTTCTCCACTCCTCTAGGAACTCAATAAAAAAAGTCCCATGAAAATCCAACCACTATAAACTTCGTTCCACCTTTTGAGTATTTCATGTCTAATTGCACTCGACTACGAGGAAAATTTTCGGATTATCCTTCATGGATGTCGTTTTCGTGGTTTTTGGGGTCGCTGATAATGGAAATTAGGTCAAAATAAAAATCCAAGATGACGCCGACGAAAATTTTCGGTTTTTTCTTCATAGCTTAGGTGTCGTTTTGGTGGTTTTTGGGGTCGCTGTTTGTTTCATTATATATTGTTCTGTTTTCTCGCAAATGTGTTGAAAAACATTGTATGACACACAGAAATTGGTATTTACAAACACGTGACTATGGTATGAATCAGTCGTTTACTCGTTTGCAAAAACCTTACCGCACTGTATCATAAATAACTATTATGCATCTGTTGCATTAGAAAAGTATTGATAATGATGACCCAAGTTCGTCCACTGCTGGCTAAGTCTATAGGTAGGCCTTAATACCGTAACTAAAAATACCATTCGCAGGGGTGGAAACTGATTCCATGGTCAAAAATACTGATTTTACTGACTAAAACCCTCTAAAATACTGACCATTTACTGAGCAAATCTCTAAAAAACTGACCCTTGGTCTGTCAACATGACATCGAAATACGAATGTTAGTTGCTGTTAGTTAATTAGGTTAATAATATATGGAGAATGTTTGTAAATAAGTAAGAAAAATGTTTTCAATACACTTTCTCGAAAACTGGTCCATAACGCACTACGATTAGGTACAACATGCAATGTATTTCACACGCGTGCGATTTTTTCCACTTTCCTGCACGTGTGCGGGAATGAAAATTGCCACAGATAACTATACCTATACTTAGTCCAAATTGGTTCAATGTCTATAGAGTGTCTATAGTCTGAGGTGAATGTTTTTTTTTTTATATTGTCAAAGCACTACGCGTCTTTACGGCATAAATATTTTTTGAATTTTCAAATTGTGTTTTTAAATAGAATATCATAGATAAACATGATTATTTAAAACTAATAGTTACTTTTATACACAAATTAACATTTGTGTTCTGAATTCAAAAATATAAAATAAATCTATTTTTTATATTAGGCTGTTTAACGGCTTCATACCATTGCCTCTCTTTCAACCTGGCGAGACAAAAGCGCGAAAAAAAAAAATTAAATCATAGTTTCATAGTTCGTGACAAAAATATTATTCGTTATTTTATTTTATTTCTTCAAAAGTGTATTGAAAAACGTCGTTTGATACACGTGGACATTTGTTATTGCAATTCTCGGCTCAAAAACACCCTCGCCTACGGCTCGTGTGTTATAATTCCGCCTCGATTGCAATAACAAACTTTCTCCACTTGTATCAAAATGTACTATTTTGTGTTTAGCCTCCACCATCCCCATAGCAAACCTGCACCTCCCTTTATTATCCCACTCCTCTACTACATGTCCACTTTTATCAGTCTTTTTAAGCCAGTCCTCGTTAAATTTGCACTTTCCCATTTTAAAGTTAGTATATAGTTACTAGTTACCCACAATATGCAACAAACACAACACAATATGCACAGCACATCAACTGTAAAAAAAACAAACAAAAAAGTGTTCTTCAGTCCATTCACAGTGTTATTTTACTTATGACTACAGAATTGGACAATGTTTTTTTTTCTGCCGCTTTTAATTTCTATGATATTACTATATAATATGTGAATTCAAAGTTATCATAACACTGTGAGCGGACTGTATGTTGATTTCAAAATTAATAATTGCTGTTAAAGAAAAAAACATGCTTTTTATTTAGTAACATAAAAAGCCCCTCAAAAATGAGATATCAAATTGTTCTCAATAATTCATCACTGGGCACGAGGCCTACATCACCTACATGTAGGCTATCTACTGATGAGAATGTAGCCCCTGATCCTCAAAATACTGACTTTACTGACCATTTTTCGAAAAAACTGACTTTTACTGACCTCAGCAAAAAAAACTGACTTTTACTGACCTCAGCAAAAAAACTGACTTTTACTGACTTTACTGACCATTTTCCACCCCTGCTTTCGTCATATAATGCTGAGTGTGAAAGTAGGTGAACATTTGGACAGATAGTCGAGTACCTGGTTGTACTGCGAGCGGAAGGCGGCCTTCAGCGACGAGAGCCTGTCCGTGGCGGGCCCGTGCGACTTGTCCGCGCCCAGCGCCGGCAGCTCCTCGCTGGGCGGCGGCAGCCCGGGACGCTCCTTGTAGCTAGCGGGAACAGAGTCACATCATCAGTAACGTGCAATGCTCTACATAGGCTCACGCATAGCCAGTAAGTAGCCACATCGTTCGATAGGAAACATCAACAAAAAAACTCTCTAATTGGCATTAGAATATTTTTTAATTAGTTTGCTAATACGTCAGGATTAATGGGAGCTTTAAGGAGCTTTACTATCGTTCAGCGTGTAAACTGCTGGACAGAATACCGCCCCATACATCAATGTCTCGCATCTAGTGGATTCCTGCGACCTTATCTAGGACATCAGCATTTCAAAATGAAAAATATAATATACAGGATGTAAAAGACCTCAACACGAAGCCACTTGGTTGACACCAAGCATTCTGTACATCAAACTAAGTAACTTTACGCAAAAATTATTGCTGGGAAACGACATTTTTTTTTGGGGTCAAAAATCATGTTTTTTTGTAGAACTCAATGTAACGCACTCAAAACATTGTGCTGATGGATGGATTGAACAGTACGGGGGTCGTGAACGTGTTCAAAGTAAAAATCTTACATTGAAAACTTGTATTTAAAAAAAAACTTGTCAAAAAGTTGGAACTTTGACCCCTAGTATCTCCGTAACTAGAAGGTTCTCAGGTATGGTGTAGAACAAAAAAATGATCGCAATGACAGGGAGAACAAGTGTCTTTCGGCTTCGTTAAGAGTTGTTTTACACCCTTTATGCGTACTTCTTTTTTTTAAACGTACCCCACACTAGGAATATCTCCTGTATCGCACTGGGTGCGTTTACAAGCATTTAAACTCACATACACAAACAGCTGTATAGAACCGACCAGCTAGACCAGTAGACGTAGCAGCCAATCGTACAGCCACTGCCCCAACCGTGCCGTCAAACTATCTGGGATTATAAATATTAATTGACAGGTTTAGGTACGTACCCAAGCCCGCATCCGCCGACGTTGAGGTTCTTCCCCTTGCCCTTCTTGAAGCGCGACTTGCGGAACCACGCCGACTGCATCGCCATCTGCATCAGCTCTTCTGGCACTTCCTGTAAACATGAAAACATAGTATGTTTGTTATGTCTGCTACAATATTGTTAAGAGATTCATAGTATAGCGACCCATGTACTAATGACGGTCGCCAAAGATTATTTGTGTATTTTCTTAGTACGTAGTTTATTTTTTGTATATTTTCCTAAGTTTTTTTTTTTAATCTTCATACAGGGCTTTTTGGTATTTTCTATTGTAACATTACGGTCTGCTGCGACGCCTTCTGGCTGTGTCAGGGCTCCAGAAAGAAGCTATTTTGACTCCCAGTTCATTGAGCATGCAGCAGACATGGCCAGTCCAGTCCCACTTCAGCTTAGTGGCTTTATGAGTAACGTAAGTTGCGTTTTGGGGCTATCTGTGTCATAGCTTAGTCTATTGTGCAGTTGTGATAAGTATCACAAGTCACACGACGACGCCTGGGGCTCGTACACAGGACGGTATCATGCGAGGAGGCGTGAGCTCATACAAGTTTGTCGTGGTAAGCTAGCTCACCTGCTGCACGCCCTCGAGGTTCCTGAGCAGATGTCCGGCGAAGTCCTTGTCCTTGGCTCTGTCCAGCAGAGTGTAGGCGTCGCCCCGCACCCCGGCGCGCCCCGTGCGCCCCACGCGGTGCGTGTGCGTGTCGATGTCTCGCGCGACTGTGTAGTTCCACATCTCCTAACGTTATGTTACCTGCTGCACGCCCTCGAGGTTCCTGAGCAGATGCCCGGCGAAGTCCTTGTCCTTGGCTCTGTCCAGCAGAGTGTAGGCGTCGCCCCGCACCCCGGCGCGCCCCGTGCGCCCCACGCAGTGCGTGTGCGTGTCGATGTCTCGCGCGACTGTGTAGTTCCACATCTCCTAACGTTATGTTACCTGCTGCACGCCCTCGAGGTTCCTGAGCAGATGTCCGGCGAAGTCCTTGTCCTTGGCTCTGTCCAGCAGAGTGTAGGCGTCGCCCCGCACCCCGGCGCGCCCCATGCGCCCCACGCGGTGCGTGTGCGTGTCGATGTCTCGCGCGACTGTGTAGTTCCACATCTCCTAACGTTATGTTACCTGCTGCACGCCCTCGAGGTTCCTGAGCAGATGTCCGGCGAAGTCCTTGTCCTTGGCTCTGTCCAGCAGAGTGTAGGCGTCGCCCCGCACCCCGGCGCGCCCCGTGCGCCCCACGCAGTGCGTGTGCGTGTCGATGTCTCGCGCGACTGTGTAGTTCCACATCTCCTAACGTTATGTTACCTGCTGCACGCCCTCGAGGTTCCTGAGCAGATGTCCGGCGAAGTCCTTGTCCTTGGCTCTGTCCAGCAGAGTGTAGGCGTCGCCCCGCACCCCGGCGCGCCCCGTGCGCCCCACGCGGTGCGTGTGCGTGTCGATGTCTCGCGCGACTGTGTAGTTCCACATCTCCTAACGTTATGTTACCTGCTGCACGCCCTCGAGGTTCCTGAGCAGATGTCCGGCGAAGTCCTTGTCCTTGGCTCTGTCCAGCAGAGTGTAGGCGTCGCCCCGCACCCCGGCGCGCCCCGTGCGCCCCACGCGGTGCGTGTGCGTGTCGATGTCTCGCGCGACTGTGTAGTTCCACATCTCCTAACGTTATGTTACCTGCTGCACGCCCTCGAGGTTCCTGAGCAGATGTCCGGCGAAGTCCTTGTCCTTGGCTCTGTCCAGCAGAGTGTAGGCGTCGCCCCGCACCCCGGCGCGCCCCGTGCGCCCCACGCAGTGCGTGTGCGTGTCGATGTCTCGCGCGACTGTGTAGTTCCACATCTCCTAACGTTATGTTACCTGCTGCACGCCCTCGAGGTTCCTGAGCAGATGCCCGGCGAAGTCCTTGTCCTTGGCTCTGTCCAGCAGAGTGTAGGCGTCGCCCCGCACCCCGGCGCGCCCCGTGCGCCCCACGCGGTGCGTGTGCGTGTCGATGTCTCGCGCGACTGTGTAGTTCCACATCTCCTAACGTTATGTTACCTGCTGCACGCCCTCGAGGTTCCTGAGCAGATGTCCGGCGAAGTCCTTGTCCTTGGCTCTGTCCAGCAGAGTGTAGGCGTCGCCCCGCACCCCGGCGCGCCCCGTGCGCCCCACGCGGTGCGTGTGCGTGTCGATGTCTCGCGCGACTGTGTAGTTCCACATCTCCTAACGTTATGTTACCTGCTGCACGCCCTCGAGGTTCCTGAGCAGATGCCCGGCGAAGTCCTTGTCCTTGGCTCTGTCCAGCAGAGTGTAGGCGTCGCCCCGCACCCCGGCGCGCCCCGTGCGCCCCACGCGGTGCGTGTGCGTGTCGATGTCTCGCGCGACTGTGTAGTTCCACATCTCCTAACGTTATGTTACCTGCTGCACGCCCTCGAGGTTCCTGAGCAGATGTCCGGCGAAGTCCTTGTCCTTGGCTCTGTCCAGCAGAGTGTAGGCGTCGCCCCGCACCCCGGCGCGCCCCGTGCGCCCCACGCGGTGCGTGTGCGTGTCGATGTCTCGCGCGACTGTGTAGTTCCACATCTCCTAACGTTATGTTACCTGCTGCACGCCCTCGAGGTTCCTGAGCAGATGCCCGGCGAAGTCCTTGTCCTTGGCTCTGTCCAGCAGAGTGTAGGCGTCGCCCCGCACCCCGGCGCGCCCCGTGCGCCCCACGCGGTGCGTGTGCGTGTCGATGTCTCGCGCGACTGTGTAGTTCCACATCTCCGAACGTTATGTTACCTGCTGCACGCCCTCGAGGTTCCTGAGCAGATGCCCGGCGAAGTCCTTGTCCTTGGCTCTGTCCAGCAGAGTGTAGGCGTCGCCCCGCACCCCGGCGCGCCCCGTGCGCCCCACGCGGTGCGTGTGCGTGTCGATGTCTCGCGCGACTGTATAGTTCACCACTGTTCGGATGTGCGGGATGTCCAGACCTCGGGCTAGGGGACAAAAACTTATTTATGTTATTTTACCAAATTCTATTTAAGGTGATTCATACAGGCTGCTCCCAGCCATTTTCCCGCGAGATGGCGTTGAAGTCAACATTTTTAGTTTATTTGGGTTTTTGTGCAATTGGAAAATTATTAAGTCGTATGAGTAGCGGACGCGGTGATCGGACATTGCGCTTTATCGAACTGGGTCTTAAAATTCCCACAAAATCCACCCAATTCGACACATAACCCGATTTTATCATCTGCTATCGAATACAGTGTCGTTTACACACACAGACGTGGATGAGTATCTAATCCCTACGTTTACGAAGATTGACACTAGATGGCGTGAACTAAAAAACAAGTTTTTCATTTTTCTAAATGAGTAGATTGGGTTAGCAGAACGCCACCTGCTACGGTATTTAATATGTACGATTTTCATAAAAATAAAAGTTATATTATTTGTTGGCATAGACTATTTAATTTATTTATAATTTTGGGAAATAAATTATGTCAACATTAATTACAATTAAACGCAGTTTTATTTTATAACATTACAGTGATTGTTTTATCAAAACAGAAGTATTTGAAGGAAATTATGCTGATACATGCCTATTCACTCAAAACTAATAACACTGATGATTTGTAACAGTACCAATTATTTCAATAATTAGACATTTCATAACACGGGAACAACATTCTTATATAAGAGATAACAACAAAACTAAAACACGTTTTTTTTTGCACTAATAACCAGGAAGGTGAAAAAAATATTTCCTAATTTCGAAATACTCAACAAAAGCTTTCAGTAAAATGAAATTCTAAAGAGCAGCATAATGAATTGAGCAAGTAGTTCGGTTATAATGTATATGTTAGTCTGTAAGGTGATGTAAGGGCCAAAGTAGCCTGAAAATAAAAGTTTTTCTATTATTATTATAACCACTTGTTAAATTCAATAAGCTGCTCTTTATATGAAATATGTATACATAATGATGTATTATTTCACCATTTGATACAAAATAAAAAGAAATAAACAATGATAATGTAGATTCTAAACAAACTAGGTACTGCCAAAATTCAATTAGAACAAAAATCATTTGACTTGTTGATTTCACCCTCTCTGCCTTGAAACTTCCTGTCTGGAAACCACTGCTACACTGCTGCTGCAAATAAAACACAGGTACTTAGGTATATTTGTTACTTTTTGAAGAATATTATTTACCATTCACTTGAAAATTTTATTTACCGTCGATGTCCAAAGCTGCTCTAAAAAAACTTTACTTCTCTTCTTTGCTTGAATTTCCAACTGATGTTGATGCTGCCATCATGACATCTACCAATCCTCACTGGGCCCACGTGGTGGATTATAGCCCATTCCCTCCCATAGAGAGGAGGCCTGTGTCCCAGCAGTGGGAACATTAATAGGCTGATGATGATGAAGTTGATGCTGCAGAAGGATTTTTCACTAGAATAACATAATAATATATTTTAATTAGACATTGAAATTGAAACAATTTATGAAGTGAAAAAAAAAAGGAAAAGCTTTGTGTACATACCATTCAAATCTATTTAGATTTACATTTAGCATTTTTTTGAACACGTCTCAAAGTTATTTCTGGCAGAATAGTGTAGTGTGTGCTGATAAATTCACTATCTCGAAAAACAGTGTGTGGCCTGCTTTTTCCATGCAGTTTCATGCCATTTGTGTCCATTAGCAAGCGATAGTCCTGAAAACATATTTCAAATGTTATATTCCAAGAAAAATACATGTTGCGGCAACCCCATTTAAATTGGGTAAAATAAGGGCAGGAGAATCATGATATTCCAAAGCCATTATAATCAAAGAATTTCTTACTGGTTCTAACAATTTCTGACTGTTTTATATTTACCTGCCACATGAACATGTTGCTGGAAAGAACCCCCTTTTCCTAAACTAATTCGTTTTCCACTTGTATACTTTATAGTTATAACACCGGTATAGTTTTTGATGTGATTCTTGCATTCAATATTTTTTTTATTATGTTCCAAAAAGACACTTTCTGTTTCAATTTTGCAAACACAGAGGAGTCTCCGTCACCAATAAAACTCAAATATTGAAGTTGATGTATTTCTTCACTCTTTTGAAAGCCTTCCACAATAATTTCTAATTCCATTGCTCTAGATGGTCCAGTAAAATTTTTGCAGTAATATTATGCTTTCATATCCATGTTTCTCCTCTCATAATATTGACAGGTATAACAATATTTGTTTCTAACAGCAAGAAAAAGACATTTTTTGGTTTCTTTACCAATAATGCAGGTCTGGAAATGCAAAAGCAACATTTGTAAATATTGCACGTAATAAAAAAGTCTTATCAGAACAAAATTTGTGTTTTGTGAAATATTAACTTACCTGATCCTTTCAACCATCCTCCATCTACTTATACAGTAATAAACGGAACACCGTCTGAAGACACATCATAACCTTTTAGAATAGCAATTGATCTTTTTTTATTATCTGACATTGTTGGAATACCCGGACTTGTTGTGAGTTGTGTGCAAGTGCAATATTTATTTTATCACTGCTATCCTTACAATTTTATTATACATAATACTTACTGCACTTGAACATTAATTAACAAATTCAATTTGTGAAGATTCACACATATTTCGACGTCTTTCCAGAAGAAATGCCCACTCTATTTATTACATGCTTCAAGTACACAATGCGATACCCAGATATCCCAGATAAACAGGTATTTGGACCAGCTTCCACAATCAAAAAAATTGATGCACGTGCCAGACTGTTGTAAACAAGCCCTCCACACACCACATCGGTCTCCACCGGCGGTTTACAACAGCGCGCACTGTGAGTCTGGCCCACGCATAGAGTATAGTAACTAAGGCCCACGCTTGAAAAGAATGTTACTATTAGTGTTAGAATATTATCGTAAAATCGTAATTCACAAACATGTACAAATTGCAATATTCCAGATCATAGATAATTAATAAAATAGGGTTGCGTTCGAAACAAAATCTAGAAAAATAAAAAGTTACATTTTATTATATATATATATTTATTATATTTGAATGTTATCTTTATATTCGGTCGACGAATAAGAAAACAAAATCAAATTAGACACGTTATTTTTAAAGCACAAAACAGATTCTAAGTAACTGAATTATATTTGTTTCTGAACGCACCATAACAATTTGTCGTGAACTAGAGAGAGAGAGCTTGGTAGATACTAGGTACAAAATAAAACCAACTAATATTATTGTGTGTCTGTCTGTCCGAAACTGTTTGCAAAATTCATAAAAGGCGTCCCGAAAACCATATTTTGCACAATGTTTGCAAGTTTAATTTTGTGAATACTTTGGTAGTTTACCGACTTATTGTATTTATTGTTGACCAAAAACATATTCAAACACATTCAAATAATATGAAACACCGACTTTGTACTCATCACTGACACGTATGACGTAGGTAATTAGTATTGTGACGAGATTTCACAAAAATCAAGGGTCAACTTGCTGTTTCAAATACCACCGAAAATAGAATTGCGTTTGTAGAACAATTAATTACTATACCTACGATATTTTACATTATAGTCTAATACATAAAATGAATCAAATTATATACTGGAGAAATATTGCAATTTGAATGAATGAAAATGCATAGCATACAAAATATAATGCGCAAGAAATTCCGCGCGCAAATCATAGCGCGTCACAATCGAAGTAAGAATGTATTTTATAACAGTCAAACAAGAGAACGAAGTTTGGCAACGCTTGGCGCATTGCATGTAGGTCAAGGTCAGGAAGGACGGCATCGTTGCTTATAACCTACCTACGACTATTGGTGTTTATTGTTGCCACACAACAATAATAAGTAAGAAAATTGTAAAAAAACAAAACATTGATGTCTAAGGTCATCAGTTTTATGTTATTTAATATTGCTTTTTTTTTTAACGGTTGGAAAGGGAATTAACCAATTATTGAACTTAAGTTATTGATTTATCAGAATTGTATGATCGTCTGCACGCCATCTAGCGTGTCAATGTCCAAACAACGCTTTTGGTTTGCTTGTCAAAAGTCACGCACACTACTAAAGAAGTGTCAAATTTTGTCGGGATTTCACTATTGTTTTTCTCAGTAAATAATGTAAGTTATTGCCAAAAGAGGTCAGACGCGTAGACCTTTTATTATAGAGAAGTGATAAAATGATTAGTTTTAAAGAAAGAGTGTCTGTGTTTAGTGTAAAACCCGAGACAAAAATGTATGAACGGTCAGTCGAAGCTTCAACCTTAAGGCCAGCTACGCCAAGCAAAGTAGGTATTTAACGCTACCACTCTTTACGCGAAACGAGTCGTGCGCACGCGTCGCCTACTTGAACCCAAAGCTGATCGAAGTGTCACAGTATAGGCAAGCGTCTCGTGTAGGCAATACGTCAACTTATTTCATTAAATTGTCAGCTTGATTTATTATAATAAGTAGTAATTGCGAAAACCTAACATGTACATGTAATAAAGGTAATAAATTAATTTGAATAGATATTGTAAATGCAAAATGCTGCAAGTCGTAATCTATTCAATTTTTTGACTAAGTTTCTTACATTGTTTTTATGTCATGAAGCGACACGTGCTTTATTTGTTGTATCTGTCACCGTAAAATTGTAAATACCGTTAGATTATAATCTATCTCGCGAGATTGTAAGCTCTCGAAAGATTGTGAACCTGTCCTTGATTGGTCAGTCTTACAGTAGGCCGTTCTGTTTGTTTCTTTGGTTAATCACAGATTCATTTTACTTCTACCATTCTACCATCTTTAGAATTAGTTATATTATAACTAATTCTAAAGATGAGAGTTATTTTCAACATGAAATCAATTTACTATCATCAAAGCACTGTTCGTTTACATTCGACAACAAACGAATTAACAAACAAATATGGCCGCGCGGGGTACATGACGTTCAACCAATCAGCGCGCGAAGTGCTTTCCGTGTTCACAATCTTTCGAGAGTTTACAATCTCGTGAGATAGATTACAATCTAACGGTATTTACAATTTTACGGTGTAAAGATACCCTGTGATTGTTTGCGTGATGATGAGTAACGTCATTACATGACACACACACACACTTCCGACTTCTTGTCAGTTTTTTTTTTTTGCAAAAATGTTTGTTTTTATATATTCATTTTTAGTTGCAATATTCTATACAAATATTTGCTAATCATTTATTTTACATGATAATTTATAGGAGTATCCCCACTAAAATGAACTTAACATACCTAAGTAACGTCAAGTCGAAATGTGGGTGTATTGTACACATCTACGTACCCGCTCAGAGCATACAGGCGTTGGGACTACCTGCCCTTAAAGCCCGTTTTCAGTAAAATTTCGTAGCTAACGTATGACAGCGTTCGTGCCGTTTCACTATTTATGATCGCTGCGACACTCATATAACCTCTGGAGTAAGCATTTATTACATCGCTCAGTGGCTACGTCAAAAATCTAAATATTTTATCTATGCAAATAAATAAAATTGAAGTGTTTGTTTATAATTACAAAATAACAGCTTTTTACTGAATGCATATGGAACCATAATATACGGTACCTAAAACCAAACAAAAAATTGTCTGTCTGTCTGTTTGTTCCGGTTAATCTCCGAAACGGCTGGACCGATTTTACTGGCAGATAGTTGATGTTATAAGGAGTAGTTTAGACTTATTTTAGAAAAAGATAAGGGTTCCATACAATATTTTACCTCATGAAATTGTTAACAAAATTCACTACTCAAATAGATATGTAATATTTTGAGCATGTTTCAGGTTGGTCGTTTAGTAAGAAAAAACAACAAGAAACACCATGGCTACGTACCTGCGACGTCTGTGGCGACGAGTATGTTGTTCTCGTTGCGCTTGAAGGCGGTGATGACCTTGTTCCTGTCGGCTTGCTCCATGTCTCCGTGCAGCAGTAGTGCGTCGTACTGCTGCACGCCTAAGTTCGCTGCTGTTTGTTCTGCTTCTAGCTACAATTTCAAATTAAACTAATTAAAAGTTTTCACTGACAAGATTAGGGTAGCACAAGAGAAAGTAGTAAGCACTCGAAGAGAATGAACAAGCTTCAGGGATCTTCAAAAAAGATTTTACATATTTTTTTTTAGTTTATGGACACTTGATCCTAATGTTACCAAAAATAACATAGTTATATGATTACATTTTGAAAGAAAATAATTTATAATGAAGCATACCTTCTTAGTAACAAATATTAGCACACTCCCGGCCGATAGGAACTCAACCAAGTGATGAAGTAGCCATGACCACTTCTCTTCTGGCTTGTGGAATATTCTGGAAACAAAATTAAAATGATGATTTACGGAATATTAAACAGTGTTGTTCTTCTACCATCCCAACTGGGTGACATGCAGCTTTCTTGACAACTTAGGGAGGTACCACACTCGTCGACGCGGCATCTGACCAAAACGGGTCCGAGATCCGGGAGCAAGATGGGAGGCCTCTCCCGCGGCGCCGTGCTGCACGCGCACGGGGTCGTGCAGCGCGTCGCGCGCGAGCCGTCATGTTCCATACCTGACGTGCTGCTGCACCAGATGGGAGGCCTCTCCCGCGGCGCCGTGCTGCACGCGCACGGGGTCGTGCAGCGCGTCGCGCGCGAGCCGTCATGTTCCATACCTGACGTGCTGCTGCACCAGATGGGAGGCCTCTCCCGCGGCGCCGTGCTGCACGCGCACGGGGTCGTGCAGCGCGTCGCGCGCGAGCCGTCATGTTCCATACCTGACGTGCTGCTGCACCAGATGGGAGGCCTCTCCCGCGGCGCCGTGCTGCACGCGCACGGGGTCGTGCAGCGCGTCGCGCGCGAGCCGTCATGTTCCATACCTGACGTGCTGCTGCACCAGATGGGAGGCCTCTCCCGCGGCGCCGTGCTGCACGCGCACGGGGTCGTGCAGCGCGTCGCGCGCGAGCCGTCATGTTCCATACCTGACGTGCTGCTGCACCAGATGGGAGGCCTCTCCCGCGGCGCCGTGCTGCACGCGCACGGGGTCGTGCAGCGCGTCGCGCGCGAGCCGTCATGTTCCATACCTGACGTGCTGCTGCACCAGATGGGAGGCCTCTCCCGCGGCGCCGTGCTGCACGCGCACGGGGTCGTGCAGCGCGTCGCGCGCGAGCCGTCATGTTCCATACCTGACGTGCTGCTGCACCAGATGGGAGGCCTCTCCCGCGGCGCCGTGCTGCACGCGCACGGGGTCGTGCAGCGCGTCGCGCGCGAGCCGTCATGTTCCATACCTGACGTGCTGCTGCACCAGATGGGAGGCCTCTCCCGCGGCGCCGTGCTGCACGCGCACGGGGTCGTGCAGCGCGTCGCGCGCGAGCCGTCATGTTCCATACCTGACGTGCTGCTGCACCAGATGGGAGGCCTCTCCCGCGGCGCCGTGCTGCACGCGCACGGGGTCGTGCAGCGCGTCGCGCGCGAGCCGTCATGTTCCATACCTGACGTGCTGCTGCACCAGATGGGAGGCCTCTCCCGCGGCGCCGTGCTGCACGCGCACGGGGTCGTGCAGCGCGTCGCGCGCGAGCCGTCATGTTCCATACCTGACGTGCTGCTGCACCAGATGGGAGGCCTCTCCCGCGGCGCCGTGCTGCACGCGCACGGGGTCGTGCAGCGCGTCGCGCGCGAGCCGTCATGTTCCATACCTGACGTGCTGCTGCACCAGATGGGAGGCCTCTCCCGCGGCGCCGTGCTGCACGCGCACGGGGTCGTGCAGCGCGTCGCGCGCGAGCCGTCATGTTCCATACCTGACGTGCTGCTGCACCAGATGGGAGGCCTCTCCCGCGGCGCCGTGCTGCACGCGCACGGGGTCGTGCAGCGCGTCGCGCGCGAGCCGTCATGTTCCATACCTGACGTGCTGCTGCACCAGATGGGAGGCCTCTCCCGCGGCGCCGTGCTGCACGCGCACGGGGTCGTGCAGCGCGTCGCGCGCGAGCCGTCATGTTCCATACCTGACGTGCTGCTGCACCAGATGGGAGGCCTCTCCCGCGGCGCCGTGCTGCACGCGCACGGGGTCGTGCAGCGCGTCGCGCGCGAGCCGTCATGTTCCATACCTGACGTGCTGCTGCACCAGATGGGAGGCCTCTCCCGCGGCGCCGTGCTGCACGCGCACGGGGTCGTGCAGCGCGTCGCGCGCGAGCCGTCATGTTCCATACCTGACGTGCTGCTGCACCAGATGGGAGGCCTCTCCCGCGGCGCCGTGCTGCACGCGCACGGGGTCGTGCAGCGCGTCGCGCGCGAGCCGTCATGTTCCATACCTGACGTGCTGCTGCACCAGATGGGAGGCCTCTCCCGCGGCGCCGTGCTGCACGCGCACGGGGTCGTGCAGCGCGTCGCGCGCGAGCCGTCATGTTCCATACCTGACGTGCTGCTGCACCAGATGGGAGGCCTCTCCCGCGGCGCCGTGCTGCACGCGCACGGGGTCGTGCAGCGCGTCGCGCGCGAGCCGTCATGTTCCATACCTGACGTGCTGCTGCACCAGATGGGAGGCCTCTCCCGCGGCGCCGTGCTGCACGCGCACGGGGTCGTGCAGCGCGTCGCGCGCGAGCCGTCATGTTCCATACCTGACGTGCTGCTGCACCAGATGGGAGGCCTCTCCCGCGGCGCCGTGCTGCACGCGCACGGGGTCGTGCAGCGCGTCGCGCGCGAGCCGTCATGTTCCATACCTGACGTGCTGCTGCACCAGATGGGAGGCCTCTCCCGCGGCGCCGTGCTGCACGCGCACGGGGTCGTGCAGCGCGTCGCGCGCGAGCCGTCATGTTCCATACCTGACGTGCTGCTGCACCAGATGGGAGGCCTCTCCCGCGGCGCCGTGCTGCACGCGCACGGGGTCGTGCAGCGCGTCGCGCGCGAGCCGTCATGTTCCATACCTGACGTGCTGCTGCACCAGATGGGAGGCCTCTCCCGCGGCGCCGTGCTGCACGCGCACGGGGTCGTGCAGCGCGTCGCGCGCGAGCCGTCATGTTCCATACCTGACGTGCTGCTGCACCAGATGGGAGGCCTCTCCCGCGGCGCCGTGCTGCACGCGCACGGGGTCGTGCAGCGCGTCGCGCGCGAGCCGTCATGTTCCATACCTGACGTGCTGCTGCACCAGATGGGAGGCCTCTCCCGCGGCGCCGTGCTGCACGCGCACGGGGTCGTGCAGCGCGTCGCGCGCGAGCCGTCATGTTCCATACCTGACGTGCTGCTGCACCAGATGGGAGGCCTCTCCCGCGGCGCCGTGCTGCACGCGCACGGGGTCGTGCAGCGCGTCGCGCGCGAGGCGCTCCACGCGGCGCGGGAAGGTTGCCGAGAACAGCAGCGCCTGCCGGTCGGGCCGCACGTGGTTGCAGATCGAACGGACTTGCGGCTCTGGAGGGTGCACAGACTTTCAATAGGAAGCATTGGATACTTTCTCTTGCTGCTTTAAGATGACAGACAACAAACTTTTTATATTAAATATGATCCTTCCATCATTAATCGGACTCTCGTGTAGAGCCTCGGCTACACGAGCAGAGGTTGTCGTCAGTCAAAAATCGAGAATTCACATGTGAGACTCGTAAGAAAGATTCATCAGACAACCAATCGCACTCATGTCACTTAACTTTATACATGTCGAATAAACGACGATTATGACGTATGCAGTTGCAATAGATGCACACTCATTCAAATGAGAATGAGAGGTTTGAAAAAAGATCGTGATTCGTTTAAAATCAACCTGTAAGGCCGTTAATTACAGACACATTCTACTTCAGTGAAAACACTAGGATCAGTAGGCTAATTCACGTAACTAAAGAAGTGCTGTTGCAGTGCAGTTGCAGTTAAGTTTCGATCAAAACAACGCTTTTCGTATTCTCTACCGCTGTCAGACACGCTCGCGTCAAGTTCGCGTCACGCGAGCGCAATTATAACGGCATTCTACTGTTGCGCGTCTTTGGTGCGTATTATTCTACTAAGTAAGAAAAAACACTAAAATCTGTGCTGGGGTATTATTTTAATATTTAAAAAACGTCGTATTCATTGAAATGTAATCGATTCTATTCGATTATTTAGTGAGTAATATTTTTTCTCTCATATAACCACACCATAAGTAAGTTTGGTAGTTTGGTTGACGTACAGTTGACGTGCAGTTCACGCGCAGCTTACGCGCAGTTCAAATATTACAAGAATACCGTTTATCACTCGAACTTGAACTTAACTGCAACTGCACTACAACTTCATCGGTGCGTCATAAAATTACGTGAATTAGCCCTCAGATAGGCAATTGCTCCACTGGTATTTAACTGCATCCGATTTGACTGGAAACCGACCCCAACATAGTTGGGAAAAGGTTCGCCTGACTGAAGACTAGAAGGTAGAGATGTACCGACTAGTCGGAAAAGGTTCGCCTGACTGAAGGCTAGAAGGTATAGAGATGTACCGACTAGTCGGAAAAGGTTCGCCTGACTGAAGGCTAGAAGGTAGAGATGTACGGACTAGTCGGAAAAGGTTCGCCTGACTGAAGACTAGAAGGTAGAGATGTACCGACTAGTCGGAAAAGGTTCGCCTGACTAAAGACTAGAAGGTAGAGATGTACGGACTAGTCGGAAAAGGTTCGCCTGACTAAAGACTAGAAGGTAGAGATGTACGGACTAGTCGGAAAAGGTTCGCCTGACTGAAGACTAGAAGGTAGAGATGTACCGACTAGTCGGAAAAGGTTCGCCTGACTAAAGACTAGAAGGTAGAGATGTACCGACTAGTCGGAAAAGGTTCGCCTGACTGAAGGCTAGAAGGTAGAGATGTACGGACTAGTCGGAAAAGGTTCGCCTGACTAAAGACTAGAAGGTAGAGATGTACGGACTAGTCGGAAAAGGTTCGCCTGACTGAAGACTAGAAGGTAGAGATGTACCGACTAGTCGGAAAAGGTTCGCCTGACTAAAGACTAGAAGGTAGAGATGTACGGACTAGTCGGAAAAGGTTCGCCTGACTAAAGACTAGAAGGTAGAGATGTACGGACTAGTCGGAAAAGGTTCGCCTGACTGAAGACTAGAAGGTAGAGATGTACCGACTAGTCGGAAAAGGTTCGCCTGACTAAAGACTATAAGGTAGAGATGTACCGACTAGTCGGAAAAGCCGCTTATCCGGCCATATTTGTAGTCGGCGACTAGCCGGCAAAAGCGCCGACTAATCGGCTCGAGTGATTGAAATGAAATTATGACATTCAGAAAAGGATAGAGCATGACAAGTGCCATCCGTGTTGTTAGATGTGGTTCAACCCGTATTGTTCATAATCACAGTTTTTTAGATAATCTAAGAATCGTAGCTCTTCCTTTGGTAATAAATAATTGAAATTTAAACAAGAATAATATAATTTCAACTTGTAAGACCGCGTTCGCACATTATAGTGACGACAGATAATCGTGTAGTTTTAAGTGTCGTGTCTTATGTATTTAAATGGAGGTGTTCACATATAGGACGACGCGATTACTATCGTCCACGACTTTCGCCAACTAAAAACCAACAATGAATTAAGCCTCAGAAACGCGGCCTAAGACAAAAATAAAGTTAGAATTTTTATAACCGCACGGCGGCGGCGCGGTGATTGCGAGCGAGTGCACTGCATGAGGAGCTCAATGTAAGCGACAGTCAGCAGTACATGAACCGTACCACGGACATCGCCAATGGCCCCGGAACTCCACCTTGGGCTTGGGTGACTAGTGGGCCTTTTTGCAACCGACTAGTCGGCCAGTCAAACCGAACCAAATCAAAGAAACGAAAGATGGACTGTGTGAAGGATGATATAAATGAAAATAAATAAAGTGCCACACTAAGCAACGAAGCTTGTGTCGTGGACACCAGATAGTTGATATACTACATAGATACTTTTTCTTTGTAAATACATACGTATTAACTATATAAACATCCATGACTTGGAAACAAATTCTTTAGTAGAATCCTGAACGTAGCGAGGGATTCAAAGTACGTCGCCCGAGCCAAAAATATATTTTGCGCCCGAGTGATACACTCTACTTTTCATCACCAACTATGAGAAAATAAAAGACGTCTCATATTTTATTCACTGGCACTTGAAGAACTCATTTTTCAAAACAAAACCATGAATTTCTAACAATCCGTGAAAATTGACGAAAACGCGGGCTGTAGTTCGCGCGTTTTTTATTTGATTTCTTTTATTTTTTATTCAGCCGGCGGCACGATTATGGGCCGTTGTACCAGCCAGTCTTTATTCAAACAATATTTGCGTTCGATTTCTTTGGCGCTGAACACTAAGATGTACCAAATTCGAAAATTGCGCAGCAAAGATAGTTGCGGCGCACTTATAAAGAGGATTAAAAACTCATTACTGCCCGCTATAAATTTTCTTATAGAAAACACCAACTTTGGGTGCACTTAAGGCTGATGCTCCAGGGTAGCCCGCGAAATTCAAATTTTCTTATGTTTTTGGCAAATTGCAGCCCAGTGCTAGGTTGTATGTTGATTAAAATATTGGACGCGATTGTAAGACGTATGTAGTTATAGAATTATAATCATCAAAACCATCAATACAATACAACCCTCCAAGTTCATAAAGGTCGAGAAACGATTTTTTCAAGGTCAAAGTCATTGCTAGACCTTTATGAACTTGGAGGGTTGTATTGATGGTTTTGATGATTATAATTCTGTAACTACATACGTCTTACTATCGCGTCCAATATTTTAATCAACATACAACCTTGCACTGGCTTGCAATTTGCCAAAAACGTAAGAAAATTTGAATTTCGCGGGCTGGTCGAAGCATTCACCTTAAAGGCGAACCAAGTCGTCCTTTTCGAATAGATGGGATGAAAAAGTATTTTGTTAATTCTATGACTTACCGAATCCCATATCAAACATCCTATCAGCCTCGTCTAGCACTAAGTAGGTGACTCGTTGTAAATTAGTCGCCTTGCACTTGATGAGATCAATGACACGCCCCGGAGTACCCACCACTATCTCTGCTCCTCCACCTGAAATTAATATAGGAGCATGATTTGTGTCACTTTTAATAAGGTCTAAAAGTGATGTTTGTCTATCCAAAAAGTCACGAAAAGTGCAAGCAGGACGGTGAATATTTAGCTCGTGTCATCTCGCTCCCATATTGCATGACCGCAACTTTCATGAGTTTTGTTTTGTGAGGCGTTTACTATAGTATAAGTCCGTACCTTCTAACGCCTTGCACTGTTCCCATTTGGACCCGCCTCCGTAACAGCAGACGCATCTGATGTTGTATACCTTGCCGAAACGTTTCGCCTCCATGTAGATCTAAACAATTAATAAGTGAGAAGACGTCATAAAAGACTGCACACTTGGGATAATATACTTTGAGTAAAGCAATATCCAAAGGCAGCCTAACAATGGGAGGGCGCGCCTAACATGTCAAAAACTCTTCAAAAACAACTGTTTATGGTTCAGGAACCGATCGCATGTTTATTTTATTTATAAATTTAAGATTTGCAAATAAATATGAAAAAAAAAAGAAGTCAGAAAATATTGTAGCTAACTCGTAAACTATTCATATTATACGAAAGAAAGAATGCGAAAGAAACAATACATCATTCAGAGAAGACAGTCACAAATAGGGCCTGCGCAGACGACAGACTTTTGTGCACATACAAAAAGTCCGTCGCGGATTTTACGCAGACTCAACGCACACGACGCACATCGTACCATCTTACATCGTATCGTGGGAGTGCAGATTGCATACTAAAAGTGTGCGCCGTCTGCGTTACCACGTGTTGGAGCAAACGTTCTGTTTTCGCGCACTTTTTGTGCGGCGCGGTATGGCGTGATCTGCCAGAATGACACGGATTTTTTTGTGCGCCGGTTTTTTTGCGCGTCGCATTCGTTACTGCATAATAATTGCTTAGGTTCTATTTTCACAGACTAAGAAGTGCGAAGTTTCTTAAACTGTGAAGTTCCATCTTGAGAATCTAAACTATTTAAGTATTTACTATTTTATTTATGCTCGTTACCTGTTGTGCCAATTCTCTAGTCGGCGCTAAGATGAGCCCAATAGGTCCATCTCCGGGCCCCAACTCCTTCTGATCCATGATGTGCACTAACAGGGGCCATAGGAACGCGGCCGTCTTACCCGACCCCGTGCGAGCAATACCTAAGGGAATAACATTCATTTAAAAAATGTTTTTTTTTTTATTAGGTTTGTCTTTGTACAATTACCCTTAACAAGCCGAAACGCTTTTTTTTTTGTTCTAGACCATACCTTTCAGATACAGAGATATAGAAGATCAAAGTTCCAACTTTTTCACAAGTTTTTTTTTAAATAATAGTAGATTTTACAACAAGTGCACAAAACGAACCATTTTTATCCGAGACTGTTAATGTCGAGGATAAAATGGTTTTGTGGACGAGTTATAAACTCTGCTTTTCACTTCGATTGCGAGGAAATAAAACAGTAGTATAACTTAATTTCTATAATTAGAATTCAAAGTAAAATTAGTACAGTTTTGTATACTGAAGGAAATTGTTTTTCCCGGCATAATCACATGGCAGGAGTGGAAAAGGGATGTGGATTTCTAGCCATGTGATTGGTGAACCGCGCTCCGCTCCGCTTCAGTGGAACCGCAGCCTTTAATGTTATAACTATACTTCAAATATTACCACGATCGTCGTACTATTCAATGCATGCACACATCAAAAAAAGTTTGTGATCACTTTGAAAATTCGAAATCTTTTTGTTACGTTTTTATATTTAAAAAAACTAGCGGACGTCACGCGGTTTCACCCGCGTAATTCCCGTTTCCGTGGTAGTACGGAGATAAAATATAGCCTATGTTACTCAGAGTGAATGTAGCTATCTAATGGTGAAAGAATTTTTTAAATAGGCGCAGTAGTTTTTGAGTTTATTCATTACAAACATACACACAAAAATACAAATCTTTCCTCTTTATAATATTAGTGTAAAAAATAGTTTTATTTTTTAATTTCAAACAGGGTATTTCTATTTAAAGAAAACACAACAAAGTTTTTTTCTTGATAAAGTTCAATTTAAATAATTATATTAGCTTATGCTAGTGATCACAAACTTTTTTTGATGTGTGTACATCAGCACAATGTTTTGAGTGTGTTACATTGAGTCCTACCACAAAACGTGATTTTTCACCTCAAAAAAATCGTTTCCCAGCAATAATTTTTGCATAGAGTAACTTAGTTTGATGTACAGAATGCTTGGTTGACGGCTTCGTGACACCGTTTACACCTTTATATGATAACATTTCAAAATCCAGGTCTCACCTATTAGATCTCTCCCAGACAAGGCAGCCGGAACGCCAGCGGCTTGCACAGGAGTCGGTTGCGTGTACTCCGAGCGTCGGATAGCCTTCATCAGCTGCTCGTCGAAGCCCAAGTGAGCGAAGCTACTGACCGGCTTTGGCGGATCTGGGCCTGATAACTGAATTTTAAAAATATTGTTGAATGCATAACCCCTTTCTTTTTTGCTGTCAGTTAAAAAAATAACTAATGAAGCATGTATAACGATTTTGCATTAGCAGCCTAGATTTTTATTTAGGATATTATACAGATGAATTCTCATCTGTATAATAAGGCTCCTATTACTTGGAATGTAAACATATTATGTTAGTAGAGTTTGTGTTCGGGTTCAGCGATGGAAAGTAAAGTCAAGAGTAAGACACTAGCAAAACGTTTAATACTGATCACAGTAGACACACAACACAATTCAGTCAGTTTTATGACAGTTATCAGTATTAACTATGAACATTGAATGTGATAGGAGCAAAATCTCCTACTAGAAGGTTTCTCTGCCTAGCATTTTGGGAATTTTATTTATTTTATTTATTTATTTAAGGACAACCAACAAAGCATACACCAAAAATACATGTTTAACAACTCTTGTTGAATTTAACATTTTATAGTGTAGCCTTAATTAAAGGCTGCCACGGCATGCATTAAACATTGGAGAAGAAAATACAGTTACAAAACAGATCTTACCCATTCAGATCTATCTAAATAAGTAAAATCCGCTTTGTGCTGCCTTATCTGCCTGTTTCTGTATTTATTAACTGCATTTATACACCAATTATTGGTATACAAATACAGCCAATTGTAACCTAAATCTGTTATACAATATAAATACAATATAAATACAATAGGAATACAGGAGCAATGTTATATTATTTGTAACTTTTCATTTATTATTGAATAGTACACAAGTAAGTCAAGTCTACCAATAAAGTCTTGTCAGTTGCATTTGAAACATTTCATGATTGTGACGGTACAAGAAATTGAAGACTCTCAGATTATGGCTAGCGAAAAATGCAGGACGTACCTTGACTCCCAAATTCTTCTTCAGCTCTTCAGATTGCTGTGGGGTTAGCTGCTCGATATCCTCATGTGGAGTATAGAAGTTCTTCTCAAAAGGCTCATACACTATCTCTGAGTGGTCTATGGGCGGGAGTGGGTCTATGAACTTCTTCTTTGGTGGGGCGATGGGGTTCCCATCCTCATCGTATTCTATCTCTACGTCTGAGCCATCATCACCGTGATTAAGTGGGTTGTCTTCCATGTATCTGTGGTACAGAGAGCGAAATTTAAAACTTTTAGGACAAGACACTGGTTTGAAAGAATCTTCACTAGTGATGATAGAAAAGTTCATCTCATCATTTCTATCAACCTTACTGATTGTTTGATTTTATTTGACTGTAATTTTTTATTTTTATTGAGAAAACCATGTTTAATTTCGATGGATTTATTGATGTTATTATTTTAAATTAATTAGATCAATGTATCATAATTTATCTTTTTTAAATTATTTTATTGTTATTATTTTTAAATTTTAAACTGTTGGCCTTATTGTTTCATTTACATGTCGACATATATGATGAAATGTGATCTGATTATTTTTTAATTGTTGATGATAAATTGTTGATAGTAAATTGTTGTTGTAAAATGTAATTTATTTAGTGTGACTACTGTAATTATATAATTTTTGTGTTTAAATTCAGATACAAGTTACTTGTTTATGAAAACTAAATGACTATGACTATAATTATGTTTTTCTAAAGCATTGCTTTATTTAGGAAACAATAATAAAGCAAATAATTTCCAATAAATTAAAATTAGTCAAATAAAAGGTTAAATTGTTAAATTGTTGACATGTCATATTACACATTTGCAATAATGTTGTCAAAAGCAAAGTTCCGAGTACTCTACTACTATAAGCCAGGGATTACTTCATCAAAAACTGATAACCACACTAAAAACAAACTGTGTAATTAACAAAACTTACTTGTAATAACTCTCCTCATCATCCATCTCATCGATATCCCCCCTCGTCCCTCTCCCACTGTCTCCCTTGCCACTGACTGCATTCTCCTTACTGGCCACCAGGTCTTTAGCCGCCTGCTGCTCCAAGCCAGCCATGTAGGCATCCAGGGGATCCTCTTCATCTTCTTCCTGTGCCTGTAATGAACTTTTACTTTTAGCTGGTACACGAGTTTGAAATATTTTAAACTTGCAAGTTGTACCCTACCATTGCAAAAACATACAAGCTTTAAAACAGTTTCAGTCAAACCTTAAGACTTTGCACCAACACCCTGATCATTGAGGAACTATAGTTCTTACTAACACTGTTTTAATATTTCACAGTTCATAACTATACTTAAAATGTTACTTACGGGATATCTTCCGTTATAATTGTTTATTTCAGAGATATTTCTATTTTTTATATTATTAACTGGAAAATGCGGGTGGGTGGAAAAAATTGTTAGGAGCAGACAAGTCTGTCTAGCCTCTTTCTTTGTCTTTTGCTACGCGCACTATTGGAACTCGACACTAAGTCACGGCAAAACACACTCACAGTATCTCTAGGTTTTTTTTTGTCCTTAGTATGTCACGGAAGATATCCTGTAAGTGACATTTTTAGTATAGTTCTTACTTCCCATTCACTACATTATAAGGAGTGATTGACAATAATTGAATTAAAAAATATAACTTCTGTTGGACATCATCAAGTTAGTTCCCATTGGCAAAACCTTCACATAAAAATCTTGTCTGATGAGATAACAGATTTCAATTATGAGAAGAGACACAGACAGAAATAAGGATTTTCTTTAAGTTTTATCTAAATGTTTGCCAGTGGGAATGCACAGAAAATAAAACACTAAATCATACAAACAGAGAAAGAGTTATCCTTCCTGACTAGTTTTCATTTCCATAAATTAGATCTATGGTCCTAAATAAATTATAGAAGTAGATTAGTTTACTAGATTCCAAAGAAGTCTACATGGAGCTGGTAATGTCTCCATTTTGATTCTGATATTTTTTTTATAAACAGTGGAGCTTATACTGTACCTTAGAACTACAAGCGGCTTCATAAGTTGGGCTCCCAGGGGCAGGGATGTAGGCCAGTGCCGGTGTTGGAGGCTCATCATCCTCATCAAAGTACCTAAACAGTAACATGGCAAGACTCAGTTCTGTGCAGTATATTCTTACTTCATTCTTTTTCGTGTAGTTAGTGCCTACTGGTTCGAGTAAATGCTTAGTACAAAATTATTTGGAATTTTAAAACTTACTCATCCTCAGTCTTAGAGCGTTTCTTCCCCAACGAGCCCCAGTTCCCAGTAACAGCGTTCTGTGTTATCGCGCTCATTGTGGAGTAGCCCTGCTTGGACAGGCCGGTGGTAGGAGGCGGCACGGCATGCATCGGCGTCGTCGGTGGAGGCACCGCGTGAAGCGACACGTTCGATGGGTTTCGCTTCGGCATCGTGAAACCAGCGAACCCGAACCCTTTACTACCACTCCCACCCGAATTGTAACTCATTTTAATTATTTAAAAGCCCCTAAATAACAATAAAAACACCCCGCTGGGAATCTATTTTCATTACCGTGATAAGGTTATTTATTAATGTTTATTAGGATGCTTTTCATCAATCTTTGAGTTTAAGATAACATCAAACAATTTTAAAGCGCATATTTTCTATTTTTATAGGAATTAACTAGTTATTTGCTATTAAAAACAATAAATTATCAATTTCAACGGGAAAACGTTGATGACAATTACGGCACTCGTTAGTCGTTGACATCTGTTTGATTGGGTTGCCACTCACACATAAAATTGTTTACATTTTTTCTATCAAACGGAGATATTCTCGTGGTATATGTTTATTCTACTCTTTGTTTTCATCCGACGAAAATTTAATCGATGTTTTTACTATAAATTTATTCTGACTCGACTAAACAAGTGACATAATGATTCAGCAGAGTTGAGCAGAGTGGTCCATCCCTGGTTATTAGGTTTAGGTTATGTTATGATTATCAATCAAATACAGTGATGCCAGATCTACTGATTTAGCAGTAGATCTACCTGATTTTAAAAAAATCTACTGATCTACTGCCTTGATTGGAAATCTACCTGCATTTTTTTTTTCAAATCAGATCAGATCATCTAGTTATTGTCGTCGTATCGTGTCATCTGGCTTACAGGCCTAAATAACATGACATTTGTTTAACAAGTTTTGTGAAATCGCGGTATTTTTATCTGTAGTGTGTGCAAGACCGACCAATAACTGACAGTACTATATATTGCCTGTAGTACTACTTACTACTGAGTCTGCCAATCTGGTTACAATGCATAAAAACTGTGAAAGTACTGTAGTTGACCATTCAATAGCTTAGATCTCTATGGAGAAGAACGGGCAAGAAACTCCATGGACACTCTATAAATGAAAATAATTCTCTAAAAGCTTAATTACATCATTCATGTTTTGATGGTACTCCATGTGAGAACGATGTAGCAAGATAATATGCACGTTAGAAGTGTCTATAGTAAAAACAAAAAAAAAAAAGTAAAATAAGCCATGGAGAAGCACTCAGATTATGTTAGGTAAATATTTACATGAATATGTGTACCTATTTATATGTTCTAATGTATTATCATACTTATAATTCAAACTCAAGTCCATTTTACCTCATGTGGGTATTTTTTTTTTAATCTACTGATTTTTCCTTCGATCTACTGCTAAATCTTTATTTTTTCTACTGATTTCTTCAGATTCCATCTGGCAACACTGATCAAATATGACATGACGTGCGACGTGACGTGACAAAGAAAAAAAATACAACTCAAAACATCAAAAATATTTCACAACAAGTACAAAAATAATTTTGTTGCTTCCAAATTAACAATGTATTTCAAATTGTGCGTATTCCTATTCACCTTGCTGACCGTAACAAATGTTGAGGCAGCACAAGGCTACGACTTCGGCGACTTTTTGGCTACAGTTTTGGGACTTGGAATTGCTGTAATAGGAATTTTCGCATGTTTGGGCAAATATGCAAGACAGCAAGCAAGAAATGAGTTCATTTAGAACATCTCCACATCTGGTAAGTACATTTCAATAATCAGATTTTGTTAGAACGTTATAAATGTTGCTTTTCGTAGAGAAATCGTCAAAACCGGTTATTTCGTCCTTGTGTTCACGCTATCAGCGTAAAACGTAGTAAATGCCTACGTTACATTATAATAATTATAATACCTGGTAACTATTTCTTTTTCAGAACATGCTAGCACTGGAAAAAATAGGAAGTAACGACATCACCCATATTGAAACAAAAAATAAATAATAACCATGCTGTTCAATTAGTTTTTACATAAGTACACATTGGCCACGAATATATGCAACAATATGGTATAACTTTGAAGCAGGAAACAAAAACTATTTTTATAAGTCTCGAATACTATCATTAAGGCTTATCGAATACGTAGCAAATGTAGATTATAAGTATATTTTTTGTATAGAAAATAAATATGTTTTCAGACAAACTAAGCCCAACAAGCATGTACCTATCGGAGTTTGTTACTTCATGCCTTGCACATTACTTGCACATTCAAGCATTAGGTATAATGCATAGTATTGTTCTTAAAATCTTCTGGTAACTTTCTAGCTAACCTTTTCCATTGTAAAAACATATTGTACTAACATTAGTTAGCATTGTCTGAAAACAGATAGGCCTGACCAACAAGACCATGTGATATTTCTTGTATTATTAGAGATATATCTCAGATGGGATAGGCCGTAGACTATTATTTTTCATTATTTTTGTTTAATTACTATATATCAGAATTTTAATGATATAATTTCGAATTTAATATAAGTATTTTGTTTTCAATTTTTATTTTCTAATTCTGTATTTAGACTATGTTTATTGAATACTTATATTTCATGAGAATTTGTTTAAAGAACTACTTACTGAAAAAAACACCAAATTAGTTTTGTAAATAATTTATGTAATAAAGAAAATTCATTAATTTGCACCCACACAAAGAACACAATCATTCATGCAAACCATAGTCAAAATTCCATAGTTTTCAACAATAAAAGTTTAATTAAATTTGGTATATAACTTATTCACTATTTATTTCTAAAAGTTCAATATCTCTGAGAATGTCATCTTTCTTGGACATCTTTTCTTTTTGATCCTTGTCAGGGGTTTTGAGAGAGCCAGACTTAATTTTCTCCTCGAGAGTTTCAATCTCTCTGAGTTTCTTTCTTAAGTTCTTTAGGCGTTTGATGGGATCTGTGGCCGTGTTACTGGGAGTGGAAGGTGCTGGTGCTGGTGTTGGACTCGTGAAGGTAGGTTCTGTTATCTCACATCTGGCAAGACTGTCTGCTGCTTCGTCAGCTCCTGGAAAGTGGAATATTGATATAAGCATTTGTCTTATTTTTAAGTTTTTTATAACAAGATTACTATAGCCCAGCAGGTGGCCCCTGTGATAGCTATTTCGGCAGCCTTCTTTACACCCTCAAATATGTAGGCACAAGTTTCATCAAAATTACCCTGCTACCCTCAAAATGGATTTCTCAAACTAATTTATAATTATATTCAGTTCTTTTGCCAACAATAGTGGTACCTAACCAAACTGCTGATAATTAATTCTAATTAACAATTCTCAAGTTTCTTTTTACATAACTAGAGAGAAAGTGTAAGAATTTATACATGAAGTGCATTTAAATGAATTAGGTATTTTACTTCTATTTTATTGTTTAATTGAAACTCTACACAACAAATGCATAATAGAAAATAACTTAATTTCAAATGTAGCTGTTTCAATTTGTGATTCTAATAAGAAAAGCACTTGCACATTTACTAGGTACAATATATATTATTATTATTATATATTTATTTACTGGCTTCACTGACGTTACAGTCAGAAATTATCTTTAGGAACTTTCTTTGATTTTAAATATGCCTATGACACTCAAACTTAGATAAAATTCCTTTCCATCTGTTCTTTACTTTAAAGATTTAATCGGATTTATTATTTTATTATTCATAATAACTATTTTAACTTTAACTAATCCATACTTACTGAGACCCTGATAATTTTATGGATATTGTAGCTTCTGATTAGTAAAAGAATTTTCAGGATTGGATCAGTAGTTCTGAAGATTACCCCTACCCTTACCTCTTTTAAATATTAATATAGATAACCAGGGTTAAGGACATACTAAGTAACAAACTCATTACTGTGGCTGCGCCAGCTAGTTGGCTCAGTCTTTCTGTTAGCAACAAAAAGAACACCACTATAAAAGGAACCAAAGACAACCAACCTGACTTCTTTTTCTTCTTCTTTTTGTCAACATTGATGAGCATGCCAGGTATGGGCTGAATGACACCATGGTTCTTCTTCTTCTTCTGTGCTTGCGCCACTATCTCAGGGGTGAGTCCCACAGGCAGGCCTGTGTTCTGACGAGCTTTGAACTGTTTGCCCTTGCTCTCATACAGGGGGATCTCCTCCTGAGGGACATAGCCTTCCTTGATTCTTCGAGGTTTGCGCCAGGTACCGTCGGGACGTTGCGTAGCAGGGATAAATTTGCCTCCTGGAATTTAGAACAGTAAGATTGTTAGATATACCTGCCTATTAAACAGATGATGAATAAAAGTTGTAAGTAATACTGTCTTTGTACCTTCCCTGAGGTCTCAAGTGCGGCGTGATGGTATGGCGAAGCGTGTTGATAACTGAATGACACTAACAAGCAAAACGACAAGAATGTTTTAATTGACGCATTGTAAAGTTTATTAGTTTATCACTTTTTAACTTTTTACAGCAGACTTTCACTGGATTAGCAGGTGTACAATGACCGCTTGAAAATATGGAAAGTCGAGGCAAATATTATCACGCACCGAAATGCTGTTCAATTTCTAATTGAATATAAACAAACTCCCGTATTTAAAAAAAAAACGAAGGATGCTTACCTTCAGCATCGTGCTCATACGCTGATGTGGCCATTATAATTCATTGATTCGAAGCGAGAAGTTTATGTAAATTAAAAATCTTCACAACCTGGTAGGCCTTGCGAAATTCTCGTTTCGCTATTTTCGTACACAACTATTTTGACATTTGACAGACACTCAGAAAGACAAATGTCTTTTTTTTATTTCTACCGACGCGAATTTCGTATGAATTCATTCGGAGTCTTTCAGCCATGAAAAAAAAACAAGTGAAATCCAAAAACAAAAATGTTGCCATCGTTAAACTAAAACTGATGACACATAGTGCTGTTATTGAAATCGCAAAAAACCGGTATTAGTGTGTTTTCGCGCAACTCTAGTCAAATTAGTTTACGACCGAGTGAACACTTGTGTGTGACTTGATTTGAACTGAACAGTGAACAGGGGGTCTAAAATGGCCGCTTTAGCAGAATCTTAGTATGAATCACGTTAAAAGTTTAAAATTCTAAAAATGAACTTTATTTTCGTGAGTATAAAGTCTATTTTAGGAATTTTAAATTTTTAACCTGATTCATATTTCGATTATGCTAAAGCGGCCATTTTAGACCCCCAGACAGTGAAGCAGTGTTGCCAACCGTACGATTTAAATCGTATCTATAGGACTTTTTTGGCTCTTGTACGATGTATGATCGAGTATTCGAAATGGTACGCAAAATAAACGATCTTTACAAATCTTATACCCATCATCCTAACGAAGTAAAAATATGACAAATTTAATTAATTTTTGATTTGACAGTTTCAATTGAAACACATTAGCACTAGTAATTAATAGCAATATAATATTGTTAATGCTGTAAGCAACTGAAACTGTCAAATTGTACATCCATCGCGATTTCAATCAACTGAAATCGATAATTGTTAGCATGAGCTTACATAATAAAGGTAGAGGCCGTATACAAATCCGAGATTATAAATCTTTTTCTATAGAAATGACACATATTAGAAAAATAACAGTCAGTAAATCATAAGAAACTTTTATTGATAATAAGGTAGATGCAACACACAATCACAGTTTATATTTTTATAATTATAGAAGAAACCAATATACTTTTAATGCAATCAGGGAAAATATACACAATAATTAAATGTATAGAAATAATGTTTTACCAACATTATTTCCAGCTGATACCCTTATTACCCTAAAACACGAAGTATTGCGGTCACGGAGAGATGTTGCCTCGACTATGGTGCGTGTTAAAAGAGGCGCTCCGCAGCACAGAACATTCTTTATATACTATCTTCAAAATGAACTGTCATGGCGCGCCCCTCCTACCCTCCTCTGGGTATGGCAAAAGCAAGTGCGACAACATCCGGCCGTCCTGCTCACGCGTTCGTCCTCGAACAGCGTTTTAGTCCAATGTAGAAGCTGGAAACATACAATTATTACTTAGTATAAAACCGTATTTTAACTTAGTACAGATGTGACTTGCTTTAACATTGGACTGTTAGTAAGGTGTTCGAACAGATTAGAGCTATGCTATCGCAACATGGTTAACATGCTCTTACTGTCTGTGGTTTGAACTAGATCAATGTTCACTTAGTATCAATCTAGTCGTGTATCACCACTAACAATACACACAACAGCGTTCACAACGGATGCCTGTTGCTTATTGTTCCGAGACCGAACACCCTATAAACATCCATATTGTTTAAAGCGAATGCATTGGACCACATGAATGATTACGGTAATCCGGCGAAATATCAATAACAATAAGAATGTAAAATAAAAATCTTAATGATCACAAAAAGCAACTGGATAGGTATGTTATCATCATAAAATTTACCTTATTGGCACTTTTAGGTACCTATGCATCTTCGACAACATCCGGTACTTCAGCAACGCGTATCCAGGGCTTCATATTCTCCACGCAGGCAACACCATCGTACCTTTTGGAAGATCTTTCAGCTCCCCTCAAGTCTGCTACTTGATATCTATCGTGTCCCAGGATGCTCGTCACTTGAAAGGGCCCTTTGTACAGAGGCAAGAGTTTCGTGCTTTGACCATCATTTGTGTGACTTGGAATTTTGAGTACCACCAAGTCTCCGACTTTGTATATAGGAGCCTCTTTTCTTTTAGAGTCGAAGGATGCTTTTTGTCGTTCAGCATTGCTCTTTATATTTGCGTCAACCTTATTCCTTAACGCAGTGACGTCAATAGAACGCTCGTTATTATCGTCAGTGATCGCGTCATTATTCATGCGGATTCTAAACCCAAAAAATACCTCACTCGGCACGGCAGACGTGGTTTTATTAATTGTGCTGTTAATACCTTGTTGTATGCTAGTTATGTGCTGATCCCATTTATTATTATCAGTATCAGCACTCATACTACGCAATGCTTCTAAAATTGTCTGATTATAGCGCTCGACTTGGCCATTTGAGCGCGGAACAGCAGTAGCAATTATATGAAGCCTAATGTTATTTTCTTTGCAATAATTGGTGAACAACTTTGATGTAAAAGCACTACCAGCGTCACAAATTAGGCGTTTTGGACTTCCGAATACTTTAAATATTTTATTTAATTCATTGTTGACCACTTTGCTTTTAGTGTTTTTTACAGCAGAAATAAAAACGAATTTGGTAAATGAGTCAACTATCACTAAGATGTAACTATTTTGCTGCGTAGTTTTAACAAATGGACCAAGGTGATCCACGTGAAGCGTGTGGAACGGTTTCGCAAATTTTGGGATTGGGTACAACTTGCCTGGTTTTTTACCGTGAACGTTCTTGTGATAGATACAATTCAAGCAATTTTTAATATATTTTGAAACGGTTTTCTTTAAACGAGGGAACCAATATTTCGACTTAATTCTTTCAATAGTTTTGTCTACCGCGAAGTGTCCCACATCATCATGGTTAGCACGAATTACATACCATATACATTCCTTTGGTGTACTAACCAACGCCTACCAAATTCAGTTCTACGATAAACTTTGTTCCCTAACAATTCGTATTCGTTGAATACATTTTATTCGTATCGGCCTCACCTGACTGTAATAAGTCCCTAATATTACATATACTGGGGTCTTGCAATTGAACCGCTAGTAACCAATCACCTTCAGTAATTATGTTAATGTTTATCTCATCAGATACATTATTGAAAGTACAAATAGGGTTCCTACTTAATGCGTCAACGTTTTGCATCTGTGACCCGGCCCTGTGAACTACTTCGAACGTAAAGTCCTGTGTATATAATACCCATCTACTTATTCGCGGAATTATCTCCTTTTTACTCAAGGCATGTCGTACTGCATTGCAATCGGTTGTAATTTTAAAACTAGTTCCTAATAAATAATGCCTAAACTTTTGTAAAGCGGAAACAATTGCTAGAAGCTCCAATTCGAAGGAATGGTATTTCTTTTCATCATCACTCGTTTGACGACTATAAAAATAAACAGGTTTTTCACCGTTATTAGTAAGCTGCGTCAAGATACATCCTATGCCATCACGACTGGCGTCCGTATACAAGTTTATGAGTAATTTGGGGTCAAATACGCTTAGTACCGCATTTTTAATCAACGCATCTTTCACCCATGCTACAGCCTGATCTTGTTGGGACCCCCATTGCCAAATTGCACCCTTTTTTAATAAACAAGTCAATGGTTTGCAGAGAAGCGCACAATTCTTAATAAATTTTCTAAAATAATTAATTAGCCCTAAAAATTGTCTTAGTTGATGAACTGACTTCGGAATTGGGTATTTTGAAATAGCTTCAAGCTTACGGGAACTCGGAGCGATGCCTTTTTCGGAAATATCATAGCCTAAAAATGTAATTTGATCTTTAAAAAAGAAGCATTTGTCTAAATTGATCGTTAACCCATTTTTAACAAAAATATCTAATACTTTTTCTAAGCACGCCATATTTTCTTCTATGGTTTTCGTAGCGATTAAGGTATCATCCATGTAACATATTACCCTTCCAAAACGCAGATTGCCCAAAACAGTATTCATTAGTCTTTGGAAAACAGCTGGCCCATTACATACTCCAAAAGGCATTCTCAAAAATTCAAAATGGCCATCACTTGTTATGAATGCAGTTTTGTGCACATCTTCAGATTTGATGCTTATTTGATGATATCCACTTTTAAGATCCAAAGAAGTAAAGAATTTACATCCCTGCAATCTGTCAATGAGGTCCTCAATCATGGGCATAGGGTATTTCTCCTTAACAGTTATTTTATTTAGCTGCCTATAGTCTACGCATAACCTTTTAGCCCCAGATGTTTTGTCAACCAGAAGAGCTGGACTAGCATATGCAGATCTACTGTTTTGAATAATCCCATTTTTTAAAAGATCATCTACCAGTTCACGCGTGATCTCTCTTTCCGACTCGGACATCCTAAACGGTCGTTGGTAGATTGGTTTATTAGATGTTAGTTGGATCTCTAATTCAACACACGTATTTACTACCGAGCTGGTAGTGTTGGACTAACACACTTGTGGGAACACTAATAGGGTTGAAATAAAACCAAATTATGTTCTGATCTAAGCTGGTTATATATTTTCAAAAATTCGCTTGAGCCCAACCAAATCGGGGTAACACAACGATAGCGACTTCTAATTTGACGACAACGCCATCTATCGAGCTAGGTGTACAACTTTTGAACTAATACTAGAACTAATACAGTTTCTGCCTTAACATACCGCCCACCAAGGACATTTAGTGAGGGAATGTCCTTCTTAAATTATCTTTAATTCTAAAATTTGCACTTTGCACCTAAAAATATCTAAAACAATTGTGAAAAAAAACTTATTAAATAATTAAAATATGCGATAATGATATAAAAAGTAAAAAATAAACCTATAAAATGTATAAAATAAAACATGGCAAACTTTGTAAATATACATTTTGATCTTAAAATTAACACTAAAGATTTGATCTGCAAAAGTTTTACATAAACTTGATAAAAAATAAACAATTCATTGAGCGGTTGGTAAAATACATAATTTGGAAGTTGGTCTCTTAATTGTAGAGGATTTGGTACGCAATGTGACCACACGGGTGATGTTATCATCACCGGGATGTTTCTTCAAAACCCGTCCCAACAACCAACGACTTGGTGGTAAATCATCTTCCTTAATTAAAACAATGTCCCCAATATTGGGCTCCGGAACTTGGGAAGACCATTTGTATCTGTTCATGAGATTTGACAGATACTCGTGGGACCATCGTTTCCAAAAAGATTGCATCATTCGTTGAACTAATTGCCACCGAGTCAAATAATTTACATTTGAGCTTTCATAATTTTTAGCTGGCACATTAACTATCGGTTCGCCGATCAGAAAATGTCCAGGGGTTAACGGCAGGGGTTCACCAGGATCAGCAAAGTTAATAACGCTTATTGGTCGCGAATTTAAACATGCTTCTACTTGGTTGAGGAGTGTAGACATTTCCTCGTACGTAAGTGTGGAGTCGCCGATTACCCTTTTAAGGTGGAACTTGGTGGATTTTACACCTGCTTCCCAAAGACCACCGAAATTGGGAGCATGAGGCGGTATAAAATGCCACTCGGTATTGCTTGCTTCCAGGTGTTCTGCTATGGCTGGCTGTATAGAGGCCAACTGTCGTAACTCTCTGGAGGCACCTACAAAATTGGTGCCATTATCGCTCCACAATTTAGCACAGTGACCTCGTCTCGACACAAATCGTCGAAAGGCGGCTAAAAACGCCTGTGTGCTCATGTCACTGACTACCTCTAAGTGAAGAGCGCGTGTGGACATACAAACAAAAAGGCATATATAGCCTTTATATGAACGATGACCACGGCCTTTTGTCGTTCTTATGTTAATGGGTCCAGCATAATCCACTCCACTATGTAAAAATGGTCTTGCTGGCCTACATCGGACTGATGGAAGATCACCCATCAGTTGATTTCTCACGCTAGCTCTCTGTTTCGCACAAATAACACATTTGCGAACATGTTGTTGGATTAGAGATCTAGCACCTATTATCCAATAGGCTGACCTTAAAAAGTTTGACAGCAGCTGAGGACCACCATGCAGTGTTTTCTCATGCGCATCTGCTACTATTAGATGAGTCAGATGGCTGGAATGTGGTAAGACTATCGGATGTTTCGAGTCCTCGTCTAGTTCCGACTTTGCAAGTCGTCCTCGAGCTCTCATGATACCCTTTGTGTCAAGAAAGGGGCAAAGTGACTTTAGCTTGCTAGATTTGATGTTTAAATACCCCTTTTCGTTTAACTGTGTATATTCTGTGGTAAACATCTCTCTCTGTGTCTTCTTTATACAGGTTTCTAATGCTGCTTCCATTTCTTGATCCTTTAGATATGTACTATTGAATTTGTTTTTCCTTAAAAATCGTCGGCAATACGCAACTACTCTGATTAGTTTTCGTAGACTAGAATACTTTTCTAGAACTACGTGCTCTGGAACTACAGCTGCGTGAGACTTTATTGTTTGCTCTAAATCTATTTTTAAATCCTTTGGCCTTTTGTACTCAATTATTTTGTTTTTCAGGAATGGCGGTCCAGTAAACCATAACTCATTACTGACTAATGAACTGGGTAGTATTCCCCTTGAAGCGCAGTCTGCTGGATTCTCTTTGGTCGACACGTGAAACCATTGAGACGAACTCATTGTACTCAATATTTCAGCAGTACGATTCGCAACAAACGTTTTCCACCGGCTAGGATGGCTGTTAAGCCAGGATAGCACAACTGTCGAATCAGTCCAAGCTGAAACCTTTTCTTTGGGTATATTTAAAACCTCTGCAGACTCTGTCAATAGCTTGGCTAAGAGTACTGCTCCGCATAACTCCAATCGAGGAATGCTGACTTGTTTGATTGGAGCAACTCTTGTTTTTGCCACCAACAAAGAAACATGAACCTTGCCTTTGGTATCAATTACCCGCAAGTAAACGACTGCTGAGTATGCAGTTTTTGAGGCGTCACTAAAACCTTGCAATTCTAGATCATCAGTTGAACTAGTCCCAAGCCAACGACGTATACGAACATTGGTAAGCAATTTTAACTCTTCGCGGTAAGTACTCCACTCTGTTCTTAATTCTGTATTTAATTCCTCGTCCCAACTAACACCTGCTAGCCATAACTTCTGGATGAACACCTTTGCTACAACCACACTAGGAGCTAACCATCCTAATGGGTCGAACAAACGAGCTATGTCTGATATTATAGATCTTTTTGTTACAGGTGCTGTCGTTAACGGTGGGAGATTTACCGCATACTGAAAGGTATCTTCATGGCGGTTCCAGGTAAGTCCCAAAATTTTTGTAGTACTATCTAGTTTAATTTCTCTGTCCTTATTATTTATTTCCTTTTCCTTTTCTATTATGTCTAGTTTGTCCTTCTCCTTAGTGTCCTTATTTTTTATGCTTTTTTGCTCTGTTTTCAGAATTCTTTCATTCTTATCCATAGAACTTATTTTATCTAATAATTGCTGATTATTACTGTTCCATTTCTGTAAGGTAAATCCTCCTTTTCCTAATAATTCTGCTAATTGATTGCAGATTTCTACACCCTCTTCGATGTTGTTACATCCAGTCATTAAATCGTCCATATAAAAACAATTTAAAACTCTTTCTGCTGCCATTGGGAAATTGTCTCCTTCATCATATGAGACCTGATGGAGCGATCTTACTGCTTGGTATGGTGCAGATGCTGTCCCGAAGGTCACCGTTATCAGCTCATAGTCTCTGATTGGCTTTCCAGGATCGTCTCGCCAGAGTATTCGCTGGAAGACAGCATCTTCATCGGCCACTCTAACTTGACGGTACATTTTAACTATGTCTGCCACTATACCAATAGCATGCATTCTCCATCTTAAAACAGTATGTCTTAAATCTGCTTGCAGCGTTGGTCCTACCATTAGAGTGTCGTTTAGTGACACTCCGTTCTTATTCCTTTCTGAGGCGTTAAAAACAACACGAACCTTAGTCGTGATCTTGTCATTCCTTATCACTGCGTGGTGTGGGAGATAAACGGCTTCATCCTTTTTACTATCTTCATCTTTTACAGGTCTCATGTGTCCTAAATGTAAGTATTCGTTAATTACCTCTGTATATTTTTCTTTTAATTCAGTGTCCTTACTTAACCTTTTTTCTAATGATTTAAATCTTGTTTCAGCTATATCACGTGAACGTCCGGCCTTACAGGCGGGTTCTTCATCTCTGAATGGCAGTCGTACAATGTATCTGCCTGTATCATCTCTCTTAGTAGTGTTAATATAGAATTCTTCACATCGCTGCTCTTCTGGGTTAAGTAATTTCCTTGTACTAGTTTGTTCCTCGATCTCCCAGAATTTCTTTAAAATGTCATCTTCATTGAACTGTGCACAATGTACCTTTATGTTTTTTGTGTGATGCTTTGAACTCTCGCAACTTGGACTGACTACACCTGAAAGGATCCACCCTAAAGTGGTGTTCTGTGCAATGAGAGTGCCGGATGGACTCTTGACTATACCTTCCTTTACAATGTAGCAGTAAGCATCTGCACCCAAAAGAATATCTATTCTATTGGGTGTGTTATAATTAGGATCTGCTAGACACAGATCGTTGATGGTAATCCAATCCAATGAACTTGTGTTTACACTTCTCTCAGGCAAGTATGAGGTGATCTTACTCAAAACGTAGGCGTTTATTTTGAATTGAAAATTGGAATCAATTTTTGACTCAATTGTCAGATTCACCATGTGTTTTGCAATGGTTGATCTATCGTCACCTAAGCCTGAAACGAGACCTCTGACTGGAATTTTCTTTAGTCTAAGAAGTTGGACTGTGGCTTCTGTAATAAAACAAGCCTGTGAACCTTGGTCTAATAATGCTCGAACTGTTTGAAATTCACCCGTCTTGGACTCGGCTTTTATTAACGCTGTGGCTAATAAAACCTGTCTGGCTTTAGAGACCTTGCCCGTAGACAAGCAAGCGACTATCGGATTATCACTAGTTGTTGAACTAGTATTATCCGTAGCCTGCCTTACGGTAGCCTCTCGGCCTTCGTTCTCTCTGTTAGGTTCTCCATTCAGGTGCAGTAATGAATGGTGGCGCTTGCTGCAAACTTTACAGACTGTCTGCTTTTTACAGTCGGATACTCTATGATTGCTGCCCAAACAATTAAAACATATTTTATTTTTTGCCACGAATTCGCGTCTACTTTCTGTGGATTGTTTTGCAAATTGCTTGCAGAAACACAGCTTGTGGACTTCCGAGCAGTATTCGCATCGCATATTGGACGGCTTTGTGGCTAGCATTGCTTTTGAATGATGAACCTGTGAACTATTACTGGCTTGGGGAGCCCCGGCTTTTCTCGGCTCTATGCATTCTAATGCGCGAAAACGACTTTCAATAAATATTTTAAGTTCCTCAAAGGTGGACAACTCGTTGCTTAAATCGTTAGAACTACTTAACTCCCATTGTTTTCGCGTTTCATTGTCTAATTTGAAAGTTACTATATGGATGATGATAACATCCCATGTGCTCACATTGATGTTTAAATTTGCAAGCGCATTAAGGCAGTCATTCGTGGTATCTAACAGCTCTTTTAATGCGCCAGCTGATTCAACATTTAATCGTTTTTGGCCGAACAACCTTCTTAAAATACAATTGACCAAATACTTTTTATTAGCATAACGCTTTTCTAACTGAGACCAACATTCACTGTAGTTAGCATCTGTGATTGGTGTATGCCTAATCAACTGTTCAGCTTCACCAGTCAGATGACTTTTAAGATAGTGCAGTTTTTGCACATTATCTAATGATGCGTTATTGTGTACAAGTGACTTGAAAAGATCGTGGAAGGCTGTCCATTCACTGTATTTGCCAGAAAAAGTGGGAATTGTTATCTTGGGCAACTTTACTGAATTGGATGACTTAGAATAATTATTATTGTTAGATCCACTATTTTGTAGTGCCGGTTCTCTAGAATTAATCTTATTAAACGTTGCTTTCATCAGAGATTTACATGATATATATGTATCTTCGGTGGAATCGTATATATCGACCACCTTTTGACCTACTATGTCCTCCAACTTAAAACGACCATAAAGTTGAGATTTAGTTTCCTTAAATGAAGACCAATCATTTTCTAATAACTCAAGCCTTGTCTCAATATATTCTACTGTCAATCTATCTTTAGGACTCTTTTTAAAATTAGTGAACGCCTTTTGTATAACATTTTGGAGGTCTTTCAATATATTAACTTGACCCTCCATCCTAAACAACAGCAAAAGTATTTAAATAAGTGTTAAAAATAATTAAAAAATATAATATAATAACTATGTACAATTAAACAAACCTAATAAAAGAAAACCTAGATTGAAAGTTACAAGTTTATTTCTAAACAAAACGTACTGATTTTTCTAAGTCTCAATAACAGCGTAAAATTTTACAAGTGTTTTTAAAACAAACACTGTCTGGTAGAAATCGGGCATAGATTCCCCGTTCCGTCGTTTTTAATAAAACTATTCTAAGTCCTTAAACTAACATGCACAATTTTAAAGCTAAGTTATAATAAAAGTTAAAGTAAAATTCTTCTTTTAAATAAAGTTCAAAATTGCTTGGCAAAATCTTCTTGTAGATAAAGTTCAAAATTGCTTGGCAAAATCTTCTTAATCACTGCTACTAATGTTTAACAAAATTGTACTCACGATTGCACTTCACTCACACTTCCAAGTTGATGGTGGCGCCCCCTGTGGCGTCACTTGGGCCTTCAACTGCCGGTTGTTGACGTTGATCTCGTTCACCTTACTGAACGAAGCTGCCCGCCTGAACTCGAATTTGATCTTCTGTTGAACTGCTGGTGGCGCCCTCTCTCGCGTCACGTTGAACTAACAATCCCACAGCGGTTGAGCTCGTCCACCTTGCTGGACAGAGCTGATGCTGCCTCAGTGGGATGCCCGGTACTCTTGCTGCAGCGATCCACTGCGAGTACACTGGGGTGCGGTCCAAAGCTGGCACCGCTAACTTCAAAAACTTCAGACTTTCTGGGTCTGATCCAGGGTCGATGGACCAATATTTACTACCGAGCTGGTAGTGTTGGACTAACACACTTGTGGGAACACTAATAGGGTTGAAATAAAACCAAATTATGTTCTGATCTAAGCTGGTAATATATTTTCAAAAATTCGCTTGAGCCCAACCAAATCGGGGTAACACAACGATAGCGACTTCTAATTTGACGACAACGCCATCTATCGAGCTAGGTGTACAACTTTTGAACTAATACTAGAACTAATACAGTTTCTGCCTTAACAACACGAGGTGTTTCCTAACTTTGATAAATCTTGCGCAAAGGATTGAGGGTATTTTAATAATATTTTATTTAATGCTATTTCATATTCACGTCTTACGTTATTACTAATCTTAATACTGCATACATTCAATGCTTGAGCTGATTGAAAAGTTAAAATTTCTCCCACACGAACATACATTATGTTACGTCGTACCCATACCTACAATACAAGTAGCTTCTAATAGTAGGTACCTACAACTAAGTAGGTAGGTAGTAGTAGGTATGTATCGAATGATGTAGGTACAAATTCGCAAACTACCTATAAAATACATCAGGAAGTTGTCATTGTAATTTCGACCGTACGCCCAGGGCATAAAGTACCTATTTCTTTCCTTTGTACAAAAGTTGTGGAAGTTTCTCGAAGGTCGATGACCTAGTATGAATTGCCTAGAAGATTCTGGGAACTTATGGATCTTTCTCAAACGTTCGGTCGTCGTATAAATAGTCGACGTGTTTGTGGGAGCGAGTAGTATCATTTTGGCTACAGTACGGGACGAATCAAAGTGAACTTGTGAGTGCGATATCTAAGCGAATAGTGATCAGTAGATTCAGTAGTGTACTTGTGATTGAGTTTGAAGTGTTTTGTGATTATTAAAGTTATTCAGTTGTTTCATCGGTAGTAATTAATTTATCCCATACCCAGCTCGTAACAATTTGGTGTCAGAAGTGAGGGATAAATTATGCCAGTTCTACCTAAGGACAACACGGAAGGTATCCGTACCAGGAGTCAGCGACAGCAGGACATGGACCAAAGGCGGTTTGGAGATTCTCCGACACAGACACCGGGTGGTGTTCAACCTACGTCAGTGCCAGTCGCTGGTCCATCTGGACTTTCTCCAGCATCAGTAGCGCCAGACTTGTCAGCTTTAATGGCGCTGCTGCAGGAGCAGGCTCGCCGTCAAGAGGATCAGGCTCGCCAGTTACAAGAGCAGTTACAACGAGATAAGGAGGAGCAGGCTCGCCGTCAAGAGGAGCAGGCTCGCCGTCAAGAGGAGCAGGCTCGCCGTCAAGAGGAGCAGGCTCGCCGTCAAGAGGAGCAGGCTCGCCGGCTGGAAGAGCAGTTGCAACAAGAAAAGGAGGAGCAGGCTCGCCGTCAAGAGGAACAGGCTCGCCGTCAAGAGGAGCAGGCTCGCCGGCTGGAAGAGCAGTTGCAACGAGATAAGGAGCAGGCTTGCCGTCAAGAAGAGCAGGCTCGCCGGTTGGAAGAGCAGTTGCAACGAGATAAGGAGGAGCAGGCTCGTCGTCAAGAAGAACAGATGATCCTCATAAAGGATCTTCATTCAACTTTCGGCAAAGAGCTGAAGGTAATGAAGGATCAGGTTCACCAGCACGAGAATCGCATCTCAGAGGCCGAAGTGCAGATCACTGGGATGAAGAAGGCTTTGGGAGAACTGAAGACTGGAGGTGTGACTGTGGCTTCAGTAGTTCCTGCACCTTCAGCGCGGGGCTTTAAGGTGCCTCCATTCGATGGAACATCTTCGCGGTCGGCGTATAAAATTCAATTTGAGGCCGTTATGAAGGCGAATGGATGGACAAAATCTCAAGCCATGACCGCGCTCACTTTGGGCCTCCGAGACCAGGCCCTCAACATTCTTGAAGCGCTTGGCAAGGATGTGACCTATGAACAGCTGCTGGAGGCGTTAGAGTCCAGATACGGCGACGCGCACCTGGAGCACGTATTTCGTGCTAAGTTGAAGGATCGTGTCCAGCGTAGTGCCGAGAACCTACAGCAGTGGGCCCTGGAAGTTGAAAAGCTGGTTCGGAAAGCATACCAGTCTGCCCCTGCACTGATCGATGGGATTCTGGTACAAGCGTTCGTTGATGGAATACGTGACTTAGAAGTTAGAGCCGCTGTGAGACTTGGGCATCATGAAACATTGAAGGACGCCTTAGCCCATGCTTTAGAAGTAGAGGCAGTGAGGCAAGACCACCGAACGCACCGCGTTAGGGAGGTTGTAGCATCACCTGTACGCGAGCGCCCGCAAGGGTACAGTCCTAGGTGCTACACTTGTGGAGAAAGGGGTCACCTTCGGTCAAGCTGTCCAAAGCGCAACACCCCGCGAGAAGATCAGCAAGGAAGGGTGGCTGAAGTGACTGCCCAGCCACAGCAGGGAAACGAGTAAATGCCAGGACTGGGGGGCGGGTGCTGGCTGGTATTGAAAGAGCCCCGAGAATCTTGATCTCGCAAGCACATGACGGGAACAGCCTGACCATCAGAGGCGAAGTCAACGGAACACCATGCAAACTGACGTTGGATACTGGAGCTTCTTACACGGTCGTTAACTCTCACCTAGCAAGTCGGTTTCTTGGGGACTACTTTGATAACCACGACCGTATACGATTACTAACAGCTACCGGTCAGCACATAACTGTCCGAGGCAAGAAGGAGGTGGAGTTAAAATTGGGTGACAGATTTTACAAGCACAATGTCATCGTGGCCGACATAGTGGACGATTGCATCTTGGGCTTGGATTTTATGCGGAAATATCGTTGTGAGATCGACGTTGAGCAAGGAGTATTGAAATGTGGTTCAGAGGAAGTCTTCATGGAAGGTGCACCATCAGGGAAAGTGTACTGCTTGAAGGAGATTGTTCTTCCTCGCAGATCGGAAACGATTGTGCCAATTAGTTTACCACGGAATTTTGGACAAAAAGATCGAAGTGTTCTGATAGAAAGGGTGAACAATGACTTTCCATGGAAGATGGCACGTACTCTGGTCAAGGCCAAAAACGTCTCGGCAGTACGCATACTGAATCCAAGTGACAAGGAGCAAGTGATTAAGAAGGGCACCTTAATCGGCACTTGCGAGGAAGTAGCTTGGATGCGTCAATTGCAAAATCTGCCTACCGGAAATAAAATTCGTAGTACAAAGTTTGACGTGTCAACACTTTTGGAAAACTGCGATTTATCTAAAGAAGAAATGGACAAGGCTAAGAAGATGTTACTTCAGTACGCCGACATTTTCTCTTCAAATGATGCTGACATAGGGAGAACTGGACTAGTTCCGCATAAGATTAATACGGGTAACGAGTTACCAATCCGTCAGCGACCAAGAAGACTGCCAGTTGCACGTGAAAAAGAGGTGGAAACCATGATGGAGGGAATGATGAAGGACGGTGTTATAGAGCCTTCATCGAGTCCATGGTGTTCTCCTGTGGTCCTGGTAAAGAAAAAGGACGGCAGTATGCGCTTCTGTGTGGACTATCGACGACTGAACGATGTCACGAAAAAGGACAGCTATCCGCTGCCTAGGATCGATGACACACTGGATACGCTGACTGGTATGAAGTGGTTTACCACACTTGACCTGAAAAGTGGCTACTGGCAAGTAGAAATAGACCCCAAGGATAAGGAAAAAACTGCATTCTCAACAGGGAAAGGGTTGTGGCAGTTTAAAGTTATGCCATTCGGATTGTGCAATGCTCCTGCAACGTTTGAAAGGCTGATGGAGCAAGTACTCGCCGGATTGATTGGAGACGCATGTCTTGTCTATCTAGACGACATAATCATCGTGGGCCGTACATTTGAAGATCATCTTAAAAACCTCAACCAAGTGCTGTCGAAAATCCAAACAGCAAATCTTAAGTTAAGTCCGAAAAAGTGCTCGTTTTTCAGAAAACAAGTGAACTTCTTAGGACACATAGTTTCGGGGGAAGGTGTTCGAACAGACCCAGAAGAAGTAGTCGCCGTCAAGGATTGGCCAATTCCAAAAGACAAGACACAGGTCAGAGCATTTCTGGGTTTGTGCTCCTACTATCGAAGGTTTGTCAAGAATTTTGCCGACATTGCAAAACCTCTGCACAAACTCACTGAGGAAAAGCGGCAATTCTGTTGGGACGAGAACTGCGACGTTGCATTTCAGGAATTAAAGAAACGTCTGTGCAATACGCCTATTTTGGGATATCCTGACACTGAAAATGACTTCATAGTTGACACAGATGCAAGTAATACTGGGATTGGGGGCGTGCTGTCTCAACGGAAAGGAAACCAAGAGGTTGTGATAGCTTACTTCAGCAAGTCTTTATCCAAACCAGAAAGAAATTACTGCGTTACAAGACGGGAGCTACTCGCCGTAGTAAAGACATTGCAGCACTTCAGTAAATATTTGTTGGGACGTAAATTCCAATTAAGAACTGACCATGCTGCATTGAAGTGGCTATTGCAGTTCAAGAATCCAGAGGGGCAAGTGGCGAGATGGATTGAGCTACTGCAAGAGTTTGACTTCGTAACTGAACATCGCAGTGGAAGAACTCACGGTAACGCAGACGCCTTGTCAAGAAGACCTTGTCCTGAAGACTGTAAGCACTGTGCTAGGCAAGAAATTAAGGAAGTAGTGCCCGTGAGGATGCTTAGAACGGATCTCAGCGATGAATGGAAGGAAACTCTACAGCAGGCTCAGCAAAATGACTCGGACATCAAACCGATCTTCGAGTGGATCAAAGCTGGTGCTCCTAAACCCAAGTGGAGTGATGTGGCTGCGATGAGTTCCATCACGAAGAGTTATTGGGCGCAATGGAACAGCTTGGTGATCCAGGATGGAGTATTGTGCCGTAAATGGGAAAACGCTCGAGGGGACAACTGTCATCTACAAATGATTGTCCCTAAAGCTAAGGTACCGGATGTTTTACGGCTCTACCATGATGGATGTTCGGGAGGACATATGGGGATGAAAAGAACTTTAATAAAAATTCGAGAACGCTTTTACTGGATCCACTGTCGAGATGATGTGGAGGACTGGTGTCGCAAATGTACCAGTTGTGCGGCTGTGAAAGGACCCCAAACACGCAGTAGAGGTGCATTAAAAGTGTACAACGTTGGAGCCCCTTGGGAACGGATAGCACTAGACGTTGCGGGACCATTTCCAGAAAGTGAGAGCGGAAACAAGTACTTCCTGGTGGTCATGGATTACTTCACAAAGTGGCCAGAAGTCTTCGCCATTCCTAATCAAGAAGCTACAACTGTCGCAGATAAATTGGTTCAGGAAGTCTTCTGTCGTTTTGGAGTACCCTTAGAAATACACAGCGATCAAGGAAGGAATTTTGAATCGCAAGTATTTCAGGAGACTTGTCGATTAATGGGTACCCACAAAACCAGAACCACCTCTTACCACCCACAATCTGATGGAATGGTGGAACGATTCAACCAAACGTTGGAAAGATATCTGGCAAAAGTCGTGGAAAGCAGACAAAGGGATTGGGACAAGCACATACAGCCGTTTCTTCTGTCCTACCGCAGCGCAGTCCACGAAAGTACGACTGTGACGCCCGCCTTCGCGAACTTTGGAAGGGAATTACGGTTGCCTGCAGATTTAATCACTGGAACTCCCCCTGATGCTCCACGCAGTGTAACAGATTACGCAAATGACTTGCGTAACAAGTTGAACGATGTTTATGAGCATATTAGACAATCCGGCCAACAGATGTCTGAGAAGATGAAGACCCGTTATGACCGGAAGGCAAATAGTAGGGGTTTCGACGAGAGTTCACTGGTGTGGTTGCATACCCCAGTACGGAGCAAAGGGAAGTCTCCGAAATTACAAGCAAACTGGGATGGACCATACCGAGTCGTGACTAGGATCAACGATGTCACCTACCGAATACAGAAGGGTCCACGAGGTGCGCCTAAGATTGTCCATGTAGACCGATTGGCGCGATACTATGGGCCTAATGATGCTCGGGACGAGCATGTCTAAGGAGGGGGCAGTGTTACGTCGTACCCATACCTACAATACAAGTAGCTTCTAATAGTAGGTACCTACAACTAAGTAGGTAGGTAGTAGTAGGTATGTATCGAATGATGTAGGTACAAATTCGCAAACTACCTATAAAATACATCAGGAAGTTGTCATTGTAATTTCGACCGTACGCCCAGGGCATAAAGTACCTATTTCTTTCCTTTGTACAAAAGTTGTGGAAGTTTCTCGAAGGTCGATGACCTAGTATGAATTGCCTAGAAGATTCTGGGAACTTATGGATCTTTCTCAAACGTTCGGTCGTCGTATAAATAGTCGACGTGTTTGTGGGAGCGAGTAGTATCATTTTGGCTACAGTACGGGACGAATCAAAGTGAACTTGTGAGTGCGATATAAATAATAATGTGACGACCCGATTGGCGCAGTGGTAGTGAGGCTGCCTTACGTTCATAGGGTCCCGGGTTCGAATCCCGGTCGGAGCAAATGTTTGTGTGATGAGCATGGACATTTGTTTCCGAGTCATGGATGTTTATATGTATAATAAGTATGTATTTACAAACAAAAAGTATCTATGTAGTATATCAACTATCTGGTGTCCACGACACAAGCCTCGTTGCTTAGTGTGGCACTAGATGGTGCTGTGTGTAATGTCCAGCAATATTTATTTATTTATTTATTTATATCTAAGCGAATAGTGATCAGTAGTGTACTTGTGATTGAGTTTGAAGTGTTTTGTGATTATTAAAGTTATTCAGTTGTTTCATCGGTAGTAATTAATTTATCCCATACCCAGCTCGTAACAATTATATTTTCATGTTCAGTAAAATTTCTTCCTATCAAAATATTACAGCTAGCTAAAGCATCAATAACGTATAATGTAATAACTAATTCCACAAAATCGACTTGAAGCTTAACTGAGACAGCCTTGGTTACTGTAGCGGTTAAATCATTAGTAAACCCCACTAAATTAACAGGACTATTCAAAGATAAAGGTTGTAACTTAAATTGGTTTACTAATGCAGATGTAATTAAGGAGCAGTCGCTGCCCATATCAAAAAATGCACTACATTCCAGGTTGTTTATTAGAACCGGTTTGTAAAACTTTTGTTTCATTTTTGGGTCAGAAATCATTTTCACTTCGACATTTTTCTCGACCTTCGACTTAGACTTGGCGTGACAGGCCGACTCTAAGTGCCCTAACTTTTTGCAAAAGGTACACCTCACATCGTCTTTGACAGTACAATTGTTTCTTCTGTGACCTACCTCTCCACATCGGTAGCAGGTATGATTTGGTACACTATTATTATTGGCAGAAGGTTCAACTTTGATGTCAGATTTACTTAAAGCATTTTGGTACCCGGGTTGGAACGGTCGAGAAGAATGTTTGGGTGGCAATGTGTTTCTAGAAGGGATTTCATTAACCGAAGGTAACTGAATTTTACCGTGTAAAAAGGAGGCCAAGTCGTCACAATATTTAAAATTGCCTACTTCGGCAGCTACACTAATGTTCTTGTCACCTATTGAACCTACTATTATGGATATTATATCTTTATCTCGAAAACCTAACTGCAAGCGATCTATTTTCGACTTTTGTTTAAAAAAGAAATCATATAAAGACTGATTTGCTGAAGGTTTCGTGTCAATTAGTTCTTTAAGAGATCTGAACATATCACTTCTTACTTGAAAGGTATCCGACAATGTTTCGCGCCATTGCTTCCACTTCCACGTGGTCCACCTAGTTTCATTTTTTTTTGCAAAGCATCTAGCCAAGTTTTCGCGGTATTACGTAATTTTTGAAGCGCCTGATACTTGATCATATTATCGGACCATCCAAACGCTCGAGAATTAGCCTCTACAACATTAATCCACATATCTACACTGTCTACGAGTGGGTCGAATTCTGGAATCACTGACGATAATAAAACATTCTGACTCACGGTTTGCGAATGCTTATGGCGGCGTCGCTTCTTGCGCCTCCGTTCATTTGCACTACTGCTGCTGCTGCTACTTGAACTGGAGGTCGACGTACTTGAACTTGTCGATGGCTCCCTTCTTGATCTTCGCTTGCGGCTGCGCGGCATGTTTGTGAGCGATGTAGGTACGGTTGTCACTTCTGATATTAGAAAATTAACAGTCAGTAAATCATAAGAAACTTTTATTGATAATAAGGTAGATGTAACACACAATCACAGTTTATATTTTTATAATTATAGAAGAAACCAATATACTTTTAATGCAATCAGGGAAAATATACACAATAATTAAATGTATAGAAATAATGTTTTACCAACATTATTTCCAGCTGATACCCTTATTACCCTAAAACACGAAGTATTGCGGTCACGGAGAGATGTTGCCTCGACTATGGTGCGTGTTAAAAGAGGCGCTCCGCATTTAATTTTAGGAGGGACCACTCGCAGTTGCAACTCTAGACGGTTGCTTGACTGCTTAACCGGACAATCCTGTGGTGGCCAAAAATTACTTTAAGGCCCCCAGCCAGGGCTTACAAACTAACAGGAATTACACATTAAATGAACCGTCACTAAGGGCACCCCCTGTGGGGTTCGGGCCTCGGCTTAGTGGGTCATTGGCAAGAGGGCAGCAAGGGACAACAACAGGCTGGGTCGGATCATTAATTGGCTCATCGAGCATGTCGGGCTGGGGTCGGGCAGTGATGTTACTGGGGGGTCGCGGGGGTCCACGCCGGCGGGATCGGATTCGCGGTTTAAATCGGTTTTTGTATTTGTACCTACGTAGTGTACTCGTTTCCCTACAGCTCTCTTGGTAAAGGGTGATGGGATCATCGGGAGTGACAAGGGTAAGCCTGGGTCTACGAATCCTAGATATGTTAGAGGGGGCATAACTGGCTGCTGAGGAGATCAGCGGATTAGGGTGTTTTTCGGCTGAATCGAAAAAGCCCTTGGTCAGACGTTTCATGTACTGCATCATAGTGGGGATTTTGAGATCAACGTGGAGTTGCTCATTCCTAACGTAAGGTGGGGCACCTGTGGCCTTTCGCAAGAACCTATTCTGGAGGGTCTGCATCTTATGAAGATGGTAGGGTTTGGTGTGCGCAAAAACGGGACATGCGAAAGTCATAATAGGCCTGATGCACGCGGTGTAAATACGCAATTTGCACTTGAGTGACAATTTGCTACGTGCGTTCAGAATATAGTGAAGCCTACCGAGAGCAAAGGCGGCACGCGAACGCACCGTCTTTATGTGCTCACTAAAGTTAAGACGTCGGTCTAGGATAACACCCAAGTACTTGGCTCGCTTCGTCCAAGGGATTGGCTTGCCAAGCATGGTGATCGGACTGGGGGTATCGGGGAAGAGTTGACGGGGGCTTGAGAAAAGTACCGCCTGGCTCTTATCGGGATTGACCTCGATTCTCCATTTCCGGAACCAATCGCCTAAGGCGTTTGCGGACTTCTGAAGAATACGAGTAATACTAGCGGGAGTTCTACCGGAGTAAAAAATGGCCGTGTCGTCGGCGAAGAGTGCTAGCTCGGACGCTGCACTCTTGGGGATGTCGCTGGTGTACAGCGTGAATGCTAATGGGGAGATCACCGATCCCTGAGGGACACCGGCGCGGATCGGATGAGGGGCTGAGAGTGCACCTTCGATACGGTATCGAAATGTGCGGTTTGACAGAAAGTCACGGAGGATGAGCACGAGACGATCGGGCACACCGAGCTGGTATAGCTTGTATATCAGCCCGTTGTGCCAGACCTTGTCGAATGCTTTCGCGATATCGAAGAACAAGGCACCGGTCATCAGGCCTCGCTGAAAGCGGGCGCTGATGTGCTCGACAATGCGATGCACTTGCTGGACACAAGAGTGTTGGGATCTAAATCCAAACTGCTCCTTTGGAATTAAACTCTTTGCCTCGGCGTAGTCTTTGAGACGCTTATAAATAAGCCTCTCGTAGATTTTGCCTATGACATTGAGGAGACTAATGGGGCGGTAACTACTCGGGGAAGACTTAGGCTTGCCCGGTTTGGGAATACCAATAACGGTAGCCTGTTTCCACGATTGTGGGAAGATGTTGTTTGTTAAGGCGCTATTGAAGATAGCGGTCAATAACACTATAAGAGCGGGGGAGAAAAGTTTGAACACCCTATTGGTGATTCCATCAGAGCCAGGGGCTTTTCTAGATTTGAGACCTTTTATGATGTCCTCTACCTCGTCTGGAGTGACTGGGGGGATGGGATCATCGGGGTCTTCGACGGGCGGTAGTGAGGTCCTGCGTTCAACTTCAGCATCCACCTTTGTGAGGTGAGCTATGTCTACTGGCAGGGTACTGGGGGAGCATTGGGTCTCTAGGCTGTCGGCTAGGCACTCGGCTTTGTCGTCGTCCTCAAAAGCGACGGTGTTATCGGAACGAATGAGAGGGGGCATAGCGGCGACTTCAGTGGAACGGAGTTTCCTCTGCAAGTCCCAGAAAGCCGTATGGGTCGGTTCGAGTTCACCGAGCATCTTGTCCCAGCGTTCTTCACGCAGCTTTTTAATGCATCCGCTTACTTTGCGTTGTAAGCGGCGCATAAAAGCTTTGTTAGCGGCGCAGGGGAAAGAGCTGTAGGCACGGATGGCCGCGTTCTTCTCAGTCACAAGATCACGCACATCATCCGGGAGTTTCCAGCGGAAATCATCCGCCGGAACTTCCCTTGAACAATCGTTCAGGACTGATTGTACGTGTTCTGTGAATAAGCTGATCGCGGCCTCCGTGTCGGCTACAGTTTCGATGTTGTCGGGGATCTGGTCTAAGTGAGGGGACTCGGTGGATTTCAGCAAATCGCTTACTTTCCTCCAGTCCGTGATAGTTTTAGTGGAGGGAGGCCTAGTGGGGTCATAGGGACCTATCCTAGGAGCGAGTTCTATGATAACTGGTCTATGGTCAGAGTTGAGTTCGTCAAGCGCTTCTATAGAATGTAACCGCAAGTTTACATTCTTCAGAAGCGCGACGTCTAGCACGTCAGGGCTATGATTTACGTTATGAGGGAAATGAGTGGGATGCATTGGGGCAATGACATCGAAGTTAAGGGTGGAGCAAAGATCGTATAAAATCTTGCCTCTGTGGGTTTCTAAGCGACTATTCCACGCGGGGTGTTTCGCGTTGAGATCCCCCGCCAGAAGGACGGAGTCACTCAGATTGAGGAGGATAGTGAGGTCATCTTTAACGGAAGCGTTAATCGTCGCGGCGGTTAAGTTGGTACTGGCAGGTGGAAGGTAAGCCGAGATAATAGTGATGGATTGATGACCTGTCATGCCCAGCCGACAGACTGAGACTTCAAAACAGGAAACGGGGGAGGGGCTATGGGGATGCAGTACAGACTAGATTTATAGTAAACAAGAGTACCCCCTCTGTGGCAGTGAGACCTGTCATTGCGAACTAACCGATAGTTGGCAATATTCGGGTCTCTCTGATGGGGTTTTAAGAATGTCTCTTGCACTAATAGGATATCTAGTTGATGGTCGCGGAGGAAAGTGGCGATCTCATCACGTTGGGTCGTAAGACCATTGGCGTTGAAAGTCCCTATTTTAAGGGATTTCGGTTTGAACCTACTGGGGGGGACTTTATCCATTATAGGCTCGGTTGTGGGGGAGGTTTCTGAGGGCCTGCGCAACGTCTGGGTACGCGTTGTAAACTTGGACAAGCAGTCTCAAGTCACCGTTACAGGCAATGGTATCGCGCGTCATCTGAATGGCACGCGGGGAGTGGAATACCGCGAAGGTACTACCAAGGACTCTGACCGGGTCATAGGGATTGAGTTGATGTTGATAGTTCGCGGGAGGGGGAGTAGGGGCCGCGAAAGTAAACGGGGCAAAGTGCGTCGGGGGCATCTTTGCCAAGTGGCGTGGCGCTGAAGGCGGTGGGCGACGAGGATCAGCGGGCGCGATGGGGCGAGGCGCTACGGGCGCCGGGGGTAGAGGCGCTGAAGGCGCTGGAGGGCGAGGCGCTGAGGGCGCTGGAGGGGAAGGCGCTATAGGAGCGGCCTGCTGGGCAGTGGGGTTAGGATTGGGGGGCGGCGTGGCAGGCAGTGCCATCAGGGGTGGGATTGCCTGAGGGGCAGGTGCTTGGTGGGGCCTCAGAGCCGGGAAGTGCGCCTGGTGGTTTAAAGAATTCCACGGGCTGGGGCGCTGGGGTCCTAAATAGCTGGGGAGCTGACTGACTAAGGAGGGGCATTCCCTCAGTTGCCTATTATTGGCACGCTGGGCCAATTTGGGGGCGGAAGATTTGGGAGCCTTGGGGCATCCGCGGTAATTGGCGGGATGGCCAGACTCACCGCACAGTACACAGCTCGGAGGCTCAGTGCACAAAGTACGGTCTTTAGGGCGAGGGCACTCGGCAGTGCCGTGGTCCCCCAGACACTTGACGCATCTGGGTTGTCCGAAACAGTTACGTTGCGCGTGGCCGTACAGCTGGCAACGATGACACTGTGTCATGACTCCGGTTTTAACAGGCTTCTCGATACGGAGGCCTGAGAGACCGCAAATCTTAGAGATTTTGTGGATGGGATGGTGCCCTTCCACGCGGTCACAAACTACGAGCACCATGTTGTAGGGCGAGGAATTTGAGCGACCTCCGACCCTACGGTGCATGCGGTGGACCTCGGCTACAGGGATGTTCTGAGCCGTGAGGTCGTCCTTAATCTCCTGAGGGGAGATTTCAATCGGTATGTTTTTGACTACTACCCTGGTAGGGATTTCGTCGTGGGGGGTGTGGGTATGGTATTTAATACCCCTGACTTTGAGGAGCTTGGAGAGCTCCCGGTAGTCGTTGGGGGTTGCAGTCATAACTTTAATGCCCTGCTCTACGGCACGGGCATTAATGTAGTTTATGCGACGTTCGTTGCACGTCTTCGACACTTCAGTCCATTTACCCTTGTCATGGATGAACAGGGGTGGAGGACGGTGTTTCTTTGTTGCCTGAGTGGCGGAGTCGGGTGTGGCGTCAGCCGGGGTGGCTACGGCCATTGGGCTTAAGGGGCGGCTCTGAGAGGGGCCTGCAGTCGACTGAGACTGGGGCGGGAGAGCGCTGACAATGGCTGGCTTCTTTGAAGAAGAAGCCGAAGGGGATTTACCCTTTTTCCTCTTTCCCTTTCCGACGATTTGATAATCGTCTTCGGAGGATGAGGAGGGGGAGGAGTCGGACTCTGAGGCCGAGGCATCGTCTGAGTGGGAAACTTCCATCTCAGTGTCATTAGGTGACGGGGTAATAATATCCTCTGAGGATTGTATGGGCGAGGCTTCCATTGGAACTGGAGCCGAGGGGGTAGATTCCAGCGCATCGCTGAAATCTACAAGCTCAGGCTGAGGTGTGCTTTCGCTGTCCTCCGAGCCGTTGCTTGATTGGGGCTTGTATTGCCACTCATTTTTTAGAGGCTCTAAGAGCGCGTCATATTTAGCCCTAACGTGGGGACTCTCATCTGACATCAACTCATTGAGGAGGATCCTCAGCTGAGCTAACATCGTCGGTTTAATTAACGGAGCCATAATTATGGCGAAAAATCCTATGGGGACCTAAGGTTCATTACCACCTACGCTAGTCCCGAGGAGATACGTAAACGTATACCCCCCGGGCAGACAGCTCCCTTAAAAACGAACCCACCCTTGAGTTTTTCCTAGTGCTATACTGGCGAGAAGAAAAACACAAACAAACTCGCCAGCTACACTGCTGTCTGAATGGCCTGAAGGGCCTGAAGACCTAGGTTAAGCCTAATCCTAACTCCCCAGGTGGGATAACCTGGGGATGTGTTTATCTCCCTGCTGGTGACGCAGGGAGGTGAGTACTTAAGGTGTGCCCTAAGCTTGTAAACCTGCCGCCAATCTTATTGGGCGACAGGGCCCTAGTCCCGCAAGGGGCTCTAGTGCGAAGGGGTAGACACTCCCAACCGACACAAGGTGTGTCGCTGTGAACGAAACCAGAGATTAGGTTTGACGAGGGAAGCCCCCAAGGCCAAGGTCCTAGCTCTCGACTCCAATGGGATGCCTCGCCCTGAAGGGGTTTGGCGGGTAGAATTGGGTCACCACCCTCTTGGCTTCGTTGGCACCGTGAGGTTTCCACCAAGAACCACAGAAAATTGTGGATTTTCCCTGAAGGGGCAAAAACGCGAGAACGTTTGACCTGTTAAGGTGTTTGTCTTGAAAAAGACAGTTTTCGAATCGAAACAACTACGAGTAGCTGATTCGAAACGGCGCAGCACCACTCAGTCAGAGCGCAAGGCAAAGACTGAAGTAGTACCACGACTTGGCAGGCGGAGCTCGGCGGGCAGCGGCGCTACGAAGTAGCAGCGACGGCGGCGAGACGAGATCGGGAGCAGACGACAGTGCGGAGCGTACGTGTGCACGCTACGGCAGCCGAACGTTGAAAATGAAGCGCTCCGCATTTTTTTTTTTTTTTTTTTTAGGAGGGACCACTCGCAGTTGCAACTCTAGACGGTTGCTTGACTGCTTAACCGGACAATCCTGTGGTGGCCAAAAATTACTTTAAGGCCCCCAGCCAGGGCTTACAAACTAACAGGAATTACACATTAAATGAACCGTCACTAAGGGCACCCCCTGTGGGGTTCGGGCCTCGGCTTAGTGGGTCATTGGCAAGAGGGCAGCAAGGGACAACAACAGGCTGGGTCGGATCATTAATTGGCTCATCGAGCATGTCGGGCTGGGGTCGGGCAGTGATGTTACTGGGGGGTCGCGGGGGTCCACGCCGGCGGGACCGGATTCGCGGTTTAAATCGGTTTTTGTATTTGTACCTACGAAGTGTACTCGTTTCCCTACAGCTCTCTTGATAAAGGGTGATGGGGTCATCGGGAGTGACAAGGGTAAGTCTGGGTCTACGAATCCTAGATATGTTAGAGGGGGCATAACTGGCTGCTGAGGAGATCAGCGGATTAGGGTGTTTTTCGGCTGAATCGAAAAAGCCCTTGGTCAGACGTTTCATGTACTGCATCATGGTGGGGATTTTGAGATCAACATGGAGTTGCTCATTCCTAACGTAAGGTGGAGCACCTGTGGCCTTTCGCAAGAACCTATTCTGGAGGGTCTGCATCTTATGAAGATGGTAGGGTTTGGTGTGCGCAAAAACGAGACATGCGAAAGTCATGATAGGCCTGATGCACGCGGTGTAAATACGCAATTTGCACTTTAGTGACAATTTGCTACGTGCGTTCAGAATGTAGTGAAGCCTACCGAGAGCAAAGGCGGCACGCGAACGCACCGTCTTTATGTGCTCACTAAAGTTAAGACGTTGGTCTAGGATAACACCCAAGTACTTGGCTCGCTTCGCCCAAGGGATCGGCTTGCCAAGCATGGTGATCGGACTGGTAAACTGGGAAGCGCTCCGCAGCACAGAACATTCTTTATATACTATCTTCAAAATGAACTGTCATGGCGCGCCCCTCCTACCCTCCTCCGGGTATGGCAAAAGCAAGTGCGACAACACACATCACAGTTTCATCTGAGATAGACTGTAACTTTTCTCGTATCCAAAAATATAAAAAACCAGATAAAAATCTTAATGATAAATATTGATTCAAAATTATAATTACATTCCTTTTTAAATTATTTACGTTGTTTTATTGAAATTTCATTACGTACTATTTTTTTCCTTGAAATGTTGGCAAAATACGATCTTTTCTAGTCCATTGTACGATCTTCTAAAAAATAAAGTTGGCAACGCTGCAGTGAAGTGACATGACAGGACAGCCCTTTCAGCCAGGCAAACAAATTCGAATTTGGTCAATAGTCGTGTTGTTTTTGTTTTGATTAAAATTTTAATTCCGACTTAACGCGATGCCTAAACGGAGGAGATTGTTCACGCCTTTGAAAAACAAGTCAAAATCTATTCTCAACAGAGATAGCAATGATGCAAAAGGTAATCAAAACAATACTTTCTATTCTTTATCCCTCGTTAATTAATTTAATTTAATATATGGCTAAAACATTTTATTTCTTCCATTAGAGTATCAGTAAATTTTAATACTGCTGTATTTCTGAAGGGTATAAGTTACGCTTCATGGAGTACAAAGAAATCGATGCAGTGGCAAAAAATATGAAGGGATTTTTTACGAGCATTGTAATACGCCACGTATAGCGAAGACTTTTGGGTTTATTATTACTTTTGTGCCAAATTATAAACTGTTACAGCAATGACCTACTTCCAAATTATTCACTTTCGTTGTTTGTGAAAGTGAATGGGAAATAATCAATAGTTTCTTTGTTTGTTAGATCAATACTTGAACATACGTCGTAAATAATTGTGATGAAAACCAGAAATGTGCACTGTGAATATCCCATTAATACTTAGTTATGCCCTTTTCAGTCATAAAACCATGCAAAATAACAGAAGTATCATAGCAAGTGTCTGAGACAAACAGGCAGATGGCCTGGTAAAACCATGGCCGCTTTCCTTATACTTACTTTCAAGATACTACTTTTATCTTTATTTGTAGAAGTATCAACAGCCCGTGGGCGGCTCAAAGGAGCCTTGATGGAGGTACTGGACCCCACAGCTGATGAATCTGATGCATCCTCTGATTATGTTCCAGATAAGGGAGATAGGTTTGTTTAATTTATAAATAAGTATCCTAATTTTAAAAACTTTTACATACATTATTTTGATTGATATTTATTGACAAATCGGCTGGGTGACATCAGCCTCTTGATAGAATGTGAGGAACATTTTAAGATGTTTACAAGCAAAGCATGTAATAAATTATTGACTCCAATATATTCATATTTTCAGTCGTGACTATAGATCAGATGATGATGAGAGGCCGTACAGAAGGAAGCGCTCCCCACAACGGCAGTCCTACGTCCTGAAGCTGTTTGACCGCAGTGTGGACCTGTCCCAGTTCAACGAGGAGTCCCCCCTGTACCCCATATGCAGGGCATGGATTGCTAATCAACCGAGGGCTAACTACAGCGAGATTGTGTATGGAGATTTACTGTGATAATACATATTTAAAGATTTACTTCTATACAATAAAAATAGTCCACCACAGCTTTCGATCATGGAGGCCAATCTCAGTGGAGACTAGCTATCAACGCAAAAATTACTATAGTACAGAAACAGTACAGATAGATGTGTGTGGGCAAACAACTCTGTACCTCACCCTCCCTTATTGTCTGATGGGTTAGCAATCCAACATGATTGGAGAGGGATCAGGTGCAGGACAACTAACCCACGCTCAGCAGTCATGCTTGTGATCGCAAAACCAACAGGCAGGACTACACTAAAACAAATCCAAAACAATCTATTAAACCTCTATTTTTCATTTTTTACTATCCGTGCTTGTTATCACCAAGTCCGTAATTATTTCGATTTCAGCACGAACGAGGATACTGATCACAATTCAGAGACAATAGAGCTACCAGGACCAGAAGGTTCGGTCGTTTCGAAGATACCGCCGCTACTGCCTGAACAACTTAAGGCTAACAAAAACAATATCAACTTAGACTATGTGAGTTTTTATAAAAAAAAAACAACTGTACAGGTCGCGGCACGTAACTCTAGCGCTGACCGTTATTGCGCAAAATTAAAAAATAAGAATGTCTTGGGGCGTGCGTTGCGCCGATTGGCTCTCCAGTCGTATAACATGCGCAGCTATCCCCTCAACATTTCGTTCAGCGCTAGAGTTACGTGCCGCGACCTGTATGTGGCCATCACGGTCATAAAAATTGAGATTATGGTATTCCCGAAAAATTAGTCTCATGTTATCTGCAGCGTTTATGACCGCGATAAAAAAAAATACAATTGATTAATGCCTTTCAGAAGACTCGTTAAGTCATTCTTTAACTGATAGTCGCGTTAGGTATTTTGCCGAACTCAAATATTCTTACAAAAACACTTGTTTCCAAGTACCCAGAAAGCTCATCATAACCAATGTTCCTCGCAGCGCGAAGCCCCGCCTCCCACTCGTGAGCAACTCCTGGCTTCCCACTCGTCGCGTTGGATGGCTGTGAGACAGGCCTGGTTGGAACAAGCTGCCAAAGTGGAGGCGCGCTACGAAAACGCGCAGCAACTCCTCAACAGGATCAATGTTAAGTAAGTACTGAATAACCGATAGAAGGTCACTCTTTGATTGGTCTAGTGCAGATAAATGCAATATGCTCACGAACATTTTATTTAACTACCTACTAGAGTTGGTATTGGCGAGCATGGTTAGTTAATAGTAATGGTCGAACTTAGCTCATATTTGACCACAATCCCACGTACTTAATTCTTAAGTAAAAATGTGAGCACACTTCTCAAAGCAGCTAGGCTTCAGCTATAGTTGGTGCCAGTTAAGATGAGAATAGCGGTCATTGTCCTACCTACATTTATCACACTTTGAAAACCAAAAATAAGCCTGTACAAGTCTGGAATTGTCATCTATCCATGATCTTCAACATTTTTTGTTATGAAAAACGATACATGGTTTATTTGTTTTGGTTCATATGAAGAGATATTAAGGAAAGGGCAATGACCGCTATTCTCATCTTAACTGGCACCAAGTATAGTCGGAGTGCTATATGCAGTGACGTATTTTGTTGGCTGAAACGAAACAAAGCGAATGATGTTATTTTTTAATTGTATTACAATACAAAACTCTTCTGACTCAAGCTGATTCTGCGGATTCTGCGTTCCTAAGTGTTGTGATTCTCTACATACTATAAAAAGTCGAGCTATGTGTCAACAAAAACTCCTGTACGAAATTCTTTTCCACCCTATATAAAAAATATTAGTGATTAATGACATGTTTTTTTGTTTCAGTGCAACCTGAGATCTGCCACCAATCCGAGTTACCTCAATATATGCTAAAATTTTGATTACTTTTACAATAATTTTATAGAATTATTTTGATTATAGAGGATTTAGAAAACCAATCATGTTGATTTGACGAAATAGAATGATAAATGAAACAATTAGTGTTTTTTAGTGATTTATTGTGTACATATAAGAATATAGTGATTATTATCGATTATGCACTTTTTCGTTTCTTTTTATTTCTTCCCTGTAGTTGTGGGCAGTCACTCTGCTTGTGCCCTTTCTGTTTGCAGTTGAAGCAAGACTGTAAAGAATACAGATGTATAGTTGCGATTCCTAAGTCCATAGTTTGATCATTGGAATTAAGGGTATTAAATATTATACATAATCCTGTGAGAGTAATTTTGAGTCAAACGATTTTGTTTAATTTTAAGGCTGCTTCAACTGTCTTTGTTTGGCGAAAGTCAGTTGGTTTTCCGTACAAATGAGTGACATAAAGGCATTAATCGCGTATTCGCGTGAATGATTGCATCAGTTAGGACGCAGGGTAAGAAAAAATATTTTTAATTAAATCGTTATGACATATCTTTGTCGAATAAATAACAGTGACATGTAAGTTTTTTGGTGAAACTGTTTACTCAATATATAAATAATTCTTACCTGGCTCTCAACAACAACACCGCACACATGATTCCTCTGCTGACAGCACCTGCCACACTCCTTACAATGGAAGAAGGTCGGCTTCACACACCGCTTGCAAACATCACAATGTTTATATGTCATCCCGTTCTTGCTTGTACACTCACCGCACTTGTAACAGTGGTTGTTAGACGTTGAGACGTAGAATTTACATTTGTTACACATCTTATAGTTACTGTCATTGGACAGGTCAATGGTCCGGAGTGGCAAGTTGGTAAAGAAACGGATTGGTGACGCGAATTTTCTACCGTCTTTTGTCTTGTTTAGGAATTTCTTGTGATTTGTGTATTCAATCTGGAAATAAAAAGGTAATATTTCATATTAGGTAAAGGTTAGAGACAATGAAAGAGGCAAACACTTTTTTTTTACTGGTAACTGGTATTTTTGAAGTGATAATTTAGGATTTCAGCTTCTAATGGGGATGGCAACTGTGGAACTAATGGCGCTAGCATCGCTTGTACCAAACATCGTCATTGGTTGAAAATCTGTCAATGTCATTTTATATTTCAAAATAGTTTGACCTCATTGGTCAGATTGGGTCTAAGCTATGGACGCGCCATCTACAATCAGCTTTGACCAGCCTTCCACTGGTAAAGACAGTATCTTTAGTCCCCTACACACGATTTTTTTACATTGTGTTGCAAAAAAAAAATCTACTCCTTAACAAACCTGGTAGTCATGCATCTTCATCTCCGGCGCATTGTTAGTAATATAAGGCTCCGAGAAGTATGGGAACGCCCACAGTACAGGTAGGAGCCCTTCATCTGGCTTATCACAGATCTTCCGGTAGAAGTCTGTCAGTTCCTTGAGCGTTTGGACCAGTGGTTCTACGCGGCCGCCGAATGGAGGGTCCATTACTATGCAGATACCTCCCTCACTGAAATGGTGGATTGATATTTAGATTATATAATTGCCACTCGAGCACTGTGTCTGTGGATTCTACTTTCTGACTAACTAAGGTTCGATAGACTATGCAAAAGTGATTTACTATGTTTTAATAAAATTCAAGACTATTGATAACAAAGGGGGATGTAATTGTGACTGAGCTATTTACCAGTGCCAAATATTACAGGGTAGTTACCCAAATTTGCACAAATAAATACGAATTATTACAATTAGTCATTTTTTTCAATGTTTAATGGCTAACTGTTAAAAACATATCATCATCCTCTTTAGTAGATTATTAACATAAATGTGTAGCATAGCCTCCAACCCTTATTAATTAAATGACCAGGTATTCAGCACTTACCGGGACTGCTTAAAGAATTTCTTAAGCACCTTCTCATCCTCATTCCCATTAAACATGTAGTTGTTGAACATGTTGTACCAGATGAACTTGTTTGGAGGGTTGAAGTTCTGGTGACGCTTGTCATAGTCCAGTAGGATGGAGTTGAAGTCATCCCGGGTTTGGGCCTCCTCGTGGATGGAGGGTGTTCCGACGCAGAGGATGTTGCTGTAACAGGATTGATTAAAGTGTTACAGAGATAACTGGGTGCGAAAATAGAGCAAAACTTCAAAGAACTAATTAATAAACATTGTTTTTCGATTGAATTAGCTGTACCACTCTATGAATGTCTTTACATACGATAGTCCCCCATAACACCAGTCTTTCACTGTTTCTAATTTAGTTGGAGAGAAGACATGCGATAATAATCTATTAGATTCAGGTAGTTTTTAAAACTGGTAAATTACAATAAAATTGTGATAAATATTTAATATATTGCTAGTATGTACAATATTTACCACAATTTTATTGTAATCTAAGGTTTGAGCTACATATGAGTTTTAAAATGAAAAGGCTATCCTTTAGACACAATATATCTTTTAACATTCATACCTATGCAATTTTGTATATTTCAAATTCAATCAAATCAAATTTTTCAATAACTACAAGCAGGTGTATTTATATACCTGATATTATTATTCTTGAGTATCCCAAACACAGTGCCCACAGAATTCTTAGTGAACATGTACTGTGCTTCAACGGAATCATTTTCAAACATTGGTAACCATGTAGTGGGGCGGATTAGCTGCTCATCTGTTAACGGAGTGATGATCCTATGGTCCTTGGAATGCTTCTTAGAAGGCTTTGAGACTTGGTAGAGCTCCTCGCATGTGTTGCAGAATGCTCTGTCTACATAGTGACTGGATTTTACCTGGAATAAAAACATTGTTAACAGCGCATATTGTGGAAAATTATTTATTTAATTTGCCTGTGAGTTCTGAAATTATTTAAGCTGTTTGACTAAAAATGAGTGTTACTACTTTTCCACAAATACTGTTAATGGTAAGAAAAACTGTTACTTATATTCAAAACTAACCTCACTAAAGTTACTCCATGCTGCTGCTTTATCAATCTTCGGAATCAAACTGTAGTACTTTTCGTTACGTTTCCTAACACTTTCCTTCTGCCAATCTTCCTCGTCTATGTGAACTGTACATTCCTTATTCCTACACGAGGCACAAGCGAAATATCGACCTTTTTCAGTAGAAAATAACAAAGTTGGCCCATGCATACATAATGGATGTGTAGTTACATCTTCTAAAACCACTTCCACAGGTAAAGATTTAGGGGTATTGGTGTCGTTTGTTTCAAGCTTACGTTTTCTAGGCATTTTGGCGTGTTTCAGTCAGTTTATTATTCAACAATTCTCAAAAATGTACTCTGTGATTCTCAATAAAACACGTGAAATTTGACAAGAACCACACTCAGCCAGCTTTCTGTCACGTTGACGGTTGACAATTTCGTGTTTAGGGTTGCAAGCATCTAATTTATATTTACCCAGTAATTTTTCACCACTGCGCACATAAAAAGAAGACTCTTCACAATCAGAGCTCCATTTGTTCTTGTGGTGTGTATTTTATGGTCTCCTCGACATTTTGATGGCGAAGAGTCTACTTTCAATGTATAATATCAACGTACAAAAAAAAAAAAAAACTTATAAAACTACTCGTACTGTTGGGTGATTACCGATATTTCGTAGCAACACTGTAGGTTGCTCAATCAGTAGAGATGTACCTGTGAAGGTATTCAATTTTAGTTCGAAAGTGTACGGTTTATTATTAGTGACAATTGACATTCTCGATATCGTACTGTTGAGAAGAAAAGGGGCCTGATTTTACGCTGTTGGCAACTTTGTCTTCAGACCGGCGGCGTTCTATTGTGGCTTTTGACATTTTTTCGAATAATTTTCAAGAACAGTGACACATTTAACAGAAAACTAGTAAAAATGAATGGACTAGGTAAAACTGCGCAACGCGTATTACAAAATTGCGTTAAAAGCACAACATTAACGGGTGCCTTAGTGTCCCGCGCACAGGCTCCCGTGAAACGTGACTTCACAAGGGGAATATGGCACATGAGCTGTTCAAAGAGGCTAGATGGAATTGCAGCGTCGTCCACCCTACTCCACAATCACTCTAACACATGCGGCTGCGGTTGCGGTCTGAAGGCATTGCACACCAAAGGTAAGACAGACAATTTTCATTAGGACAATTTTGAGGTTATGTGATTGCACCACCCGCAAAGATCATGTCAAAATTTGTGTTGCTTACACTACCATGCTTGTTTTGTCGTCTTACTTTTCATTTGCATGACTACTATTAAAGGTGCTATCATTTCTCCAGATACGGAAATTGACAGTGCAAGTCGTCAACTGAAACCTAAGCCCCTTGGTGAGTCCTTTCCTTTCCCTTCCTCCGCAACATTTTTGGTAAGTTCTCTTGGCTTTTTGTACACGTTTCCATTATCTCAATATGACTTATCCAAAAATTCACTAAACTAACCTCATCATTTTTAATTCACTAATTTATACTCAAACCCAAAGCGTGTTTGAGTATAAATTAGTGAATTTTTTTGGTATAATTTATGATTCTAGAATAAATTTATTATTATCCTGTAGCTTATTCAAACAATTTTGATACTTGATAATAACATACTTGTATTTCATGATGCACTAGTGTAGCCTGTTTGGTCCAGTGGTCGCAACCGCGACTTCTGAGCGCGTGGCATTGGGTTCGATTCCTGCGAAATGTTATTAAGTTTTTCTCTATTCAAATTTCTTAACAACATATCTAGAGTCTTAAAATATTTCTAGTGAAATGTGTATGTATTATAGATACCCTTCTGTCTGACCCTTGGGGATACAGGCTAAGTAGCCCCCTGCACTGTTGACACACTGTGTCCTCCAATCAGGAGAGGCGTAGCACCAGTTGCAGGGTAGAGTAACTCCATGCTCACATCCAGGAACACGGACCTGTGTCTTGTTTCTGCATAAAATCATGGGACATTTATTTAATTTTTAGCTTAGAAACCGCTTTTGATGATTGATTTATTTTACTCTTTATTATTTAAAAATTACATGTATAAAATGTTGATAAAAAATGCCAGTTATACTGCCATTTTATTCTTTTATAAACTTAGCATAGAGTTTTCAGTAATTTCTCAATAGAAAAGATAAACCATAAAGTTACATTGGTACTTGACAGGTTTGAACATACTTCTACATGCCAGATTTACCACCGGGCCAGGAGACATCACTAAAAATAGTTAGATAACTTTTTGTTCCCACATTAAATACTTATGAAAATATTGCATCATACATTCTGAAATGTTATCATTACAATATGCAAATAACAAAGTATCAGAACTGAAACAATACTAGGTATATGTATTTTAAAACTTAAAAATTGTAGAAATCAATTTACAATTTCCTATTACATACTTATATTTCATTTTAGACAGGGCCTTTTTTAAATTTACCACAGACATACAATGAAGTCCATATACCATACAATATTTCATTAATGTTCCTACCTACACACATTTGGCAGAATTTCAAAGTATAACAAAAAATTTGATTATAAAAACTAGGTAAAAAGTTAGAGAAGTTTTTAGATATTGTATCCAAGTTGACATATTATCTATTTATTTTAATATTTCTAGGAGAGAGAGAACTGGTTGAGTTCCTGACTGAGGAGATTGTAGCTGAACGTAAGGCACAGAAGGTGAAGGTGCTGCCGGCTGAATTTGATGGCTTTGTTGTATGCGGAGATGGCGCTGAAGTTGTGCTCACCAAGAAACTCAAGGATGAACTGTAAGTATCTAGCTAGAAATACTACTCTGTCAAGAAAGTACCGGGAAAAGATCAATAATACACAAAATGTCTGTTATTCATCCAAATTTATTTTATCACCTTCAAAGTATGCTCCTTTAGAAACGATACACTTGCGCCAATGAATAATCCATTCATCAAAACATTTTTTAAACGCTGCTTTTAGGAAAAAGAAAAAAGTCAGCAGGAGCAATATCTGGTGAATATGGTGGTTGCTGGATGGTATTTGTTGAGTGTTTGGTCAAAAATTTGTTCACAATGATAGCCTTGTGCGAAGGCGCATTGTCGTGGTGCAAAATCCAAGAATTTTCTTTCCACAAATCTGGCCTTTTTCGTCGAATTTGCTCTCTTAAACGCCGCATAACGCTCAAATAATATTCTTTATTTACCGTTAGACCTTCCGGTAAGAATTCAGAGTGCACAACACCGCGATAGTCAAAGAAAACAGTCAACATGACTTTGACTTTTGATCGACTTTGGCGTGGTTTTTTCGGTTTCGGTTCAGTTGGAAGGCGCCACTCCGAAGCTTGTTGACTACTTTGCATGTCAAACTCGTAAACCCACGTCTCGTCACCAGTAACAATGCGTTTCATGAATGTTGGGTCCGAACTGACTCGTTCTAGCATGTCCTCAGCGACTTTCATGCGATTGAGTTTTTGGAGAAAATTCAGATCTTTTGGGACTAGCCGAGCAGCAACATGTTTCATACCCAAATGATTAGTTAAAATGGTACGGATCGACTCGTGAGATACAGAAAGTTCGGCGGCTATCTCTCTCAGAGTTGAATGGGGATTTTCAGTCACTATTTTCTTCACTTTTGCGATGTTAACTTCAGTTGCAGACGTTGACGGCCCACCAGAGCGAGGCAAATCTTCCATCACATCTCGACCGCTTTTGAACGCTTTGAACCACTCATAAGCACGAGTTTTTGATAAAGTCGATTCACCGTAAGCCTTCTGTAACATTTTCAGTGACTCCGAACACGAAATTCCATTGGCGATGCAAAATTTAAGACAAACTCTTTGTTCGATATTTTTGTCCATTATGAAATTCGCAATACACACTATTAAATGATATGACTAAAACCAGCACTGTATTTTAATATAAATAACAGATGCAACTCAAACTCCGCGCCAAAATGGAAAACAGTTGTGCCAATCTAACAACTACAAAAAAACAAAAATTTGAATTTGGAACCATAAACAAATCATCCATTCCCGATACTTTTTTGACTGAATGTACTTCTTACTTAGCTCTTCCACTATGGCTCACCATTATTTTCGTCACTGTCACACAAATTTCGAACTATAAATGGAAGAGAGAGAAAAACATGTTTTAGGCGCGAATTATATAGAAACGGAGTAAGGTGAAGGCGCGGCGCAGGCATCTTGCCGCTTCAAAACGTTTCAATACAAAATGTAGGTAGGCGACACGATGTGAATTATACTCCAGCGGCGTGGCGCAGGCACGTCGTTTCGTCGCCTGTTCCGCGTCGCTAGCAGTCGCGACTGGAGAGGCGCGCAAGCAGCACGACTTTTGTTTATACAGTAGGTGCAGAAAAATGAAAACCGTGTTTTACTTCCGACAATAGAATGTGGAAACATTCCAGTGACATTTTATACACTGTTGGAAAACGATCAGGATATTCGCATAATTTTTCCATTATTTTAAAATATCTATGCTCTTGTGACAGCTTCCACACAGGATGCACCCAATCCCGTGCAGGGCACGCCACGATAGTGGCGATAAGTCCCCTCTTTGAGGAGTGGCTTGAGCGACGCCACGGCGTCCTCACCTTCCACTTGACGCAGGTCCTCACCGGACACGGTGTGTTCGGGAGGTTCCTGCACCGAATCGGGCTGGAGGAAACGCCCGGGTGTTTCCACTGTGAGGATCGACCGGAGGACACGGTGGAGGTGTGCCCCGCGTGGGCGGAGCACCGCTGTGTCCTCGAAGCGGCGATTGGCGGCGGCGACCTCTCCCGTCCGGCCCTGGTGCAAGCCATGATTCGGAGCGAGACGGAATGGGACGCCGTCACCTCCTTCTGCGAAGCAGTAATACTAGAGAAGGAGGTGGCGGAACGTGAGAGGGAGAGAACCTCTCAACGTCCCAGCCGCCGCGGGAGACGCCCCGGGCGTTGGGGCCACCACGTGGCCCCCGGCCACCGTAGGCGCGGGCCTGTGGACGGTGGGCTATGGGCTAGCTCGCCGTCCGTCCGTCTCATGACGACAGGCCGTGTCGACGGCGCGTTCGTGTTCCACGCGCGCCTCAAAGAGAGTCAGCAAAAACGAAGGGGTCAGGACCGATGCCTGCCGGGGTTGCGAGACTATTCGAAAGAGATACAATGGCCCCGGAACACAAAGGGCGATGAAGGAACATGGATGGGTTTTAGTCAGTAAAAGTCTGACACTCCCTCATGCTCCGCCCAGAGCGGGAGGAGTCATTTGATGATATCCCATCCGAAAAAAAAAAAAAAAAGGTTGCACCCAATATCTTCGGTGTCTCTGCACGTTAATGAGTTGTCTGTAGAGGAAGACATTCTATCACGATAAAGTCAGCCTGTATAATGACTAGTTGCGGCGTCTCTTCGCCTCTTTGATATAATTTAAATCGCGTCCGTGCCTTATCTGTTCCACGCCTGCTCTGCGCCTGCGCCGCGTCTTCACCGTACGCCTTTTCTGTATGTTTTGCGCCTTAGATAAGCCAGTCTAAACCTAGCATATTTATAATAGTATGCCTCAAGCCTTATTCCTTTTCATTTAAGGTCCAATTTTCTACAAATCACTGTCCATAAACTATCTATCCCCTCACAATTGCCACGCTTGACATTGCCACTTGATGGCATGCTCGGGTGCCATGTGTGGGGTACAGTAACGCAGTCAAGTAGAATACCACTGAGCACCATGCCAGTGAGTATGGAACAGTACTGCTACAGTTACATCTAATTACTAAATTTCTGGCAAACTGGATACAGGAAAACTAGGGCATTCCAGCAAATTTTCCAAAAACCTTTAAAAATGTATCTTTTTGTTTGATAATGAACTTGTAGAGTTATGCATGAAAAACCACTCTCTGAGAATTTTGCACATAATCTAAGCTATATGAATGTGTACCAAGACAATAGGGATAACGACTGATTAAAAAAATATGATTCTGTTTAGTCCGTCAGTTAAATTATCGAAAAAATATTGGATATGTGTTTTTTGTTTTATAAAATTAATCAATATTGACGAAGATAAAACGTGTCAAAGATCATGAGTTCGAGCTTGTGACGTCACATTTGAGTAAAAAATGTACTCAAATGTGACGTCACACGAGTTTTCGACGCACTGTATCGTCTTCAATTTTGGTTTTACTTGAAATAAGAAAAAACGTGTCCAATATTTTTTGGAAATCTATCTGATGGACTAATAAGTTTTTTTTGTCATCTACTCTATTGTGTGAGTGTGAAAGACCATAAAACTATATGGAATAAGATTTTAGGAGACTAATCTACCTTATTCTGAAATCATCTCATACTCATACATGAACATTATCTGCCTTGCCTTTTCCCAACTATATTGAAAGCTTAAAGTCTTAACCGGATGCAGCATCAAACTCACACATTGCTATAAATCTCCTACAGCATCAAAATAACTTTCAACGTAAACCATACGGTGGATTCCGAAGAGCCTGAAGGCGAGGTCCAGCCAGAGAAGCAAGAGTTTGCAGAGATGAGGTCCAAGCCCCAGTTCGAGGTGGACATCGTGCGCGGAGACACCACCCTTGGGTTCACCTGCTCCTACCTGCAGGAGCCGCCGGCGGCCAACGCAAGTGCTGATGAGTATAGTATGTACTACTTCTTATGATTTTTGAAATATTTCGTTAGGTGATCCACATTTTTCACGAATCCCCTCACAATTGCCACGCTTGACATTGCCACTCGATGGCATGCTCGGGTGCCATGTGTGGGGTACAGTTATGCAGTCAAGTAGAATACTACTGAGCACCTTGCCAATGAGTATGGAACAGTACTGCTACAAATATCCACCTAGTTCAGGCAATAAGCAACAGTGCTCTATTGTATTTGTAAAGATATTTAATTGTAAATGTGCCCCTTTTTATAAATAAACGATATTATATTACACCATCTCTTGTAAAATCACACACACACAGATCAGCATCTATGGCGATATCCCTTTATGTCGCTTCGACAAATTGAGACAGGTAGCAAGCTTCCGCTCTCATTCGCATTGAACGCACGTTAACATGCGCATAGATTTGTTGCTAGTCTAACTAATAAGCCTTGAGAATAACAAAAGGGTAAAGATATCTTTTTACCTTTTTGTAACCGAAAAATTATAAAAACGCTGATCCGTGCGTGAAGTGTAATAAGGATTACCAATAGAGCGAAAATTCAATAGTTGTATGACTTAGTATGGAGCACCTTTAAAAACAACAAGTTTTGTGAACAAAGGGACGGTAATTACTCCACGAGAACTTTCAAAATATAGCTGACTCTCGGGTATAATGTACCTTCCTATTAATGAACGATGTTTTAGTCTCGGATTATTAGTTCCAAAGATTACCGCTGCATCCAAAGTTACAAAACTTCATCTCTTAATAATTTAATCACACTACCTTTTAATCCAGAAAGCAATAACAAAATAATTATGTTCTTTGTTAACAGATGACGTGTTCGGTATCGATGAGCTGACCATCTACAAGGGCGAGTGGAACGACAAAGTGTATGCTGTTGCCGGCGACGTGCTTGACGGGGTACGTTATTTTATTTATATTTGAGACAAAAAACAGTTATATGTTACAATATTAGTAATTAGTTCAGGTATAAGAGGTAGCCTGAGAAATGTTTTCTATTTTTTTATGAAAATGCAAAGATAAACCTGAAAGGTCACTCTAACCAACTCTGCTCACAGTGACAGTGCCCCCTGTGCAATTATAAACCAACCTAAATATTCACATGCTTTAACATTAATAACAAGTGCGCGGAATATCCTTGAGCCGAGCATCGTGTTGTTTGAACTGAAACGAGGCGGCTTACGTTGTGTTTTTTTTTGGCTCGTCTCTGGTCACGAATTTTTATCTAAATCTTATCGTAGTACTGATAAAAGTTTACCATATTGCAAACAGCTTTATGGCAAAAAAGATTCGCGATTTTAACAGTATACTGCTATTCACAACGATCGCGATTATGTTGAGGTCATAGGCACGAACGTGCGATGTAAACGTGTTGCAAAATTCGAACGATTTTTAAGCAAATTCGTAAACATAACTTACCTATAGTATTTTAGTTTAAAAATTTGTGTGTTATTAAAATGATTTTCTTTAATTTTAAGAGTATTCAAGTTGACGTTACGTTTACTCCGAGAGTGCTAAGCCGTACTGCTTTAACTTTGGAACGCCAAGCCCCAATTTCACCTACCATTTTGTCACATATTTGTGTCCTTTGGCGTACAGGACACGCGCTTGCTTGTCACATATATGTGACAATGGCGTTCAAAAGGATAAAGACAGCCTATGTGTATAACGTTAAGAACATTAATTAGCACCAGTATGCCATTGGTGTCGATTCTGTTGTGCATAAACTAAACTTAATTTAGGCTATTGCTATATTTTACTAAAAGGCAGTTCGAGAAAAGGACGGCTATAGCTATGAACTAAGTTAGAGATGTCAAACTAGTTTTAAATGCTTTGCACTTCACCTTATTTTTAGTCGACATGTTGTTACGTGCACCCTTCATTGATATGGAAAATGGAAATAATAGTTCCAACTAAATTTGACAGCTCTAAATTACGTCCGTCTCTTTCTCGTTTTATTAGGGAGAAAAAGATAGCTGTAGCATAAATTAAGTTTGTGCACAAAAGAATCGACACCAATATATCCTAAGGGTTAAATTCACCACAAGGTTCTATGTCTGTTTGGTCTCGTGGCTTACCACGCCTACTCGAGATTCTGTGGTCTCGAGTTCGATTCCGGGTCGCCCCATTTCTATGCCACACTTGATACTATCACACAAGTAGTTGTCAGGTGCCAAAATCGGGGTATATTGACGCATCGAAGTGAAGTCGATCTCGCAATATATTGTGTGCGGGATATTCATTGAGATGCTACATTTTTGTGATAAATTACTAGTAACTAGTTTACTACTTGATTGTTTAAAAAAAAAACACTTTTTGGAATTCTTAACTTTTTAGAAGAAGTTTTTTAGAACTTATTACACCATTTCTCGGATAATTTTATTCAGATTCTATTTTTTTTCTTTCAATTATCATTTATTCAGTGGAATAATGCTTCTAAGTTGTAACCCAGACATGATTAAATATTTTTCGACACCTTTTTCATCAATTCCTTGCCTAACAAATATTTACCCGACTGCGACAAAACCCAAAAGAAGAGTAATGTTTTTAATCTTTTTTTTTACTTTCCAGTATCTATACGACCTGCTGATGAACTTACTGGAGGAGAAAGGCATTAGCAACGAGTTTGTGAACAAACTGTCTGACTTCAGTACGGCCTACGAACACCACGCCTACATCAATCTGCTCGAGACCGTGTCGCGCTTCACCATCGGCAAATAGACACAGATAAAACCTCCTTTTTAAAGAACAAAGTGTCAAATTATATAAAGGTCATTGGAAATTCGACTATTTTATGGCAGTGTTTTAATAAAACCACTCATTTACAGTATATGGTTGTTAAAATGGTATAGAAAAACGACTTTGTAGGGCTCAAAAACCTCAACGTGCCATATTAATGTCTGGGTACTGTATTTGGTATGTTATTTTTTTTTCTATCCAATTTAGGAGACCATAAACCACAAACCTCCATAAACCTCTTAATTTTTGTCTTTTAGTTTATTTGAGTTTATTTAGGATAATGTTATGTTTTTTTTCCTACAAACAAGTTTAAAAATAGTCGAATTAATTAATGGCTGTAATAAAGTTTTGTCATGTGAAAATGTTGTGAGTTATTGAGAAGTTTGGGATGAATTGTAGATATATTTCTTGTAATAGAGAAATATTTTAGTAGTATAATCGGAAAGGAACGAAGTAACTCTCAACTGGTCAATATTGACAATCTAAAAATGCAATGTGATATTTTTAATGTATGAACATTTTATTAATTTAAAATGTCTGCCAGCTTTCTGAAAGCTGTTGGGGTCGGCTTCCAGTCTAACCATATGGAGCTAAATACCAGTATTTTAAATGGACTGTCGGCTTATCTGACCTCCACGAACTAGTTACTGTGTAACACAATTAGTTAATTAAATTAAAATTTGATATCTTGATGAATGCAATGTAAATACATTAAAAATATCACAGTTCGTAAAGAGTGAAGCATTTATGCTGTAGCCAGCTTTAAAATAGTTTAGTTGTGTCATGGTGATGTTTTGTTTAATGTTAGTTATATGTTAGTTATTCCAATTAAATTGTTCCAATTTATTTGTGGTGTTTCTTTTTATTCCGTAAAGGTTTGTGTAAACTTATCAGCCATTGATTGATACTATAGATAGGTAGAAAAAAAGTCTACCTTAATTGGTCTCAGTTTAGACATAGATATATGAGATGGTTTAAGATCACCTGAACTCCACACCCTTAGGCCCAGCGCACACCGCTGGAGGCGTAGCGGAGCGCATTTGAAGACAACAATTTACATGCCCTTGTAGTAGCTTGAAGGCGCTCCGAGTAGCGCGTGCGAGTTTATTCTTATATTGACCGTATATCAAGGTAGTTATGGTTTATATTAAGTTGTATACAAATGCGCTCCGCTGCGCCTCCAGCGGTGTGCGCTGGGCCTTATTTATCGAGCTGACGCCAATAACGACCGAACATAGAGATAGAAAGAAATACGACCGAACATGTGGTTGATCATGACACCATGCAGCCGCTTGATAAAACTTGAGACAAGCTCATTTGAGGATCAAATTCGATAAATATGCCTCTGGACCCCTCCGACAGAACGTCACCATCACCAATAACCATAATCACCCTGTAATGTTCCCAGTGCCGAGATAGGTACAAGGACGCAAGTCTCCTTTCTGTGATAGGGATATTTGTAGAACGTACCATAAGCAGCACATTAGCATTTACAAGTAGTTTAATGCAGTCATTCAGCCTATAATCTCTCGATTTATGGATGAAGAATTGGTATCTATTTTATTTAAACGACAGCTACAATTTATATATTAATACTTTTGCTAAAAAGACCGTAAAGTATATATAATTTTGAATTAATTCAAGTCATAAAATAGGTACCAAATAGCCCGCGCGTTCCCATCAAGGAGGCGTCGCAATCGGTCAGCTGATAGTGCTGTTCGTTTCGTTATTCAAAGCTCATTTTTGATCAACTTACAGCTGTTCTAAAATGTCATGACAACGTATCTCCATCTCTTTCTTATCAGTGACCCTATCAGGATTTACTCCTTTATCACTTCAAACCAATGTTCCGTCTTTTAATCGCCTCGGCCAATCAAAACTAGTCTAAACATGAGCTTATAAAACGAGCTTACGATCAACCAATAGGAACGCCGCAAATCACGTGAAGTTCGTACGAGTCCTCTACTGCCGCGCCGCTGTGTGTGACATCTTGGCGAGCAAAGCAAATTGAATCGAGTTTTCATTTATCTCGGCAAAATGGCTGACGCGTCTTCGTCGGCGATGCGCTCAAAGAAAATACCCGATAATTTGTACGAGCTGTGCCTCACGAATTTAGTGAACTATTTGCAGAAAGCTAAGTGCGACAGGAATGTGCTCCAAGGGATTCCGGACACCGTCCGCATGGATGTTTATTATAAGGTGAGTTATGCCACACGCTCGTCTTTCTCTTATCGATAAAAAATATAGTGTACAGTGAGAATACCGTTATTATTGTCAGATATTTGTCGCGGTTGGCGATAATGTCGTTATCAGAGGTGCTGTGGATCGATAGTGCTTCCACTATGTTTAGTATTTAGTTTGATTTGTGACCGTGAACGTAGCCAGTGCGTGTGTTATTCGCAGCTAGTCACTTTCACTGCTGCACCGTCACACGATCGCTCTTTGTTACGAAACACGTAGCTGTGCATCGGCAACGTGCGTCGATACCAATCTGCCCACTATTGTGTTTCATACGACCCATTTAGGTCCAATTTGTTGCTTTGTGTGCCAATAAAATGTTCGATTGCAAGCGGGTTTTGAAGTAGGCAGCGACTTCCTTGCATTGCACATGATGTTGACTTTAGTCCGTGGTTGCAGACGCTAATAATACGTTAATTCACTTGATCTGTGCAGTGTGCATTAAGTTTAGTTTGACCCCCAGTAGCCACTGATAATGCCTTGTGAACAATATTATTTAGATATTCCTATATTTCCCATCTATATAGCAAAGATGGGGAGATCAGATGTTTTGTTGTGTTGATACAGACAGGTTTTTCTAAAACTCATGTACTTATGTCTCCTCAAGTCTCCTGAATTAAAACTGTTTGAATCCAATAAGAATATTAGTATGTTTCCAATAATCAATTTTGCTGCTAAAGTCAAAGAAACTGGCTCACCAAACATGCAAATTATAAAAATTACCTGCTTAAGTTTTTTAAGTGGGCAACCCCACTTAAAAAACTTAAGCAGGTAATTTTACAAAATCTTTTTATTTTTAAAAAGGTTTTTTATATTTATAAATTGTAATAACAAAATGTAAACAAAAACAAGAAGAGCTCACTGCCATGGGGCATGCGTGTCATGTACAAAAGGCATGAGTTAATTTTATATTTAACCCTTTCACGCTTATGGGACATATTAATATTCCCCATATATATATTTTTTTTACTCATAATAATTAAGCAATCTCTGATGAATCAATGAAAACCCTCTATGGGTTCATTGATTGCCACGAAGCATTGATTAGCATTGTACACAACCCTGCATTGGTGATGGGTCAACTTGAGCTGGTCTAGCATGGTATGAGTTTCAATAGATTATGAAACTAGCTCACAATTACTGTTCTAACCACTGAAATGTGGCCTACTATACCAGATACACACATTATAAATGTAAACAAAAATACAGGAAAAGAAGAAAATCTTATCAAATTAGGAAATTACTTGCATTAAGTAAGCAGTAGGTTTACCTAATTATCTGTGTAGATAAATTAACTATCAAAATAGTTATCTGATTGAACATGAACATATACCTACTCACTTACGGGATAAATTATGGATTAATTATCTTCCGTGATTGTTCATTATTCCGAGCTCCCAGTAATCTGATTGACTACTTTAATGGATAATATTGAATAAACAAAACCAACTATCCTAAGTAGTTTCCAATTAAGATATTATCATTTCTTGGTTTTACATATTAAAGGGGAAATTATCAACAAGTGCTGTACTTAAATTAACTTGTCTGGACTTTAAAAGAGACTATGACCTCTTAGTTTGTTGCGGCTGTTTCTTCTTAGAGCCTAACCGAACCTGATCCCCAAGTCGGCCTAGGCAAAACTAGTTTGTCATCAACCACCTCATTAAAATTAGGTGCTCAATTTACTAAATTTGGTGATCAATTGATATAATTAGGTGATAGATGTTAGTGGTCACAAAGTTATTTTTGGTGGTCATCATAAAATAAACATCATTTTATCATTTAAAATGCTGCGAAATCGTAAATTATGCCTTTGATATTATATTATTTATAAAACCAGATTACATGCATCTGTATTTAGAACATTTTCAACAGTGATAAAAACATTTAAAACCTTTAAAGAACACCTTGTATGACTTAATATAATACAGTTTATTTTTTAATTGCCAAAACAGATTAAAACCCATTATTATTTATGACTACCTACCTACCATGACACCTACCTACTGAAGTATTAAAAATAAGAGCTTGAGGAAAATTTTATATCAACAGTTAAAAATATACAAAAAAAAACGGCCACGTGCTAGTCGGACTCGCACACAAAGGGTTCCGTAGCACCAAATAAAATAATATCAATATTTTTAACGCTCATTCTTAACAACGGTTAAATAATCTCTGGACCTGGCGTAGATGACTTATAACAACAAAAGTGCAATATATTATCAAAAATAAAGCAGTGATAGTACGAAAATAACACGACATGTACCGGCAACAAAAGTACATGACAAAAGTGCTTGTTTTTCAACATTTCATTGTTACGTCTGGACTTATTTACTCTTTTATTGTTATAAAACTCATTGAAGCCAGGTCCAGAGATAATGTAACCGGGTCCCGCCCGGGTTGTAGGTATGTCAATTTACACTCAACAGCCAAACTACATTTGTTTTTCGTATTATGTTATTGAAAAACAAAGTTACTGCTGTAGTTTCACGAAAAAGTCCCATATCTCCAAAACTAAATATCAGATCGTATTCCAAGCAATTTTTGTTGAATGTCCTTTTTACGTTCAAGAAACCTACTTTTTTTCGATATTTTCCTCTTTAGGAATTAGAGGGGAGGGGATCACATAATTATAACGGCTTTAAAGCGAATATTTCATCAACCATTGACTTGAGAAAAATTATATACTTAATAGGAACCTGGATGTCATTTTTTCCACACAGCTGAACAAAAATTACATAGAATTTTTTTCAACCCTCATTCACAATTTTTTCGTAATTTCACATCACTTTGTAGCGGTTCATAGACAACAGTCTCAGAGTTAAATGGCTGTGACAGACGGACAGGACGAATCTCTAAGGGTTCCGTTTTTTCCAATTGTCAACGGAACCCTAAAAAAACAAGGAACACAAATTGTAACTGAGGAATTTTCCACTGATGTTTGTCACAACGCTTTAGTATATATCAATAGATGGCGCTGATCAGGTTTGGGAATATTTTTTTAAGCGGCGTTCTAGTAAAATCCAATGAACAAATAATTTACTACGTATTAGGTCAATGTTAAAATCTTTTAGAAAAATAAATAAAAATAGCCTTTATCTAAACTAATATTATAAAGAGGTAACATTTGTTTGTAAGTTTGTATGTAGGGGGTAATCTCCGGAAGTAATGAACCAATTTTAAAAATTGTTTCACTGGTAGAAAGCTGCATTATTCATGAGTGCTATAGGCTATATTTTATTCCCGTAAACCCACGGGAACGGGAACTACGCGGGTGAAACCGTGGGACGTCAGCTAGTTCCCTATAATTTACAATTATATGTTTAAAATAGCTTAACCTATTAAGGGGTCATCCATCTCTGGATGAAGGCCTCCTCCATCTGCTTCCATCTATATCTATCTTGGGCCGTTCTGGTCCACTCTATCCCTGCCAGTGCGACGATATCGTCTCGCCATCGTTGCAATGGTCTGCCGCGGCGCCTGTTTCCGTTTCGTGGATACCAGTGCAGGACGCGCTCGCTCCACCTGTTGTCTGTGGTCCTCGCGATGTGGCCTGCCCAATTCCACTTCAGCTTCTCGGCCATACACAAAGTATCAGCAGTTTGTAGTAAAATCTTTTAGCAGGGCAAAAACAAACTCTCCTAGACACATGTTTATTAGTCAATGTTGTATATAAAGTAAGAACTGTAAAGAACCTTTTTTCTGTCAAACATTTTTAAACTAAAATGTCTACGGTTCTTTTGCATCACTGTTTTTGCATGGTTTTTGCTATTGTTCTTCTGAGTGTTTTTGCGTTACGTCTAACGTTCCTCCGTACTCCAGTTAGGGCTTTGTGGACATAAAAACGAGCCATTTTTATTATTCCCAAGATTGATCAACGCCATCTAGTTCGTTCATAAAAAGCACTGGAAAATTCCCCATTAAGGTGGATGCTCAAGCGTAGCCCGCGAAATTCATATTTTCTTACGTTTTTTGCAATTTGCAGGCCAGTGCTAGGTTGTATGTTGATTAAAATTTTGTTTGCGACTGTAAGACGTATGTAGTTACAGAATTATATTCATCAAACTCATCAATACAACCCTCAAAGTTCATATTGGTGTCAAAATTACTTTTCCAAGGTCAAAATCATTCTTGCACCATTATGAACTTGGAGGGTTGTATTGATGATTTTGATGATTATAATTGTTTTACTACATACGTCTTACAGTCGCAAACAATATTTTAATCAACATACAACCTAGCACTGGCCTGCAAATTGCAAAAAACGTAAGAAAATTTGAATTTCGCGGGCTACCCTTGAGCATCCACCTTAAGGCTGATGCTCCAGGGTAGCCCGCGCCGTATGAACTTTGAGGGTTGTATTGATGATTTTGACGAATATAATTCTGTAACTACATACCGTCTTACAACCGGGAATAATATTTTAATCAACAACAACCCAGCACTGGCCTGCAAATTGCAAAAAACGTAAGAAAATTTGAATTTCGCGGGCTACCGTGAAGCATTCACCTTAACTGTGTTTGGTTATGACATTGATCTGCCGCCATTGACAAATCGGAGGTTTTTGACCAGTTGTTTTTTTTTGTATTTCATCAATAACATATATTTTTGACAATAGCCTCCCAAGGTTACCTGTTGAAGAAGGACGCCCCTGAATAAACTGTCTTTCGATTATTGATTGTTTAGTTTTTGTTGTATAGGTACTATAATATATCGAGAAAGCGATTCTGATACGTAAATCGAAAAGGGACCTACTACCATACGATGTTTTTATTGGAGTACCACAGGGTACGGAATAGTCGTCCCACAAAGCAAGGCGTCTCCATGCTTTGTGGGAACCTTATGGTGCAGTAAAGTAGCCGACGTAAGACAAAACTGAATGTACGATTGGTGGAGCCGTTCCAGGGCGACAAGTTGAGTGTCATAATAACTAAAACGACACTGGTGCCGATTCCCTTGTTTACAAACTAAACCAAATTTAAGTTCAGTGGATCTTTTTCTTTCTATTTCATTAAGAAAAGGACAGAAGATAAATTTTAGTTATGTTCTGTCAAATTAATCAGCGCCATACAAGTTTTAGACGCGATTAAAAATTTGACTACTAAAATTACATCAAATTACGTCAGGTGCTGACTAATTTGAGAGGATTAAACTAATATTTATCTTCTGTGCTTTTCATAATGAAATAGAAAGAAAAAGATGCATTTAACTTAAATTTAGTTTAGTTTGTGAACAAGGGAATCGGCACCACAATCTCCTGTAATTTCAATTTTTGACCTAGACTAAATCTCTCACCTACATCAATATTGCGATGTAACCAATTTAGTTATCAGTGGTGACGGCTATCTGTGACGCCTCTGCAAGAAGCTGGTGTGGACAGTTACAAATAATATACGGAATGGAAGATATCCACGTATTTAGTACATCATTCCGAACTCCCTCCCACATAGAGGTTGGTGTCCACGATACTGAAAGAAAAAGGCTGAGTGATGAAACTGAGGCTATTATTCTCTATACAATCTGAAAGACCTCTACCATTGATATTTGATAACAACCTCTGTTAAGTGCACCAGTGCAATATAACGACATTGTTATTCTGAACCCTGTGACGTGAACGTGATGTGTACCAATCAATGACAAATATATGCATTACATTTGTTTAACAATACATATTTGCATGTGCATAGGTAAGCAATACACAATTGTTCATACAAATTCATGCCATGTACATACGTTTCATGACAGAGATGTCACAATTTGACAGTTTCCTACTTCTGATGTAGTGTGGGTTTCTTATGGTGCTTCATATACTTGCCCGTCGCTTCCTTATGTCTGATCGGCGAGACTCACTCTCAAGACTACTTTGTTCTTAGCTCTCAAGACTACTTTGTTCTTAGCCAATTTTATGGTCTTCTTTAAGGAGTGTTCGGCAGCCTCATTCACAATGTCGGTCTATCGCATAGGTCCTCAACTTCTACACGGCCACTAATATTATCAACCTTTCCATGGTGTCTATTGCGCTAAACCGAGTTTCCAAAGACTAATAGAACTCGCTGTGTTCATAATGTTGTTTTGAAAATCGCCGATTATTGAATAACATGCAGACTTATCAAGGCTGCAGAACATCCTGCAATGTCGTTGAAATCTAGTACCTAGTGACAACTGGTACGGACAGATTGACAAATACTTCAGGGGGTCTATAATGACCCCTTTAGCAGAAGATAGGATAACAAAAAGACGCATTAATATTATGAATTGTTATTTTTATGGTTTGGAGCGTACAGCGCTTTTTTTAGTTGATTATGATATGAAAAATGTATGAGCCTCCAATGAAATGCGGACAACCATTGTTTGGTGTTTGTACATGTGTGTCATTGAACTCTTTGACATCAACAGTTCACTTAGTTCCATGGGCGAGGCTATTGTCACATAGCGCTTTATTTGACTTTCAGTCAAACATTCTTAATGACTTAGGGCATTTAAACCTCCTTTCGATTGGAGCTACTACTTTAATCTGAATATTCACAGGTTACCAATTTAGTTACTGTACTACCCACTTCACTGACTGTCGACCACTGTTCAACCTTATTACTGATAGCATAAGGGTGAAAAAGTGGCAGACCGTCAGTGTACTTGGTAGTATAGTACATCACCGACTGCTTTCAGATGTTTGAGTCGTTCTTATGTAGCCTAATAGAGCCATGTAGCCAGAGCTTCCGGACATGTTGGCTACGTTCGTATCCGTTCAGTTGACATGTCTTGGGCTGTGGTGTATAGTAGAGTTGCCGCGAATAGTGTTTATAGCGAATAATCGAATACCGATTAATCGCCATTCACTTTGGCGAATAGTCGAATAACTCGACATTACTATTCGACATAAAAAAATCTCTGTTTATTCAGAAAGACTATTTTCCGAGGCAGGTTTAATTTACGAGGAATAACAAAACCGACTTGCTCCAGAACGTGCAGAAAAAAATGTTTTTTTTGCACCACAATCTGCCTCTGTTGGATTTTAAATATTAATTAAAAAGCCTTACTAATTTAATTTCATGAATATGATAGGCACAGGCACATATTACAGATAATAATTTATATTGTGTATTGTTTTATTAAGGAAAATAATTAAAAAAACCGGCCAAGTGCGAGTCGGACTCGCGCACGAAGGGTTCCGTACCATTATTATCAAAAAACGTCACGTTTGTTGTATGGGAGCCCCCCTTAAATATTAATTTTATTCTGTTTTTAGTATTTGTTGTTATAGCGGCAACAGAAATACATCATCTGTGAAAATTTCAACTGTCTAGCTGTCACGGTTCATGAGATACAGCCTGGTGACAGACAGACGGACAGACAGCGAAGTCTTAGTAATAGGGTTCCGTTTTTACCCTTTGGGTACGGAACCCTAAAAATGATTATTTTTAACTCATTAGTTCTTTTGTTCGTTAAAAGTTTATTTTCGACGACTATTCGCCGAATGCCGAATAATACTAGCTATTATTCGGTATTCGACGAATATCAAAAAAATGACGAGTAATCAATCGCTATTATTCGGAATTCGGATACCGAATAATAGCGAGTATTCGCGGCAACTCTAGTGTATAGGCTCCATTAGAACTCGCGACAATACTACTGGTTAGCACCGAGCACCTTGTTTTATCTGCTATATAATTCGTGAAACTGTAGCTGAATAATTAATATTTACTACTTTGTAAGCATCATTATTCTTCTTACATTCTTTATCGTCGAAATTAATCTTGTATAGCAAGTAAATATTTTGCTTGTTACTGTCAAGGCTAAGGTCTTGTAATTTTCCTGTTTTCGTCTTCTTAATGACACCCTGTTAAAATATTGAGAAACAAGAACTGAGCTATATCAACAATGGAACAGTAGTTTTTGAAAATGTCGCGGTCAGACAAACAGACAAAAAATAACGCGTTATCATATCGTGTACATTTTTGGCTAAGTAGCACACTTGCGCAAACATGCAACTATTGAAACTAAGATATTATTAAAGGTCACAGTATTATACGTGTAATCCTGTCGACCACCATCTTAGCTGGTATCCTTCTTTAACGTACCACAGGCTTTTCAATAAACCATGTGAACAAAGAACCTTACTTCTTAAATTTTGCATACACATCACTACTTATTATAAAACAAAGTCCTCCGCCGCGTCTGTCTGTCTGTTCGCGATAAACTCAAAAACTACTGCACCTATTTTCATGCTGTTTCCACCAATGGATAGAGTAGTTTTTGAGGAAGGTTTTAGTATTATATACTTAATTTGTCAAGCGAGCGGGCGAAGCCGCGGACATCAGCTAGTCTACACTAATATTATAAAGAGAAATGATTTTTGTGTGTGTGTATGTTTGTAATGAATAAACTCAAAAACTACTGCCCCAATTTCAAAAATTCTTTCACCATTAGAAAGCTACATTCACCCTGAGTAACATAGGCTATATTTTATCCCCCTACTCCCACGGGTACGGGAACTACGGGCGTGAAACCGCGTGACGTCCGCTAGTACTTTATATAATAGGATACTATCCCGGTAGTACGTTTATTAATTATCCCGTGGGATAATTAATTACCGAACTCGACGCGGACGAAGTCGCGGGCATGAGCTAGTATAATATAATTAAGTCATCAAATCTGGCACGTGTAATTGGCTGTCATAAAAAATATTATAGGTACGTTTTACTACCATGAGACGTTTTATTTGAAGAGATAAGGCTAATAATGTCACACGATTTTCATTTAAGGGCCTACCCCATGGCACACTAGCGCCACTTTAGTAAAAAAATCAGAACTCGTTAAATACACAATTAATATAAAATCTGATAGACAAAATCAATCTTTTGGTCTTCTAAATTATTTACGTCTGCCTATCTCATTGAAACATAGCTCGCTGTCGTTACAGATACAAAATGGAAAAAAACGGCCGTTTTTAGCAATTTTTCTAACTGTAACTACAGTGAAGCATATTTTAATGAATTAAATAGACGTCAATAATCTAGAACTCTAAAGCATTGATTTTGTCTATCAGATTTTATATTATATTTGTATTTAACGAGTTCTGATTTTTTTACTAAAGTGGCGCTAGTGTGCCATGGGGTAGGCCCTTAAGGTGATAACAGGAGCTAAACGCAAGTTTTATAATGCAAAAAAACATATGATTCACTGCAATAGCAAAACCAGAAAAATATATGATATACTTTAGGATATATATTATGCTAGTTCCATAGTGTTTTGAAAACATAATATACACATTTATGCAAATAATTCTACAAGCAACAATACTAGTTTTAAAGTGTTTTACTTTTTTTGTCCAATCAATAGATTTTTTGTAAATCGCAAAAAACCACTGATTTCGCCATTGACATATATATTACTGCGTAAGGACTGGGTGGACCGCATGTTACAATGACGCCTCGAACGTGGTCCCAAAATGGTCTTCCCTATCAGTGTGACCATATGTGGCAGGATCCTGCCTTTTTGGCAGGTTTAGCTCTTTATTTTACTCTCTGGCACTTTTGTTTGACGTTTTAGAAATCTGGCAGTATTTGGCAGTATTAGCAATTTAAGCTGGCAGATTTGGCAGTATAGCCGCTACAGCCCATAAAAAGAGTAGGATGCAGTATCGAGAAAGGAAAAAAGTGGGAATTTTAAAATGCCTATGGCAACACTGGCAACGCAAAGACCTTTGGGTTCGGGGAAATCGGGGATTTCCCATAACATCTCTAATAAATTGGATATTCTCGCAAATCAACCTCATAAAAACAAAAACGCGGAATAGATTTATTAATAAACATGTCGCCTCTATTTTACATGTTAAACAGGGCATTAGTGAATATGGTGACTGCGTTTCATTCCAACCAACTAAAGAAATGATTAAACAAATGACAAAAGCGATGTATAAAGAAAGTGATCAAGAAGAATACGATGCTAATACGAGTGTATAATTTAATTTTAGTTTACTTTTAGACTTTAAGATCAATTATTTTAAATAAAACTCCAAAAAACTAATGTGTCTATTTATTTTAATTTTTTAAATTATATTGGCATTATTTTGGCATTTTGTGCCAAATATTGATATATATATATTGATGATTTTGGCAGGATTTGTCAGTTTTCTTGCATAAGTGGGGCAGGATCTCTAATTTAAAGTTGGTCACACTGTTCCCTATAGCGAACTAAACCAGAACGCGTTCGGCTGTCTTCGGGAGCGGTCGTAAATTTTACAAGCAAAAATGCCAAGTTGTGTCGTGAAGGGATGCGTGAACTACGACAAAAAGCACAATAAAATAAATGATAACATTTCTTATCACCGGTAAGTTAAAAAAAAAAATATTATATCAACTTCTAACATTATTTAAAACAATTTTCTTTCGTATTTGTCTCAACGTTTGGCAAAGACGACGCGAAGCCGCGTAAAAGTTAGACATAACTTTGCAGCGGCGCGCGTTTTAGCCGATGAAATGAAAAGATTTAATAATTCATATCATAAAATGAATTTTATATGTATAAAATAATTTTTATTGTTTATTACAAGCAAATTAAAATGTGTTTTTATGTACTTACTGGTAAAAATCTATAAGTACAGTGAAAATACGTATTTAATTTGCAGATTTCCTACTGATTCGGTGCGAAATGAAGCTTGGAGTCGTGTCATAAGACAGGAACGTGGTGAACCATATTTTAAGTCAAATAGCTATTTACGTGTTTGTTCCGCACACTTCTTCTTCTTCTTCAAGTCGGTTAAAAATACCCGCTCTTACAAGGTTACGTCTAGGGGCAGATCACGCCGATTGACATCGTAGTAGTTCTAATAGATGGCGTTACTAACGCGTTAGTGTTTCTGTATGGCGACCGCGTTCGGCGAACGTTCGGACGACCGTATCTTTACTATTTAAATCTATGGATTTCGCACTATTCGGCCGCAGTGACTGACTTAAGAGTCCGTGCACAAAGTTCAGTCGCTAGAGTTTAGGCAAATTCGTTGCGATCCTATGTTAGTGTGCATTGTTCATGCAGATACACGCACACACGGGTGAAGATCGAGCGTAGTGATCGCTTAAACCATTTTGATCCTGCAGACGATATTATTTTATGATACATAATTATAAAGTCAGTACGGTTTAGAAATAAAAGTCTGGAATGTGTGTCTACTGTATATTTATCACAATCAAAATAAAAATGGTTTAATTTTGTATTAGAAGAATTTAGATACATATAAACATTTTACAAAATGATAAATAAAAGTGCGAGTTGGACTCGCGCACTGAGGGTTCCGTACAAACTTTTTATAGGACAAGTTAATTTTTCTGGATCTGGGACTATTGCGCGAAAGACACTTGCGCGAAAAGACAAATGCGCGCATGGACTTTTGCGCGATTGGACTTATGCGCGAACGGACTTATGCGCGAACGGACTTTTGCGCGCCTGGACACTTGCGCGAATGGACTTTTGCTCGATTAGACTTATGCGCGAACGGACATTTGCGCGCCAAGACACTTGCGCGAATGGACTTTAGCGCGACTTAATGGCCACTGAGGTTCACTCTGTAGGGTAAACATAACATACCCCTGTTATTACTTGAAGGTGGTTTTTTCTTTTGGTTTTTCTGTCATGGATGTCATTTTCATGGTTAAGGAGTAGCTGATAACGAAATGAGATCAAAATGAAAATCCAAGATGGCGCCGAGGAAAACTTGTTTTTTCATCATGGGTGTCATTTTTATGGTTTTCGCGGTCGCTGATTACGAAAATGAGGTCAAAATGAAAATCCAAGATGGCGCCAGGGAAAATTTTTGGTTATTAAGTCATGGGTGTCGTTTTCATGGTTTAAGTGGTCACTGATAACGAAAATGAGGTTAAAATAAAAATCCAAGATGGCGCCAGGAAAAATTTTTGGTTATTAAGTCATAGTTGTCGTTTTCATGGTTTACTTGGGGTCACTGATAACAAAAATGAGGTCAAAATAAAAATCCAAGAGGCACCGAGGAAAATTTTTGACTCAAAAAATCAAAAATCAAAATCAAAATCAAAGCATTTATTTCAAGTAGGCCAGTTCCAGGCACTTTTGAATTGTCGAAACAAAAATGAAAATTAAATGTAGCTACAGTCACAGTCACAAGACATAAAAACTGTGAAAGTACTGTAGTTGCCCATTCCCTAGCGTAGATCTCTATGGAGAAGAACGGGCAAGAAACTCCATGGACACTCTTTTAAATCAAAATGTTGTTACAAAATCTTGGTTACATCATTCATGTTAAGATGGTATATTATGTGAGAACAATGTAGCAAGATGTGCACGTTAAAAGTGTCCATAGTAAAAACAAAAAATACAATTAATAAATAAACATTCAAATAAGCCATGGCAACTAAGAGATGACCAGTCGCAACTGACAGCGCCCGTTCACGAACATGACGCATGGATCAGCACCATTCAGCTCAACCATTTCGAAGGGAACTAAATGATCCAACACACGCGCCACCATCAGCGAGACACTAAAGTGAGCATGACATACTCTCAACCGCCAGGGCACATTCAAGTCAAGAAATAAAAATAAAAACGTAGGATTTCAGTGAATGATAGCTTTCTAGTACATAGTACTCACACAATATGGGCTATGCGATTATATAATACTAGAGATTGATTCTATACAATTCAAAGATAGTTGTACAATCTTCAGCAGCTCCAACAATTCTATGTAATGCTATCAATTTATGCGCCCCTGTCCATGTGGAGCAGGACCAGCATTGAGCCACGCATTTTTATCAGCGATATAATCGCCCAACTTGTAATAAGCTTGCTTACATAGTGTGCGTTTGATACATGTTTTAAATTTCGTCTCATTCAGTTCAAGAATACTTTGTGGAATTTTATTATAGCATCTCAAACAGTACCCCATGAAAGATGAGTCTACTTTAGCGAGTCTGAAGCCTGGCTGAACGAGTTGGTCCCTATTTCTAGTACTGTAATTATGTCTATCACCTCTTTTACCAAAAAGGTGCAGATTTTTTCTGACGTACATTATGTTTTCGTAGATGTACTGACAATGTACCGTCATGATGCCAATATCCTTAAACAGTTCCCTTAGAGAATCGCGCCTACGAAGATTATATATGGCTCTGATGGCTCTTTTTTGCAGAATAAATATAGACTCAATATCTGCAGCCCGTCCCCATAGCAAAATGCCATAAGACATTATACTATGAAAGTAACTAAAATAGACCAGTCTAGCGGTATCTACATCAGTAAATTGACGAATTTTTCTAATAGCATATGCCGCTGAACTTAGCCGCGCCGCAAGGGATGTTAAATGAGAACCCCATTGTAGCCTTGAATCAAGCGTAATCCCCAGGAAAACCGTTTTATCTACGAATTCAAGTTTCTCTTTATTCAATATTATTTCACAATCACTACTTCTAACATTGGGTAAAGCAAATCTTATGCATTTAGTTTTTTTTTCATTTAATACTAAATTGTTTGCTGTGAACCAATTATGGACCTGAAGTAGGGCGTTATTCACGTCATCTAGATTTTGGGCCCGTCTATTTATCTTAAAAATTAGGGAAGTGTCATCAGCAAACAACACCATATTTTGAGGTTGGTTTTTCAATAAATAGGGTAGATCATTTATATACACGAGAAAGAGGAAAGGACCCAATATTGAGCCTTGCGGAACCCCCATTACTACTTTTAAACCCTGTGAGTTAACACCATTTATTTGAACATGTTGTTGTCTATCACTCAAATATGATTTTACCAAACTAAGTGCAAGTTGACCTAATCCGTAATGCTCAAGTTTCAAAAGTAATGTGTCGTGATTTACGCAATCAAATGCTTTGGAAAGGTCACAAAATATTCCTATGGCATCTTGAGACTCTTCCCACGCAGTAAATATGTGCTTTAATAAGGTTACACCGGCGTCAGCCGTACAACGTCCCTTGGTGAAACCATACTGTTGATCGGTTAAAATTTTGTTGGTGTTAAAATGATTGAGCATTTGATTCAGCATTACTTTTTCAAACACCTTGCTAAAAACCGGCAACACGGATACAGGTCTATAATTATTAGTATCTTTACTGTCCCCGGATTTGAAAAGAGGTATGACTTTACTGTATTTCATAAGATCAGGGAAAACTCCTTGGTCTACACACAAATTAAAAATTAAAGCTAAGTATGGGGCTATAGTCTCAAGTATGGATGTACAAACTTTGATAGACATTCCCCATAGATCTTCGGTCAGTTTTATTTTTATTTGCCGGAAAGCTTTAATAACTATCATAGGGTTTATGTGTTTAAATTGAAATTCAACCGTGCAGCCAGATACATTCGCCTTTAATAAACCAATTGAGACTTCAGGTGAGGAATTAAGAGCCTCTGTAGTTTTTAATGGTATATCGGTAAAGAAATTTACAAATTCTTGAGCTACTTCCAGATTAGAGCTTTTAGGACCACATGCTGAATCTAATGTGTAGCTAGTGTTACGTATTTTATTCCTGTTAGTCTCATTATTTATGACCTTCCAAACTGTCTTTATTTTGTTTTCTGCTGTTTTGATCTTGTTGCTAATGTGCAGGGCTTTAGCAACCTTGCACGTATTTCTAAAAATTTTTGAATACTTAGCAACATACTTGTTAAAAGTTTCAGTGTTTATAAAAGGCTTAAGGCCATAAAGCTCAAATAGTCTTTCCCTACTTTTTCTGATACCTCTAGTTGCCCAATCACTGAATATGAATTTAGGGCTAATACTTTTTGTCTTCTTTTCAAAAGTTTTGTTGAATTCCGTGTGAACTATTGAAAAGAAACGATCATACAATTGATTTATATTAATATCGTCATGGCTCATAACACCTAACTTGTTCTGTAGGGAAATATTATACCTATTTAATTTGCTAGAAGTTATAGGTCTAAATTTTATCTGAACTTTTTGCAATGGTGTATTACATCTAAAAGTTACAGTTTGTCCGCTATGGTCAGACGGTAGACAATTTACTATGGCTTTATCTATGTAATCACAATCGCAGAAAACATTATCTATACAAGTAGCTGAAGATGGAGTGACTCTAGTAGGTTCTATAAAAGTGTTGGTCAAGTCAAATGACTTAAAAAGATTTAATAACCGACTGCTATTTGAATTTTCTTCTAAAATATTGATATTGAAATCACCACAAATAATTGTAGATTTATTACTGGCTTCCAATTTTGCTAGTACATCTTCCATTATTGATTCAAATAAGGGAAAGTTTTGATAGTTTGGGGGTCTGTACACACACACAATTACATGCTTATCTAGCTCAACACAGGACAGTTCGACGCAATGTTCAACCGAGAGACCTACTATATCATTACGTTGCTTATATTTAAAACATTTTTTTATTAATATTAGGGAACCTCCACGAAGCATAGTTTTACGATTAAAGCAGCTACCCACCATATAGTTCTCATAATTGATAAGCATTTGGTAATCCTTTAGCCAATGTTCAGTAAAACAAATAATGTCAAACTTACTATTTTCTAAAAACAATTCAATTTCTAATAATTTGGAAGAAATGCCTTGGATATTTTGGTGGAATAATTTTAAAGTGTTCTGCTGAGGCCCTTTTTTACTAACTAATTGAGTGCAAGAAGATACGTTGGTAGGATTAACAATATTGTTAATGGTACCTTCTGTTGTCTCACATTCTAGTTTAAATTAATATTTGGAGTGAGGCCGGAGACTCCCGTGCCATCCTCAGACAACAAGACCCTATCACTAATAGACCCTAATTGAGAATTCTCCACGGTGACACATGGATCCTCCTCAGTACAATGTTTGTAAACATTTATAGCACTAATGCTATATTCATTTAAAGTCACCTGTACATTAGTATTACTACTAATAGTCGCAGTATTAATAATAGAACTAAACTTAGACATACTATTTATGTCTGTGTGAATATTATAAGCTAATAGCCGAGCTATTTTGTGTCTACAACTAATAGGTAGATACACTTTACCCCGAGTCGATCTAAGTTTATCAACAAAAGTGTTTATATCAAGATATATGAGTTTGTCACAATAATGACCTGCTAAAAAATGTAAATGTTTATTTAACATGTGAATATAATTGTTTTTTCTGTTACATAAATTTTCAAAGTATGGGAAAGCACATAATATTATTTTATTACACTTTAACTTCAACAACTCTGAAACATAGTCAGTGATGTCTTCCTTTTTAATCTTTGAACTTTTACCAACACATATAGTAATGGTGGTACTAGGATCACAAACAGTCTTTGTTACTGATGCCATAATCTGTTTATATGTTGACCCTGGCATGCAATTGTTTTGGGTACAGTAACTCAAGTTATTACTAATTAATTTACCTAGCCCCCTACCTATACTGTCAGAGAACATAACTGAACGATTACAATCATGACTATTAGGAGAAACAAAATTATTAATCCCAGGCAGACTCTCATACAACTCAGACTGTACCACGTGTGAATAATCTAGTGTAATATTAGTTGTTTGTTGGTTCAATATGCTGTCCTGAGACAAATTTTCAACCTGGTATGGGTCCTCCATTATCTCAGGCTGGATAGTATCATGGTTGGTAACTGTCTGGCAACTACATTGACCCATTACCAACTCATTTGCTGCATAAATATGTTCCCTAATTTGGTTTTGAGAAACCGTCTCCGTCATGGGTGTCGTTTTTATGGTTTTTGGGGTTGCTGATTACGAAAATGAGGTCAAAATGAAAATCCAAGATGGTGCCGAGGAAAATTTTTGGTTTTTCCGTCATGGGTGTCGTTTTTTATGATTTTTGGGGTTGCTGGTTACGAAAATGAGGTCAAAATAAAAATCCAAGATGGCGCCGAGGAAATTTTTTGGTATTTCCGTCATGGGTGTCGTTTTTATGGTTTTTGGGGTTGCTGGTTACGAAAATAAGGTCAAAATGAAAATCCAAGATGGCACCAAGGAATTTTTTTGATTTTCCGTCATGGGTGTCGTTTTCATGGGTTTTGGGGTTGCTGGTTACGAAAATGAAGTCGAAATGAAAATCCAAGATGGCGCCGAGAAAAATTTTTTTGTTTTCCGTCATGGGTGTCGTTTTTATGGTTTTTGGGGTTGCTGGTTACGAAAATAAGGTCAAAATGAAAATCCAAGATGGCGCCGAGGAATTTTTTTGATTTTCCGTCATGGGTGTCGTTTTCATGGGTTTTGGGGTTGCTGGTTACGAAAATGAAGTCGAAATGCAAATCCAAGATGGCGCCGAGGAAAATTTTTGATTTTCTGTCATGGGTGTCGTTTTCATGGTTTATAGGGGTGCTGGTTACGAAAATGAAGTCGAAATGCAAATCCAAGATGGCGCCGAGGAAAATTTTTAATTTTCCGTCATGGGTGTCGTTTTTATGGTTTTTGGGGTTGCTGGTTACGAAAAAGAGGTCAAAATGTAAATCCATGATGGTGCCGAGGAAAATTTTTGGTTTTTCCGTCATGGATGTCATTTTATTGGTTTTCGAGGTCGCTAATTACGAAAATGAGGTCAAAATGAAAATCTAAGATGGCACCCAGGGAGCAAAAAAAATAAAATAATCAGCGACCTCAAAAACCATGAAAATGACACCTACGTTGGAAAAACCGAAGTTTTTTTCTCGACGCCATGTTGAATTTGCATTCGACCTCATTTTCGTAACCAGCAACCCCCAAAACCATGAAAACGACACCCATGACGGAAAATAAAAATAAATCCTCGGCGCCATCTTGGATTTTCATTTTGACCTCATTTTCGTAACCAGCAACCCCAAAAACCATGAAAACGACACCCATGACGAAAAGTCAAAAATTTTCCTCGGCGCCATCTTGGATTTTCATTTTGATCTTATTTTCGTAACCAGGAACCCCAAAAACCATGAAAACGACACCCATGACGGAAAATCAAAAAAATTTCCTCGGCGCCATCTTGGAATTTCATTTTGACCTCATTTTCGTAACCAGCAACCCCAAAAACCATGAAAACGACACCCATGACGAAAAGTCAAAAATTTTCCTCGGCGCCATCTTGGATTTTCATTTTGACCTCATTTTCGTAACCAGCAACCCCAAAAACCATGAAAACGACACCCATGACGGAAAATCAAAAATTTTCCTCGGCGCCATCTTGGATTTTCATTTTTACCTCATTTTCGTAACCAGCAACCCCAAAAACCATGAAAACGACACCCATGACGGAAAATCAAAAAAATTTCCTCAGCGCCATCTTGGATTTTCTTTTTGACCTCATTTCCGTAACCAGCAACCTCAAAAACCATGAAAACGACACCCATGACGGAAAATCAAAAATTTTCCTCGCCATCTTGGATTTTCATTTTGATCTCATTTTCGTAACCAGCAACCCCAAAAACCATGAAAACGACACCCATGACGAAAAGTCAAAAATTTTCCTCGGCGCCATCTTGGATTTTCATTTTGATCTCATTTTCGTAACCAGGAACCCCAAAAACCATGAAAACGACACCCATGACGGAAAATCAAAAAAATTTCCTCGGCGCCATCTTGGAATTTCATTTTGACCTCATTTTCGTAACCAGCAACCTCAAAAACCATGAAAACGACACCCATGACGGAAAATCAAAAATTTTCCTCGCCATCTTGGATTTTCATTTTGATCTCATTTTCGTAACCAGCAACCCCAAAAACCATGAAAACGACACCCATGACGAAAAGTCAAAAATTTTCCTCGGCGCCATCTTGGATTTTCATTTTGATCTCATTTTCGTAACCAGGAACCCCAAAAACCATGAAAACGACACCCATGACGGAAAATCAAAAAAATTTCCTCGGCGCCATCTTGGAATTTCATTTTGACCTCATTTTCGTAACCAGGAACCCCAAAAACCATGAAAACGACACCCATGACGAAAAGTCAAAAATTTTCCTCGGCGCCATCTTGGATTTTCATTTTGACCTCATTTTCGTAACCAGCAACCCCAAAAACCATGAAAACGACACCCATGACGAAAAGTCAAAAATTTTCCTCGGCGCCATCTTGGATTTTCATTTTGACCTCATTTTCGTAACCAGCAACCCCAAAAACCATGAAAACGACACCCATGACGGAAAATCAAAAATTTTCCACGGTGCCATCTTGGATTTGCATTTTGACCTCATTTTCGTAACCAGCAACCCCAAAAACCATGAAAACGACACCCATGACGGAAAATCAAAAACTTTCCTCGGCGCCATCTTGGATTTTCATTTTGACCTCATTTTCGTTATCACCAAGCCCAAAACCCACGAAATCGACACCTATGAAGAAAAATATCGCTCGCTCACTCGACCCCGCCATACCCTTCTTGTATACCTCCTACTATACACACACACACACACAACAACATACGGCATTTTCTTACGTGACGATTTCTACCAAATCGCACTTCCAAAATAGAAAATTATCTTTATTTTAAAATCAAATTGTAGGTAGGTACCATAGGTTACCATGAAAACCAATAATAATAATATGAAGTAGTGAAATCCCCTAAATGAAAGAATTTTCGGAATCGGATCAGTAGTTCCGCAGATTATTACCCTTACATACAACATATTAAGTACAAACAAAGAAACTTAACTTTAAATAATATGAAGACGAAATAAATCTTAATAAACAACCAACGTCAAAAAAAACTCTTATCTTAATACAATCAAAAAGTTTAATAATTTTAATATTTACTGGATCGAAATGTGGTAGTCTGCGTATATCTCGGAAAAATATTCACGTAATAACTCGGGAGCGCTTGCGAAGCAAAGTGATACGTGCTCACGCTGGGAGAGCCCTTTCGTTACTGACGGGATCGAGTTTGCGCGGTCGATTATATAGTTCACTTTGCATTTAATTTAGGAAATGAAGTTATTGTTTATTTATAAATTAAAATTCAGATTCTATTAAAAAGCTACCTTGAGATTAAGAATTATTTTTTTAATTTTCTTTAAAGTGTTTCTAAGGTATAGAAAAAAATACTTATTTGTCCCGACGTTTTCCACAAATTACGTTTTTTCAACATTTTTTTTCTGCTATTTTTCGTATTGAAATCAATAATGTTTCTTGCTATGTTACGAGTAGACCATATAATGATGTTATTCATATTTTTTAATGTTCAGAATATTTTGTAGTTCTTTGTTCAGCGAACCACAAACATCACTCGCTCGTTACTTTTGCGGAAAAGGGGTTTTGAATATGGGTGATTGCCATTAATATATACATTATTTTAAAAAATTGTTCAAGCAGTCGACAAGATGAAGAACCTGTCTCTTATAATAAAAATAAATAAGGTTCAAATTCTTCTTGCCTTTCCCACAAGTAGTGATCAAAAATGTTCAAAATGCCTTAATTTTGTGCACGGGCCCTTAACAACCGCTTTGTAGTGCAAGCTAATTAGAACTTTATTTTTAACAGTATTTCAAACGAAGTTTGAACCACCACAAATAGAGTTGCTAATTTAGCTCATGTAATCGCCTTAACACTGTATTTAATATTTATCTACTTAATAAAAAAAACACGTGCTATTGAACGAATGTTCAATAGCAGACAACGCGACCCACGGCTTGTGCGGCATTTTGACATGCCATTTAAAATGTCTACGAAAATGTCAATCCAACAGAAATATTTCATCGGAAACGATGATGAATCGGAATTTGATTACATAAACAATTGAAAGTGTTTCTTCTAGTCCAAAACTTGTTTGTATCGAACCTCATTATTTTTTTTCTATATTTTTACCGTCGTCGTCGCGTCGCGTCGCGCTATGATGAAGGAAACCTCTTCTCAATGTTCCACTACGGATTTTATCATCGGAGTTTATTCTAGATGATGCTCCCGAGGAACTCGATACCTTACTCTGACTGATGGCCATGCTGGTTCCTTTCGTTCAAACCCTTCAGATATTGACCACATCGAAGATTCTTTCGACTGTGTATTGTCCTGCTTAATTGTTTATCTATAATAAACCCCTTTTTCGCAGCCTTGATTACTAATCATTCTTGTTCATTAGATCGAATCTAACGATACCGCTCAAGCTAAAATCCATCGAGCCGTTCAGGCCACAAAGCGTGCCAAACAATTATACATACATGACATACATACTCTCGAAAAACATAACCCTCTTTCTGGCGCAGTCGGGTAAAAAAGACCCTTAACGAAGCCTGAGAAAGGCTCTTGTTCTCCCCATCATTACGATATTTATTTTTTTGTAATGGACCATAACTGGGAACCTTCCAGTTACGGAGATATTGGAGGACAAGCATCCAACTTCTTTTCAAGTTTAAAAGCCTGCTCTGTCCCACTCCTGGCCAAAGGACTCCCTCCACTCCTTCCACTTCTCGCGAACCCGCGAAAAAAATACAAGTTTTTAATTTTACAGCTTTACTTTATATACCTCCATGACCCCTGTTACATTGACAACACATAACTGTGCGTCACATTTAGTCCTACCGTAAAGCGTGATTTTCCACCGGAAAAAAATCAACCCAGACAGGCGCATTACTTTGTGTAATTTATTTTATCACCACTGCAGTGCAAGTACGTAGCACTCGATTCGATACGATTCGATAAATCTGACAGTTATTCTCGATAAAATGAGTTTTTAACCAATCGAAAAGTCGGATTTATCGAATCGTATCGATTCGATCGTTATCGATTGCTACGTACTTGCAGTGCTGCTCTCAAAACGGTGAAGGAAAACATCGTGAGGAAACCGGCATGTCCTAGAACCAAAAAATTCGAAGACATGTGACATCTACCAATCCGCACTGGGCCCGCGAGGTAGATTATAGCCCATTCCCTCTCATAGAGAGGAGGTCTGTGTCCCAGCAGTGGGAACATTAATAGGCTGATGATAATGTATACCTAGTGGTGGAATATCCTTCAATTGTTATGGCAGTCGTAGTATTGGCACCGCCCGCGCCGCCCGCCGCCGCGCCGAGCCGCTTACGAACAATGCACTAAGCCACTGATGCAACGCTTGCTCAATGCATTCAACTATGCCCCTACGTTTGATATCTATTGTCGATTATGTGTCTCGGTTTATTTACTACCTACTTGCTTTTACCTGCGGCATTGCCTGCTTGAAGGTAGGAAAGATGAGAACGTAACAGACAGTGGTACTTTCACATTTTATAAATAATATTAGTATTATTATGCATGTATGGTGCATGTCTGTCTTGGTCTTTCGGTGATGGGATCTTGAAGGCATCTGCAAGTTTTGGCTGATTTCTATTATAGTTTTATGCTGTGCTGCCTTTGATATAAGTATTGAATAGTTAACTAATTAAATAATTATGCTATGAAGTCAAGTCCCTGAAACCTAGTATCGACGCCATATAGGATTAGCTATGACACAAAAAAAAACTAAACGAAAATCGGTTCATCCGTTTGGGAGCTACGATACCACAGACAGACACGTTAAACTTATAACACCCGTCTCTTTTTGTCGGGGGTTAAAAAATCTGAGCCAGGATTGAAGAAAATCAGAAGATTGGGAGAAACGGAGAGACCTATATATCCGTCGGTGAATGAGTCCATGATGGCGCCATAATCCGTTCATTTTTATATGGAAATGATTAGAAATCTTCTATTTGATTGCAATACTAGTATAGGTCAAGCTAGGGTCATTGACACCATTAGGTGTGTTTTGTTTACAACATAGTGCAATTAATTAAATCCTTGTGTAATGGGTATGGTTTGTTCCAAAAGTATCTGACGAAAAAGTAAACAAATGGATCAGAAAACGTACCTGTGGATGCCAATTTCTAGAGCCACTTACAAATTGAGTGCTTTATCTATTTGAATACTTACTTTTTGACCAACGAAAGAACTGAGATCAACAAATTAATATCCTTAGATGATATCACTGTTATTAATCCGACAATTAACTTTCAATCGAGATTTTAATCTCGCGATGTAACAACAGCATCCTGTTCTCATTTTCCTTAAACATTTGCAAGTGAGAAAGTCCTTTTGAAACCTACCTATACCCACAGGCTATATGCTGCACTCTCGAATTCGCGAGAGGTCGATTGTCAATTGTCATGCGACCAAGCTGTCGCATCGAAAGTGTCTGCCACACAGAATACTGATAGGACCAGGGGGCCTAAAATGGCTGCTTTTGCAGAATCATAACAGGAAAATAATATAAATTAGGTAGGTACGTTACAATTTGTTAAATGGTCACAGACAAAGTTAATATGAATTGTCACTTTGTGACCATGATGAAGTTTGTTTTGTTGTTTGAACGCGTATATCTCTGGAACTATCAGTCGAATTTGGAAAAATCTTTTTGCATTTGTTAGCCCAATTCTCCAGCAAGGTTAGAGGCTATTTACCATTACGCTACGACCCCAAAGAGCCGAGCATAAGGAGAAATTACGGGGCACAGCTAATCCAGTCTATGAAACATTCGTTCTCATTTCGCTCTATAGAAAGTTGTCACGTGGTGAGAAAAATTATAATAATCCTTTATGATGTAACGCACATCAGAAATGTGGTTGGTGATGTAAAATGTTATGAGATGGTGAGCGAAAGTTATTTTTTGTTTATGTTCAGATTCTGTTACTGGTCTAGTCTAGAACTTTCCGGTTTCGATGAGCTCAGTTGGGGTTTTCTTGTAAAACGTAGATGGAGAACATTGCGAGGCCAAGATGCTTGCATGCATAGAATCAGGAAAATTGTGGGACAGCAATTTTTTTCCGCGAATACGATGTTGCTTCCATAGAGAAAGTTTTTCAGTTTGGTGGTCAGAACCTGGAGCACGTCTAAATGTTGTTGGATAGAGAGGGAGAAGGTCAAGGATAGGATGGATGAAATGTGTGAGTGATAATAATTTGCTTAGCCCGTACTCCCGTAGCCTTTTCCCAACTATGTTGGGACTTGGGGTCGGCTGTGAGGAATTATGTGAAAGAAAAAAAAAATTATAGCGTGACGGCTGAAGATGTCAATAGCGGTCATTGACTCATCTACATTTAAAATAAAATTCAAAAATTTAAAAACCAAAAAATAAGCCAATGTTCAAGTCTTGAATCGTCATCTATCGTGACCTTCTACATGTTTTCTAATAAAAAACAATACCTGGTTCATAGTTTTGGTTCGGACGATTAGGGAAAGGGCAATGACTGTTATTGGCATGTTAACTGGCAGCAACTATAGTGCCAATTATTGTAATAATTGCCAATTTTGATGTAAAACATTTTCTTTGGAAGTAAGTTCTCGAACAAGGAGTTTTGATAACGATGCATCGTGGCATAACAACGCCACACGAACAAGTTTCTTTTAAAATTCGATGCACAATCGCGCACCTACCAAGCATTTTAAATTCAAGTGCAATGTGGATTAAAACAGGATAAAATAAATGCGAATTTGGCTCCAGTTCAATGTTAGTTCAGGAAATACATTTCCTGATTTTCGCAGTTTATTTCAAGGGACTGCATCACTGCAATCAAAGGATTTTTTTTCTGCCCTATTAAAAATAGTGGCACTACTCATATTTAAAATTGTACCTATCGTTTCAGACGTACCTAAGTATAAGGGTTTCCCCTCATCTAGCAGCACGGAATCGTATTTTTCCATACTCCTATCCATTTTCGTTGCTTAGAACCGTCATTTGCTAGAACGAAAAACAGCGGGTGCTAACACGCGGCGATAATGTTCTCGGCATAACACTGTTTGATTCCGAGGCACGACCCTAAGTCTACTCTTCTCATTAGTAAACAATGTTTCTCTCCAGCTAAGTACGATGAATGCAGCAATCGGGCACATCTGTAGCTTTATTTTTTGGTTTGTAAACCAAAGTAGATGTCTCATTACACTACACCTTATCAGGTAATATTGTGTAAGTCACGTGTTAAAAAAAATGAATTTCGAATCCATTTTCTCTCAAAGATTTGATTAACACGACATCACGTCTGATATCCATGAAGGGCTAGGCAATAGTGTACCTAATAGAACGTCGAAGTCTTTTATCAATTATCATAGGGGGTGAGCGTATTGCCAACTAACCCTAATTTCTGATGAAAAACCCAACATTCCTTTGCCCGACCTGCGATTCGAACCCTCTCACTAGCTAGACCAGCGAGAAGTCAGTTAAAGATTTCATTTAACTTTAAATACCTATTACCTTTGGTGACACTTGGGGGAGGCCTATGTCCAGCAGTGGACGTCTTTCGGCTGAAATGATGATATGATGATGATTACCTTTGCGAAACCCATACCATGTTTCACAATTTCTGTGAAAAGTAGAACAGAAAAGCGCTTCTAATATTGTCACCCCTACTTACACGTGAGGCCAATTTCATCTCAAAAGAAACAGCCTCGTGGCTTTTAATGTATACCTAGGTTTACAGTTTACCTGTAACTTTTGAAACATTTGCTGGGGGACCAATCAGCGCACAATACACAACGTGGAATCCTGAGTAGTGCTGAAAACGTGACTCCTTCCAATTTGCGGAACGTTGCGAAGGACTTGTATGTAAGTACCATAAATTTTGTCAAGGGCACATACTACCTCAAATGGCTTAGCATGATCCTCCGTCACGCCTAAAATACAGCAGCATTAATTTTGAAATAAATATATGGTAAAGTTGAGGATTAATGTTAGGTCTTATGTTTGGCGAAAACACGATTTCATAAAAAATCTCGATAGAAAAAAATCCCAAAGTTACCTCCAAATCGAACAATAAACCGCTGGTATTTAAAAAGTACTTCAAATAGGATCATGAAACTTTGCATACTAACTGAACTAACTATAAAGCAGGTCTTATGTTTTTTATTTTTTCGAAAAGACGAAAATTTGATTTTATAAAGAATAAAAACCACTCATTTCGCACTATTCGGCCGCAGTGACTGACGTAACAACCGCTTTGTAATGCAAGCTGATTAGAACTTTATTCTAACTGTATTACAAACGAAGTTTGAACCACCACAAATAGAGTTGCTAATCTGAGGTAGTATAGGCTAAAGAGAAGTTCTTTTTATGTTTAGACTAGGGAGTCGTTGTGTGTTGGTTTGATGAATGGAGAGGGAGAGGAAGACCAAGAAAACGATAGATGGATCGTGTGAGGAATGATATGAAAGAACAAGGTGTGAATGATAGCGTGACGGTTGACGGGGGAGAATGGAAGAACGGAACGTGTTGTGCAGGCCCCAAGTAACATGACACAAGAGCAGGAATATGATGTGATTTGTGTCGTTGTGCTAGTTTATAAAAGGTTAGTTTTCAATGACCAGCCAAAATTTAAAATTAAGATCTAGATATCAAACCAAAAGTGCATTTTACATATTATTGTCGAAAAATATAAAATAAAATAATAGTGTGGCATCCACTTCATCCCGAGTCCGGACCCTTAAGTACAGCCCTGTACAGCGGGGGACCGCGCGGGGCGAGGGAGCGGGTGCAGAGCGCGCCACACCGTCGCCGCGCCGCGCCAGTGCATCGAAATGGTCTTAGCGAACGCACGTACTACAACTTACCTTGCCTCTGCCACACGTGCTATTACTAAACTCTCTCATCAATCATTATTGTCTATATTACAACTTAGTTTCACTATCGGTTCTGTTCTCGCGCATGTAATATCTGTATCGTTTCTACATCATTGTAACATCTGCAATTCATCCTCATTAAATACCATTTAATCTTCTTGCTGTTTCATATAAACGCCGAAACCTTGCCGCTTGCTCCACCATACAGTATACACGCAAGCATCTCCACAGTGGTGACCCCCGACGAAGAAATTATGGCGAAGTCCGGCGAAGATCAACTGGAAAATTCCGGTTTGTGTAGAGTGGGCGTGCGTGTGCCGCCATTTTGGCCCGAGGAACCGGCGGTATGGTTTGCGCAAATTGAAGGTCAGTTCACAATTTCTAATATTACTGCCGATCTGACGAAATATCATTACGTGGTTGGTCAATTAGAGCCGCAATACGCGGCAGAGGTCAAAGACGTCATTTTAAACCCGCCGGATAGCAACCGCTACGAAAAATTGAAAACCGAACTAATCAAACGGTTGTCCGCGTCACAAGAGCGGAAACTTCAACAATTGTTGACCCATGAAGAACTGGGGGATAGGAAACCATCCCAGTTTATGAGGCATTTACAGAATTTAGCTGGGCCGACGATCCCTGATCACTTAATCAGGCAAATCTGGGCAAATAGATTACCAACCCACATTCAAACGATAATTGCTTCGCAGACCGACAGCGCACTCCATACCGTGGCCGAGTTGGCAGACAAGATAAACGACATTTCGTCACCGACGCAGCAGGCAGCATGTGCAGCAACCGAGGCCCCAGGTACTGTGTCAGCCATCGAAATGTTGGTGAAACGGGTCGACGAACTGGCAAGGCAGGTACAAGGCTTTACAAATAATAATAATCGATCTCGCAACAAGGAACGGAAGGCCCATAGCCGCTCGACCTCAAGACATAGGTCTCAAGAACGCCCCGCTGATCATCCACATTGTTGGTACCATTTCAATTATGGTGGCAAGGCTAGGAACTGCAAGCAGCCGTGTAATTACAAAACGACGGGAAACACCAGCGGCAGTCATTAGTAGCGGTAACTGACTGTCCCATATCTTCAGGCCGCTTGTTCATTACTGACAGGAAATCAAAGGCACAATTCCTCATCGACACGGGTTCAGACCTATGCGTATTTCCAAAGGCAGCTGTACGACAGCCTCGAGCAAAGACCAAGTATCAACTGTTTGCCGCAAATGGAACTCTTATTCCTACATATGGTTACATACAAATGAACCTGGACTTGGGACTGCGACGAGCATTCAGCTGGAGGTTTACCGTGGCTGATGTCACGAAACCAATAATTGGAGTAGACTTCTTAAGTTTTTACCATCTTCTTGTGGATTGCAGACAACAACGCCTCATTGATGGGATCACCATGCTCGGCATCAACGCACCGCAGCCTAGGGATGCATCCGATATTTCATCCATCCGCACCACAGCAGATGATACTGTCTACGACAAGCTGCTTCGAGAATTTCCAGACATCACCCGACCAGCTGGTAGGCCACAAGCTCTTAAACACTCAACCATGCATCATATCCGTACAACTCCAGGGCCCCCTGTATCTAGTCGCCCGCGCCGTTTGGATCCAGAAAGATTGAAAATAGCTAAACACGAATTCGACGAAATGCTGCTAAATGGCACTGCACGAAGGTCAGAGAGCGCCTGGTCGTCTCCTCTTCATCTAGCTAGGAAAAAAACCGACGGATGGAGACCCTGCGGGGATTACAGAGCCCTGAATGCCCGAACAATACCCGACCGTTATCCTGTACGACACATCCATGACTTCACAAACGACCTTACAGGTAAAAAAATCTTCTCTACTATAGACTTAGTCAGAGCCTATAATCAACTGCCGGTCTTTGAAGACGATATACCGAAGACGGCCATCACAACGCCGTTCGGAATGTTTGAATTTCCCTTCATGGCTTTCGGCCTAAGGAATGCGGGACAAACATTCCAACGGTTCATGGACGAAGTGTTGACTGGCCTGGATTTTGCTTATGGATTCCTTGATGACATCCTCCTTTATTCTTCGGATGAGGAACAGCATCTGGAGCATCTCCGAAAACTGTTCGAACGCTTGAAGGATTACGGCGTCATAATTAATACATCAAAATGCTGTTTCGGAAAAAACACAGTAAAATTCTTGGGTTTCAGCGTCTCTGCAGAAGGAATCAGTCCCTTAGAATCAAAAACACAGGCAATTCTTGACTTTCCGACACCTAAAAACACAAAAGAGCTCAGAAGATTCTTAGGAACCCTAAACTTTTATCGAAGGTTCATTCCAGACGCAGCAGCGAAGCAGGCGCCTCTGAACGCGATGCTGGCTGGACAAAGCAAAGGTTCAAAGCCGATTGAACTCACGACCGAACAACTGGAAGCCTTCAAGGACTGTAAGTCAAGTATTTCTAAGGCTACTCTGCTGGTGCACCCTGATCCCAGTGCTGAACTGGCTATACAGACCGATGCTTCTGATGTAGCCATCGGTGCTGTCCTACAGCAGCGGAAAGGTAATGACTGGCAACCCATGGCATTTTTCTCAAGAAAACTCAGTCAATCACAAAAAAAGTACAGTCCATATGACCGCGAACTGCTGGCGATATACGACGCAATACGTCACTTCCGCTACATGGTGGAAGCGAGGCCATTCATCATACTGACTGATCACAAACCACTTACGTTTGCTTTTACCACACGAAGGGACAAATGTTCACCGCGACAGTTCAGATACTTGGATTATATCTCACAATTTTCAACTGACATTCGGTTTGTCGCAGGTAAAGACAACGTGGTAGCAGACACTCTTTCCCGCATCGAAGAAATAGCTACGCCCCTCGATTACCACAGCCTAGCCCGAGCCCAGGACACAGACGCAGAGCTACAAGCACTACTCGTGGACGGATCCAGTCTACAACTGCATAAGGTTTCCCTACCTGATGCCACGACGCAAGTATACTGCGACACGTCTACATCTAATCCTCGACCATACATAACATGTGCCTTTCGACGTCAAGTTTTTGAATCACTTCATAACCTCAGTCATCCCGGCGTTAAAGCTACAGTACAATTAGTAACTTCAAGATTTGTTTGGCCGGGCATAAGGCGTGACTGTCAACAATGGGCTAAGGAATGTCACCAATGTCAACGGTGTAAAACTTCAAGGCATACAACAGCACCATTTACAGAGTTCAAAGCACCTACAGCCCGTTTTCAACACATACATATGGATATTATAGGTCCCTTACCTTTATCTGCTTCCCACAGGTACTGCCTCACAATAGTCGACCGGTTCACACGTTGGCCTGAGGCGTACCCCCTCGCCGACATCACGGCCGACACCTGCGCGTCAGCCTTTATCTCTGGCTGGGTCGCACGGTTCGGCTGTCCTGCACGAATCACCACGGATCGCGGCCGCCAATTTGAGTCGCGTCTCTTCAAGTCCATCGTGGCACTGATCGGTGCTGACCACTTCACGACGACTGCTTACCACCCAGCCGCCAATGGTTTGGTGGAACGACTACATCGGCAGCTCAAGGCCGCCATCACCTGCCACGCCTCATCGCAGTGGACCGAAGCCCTTCCGATGGTTCTACTGGGCATTCGCAGCGCATGGAAGGACGATATCCAATCATCAGCGGCAGAGCTTGTCTATGGTGAGCCTCTGCGCTTACCTGGGCAGTTTTTCAACACTGCATTAGAAGAGGAAGTTGATGCCACTGACTTCGCCGATCGCCTACGCAGTCGCATGAGCAAACTAGCACCAACACCAACTTCGTGGCACTCACCTCGTCCTTTCTATATACCGAAAGACTTGGGTACCGCGACACACGTCTATCTACGCCAAGGACCAGCCCGACGTCCACTTCAAGCACCATACGCCGGCCCGTACAAAGTCGTGCGCCGAGGCTCTAAAACATTCGACATAAAGGTACAGGATAAGGTACAAACCGTTACCGTAGACAGGCTGAAACCGGCGTACACAGCGGACGACAACGCCACACTACCACCAACAACTACAACCCTACCGATATTAACGCCAGCGCCGATACCAGCAACCACGACAAAGACTCCAGCTCCCGCCGCTACAGCTCCAGTTCCCGACGACCTATTATCAAACATTAAGAAAACCAAGAGCGGGAGGACTGTGAAGTTTCCCGCACACTATCGCTCGTAGTCACGATCTCGGCAGGGGAGTACTGTGGCATCCACTTCATCCCGAGTCCGGACCCTTAAGTACAGCCCTGTACAGCGGGGGACCGCGCGGGGCGAGGGAGCGGGTGCAGAGCGCGCCACACCGTCGCCGCGCCGCGCCAGTGCATCGAAATGGTCTTAGCGAACGCACGTACTACAACTTACCTTGCCTCTGCCACACGTGCTATTACTAAACTCTCTCATCAATCATTATTGTCTATATTACAACTTAGTTTCACTATCGGTTCTGTTCTCGCGCATGTAATATCTGTATCGTTTCTACATCATTGTAACATCTGCAATTCATCCTCATTAAATACCATTTAATCTTCTTGCTGTTTCATATAAACGCCGAAACCTTGCCGCTTGCTCCACCATACAGTATACACGCAAGCATCTCCACAATAGCATTCATTTGAAAGTGTCCTAAAACTTTCCTAAATCATAAAGCTAGTGGGCTATCAATGCACTTGTGTGCGTGTATGCACCGCCAAATGTATGTGTGTGCTAACTGCTACCTACCTAGGCTGTTGAACTGTATTGTGCTGTTGTAATATCCACACTTTTGCTTTTTAGTGGTGGACAGGAATGAAATTTTATTTAAAAAAAATGTTTTTTTTTTTTCAATATATTGAAAATATTATCAATTCTAAACCCTTTCTGAAAATTTGGCCGGTCATTGAAAACTAACCCTGTATAACAGTGCGAGAAGTGAAGAGAAGCCCAAATGAACTATACATAGATCGTGTGAAAGATTAACAACGTATAAATTATCAAAATGGTGACTATGCCACTTTGGTTCTATGGCCCCTTATCTCATTTTCCGTTGGTTGTCTTCGTGTCATTGGCACTCCATTACATTATATAGGCTCAAAACTTCGCTACTTCCACGGTTACGTCGGTGGCAGATCAGCACCCCTAGCCAAGTTGACAATCTACAATCGTTAACGTTAGTAGAAAACTATTCAAATAAATGGGAATGACATCACCTCAACGTTAAATCACGTGATCAACACAAACGAATAGAAAATTCGTAGACAAGTTTACTTCGTTCAAAATGATAGAATATAATGTTATCGTTTCTACAATGTTGATCGCTAAACTGTAGTTTTTTTCTACAGACATTAGAGAACGAGCGATCGACTCAGTCGTGTCAACTTGGCTACCAATTTAGCGCTTTCTATAATCGCTTACGCCGCGAGGCGTTTACGATTGAAGAAAGAGAATCGATTCGAAACGTTTGTAACTTGGCTAGGGATGCAGAGGTCTCTGACTGCATGGTTTCAGGCTCAGCGGGCTGGATCATCAGCGGCACTAAAAAAAAGCCAGGCTTGTATAAGATCGGAGTTTATTTTTTTTGTTAACTATCTGTGTTTGCATCCGTTGATAATGGTATAACGTATGTCCATAGTAATGTTTGCATGTCTGATTACGGTACACCTCGTGAATTTTAAATTGGCTCATATCCATTAAAAAGCTATTTGGAGTACTAGTTTTGAATCGGAATTGGGTGTTAGCATTTTCACGGTATGCTGATGGGAAATTGATATTACTGTCCAAATTTGTTTATTTTTACGAATTTATAATTTTCGTCATATACCTGCCTATAGAATTCTGGTGTACGTGGACGTGTTTGTAATTCTTCTTCTAAACGGTTTGAGCGATTTTGTACATTTTCTTTTGCCTTTACACCTGGTTTTAGTTATAGTTGGACTCGATAGGTGGCGCTGTTATCACATGGCAACGTCTGCCTATTGCTAGATATTATAAAACAAAGTCCCCTACCGCGCCTATCTGTCTCTATGTATGCTTAGATCTTTAAAACTACGTAACGGATTTTGATGCGTTTTTTCCTACCCCCCATTATAAAAACGCGTAATTATGTATTCAAAAAATTGTAAAGGAACTCTCTACAATCAAAGAACTTATTGACATTACTTTCACTGCGGGCCAGTTAGGTTTCGACTACATCTGGCAAATATTTACATAACCTGAAGAATTCACATTTGGTTGCGAACAATTGATCATCTAGACTAGCTAGCTGCTTCCTGCGGCTTCCCTCGCGTCCTTCAATCCAGGGGAACGTAATTTATAATAATAAAAAGGATCTTTTTTCGTAAACCACGGGGATCTACAATGGCCGATTTAGCAAAATCATAAATAATTGGTTATTAATATGAATTACGTTCAAATTCTAAAAATGATTGCAGACGCAGTCAATTATGAAGTGTCACTTGCGACTATTTTACGAATTGTAATTTGTAACGTAATTCATATTCAGATTCTGCTAAAGCGGTATTTTTAGGCCCCCAGGGGGTCTAAAGTGTACGATTACGATAAAGCGGCCATTTCAGACCCCCAGGACATGCTTGCTCTATCAGTGTCAACTGTGTATAGCATTAAATGAGGTGACGTATTTTGGCGCGCATATGTACCGCAGTTTGATATAGGTACACTAGGTACACAGATGACATTTGAAGTACATACGTACTTACGTTCACTAAAGAAGTGTCTTGCAACAAAGGTATAACCTAACCTACTTAATACTTTTCATGGTAACAAAAAGGGGTGATCATTCATTTATGTAAAGCTGACACCTGATCAAATGCCAATGGAATAATTGGTTGGTAAGTGGATACCTCAAGTGAGTCATGACATTCCTTTTTGTTTATTGAGAATGTCGTTGAAATACTTAAGTACTCAAAAATATTATTAATATTATGTTTAGCAGAGAGGTGGGGTAAATATCGTGAAGAAGACGTGTGTATGAATTTGGGTGGTTATAAAAGTAGGGGCACACCAAAGAAACGATGGATGAACTATGTGAATGATGATATTATAGCAAGAAAGGCAATGACTTCTCAGATTGCAGCGAATAATACAGGGTGTAAAACACCTCTTAACGAAGCAAATAATACAGGGACTTAACGAAGCCGAAAGGCACTTGTTCTCCCCGTCATTGCAATCATTTTTTTGTTCCACATAGGAACCTTTACGGAGATATTGGGGGTCAAAGATCCCACTTTTTGACAAGTTTTTTTTTTTTAAATACAAGTTTTTAATGTAAGATTTTGACTTTAAACACCTCCACGACCCCCGCACTATTCAATCCATCTATCAGCACAATGTTTTGAGTGCGTTACATTGAGTTCTACCACAAAACGTGATTTTACACCCCAAAAAAAGGAATCATTCCCCCTGCGTCGAATCCCTTTATGTCGACTTGTGATTTTTCTTGGTTTTGAGTCGTTTCCCAGCAATAATTTTTGCGTAAAGTTACATAATTAAGAGGTTTAAGTTTTTATGTATTTTCTCATTTTTTACACACTATGTCTACATCTCTTTGTATCTTCTCTCCTTTCGCAGGTATGCTGGAAGAGATTTCTTTAGAAATAAGCATCACCTTTGTACCTATTTTTCCATTCCTTTCTTATTTTCTGTATTTAGTGTGTACATAAACCGTTAAATAAATAATTAAGAGGTACAGAATGCTTGGTTGACGGCTTCGTGATGAGGTCTTTTACACCCTGTATAGTAATATGGAAAAATACGACCTGCTGCGCCGATCCCACATAAATTGAGATACCTAAGAACAGGAGTATAAACAATCTTTTGTTAGGTACTGAGTTTCTGACTTCAAATTATCATTGACTTTAGAACGGTATGTATTAAGATGAGGTTAATGTGACATGGTATGAATCATACATAATGTACATCTGCGTCATCTAGTATGGCAGCAAACAACATCACTTTCTATCTCAAGTAATTGAGTTTTAAAATCACTTGACATACTCACGAGCTTAAATAACTAGTTATTTACTTTGAAAGTGAATTTGCGCCGCTCTTGAAATATACGCTCTCGCAAAAAAAACTGAAGTAGAAGTAAAAGTGTGCACAAGTAAAAAACGTGCATTTATATAAATTGTTCAGCTATAAAATAAATAAATAATAAATAAATATTGCTGGACATTACACACAGCACCATCTAGTGCCACACTAAGCAACGAGGCTTGTGTCGTGGACACCAGATAGTTATGCTATGTAGTGTAGTGATAGCTATGTAATAATATCCCACCGTTAAACGCCGTGCCGTGAGTTAGCCGTGTGGTATCCGGCAGAGTAGAATAGAACCAACCCATTACAGTCACGGGTGTCGTATAAGGCGACTAATGTCTGAGGCAGAACACCTTGCGCCTCCGTAGACCAAAGAATGGGCAGCAGCGTTTTCTGTTAGTCTTTCATCACTGCGATCTCCAATCCGCCTGACAAGCGTGGACATTACGGCAAATTCCTCCCAGCATCGGCTTATGTCCAGCAGTGGACGTTATGGGCTGTTGTTGTTAAACACTTGGGCCTCAGGTGCTCTAAAGCTGGGGTCCCTAACCTTTTACCATACGTCCTTTATCTTCTAAAATCACCACCTGCTATGCTCATTTTCACCAACACCAACCGACAATTAAATTAATTGAAAGAGTGCTGCATACTCTTCTGTCAAAAGTGGCTGATAGTGAAGTTAGGTAAGCAACGTTTCGCGAGTTTGGTCCGTGCTTGGGTGACAGTTCATGACATTGAGTTCGCTCCGTGCCCCGAAAAGGACATTGACTGTAGGAGCACTCGAACAGTACTACAGCAACATAGAGCCAAAAGTACTACGGCGTCATCTATGTCACAAATGAAGAACTAACATTCTCCGCTACCTATGAGCATTTATTCACCGTGATTTTTAAGTCATCTTACAACGGCAGCCCACTTCATGTATCATGAGTAGGTACCAGGTATAATTCTTACGTACTATTTATTTTTCTTTGTAGGTATCTATTGTCAAAATTAATGGTAAAATAAGATAGAGGTATTTTATGTCGATTACATTACATTGGGTGAACCACCTTTGTAAGACAACTAAAAGTCACGGTGTATAGAAAAGCCCGACAATTAACAACTGTTGGGCTTGGGCAGTAGCCCAGACTACCAGTAGCTCCCAAGGGAGGATCCTCCCTTGTCTATGAGGGATGAAGAACTGTACACCCTGTTATATGAAGAACCTAATCACATCGGCCTGGGCCTAACCGCATCGGGGTCACTAGTATAGGGGTATGAACCCCTATACTGGTAACCCCGATGTGATTAGGCCGTTGGTACCGGCTGGTCCGGGATATGTATTACTTATTGGCTAAAAGTAAAGTTAGAAAATATAGTTTTACTGTACGTGATTATTATTGTTCTCAGGAACTCGACGAATTGATTATTAAATTAAATAAGAGGCACAAATCGATGTGGTAGTGAGGCGTAAACGCCATGATCAACAGTTCCGAAGAGGCTTGGAAAACCTGTCTAAATGAACTATATTTACTCCATTTTAGTTTTTCTTTTATTTCATTTTGTTACTATAAAAGTAGTCAGAAAGTAAAAAAAGAAAATACCGAGTCTATGGTGCTTCAATAGAAATAATGTTAATTTTATTTATTTTAATCAGCTGGATTGACTGTTTCAATTAAATAATTTGTTTTTGTTTTAGTATAATTGAGTTTTTCTTTAGTATTCACTAATAATAAGGCAATGTCGAACCGAATCAAAATTAGAGATAGGTTCCACTTCCAAGACTTCTAAGTTACCATTGTTACTTTGAAACATTCAATATTGCAGTTTACTACGGTAGAAAGTTACTTTTTAGCTTATATTATTATCTCAAATCTTATGAACGCACTGCTGCAATTCAGAAAATTGTTGACAAATTAGCGTAAATGATGAATCAGTGCTACCATAGCATAATGTACTACCGAGTTCACTGAGAGTCTGCCACTTTTAACCCTACGCCTTAAAAAATAAGGTTGAAAAGGCGTCGACCGTCAGAGAACTCTGTAGCTGTAAGTATACGTATAGCTTATTTAAACTCTTGAATGCACATAAGCCTATGTTTTGATAGCGGGTAAATGAGAGAAAATACTGAAGCGATTTCTCTTAGCCCTTATTGATAAGATCAGCGCAATAAGTATTATTCAGGTTGCACGAAAAGTTGGTAAAACTCCGCTCGTAACAGTTAGCTTATGAGTCATTTTAGTCAAGAAATATTTTAGTCCTTCTTTCACACTTGTCAAATTGGCCCATACGTCATCGCCTGTCAATAAAAACCATCAACTTTCTTTTATCAATTATTTTGTTTATGGTATGGTGTTCTTTAGAAAGGTCAGGGGGTCTAATATGGCCGCTTTAGCAGAATCGTAATAGAATAGAATATAAAGTTTTTATTTCAGACCGGAGTCCATAGGGTTAGTAACAATTTTACTTAAGGCTGATGCTCCAGGGTAGCCCGCGAAATTGAAATTTTCTTTCCTCCAAGTTCATAAAGGTCGAGAAACGATTTTTTCAAGGTCAAAGTCATTGCTAGACCTTTATGAACTTGGAGGGTTGTATTGATGGTTTTGATGATTATAATTCTGTAACTACTTACGTCTTACAATCGCGTCCAATATTTTAATCAACATACAACCTTGCACTGGCTTGCAATTTGCCAAAATCGTAAGAAAATTTGAATTTCGCGGGCTGGTCGAAGCATTCACCTTAAGTTCTAGTGTTAGTAGGTTACAGACACAGATGAAAATGTACAATCACAATTCAGCATGGCGCCGCATCCACCTCCGCACATCGGGGAATCCCACCGATCTGCAAATAGGTACACTGAGAATACTGTTGCTAGTAGTAGTACTGCATAATATGAACACGAAATATAAAATGGACTTTATGCTATAATCATAGAGTCCATTTTAAGAATTTTAAAATTTTAACGTGATTCATACTAAGATTCTGCGTGGATTCTGCTAAAGCGGCCATTTTAGAGCCGCAGGTGCTTAGTACTTGCAACCAGCGTGCGTGTATGACCAGAGGCCCTATTCTCTAACGTCCGTCCGTCCGTCCGTCTCTATCCGTCTCTCTCGCGCACGTGTGCAGATGAGTGCTACTTCGATCCCGTGGGATAATTACCGGCGCGGCCGAAACCGCGGGCATAAGCTACTGTGTGTATAATTTTGTTTTCTGTCGTAGGTACCAACTTTCGTTATATTCTAAGAAATTGAGGCATCATTGGTAAAACCCACGGAAATCGTACTTTATTATTTAGGTTTCTGTGGAAAAACCTAACTTGGAAGTTAAATATATATACGTGCTGAAAATATTCCCACAAATAAAATGTTATGTTCGATAATACCTTGCCCTTGCGGTTTTTGTTCACTCTACCAACAAATATGTTTTGTTGTCGTTAGATCATACACACATTAGGTAGGTATCATAATAAAAGAAATCCTTTCTAGCAAAAAAATTATCCAAAATACCTTGCCCTTGCGGTTTTTGTTCACTCTACCTACAAATATGTTTTGTTGTCGTTAGATCATACACACATTAGGTAGGTATCATAATAAAAGAAATCCTTTCTAGCAAAAAAATATCCAAAATACCTTGCCCTTGCGGTTTTTGTTCACTCTACCTACAAATATGTTTTGTTGTCGTTAGATCATACACACATTAGGTAGGTATCATAATAAAAGAAATCCTTTCTAGCAAAAAATTATCCAAAATACCTTGCCCTTGCGGTTTTTGTTCACTCTACCTACAAATATGTTTTGTTGTCGTTAGATCATACACACATTAGGTAGGTATCATAATTAAAGAAATCCTTTCTAGCAAAAAATTATCCAAAGTTTCTAAAAAAAAACGTATTTTTTTGCTGAATAGCCTATCTATACTAATATTATAAAGAGGTAACATTTGTTTGTAAGTTTGTATGTTTGTAAGTTTGTATGTAGGGGGTAATCTCCGGAAGTAATGAACCAATTTTAAAAATTGTTTCACTGGTAGAAAGCTACATTATTCGTGAGTGCTATAGGCTATATTTTATTCCCGTACTCCCAACGGGAACGGGAACTACGCGGGTGAAACCGCGGGACGTCAGCTAGTTCCGTATAAAATGCCCTAATGGGGATGGGAACTGTGGAACTAATGGCGCTAGCATCGCTTGTACCAACCATCGTCATTGGTTGAAAATCTGTCAATGTCATTTTAAATTTCGAAATAGCTTGTCCTCATTGGACAGATTGGGACTAAGCTATGAACACGCCATCTACAATCAGCTACGACCAGCCTTCCCCATTAACGCAGCTGATCTTGTAGATTGAGCTTTAATCTGTGCTAGATAAATGTTAATTCTTTCATCATTTCTTAACTGACATAACCATCTCAGTGTGTAGGTCTTTACGGAAGGCGTGTCTGAATGATCCGGTCGAAATGTAAACTACCGTGATATTACAAGCAATCCTTTACCGTTAGATATCTGCGGCCGTCTCGGTTACCGCTACAAACGATTAGCATTTTAGGTGAAGGCAAACCGGCCATGTGAACTGAACGATATGATACAACGGAAATACTACCTTATTCTTTTTAGTATAAAGGAAGAATTTGATTGAATGGTGTTTTAAAGAAAGAAAGTCGATTATTTACAAGAAAAATGATGTTTACTTGAATGTTATGTGATGTCTGACGTCTGGCTGTCGATTTTGTAAAAATAAATAATTGGATTATGCTATCACAGTTCGACATTCGACACATTATACTCAATTAAACTATTATTACATATTATATCAAAATCTGATTCAAATTTGGAATAGATTTTGTCAACAATTTCAAAGGTATTATTTTTTTTGCACGGAATCCTAATCCTTTTTCGAAAATAAAAGTATTTTAAGTTACTCTTTATAACATCGCCGATATCTGTTCAGTTGAAGCCCCGTCAAAATCGGTCCAGCTGTTTCGGAGATTAGCCGGACAGACAGACAAAAATTGAAAAAAAAGAGTTTTTTTTTTTTGTTTTATGAACCGTATAAACTTTCAAATGCATTCAGTAAAAAGTTGTTATTTTGAAATGACAAACAGACACTTCAATTTTATCTACTTGTATAGATGTCAATCTATTGAAACACCGTAATCTTCTTCGATCATGTTGTGTTGTTGTTGGATAGAATTAATTTATTATAATTTTACGTAAGCAAAATTAAACGAAACCAATTGCGTAACACACTTTCCATCACAATCCGAAGGACTTTGACGGAAGTTCGCTTCATTTGATAAAAGCGTCTACACCTTAAGCGACTGCATGTCCAGTGTGCCTGCAACAACAATCCAGTTACTGGAAACATTTATCCCCTTAGTAAGACTGGTTGTCGGACTTTCGAGGTTCTGACTGTACGCAACGAATTCCTAAAGGTCAGCCATGACAGTCAGGACAAATGGCTCCACTTGCATTTAAGAAAAGTAATAAAGGTCATTGCTCTTATCATCGGTGACTCATGATTTGTCGGTAGGTAGAAATTGTACCAAATGTTCCTGTACCTGCAACGGTACTTTTAAGATGCTAACCGCTAAAATGCATGACCCACAATCGTTATGATTTTGTGAAAGTTTCAGACGTTGTCGCCTCTTGTCGTATTATTTTATTAAGGTTTATATCGTGGGGAGCTCGTGGCTAAATAATAACAGCCGCTCGGGTCGATCGTTAGGTTAAGCCGTGCTTGCCTAGGTTGGTCTGTGGATGGGTGACCACCCATTACATACCGAGTTTCCTCCGTGCCTCGAAAAGCATGTTAAGCCGTTGGTCCCGGCTGTCATTTGTAGATCTTTGACAGTCGTTAGGTAGTCAGAGGCCCAAAAAAGTCTGACAACCAGTCTTACTAAAGGGTATCGTATTACCCGGTACTAACTGGGTTGTGGAGGTCAGATAGGCAGTCGTTCCATGTAAAATAATGGTATTCAGCTACATCCGGTAAAACTGGAAGCCGATCCCAACATAGTTGGGAAAAGGCTAGGCAGATGATGACTCGTGTCCTCGATGGAATTTCCCATTGGCAATGATGATCAGAGTGTTTTATTTTTTATTTTATTTATTGGGGAAAACAAACAGTGACACATTACATTAATATAAAAAACAATAATAACAAGTATGAGTAAATGTGTTACCAACAAAGTTTTCCACGGAGTGTTGGTTGTATGACCACGAAAGGGAGGAATGGGGCTGAGACTAGAATGCTGAGGGGGATGTGTACATGATAAGAGGAAATCTGAAAGTGGCCCCAGTTACTGAAAAGTTGTGTGGCGGTATGGAGCATGTGATGCGAAGGAATGAAGAAAATGTCGTGAGGAAAGTTTTTGGTATGAATGTGGATGGGTAATTGGGTATAAGAGTAGAGGAAGACCAAAGAAACGATGGATGGACTGTGTGAAAGATGATATGGCAATAAAAGAGGTGTCTGATGAGGTGACGATCGATAGAGAAGTATCGAAGCGAATACATGCTACGCCGACCACAAAGCATGCGCGTATCTGCTCACTCTCCGGAGAGTGAGCAGATGCAGTCTGCCCGAAGACCCGGGGTATCATACCGGAACTTCTAAACTCCGGGCTGCTGCTGAGAAATTGCTGAAGGACCAAATATCACTTTGCCCGACCAAGTAATCGATCTCAGGAGTCGGGCTCAGCAGTCGCTTTGACTACTTATACAGGCTGTAAAAGACCTCATCACGAAGCCGTCTACCAAGCATTCTGTACATCAAACTAAGTAACTTTACGCAAAAAATATTGCTGGGAAATGACTTTTTTTTTGGGGTGAAAAATCATGTTTTGTGGTAGAACTCAATGTAACGCACTCAAAACATTGTGCTGATGGATGGATTGAACAGTACGGGGGTCGTGAAGGTTTTAAAAGTAAAAATCTTACATTAAAACATGTACTTACTTTAAAAAAAAGTTGTAACTTTGACCCCCAATATCTCCGTAACTAGAAGGTTCCCAGGTATGGTGTAGAACAAATACATGATCGCAATGAATGACGGGAAGAACAAGTGCCTTTCGGCTTCGTTAAGAGGTGTTTTACACCCTTTAGATACGATGTGGATGAAATAAAACCGTATGAGCTGACGTACTAGTTTGAAAATAATAATAATAATATGATTATTGCGTGGATGCTGATAGGTCTCACGTTTTTAAATTTCGAGGTCAGTTTTAAATGAAAACATTAAAAAAATGATACATGGAGATAAACAGTACTTAATTATTATTTCTGTTAATGATAAGATTAGTTCCGGATCTGTGTTTCATCAATAAAGACTCAAGCCGAGATCTTGCACTATTGTAGTATGACAGTTGAGTGTCGATGACAAAAATAACGGTAAGTACCTATGTCTAAGTACGTGCTAAGGAACGTTTAGAGATCGCGGCTTCCTTCGCTATATATTGGTGTCGATTCTGTTGTGCACAAACTAAACTTAATTTAGGCTATTGCTATCTTTTACTAAAAGGCAGTGCGAGAAAAGGACGGCTATAGCTATGAACTAAGTTAGAGATGTCAAACTAGTTTATGCCTTGCGCTTCACCGTGTTTTTAGTCGACATGTTTTTACGTGCACCCTTCTTTTGTATAGAAATATTAGTTCCAACTAAATGTGACAGCTCTAAATTACGTCCGTCACTTTCTCGTTTAATTAGAGAGAAAAAGATAGCAATAGCCTAAATTAAGTTTAGTTTGTGCACAACAGAATCGACACCAATATCTAAATTGAGATTTTCAAGTTTGAAAATTTACAAATCGGCTATCTCCTGAAACTGCAGATGAAACCGTGGAGCGCAGCTAGTTTATAATAAATATTGAAATAGATGACAAGAGAAATAATTTCAATCTGGTCAAATTCCTCCCCCATTCCTTTCGATCTCTCGCGGTGTTTTGCCTCCTCCGGCCAATCAGACAGGAACGAGTCCAAATCGTCACGCCCGCGTTTCTTGGGCCTGCCTCGGAATAACTTAAATTTTAAGTAACAATTGACTTCCTCGTCGGTTCGACTGCTCAGCATGAGGTCCCGGGTCCGATTCGCAGGTCGGGCAAAGCCTTATTGGGTTTTTCCATTAGGATTTTCTCAGTACAGCCACGGAGTCTGGATTTGTGCTCGGTTGATTGATGGCAATAGGGTCGCCCCCTATGACATTTGGACTTCCACATAACAGGCGAAGTGTGAGTGTACTATTAGGAGCAATGCACCTCATTTCGTTAATCGTTATCATCCGCCAGGCCTTTTCCCAGTTGAGGTCGATTTATACCAGTCTTACCAGATGCAGCTGGATATCAGTATTTTACATGCTAAAACGAAAAGTACCCCTTGGTAAGACTGGTTGCCAGACTTTCGTGCTCCTCACTATCTATAACGACGCAAATGCAGTACTTTCTAGCACTTTTGTCCCAAAGAAGTGACTCAACTCTTATAAACAAAATGTGGGTGTGTATTCAAAACTTATCATCGATTACCTTGATACCCCTTTCTGCTGGTTTCAGTGGGAAACTGGTTGTCGCGACAGCCACCTACCTACCTGCCTACCTACCATCGGACGAGAAACACGTGATGTGTAACCACCTTTCGCTTTTCAAGGGGAATTTCTCTAGCAGACAACTGTTAAGGCGAAGCGCTTTCGAAATATTCACATCTAAGTACGTGTTTTTTAACGTTGTTATTCGAAAAAAGTAAAGAAAGAATGCCTTGTGGCATTGAGTCCGCTTATGTATCACTACTGTACATCATTTCTTCATCTTGGTTCTTTCTGTCCTTGTTTTTGTCATTTTTTTTCTATTCTCCCCTGTCAGTCGACTCGTCGCACAATTGGTCTTCCTCTCCGTCTCCAATCTCCATTTCAATCAAATTAAAATAAACAAGCTAGTGCTTACGGGGTCTTTGAGTTGGTTGCCGCTTTGCGTGCAGTTTGGCTCTTTCTAAGAACTTGCTTTTGATATAGGCCGTATCCTTATTTTCCTAGCTGTATAAACTGCCTGATTTAATTTAATCAAGAAATTCCTGAAGGCATTGATCAGAGCTTTTCTCTAACAAAGACTTATTTTCGAAAGAAAAGTCGATAATTGATAATAGCTAAACATCTTTAAGAATATATTTTTTATTTATGCATTCATCTAGTTAATGTTGTCAGTTCCAACATTTTTAATGAACGTAGCTGAAATATTGTAGGGACTTCATAATATTAACTTCGTGTGGTAGTCTGTCTTCAGTGCAAAAAACCTCTTTTCATATAGGCATGATCATTCATCAACCAGTTCCATCTGTTTGTTGAAGATTCCTGACTACGAGAAGTCAAAATACAAAATACTTACTCTTAATGATGTTCTTCAGTCTCATAGATAAATTACATTATATGGCTGTTAGCCAACGCTTGAATCTGTACTTTGTACAATCAATATCGTCCACTGACAACCCGACACCAAATGAAGCAATTACTGTAGTACTTCGGTAATTGTAAATGGCTATTTTTGCTCCACAGCGAGTCTATTGGCTCCCAAGGGCAAAGACCTCTTCTATTCGAAGTTATCAAGGCGAGATAATTGCGACCGGCACTGTTTCCGACCGCAACGCGTTATGTAGGCGAAAACACGGAAAAATAAACAAGTCGTTTTGTAATCGGTTGCGCTTGTTTGACGTATTTATGCAGGTTTTTAGCTAGTAGATGACGGTGAACACCAATGCCGCAATGCGCCCCAGTGGTGGATCTTGCTTGGCCCGATCAATGTTACAGAGAGGTGGCTTGTGTCGAAGTACTGAAGCAGTGAAAACAATGTAAGCTGATTATGATTATTAAATTAAGAAGATACGACCTGTTTTCAGAAGATTTTGTTTAATAACATCTGGGGTTCTGCTATCTGTTCATGCATAGTAACTGTAGTAACATCGACCTATAACGAATACAATGGTGCCGATTCCCTTGTTCACAAACTAAACTAAATTTAAGTTGAATGCATCTTTTTCTTTCTATTTCATTATGAAAAGGACAAAAGATAAATATTAGTTTAATCCTGTCAAATTAGTCAGCACCTGACGTAATTTGATGTAATTTTAGTAGTCAACTTTTTAATCGCGTCTAAAACTTGTATGGCGCTGATTAATTTGACAGCACATAACTAAAATTTATCTTCTGTCCTTTTCTTAATGAAATAGAAAGAAAAAGATGCACTGAACTTAAATTTGGTTTAGTTTGTAAACAAGGGAATAGGCACCATTGCATTTCCGTCATTTTAGTTCAAAGTTCCAAACATTTTCCCTTTAAATATTTGTAAAACATTACCCGCAGCAAGTCCCAACATTTCAAGGATAAATAACTCACAATCTGTCACATAGTTTTCAGTCATTAGGCAATGCACTGACTTTCGCATTTCACACTGTTTCGCCCCCATTTATTTGAAGCTGTGAATCTCATTTGTCACTCGTCCGTAAAGCAGCGTTAGACTATTGCACAAATCCAGACTTTGTAGTTTCCTGATGGGAAAACCCAGTTGCACTTTCTTCGACTTGGGTGTCGAACCCATGCCCCGGCCCGCCTTTCGTCAACGCGAGCATGGTCGAAAAGCTTGTTGTTTCATCTAGAGCCACAGCGGTGGTATTCTTTCAACTCCCATGTCTTACCTAGCCCCGAACCCGTACTACTTGCCTCCCGCGTACCTCATACCGCCTAACGCGAGGACATTGAACGAAAAATATTGTTCGAAAATTTATAAAACTTGTTCCAGGAAATACGTGTTTATGAATTAGTCTTACAAGTATGTGAAATAAATATTTGTTATTTAGAATCTCCACTACATTTGCAAGGCTTCTATCAGGATGCTTTCTTTACTTTTACAATTTATAAGTACATTATGAACGGCCAAAATTGAGGTAAAAGTTGTGCAAAACAGCAATTTTTGGAGGCTTATATACTGATTTTGTTTCTACAAATTTTTATTTTCTGCTTCGATAGAAGCCTAGTTATAATCCACAAGATATCTATTAGTTCAAAAAAAACTGGCTGTCTGTAAAGTCGGTTTACGGACGATAATTTTACGTGACAACGACTTTGAGTGGTAAAATAAACTTTTTATAATAAATAAAAAATAAATTAAACTTTATTTCAGACTGAAGTCCATAGTTTGTTAGTATTTTAGTATTAGTAACACAGATGCTTAGGTACTAAGTTAGTATTGTTAGTATCTTAATAATAATTGTTATGTCTGTCTCTCTCGCTCTTAGGCGGGACGCGTGCCTCTCACTCGCTCTCATTGTAAGCCGCATAACGTGACCCAGTTTCTTGAAGTGTCACCCGGCAAACCAATTTATAAGACGTTGTCACGTCAAAATTCAAAGATATATGTCGAACAACGGCATAATCACGCACGAGCTGTTGTCAAAATTCTCGCGAAAAGTATGGCAGGTTAGCCGCTCATAACAGTTATTTATCTTCAGGCTTTTATTTGCAACTTTGTCAACTAAATATTTTGTCTTTCATTTAAAAGAAGAGTGTACGTCCCCTTAACGCGGTGCGGGTCGCGCGCAGCTCCGCGAAAATTTCACTTTCGCTTGCTTACATAAACTACTGCGACCTTTTATCGAATATCACGCGATTTGTTATTTACGCCGCGTCTGTCTCTGTGCAAGTTTATGGTGAAGTTCGGAAAATTATGAGGAAGAATCTGTTGTTTCTTGAAATTGTGATCATATCATCATCATCTACCCATGACCCATATTATTTGGGGTCGGCGCAACACGTTTTTTTTTATATTCTTCCTTGTCAGCCGTCATTAACTCTTTCTTCTTTCATACCATTCCTTAAACAATCCTCCATCTTCTCTTTGTCAGCTTCAATTATAATCTGCCATCTGCGAGCGCAGTTTAATTGATGAAATCGGTTCTTATTTACATCTCAGTAATCAATGTTGTCTGTATGGTGTCGAACGTAATAGCACCATCCCATATCTTCCCGTGGGTGTCGTAAGAGGCGACTTTACCAGACTTACCAGAGAATGGGCAGCAGCGTTCTGTGCTTTTGTAACAACCGCACTGCGATCGCCAACCCGCCTGCCAAGCGTGGCGATTATGGCAAAACCCCCCTTGGGGGAGGCCTATGCCCAGCTGTGGACGTCTTTCGGCTGATATGATGATGATGACATGAATCAATGTAGTCATCATCCCCTTTCTAGCCATATTTTTATCATCTCCATGTTTTTGGAAATTGTATGGTAGAAGGTAAGGTAAGAGACTACATTGAAAGTACGGCTAATTTAAAAAGGGAAATTATAAGTCTAGCCACAAAATTATTGATTGGACACGTGATTAAACTTCTAATTTTATAACTAAGCAACGGGAAAGTAACATAGCCTCTAATAAACTAATTCGTCTTTTTTACAATGCCAACTAAATATTCTATAGAAAGCGTCAAGTAAAGATCATCAATTATTGTGACTTGTCCTTCTTATTTATACATTGCCACCTAATTTACTAACTCGGCCACGGATTTTACATCTCGTCACCATTTTACGTTTTACAGCTTCAACGCAATATCCTCAAAAAAATATAATTCAAGCTTCTACAGAAAGCATCATTTATTATAACTTAGCATGTAAAATGATAGATCATATTCTTTTATCGTGAAAATAGCCACTGTATGATTTGGCGCGAGAACGCGAGACGACAGCGACCGGCCATTTGCACCAATCAGAGAGCGCCATTCATGTAACGACGAGTTGAGTTGATCACGTGTAAATAAAGTCTTTTATTTTGGGGGAAAATATAATGACCACCAAAAATAACTTTGTGACCACTAACATCTATCACCTAAAATATCAATTGATCACCAAATTTAGTAAATTGAACACCAAATTTTAATGAGGTGGTTGATGTTGCCTAGGCCAACTTGGGGCACCCCGACACGGATAGATTAGGTTAGAAGGGTATGGCGGGGTCGAATGAGCGAGCGAAGCGAGCGAATAGACCCCGCCATACCCTTCGTGGTTATTTTTTTATAAACCATTCAGAAGTAGGAGCCCCGCGAAGCGGGGCTCCGTCGACCGGGTCTCCCTCGACTCGGATGCAAGAGCATAACAGTTCAATTTCTGGTGATCATTAACTAATTTTAACTCTAATTTTAACTATTTTTGGTTCTCATTTCACGCTAAAATGGGGATTAATTTTGGTGATCATTTACTATTTTTGGCAATCAAAAGTGATTTTTTGCCGTTACATTTGACTAAATCTGGTGGTTCGTTAAACATAAGCCTTTTATTTTGTCTCTCCTCAATAGCTTTTGGGGTAATATTAGTGGTCAATATACTATTTGATGACATTTTCAGCAAAATTTAGACGATCAATTAATATGGGATGAGTTACATTTTAAACGTACTGAGTTAAAAAATTTGAAGCTAAATAAATATATTTTTTGATGTCATTTAATAGTATTTTAGAAGTTTACTGTTAGAATGTAAGTTACAAATATAGATGCTAAAAAATAACCATCATGCTGAGTTGTATTTAGAGTGGTTTACATAGAAGATAATTAGTGGCTAAGATAGTATTATTTAGATGCTCGTTAATTGTGGCTGACTTAGTAATTTAGAAGGCAACATACATTTTTGGAGGCGAATAATGATATTAAAAAGAAGCTTGTTTAATTAGCACCCATTTAAAAATTGTGGAGGATAAAATGCAAAGTATAGATTACATTGCAAGTTTTATATTGCGCTGCAAGTCGACCTACATTGTCTAGAGAGCAACTGTTAACAATTTGTAAGTTGTTTACAAAAATCTAGATTCGTAACATTGTATCAAACGGGGTCAGAAGATACAAAATGTGTAATACTAACAAAGTATTCATGAATTTAGTTCTTCATAATTCTGAAAGTTTTACATATTTATATCTATTCAATCTGTTCCTAAACCTAAATGGCTGGTGGATGTTATTTAACAGTATTGTTTTAGTCGATTATTCGATTAGAATTTCTGGCACTGCATAATTATCTTAACTGCTTCATGCATAATTTAAATATAATGTAAGCGGTCCCACTGCTGGGACAGAGAGGCCTCCTCTCTGTGAGAGGAAATAGGCTATATTATATTTTTTGCTTCTTGGACAATCCAGTATCTCAAGATGTTTTACTTGACAGTTTTGAGAGCAGTGGTAATGGAATAATTTACACAACGTGAAATGTCTGAATAAGAATGTATTTGATTGACAAGGTTTTTTTTTTCATTTAAATGTAATTGTGGAATAGCTTTAATTTTCTTACATCTGTAATAATTTTATTATCGTGCATTGTGTTCCCAAATAGATAAATAACGCGTAATTCGCAGCCGTTTCTACTGCTCCAATCCCATTTATGCAGGAATGTATGCCCGATTCCTAATCAGAGTGAAAAGCAATGTTCGATTCAGTCCACGTCAATGTTGTGTAAACAACTTGACGAAGAATGCAAAGATCTCACACACGTTGCTTTATCAGATAATCACATGTAGGTACACACTTACACAGCATGCCGCAAAGCGATGATAACACTAATGATTGTTTGATAACCATTTCTGTATTGTGAATTTAATGGCTGGCATCATAAAAGCTTATGATGCCAGCCATTAAATTCATAATAATAAAATAATATAATAGTCGTGTCGGCCAATGGCTTAATAGCCAAGAGCCTCGACCAACATCTTAGGAGGCTCTCGCTTGGCAGCTGGATCAAGGGCTTGATTCAGAAAGCAGTACTTCTGGACACGGCACGTATCGTTAGGAGGTTTCTCTCTCAAGAGCCCTGACCAACGGCAGCTCGGACCCTGTTCCCAGCGCTGGTGGGCTACTATTTTTTATATTTTTAAATGTTTTTTTTTTTTTATAGTATTTTGTATAGAAATATTTAAAAATGTAAAATATATGTAATGTAATGAATAAAGGAAATAATAAATAATATAATAAATAATAAAAAAAAAATATATAATAATAATAATAAAATAATATAATAATAATATTTTAATATAATATATTAACTCATAATAATTCACTCTATCTAAGCAGATAGAGCGTTCCCACTGCTGGGACTCTGGTCATCCCTTCTATGAACAGGAGTTGGGTATATGGTGGTCTTCAGATGTATGGTACTGTATGGGTATTTGGATTTTTGGTTCTAAGAAAAGTTTTCTCGGTTTCGATGTTTTCCTTCACCGTTTTGGGAGCAGTGGTGATAACATAAATTGCTTAGCTGTGATTTATACTGTGAGAAAGTTGCGTTTTATGCCTACAAATGCCAGCTGTTGCATTTACTTTAATATTATTAAATTAGATCGCAAGTATCACGAACCGTATGGAAACCCAGCGTGCTATTTTTTTACTACCCCATATGACGTAATGAGCACTATTTAGTTACTATGCAAAATAGACTACGTTTTTGTTAGTCTCAAAATGTGTAGTGTGTGTATAGCTGTAGGTAATATCTATACTTATCTGTGTTCGTAATGCATTTATCTACAACATGAGTGAGTTGAGTGAGTGTGGCCGTAATGTGAGTCACTGAAACAGACATTTCTTTTGATAGCCTCTCTTTTGTATCTTAAATATTTTTCGTACCCGTTTTTATTCGAAATCAGTTTATATTACGGACGGCAATGCTAACATAATCGTCATAGCGTTAAAGATTTCTCCGGAACAATTCACTTATTTTGAGTCATGAACTGGTTGTGCCGTTAGTCACACATGATTGCAGTATTGATTGCAAATACATACTTACTTACATATTATAATAAATGTAGCTATTATCATACATAATAATATCATATAACAGAAGACTGTTGATTATATCAGGGCTACTTATTTAGCTACTAGAAATAGGAGTACCTTTATTAATCGCTTGTCTATCTGATTGCATTTAGCGATAAGTTTGTTATTGATCCTCTTTATATTTATTACTTACACAAAACAAAACATCGAGATTTAATGCTACAACAGCACCATCTATCGGGTACATCCATACAATCCTATCGAAGTCAGTTGGGTGGTTTCGGAGATTAGCGTGTACGAAGTTACGAACATAATGAGTGACACGTGATTTTATAAGACTAGCGACTTAGCAATCCGTCGTGGCTTCGCACGGCGCCACCTATCGGATCCAAAACTCTCCTTTCTTTTAAGTTAGAACCAACCATACATATTCACAAAATTTCATTGAAATCGCTTCGGTGGTTTCGGAGATCAGCAGGATCTTGAAATGAGGAATAAGGTAAAATAAATGTAGTTATTACTACGAATAACTGTCATGTTTGTTTGAAAAAAACCCACAAAGCTGTATTGTGCTATTGGTACTGGTACATTTTCTCATAACAATGAATGTAGAAATGTTTATTTAATTCAGTTTTACCTTTTCAGACATGAATCAATCCGGAAAACAATACCTAACTGGAAAACTTACACTTAATTTATGCCAATTAAATTCAATACGCACAATTACTAACATTGTTTAGTAAATAAACCAGTATGACAATATAATAACACGCTAACGTGTTTTATTAATAAGTTCTTTAGCATATTATAACAATTTTACAATGCTCGTTTTCACCAACACTAAGCAACATTTACATGACACTACTGGCATTCAAATTTCAACCTTCGAGGGTAAGCTGACAGCTGAAAATCCAACTTTATGTAGTGTCATTGAAAACGGCTGATAGGATTTTTAAGGCGCTGTACTTAGTCAAAATAGGCTTCACAAAACAGTTTTTTAGCCAAATGTATACATTTTAGACTTCGATTATTGATCGAAGATTTTAGAGCAGCTAAAAAAAAATATGTTAATCTTGATCATATTTATAGGTGGACCATTGTCCACACGTAACACGTGTGTGTTGTGACACGTTTTCGGTAAATTTTCTCGATAAAAAAAACCCATAAAATAACCATTTAAATTGAAATTGTAGCAATTGTAACTGTATTATTTATAAACAAATCTTGATAATATTAATAACAGTGATGTAATATATAATAATAAAGGGAACTGTTTTTCATTATTTTCTTCTAAAACCTGGCCGCCCAGTAATAGTGACGTCTCATTTACTCCCATACAAATAGACAGTGTGCGCGATTTTGGTGATGACAGTGCCTTAATTTGGTGATTCATGTTTCAGTATCTTCCACATACTTACATCGTTTTTAGAACCAGTTGCGGGACGATTGTAAACGAAAAACTCTCAGAAATGTGGTGCTAATCTTATGTTTTTTTTTTTCCTCGAGTTAAACTTTGTCGTTTACAATTATATAAAATAACAAATGTTGATATTATAATCATCATGCAACTCTTCAAACGAACACCATTTTTGTTTTTTAAATATGGTTTGTTCGTTTAAAATATTACCATTCTATTTCACATCAGCATTCCCCTCAGGGTAACAAAATCGATTGAACACAAAGGAAACCCTACGTCTAGACATGTCGTATACTAGGACCAACCAGTCTTAGTACTTTACAAATCCACACTTTAGATTGCATAGAAGTATAATCACCCTATAATGTTCCCACTGTTGGGAAAGCACGTTAAACCTTTGGTGCCTGCTGTCATTTCTAGATCTAGCTAGTCATTAAAAGATTACAGGGAGTAAGTAGGAGCAGCGGTAGCCCAGTGGTGGCGGCCCCGACTTACGAACAGTAAGTCGTGGGTTCGAACCCAGACAGGCGCATTACTTTGTGTAATTTATTTCATCACCACTGCTCTCAAAATGGTGAAGGAGAACATCGTGAGGAAACCGGCATGTCCTAGAACCAAAAAATTCGAAAACATGTGACATCTACCAATCCGTACTGTCCGATTATAGCCCATTCCCTCTCATAGAGAGGAGGTCTGTGTCCCAGCAGTGGGAACATTAATAGGCTGATGATGATGATGAAGTGGCCCGAAAATCTGGCAACCAGTCTTAAAGTCTAAGTCTAGTCAGTTTAGTAGTAAGCCAAGGGATTACCTACGTATTAACCAGTACTAACTAGGTTGTGGAGGTTAGACAGCCAGTGTCTCCATGTAAAGTACTGGTGTTCAGCTGCATCCGGTTAGACTGGAAACCGCCTCCAACATAGTTGGGAAAAAGCTAGGCAGATGACGATGATGGGAAACAACAGGCCTCGTCTTTGTGTCAAAATCCACCACTCACCACCCACTCAGTACACTTTAGTATCTAATAGCTGATGCCCGCGGCTTCGCCCGCTCGCAAATTATATACTAAAACCTTCCTCTTGAATCACTCTATATATTAAAAAAAAAAATCGGAGCAGTCTTTGGGGACTGCCGATAGAAGTGAAAACAAAAAGTACACAGACCCCCCCCCAGTCGTAGCACTGGTTATGCCCCGCGCATGCCTATGTGGTGCTACGCCGTAACGGATGCTACGAGTGCTACGAAGTGTGACCGCACGTTACGTTACGTGACGATGAGTTCAATGTTTTTCCTTCACCCAAAAAGTGCTCAACGCGCTAAAGAAGTTTTCACTTCAAAAAACCCGCATCAAAATCCGTTGCGTAATTTTAAAGATCTAAGCATACATAGGGACAGACAGACGCGGCGGGGGATTTTGTTTTATAATATGTAGTGATTATTCTTTTCAAATAAATGATAACATGTAATTAACTGTTATCATGGTTCATTATCACAATAATGATAATAATGTTGATTGTTTTTCTTTACAGGTAAATAATGCGAAATGCTACACCTGCAATGATCGTCATGTTACCCACTGCGTTCTCCTGTGGTTCTGGTAAAGTACCTTTTTAATACTTATTCGAAAAACGTGATAGCCACCAGCATTGGCCACGCGTGGTGGATCATGGCCAGAGATCGGAATACGGAATACGTAGAATGTATTTACCTTCATACCTTGTGGCCTACCATGACATCTTAAGGCTGATGCTCCAGGGTAGCCCGCAAAATTCAAATTTTCTTATGTTTTTTGCAATTTGCAGGCCAGTGCTAGGTTGTATGTTGATTGAAATATTATTCGCGGGTGTAAGACGTATGTAGTTACAGAATTATAATCATCAAAATCATCAATACAACCCTCAAAGTTCATAAAGGTGGAAAAATTACTTTTCCAAGGTCAAAATCATTTTTAGGGTTCCGTACCCAAAGGGTAAAAACGGAACCCTATTACTAAGACTTCGCTGTCTGTCCGTCTGTCTGTCACCAGGCTGTATCTCATGAACCGTGACAGCTAGACAGTTGAAATTTTCACAGATGATGTATTTCTGTTGCCGCTATAACAACAAATACTAAAAACAGATACATAAAATTAATACTTAAGGGGGGCTCCCATACAACAAACGTGATTTTTTTGCCCTTTTTTTTGATAATAATGGTACGGAACCCTTCGTGCGCGAGTCCGACTCGCACTTGGCCGGTTTTTTGCACCTTTATGAACTTTGAGGGTTGTATTGATGATTTTGATGATTATAATTCTGTAACTACATACGTCTTACACCCGCGAATAATATTTCAATCAACATACAACCTAGCACTGGCCTGCAAATTGCAAAAAACATAAGAAAATTTGAATTTTGCGGGTTACCCTGGAGCATCAGCCAGTGGCGTAGCGTGCCATCTCGGCGCCTGGGGCGGAAGACCCACTTTGCTGCCCCCATTCTATAGGTGCTTAATTAAAATTAAATTTCACAGGCAATGAGGTAGATTTTATTGAAGGTAAAATAAGATGAGCGGTTTTACAAGCGGATTCTACGGGCCTTATGAGCAGCGAAGTCAGAAATAACTTTGTCAAAATCAATATTAGCAGCCAATTCTTGTTCAATCGACAATATAGCCAAGTTTGATAGTCTAGCGGAGCTCATAGTAGATCTGAGATACTTTTTTATTAGCTTCAACTTCGAAAAACTTCTCTCACAACTTGCAACACTAATCGCCAAAGTCAAATATATACGAATCAAGATGACTATATTTGGAACCGAAATTCCGAGATTCAGTTTTTGAATGAACTGGAGGAGCTCTAATGGTCCTTTACCACTTATATCTCCCTCTGATTCAGAACAGGCAACAAATTGCTGGAGACGCTTCCGTTCCATCTGAAACTCGTCCTTGTCGATGTCTTCTAATACATTGGAAAGATCACACTCGAACTTGCTGTCCAAAAGTTTTGCTGGCATCAAAAATCCGAACTTGTCCGATATTTCTTGAATTTGCTGGAATCGAGTCGTCATTTCTTGAATGATCTTGTCGAATGATGCGAACAGCTCTCGACGGATTTCCTGCTCGTGAGACAAGGCTGCATCTTCAGAAGATTCATCGCCATGCATGCGTTTTTTCCTGCGAATTCTTCTCGTTTTGAGTTCGATTCCGAGTTTTTCGCATAGAGTCTTAGCAAAATCAATTGCTTCTTGCACGAAACGGTCTCTACTTTCCAATAAGAGGGTTTTCAAAGCGCTGAGTTTTTGAGCACACTTATCCACACTTAGTCCTCGTTGCTGCAGGTAAATCTGTGCATCATCTACTTCAGGTAGCACTGCGGCCCAAAAGCCAAGAAAAGTTAAGAAGTTAAATGACTGCATGGCTGTCAGGAGAAGACTGGCTCCCGACCTTGTTTCGGAAGTTTGAGATGAATCTGTTAATTGTTCCAGTACCTCAGGAACTACCTCAAACTTATTTTTAAGCATCTTGACAGCAGACCCGATATCTAGTTGGTACTTATTGTTGATCGAAGTTTTTATACTTTTTCGGACTCCTTTAACGATGAAGATAGAGAACCATGCAATTTATTGCGAGCGACCCAGCCCATACATGTAATGTCTAAAATAACTGGAGTAATTCTACGCCACGCACGATTCTAGATGGAGGAATCATATACCTACTTACACTGGAATCACTTCCGCTGCTGCAGGATGCTACCGAAGACGTTGACGTTGCTTTCGAACCAGAACTGGAACTGAAGTATTTCAGTAATGCACCATGAGACTTCTTCGCATCTGCTTCTTTCTTAGCCTTTTTTTTGCGGAATTCCGCACCACTTTCTTTGACTCTTTTCATTTTAATCAAAAACTAGTTCAACTTCAAAGATTGGGTAAAAATCGAAATGTTTAATTTTAGAAGATTCAACAGTATTTAAAAGATCGAAACAATCAAAATGACTTTCGTTCCGTATCCGAAACTCTCGAGAAACAAACATACGAATAATGCGTGATTGCGTAACGGTACTTCACGATGCACTAAGGAGCACTGCCGCAGTGCGATTTTAGATAAAACACATGTAATGAATGAATCGTAGATCAGATCTCAACCCGCTTCACCGGCGACATTTTGACGCCCCCGCGAGTTGCCGCCCGGGGCGGGCTGCCGCCCGGGGCGGGCCGCCCCCTCCGCCCCACCCATGCTACGCCACTGGCATCAGCCTTAAGATGTCATGGTAGGCCACCTTAACTTTAAGAAAGTAAGTAACAAGCGGATAATACCTCCCTGATATACACCTAGACACTACGTAGAGTGCCTTGTTTCCGAAGGGAAGCCGGCAGAAATCGGCTTTTTAGGTCCCTTCGGGCCTGCCTCCCCTCAAGGGATATGGTTTCGCATGACACCTTTATGTTCGGGTACGATTTGCCTTTTGACAATTTAATTACGGAACTATTACTATTATTTAAAAAGCAGTTATAGTCTAATGGTGTGACCGACGGACTGCCAGTCATAGGTCTCCAGTTCGTACCCAACACACCTCTGATTTTTCGGATTCAAGTGCATTTTGTATAATTATTACCACTTGCTTCGGTGAAGGAAAACATCGCCAAGTCGAGGCTCTTGGCCGGCATAAAAACTCTGATAAGATTATACCGGAGTGTTAGATAGAGTTTGGATAGAGTTTAGTCAAATTTGCTTTGTCCGATCTCTGGTTATGACTCACTCCCTCTCGCAGAGCCACTCTGTTTTTTTTTTCCTAGGCTGCTCTGGCTGCTCTTTTCCTCTCCTGGATAAAGGTCTCCTATCATTTCTCGCGAACGCGGGCGTCGTCCTTCCAGTTCTGACGGAACCTGTCTAGTTCATCCCGCTATCTCCTTCGTGGCCTGCCGCGACCCCGCCTCACTGTGTCAGCAGCACTAGTTTCCTGCTATTTTGGCCCATAGTTGGTCATGCGGGAGAATGTCCTGCCCAGTCCCATTTAAGTTGGCCAGCCTTTTGAGCCATGTCAGCTATATTCGTTTTGGAGCGCAGTATTGTGCTTCTAACACGATCCGTTAATTTAACACCTCTAAATGCGCTTCATTGCTCTCTGATTATGCGTATTTAATAGTATTCATCCAACGATTTTCTACTAATTTGGAAGTAGGTGTGTACTGCGTCAACTGCTTAGCACTTACTGGTCTCTGTAATCAGTTAGTCACGACGATACCGTGCTTACTCATCTTCGCTTAAGTTGACTTCAATGTTGCAAATAGGGGCTTTACTGGTCTTATCGAAACCTAACGCGGAAATCAAGGATATTAAATATTGCTACGATATACGGGCGAACAACATCGTTAATCCGTAATTTACTTGCTATCACCAACTAGTTGATATCGGTAATAGCGTAACCTGTAAAACTTGGTAAATGTAATTTGGCTATGGCCTTACTGAGATATGGGATTATCGTTTTTCTATGACATTGTAGCGGCATAGGATAAAACATACAAAAAGTACTGTAGCGATATCTATGACTCACATGAATAATTAGAATCAAATTCCTACATCGCGCTATTAGAGTTCCCCAGTTCCGTAAGAAAAACCCGGCTACACCTGTGCACCAATAGCCCACCAGACAACACCCGTCTGGTCGGAGGATCCTCCCTTTTCAATGGAGTATTAAGGAACTTAACACCTTTTATACCCCTAAACATTTCTTCTGCAAGCTACACCACAGTATCTTACTCTTCGATTAAAGCCTCTTACGATAATTCCTTTATAACGCTTATTTCCTCTATATCATGCAAAACAGTTCGGTCCTTTGTCTATTTGGGGCTGAAGACAACAGTTGCTATGCTATTCTACATAACATGAATGAGTGAGGTATACTTATCATCATTCTCCTGCCAGTTGTCATCATCAACATCATTTCAGCCGAAAGACGTCCACTGCTAGACATAGGCCTCCCTCAATTGTCGCCACATTGACCGCATCCAACGAATCCCCGCAACCTTCTCCTGCCATCAGTATACCAATTTATTTTGGGTCGCCGCAGCATGTTTTCTTCTTCTACTTGTCCAGGCCATCCATCGTTTCTCTGGTATTCCCCTTCTCTTACAGCCTCAAAACTTACAAGTAAGCTTTTAGTATCAGTTTACGAGTCGCCATGTTTACGTCTTGCCAACAGTTACGCGTTACGTAAATTACTATGTTTATCGGTGTGGGCGCACACGTTTAATTATGTATTAAAATGGTTCAACTGCGTGTTTTACGACGCTGATTTTTTAACAGTATTTGGAATAATTTCCAACAGAAAGTGATATCGGGTTTTTACATCATGAATTTCTCATAAGCAGCCACGGAGTCTGGAATAATCCCCGTTGATGGCAATAGGCTCGCCCCCTATTACATGGGACTTAAACAGTACTGGTGAAATGTGGGGATCTGACGCAGAATGTCCCATTCGCACAAAATCCCACTGACGCAGAATGTCCCATTCGCACAGAGTCCCATTCGCACAATGTCCCATTCGCACAAAGTCCCATTCGCTTAATGTCCCATTCGGGAGCATGACACTATTTTTACAAAAATTAGGTACGCAGCTTCTTAACTCTTCGGGGATTACAGGCGTGATGTTATTGTATTGTAATTTCCAACGGAGAATAATTGTGTCGATAACCAAATTATAAGAGGGAAATGGGAGAAAAACACAGGAAATAGAAACAAAAACCCAGCACTTTAAGAACTATCAATTTTCGACAAGATTTGATTTTACTCGATCTTTTCTACTGCCTCCCCTAGACACTCTACCTAGTCTAACGACGTCTAGCCCCTCCTTTATTATGCTACCTCACCTAGTTCTAATCGAACTAAAAACTTCTGTAAACAAATCATCACTGCCACTTAGCAGCAATAATCCAATAGCACCCATATATTTTAATCGTAAATAAAGGTCGTTGTGATTTTGGCAGCAAGCAAAATCCTAGGTAACGCAACTGTGAAAGTTCTGTAAACAAAACAGCCCTGCAATTTAGCATAGACAACGACTCGTTTTGGGTCAAACGTCAAAGTCATATCAAGAAACCGTGCGGTTATCACATAGTTGTTATCGAAATGTGCAGTAAAATAGGTTATTGCTCTAGATAGCTTCGTTCACAATTTCCTATTTAAATGGGTTTCGATTGTGCAATTGTTTATGCATTTGTTAGTGAAACAATTGAATTTAAATGCGGCGGAAACAATGTGTGACAACGAAGGACCACTGGTACAGTTTATTTTGTTTCTATTATATATATGACCAAACCAGAGAGCATAGACGACAAGAAGCAATCCCTTTCACACTGATTCTTTTTGTGTCACCGAATCTTTTTCTTTTTTTGGGGTTCCGTACCCAAAGGGTAAAAACGGAACCCTATTACTAAGACTTCGCTGTCTGTCCGTCTGTCCGTCTGTCACACTGTGACAGCTAGACAGTTGAAATTTTCACAGATGATGTAAAAACAGAATAAAATTAATATTTAAGGGGGGCTCCCATACAACAAACGTGATTTTTTGATAATAATGGTACGGAACCCTTTGTGCGCGAGTCCGACTCGCACTTGGCCGGTTTTTTTTCGGATAGGAGACATCATCAAATGACTCCTCCCGCTTTGGGCGGAGCAGGAGGGAGTGTCAAATTTTTACTGACTAATACCCATCCATGTTCCTTCATCGCCCTTTGTGTTCCGGGGCCACGGTATCTCTTTCGAACAGTCCCGCAACCCCGGCAGGCATCGGTCCTTGCGGACCCATTCCTTTTTGATGACTCTCTTTGAAGCGCGCGTGGAACACTCCTGCGCCGTCGACACGGCCTGTCGTCATAAGACGGACGGACGGCGAGCTAGCCCATAGCCCACCGTCCACAGGCCCGCGCTTACACTGGTGGCCCCCGACGCCCTGTGTCAACGACTCAAGTTTCAATAGGATTTAAGCGGTGATAGCTTGGTAGTGTAACCGTCGGACTGCTAAGTCATAGGTCTTGAGTTATAAAACCCATGACACGCACTTTCGATTTTTCGGATTGCTTGCTTCGGTAAAGGAAAATGTCGTCGTGAGGAAACTAAACCAAGATGCCTGAGAGATATTTCTCGACGGCATGTAGACCTAAGTCAGAGGCCCATGGGCGGCATAAAAACTCTAGTAACAGGTTAGGCACTAACCACTCCAAAAAGACGAATGGGATTGATAATTAATTTTCAGCAGCTTATTGAGGGTAGTTGAAAATATTTTTGACTTCTCCATCTTTTTTATCGCTGATAGAATACTCTTTATCTATGCTCTCAGGGTTTTTAACCGACTTCAAAAACGTCAATTTAAACAAAGGTCACCGACTTCGAAGCTTGACCTTTGTTTGATAGATTTGGTGTTTTTGTCACCGGCTTCTGAAGCGAAAGTTATTTTTCACTATTTTGTGTTTTTCTTTTGTGTTCTTTTTTTGAAGTCGGTTTTATTTTTTGCAAAAAAGTTTTTTTTTAACCTGTGGCTGGGCAGATATACAAGGTTGGGGTTCCATGCACTGTCAAAAGATTACTCTGCCAATTCTTGCATACGTATAGTTTGATGTTCATTATTTCTTGCGATAACCAAGTCAGTATTATGCTAATCAGAGAATGTTAACAAAAACTTCGTTATATTGCAATACAGTGTATTAAACGGGCACTAAACAGGTTGTTAATCCATACATAGTCGATAGAAAACTGTTCTTTTTACGCCCTTTACGAGCTGCGCATATGAAGCAACTTTGGTTGTTGCAATTATCAACTTTTTAAAAGGTTCATGTTAAGCGTTGCCAATTGCAGCAACGCCTATGTCTGCGGACTTTCTTGAAATTAAATTAAAATAAAAATTCAAAACTCGGGAGCTCAAAATAATAAACATTCACGGAAGATATCCCGTAAGTGACAGTTAAGTTTTAAACCGTGAAAGCTAAGAACAGTGTTTATATGAAAAACTTTATAAAAAGTTCAAAACAACTAAAAGATTCGATTTCGTGGATCAAAATTGCTCGGTCTGCTCACCACCTTTGGCTAGCTACACATTGATAGTACTGAGGCGTCTGCATCACAATATATTTTACGCCTTCATCATTAATGCCAAGCCCAGTCAAACATAAACTAGTGTGTGACTTATAGTGAAACATTCTACACGTTATACACCAGTAGTTTATAATGTAATTACTTTCTTATCAGATTATACTGTGTTTGTGTTAAACTCATACAAACAGGTTTGGATCTTAGTATTCTTGTCAATTAAATGATTATGAAAGCTGTTTGTCTGGCCCTCATCCCACACAAATATCGAACAAGACTGTTATTATTGTAGTCTTACAAAATATGGACATTTCTTTAGTTGGTCAGTCTTAACCTTAATTTTTCAAGTTTTGGTCAAGAAGGACCAAAACACATACAACCACTCTATAATATAATTACCTAGCAGTCAGCAGGGCTAACGGCGCAGCGTTACACAGAGGGAATTCTAGATCAGTCTTCCATGTGCTGATGGTAGCAACCAGTGCTCAGTGTGCACTTAACGTAACGATTCGTATCACTGGTCCTATAAGTAGGCTATCTAATGTGCCTAAGCCACTTCAATTAATATAGGTAAGTTACTTCCGTGTAGTTCGACGCCAAATCGGTCCTAAGATCGTTAGCACCTATTTTTTGCTCAGCATCTAACTCTGTACCTCGTTTCCTGGTGTTTTTGTGCGAAATTCGTTTTGCTAATTGAAGTATCGCGTTTGTTTTATAGAATTGGTCCTTTTTTGTTTTCATTTGAGAATTAATTGAGCAATTGAATTGCCACTGTCAGATAGTTATTGCAAATGAGTTAGTTGAGATCAGTTGCGTTGCTGATTTAAGTTTGGTCTTCACTGTTTTTGTCAGGTCTAAAATCTTTGGCCCTGTAATGAGTAGAATCTAAAACGTCTACCTGTTGCATTGTTTCTTGGTCTTCGTATCCATTAACCAATTCAACTACCATCTCAATCAAAACACTTCATCGTCCGATCAGTCCGTTGACCGTATTACCGACATGCAGCTCTAGCCGAGCCAACGGGACCAAGGGATTACCATAAATGTTAATCAACGTTATTAATAAACATTAGCACCGCAACAAGTAGGCTGTAGGACACTGTAGGTCCTCTCAAGGACTGATTTTTATCATTACTTTCACACTTTCTCAGCATCTGTGGACTGGTGGTCCTAAATACTGTGTCGTCCTATTGTACAAACTCACAAGGAACACTCCACGGTGTGTGTCCAGTGTTCACGGTACACTTACACACTACTGCTTTTAACTTGCGTTAATGTGTGTCATGCGTTTCACACAAGTCTAGACTGGGCCGTATCTAGGCAATATGCGCTAGACATTCTAGGCTCAGCCAACTCGGTAACCGGGTGGCCTGCTTGCACACTTGCGCGAGCGCACCTTTTTGTACGCGCCGTACGCGTTTACGGAGATCGTTGGTCATAATTATGTTTGTTAATTATCCGGCTTCGGCTTCTGGGAAAATATGTGCTATGTGGATTTATTAGAAGTCCGACTGGTTGGTTGTCTTGCTGTTTTTAGGTCTCGGTTTAAAAGATCGCGGATGTCGTTGCGCATGCGTGGTTTTACGTTTATGGGTGGAGCGGTATATGGTAGTAGCGGCTTGATGGGTGTGGAGGCGGCCTTAGTTTGTCAATTGATGTCAAACTTTGAAATTGCAAGAAGGGGCTCGTGTCAGTAAGCAGTAGTATTTGGATGTTGGTTAAGTATTAGATTGGTAAATCTGTTTGTTTGGTTGGGTTTACAAAAAAGTGTGTTTACCAATATTTGTATTGATGTGTGCTCAATAGACCTTCGTCTTCTTGCACAAAGGCAGACAGAAACCATTTTTTTTCTATCTATCCATCTACAAAGCCCATATTATCCGATGTGTTTCAATTTGGTCTCTGTGATACTCTGGGAACTTTTTATATTACGTTGCATTATATATTTCCAAAACCAACTGCAACATGACAAAAGTGACACCACTAACTCCCAATTACAATTCAGCTCGCACCGCCCATAATCGGCACAGGGAAGCGAGCAATATTGATTGTAATCCGACGTAGGTACAGCACTAGTAAATAAAACATTTGGCGGGATGCTGGTATGAATGATAATCATTTGACAGATGAGGAAGTTGACGGTAGGTATTGATTTAAGGTGTTGGGTAACGTTTTTGCATGGTTGCAAATGTGATATATCGGTTAGGATGAGATGCAATGAATTAGCCGAATTAGCCGTGTGATATCCGGCAAAGTAGAATAGAACCAACCCATTACACTCACGGGTGTCGTATAAGGCGACTAATGTCTGAAGTAGAACACCTTACACCTCCGTAGACCAGAGAATGGGCAGCACCGTTTTCTATTAGTCTGTCATCACTGCGATCTTCAATCCGCCTGCCAAGCGTGGAGATTACGGCAAATTCCTCCCATCATGGGAGTGGCTTATGTCCAGCAGTGGACGTTATGGGCTGATGTAGTAGTAGTAGAGATGCAATGCGGAGGATCGGGAATACTGTTATCATCATCATCATCATCATTCTCGTGCCCTTATCCCAATGGTATGTTATCAATGGCGAGAGTCGTCTTGGGGAGTTAGTTCCACCATTACTTCTTCCCAGCTAAAAGCCTAGGTACAGAGGCCCCGTCCGTCAGTCCGCCGCGTCTCTATCCGTCTCTATCCGTGTCTCTCGCGCACGTCTGCAGGTGAGTGCGAGTGAGAGAGAAGGATAGAGACGGACGGACGTTAGAGAGTAGGGTCCCAGGTATCGGCGAAGGGCGGCCGTTTTGGGGGAGTGTCTCTTGTTTGTGTTTGACTTCCGAAGTCGTAATCCTCCTTCTTTAATGTCAATTTATTTGGGGTTTATGCAGCATGTTTTCCTTTTACATTTGCCTCTATCACTATCACAGTATTTACTCTTCTGGTCCGCCTCACACCTTCATTATATTAACCAAATGTAATAAGACATTTGGTGTCATATCACGTCATGCTTTGAATGTGATAATTTAAAAATTATACAAATTATCTAATACTTTACATGACATGCATTTAACATTACGACGTGTTATATAAATAGCAAGGTCATCCATCACCTGTTGACTTGAAACGATGAGATAATATAATGATAATGTCTATAGCAACAGCTGATTCATTCAAATTGTTATTCCAATCGAGAAAAATGTCTCCTCCCAGGTTCTCAAAATATTGAGATTCGTCTTCATCTTCTTCATTGTTCTCTCAATGCGGAAGATCACGATCACATATGGCGACTTATTTCCAAGTTATGTGGTCTTCTGCAGTGTGGAGGTATCTGCTGCCCCACCAGCCTTCTTGATCGCATCTATCATCAACCACTTGCCTCATGCTTTGCGGTTACCTTCCACCAGCTCGACATTCGTTGTCAAAACAAAATAGATGAGATTCTTCTGAATTAAAATAATAAAAAACATCCATCAAAGCATGACTACTGCATACCATACAGTGGGCACAATAAATAAATTTTCACTAAAACAAATAATTATACCGCATGAATCTCCATGACGTCAGGGTGGCGCTGTGATTCCTCCGCGATCGCAAAGGTTAATAAAACCATCAAACAAAATGCTAAATTAATCATTTAGATCGAGAAAAGGCTCGTGCCCACAAACAACTAGAACTTTGTGTAAATTGTCAATTTTGCAAAGCTCTTTTTAAAATGAATCGTACAACGTACATTTTGTGGAGAAGTCCTTGTCCACACAATTTTCCAGTAACATTGAATGGGAAATTGTGTGATTTTATAAAGCAAGGTACAATAGTCAACTTTTGTGGATTGGATCTTCAGCAATTGTTTCGTTTCTTCTGTGAATCACCTGCGTTTACCTAGCTACAACCTACAACGTGATATATAGAAACCATACCAAGACCTTTAAACCAGCAAAAACCCCACCAAAACGTGACGTTTGGGAGAAAACTGTGCGAAGCAGAATCAAAATCCAATTTAATGATTCGTAAATATTTGATTTTAATAGGTGAGAGTTTGGATTTCTCAATATGTCACGTATTGTAGATTGTAGTCTAAATAAGGCAACAACACGTTGACGTCTTTACCCCATAAAAGCTACATGCTATGTACTTTTTTTGCAATTAACATCATCATCAGCCTATTAATGTTCTGGGACACAGGCCTCCTCTCTCTTAGGGGATGGGCTATAATCCACCACGCGGGCCCAGTGCGGATTGTAGATCCTTCACCGTTTTGAGAGCAGTGGTGATGTAATAAAATACACAAAGTAATGCGCCTGTCTGGGTTATAATAAACCATGACTTACTTACTGTTCGTAATTCTGGGCCGCCACCACTGTGCCACCGCTGCTCTACGAATCATATTTTGCAATACTGTATTGTAATTCTTGTTTATTTTTCAATAACAAAGAATGTAACATTATCAAACTAACGTAGCACACTCACTTCACTTATGACGTTTTTATTTTTTGCGCATTTACTAATAATTATGTACTATTGTATCTGCTGTATAAATAATTATTAAAATGTCACCCTCGCATCGCGAATGAACACAAACAATGACACATTATAAGTCATAGATAACGTTCTATATATTTTATAATAATTTTTCCTTGTAAGTACAATATTATTATATTACGTAGGTACCATAGAGGTAATATACAACCAAGGACATTGACCATACAAAGGTATAATAAATACTGAATGATCCTTTTTTTTTACCTCTGTCAATAATAAAAAATATCATTTTCTCTCTAGCATTTTCCCAACTTTTTTGAAATGTGTAACCCTACCTGATGAAGTTGAATATCAGTATTTGACATGAACTAACTGCCCATCAGATTTCCACAACCCAGTTAGTCGGTAATAAATAAGATACCCTCTCGATAAGACTACGAATGCAGTTAGCAATTACTCAAAAATTAAAAGGACAGTCTCCTAAATACGGCAAGCGTGCTTCACCCTAGGCCGCATCATCGTTTCACATCAGGCGAGTTTCGACCAAACGTAAGCCTATCTAGTAGTTACAAGTGTCAGGCTGCGTTTCCAACAGACATTAGCGAGGATGCGTAGCGAGGGATGTGTGTGAACTCCCTCGTCGCTACTAACCAATAGTATCGCTTCTTTTTCACAACTTGAGGTATTCTAGCTATGTGATTGGTTAGTTTCACACACGTCCCTCGCTACGCATCCTAACTCATCTCCGGTGGAAACGCAAGCCTTACGGCTCTGTTCCAGAAAATTCAACCAGGTATCTACTATTTTTTACACCACATTTTAGCCAAAGTTTTCAGGTTTGGGAATCAACAGTCCGCAAAATTGCACATGATTGCAATTTTCGAGTGTGTTTGTTATTAAAACCAGACTGTTTTGAAATTTTCATGATGATTGCGTCTCACAGTTTTGGAATAGTTAACACTGTGATTGGTAATTATTGCTCTTCTATAGCCGTGACATTATGTAAGATAAAGAATTCGTGATCAACTTCAATTGACCAGAAATTCAAATCACAACTGTGAATGTGGGTCTTTGACAATCGGATGAAATGGTATGTTAATCTATTTAACAATAGAATTCCTTGGATACATCCAAGGAATTTTATTGTCAAACAAGCATTGTATTCTCAAGTATGTTTTTTTTATTGTTAAACAATAAAAAAAACATACTTGAGAATAGAACATAATTAAATATATGGAAAGAATAAACCATATAGATTTGTATGAACGTCAAGTACCAACACTACTAACTCTCAGTACACCTCTTGAACTTACATGTGGCCTCTTACATACCGAAAAAACATGGCCACACATGGCAATACAAAATACTATACCGGTATGTATACTATGATATACTTATTAATAATAATAATATATCATTTAATTCAGGTAACAAAAGACCCATATCATATATACCTTACAGACTAACATACATATTTATATAAACTACAAGAACCTAATTAAACTATTGTACACGAAGAGACGGCGTCATGTTGCGCTGCGTGGTGTCGCGTAGCCTTCCGCGGAATCGCCGATACACGACACCCTTCGGCCAAAACTCTTCCTTGAGGAAGGTCTCAATATGATGAGTCGGAACTCGCAGCACGAACGACTTGAAATTCGTGTTGTGGCGCGACTCCAACTTCTCGACCCTCAAGGTCCAGCTGGTCTTCGCTCGGACATACTCCACGATCTCCTCAACCTTCGTGGTGTGATGTAGCCGGGACATATATAGCTGCGTCGTTGGTATTGCCGGACGCAGCATATTGGGTCCTGCTAGCGCAGTCCCGCACTGGTTCCGACTAGGAGGCTTTTTCCTCTTCTTCCTCTCCACCTTCACGAAGCCATCCTTGTCACACGTGGCCGTTTCTGGGCCATGCTGTTTCGAACCCCTGTTGGCAGGTTCACAGCAGCTCTTATTTTCCCCAGCAGCTTTTATTTTTATTAGTAACACTAGCGGACGTCACACGGTTTCACCCGCGTAGTTCCCGTTCCAGTGGGAGTACGGCGATAAAATATAGCCTATGTTACTCGTGGATAATGTAGCTTTCAAATGGTGAAAGAATTTTTTAAATCGGTCCAGTAGTTTTTGAGCCTATTCATTACAACCAAACAAACAAAGTTTTCCTCTTTATAATATTAGTATAGATAACTAAACAAACATCTGTGTGCGTACGCGCAGACGACCTGCAGTCATTGTATTTATCGCAATTTGTGTCTATCAGCCCATGAAGTAGCGCTATCGATCGACTACATAATTTTTTGTCTCTTTTCAGTGAAACAGAAACATGTATGGTGTAGTGGTAGCAACGACTGTTGAACACGAAGCCCCTTCTAGGTTAGACTTCCCGGTCGGGCAAAGTGTTAATTGTAATATTTCAGTAGCAGCCATGGAATCTGGATTTGTGCCGTTAATTGCAATAGGCTCGCTCCCTATTACAAGAGACTCAAACATTAGCAAAATTTGGGTGTACTATTAGGTACCTACACCTCAGCCTGACCCTTTGGCAAAACTTCGGCTCTGCAAAACCCTAAACAAACAACTTGTTTTTAGTCGCTAGCTCTACTTTCACGCTAATCGCTGACTTTGTCAACACACCACAATCTGATAAGAACAGATTAAATAAGCTTGCTCTTACCCAATTGGTTGGTTCGTCTGTTATGTAGGTTTTGGCTCCGCGCTGCGTTGACTGGGTCACGTGCGTTGTGTAAGATGGCTGGGTCAAGGTCGTTCGCACATGTCTGGGCTTTGCGTGGCACTAAATGTTTAATGCCTTGTATTGTATGCATAGTTTCTATATTGTATTTTGATTTTTTTTTGACGTCTGTCTTGGTAAGGATGATGTACGTCTTGTACGTAACACATGTGATTAAAAGTGTTTGCCGTGTGGTATCCGGCAGAGTAGAATAGAACCAACCCATTACACTCACGGGTGTCGTATAAGGCGACTAATGTCTGAGGCGGAACACCTTGTGCCTCCGTAGACCAGAGAATGGGCAGCAGCGTTTTCTGTTAGTCTTTCATTACTGCGATCTCCAATCCGCCTGCCAAGCGTGGAGATTACGGCAAATTCCTCCCATCTTGGGAGAGGCTTATGTCCAGCAGTGGACGTTATGGGCTGTTGTGGTGTGGTGGTTGTGGATACATGTTGATGGGAGAGGAAGACCAAAGAAAATATGGATGGATTGTGTGTTATAAAAGAGAAAGAAATGGTAGCGTGACGGTTGACAATATTTGAAGAAAAAGCATATTGCGCTGACTTCAAGTAACAGGCCAAGGGTAGGAAGATGATGATTTGTCATTCCTCTTAGCGTGTCGATGACAAAATTCCTGAATATTGGTCTAGATTTTGGCTATAAGTTTGGTACCTTCAGAGATCAGTAGCGTCCATTTTATCAGTTTCTGTGACGCGCAGACAAAACAGGACACGATATCGTGAAATCTATGTTTCATACTCATCGTACTACTGAGTTCACTGACGGTCTACCACTTTTCACCCCTATGTTGTAAAAAATAAGGTTGAAAATGGTCGGTGAACTCGGCAGGACGTAGTACTCAATACTTTAACCTCTTTAGAGAGACTGTTTATGCTTGAAACGTATCAGATAGTCGGTAATCTTTTTATCACGCCACGAGCTACATTCATAAAGTTCATGCCGATAAGATGGGATAAGATCTCGTTATCTACATACTGATAACATTACGAAGACAATAACATCGCACAGATCTGACGCAGGGTTTAATTAACCCGTATGGCCTGGTTTCCACCAAAAAGACATGCGGGAATCGACTCACATTGATTGAAATCCACATCGAGTCTCGCGTTTCTCTTGTGATTGGTCGAATTGTGCAAGTCTCCAGTCTGCTCGTCTCGGCTTTGGTGGTAATCGGGCCGTAACCCGTATGTGCGGTATGTTGTGGCCATAGTGCGGCGAATGACCGAGTTACGTTGTGCAAACTGGCGGGGTCAAGGTCAAGTAGAGATACACGTGCGGTGCGGCTGAGTGGCGGTTGATTTGTGGTGACATGTGAACAAGGAAATGGGTGACCGAATCGAGAGGGGTCTATTAAATTATACAGTAGAACTCCATGAAGAGAAAATGGGAAAAGGTGATGTGTTTCGCAAAAGCCAACAAATTGTGGCGAATGCGCAGAAATCTAGTGAAAAATGGATCGATTGTGTAAGGAATGGTATGAAAGGAAAAGGAGTAAATGATAGCGTGATAGTTGACAGGGGAAACTTGAAGAAAGAAACAGTGTTGGATCCCACCTTAAGTGGTATGAGGCTAGGTCAGGAAGAAGATGATCGCGTTTAGAATAATAGGTCCCGCTGATAAGCGCGACTTTTCGCGCAATCTCTTTGCGAATCTGCCATTTTGCCTTAGTAGAGTATTGTGTCTATACTTTCTTGTCTGTATATTTACCTTAGCCACAGGCCCCACAGGTGTGGGCCGACCTTGCAAAGTTCAAGTGTCTGTCGGAACGGTTATTGGCAGTTCACATCGCTGACTCAGCCTTTGTCTGCCGCCATTGTTGCCTCATTGTCGCGTCCGGTTCAATGAAAGCCGAGCATTTTTGATTAGATTGGACCTTGGGATACGACTAGTTGATATTTTGTGAGGGAACAATTCTCAATTGGTGATTTCGTTGTTGGGATTATTGTGAGAGTGGTTAATGATGAGACCAACTTGAATCACTTAATGTATTTACCGCTAAGCGAAAAACCATCGTTCGATCTATTTCTGTCAAGTGTCAATTATTTGAAGATAACAGACAGACATAATGATGTTTTGAATACCGGCAACACTGGCGTTAAATTAATTGTTAATTGAGGTGGAAGTGTGCTTAATCTCGATATCATTTTATTCAATCCACAGCCTGAAGTGAAAGTAACCTTTCACCTCTAACCGATGCACAATATCATATCTGAAGCCTACGGTTGTGCAAGGTGCGCTCGCGCAATGTTGTAACGTAACACCGTGTCGGCTTGTGTCGAGGTCAGCGCCCACACCATCGCTTATCGTTAGTGAATTTGAATTAGTTTAGTTTCTACCTTCAAATTGCTGATTAACACTGGGTTAAAATTCTTTGTTCCAAGACATAAATCGCAGACGTAGGACGAAATTGAAATGGCACATCAAAATAGAGCGAACGTGGCTACAGATAGGGTTCCAAATAACCCGAAACCGAAGACGTGGTAGGCCCAGAAATTGATGGCGTGTCGAGGTGGCCTCTTTCCTAAATTATTAGGCCGAAATAGCTACAGAAAGAGACATTGAAAGCGGCACCCTTGACTGCAGCGGGACACTACTGGCTCATAACTATAACTAACCGTACAATGATAAGCTGTTGAATAAACTCTACTTCACCATGTTTTAACTTTACTTCCCCAGGCGGAAACTGCCTTTGTCTTTACTAAACATTCTGATTAGCTGTGTTTAGTCAAAACATCTAGCAATTTCCTTTTCAAGGCAAAAATTTGTGTTACTTCCGTAGAGGTTTTAGTTTGTTTATTTTCTGTCTGGCCATGCCGTTATGTTTGCTTAATGCTGAAGTTTATCGCCTAGCATTATCCTCAAAATGTTTTATCTTTTAGTTATGGGTATGACTGTAATTCATATTTGTGCTTTATTTTCTTTCTCAAATTGTTTCCTTACTGTCAGGAAGTGTGCACCACACACACAGTTTGATAAACGCATTTTACCTGCAAATATTCAAGCCTTTTTATTTCCATTCTTATTTTACCGTTACATTCTCACGATGATGTGAAATGAAAGTGAAGCCTTTGACCTTTCTTACGACATCAGTCATTAATTGTATCACTGCTTTGATTATAATACGAGTATCAACATTGATTGGTAGGTACATATATTGTTTAAAAAAGCCGGTCAGTGTGTTTTGGATTGGTGTCACTAGATCTTAGTTTGCGGCTTCCTTATGGAGTCTATCTTGGGCCGGTTATGCAAGAAGAAAATTTTGTTCTTAATTAATAATGTTATTTATTACTTACCTTGCTGGAGTAACCGTCTACCGTTTTGGGACGCTATTTATTAAATCAAAAATGCTCTTTCTTTTGACTTTGTGGCGACTCGGTGGGCGTCCTGGTCTGAGCACAATAGGTTTAGGATGACTTTAAGCGTCTATTAATTACATTTTCAAAAGTAATACGCACAATTGAAAATAATATACACATTAACCCAAATTGGTATAATTTTGTGAGGAATGATATTATGAAAGTAAAATGAGTAAATTATGTCGTGGCAGTTGACAGGGTAGAATGGAAGAAAGAACGACGCAACACGTTCACGTGCACGTGTTGGTTCAAACCCTATTACCATGGGATAAGGGCGAGTAGATGATTATGATCGGACCTAACATTCCACGAGAAAACCACTGAACATATTAAACATAGCTGTACTTTCTAGCAAACATACCTCTTCTTACCTAAAGAACAAGGTTTATTTGACCATTGTGGCAGTTAGCACGCCAAGAATGTCATCCATTTCAATGTTTACTATCACGGATAAGAAGACAATTGAATCTTGCTATTTGTTGCATTACAATCGAATAGCTTGTGCAGAATGGATGGGTTGAGTTGTCGTGAGGTGGTTAATGATAGAATTGTTTGTTTGTCGCACAAGAGGCTTATTGTAGTCTGGTCTTTTGAGTCGCTGGCTTTTTACTTCGTGTATGGGGGACACAAGCCTATAATAGATGTTAATAGGCGAGACGACAAAAAAATCTAATTACTCCGTCAGTTAGATTATTAAAAAATATTTGACCCGTGTTTTTTCTTTTGTTACGTAAACCAAAATTGACGAAGATATGACGCTTTTAAAATTCTCAATACGTCACGCCTAGGTATAATTTTTAGCTAGTTATGACGTCACGAGCCCCCACTCCCGAGTTTTGATGCGTTTTATCTTTGTCAATATTCATTGATTTACAAAAACAAAAAATACGGGTCCATTAATTTCCAATACTTTATCTGACGGACTAAATAGATTTGCAATTTTTTGATACTGTCGTCATGCCTATTATACATACATATAGAAGGCCTAGACAATGACAGTGGAGTTCGAAGCGTTGCTACAGCACTTTTCAAAAAGATTATTATAAGGCTTTTTTCAACAGCTTTATGTCAGTCCCATACACTGTGATTTCCATCGTCGTTATTATGCTGTCAGTTTGACAAGACCAGAGTAAAAAGTAAAGCCATAAAAATTGTCCTGTTGATCTCCCTCGAGCCCTTCGATCAGCACTTTGCATACAGATTAACGTAGCGTGACTTTTCCCCAAAATCTTGTTACACGTAATCTTGCTTTGCTTCGGTTAGAAGCCGCTCCCGTCAAATCCAATTTCGCGGAGTACTCACCTTGCCCAAGAGCAAATATAAACGTATATGGTATACACCTTGTGTACAGTATGGCATTCTAACATTTTGAAAGAAAGAAAGAAAAAGCATTTATTAGCCCGCACAGGACAATACACATAAAATAAAAAATGGTGAAATTATCAGTACACTAATAACAATTATAAACAGAAAAAAAAACATAAAAATAAATAATTCTAGTCCTGTACGAGGCCAAAAGGCCCCATCTCAGCATGGTGCTGTAACATTAAAAAAAACGTCACAGCGCTGGTATTCTGATAGGGCCCAATAGGGTCTATTTTGTACGTGATTCTGTCAGTTGTTGTATTTTGTTTAGACTGTCTTGTCTGTGGTCTACTAGTTGCAAGCGCTGGGTTCGATGATGATAATGGGGTTTTCCATCACATCAGAATTTCTCAGTTTCAGGCCAGAGTTTGGATTCGAGCCCAGTTCATGGCAATACGCTCGCCTACATATTACATAGGACTTAACTGTAGGTTGCAGCCATTAAAGCACATCATCATCATTCATCATTTCAGCCGAAAGACGTCCACGGCCTCCCCCAAGTGTCGCCACATTGACCGGTCCCGTGCGACTCACATCCAGCGGATTCCCGCAACCTTCACCAGGTCATCGGTTCACCTAGTGGGAGGCCTTCCAACGCAACGTCTTCCGGTTCGCGGTCGCCACTCCAGAACTTTTCGGCCCCATCGGCCATCTGGTCCGGTCTGCGAGCAATGTGCCCTGCCCACTGCCACTTAAGTTTGGCAATTCTTCGGGCTACGTCGGTAACCTTGGTTCTCTTGCGGATGTCTTCATTTCTGATTCGATCGCGCAAGGAAACTACGAGCATAGCCCTCTCCATTGCCCTTTGGGTGAAGCCTTCTGATGAGGCCCATTGTGAGCGACCACGTTTCGGTCCCATATGTAATCAGTAATCACATTAAGGCCGTACCCCGAGCAAAATTAGCAACTCTATTTGTGGTGGTTCAAACTTCGCTTGAAATACTGTTAGAATAAAGTTCTAATCAGCTTGCACTACGAATTGGTCGTTACGTCAGTCACTGCAGGCCGAATTGTGCGAAATGAGTGGTTTTTATTCTTTATAAAATCAAACTTACGTCTTTTGGAAAAAATAAAACGACAATTATGTTCATTATTAAATTGCCTATCCATTAGTCTAAGTAGCAAATCAAAATAATGGTTACTTTACGAGGAGTAGCATTTTATAAATCATTATTTCTCATTTCTATGGTTTCGTTGTGAGGGGATTTATTAAACATTAAGCAACTTAAAAAAAAAATGAAACGACAATTTTGGAGTCAAGGATATGTAGTAATTTAATGTATTTTTTATTAGTTGGTATTTCTTTTGGATAAAGAGGAGTAGGCTCTGAAAAACTGCTCGCTCAAGGTCATTTGCTCGAGCACACCTCTGCTTAACACTTCTGAGATTACAGACGTAATGTTTTGTGATATAATATCTTCAAAATCATCAGCACATACGCGAATGAAATCGGCCGATTACTGAAATAAATCAAACAAACGTTACGTGCAGAGAAACTTGGCTTACATTGCGGCTGTAGCGACTAGCGACCTTGTAGCAAAACATCTTTATTTAGTGCTAAGCTATTAATACACCGTATCACGCATTATGAGACTGTGGACTGATTGTTTTTTTTTGGCATTTATAGGGAGGAGAGAATTTAGTTTTGGCATATCATTTTGCAACGTTAGGTTGATGCGCTTTTTGCTAAATTGTTTTCGAATTTTAAATTGATAAGAGTGGAAGAACAAAGGAACGATGGATGGAATTTGTTAAGGATATAATGTGGGTTTTTGATTAAATTACTCAATGATTAGAAGAAGACATGCTGCGCCTGCGCCGACCCTAAATAAATTGGGTTGAAGGCAGCATGATAATGTTAACAGAAATTATATTTATCAATAGCTGACGTCCCGCGATTTCACCCGCGTAGTTCCCGTTCCCGTGGGAGTACGGGAATAAAATATAGCCTATAGCACTCACGAATAATGTAGCTTTCTACCAGTGAAACAATTTTTAAAATTGGTTCATTACTTTCGGAGATTATCCCCTACATACAAACTTACAAACAAATGTTATAATATTAGTATAGATAAGCCCTAATGTCGTGCTCGAAGACTTTCACTAGTGTATTGGCGGTAACATTATTTTTTGACAGTTCAACAACATGCATTGTGGTTCGAGCTACGCATTAAAAAAAAGGAAATAGCAATGAATTTTCTTTTACAATACTTGGGATGGGATTAGAAACTGTCTTATGCAATTGGGTGCTTACTAACTCTAACTATAACGTTAGACAAGTGCTGACGAGAAATATAGAAAAGTTCCATATAGCTGCAAAGCAATCGCTTTTTCCTTAATTCCGTCAGTAAACAGTCGTGAGACCTTTCATCACCTTTGATAATAAATTATACCCTAACAATACAGTGTTATGCATCTATAATGCTAATTTACAGACGTCATCAGTAATTGTTATATTATTTACTTTTGTGCAATCTCTGCACATAATCTTCGTACGTCACGTATTACTATGTGCATTATCCATGTGAATTACATGTCTATGTAAATTAAACTTGCGTTTAGTTATAACATTCTTCATATCTTTTAATCTGTCTGCACTCGCATTTCTCTTTCCCTATTGTGATGTCACATATTCTCTGCTTATCATTTTTTTCGTAATCCTAAGGCAGGACACACAATCTTATAAGTAGGTACTATCGAGGACACTCCCGCCTGACCACCACTAAGCTTATTTTTGCTTGCACTCGCAACATAGAAACGCTCTCTAGCCCCGCCCCGTTGACTTTGTATAGAAATAATGAATGAAAAGATAACGAATCGGACGAGCGCACTGACGACGCACGCCAAACGAGAGTTATTGTTATTTTGCGCGCCAAAGTTAAGGCTTTCCTAATAGGCCCAAACTTTAAGGGGGTGTGGCTCGGCGCCTTCGCATGTTTTAAGCGAAAAAAAAAAAATGGTCAGGCGGAAAAGACCCCGATAGTACCTACCTATAGAAGATCGATAAATTTTACACACACTTTCGCAGTCGTTACAGGGTATGAGGGTAGTCAGTGGCCCAAAAGTCTGACAACCAGTCTTCCCAAGGGGTATCGTATTACCTAGTACTAACTGGGTTGTGGAGGTCAGATAGGCAGTCGCTCAATGTAAAATTCATGTATTCAGCTGCATCCGGTTACATTGGAAGCCGACCCCAACATAATTTGGACAAGGCTAGGTGATGATGAGACAGATTTTACAGTCTCAGCTATTTCGTGATTGGCAGACGTTTTTATAGGAACGTATACTACATTTTACTGCATGTTTTACGATTTTGGCCGGTTGATTAAGTTGTAAATTGTTGGCAAAGAATCTACTTTGTGCCTAGAAATTGAATCTCTTGTTGTCAACAGATCTACTTAGTTTGCTTATGCCTTAACTGTAGATCTACAAACTGCATTACGTAGTTCTAAAATTGAGTAAAATTCAGTTTAGAGGTGGTAACTTTGGGATTTTTTTCTATCGAGGAAATTTTATGGAATCGTGTTTTCGCCAGACATAGGACTTAACATTAATCCTCAACTTTACCATAACCCAAATGCAAGTCGATAAATCATACCACGGGAACATACCACCGTGCACCGGGATAAATAGTATCCTACCCAGGTAATGGTCTACCTGTGTTCCAATTTTCAAATTCATTTATCCGTTGAAGCGGTTTACAACAGACAAGAGTAAATTCCGCATACAATATTTGTATGGGTCTTGCAAACCGCACATTGTAAAATTCCCCTTCATTTCCACTTCGCAAAACATTTTAATAAAACCATCGAGCTCAAGGTTACAAACAATCCTCGGCTTCAAAGCCTTCCAACTCAAAACAAACAACAAAACAAAGTTTGTTTGAACAAAACAACCCTTTCTTTATTAACTGACGGGAAAGGCCAACTTGCGGGATGCGGTTCAGCTTTTATTGAGCTTTGAGTACGTGAATACAAAGTACTGAGCTTTGAGTACCTACGTGAATACAAAGAACCTGCTGGAAAAATAAATAGTACTGGTGTCTGAAACATTTCATATGGTTACTTACGACTGACTTAAGGGCCATGCCATGCCTCAAATGGCTTAGCATGATCCTCCGTTACGCCTAAAATACTGCAGCATCAATTTTGAAATAAATATATGGTAAAGTTAAGGATTAATGCTAAGTCCTATGTGTGACGAAAACACGATTCCATAAACTTTTCTCGATAGAAAAAAAATCCAAAGTTACCTCCAAATCCAACAATAAACCGCTGGTATTCAAAAAGTACTTCAAATTAGATCATGAAACTTTGCATACTAACTGAACTAACTATAAAGCAGGTCTTATGTGTTTTACTTTTTTAGTCCAGTCAATAAGCTGATTAGAACTTTATTCTAACAGTATTTCAAACGAAGTTAGAACCACCACAAATAGAGTTGCTAATTTTAGGGTTAGAAGGGCCTTAATTAGGGACTTGGTTCGTTTTCCATAGATGCAACATGCTTGAAGCAATGAGAGGCGATTGGACGAAAATGTATTGCCCTTGCAGTGTGACAAATCCAACTGCGCAGTATGGTTCAATTATTGCGGACACTGTCTGAGGTAATTGAATACTCTTTCATTTAAAGTCATCATCAATCTTCTGTCCTTATCCCAATTTATTTAGGGCCAGATGTATTCTTTTTCCACATTTCTTTATTACTCGTCATTTTAGTAGGCACCCCTTAAAGCCATAATAATATTGGTGTCGATTCTGTTGTGCACAATCTAAACTTAATGTAGGCTATTGCTATCTTTTACTAAAAGGCAGTGCGAGAAAAGGACGGTTATAGCTACGAACTAAGTTAGAGATGTCAAACTAGTTTAAAATGCCTTGCGCTTCACCATGATTTTAATCGACATGTTTTTACGTGCACCCTTCATTTGTATGGAAATATTAGTTTCAACTAAATTTGACAGCTCTAATTTACGTCCGTCTCTTTCTCGTTTTATAAGAGAGAAAAAGATAGCAATAGCCTAAATTAAGTTAAGTTTGTGCACAACAGAATTGACACCATTAACATCTTTCACTAAGTTTTTTTTTGGTCTTCCCTAACTCTTATATCCATTCAATCGATCATCTGAAAAGATACTATATTACACGATATTACGATATTTGTTACTACACTTTTGTAGTAACAAAAAGTATAGGCCAAGATACTGCAAACATTCTAAAAGAAATCTCTTAATTATTTAATATTTAATTAATAATATACGAAAAACACCAGATACGGTCGGAAACTTAATCAGGTTCAATATTATAATTCTCGCGAGCGGAGCGGTGAAAATCGATTGTCATGTTGCACATAGAGCCGAGCTGCTGTGCAGATTATATTATTTTACCAGGGTCGTCTGTTGCAGCGCTGTGCAGTTTCCTGAAATTAACTTAAATGTTCGTGGAACTAGATTATTTAGAAAATTTATTGTTAACTTAAATTGTCCGTGTCGTTGTAGCTGTAATGCTGTATGGACCTTTTGGTGGGATCGACGAATAGATGGAAAGATGGACGGACCTTGAGATAATATGGCTTGTAAGGGATAACTACTAAGTTGACGACCAATAGAGCGAGTATCTAAGGATTCTAGCTGTAATTTCTGCCATGGGGTCTATGGGAAAGAGGCCTGAAATTTATGTACGTAGGTCTGTATGTTTTCACGCGCGGCTAAAATCGGATCCTTGGCACAATACAAATTGTATACTGTGTCCTTGGCAGCCCCCGTCATTCTGTTTTTGGAGACATGTCACAAAACAGTTCACCAACAGCGACTCCCGGTCAAAGTCACTGGAGCACCAAACATTCCGGACAGCATTGCGTAATTGCAATGTTCTCTCACGTTCGTCTCAGGTTTTTACTATCATAATTATGAAGTGGCTATCATTATTATCGTTATAAACCTACAGCAGTCCACTGTTTGGCATATGCCTCTCCTATTGCACGCCATTCAACTCGATTCTCGGCAACACTCATTCAGATGAAATATGAAATGGCTGCAAAATTACTCTGTATTGGCTCAGCAGTCTAGTTCTCTGCCTGTACGCATAGTGTTATTGTTATTATATTCAAGGTATATTACGTAAGCATAGCTGTGTCAACGTAATTCTTTACAATCATGACATAATTAGCAATAATCGTTGCAACATAGTTAAACAATAACAAGACTAAAGGTAGAAACACACTACTGTGTCGTGTCAGTATTTTTTTATGTGAATGGCATTTCGCAGGTCAACCTAGGAGGTTGTCGTCTGCTTAACCGGACTAACCTGTGGGTGCATAGAAAGTAAGCCTCTAGCCAGGGGCAAAAAACTTACAAACCAAGCGACTATATGCTAAAGGGCATCCCCTGCGGGGTACGAGCCTTGGCTTAGGGCGTCGCTGGGGGAGGACAGCAAAGGAACGGGCTGGATCTGAGTGGTGTCATTATTTAAGAGCTGATTTTGAACTACAGGCTCAGCATCGCAGGCTGTCTCGAGCAAGAGTCGGGGGTCGCGTCAGGAGCATATATCGGTTTCATACATTTAGTATGGTTAGAAGAAACATACGTGCTGCGACACAGCACACCGTGTAGCAATGTGTTTCTACCTTAAGACTTAACGTGTTAAAGTCTTGAGTGATTACTATGGTAATTCTAGTGCAAATACTTTAGCTAGAACCGCTTTTGAGTCCGTTTAATGAGGTATTGTGTCTGGTAGTGTTGTTGTGTTGTGTTAGTATCATATCAAACTTTATCTTTAATTCTGATGATTTATCTTTGTACACACATTTTATGATAGACGTAAACACATTTTGTGAGAGCATTATCAGCTTCCAAGCGTAAAAAATATTATGATAGTCGTCAAGTTTTTATTAGGTTTGTGAAGGTCTAATGTTGATATAATTGAGTTTGTGTAGAAAAAGGATACCTACTTAATTCAATTCAATTCATTTATTTAGTCAGACAAATAAAATATCCATAGGGTAATCAAAGGGTTTTAGGTATTAGATAATATAATCAAACTAAAAAATAAAAATAACAAAATGAGTTTCTTAATTAAATATGAGTTTCTAATTTAAAATAAAATATAAAATAATATTGTCAATTTAATTGTTTAATGAATTTGAATAATGAGTAAAAATAATTCAGAATAATTCTTAAAAAACCTAAAAACTTCCCACCTTTTGATATTTATTATGAAAATATTTCACAAAAATTAAAATATCTCCATTGTAACAAACGTGAGTGTGGTTTATTTAAATCATTATGACAATGCTTGCTTACATAAACATGGAATTCCTTTATTCTTGGTAACAAAGGAAACTCAGATTCCACAGTAAGATGATATTATTCATTTACAGTCCAATGCTGAAGCCCTGTGCCCATTCGCCTTTTCAAATTCAATGACTCTTGAATCCTAGACTTTGTATCCTTGTTGGATATTAACTAATCAGGTAGAATAAGCAGGCAGATATTCATAGTAAACCCTTATAAACATTGAACAATAACGTGTATTCGGGCAAACTTACTTCTTCGTGTAGCTGATTCGACAGTACTTCTGTTGGAACAAGACTTGCCCACTACCACAGCACGCAGGGGTCACTTTGGCAGCATGTTTAGGAGCTCAGAAGACAGGTAACTTGATGGGCGGCTGTACCACCTGGTACAGCCGCCCATCAAGTTACCAAAAACTGTAAATTTTCTCCAAATGATTTTAAACGTTGAAATGTTCAAGGTTAAGTTCAAAATCTAATGAGAAAATTACACATACTTAGTACACATAGTTTGCCTACACAGATTAATATCCATAGTTCCACACTCTGCTGCCGTTTCTTTGATTCAGCAAGACATGTCAGTGATAGAAAATTCGATGTTGACTCGGAGGAGAAATCTGATACAAACAAAGCTAAAGAAAGTAATACTTAAATAGTTCCATGTAGTTTCTTCGAGCCCGACTGTACAAAGTCATCTTCCCACTAAAGTAAACGCACTGATCAAATAAATGACTCCAATGACTCAATCCTTACCATCACATGATTTGATATCCTATTACATCGAAGCCGAACTCCTTCAATTGATTGAAATGACTAAGATTCAGAGTCAATTGGAAGGTCTTCTCACAATGTACATGTAAGTATTGATTTTTCGCCTGTGAGATCAAGGTGCAAAGTCGGGACTCGTGGCTAAATAACGCGCAGGTCGATCTTCAAGGTTAAGCAGTCCTAACCGAGGTCGGTCCGTAGATGGGTGACCATTTATTCCCTACGACTCGGAAAGCGCATTAAGGGCTATATATCCCTCAAATGGCTTAGCATGATTCTCCGTTACGCCTAAAATACTGCAGCATTAATTTTGAAATAAAAAATGGTAAAGTTGGGGATTAATGCTAAGTCCTATGTGTGACGAAAACACGATTCCATAAACTTTTCTCGATAGAAAAAAAAATCCAAAGTTAATAAATCGCCAAAAACCACTCATTTCGCACTATTCGAACGCAGTGACTGACGTAACAACCGCTTTGCAGTGCAAGCAGATTAGAACTTTATTTTAACAGTTTTTCAAACGAAGTTTGAACCACCACAAATAGAGTTGCTAATTTTAGGGTTACAAGGCCCATATGCCGTTTGTTCTGGCAGTAATTTGTAGATCATACCGTATTACCTAGTAACTGCATGGGTTATAAAATGCTGGTTTTCATTTGCATGGTGCATCCGGACTGGAAGCCGCCGACCCCAACACAGTTGGGAAAAGGCCAGGCAGATGACTATGGGTCAGGGTGCAAAACCGTACCAAGATGTGTCATCATGAATTGAGAGCAACGATATGCATTTCAAGATGTCAATTCAGTGATACCAACGTCTGTATGTAATCTAATATTGTTTATTAGACGTGGCTGGTATTTATCAGTAGCATAGTAACCAGTAACACGGTTCTGAATTGGGACAAACCTATCAGTTTGTTGTATGTTGATTTGTGTACGATTCAGATGACCACACACACTATGATTCAGTTTATTTTGCGTGCTCAATTAGGGTTACCAGTGCCTAAAATCGGAAATCCGGTCTTGGAGGAAGAAAAATCTTGATTTTTGGCAAAAAGTTCGGTCTAGCCTAAAGTTTACCTACCTACGATTAAACAAAAAAATGAATTTTTTATTCAAAGTTAGAAAAAAAAAAACAATAAATCATGTTCAGTAATCAAAAGTTAAACGTAAAAGTGTTAATTATATTTTTTATTTATTACTAGAAATAGCTTTTAAAATTTGGTTTTGACCGCAAAAAAATAATTGAAGAATTGCTCACAACTATAATTTTTCCAGTTTTACTTCGTAAGTACGATGGCTCTAGTGGACTCCACTGATAGTCTCTTTCCTTCTTTCATCCGGCATGAGTCGAGAAATCAGGTCTGGCACAAAAGCCGGGCGAAGTCCGGTATTGGCATTAAATATCCGGTCAAGACCGGATTTATCCGGTCTGATGGTAACCCTATGCTCAATGTTGTATCGACGTTGAATTTTTTTGAGATTAGCTCATGGTTATAATACCTGTAGTAACCGGTCACCCAGATAGTAGCAGCTGATCGAGTTGCACCACCGGTTGTGCCTCCATTCGTAAAAGAAATAAAAATTAAGCTGTTTATTCTGCACAAATACTTAAGACGCATTAAGTACTCGTATTGCACACATACAAGTATTGTCATTCGTGGAGGCTAGACTACACCTATTGACGGGGAAGGCTGGTCAAAGCTGATTGTAGACGGCGTGTCCAGTCCATAGCTTAGTCCCAATCTGTCCAATGAGGACAAACTATTTTGAAATTTAAAATGACATTGACAGATTTTCAACCAATGACGATGCTTGGTACTAGCGATGCTAGCGCCATTAGTTCCACAGTTGCCATCCCCATTTTTACAGGCACTTTTGAACTGTCAAGGTATGGTCAGTTAGAAAGTTGAAACTAGTTATACGTTTTGAAACGTAAAGTAAAGGAGTTTGTTGCTCGTTCTTCTCCATAGGGAAGCAAGACAAGACAGTCTCTTAAACCAAGTTAGATATTACAGAATTCTTGTTGCTTCTTTACATACCTACATGAAGTGCTGATTCTATCTCTAATCAAATGATCGCTATATCTACCTTGTATAGTAAACACTTGGTTTAAGTGCACTACACATGCATGTAGATCAACTCATACATTCTCTATCTATCATTATAGTTAATCAAGCATCCATAAAAGTCCTTATCTAGTTCGAAACAAGCCTTGTGTCATTCATTACTGATAGCTTATCTATAAGTACTAAGGAACTACTTGTGCGCTGAACTGTTCTGCTCGTTAAGAGTTTAATTAGTTCAAAATGGCAAAGTTTGCTTAGTAACAGGATAAGTTAGCTATCTAGATGAGGCATAACAGATCTGATGATAATCTAGGTCACAAACTATCTGAAATTTCATCGAAATTCGTTCTGTAGTTTACGCGTTAAATAGTAACAAACATATCCATCGGCTCCAACTAGCGTTGCCACCTTTTTTTAAGACGAATAAAGTATTTATTTTTATTTTGTTAGAACAAAAATAAAGTACTTTTACAGCATAAAAAAAGAGTATTTATTATTATTTTTCATTATTTGTCCTTAAAAACGTATTTTTTGTTGCTCTTTGCGACATTTAACAAATATTTGTCTTTCTTGAAGATAATTACAGCCTCTTTGCAATAAAAAAATCAAAAACCAGTTTATTTAGTCTCATAAGTTCTCATACCAGTAACATTCAGTTTTACGTAAATATATATTTATATATTTTAGCGTACTTTATTGGTGTCGTAGATTATAAAGTACGCCTACGTGAAAAAGAGGACAATACTCTATTTTAGAGTACGGGCGGCAACCCTAGCTCCAACCCCACAAACTTTCGTATTTTTTTCAGAACAACTTAAGGCGAAAATTCTAGCGTTGTGAAATAGATGAGTCATTAATTCACCAATTCACCCATTGTTTATAAACATGCAACATTTAACCTGCGATGTTCTAGTTCTCGCGGGTCAAAGTCGACTGTTCATTGATGAGTAATGTAATGCCCCTAATTACTATCTTGTTTACAATCTAATTTTGGTACGTGCAATGAATTGATTTCGTCCGTTCTCATTAGTTTTATTTCAGCATTTTCAGCACTACTTACTCGTAATGGTTTCTTTTGAGTTACATTCTCACGGTAACATCTTCATCCTTTGCTGGGTATTATATTATGCCTCTCTTTTTTGTGCCAATCGCCACGTTCCTGTTAGCGCGAAATGAATCTCTAATTCTCTATCTAGATTCATTTCGCGCCAACATCTATATTTCTATATTAAATTATAAAGATGAAAGATTTGTATTTTTGTATGTAACGAATAAACTTAAAAACTACTGGACCAATTTAAAAAAATCTTTCAGCAATGGATAGCTACATTATCAGCGAGTAGCATAGGCAATATTTTATACCCGTACTCCCACGGGAACGGGAACTACGCAGGAGAAACCATGTGATGTCCTTTAGTCGTAAATATGGAGACTCCTTCGAGCCTCAGAAAGCACGTTAAGCAGTTGGTCTCAGGCCTCAGCTGTCGTTCGTAGATCTTTTCTTTTTCTTGTAGACGCGGCCCCTTGGCAAGACTTTCCTTCAACTAGTCTTGTCAAGGGGTTGCGTTATCCAGTGGCCGTCGCCCCATGTAAAATACTGGTATTCAGCTGCATTCAGTTAGACTGGAAGCCGACCCCAACATAGTTGAGAAAAGGGTAGGCAGATGAAGTTACCTACATTCTCGTGGTCTTATAATTATATCTATGTACGTAAGTAACTTTATCAAGCAGCCAACGCCATACCAAACACATCACTTGCGACTTCTGCTTACCTCTTATGGAAAACGAACAAACGAACGTGACAAACACTATTGTTTGCAACAAACAAGCGAGTAGCTTCGGGTAGGTATGCGCACAAAGTTGGACTACATATTTTTCTGAACATTGTTTTCAATTCTATTACATATATTTAATTAACGTTGGTCGCAACTACCTCAAATTAGCAACTCTATTTGCGGTGGTTCAAACTTCGTTTTAAAAACTGTTAGAATAACGTTCTAATCAGCTTGCACTACATAGCGGTTGTTGCGTCAGTCACTGCGGCCGAATAGTGCGAAATGAGTGGTTTTATTCTTTATAAAATCAAATTTTCGTCTTTTGGAAAAAATAAAAAACATAAGACCTGCTTTTAAATAGTTGGTTCAGTTAGTATGCAAAGTTTAATGTTCTAATTTAAAGTACTTTTTGAATACTAGCGGTTTATTGTTCGATTTGGAGGTAACTTTGGTATTTTTTTCTATCGAGAAAATTTAAGGAATCGTGTTTTCGCTAAATTACATTTTTTAGGCAAATTTTTGATTTTTTCTTCCTGGATCAAATTATTTCGGTCGACGTACACGAGTCGATAATAATAGCGATATTTGGACGATTTTCGATTGATATTGACGAATATTAGAGACGAGACTGACATGAGACTGAGGAGCGAGCTGAATTGAAAATTATAGTACGTACTTTAATTTTATTTATTGTATTTTTGTCTTATTATATTGACAAACGAAAACTAATGAAACTTATTCATTGTAGATCGAAGTTTTATATCATATTAATTTGTTTGATAAAATTGAGTTTATTTGGAACATAATGGACGCTGAATTAAGACATTTATGGCTTAAATTACTATTTCTTTACGATTTTTTCCGTGAAAACTCAAGGAATTTAAAGAAATTCTAAAACTCTAATAAACAAGTAAAACATTCAACTTATCTTTTAGTAATTTTAACTTTTATAAGAATTGAATGCAACTATGTGAATTTGAGCGTTAAAGTTCCATCGTCGACGGTTTTTCTTGCAAACTGAGTTCGTAAAATATTTATAGTAAATTACACGAAAAGAAAAATGAAAATGTGTAACTCCAACTTACAAGAAAGAGAATGGCACTATCGTTATTCTTAAGCAAATAATTAAAATATCTTACTGCTGCTGAGAATTACTGCGTCAAAAATCATGAATTTACCAAAAAAATGTAATTTTTTTTTTTTTCCCTTTGTTATTAAGAACAGAATTCTTAATAAATTAATTACAATCTAGCCTAAAAAGACTAATAAGTAATTTAACTCTAACTTAATATGCTACGTTATAAATAATGTTAATACTAAGAATAGTGTCTATTTGCACTTTTACACAAGTCCGTAGCACTTTCTTAGAGTCTGATATATTATATTAAAACACTATGTTCATGTGTTATATGTATAGCACATCAATGTTACTATTATTCACTCACTTTGTTAGTACTTACTTACACTACATTAATTCAAATGGTTTAGTTCTTTTTAGCCTACGCACTAAGTCTGTGTTGTCTAGCAGCTGGATAGCCTCAACATTCACATGTCGGTGTAGTCTGTGTTCGTGGGCTTCAGCAATTTTTTTGATGATTGTGGTGACGAATTCCATTTTAAGGTCACGGTGAAGGTCGTCGTTTCTTATGTACCAGGGTGCATTCACAGCATCCCTGAGTACTTTATTTTGGAATTGTTGGATAATTTTGATGTTGCTTGGTTTAGTACAGCCCCAAAGTTGGATACCATACGTCCAAATTGGCATCAGTATATGCTTGTATATGGTTATTTTATTATGTATTGATAGACAGGATTTCCTTCCAAGTAACCAATACATACTTTTATAACGTATGTCGAGTTCCTGTCTTTTCTTTTTGACATGAGCTTTCCAACGCAACTTGGTATCGAGAGTCATGCCAAGGTATTTGGCTGTATTAGCGTAAGGCACTTGCATGCCATTTATATAGATTGGGTGATAGTCCAGGTGTTTGTTTGTGAAGTCAATGTGAATTGATTTAGATTCATTCAGTTTGATCTTCCATTTTTGTGTCCAGTCATAAACTTTGTTCACAGCTAGTTGAACTTTTTCTACTGCTTCTCTGTGGGTTGAACCGGTAGCCATAATTGCAGTATCATCTGCAAAGGTCGCAATGGTGTTGTTTTCCAGTTCTGGAATGTCACATGTGTATAACAAGTACAAAATCGGGCCTAGCACACTTCCTTGTGGTACCCCAGCTTTTATATGTTTTAGTTCGGAATATGCATCCTCTTGCCGTATTCTGAACATTCTATTACTTATATACGACTCTAGTATATCTGCAAATTCTGGGAGCATGCGCCTGAGTTTGAATATTAGACCCTTATGCCAAACTTTATCAAAAGCTTGCGCCACATCTAAAAATACAGTGGCGCAGACTTCTTTATTTTCTAGTGTTTTTTCAATGATATTAGTTATTCTATGAACCTGGTCTATTGTAGAGTGTTTCTCCCTAAAGCCAAATTGATGATTTGGAATAAGGTCTTTATCTTCTATTACTGGTTTTAATCGCTTCAATAATAGTTTTTCGAATAACTTTGATAGCACGGGCAACAGAGAAATAGGTCTGTATGATGATGCTTCATGTGGTGGTTTCCCAGGCTTCGCAATCATAATGACTTCAGCGACCTTCCATGGCGCAGGTACGTGTTTTAAAATAAATGCAGCATTAATAAGTTTGGTCAGCTTAACTACAGCCTTACGCGGGAGGTGTTTTAGAATCTCACCTGTAATGAGGTCGTAACCCGGAGACTTTTTGGCACTAATGTTATTTTGAATTTCTCTCATTACTTCTTTAGGAGTCACAAGCTTAATTCTCTGGTTTTCTGCTAAGTTTTCACTCTCAAGTAATTCTACCAGGTTTTCATTGGGCTTAAAAGTTTCTTCTAGGTGCTGAGCAAACCTTACAGCTTTCTGATCATTGCTTATGGCCCATTTTCCGTCGCTATCTCTGATGGGCGGTATTTGTTTAATTGGCCTTTTTAGATTTTTTGTTGCCTTCCAGAGGGAGTAATCTGTTGATTTGTCATTGGTTAGCTGCAGAAGGTTGGTGTTCAGAGCTGTATCCTCAAATTGTAGAATTTTTCTCTTTAATTTTTTAGTTAAATTATTTAGTGATGTTTTATCTCGCGGGCATCGTGTTTGCTGCCACTGTTTCCTTTGTTTCCTTTTCTCAGTAAGTAAATCCACAATTTCCTTAGGATAGGTAAATCCCTTATATTTACGTTTTAATTGTGGTGTGTTGTTCCACGCACATTGTTGTATATTGACAATATACTTGTTTACTTCTGAGTCAAGCTGATCTTGCTTTTTTATCGGAGTTTTAAGGTCGATAATATTTTCTAGATCAAGAGAAAAGCTTTCCCAATCTGTGGACTTATTAACCAGGGTTAAGTGGCTTTCTTTAAGTAGGATTTTTTGACTTAGCATTAGTATAAGCGAAGAGTGGTCCGAGTTCATATGAAAACCTTCCTCCACGCTGACATAATTGGCGGATATGTTTTTGCATATGAAAAAATCTATAAGATCCGGTATTTTCTGGTGGTCAGTGGGCCAGTATGTTGGTTTTCCTGTACTCATAACTTCAGAACCGGTATCTTTTACTGCGCTTAAGAGCTGCCTTCCCTTAGTCGTTGTAAGTCTTGATCCCCAATGCGTATGCTTAGCATTAAAATCGCCGCCTAGGATAAATCTCTGGCCTAACAATTCAAAGAGATGTAAATACCGCTCTTTTCTTATCATGTGCCGTGGGGGACAGTAAATGGCTGCAATGGACATGGAACAAGATTTGTTTTTAACAGATACTGCCACGGCTTGAATGTCTTGTTCTTCATATTTACATTGCACGTAGTGACTTATGGTGTGTTTGATTATAACCGCGCTGCCTCCCCTGGCAGAGTTGTCAGGGTGCAGCGAATTGTATACCATGTATCCTCTAAATTTCACAAAAGATTGTTTAGTGAAGTGCGTTTCGGAGACCAAACACACGTCAATGTTTTCTGTGTCCAGGACCGCCTGCAACTCATTTTGATGTTTGAGGAGCCCATTAGAGTTCCACGCCATTATTTTAAGGGTGTTATTCATTTTTGATGACTTAAAACAGCTGTTTTAGTGCTGGACTCTAGTTTCTCTAATCTCTTGTCAAATGAAGTAATACATTTTAAAATCTGGTTAATCTTATCCTCTAGATTTGCAGGCTGAGATCTTGATTTTGCAGCTTCCGCATAGGAACCAGTCTTGTTTACTTGCATGGGTTTTGCAAATGACTGGAGACTCGTTTTCTGTGCCTGTGTTTGTGTGTTGTTTCTGTCTGAATTTCTTAGTTGCAAAGACTGTTGGGTAGTTGGTGCCACAATTTTCTTTTTAATATTTTTGTTCTTCAAAATCTGCATCTGTTTAGCTACTTCACACCCTCTATAGTTGGCAGGGTGAGGCAGACCACAGTGAACACATTTTGGCTTCTCTTGCGGAGATTTCGTACAGTTGGCTGTAAGGTGTTTGCCAGTGCATTTTACACACCTGGGCTCTTTTCTGCAGTATTTATGAGTATGCCCATATGCCTGGCACCTCTTGCATTGGGGAATTAATTTGGGATGTTTGAGTGGGTGTATTTCAATTTTACACCCTAAAATGTATTTTATGCTATAGATTTTATTGACATCTTCTTCATTATTAAATGATAAGACGAACATGTTGAGTGGTTCTTTACTCTTCCAGCTCAATTTGCTGTCTACTTTTTCAATTTTCAGACCTTGTGTTGTTAGGTCGTCTTTGATTCGATCAGGTTGGCAAGAAGAATGTAACTTCTTCACAACAACTCTAATTGGTCTAGCCTGCTTATCCTCGTACGAGTGCCAATGGTGATCCTTTTCTGCTAAAAGCCGGGAAATTACTCTATATGAGTCCTCTGTTTTGGCGTTAATTTTCACACAATCGCCATTTAACATATTTGCAGTAAATGATTCCGCTGGTGTAGTTTCAATTAGAGAGTCATAGAACTTTTGGTAGTTCTTAACTTCGTCTATTATGATTGGCGGTGGCGGGGGCACTTTTTTTACGGGAGTCTCTTTCTCAGTTTTTCGGAGATTTTCCTGTTGGGCACTTGTTCCGGGTTGTTGTTTTGGAGATTGCGAGGTGTTAAGCTTCCTCTTCTTCCTGCTCTTGGCCCTAATCCACTCAGTCTCTTTAGCGAGCTCATCCTCGTCTGTGCAAAATTCAACGTCACTTTTAGGACGCTGGGCAAAAGATATTGTTTGACTTTCCTGTTCTCTAGGTTCTTTTTTTTCCTTCAAGCAATTCAATTCTCCTTGAAGGGCTAGTACTTGTTCCTGCAAGCTATTAATGTGATCATTTAGATTACGTACCATTAGTTGCAGGTTTTCTCTATCGGTTTTCTCCTGGATGTAACCGTCATACAGCCGTTTTTCCAGGTCAGTTTTTAACTTAATGGGCTGTGACTGTGAGGCCATTATTTAATTGTAAGGCGAGTTAACACCTAAACAATCAATTATTAAAAACACTTCATGATTGCATCACTTGTAACTAGGTCATAGCACTGACCGCGATAGATCGACGTAGGTACACCGCGACGACGGTGTTGTGCTGCGTCTGCAGAATACTCTTAACTAGAGCACGCGCGCGCGATCCGTACGTATGTTCGCTATTGCAGTTTAACAACAACTGATGAAAAAAATGTAATAGGACTCTTAACATTAATCCTCAACTTTATCATATATTTATTTCAAAATTAATGCTGCATTATTTTAGGCGTAACAGAGGATCATGCTAAGCCATTTGAGGTAGTATAGGCCCTTAAGTACATAAGATTGGAGGGTTCATCATCATAATGCAGTGTTTAAGAAATGACTGTGTGAATTCGCGTGCCAAAACAATAATAGAGCAATATTTAGGAGCGGTAACCGCTAAGCCATATTGATTAATTTGGGTCAGAGTACGATGTCAATATAACTATGTAAGGTATAATAATATACTTTTAATTAATGCCAGATTGCACAAACATGCTTTTGTCGACTGTGCAACCTGGCAAAAATGAATTTAATAATATTTTTAGCCCATTCATGACTCTTGTGTCCATGGTCGTAACAAGACCCAAGTGTGCACAATAATCAGAAGTATCTCTGATACGGCACGATACTACAAACAGGTACAAGCTATAATAACCTTATCTGCCTCTAAACCACTTAAAAAGTAAACCCCACATCAAATACAATGACGAACTCAATAACCATAGTAACAGCTTAACCAGTAAAACAACATAATCTCGAGCTTTTAACTTACTTTGTTTTTAAAGACTTCCAAGAAAGCCCTCATTTTTGAACACATTGTATTTGAGACGGAAATCACACAAATTCGCTCGAATAATCTGCAAGCTTTACATTTTAGTTTGACCTGCAACTCCCTGATTGTGGCGATAACTTACAAAGTGTATGATAAACTAAGGAGGGAAGCGATATTTTTCATACATTGTCTTTGTAATAACGTTACAAAATGTCTACATACAATCTAACATCGACCTCCCCGACAGAAAACTATAAATAACGATTGCCGGGGGATATAGTCATAATTAATATCACCTACGGGTAATATGAAGGGGTCCGCAAGGGCCGATGCCTGCCGGGACTGCGGGACTGTTCGAAAGAGATACTGTGGCCCCGGAACACAAAAGGCGATGAAGGAACATGGATGGGTTTTAGTCAGTAAAAGTCTGACACTCTCATGGTGCGCCCAGAGGGAGGAGTCATTTGATGATTTCCCATGCGAAAAAAAAGGTAATAATAAGAAGCTTTCGATGGACTGTGGCCGTGTGGTATCTGGCCGTGTGGTATCCGGCAGAGTAGAATAGAACCAACCCCTTACACTCACGGGTGTCGTATAAGGCGACTTATGTCTGAGGCAGAACACCTTACGCCTCCGTAGACCAGAGAATGGGCAGCAGCGTTTTCTGTTAGTCTTTCATCACTGCGATCTCCAAGCGTGGAGATTACGGCAAATTCCTCCCATCATGGGAGAGGCTTATGTCCAGCAGTGGACGTTATGGGCTGTTGTTGTTGTTGTTGGATGGAATGTGTGAAGGATGATGTGACTACAAAAGTCACATGGTTACTCATGAGAAGACGACTAATAGAGAAGTAAGGAGAAAAAAAAATCATACTGCCACTACACTAAAAAAAAATGTGATGAGAGCAGGAAAATCATGATTGGTGAAAAAAATATCCTCGTAAAAACACCCATGGATCAGCAAGACTCATACCCAGGAATTCCCAAAGACAACTCCAAGAAGAATAAATACCTCGTAAAATTAATTCAGGCGTTTTTTCCTGTCCAAGTTCAAGGCAAAAATAAACGTGGAAGGCACGACTACGCTATGTACAATAAGAAGGCAAAGAGTCAATTGGACTTAGTCATAATGGCATTGACCAGTAATGGCCTACCACTGCCACAATGTTTGTGGAAACTATATATTGTAGATGCTCTTATTCACTTCGATAACGGAACTAAACAGCTCAGCGAATGAAACCAGGCAAAAACAGACCACACGAAGGGTTCCGTACAACCTTTAGTAAGATCGAAAAACCTCTTTAATTTTTTTTTTTTTTGAAGTGAAAACTTCTTTAGGCGCGTTGAGCACTTTTTGGGTGAAGGAAAAACATTAAACTCATCGTCACGTAACGTAACGTGCGGTCACGCTTCGTAGCCGTTCGTAGCACTCGTAGCATCCGCTACGGCGTAGCATATAGGCATGCGCGGGGCATAACCAGTGCTTCGACTGGGGCGGGGCCTGTGTACTTTTTGTTTTCAATTCTATCGGCAGTCCCCAAAGACTGCTCCGATTTTTTTTTTTATTATTACTTGTAGTATACAGCGGCTACAGTAAATACACAATCTGTGAAACTTTAAGTGTCTGCCTATTACGGTTCAGTAGATAGAGATACAGTTCTATGACAGACGGAGTGACAGCGCAGTCTTTATCTTAGTCAGCATATCTTTTAGGTACGGAACCATAACAAAACAAAAACAATGGCAACAAAGTGGCTACTACTCGCAGGTGAGCCGATATCCGTTAAAACGTATGGACTAATAAAAACACTTTGCTCAATGTATGAAACCACAAAGTACTACAATGTATAGAGTTTGTTGTCCAGCGGTTATCGGCGACATTGTCCTATACTGCGTGGAGCACAAGTCAGAAGTAAATAGCGGTGGGAAAGAAAATAATATTTACTAGCGGACGTCACGCGGTTTCACCCGCGTAGTTCCCGTTCCCGTGGGAGTACGGGGATAAAATATAGCCTATGTTACTCAGGGTGAATGTAGCTTTCTAATGGTGAAAGAATTTTTGAAATCGGTTCATTACTTCCGGAGATTACCCCCTACATACAAACTTGCAAACAAATGTTACCTCTTTATAATATTAGTACAATCATCGGCACGATTCTTGAGCGCTGACCTTCACCTGCGCAAAAGTGAGTTATTGGGTCCCTTTGGTGGTATGAAGTGGGGCGCGTATAGGTGCACGATGCGCAAAGCGATCCCCACTCTTCCGCCGAGCGCTCAAGAACCGTGCCGGTATCTGTATAGAAGACTAGCGGACGTCACGCGGTTTCACCCGCGTAGTTCCCGTTCCCGTGGAAGTACGGGGATAAAATATAGCCTATGTTACTCAGGGTGAATGTAGCTTTCTAATGGTGAAAGAATTTTTGAAATCGGCGCAATCGTTTTTAAGTTTATTCATTACAAACATACACACACACAAAAATACAAGTCTTAGTGTAGATTAGTGTAGATTGAATGAATGGCAAGTAAAAAGATGGAAATACCTATACATCGATATTTGCAAAACAACGCCAACGTGAGGATGACCTCATGATTATTTCTTTGCCAGTTTGGCAGTGGACAAAATCTTGCGACCCGTTTTAGCTACGGGCGATTTGGAAACCTACCTCATCTTCCTGAGTTCCTGCCTATATAATCTTCATGCCATAATACTATGTTACTTGGTTTCGGCACAATCCTTTATTTTTCTTCTATGTTCCCGTGTCACCGTATCACCATCATTTCTAAATCACCCACTACTGGCTGTAGGCCTTCCCTTTCTTTTGTCATACCCAGTTCCGTATGGTCCTTACCCTGGTCATGGGGTCTCAACTCGAACAAATTATAATTAGTCTTAAAAAAAAATCAATAGATGGCAGCGTAGGTAACCGTAATGAAATTAACAATCACTAAAATGCGTTAAACGGTAGATTTCGGCCGAAATAATATTAGTAAGAATCAAAATTTCCTTGTTTATTGGTAATTTATCTAGTTACATTCATAAATCACGTTATTTCAACAAAAAAGAAAAGTTACCAAAAGTCACCATCTGTAAATCATCTTATTTAGACCTCTTTGCAATAGATGGCGTTTTACTCAATTTACCTTACACGCTAGCTCACTTACACAAATGAAACTGTTCAACACCAACTCGAGATATAAAAAAAAAAAAAAAATTGTGTTTTTACTGAATGCACTACGTAGGTAGGTACTATATTTAGCTACCTATATTTTTTATTTTATATTGTCTTTATACCTGTTTGTTTCAGCGTTTGACGGGACAGGCAGATATGTAATGTTATGAAGAGTACCCTAAGCTACTTTTACTTTAGGAAAATAATGATGGTCTTTGCAAAAAAAAAAAAAACCCTTGACATTTTTAACAAAATAGGTACGATTCAAATAGTGAAGTAGAGTAGGTCTGTACTATTTTTATAATAATAAATAATATGGTAACCCTACGGACAACAGGCAACACCAACAACAGGCATCATTTAAAAGCAACACCGAAAGTTGTGTTTTTCATTCAACGTTTAACATCACCAAACCCTAATAACAATACTTAAATCAAGAATCTGGTTACAGCAGCGCCATCTAAAACTAACATATAAGACAAAAGTTATGTTTTTCATTCAACGTTTAACATGGACCGGTTTATAAAAAGTAGATTAAAAAATTTGTAGGTGTAACAATTGATAAAAATCTCCTTTGGAAAGAATACACAAAGCTTTTGAATAAATTAAATTAAATTTACAAACTTGCACCCATTATACCTGCTGAATGCGATTTTATTGTCGGTTTAAAGTTTGGCGTTATATTCCGAGGAAACTATTAATAAGCAAAAAGTTATTTACGTCTCAAAAAAGGTACATTAGGGCTAAGTTTGGTCTGAAGGTTATCGATAGCTGTAAACAATATTTTATTGAGCGTTTTAAGTTTGCCTTTATTTAAATACGAAGTGCAAAAAAAAAAATAGAAGTTCGATTCGTAGTCGTCGTGATAATAACAAGCTAGAAATAGACCGAGCAGTGCAGTGCACATGCATAAAAGAATACTATTCTATTTGGCACCAAAAATAATTATAGCAAGTAAACAAATTAATGTATGTAGGTACCTAGTACCTAGGCCCATCTTTCATCCAACTACTCCTAGTACCTACCTATTTGATTTAATTTCCTTGCCGCAGTAACTAAATTAAATTATAAGCGATTTGATTAATTTGAGTAATGATATTTGAGTATTATGAGCTGCAAGTGACGGTCTGTTTTGTAGCCGCTCGAAACTTCTGACGTAAAGCTGCGCAAATGGCGCAATAATAATTTTTTTAACGTTGTTTCTTAGGTCACTGTCACGTTGTATGTTAATTAAAAAATATGATTCGCGGACGTAACATGTATGTAGTTAAAGAATTGTAATGATTAAAATCATCATGTTTGTGTTTAGAAATTTTTAGGGTTCCGTATACAAAGGGTAAAAACGGGACCCTATTACTAAGACTCCACTGACGGTCTATCTGTGTATGTCCGTCCCGCGTCCGTCTGTCACCAGGCTATCTCAGAAACCGTGATGGCTAGCTACAGAGTTTAAATTTTCACAGATGATGTATTTCTGTTGCCGCTTTAACAATATATACTAAAAACAGAAATTAATATTTAAGGGGGACTCCCATACAACAAACGTGTTTTTCTTGCCGTTTTGTCTAATGTTGTATTGTAGATATGATTCGCGCACGAAGGGTTCTTCATGCGCGAATCCGACTCGCACTTAGGTGATTTTTTGTATTTTTATTATTACCTATTCGTCCTTGACGCGCCATCTAGTAAAATCACCACTCTGTATCGATACAACGTAGTAGACTCCAAGATGGCGTTGTAAAACTAATGATTTTCTTTTTAGCACTTCCCTAGTCGCTGGATAGATGGCGCTAGGAGTTAGTATGATAATGCAAGGAACGGAACCTAAAAAAACTGATTTTAACAAAGCGCGAGAAAACTAGGTTTTATTTGGAAAGTTAAGCATGTGAAAGTGTCAGTCAACGAGAGTATGTGACGTGACACAATGTTTTTTTTTTCAAGCGTTTTGGCATTAGCACCAACTATCATAGCAAGTTCAACGCCATCTATAGAGTTTTTGGAAACTAAGTTTTTTTTTACTATCTCAAAATTGGTGAGACGATGGTGCTGCCATCTGTTGAAATAATGGGGGAAAAAGTAACCAGAGTAATAGCCAGACTTAGGGAGGTGTCATTTCTTTGTATGATGGGATTGGGTATCTGTACGAAGTTTTATATTATCTGTGCCCTAGTGTTTCGCGTGACTTTTTATCTCGTGCCCGCTTTACGCTTCTACCAAAGCCACCTAATGAGTGAACAAAGAATATACAACACTTTTACAATGTTTGTGTTCAGAAACGCGTCCGTTGACATAAGACATTGGTTTTATTGCGCGTTATAGGACGAGCCTGTCGGCAACGGGATTCCAGCTTTACAATGTTGATATTATTTGTTTTGTTGCTACGAACAAAGTAGGTCTGCGTAGCAACAAAGTTTTTGCTACTGTTCTTATTTGATTTCACTTCTGATTTTTGCACTACACTGTCCTTTATTCTCATTGCGATAAGGTTTATGTCCGGAGTTGAAAATAAATGCTAAAGGACTGTACAAGGTTCCCTTTGGAGATTTACTCTGATTGATGAATCTTTTGTTTGTGTTAGCTTAAGAATTTTAATCAGTGCTAATGGAGGAATTCTCTGGAGGACAATCGTCTTCTGTTTTGGTTCGAAGGATTTCGAGTTCCTTGGGCAGAAAGAAGTAACCATGTGTACAGTCATTCTTCCTTTCTATAAAACGAGCAAAGTTCCGCAGTATCAATCATCACATAATCTGCTGTTTAATGGGTCCACTTCCTCACTCTCCTGGCTCTCGGGACCCAATTTATGTGAGGAAGTGGGCCGTGTAATATAAACCAAATACTCCGGAGCAATTTCAAGGGTTTTAATTTTTTTGCACGGTTACCCTAATACTTTTTTCTAAAATAAAGGGAATCTCAGTTACTCTATTATAACATCAGCTATCTACCAGTAAAATGTTCCGTCAACATCGGTCTAGCCGTTTCGGAGTTTAGCCGGAACAAACAGACACAAAAAAATTAAATGTGTTTTATATTGTTACTAGCGGCCCGTCCCGGCTTCGCACGGGTGGACATTTATTTTCCTCTAATCCCCTCCCCCCCCCCCCTTATAATTGTGAATGTCAAATAATACACAAATAATTTGCAATAAAATAATATTGCGACTATAAATTAAAATGTAAGTTATCCTATCTTTCAAGTTGGATCAAACTGCACACGGTGTGCAAATTTGATTAAAATCGGTTATGTAGTTTAGGAGTCCATCGCGGACAAACAACGTGACACGTAATTTATATATATTAGGAGATAAGTAAAAAGCCGTTTATTTTTTAATTACAACTAGACAATTCAAATCTATTTATTTGTATAGGTAGTTGTTTCATATCTGCTAAGTTTTGATTTGCCGGTGTCTATCCTCCTATTAATCTTCACGGTTCAAGTTCATGATTAAGGTTTTAAACTGCTCTTATCTTTGTTACAGATGCTGCAGGAGAAGCGCCTCTGCATCCTGGGCGCAGAACTCTCCGAGTTGGAAATATTCGAACGGCTGATGCGGTTCGCCGGCTCGCAGCTCAGGCTGTTGCAGTGCTTCCAGGTAAACACACGTGGCCTTTAAAAGGGGACCTTTAATTTTGCTGTGAGACTCGTGGTGGTGTAAGTCTAGGACTCAAAGGTGAAGGCAGAAATGTATGGAAGGATGTGTCTGCGTTACCCTGCGGAGAATGGTGTTACAAACTTACAAATCCAATTACTTTAATTTTACTGTAACATTGATATTACTATTTAAGTTGCTTAGCAGATGATTTTTTTCGACCTATGAAGCAATGGATTAGGGATTTCCTTCAAAATCGTGGATAGGAGAATGATAATGGTGGTTTTTGTCCGTGCCATTATGCATTCTGGACAATACAAGCTGGCTGCAGTTCATATGCCCTTTTATTTTGAATTAAACTTAAGTAATTCCAAAATCATTATCTACTAAAATCCCAACCTGTCATTTATTATATATAAAATAATTTTCTGTCGTTAAACCCGTGTCTCCATCGTTAAAAGGAACATTACAGCGACCTGTCCAAACAGATGACTCTCCTGTCACGTACACACTCGATAGTAATCAGCCCGTGTTTACGGCGATCGCCATGTCTTACTCATCATATTTGTCAGAGCTATTATTATATTCTCTCATTTTGGATTTACCCAATTGTTGTCTTTGGAATGTGCAAGCTGGCTAGAGATCATTCATCTCTTTTGTGTTTGCTATTGTTACTTTTAAAATTGTTTTACCCAAATTTTGCACAGATACACGACTATCATTAACACACAAAACGGGATATTTGCCATGTTTACTATGCACTATGTTGAGTTTCCGATATTTCAGCATTATTGCAAGCACCATGATCACGCATGCTTTGTTTATGAGCAGACAAATGTACGTTTTACGCACTCGGTACCGCTACCAATGTGACTCCTTTCTCGATTCTGTTCCCGACAAACCAAACTCACTGTGTCCACTCGCGAACTTTTTTTGATTTTTACTTAGGTATTGAAAGTTGAAAGTGTCCATGTCTTTTTTATAAACTTCGATATAAGACTGGCAGCAGCAGCTTGGACTGTGCAAGCTGGCTATAGAGTCTGTGTCTTAGTACTCTTAGGGCCAAATTCACCGAAAAGATAACAGTCTGGTTATCTAAAAAACAGCTGTCTAGAACTCATTTTTGAACATGAAAATGTGTTTTAAACAGCTGTTTTTAGATAATCAGACTCTGTTATCTTTTCGGTGAACTTGGCCCTTAGTGTTTTAATTAATTCGATTCCAGAATCATTGTCTTCTACCTTTTAAATCCCATCCTTAAGTACGTCATAGACTTTATAATTAAAATACAGTCTAATGTGAAACCAGTCTCCATCGTTGAAAGGTTTTGCGTCAGACACTGTTATAGCGGGCTGTCGAAAAAGATGACTCCTGTCAGCCACACGGTCCGTAGTAAACAGGCTGTGTTTACGGCGGACGCCTTGTCATGCTCATCGCAACTAGTGTAACACGCTCTGATGGGTTCCAGGGTTGGCAGACATGTGACTATCATTAATTATCTCTTACATCATTTATTCGTTTGTGCTATCTTACCTCGCTAGTTGGATTTACCCAAGTCTTGTCTCTGGACTGTGCAAGCTGGCTACAGTTTATTAATCTCCTTTATTAAAATATTTATACCAAAAATCAGTATCTTCTTTAATTATTGAAGTGTTATTGTTATGCATAATGTGGTAAATCATACTGACAGAAAGACAATCATTAATCAGTCTTACTTACTTTTGTGTGAACTATTTTTATATTGTTTCTCGTATTTCTTGAAGTGGATTTTCCCAGGTCTTGTTGGGTTTCCCGATTTAAATGGTCGTGGTAATAATATATGTATGTCTGTAGTCATAATATTCAAGCGATAATCGTCGTTGCAATTTTGTGTCTTATCTCTGATAGAGCCAAATTATGATATGCAAATTATGTGATAAAAATACCAACGTGATTGTATTTAATGCGCTGATTAGAAGTAATGTTGTTTACAATAATTATATTATACGTCACTAACGTTACACAAATGTGATTGAGTTGGCGCTTTCAGGATGAATCAGAAGACCTATTCTCGTAATGAAAAACTTTCAAAATCTTGTTGCGAGCTCATCTCTCGTTTAGGGAAATTAGAGGTATTTTTGTCAGATTGGGGCTGAGATTTTAAAGTGAACGATCTTAAAAATACTTTCTCTTATCTCTTCAGTCCACAGTATTTAAATGTAGTTTATTTAAATCCTGTAGACTGCTAGTGAGACAGCCCTGAGCCCTGCAGGTAGCGATTGTGATCTAAATAGCGTCCGCGGCAAGCAAATCGATTCAGCTGTTATGTCATCAATACGGTCTCTTTCCGAGGTCCTAATATTATTGGCTCAATGTTAGCAGATATTAGAATGACTACACAAGGTGCCGTTCATTAACATGGCTTGTGGACCACGAACCATGTTAATAAACGGCACTTTGGTTCTTATTAGCAAGGTTTTCAGCAATAATTTAATATGGATACTGTTTTAAGATTTCACAATTTAAAACTAAACTTATACTTGATGTGTTGTAATATCGGGAGCTCAAAATAAAGAATAATCACGTAAGATATCCCTTAAGTAATAGTTAAACAGGGGGCTAGCCTAGCGCCATCAACCGGGCGGCAATTCCAGACTCCGTGACTGCCAAAGAGAAATCCTGATAGAAAAACCCAATAACACTTTGCCCGACCCGGGGATCGAACCCACGACCTCATTCTCACTAGTCATGCTTGCGACCTAAGACCGACGAGGCAGTTACAGAATTTTGTGAGTTATAAATATAAAAGTTTAAGGTGATTACAGGAGCTAAACGCGAGTTTTATAATGCAAAAACGCATATGATTCACTGCAATACACAAAACCAGAAAAATATATGATATTCTTCAGGATATATGCTAGTTCCATAGTGTTTTGAAAACAATACAACAAACTTTATTCGATAGAAAAAAATCACGAACTTATCTCTAAAAAATTATTTTAAAGAGTAAAAACCGTACTAAAATACATGCGATCATTCTGATTTTTTGGCAAATAATTCTACAAGCAACAATACTAGTTTCATAGTGTTTTACTTTTTTAGTCCAATCAATAGATTTTTTGTAAATCGCAAAAAAACACTGATTTCGCACTATTCGGCCGCAGTGACTGACTTATCAACCGCTTTGTAGTGCAAGCTAATTAGAACTTTATTTACACAAATAGAGTTGCTAATTTTGCTCATGTAATCGCCTTAACCGTCGTTTCGTTATCCCCAGGCGGTGATAGAGCACGGGTCGAAGCTGTCCTCCGAGCTAGCGGGGAGCTTCCTGGTCAGGTCCGAGGCTCCCCGCGACAGCAGGACTACGCTCATACATCTTGGACTCAGACTTGGTAAGTAAGTAGTTGATAAAGCATTTTAATATCAACAACAACAACAACAGCCCATAACGTCCACTGCTTCCCTCCGCGCACTCGATCGGTTTGGATGCGATCTATTTCGCTGTCGATTTTAATTACGATTTTCGTGTTCCGTGATCGATTCCCGGCTCGTGAGTTGTTCCTAGTTGTGTACTATTGTGCTAAGTGCTGGTATCGTAAGTTTTTTAGTGTTTTTACGTCGGTTTTACTGGTATTTTAGTTAATTTCGTTTACTTTCGGTGAGTACATTTACTTTTTTTTGGTGTGTGGGTACCTCGAAATAATTTTATCGTCCGTTAATTCTGTTACCTTTCTTACGTTCTAATAGTTTGTTTGAATTTCATAATTTATAATATGTTATCCATTAATGATGACCCGCCTGACCGTGGCAGAGATGCATTCCATACACCCGGGTCGCCGACGACCTCCGCTAGTTCAACAAAACGTTTGTTTCGCGAAATGTCACCTTCGTACATATCGCCCGAGGAAAGGTCAAAACGGCTTCACACATCCGACTCAATTGAGAAACCTTCGCCAATATTAAACGTCAGTACTGCGAGCAATGACAATTACTGCGATTTAGTCTCACAGGCGTCTGCATTTCTTTCTAAAATTAACGACCTTGTTAATGATCAAGGGTCCCGCATTAATGTCGCAAATAAATCCGCTATCATGGACATGACTCAGCGCGTAACGGCCATCGTTTCTTTGTTAGCCATAAAATCATCCTCCAATGAAACTAAATTAGCCAATACGAAACGCGAATTGGATATAATGAAATTAAATCGTAATACTAATAATGTCAATACTAGTGATTGTAACAAATCTTCGTATGCGGATTCTTTGAAACTTCGTCTACCTAAAGTTGCGCCAGCCGTGGAGTCCCGCGTTCCCCTTCCGTGCGTCGTCGCGTACCCTACAGCTGACCGGTTAGCCGATTACTCGTCATCGTCCGCGACTAAACAAGCGCTTATGAAAGCGATTAAGCCTAGTGACGACGGATTTCAAATTGTAGGCGTTAAGAAAACCGCGAAATCTGGCGTTGTATTACGTGTCGCTAATGACAACCAAATAAAAAAATTGCAATCGGTCGATGCTATTAGGTCCGCCGGCTTAAGACTTGAAAAACCGAAAGGCCGAAGGCCTCGTATATTAGTTAAGGACGTCCCATCCTCAATGGAAGACAATGCTTTTCTGCACGCGTTATACCGTCAAAACATTAAAGACGAGCTGCCAATAAATGAGGATGATTTTATTAAGTCAACTAAAATTATTCGTAGGCGTTCCTTAGATAACGGTCGCAAGTGGATAGGCGTTGAAATCGAGTCCACAGTTCGAAAACATTTAGTGTCCACCAAAGATAAACTATTTATTGATTGGGCGACTTGCCGTTTCATCGATGATGTCGAAGTAGTTCGTTGTTTACATTGCCAGCAGTTCGGTCACGTTAAGAAACACTGCGTTAATAAATCACCTACCTGTGCTAACTGCTCGGAAGCACATGAAACAAATAACTGCCCGCACAAGGATAATTTAAATTACATACCGACTTGCGTGGCGTGTAAACGTTTTAAAAAACCGTTTGACCATCGTTGCGGGTCCCCAGAGTGTACCACTTACAAACTTAAGCTCGAACAGTTAATCCTCAATACCAACTACTAAAATAATGGATAGTTTAACTATAGGACAATTAAATCTCCACAACGATAGGGTGGCGACCTCTGAATTAGACAAATTAATTATCGATTATAACTTAGACATAGTACTTGTTCAAGAACAATACCAGAACGCTCACTTACGTCACAAAGTAGTTCAGCTGGACAGCAAAGCACGAGCCGGAATTTACGTGGCGCGTTCTTTTAACTTTACAGTAACGTCTTTGCGTAACCTCATGACGCCCCACTGTGCCGTTGCGGAAGTCTCATCAGCTTCTTTTAAAGTTTACGTTGTGAGCTGTTACTTTCAATACTCAGACCCTGTTGCACCTCATATACATAACCTCCGTCACGTCTTACAGTCACTCGCGGGCAGTAAAGTTATCGTTGGCGCTGATGTTAACGCGTCATCGTCTCTGTGGTATGGCAAGGTTAGGTCAACGGATTTCGACCGACGTTGTGCTGTTGAAGATTTTATAGCAGAAATGAACCTATCAATTCATAATACCCCTGATGCACCACCTACTTTTTGCAGCCCAATGGGCGAATCTTGTATTGACGTCACACTTTCTAGTGCAGACGTACGATTGGATAGGTGGCGTGTCCTACCAGATGCGTCTTGTAGTGATCATCGCCTGATCGTGTACGAATTTGTTCCGAGGTCTACTCAAGGTCCATCTCATATCACTGGTAATTTTAGATATAAAAGTAAAGGCGCGAATTGGGAATTCTTTGGCTTGCTTTTTGCGTGTCACGCCAAAGACTTCACTCGTGATGGGCTGTCAGCTGAAGAAAGTGCTGAAATTATGTCAGACACCTTCACTTACTGTGCTGACATCGCCATTGGTCGCGCATCTATGACCAACATCCATAGATGTGATTGGTGGTGTGACTACTTAATTGAGCAGCGTAAAAGCTATCGCCGAGCGCGCAGACATTTAAACAAGCTTAGAAAACAAAAGGTCACCGGAGACCCACTTAACTTTGCTTTAAATGCATTTAGAGTTGCCAAGTCCCGCTACAGAGCATCAGTGGAAAAGTCTAAGGGTAATTTACTGCGAAAAATAGTAGAAAAACTGGATAAAGAAGGTCCGTGGTCTCCTTTGTATCACGAGTTCAAAGCTAATCGATCAGTCGACCTGGCGTTTGTCCAGAACATTAAAGTAAATAATAGACACACGACCGGTATTGAGGAAACAACCGAAGTTCTATTAAATAGTTTGATACCTGATGATTCGCCAGTAAATGACAATGACTACCATCAGCAGATCAGAGCGTGGGCATCTGTGCCACCTGAATCACCAACGTCAGACCTTCCATCCATTGACGAATTCATTAATGTTGTCAGGAAACTGCCTCTTAACAAATCATCAGGTGAAGATAAAATATCTAATCGGATGATAATAGAAGCTTGTAAAACAGCGGGTGACGCCATTTTATCTGTTTTCAACCGATGTATTGCGGACGGCGTTTTTCCTCGTGTATGGCGACGTGGCTTTATACGAATAATTCCAAAAAGTGGTGATAAGCCACCAGATGACCCTAAGTCGTACAGGCCCTTAACCCTACTGCCATCTTTGGGAAAACTCCTGGAGCGCCTTATCGTTCCACGTTTGCTGCCAGACGGGCCAAAGTTTCATAACAACCAATTCGGTTTCACCGTGGGAAAATCTACCGTAGACGCGGCACTTTCTGTTAGAAAAATTGTTAATAACTCGGAACACAAGTACGTGGTTGGAATCTTTTTAGATATTTCCGGGGCTTTTGATAACGCATGGTGGCCGATGCTACTACTTAAAATGAAGAATCGCGGCTGCTATAAAAACATATATAATCTTGTTTATTCATATTTTTTAAATGGTTCCGCGAAACTCAAACTCGGACATCATTCTATGTCAAAGTCCCTTACCATGGGATGTCCTCAGGGCTCGGTAATCGCTCCGTATCTGTGGAATTTAGGTTTCGATGATTTTCTCGCGATTCCTCTCCCACCCGGCTGTTCATTAACCGGTTACGCGGACGACGGCCTGCTGCTCATTCAGTCGAGTACTCGGGCTGGACTCGAGAATTTAGCTGACACTTGCCTACGATTAATATCTCAGTGGGGCGATCGAAACCGTCTGACCTTTGCACCGCAAAAAACTTATCAACTAATTTTAAAAGGTAATCTTAAATCGTGGCCTAGTATTAAATTTAATAACGTTCCCGTGAAAAGAAAGCAGTCCGTGTGCTACCTTGGTTTGGTCTTAGAGAAGAATTTTTCATTCATAGATCATATAAAAACTGTCGGTGAAAAAGCTAAAAAGAACTTTTATGCCTTAACTAGAATATCCAAATCTACGTGGGGTCTGTCATTTCTAACTTTAAAGACCATTTATGGGGCTACCTATTTGGGGTGTATGTGCTACGGGGCACCTGTTTGGGCCGATAGGGCCACCATAGGAGCGGTACGACGTAAATTGCTTCAAAGCCAGCGTTTGGCTTTGATATTCTTATGCAAAGCGTATAGGACGGTTAGTACTGAAGCCTTACCGGTACTTGCAGGTGTACTTCCAGTCGATCTTGAAGTGCAGCGACGGGCTGCAATGTACTATAACGCGCGTGAGACCACGGACGCAGACTTTTTAACCCTACGTGACCGTGATAAGATTTCTAGATTATTCAAACCACAGACCGACGTCTGGGAGGAACTTTTGTCTGAATGGCAATGTAGGTGGGATAATTCCATCAAGGGCCGACACCTCCACCAGTTCTTTCCATCCGTTCGTGAACGGCTGGCCAGGACATGGCTGGAGGTTGATCACTGTGTTGCTCAATTTCTCACCGGTCATGGTAACTTTAAGAGTAAATTATTTTCCTTCAAGCTTGTTGACTCGCCTCTTTGTCAATGTTCCACATCTGACTGCGAATATGAACAATCAGCACATCATATTTTATGGGAGTGCAGTCTTTGGCAGAATGAACGCAATATTATGTTGGATAGTGTACAGGTTACATCCGGAGTTATTTACTACACAGACCTTGTAGAAACTAGAACAAATTTCCGTGCGTTCAAGCGTTTTTGCCATACCTATTATTGGAATCAAATATAACTGCTCACAACTTAGGACCCATTAATATTAATATTTTATCCGTGGTGCTAGGCAACTGGGCCTATCCCAGTTGTGAACGTCCCTTTGCGCCTATTGGCCTTGTTTCTTTGTGTCTCCTGCTGATATGGAGGGAAGTGGAAATTACAGATTTTCCTACTCCTCCGCTATACTTTTCTGATTAATTTCGTTGCGGGATCCAAGACAGTTAAATTCATTCTCTGGGACTTCGTCGAGCTTCATTGTCTCGGCGCTTTTCTGGTGGTCGCCACTGTTGATTCTGGCTTTCAGGAGTTACAGTGGTTGGGAACAGTGTGGCGGGCTTGTCCCTTTAATAAAAAAAAAAAAAAAAAAAAAAAAAAAAAAAAAAAAAAAAAAAAAAACGTCCTCTGCTGGACATAAGCCTCACCCATGATGGGAGGAATTGGCCGTAATCTCCACGCTTGGCAGGCGGATTGGAGATCGCAGTGATGAAAGTCTAACAGAAAACGCTGCTGCCCATTCTCTGGTCTACGGAGGCGCAAGGTGTTCTGCCTCAGACATTAGTCGCCTTATACGACACCCGTGAGTGTAATGGGTTGTTCTATTCTACTCTGCCGGATACCACACGACTTTAATATTTATAATATTTTACTATCATAAGCGAATAAAGAAAAGGAGCTGAAGAGATGAGGAGCTAGTGGCTATATAATAACAGCCGCTCGGGTCGATCATTTGGTTAAGCCGTGCTTGCCTAGGTTGGTCTGTGGATGGGTGACCAGCCATTACATTCCGTGTTTCCTCCGTGCCTCGGAAAGCACGTTAAGCGGTTGGACCCGGCTGACATTTGAAGATCTTTGACAGTCGTTTACAGGTAGTCAGTGGCCGAAAAAGTCTGACAACCAGTCTTACCAAGGGGTATCGTATTACCCAGTATTAACTGGGTTGTGGAGGTGAGATAGGCAGTCGCTCCATGGAAAATACTGGTATTCAGCTGCTGCATCGGGTTAGAATGGAAGCCGACCCCAACATAGTTTTGAAAAGGCTAGGCAAAGGCAGGTGATGAGCAAATAAAGAAAAATTGTATAATCAGCATGAATAAGATTCATATTATGAACTGAACACATAATAAAAAGAAGTAACCAAAGGCAGTAAGTAATACTTATACGTACAAATGAAAACAAAATGAGAAAAAATAAAGTAAATAGTTTAAGAATATTGCCTATTGACTGCACGACTGACAATACTTATTTCTGTCACTCCTACTTTAAGGTCTTGATTTCAGTCGGAATAGCACTGGGATGTTGAGGTCAGTTTTGAATCGAATACAGTGAGCAAATGCTCTAAATGTCATTATACCACACCATAGACGGCTCTCTTTAAAAGAATAGGACTATCGTTGCTCTCAAAGGCAGCCCACAAATCGCAACAATTAAATGGGTTAGTAAAGTTGACACACCAATCAATTGACATACTTTTTAAGAGCTGTCAAAACACGGTTCTCATAGATTTGGCAACAGCACGCTGTGACGTCACTGTTTGGTCAACTCAATGACTCAACTATTTATTGATTTCAAAGCAACTAAAAATTGAATTTGGCAATTAATTGAAAATAAATCGGGTTTCCAGGCCCAAAATATAGTTTTTATTTAGAAATTGGTGTCTTGGAATTATTGTTTTATGGTGTCAACTAATCTAATGAACCGCGACGCTTTCTTTTAGAATATGTGCACAAAGTGACAGTCAGCACAGTGGGATAAAATTGGCCTCCCATATTTCAATTCCACGAGCATCTGACACCCAGGTGTCAGATGACATGATAGATGATAGATGAGATGTCGTTGTGTTAAGGAAGCGAGGACATTAAAAATTGCACGTTCATAGGTTAGTCGCCCACAGGATTACATCATGAACTTCTGAATTAATGATTAGTGGTAAATACACTAGAATAAGCATGAGCGGAAAATGACACAATACATCACTTGTGCTATTTCTGGAACTTTCCTGCAAGCTGTACCTGCAAGCTAGTCTAATCCAAAGTACTTTAACTTGTCTTTTTCATAAGCTACTAAGCGTACGTAGGATTAAGTAGGTCATTTCTGCCGCATGTCGGATGAGAAATACGCTAAAAGAACCACAGAGCAGGTCTCATTAAATGCTAGACGACATCGTAGCAAAATGAGGGATTTTCTTTTTAGCTCTTCCCTAGTCGCTGGATAGATGGCGCTGAGCTTAGTATGATAATGCAAGGAACAGAACTTAAAAAAGAAACTGATTTTAACAAAGCGCGAGAAAACTAGATTATATTCGGAAGGTTAAGCAAACGAAAGTGTCAGTCAACGAGCGTATTTGACGTGACACAATGTTTTTTTTCCCAAGCGTTTTGGCTTTGGCACGAACTATCATAGCCAGTTCAACGCCATCTATAGAGTTCTTGGAAACAATTTTTTTTTTTAATACCTCAAAAGGAAAACCTCTCATTAGGCAAAAATGTCGGGATTAGCTGGACTCCAGAGGAAAGGACTGGCCGAGACTAGCAAAGGACAGTACAAATGATACCATAAAACAATAATTCCAAGACACCAATCTCTAATAAAAGCACTTTATCTTGGGCCTGAAAACCCGATTTATTTTCAAATAATTGCAAAATTCGAGTTTTAGTTGCTTTGAAATCAATAAATAGTCGAGTCATTGAGTTGAAAAAACAGTGACGTCACAGTTTTTCATGTCATTTTGCCATACAAAATCTATGAGAGAACCGCGTTTTGACAGCTCTTAAAAAGTATCTCAATTGATTGGTGTGTCACTGTCATCTACCCCATTGTGTGGAAAAAAAACCCTGCAGTGTGACAATACAAGCTTATTTTCAAAACGAAATTCGAATCACCAGCTACTGACGGTCTTCCAGCCATTTAATAGTGATGTCTTGTGCTAACCGAATTTATTTGAAATATCCTCTCGCAAAGAAGACATGTGCCATTTACCAACTGTGTGGCCTGTGTGGTGGATGGGGACCACTCTCTCTCAAAACGAGCAGGCATGTGTCTCAGCAGTGGGAACCCGGAACATTCTAGGCAGATTATACAGACTATACAGTTTCCGAAAGGAAGCCTAAACCCAGGCATGGATGAAACAAATCTGCCAATGATTATGATGATGAATATGAACCCCTCATCACACTAACTATCTACTACCATTTATGTCTATAATGTGTTTTTCCAGGTAAAAACTTAAAAACTTTACAACATATAAACGTAACTTGTAAAAACTTTGACAACCAGTCTTACCAAGGGGTTATTGTATTACCTGGGACTAACTGGGTTGTGGAGGCCAGATAGGCAGTCGCTCCATGTAAAATACTGGTATTCAGCTGCATCTGGGCAAACTGGAAGCCGACCCCAACACAGTTGGGAAAAGGCTAGGCAGATGATGAATGTGTTTTTCCAGGTGGTTTCCTGAACGAGGCTGGTTGGTACGCGGACGCACAGCGCGTGCTGCTGCGAGTGCGAGATCTCTGCATGAAAATGCCGCCCAGCACTCATTATAAGAGGCTCACACTAGAATGTTGCCATAGGTAAGTAGATCCCCAAATGTTTCTTAAATTTCTGGGAAAAAATCGTGAAGAAACCGGCATGTCGAAGACACATCCATCAAAACGCAGTTACAACCATCAAAACGCAGTGGGAACATTAGGCTAATTAATGAAAGAACACAACGATAAAATAATTGAGAAAGGGCTTGTGTTAGGTTCTAGAATACTATTTAACCCGGTAGTACGATCCCGTTGGATACATACACCTTGCCCTAACCTATATAAAGATCACATAATTAAGTAGTTTTCTTATTCTAGGACCCTAGTAATAGTATACAGTGGCTGGGAATTTGCATAACCGATGCACATACATACTGCTGTGTAACGATTAGTTGTAACGTAATTAAATCTAGCTAGCGTGCGTTTCGGTATGCTATGCAACACATATTTTAGATGTAACGGAAATTACGAGTGTGTTAAGTCTCTACTTACAAACTTACATGTTCATAATAAATTGCACCACGAGGCCAAGAGACCAAATAAACAGTTTAATTATTTAATTTCCCAGGTTACTAAACACACAGTCGGCATACTGCTGCTTCACTGGCGCCGCTGATACGTATGAACTGGCGCGGAATCTGCTAGGGGTACCCGAGGACTTAATGACGGAGTGGCCCGAAGGTCCCATCGCGCTGGGCGACGTCGAAGAAGATGATAGTGAGCTGACTGAGAGATACAAGAAACATGCCAAGTATGTGTGACAGTTTATTGTTGCTAATTTAGGTATAGGTGAATTGGTTGTAAAAAAGTTTATACAGCCGTGGGTGATCAGTATCTATGTTTATAAATCTAAAGCCATCAAAACGGAGACGTGAGGAACTGTGAGAAGACTCTGGGCCTTATACAGATTGTCTGATTTTAAATTGCAAGACACTGTGGCTGTCACTATTTTACAACTACACTGTCTCCATAGGCTTTTTGTATCTATAATGTTTAATACTTCTGATTTTATTCTAATTATACGTTTCTGTAGAAATCATAATTGACAAAATAATTCAAAGTATTACATAAGGGACGCTACATATTTATTCGGATTGGCCCTTTCGATTCGGCAGTAAATGTTGAAAAACAAAACCGACCCGGAGCAATTACTACTCATGTTTGGCTCTTACTTGGCTCGTGCGTACGCTAAAAACCGATCGGCGTCTTCCATAAGTTGAATCATGTTTGGGTCGGCCTGGCACTATATGATCTAAATCGGGCGGTTTTTACCATACGTACATACATCTGACTCATGGAGTACCGCATATCTAAGTAGCATCCCTAAGATATTTATTTGAAACCAGTGTTGTCTTAATTTAAGCCACTATAGTACCGAAGTTCAAAATGGCGGACATCAGTCCTGCTTTGTTGTTGCATACTATCGCATTACCTATTTAAAGAGAATAACAACACAGCGATATATTGATAATCTTGTATTTTTAAAACCATTTTTTAAATATCATTGATTGAAGGATGAATAATAATGGTCTCTCAATTGAGCCTTGAGGAACTCCAAAAGTAATAGCAACAGAACTAGACCAATGACGATTAACGTCTACTCTTTGCGACGGATATTCAGTGTAAGACACAAATCAGCTCAGTAAATCTCCACGTATCCTGTTGTCCGCAAGTTTATTAAGGAGAATTTCATGATCGACCGTGTGAAAAGCTTTTGTAAAGTCATTGTAGACCTCATTTACTTGTTATGTACGAGTGTGTTACTAGCCACGTGTGGTGCTGTTTCCAGCGCGGACTCGTCCGGTTGCGGGGCGCGCGGGTGCTGCGGGCGGTGCGGGGCGGGCGCGGCGCTGGCGGCGCGCGTGTGCAAGGAGTTCAGCGCGCTGTTCTTCGTGCGCTGCGATTACTCCGCCGCCTACCACTGGGCCATGCGCGCTCTCAAGCTGCTCACGCCGCACACGCCGCCCAAGTGAGCCTCGTCCTATCACTAATTAGTCCTCTTGCCCGTATTGCGTTATGAAGGGCGAACATAAGTATGTGCGCAAAAAGCAGTACACTCTCTTATATCCTGATTAGTCTTAGCAACAGTAACAATGAATTTCTCAACGCAATTTTTTTTACACTCTTTTAAACTGCTAGTTTTAAATTAAACCATACTTGAAAGGGACACTACTTACTAAAAGTGTAAGAAATCCTTACATTCCACCTCATTTTCAGCACCACTGCAAGTCAATAAACAATGCACATAACGAAAATTTAGCTAATTTTTGTGGACACTATCCTAGATCCTATATATTGATATCGACCTCTTTTACATTTTTACCATGAAATTGCATTTTTATAACCGCATTAAATTATTTCGATCCCATTCAAAATCAAATAGTGAAACGACCAATAGCCTCCACCTAAAACCCAGGATTGGCTCACAAACTACATTGTACTAAAACCAAACCAACCTCGTTCCAGGATAACCATCGAAGTCCTCCGCGCTTGCGGCAAGGCTTGCGTAGTAAAGCGTCGCTTCGGTTCAGCCGGCGTACTAGTGCGGCAAGCCGTCGCATTAGCCAGGCGGGCCTTCGGGCCCCAGCACCCCAGATATGCCGCCGCGTTGTTGGACCTAGGGTTCTACCTGCTCAACATCGACTCCATCGTGCACAGCGTGGCCGTGTATGAGGTAATGTGAAGACGTGACCTTCGGGCTAGAACGATATCGTGAATCGTTTCAATAAAATATAAAAACTTAAATAAACGTTTTCCTCTGAGAAATAGTCAGTTAGGAAGGAATTGCATGCCCCATTTATGGACGTTTCTCAAACCTTATTTTAAATGGGCTGAATCACAGCTCTGGTCAGGTAACGTTAACATCAGCGAATTTTTTTTATGATCGCCGAATAATTCTAATTGCTGGTGGATCTGGAATCTTTTGTACAGAATTCATTGCTGTCCCTTATCTTGATGCTGCTTCCGATTTATTTCAAATTCCACTTTTGTTTCAATTAAATTAATACTTTTTTAATTTTTTTTTATACTTCATTGACATTTTATATTTGTAATCTATTTCAATGAGGGATTTTCTTTTTAGCTCTTCCCTAGTCGCTGGATAGATGGCGCTAGGAGTAAGTATGATAATGCAAGGAACGGAACCTAAAAAAACTGATTTTAACAAAGCCCGAGAAATGTTGGTTATATTCGGAAGGTTATGCAAATGAAAGTGTCAGTCAACGAGAGTATGTGACGTGACACAATGGTTTTTATTCAAGCGTTTTGGCTCTGGCATAGTAACTTCAACGCCATCTATAGAGTTTTTGGAAACTAAGTTTTTTTTTAAAACCTCAAAAGGAAAACCTCTCATTGACTTATATTTGTAATCTATTTCAATTGACTTATATTTGTAATCTTTTTATTTGAGTTGACATTTTATTTGTAATCTTAATTGGTTTTTTTTTTTACACTTTATTCAAATTTGTATGTCTGTAACGACAAAACATAGCTAGAGCTTCTACTATTTATAAGAATGTTTCCCCCAGGAAGCCCTGTGCACCCTGCGGCGCGTGTTCGGTCGCAGCAGCCTGCACGTGGCGACGGCGCAGGAGGACCTCGCGTACGCGCTCTACGTGCTGGAGTACTCGTCGGGCCGCTTCTACAAGGCACGGGACCACGCCGAGCGGGCCATACGGATCATAGAGGTGACATATACACTGAAGTAGCAAGGAAAGGCATCAAGATACTACAAACTGTCAAATTGCCTCATTCGATTTTGAACTTAAGGCTGATGCTCCACGGTAGCCCGCGAAATTCAAGTTTACTAACGGCCAGTGCTAGGTTGTATGTTGATTAAAATATTGTTCGCGAAATATTGTTTGTTGTTAAAGAATCATAATCATCAAAATCATCAATACAACCCTCCAAGTTCATAAAGATCATTCCTCGACCTTTTTAAGAAGATTTAAATTTCGCGGGCTACCCTGACGCTTTCAACTTTTTAAAAAAACATTGGAGAAATTTGCCAGTTTGTTTGTGTGTAACTTGATGTGCTAGAGACTGTACAAAAATTATAACTATTTTGCTATATATATTATATTTGCTATATTTTCACCCTAGTGAAAATAAAGGACATAGCGCCCGGTACCATACTTTTTTGCTGAACTTTGGCAGTGAAAGTATTTGGATGCAGATGAGCCTGATCAACTTTTCATAGGTAAACTTTTTGATGAGAGGTCTCTTTCAACTCGAGTCTATTACAATCCACTGCTCGACATACTGCCGAGTTCAGTGATGACCACTTTACAACCTTATTACTAAGGGCATAAGGGTTAAAAGTGACAGACCGCCTGTGAATGCGGTAGTTCAATATGCCTCTGCTTTACAAAACCCAGTATGCTTCCAATAAAATGAACTTAGTCGAAGATTTTTAACGAACTACACTACAAAAATTTACATAAATAATTGAGCTAAGACTTACTCCTAAATTGTTTATAATTTCAGAACTTGGTACCTCCGGATCACTTACTGCTGGCGTCTGCTAAACGGGTAAAGGCGCTCATCTTAGAGGAGATCGCGCTCGACACTCCCGCCGGCCAGGAAATGACCGGTGAGCTTCAAAATCTCTTTTCTATTACTTACTGGGGCGAAGCCCAAAAGAAATGTTATTTATTTATTTATTAAAACTTTATGCACAAGTAAAAACGGTACAAAGGCGGACTTAATGCCTTGGACATTTTCTACCAGTCTACCTTAGGGTGATGCAAAGACAATACACAGTAGATGTAATAACAGAAAATAACTTTAAGAAAATATTTATAACTAAAATACAAGAATAAATACTTATAAGTATACATACATAAAACCAAATATATATACAAAATAAAGTAAGTAATGAAAGATAATCAAAAAACAAACTACAACAACTTAGTTAAGAGACGATATGATAAATGATGTTTATTTTGCAAGTAGGTTTTTACAAACACTTTTACACGTCATTTTTTAAAACTAGATGGGGCCGGTGTTTCGTACCTGACTAGTCTGAGAAGAAACAGCCGAAACAAACTCAGACTCAGACTCTTAAAGTCCAGACAATCTTGCTCAATTCACATGAGGACTATGCAGATTAGTGTCTGAGATGGTCTTTTGAAGAAAGAACCATACAGATTTGAGTGGACCTGTCCAGTCAGTGCAAGCATTTGTCAGTTAACGTGTAGCTCGACTTATAACTCAAGGAGCTCAACGAAACGACGAACAATACGAAAGAAAGGACATTTGGGAAGGTCGCTTATAGTACTCAAACTGCCAGACAGTTGTAAGAAAAAAACAAACAAAAAATAAAAATGTGACCCACATGGTCCCCACATTCACAATAATCAAATAAAATTAATAACAAATTCTTTTCAAATGAATGTATGATGATATGATTTGATGTTATGTGTTTGTCCGTTTCTTTGTTCTCTCGTAACTCCTAAACGGATGAACCGATTTCGATAAAATATTTAGATTCGTTATGTTGGCGCGAATCTCTGATTACATTAAAAAGAAACATGGCGCCATATTGAGGGGTTATAAAATCTGAAAATCTGAAAATAAGCTCATTTAAAATTAAATAAAAGTTGGAAGTAGACGGCTCCTATTTCAATATTAAATTATACAAATAGAATGGTTGCCATCTGCTGTCTTTTTTTTAATTATTACAATGTCAAAGTTAAAGATTTAATTGCTGATAAATATGGTTACAAAAGTTCTTACAATGGTATAGTAGCTTAACATATTATTCAATCGTGTCGATTCTGTTGTGCACAAACTAAACTTAATTTAGGCTATTGCTATCTTTTTCTCTCTAATAAAACGAGTAAGAGACGGACGTAATTTAGAGCTGTGAAATTTAGTTGTAACTAATATTTCTATACAAATGAAGGGAAAACATGTCGACTAAAAACACGGTGAAGCGCAAGGCGTAAACTAGTTTGACATCTCTAACTTAGTTCATAGCTATAGCCGTCCTTTTCTTGCACTGCCTTTTATTAAAAGATAGCAATAGCCTAAATTAGGTTTAGTTTGTGCACAACAGAATCGACACCAATGATATCATTATTTTGAGGGCGGCACCCATTTAATTTTTACCTGTGTGTGTTACCTTGTAAAAATTGAATGGGTCATTCCAATTTATTTATCGTTAAGTCATCTTACTATAACTAACACTATACCTAACAGACCTGATTTTATTATGTAAATTTGTTAAGTTAATTATGATTATTTTTATTAGTGTTTTTATTTTTAATTAATTTTATTGAATTTAGTAAATGAAATTGTTACAAATTGAACATATTGTGTATAATGTAATGTGACTATGATTTTGTATGATTTCTATTATGAGTTTATGATACTCGAATTAGGTAAATGTTTTTTTTTTTATTTATTATTATTATAACAGAATATTCAATATGATTCCAGCGCCCAGTCTGCTGGAGGAATCGGAGTCCCTCCACAAGGCAGCGCTGCAGCTCTCCATGATGGCGTTCGGCGAGAAGAACGTGCAGACCGCGAAGCACTACGGGAACCTCGGCCGCCTCTACCAGAGCATGCAGAAGTTCCATGTCAGCTCCTTGTGTATTTGTTACCCGACATAAGTTGGACATATTAGAGCAGCGGTGGCCCAGGCAGGCGCAATACTTTGTGTAATTTATTTCATCACCACTGCTCTCTATAGTCTGTTCTCTCTGTAGTCCTGTATGGTGTCGGACGTAAAGAATAGCACCATCCCATATCTTCCCGTGGGTGTCGTAAGAGGCGACTAAGGGACTTACCAGAGAATGGGCAGGAGCGTTCTCTGTGCTTTTGTAACAACCACACTGCGATCGCCAACCCGCCTGCCAAGCGTGGCGATTATGGGGGGTTTTGGGGAGGCCCATGTCCAGCAGTGGACGTCTTTCGGCTGAAATGATGATGACGATGACCACTGCTCTCGAAACGGTGAAGGAAAACATCGTAAGAAAACCGGCATGTCTTAAAACTAAAGAATTCGAAGCTAGTGATATCTACCAACCCGAAGTGGGCCCGTGTGGTGGATTATAGCCCATTCCCTCTAATAGAGAGGAGGTCTGTGTCCCAGCAGTGAGAACTTTATAGGCTGATGATGAGATATTTTGAACATTGATGGTGATAGGCATTAAAATAGACTACAGATGTGAATTTTCAATAGTATTGAGGCTTAGCTATGTTGCGTCCGTATTTACAAGTCTGATTTTGTGGTAACAGCGCAATTAAACAGTAACTCTAAATACTTTCCCAAAAAGAAATTGAATTATTTTAGTTTCTTTAATTTTTTAAATTTTAGTCAGCATAGATAACTGAAGTTAGAACGAAAACCATCCCGAGCATAACAAGGGATTCTAGATTAGAATCCTGAGCGGAGCGAGGGATACAAAGGCCTAGATGTTTTTTTTTATACGGGTTGTGTGTTGTGTTGTTTACTTTTTACCATTGACTGCGAGAACTACTAACTAGTTGTATAATCTGTAATTTATGAATACTTCCAGGATGCAGAAGAGATGCATCTGAAGGCGATAGCCATAAAGGAGGAACTCTTAGGGCCAGAGGACTACGAAGTGGGCCTGAGCATCGGCCACCTGGCCTCGCTCTACAACTACCACATGAACATGCACCTCGCCGCGGAGAAGCTCTACCTTAGATCTATCTCTATCAGTGAGTAATACGTGTATATAGCACATTAAGACGTTGGTCCCGACTGTCATTTGTAGTTCTTGACAGACGTAACAGGTAGTTAGTGGCCCGAAAGTCTGTCAGTACTAGGTACTACGATACTCTTTGGTAAGAACCAAAGAGTATCGTAGGACCTAGTACTAACTGGGTTGTGGAGGTCAGATAGGCAGTTGCTCCATGTAAAATATAAAAAAAAAAACTGGATGCCGACCTCAATAAAGTTGGGAAAAGGCTAGGCTATGATGATTATATCTGGCAGTTGTAAAAGTAGCCGGGAGATAATCACTAGTAGATTTGATTGAACGTGTGTATACGTTCAATGAAATCTAGTACAGTGTGAGTGTATAGATTCCAGTTCTTAGTATTATATAAGTGCAGAGTTGAATGGCGCTGGTACATGCGTCATGTCTGTGAACGGGCGCTGTCAGTTGGGACTGGTCATCTCTTAGCTGCCAAGGTTCATTTTAATTACTTTATTCATACATTTTTGATCTAATCTTTTACTCTGGATGCTCGTAGTGTGCACGTCTTTCTACATCGTTCTCACATATATGTATAATCTCAAAATTAATGATGTAACCAAGATTTTGTAACAATATTTTGATTTTAAAAGAGTGTCCATGGAGTTTCTTGCCTGTTCTTCTCCATAGAGATCTACGCTAGGGAATGGGCAACTACAGTACTTCCTCAAGTTATTATGTCGTGTGACTGGGACTGTAGCTTTTCTTTTTTGTATTACATTCAAAAGTGCCGATGCCGTAATGGTCTAATTGAAATAAATGCTTTGAATTTGAGTTTGACATTGCAGGCCTGAAGCTGTTCGGCGAGCGCTACTCGGGGTTGGAGTACGACTACCGCGGACTGGTGCACGTGTTCACGCAGCTCAAGAGAAACGACCGCGCCAACCACTACAACCGACTGCTCGCGCACTGGCAGGGTACGACTACTACTATAACTACTACTACAGCCCATAACGTCCACTGCTGGACATAAGTCTCTCCCATGATGGGAGGAATTTGCCGTAATCTCCACGCTTGGCAGGCAGATTGGAGATCGCAGTGATGAAAGACTAACAGAAAACGCTGCTGCCCATTCTCAGGTCTACGGAGGCGCAAAGTATTCTGCCTCAGACATTAGTCGCCTTATACGACACCCGTCAGTGTAATGGGTTGGTTCTATTCTACTCTGCCGGATACCACACGGCTAACATAACATAATAAACAGGTTTCACGACTACAAACTCAATGTCATACGTGACAAAGTTTACATTCCATCGACTTTCATCACTTCCTAGTGTTTTAGCTGGGGAGAAATGGCGCAACTATTTCCAGTTTCTTTTTTAGGGTTCCGTACCCAAAGGGTAAAAACGGAACCCTATTACTAAGACTTCGCTGTCTGTCCGTCTGTCTGTCACCAGGCTGTATCTCATGAACCGTGACAGCTAGACAGTTGAAATTTTCACAGATGATGTATTTCTGTTGCCGCTATAACAACAAATACTAAAAACAGAATAAAATTAATATTTAAGGGGGACTCCCATACAACAAACGTGATTTTTTTGCCGTTTTGTCTAATGTATAGATAATGGTACGGAACCCTTCGTGCGCGAGTCCGACTCGCACTTGGCCGGTTTTTCTATTTTGGAATAGTTCACTCAATGTCAAGCTTGACAAAGCTCAAATTTCAGTGCCAATTTACACTGCTTGTTTCAATTTAGAAATAAAGATAATTACCAAGGTTTTGCGATATTAAACTTTAAGTCATGCAAAAACAAGTTCAAATCCATTGTACTGGCATATTATGCAAACTCAATGCCATGCTTGCGGCGAAAGTTCAAATATCGTTGCAATTGAAATTTATTCAGGATTAGGACATTATGTTACAAACTGCTGGTTTTACAATAGTCAGTCAGATTATTTGTATCTAAAGATAACAGTTATAATATATGAAAGTTTCACATATTTTCAATAACTACCAAAGTTATCTAGGCGTTATAATGATTTGTTATCGGCATACAATTAACGAACCACCAGATTTAGCTAAATTTAACGGCAAATAAATCACTTTTGATTGCCAAAATTAGTAAATGATCACCAAAATTAATCCCCATTTTATCGAAAAATTAGAACCAAAAAATTATTTATGACCACCAGAAATTGAACTGTTATGCTCTTGATCCGAGTTGAGGGACACCCGGTCGACGGAGCGCCGCTTCGTGGGGCTCATTAGAACTTTATTCTAACAGTATTTCAAACGAAGTTTAAACCACCACAAATAGAGTTGCTAATTTAGCTCATGTCTATGTCATGTCATGTGCCTTAATCATATATGAAGAAATTCTTGATAACTAGTTTCAAAACTTGATACTGTTATATCCACAGAGTTGCGAGAGCAGTCTAAAGCGGAACAGCAGCCGGCGCTAGGAGATGAACAGATCATCCCGCTGCGGGACCTCCACGCCAAGTTCTTCGGGCCCAACGACTGAGCTCCTTCACCGTCGCGCGGCTTGAGAATCGCTCCCCGTCCCCAACGTCATGTGGGACGTTAAACAGTGACCCCCGGGACTATCATATTATTATAAGGCTTTATTGACTACAGAAAATTACAAATTACCTGTTTTACGTAGTGTTACAGAAGTTTTGTTTACACATCTGTGCCTAAATACGACGTAAGACGCACTAAACAAACTTAATTGTCAAGTTTTTGAATGAAACCTCCGCCGTTTACTAGGACGGGTTTTGTGAAGTAGATACTGAGTGGGTAACAGTCAGCTTGATATAATACTCATGTAATTATCTCTGTGTGTTCTAGCTTCAACGACATCAACGCATATTGACCCAAGAGATAATGTTCACTGACGGCTCTAAACCTGCTCAAATATTGTAAATACGTAACATAATCATAAAGTAATCTTCTCCTCAAAGCCCGTGCTAGATATGGTTAGGTCCGGGACATATTGTAGTGTCCGTATAACGCCAAAGGCTACGCTAAGTCATAAATTGTTATATCAGGCCATATTTAAGTGATTGCGCCTATTTGTTTGTTTATATGCGTTTTATTGAGCTATAGTGTGTCCGGCCTTAACTTAGTGAGCGCGTGTTGAATACGTTCTTGTGAACTCTTGCGCATAAGATCTGGCGACTTCGGTAGCTTGCTACTTATGTTCCTCTATATATCTCTGAGAGTTACACTATCAAAATTATTTGTTGACGTTTGATCCCTGTAACAATGTTATATATTTTAAATCTTGAATTTAAAGAGGCTTCTAAAATTAAGTGTAAACAAATATTTTTGATACTGTGACGTCCGTGTGATGTTGTCGTGTACGTATTTCGTGTAAATTTATATTAGTTATTGTTGCTTTCGCGTAAATTAGATTTAGTGATTCGATGTAATGTATGAATGTGCAATCTTAACCTGTTGAAATGTTGTATATATTGTTTGTTTTTTTTTTGCCAATGTTGCCAGTTATGGTCACAGGTTATTTACTAGAGAGAGAGCGAGAGTACTCATAATATTCCATCTCTCATTGTACAAGGCAATCCATAAATTATTTATAGTTTTAAAAAAGATGCCTTCGTAAAACTGCGCTTCCAATAAATCATGATTTATCTTCACTGCCGTATTTTCTAAAGATTTATCTTGTATGAAAATTGTATAGAAATCAAAAAAGTAGTTCAGTAGGAAAAAGAAACATATCTATTTTCGCTTTGCAGAGACAACTCCAATGAGAGTTTCTACTTGTAAACAAAAAGCCGTAGTTAATTATTTATCATACTATATTTTCCTACATTCACAGCTTGATGTGTTTATAAGTATTTTTATGGAAGTTTTTAAATATTATATTGTAACTATAAATTGTAATGTTAGAATCAGTTAACGGATGGCTGTAACGTGCGAATGGCGTGCGATTAAATAAGTTTTATGAACATGTATATCGCAGTTTTATTTTATACAACACTAATAGTCCCTTATGATTCCTCTTTCATCTGGGTGAAAAAACATTTGAGTGAACTCGGAAACCTACTTTTTGAGTTTTTATTTCAGTGCCAAGTGCCATTCATTAAAAAACAAGTGAGAGTTGAACTCGCGTGGAGAGAGGTTCCGTACAATGCCAGTCTTATATTGAGTTTACCACTTCATTTTCAATTGATAGAATTCTTATAGGTTTTCCAGTATTCTACAAGCAATGAACTATATTTTGTATTTTTTTCAAAATGTTAGGCTCAGTTTCGGAGATCAGGGGGGGAATGGTCAATTTTCGTCTTCTTCCATGAATAAAATCAAACTGTTTATTTCACAATAATAACAAAAATATATTTGAGATCCTCATAGCGACCCCTTTCATTTGATATTATGTCACAGTAAGGTTTGCAAAACTTTTTTTTAATTTCCTCATTTGTCCCCCGAAAACGACCCTTTAAAAAAATTACTTTGCACATGTATTTGGGAGCGCAGCGATCTATCTGCCAGCGACTAAATGCAAACATTTTGTTCGATCCCTAAATAATTACATATATTTAGTGTGGCTGACTCTGGCAGAGCCACCATCAGGGATTTTAATTTTGATAACACAAAAATTTAGTCGCCAAATATCAGATTTGGTCGGTCTCTGGTTCAAAAGATATAAGGGCTTATTGTTGGCCCTGCTGGAGAGAGCCTACCCCAGCAGAGCCACATTTATATCTCAAAAACTAGGGCACCTAGCGAAGATCTGTTTTCTCCCATATTTACTCGCTAATTAGTCGCAATTAGTCGCCAAGTTACAGATTTAATCGGGTCCTAGTTCAGAAGATATAATGAGTTCAATTATTAAGGTATAGTCCAAGAGCTAGATCGAAGAGTTCACGATAAATTGCCAAGAAAATATTTCTATTAATGTGTGTAATATACTTCTAGTTTTATCGGTCTAAAGTCCATAAAAATGTCCGAGAGAGAAAAATTATCTATTAAATACACGTTTTTATGTTTTAAATTACTAGGTTAGAGAGGCTTAAACTTCTTTGAAACCATTAAACCTTGCTCTTGGTCTATTTAGTGTCAAGATGTACAGTCGCATGCAACTCTTTTACTAATTTACAATGTTGAGCTCTAATTTACGTTAGAATAATAAATACGTTAAAATTATCGTACCTATCTTTAGTAAAATGTAATACCTACTTAAACGTTGAAAACGTATTGTAAGTATGTAGGTAAGTATCAACCCATTGCTTGAAATACATTACAAAAAAATACATAGGTACTTAAATCAAAGATGTAAATACTTACTATACCTAATATGAGCACGGCTTTATTTAAGGTTTAATGTAAGTTTATTTATTGTTAGGGAACAATAAATAAACTTACCTACCTTACGTATTTCTAAGGAGAAATACAACAAATTGAACTGTATCTAAATGCCGGAAATAATATATAAATCTAAATCAAATTATTTTATAAAAATGAATTTTCAAAAAAATTGTAGCCAAATAATATGGACATCGACGGACTACATTGGTAGGTAGCGCATCAGTATTGGTATCTTACGACACACAAACAAACACGCTAATGACGTGAAAAATCAAGGTAACTTACATAATAATATTAATCTGCGGGTCTAAAATGGCCGCTTTAGCAGAATCCACACAGAATCTTAGCATGAATCACGTTAAAAAAACTTTATGGTTATGGTCATAAAGTCAATTTTAAGAATTTTAAATTTTTAACGTGATTCATATTACGATTCTGCTAAAGCGGCCATTTTAGACCCCCAGCACTCATAAGGCGTCCTCTTTTCAAAACACTCTCAAATTGTCCACCACCATGTGACATGTCCAATGCAAACAAACCTTCTCGCTGTACTCCCGGTGGATGACTAAAGAAAAAATTCTTTAGAGTTTAGAGAAAGTTTGTAAATTTACCTATTTTTTTTTTAATACTTTGAGCGGCGCGAACCACAGAGCATCTATGCGCGAACACCGCCGACGCGCCGGTGCTCGCTCTGTTCCCCGTTTTTGTATTTGCGGAATAGGTACCTAAAGATAAGAACATTCGAGTTCCTAACTATTCTTTAAGTTCCACTTTAACTTAGGTTCGTCACGGGCAACTCGTTCTAAGTAGCTCGTCTGTACACGCGCATCTATCTCTTTCTTACTTACCGTGTAAATGTAACGGAGCGCAGCGATCTATCTGCCAGCGACTAAATGCACACATTTTGTTCGATACCTAAATAATTACATATATTTATTGTAGATCTTGTTTTTAGGTAATGAATACTGCTTTCCTTTGGTGGGTTGAAGTTATAGAATTCCTCCAGACGTCGTATAGATACACCTGTCTAAAAACTACTTTAAGTATTTTGTACTTGGTACCACTGTATGGGGAAATTGAATTCTTTAATATCTTTTTAATGACACACCGACTGAATCTGTAACTTGGCGACTAATTTCGACTAATTAGCGAGTAAATATGGGAGAAAACAGACCTTCGCTAGGTGCCCTAGTTTTTGAGATATAAATGTGGCCCTGCTAGGGGTTGGCTCTCTTCAGCAGGGCCACCAATAAGCCCTTATATCTTTTGAACCAGTGACCGATAAAATCTGATATTTGGCGACTAAAATAAATAAAAAATAAAATAAAAATAGCCTTTATTCACTCTGACCTTCATAAACACACTATTTAGTAATTTGGAAAAATATGAACTACACTTATTGGTTTTCTATACAAAACTTAAATTACAACTATAACTAAACTTACATCGAACTTTTAACTATACTTATATCACTACTTTATCTAAACTTAAATTATACTTTTAACTATACTATTATAACTTTAATTAAGTAGGTAAATTAAATAACATTTTTTTTTTCTTATTTGTTCGTCTTATCAGCTACCAGGTCAGGCTGTCTTGCGACATAGGCCTCCTCAAGTTCCCTCCATAAATGTCGATCCCTTGCTATACTCCTCCAACCCTTAGGCAGATCATCCTCCCATCTTTTTATCTGCCTTCCTCTATGTCTTTTTCCGTCTCTCGGGTACCATTCTGTTACTTTTTTGGTCCACTTTTCTTTTTGTGTCCTCATCATGTGACCTGTCCATTTCCATTTTAGGGTTCGTGTTTTTACTTTAACATCTGCTACTTTTGTGGTGTTCCTAATTGTTGTTGCTTTCCATTTGTCTTTCAGCCTTAGACCCATCATGCTCCTTTCCATTCCTCTTTGGCATACACCTAGTTTGTGTTCAATCTTCTGTGTTAATGGCCAGGTCTGGCAGCCGTAGGTAAGGCATGGAAGTATGCAGGTGTTATAGACGGTTCTCTTTTCCGAGATGGGCACAGATTTATTTTTCATGATTTCCCTGAATGACCAGTACCTTTGCCAGGTGTTGTTTATTCGTCTTTCTACTTCTTTCGTCGATAAATCTTTCACTGATATGACTTGACCTAGATATACATATTCATTTACGTATTCGATCTCATCTACGCCCACCTCAATTTTAACTTCGGTCTTGTTTGTCATTAATTTAGTTTTGCTTGTATTCATTGATAATCCCGCCTTTTTACTCTCTGATGCTAGTTGTTGTAGCATTGTTCGTAGTGTGATGGGATCTTCTGCAAACAAAATGAGATCGTCTGCGAACCTTAGGTGGTGCAATTTTTCCCCGTTTATATTAATGCCAAGGGTATCCCAGTTGAGTTGCCTAAAGATATTTTCCAAAACGGCATTAAATATTTTGGGTGATAACGGGTCTCCCTGTCTCACGCCTTTCTGTATTTTAAATTGTTCTCCAATGTTTTCGAGTTGCACTTTTGCTGTGCTGTTGACATATATTTTCTTAATGATCCTAATGAATTTACTTTCCACTCCTTGGTTTTTTAATGCATCCCATATGTACTTATGTTTCAAAGAGTCGAATGCTTTATTATAATCGACGAAAGACAGGTAGTACGGGCGGTTGTATTCATTGCATTTCTCAATTATTTGTTTAACAGTATGTATGTGGTCAATTGTTGAAAAATCTGAGCGGAATCCTGCTTGTTCTTTGGGTTGATTACTGTCTAGGGTTTTAGTCATGCGGTGTAATATTATTTTGCTGAAAACTTTGTACAAGTTTGGCATCAAACTGATGGGTCTGTAATTGTTAATCTCATTTTTATCTCCTTTTTTGTGTAAGAGTATTATTGTTGACGATGTCCATTGGGAAGGAATTTGTTCTGTTTCCAAAATTTCATTGCAAATGTGTGTAAATGGTTGTATTATCTCTTCTATGGTATTTTTTAGTAACTCATTTGTTATCTTATCATCTCCAGGTGATTTCCCTGCTTTTTGTGTTTGTATGGCTCTTCTTACTTCACTTTGCATAATACTTGGGACTGGTTCTGGATTTGAGTCTTCTTCTGGTGTTGTTTTGTCCGTGTATTCGTTTATGTTATCCATATATAATTCCTTGTAAAAATCTGTTGCCGTTTGTAAAATATGTTGACGTTTAGTTGCAATTTGTATTTTGTTATCTTTATCTTTCTTTGTCGTCTTCGGTATCCATGTCGTATGTTCTTTAAGTTGTTTTAGGGCACTTTTAATCCCTCCTGTTTTGTTTATTTGTTCCCTTATTAAATTAAGCCGGTTTGATTTTCTATGTTTTCTAATTGCTTTTGAAATTTCTTTACTTATCTTAGCTATTTGTTCACGATTTTCTTTCCTGTTTGTTATCATTTCTTTTCTCTCGTTAATTTTTGATCTGGCTTCGTCTCCGAGCTTGTCACTAGTATCTCTCATTTTACATTTGTTTACTTTTACTAGCGCTTTTTCTAAGATGTTATATTTTTCTTGGACATTATTCTGTTTCTCAACCATGTCTAATGATAGTTTCAAGTCATTAAGGTTTTGTTCTGGTATATGTGTTATGGCCCTGCAGTTCGTTCCATAGAATTTTCTTCTCTGTGTTTTTAAGTCCTTTCCTACGATAGTTCCTCTTACCATTCTATGGTCAGAATTGAAATTTAGATTTGACACCACACTGACGTTATTGAAATTTTTTGGTATATTAGTTATTATGAAGTCTATTTCGTTTGTATCTCTACCATTTGGAGACATCCATGTCCATTTCCTGTTACGTTTCTTGAGAAAAAAGGTGTTCATTACCTTCAAGTTCTGTTCGAAGCAGAAGTTTATCAATCGTTGCCCATTGTCATTCCTCTTTCCCTGGCCATATTTACCTACTATGTACTCTCCTGTGTCTGATTCTGTTCCTATTTGACCATTGAAGTCCCCCATCAATATGGTGTTCTTATTTACTTTTTGCATTGTTTCGCTGAGACTATTATAAAATGATTCTTTTTCATTGTCGGTTGCTTGATCTGTTGGAGCATATATCTGTAGAATTGAGAACGGGTTCTTGAAGCCAGGTAGATGAATGTTTAAAATTCCGATTCTATCCGATATGCCTATGAACTCTTCTATATATTGTTTTAATTCTTTTTTGACAAGGAATCCTATACCGTATTTCCCCTGTATTTCTCCTTTGTAGTAGAATATATACTCGTTATATTCTTTTATTTCTTCTCCGGATCTTCTTACTTCACTGAGTCCAATTATATCCCATCTAATATCTTTCAGTGCTTCTTCAAGTTCAATAAGCCTTTCTTCTGTTCTTAATGTTCTTGTATTTAGGGTTGCTATATGTATTTTGTTTGTATTGTTTTGGGTAGGTGGGGAGGTTTTTGAGGGTTGTGGTCTTTCAACCCCACGGGGACCAGCCGGATTGGGGTTGTTCCGCTTCCGGTAGCTGATTTTTAATTGCTAGTTGGTTTTGCTAGTTGATGGTGCGGAAGACATCGAGTTGGATCTAGCTCTCATCAGATCGAACGCATTCGTTCTATTTGTCTTGATGTTTGTAGCCATATTAATTTGCTTTTTAGGATTTGTGTGTGGCCCAGGGGACGTAGATTCTTCTCTTTTCCTTTTTTCTATGTTAAATGCGTTGTCTTCCTTCACTATCAGCTTATCATATTTTATGTAAGCATATTTTCCTTTGGCTCTTTCTTCCTTTAGTTGTTGTTGTAATAACTTACGTTTTTCTAATACCGCTTTCGGATAGTCTTCTACTACGTAAACTTTTTGCAGCTTTTTCTTGTTTTTTAAAATGTCTAATTTTTTCCAATAATTTGAAAACGAGATCAAAAGAGGTCTGGTTTTCTCTTCGTTTTTGTTTCCAATTATATATATGTTCTGAATATCACTGTCTTCAATTAAAATGTTAAGGTCTTTTTTCATGATTTCTTTTACTGCTTTGATCAGGTCTATTGAATTTTTCTCGGTCTCTTCTAGTTTAAAGAGCAGTACATTGTTCCTTTTCTTTTCATTTTCCAGCTTGTAAATTCTTTTTTCCAGTATTTCAACTTTCTCTTGAAGGTTTTTATTTTCCTCTAATATTGGCTGTAACTTTTCATCCATTTTTTCTAGAAGACTGTTAGTAATAGTTGTGGTTTGCTTGTCCATTTCCATTTTAATTTTATCAAAAAATATTTGAAATTGTTGTTCCATTTTTTTTTCTATTATAAAGCGTAGTGAAACTGCGTGTAACGAAACGTTAAATTATATGTGTGTTTCGCGTGATTATCCGAACGCCAGTTCGAGTTTTTTGGTTGGTAGTATGTATTGCTTACTTCACTTCACTCGTTCACTATTGTTCTGGATTGTCTATGGTTTGAAGTTTGCTGTGTTCGTATAGTTCACTGACTTTGGTTGTTCTTTTGTTTTTAAGTTTTGACAACTAACCTCAAAGTCCCGATGTATTTAAAAGCAGCTCTTTTGTTTTTTTTCGCTTCTCACCATCTGTTTTTGAATATGATAACGTTGCACAACACTTCTAAGTTCACAGTGATTGCGATTTAACGTAGTTATACGGTTGTTATCTGTTGAATTTACACAATTTTTACGGAGCGATTCGTTACGATGTTTACTGATAGGCGACCGGAACCCGAAGAACGAGTAAATATGGGAGAAAACAGACCTTCGCTAGGTGCCCTAGTTTTTGAGATATAAATGTGGCCCTGCTAGGGGTTGGCTCTCTTCAGCAGGGCCACCAATAAGCCCTTATATCTTTTGAACCAGTGACCGATAAAATCTGATATTTGGCGACTAATTTCGACTAATTAGCGACTAAATTTTTGTGTTATCAAAATTAAAATCCCTGATGGTGGCTCTGCCAGAGTCAGCCACACGGCGCCCTCCTCACCAGTCTTGATCTGTTCTCGACGCGGAGCGCACGCCCTGCTTACTGTTCTGCGTATACCCTCTTACCGTTAATTCGCAATAGTGATTTTGTATTCCGCCGAAGTGTGGTCAGAACTTACCGTGCTATCCTAAAACCGGGCACGAATCCACACTTCGTGGCTGCTCCTGATGGAAAAACCTAATAACACTACTTGACCTGTGAATCGAATCTGCGACATGACACGTGCAAAAATCAAAAATGGAGGGAACGACGACAGGACGGCGGTGATAATGTTTGGAGTGCACGAGACGGGGCGGAACCCTGGTATTCCGCTGGATGGATCCGTGTAGTGACACGGATTAGGGGTAGACCAGATTCTCGTGCAATTTTTGAAAAAACATGTTCATCCGTTTTGAATTATTATAGATAGCTAGCTTGTATTATCCCACTGCTGGGCAAACGCCTCCCTCATCAGACAAGACACCCAGTCCTTCACACCGTTAATACACCCACAGTACAGCTGCTAGAGTCTAGGTCCAAAGTTTGACATTTTGAATGAATTACTTCAAATAAGTATTAGACAGATTCTTATTTAATCACGTCGCCATGTAGTGAAAACAGCATAAATAAACATTCAATATACAATTATCAGTAGCAAGCAGCCTTAGTAATGCGGTCCAGCTATCTTATAAACTAGGGGTTCGGGTTCGACCCCGTGTCGCCTAATCAGCAGGTCAGCTAGATTGCAGGCGCAGTCGCTGCAATACTAGAGGTCCGGGTTTGACCCCCAGCCTAGCCTCGTTACGTCAGGTAGATTTCAAACACGTAAGCTGCGTTGTTTATGGGGCCGGGTTCGACCCCCAGCATAGCCTAATCAGTGATCATCTAGTTTACAAGCGCGGGCGCTGCTGTATAAGGCTCAATTTACACCGCCGCGGAATGGAATGGAAGCGACTTTTTGCAACGAAATTGTACAGTAAGCGTTGATAAGTGCAGAGGCACGCTAAGGATTGTATTGCTGTGAACGCACGGTCGAGCGACCGTGCGTCTGTATGTGTAAGTGGTCTCAATACAGTACGCACTCCAGAATTCGCCCACTGTCGCAGGTCGTCACGTCGCACTCCACATAACAAAAAAATATATTTCCATCTCTTTTGGTTATACACGCAGCAAACACTCTTATTTGTGTGGCGACCTGTTCTTACCATAGAATAGCTAAAATTCACACATAATTAATAAGTGTTGATAACTGTTTGGGTAAAGCAGTGGCTTCACGATTAACGAGGTCCGAGTTCGAATCTCGTTACCAATGTGTGGGTCTTCTTTTGTCAATTGGTCAATCTTTTGGATCTTTGTAACCATATTTATATTTGTATTTTTATGCAAAAATTTTTTAGGCGTTTTGTTTTTTTTTAAAGAAGTTAAATATTAATTAAAAACCCATCGTTTTATTATTTAACCATTTAAGTGATTGTTTATTATCTTTTCGGTGTTGGAAGGTGCAAACAAAAAAGTCATATTAAATGATAACAAAAATGTTTATTCGTTTTATTTATTTATAAAATTATAAAAAAAAAAAAACTTTAATGAGAATTTTAACGTCACATTCCTACCTAGTTACAAGAAGTTCTCTTGTAATCGTTCGATTTTTTATTGTATACCCACTTACTCTAAGTCAATTCACAATAACTTATCAAGGAAAGGATGTTCTAATCTCATAAATAAAATTGTTGATACCCATTTATTAATAGGTATCGGTATTTAGCAGAGTTTATTGAAAACTAATATAAGTATGATTTAGATTTTCTGAACATATTTTTTTTTATGTGACGTCACAATAAATGTAACTCGCATTGAGGTTATAGTTAAATGTTTATTTTCTTGAAGAAAAGAAGATTGAAACTAAACCTCAATTTAAGATCATTACTACGGTTAAGTAAACAACTCAACATTAACAACTAAATAATATTTAGTTACACGTCTTATTCAAATTAAAAAACTAGGATTGAAATTTTGTATAACTCCCATTATTTTCGATGCAGTCAAGTAGACGTTTGCGCCTGGACCCCACAATATTTTGATATATTCCGGTTCCTTCCTCTTAAATTTTCCCACACCGCCATGCAATGTGTTGTTAACAATTCAAATAATTCCGCAAAGTGTCTCGTAGGCGTGAAACCATTTGTTTCATACTGGCCTAACATATTATTATGGCGTCGCTGCGCTTCGCTAACAAGCGACGGCCTTCCACTTCGCTGTCGACTAGCAAGGCGATTCTTCCTTATCCAACGACTTACAATATTCCTCTAGAACAAAAAAAAAGTATTGTTAGGCAACTGTAGAACAAAATACTAAAGTGATCATTCACTCTGCATTTATAAATAAACACTGTAGCAAACCTTCTCTATAACCACTAGCGACATCTATTGGGTAAAGGAGATACTATATAGTGCCGTCCCCTTGACACTAGATGGCGCTTTGCAAATACGTCACTATCGTGAATCGCGGTGTTAAGATTCTCCCCGATTGAATGACCTCCGCCAGTACATTTATTTTTTGTAAGACTGAACTAGCAGTGCATTCGTGGGTTACGTCCTATTTGGAATAACTACATGAGACTCCGCTACTAAGCCTATGTAAATAAGACTGATTGTCACTCTTTTTTTGGATTAGAGGACCAACAGTTCCCTTCCTTCGTCCTTCCTGGGAAAAGGTTGTCGGGACCCGTCCTATTTATTTGTACGTTTGTTGAAAATAAATCCTTGTCAAGAACTAATCTTCTCTTCGTGCCGGAAAACGGTGACCACATCCCCTACAACACTAATTATTTATCTTTTAGGCCTCATGATGGATTTAAAAAACAACTAATTAATCCTTAGGTCACCAAAGAAATTAACAATAACATTGCGTGGTTTGAATTTCTAATAACAGTTTAAGTTACAATAAAAAACAATTAATTAGTCCTGTCACTAAATAAATTAACAATAATATTAGATTTTAATTTCTAATAAAAGTTTAAGTTACAATTATTCATAAATAAAGTACTCACAAAGTCCGGTTTCTTCAGATATTTGTGTTCTCAAACTCAAACTCAAAGCATTTATTTCAATTAGACCATTACGGCACTTTTGAAAGTCAAAAATACAAAAAAGAAAATCAAAGCTACAGTCCCAGTCACAAGGCATAATAACTTGAGAAAGTACTGTAGTTGCCCATTCCCTAGCGTAGATCTCTATGGAGAAGAATGGGCAAGAAACTCCATGGACACTCTTTTAAAATCAAAATATTGTTACAAAATCTTGGTTACATCATTAATTTTGAGATTACTTATACATAAATGTGAGAACGATGTAGAAAGACGTGCACACTAAGAGCATCCAGAGTGAAAGATTAGATTAAAAATGTATGAATAAAGTAATTAAAATGAACCTTGGCAGCTAAGAGATGACCAGTCCCAACTGACAGCGCCCGTTCACAGACATGACGCATGTACCGGCGCCATTCAACTCAACCATATTGAAGGGAACTAAATGACCCGACACACCCGCCACCATCAGCGAGACATTTAAGTGAGCATGACATTCTCTCAGTCACCAAGGCATATTCAAGTCAATGAAAGATAAATAAATGTAAATGGTGGCTGAACAGTACAAAGTACTCACACATGTGCTATGCAATTATATAATACTAAGAACTGGAATCTATACAATGCAAGTATATTTTTACAATCTTCTGCAGCTTCCACAATACATTAACATGGGAATCAATTCTTCATCTTCTTCTTTACGTGTCGATGGACTCAAATAATGCCCGTCCAGTACAAACAATTAGTTTGCCCCCCTCCCCCCACCTATGGTTGTGGAGCAGGACCAGCATTTAGCCAAGCATTTTTATCATCAATGTAATCCCCCAACTTATAATATGCTTGCCTACATAGTGTGCGTTTTATACAAGATTTAAATTTCGTCTCATTCAGTTGAAGAATGTGGGGAGGTATTTTATTGTAACATTTCAAACAGTACCCCATGAAAGATGAATCCACTTTAGCAAGCCTGAAACCTGGCTGAACTAGTTGGTCCCTATTTCTAGTGTTATAGTGGTGTCTGTCCCCTCTCTTACTGAATAAATGCCGATTTTTTCTAACGTACATGATGTTTTCATAGATGTATTGACAAGGTACTGTCATGATATTAATTTCCTTAAACAGTTCTCTTAGAGAATCGCGTCTACGTAATTCATATATGGCTCTGATGGCTCTTTTCTGCAGAATAAATATAGACTCGATGTCTGCAGCCCGTCCCCATAGTAAAATACCGTATGACATAATACTATGAAAATAACTAAAATAGACCAGCCTCGCGGTATCAACATCAGTAAATTGACGGATTTTTCTATTAAGACCACATAAGCAGCGCGATAAATAGTCGCCCTCGCCTCAATATTAATATTTGCCTGCATTTTGCAACAACAATACCGCTATCTATTAGACCACACGTCACTAACCAACAACTTCAACCAAACGAAAACATTCATTCCGGTCAAGTTTATTTATTTATTCATAAATCTCATGTCTACCTCACATAAATCTAAACTCCTTACTTATTTTTCTATGATCTACCTTTCAACTTCACGGAATGTGTGAACAAAGCGAACAAGATTGAAGAATATAATATTTCTGTTCCATTACTTCCAATTGAGTATAAAAACTGGTAAAAACTTACAAAAAGTCTAAAAGTAACAATGTGAGATTTGAACACACGGCTTACTGATTCGTTCATAGATCTGCACGCGCCTAAGCACTAGGCTATCTTGACTTATGTTTGCATGTTGAAATTTTGAACTAGAATTACTTGTAGACGACAATCTTGAAAGTAGAAGGTCGTATGTCAAACTTAACGTCTTGACGTTAAGTTTGACATACGACCTTCTACTTTCAAGATTGTAAGCAATAGCAAGCAATAGCTTGCTATTGCTTCGTGAGATTGCCATGCCACTGGACTTTTGGTCGACACTACATGTACAAACTAAATACGAGCCCAAAAAGGTCACGCGTCTTCCTAGGAATCCTCGCGCATTCTCGAGAATTTCCTTAGGAATCCTCGCGCATTCTCGAGAATTCCCTTAGCTACTGTCGGTTTGTAGTTTGATATACAATTGAGATAAAGTTCATAATGCTATGTACAATTTCGTTTAAAAAAAGTCACTTCCATGGCATTCCGCGGCGGTGTAAATCGAGCCTCAGGGGTTCGCGTTAGGTTGCGGGACTGTTCGAAAGAGATACCGTGGCCCCGGAACACAAAGGGCGATGAAGGAACATGGATGGGTTTTAGTCAGTAAAAGTCTGACACTCCCTCCTGCTCCGCCCAGAGCGGGAGGAGTTATTTGATGATTTCCCATCCGAAAACAAAAAAAAAAAAAGGTTCGCGTTATACAATATACACCCAGCCAATCCTAATCAGTAAGTAGCTAATAGTAGTGGATTAGAACAAAATAATACAAACAAGTACATTAAAATTGTATTTATTCGAAAATAAAAATTAAAGCTACAAAGATTAAAATGAAGATTCGAAGTGATTCGATTCGAGTGGAATGCAAACGTTCCAATACACAATTTAATAAATTAAATAAATATTTCCAATTAACATTTTGTAATACTGTCAAATATTGAAAAGAAACTGGGTCAATGAATATTAGTTTTTTAGCCTTGTAGGGTTTCGTATTTAAACATTCCATGTTTCCACTGGCAAAAAGGTATATAAAGTAAAGATATTATAACTTTTTTTTTAAGAATTTCTAGTATTTACCACTACATAGCAGCCATATTTTCAAAAAATCTTGTTTCATTTCAAAATACATATTTTATGCTTAAATATCTTCTGATAATTGAATTTGTAACAAACTAAAGGCACGCTAAGGCAGGATCGTGTGAATTCGTGTGCTAACATCTAATGTTCTGTTGTTTTCTTATTCTAGTTACAAGCACAATAAGCAATCATTAATAAAATCGTGTTGGTGTATCATCAGGAAAAATATTTGTTTTCAAATTGACACCTTACTTAAAGGTTTCAAAGGTGTACGATTAGGGAAATTGTTTGTTTTCAAATTGACACCTTACTTAAAGGTGTACGATTAAGGAAATTATTAGTTTTCAAATTGACACCTTACTTTAAAGGTTTCAAAGGTGTACGATTAGGGAAATTGTTTGTTTTCAAATTGACACCTTACTTCAAAGGTGTACCAATAGGGAAATTATTTGTTTTCAAATTGACACCTTACTTCAAAGGTGTACCATCAGGGAAATTATTTGTTTTCAAATTGACACCTTACTTCAAAGGTGTACCATCAGGGAAATTATTTGTTTTCAAATTGACACCTTACTTCAAATGTTCATCAGCCTCTTGTCCTCATCCCAATGTATTTGAGATCAGCGCTGTTTGTGATCTTCCATACTTTTCAAAGAATAAAAGTAAGTTATGCTTTGAATTAAAGGACTATTTAGGTACGTGAGTAGTGATTTGTTTGACAATAAATTTACCTGACCTTACACCTCTACAAACCCTTTTGTGGACAGGTGTGATGTTATGTTTCAGTAAAATCAGTCGTATACTTCGGGGGTTATCGTCATTAATAAATAATATGTTTTAGTTTAGGCCATAAATTGAGGCGCACATACTTCATGAAAAAGTTTGTATTCTAGTTTGGAGTTTTGTGAATCTCATTTAATTGAATTTACAAAGTTACTTTGCCTTAAATAATCATAAATTAGATTCAATTAATCAGCTGAGTTCTGCTTATTTGAGCTTAAAATAAGACATGTCTTAAATCTTAAAACATTATGCACTTCAAGTTTTAGGTCCGTCGACCGAATACATATTAATATTAAAACATTCAACTGCAAAAAACACGTAAAGATGCAAACTATCTCGTAAAGACGACTTGAGTACACATAAATATCTTATTCTAGCTGCACACGACACAGAAGCTTAATTTTTGTAAAATTATAAGCAAATGGAGCGCTAAAGAATATTATAAGCTGCCAAGACAGATGTTTTCTACTCTCAATGTCTCGGAAATACTTAGCCGCAAGAGTGCAGGCAATTGCTCAAAGACAGATCATCCACCAGTCAAACACGAAATCTAGGACCAGATTATATTTTCTAGCCCTTCATTTGCTTATTTCTTCAATCTTCTCCTTAAGCGGGTCCGCAGAGCGCAACCAAGGCGCGCTTGTAGTCTCCCGAAGTCTCGCCCTGCTGACGTGTCGCAAAACCAACATGGCGTTACCAAGTAGTTCCGTGGGGCGGCAAGAGATGGCGTTGTATTCAAAGAAGGGATGTGACGTCAGGTGCGCATGCGGCGTGCGGAAAGAAAAACGCGACATGATTAGTATTTTTGTGGCATTTTGTAGACCCGTAAGCAAGATATTATTGATAGGTTTTTAATGCGGTTACGGGTCCAGGAAATTGTGGGTTATTTACTTATTTAGACAAAGTATTTGGTATAATATTTTAAATAAGGTCAATATATAAAAACAAGTACGATTTAAAACTCATAAATGACATAATATATCTTATATCTTAGTTATGAAGATGCATTTAGCTACAAAAGCCATAAAGCTCTATGCATAAATTCTTGAATACTCAAAACAAATAGTTCTCACCTCCTTTCCAATCACGGTGGCAAAGAGTTACAGAAAATGTGAAAAATATTAAACCACATTACATACAACATAAAAGTAATGTTTCAATAAAATTAACAATGAAAGCACAGATAAATTTAAATATTACGGGGTTGGGGGCTAAATATTTTTTTTTTGACGAAGAACATGGCATGCTTAGATACGAAAAGATTTTATAAAAAAAGCATTACTTTCATGCTTATAATGTGCTTTAATCATTGTGTAAGTACAAAATAATGATATAATAAAAGATATAAATCGTTGGATGCGCCCCCACCATTCTTAGGTTGCTCGCATTGGATGATAAATAATTATGGTATTCAGTACGAACGAGAACATACCAGGAATCGAAAAGGCTACCCGTATAGGGATTTTAATTGTTTTTTTTAGGGTTAGGTGAAAACCCCTAGAGTAAAGGTAAAGGTTAACCCGTGTTATAGGGTTAATAAGCCTATAATAACCGATTCACGCAGAGTTCATTTTTGTACATAAAGTTAGCCCGCGCTCGGTGCTTTGTCTCTTTCATTCCGGTTAATCGGCAATATTTAAATGGTTAACCCATATTATGAAGGTTAACCCGTATAATGAACAATTAAATATATCTTAGGTAACCGGTTAACCATTTTACTGCATTAATCGGTTCCTCGAACATACTATTAGTAAAAATTGACGCGATAGGGGCGCATAAAACGATGTAATTTTTTGACAAAACTATTAGAAATAATTTCAATGATCATGAATTTACAATATTTCTGAAGGAATGAAAACTGCAGTTTGGTGATATTAAAGTTCAATTTCAACCACCATCGTGTTTTAAAGTTTGGGACGATCGACGATCACCTTTGGGTAATATTTCTAGAGTGTAAAAAATGTGATGAGCAAAGAAATGATAGCTAGTGTTTTTCTTGGGCTAATTTGAGTGCAGTGCGTGCAAGCATTCGACCATTATATAAGAGGGCAGTGACTTGTTTTTTCGTGAATTAGTACAATTTTTGTGCTGATTTGGAAGTGGCAACAGATTGGGTTCCGAACAACAGAACCCGGCGACGCGGTAGGCCCAGAACTCTTCCCAAAAAGATTGGACTCAAATAGCCAAAGAAAGAGAAAAATGGAAAAAAGGGCAAATCACCACAAACTGAGGTGATTTGTAAGGCAATAGAAATACTCTGTATTTAAATGGACCAGGAAATCAATTGCCAAGTTTAGCTTAGCTAAAATAAATAAGCTAAGTTAAAAATAGGTATAGACTTCACCCAGAGCCAAATAATTTGATTTCTTTGAGACATTGGTCTGAAATAAGCAGGTCTCACATGTCACTTCCAAATCAGAAACAAAATATCTAGAAGCCAAGGAAAAATTAAGAAATAATTAAAGTTATAAAAAAGTCCACCACCACCCCCACCATCCACATAGTCCAACATACCGATAGATCACTCTGCAGGGTCTTATCATACAATCTCTCGTATTCCGCCTTGATGCTGCCCAGGTCCACCTCGGACCGGCCCACAACGACCCTGACGAGGGTCTCATCCGCAGTGCCAGCACCCTGCATGGCGCTGCGAAGCCGAGCCGCGAACCAGGCGGGGGCATTCTCCACACATTCAACTGGAATTGAAGGTTCCAAGATATTATACGTACCCTAATCTCGCTTTCCAGGGTCTTATCGTATAGTCTTTCGTATTCTGTCTTGATGGCCCCGAGGTCGATCTCGGAGCGGCTCACGACGATGCGGATGAGTGTCCTGTCGTCTGTTCCCATGCCTTGCATCGCTTTCCGCAGGCGGGTCGCGAACCAAGCCGCTGCGCTTTCCACGCATTCCACTGAAAATATTTTGGTGGCGAAGATATTGGTTACTTTTGACAGGGGGTTATTTTGCCACACATGTTATTAAAGACTGCTAAGAAAAAAAAATATGTATGTATGATGGAGAGCAGCGGTGGCCCAGTGGTGGCGGCCCCGACTTACGAACAGTCGTCGCGTCGTCGTCAGTCGTCAGTCGTGGGTTCGAACCCAGACAAGCGCATTACTTTGTGTAATTTATTTCATCACCACTGCTCTCAAAACGGTGAAGGAAAACATCGTGAGGAAACCGGCATGTCCTAGAACCAAAAATTCGAAGACATGTGACATCTACCAACCCACACTGGGCCCGCGTGGTAGATTATAGCCCATTCCCCCTCATTGAGAGGAGGCCGTGTCCCAGCAGTGGGAACATTATAGGCTGATGATGAGGATGTATGTATGATATATGAATGAAAACTACACCGGCTGGATTTGAATGTCGAAAAAACACCTTTTGAGGGCTGAATTCGGAATATAATCTGTATAATTGTTGTGTAAAACAGCAGAAAGTTTTGCTCGGTTAAAGTTAGCCTGTATGCTGTGAGGATATAGCAGTGCAAGTGTATTCAACCCGCTATAAATAGTTGACAAGTACACTAATTAATAACGGCCATTAAGAACGTTCTCCCCATATTAGCGAGTAGCCGTTATGTCGGTAGGGTAGGCGACACTTGCATTCATTAATTTTATTATTTTTTTGCAGATAGGTTCTCATCAGGCACATGACCGACGTGTGCTCGATGGGAACCTATCGGCAAAAAATTACGAACTTCTATACAAATAATTGCACCCTCTTTATAGGACGAATTTGAAAAATTTTCACCTTCTATGCAAAATTTCAAGTATATCTAGACTCTGGTGATGTTTGGGCTGTCCGTTGTTGTCAGCGAATGATTAATGAATTCATGATTTTTTTAAGTAGATTAACAGCGTCATTATAAAGTATGTCCACAAAGATTTTTCTCATTAAAAAGGTTCATTTGGCCTTTCATTATTAATTACTGTCACGCTGAATAATTTCGTTGCTGGACCTTCCCCATTCTATAATCTTTCATCCAACGTCCTAACATATTTCAAAGGACAATGCCAGTAATTCGTGTACAATATCATTAATGGACTCCTTCCGTTGACGACATGCGTCACGGACGGGCGTTCCCACTCGCACCGCTTGGAAGTAACGTGGCGAACACAGCACACAATTGACTGAATTATTGGCGTCTTACGAATAAGTATGTCACGGTATTGGCACGCGAGCACATATTTTATTTTTTATTAATAAACTGATTAGAATGTAGTTGAAAGCAGATTTTTTAATATGCTTGTTCTCAGGCACAGGTCGGTTATTGTTACGTGTAGGTATGGTAATGTTTGTTGAATCTAATTTAAATCAACTCCTATGGAGTAAGATTTAGGAAGACATCATCATCATCTGCCTAGCCTTTTCCCAACTATGTTGGTCTCGGCTTCCAGTCTAACCGGATGCAGCAGAATACCTGTATTTTACATGGAGCGACTACCTATCTGTCCTCCACAACCCAGTTAGTACTGGGTAATACGGTACCCCTTGGTAAGACTGGTTGTCAGACTTTCTGGTCACTGACTACCTGTAACGACTGTCAAAGATCTACAAATAAGATTTAGGTAGACAATGCACAGAAAAATAGAAGAGACTAGTCTAAAAATATTGTTTTGTGTAACGAGTCTACAACGATTTGACTATTACAGTTGCGTTGAAAGCTATGCTTTGTAAGTCTATCTGTAAGAACTTTTGAACGAAAGGCGGTTTGGTATACTTACTAAAGAAAATCTGACAATTGAAATAAATCAGAATGAAATGAAAATGCTACCGACCGATAGCCGACAAGGCGTCCTTGAGTTCTCCGTCGATCTCTGCCTTGATGGCCTGCTCGATAGTACGGCCCGAGATGTTCTTGTACTCCTCGAAGATCTGACGCAGCTGCGCGAAGCTCTCGTGGGCCAGGATCTGTAAGGCACGGTAAGATTTTACAATAATTACTACGTACAGATGACCTGGTGAAGGTTGCGGGAATCCGCTGGATGCGAGCCGCACGGGACCGGTCAATGTGGCGACACTTGGGGGAGGCCTATGTCCAGCAGTGGACGTCTTGCGGCTGAAATGATGACTACGTACAGTGGAGCAGTGGTTGGCCATCGAAAATGGCTTACTAGTAACTTTGTTAGTCGTAGCTTCAAACCCAGGCAGGCAATAAACTTTGTGTCAATTATTTTAACAGCACTGCTTTCAAATCGGTAAAAAAAACTAATATATCCTAGAATCAACAATTCGAAGACATACTACATCCAACCAAGACGCACCAATACACGCTGGGCCGGCGTGGCGGAGTATGGCTCTTTTCTCTAACAGATATGCAGTCATAATGTCTTACTTATGTCTTACGGGACTTCCTGCGATGTCTTCGAGTTTACTTTTTCTTACACTCTCATACTCTTACAACAACTCCTCCCTATCTTCACGCTCTGTACTCACCCTATTGAACACCTCCTCATCAGTGCCCCACTTGGCCTCCCCGGCGTCAAACAGCGCCTGCGCGTCCTCCCTCGCCTTCTCCGGGTCGACGCCGACCTCCTCGTCACGGGCACCCTGTCGATGGGCCGACTATGTCAACAGTAGTCAGAGATCTTTGTATACCTTGGGTGAAGTGATCAGTACTTGTGTTTGTGTCTTTGGTTTAAAGCAAAAAAAAGAACAAGAAATTGTAAAAATTAAATATTGATCATCACCTGCCTATGTATGTTGGGGTCGGCTCCCAGTCTAACCAGATGCAGCTGAATACCAGTATTTTACATGGAGCGACTGCCTATCTGACCTACACGACCCAGTAAGGGGGTAACACGATACCTCATGGTAAGATTGACTGTCAGACTTTCGTGCTTCTGACAAGGTACTGGTAATGACAGCCGGGACTGACGGCTGATTTACAAAATATAGAAGCTTATAAACAAGTTGCTATGATACAAAAATATAGTGCTGTAGGGACACACACACACACATACATACACACACACATACACACGCGTACGCACACACCATACATTATGTTTAAACGTAAGTTATTCAGAAATATATCCAGTTGGCATTAGACTCTCGCGCCTTTCATTGCTCTCCCAGTAGGCAACCCTATAGTGTACATACTTATACAACAGTGGTGACCCCGATCGCGAAACAAGTGCACGCACGCTGGTATCGCTGTGCAAACGTCGCGCATCATAGAAACAATGAATCCGCAAAATCCGCAGTATCCGCCAACTCAATCGGGTGCTGTAAAATATGAAGAATCTACAGAGATCTCCGCAGTCTCGGTGTCAGATAAGATACCAAACTTCTGGCCAGACAACCCACGGCTATGGTTCTTGCAAGTAGAAGCCATCTTAGGACCGCAGAAAACATCCGACCTAAATAAATATTATATGATAGTTGGGAAATTAAGCAAGGATGTCGTGCAGCAGATAGCGGACATATTAGCGAATCCCCCGGAGACAGGAAAATTCGAAACATTGAAAAAACGCCTACTGCAAATATACGAAGAATCGGAGACCAGGCAAGTACAAAAATTAGTATCAGAAATGGAACTAGGAGAACAAAAACCAAGTCAGCTATTACGAAGAATGAAAGAATTGGCAACAGACAGAATAAAAGATGAAACATTAAAAATACTATGGCAAAGTCACCTACCATCAGCAGTCCAGGCAGTACTTACCGTCACATCTACAAAAGACCTAGAAGAAATGGCGGTAATCGCAGATAAAATCATGGAAACTAACCAGTCCGCGCAAGTCAGCGAGGTAACGCGTGGGGATGCGAAATCGGCAATAAAATTCGACATAGCAACCATCATGGCAGAGATAGCGAAGATCAACTTAAGGATAAATGAAATGGACAGAGGAAGACAAAGATACAGAGGCAGAAGTGGACGTAGGAACTTCTCACGTAGCCGCTCAAGATCAAGACCACGCAGGACATCAGAGAATGCAGATTGGCTGTGTTCGTATCACTGGAAGTACGGACAAAGGGCGAGGAAGTGCGTCGAACCTTGCAACTGGAAACCTAAGAACTCACCATCACCGAAGTCGGAAAACTAGCAGAACTGCAACCGGTGGCGGGGAGTTTGACAGTTCAGGATCACCGCCTAGTAGTAAGTGATTGTAAACTTAATATTAAGTTCTTAATAGATTCAGGAGCATGTATTTCTGTTTTACCTAAAGTATTAGTAAAGAAAAAAAGCGAATTAGATTTAAACTCAGATTTTAAATTATTTGCCGCAAACGGTACAGAAATTAAAACTTATGGAACTAAGACACTAACGTTAGATTTAAAATTAAGAAGATCCTTCAAATGGACCTTTGTGGTATGCGATGTTAGACAACCTATACTAGGGGTAGATTTTTTAAATCATTTCATGTTAATCGTAGATATTAATGGTCGTTGTTTAAAAGACAAAGTCACAAATTTGGCAGTACGTGGCACGATCGTAAACCATGGTGAACCGGCAGTTTCAACGTTACGAATTGATCATCCCATTCATGACATATTAAAGAAATATCCGGATATACTCAAACCCATGTCGTTCAAAGAAACACCAAAGCACACCGTTTACCACTATATAGAGACCACAGGTGCTCCAGTATTCTGTAAACCTAGACCCTTAGCGCCAGAGAGATACAAATTAGCAAAGGAAGAGTTTAAAAACATGTTAGAGATAGGCATATGTAGGCCATCCAAATCAGCTTGGGCAAGTCCTTTACATCTAGTCCCAAAAAAAGACGGACAAGTACGTCCATGTGGTGACTACAGAGCATTAAATGCAATAACAAAACCAGATAGGTACCCTATACCCCACGTACAAGATTTCACCTATTTACTAACTGGAAAAACAATATTCTCAAAAATCGACATTAAGAAAGCCTACCATAACATATTAATAAATCCAGAAGATATCGGCAAAACTGCGATAACAACACCGTTTGGTCTATACGAATTCGAGCGCATGACCTTCGGATTAAGAAATGCAGCGCAAACATTCCAACGGTTCATGACAAACACCGTCTTATCAGGTCTAGATTTCTTATACTGTTACTCTGATGACATTTTAATTAGCTCAGAAAATGCCGCGAAACACCGTGAGCATTTAGAACAAGTTTTCCAACGCCTAAACGAATACGGTATATCCATAAACCTAGAAAAATGTACTTTCCAAGCCACTTCAGTAGAATTCCTAGGATATGAAGTTACGACTACTGGTATTAAACCAATAGGAAACAAAATACAAGCCATCATAGATTACCCAAAGCCCCAAAATGTATCTCAGCTAAGAAAATTTTTGGGCATGGTTAACTTTTATAGAAGTCATCTACCAAGAGCAATCGAATATTTAGATACGTTAAATAAATATATTCACAAGGCTAAAAAGAATGACAAAACACCTATACAATGGTCAACGGAAGCTGAGCAAGCATTCTCAAAATGTAAAGCGAGTCTCACGAATGCGGTCACGTTATCGTTTCCTGTAACCAACGTGCCGTATGCACTTTTTGCAGACGCGTCTAATAATTGCGTAGGTGCCGTGTTGCAACAATACGTCAACGGTCAATGGAATCCATTAGGTTATTTCTCAAGGAAATTAAATGAAACACAGAAAAACTATAGCACTTATGACAGAGAGTTACTTGCTATATTTTTATCTATAGAACATTTCAGATGTTTATTTGAGGGAGGTGAACTAATCATCTTCACAGATCACAAACCTTTAACATTTGCGTTTACAAAGTTATGTAAAAATAGTAAGAAAGAAAGTCCAAGACGTATTAGGCAGTTACTCTTTATAAGCGAATTTACTACAGACATACGCCATGTGAGTGGGCAGGATAATGTTGTCGCAGACGCATTATCGCGCGTAGAAAGCATAGAATGTACAAGCGTAATTGATTATGAAAAATTAGCAACAGAACAAAAGAAAGATATAGAAATAAAAAACTACATAAACGATTCTAGATACCAGTTCAAAAAAATAATAGTACCAAACACCAATCAATACATATACTGCGAAATATCAGAGGAAAACGCAAGGCCTTATCTAACCGAAAGTTTTAGGAAAGATATATTTTATGCGATACACAATCTTAGTCATCCCGGCATACGTACATCGCGCCAGATGATTAAAGAAAAATTTTGGTGGCCAAATATGAACCGAGATATTGGCCTATGGGCAAAAACATGTATCAACTGTCAAAAGTCAAAAGTAAATAGACACACTAATTCAGAATATGGAAAATATCCTCCGGTAGACAGATTCGACCACATACATATTGATATAGTAGGACCACTGCCCATAACCTCAGAGGCATACAGATACTGTGTAACAATAATAGACAGAGGTACAGGTTGGCCAGAGGCTTATCCAATAAAAGATATTTCAGCAGAAACGGTAGCGCAAGTAGTGTACACAGAATGGGTAAGTAGATTTGGCTGTCCGGTCCAACTTACGAGTGACCAGGGCAGACAATTTGAAAGCAGACTATTTCAAAAATTAATGTTATATTTAGGTGTACAAAAGATAAGGACAACCCCATACCACCCGCAAAGCAACGGAGCAATTGAGCGGTGGCATAGAAGTGTAAAGGCATCGTTAATGGCCAGGTTAGATAACAATAAAAATTGGACTCATGAACTCCCTATTGTAATGTTAGGACTTCGTGCAGCCATCAAATCGGATAAAGGGGTAAGCGCCGCACAAATGGTTTACGGCCGAGCTTTACGATTGCCAGGAGAATTTTTCGTAGAATTAAGTAATCAGAATTATGAACCACATACTATTGTGCAGAATATAAGTGATACTATAAAACAATACAAGCCGAGTAATGTGAAATCTAATGAATCCAAAGTATTTTTTGTTCATCCAGATCTTAAAGAATGTTCTCACGTATTTCTAAGAACTGACAAGGTGAAGAAATCATTAACATGTCCATATGAAGGCCCATATAAAGTGTTAGAAAGGACAGAAAAAGTTTATAAAATTCAATTACCAGATAGAATACTAACAGTCTCAATAGATAGATTAAAACCAGCTTATTTATTACAAGAAAATGAAAATGGACCAAATCATGAACAAAGTGTCAGAAAAACCAAAAGTGGTAGACTGATTAGAACACCAGTCAGATTCTTATAAATACGTAATTAGTTAAGATATTTCAATAAGTAGAATTAAAAAAATAAGTGTAAGCAAACATGGGTAACATAACTAGTATAGAAAAAGTGTCGACTAGACTTAGCAGCGTATGAAATAATATTGTGTACTGTGCATATCATGTGTTTTGTTGAGCCAACGGAAACGTCATTGGAATGCCACTGTATAACTCATTAATAGCATTCACTATTACAGCGTAACACTTATAGCAAACATATTCGTGAATAATTCAGTTTTAATTGCTCATAAAAATGGGAAAAACATATAGTATTGAGAAAAAGACAGAAGAAGTAATCATCGCCCAAAACGGAGCGAACAGTGCGACCAATTCGCATTTCGAGCAAACAGTTGAAAAATATGGCATAGTGATTATATTAATAGCAGCAGTACTTGGCACTTACACACTATATATGGTGTATAAGAGATGCAAGCTAGGTACTAAGAAAATGTTACGAAAGGAAATGGCAGTATGGCACAGCACCAATAGTTTACCAGTGGCCCAGCAAGCACAACCACGACACAATATGGTGTAATGTAAGCAGTGAAAAGTGCGTAAAATAATGTGTGTACAAAAAAAGGTGAAGTGAAATAAAAAAAACAGTGATAAATAGTATAATTAAAAACTTTATTCCAGTGAACTATAACAACAAGAAAAAAAGACTTAATACATAGTGTAAATCTGATTAAGAATTAAGAACATCCTGTTATAAAAATGTAACGCAATACATTGATTGTAAGAATAAATACCTATTCTAGATAAGCACAATGTAACATATAAGCAATATTGTAATGTAATGTATACATACAGAACAGAAACATAGAGACAAAGTAAAAATTGTATTATATAAATTTTCTAAAAAAAAGGAGGAGGAATACTGTAGGGACACACACACACACATACATACACACACACATACACACGCGTACGCACACACCATACATTATGTTTAAACGTAAGTTATTCAGAAATATATCCAGTTGGCATTAGACTCTCGCGCCTTTCATTGCTCTCCCAGTAGGCAACCCTATAGTGTACATACTTATACAACAGTGCCTACAATAACGAATTCGTATTCAAAATTCCAGACAGAGCAACAGACAGTACACTATTAAATATAATGAATATCAACGACATGCGGCAGCCACAGAAAGGCCTACTAACCGCGATACTTTACACCAATTAATTTCATCATAACGTGACTGCAGACAGTACTAATATTACATAGGGCACCTAGAATCTAGATAGTACCATATTAGTGATAGTAGAGTATTTAGGTTTTATTAACTATGCACAGAGATCAAAAAATTCGCTTTTTTTCAAATCAAGTCATTTATTTAAATTAGGCTGAGTAAGAAGGGTTGCTTCTCAAAATGACATAATCAAAATCAAATCATTTATTTCAAGTAGGCCAGTTACAGGCACTTATGAATAGGGTAGATAACATCATAAAACAATAATTCCAAGACACCTATCTCTAAAAAATTCGTTCTTCCAAATTCGATTTTTAGTTGCTTTAAAATCAATTAATAGTTGAGTCATTGAGTTGAATAAACAGTGACGTCACAGTTGGCTATTGCCATCAAAGACCTTATACTTAAACTAGACTGTGCACTATGGCGCAAAAACCGGTCCGCGCGAAAGAGCTCCCGTTGGTAGTATGTCCCTTTCTAATGAGGTAACAACCAATGAGCAAACCACCATCTTGCTTTTAGTGTTACCAGGCCCAAACATTTAAGTGTTCTTTTTTTGTAATACTACGAACTGATTATTAATTAAGTGGACTATAAAAATATTGATATATGTTTTATTGTTTACGAATTGTTCGTGTTATGTTTTACCAAAGTAAAACATAAAAAATAATAATATTTAATTTTCTACCACTTCTACCAAACTCTATGGTTAGTTGAGCTGGCAAGATGTCAGACAAGGACACACTACCAGCGGGAGCCCTCTGGCCCGGACCGCTTTTAGCTAGCTACCGCTTTTAAGAAAATAGCTGTCTTAGGAGTAAGGCAATAGATCTCATTTTAGCTAAACAACAATTTTTGGTACACTGCCTAGTTTTAAGTATAAGATCTTTGATTGCCATACAAAGTCTATGAGAGAACCGCGTTTTGACAGCTCTTAAAAAGTATTTCAGTTGATTGGTGTGTCATCTACCCCATTGTCGAAACAAAGACAACATTAAAATGAAGCTACAGAACCAGTCACATGGTATAATAACTGTAAAAGTACTGTAGTTGCCCATCCCAAAACGTAGATCTGTATAATGGAGAATGACGGCATAAGACAGCTAGTCCCCCAAAACGTCAGCCCTTCGCAACTTCCTAATTTTTTAGGTGGGGGAAAAGTGGCGGACCCGGGGCCCCCACGCCGTAACATGTCTGTCTTTTAAATTAGAAGAACGTAAACTTTAGTCAATGAATGGCAAAATAACTTACGAATAATTAGGAACATTCAAAAAGTATTTCCGATAAATTAAATATGATGTGTTAATCAAACATTACTGCAGTCCTATAATTATAAAAAAACTACAATATTAACTTTCACCTTGAAATTGACATGCAAACGCGAAAGTCCACACGCAAGTCACATTTTTAACTAAAACTACGAGTTTACACAGAAACAATCAATAAATCAAATCAAACAGAACACATACACGGTATCGACACAAAAGTTACTGATCACGACACTCCAAGGTCATATTCTGAGCGAAAGCGAAGTCTAAAGGAAAATTAATGGTGCGTGCATTTATACAGAGAGCTTTCACAGGGCTCACACTCGTCTTCGGCTAGTTAACAGTGGGGACGATTTGTTAGGCCGTTTTTACATTTGTAAAAATTTCTTTAAAACTTTTCCTAACACATGAAAAAAAAGAAATGGATTCTTTTTAACCGACTTCACAGTCTGTGACAATAAATCAATCAAACAAAGGTCACCGACTTCGATGCTTGACCTAAGAAAAAACATTGAACTCATCGTCACTTGACGTCAAGTGCGGTCACGCTTCTAAGCACTCGTAGGCGATCCGCTACGGCGTAGCACCACATAGACATGCGCGGGACCAGTGCTACGACTGGGGAAGGGACTGTGTAGTTTTTGTTTTCACTTCTATCGGCAGACCCCAAAGACTGCCCCGATTATTTTTTTTGAAGTCGGTTTTATTTTTTTGAAAGTTATCCAGTTTGATGGTCTGAATACCACTTAAGAGGTATTGCGCTTATCACTCTGCTTAACACCCTGTATTAGTGGGAAACTGGGAACCCGTATAATTACATAAGGATAAACTATATCCGCCTATGAGTTGTCTATAGTCAATGATTAAATTATCAATGAAAGCCGTAGGTTATGGATTCTAAGCTACAATTGAAAAATAGCTTTCTAATTCAATCATCTATTCTCGAGCTTGTCACTCTTAATATGAACGGCTTTATGAATATTGTAGCCGGGTCAGAAATTCAGAATCGATATCAAGGTCAAATCTTTATAAATGTATGTGAATACTGAATCGGAAACATGATTTTGTTCTTTGTCAGGAGTGGTTTAGGAAAACTTTTTATAAAGGCTGTTTTTCGGTTAATGGTATCGATTCTGTTGTGCACAAACTAAACTTAATTTAGGCTATTGCTATCTTTTACTAAAAGGCAGCGCGAGAAAAGGACGGCTATAGCTATGAACTAAGTTAGAGATGTCAAACTAGTTTATGCCTTGCGCTTCACCGTGTTTTTAGTCGACATGTTTTTACGTGCACCCTTCATTTGTATGGAAATATTAGTTCCAACTTGACAGCTCTAAATGACGTCCGTCTCTTTCTCGTTTTATTAGAGAGAAAAAGATAGCAATAGCCTAAATTAAGTTTGGTTTGTGCACAACAGAATCGACACCATTATTTGTCAAATATCGACGGTGGAAATTCGAGATGCCATAAGATTCGGGAATTCGGGATGCCAACATTGGGCGCGCTTTAGGAATTGCAACCTGCAGATCAGCACCGAAAGTTATAAATCCCACAGCAGCTTATATAAAAGTTTGTTGTCTAGTGCCAAATTAAATCTTCAGTCTAGTAAAGCGTTAAGTGCAAAAGATAACCGCGAAAGCTTCATCTAAATACATTCTAAACAATCACTGTTTGATGATAATATTAGTAGGTACCATATACCATACACATGCCATAATAGGTATACAAACTGACAAAATATAGTTACTACAACGCTATGCTACGCGTGCTATTCACTGGGTCGAGTTTAATTATCTAGCGAAACTCCGCAGACATCACTAATGTTTATATTTCATTTTCGCTATTTACCTTGTATACAGCTTTGCAAGTAACTATAGTTTGTCAGATTTCTCTGGGATTACGTAACTATGGCAGGCAGGAATAAAATAATAAACAATGTTCATGGCTAAAACACTGTTTACTTAATCCTTGTCAGTTTCATGCTCAGTAATCAAAGATGGCGACAGAGCAGCAACAATAGTCGACGATTAACGTCGTCTCACTACAGGTAGAACAGTTGCAACTGGTTTAGCTAGTTTTATTTTTACTTGGGACAATTTATTCCAGTTGCTATGTAAGAATCTAAAAATCATGTAGATTGTTTTTTTCTAGGTCAGTTTTTACAAGGATTGGATAGCTTTATTCATTATAATACACCAAATTTGATTGCCAACAAAAACGATTATACCCGTATCAACCCCGGTTCGCCATGCTATTTTTTGAAGTTAAAAAAAAAATCATCTAATGTTTTTTTTTGTATTTTTAGACTTTGTAGTGTCGGCAAACTTGTTGAATTGGTTTTTGGTCATTATTACACCATGTAGTACAAAGTTAAAAAAGTACATGCAGTTACTTAGCACAAAACATAATACTTACAGTCACAATGAGGGTCAGGAGACGCCGGAAGTCTCCCGAAGTCTCGGAGCACATGTGCTCGGCCAGGGGACGGTCATACACTGTATGTAGAAGATCACGTTATTTATTTATTTATTTTTATTCATTAAAATAGATCGATCTCTACTCTAGTGTCGGCAGAAGCTAAGACAGGATAAGCTGCATTCGAGGCGGAATTAACACACGAGCCGTAGACGAGGGCGTTTTTGAGCCGCTATTGAGTCAATCAGGAATCCAGAGCTCGAGGCTAACTTCCCAGGAAGCACCGGATATACTCGTCGAGTTATTTAAATCGATTTTAAACAGCAATGAAAAACAGAAAGGCAAGTATTTTCAGCGTTCCCCGTGATTGCATGGATGTGTTGCTAAATTATTTTCAAATTTGAAAATAGTGTTTCATAGTAAATTATTTAAATTAATTATGATTCTTTTGTTGTGTGTTGAAGTGTCTGATGAGACGACGAAAAATAGAGAAGTATGGAAGAAGAAGACATGCTGCGCCGACCCCAAATGAATTGGGATAAGGGCAAGAGAATGATGATGATGATTCTTTTGTTGACAGTCTACTGTTTTGGCCGTCTACTACTGTTATGGCGTTACGAACCACCAAATTGAGCAACCAGACTAATTATGAAATCTGTCTGTGACAATTTCATAACCGCCACGTTTCATCTACTAACAACAACATTGACTTAATCTTTTGTAACTGTTGCACATAGGACAATCAACTTTGTCCATGGAATGACTCATTCAAAACATAAAAACAGGTGCTTCCGTTATTTGTTTTTGTTAAAGCCGTTATTTGTTTTTGTTATGTAATTAAACTTAATGCACGCCTACACGCAAATATAAACGACCTTGTACTTCTTTCCGAATATTTGAAAGGCAAAAATGCATGACAATATTCATTCAGAAAAAAAAAAGATGTCATCATTTGTCGAGCCGGATGCAGCTGAATACCAGTTTACATGGAGCGACTGCCTATCTGACCTCCACAACCCAGTTAGTACCAGGTAATACGATCAGTAGATTTTTATTGAGTACCAAGTTAAAACAAAAAATACTCACTCCTCTCATAAGCCTCCACGATGGATGCGATCTCCTGCTTGGTCCTGGTGCACAAGATCTCGACGAGAGTATCTTCATCCGTGCCCATCCCGTCCATGCACTTGTTCAGTTCCTTACACAGGTACTCTTCGGGAGGCATCATCAGAGCCACTATCACGTCTTCGAAGTGACCACCCAGTTCTGACTTCAGGTCTTCAATGATGTCCTAGATGGTAAGGTAAAAGAACGGTCAAAAATGGAAGGAACTGTTCCTATTAGACTTAGTATTGAAAATAAATTAACCAAAAAAAAATTTTGTATATCAACCAAAGCTTTTATCGTTGATTATTCGCCATTCGTTGCGACTTAGATCATATTGGCTCGTTTGCTCTTTGTAGGAAATTCGCAAGGAATGTTTTCAGGTAATTTTGAAAAACCGTCGAAATACGCTTTTGATGATTTCATCGGATTTAAGTACCGAACTTAAAAACTAACTCAAGGCATAATATTCTACCTCATATATGTATAATGTATACATATACCATCCATGATGTACAGCTAAATACCCTGAGATGCTCTACGTTAGTAAATTACCTTCACACAAACTTTAATTAGATACGACTTGCAGAGCAAAAACCCAATTCAAGTTTTTCCTAACGACACATAATTTATTTTAGCCTTGAGAAAACGTACAGAATTACCAAAACAAACACCTTAATAACCATAACCAAGAACGATGGTGTCATGGTGTAGTTTACCACAAGAGTTGGTGTAGCGTCGTACGACGTTTGATTAGAATAAGTCAATAAGACGGTCCCTCTTTCAAAGCGGAGACGAGCGGGGAGGTGACAAGCTGACAAGTGAAGTGCAAGATTCGACCAATCATAGGAGAGATGAGACGAATTTCGACCCATCTGATAGGTCCCTGAATTCCTGCATTTCACGCAACTCTTCCCCACTTTGGTGGAAATTGGGAGGCCAGCTCGTACCGGTGTTGTTTACCATTGACGTGTAGCCTAAGTCTACAGTACACCAAGAAACATGACTAATGAAAGAGGTATACTTTTGGAGTGCGGTATATAAGTAACCTTGGATAGTAGATTACGTGTATCTAGGAAACTAGCGCAACATGTAATATGCATGGCGATTTTAAACAGTTTGGTCGGTTCGAAATAATCAATAAATGTGATTAGCAATGGTATGGGGAAGTTAAATATGGATTAGGCTTTAAAGTAGGTATGGAGACTTGTTCAGGGGCTAAGACGTTGAAGCAGCTAATTGGGTGCCAGGCTACGGGGAGGAATTCTTTCAGAAAGTACAGGACGGATTTTTACGGTAGCTGGGCGACTAATGAGGGATTTTCTTTTTAGCTCTTCCCTAGTCGCTGGATAGATGGCGCTAGGAATAAGTATGATAATGCAAGGAACGGAACCTAAAAAAACTGATTTTAACAAAGCGCGAGAAATGTTGGTTTTATTCGGAAGGTTAAGCAAATGAAAGTGTCAGTCAACGAGAGTATGTGATGTGACACAATGTTTTTTTTTTCAAGCGTTTTGGCTTCGGCATAGTTAGTCAACGCCATCTATAGAGTTCTTGGAAACTAAGTTTTTTTTTAAAACCTCAAAAGGAAAACCTCTCATTATCCAAATTCTCGCCTGTTTAAACATAGAATACGTAGCTATATGAAACTTTCTCTTCTAAACCTATAATCACGGAAATACCTTTACACCCGAAACTTCAAAATTCAATATGTCGCGGGCTACATTGAAATGTGAAAACAGAGTTTGACAAAAGAAAACTGTTGAAAGTCGTGTTACTGGCAAAGGTTCTCCTTGAAAAGCTCTATTCTTATTACTATTTACCCAGTTACCCAGAAAACCTTAATTGGTTGATAAGAAAATCTTAACTTTGGTATCCAACTAGTATTCTATTTAGGGCAATAACTCCGAACGGACTGCAAATTGCCAAAATTCGTGTTTTTTTTTTAAGTTTTTTTAAATTATGTATTTCTTATGGCTATTGGACCTTGGGGGATGCCTTACTTAAAGGCCCATTCTCCTTTTCAAATTTAAACTCCCTGTTTAAAAACCGGTTGAACTCCTTCCTAAGTTTACCATATGAAGTTCAATTCACTCTTCAATAAAACGTATTCAAAGTTCGTAGCGGATATGCGGGTGATCTGTAGTCGTAGTTAATATTTTAAAGCTATGACTCATTTACTCTCGGCCGCTCTCACGATTATCTTATAATTAATCATTGATTATCAAGATCAAAGTCTGAAACAATGTACCTACTGTACAGGGTAAACATTATAAAGTTTTTTTAAATTATACGGATCGGATAACAGAATATTACGTTTTTTTTTAAGACAGAAAAGATCTCTATCCTTTGTATTCTGTGCCTCAATCCCAGTATAAGTGGGAATCTTATGAAGAGATTTTTTTAACTGGAATTTTTTGAGCACCTCCTAGATTTGGATTATTTGGACTAAAATGAGCATTTTATGACTAGTGCCGAATTAAATACTATACTTCTACGTTTCCAGTACCTACTTCAAATATCTTTAAATAATCCCGAAGACATCCTGCCTGGTGTCATTAGCTACAATAAAAGTCAGGACTGGAACTAAACTAGACAGTTAGAAAACTTTATCTTCACGTTTTCATTGATTAGCATTAGACGTTATGACGCGTGTTTGCTCACTACCTTTGTATCAGCATAGGGTATATATTTAGCTATGATAGGGAGCAAATGAGTATGAGTAACAGTTTCCTCACAATAATTTCTCTGAAGTCTAGGTGTAGATATTTTCAGTGTTTACGTGATGACGTTCCACTCAGTTGTGCAAATATTTATTAAAACTGTAAAATGATTGGCAATTGTTCACGATATCATACTACTACTACTACTACAACAGCCCATAACGTCCACTGCTTAGCAGTATTAGTCGCCTTATACGACACCCGTGAGTGTAATGAGTTGGTTCTATTCTACTCTGCCGGATACCACACGGCGGCATGTTAGCATATGATACGATACGTGTTGTTAGCACGATATCATAATGAAGTAGAATAGTACATTTTGATACAAGTGGAGAAAGTTTATTATTGCAATCGAGGCGGAATTATAACACCCGAGCCGCAGGCGAGGGTGTTTTTGAGCCGAGAATTGCAATAGCAAATGTCCACGTGTATCAAACGACGTTTTTCAATACACTTTTGAAGAAATAAAATAAAATATCGAATAATATTTTTGTCACGAACTATGAAATTAGGATTTAAATTGTCTTTTTTTTTTCGCACTTTGGTCTCGCCAGGTTGAAAGAGAGGCAATGGTATGAAGCCGTTAAACAGCCTAATATAAAACATAGATTTATTTTATATTTTTTCATTACACTAATTCAGAACACAAATAAATGTTAATTTGAGGTATTCCATGAAGCACACCCAGACAAAGCACACCTAAAGTATTCCACTTAGCACACCCGTAGGTGGGCTTCAAATAAAAAAATAAAATAATTAATTTCCTATTCCACGAAGCACACCTACGAATATCACTCGCATAGTGTGGCCCTACTAAGAAATAAAAATGTCGATAGGAGAAAATATTTATTATTTAAAAGACTAACTTAAATATCTAACATCTTTCAGTTTCATTATAATAATGTGATACAATACTTGTAATTTTCATAGTGTTCATATATAAATCCCATAGATAAGACGTATACATGATGCGCTAATAGTCAACGCGTGCGCCCTCCACTGAATTCCCGAGCCAACCCGAATTTAGCCGAGCGTTTCCACCGGTCTTGTTATTGTTATGTTTTTCTGTTTTTCGTGCAATTTATTCAAACAAAATAATGGAGCCGATGGCAGATCCAATTAGTAGAAATTTTAACCCATCTATTAATTACGTACTTGGCACAAGGCATAATGTATAATAACACATAGTAAACACAAGATTTATAAAAATGGTAATGCCTTGTGGTGGTGTATTAAAAAAGGGTGTAATTCTTTTAGGCTTACTTACATTGAGTGGTTACCCGTGGGGAGGTGGGTTGACCCATTACCGGGTCCATGGGTAATTTTAATTACCCGTGGTTCCATAGCATTAGGGATTGTTTCCTGGACTTCTGAACGTATCGATAGAAAATACAAATCCATAATAATAGCATATCATATCCCACCGGTAACGACTAACGAGTGATTGCATAATTTGACTAGGCACAGGTTTATTGTTTTTATTTTATTTTTTACTTATCTACCAACTACCAGGGCCGGCAGTCTCGACATAGATAGCGACAAATTCGCTAACTTTTGATTGCTAATTACTAACGAATAAATTCGGTTGCAATAATGATGCTTGATAATAACGCAAGTCTTTACATCCAAGATGCAATTTTCACAAGCATCATTATTGCAACCGAATTTATTCGATAGTAATCTGCGATCGAAAGTTAGCGAATTTGTCGCTATCTATGTCGAGACTGCCTGCCCAGGAGGCCAGAACCATAAAGGAGGTATTCTATATTTTTAATAGGTATCTCATAATCAATCCATATACATTTCGATTATCATGCAGTATGCAATGTAGAAAATACTTCTTCATGATTCTGGGAACCTGGTAGTTTGTCTTCTTCTTCTTCTTATGGTGTAACTGAACGGGAACAAACGTAAACAAGGATAGTAAAGTCTCACAAACTCACAAACTAATGAACTATGTAATAAAATAACACTTTGTACAAAATATTTAAAAAAAATCCAACCCCTGTTCGAATACTTATAGCAATTTTTCGCGCCCGTGTTACGTAACTAACACTGTACTGGAAGTTGCTAAGAAGCTCGACGCTCACCCGCCGCACGTATGTAATAGGCAAATTGTCTTCGAGCCTAGATCTCATTGATAAATTTACGCACACAGCGGCACATTGGTGCATATTTTCGTGTGTATGAACCGCACACATGCATAGATTGCAGCCATTTTGGGGCGGTAACTCCTGCGAGTGTAGCTGGGCTATGATTGGCTGCTACAATACAAGGTCAGGATTCAAGGTGGATGTTCTTTAGCCCGCGAAATTCAAATTTCCTTACGTTTTTTGAAATTTGCAGGCCAGTGCTATGTTGTATGTTGATTAAATTATGACTACATACGTCTTACAGCCGCAAATCATATAATCATCAACATACAACCTAGCACTGGCCTGCAAATTGCAAAAAACGTGAGGAAATTTGAATTTCGCGGGCTACCGTGCAGTAATGCACTAAGTGGTTCCGGTTCCCTTCCAAATTAAATATAAATTAGTGGAGATTTCGTATTATCCTGCAAAATTTTGTTGATCACTGTCGTGAGAGCAACTCGATATGAAAATGATGCAATTTTATTTGGTCGTATTTTTTTATCGACAAATTAGAAATTATATTTTTCTGAAGGAAGCCATTATTGTTTCTTTGTGACAAGCAATTTATATCGCGATCTTGAATGTTTTAATTTTAACATATTATTAACTTATTTACACATTTGTTTTGAAACGAAATACGTACATTTAACAGTAACAGTAGTGTAAATATTAATTTTGTTGTGTATATTAATTGTTTATTCACCTAAGAATGGTGTTTACTTGTGCTGATAATGTGTGTTTGTTAGAAGTTAAAGGCAATAAGTTTTCTCAATTATCGTATAATGATAAGCTTCAAGTTGTGTCTAAAGGTAGATGTGTACCCGAATTACGAGAATTAATCCAAAAATATGGTAATTCATCGCGTACACGTCATTTCAATCCTCAAAATTATGCAACATTTACCTGGCTGTGTGGCTGTATACATACAAATAAATTATTTTGTTTTCGAATGAAAATCGTGAGTTGTGTTAACTTAACTTTTGTTTGGTACAGGGTTAGTTTCAAATATTATAAATCAATAAATGTGACTATTTTGAAGGCCATCATAATGTAGAGCGAAGTTGTGGAGTTGGGCGATTTTTTTTTTTTTTTTTTGCTCTCCTTATTTCGTGGCCTACCCATCCTGCTGGACCTCTGCACGCCACTGCACAAACTAGTTAGTATTATTGTATTATGTTAGTATTATTAGATATTTTCTCCTATCGACATTTGTATTTCTTAGTCCCCGCACTATGCGAGTGATATTCGTAGGTGTGCTTCGTGGAATAGCAATATAATTATTTTAAATTTTTATTTGAACCCCACCTACGGGTGTGCTAAGTGGAATACTTTAGGTGTGCTTCGTCTGGGTGTGCTTCGTTTGGGTGTGCTTCATGGAATACCTCGTTAATTTGTGTATAAAAGTAACTATTAGTTATAAATAATCATGTTTATCTATGATATTCTATTTATAAACACAATTTGAATGTTCAAAAAATATTTATGCCGTAAAGACGCGTAGTGCTTTGTCGAAATAAAAAAAAAACACTCACCTCAGACTATAGGCATTGAACCAATTTGGACTAAGTATAGGTATAGTTATCTGTGGCAATTTTCATTCCCGCACACGTGCGGGAAAGTGGAAAAAATCGCACATTTGTGAAATACATTGCATGTTGTCCCTAATCGTAGTGCGATAAGGACCAGTTTTCGAGGAAGTGTATTGAAAAGTATAGAGCCTAGCCTACAATGTAGTTTTCGTTTTGCGTTAATCTAGATTTAGCCTCCATCACGGAAGTTACGGCAAAGATTTGGCTTATTTATTACATCCAGAATAACAAAAACTCTTCTAATAACAGTTCTAGAACTTCAAGTTTTTGCGTTTCACAGCATTGCATGATTATTTATTCTGAACAGAGGCCCTAGCACAAGTGAAGCGCGCGGTGTAAACGTTTCGTAAATACATCGATTTTTAAATCGACAATACAGTTATCGTATAGCGTTTTAGTACAATTGTTTGCAACAAGCACAATCAGTAACACCCATACCCATAATAGTCTCTGCCAGATAAGTAAGAATTAAAGGTCATTGCTCTTTCCTTAATTTCTCTGCGTAGGTACCCGGACATTACATTATAAATCGTGTTTTATTACTCGAAAAAGTCAAGGATCCCGATAAAGGTCGTTTCGGGACAAGTTCATGTCATTATTTCTGTTTTCGGAATTATGTATTTGATAATTATGTTTTTGGTATATGATTTTTTTTGTATTTGTTTGTTTGTGTAATGTATGCGGGTTAGTGACCTTTAATTCTTACTTATCTGGCGGAGACTATATAATGAACACTTTTTTTAAATTATGAAAATATTCAATAAGTTCGACGTATTCACGTTACGTTTACATCGCGCGGTCAAGCTGGGCCTTATATGTTCTGCCGCGACTTCGTCCGCATCTAAGAAACACAATAACACTCGGTAATAGCGTACTTTCCATTATCCGTATTAAAAAAATCGGATGAACAAGTTATGAAATTACCTCCTAAACCCATACTTATTATACTGCTTTACCTCTTTATAATATGAGTGTGCACTTCTGGACAAATGGTAGGTTCCAAATGTTATTATTAGTCAGGCAATACCGAAAATTGAAAATAATAATAATAATGATGCAATAAGACTTGCCCTGCCATCTGCCATAGATACTCAGGGGTAGACCTCAGCGGTGGCCTGTCGTTGCACACTGGACGGTGTAATTTTTAAATGCCACAAGCATTTAAACTAACACACACAAACAGTCAAAACCGGAACAACTACCCGTAGGCATCGATCACTAATAAAAAAGTGATCGATGCCCGTAGGTCATTAATATTTGTTACGTGCGGGAATCGAATCGAGGAATCGAGCCAATCGCTCAGTCACTGCGCCAACCGTATCGTGGTCAGGATGTCGATGATGGCCTGCTCATCAGTTCCTACGACTTGCATTATTATAAGTACTGCTATAAGACTTACCCTGCCATACTCATGGGTGAAGGACTTAGCGATGGCTTGCCGTTGGGCGTTGGACCGCGTGGTCAGGGTGTCGATGATGGCCTGCTCATCAGTTCCTACGACTTGCATTATAAGTACTGCTATAAGACTTACCCTGCCATACTCATGGGTGAAGGACTTAGCGATGGCCTGTCGCTGGGCATTGGACCGCGTGGTCGGGATGTCGATGATGGCCTGGTCATCAGTTCCTACGACTTGCATTATAAGTACTGCTATAAGACTTACCCTGCCATACTCATGGGTGAAGGACTTAGCGATGGCTTGCCGCTGGGCGTTGGACCGCGTGGTCAGGATTTCGATGATAGCCTGCTCATCAGTCCCGAAGCCCTTCATGGCAGCCCGGAGCGCCGCCGCGTCCTCTGTCGCGTTGAAGTTGGGCACTCCCACGACTGTTGGGTCACGCTAAATGGAAAATCATTCAAATGAGCTACATAATCAAAAGAGCAGCGTTAACTATCTCCTGCTGGTGGCGCATCAAGGAGTTACAGACGAAACAGATTTATATCGTTTGTAGGTGTCGTAAAATGAATGACCATAAACAGCTGACACACGTTTCGGACGCCGATGTTGATTGATTTTTAATGGGGTGGTGTGGGGTGGGTTTATTCAATGGTTTTTAATTATAAAAAAAGTTACAGTTAACATAAATTTTTTACTAACTCAAACTAATTATGAGCCACTCCTTTTGAGTGAGTAATAATGAAGGCCCTTGGGACCTAAGCCTATGAACTGTTAAAAATGCATGACAATTAAATTAGGACTGCCTGTATTTCTTGATGGGATTTAGGAGACAGAATATAGTAATTTTTTGCCAAGAAGTTTCCCAAATACTCCCTTGTACTTTTTGTATTTAATAAATAAATAAATATTGCTGGACATTACACACAGCGCCATCTAGTGCCACACTAAGCAACGAGGCTTGTGTCGTGGACACCAGATAGTTGATATACTACATAGATAGTTTTTGTTTGTAAATACATACTTATTATGCATATAAACATCCATGACTCGGAAACAAATGTCCATGCTCATCACACAAACATTTGCTCCGACCAGGATTCGAACCCGGGACCCTAAGAACGTAAGGCAGTCTCACTACCGCTGCGCCAATCAGGTCGTCAAGTTTTTGTATTTCTATACGAGTTTCAGTATGTAACGATATTTTATTTTTAGTCAGTGTTATTTGGCATAGTGAATGAAATAATAACATGAAGGAAAAAGTAGTAAATGATAGCGTTACGATTGACAGGGCAAAATGGAAGAAAAAAATGTGTTACACCATGTGTTACCCGAAATAACATGGTACAAGGGCAGGGGGATAGGAAATTATTTATTCATTTGATTTAAATACTTTTTGACTTTATAAAAATATAGAGCTAGTAAGGGTGTGAAAACTTAGATGACAACACAGAGTAGTATAGAGGTGACATACAGCAACGGTGGCCCAGTGGTGGCGGCCCCGACTTACGAACAGTAAGTCGTGGGTTCGAACCCAGAGGCGCATTACTTTGTGTAATTTATTTCATCACCACTGCTCTCAAAACGGTGAAGGAAAACATTGTGACGGAACCGGCATATTCTAGAAACAAAAATTGGAAGACATGTGACATCTTCCATTTCGCACTGGGCCCGTGTGGTGGATTAAAGCCCATACGCAAAATACGCGTTTGACGTGGAGTTGCGGACACCAGCCCGTTATACAATACAATATAGAGGTGATATATTACATGCTGTGTCAACCCCAAATAGTTTGCAATAAGGGCAGGAAAATTATGACGAGTCTTGTATACAATTGAAAATTGGAGTAATGGTCATTTAAGTGTGACTAACAGTGCATGGTCATAGTATGTCCAGTCATAAAATGATGCATGAATGAATCATAGACATTAATATTCAGCTGACATACTACAAAGTACAGCAACCTGCTATAAAATTATAATGAATGGCTTCCATAGTGTGAATGGAATTCCAAGTTCTTATAAGAAGACTATTAAATGCAATTAAGGCTTTTTAGAAATAGGTATGTACTTATCTTTAATTATTTTTAGTGTGTTCAACTTTTTTTTGGAATTGAGAAAGATTTACTTGTTGCTAGCTTTCACTTTTCAGTTATTTAATTTCAAGTGCTTGCATATTTTAAGTGGTTTTTTTGCTGAATGTAAAATTAGCTCCATGCTGCCTTGTTGGTCTTGTGGTTACAAATGCTACCGAGGTCCTGGATTTGATTCCCAGATAAAGAAAAATGTTGAAATATCTCAAAAGCAGCCCAGTTTTGGTTTTTGAGTCGGGTTGATAACAATAGACAGTTGGTTCACTGAAATATATGCTTCTATTTTTTCAATGAAGATGAAGGTGTTTAATGAAATTAATTGTAAACCTGCTAATAAACCAAATTTGAATTAAGGCCAACCAACTCATTAAACACTCATACTCAAGTTTACACAGTTCAGGGCCACAAATAACTGTTTTTTTTTTTTTATTCAGGGTTAAAAACCGGTTTAACACTGTCAAAAGCATCAACATAAAGGCAGTCCTGGATCTGTGTTGTTACTCAAGTTGGTCCGAGTTAGAGGTTCATCTTAGATCACGAATAGAAGTAAAGGTACAATCTTAAAGGAAATATGAGACAAAACAATCCCAGTAACTACCTAAATGGCTTTACATTTTTTGTTTACATTGTTGTTTATTATTCAAAGACGCGCAGGGACGCAGGTCACGCAGGGTCAAGGTCGCGTGTCCTACCCTACGCCCAGCATTTGTTTTCTGATGTCACCGGGACCCGCCCTACGCCCACCATTACCAGGAAATAAAGAATCAAATGATCGAATACTCACTTGGAACACCATCTTTTCTATTTGACGTAGCGTTTCTTTGTATCACAAAAAGAATAAGCGATCACACAAGATGCTAATAAGATTTTTATTGGATCTTTCACTGACTGACACAATTTCACTGGATATCTGAAATAAACTGGTAATTAAATTATTCTGCACGTTATGAACACTGAAGCATTCACGTAATAGTTATTAATTTATTGAATTACAGGAGTTCGTTTCGTTGAACAACGAGACGACCACCACAGCAGCCGCTTGAAATGAAACTATCTGTCATTGTGAAAATGTCAATGTCAAAAATGTCGACATTGAAGTGACACTTTCCCAAGAAAGAGTTGCACAGAGTTTGCCCGCACTGTAGTCGATTATTATGAAAATTGGTTCTTTATTAAGTAAACTAACTATTTATTAAAACTATTAATTATACAACCTGACAAACTATAAAAGTAAATCAAAAAAGTCAGCTGGTAATGTGCCCAACAAACTGGCGACGTTGTTGCCATGTTGTGTGGCAACACTTAAGCCGCGTTCCCACTGTGTCGTGACGGACAGAATATATCGTGTAGTTTTAAGTGTCGTCGTGGCTAGTGTATTAAAATGGAGGTGTTCACATAAAGGACGACGCGATTACTATCGTCCACGACTTTTGCCAAATAAAAACCAACGAATATAAATTAATTGTCATGACATAGTGGGCAGTTATGGATAAAAATCATAGAGGAAAAAGCTCTAGAGTTGGCAAAGCTGGTCCTACCTTTCTGCTAGAGGAGGTGTTTTCTAGGTCAGTTTTTATTTTATTTTATTTGGAACAACAAACAAATAATAAAGCATAGAGATATAAAACTTAAAATTAACAATTATGTAATCAGCAGCGTTATTCACAGAATAGAAGTAAAATACGCTTCAAAGAGAAATTAAAAGTACCAAAGATATAAATTAAAATAAAACAGTTATTTTAAACTTATGAATAATTAAAAGTAAGTGCACTGATTATGGCCCTTTTGGAAGAGGTTTAAGGATTCTATTTGGGTTTTGTGTTGGAAATGAGACACACCACGATTTGCAAGATGGACGACGATTTATTCACTTAAGGTGAATGCTCCAACCAGTCCGCGAAATTCAAATTTTCTTACGTTTTTTGCAATTTTCAGGCCAGTGCTAAGTTGTATGTTGATTAAAATATTGTTCGCGGTTGTAAGACGTATGTAGTTACAGAATTATAATCATCAAAATCATCAAAACAACCCTCTAAGTTCATATAAGTCGAGGAACGATTTTTTCAAGGTCAAAGTCATTGCTAGACCTTTATGAACTTGGAGGGTTGTATTGATGATTTTGATGATTATAATTCTTTAACTACATACGTCTTACAATCGCCAACAATATTTTAATCAACATACAACCTAGCACTGGTCGGCAAATTGCAATAAACATAAGAAAATTTGAATTTCGCGGGCTACCCTGACGCTTTCACCTTATTTGGGAATACAATTTTGCATTGATAGTGGCGCCACGGCGCATAGCGGCTATTATGAAAACAATATTTGTTGATGCGTTCACAGATAAATAAATATGGGCGCATTCATTTTAATAGGCCCACATTGACCTACAATAATTTAAGAGCTAAAGGACAAGATGTCTAATTCTTTGATTGCCTGGCGAGTCGAGTTTCGGAATTTTACACGTGTTGCACAGAATAAATCGATGTCATCGATGTCCAGAAAGTGTTTATTATAATGAGGGATTTTCTTTTTAGCTCTTCCCTAGTCGCTAGATAGATGGCGCTAGGAGTAAGTATGATAATGCAAGGAACGGAACCTAAAAAAACTGATTTTAACAAAGCGCGAGAAATGTTGGTTATATTCGGAAGGTTAAGCAAATGAAAGTGTCAGTCAACGAGAGTATGTGACGTGACACAAAGTTTTTTTTTTCAAGCGTTTTGGCTTTGGCACCAACTATCATAGTAAGTTCAACGCCATCTATAGAGTTCTTGGAAACTAAGTTTTTTTTTAAAACCTCAAAAGGAAAATCTCTCATTGTCAACAACACGTCGCAACGGTGCTCGAACACCAGCATTTGTTCGATATGCTCTCACTGCAAACAACGGTTGCTTACGCACTGCACGCAAATGTATTCTTCTGGCTGGGAACTAAATAACAAATTCTGTTGCAAATATCAGAACAGTTGTACGTGTTTCTGCAGAGGTCGTACAGGAACACAGTCTCCAAAAACATCCGCCGGCCAGTTAGGCTTAGAAGATTATATTTTCCCAGTAAATTCACATAAGACGCAGAAGAGTGAAAGCATCTGTAAGTCATAGTTCTTAAAAAAATATTTTGTACCATCTCTAGGCAGTTAGAATATTTAACGTATAGGGGATTCCACACCACAACTGCATACTCTATTTGAGATATAATTAAGTCTTGTATAGATAAAGGTAGGTCTGAGCGCGCACGAATTCAGTGGATGATCGCATAACAAATCCGTACATGCGCCAAGCCTTGCTAACAATTGTATTAATGTGTAACTCAAGATGAAGCTTGTCATCAAAAAAATAATAATATAGAGAAAAACAAAAAACCCGACTGCGTAAAAACTAATTTTAAAAAATACGTGAAATAATTAACTATAAAAACTAAAAAGAAAGAAACAAGCCCAGTAGTTTAGAATTCTGTTAAGTAATACTAAATAACTACACAATTGAAATAGTTTTATAATCGATACACACGCAAAACAAATCATAAATTCTAATGCAGAACAGATCGACTCACAGTCGGGGCCCATTTAAATTTTACCAATCAAATATAAAACTATTTCAATTGTGTAGTTATTTAGTATTACTTAACAGAATTCTAAACTACTGGGCTTGTTTCTTTCTTTTTAGTTTTTATAGTTAATTATTTCACGTATTTTTTAAAATTAGTTTTACGCAGTCGGGTTTTTTGTTTTTCTTTAAATTATTATTTTTTATTTTATACTTTTTAGTTACGATTCATTGACTTCGTTATAATACTAAAATACCTACCTATACTCCAAATAGATCACCGTATTAGATATATAGGTAACTAGATAAATACACCAACAGTAAAATATATTATAAAAAGTAATGATAATGAATTGAAACCGAGATAAACTAACTAGAAAATTACCTGCCTAAAATAAAACAATAACGTATACTAAGATATTATAGCGAATAACTTATTAACTACTGATGTATGTACCCTACCTACCGAACTATGAGTCGTGAATCGTAATAGTTTTGGTGACAGAAATGTAACGATGATAACAAAAAACAATAGGAATCCAAATTAAGTATTTTCAAATTTACGTACGTAGGTACCTACTAAAGTCAGTTAACTATTTAGTGAGCTAAAATCAGTTGTAAAGTATGAAAACTTAAGAGCCTGTATTTGCTGTTTTGGTGATATTGGGCGATCTAGATCTCGGTATCTATAAGACTTAAGAGTTCGCTATTTGGACACCATTAAACTTGGACTTATAATCATTAAATCTGTTGAAGCGAAAACACGATTGGATAAAATAATCCCGATAGAAAAAAAATACAAAAAAACTCGTTTTGCACTTATTTTGAGTTGGATCTCTGAAACCCTAAGGAATTTAATGATGATTTTTAGCCTAATAGATAGGTAACAATATTGTTACGAGCTGGGTATGGGATAAATTAATTACTACCGATGAAACAACTGAATAACTTTAATAATTACAAAACACTTCAAACTCAATCACAAGTACACCACCACTGATCACTATTCACTTAGATATCGCACTTACTAGATCACCTCGATTCGCTCCGTACTGTAGCCAAAATAATACTGCCTGCTCCCGCAAACACGTCGACTATTTATTTGACGACCGAACGTTTAAGAAAGATCCAGAATCTTCTAGACAATTCATACTAGGTCATTGTCCTACGAGAAACTTCCACAACTTTTGTACAAAGGAAAGAAATAGGTACTTTATGCCCTGGGCGTACGGTCGAAACTACAATGACAACTTCCTGATGTATTTTATAGGTAGTTTGCGAATTTGTACCTACATCATTCGATACATACCTACTACTACCTACCTACTTACTTAGTTGTAGGTACCTACTATTAGAAGCTACTTATATTGTAGGTATGGCTACGACGTAACAATATTATCTTAAATCGTGTTGACTTAATTTTTTATTTTTCTACTTGGTTTTCTCGTAATTAGCAATACGTGATTTGGCGCTTACGTTATTTTATTCTAAGCGAGCACGCACTCTTTCTATCCCTTGTTTTGCACGCGGTAGTAATAGCGCTATCCTTTTCAACCGTTCCCTTCAGTAACGAACGGGCCATCCCAGAGTGAGGACGTATGACTTTGCTGCACGCGGTCACGTGTTCTACGTAAATTATATTCCGGAGATTGTACACCGACTACCATATTTTGATCTGAAAAGTTTTTTTTTATATTTTCATTTTATAAACAAAGAACTTTGCTTGTTTACTGAGATTGTTAAAATTTTGTTCAGCTTCAATACTAATGTTATGATGACGGCGTAAAGTTTGTATTCTATGTTTGCGTGTTTGCAAGTTTAGATGTAGAGGATAATCTTCGGAACTACTGAACCGATTACGAAAATTCTTTATTTTTTTTAAAATTATGTTATCGCCGAGTGTCAAAGGCTATTTGCAGGACGTTCCCGTGGGATAGTTTTAGACCATAATGCGAGCGAAGTCTCAGGAAAAAGTGAGTTAAAAAAGCCGGTGCTTTCTTTAGAAAGCACCGGCTTTTTTAACTCACTCGGCGGCTGCACTTTTATCCTTGAGGTTTACCTCAAGGATTTTTAGACAAAATGGCCAAAGAAGGTATGTATATCTGGTAACAAACTGAAAGGGGTTTGAATTTTGAAGCCAGTCTAACTTCCGCCATTTAATTTTTTTTTTTTTCAAAGTTGCGGCTACGCATGCAGCCTATATTAATAGATAGCTGGTATCAATACAAACAAGTTTTGTATGAGATAAAATGTCACGTTTCCGATTGATGAGCTATTAAAAGTTAAAATCCATTCACTGATAGCATCTTCAATACAACTTTGATTTGATCAGACACGCATAAAACGTATATCAATCGATGGCATCAATACAAACAAGTTTTTTCTGACACAAAATCTTTTAAAGCGTCACGTTTCCGAGATTTAAGCTATCAAAGTTGTACTGGTAGCGATCACAACGCTACATATATTCGAAAACGTAGCTAACGTTGCTGTCTCAGACACAATGAATGTGTAAATGGACCACCATGAATGGACTTTAGCTTTGATAGCTCATATTTCTGAAACGTGACGCTTTAGAAGATGATGTACCCAACAAAATTTGCTTGTATAAATGTCGCAGCCAATTCGTATAACACGCCGATTCACATAATGGCGCCCCGGATTGAAAAACGCCGTTGTTATGTAATACGGCGCCCTCACGTTCAGCCGGATTGTGGTGGGGCGATACGTTCGATAAGCGGCGTCCAACGTTTAGCCGTATTGTCAGCAATTCCGATACCTCAAATAACCTACTAAAATTGTCCTAAAAGTCTTGCTAGCTGGCATGAGGAATGTAGGGCGAAGGCCGGTGGAGCGACGACGACATTTGTATAAAAAAGTGGATGTGTAATGTAAAATGCGAGTCGTAGCGAGCGCGCGTCATGGAGTCGTAGCAGGTTCTAAATTTGCTTATATCTCGAAAACGGTGCGTCCTATCGCAAAAATAATGAAAAATTCACCCCCCTTTTAGAAATCCCTGCCACGTAATTCTCAACATGTAGGTAAAAAAAAATAATGAAAAAAAAATCGAAATAAAAAATGAAAAAAAAAAAAAACTGAAAAGCAGGAAAAGCGGCCATTTCATTGTGACATGGTTGTCGATTGTGACGCCATGTTTCTTGTTATGATCATGCAGCGCCACTTGCGGTGATAAATGGAACTAAAACTTTCAAAGCGGTATCGACGATGCGTCCGTTTGTATAACGGCGGCACGTTATTACTTTATTACGCCGCTTTGACGAACGCGAAGAGCTAATTCAATGCGGCGTACTTTATTTCAGCCGAATTGTAATCCAGCTGAACGTGAGGACGCCGTATTACATAACGGCGGCGTTTTTCAACCATACATAATAATGGCGCGTCATACATACGAATTGCCTACGACATTAATATGACAATTTTCTTTCTTTCTTTTCACTTAGTTTTTAACTAATGTCTGACAGTTTCGGTACTTTATGCGGGTTACAAGTTGAACACAACAATGTTTTTTTTTAGGGATGATCCTGAATAATAAAATATGATTCTGTTTAGTCCGTCCATTAGATTATCGAAAAATATTGGATACATGTTTTTTGTTTTATCAAATTAATATAATTGACAAAGATAAAACGCGTCAAAGATGAAGAGAGGCTTGTGACGTCACTTTCCGGTAAAAACTGTACTCAAATGTGACGTCACATGAGTTTTCGACGCACTGTATCGTCTTCATTTTTAGATTACGTGAAAAAATAAAAAAACTGTGTACAATATTTTTTGCAAATCTTTCTGACGGTAATTTTTTGTTTGTCATAATATACCCTATTCAGCCCTATTGTATTGTTGATGAGTCGACGTACACGATAACTGTCAAATGTTTGCAATGGATAGACAGCGGGTCTAAAATGGCCACTTTAGCAGAATCCACGCAGAATCTTAGCATGAATCACGTTAAAAAATTAAAATGGACTTTATGGTTATGGTCATAAAGTCCATTTTAAGAATTTTAATTTTTTAACGTGATTCATATTACGATTCTGCTAAAGTGGCCATTTTAGACCCCCAGGTCCCCTCAAATGTGTACGGTTCTTTCCTCAAAATCATCTTAGATTATAATCTGCGTGGATCTAATTTATTATGACTTAACCATCATAAAATCACGCCTTTAATCCCCGAAGGTATAGGCAGCAATGCACCTAACAGTACAGTACACCCACATTTCGCCAGTTCTGTGGAAATCCCATGTAACAGGGGCCGAGCCTATTGCCATCAACCGGGCACAAATCCTGACTCCATGGCCGCTACTGAGAAATTTCTGATGGAAAATCCAATAAGACGACATATTGATTGTGATAAGCACACAAATTCATGACTTTTATTTCTAAACCGTATTTACTACTTAATAAGTTACTTAAAAATAACTCAAAGATCAAAATGGTTTTAAGCGATCACTACACTCGATCTTAACCCGTGTGTGCGTGTATCTGCATGAACAATGCACACAAACATAGGATCGCAACGAATTTGCCTAAACTCTAGCGAGTGGATTTTATACTGCGGGAGTGATCCATAACAAATAATTCAATTAGTAGACGCGGAGAATCTTAACACCGCGATTCAGAAACGTGCATCAAATGTACAACGCCATCTATCGAGCTTGGTGGTAAACTTTTTTTCTCGGCGACTTGGCGATGCTTTTTTTCTCGGCGACTTGGCGATGAATAAAAGTTATTTTCTTACCAAAAATATTTGTTTTTCATGCTTTTTCACTGTTTTTTTTTTTGTTTGTATATCGTTAATACTTGAAATAAAAACTTAAATCAATAAGTAAGAATTAGCGAGAATGATTGCTTTGTTAAACAACTTTAAATCGTTATATATCCTAAACTATTATTTAAAATGAAAAATGATAAAAGGAACCTAAATATGGTTTTAAAATACCTATTCAACGACATCCCACTTGACATAGTTCATCAACTTTTTTTTTTTCATTTTGACAATATGGCGTCTGGTTGTCGCTGTGGTGAATTTTGATTACTGTTATGTCTTTAGTGACACTCGCAAGGTTAAGACGAATCGATTGACGTAAGAATTATCAAAATCGGCCTACGCATTTGGTCTCTAGAACGCCACATAGAAACAAACATACATACATACATACATAGACTGATAAACACATTACCCTCCTTTGCGTCGCGCAGTCGGGTAAAAATGACACCCAGATCGCGAATCATGGTAACTCTATTTAAAGCGACATCATTTATAGAGTACTGGTATCTGTAGATGTTTGTTTTTGGTGATGCTCAAATAACAACATATTAAGCACGCTAAGTTTTAGTTTATTACACGCACATTATTCAGACAGTCTATTTAAGCCACTTTGCAAAGCAAGACAATCGCTAGTGTTTTTAATTGGCCTAAATATTTTTAAGTCATCTGCATATAAAATAAATTTTGAATTTTAAAAACATTTGCTTAGGTCGTTAGTGAACAAAATAAATAAAGGGGCTCCTAAAATCGATCCTTGAGGAACACCTGATGTCACGGGTATAGAAAATGATTGATAACCATTAATCACAACGCGCTGCGTCCTGTTGGAAACATACGACGAAAACCACCTCAACAGGTTCCCACGTATGCCACGCAATTTTGCGCAATAGGGAACGTGCAGGAACTATAGGTGGCAGCACTAATCGACAAAAGAGACACTATGCGGACAGAAAAGGAAACTTATCACTTCTCATCGTGCTTTCAATTTACGTAAACAAAATTGTCTCTTCAATTATATTATTTTTGAATATGCTAAAAGGTATAAAATACAAGTTCCGGTTTATCAATAACGATCGTCAGCGTAATATAATATCTTTCGTTTACTTTCTGATGAAAATTGTGGTGTATGAAGACATGGTGGCTGGCATAACTAAGATAGCTTTCTTATTTTCAACACATGTTATAATGGGAGGGAATCCTTTATCAGCGAGAACAGTATCTCCAGGCTCTAATAAATCAATTAGTTCACAATCATTTGATGAAGCAATCAATAAAATGCAGTCCGTAGCATTTAGATACAAAACTTAAAAAACCAAAGGAGTGCAGCCAACTAAAATCATTATTGTGGGTATAACCATGTTTATATTCTGAGTACATGTGGAGTCTTTGATTAACTGTTGAGGGATATTCGGTGTGAACTTTAGTGCGGTCTAGTAGAACACGTATATGGTGAAGTATAAATGCTTCTGGTATGTTTGCATGGACGGTTGATTTTGAGGGCCTTTTCAATGCAGAGTGTAACAAAAACAAGTTGTTTTCAAATATTTTTATTTACTGCGTTTATCCATTTTTTGCGTTTTTCACCAAAACATGGTATGATAGTAGTATTCTTTGGAAAGTAATAGAATTTTACGCTAATTGATTTATTTTCATTTTTGTGGATGTATTGGTACCTACATCCAGAAATGCAACAATGCATTATGATTAGTTAATTAATTTTCACTATAAAATTAATTCTGTTTACTTGTTACAAAAGTCTATGTCAAGCATTAATAGAGCACAAGATTCGGATTGGCGACGCCAGTTGGCAGCACCGTCGTTGTGCACGCCTTATCGAACGCTTTCTGGAAATCAGTATAGACTGAATCTACTTGAATAACAGCATCCATATCATTAAAAAGGTATTCTGAATACGCTAAAAGATTTGTTACAGTAGATCTCCTTTTAACAAATCCGTGTTGTTGTGGAACAATATAATGAAGCAACGGATAAAGTACACTATGTACAAGCTTTTCAAAGAGTTTCGATAAGGCCGACAATATTGATATTGGGCGATAGTTCTCGACGTCATCTGTAGGGCCAGACTTGTGCACCAGTGTTACGTTAGCTCGCTTCCAAGCATCAGGAAACATTCCTTTTGCCAGGGATCGATTAAAACTAATTTGTATAGGAGCACCTATGTTCTTAGCAGTATTTCTGAGAAATAATGCAGGAATTGCATCGGGACCAGGCCCTTTTGAGGTATCTAAGGTTTCCAGATGCCTCAATACCTGCTGAACTGAGAATGGAATATTGCATTTTACTGCAGTACAGTCCTCAGAACAATCTGCGCTTGAGCAAAAATCATTTGACAAAGTGGAAGGTTCATAGACAGATTTAAAATACACAGAGAAGAAATTGCAGATTTCATTAGGGTTGTTTGAGGATTGATTTTTGAAACGCACACTAGAAGGAATTCCTTTAGATGACTTACGGTTTGAGATAAATTTGCAAAAATAATTAACATTTTGTATAATACTGTCCTCAACAGTATTGATGTACCGGTCATAACACTGTTTGCACTCAACTTGAAATCGGGATCTGAAAAGCGAAAACTGTTCATAATCTGACAAATTGTTATATTTTTTTCACTTTATCCAAGCTCTACACTTGTTTGTTGCACCAGTGATTCCTCTACAGAGTAGTTACGTAGAGAACACTCCCAGTTTATTTCCGATAAATCTTGGTTAATATTGTCATAATTAGCTTTATAATTAAATCTTTTAATTGTATTACGTCTCATATTACTGTTTCGTGTCTGGAAGGGAATCAATACATAAAACGGGGGATGATATTGATCAGGAGTTTCTACTGAAAAACGATGGACAGCGCTGTTTAGTGTAAAACACTTTTTTTTTGCTGGAGTTGGCATTCATTGCTTTAAAGCAGGAGAGGGGGAGCAAAATAATATTTTTACGGCGAGGGCGCTTTTTTGAATCCAGAGCAAAGTGAGGGATTCTAGAGTAGAATCCCGAGCGTAGCGAGGGATTCTTCAGTAGAATCCTGAACGTAGCGAGGGATTCAAAGTATGTCGCCCGAGCCAAAAATATATTTTGCGCCCGAGTGATACACTCTACTTTTTATCACCCACTACGAGAAAATAAAAGGCGCCTCATAATTTATTCACTGTCGCTTGAAGAACTCATTTTTCAAAACAAAACCATGAATTTCTAATAATCCGTGAAAATTTACGAAAACGCGGGCTGTAGTTCGCGCGTTTTTTGATTTCTTTTTTTTTATTCAGCCTTCGGGCGGGACTACGGGCCGTCGTGCCAGCCAGTCTTTAAGAGCCCCTTCCAAAAATTCAGTCGCTAGAGTTTAGGCAAATTCGTTGCGATCCTATGTTTGTGTGCATTTTTCATGCAGATACACGCACACACGGGTGCAGATCGAGCGTAGTGATCGCCTAAACCATTTTGATCCTGTAGACGATATTATTTTATGATACATAATAATAAAGTCAGTACGGTTTAGAAATAAAAGTCTGGAATGTGTGTCTACTGTATATTTATCACAATCAAAATAAAAATGGTTTAATTTTGTATTAGAAGAATTTAGATACATATAAACATTTTACAAAATGATAAATAAAAGTGCGAGTTGGACTCGCGCACTGAGGGTTCCGTACAAACTTTTTAAAGGACAAACTTAATTTTTCTGGATCTGGGACTTTTGCGCGAAAAACATTTGCGCGAAGGACACTTGCGCGAACCCATTTGCGCGAAAAGACAAATGTGCGCATGGACTTTTGCGCGATTGAACTTATGCGCGAACGGACTTTTGTGCGCCTGGACACTTGCGCGAATGGACTTTTGCGCGATTAGACTTATGCGCGAACGGACATTTGCGCGCAAAGACACTTGCGCGAATGGACTCTTGCGCGAAAGGACACTTGCGCGAATGGAAACTTGCGCGACTGGACTTTAGCGCGACTTAATGGCCACTGAGGTTCACTCTGTAGAGTAAACATAACATACCCCTGTTATTTATACTTGAAGGTGGTTTTTTCTTTTTGTTTTTCTGTCATGGATGTCATTTTCATGGTTAAGGAGACGCTGATAACGAAATGAGATCAAAATGAAAATCCAAGATGGCGCCGAGGAAAACTCCTGTTTTTTCTATCAAGGGTGTCATTTATGGTTTTCGGGGTCGCTGATTATGAAAATGAGGTCAATATGAAAATCCAAGATGGCGCCCAGGAAATTTTTTATTTTTTCCGTCATCGGTGTCGTTTTCATGGTTTAAGTGGTCACTGATAACGAAAATGAGGTTAAAATAAAAATCCAAGATGGCGCCAGGAAAAATTTTTGGTTATTAAGTCATAGTTGTCGTTTTCATGGTTTACTTGGGGTCACTGATAACGAAAATGAGGTCAAAATAAAATCCAAGAGGCGCCGAGGAAAATTTTTGATTTTCCGTCATGGGTGTCGTTTTCATGGTTTTTGGGGTTGCTGGTTACGAAAATGAGGTCTAAATGAAAATCCAAGATGTCGCCGAGAAAAACTTTTGCACGCAAATACTAGTATTACCACCCACCATTTTTCTTCATAGGTGTTATTTTCGTGATTTTTGGGGTTGCTGGTTACGAAAATGAGGTCAAAATGAAAATCCAAGATGGCGCCGAGGAAATTTTTTGATTTTCCGTCATGGTTGTCGTTTTCATGGTTTTTGGGGTTGCTGGTTACGAAAATGAGGTCAAAATGAAAATCCAAGATGGCGCCGAGGAAATTTTTAGGAAGTTGAGAGACTTGAAACATTTTTTTTTTTCAGATTCATATAAAGGGGCAACGCGTTAGTCAAAATCATTTTTCAAAACTCCCCACTCTCCCCCCCTTCACCCCTCCCCCCATCGTATCTCGGAAACTAGTACACGTAGCGGCTTTTTGATTTTTACTATATATTATTAATGAGGAGCGTTTAAATTTGTAAACGGAGGGTATCCTCCCCTCCCCAACATCCCCTAAAAATAAAAGGGCTATAACTTCGTAACGGTCAGAGATAGCCATTGGGTGTTTGAACAAATATTATAGTAGGCGTCGAACCTTGTCTGGTGGTAGGTAGGTTCTGAGTGGAGCGAACCTGCGAGACCGAGTGGTGCGAAGGGGGGAGGTGGCGAGCGAAGCGAGCCGGCGACCTCCGCAGCGTAACGAAAGTTGAGCGGGTGAAGCGTAACTCAGGGCGACGACAAGCAAACTTTAGGGTAGTGTTTTTTTAATGGGTCTGAGTTTTTAAATAAGGTTTTTTTTATAGGTAATATTTTTTTTAATTGGTTTTTAGAATGTTTTAGGGGTTCTTAAGGGTTTTCATAGTGATAAAGGGGTAGTTGTAACGGATTTCCCAATTATTTTAAGGATTCCTATGGATTCTCAAAATTTTATGTTGGTAAGGAATACTTCTCAAGAACACGACAAAAAACGAGCTGCGGGCAGCTCGCGCACCCACGCAAAAATCCAAGATGACGTCGACGAAAATTTTCGGTTTTTTCTTCATAGGTGTTATTTTCGTGATTTTTGGGGTTGCTGGTTACGAAAATGAGGTCAAAATGAAAATCCAAGATGGCGCCGAGGAAATTTTTTGATTTTCCGTCATGGTTGTCGTTTTCGTGATTTTTGGGGTTGCTGGTTACGAAAATGAGGTCAAAATGAAAATCCAAGATGGCGCCGAGGAAATTTTTTGATTTTCCGTCATGGGTGTCGTTTTCATGGTTTTTGGGGTTGCTGGTTACGAAAATGAGGTCAAAATGAAAATCCAAGATGGCGCCGAGGAATTTTTTTTGATTTTCCGTCATGGGTGTCGTTTTCATGGTTTTTGGGGTTGCTGATTACGAAAATGGGGTCAAAATGAAAATCCAAGAAGGTGCCAGAATTTTTTTTCGGTTTTTCCGTCATGGGTGTCGTTTTTATGGTTTTCGGGGTTGCTGGTTACGAAAATGAGGTCTAAATGAAAATCCAAGATGTCGCCGAGAAAAACTTTTGTTTTTCCGTCATGGGTGTCGTTTTCATAGTTTTTGGGGTTGTTGGTTACAAAAATGAAGTCGAAAGCAAATCCAACATGGCGCCGAGAAAAAAATTCGGTTTTTCCAACGGAGGTGTCATTTTCATGGTTTTTGAGGTCGCTGATTATTTTAATTTTTTTGCTTCCTCGGCGCCATCTTGGATTTTCATTTTGACCTCATTTTCGTAACCAGCAACCCCAAAAACCATAAAAATGACACCCATGACGGAGTCAAAAATTTTCCTCGGCGCCATCTTGGATTTTCATTTTGACCTCATTTTCCTAACCAGCAACCCCACAAACCATGAAAACGACACCCATGACGGAAAATCAAAAATTTTCCTCGGCGCCATCTTGGATTTTCATTTTGACCTCATTTTCGTAACCAGCAACCCCAAAAACCATAAAAACGACACCCATAACGGAAAAACAAAAGTTTTTCTCGGCGACATCTTGGATTTTCATTTAGACCTCATTTTCGTAACCAGCAACCCCAAAAACCATGAAAACGACACCCATGACGGAAAATCAAAAAAATTTCCTCGGCGCCATCTTGGATTTTCATTTTGACCTCATTTTCGTAACCAGCAACCCCAAAAACCATGAAAACGACACCCATGACGGAAAATCAAAAAATTGTCCTCGGCGCCATCTTGGATTTTCATTTTGACCTCATTTTCGTAACCAGCAACCCCAAAAACCATGAAAACGACAACCATGACGGAAAATCAAAAAATTTCCTCGGCGCCATCTTGGATTTTCATTTTGACCTCATTTTCGTAACCAGCAACCCCAAAAATCACGAAAATAACACCTATGAAGAAAAAACCGAAAATTTTCGTCGACGTCATCTTGGATTTTCATTTTGATGTCATATTCATAATCAGCGACCCCAAAACTTGCTTACTTCTACATTTAATTAATACTAGTATTTGCGTGGGTGCGCGAGCTGCGCGCAGCTCGCTTTTTGTCGTGTTCTTGAGAAGTATTCCTTACCAACATAAAATTTTGAGAATCCATAGGAATCCTTAAAATAATTGGGAAATCCGTTACAACTACCCCTTTATCACTATAAAAACCCTTAAGAACCCCTAAAACATTCTAAAAACCAATTTAAAAAAATATTACCTATAATAAAAACCTTATTTAAAAACTCAGACCCATTAAAAAAAACACTACCCTAAAGTTTGCTTGTCGTCGCCCTGAGTTACGCTTCACCCACTCAACTTTCGTTACGCTGCGGAGGTCGCCGGCTCGCTTCGCTCGCCACCTCCCCCCTTCGCACCACTCGGTCTCGCAGGTTCGCTCCACTCAGAACCTACCTACCACCAGACAAGGTTCGACGCCTACTATAATATTTGTTCAAACACCCAATGGCTATCTCTAACCGTTACGAAGTTATAGCCCTTTTATTTTTAGGGGATGTTGGGGAGGGGAGGATACCCTCCGTTTACAAATTTAAACGCTCCTCATTAATAATTTATAGTAAAAATCAAAAAGCCGCTACGTGTCCTAGTTTCCGAGATACGATGGGGGGAGGGGTGAAGGGGGGGAGAGTGGGGAGTTTTGAAAAATGATTTTGACTAACGCGTTGCCCCTTTATATGAATCTGAAAAAAAAAATGTTTTAAGTCTCTCAACTTCCGAGATCCGCCTAAAAGGGGGAGAAGGGGGACAAGTGGGTCAACTTTTGAAACCTGGTTTTTACTTTCCCGAGCCTCCTCTATACGAATCCGTAAAAAACAAAAAATATATTACCAATCATAATAAACAACCAACGTCAAAAAAAAATCTTATCTAAATATGTACAATCAAAAAGTTTAATAATTTATAATATAAATACTGGATCGAAATGTGGTAGTCTGTGTATATCTCGGAAATATATTCACGTAATAACTCGCGAGCGCTTGCGAAGCAAAGTGATACGTCCTCACGCTGGGAGAGCCCTTTCGTTACTGACGGGAGCGGGTTTGCGCGGTCGATTATATAGTTCACTTTGCATTTAATTTACGAAATGAAATTATTGTTTATTTATAAATTAAAATTCAGATTCTAATAAAGGACTACCTTGAGATTAATGAGTAATTTTTAAATTTTCTTTAAAGTGTTTCTAAGGTATAGAAAAAAATACCCTTTTGGCCCGACGTTTTCCATAAATTAAGTTTTTTCAACATTTTTTTTCTGCTATATTTCGTATAGAAATCAATAATGTTTTCCCGTATGTTACGAGTAGACCATATATTGATGTTATTCATATTTTTTAATATTCAGAATATTTTGTAGTTCTTTGATCAGGGAACCACAAACATCACTCGCTCGTTACTTTTGCGGAAAAGGGGTTTTGAATATGGGTGATTGCCATTAATATATACATTATTTAAAACAATTGTTCCCGCAGTCGACAAGAATAAGAACCTGACTCTTATAATAAAAATAAAGCAGGTTCAAATTCTTCTTGCCTTTCTCACAAGGAGTGATCAAAAATGTTCAAAATGACTTAATTTCTTGTAGGGAGACCCTTAAGCCTCGTATCCACTAGGCAACATTTGGCGCACGACATGTTGCTCAGCATGTTGCTCAACGTGTTGAAAGTCAGCGTGGAACTTTTGTTTCGCAACTTTTGCTTTATTTTGTCATGTTGCGCGCCAGCTGGCAACGTCGCGCAATGTTGTGCCACGCTGCCGAACATGTTGAGCGTCACGTGTTGCCCGTCAATTGTTGCCTAGTGGATACGAGGCTTTATTCAAACAATATTTGCGTTCGATTTCTTTGGCACTGAACACTAAGATATTCCAAATTCAAAAAATGCGCGGCAAAGATAATTGCGGCGCACTTATAAAGAGGAATAAAAACTCATTACTGCCCGCTAAAAGTTTACTTAGAGAAAACACTACCTTTGGGTGCACATAAAGGCGAACCAAGTCGTCCTTTTCGAATAGATGGGATGAAAAAGTTTTTACACCGCGCATACGGCCTAGAAAACACCTCAGTACATTGACCATAGGCCCAGAGACGGTACATAAAACTTGTTCATTCGCCGACAGACATTGTTAATGGTTTTGTGTCGCAACAAAGTTTGTACTCTGTGTGTCGCAGCAAACAAGTGCTCTCAAAAGAGTGTCCGTTTCGACCGCGCGGCCACGGCGTTTTTTTTTTAAAAAAACTATGCCAAGTTTTTGTAAAAGTTTGTAAAGGTTGATTCACAAAACCATAAAATTGTCAAAGTTATGGTTAAAAAGTTATAAGGGTTTGAACGAGGCCGCGCCATCGAAACGCGGAAAACCGCGCGGCCACGGAGATCTTTAAAACTAAGCGTTGTAGAGACCTGAAATTTAGGTAAATAACAGATTGAATTTGTAAAAAAATTGTAAAAATATACAAAAAAATCCTAGGTTTCTATCTTAGGAGCTGTAAGACTTAAAACCCCATGGCCGCGCCATCGAAACGGTGAAAAATACGTTATCACCGATATCTCGCTGAAAAAGCATCGCAGAAGTCTGAAGTTTTTTGTAAAACACAGATTTGAATTTGTCAAAACTGGTAAAAATACTTCAAAAAATCCTCTGGTTATATTTTAGGAGCTGTAAGACTACAAACCCATGGCCACGCCATTGAAACGGTGAAAAATACGTTATCGCCAATATCTCGCTGAAGAAGCATCGCAGAGGTCTGAAGTTTTTTGTAAAACCTAGATTTGAATTTGTCAAAACTCGTAAATATACACAAAAAATTCCTAGGTTTATATTTCAGGAGCTGTAGTACGGTATCGCTTAGAAATAAGTCGTGATTATTTATCGAAGAAAGTAAGTATTAGCTTGATTTTTTTATGTAAACAAAACCTAATGAAGTAGAACTAACAATAGTGGGCAAAAAAGTTTTTTTTTTTATAATATAAACCCAGTAATAACGTTTTGAATGTTTCGATAGGGTGACCATGACTTATTGTTTACAGAAAACTTTCCGCCTATTGTATTAGAAATTATTTCTCAAGGATCCTAAATTAAATAAAAATGAAGAGTCGTATGTTCATTCCTATAAACATAATTGTGTTTTTGTAACATATTGGTTGACATCGAGTAACATCCACCAATCCGCACTGGGCCAGCGTGGTGGATTATAGCCCATTCCCTCTCAGAGGAGTCCTGTGTCCCAGCAGTGGGAACATTAATAGGCTGATGATGATGATCTTATCGTTTCATTTTAGTTTATTTTTTTTATTATAAAAAAAAACATATAAATCACAGATTATTCAGTTAGGTGCTTTTTCAGCTATCAAGCAATGAAGGGGTCCATTGCTTAATAGCTGAAAAAGCATCTAAATTAAAAAATCAATTGTTTTGAATTTGTCTAAAGGATTTGAAATATATGTATTATTACAGAAATAAGTGTCATTGCATAGTATTTCCAGAATGATTTGTGTTAATACGATGGTAAAACCGAAATGCACGTAAGTTCCGAACAACCTATGACAGTACATAATCTAACATAAGTATGGTCTATACATAGATAGTTAAGCTAATTAAAAGAAAAACAGTAATTTTAAACACACCATAATTTCACAATCGTATTAAAAAAATATAATATAAAAAAAATTCTTAGTGTACGTAAATAATCTGTGATTTGTGGTTTTGTCAGAAATATGTAAGTTCAATCTGTGATTTATGTGATTTTTTAAGAAATAAACATGTTTTTGTATCTTATCATTTTAATTTAATTTATAATCCTTGAAAAATAATTTTTAATGTATTAAGTAGGTGGATTTTTTTTGTAAGCAATAAGTCATGGTCACCCTAACCAAACATTCAGAACGTTTTGAAGGTTATAAGCGATACCGTACTACAGCTCCTGAAATATGAACCTAGGATTTTTTTGTGTATTTTTACGAGTTTTGACAAATTCAAATCTAGGTTTTACAAAAAACTTCAGACCTCTGCGATGCTTCTTCAGCGAGATACTGGCGATAACGTATTTTTCACCGTTTCAATGGCGCGGCCATGGGTTTGTACTCTACAGCACCTAAAATATACAGGTCGCGGCACTTAAGTCTAGCGCTGAACGAAACGTGGAGGGGATATCTGCGCATGTTATACGACTGGAGAGCCAATCGGCGCAACGCACACCCCAAGACATTCTTATTTTTTACTTCTGCGCAATAACGGTCACCGCTAGACTTTCGTGCCGCGACCTGTAACCCGAGGACTTTTTGAAGTATTTTTACCAGTTTTGACAAATTCAAATCTGTGTTTTACAAAAAACTTCAGACCTCTGCGATGCTTTTTCAGCGAGATATCGGCGACAACGTGTTATTCACCGTTTCGATGACGCGGCCATGAGGTTTTAGTCTTACAGCTCCCTAAAATATAAACCTAGGATTTTTTTGTATATTTTTACAATTTTTTTACAAATTCAATCTGTTATTTACCTACCTAAATTTTAGGTGTCTGCAACGCTTAGTTTTAAAGATCTCCGTGGCCGCGCGGTTCTCCGCGTTTCGATGGCGCGGCCACGTTCAAACCCTTATAACTTTTTAACCATAACTTTAACAAATTTATGGTTTTGGGAATCAACTTTTACAAAAACTTGTCAGTTTTTTTAAAAAAAAAAACGCCATGGCCGCGCGGTCGAAACGGACACTCAAAAGAATGTCTGGCTGTTATCTAGTTTTCGCAAAATTTATAGGTAAATAAAAACAATAGGTAATACTAAAGCAGGTACTTACATACCGTTTATTTAAAAAAAATAACATTAAAATTTAATTCTTACAAAAGTAATTTGAAATAAAGGAAACATTATATTTTGAAATGTATGAAAAACCCTAGAAGAGCGACTTCAAGTCTAATAATTCCAAAAGTTAAAATATTTATAACTATACTTAATTTATACTTAATATAGTCTCTAGAAGAAGAAATGGGGAAACAATACAACCTCTAAGTTCATGTAACTGTATTGAATTAGTTACATGAACTTGAGGGTTGTATTGATGATTTTAATTATTATAATTCTGTAAATACATACGTGTTACAGCCGCGAATCATATTTTAATCAACATACAACCTTAACACAGTGACACTGACCTGAAATATCCATAAAACGTAAGAAAATTTGAATTTCGCGAGCTACTATGGGGCTTCCACCTTAACACTGTAGTAATTGGTGCCCATAGCTATGTCTCCAACTGACCAATGAGGTCAAGCTATTTTGAAATATAAAATGACATTATCAGATGACGATACTTCGAACCAGCTATGCTGGCGCCAAAGTAGCCACCCCCATTGACAATTGATACACACAAACTTAATAAACAGAAAATTACATTAGGGTTGTAATCACTTGCGTTATTCATCGATAAGTTTGTATTTATTTTAATTATTGATCTCCAATAAGTAATTCAAAGATAATCTAACAAGTTTGTTTGTTTTTAGATTATGGTGAAATAAAGGTGAACGCAGACCTAGCCGCACCGCAGTCGCCACATTCGAATTTTTCGTACAAAGTTCTATGCAATGTGCCTGTGTGCAATTTGTGTCTATGTCTGTGTGCGAGATTGCATAGAATTCGAATGCGGCGACTGCGGTGCGGCTATGTCTGCGTTCACCCTAGGAATATTATTCCAAAAACAGAGGCTCTGTTTTTAGAATAATTTTATAGTTTTCACAAAACAGACAATGGTACCTACCTACAAGAACACTAATCCATATTTTTTATTTAAATCTTCATTTAATGATACAGTCATTTAATCGATTTTATCTTACAGATTTAAATCGTTAAATGAGCCTTCGTCTCGTAATCGCGCCAAATACTATTAATATGAAGCTTCTCAGTGAAAACATTGCTTATTATGTGGGACCTTATTCTTTATGCACATCACATGTAACGATTTAAAAATATTTTTTTGTGGCGTAACTTAAACCAACACATAGAAAGGGCCTCATTAGCAAGCGTTGATCTCTAAGATATTTTGCAGTATAATTTTAGAAGCACATGGCACGTTCTGTCTGTATTGCATATGTTTTTATCTGTCTAAAGAAAAAGATGCTGTGGCGCGACAGTGTATCCATATCAAACCAATTCGTGCCACCTGCTGAAAATCTCCCACCTGAGAGACTCGTGACATGAGTTGCCACATCTGGCCTGAAAGTTTTAAATAAGTAGATTCCGAACCCAGGTTGGTCGCGAAAAAGAAAATCTTCTCTAATGATGACTCTGCTCTAGAATGTAAATGTGTGTGTGTGTGTGTGTGTAATTCCACAAATGATGGGGCACTTAATAATGTCTCCTACTGCGTGTCCTGTTGTTGGTTCATTACAGGAACTGATGGACGCTACTGAAGGTGCCAAAATTGTGGCTTAGTTCTGGACCGACACAATTTAGATTGCCATCGACACGTTAAGAAGTAGACTGGGAGGTTGACATGTGATCCCACCTTTTTACTGTAAAATATCATGCAGGACAGCGCCGCAAGAACAGCCGCTCAACATATCCCTTCACAATACATGCGTTGGCACTTGATCAGCTAGTAGGGACGCTAGGTAAGATTATTCCCACACTACGATCCGGAAGTCCCGCTCGATACTGTCAACGTAGTAGCCATTCATGTACGGACTCGGAAAAACGTCGCTCGGCTGGAAAATATAAGTTTTTAAGTAATTTTTCATGAATAGCGTCACGAATTATCCGACAAGCGTGTATGAGTGCCTGTATAAACGTGCAAGTAGCAAAAGGAGTATGTAAGGGGTGCTACACATAATATTCGAGTCTGCATAGTCGTGTGGAAAAATCAAATGTACGTGGGTATAGGTACGTTCGGGAAAAAACTCGATCGACTTGTTCGAATTTTCCCGAGCCGATCATAATCGGCATCTACCATCGGAGAAATAGTAGTAGTTGGTATTAGTAGTTCTGCAACAAATACTGCCGCATAAACTGGGCTGACCCGAAAAAGTGTGAAGCTCCCTTACGTATCATAGCTGATGTGGTGTGCTTACTTTCTATCTGGTGATCTTATGGGAAAAGGCATGATGATAATTATGTGTAATTTGGAACAAAGCCTTGTATTTATCAACAAGAACACTTTTATTTAAAAAGTTCATGCAGCAGGACAGTCTCCACAACGCGGTGGAAAGAAAGCACAAGTAGCTACATTAGTGTCCTTTCTTGAGTTTCTCTGAGAATGGGGAGACACTGTGGAACTAATAGCGCTAGCATAGCTGGTTCCCAACATCGTCATTGGTTGAAAATGTGGTAATGTCATTTTATATTTCAAAATAGAAATACCACCCCAATGGCCTCAAACCAATGCCCAATGGGGCTGGTCTCAATTTTGACCTCATTGGTCAAAATTGAGACCAGCTATGGTGGCGCCATCTTAGATTATCTTTGCTTGTGTCTCCCCATTGCAACAGAAACTTTATTCTAAGTTGCGTGAATAATCATCACTGTGATTTGGACAGAGAGGTAAAATAATTGAAAGGCCTAAGCCTTAGGACAGCTAGGATTACTTCAATAAAAGTTTTATTTAGGTATATTTAAAAAATTTAATTACGTCACTATTTACAGTCTTCTCATTAATTTTAAACTATCTACTTATTTTACTATTGAGTCACATTTCAAATGGTCACAAATAAAAAATACATCTTTCTAAACATTTCAATCAAACATACTACAAAATAAATTCAGCCGATTTTAGTTTTTTATTCTTATTTTAATAAGTTGGCAACAACACTTTAATTTTTTCCATTGGCAAATTCGGCACGGCAAAGATGGCGGCAAAATCGTGCGAATTGTAAGACTGAGTTTTTTCTTGCTGGCAGTCAATTCATAGAGCGGTTTCCCATTGGCAGGCCTGAAACTGGTAGTCACGACAAGTTTGCAGGCATAACTAGTGACTTGGAGACGGAATGTCTGAGGCAGAACACCTTGCGCCTCCGTAGACCAGAGAATGGGCAGCAGCGTTTTCTGTTAGTCTTTCATCACTGCGATCTCCAATCCGTCTGCCAAGCGTGGAGATTACGGCAAATTCCTACCATCATGGGAGAGGCTTATGTCCAGCATACAACAAATAATAACATAATAATAACGAATGAGTGGATGAGACAAGGACACACTTTATTGTCCAGTAGTAAGAGCAAAGCTGCAAAGCAAGTTAAACCTAAGTTGCCTTTATTGTGTAATATATTTATGTATTGTGCGTAGTATATTGTATTTATTAGCAGTACATTACTACCCCCTTAAGTTCGTTTCGTATGCCACTTTGGGGTTTTGGGTAAAACCAAAAACATATAATTTGTTTTAGAGGTTGTATTGGTTTATTGACTTTATAAACTGTTCTGATTCTAGTCTACGGTCCGTGTGGTTTTTTTATTTGCGCACGCAGCTCTTGACTGTTTGTCCAAAAATAAACAAGATTTTCGTTGTCTTCTTTTCCTCTCTCTTTACCGTGCCGGCCGGACTTGGCCAGCCAATAGAAAACTGCCCCATGATGTAATGCCCTCGCATCAGGCCGTGAGCTACCACCTCCTATGCCAGTGCTTTCTCTTCAGGCCAGCAAATGTCAGGGACTGGGGAAGAGCGTCAAGAAGTAAGAACGGGGCCAGTATCTCTTATAACAGTATTACCTTATTGTCGCTTCTGTTTGTGAAAGAGCTCGAGCTATACATGACTTCTAGCTCCACCGCTTTTACACACACATTGAAGTAAAATGAACCTTTTGAAGCCATTGTCACAAATACGTGACAAGCAAGCGCCAACGTCAAATATGTAACAAAAAAAATGTAAGTATAGTTACTTAATTTTTTTTATTTTGTGTCCACAGTGCACCACTAAAACACGAAAAAAAAAAAAAAATAGCTTTGGAATCCCTTTTTTTGTAGGTATTTGAGGTGAAATTGTGGCTTGGCGTGAGCACGCGCGTGTCTTTGTGGACTGGCGTTCAAAATGTTAAAACAATACTGTTATTAGGTGTCATGGTAGACCACTGGATCATTTTGCATGCAACCAAACTGTCAATAAAACTCGTATACTCAATGCTATTAAATAGACCCTGGTGTGGTGGTAAAGCAATTTACCAAACGTCAAACTTCACCAAACGTGTATAGGGAACGTGCACAACGACGGTGCTGCCAACTGGCGTCGCCAATCCGAATCTTGTGCTCTATTAATGCTTGACTTAGACTTTTCTAACAAGTAAACAGAATTAATTTTATAGTGAAAATTAATTAACTAATCATACTGCAGTGTTGCATTTCTGGATGTAGGTACCAATACATCCACAAAAATGAAAATAAATCAATTAGCGTAAAATTCTATTACTTTCCATAGAATACTACTATCATACCATGTTTTGGTGAAAAACGCAAAAAATGGATAAACGCAGTAATGAAAAATATTTGAAAACAACTTGTTTTTGTTACACTCTGCATTGAAAAGGCCCTCAAAATCAACCGTCCATGCAAACATACCAGAACCATTTATACTTCAGCATACACGTGTTCTACTAGACCGCACTAAAGTTCACACCGAATATCCCTCAACAGTTAATCAAAGACTCCACCTCAGAATATAAACATGGTTATACCCACAATAATGTTTTTAGTTGGCTGCACTCCTTTGGTTTTTTAAGTTTTGTATCTAAATGCTACGGACTGCATTTTATTGATTGCTTCATCTAATGATTGTGAACTAATTGATATAATAGAGCCTGGAGATACTGTTCTCGCTGATAAAGGATTCCCTTCCATTATAACATGTGTTGAAAATATGAAAGCTATCTTAGTTATGCCAGCCACCATGTCTTCATACACCACAATTTTCATCAGAAAGTAAACGAAAGATATAAAATTCATATTATTAAACATTTATATTATGCTGACTATCGTTATTGATAAACCCGAACTCATATTTTATACCTTTTAGCATATTCAAAAATAATATAATTAAAGAGACAATTTTGTCTAAGTAAATTGAAAGCACGATGAGAAGTGATAAGTTTCCTTTTCTGTCCGCATAGTGTCTCTTTTGTCGATTAGTGCTGCCACCTATAGTTCCTGCACGTTCCCTATTAGCATGCGTTTCTGTGCCCTGCCAGACAAACTAACTGGACTTTCTTTAATGTCATGCATGACTCGACTATGTAATATTGGTAAAGGGTGTTTTTTCACCTGTTATGATTTTATCAACCGGAATTTGTGACTACCCAAATACGGTGCATATTTGCATAAGTTATCCGAATAAATTAAAATAGTAAAAGGCATAGATATAAAATATTAAACTCAATGGTAAAAGGTATCAAATTATGATAAAATAACTGCCCGACTTAAACATAACTGGCGAATTCTGGTACACCCAACCCTCCGGGGATAACAGGTGTGATGTTAAAATGACATTTTCATTACTCATACTCGGAAAGTAGGTCTGAAGTTGCCTGAGGAGCGGGTTGAAAGTAATACTTTTCAGCCTTATGGAGAATCGTTTTCAACTGACAGCTGTCCAATTTTAATAAAATTGATCGTTTCCGAACTTTTCGATCTCTATTGAACCATGTTCCAACTTTCTATACAGTCACGATGTAAAATTTAAATAACATAAAGTTAAGTATTCATTACAGAATATATATTTTTATATAACTTTAATAATTAAAATAACATAGATTCGGGCATTTAAGTAGTAATATACGTATTTACCATTTTTTCGATGATGAAAATGAAAAATAGGTAATGGCTGAATAGCTGCCCGGCCACAGAAAAAAAAAGAAAAATAGGCGGGAAAGCGGCAATCCGATCTTCATTTGTTTTTTCGAGTTGATTATTGTTTTTATTTTTACTTTCCTTATATTCGTAATGAAAAGCACAGTGTTTACCTCGGGTGAAAGACTTATTTAGTCCCTCGAACTACTAGCGCCCTCGCTGCGCTCGGGCACCAAACCCCGTCTCGGGACTAAATAAGTTACTTTCACCCCTTGAGTAACAATTTACTATTAATACCTCAGTCCATGCAATCCACACATTGAACCAATTTCAATTACTGTAGGCACACAAAAACATTGTTTTACAATGACATACAGACAGACAACAAAAAAACAAAGCATTATTCCGCCCATCCCGAGGTCCCTATACACACGGCGCGTTGCAGCAGCGACGAGAAACGATTCAGGCACATTGGTGGGCACACAGACAGTGCGGCGTTCCGGCATTGCTACTGGGTTCTGAATAAAGTCGGTATGATTATTAAAATAGGTCGGGCAAGACGTGAGTGTGCGATAGGAGCAATAAATCGCTCCTATTACAACGACGCCATCGCCGAAATCGCACACGACAATATTGGATTAGTCCCTTTAAGGCGACTACATGAGCTAAATTAGCAACTCTATTTGTGGTGGTTCAATCAAACTTCGTTTGAACTGCTGTTAGAATAAAGTTCTTATCAGTTTGCACTACAAAGTGGTTGTTACGCCAGTCACTGCGGCCGAATAGTGCGAAATAAGTGGTTTTTTACGATTTGCAAAAAATCTATTGATTGGACTAAAAAAGTAAAACACTATGATGCTAATATGTTGCTTGTAGAATTATTTGCCAAAAAATCAGAATGATTGCATGTATTTTAGTATTGGTTTTACTCGATAAAAGCAATTTTTAGAGGTAAGTTCGTGATATTTTTTTATCGAATAAAATTTGTTGTATTATGTTTTCAAAACACTATCGTATTAGCATATACCCTGAAGAATATCATATATTTTTCTGGTTTCGTTTATTGCAGTGAATCATATGCTTTTTTGCATTATAAAACTCGCGTTTAGCTCCTGTAGTCGCCTTAAGTCCCTTTATTTACATTGTAACAAGTTATGTTATTAATCTTTCGAGAGTTTACAATCTCGCGAGATAGATTATATAATATAACGGTATTTACAATTTTACAGTGACATTTTACATAGTTCCCAGAACAAGCCAGGGACGCGAGGTGTGCGCACGACCTGTATTCACCACTACTTTCAGTCGTACAGTACTCCCAAATTAATAATGCGCATAGAAATCTTCGTCACTGTTCGGCAACGGTCGTATTCCCCGAGCGTCGGAAGACGATATGTATATAGAGTGGTTAAGTGCATTTTCTTCATGCATAATTTAGTAGAATTATGTGTTTTGTGCTAAAAGAGATAAATATTGATTTATCAGTAACGAAATTGATTCGATAATTCGATGTAAGTAAATAGCGAGGAAAACGACACGATTGCGAATATGCTACAATCTTTGTTAAATTGATTTACTTCTTCATACTGAAGCTGGTGTATTGATGGAAGAAAAGAAGGTTTAAATAACACAAGGTTTATATTAGAAGAAGAAAAAATGGTTTTCAAACACAGGTTTACATTAAAATCTCAGTTCAAAAGTATTTACAGCACTGATCATACCAGAATAATATTACAATTACAAAAAAATTAAATAAACTATTTCAATTTGAGTAAGATAATTAAAGTTGAAATTAAATTCACCTTTCAAAACAAAACCAAGAAGGGTGTGTAATAGCAGCTCTATATAATTCCACACAGAGAGAACACGTGCAGTCGCCACCAATATATAAAGACGACTGACGGACCTTTGACTGACCGGCGACAGCCACCGACCGCCCGAATTGTTTTCAATTGTTTCACATGATTTGACATATGACATTGACTCCTGTTTCTTTCGAACAAGGTGCAAAATGCAAGTGCATTGTTTAGGGCTCTCTCCGATTCAATGATTCGGGTGTTTCCGGGAATACGACAATTAGCGAAGATTTGCATGCGCATTATTAATTTGGGAGTACTGTACACTAGTATGAAACAGTGATGGACAGTTCTTTCACCAAGAATATACAGAGTTGCTGAGAGACGAGCAGAGATTTTGCCACATATATGTACAAGAGAGCGGTGCCGCTTCGGCGTCGCAACGCATACACACCTCCCCGCCTCGTCTCGCTGGTAGCATGTGACATGTCCCGTGTGCGTGCATCGTGTGACATACCAATATACCATGAGTCAGGCCCGGACTGGGACCCGAAACCGGCCCGGGCATTGTAGAGACGGCCGGCCCTTCACTATCAAGAGAAAGGAAAACTACTAATGTAAATTTTGAATCGACCGAAGAAAACATCTCAAATAGAATGTCAGGCTGAAATACTGGGCTGCGACTTTGATAAAGAAGAGACTCGAAACTAAAAGAATAGCGACGCTGTTGATGAGAGTCAAGATGGCGGGTGTACCATAGCAAATCAAATTATACTAATTACCAAAAAAATGTACCTAAAATGTACTATTTAGTACCTAGCTCTAAAAAATCTGTACCTCCTTCAGAACGAAATTATTTCGAAATGTAAGGTACACCCGCTATATTGACGTCAAGATGGCGGGTGTACTATAATATTTTATTATTTAACCTTTACTCATAAAATAGAAGTACACCAAATAATTGTACCTAAAAAGTACCTCAGTTAAAAAAACACACTTGATCAGTGGGATAGTTCTTGAGAAATAAAACAACCGCGTCTGGTATATGTTACAGTCAAAACTGTTAATCTGTCAAAACCACTTTTGACTGGGCGTTAGGACTTACTACTGGGACTTAGGCGTTCTAAAACAACATATTTTTAATGCAGAAAACGCATTTTAACTTCTTAGGATTTTGACTGACACCAGTCAAAAGTGGTTTTGACCGATTAACAGTTTTGACTGTAACATATACCAGACGCGGTTGTTTTATTTCTCAAGAACTATCCCACTGATCAAGTGTGTTTTTTTAACTGAGGTACTTTTTAGGTACAATTATTTGGTGTACTTCTATTTTATGAGTAAAGGTTAAATAATAAAATATTATAGTACACCCGCCATCTTGACGTCAATATAGCGGGTGTACCTTACATTTCGAAATAATTTCGTTCTGAAGGAGGTACAGATTTTTTAGAGCTAGGTGCTAAATAGTACATTTTAGGTACATTTTTTTGGTAATTGGTATAATTTGATTCGCTATGGTACACCCGCCATCTTGACTCTCATCGCTGTTGAACAAGGCCATCGCCACCTTTTGAGCCAGGGGTGGCCCAGAAAAGTGCGAGTAAAAACGGATTGTATATTAAATAGAAGTAGATGTTACAAATTTGGAAGTTATTTGAAAAGTCTGGGAACTAAATATATAATCGACTTGGGGAGACAATAGCAAAAACAAAAAGAAGTAAGGCTCCAAGAGCGAGCGAAGCGAGCTCGGAAATTTTTGACACCTTGTCTAGTGGACAGGTTAGAATTGTTTCGACCTATTGGAGTTAGGTACGTAACTCTATACTACTATTCAACTAAATTAATAGACAGTGTAAAGATCCAAGAGAAAGTAGGTTGCAAGAGCGAGCGAAGCGAGCTCGAAATTTTTTACATCTTGCCTCAAATAAATTCATTTTACTTCATTTTTTGCAACCTTGTGTATGCAATGCGCAAATGCTCTACCAATCCGCACTGGGCCCGCGTGGTGGATTATAGCCCATTCCCTCTCATAAAGAGGAGGCCTGTGTCCCAGCAGTGGGAACATTAATAGGCTGATGATGATGATGATTGTGTATGCAAGCCAAAATTGCCTATTAGGGCCTCGGGATAAGGTGCTCCTAATTTATTTCAGCCTCTGTGTATACCGATCGATCATGCAAAAATCCAATAGGAGTGCCAATCAGAGGCAAAAAAAAGGCCGCCAATCGGCCACACCGGTGACCGGCCCATCGGGCATTTGCCCCCGTATGGCCAGTCCGGGCTTGCCATGAGTACTATATGCAGGACACCGCTCCGGGACAAGACAAGCCACCGCCGCGCGCTGCCGCCGCTACGCGCCTTGTATATAGGGAACTAAAATATTGGAACAAGTTTTATGAGCATTATAATAATTATAACAAACTATCTTTAGCCATGTCTTCGCTCGCGTCCATCATCTGCCTAGCCTTTTCCCAACTATGTTGGGGTCGCCTTAGGTCTAACCGGTTGCAGCTGCTTACCAGTATTTTACATGGAGCGATTGATTATCTGACCTCCACAACACAGTTAGTACTGGGTTATATACCCCTTGGTAAGACTGGTTGTCAGACTTTCGGGCCACTGACTACCTGCAACGACTGTCAAAGGTCTACAAATGACAGCCGGGACCAACGGCTTAACGTGCTCCCCGAGGCACGGAGGAAACTCGGTATGTAATAGGTGGTCACCTATCCACAGATCAACCTAGTCAAGCGCAGCTTAACCTGAAGATTGATCCGAGCGGCTGTTATAATTTAGCCACGAGCTCCTCGTTATGGTATGGAAATTATCTTACGGAAACGTTTTAAATATAACCAATTACCGTCGAGTATAATGTTGCCTCCACGTAGTCCCATAGGTTCCTCCTCTACATGCTGTATATATATATAAACTGTATATATATGTAACATTTTCATCTTTATAATATTAGTATGATAATATTCGCTTGTATGTTATGAGAAATTTGTCTTTAACACTGAAAAAAATATAAATACAAGGCTTTGCTTAACATACTCGTATCTTAAATAAATAAATATTTAACTGGGCATTCACACTTTCGAAATATGTTAAAATGTCTATTTTTCTCTCCCCTATATTAGTTGGGATTATTATTTTATCAGATAACCTTTTTAAATGAATATTTCGACAGTGGGAACTCACAGTACCTAATGATGACAAATTGTTTTTAACCCATCTCATGCGTGCATATTCATCAAAATGAAATGATACCAGCCCAAATTAACAACATAACATGAAATGTAAGGCATTATACACGCCTTTAGTTAGTTAAATGTTTAAATAAATGCTACAATAAAAAACGCCCTAAACAGGGTGTACTTAACATAAAAAAGGTCGTGTGGTCTCACAGACCATGCAACTGAACAACTTTTGTTCTACGACTTTCGGAACTCCATACCTTTTTTTTCAGTTTTAACGTTCATGTTGATCATCATCAGCCTATTAATGGTCCCACTGCTGGGACACAGGCCTCCTCTCTATGAGAGGGAATCCACCACGCGGGCCCAGTGCGGATTGGTAGAAGTCACATGTCTTCGAATTTTTTGGTTCTAGATACCGGTTTCCTCACGATGTTTTCCTTCACCGTTTTGAGAGCAGTGGTGAAGAAATAAATTACATAAAGTAATGCGCCTGTCTGGGTTCGAACCCACGACTTACTGCTGTTTGATGTTGATCAGCTGATCCTATAGTAAGTCCATTTATTTTCTTGCGAAATTCAAGAGCTCGTAGAACAAAAGTTGTGCAGTTTCATGGTCCGAGAGACCACACAGGAGGTCTTGCGTTGATTATATTACACTTTGTATTAAGCATTTCAAGTTATGTTGCATATTATCAATATGTAAAGAAATAAAGCAAAAATAAAAAAAATTTGTTAGACCCCACAGGACCAAACAAAAAAAATGTTAAATTAACCGTAAAATAAAATTCTCACAACAGCCGCTAGCATGTTATGTACAGCAACAAGCATAAAATATAAACCTTACATTTCGCAAAGTTCAAAAACGATTTTCTCTTAATAAGTTAATACTTGATAAGACATCTCATAATGATATCATATCATATCATAATGGTGAATATAAAATTTAAACTCAAACTTCAGGAGAAAATAGCTTTTAAATCTCGCGAAAATGTATGGCGCGTGACGTGACGTATATTTAATAATAAGTTCAATACTGTCGACAATATTTATCAGGAAATGAGGTGTCAGATGAGATGCCAAGTTATAGAGAAGTATGGATAGGAGAATGATGACTGTCGACAATATTTGTTGATTAAATTGTGCTAACTTAATGACAAGTCAATTTATCTATGGCACTCTAAACCTGTGTTCATTTTCAAAGAAAGAGACAACGCTATACGCTTGTTTAACGTTAGAAAGAGATAAAATATCTTGTTAGTCAGGAGTGCCATAGACAAACAGATGGTTAGTGCAAGAGTCAATAAAAACTCCTACTCACCATACTTGGGTTAGATTTAGTAGGCTTCTTAGGAGTTTCTGGTCGGATTTCCTCTTCGTCTAGGATACATTCTGGAAGAAAAGACAATTTATTATTATTTAATGTTTTTACAATATTGTTGTATTACTGTGGTTGTATCGTTGCAAACGCGAACTTCGATTCCCCGGACGTTTTTCCATTAGGGTTTTTTCAGTAAGCCGCCACGAATTCTGGATAAGTTCCCGGTTGATGGCACCCCTTATTACATAGGAATAAAACATGACTGGCGAAATGTGGGTGTACTAATGGGAATAGCGTTGCCAGGCGTCCGGATAAAGCCGGACATAGTTAGTAGTTTTGATTGAGTGTCCGGCCATAATAAACGGTGTCCGGATAGGCGGTGTTAGGCTTTTTACATTTCGCTTACCTAAAGAGAAGAAGTTTTGTTTTGTTTAGATTGTTTTTTTATTTTGTTTTGCTTTGGGAAATAAATTAAGAAGAATTTAAAAATGTTGATAAATGTTTATCTAAAATTAAATTTTGACTGATGAATTTATTTGACTGATCTACACTAATATTACAAAGAGGAAATAAATATGTTTGATAATAGATTTTTTTTTTTATATTATTGGCCTTTTGGCCTCGTACAGGACTAATTTCGTTTTTTTTTTAAATGTTTTTTTTTCTGTTTAATTTTTATTAGTGTACAAGTGATAATTTCACCATTTTTTTATTTTATGTGTATTGCCCTGTGCGAGCTAATCAATGTTTTTTCTTTCTTTCTTTCATAAGTATTCTATTTTTAATCAGCCTTGTCTCCCGGATATTTTAATTTAATTTATTTTCGTAAAGGTACAAAGCCCACTATTTCAATAAACAATAGCAAAATTAAAGTCAATAGCAACACTTATCCAAACCAAAGATTATCTAAGGTCACAATATTGTCTGTGACTTTCCGTGTGCACTGGAGTTCAAAATATTTGGGCTAGTGAAGTGGCGATAGTATGTTTAACAGTGCTATCGGTCTGTGGGACACGTGGCTGTCCCGGTTATTTTGAGTGATATGTATTTTTTAGGGTAACGTATAAAAATAAAAAAACGGAACCCTTATAGGATCACTCGTGCGTCTCTCTGTCTGTCTGTCCGTCCGTCTGTCACAGCCAATTTGCTCCGAATCTACTGGACTAAATCAGGTGAAATTTGGTGGGATGGTGTAATCCTATGACCCAAACAAAGATGTCCAAAGTAGGTAAATATATATATTTTTTAAATAAGGCTCATTTTCGGGGGCCAAATTAGGAAATTAAAAAAAGTTTTTCAAACCTTACTGTGCCATATATCAAATGAAAAAGCTCGTTATGAGGATCTCAAAGATATTTTTGTTATTATTGTAAAATAAATAGTTTTGATTTGATTCATGAAAGAAGACGAAAATTGACCATTCCCCCCCCTGATCTCCGAAAATACTGAGCCTAAAGTTTGAAAAAATATATATATATATATACGGTTTAAAACATTTATTTCTCAAAAAGAATACAATTCACTTAATATGAGAAATACAAGCTAATCTTAAAACTAAATATGAGAATTACCTAAGAAGAAGGTAGGTACTCGTAAATAAATAAGTTAAGTAGTAGACATTGCACACATCATTTTTACAATGATGTGGGTAAGAGGAAGAAGTTAGTGTACTATTACATATCCATTCTTAAAGGCAAGTCAATAGCAATTACACATTGAACTATTTACGTATATATGTACTGTAATGTTTTGGAAATACAAAGTAGCTATCCTAATTAGTTTATACTTAGTAAATAATGACAATTCGTAGATGTAAATTACTTCAAATTGGTGTGGTGGGTTAAATTTAAAACCTAGAGAAATCTTTTAAGATGTGGTGCTTTATGGTTTCTTTGTATAAAGTAAAGGACTGTATCTCTTTTATATCATTAGGTAATTTATTATACAACTCTGCTCCTTCGTATATTATATTTTTTCTTCCGTAATTAGCTCGAGGTGGTCTTAAGCAAATATTGTTTTTTCGTCTAGTACAGTAGTAGTCGTCTAGTAGTAGTATAGAATAAATTGCTTGTAGATTACAGGAAAACCTAGAATACAATCAATTTAAAATAAAGTGGTAAACTCACTAAAAGACTGGCATTGTACGGAACTCTCCACGCGAGTTCAACACGCACTTGGCCGGTTTTTAGGTTTATTTATGCTGGTTGTAAGTTCAAAGTACGGGTACTCGTGGCTAAATAATAACATGTCTTTTAGATTATAAGGTGCGTAGTAATTGTGCGTATCAAATCAACCTATTTTTTTGCATAAAAACCGACTAATGCGAATGACCTCTCATTCAGAGCAATGGACTACAATCTGTTTTACCTAATATTATGATTAATGTATGGAATATTTTTTAAACCAGATAGGCAACAGTGATACCTATACCTAATCATTTAATTAAACTTAATTAGAGATAACTTTATTTATGATAATTGTATGTCTTATTGTTGTTTGTCCTAGTTTTATTAATTACTAGCGTACGTCACGCGGTTTCACCCGTGTAGTTTCCGTTCCCGTGGGAGTACGGGGATGTACGGGCCTATGTCACTCAAGGTGAATGTAGCTTTCTAATGGTGAAAGAATTTTTGAAATCGGCGTAGTTTTTGAGTTTATTCATTACAAACATACACACACACACAAATACAAATCTTTCCTCTTTATAATATTACAACAACAACAACGACAGCCCATAACGTCCACTGCTGGCCATAGCCTCTCCCATGCTGGGAGGAATTTGCCGTAATCTCCACGCTTGGCAGGCGGATTGGAGATCGCAGTGATGAAAGACTAACAGAAAACGCTGCTGCCCATTCTCTGGTCTACGGAGGCGCAAGGTGTTCTGCCTCAGACATTAGTCGCCTTATACGACACCCGTGAGTGTAATGGGTTGGTTCTATTCTACTCTGCATAATATTAGTAGATCACTTAAATATAATGACTGCATGGTTTCTTTTAAAAATAAATGTTTAGATAAGTATTCATGTTGACGGCATAATTGAAACCTCAATTGAAATACTGATAAAGTTTTTGTTTACAAATAATTTTGTCTGGATGTTAATCTGTATTAAAACAATAACGACCTAGATTGTTCGACGATGAGTGTTTAACAGTCTATGATCCCGTGGGGAGGGGTCATGAGAAAATAGTGCGGGAGCGTTATCTTACTTGTAGTTTGTAGTAATCTAATCTCCGTTTGTAGGTTAGTTACCTACTTAAGAGTCCTATTACATTTTTTTGGTAAATTCGTGATTTTTGACGCAGTAATTCTCAGCAGCAGTAAGATATTTTAATTATTTGCTTAAGAATAACGATAGTGCCATTCTCTTTCTTGTAAGTTGGAGTTACACATTTTCATTTTTCTTTTTGTGTAATTTACTATAAATACTTTACGAACTCAGTTTGCAAGAAAAACCGTCGACGATGGAACTTTAACGCTCAAATTCACATAGTTACATTCAATTCTTATAAAAGCTAAAATTACTAAAAGATAAGTTGAATGTTTTACTTGTTTATTGGAGTTTTAGAATTTCTTTAAATTCCTTGATTTTTCACGGAAAAAATCGTAAAGAAATAGTAATTTAAGCCATAAATGTCTTAATTCAGCGTCCATTATATTCCAAATAAACTCAATTTTATCAAACAAATTAATATGATATAAAACTTCGATCTACAATGAATAAGTTTCATTAGTTTTCGTTTGTCAATATAATAAGACAAAAATACAATAAATAAAATTAAAGTACGTACTATAATTCTCAATTCAGCTCGCTCCTCAGTCTCATGTCAGTCTCGTCTCTAATATTCGTCAATATCAATCGACAATCGTCCAAATATCGCTATTATTATCGACTCGTGTACGCCGACCGAAATAATTTGATCCAGGAAGTAAAAATAAAAAAATTGCCTAAAAAATGTATTACATTTTTTAGGCAAATTTTTGGACTCGAGGTCTTAATGTGCCAGACTTGTTTCGACGCTCTGAATTATTTTTATGATTGCTTTATCACATTGTAATCTGCCTTTTTCTCAACTACGCTGCCCTGCAAAAATATGTATCACACTTTTAAAATTGCAATAACTTTTTAAGTGCACAAGATATACTTTCGAAACAAAAAGGACTCGAAAAACAGTTTAATTTTGTACATAAAAACTAATAAAGCTGATAAAAATTGCTAGAAAACGTTTTATTTTTATTTTAAATCTCTAACTTCTATATAGTTTAGAAAAAAATGAAAGTTAAAAAGTTTGATACTTTTGCAGGCCAGTTTATGTTGGGGTCGTTTCCTTTCTAACCGGTTGCATCTCAATACCAGTTTTTGCATGGAGCAACGATCTGACCTCCAAAACCCAGTTTCAATGAAAACGAAATGATGTTACCATGTCGTTTGACGACACTAGTGTCAGGTTTTTGGGCTTCGGACTACCCGTAACGACTGTCAAAGATCTACAAATGACAGCCGGGACCAACTGCTTTACTTGCCTTCTGAAGAACGGAAGAGTCTCGGAATGCCGAATGTTATGTGATGACTGGTCATCTACAGAAGGACCGACTTCGATCTATCAAGATCCACCTGTGCTGCCTTTCATGACATCCACCGACAAAGGAGAATGGCGATATTGCATGTAATTTGGGACCCAGTGATATGTGTAGCACACATTGTGGAAACTTATGAATAGTTAAAGAACGACTTAAGACTAACAAAAAACCGGCCAAGTGCGAGTCGGACTTGCACACGAAGGGTTCCGTACCATTGACTATATTTATTATTTGTTGTTATAGCGGCAACAGAAATACATCATCTGTGAAAATTTCAACTGTCTAGCTGTCACGGTTCATGAGATACAGCCTGGTGACAGACAGACGGACAGACAGCGAAGTCTTAGTAATAGGGTTCCGTTTTTACCCTTTGGGTACGGAACCCTAAAAAGCAAATGGAAAGTAGGTTATAGAAGTTGGGAGAAAAAAGATATGAAAGGTAGAAGATTATAACCTAACTTAGGGCACGGACTTATTGTTTATTATTTAGTAGTAGAATGGCATAACACAGCATTTATCCGTATTCCACGTAGCCGTTGAACACAAACAAACAATGGAATGATCTACAGACTGTCCACAGATGAATTTGACACTGACGTTCCATTTCTCAGTTGTATGAAGGTAAATGTCAAACGTTGCGTTCGGAAACTGCACGATGACTTATTTTTACCCGACTGCGGCGAAGCCCAAAAGGAGGGTTATGTGTTTGCCCTGTATGTATGTATGTCCGTTTTTATATAAATTAATATCTTTCGTAACTTTTAATTCCCATCACCTAGTAACTCGATATTTTTTATTTAGACCTCTGAAAAACTCTTTACTATAATTAATATAAACTAGACCGTGAATGGCGCTCCATTGATTTTTAAATTACGTGGGTCCTACCTCGCCTTTCTCCTTCCAAAATCAATTGAAAAATTAAATGTTCACACTTACTTTGATTAGGCAACGTCAACCAGAACTGATTCTTCAGGGTACACCTCAAGCCGGGCGGCAGTCCAAGAGTCTTGTCTCCGTTCACCGAAGCTGCCAGGATCTTCGCCGCGTCCACCAGTAGGGAGGCTTGCCAGGACGCTGCGTATATCAAACGCATCGAAGACTGGGCGGCCGTGGAGCAGATCATCGGGTAGAGGGATTTGTGGCGACGTAGATTGTAGAATGCTATGCCTGGAATGAGATTTAGGTGGTCAGTTTAATAGAAAAAGTTATTTCATTGTAGTCTTGTACTAAATTTATCCTGTATGCGGGGTGGCTGTATAGGGTGTGTGTTGTATAAATTGTTAGCTGAAATTGTAGTTATTGCCCTTGGTTTTTAGAATCTTTAAGTGATGCACACAACGCCTTCTATTTATTGTGTCAAGCCAGCGTGTGACAGAGAATTCGAATGAAATAACATTTACACGCACAGATCGGTTCAATATTAAAACATTTTTAAATGGTTAAAGACGCAGTTACAAGATAATATTATAAATTGTCACTTCGTGGTAAATTTACGAATAGAAACGTAATTCATATTATTATCCTAAATATTATGATTCTGCTAAAGCCGCCATTTTTTTTGGGGGTCTACCCCCAGCATTTTCTCGTATTTTTTTCCTTTTCTTTTATTTGGAATTCAAGTCACTAACGTGAGAGATCCAATCGCACGTTAAAAGTGCTTCCGATGCGAATGAATGCAGATGCTTGCGAACAGGCTTCTCGCTTCACCGAGTGACATGTGATTTCACCCGAGTAAGGATAAACAGATATTAAAGATAGTGAAATCCTCCTAAAAAGGACCTTTTTTTCGAAAAACTTTTAATACCCAATAAAGATACCCCAGTAGGGTAGGTACCTAATTAAAGCGACGCATTGTTCAAAAACCGGGCACGCGCGCCCCGGGGCTGAGGGGGGACTGAGCGTCTGAGCGGGGCGAGGCTTGCTAGCTTATAACTGGGTTCCCTACTTGAAATCGAATGACGTTAGATCTAATAACACTTGCTCGAAAACGTTAACTCGATAATAAGCTTGAAATCGATAAATTATGAGCTCGACAGTTCACTACCTCGATGCATCAAAATCTCGAATAACTATAAGCTCGAATCATCGGCAGCGCGAAGGCTCATTATTTGATGCATCAAAATCTCTAAATATCATTTCTCGACCGATCGTCTTACTAATCGATTTACAGAACAAAATAACATACTTAGTAATTTTACCAAATAGGTAAGTAGTAAAGATAATTAAGTACGAAATATGGAATAAATGTTAAAAAAAAAAAACACAATTATAAATGTCATAAGTATTAAGAGGGCTGTCAATTTTTTTTCGCAAATTTTTGATTTGTACTTCCTGGATCAAATTTTTTTGACCGGCCTACACGACTCGATAATAATATTGATTTCCGGACGATTGTCGATTGTTATTGACGAAAATTAGAGACGAGACTGACATGAGACTGAGGTGCGAGCTGAATTGACGCAGAATTATAGTTCTTCAATTTTATTTATTGTAATTTTGTCTTATTATATTGACAAACGAAAACTAATAAAACGTATTCGTTGTAGATCAAAGTTTTATATCATATTAATTTATTTGATAAAATTGAGTTTATTTGGAATATAATGGACGCTGAAAATGCATGCATTTTAGATCAATATTGCTTTTGAATATAGTTTTTTTTTGCGTCGATTCAATTCATATTTTAATATTCTAATCAATCTACAACCTTGAGGACTATATGACCAGTACATTTATATTTTTTTTTTCGTGTTACCAGTTTGATACAAATGGCAGGAGAAAACCTAATGTTTAACGTTTGCTTGAAATTGGCTGTCGGAAAATTCTAATCAATCCACGAACTAAAACAAAGCCAGATTTATGATTCTTCATTGAAATATTATGCCATTATCTTTATATAACAAGTATCGAGGACTTGGAAAAGTACGTATTTTTGGTCAAACGCCCAAAATATGCGAGCACGCTCTTAATAAAAAAAAACACCTCTCAAATTATTTTTATTGATATTTTTCATTTTTTTTACCTACATGTTCAGAACTACGCAACAGGTGAGTTATTAAGGGGGCAAATTTTAAATTATTTTTGCGATAAGACGCACCGTTTTCGACCTAATAAGCAAATTTAGAAGAAAAAAGAAATAATGAACCATTTTTTTTTAGTTTACCTCAGCGAGGAGCTATTTTCTTATATTCATGAATGTATACTTAATTTATATTATTATTGTATTTTTTCATTATATTGTTTGTAGGTACTCAAATAAAAATCACAAACTATTCTGTAAATCGTTTAAATGGTCGGTGGAGAATTGATGTTTCAAGATAAAGAACCTCCGCATGTGCCTCCACACTGCGTGCTTATGACGAGGTAGTGAACTGTCGAGCTCATAATGTATCGATTTCAAGTACTATCATCGAATTAACTTTTTCGAGCAAGTGTTATTCGATTTCAAGTAGGGAACCCCTTATAACTAAACGACGTAAACGACAAAATGGTTTTTGTTATTTTAGTTGGAAACGTTAATTTGAAAAATTCCTTTTACAATTTTAAAGAGTATGTGTTACGTATGGAAAACATTTTGGCATTTATTTTATATTTCTGTTTTAATAATAAATAAGCACTGAGGCCCCACCGCTGCGAACACGGTCATAGTTCAGTATCTAGTACGCCGTTCACTTGAATGAAAGCGCGAAGTTCATTCGCGCGCCTCGTTTGAACGACCAATCGGTCGTTTCAGTTCGCTTCCGCCATCGTACCGAGCGCACGTACCGTTGCGCATCGCGAGCGCCGCCGCCGTGTCGCCGCCGCAGGACCTCGGACTTTTTAACTACTAATAACTCTTTCATTTAATTACCCGACCTAAAACACGTACTGCGTTCTGTGCGCAACATTAAGTGGTCCTACGAGCCCGATTTTGAATCTCGGCCACGTGTTTTAGTCGGACTCAAAACCTGTATGCAGGGATGTCTCTGCTTCGCACACCCCCGAAGGGTGTTGTAACACGTAGTAAACGTGCCACGGAGCAGCTGGCTTCTAGTAAAAGTGAACAGTTATTCGAAAAGTCTGTGAAAAGTGTTAAAACCACGTGTTCGTCAGCGGCGGCCCGTAAAAGGCTAGAGTATGAAGCGGCTCAACTTCAAGCACAAATCGACATCGATTTAGCACAAAAAAGTCCACAGATCCAGAAGAACTTGTTAATCAAAAAACTGGAGGTCGACATAGCTGACTTGCGGGATGAAAACCGCAGCTTGGTGTCGAGAAGTTCTAGGAAAATCGAGGCGTGGCTCGATAAACAAGATGGCGTCGCGTCCATCGCAAATAAAAGCGATTGCACAGAAAATGTTTGCGATGCAATGCCGACAGGTAATAATAATAAAACCTGGAAACATAGAAGCGTTAGTCATAATGACAACAACAGAGAACTCCTGGCTCGCCTGGGAACATCGAAGGATTTGCCGGTCTTCGACGGCGATCTCCTATGCAGTGGCTGCAGTTTAAGGAATCTTATCGTGAATCGTCACACCTGTGTAACTACAGTGATGCGGAGAACATTTGGCGATTACGCAAGTGCCTACGCGGTGAAGCTAAAGAGGCCGTATCATCGCTACTTATAGGCAATACATCACCGCAAGATATTATTGACACACTGGAGCTACGCTTCGGCAGGCCGGAGTGTATCATTCACAAAACATTCACGCAACTGAAGAAGATTCAGCCACTTCCAACTGCATACCACACAGAGATAGTAAACTTCGCGATTAAGGTCAAAAATTACGTTACAGCTGTGAAAGCTATCAAGCTACCGGAATACTTATACAGCCCGGAAACAACTACAATAATACTCGCGAAGCTACCGCCCGCAGTTATTACCAAGTGGGCTGAATACTACACCTGTAATCAAACTAGCTCCATACCTAAACTGGAATTATTTATTATCAAATTTTCTATACAAAGAAGCAACTATCGTCGCAACTTCAGGTGTTAGTTACATACATAGTCAAAATGACTTGAAGAAGAAATATGAACATACGAAAACTCATTCGTCTCATTCAGTGTTAGCGTGCACTACTACAACGGATGCTAAGTGTATGTTTTGTCGTACCACTTCGCCACACCCTTTAGAAAAGTGTGGCAAATTCAAGCGCGCAATGAAACGTGATCGCTGGCAATTTGTACGCAATAAACATCTGTGCTACAAATGCTTAGGTGCGCGGCACACTGAACCTGCCACGTGCACCGCAACTGACTGCAAAGAGTGTGGAAAACCACACCATCACCTACTCCACTGGACGAAGACTTCAGCGCCCTCAGCGCCCGCAGCGACCGCGCGCCCTGAGGAGACGCGCCCAGCGGCGGACACAGCTCGTGCGCACCCGTCGGCACCCGACGAGTCGCACCCCGAGGATACCGTTGCCCACGCAAGTGCGTCCAATAGTGTTAGTGCATCAGTGCCAAAAGTGTTACTAAAAATAGTGCCAATTACCGTTCACGGACCTAAAGACAAGATTCATACGCATGCGTTGCTTGACGACGGCGCCACAGTGACACTGATCTCTGCCGACCTCGCCGAGCAGGCGGGTCTACACGGTAAGACTGTGACCATGCGAGCCCGCAGCGCATGGGACTCCGGTGAGCTCGTGTGCCAAACAGAAACCGTAAGTTTTGACATTTCCAATACGTCAGGTGATTGTTTTACGTTATGTGCTCGTAAAATGAAAGAACTTAATTTACCTACTCAGCGTTTATCGTGTTTGGACTTTAGTAATTATTCAGATTATATTATTAACTATGACCTGTGTAAATGTGATGCACAACCCAAACTTTTAATTGGCCAAGATAACTATGATCTTATTGCCCCTATTTTGTGTTTAAAGAATAAGCCAAACGAACCTTACGTTACAAAGACACCTCTAGGGTGGTGTGTTCACGGAGTTGTAAACAATGTAAACATTATATCAGCTGATCGCATTGCTAGTGTGAGTGATGACAGCGCGCAACATTGTTGCGATTGTGACTTATATGATTTAGTTAAAAAATCGTTTACACTCGAGTCGATTGGAATATCAAAGACACCGCGTCAAAATGCAGACGATGCACGCGCTGTCACCATATTAAATAATACTTGTAAATTAATTGATAACCATTGGTATGTGGGGTTGCCTTGGAAGCGGGACGATTTCGTTATGCCGGACTCTTACAGTAACGCCGTAAATCGATTGAAATCGATCGAGAGGAAGATGTCAGCTGATGACTCTTACGCGTCACGATACCAGGAGCGGATCCAGCACTTATTGTCAAATAATTACGCCAGAAGGTTAGACGAGGGGGAGTCAGGTGACCACATTTGGTACTTGCCTCATTTCGGGGTCGATAACCCCAACAAAAAGAAATTACGCCTCGTATACGATGCAGCAGCACGGTCGCAGGGATGTTCCCTCAATGACTATTTGCTCACAGGGCCGGACTTGCTTCATTCCTTATTTGGAATTATGTTTAGATTTAGAGAAAATCAGATTGGTATCATTGCAGATATCAAAGATATGTTTTTAAGAATTAAAATACGTAGTGAAGATCAAAATGCGTTTAGATTTTTATGGAAAGAAAAAGGCTCAGACATTGTACATAAGTATGTGATGACGTCACTTATTTTCGGTGCGAATTGTTCACCATTTATTGCTCAGTTTATTAATCAAAATAAAAACGCTTCACGATTTAATCATCAGATGCCAGATGCTGTTCAGGCTATACAAAATAATCAGTACATGGATGATTACATTGATAGTTTTTCTGATGAAGAAGTAGCTAAGAAAACAATAAAAGAAGTTTCATTTATTCATAATGAAGGTGGATTTCAAATGCGTAATTGGCTCAGTAATGTACCTACCGTACTTCGCGACGTTCCTAAAAACGACCTTAATGACATAGCAATAGAGTTTAATTTTGATAGGCTGTCAGAACGAGCATTAGGATTATTATGGTACCCCGCTACTGATGAGTTAGGTTTCGATTTATCTTTGAAACGTATACCGGGTGAAATCGTACATTTAAAACGTAAACCTACTAAACGTGAAACGCTACGAATTATTATGTCAATTTTCGACATACACGGTTTTCTAGGTCCATTCACAATCAAAGCTAAAATTCTTATGCAAAAGACCTTTAAGGCTGATCTTTCGTGGGATCAAGAATTACCGGAGGGTTTATTTACCATCTTTGTCGAGTGGATGACCCAACTAAAATCGTTACGGGATATTCGTATTCCGCGATATTTCTTTCGTGAACATTGCGACCCGGGTTCATCTCGTGTGAACTTAGCCGCCAGTGAGACGCCCGCGCCATTGGAACTACACGTATTCTGCGATGCGTCTCCCGACGCTTACGCAGCGGTGGCGTATTGGCGCTACGTACATAGGGACGGGACATGCATAGTTACGTTTATCGCAAGTAAAAGCCGCGTCGCACCCATCAAGTTGGTAACAATACCGCGACTAGAGCTACAAGGAGCTTTATTGGCTTGCCGGTTAGCCGACACTGTCAAGCGAGAGCATCGCTTGAAACCCGCTTCGACCTATTACTGGACGGATTCTACTACAGTACTACATTGGATTAAAAATCAAAGTAGGAATTATAAAGTATTTATTGCTAACAGGCTTGGCGAAATAGATGAATTAAGCCAAGTACAGGATTGGCATTATGTGCCTACCGACGTGAATGTCGCAGATTTAGCAAGCAAAAATAATAATTATGTATTGAGTAGTGACTCAGAGTGGTTCACGGGACCGTCATTCTTGCATCAACCGCGTTCTTGTTGGCCGCAGCAACCTGAAAATAAAACAAAAATTAATGTAGAAATATTAGAGCAAATAAATGTAGTAAATGAAAATTATAGTGTAAATGACTTACCTGTACCAGAGCCGACTCGCTTCTCCAGTTGGTTGCGATTGTGCCGAACTGCTGCAACTGTCTTGTTGTTCATAGATAAATGCAAGAAGATAAAAACAAATGGACTTACCGACGAGTTGATGAACAGAGCTGAAATATTATTACTTCAGCACTCGCAAGCCACAGCTTTCTCCAGTGACATCTCACTGTTGAAACAAAATAAAGAAATAAAACGCGATAGTAGACTACGCGCTTTGACACCCATATTGGATGAAACCGGACTACGTGTTGGTGGAAGAATTGGAGTAGCTAAGGAAGTAGCGATGCAAACAAAATCACCAGTGATCCTGGATGGAAATGACCACATTGCTCGACTCATTGTCAAGTATTATCACATCCGCGCAAGCCACGGATGCAACGAGTTGGTGGTAAATGAACTGCGTCAAAAATATTGGTTGTTACGTTTACGACCTACGGTCCGTACAGTGGCAACGCAGTGCTTGTTCTGTCGCATCAGGAAAGCTAATCCAAAGCCGCCACGACTTGGTGACTTGCCCGAGGGTAGACTCACGCATCACCAAAGACCGTTTACCGTCACCGGAGTAGACTTATTTGGACCCATAGAGGTCACCGTTGGAAGATCAAGACCAAAACGCTATGGTGTCTTATTTACATGCTTGACAGTACGCGCCGTACATATTGAGATTGTGCCATCTCTCACAGCAGATTCGTTGATAATGGCTTTACGTAGAATGGCCGCACGTAGAGGCTGGCCAAAGAAGATTTATTCTGATAACGGGACCAATATGCGCGGCGCAGAAATAGAACTAAAGAAAGCCTACGACGCCATGGACAGAAGTACTGTCATGAACGAAGCCCTGAACAATGGAGTTTCCTGGAGCTTCATTCCGCCAGCTAGTCCGCACATGGGAGGATCTTGGGAGCGTCTTGTACGCAGTGTCAAGACCGCCCTCAAGGTGGTACTAAAAGAGAGAGCTCCGCACGAAGAGACCCTGATTACTCTCCTAGCTGAAGTGGAAAATATTATCAACAGTCGGCCCCTTGGTCATGTTTCCGTGGACCCTCGGGACGACGAGACATTAACGCCGAACCACTTTCTCATTGGTTCGTCGTCAAATTTACCTATCGCAGGTGTGTTTACAGACAAAGACCTATGTCTCCGTAAGCAATGGCGTATATCCCAGCGCCTGGCTGACCAATTTTGGGCCAGATGGGTGAAGGAAGTTCTCCCCGATCTAGTGCCGCGCCGAAAATGGAGAGAAGAGGGCGCACAATTGAAGATCGGTGATGTGGTAGTAATAGTGGACCCTCACTCCCCCCGTAACTGCTGGCCTAAAGGTATCGTACAATCCGTGTACCCACCCTGGTGCTGACGGACGCGTCAGAGTTGTTGACGTTAAAACTAAAAATGGTTTATTTAAACGCCCTGCGGCTAGGTTAGCTATATTTTAGATTTAGTTTATACATGTGTAACATTTTAATTTAGTTTATTTTATAATAATACTTTTAACTTAGGTTATCGTTATGAGTGTCGTGTCGACACTGAGGGGGAGAATGTTACGTATGGAAAACATTTTGGCATTTATTTTATATTTCTGTTTTAATAATAAATAAGCACTGAGGCCCCACCGCTGCGAACACGGTCATAGTTCAGTATCTAGTACGCCGTTCACTTGAATGAAAGCGCGAAGTTCATTCGCGCGCCTCGTTTGAACGACCAATCGGTCGTTTCAGTTCGCTTCCGCCATCGTACCGAGCGCACGTACCGTTGCGCATCGCGAGCGCCGCCGCCGTGTCGCCGACGCAGGACCTCGGACTTTTTAACTACTAATAACTCTTTCATTTAATTACCCGACCTAAAACACGTACTGCGTTCTGTGCGCAACAGTATGTATAGACTCATCTACGGAGAAAGTTAAGAGCCCCTTCCAAAAATTCAGTCGCTAGAGTTTAGGCAAATTCGTTGCGATCCTATGTTTGTGTGCATTTTTCATGCAGATACACGCACACACGGGTGCAGATCGAGCGTAGTGATCGCCTAAACCATTTTGATCCTGTAGACGATATTATTTTATGATACATAATTATAAAGTCAGTACGGTTTAGAAATAAAAGTCTGGAATGTGTGTCTACTTTATATTTATCACAATCAAAATAAAAATGGTTTAATTTTGTATTACAAGAATTTAGATACATATAAACATTTTACAAAATGATAAATAAAAGTGCGAGTTGGACTCGCGCACTGAGGGTTCCGTACAAACTTTTTAAAGGACAAACTTAATTTTTCTGGATCTGGGACTTTTGCGCGAAAAACATTTGCGCGAAGGACACTTGCGCGAACCCATTTGCGGGAAAAGACAAATGTGCGCATGGACTTTTGCGCGATTGAACTTATGCGCGAACGGACTTTTGTGCGCCTGGACACTTGCGCGAATGGACTTTTGCGCGATTAGACTTATGCGCGAACGGACATTTGCGCGCCAAGACACTTGCGCGAATGGACTCTTGCGCGAAAGGACACTTGCGCGAATGGAAACTTGCGCGACTGGACTTTAGCGCGACTTAATGGCCACTGAGGTTCACTCTGTAGAGTAAACATAACATACCCCTGTTATTTATACTTGAAGGTGGTTTTTTCTTTTTGTTTTTCTGTCATGGATGTCATTTTCATGGTTAAGGAGACGCTGATAACGAAATGAGATCAAAATGAAAATCCAAGATGGCGCCGAAGACTTCTGTTTTTTCTATCATGGGTGTCATTTATGGTTTTCGGGGTCGCTGATTATGAAAATGAGGTCAATATGAAAATCCAAGATGGCGCCAGGAAAAATTTTTGGTTATTAAGTCATAGTTGTCGTTTTCATGGTTTACTTGGGGTCACTGATAACGAAAATGAGGTCAAAATAAAAATCCAAGAGGCGCCGAGGAAAATTTTTGATTTTCCGTCATTGGTGTCGTTTTCATGGTTTTTGGGGTTGCTGATTACAAAAATGAGGTCAAAATAAAAATCCAAGAGGCACCGAGGAAAATTTTTGATTTTCCGTCATGGGTGTCGTTTTTATGGCTTTTGGGGTTGCTGGTTACGAAAATGAGGTCAAAATGAGAATCCAAGATGGCGCCGAGGAAAATTTTTGATTTTCCGTCATGGGTGTCGTTTTCATGGTTTGTGGGGTTGCTGGTTACGAAAATGAGGTCAAAATGAAAATCCAAGATGGCGCCGAGGAAAATTTTTGATTTTCCGTCATGGGTGTCGTTTTCATGGTTTGTGGGGTTGCTGGTTACGAAAATGAGGTCAAAATGAAAATCCAAGATGGCGCCGAGGAAAATTTTTGATTTTCCGTCATGGGTGTCGTTTTCATGGTTTTTGGGGTTGCTGGTTACGAAAATGAAGTCGAAATGCAAATCCAAGATGGCGCCGAGAAATTTTTTTGATTTTCCGTCATGTGTGTCGTTTTCATGGATTTTGGGTTTGCTGGTTACGAAACTGAAGTCGAAATGCAAATCCAAGATGGCGCCGAGGAAGCAAAAAAATTAAAATAATCAGCGACCTCAAAAACCATAAAAATGACACCTACGTTGGAAAAACCGAATTTTTTTCTCGGCGCCATGTTGGATTTGCATTCGACCTCATTTTTGTAACCAACCACCCCAAAAACCATGAAAACGACACCCATGACGGAAAAACAAAAGTTTTTCTCGGCGACATCTTGGATTTTCATTTAGACCTAATTTTCGTAACCAGCAACCCCGAAAACCATGAAAACAACACCCATGACGGAAAAACCGAAAAAAATTCTGGCACCTTCTTGGATTTTCATTTTGACCCCATTTTCGTAATCAGCAACCCCAAAAACCATGAAAACGACACCCATGACGGAAAATCAAAAAATTTCCTCGGCGCCATCTTGGATTTTCATTTTGACCCCATTTTCGTAATCAGCAACCCCAAAAACCATGAAAACGACACCCATGACGGAAAATCAAAAAATTTCCTCGGCGCCATCTTGGATTTTCATTTTGACCTCATTTTCGTAACCAGCAACCCCAAAAACCATGAAAACGACACCCATGACGGAAAATCAAAAAATTTCCTCGGCGCCATCTTGGATTTTCATTTTGACCTCATTTTCGTAACCAGCAACCCCAAAAACCATGAAAACGACACCCATGACGGAAAATCAAAAAATTTCCTCGGCGCCATCTTGGATTTTCATTTTGACCTCATTTTCGTAACCAGCAACCCCAAAAATCACGAAAATAACACCTATGAAGAAAAAACCGAAAATTTTCGTCGACGTCATCTTGGATTTTCATTTTGATGTCATATTCATAATCAGCGACCCCAAAACTTGCTTACTTCTACATTATGTTAATACTAGTATTTGCGTGGGTGCGCGAGCTGCGCGCAGCTCGCTTTTTGTCGTGTTCTTGAGAAGTATTCCTTACCAACATAAAATTTTGAGAATCCATAGGAATCCTTAAAATAATTGGGAAATCCGTTACATCTACCCCTTTATTACTATGAAAACCCTTAAGAACCCCTAAAACATTCTAAAAACCAATTTAAAAAAATATTACCTATATAAAAACCTTATTTAAAAACTCAGACCCATTAAAAAAAACACTACCCTAAAGTTTGCTTGTCGTCGCCCTGAGTTACGCTTCACCCACTCAACTTTCGTTACGCTGCGGAGGTCGCCGGCTCGCTTCGCTCGCCACCTCCCCCCTTCGCACTACTCGGTCTCGCAGGTTCGCTCCACTCAGAACCTACCTACCACCAGACAAGGTTCGACGCCTACTATAATATTTGTTCAAATACCCAATGGCTATCTCTGACCGTTACGAAGTTATAGCCCTTTTATTTTTAGGGGATGTTGGGGAGGGGGGATACCCTCCGTTTACAAATTTAAACGCTCCTCATTAATAATTTATAGTAAAAATCAAAAAGCCGCTACGTGTCCTAGTTTCCGAGATACGATGGGGGGAGGGGTGAACGGGGGAGAGTGGGGAGTTTTGAAAAATGAACGCGTTGCCCCTTTATATGAATCTGAAAAAAAAAATGTTTCAAGTCTCTCAACTTCCGAGATCCGCCTAAAAGGGGGAGAAGGGGGACAAGTGGGTCAACTTTTGAAAACTGGTTTTTGTTTTCCCGAGCCTCCTCTATACGAATCCGTAAAAAACAAAAAATATATTACCAATCATAATAAACAACCAACGTCAAAAAAAAATCTTATCTAAATATGTACAATCAAAAAGTTTAATAATTTATAATATAAATACTGGATCGAAATGTGGTAGTCTGTGTATATCTCGGAAATATATTCACGTAATAACTCGCGAGCGCTTGCGAAGCAAAGTGATACGTGCTCACGCTGGGAGAGCCCTTTCGTTACTGACGGGAGCGGTTTTTTTTTTTTTTTTTTTTTTTTTTTTTTAGGAGGGACCACTCGCAGTTGCAACGCTAGACGGTTGCTTGACTGCTTAACCGGACAATCCTGTGGTGGCCAAAAATTACTTTAAGGCCCCCAGCCAGGGCTTACAAACTAACAGGAATTACACATTAAATGAACCGTCACTAAGGGCACCCCCTGTGGGGTTCGGGCCTCGGCTTAGTGGGTCATTGGCAAGAGGGCAGCAAGGGACAACAACAGGCTGGGTCGGATCATTAATTGGCTCATCGAGCATGTCGGGCTGGGGTCGGGCAGTGATGTTACTGGGGGGGTCGCTGGGGTCCACGCCGGCGGGACCGGATTCGCGGTTTAAATCGGTTTTTGTATTTGTACCTACGTAGTGTACTCGTTTCCCTACAGCTCTCTTGATAAAGGGTGATGGGATCATCGGGAGTGACAAGGGTAAGTCTGGGTCTACGAATCCTAGATATGTTAGAGGGGGCATAACTGGCTGCTGAGGAGATCAGCGGGTTAGGGTGTTTTTCGGCTGAATCGAAAAAGCCCTTGGTCAGACGTTTCATATACTGCATCATGGTGGGGATTTTGAGATCAACGTGGAGTTGCTCATTCCTAACGTAAGGTGGGGCACCTGTGGCCTTTCGCAAGAACCTATTCTGGAGGGTGACGGGAGCGGGTTTGCGCGGTCGATTATATAGTTCACTTTGCATTTAATTTACGAAATGAAGTTATTGTTTATTTATAAATTAAAATTCAGATTCTAATAAAGGGCTACCTTGAGATTAATGAGTAATTTTTAAATTTTCTTTAAAGTGTTTCTAAGGTATAGAAAAAAATACCCTTTTGGCCCGACGTTTTCCATAAATTAAGTTTTTTCAACATTTTTTTTCTGCTATATTTCGTATAGAAATCAATAATGTTTTCCCGTATGTTACGAGTAGACCATTATATTGATGTTATTCATATTTTTTAATATTCAGAATATTTTGTAGTTCTTTGTTCAGGGAACCACAAACATCACTCGCTCGTTACTTTTGCGGAAAAGGGGTTTTGAATATGGGTGATTGCCATTAATATATACATTATTTAAAACAATTGTTCCCGCAGTCGACAAGAATAAGAACCTGACTCTTATAATAAAAATAAAGCAGGTTCAAATTCTTCTTGCCTTTCTCACCAGGAGTGATCAAAAATGTTCAAAATGACTTAATTTCTTGTAGGGACCCTTAAGTGGCTTAAATCGGTCCCATTTGTCCATAACATGTGATTCTCTTTTAAAAAAGAGGTATATTTGACATTTTTTTCTCTGTTACAAAAGTTACCTAATCATGTATTGAAAACTAACAAAATAAGGTTTTTATCATGAATTATCAGGTCACCAACTTATATTTAAATTCGTTTTGTAATTACTGACAGAAATTGAGATCATTGACTATAGAATTTCCAATGCGTCCTCTTAACCAACTTAATCATGTTTTTTTTCATATCTAATCTAGTTTTTTATTGACTAATAGGAAGATCGACATGGACATTATAAAGTTATTGCACTAGATTAGTCATAGATTTTATTTTTAGTATCCTTCAAATGTAGGTGAATATTATTTTCGAGCGAAACTGTCAACATGTTTTTGTTATTGGCAATTGTGATTTAAAAGAAATCTAGATTGATAACACAACCGAACAAATTAAAAAAAATCTTCTTTCTTCTTTCTTTCTTTCTTTATCGTGTGGTTAGTGCCTAACCTGGTGTCAGAGTTTTTAAGCCGCCCATGGGCCTCTGACTTTGCTTAACATGCCGTCGAGAAATATCTCTCAGGCATGCTGGTTTCCTCTCGATGTTTTCCTTTACCGAAGCAAGTGATAATTATACAATACGCACATGAATCCGGAAAATCAGAGGTGCGTGCCTTGGGTTCGAACTTGAGACCTGTGACTTGGCAGTCCGACGGTCACACCACTAGGCTATCACTGCTTTTCAAAAAAAAATTAAGATATCATGAGCGGTTTTTGATTAGGTATCCATTGGCAACACTATTTTTTCTTACATGTAGTTTTGAATCTGTCCTCAGTTTTGAATATTGGCCGTAATCAGTACTGTTATGCGCGTGGTTTGCTAACTTAAGGTGAATGCTCCAACCAGCCCGCGAAATTCAAATTTTCTCAAGAATGGTATGTAATGTTGCCATAACATCTCTAAAAATTATCCAGAAAGTGAACTCTACCGGAGACTTATTCACAACTGTCCAGTAGCCGTGTGGTATCCGGCAGAGTAGAATAGAACCAACCCATTACACTTACGGGTGTCGTATAAGGCGACTAATGTCTGAGGCAGAACACCTTGCGCCTCCGTAGACCAGAGAATGGGCAGCAGCGTTTTCTGTTAGTCTTTCATCACTGCGATCTCCAATCCGCCTGCCAAGCGTGGAGATTACGGCAAATTCCCCCCATCATGGGAGAGGCTTATGTCCAGCAGTGGACGTTATAGACTGTTGTAGTAGTAGTAGTAGTCCAGTAAGAAGCGAGATTTTAAATTTGGAATCTCCTACTGTCCAGTAAGTAAGTATGTAATTTACTTACTGGACAGTAGGTCATCCTCTTTAGATCTGCTAAGAAAAAAAATCATAGTACCAGACACATTCGAGTTTAGCCAGTTTAGCCATTATAACATGGTTATAGGAAGGAGGCTCCAAATATATATCTCTCTCTTTTTGGTATGACATTTTATGAGATACATATATTTTGGAGCCTTATACAGCCATTTTATAGTCTGTGACACTTAACGCGACGCAGAAAAAGTGTGCACGTTGCATTTGTACTTAGCAATGTTGTAGAAGTATGGTGTGGGATTTTATGTTTGTATTCAGTAATTTTAGTTTATAAATCATGTTGGATTCAAACTTTCCTTTCTAAAATTAACATGGAGTTTCAAAAACAATAATTTACATTTACTGCCAGCCAAGAGTCCGTTAGTCAAGATGACACAAACAAATATAAATGCCCCCGGTAAATCGATCACAATATCTATCAGTACTTGCGCTAATATGAATGTAAACTTCAATATTAAATCAACGAATTTGTTGTTAAACTTTCTTTCATTTTTGAGAAAAGCATTATACAAACCTCAACCAGTAAGAAAGCCATCCTGGCCTTATTTACTGGATTCTGCAATAATGTACTATTCCTTACGTTTTTTGCAGTTTGCAGGCCAGTGCTAAGTTGTATGTTGATTAAAAAATTGTTCGCGACTGTAAGACGTATGTAGGTAGTTACAGAATTATAATCATCAAAACCATCAATACAACCCTCCCAAGTTCAGGTTTAGCAATGACTTTGTTGTCAGAAACGGGAATTACGCGGGTGAAACCGCGTGACGTCCGCTAGTTTTTTTTTTAAAACGTAACAAAAAGATTTCGAATTTTCAAAGTGAACACAAACTTTTTTTGATTTGTGTACGTCTTACAGCCGCGAATAATATTTTAATCAACATATAACTTAGCACTGGCCTGCAAATTGCAAAAAACGTAAGAAAAATTGAATTTCGCGGGCTACCCTGGAGCATCAGCCCTACTGCGGTACATTTCCATTTTTTTTAAATATTATATCTTCATCTCGAAGAAGTTGTTTCAATTATCCAAATGTGTCATAATAGGACAGCAGATTGGGTAGGCACACCAAATATCCATGTTTTTATTGTCTGTGGAAGAGTCGTGCAATGGGGATGGCAACTGTGGAACTAAAGGCGCTAGCATCGCTTGTACCAAACATCGTCATTGGTTGAAAATCTGTCAATGTCATTTTATATTTCAAAATAGTTTGACCTCATTGGTCAGATTGGGTCTAAGCTATGGACGCGCCATCTACAATCAGCTTTGACCAGCCTTCCTCATTAACACTGGGAAAAATGAGATTGTCCCGCACGTGAGACAATGCAGCTGGGAAAGCAGAATATCATAAAAGGTACCTTTGGTTTATTCATTTATTTAGGTAACCAGCAGCGAATACATAAAATTTTACAAAATAAGCTTGTTGTAGTTATTATGGCCAATTATAGGTTTCTCTGTATAGCTGGGATTATGTGTGTGCGAACGGATTAATGCCAGATATTTCCTAAAATAAAATTACAAAACAATACAAAATAAGTTTCAAGTTAAATTTTTATATATATAATATATATAAATAAGTTTTATATGATATGAGAACATTAATTTACTGCCAAACATTACTCCTAAATCCCTAACCATGTGGACTTTATTTATGGTTACAAGAGATAAAATGATGTTGCCCCCGCTGCATACAGGGTGATTGGTAATTGGGTACATTCCTTGAAATTGGTGATATTAGACCTAATTTGCAACTATATTGACCCCCGACAACTTAGTTTCCAAAACTGTATCGTTTTGGAGAATCAAAACAGATTTTTAAATAATTAAGTTCAATTTTTCCAGTTCACACGAAGTCAATGTATCGAATTATATCGCGACTAATTAACTAATTAAGTCGTTATCTGTTATCAAGAATGTAGTGGTTGTCTGACATGTTTCTTATCGGACAGATAGCCAACAGTGAGTTGTGGGTAGAGGTCATGTGCCATGCAGTAGGCTCACGCAGATAACCGTTATACAGTGTTACATTGGACTTGGGGTTACGTGAAGTTATCCATAATTATTAAAATAATAATGTGAACTTGTGTGTCTGTTTTTATGGGTTAACGATCCTGGGGGGCCTAAAATGGCCGCGTTATCAGAACCATAAAGTCGACGAAATCTAAGTCCGTTTTGACAGCTGTCAAATCAATAGTAAATTGACACCGCTATCGGAAATTGAACTTTATTACTATTATTACTCTAACAATTGTCAAAACGGGCTCTTTATTTTTTGAATACTTTTATAGGATAATAATATGAATCACGTTAAAATTCTTAGGAGCAAAGAGGCAGTTAATGATATAAATTGTCATTTTGTGACCATTTTAGGCCCCCTGACTGCTTATATTTTGTCTACGTCAGACGCCATATCTACACTATATTAATATTATAATATAAAGAGGAAACATTTGTGTGTGTGTATGTTTGTAACGAATAAACTCAAAAACTCCTGCGCCGATTTCAAAAATTCTTTCACCATTAGAAAGCTACATTCACCCTGAGTAACATAGGCTATTTTATTCTCGTACACCCACGGGAACGGGAACTACGCGGGTGAAACCGAGTGACGTCCGCTAGTCATTAAATAAAGCGAGTGGTTCTTTAGTTAAAGAATATCCATATTCAAGACTAGCTGTTGCCCGCGGCTTCGCCCGCGTGAAGTTCGGTAACTGTCCCACGGGATCTTACTAAAGGGATCTACGTGTTAATCCAGGTTATAAACTATCTATGTGCCAAATTTCGTAACCATCACAATTATAATCACCACAATCGCTAAAACAATAACCATCATTATCACTGTCACAATCACAATCACCAACACCATCATCGTTATCACAATCATCACAATAAATAAACAATAATCCTGTATAGAAGTCGACTCCGCCATCTTTTGGATCTAAAAATAAATTCCATATTCGTAATCAGCACTAATGATAATCTCAAAATCGACACCCATATTGATTTTTAGACATTTCGACCCCATCGCACCCCAACAGGGGTTGATGGTATTTCAGGTCCGCCACATTAAATCTTAAAATCGCTGTTTTTGTAATATACCCGACCCGATACACCATAAAAACAATACCAAACCCATTTCCCCCTTTAGGGGTTGAATTTTGAAAAAACCTGAAACCCATTTCTACCCATTTATCGAAAGGAGTACTCCTGTGAAGTTTCCAATAAAACAGTCTAACTAATCTTGTTTCTCCATACAAACTTTCGACTCCCGTTTCACCCCCTTAGGGAGTAAATTTTTAAAAAATCCTTTCTTAGTGCACCGTTAGACCTCATAAGAAACCTACGCGTGCTAAATTTTAAATCTCTAGACCGAGTGGTTTGGGCTGTGAGTTGATTTTCAGACTTTGTCACCCCATTTCTCCATATTAGGAGTTGAATTCTGAAAAAAACCTGAAACACAAATGTTTACTCATTTATCGATAGGAGTACTCCTGTTAATTTTTGCTGATTAATGCTCTCTTAATGCTAAATAAGAAAAAAAATTCATTGTATTCAAAAATTTTCCGGGGTTTTTGGGGTAATGTAATGTAAACGTTTTTACATGTTTTTTTTACTTATATTTTTGGACATTATTGTTTCGAATAAAGTAGTCTAACTAATATTATTTCCTCATGTAAATTTTGGACCCCCGTTTCAGTCCCTTAGGGGGTGAATTTTAAAAATCCTTTCTTAGTTCACCCCTAAACCTCATAAGGAACCTATGTGACAAATTTGGAATCTCTAGACTCAGCGGTTTGGGCTGTGCGTTGATTTTTATACTTTGTCACCCCATTTTCCTCTCTTGGGGGTTTAATTCTGAAAAAACCCCAAAACACAAATGTTTACTCAATTATCGATGGGCGTACTCCTGTTAAGTTTAGAATAAAACAGTTAAACTAATCTTGTTTCCCCATAAAAACTTTGGAGCCCCTTTTCACCCCTTAGGGAGTGAATTTTGAAAAATCCTTTCTTAGTGCACTCCTTAACCACATAAGGAACCTACTTGCCAAATTTGGAATCTGTAGCCCAAACCACTGGGGGTTTGGGCTGTGCGTTGATATGTCAGTCAGTTTCTTCTTTCATATATTTTTACCCGACTGCGCCAGAAGGAGGGTTATTGTATAGATTTTATCTAAAATAGAAGTAGTCTAAGTTACTCCTTATTTCATCAGCTATATGCCAGTGAACGTCCCGCCAAAATCCCGCCGTTCCAGAGATTAGCCGCAACAAACAGACAACAGACAAAAATTGAAAAAAATGTTTTTTTGGTATAAATACCCTATATACATTCATATGCATGTAGTAAAATGCGGTTGTTTTAATATTACAAACAGACACTTCAATTTTATTTATTTGTACAGATAAAGCCCCCTTTTCATCTTTCACCCCCTTAGGGGTTAAAATTTTTAAAAACACCGTTGCGTTAGCTTCCAACCATAAGCCTAGATAATAAATTTAGTAAGTTTTACTTTGATAATTAAGGACTTTCCATAGACAACTTCATTCTCCTTTTTAACCCTTCGGGGGCGGTATTATGAAATACGCTGAGACACATATCAATTAATTTTTAATCCTAGCCTACACACAAAATTTGAAGATCCTAACTTTAAAACTGACGATTTTCCACAAACAACTTTATCCCCCTTTTATCCCTTCGGGGGTGGAATGGTGAAAAACGCTGAGACACGTATCAATTAATTTTTAATCATCAGCCTAAACACAAAATTTGAAGATCCTAACTTTAAAACTGACGATTTTCCATATCCTACTTCATCCCCCTTTTTAACCCTTTGGGGGTGAAATTATCAAAAATGCTGAGACACATAAATTAATTTTTAATCGTCAGCCTAAAAACAAAATTTGAAGATCTTAACTTTAAAACTGACGGACTTTCATACATTACAGCTTCATCCCATTTTTAACCTTTTGGGGGTAGAATTATGAAAAACGCTGAGACACGTATCAATTAATTTTTAATTATCAGTCTAAACACAAAATTTGAAGATCCTAACTTTAAAACTGATGATTTTCCATATACAACTTCATCCCCCTTTTTAACCCTTTGGGGGTAAAATTATCAAAAACGCTGAGACACGTATACATTAATTTTTAATCGTCAGCCTAAAAACAAAATTTGAAGATCTTAACTTTAATACTGACGGACTTTCATACATTACAGCTTCATCCCCTTTTTAACCCTTTGGGGGTAGAATTATGAAAAACGCTGAGACACATAAAAATTAAATTTTAATTGTCAGCCTAAACACAATATTTGAAGATCCTAACTTTAAAACTGACGGACTTTCATACAAACTTCCATCCCCTATTTAACTCCCTTAGGGGTTGAATTTCTAAAATTCCTTCCTTATTCCTTGTCTACATTATAAAGGGAACCTCTGTGCAAAATTTCAGCTTTCTAGGTCCAAGGGTTTGGGCTGGGCGTTGATGAGTCAGTCAGTCAGTCAGTCAGTCAGGCCTTTTGTTTTTATTTATATGTCTACATTATAAAGGGAACCTCTGTGCAAAATTTCAGCTTTCTAGGTCCAAGGGTTTGGGCTGGGCGTTGATGAGTCAGTCAGTCAGTCAGTCAGTCAGGCCTTTTGTTTTTATTTATATAGATTAATTTCATGATCTCGTAGATCAACGTTGTAACTATTTTTCGAGAACACTTGTAATGTGTGAATCAGTCGTCCAGGTATTTCTTAATTAAATGCAAAATTTATTCTAGAAATTACTGTGTAGTACGGACTGTACTGGGCTCAGTGCAAATATATCTAGATATCTTAGAGTTATCGTAAGATTACTGCTAAGACTTGACCTACAGAGAACATGGACTGATTAGCATCGTACTATCGTTATCAGCTAGGTTCATTATACTGCTGATAAACTCTAATCAAAACAAAGAAAAATACTTTAGTGCAAATCAAAGAAAGAATAGGTATTTTGCTATGCAGTACTGTTTAATTGATTTTAAGTAAATCAGATAGTAAACGTCACTGAACTTTGGTCCAACGGCCGCTAGACTACAAAGGATGATCAGAGGGCCCAAAATGGCCTTAAAGTGGCCACGGACGCAGTAATGGTATAAATAGGTTTGTGTCCTGAAAAAATCTAATTAGTCCGTCAGTTAGATAATCAAATAATATTTGACACGCATTTTTTCTTTTGTTACGTAAACCAAAATTGACGAAGATACGACGCTTTTAACATTCTCAATACGTCACGCCATGCTATATAATTTTTAGTGCGTTGTGACGTCACGAGCCCCCACTCGAGTTTTGATGCGTTTTATCTTTGTCAATATTCATTGATTTAAGTACAAAAACAAAAAATACGTGTCCATTATTTTCCAATACTCTAACTGACGGACTTAATAGATTTGCAATTTATTGATGGTGGAAACTGGCCTATTGTCAGTTCGTGACTATTTTACGAATTGTTACGGCCATTTTAGGCCCCCAGGAGTGAAAAATTTTCAATCTCTTGGCAAATGGATTGGTGATAGTAGCTAAGGGGCTGACAACACCTAATTGATGTTATTTAAGCAGTTTTTCAAGAAAAGCTTGTTCTAGCACATAAAAAAAAATGATAAATGATGTTTATTTTGCAAGTAGGTTTTTACAAACACTTTTACACGTCATTTTTTAAAACTAGATGGGGCCGGTGTTTCGTACCTGACTACTCTGAGAAGAAACAGCCGAAACAAACTCAGAGGTCATAGTCTCTTTTAAAGTCCAGACAATCTTGCTCAATTGACATGAGGACTATGCAGATTAGTGTCTGATATGGTCTTTTGAAGAAAGAACCATACAGTTTTGAGTGGACCTGTCCAGTCAGTGCAAGCATTTGTCAGTTAACGTGTAGCTCGACTTATAACTCAAGGAGCTCAACGTTAATATTCATCATATTTCAAAGACCGTGGACGGATTCGATACATACTTGGACGAAATCGACTCGATAGAAAATAATTGCAAGGAGTGGTCTTAAAATCATTAAACGGTTCTGCCTTTATTTATTTTTTGACGTATGGGTCTGCTATTAAAACCATTTCACAAATAATGCAGACTTTTTTTTTCATTGTATTGAAAAACAAAACAAAAATTGAACTCACCTTGTGATTTCCTATTAAGATAAAATTCGAGCGTGCCCTGCCATAGGTCCACCTTCACGCCTATAATGCTGCCCTTACAGAACCCGGTGCTATCCCGGCTGACGCCAGCGTTGTGTCGTAGGGCTCCCGTGTACGACAGCCCGTACGACTCCCCGTCGCGGCCCAGGAACGAGGTGAACGTGAACAGGGAATCCGCCATGTTGACTTTGTTGGTGCCTAGGCCTATCATCTGGAAATAAAGGTTTGGGGATGTAAGAATTCAGCATTTTTCGGATAATCAGGTGGTAGATACGAAAGTATATATGGATTTTTGAGGAGCTCGAGGCTAAATAAGCGATAAGCGGCGCTTGCCTAGTTTGGTCAGTGGATGGGTTACTACCCATTACATGCCGAGTTTCCTCTGTGCCTCGGAAAGCACGTTAAGCCGTTGGTCCCGGCTGTCATTTGTAGATTTTTGACAGGCGTTACAGGTAGTCAGTGGCCCGAAAGTGTGACAACTAGTCTTACCAAAGTATCAGCATCAGAATCAGAAATCATTACCCAGGGCAAGAAGAAGGAAGGGAAGGGAAGGGTATCGTATTACTCAGTACTAACTGGGTTGTGGAGTGTGTCAGATAGGCAGTCGCTAGCTGCATCCGGTTAGATTGGAAGCCGACCCCAATATAGTTGGGAAAAGGCAAGGTAGATGATAATAATGGCTTTGCCATTGCCTGGGGTAAGATTATCAGTTTCTGGGGGTAAAAAGTCTCCCCGCTTACTGAATGCTGATTCAATGTCAGAGACATTAGAGTATTTTAGGGTACTTTAAAGTACGCCTATACCGAAAAGAATCATTGCCTCAAAACATTAAGCGCACTTGTCGAACAGATAATGTTCAATAATGATTATAAAGTACAAATATAGCTCATTAGATAAATGGAACAATAAAAACGGTTTAACTGCGGTACTATGATTTTATGTTCGCGTGGGCAAGTAGATACATACCTCCATGTATCGTTATTTACATCGGAAACAAAACTAAAGGTCAATGGTGAAGTACTATTTTAAATATTTCTAGAAAAACAGTTCCCAATTTCACATACAGTATCAACAAATTAGTACGAACTTGTTTATCAACATTAACATTGGCATTGTGGCGCTATGCCAACCTGGAAATGAGTGCTCGCAAAACAACGCACATCGATTTCAGACTTGTTCTGTTTATTTCAGAAAGTTTTTTTTAAAGAAGATTTATGTATTGTGTCATGAAACAAGAATACACACATCAACACGGTCTAGGGATATTTTTAAAAAAGCGAATTACTATCAATGTGTTAATTATTTATATGACATGTATATATTTAAAAGATACGTTATTTAATATTCTACTATTTTTTAATAATGGTTAAGGTATAGATTAAAATTTCAGGATTTTATGGAAAAAAAATGAAGCATAGACGGAAACCGTATATGAATGAACTTTTAATTTGTGAGTAAAAACTGAAAAAAAATAGAAAAATCATTTAATTTGTGTTTATAAACTTGAAGTTAGTAGTCTGAGAAAGCGCCCATGATTTTCATAACACATCGGCCACGATTCGGCATGCTCAGAACAAGGTTGTCAATGTCTTGCTGCGGAATATTGTCCCATGTCCTTCTGAGGTGCGCAAAAAGTTGATCTGCTGTAGCCAGATTTTCAGGAACTTCCTTCAGAGCTCTTCTTTGCAGCATATCCCACGCATGCTCAATGGGATTTAGATCTGGCGATTGAGCAGGCCAGTGTAAGGCCCTAACATTATGTGTATGTAACCAAGCTGCTACCATTCTCGCCGTGTGTGCCCGGGCATTGTCCTGCATGAGCAGGAAATCTTGCCCCATTTGTGTTCTGTGGGGCAAGATTACGGGCCCCAGCACCTGTTGGACGTATCGTTCTGCCGTCATATTGCCCCGCACCCAAACGAGATCCGTCCGTCCTCCAAGACGAATTCCTGCCCAAACCATAATTGTTCCTCCTTGGTATGGGTGAACTTCCTGAGGGTTCTGGAGACGGCTCCATCGTCCAGGAACTAGCCAAACACGCGTCCTTCGTGAATCTGGATGGAAGCCGAACCTGGATTCATCCGTGAACAGCACATTGGACCATTGGTCACGGCCCCAGTCCACGTGGTTCCGAACCCATTCTAATCGTCGTCCACGATTGCCTCTCCGTAAAGGTGGGACCCGGAGTGGTCTACGAGAGCGTAGATTGCTTTCATGCAGTCGCTTTCTTACAGTTTGGTCACTCACAAGCACTTGGTGTTCCACTCGCAGCCTTTGGACCAATTGAGTCGCCGTTGCATTTGGTTGTGCTCGCGCAGTAATTTGCAAAAATCGGTCTTGTCTGGGGGTAGTGATGCGACTTGGCCCCCGGTGCCTCTCCGCTACTTCACCTGTGGCACGATAGCGTGTCCACAATCTTGAAATTACATTTTGATGGGTCCCTATGGCCTCAGCAACATTACGCTGAACAGATCCAGCTTCCAGCATTCCCACAGCTCGTAACATCTCCGCCCTCGTCAAATGTCGGCGTTGCATGGCTACAATACCTCAATTTTAACTTTATCTTTCGTTTAAAAATGAAAAAAAACTGTAACTAAACGTAATTCGTATTGTTTTCTAAATTTCGCACAAATGAAAATTCCCTCTCCTATACATCAAGACATTTTTATGCCACCGAAACAAAAGAATTTTCAAAAATTTGAATTTGGAATTAGTCTGAGATAAATTACAAACAAATCGGTGTATAAAATATTCCAATGCGGCCAGTACTTTTCGAGTTATTTAATTAAGTATGAAATATCCCTAGACCGTGTTGATGTGTGTATTTCAATATTACAGGCTGAAATTAAATGTTTTGCAAAATATTTAGTGTTTATTCCGTGTAAATATTATGCATTATCATTAATGTCATAGATGGATTTCCGCAAAGTTTACGCCTCATTCTATAACGGTTTATCGTATACTTATTTTTTACTAGGTGACCCGCGCAACTTCGTCTGCGTCACATAATATAGCTTTTAACATGTCATTTTCTGCATTCAATTACGAATAAAAACCTTTTAAAATCAATATTGCTTACCCCCCATAACATACGGCGTGATAATATGTAGCCTAAAGCCTTCCTTGGTTTACAAAGAACATTTTTGCTAAATTTCAATTCAATCTATCCAGTAGTTTTGGCGTGAAGCTGTACCATACACACAGACAAACAGACAAAAATTCTATCAGTTACGTTTTTCTAACAAACGCCACTTATCTTTTCTTGAACATTCGCAATGTACTGTTTTATTATATGTATATAGATTTATAAAATCAAAACAAATTCCTTGAATTGGTAACGGTAATTAGTACACTTCATCGTCAATAAATAGGTAAGTATATCTACGGGGTCAAATAAAAAAGCACACGCGTAACAGATAACTGGTTCTCTAAACTTGTTTTGAAAGTAAACAAATATGTCATTGACACCAAAATAAAATTTCCTTTTTTTACAGTTTTATCATAACTAGTTCTATACGCATATACCCGTTAGTTTATTTATTTTGATTTTAACACTTTCCAAAAAAAATGGGTATAATACGTGAACCGAGTAGAAGCAAATTGGGCATACTTAGTTTAAAAAAAAAAAAAACGAATTTCAAATCATACGCGTATTACGTATGATTTGAAATTTGATAGTTTTCTTTTTTTTTAATTTTTTTTTTTTTCTAAAATGTAGACTTTACTTGAAATTTGTACCGGTTTTTTGATGATGGATCAATTTTTTTTCTAAACTGTGGATAAAAAAGAAAAAAAACAACTAGCTATGCCATGCTTCTACTTCATACCCAATTTTTTTGGAAAGTTTCAAAAGTCATCCGGTATGTATATTATTATTTATTTATTTATTTATTTAACACTAGCGGACTTCCCGCGGTTTCACCCGCGTAGTTCCCGTTCCCGTAGGAGTATGGGAATAAAATATAGCCTATGTTACTCGTGGATAATGTAGCTTTCGAATGGTGAAAGAATTTTTTAAATCGGTCCAGTAGTTTTTGAGCCTATTCATTACAAACAAACAAACAAAGTTTTCCTCTTTATAATATTAGTATAGACTTCAAGCACAAAGTACAGAGGCGGACTTAATGCCATAGGCATTTTCTACCAGTCAACCAAATAATAAATATAATAATATCTCTAATATATTAATATCTCTATTTTATTTTACGCGGTAGTTTAGTTTTCATGACGTCTTTCTTTACCGTTAAAATATTTATCATTCGTGGGCAATAAAGTTCGTGGGCAAAGAAATCACAAGAAGGTTAAACATGACCTGGGGGGGCCTTAAATGGCCGCTTTAACAGAATCATAATAGGATAATAATTTAATATGAAAAATGTCAAAGTGTCAATTTATAATGTTAATTGCGCCTGCGACCATTTTACGAAATGCCAAGTTGCAGCCTTTCTTAATTTTACTACTTCTGCCTTTGCAATAAACATCGATTGGCAGAATCGATGCATATAATCATAAACCGTATCACACGTATCTGAAAGAGGCAGATGCATTAAATTGTTATGAGTGTTATGACAGCTGTTCTATAACATGGCTGTCACGTGTTTTTCTTGTATTGTATTTGAAGATGAGCTTACGTCATTATTTATTGTTTATACAGGATGTCCGGCAACGAATGGATAATCTTGAAATGGCCCATAGTAGAACTAGGGAATGCAGAACCGGTGCTGTTTTAAAGAACCGGGATTTTTGGGACCTTCTGGCTTAAGAACCGGGATTCCCGGTACTATCGATACTTTTGATACTTTGATAAGTCTTTGTAAGAGAGTTGAAAGTGTTGAAGCGGAGAAATTAAAAAAAAAGACGAAATGACAGGGCAAAGTAAAAACATTTTAATCAAATCAAATACTTGTTTTAGAGACACTAAGTCAGTCTTATTTAGTATAATTTTACTGGTAATTACGCATATTATGCCAACAACATATTTTTACATTAAATGATTTTTATACCTAATCCTACATAATATATAACAGAAACATTTATTAAACATCTTTACTTTACTAAACAAATTAACATGACTCTTATTGCAATTCTGCATAACCAAAATTTTAATTTAAAACTTACGTAACATCTACAAAAAAATAAACTATGGAGTTTTAGCGTAGCATTAATCAGTCTCAATATTTATTGATTAGATAATCTTAACAAACATTTTTTTAAATTTTAATCTTATATAATAATTCAACAATAGTGTGGAACAACTTCAATCGACAAATTCTTTAAATCAACTTGACTCTAATTATACATTTAATAAAAATAAAATAAAAATATAACTTTAAACTGAAATATTTTTGCAAAACTTAAACATAGATATTCATCCTTACAATACTATAAATAAAAATACCCAACCTATAAAATTATAAAAATTTGGAATACTTGCTCAGACCAATATTACATTTATCTGGTGTCCACGACACAAGCCTAGTTGCTTAGTGTGGCACTAGATGGCGCTGTGTGTAATGTCCAGCAATATTTATTTATTTATTGATGTTTCCGGCAATCGATGTTGCCTGTATCTGTTTTTCAGCATCGTCAACATTTTTGCGGCTATACTGTTATTTATGGTGGACAATTTCTTTAATGCGAATTTCGATAGCTATATCTGCACTTAATAGTGTCGCATCTCGCTGGCATAACGCTTCCAAACTGTGATAATGTAAAGTACCTCGTAAAGTTTTGTCATATTCTGCCAGTCTTCTTCTGTAAAACATATATCTAAACGCGAAGTATCTTTTGCCGAAAGTACCGAAAGAACCGGGATTTGGTTTTGGAAATTCCGGTTCCTAAAACAACTCAAATTTCCGGGATTTCCCGGTACTTTCGGTTCCGGGATTTCCCGGGACTATTCACTAAGTAGAACCCATGGCTATTCAGAAAAAAAATCGAAAAAAAATCTTTTTACCCAAGATGTTTAAACTTTGTTTAAAAATTAATTCATAACAATTTCCCAAAATAAATGAACTTGCTTACAGGTACTTACTACATAGGATAGTTTTTTTTTCGTATTTTTTTTTCTAAATGGACAAAAGTTCTACTATTATAAGCCATTTCAAGGTTATCCATTAATTACCGGACACCCTGTATAAGTAGGGCTGTTGCTAGTTAACAACGAATAGGCATGAATGAAGAGTTACCTATCTATTGAGGATAAAAGTTTTTAAAGCAGTACGTAAATAAGATAAACTAGTTGGATTTACAGCAATAGTATAACTTGGGCATAGCCTCCTGCTCACTATTGAGACCACCACCTAAGCCAGGTTCCAGTCCAGTAGGCCAGTGCCTAGGGCCAACAATACGGCAAGCCTCTAGGACAAGCAGACTGTTCAGAAACCCTAACATCATGAAGAGTACTGGTCATAAGGGTAAGCCAAGCTTTTAAGCGTTTTTTTTAAAGTAAAGTTCATAAAGGTCGAGAAAGGGGGGGGGGTCTGTATTTATGCTTTCACGGTTGCACAACGACATGCTTTGCTTTAGCTTTGCTTGGTAGTATAGATGCAGGCCTACCCTACTGCCTCCCTCAGAGGCGGTAGGGTGGCGGGGTCTTGAGGGGGAGCGCTACGGTCGTGTAGATCCTCAAGGCAAGTCTGGGGGATTCACCTTCACGAGGTTGCCACCCTGTTCTTGGTCTAATTCCATAAGAAATAGACGCAACAAAAACCCCCGGGCGCTTTATCTCGCACTTTCCCGAAAGCCAAAATCCCAGGCCTAAGGTAATCCCACACCCCACTCCTATGATCCTACGCCCAGTCCTTCCCTCCTTTTCCTTTCTCTCCCTTCGGTCCTTGAGGACGGGTAACCTCAACTCCAAAAAAGCCCACACAGCCTACAACCATGTCGCAGAGAGGAAAAAATAATATTCCCCAGGTGGGTCCCCGCAATGCCGGGGAATCCCACACCGACTCGTCGGTCTGCCCCCACCGTAATCTGGGGGGGGGCACCAATCTGCTTAATAGCGCCGCGCCTTCTGCGCGGCTGGCCGCTTTAGCGCCGACAACTCTGGCTGCGGATCACGCGCCAATACCGCCAACCAACACAACAATGGCTGCGCCTTCTGCGCCTACCGACTCTAAGACGACTACGACTTCTGCGTCAACTACTCTGACGACTGTTACACCTTCCACGAGGGCCTGGCAACAGAGCATCGTTCGGAACAGTGTAACGAACAATCCTGACAATGACAGTGACAAAGCTCGACTCTCCAGCCTTAGCAGCGAACTCCGCGCGCTGGCACTCCAGCGCGAGAAGATCGAGGCAAGGCTGAAAGACATAAGCTCTCTCGGGACGGGAAAGGAAGCGGAATCTGGTGGTTCTGGCTTCATCTCTGTGGACGAAGTACGTTTGCTGAAAACAAAGCGCGGAAAGATCCGGAACAGAGAGAGAGAACTCAACAACCGTTTGCGCAAGATACGCGAAGGCAATAGCCTGCGCGAAGCACAAACGGTTAGTTGTAAGGGAGTACGCGACCGGCTACAGACACGCGAAGGGGAAACCCTGCGCGAACAGCAGTCGGACGCGGAAACGAGCGGGCAAGGAACAGCACGCGAAGGGGAAACCCAGAGCGAAAAGCTCCTGCCCGCACCAGGACCATCCGGAGGAAACGACCGGAACCGCGACGAGATGACCGTAGACCGACACCGAACCAGACAGAAGCGAGGCAAGCGGGCTGGGTTCCTGCGCCGGCTGTCCCTGGCACAAAAGGCTGTGCCAAGCCCCTCAGAACCGCAACCCGGTCCAAGTGGCCAGGGAGCGGCGAAGAGGGAGCGCCCGGACGACACGGCTTCGCCGAGTACGCTCCAGGGGGACGCCAAGCGTATTAGAACCCAGCCTGCTCAAGGGGAGCAGAGAACCTACGCGCGGGCCACAAAGGATATCCCTGCGCGACTCGCCGTAGCGATCTGCCTCTCGCCTTCATCCCGAGACATGACGACTGACGAAGGAGAGCACATCAAGCTCAGCCTTGAAGACTTGATAGTAGACACGTGTCGAACCGACCCCACCAAAGTCCCAGCCTTCCGCGGTTACCCAAGGGTAGCGGATGGCACGGTGCACATGTGGTGCGAGGACGACAACGCCCTGACTTGGCTGACCCAGAACGTGCCTAAGATAAGACTGCCGAACACCGACTTGACACTGACAGTCATGAGACAGTCCGACGTACCAACCCGGGTTCGAGCAGCGCTCTTTGTACCCAGGTACAATGGGGAAATAGAGCTGCTCCAGACAATATTGACCTGCCAGAACCCCTGGTACGCCATCGGTAGATGGTCCCTGTACAGGGCGACATCGGTCGGTGGGGATAACTACGGGACTTATCTGACCCTGGGTATCCCACCGGACGAGGCCGAAAAGGTCTTGGGGAGGGAGCGACGGATATCGTACCTACTTGGGTCGATATACGTGCGCTTTTTCCCCAAAACCCATCCCTCCGACACCCAGACTGACAATGACACTGAACGGACGAAACCGGCACCGACTGAACTTGACCTGACGATGACGCAACTGGAGGAGGAGATGGCCAGAACGGCGATGGCTGATGCTGACGCTGTGAGGATGCCATCCTCACCACCAGGGTGGACGGAGCAGCTGCTCTCATCGTCACCGGCACCAAATGAAGACCAGCACGGGCTGGAGGACAGGGGAGAATCATCCGATGGATCCATCTCTCCCTAATTCCACCCGCCTGCCTCCCACATCCCGTCCCCTAAATATCATCCAGACCAACCTCCAGCATAGCCAGACGGCTACTGCTTGCCTGCGCAGGGCACTGGAGATGGAACCCCGAACCATTGCACTCATCCAAGAGCCTTGGATCCGTAATAACAGAATATGCGGCCTTGGTAACATTGGAGGTAAGCTGATCCTCGACACACAGGGCACAGATAAACCACGAACCTGTGCCTATATACCCAAAGATTTTACCACCACCACACTCACGCAATTATGTTCCAGAGATCTAACAGCCGTCAGGATCAAAACCGACGGCGATGCACCTGATATCGTCCTGGCCTCGGTATACATGCCAGGCGAGGATGAAGACTGCCCACCAAAAGGTATGGCCCACCTGGTAAGGTATTGTGAAGATGCCAACCTGGACCTGGTCATCTGCACGGACTCGAACGCCCATCACCCGCTTTGGGGTTGCACCAAAGCCAACAATAGAGGTGAGGTACTATGCACATATTTGTTCTCCACTAACCTTAACATCGCAAACCGCGGCTCGGAACCCACTTGGGTCACATCCCGCGGACAAACGATCATTGACCTAACGCTGGCTTCGGAAAACGCGGCAAAACTCATCTCTGACTGGCACGTATCCAACGAGCCTTCCTGCTCTGACCATAGAAGGATTCGCTTCTCATTAGTAGCTAGTTTTAAAAAACCTGATCCTAGACGCAACCCACGCCGTACCAATGTACCCGGCTACAAACGGCTGTTGGCCTCCCTACTAACGCAGCACCAAACGCCCAAAGCTCTAACAGACCCCAAACAACTTGAAGAAACCGTGACAAAACTCTCAGAATTTATAATTGAAGCCTACCACGCCTGCTGCAAACTAAAAGATCCAAGCACCAAGAGCAAGGGTAACTCCTGGTGGAATGCGGAACTTAGTAAGCTCAGGCATACCATGCGCAAACAATTCAACAGAGCCAAAAACTCCAGACTACCAGAAGACTGGGACTCATACAAGAAAACACAATACACCTTCAAAAAACAAGTCAGGAATGCCAGCAGGGCCGCCTGGCGGAAGTTCTGCGAAGAAATTGAATCGAACAGCGAAGCCGCGCGTGTGAGAAAGATCCTATCTACCGATCAGGATCGCACCCTCGGGTCGCTGAAAACCTCAGATAACACTTACACCAAGTCGGACCACGAAACAAGTAAAATCCTCTTAGAAACCCACTTCCCAGACTGCAATCTCTCTGAGGACAGAACCTGGGCAAGTGAGCCAACGCACACACCAAATGATCAAGACTGGGCCAGAGCCCGCACCATAGTAACCGCAGAGAGAATAAAATGGGCAATAAAGACTTTTAAACCATATAAATCCGCAGGCTTAGACGAAATTTTCCCCGCCCTGCTACAATGGGGAGTAGACGTCCTAACGCCGTGGCTGACCGCCATCTACCGAGCCTGCATAGCACAGAAATACATACCACTTGCATGGCGAGAGGTGAAAGTAATTTTCATCCCTAAACCAGGCAAACCAGATTATACACAACCTAAAGCGTACAGACCAATAAGCCTAACATCTTTCCTACTGAAAACCCTCGAGAGGCTCTGTGATCGACAAATTCGGGACGGACCTCTTCGGGAGCGACCGCTCCACAAACAACAACACGCGTATTCCTCAGGAAAATCAACAGAATCTGCGCTGCACAGTGTGATCTCCAAGATCGAATGTGCAGTGGACCACAAATGCTCCTCACTAGCCGTCTTCATTGACATAGAAGGCGCTTTTGACAAAACCGTCTTCCATAGCATCAACGCAGCCCTTGAGGAACACGGTGTGGACTCGACCCTGCGAGGATGGATCACAAACATGCTCCGACTAAGAGCCGTACAAGTTACGGTAAACGACACCACCAGAGCAATAGTGGCGAAGGGCTGCCCCCAAGGTGGCGTCCTCTCGCCACTACTATGGAACCTCGTAGTAGACAGCCTCATCAAACGTCTCAACAGCAGAGGCTACTACACGGTGGGCTATGCCGATGATCTGACCATAATAATAAACGGCACACACGAAAACACACTATGCAACCTTATGCGCCAAGCCCTAAGGATAGTAGAAGACTGGTGCAAGGAATACAGACTAGCAGTGAACCCTACCAAAACCGAACTCGTCCTCTTCACAAAGAAAAGGAAGCTGGCAACGTTACAATTACCAAGCTTCTTTGGGACAACCCTAAGCCTATCGACTGAAACCAAATACCTGGGTATTTTTTTGGACAAGCAGCTGAACTGGGCAAAACACACCGAATACATCATCACAAAAGCCAGTATAGCCCTATGGCAATGTAAGAGACTCCTCGGGAGAAATTGGGGCATAAGCCCCAAAATCACCTACTGGCTATACACCACAGTTATCCGACCAATCATTACATACGGCTCTTTAGTTTGGTGGCCCAGGACCAACCTAAGTACGACCCAAAAGGATCTCGAGAAACTACAAAGATTTGCCTGCGTAGCAATCACCGGCAGCATGAGAACTTCCCCCACTGCTGCCTTACAGGCGATGCTGGGGCTACCACCTCTACACCTCGTAGTAAGAGAGGAGGCGGCCATAGCGACTTTCAGACTCGAAGTATCTGGCACCCTAAGTAACGATTCCAGAATTAAACACACACGCATTGACGCATCAGAGAAGATGCTATCAAAGAACAGCCCATGATGGCATCACCCAGCGACAGAATCCTGAAGACCCACTGCTTTCAAAAACACTACAACATAGAGCTCACAGCGGAGTTGTATGACTACTCAGGTACGAAAGAGCTAAGAATCTACACTGATGGATCAAAAACCGATGACGGGACAGGTTTCGGGGTGTTCTCCGACGACCTAAACATTAAAATAGCCAAACCCCTTGGAGTACTCAACTCTGTTACCAAGCAGAGTGTGTGGGTATCATCCAAGCGGCACACGCTATAGAGGCCAGGGAGGTTACGGATACCAATATTCGAATACTATCCGACAGTGCCTCAGTTCTTCAATCCTTAAAGAGTAATCAGATAACGTCGAGATTGATACTAGAATGCCATAATGCCCTAGAACGAATCACGGTACTAAACTATAACACGGTAACACTACAATGGATCAAAGGTCACAGTGGATCACTTGGGAACGATGCGGCTGATGAACTTGCCAGAAGAGGATCCAGCACAAAACCCTACGGACCCGAGCCCATTGTGCCTATTCCTTTCAAGCAACTAAGAAGCTGGTTAAAGGAACACACTCGAATACAAGCGGAGAAATGGTGGACCTCGGCACCAGGGTGTAGGCAATCCAAGGAAGCTATGCCATCCCTGGACACAAAGCTGACCAGGCGCCTTCTGCGCCTGGACAGAGATAGCCTACGACTGGTGGCGGGGACCATCACTGGACACTGTTCACTAAATAAACACTTCCACACCCTAGGAATCACTGACAGTCCCCTGTGCAGAGCATGCATGGAGGCGGAGGAAACGGTGGCGCATGTGCTCCTCGAGTGCACTGGCGTTACCAAGATTCGCGAGGAGACCCTGGGAACACCAAGATCCCTTGCGGACGCCCTAAGAAGACCGGGAAGTTTAATCTGCTTCTGGAGGGAGGTGGGCTGGTTGGAATGAACGGCCACCACGGCTCACGCACAATGGTCCACTTTAGGGACTAAGTGCGGAAACCAAAACCCCATGATAGAAGGTCGAGAAATGACTTTGACCTTGAAAGAGTCGTTCCTTGACCTTTATGAACTTAGGGCCAAAGGAAGGAGTCCGCAAGGACCAATGCCTGCCGGGGCTGAGGGACTGTTCGAAACAGATACCGTGGCCCCGGAACACAAAGGGCGATGAAGGAACATGGAGTGGTTTTAGTCAGTAAAAGTCTGACAATCCCTCCTGCTCCGCCTCCGCCCAGAGCGGGAGGAGTCATTTGATGATTTCCTATCCGCAAAAAAAAAAGGGTAGCCCGCGAAATTAAAATTTTCTTTGAGACCAAAGTCATTGCTAGACCTTTATGAACTTGGGAGAGTTGTATTATCATTTTGATGATTATAATTCTCTAACTACCTACATACGTCTTACATAAGGAACAATATTTAAATCAACATACAACCTAGCACTGGCCTGTAAATTGCAAAAAAAACGTAAGAAAATTTGAATTTCGCGTTCTACCCTGGAGCATCAACCTTAAGAAAGAATATCTACTTGTCTTTACTGAAGGATATCAATCAAATCAAACCATAACAGTTTACAAGAAATACGCAGGTCACTCTAGTGCAAATGTCTGCCTATTTACCCTCATCCAAATCCGAATTGAGCAACTACCTATCTGACCTCCACAACACAGCTAATGGGTAACACAATACCAGTATAGTCTTACTCAAGTAAGACTGGTTGTCAGGCCTTCGAGTGTTTGACTACCCAGAACGAGAAGAAACTGTTGCATATAACATTGTTTAAAAGATAATATCGTATTTATGCACTTACAATATCAGTCCCATAAGGCTCCGTCAGCATCTTGACCTCCCAATAATAATGATAGTCATGTTCCAGCGGAGTATCACCCTTCACTGCAGCGGTACCGGAGCTGTAGAACGGGTGGAAGGTGACCTGCTTCTGGTCGGGGCACATCATGACCCAGCTGGAGCCTGCGTTGACTGGCATCTCCCATCGCCATTCACTTACTGGAAGAGATTGAGAGTTATTTTTGTAGAATTATTTATGATATAAATGATGTTTATTGTGTAAATTGGTTAAAAATAGCACCTTTACATTATTTTGATTCCTCTAGATGAGGAAAATTTTTCTGAGCCAACTGCTCTGAGAAGAAATTAGGTATTAGGTGTTTTATTTAGGTATTAGTTGGGATCAAAAGTTTAATTAGGAATTTTGATTATTAGTAACAATATTGTAAGGGATGATAGACTCGTATACTTGCAAAACAAATTTTGGATTAAATTGACCAAAACTAGACACAAAAACAATAAAAATGCAGCTTTAGTTTCCAGCTTTTAACATTAAACCATTTATTACCTGTAAAATTTATAAAACAGGTTTAAAAAGGCCATATTGCCTAACTTACTGGATAAGCTTTTATGATAAGCATGCACTTTATGCATAACATAATGGTTAACTTCCTTTCAACATTACTAATATTACTATTTCAAGGTTATAACAGATAACAATTAACAATAAACTTTCACAATGGGTGACAATCTTTGTTGCAATGTAACTGTGTATGTTAATTAATAACATTATAATGAGATTAGTATCTCGTTTGTAATTGTTTATAAATTAATTAGACTCTTGTCTTTACATCGTATAAAACAAAGTTGCTCCTGCTGTATGTACGCTATATATTTAAAACTATTTATAAAGCTGTATATTTTAAACTACAACAACGGATATTAATGCAGTTAACAGTAATAGTTATATAGTGATTCAAGAGGAAGGTTTATGCTACATTGCACCCGTGCGAAGCGGGCGGGTAGCTAGTTTTTAGGTAAAACCGTTAAATGTTTGAGTGGTTGGCATACGAGTCAGTGGATACAACAACAATAATTATTACTTTAAATTACATTCTGCATTAATAAAACAGTAGGTATTATATTATAATAACTGAAATAAACAGCCAGTAATCTTCCTCCTTTCTCCTACTTATTCTATGTTGTGCCCGACAGGGTCCATAATAATTGTAACTATATTTATTTTCCTTCCACCTATAGACATTAAGGTACGCAATAAAGAATTGAGGATTGAATACGAAACGAAGCACTATTTTTTTCTGCAACCAATTTCGAGGTAGTTGGTCACTACTAGGTTCTGACGATTGACAGATTAAAAATGATTTGGTTATACTTACTGTTTGAGTGTTCTCCACATGCACAGCCCCCAGTGTGCTCCCATGGTGTAGGTCTGCTCTCATTCCAACACTGGCAATAGGGCTTCGCTGTCCTCTGACTATCGTCGTTACTCCTAAACCTTGATGTTAGCATTTTGTCCTCTTTTAAATCCAATGCACTGATCAATAAAACTTTATGTTCACTCGTAAAATATCACATAGCCCAACAAAACATGTCAATTTCACACTAGATTGCAGAAACAAAACCAAATAATAATGAACAAATTGCACTGTCTTCGGCTCTACCGTTGAACAACTGACAGTTCTAAAACTCACTGACTGACAAAATTATTGTGATCAGTGTTGCCAACTAAACTACTTCAAAATCTGCTAAATTGGTGTAAAAAATACGCCAAAAATATGCTAACCTTCTCTAAGAAATGCCAAAAAAATGCCAATAAAAAATGACAGTATTTATTAAGAAATTAAATCAGGGGAATAGAATATCAATGTCTTGATATTCATCAACATTAGCTGATGTGGAAGGCTGAGAGCTAGAGTCGTAACACTCATTGATTGCGATACAAAGTAGTACATTGTCTGGAACAGTGTTTAAAGACTATCAGCACTTTCCTGATCTCTAGGTTGAATCTAACAAAATAGCATTCAGGGTTCTCACCGCCAAACTGCCGTGGAGTCGAGTATCGATTTCAATTTTTATTTCAAGAAAGATTGTGATTTCCATTCTTTTCATGTTTTATAAAATGTCAAAAAAATATGCCATATGCTAAAAGCTAAAAAAATATGCTAAACAAGAACAAAATATGCCAAATTTAGCATTTAATATGCTAAATTGGCAACACTGATTGTGATTTGTGATTTCGGACCAGTGCTGCCAACCCCAAGAAACTCAAAAACAACAGCTCACATAAAAAAAAAACAGGAGAAAACAATAGGTAAAGTAAAAAAGGCAGATTTCTTACTGTTCTCATATAATTAAAACAATCAACTTCTTTTATTAGTTACCCAGGACTCACATACATTGTTATACAAATACAAATAATTTATTTTCTTTCACAAGTTATGTAGGTACTACATCTAGTGGTTGACAGTGTTACCAGATAAAAAAATTAAACTACCGTGTCAGCTAGCTAAAATTACCGTGTTTTGAGTCTAATTACCCTAGATGTAAAAAAAAATACAGTGTGAATTACCGTGTTAAGGTGGATGCTCAAGGGTAGCCCGCGAAATTCAAATTTTCTTACGTTTTTTGCGATTTGCAGGCCAGTGCTAGGTTGTATGTTGATTAAAATTTTGTTTGCGACTGTAAGACGTATGTAGTTACAGAATTATATTCATCAAAATCATCAATACAACCCTCGAAGTTCATAAAGGTGGAAAAGTTACTTTTCCAAGGTCAAAATCATTCTTGCACCTTTATGAACTTGGAGGGTTGTATTGATGATTTTGATGATTATAATTGTGTTACTACATACGTCTTACAGTCGCAAACAATATTTAAATCAACATACAGCCTAGCACTGGCCTGCAAATTGCTAAAAAACCTAAGAAAATTTGAATTTCGCGGGCTACCCTTGAGCATCCACCTTAATGGAAAACAAAATAAAAGTTTTTTTTGTACTTTACTTTAATTCGAAGATAAAATTTTACACACCAAAACACCACTAAATAGCAAACAACTATGCAAAGTAAATGACATTCTTTCTATCCATTCGCTATTACTAATATGCTACTTATTTTAATAATAGTTGAAAGAAAAAAACCCCAAAAGAAAAACTTCTTTACCTTGTCGGATTACACTACCTCACAAGCTATTGAAATGTTTAGGGATTCCCCCGATGTCAAAGACAAGACGACCAGTGTGGCTGCTTTTTGGAATATACGTTCCATTTTACGAAAATTTAAAAAAAAATCGCAAATTTTCACACGGTAATTTAAATACAAAAATACCGTAGAAAATGACACGGTAATAGATCATTACCGTAGACCGTGTTCAGGTCAAAAATACCGTGCATCTACGGTAATTACCGTGTATCTGCTATCACTGGGTTGAAGTGACCTTTTAGACAAAAATTGCTTGTGATATGTCACTTGGACCTCTCAACCGCGTTTTGTCACACTTGTTGCAATTGCTTATCAGCTTAACCGCGGAGTGTCACATGTGTTGCACGCGGCTATATGAAGATATTTTAAATAAAAAATCGACTAAAACTTGCACTGTTCATGTTTTCAATAGTTTATTTCACATCTCTATAACATTTCCAAACGCCGTACCAAAAATCACAGCTCTACTCCATTGACAAGTTGTCAAATAACATAAATAAAGTTACGATTTGTTATTGTGTTATAGTGTAATACCTTTAAATGTTCGTGAGAAGTTGTAGTACTATCGTATTGTGATAACGGAAATTAGGTTTCGAATCGCAAAGTTGCACTATTACGCCTGTGAAAATTACGTAGGTATAATTACCTATTTTGATTGTGAAGTGTGAAGAATTAAGTGATTTAGTGATTAAAACGTGTGTGAAATGGGAAAAATAGTGCTTAATTAGTGAGGTGATTAGATTGCTCAACTATCTACACCAAAAAACAAGTAGTTTTGTGTGTTTTTTCGTCCAAACAGCGACTGACAATAATTAGTTCCAGATGTAAACAAACAGTGACTATCTAGTTTCATATAATTATTTTGATATGATGCTAATGAGATACTAATGAGATTAAGATCACAACATAATAAAAACACAATAAAAGTAAAATTATTTTCCACTTTCAGCCTCATCATTAGTATTTTCATATTTATTTTCTCTAACATAACTACATATTATTTTTGTTAAATTTCTTCATGTGCCTTTCTGCGGCTTCAAATGATAACCACTATGTAGTTTAGGGCTTCAAATTTTATTACAATGGTTATCAAAGAATATTTGCATATCTGTGTGTAGTGTATTAAGTGGCGCTGAACGCTGAGGAATTTTCCAGTACTTTTTTTAAACGAACTAGATGGCGCTGATCAACCTTGGGAATAATAAAATAGCTCGTTTTTATGTCCACAAAGCCATAACTGAAGTAGGGAGGAACCTAAGCTTGACTTGACGCACCAGGAGTTTAAACGTAACGTAAAAACACTATCAAAAACCATGCAAAAACTTTCAGTAGTGATGCAGTTCAGTTCAGTGATGCAAAAGAACAGTAGACTTTTTAGACGTTTGACAGAAAAGAGGTTCTTTACTCAGATCAAAGAAACAGGCAGATAGAGCGCTCAGAACACGCAAGTGGTTCCACCAAAGCAAATACAAAATCAAAAGCAAATACAAACTCGCGACAGTACCAAGCTACGCATCGTCTCGCTAACACGTCTCTAGTGATTTGTCATTTTAGGTCAAAACACGCCGTCTTGTGTGTTTAAACACTGCAAAAGTTGTTCACAAAAACTAAGAAAACAAGATGGAATATCTTTCCACAAGTAACTGTTGTTATTTTTATTGTTTTGGTATTTATTTTCCATCAAATATTTTCGGCTCACTTGAAACACAAAACCTTAACAGTAAGTCGTCTGTATTGCTAGTTTATGACGGGAAAATTACCCTGAATTAGGGGAATGTGTATTGTGCATAAAAAATATCGATTAATTTATACATACGTAATTGCGTATAAGGAAATATTGTATCTGAAGGGTGCATTTAAATTCATGACGAATAATTTAACCTCCGGCATTACTAACGATACTAATTGTACTACGCAACTCAAAGACATTATTTAATTATTAATGCATATTAGTATGCAGTATTTAAAACCTCACAACAGCTGACTAACACATACTACATCACAGTAACAGTCCACTAACACTGCGATCCAAATTATCGCTACGAGTGGCGCGAGCGCCGATCACGTCACGGGACAAATCGATCAAATGCGTCAATATACCTGCGCAGTCGTAATGACAGGAGGTCACTAGCAGTGTATTATCTATGGTCACTAGTTAGTTCCGTCCGGCAGGGCTATTATGTATCTCAGCAGGGCTATTATGTATCTCTGTTGACAGCTCGAATTGATAGCAATTGGGCTCAGTGTATATCAATTAACTGTCAAAAGGTTACTTTCGTATTATGTATGACCAAACGCGATCAAATATGACGTCATTGGTGAACATCGTGGCTGTTAGTCACCGTAAATCATTTTGACAGATGCTTTCGTATCGATACTTCTAATATTGCGATTATGTAAGCATAATGGACATCAAATTGATGACAACTGAGTGTGAAGTTGCTATCGTGATAGACGTTACTCATAGGTAGTGTTTTATAAGGTTTTGTGATATACACCGATGCCGATTTCTGTGCAAACATTGTCTTTTGTTGTTTTATTGTTTAAATAGCTTGTGATGTTCTAAAATATTTATTTTCTTGTATTAATATTAGTTGCTAATAAACTAATCGGAATGGTATCGTTAGTTCTGATTTCAGCCACGCGCCAAAAGATCCTTGTAGTTATAAATGAAAAGGCTTAATTAATTAATTAGAGATAAATAGTTTTATTAGTAGCTCGTAATACTTTTAGGCCTTTAGGCCCAGCACACACCGCTGGAGGCGCGGTGGAGCGCATTTCCCTAAAACGTGCTGGCGGATCCGCGGGCCCCGAGCGGCGCTGAGAGCCCTTGAGCGGAGCGGCGCGCAGCTACTCCGAGCGCGCCCATTAATAGTGCTGTTCGATATTTTGTACAGACAACTCGCTCTCGTGGTGCGGCGGCGGAGCGCAGAGCAGCACGGCGGTGACTGGAGCAGTCGCGCGCATGTTCTTGTAGTGGCTTGAGGGCGCTCTGAGCACCGCGTGCGCCTATATCTTATATATTTACCTTAAGTCAAGGTAGTTAAGCCGCGCCTGCAGCGGTGTGCGCTGGGCCTTACTTTAAGGTGAATGCTCCAGGGTAGCCCGCGAAATTCAAATTTTCTTACGTTTTTTGCAATTAGCAGGCCCGTGTTAGGTCATATGTTGATTAAAATATTATTCGCAGCTGTAAGACGTATGTAGTTACAGAATTATAATCATCAAAATTATCAATACAACCCTCCAAGTTCATAAAGAAACAAAAAAAAAGCAGAAAAAGTTATTTCTACACCTTTATGAACGTGGAGGGTTGTATTGATGATTATAATTCTGTAACTACATACGTCTTACACCCGCGAATAATATTTTAATCAACATACAACCTAGCACTGGCCTGCAAATTGCAAAAAACGTAAGAAAATTCGAATTTCGCGGGCTACTCTAGAGCATCAGCCTTAACTTCACTTTTCTACATGTTGTATATTTGTTTTGTGAAACATATTGGAAAAAAAAGACAAATAATAATCCTGTACTAACTTTATTTATTTGAATTATACTACATACTACTACTAATTATTACGTACTACCAACACTGTATGTTTAGAACGGTTGATGATCCAAAACCGGTTCCTAGTCGATCAGAATACACTATGATACACTATTACTACTTTGGGTGGGGTTCAAATTGTGGGCTGCTCGCACTCCAGTCCGGATACACCATCAATCAGCTCATTGTACAGGTTATTGGTGTTAGTGATCTCTTTGCTGGCTTTAATGGTGTTATGTGCCTTGCACAATTATTCTGCTTCTAGTTCAAATATTCGTTTCAGTCATGAGTGTCATGGTATTGCTGAAAACCAGACACTAGTTGACGGAGATGGTGATCTAGTCCAGTATCTCGTCCTATGTGTTGGGTGTGAAGTTCTGCAAGCTGGCTCTTCAGTTGAGTGTTTTTGTTTACTATTGACTAAATTTCAACTTCACTTCCTTCCTGTCCCGCAGTAGCTTGCTCACTCATTTCTAGATGAATCTAGCTCCGTCAGCTCTGCTCTTAAGTTTGTCACTCATGTCATGAACGTAGCTTCGCAGGTCATCATATTGCCTGATTACGTTAACCAACACCTGAAATGTGACAAGAAACAGCTGAGTATGTTAAGAGAATACTATGTTTCATAAAACCTTGAGAAAGTAGGAGTTTTAAAGTTAGAATGGAGTAAAATATTAAATGAAAAAATAAAGGTATGGAAAAATAAATTAAAATTAATTTTCTATTAATTTTAAATTTGATTTAATATGCTCAATCTTGCTACAGTCAACACTTTAGGAAAGGCTATTTTTACATTTACTTTGATAAGATTCAAGGATTGATATGAACATGAGTTTTACGCGGGAACAAAGTTTAAACATGTTCTTTAATTATGAACTAAGTGGTTTAGTTATAATATTTAGAGCATAGGTATTAGAAACACCATATTAAGTGTGAAGTAGGGTTTGTAGTGAATGTTATAAGTCTGGGCAAGAGTTTTCGTCCTCGAATTGGCGTTCACAATTTGTCAAGCAAAATGAGACGTAAACGTAGCTGATGTTTACTGGGACGTCGCTCGGTGTCGTGTGTACTGTATAGTATGTAAATTATACAACATTAATACGTAAATTAAAACAGAATACTCCCCAGGTTCGAAGAATTCAAATTCACAGTCCAAAAGTTGACAGCCGGTTATCGAATGGAGTTATCACAATTTATCCAGGCTTGCACAACAACTTAACACATTCCAAGTCATACATTATCGGTCCCTTTAACGAATAAAGAAGTTATTTATAAGTAAACACATTTATTTACAATAACAATGTTATTGTCAGTAATGTCACATGTTATATAAACCGCTTATTTAAACATGTTCCCTGAAACCAAGTATTGTAACGCGCAACGGGCGCTACTCAACTTAGCCGCATAATAGTCGATAAAAAATAGAGTGGTCAACTGCTTAGGCGAAGCGCGCTGATAGTAACCGTAAAGTGATATCCATTCAGTGTGATACATAATACCAATAATATGACATTCACGGTTGTCAACAAAGTTCGGTGTACAACCGAAGCTTGATAGTCACTGGATATCAAAAAGTTACATAATAGGCCTGCAGGCCTATACTGGATATCAAAAAGTTACATAATAGGCCTGCAGGCCTATTATGTAACTTTCTGATATCCAGTGACTAACAAGCTTCGGTTGTACACCGAACTTTGTTGACAACCGTGAATGTCATATTATTGGTATTATGTATCACACTGAATGGATATCACTTTACGGTGACTAACAGCGCGCTTCGCCTAAGCAGTTGACCACTCTATTTTTTATCGACTATTAAGCGGCTAAGTTAAGTAGCGCCCGTTGAGCGTTACAGTACTTGGTAATACGGAACATTTTATAATAAGCGGTTTATATAACATGTGACATTACTGACTTGTTATTGTAAATAAATATGTTTACTTACAAATAACTTCTTTATTTGATAAAGGGACCGATAATGTATGACTTGGAATGTGTTAAGTTGTTGTGCAAGCCTGGATAAATTGTGATAACTCCATTCGATAACCGGCTGTCAACTTTTGGACTGTGAATTTGAATTCTTCGAACCTGGGGAGTATTCTGTTTTAATTTACGTATTAATGTTGTATAATTTACATACTATACAGTACACAGACACCGAGCGACGCCCCAGTAAGCACCAGCTACGTTTACGTCTCATTTTGCTTGAAAAATTGTGAACGCAAATTCGAGGACGAAAACTCTTGCCCAGACTTATAACATTCACTACAAACCCTACTTCACACCTTAATATGGTGTCTCTAATACCTATGCTCTAAATATTATAACTAAACCACTTAGTTCATAATTAAAGAACATGTTTAAACTTTGTTCCCACGTAAAACTCATGTTCATATCAATCCTTGAATCTTATCAAAGTAAATGTAAAAATAGCCTTTCCCTAAAGTGTTGACTGTAGCAAGTTTGAGCATATTAAATCAAATTTAAAATTAATAGAAAATTAATTTTAAGTTATTTTTCCATACTTACCTTTATTTTTTCATTTAATATTTTACTCCATTCTAACTTCAAAACTCCTACTTTCTCAAGGTTTTATGAAACATAATATTCTCTTAACATACTCAGCTGTTTCTTGTCACATTTCAGGTGTTGGTTAACGTAATCAGGCAATATGATGATCTGCGGAGCTACGTTCATGACATGAGTGAGAAACTTAAGAGCAGAGCTGACGGAGCTAGATTCATCTAGAAATGAGTGAGCAAGCTACTGCGGGACAGGAAGGAAGTGAAGTTGAAATTTAGTCAATAGTAAACAAAAACACTCAACTGAAGAGCCAGCTTGTAGAACTTCACACCCAACACATAGGACGAGATACTGGACTAGATCACCATCTCCGTCAACTAGTGTCTGGTTTTCAGCAATACCATGACACTCATGACTGAAACAAATATTTGAACTAGAAGCAGAATAATTGTGCAAGGCACATAACACCATTAAAGCCAGCAAAGAGATCACTAACACCAATAACCTGTACAATGAGCTGATTGATGGTGTATCCGGACTGGAGTGCGAGCAGCCCACAATTTGAACCCCACCCAAAGTAGTAATATCATAGTGTATTCTGATGGACTAGGAACCGGTTTTGTATCATCAACCGTTCTAAACATACAGTGTTGGTAGTACGTAATAATTAGCAGTAGTATGTAGTATAATTCAAATAAATAAAGTTAGTACAGGATTATTATTTGTTTTTTTTTTCAATATGTTTCACAAAACAAATATACAACATGTTTATAGAAAAGTGAAGTTAAGGCTGATGCTCTAGAGTAGCCCGCGAAATTCGAATTTTCTTACGTTTTTGCAATTTGCAGGCCAGTGCTAGGTTGTATGTTGATTAAAATATTATTCGCGGGTGTAAGACGTATGTAGTTACAGAATTATAATCATCAATACAACCCTCCACGTTCATAAAGGTGTAGAAATAACTTTTTCTGCTTTTTTTTTTGTTTCCTACACCTTTATGAACTTGGAGGGTTGTATTGATATTTTTGATGATTATAATTCTGTAACTACATACGTCTTACAGCTACGAATAATATTTTAATCAACATACGACCTAACACGGGCCTGCTAATTGCAAAAAACGTAAGAAAATTTGAATTTCGCGGGCTACCCTGGAGCATTCACCTTAAAGTAAGGCCCAGCGCAAAATTATTACGAGCTACTAATAAAACTATTTATCTCTAATTAATTAATTAAGCCTTTTCATTTATAACTACAAGGATCTTTTGGCGCGTGGCTGAAATCAGAACTAACGATACCATTCCGATTAGTTTATTAGCAACTAATATTAATACAAGAAAATAAATATTTTAGAACATCACAAGCTATCTAAACAATAAAACAACAAAAGACATAATGTTGGCACAGAAATCAGCATAGGTGTATATCACAAAACCTTATAAAACACTACCTATGAGTAACGTCTATCACGATAGCAACTTCACACTCAGTTGTTATCAATTTGATGTCCATTAAGCTTACATAATCGCAATATTAGAAGTATCGATACGAAAGCATCTGTCAAAATGATTTACGGTGACTAACAGCCACGATGTTCACCAATGACGTCATATTTGATCGCGTTTGGTCATACATAATACGAAACTAACCTTTTGACAGTTAATTGATATACACTGAGCCCAGTTGCTATCAATTCGAGCTGTCAACAGAGATACATAATAGCCCTGCTGCTGTTGACAGCTCGAATTGATAGCAATTGGGCTCAGTGTATATCAATTAACTGTCAAAAGGTTAGTTTCGTATTATGTATGACCAAACGCGATCAAATATGACGTCATTGGTGAACATCGTGGCTGTTAGTCACCGTAAATCATTTTGACAGATGCTTTCGTATCGATACTTCTAATATTGCGATTATGTAAGCATTGGACATCAAATTGATAACAACTGAGTGTGAAGTTGCTAACGTGATAGACGTTACTCATAGGTAGTGTTTTATAAGGTTTTGTGATATACACCTATGCCGATTTCTGTGCAAACATTATGTCTTTTGTTGTTTTATTGTTTAGATAGCTTGTGATGTTCTAAAATATTTATTTTCTTGTATTATTAGTTGCTAATAAACTAATCGGAATGGTATCGTTAGTTCTGATTTCAGCCACGCGCCAAAAGATCCTTGTAGTTATAAATGAAAAGGCTTAATTAGTTAATTAATTAGAGATAAATAGTTTTATTAGTAGCTCGTAATACTTTTGCGCTGGGCCTTACTTTAAGGTGAATGCTCTAGGGTAGCCCGCGAAATTCAAATTTTCTTACGTTTTTTGCAATTAGCAGGCCCGTGTTAGGTCGTATGTTGATTAAAATATTATTCGCAGCTGTAAAACGTATGTAGTTACAGAATTATAATCATCAAAATTATCAATACAACCCTCCAAGTTCATAAGGGTGTAGGAAACAAAAAAAAGCAGAAAAAGTTATTTCTACACCTTTAGGAACAAGGAGGGTTGTATTGATGATTATAATTCTGTAACTACATACGTCTTACACCCGCGAATAATATTTTAATCAACATACAACCTTGCACCGGCCTGCAAATTGCAAAAAAACGTAAGAAAATTCGAATTTCGCGGGCTACTCTAGAGCATCAGCCTTAACTTCACTTTTCTATATACATGTTGTATATTTGTTTTGTGAAACATATTGGAAAAAAAAGACAAATAATAATCCTGTACTAACTTTATTTATTTGAATTATACTACATACTACTACTAATTATTACGTACTACCAACACTGTATGTTTAGAACAGTTGAGGATCCAAAACCGGTTCCTAGTCCATCAGAATACACTATGATATTACTACTTTGGGTGGGGTTCAAATTGTGGGCTGCTCGCACTCCAGTCCGGATACACCATCAATCAGCTCATTATACAGGTTATTGGTGTTAGTGATCTCTTTGCTGGCTTTAATGGTGTTATGTGCCTTGCACAATTATTCTGCTTCTAGTTCAAATATTCGTTTCAGTCATGAGTGTCATGGTATTGCTGAAAACCAGAAACTAGTTGACGGAGATGGTGATCTAGTCCAGTATCTCGTCCTATGTGTTGGGTGTGAAGTTCTGCAAGCTGGCTCTTCAGTTGAGTGTTTTTGTTTACTATTGACTAAATTTCAACTTCACTTCCTTCCTGTCCCGCAGTAGCTTGCTCACTCATTTCTAGATGAATCTAGCTCCGTCAGCTCTGCTCTTAAGTTTCTCACTCATGTCATGAACGTAGCTTCGCAGGTCATCATATTGCCTGATTACGTTAACCAACACCTGAAATGTGACAAGAAACAGCTGAGTATGTTAAGAGAATATTATGTTTCATAAAACCTTGAGAAAGTAGGAGTTTTGAAGTTAGAATGGAGTAAAATATTAAATGAAAAAATAAAGGTATAATAATTTTCTATTAATTTTAAATTTGATTTAATATGCTCAAACTTGCTACAGTCAACACTTTAGGGAAAGGCTATTTTTACATTTACTTTGATAAGATTCAAGGATTGATATGAACATGAGTTTTACGTGGGAACAAAGTTTAAACATGTTCTTTAATTATGAACTAAGTGGTTTAGTTATAATATTTAGAGCATAGGTATTAGAGACACCATATTAAGGTGTGAAGTAGGGTTTGTAGTGAATGTTATAAGTCTGGGCAAGAGTTTTCGTCCTCGAATTTGCGTTCACAATTTTTCAAGCAAAATGAGACGTAAACGTAGCTGGTGTTTACTGGGACGTCGCTCGGTGTCTGTGTACTGTATAGTATGTAAATTATACAACATTAATACGTAAATTAAAACAGAATACTCCCCAAGTTCGAAGAATTCGAATTCACAGTCCAAAAGTTGACAGCCGGTTATCGAATGGAGTTATCACAATTTATCCAGGCTTGCACAACAACTTAACACATTCCAAGTCATACTTTATCGGTCCCTTTATCAAATAAAGAAGTTATTTGTAAGTAAACATATTTATTTACAATAACAAGTCAGTAATGTCACATGTTATATAAACCGCTTATTATAAAATGTTCCGTATAACCAAGTACTGTAACGATCAACGGGCGCTACTTAACTTAGCCGCTTAATAGTCGATAAAAAATAGAGTGGTCAACTGCTTAGGCGAAGCGCGCTGTTAATCACCGTAAAGTGATATCCATTCAGTGCACTGACGTATAAATCATATGGACTTGAAATGTTTGACTATAGAAAATACAGTTATACAAATATGAGGCATATCGACACCGAAATCATAAAAATACTGTTATCTCTTTTTAACTTTTAGAATTTTGCATAAGTGAAAAAGGATAACAGTGTTTTTGACAGTTACTATAATAGCAAACCTTCATTCCTAGCGTCTTTGAAATACCTATTTGCGGCCAGGCCGCCATTTTATTTTCCCGCTGTTTGGCTATTGCTATCTTTTTCTCTCTAATAAAACGGGAAAGAGACGGACGTAAATTAGAGCTGTCACATTTAATTGAACTAATATTGTCGATGTCGACTAAAAACACGATGAAGCGCAAGGCATAAACACATACACTGCCCTTTTAGTAAAAAATGTCGATTCTCTAATTTTAGATTAGTTACTGAACCAGAGAATCGGCAGCAATATCATCCAAAATAAACATGCAAAATGTTAGCTTAATCAAAAACCGGGAAGTCGGTGAAAAATAACTTTTAAGATTTGCTTACATAGTTATTTTGTTAGTTCTATACAAGTGAAGCTAAGAAAAGTGTGATAAAAATACTTACCCGTTGATATTGGACCGTGACAACGTGAAAACATTCTCACAATCTTTTATCTAACATCGATTGTAGAGAAATATCGATATGGGCTACCCTATTAGCCGCCATTTTATTTTCCCTCTTTAATGTAGGTATGTCCACGTTTTTCTTGTAGGTATGCCAAGTCCATAGGATTTATACGTCAGTGCATAATACCAATAATATGACATTCACGGTTGTCAAGAAAGTTCGGTGTACAACCGAAGCTTGTTAGTCACTGGATATCAGAAAGTTACATAATAGGCCTGCAGTAGTGTACTTGTGATTGAGTTTTAAGTGTTTTGTGATTATTAAAGTTATTTGTAGTTTAATCGGTAGTAATTAATTTATAAACGGCAACGCGGCAGGCCCAGAAGGAGATGGCGGGACGAACTCGACTCCTATCACAAGGATTGGCGCATAACAGCACTAGATAGGGATAAGTGGAAGGAAGGAAGGGAGGCCTTTGCCCTGCAGTGGGACACAAATGGCTGATAATAATTAATTTATCCCATACCCAGCTCGTAACAATATAAACGTAGTACATTCTTTTTTTACATTGGATTTTACCAGAATGATGCTTAAAAAAATATTGCCAAAGCTGTTCAGCGCCATCTATTGATATATACTGAAGCGTTGTGACAACCTCAGTAGACAATTCCTCATTGAAAAACAGTAAAAATTAGGAATGAAACAGAAAACAGGGGCATCAATGTGAAAACAGCTAATCTACTGTTAAAACTCTTAAAACAGAAGGTTGGTAACACTGTTTCGGACATTTCGGTCTCTTTCTATTTGATTCTCTGGCAAGAGGGGGTACAATTTTTTTAATGAGGGATTTTCTTTTTAGCTCTTCCCTAGTCGCTGGATAGATGGCGCTAGGCTAGGAGTAAGTATGTTATAATGCAAGGAACGGAACCTAAAAAAACTGATTTTAACAAAGCGCGAGAAATGTTGGTTATATTCGGAAGGTTAAGCAAATGAAAGTATCAGTCAACGAGAGTATGTGACGTGACACAATGTTTTTTTTTTCAAGCGTTTTGGCTTTGGCATAGTAAGTTCAACGCCATCTATAGAGTTCTTGGAATCTAAGTTTTTTTTTAAAACCTCAAAAGGAAAACCTCTCATTGTAATATTCGTTTATAAACTCTGATCGTTCAAAAATACACCTGTGCTCAGCTGCTGATTTCGCTTATTATTTTGATTTATTTTCAGAAAGTTTTTAATTGTATTCGTTACAAGATTATATTTATTTGATTACAAAAATTTCAACATTGAAAATCATCTGTAATAGATTTAAAATTAGAAACATGTTAGAAACTCATTTTATACAGCACTGCAGGTCTTTTTTCATGCTTCGTTCGTTTCTGAACGATAGTAAATGTGTAGAAGTTTCCGGAAATCTCTAAACATTTGAGAGGTAAATTTAAATTATGTTCTTAATTAATCGCAAATAGTCACACAAATAAGTGTTTGTTGTATTTACAATCTATAAACATTATACATAAACAATTTCATAATGCTTACCAATGATATTCTAACAAACAGATATGTTATACACGTACAAAACCACCGAAAAATGTTATACACGTACAAAACCACCGAAAAAAGTGTGCCGCGGGGGAGAGCCAGCTCACATACACGCAGTGACGCAGAATAAAGGAAAAACAGGCCAATTGACACGTTTTCGAGTCTTCACGATTGCGCGCTCATAACATATCTGTTTAATTAAATATCATTGATGCTTACGGAATCCTTTTATTACGTGAACCGTAACCTATAATGACTTATGATTGTAGCATAATGCTTAAGTTTCAGACTTTATCAGGTTTTCCATATGTGTAAAACTTTAAACTATTTTTATTGATGTACCTATTCATATTTTCAAAATATTTTTTTTCTTCTAAATAATTATTTGACCGAGTGAACTACCTATCGATTGCGAAATCATGGTGCAGTTGGTAGTTCTGGTTGTTTTGCTTAGCGCGCGCACCCCGCCCACAAATGGCTGTCAAGTGCAAAAGTGAATTGATGATTTATTTTAATATATTTTAAAATTTAACACAGTAGATTTATGTCCTAGTATAATAGCTATGTATTTAGATAGTGTATATATTTTTTAATGAGTGAGAAGGTTTTATATTGCCGCGTCCGTGTGAAACAGTGAAAATAGTCATGAATGGATGGATTGTTATTAGGTATATATTTGGTAATTAATTTCCAGCTGGTCTTAGCCTGTGACTTCATTCTAAAGTGTGAATAACATAAATAAAAAGGTAAAGTATTTTTCTATGATTTCAGTTTTTTCTTTAACTCTTTTAATCAGCTGTTAAAATTGATTTCATTTAGCACAATATTTTCGTAAACTAGGCGTCGAAACGGATAGTACACCCTATTTTCTATTTATATTGTGGCTAATATGTTTTGATAAAAAAAGTGTTGCACGATCATCAACGAAATTGAGGGTTGAATTTTCACCCTCCTCCTGCCCTTATGGGGTCAGGAGATCACTAAACTAGGTGTGACATAGTGACAGATTTAAAAAATAGGTCAGCACAGGTCAGGCCATCCACCCATTGTATGCAAGCACCAATTAGGTACCATAATCACAGATCTGTAGTGTAGCTCAAAGCTGATTACTATGATCATTATTTGTGTTATCAAATATTATATAGCCATAATATTATTACCTTATATGAAAGTAGAGACAGTAATAAGAGCTTAATTTACCTATTTACTAGCAAGTGATGTACTTAATTTCTGTCCTTTCTAATAATTATAATGGTTCCTAAATATGTCCCTTGTGGAACTCCATGGATAGCACAACAACTTGGTTTTATTATCTACCTACATCTATGAAACCAATTTTATTCTTCAGCCTAATAAATAGTAAGTAAGCAATAGAAATCTATTAACATTTTGATCCATTTTTTAATGTTTTTAGTCAAATGTGGTCTTTTGTTTTATTTCTATTATTTACTGTAAATAAACACAGGTACTTGTGTGATCTTCTACAACAAAAATGTAACAGGCTCGAAAACATCTGTTTTATGTTAACAAAATACACAATCAATGTTTATTACATTTATGAATCAGGCATACCGGGAGTGGAATTCAACCTGTAAAATATAAACTTCAGTATGCTATTTAGGCAGTAGTTTTAAGTAGGGTCCAGGGCCGGCAGTCTCGACAGAGATAACAATAAAATCGCTAACTTTCGATTGCTAATTTCTAACAAATAAATTCGGTTGCAATGATGATGCTTGCGAGTAATGCAAGTCTCTACATCCAAGTTACGTTTCTCGCAAATATCATCATTGCAACCGAATTTATTAGTTAGTAATTAGCAATCGAAAGTTAGCAATTTTGTCGTTATAATTTTTTGAGGTGCCTAAAAAGAAACTCAAAATGCTTTGTTACAGTAAATTAGACAGCTAGTCTAGTGGTATCATCTTAGTATCGGCCCAGCTTACTGCGGATTCAAACCCAAGGAAAGCATAGTGCGGAAACTGGCTCAAGCAAAAATTATCCATCAAATCTATGGTTTATTCTTCTCATTGAGAGAAGGACTGTGTCTCACCAGTAGGAAAAATATAATCTAATTAATATGCCTATAAATTATCATCAACTAAATTCTCCTTGCAGCAACTCCATACAATGGTCCAATGTGAATACTGAGGGCATTGTACAGCCACTGATATTCCTTCAGCAGCTAGTACCGAGGCGTTCCAATGCATTTTTGGATAGACAAACGCAGCCAGTGTGCCTACACCGGCCGTCATCGTGTTCCATCTTCACTATCTGCTGGTATGTGCGATACTTACTGATGACTGTTGAAACTGATTACAACAGGGATATTGATTTAAAAGATTAGTTAGAGAGTAAGAGTACAAAAAAATATTTGTGGCAGTATTCCAATTCAAAGAGGCTTAGGTACTATGGGAGTCTTTTTCGCCTGACCAGTTTAATTTTTTTTCGCTTAAATCATGCGGAGGCGCCGAGCCACGCCCCCTTAAAGTTTGGGCTTATTAGGAAAGCGTCAACTTTAGCGCGCAAAATAACAATAACTCTCGATTGGAGTGCGTCGTCAGTGCGCTCGGCCGATTCGGTATCTTTTCATTCATTATTTCTATACAAAGTCAATGGGGTGGGGCTAGAGAGCGTTTCTATGTTGCTAGTGCAAGCAAAAATTAGCTTAGTGGTGGTCAGGCGGGAGTGTCCTCGATAGTACCTCAATCTTATTCAGCGGGCCTAAAATGGCTGCTTTATCAGAATCATAACATGAATCACTTTAAAAATTAAAAACTTTAACATTTTAAGAATTTTAAATTTTTAATGTGATTCATATTATGATTCTAAAAAAGCCATTTTAGGCCCGCAGTACCTACTGCATCCAATTGTTTCTTTATCTTTGATGGGCCTAGTGTCCATCTGGTGATAATAATGTTCAATTTAGGGAAATAATTATTAATCAAAATTGACACCTTTTTTAATTGACGTTGGTAGTCAATTTGCTTAACAATTAATTTTCCTGACTTTGTACTCAACATAAAGTGATTCCAACAGGCTTTCGTTGTCACTACAACAGTGACTATTCAGTCGGAAGATTTTAGTGAGTGATAGTAAGCATCCGGGTGTTTGCACAGGGCGAGCGCGGGGTCGCGTGTGCGCGAGCGGGGGCGGGGGCCGCAAGGGCATGGCGGCGCCCGTGCACCGCTTCGCCGCCGTCGACTGCCCGCCGCGCCGCCCGCACCGCTCGCATCGACATGCTGGGTACGTCGCCACTACTCATTATAGTAGAATGAGAGGTTTTCCTTTTGAGGTTTTAAAAAAAAACTTAGTTTCCAAGAACTCTATAGATGGCGTTGAACTTACTATGCCAAAGCCAAAACGCTTGAAAAAAAAAGCATTGTGTCACGTCACATACTCTCGTTGACTGACACTTTCATTTGCTTAACCTTCCGAATATAACCAACATTTCTCGCGCTTTGTTAAAATCAGTTTTTTTAGTATCCGTTCCTTGCATTATCATACTTACTCCTAGCGCCATCTATCCAGCGACTAGGGAAGAGCTAAAAAGAAAATCCCTCATTACCAATCAAGTTCAAATTTATTAGGTACCTTCCTACGAATATGACGACGACCTTATTTAAGGGTGTTTTGAGAACTAGGGCCTTATTCTTATTCTCGATTTGCTGCGCAGCAATCTTACCATTCTGACCGTTCGGCTATTCTACTTGCGATGAGGACGGGGGAAAATCTTCATTCGACTTCTGAAGTCACTACTCAAAATCCTTTTAGCATTGTTATGGCTAGACCGTTTACATCTTGATTATACTATATTAACGGTGACCAGCCACGCGTAACAAACAGGCTCTCATAATCTGTCAGTCAGCAAAACTGCATTAGTCACTGCGTATATTCAAAACCGCCAAAATCCAACCGAAAAACATACTTCCCAAAAAAATCAAACCGAAAAAAAAAGAATGAGGACTTCTACAATGGGATCCAAAAACCGAACCGCAAAATACAATCCCTTAGGCCCCCACCAACGCCAGCGGTACACGCAACGCGGCGGCAAAACGATGAGCCTAGCCTATACGTGGAGATACCAGCCGAGCCGCCTCAGCCGACCATCGCGAGCCTCGCAGCCGCGCGCTCCGTCACGCCCGACACGTTACTGCGCACTGCAGCCCTAGGGCTCCACCAGTCGCCGATGATGGCGCCGCACCTCAAGTTTGGCATGCTGGTGTCATTCGCGCTGGCTACCGTGTTCTTGGCTGGAGCCAAGTACTACTTTGATCGGCAGGTGAGCGTGAGTCTATTTTTGATGTTATTTTTTGTTAGATCAGTAAGATTTGATTGCATGAGTAGATGGATTGATGAGCTATACAGGTCTCCGGATATAAAAAGACCAGTCTTTGCGACGATGCTTGGATGATGCCTATGTAACCAGCAGAAAGACCTATGACGTCCTTCGGCTATATCAGTAATTCCCAAAGTGGTCTAAATGGACCCCCAGGGGTCTACGGAAGCCTTGAAGGGGGTCTATGTTGGCGTAAAAGCAAAATGGAGGTTCACAAGTAGTATGTGAGGTCCACGAATATTTTGTAGTTTCGATAGTAAAGAGCAAAAATGTTGGCTTGATAAAAAAACCCAATTTTTTGGTACTTCACATACTTACTACATACTACTTCACTTTTGAGATAAAAAAAAAAAAAAAACATTTTAAAGCTTTTGATTCAAATTTTCAGATTTTTTGGCAAAAAAATAATTATGAGCTACGGTTCTCATGCAATCCTAACAAATAGCGCGAAAAAATAATATGTAACAGAAGGGGAGTCCACTAAAACCAAAAAAAGAATGAAAGTGGCCTACGAGAGAAAGTTTGGGAACCTCTGGGCTAAATGAATGAAGCTCTTGCGCTAAATTAGGTCATCCTATCAACAGATGAGAAATAATATCGAGAATAGTTTAGACTATAATTGACAAAACAGCTAGAGCTAATGTTCGCTTAACTCTCTTGTAACTTACATCCGAATCACCAACATTTTTTTAGAATCGTATCTAGACTTTCATACGCATAAATCAGCAGAGCTGCCAATAAGCAAAAAATAAAAAATTGGGTCTGCCGATGTGAAGATATTTTCCAGAAGTAAATATTTAGATTTAGTTTAAAAAATATAAACTATTTACATTTTATGAACTTTGAGTTCACTTTGTTAGTTCACGCACCCAATTTTCTAAATAACCTTGTGACCTAGCTTGAGGAACAGCATAGCTTCGTGAGGGGATAGCCATCGGTATTTAATTGTGTTGTTTGTTCAAATCTGAAAAATCTAATTGCGTGTTTTACTGTGAAAAGGCTACGCAGCTACACGTACACTGTGACCTTTGGTATTTAAACTTCTGGCAGTACTGGCTCAATCAATAGGTCAGTTCTCCTTTGCTCAATCTTGTTCTGGCTCCGAAGTGGGAGCATAGGATCCCTGCAAGAATTTCCATGTTCTTTTATGAATCCATTGCTGAACTGCATCGATTAAAAATGCTGTTTAAACACCATCTAGCTGACCTGCTGGGCCACAGGGTTCAATCCAAAGTGCATGAAGTTTTATCTTATTTGCTTGTTGAAGATGAGTGAGTAGGTTCCAATTCACAATTTTCTGTGGACCAATCTGGTGAATAAAATAAATCTTACTTTTAGAAGCCGCAGTACGCTTTCAAGCTTTTGAAAGTGTTTGATAGATTTTTGGTCCTCTCTAAATAGTTTAGCAGCTAATTAGAAGTACTGGCTTCTCCAGTGGAAACTAGTGAGTGTGTACAGTCAGTGCTCCCTGCTTGACTAAACTCTCCCCTCTTCTGATTTGCAAGACGGATCAGGCACTGACTGTGCTAAGTAGAATCACATATATACTTGCACATGCTTATTGTAGGTGATCCGCTCGGGCGGAGGTGCGGGAGGCGGAGGAGAGGCGAGCGTGGTGTGCGCGGCGGTGGCGTGCGTGTGCGGCGTGGGCTGCGCGCTGTCGCTGTGCCGCGCGCGCCCGCCGCCCGTGCTGCCGCCCGAGCGAGTGTCCAGCACGGCGCAGCGGGACCGCCATGTCAGCATATACGTGGTAAGTAGAAGAAGAAATCGTTCGGACTGTCAAAGGGCCGTGTATGGATAAAACCTGTGTTGGAATGTGTTGATAAGAAAAAAACAAAAAAATTGGACTCCTTTTTTCTCTACAAAAATAAAAAACAGGCTAAAGGCCTGAGTATTTGGTCTGGGTGTTCTAAGCCATTTTTTTCTTCCTGTAGCCACCGCCATCAGAGCCCTCGGATGACATATCGCTCGCAACCCTCCTGCAGTCCTCAGAACGATCACAGCCTGCAACAGAGCAGTCTCCAGAGGCGCCGCCCCCGTACAAGATCGCAGTACTGATGCCTGGCCGCGACGCTAGCCCTCCGCCCCCCGCCTACAGCTCGCTCAGCTAGCTAGCGGCGCCCGTGAGCCAGGAGTTTATCATATAGACTGCATATGAGGGTAAGGTTTTACTATCACAGCGGTTTTAAAAGACACCAATCAATAATACAGGTTTTTACAGAAAATTACTAAAATGGTAGATTTATTTTGTTCTTTGGCAACACTAGGAAGTTTATTCAAAAGTTTTGCCAGTTTTTTTAGTACCTAGCTTTAGTAAAAGGTGATTTGCAAGTTGAATGAAATAATGAGCTATAAGTGATTTTTTATAGCATTAAACGAGTTTTATGTGGCTTCCATGAAATATAGAATTATAAAAACAAAGCCAAATATTAAAACTAGCTGGAGTCGCTTAAAATGGCTCGGATTGTGAAGTTTTTGCATTACATATTTTTACACGTAATTTTAATATCTAAACCCAAGCATTTTATAGTGTTAATCTACCTAAACCTTACCCTAGACTAGTCTATATGTAAACAATTATATCCTGACTCACGATTATCACCCTTATTGTCACCAAAAAATGATCTTAAAATCTTCCTGATCACCCTTTTCGAATTTTCCCACCCTTTCCTATGATTCCAAGGTCAAAATATTTAAAGTTTTGGCACTGTTCAATGAATAAAGATATCAAGCATTGGTAGTGTTTTTGAACATAAAAAAATAAAATAAAATAGTCCAATATTTGAATTCTTATTTGAATTTTGTTAAACTTGATGATGGTTCAGATTTTGATTGTCAATTGAAATATGTTATCAAAATTCTTAACTATACCATGCTGCATGGATATTTTGGCTCTCTAAATGACAATATGACATTTGTGAAATGCTACTTTCCCTTTCTTTAACTCCCAGATAGACAGCAACATTTTCATTGTAGTTAAGTTGGTCACTCTATCTGAACCATTGCTCAAGATTTTTATTTCATCATAATTTTAATGTTTTAATTAATGCATTTTATGGGGAATTTTAACAAAATTAATTCTGGTATGATTGTAAGTTGGTAATTTAAGATATAAATTATTGATGATTGTTGTTATTAACCTGTGCGGTTATGGTGAACGAAGAGTATACTGAGGAAATTATATCGCCTTGCTTACTCCGCTGAATAATTGGCTAGGAAATGCCAGAATAGGACATAAGATAGGGTAAATTGGTGGAAGAATTATTTTCTTAAAATGCTCCGTAAATAAACTTGTTTTTCGAACTTAAATCGATGAAAACATAAGTGAGAATTGTAAACGAAAAAGTTAATATCGACAATGAAGGATTGATTTGAATGTATGTGTATAATATCCATAACGGCCGTTTAGAATACTGGCTGTTTTGACGACCTATCAAGACAAGATATTTACAAGTACCCGGCAATAAATATTGCACATCGACCTTTGGAAAGAGACAATCGGCTAATTTCGGCTTCGTAGAGCGCTATCTCTCTCGCACGAAATACAAACAGTCCGGTATCTATGAACAACGACTGACAAACGTCACTTAGGTAGTGTGCGACAGAGATAACGCTCTACGAAGCCGAAATTAGCCGATTGTCTCTTTCCAAAGGTCGATGTGCAATATTTATTGCCGGGTACTGTAACTTTTCTCTGTCCGTAATTACTAGACCGATCTCGATGTAGTCAGAGAAGTTATTGTTATGCTGATTGGCTACCTACATAAATTGTCCGTAACTGTCATTATTTGACAGTTGTAAGAAATGATGATGATGAATATTGAAGTAGGGTGTCAATTTGAATAACACGAATTTCCCTGATGGTAACTAACGTCATTATAATTTATTATAGAATGCATTTAGGAGTTTTACCAATCATCAAGACATGGTTCGTAAGTCGATTTTAAATGTAAATAACAATAAGTACGGTGTTCAATGATCGACAAAAAAAAATTGAAAAATATTTTTAGAATTGTCTCGGAAACTAGTTTTGTATTGCATATAACGATAGAGAGATAATCTTAAACCCCATTTATTCTGTACATGTTTAGTATAGTATGTATAGTTTAGTATGTCTGTGGTAAGCAAACATGTATTTATATGTGCTGATATTTGCTTACAAACGTCCAACATAATACCCAATCTGCGATAATTTCTAAGAAATACATACTTTCTTACTTGAATTACCAACTGGTTTAATCCTGCCATTTCAGAAAGACAGATTGGGTATAAAAATATGACATTTTGTAAGATTTCATTCCATTATATTTGCACATCAGTGCACAGCCAATGTCATATTCTAATCCTGCTGATAACAGGGTTGCCAGAGGCAGGCAAATTAAATACTGCCAGACTAAAAATAACAATAAGCTTAGTAGTTTTTCGAAAGTTTTCATGCACCATTATTCGAAGCTGTTTTTAACACTTTATGCATGGTACTCTTAAAAGTCTGTTTAAATTAGAATAAAAACTAAAACTAAATTATTCTCTGGCAATCCGAAAAATACTGATTATTAAATCAGCAGGACTCATTCGTATAGTTCATAAATGGCGAATTGATAACAATATGGTAGCCTTGTAATACTTCTTGTATATTTTGAGAATATTAATTTGACAATAGGGAAGATGCATGATTTTTTTTCATCACTCTAAACAAAGCGTAATAACATCAGAAATAGCCAAGTGAAATTATTTTTTAAATATCTATTAAAAATACTAAGTTATAAGCATTTGAAACTGCTGATTAGACAGAGAGATCCGATAACACGAATGACGTCATTCTCTGCATCGACGTACAAAATCCATACTAAATTCCGTTTATCTAGAAAGAGATAGAAACAAAAGTTTAAATGGTTATAACTTTTGTGTTATTTGGCCGATTTATGTCTTGTTTCCGCTTTTTGTCATTATTTTTATAGTACTTTAACATTCCGTATCGAAATAAACAAAAGAAAATTTATGCATCTTCCCTATTGTACGAGATAACCAGATCTATTGACTGAGATATCGACGCACAAAGAAAAGTTATCGCTTGGAGTTCTGGTTATCTTATAAATTGTTTATGGTTACAACATCAGGCCCGATTCTTGGTCCAGTTTAGCCAGAGGTGTACCCATACACACCCACATTTCTCCAGTTAAATTAATTATGGTATACTGGAAAATTATAACTAAACAAAAAAAATAATTTGGGTTCAAACTATAACAGTAAGAAAGAGGACGAACATACTTTGTATTAGGAACAGAGGCCCTACTCTCTAACGTCCATCCGTCTCTCTCGCTCATGTCTGCAGATCAGTACGAGTGAGAGAGACGGATAGAGAAGGACGGACGTGAGAGAGACGGATAGAGACGGACGGACTTGAGAGAGTAGGAGAGAATTTTGGAAAGGGTCTTTAACGGGCAACGTCTTGAGCTGTTAACTGTTTTAGAAGACGCACGCTGTTTACTAAAAATACTATCTCACTACATACATACGTGTCATACTTTTTGTAAGAGACAATACCCAGGCCTCAATTTTCACGATATGGTGGCATTCATGTTTTACAGCAGATGATAAATAAATTGAGATAAGCGCAGAATAATGAATATATACGACAAAGTACACAAGAAGTCAAGCACAGCTAAATAAATATAATAAATACTAAGTCTAGTCATGTTAGCTCTAATGAATGTGATGTTATTTAGTTGAAGTTTTACTTCGTTGGCGTTTGCAATGCTATTGTTTTACAAGGGATCCCTTCTAGAAAGAAGGTCGGTTCGTCTTTTATAACAGACGCTTCGTTATTAAAGATTGTATATCTGTGAGTTTGTTGTTTTATTTATATTCATACTTAAATAGCTTATGCCCGCGTGGAGTTCGGTACCTAATTGTGACACGAGATCGTACTACCGGAAGGGAGCCGTCACGAGACGCCTGGCAGATGTAAAACATCGAAATTATTTTGTACAAGTAATCATCTGCCTAGCCTTTTCCCAACTACTTTGGGGTCGGCTTCCAGTCTAACCGGATGCAGCTGAATACCAGTATTTTATATGAAGCGACTGCCTATCTGACCTCCACAACCCAGTTAGTACCTACTGGGTAATACGATACCTCTTGGTAAGACTGGTTGTCAGACTTTTTGGCCCACTGACTACCTGTATGTAACGTCTGTCAAAGATCTACAAATGACAGCCAGGACCAACAGCTTAACGTGCTTTCCGAGGCACGGAGGAAATTCGGTATGTAAGGGTGGTCACCCATCCACAGACCAACCTAGGCAAGCACAGCTTAACCTAAAGATCGACCCGAGCGGCTGTTATTATTTAGCCACGAGCTCCTCCTATTTTGTACAAGTAATATGCAATATAAAAAACAAACATAAAAGAAAATGACTCGAATCGATTCACAAAAGAAAATCCTTATGTTGGGATCGAACTCGAAGTTACGAGATTGTAACCCAGCGCTGTTGCCCCGAGGCCCGAGACCAGCTGGGTTGTTGTAATAACCATATCGCTGTATGTCTACGTTGACGACGTGGTGGAGCTTGCGTGCTCTGATGAGCCCTAGGTCTGTGCCGGTAGGGTTTACTTTGCCGAGATAGGACTAGATTCGCCACGGTTACAACAAGCCAGCTGGTATCGGGGCACAGCGCTGGGTTGCAATCTCGTAACTTCGAGTTCGATCCCAGCATGAGGATTTTCTTTTGTGAATCGAGTCATTTTGTTTTTATTTTCTGTTATTTTATGTTTGTTTTTTATATTGCATATTACTTGTACAAAATAATTTCGATGTTTCACATCAGCCAGGCGCGGCGTCCTGTGATGTTTCCTTATATGGTACTACCCTTGGGATATCCCTTTTCTAACAAAAAAAGAATCATCAAAATCGATAAACGACAAGTTACGGTCGAACTGAGGAACCTCCTCCTTTTTTAGAAGTCGGTTAAAAAAGTTGTGACAAGCTCCGTGGTCAGATACAATAATTCTTTCTGGGCATATGGCTTAAGAAATAACTATACATTTTTACTATTGTAGTAGAAGAAAATGCGCACGGGAATTGGGATTAGTAAAGAATTTACACAACATCAATGCTCACATTATAATATATTTTCTATTTTACATAACATTAAGTACAGTGATTGTGACAAATAAATTATTAAAATTACAAGTTACACTAAAAGCGGGCCACAGTGGAATCTATGATCAAAGTTTATTTATTTCTATCATTTATCTAAGAAATGAATTCTATTAACATTTTCATAAGGTATGTACTGAAATAACCAGTTTGGTGAAACATCTATAGGGTGTAGTAGTAACATTGTCTAAGTACATATTTATTTATATTAATTTCATGTGACACGTAATATTTTTTGTTTTAGTTATATCTCTTTTTATTTAATACATATATTTAGACCTATTCTCTCATTGTAGTGGTCCACTAAGGCCGCTATTAATTTACATAAGAATTACGGTGACAGTGCACTTAACGTGACAAATATAACTAGTTCACACGACACGGCTTTCACTTTTACGGGGAGGTGAGGAACACTACACCCTGCTCCTCATACCTCTAAAAAGTCATCATAGACATCACTATATGGAAGCAAAACAAATAATGTCCCTGACTTGTTGAACTCTGAATGATTATGGGTTTTAACATAAAGCCAATTCAAGTTTTGTTAATTATGTTAGTATAGTTCGTTTCAAACTTAATGGCGGCTCGGAAGTTAGCTGCAAGTAACGGTCTGCGCATTATACAGACACAACGATGCGTCATCTGCGCCCTGTTGATACCTAAAATTGTTGTCTGCGCTGCTTTACATTAGATGTTCCGAATCGCCATAAAGTTTAAAGTGTTATTCCTGCGCAGAACGTCACTCGCAGCTAAATTCCGAGCCGCCATTAAGTTTGAACCGAACTATACTATAGACCGACTATATCGTGTGGACTAGCCATAACACAGAAATGCATAAGTATATACCTATTACAATTTGGTGATAAAATTCATATAAACTATTTTATATTTCATTCTCATAATATTATAGACACACAGTCAATAATCATAAAATAATACCATCACATGGAATGTATGTACATCATAATTGTATTTTTGTCATAAGCCTCGGTATAAGTCATAGTTTAAAAATAAAACAAAGAAAAATAATTCGATTCTCAATAATCTTTCAAACAAACTGCAAATAAAAAATAATTATTCTTAATTGAAATCTATGTCAATTCGCATGTATTCGATTAAAATTTGATAAAATAAAAATTGGACTATTATTGAATGATAAATGACAACTAAATTAATGGTAGAAGAGGTTATGGGTTATAACCCAAGAAAAAATAAAACATAAAACAATTCCTTGAAAGAAGTAAAATAAGAACTTCCGTTGATGTAGAACTATAGTCTCCCCAGATAAGTAAGAATTAAAGGTCATGAACTCGCATACATTTATTCAAATAAATAATTCCGAAAACAGAAATAATGGCATAAACTTGTCCCGAAACGACCTTTATCGTGATTCTTGACTTTTTCTAGTAATAAAAAACGATATAAAATGTATTGTCCGGGTACCTACGCAGACAAATTAAGGAAAGAGCAATGACCTTTAGTTCTTACTTATCTGGCGGAGACTTTAGAAGAGTACTTACAAGAATGTTTCGGCGCCCAAACTATATTGATAAACAATAATTTGTAAAATATATTAAAAAATCCTTGTACATGTTATCCGAAACTGTGAAATTTTCCCAATCAACCTAGAACCTAACACTTTAGCGATAAGGTTGAAAATCTATTAAATTTTGACAGATTGTAGGAGCTTGATGTGCTAGCATATGTACAACTATACATACAACTTGTTGTACCTAGCAACCACTGAAGGAAACGACACACAATCATGAGTTAAGAAATTCATTTATGATTACACAGATTAAAAATTATGACTAGCCGTCAGCTTTAGAGCCTGCACAGACGACAGACTATCCGTGACGCATTTTTTAGTCTGTGAAAATAGAACCTAAGTAATTATATGCAGTAACGCATACGACGCGGAAAAAGTCTAGTGGCCAAAAATTCCGTGTCATTCTCATACAATTGTTCTACAGCACAAAATTGAGGCAGCCCCTTTAAGTTATAAGGATACTTGTGTTGGGGTTCTGACAGATGATTCTGGCAGATCTCACCGCACCGCGCCGCACAAACGTGCGCGGAAAAAATAGAACGTTAGCTTCAACGCGCGCTAACGCAGACGGCGCACAATGCCATACAGACATTTTGTGCGCCACAGACTCATCTGCACAAAAAGTCTGTCGTGCGCAGGCTCTTTAGTTAATATATTTATCTAAGTAAACACGTAAAGCGCTCATAAGACATGGTCAGTTACATCTGAAATGATTCAATTGACTAAAGTAACATCGATACGTGTCCAGCATTTTACTGTCACATACAGAGAGAGGCTATTTCGTTCATAAGAATATTTCATTTTTGGAAAGGTATATAAATTACATTGAACTAAAACATTTAAATTAATAATTTTAAATACTATATTATTTCTACACTGGAAGATTATTAGTAAGTACAGACAGCTGCATTACTAAGTTACAATTACCTTTTTATACGGTTTTTGTATGCATGAGGCAGCGTTCCCCCTATGTCGTGACGATTAATTGATCGTTGGTTTTTAGTTGGCAAAAGTCGTGGACGACAGTAATCGCGTCGTCCTATATATGAACTCCTCCATTTAAATACACAAGTCGCGACACTTAAAACTACACGACTATTTGTCGTCACGACAAAGTGGGAACGGGGCCTAACAGTTACCCAATTAATGCAGGTGACAGTTCAACATAAACAGATTTTATTCCGATTCAAGGTCTGTTTATGAAATAAAATGTCAGAAATATTTAAAATAAAATTCAAGTATACATTGTATTATTGGTCTTGAACAACGTACATATTCGAAGAGTGTCAGTCAAGGCAGAGTGGCTCGTAAGGCCGTTTTACATTAAGATATGCCATATGATGAAAAACACAGAAAATATAGCAGCCTAACTCGAAGCTATATCCAGTAATAAGGCTGCTAAAGTTTTGCCTAGGCCAGAATATAGCTTTCAGGCAGATATTTGTAAGTTAAAGAAAGTCACAAATAGTTTTACGTATAAGAGTCTATTCACACTGGGGTCCTATCAGGGAATAAAGTTTGCTTGTACGGGCATGACCCTCAGTTTCAAAGAGAAAGCGTTAACGTGCAGAACATATTTCCCTACATGTAATATTTGGTAACCCATAGCGGTACAAAACCCACGAGTTCTGACTCACATAAAATAATCATTTGAAATATGGCGCAATTACACTTGGTCGTTTTTTGCCCGAATTCGATTGACGGCAAACGACCGTGTGTAAATGAAAAAGTTCAAGTACGCACGCCCGGGCGTCTTAGGACTAACTGATCCAGCTTCATCAGTTACAGGTGGAATTGCTCGACTTTTCAAACTATTTGAAGTCGTTAGCTCGTATTCCATTGCGTTGACCAGTGTAATAAATGCACCGGGTGCCCGAATTCGGGTAAAGTCATTCGACCACCCGAATACGAGCTAACGACCAAGTATTATTGCGCCAACAAATTGTTTTCTCAGCAGAACTAAAGCTGTCATATTTGTTTATCAAATAATGCGAGTTAAAATAAACCAGTAAAGGCAAGACCCGTACTGTGTGAATAGATTTTCAAAAATAAATTAAATTAAGCAAAAAGCATATGGCAAGCATATGGCATTAGAGGTAATGTCTCAAACCTTATTAGATCTTATTTAAGCAACAGAACACAATTTACAGAAATTTCAGCAGTAAATAAAACCAATAAACAGGAAATTATATATAAATCAAGGGAACGTGTAGTTAAATTTGGCGTACCCCAAGGTACTGTCGTAGGCCCGCTATTTTTTATACTGTATATTAATGATCTACCTAAAAGTATCGACCACCCAATGACACTTTTTGCCGACGACAGTACCATAACAATCGCTTGGAAAAATAGGGACACATACGAAACTGACATTAACAATTCTATAGAATCAATGGTAAAATGGTTGGAAAACAATAATCTTAAGATAAACCTTGGGAAAACGAATATTCTGCATTTTGCCCAAAGATCATCCATACCAAAAGTAAATGTCCATTACTGTAACAACAGCATAGACAAAGTGAACATAACCAAATTTCTTGGAGTAACTATTGACAGCAAATTAGATTGGAAAGCGCATACGGAAGCATTAAGCAAAAAAATTAGTAATTCCACATATGCACTGTATAAATTAGCCCCCATCCTAAATGTTGATGCACTGCTAATCGCTTATCACGGCTTAGTGTCCTCTAACTTAAGATATGGACTAATTTTTTGGGGAAATTCAACAAACAAGGATATGATTTTTAAAACGCAAAAGAGAAGCCTGAGGGCTATGTTTGGACTTCATGTTACAGAGAGTTGCAAACCATTTTTTAAAGCATATAAAATATTAACCCTTCCGTCAATGTACATTTTAGAGACCATTATGTTTGTCAAATCGAATCCACACCTATTCCCCTTATTGTCAGATAGAGTAGTTCGAAATAGACGCGACAATAGTAAACTATGTATCCCGAGATCCAGGACAACTCTAATGCGTAAAAGTGTATTCTGTATGGCGCCAATTCTTTATAATAAGTTGCCAAAACATTGGAGGGAATTGACTACTGAAAAATTAAGAAATAGATTAAAAAGCCTTCTGTTAGAGAAAGTCTATTACAGCACTGATGAATTTCTGACTGACAAATTAATTTGACATGTATAATGACATCCTAATTTTTATTAATAATTGTTTAACATTTGAATTTTTTATTTGTATTATTGGATTTGTATTATTTGCTATGATGAGCTTATGACACTATTTGATTTTATTTTATTTGTACCTTTTAGTTTAAATATGGTCTAAATTGGATGGTTGACTGCTAGATTTGCTGTGTGTAATGGACGAATTTAAATTCACTTGATGCTGTGTAGAGTCTGACATATTATATTTGTACGCCGTTCAGGCAAAACATGACTGTCATAATTATAATTTCATGTAACATCTTGCATGCTATGTGTGTGTATACTCATGTTTTGGACAAATAAAAATTATCTTATCTTATCTTATCTTATCTTAAGTTTTAACTTCCAAACTAAAAACATCAATTAATTATAAAGGTCTTATTTTACCAGCGTTTCGGTTTAGAGATCATCACGCGGGTTGTTTCAAGGGGTAGTTGCAGCTAAGTCGTCGCGGAGATTACACCCGTTGTATCTCGAACAGTTTCACGTCCGTGTCGTACCATATTGGCGGGTCCACGTTGCTGTAAAATAGCAAATATAAAGTTCAATAAAAAAAATGTGAATGAATCTGCTATCATTGTTTCTGTAAATCCTATAAAAAATATCTGAAGCAATGATTTGTTTTGATCAAAAATGTCCACAGATAAACATAAATACGTTAAGGTTACACACACGATATTAGGTCTATAATTATTTTTATCTATTCTCCTGTTGCAGGTATGCTAGGAGAGATATCTTTAGAAATAAACATACATTCTAATGTGACATAAATATCGATTTTTGTTCAGAATAGAAGTAGCCATAATCTGCCTAGCCTTTTCCCAACTATGTTGGTATCGGCTTCCAGTCTAACCGGATGCAGCTGAATACCAGTATTTTACATGGAGCGACTGCCTATCTGACCTCCACAACCCAGAGTACTGGGTAATACGATACCCCTTGGTAAGACTGATTGTCAGACTTTCGGGCCACTGACTATCTGTAACGACTGTCAAAGATCTACAAATGATAGCCGGGACCAGCGGCTTAAGAGCCAACCCGCCATACTTTTCGCGAGAATTTTACACATATATTTTTATTTTTTGGACCTAATAGGTATCTTGTGCACTATATCTAGGCTTCTTTCAAAATAAAAAATTATAGAAAACAAATTCAGTATAAGCCTCCAAAAATTGCTGTTTTGCACAAATTTTACCTCAACTTTGGCCGTTCATAATGTACTCATAAATTGTAAAAGTAAAGAAAACATCCTGAAGCCTTCCAAATGTAGTGGAGATTCTAAATGACAAATATTTATTTCACAAACTTGCAATTCAAAAACACGTATTTCCTGGAACAATTTTTATAAATTTTCGAACAATATTTTTCGGTTAATGTCCTCGCGTTAGGCGGTATGAGGTGCGCGGGAGGCAAGTAGTGCGGGTTGGGGGTAGGTAAGACAGGGGAGTTGAAAGAATACCACCGCTGTGGCTCTGGATGAAACAACAAGCTTTTCGACCATGCTCGCGTTGACGATAGGCGGGCCGGGAAGGGCCCTCTTAACGTACTTTCCGAGGCAACCCGTGTAAAATACTTTAACGGTGTTGAAAACTAAGGTGTGTTACCGTATATAGATGACGCCCCAGAGGTAGGTCCGGAACCAGGCGGCCGTGCCTGCGTTGGCCTGGTACTTGCGGATGAGGATCGGGTGCGGCACGGGCAGCAGGCCCACCAGCGTGCCGTGCTGCAGGAAGCGCAGGATCTCCGACTCGTCAGTCAGGCCCCTGTAGTACAATAGTACATTTTGATACAAGTGTAGAAAGTTTGTTACTGCATTCGAGGCGGAATTAACACCCGAGCCGAGGCGAGGGTGTTTTTGAGCCGAGAACTGCAATAACAAATCTCCACGTGTATCAAACGACGTTTTTCAATACACTTATGAAAAAATAAAATAACGAAAAATATATTTTTATGAAAATTAAACTATGATTTTAATATTCTTTTTTTTTCCGCGTTTTGCTTTCGTTAGGTTGAAGGAGAGGCAAAGGTATGAAGCCGTTAAACAGCCTAAAATAAAAAAGTTTTTTTTTTAAAAATGTATATATGAATTCAGAACACAAATAAATGTTAATTTGTTTAAAAAAGTAAATATTAGTTTAAAATAATCATGTTTATCTATGATATTCTATTTATAAACACAATTTGAATAATCAAAAATATTTACGCCGTAAAGACGCATATTTTTTTGCCGACAAAAAAAAAATTAACCTCCGATTATAGGCATTGAACCGATTTGAACTTTGTCTAAGTAACAATTTATCTGTGGCTGTTTTCTTTGAAATGGAAAACGCACACGTGTGAAATACATTGCATGTTGAACCTAATCGTAGCGAAAAGAAAGTAAGCGATAAGAACCCGTTTTCGAGGAAGTGTATTGAAAATAAGTTAAGTAAAACGAAACCATGCTGGTTTTGCTTAAAAGTGAATTTGTCTAAAAATGTTAAGTCTATAAGATTATAAAGGGTGTAAAACACCTCTTAACGAAGCTGAAAGGCACTTGTTCTCCTCGTTGCGATCATTTTTTTGTTCTACACCATATCTGGGAACCTTCTAGTTACGGAGATATTGGGGGTCAAAGTTCCAACTTTTTGACAGGTTTTTTTTTAATTACAAGTTTTTAATGTAAGGTTTTTACTTTAAACACCTATGACCCCCGTACTGTTTAATCCATCCATCAGCACAATATTTTGAGTACGTTACTTACATCGAGTTCTACCACAAAACATGATTTTTCACCACAAAAAAAAACTCGTTTCCCAGCAATAATTGTTGCATAAAGTGACTTAGTTTGATGTACAGAATGCTTGGTTGACGGCTTCGTGATGAGGTCTTTTACACCTTGTAGTTGATATATTTTTTGTTATCTTGCAGCAAAGCAGCTTTAAACCTGTTTCAATATTTGAGGGCTAACCAGACTAGTTAAATACTCACTTGTCGATGCATATCTTCTCGACCTGCGGCACTAACACCTGCAGCAGCCGCATGATGGTCTGCAGCGGCAGCTTGCCGCGCCAGCTGGACACCCACTCGGCGCTCGGCCGCCACTCTCCGCCCGACTCCAGCTCACGGCGACCTGTGCTGCTCACCTGGATGCTGTTCCTCTGGAAAGATTAACGATGGCTTTATTAAAAAAAAAGACGCTAGTGTCGATTCTGTTGTGCACAAACCAAACTTAATTTAGGCTATTGCTATCTTTTACTAAAAGGCTACGCGAGAAAAGGACGGCTATAGCTATGAACTAAGTTAGAAATGTCAAACTAGATTATGCCTTGCACTTCATCGTGTTTTTAGTCGACATGTTTTTACGTGCACCCTGCATTTGTATAGAAATATTAGTTCTAACTAAATTTAACAGCTTTATATTACGGCCGTCTCTTCCTCGTTTTATTAGGGAGAAAAAGATAGCAATGGCTTAAATTAAGTTTAGTTTCTGCACAACAGAATCGACACCACTATCCAAATTAAATTCCTATTTTCATCTACAAAAATTACATAATATGGCAACTCTCAAAGTAATCCATATTATCACACCGTCTATGTTTTTGAGAGATGAGAATTGCAGTTTTCTACAGATTGAACTTATTATGGTTAAATGTTTAGCATTAAACTATTATAAGTAAACCAAAAAATATAAGTACTTAAAGTGAAGTATAGGTAAGTAACTAAGTATGGAGAATTAAACAGACAAATGATTTTGAAATAAGAAACAATGATATAATTAAGACATTGTGGTTATTTTCAACTTTTGGTCAGCTTAACTTCAAAGTCGAGAAATCCACAAGTTGAAACTATAACAATATAGGGTTAATAACAAAAAAAAATCTAATTAGTCCGTCAAGTGGCCATTATAAGGGCTTATAATGGCCGCTTTAGCAGAATCTTAATATAAGTCATGTTAAAAATTTAAAATTCTTAAAATTTACTTTTTGTTATCACCATAAAGTCCATTTTTAATGTGATTCATATTACGATTCTGCCAAAGCGGCTTTTTAGGCCTGCAGATAGATTTCCATAAAATATTGGAATCATATTTTTTATTTTTTCACATAAACAAAAAATGAAGACGATACAGTGCGTCGGAAACTTGTGTGACGTCTAGCTAGGGAATGCAATACCGGGATACCAGCATAGCTATTCACAACTCTTCGATTCGATTTTCGATTCGGAAAGTCGTATGTCTATCTCGCTTGATTTCGTAATGTCAAAAAAAGATAGACATACGACTTACCGAATCGAAAATCGAATCGAAGCGTTGTGAATAAGGGACCAGGATCCGGAAATACCAGGATCCCGCCATGTTGTACCTAATCGTAGAGCGTTATCACGGTAATATTATGATACAGTACTCCAACTTCATAGAAACGGACGAAACGCGAGCTATACCTACGCGCCTCGATCTTGGGGTGCGCTTGGGGCGCAGACAGTCACGGCTGTACCGCAGTGTCGAACGGACGGTGTGTTGTTTTTTTAACAATAACCGCGCGATTTTTTCTCTAAAAATCAGTTAATATGACGAGTAGGAAATATTGTGCTGTTTTTGTTTGTATGAATTCGTCAATAACGCATCCAGACATAAGTTTTTTTAAATTACCTGGAAACTCTGAAAGGTAAGACTATAAAATAATTATACTTGTTGTATTGTCCTCGATGATTAGGAAAACTAATGTAGTCTCGGCTTTAGTCTGCGACGTCACATAAAGTTTAAAGATAAAAAACTTATTTTCGAACGCAACCATAGGTATGTTGCCAGCTGCCTCTGTAAACTATCTTCATTCGGATTTTATGTCTAGTAACGGCGTCACCTTTTCCGATTAATTTTGATCTTTAATAGTTTAAAAAGTGCCCTAAAATGGGAAAAAGAAAGTCTGTGTCGACAAAATCAAAATTATAGAGTTTTTCGAGTGAAAAGCATGAAATAAATTGTGATTCGAGTGATGAACGTCTTAAGGGAAAAAGATGGCTTCACCGCTTTAATTTGTGTTCCCATTAATTTGTTTTGCCTCCTGCAGAAGAATTGGAATTAGGGGCCCAGGGCTCTGTTTCTATGTGTAAATTATTGCTACATCGAAAACATGTGTTTTTTGAGTTGCTTGTGCCTTGCGCTTTGCACGAATTGTACGTGTTTGCAACTAACTAACGGCGTGCCTGCCACGTTGGCGCCAAAACAGTGTGCAGTGACTTAGTGAGTCTAAAACAGCTACCCATAATGTAGGTAAGCTATTAGCATGATCGGCGTTCTGTTGGAACTGGGAACAGAACCATGAGGTTCAAAATGGATATTGTGAACGACTTGCCTGGCCTGTGGGACGTCCTGCGGGGGCGTACGGGGTCTACAATGGCTATGTCGTGAACTTAGCAACCTGGGGGTGTTCTTTAGGAACACACGCGGTTGACTGTTTTATTATAACCTTCAAGGGAAGTTCTGCGGGAACTTACATGGTTATTAAGTTTAATGTTGTTTTTTACAACATTCAATAAGTCTTTCTTCCAAAAGTTGAAATAACACATACAAGGAGGTCTCCTAATAGGGGTGAAGACAGTGAAAATGTCCCTCCACAGTCACTTGTAAATATCCTCCCGTTGTCGGTTGAGAATTATTACCCAGAATTTTATTCAGAGAGCTTCAACCAGATACAAAGGTTGTAAACACAGTGCTTGAATTGATTGAATAAGAGGTGCCACATGAAGAATATTAGATAATAAAGTGCTTGAAATATTAGGTGTTGATCCACATATTTAAACAGATAGCTCTAATCTAAAACAAAATTTACCACCTTTATTAAACCCGGAGGTGAGCACTGCAGTGAATGATGTATCCAAAAGTCAAGACCAATTAATACAAAAAAGCTTCAACAGCCCTGGCATTTTTAGGCTCATGCCTTCAAATGTGTTTACAGAATACTCAGGGACGGAAGATAGACATCAAAAGTTAAATGAAGCTTCAATTCTGTTATGTGATTCAATACATTTAGATACTAGGGGACGTAGATCTCTCTTATTGTCAGTAATCAACAAAGACTTGAAAGATTTTCTGTAGCAATCAGCGACAGAAACACATTTTTTTTTGGTGAAAACCTTCCCAGTCAAGAGATCCGGTCAAGAATTAAAGATGACTGAAGCAAAAATATTCACTCCTGGACAGAGTGCATGGGTTCCCTTCATAAAACTAATAATAAAACTTCAAACTGGTGGGGCCCCCTTTGGGCAGAAGTAAAGAGGAGGGGGGGCCGTCATCAAAGGCACCAGCAGCAGACAGGACGTGGGAGGCCAGGAGAAATCATCACCATCGCAAATAAACTGACAGGTGGGCAGATTTATGTGATTGGATACTAAGCTATTATATATAACATTATATAATTAATTTTCCTGGTTAAAAAGAGAAATGGAACTTTCCATTTTATCTTAAATTTAACAAATTGAACACTTTTGTTAAAACTGAGTTTTTCAAGTTGAAACCGAACAATAAGGAAACTTTTTACAGACAAATGACTTTCTTGTCACATTGGATCATAAAGATACCTAATTCATTTGAAATATTAACAAATATGGCTTCCCTATGAGAGAGAGGCCTTATATCAGTTATATATTGAGACTAGTATTTGCGTGGGTGCGCGAGCTGCGCGCAGCTCGCGTGTTGTCGTGTTCTTGAGAAGTATTCCTTACCATCATAAAATTTTGAGAATCCATAGGAATCCTTAAAATAATTGAAAAATCCGTTACAACTACCCCTATATCAGTATGAAAACCCTTAAGAACCCCTAAAACATTCTAAAACCTAATTCAATAAAAAAAGTAAAAAAAAGAAAAGAATTCATTAGAATCGTTAAAAGTTGAGTTACGCTTCACCCACTCAACCTTCGTTACGCTACGGAGGTCGCCGGCTCGCTTCGCTCGCCACCTCCCCCCTTCGGTCTCGCAGGTTCGCTCCACTAAGAGCCTACCACCACCGGACAGGTTTCGACGCCTACTATAATATTTGTTCAAGCACCCAATGGCTATCTCTGACCGTTACGAAGTTATAGCCCTTTTATTTTTAGGGGAGGTTGGGGAGGGGAGGATACCCTCCGTTTACAAATTTAAACGCTCCACATTAATAATTTATAGTAAAAATAAAAATGCCGCTACGTGTCCTAGTTTCCGAGATACGATGGGGGGAGGGGTGAAGGGGGGGAGAGTGGGGAGTTTTGAAAAATGATTTTGACTAACTGTAGGCCCCTTATTACGAATCTGAAAAAAAAAATGTTCAAGTCTCTCAACTTCCGAGATCCGCCTAAAGGGGGGAGAAGGGGGAAAAGGGGTCAATTTCGAATACTGTTTTTTATTTTCCCAAGCCTCCTCTATACGAATCCGTAAAAAACAAAAAATACGGGTCTCTTAGTTTCCGAGATACGATAGGGGGAGGAGGAAAGGGGGGTGAAAAGGGGAGGTTTGGCACTTTTCCCATACTCGCGAGAGTTACTTGTTTACGAATCTGACAAAATATACCCACCTCCCCATCCACCATCTGGGAGAACAATTATGTCAGTCAGTCAGTGAGTCAGTGAGTGGTAATCGAGCTTTATATAGTATAACTAGTATTTGCGTGGGTGCGCGAGCTGCGCGCAGCTCGCGTGTTGTCGTGTTCTTGAGAAGTATTCCTCACCATCATAAAATTTTAGGAATCCTTAGCAATCCTTAAAATAATTGGAAAATCCGTTACAACTACCCCTATATCAGTATGAAAACCCTTAAGAACCCCTAAAACATTATAAAATTATTTTTTAAAAAAAAACCTAATAATATAAAAGTAAAAAACCTTACTTAAAAATTGAGACCCATTAAAAAAAACATAACCCTAAAGTTGCTTGTCGTCGCCCCTGAGTTACGCTTCACCCACTCGACCTTCGTTACGCTACGGAGGTCGCCGGCTCGCTTCGCTCGCCACCTCCCCCCTTCTCTCCACTCGGTCTCGCAGGTTCGCTCCACTCGGGACTTGGACAGGTTTCGACGCCCTATATAATATTTGTTCAAACACAAAATGGCTATCTCTGACCGTTACGAAGTTATAGCCCTTTTATTTTTAGGGGAGGTTGGGGAGAGGAGGATACCCTCCTTTACAAATTTAAACGCTCCTCATTAATAATTTATAGTAAAAATCAAAAAGCCACTACGTGTCCTAGTTTCCGAGATACGATGGGGGGAGGGGTGAAGGGGGGGAGAGTGGGGAGTTTTGAAAAATGATTTGGACTAACGCGTTGCCCCTTTATACGAATCTGAAAAAAAAAAAATGTTCCAAGTCTCTCAACTTCCGAGATCCGCCTAAAGGGGGGAGAATGGGGAAAAATGGGTCAATTTCGAAAACTGGTTTTTACTTTTCCGAGCCTCTTCTATACGAATCTGAAAAAAAAATGTTCCAAGTCTCTTAACTTCCGAGATCCGCCTTAAGGGGGTGAAAAGGGGGGCAAGGGGGGCAACTTTGAAAACTGGTTTTTACTTTTCCGAGCCTCTTCTATACGAATCTGAAAAAAAAAAATGTTCCAAGTCTAATAACCTCTGAGATCCGCCTAAACGAGGGGAGAAGGGGGGCAAAAGGGTCAACTTTGAAAACTGGTTTTTACTTTTCCGAGCCTCCTCTATACGAATCCGTAAAAAACGAAAAATACGGGTCTCTTTGTTTCCGAGATACGATAGGGAGGGGGAGGAAGGGGGGCGAAAAGGGGTGGTTTGGCACTTTTCCCATACTCGCGGGAGTTACTTGTTTACGAATCTGTCAAAATATACCCACCTCCCCATCCACCATCTGGGAGAACAATTCTGTCAGTGAGTGAGTGAGTGAGTGGTAATCGAGCTTTATATAGTATTACTAGTATTTGCGTGGGTGCGCGAGCTGCGCGCAGCTCGCGTGTCGTCGTGTTCTTGAGTATTTCTTACCCTTATAAAATTTTGAGAATCCGTAAGAATCCTTAAAATAATTGGAAAATCTGTTATAACTACCCCTAAATCACTATGAAAACCCTTAAGAACCCCTAAAACATTATAAAATTAATTTAAAAAAAAAAACCTAATAATATAAAAGTAAAAAACCTTACTTAAAAACTGAGACCCATTAAAAAAAACATAACCCTAAAGTTGCTTGTCGTCGCCCCTGAGTTACGCTTCACCCACTCGACCTTCGTTACGCTACGGAGGTCGCCGGCTCGCTTCGCTCGCCACCTCCCCCCTTCGCTCCACTCAGGACCTACCTACTACCAGACAGGTTTCGGCGCCTACTATAATATTCGTTCAAACACCCAATGGCTATCTCTGACCGTTACGAAGTTATAGCCCTTTTATTTTTAGGGGAGGTTGGGGAGAAGAGGATACCCTCCGTATACAAATTTAAACGCTCCTCAATAATAATTTATAGTAAAAATCACAAAGCCGCTACGTGTCCTAATTTCCGAGATATGATGGGGGGAGGGGTGAAAGAGGGGAGAGTGGGGAGTTTTGAAAAATGATTTTGACTAACGCGTTGCCCCTTTATATGAATCTGAAAAAAAAAATGTTCCAAGTCTTTCAATTTCCGAGATCCGCCTAAAGGGGATGAAAAGGGGGGCAAGGGGGGCAATTTTGAAAACTGGTTTTTACTTTCCCGAGCCTCCTCTATACGAATCTGAAAAAAAAAACGTTCCAAATCCCTTGGTTTCCGAGATACGATAGGGGGGGGTGAGAAGGGGGGCGAAAAGGGGAGGTTTGGCACTTTTCCCATACTCGCGAGAGTCATTTGTTTACGAATCTGTCAAAATATACCCACCTCCCCATCCACCATCTGGGAGAACAATTATGTCAGTGAGTCAGTCAGTCAGTCAGTGAGTGGTAATCGAGCTTTATATAGTATAACTAGTATTTGCGTGGGTGCGCGAGCTGCGCGCAGCTCGCGTGTTGTCGTGTTCTTGAGAAGTATTCCTTACCATCATAAAATTTTGAGAATCCATAGGAATCCTTAAAATAATTGGAAAATCCGTTACAACTACCCCTTAATCAGTATGAAAACCCTTAAGAACCCCTAAAACATTCTAAAACCTAACTCAATAAAAAAAAAGTAAAAAAAAAATTCATTACAAACGTTAAAAGCTGAGTTACGCTTCACCCACTCAACCTACCTACCGCCAGACAGGTTTCGACGCCTACTATAATATTTGTTCAAACACATAATGGCTATCTCTGACCGTTACGAAGTTATAGCCCTTTTATTTTTAGGGGAGGTTGGGGAGAAGAGGATACCCTCCGTATACAAATTTAAACGCTCCTCAATAATAATTTATAGTAAAAATCACAAAGCCGCTACGTGTCCTAGTTTCCGAGATACGATGGGGGGAGGAGTGAAGAGGGGGAGAGTGGGGAGTTTTGAAAAATGATTTTGACTAACGCGTTGCCCCTTTATATGAATTTAAAAAAAAAATGTTCCATGTCTCTCAATTTCCGAGATCCGCCTAAAGGGGGGAGAAGGGGGAAAAAGGGGTCAAATTTGAAAACTGGTTTTTACTTTTCCGAGCCTCCTCTATACGAATCTGAAAAAAAAAATGTTCCAAGTCTCTTTGTTTCCGAGATACGATAGGGAGGGGGAGGAAGGGGGGCGAAAAGGGGAGGTTGGGCACTTTTCCCATACTCGCGGGAGTTACTTGTTTACGAATCTGTCAAAATATACCCACCTCCCCATCCACCATCTGGGAGAACAATTATGTCAGTGAGTGAGTCAGTCAGTCAGTGGTAATCGAGCTTTATATAGTATAACTAGTATTTGCGTGGGTGCGCGAGCTGCACGCAGCTCGCGTGTTGTCGTGTTCTTGAGAAGTATTCCTCACCATCATAAAATTTTGAGAATCCTTAAAATAATTGGAAAAACCGTTACAACTACCCCTAAATCAGTATGAAAACCCTTAAGAACCCCTAAAACATTCTAAAAACTAAATCAATAAAAAATGAGAATTCATTAGAATCGTTAAAAGCTGAGTTACGCTTCACCCACTCAACCTTCGTTACGCTGCGGAGGTCGCCGGCTCGCTTCACTCGCCACCTCCCCCCTTCGCTCCACTCGGTCTCGCAGGTTCGCTCCACTCAGAACCTACCACCACCGGATAGGTTTCGACGCCTATTATAATATTTGTTCAAACGCCCAATGGCTATCTCTAACCGTTACGAAGTTACAGCCCTTTCAATTTTAGGGGAGGTTGGGGAGGGGAGGATACCCTCCGTGTACAAATTTAAACGCTCCTCAATAATAATTTATAGTAAAAATCAAAAAGCCGCTACGTATTCTAGATTCCGAGATACGATGGGGGGAGGGGTGAAGGGGGGGAGAGTGGGGAGTTTTGAAAAATGATTTTGACTAACTCTAGGCCCCTTCTTACAAATCTGAAAAAAAAAATGTTCCAAGTCTCTCAACTTCCGAGATCCATCTCAAGGGGGGAGAAGGGGGAAAAAGGGGTCAATTTTGAAAACTGCTTCTTACTTTTCCGAGCCTTTTCTATACGAATCTGAAAAAAAAAATGTTCCAAGTCTCTTATCTTCCGAGATCCGACTTAAGGGGGTGAAAAAGGGGGGCAAGGGGGGCAACTTTGAAAACTGGTTTTTACTTTCCCGAGCTTCCTCTATACGAATCTGAAAAAAAAAATGTATCAAGTCTCTTAACTTCCGAGATCCGCTTTAAGGGGGTGAAAAGGGGGGCAAGGGGGGCAGCTTTGAAAACTGGTTTTTACTTTCCCGATCCTCCTCTATACGAATCTGAAAAAAAAAGTGTTCCAAGTCCCTCAACTTCCGAGATCCGCCTAAAGGGGGTGAGAAGGGGGGCAAGGGGTGCAATTTTTAACAATGGTTTTTACTTTTCCAAGCCTCCTCTATACGAATCTGAAAAAAAAAATGTTGCAAGTCTCTTGGTTTCCGAGATACGATAGGGAGGGGTAGGAAGGGGGGCGAAAAGGGGAGGTTTGGCACTTTTCCCATACTCGCGGGAGTAACTTGTTTACGAATCCGTCAAAATATACCCACCTCCCCATCCACCATCTGGGAGAACAATTATGTCAGTGAGTCAGTGAGTGAGTGGTAATCGAGCTTTATATAGTATAACTAGTATTTGCTTGGGTGCGCGAGCTGCGCGCAGCTCGCGTGTCGTGTTCTTGAGACGTATTCCATACCCTTATAAATTTTGAGAATCCATAAGAATCCTTAAACCAATTGGAAAAACCGTTACAAATACCCCTAAATCAGTATGAAAACCCTTAAGAACCCCTAAAACATTCTAAAAACTAATTTAAAAAAAATATTACCTATAAACCTTATTAAAAAACTTAGACCGATTAAAAATACACTACCCTAAAGTTTGCTTGTCGTCGCCCTGAGTTACGCTTCACCCACTCAACCTTCGTTACGCTGCGGAGGTCGCCGGCTCGCTTCGCTCGCCACCTCCCCCCTTCGCTCCACTCGGTCTCGCAGGTTCGCTCCACTCAGAACCTACCTACCACCAGACAGGTTTCGACGCCTACTATAATATTTGTTCAAACACATAATCGCTATCTCTGACCGTTACGAAGTTATAGCCCTTTTATTTTTAGGGGAGGTTGGGGAGGGGAGGATACCCTCCGTATACAAATTTAAACGCTCCTCAATAATAATTTTTAGTAAAAATCAAAAAGCCGCTACGTGTCCTAGTTTCCGAGATACGATGGGGGGAGGGGTGAAGGGGGGGAGAGTGGGGAGTTTTCAAAAATGATTTTGACTAACGCGTTGCCCCTTTATATGAATCTGAAAAAAAAATGTTCCAAGTCTCTCAACTTCCGAGATCCGCCTCAAGGGGGGAGAAGGGGGGAAAAGGGGTCAATTTTGAAAACTGGTTTTTACTTTTCCGAGTCTCCTCTATACGAATCTGAAAATAAAAATGTTCCAAGTCTCTTGGTTTCCGAGATACGATAGGGAGGGGGAGGAAGGGGGGCGAAAAGGGGAGGTTTGGCACTTTTCCCATACTATTTAGAGTTAGTTGTTTACGAATCTGTCAAAATATACCCACCTTCCCATCCACCATCAGGGAGAACAATTCTGTCAGTGAGTCAGTGAGTGAGTGGTAATCGAGCTTTATATAGTATAATATAATAATATAATATAATGTTCTTTCCATAATAGGAAATAGCTATATGTTAAGAAAACATGCAACCAAAGGTCAATTTATTAGAAAAAATTGCATTTATAATTACTTAGAGAATTGTGATTTCATACAGTGTTGTCACTGTACATTTCTAGGCTTATTTTTCAATACTATTGACATGACTCTTAACATCACTGAAGAGAAAAGAAATAATTGTTCTAAGTTATTAAAAGCCAAATTAAAGTTAGATGTATAGCTCAGGTTGCTATAACTTTAAAATATGGTTGTCCAGCCATCAAGTATTAGATTATATACACTAAGTACTTGATAATCATGATAAAAACTCTACATTGAATATTAAATGTATACGGGATCTCAAATGGTGGTCTATAAACATAGCCAGCGCAGCGGCCTGTGGAAAAAATCCCAAAAATTAATAATTTAAGAGTTTCGAGAGAAATTTCGATAAGAATTGATATGATTGCAGTATCATACATAAATAGATTAGAAGCTCAATATCTTCACTTACATAAAATTTCTAGAAATATTTAGCAATGATGTGAATCTAGAAATTTATGGGTTTTGCTACCATAAATACCAAACAGAGGGAGCAGCGGTGGCCCAGTGGTGGCGGCCCCGACTTACGAACAGTAAGTCTTGGGTTCGAACCCAGACAGGCGCATTACTTTGTGTAATTTATTTCATCACCACTGCTCTCAAAACGGTGAAGGAAAACATCGTGAGGAAACCGGCATGTCCTAGAACCAAAAATTCGAAGACATGTGACATCTACCAATCCGCACTGGGCCCGCGTGGTGGATTATTATAGCCCATTCCCTCTCAAAGAGAGGAGGCCTGTGTCCCAGCAGTGGGAACATTAATAGGCTGATGATGATGATGATGATGAATACCAAAGAACTCTATATAGAAAGGAACTAGTACAGAATGGGAATTATCTAATATTATAATTATCCTTATTTGGTGAAACTTCAATTGATTTATCTGTATCACAGACCAACACAGTGTCATAGTTATGTATCTGTCATGGCACCCAAATCCGGGGGCTGTAGCGGTAAATGCATTCACTTTGCATTGGTCTCAATATCATTTATCCTATGCTTTCCCACCATTTTCAATGGTTTTTAAAACTATAGAAAAGATAATTACAGATTTAAAAGCAACTGGTATTATAGTAGTTCCCCATTGGGTTACTCAACCATGGTTCCTATTATTTAATAGATTGTTGATATAGGAACCTGTTATTTTTTCAAGCTTCTAGAGATCTCACCTTGCATAATTCCAGGTTGTTACACCCACTTCACAAAAAACTGGAATTGGTGGCAGGAGTATTATCGAGAAAATATTTATAGAATTTGGAAGTAGCTGTTGATATTGTGATGAATTCAATATCTAAAAAGTACATTGAATCAATATTCGCCTGCAATTGTATCGTCCGGGCAGAATACTGTAATTCAAATATAAGCATGACCCAGCCTGCCAACACTGAAGTTATTCAGTACCTCACTTTGAGGTTTAATGAAGGTTTTTTCCTATGGAAGTTTGAATTCTTTTAGATCAGGTCTATCTCTAAATTATAGGACCACAAATAGGTACAGATGACAAGATCAAAAGACTGCAGTGGTTTTTTATTTGATTTAAGACCTAAAGCCAAATATAATAATACTTGGGATGTTTTCAGTTTTATTAGATTACATAAACAAATTGTTACCAAGAAAGCTGTAACTTTATTACTGTTAGCCACAGGTGAAAGGGCACAAACAATTCATCTAATTAATAATATAATGATTAAACAAGACTATTACTATTAGGATTGATAAGTTGATTAAAACTTCAGGGCCAAACAGATGCCAACCTTTTTTAGCTGACCTTTTCACACTAGAATAGGAGTAGGTATGCCCAGCTACAGCTGTGGTTAATTATTTAAAATTAGCAGAAGGTCCACGGGACTGTACTAATTTATTCATATATACAAAGAAGCCATATAAAGCTGTGATGCTCTAGTACAATCAGCTGTTGGGTCCAAAAAGCTATGGAAGAGAGTGGAATTGACATTAGTACAATATTCTCAATGCACAGTACCCGCCATGCAACATCAGCAGTCTTCAGCAAGGGGGTTAATGTAGAGGATTTTAGACGAGCAGCTGGTTTGGTCTGGAGAGTCAACAACTTCTGCTAAAGAAAACGAAATCTTTTTTTGTATGGGACTCCGTCCATAACCAAGCTTGGAAACTAAGCTCTTAATAGAACAAAGTATTTTTTTTTTCCATAAAGTGTTTTTTATGCACACAATAAAAATGTTTGACGTTAATCGTGACAGTTATGACAGGTTGTAGATATGACTTTTACTTTTACATCATAGAAATTGTCAAACACAAGATGTCATTTGATTTATTCGTTTAGAAGTACACTTCAGAAAAGTAAAATAAACAAGTATTTTTTGTTTAGCGATTATAGCTCCACAGTTGCATAAAATTAGTCAAAAAATATAGATAAGAGAATAATAAAAATTATTAATAGTATAAGAACGCTTATCTTCCACATTTAACGTCTACGTTATTTATGCTTTGATGTGACATGTTTTCAGAACGAAATCTAAATGCAAACTATGAGACGCCATGTTGAATAGAATATGGCAATCATTTAAAAAAAATAATTTTGCGTGCACAAGAAATCAGGATTAAATTCACGAATGTTCATAATTATGTTTGATCGTACATCTCATAGACAAAAATGATACATCTCCTTTTATAATAGAACTAAAGTAATAATAGAAGCTTCTCTGAAGCAATTTTAAATAACACTGAATATGATTAAACATTAAAATGTAAAAATGCTACCTTATTAGAGTAACTAAAGTGGTCTCTACAAAACTTTTAAAAATAAATAATTTGTTATTTGTTTTTATAAAATATAAATGTTTATTGATTTTACAACTGAGCTTTAAACATCTACATTAGTTTTCCTAATCATCGAGGACAATACAACAACAAGTATAATTGAATAGTCAAACGAACTTACCTGTAAGTGAAGTTCGACGGTAATTATGCTTGTTGTTGTATTGTCTGAAGATGATTAGGAAAACTAATGTAGTCTCGGCTTTCGAATGTCGTATGTCTATCTTTTTTTGACATTACGAAATCGAGCGAGATAGACATACGACTTTCCGAATCTAAAATCGAATCGAAGGGTTGTGAATACCTGCCCAGGATCCGGAAATACCAGGATCCCACATTATTTTTGCGGGACCAGTCCCGCACATAAATCGAGCGGGATCCCGCGGGATTACAATTCAATAATAAGATAGATGACCACGCAGAATCAACGTTAATCTCATCAGATGCTTGTACGACGTCGACTCAAGATCATAATGATTTACCTCTTGCTAAAGTTGCCGCAATGATGCAAGCTGAAACTACGGAATCTGAACCGATATCTCTTCGAGATGAAATTGAACAAACTGTATCGAGTTTTAAAACTGCTTGTCGCACTCGATTAAAAGGCGAATATCTTCAATTCACCTGCAACGCTTAATTAACAGTTGTACCCACAAGCGTGGAAGCAGAACGAGCGATTTCTGCTGCTGGCTATCTGGCATGTAAAGTTAGGATTCGTTTGGCAGACAAGACTATTAACATGCTATGTTTTATGCAGTTACTAGCTTCTGCCCGCGACTTCGTACGCGGATCCTGTTGCTTATACCAGCGACAACGGCGTCGTCAAAATCGAAGATCTGAAACGTCTGATGTCGAATTTTAAGAGCCCGGGGACGGGAACACAACGGGATGCGCGAGACGATTCGAGACGTTCCAGATCTTTCATTTTAGTAAGTCAACAGGAAATGCCCATCAGACCAATCAACACGTCACTAAGACGTCATTCATATAATATATATATGTTATAGTGTAGCTGGGCTCTTGGAGTTCCACATCAGGTGTTCTAGATCTTCAAATTTATTCTCTCAGCAGAAAATGCCCATTACGTGGAACAGTTTTTGCTATTCTACCATTTTTGTATCTCTTATAGTTTAGCTGGTCTGTTGCGGTTCTGCATCAGGTGTTTGTTTCCAAGATAAAATTCAACAGGAAATGCCCATCAGACCGAACAACTTTTGCTAAGACGTCATTCCTATGTGTGTTATGGTGTAGCTGGGCTCTTGGAGTTCCACAACAGGTGTTCCAGATCTTCGATTTTTATAAGTCAACAGAGAGTGCTCATCAGATTGAACAACTTTTGCTAAAACGTCATTCCTATATATATGTTATAGTGTAGCTGGGCTCTTGGAGTTCCACACCAGGTGTTACAGATCTTCAAATTTATTTTCTCAGCAGAAAATGCCCATCACGTGGAACAATTTTTGCTATGGTACCATTTCTGTATCTCTTATAGTTTAGCTGGTCTGTTGCGGTTCTGCATCAGGTGTTTATGTTTTTTCCAACATAGAACTCAATAGGAAATGCCCATCAGACCGAACAACTTTTGCTAAGACGTCATTCCTATATGTGTTATGGTGTAGCTGGCTGGGCTCTTGGAGTTGCACAAGAGGTGTTCCAGATCTTCGATTTTTATAAGTCAACAGAGAGTGCTCATCAGATTGAACAATTTTTGTTAAAACGTCATTCCTATTATGTTATAGTGTAGCTGGGCTCTTGGAGTTCCACATCAGGTGTTCCAGATCTTCAAATTTATGCTCTCAGCAGAAAATGCTCATCATGTGCAACAATTTCTGCTATGGTACCATTTTTGTATCTCTTATAATTTAGCTGGTCTGTTGCGGTTCTGCATCAGGTGTTCAAGTTTCCAAGATAAATTATAGCCTATATCTTGCCCAGACTTAATACCTATACAACAACAAAAAAATCATTCAAATCCGTCCAGTAGTTCCGAAGATTAGCGTGGACAATAGATTCGTGCTCTATTACTGTTTCTAAAGCCCCCTCAATTATTTCTTTTTTAATATATTCAATGTACAGACACAGTTTTTCTACTGTTTTATTATATGTATATAGATTTTCAAAATAATGCCTATTGTCTGTTTGTAATATTTTTTTATTATTTTATATATGTTTTTATTAATCTATCAATGGGTACATCATTTTTTGTTTCGTTTTTAGTTCTAGATGCATATAACATACAGGATTTCTCTCTTTTCTCAATGACTTTCAGAAATATGCGGGATTCCGCAAATACCAGGATCCCGCGGTACTTAGACCTCTCAGTCCCGCAAATACTTGGATTAAAATTTTGTTGCGGGATTACATTCCCTAGTGATATCACATTTGAGTACATTTTTTACTCAAATGTGACGTCACAATCCCCCACTTATGATCTTTGACACGTTTTATCTTCGTAAATTTTTATTAGTTGATAAAACAAAAAACACGTATCCAATATTTTTCGATAATTTAACTGACGGACTAAACAGAATCATATTTTTTTCAATACACTTCCTCGAAAACTGGTCCATAACGCTCTACGATTAGGTACAACATGCAATGTATTTCACACGCGTGCGTTTTTTTCCATTTTCCCGCACTTGTGCGGAAATGAAATTACCACAGATAATTATACCTATACTTAGTCCAAATTGGTTCAATGCCTATAGTCTGAGGTGAATGTTTTTTTTTTTTCTACGCGTCTTTACGGCATAAATATTTTTTGAATATTCAAATTGTGTTTATAAATAGAATATCATAGATAAACATGATTATTAAACACTAATAGTTACATTCATACACAAAAGATTAACATTTATTTGTGTTCTGAATTCAAAATATAAAATAAATCTATTTTTTATATTAGGCTGTTTAACGGCTTCATACCTTTGCCTCTCCTTCAACCTGGCGAAAGAAAAGCGCAAAAAAAAAAGAAAATTAAAATCATAGTTTCATAATTCGTGACAAAAATAATTTTTCGTTATTTTATTTCTTCAAAAGTGTATTCAAAAACGTCGTTTGATACACGTGGACGTTTGTTATTGCAGTACTCGGCTCAAAAACACCCTCGCCTACGGCTCGGGTGTTATAATTCCGCCTCGAATGCAATGACAAACTTTCTCCACTTATATCAAAATGTACTATTTTGGTCAGTCATCATCCGTATTCGTATCTGATCATGGTGTTTGCACAATTCGAAGAATCCCTAAAACGAAAACTATCGAAGTAACACTTACATGCGCCACAGTCCTCTTGTCGGTTTCCTCCTCCATATCGACATCATCGGGCCTGTCCTCTCCGTCGGGCCCGGCCCTCTGCGGCAACAAGGTGTCCCTGGGCTCCCCCCCCCCGGCGTCGCCCTCGAGGCGCTGTGGCGGCGGGTGCGCGGACTCGCGCTCTGTCATGGTGCTGATAGCTGTGTAGGGGAAGGCTGTTGTTGATTATATTGGTGGAAGAGTAAAGCGGTGTGCCTCCAAAATATACCTATGTTGTCCCACTGCTGGGAAAAGGCCTCCCCCATAGACTTCCATTCTTATCTCCGGCCAATTTTTCAGAAACGCCTCTAAGTCGTCTAGCCAGTTTTCTAGGTCTCCCACAGCGACGACGCCCGTGATTAGAAACAGTTTTCCAATCCTACACACAAGTTCATAATAACTCGAATTATATTATAAGTAAAAGTAAATCTACGTGGAAGATCGTGTGCGTTTCTTTTTTTTAAAACATAGTTTTTTTTAAAATTGTAATAGTTGATTCCTAAAACCATATTTTTTTTTAAAAACATAGTTAAAAAATTATAAGGGTTTGAACGTGGCCGCGCCATCGAAACGCGGAGAACCGCGCGGCCACGCAGATCTTCAAAATTAGTTTTAGCAGTTGCAGAGACCTGAAATTTAGGTAAACAGATTGAATTTATAAAAAAATTGTAAAAATATAGGAAAAAATCCTAGGTCTATTTTAGGAGCTGTAAGACTAAAACCCCATGGCCGCGCCATTGAGACGGTGAATAACACGCTATCACCGATATCTCGCTGAAAAAGCATCACAGAGGTCTGAAGTTTTTTGTAAAACACAGATTTGAATTTGTCAAAACTGGTAAAATACTTCATAAAGTCCTAGGGTTATATTTTAAGACCTGTAAGACTAAAACCCCATGGCCGCGCCATTGAAACGGTGAAAAATACGTTATCGCCGATATCTCGCTGAAGAAGCATCGCAGAGGTCTGAAGTTTTTTGTAAAACCTAGATTTGAATTTGTCAAAACTTGTAAAAATACACAAACAATCCTAGGTTTATATTTTAGGAGCTGTAAGACTAAAACCCCATGGCCGCTCCATTGAAACGGTGAAAAATACGTTATCGACGATATCTCGCCTCAAAAGCATCGCAGAGGTCTACAACTTAGTCTTACAACTCCTAAAATATAAACCTAGGATTTTTTTCTATATTTTTACATTTTTTTTACTAATTCAATCTGTTAATCTGTTATTTACCTAATTTTCAGGTCTCTGCAACGCTTAGTTTTAAAGATCTCCGTGGCTGCGCGGTTCTCCGCGTTTCGATGGCGCGGCCACGATCAAACCCTTGTAACTTTTTAACCATAACTTTGACAAACTTATACTTTTGGGAATAAACTTTTACAATTTTTTACAAAATCATGGCAGTTTTTTAAAAAAAAAAAAACGCCTTGGCCGCGCGGTCGAAACGCACATGGAAGATCAATGGCTTAAATCGAGTGAGTATCTAATAAGTTCTGGCTTTCACGGTTTAAAACTAAATTTGCTTATCTATGTCCTCCATTAAGTATAGTGGGAAATATTTACAGCTCTTTAATTTACAAACCAAATTTGTTTTTTTGTTCACCAAACATGGAAAAAAGGATATTAAATACACTGTGTAGTTACCAGGTGTCTCAGCAAGAGTAGGGTTGAGTGTGCCGGGTTCTGCTGGCTGCGCGGGCCGCGAGCCTTCCATCGGAGTCTCCGCCACCGACTCGGCACTCCGAGACCTGATAGACACACAAGATTATAAATGTACTTCTATAATCTGTGACGTAAAACTCCCGAGACATTTCCCATTTTCTGAAAGCCTTATCAATTGTCAATTTCTTGTTTGGCTTTATTTTAGGGTGTGACGTACTAAAATGAGCGTCCGGGGGACCTTGGGCCAGATACAGGGCCGTCAATCAATCCCGCTATTCTTTGCACCTTCCCAACAGAATAGGCTTGTCAACTGAAAAAATCTAATTAGTCCGTCAGTTAGATTATCAAAAAATATTTAACCCCTATTTTTTCTTTTGTTACGTAAACCAAAATTAACGAAGATACGCCGCTTTTAAAATTCTCAATACGTCACGCCGCGCCGTGCTATAATTTTTAGTGCGTTGTGACGTCACGAGCTCCCACTCCCTAGTTTTGATGCGTTTTATCTTTGTCAATATTCATTGATTTACAAAAACAAAAAATAGGTACGTGTCCATTATTTTTCAATACTCTGACGGACTAAATAGATTTGCAATTTATTGATGGTGGAAATTAGCATATATATTTTATACATATTTCATTGATACCAACCCACTTGTGTTTGCTACTTGGTGCTTGTCATTTACATTAGCTGCTAGCCAAGATCTGCTAGCTAATGTAAATGACAAGCACAAGTGTCAAACACAAGTGGAATGCATTCAGTAGTCGGGTACGCTCTATTGTATAACTTATATCAGTGTTTCTCAACCTGGGGGTCGCGAAGCCTTTATAGGGGGGTCGCAAGAGGTCGCGAAAACTACCTCAATAAACAAAACAATAAAGCCTAGAAAAATAGATTTAATAAGAAAATGTTAAATAGAGGATATAAACATTTGTATGTTCATACAAATTAACAAAATAAAAAACTATTAGTGTTCATCCATCTTATTGAGGTTTAGCTTGTTTGTCATTAACTAATTTCTCCCATTGTTGATCCGTTTTTGCTACATTGAGAATTTGAGAATTAAATCGAATTCCAAATTAAAAAAAAAGTGTTTTAAAAACATTTTTGTATATAAAATTTTGTATAAATATATTTGTAACTTATTAATACAAGAAAAAAAAAGCGAAGGGGGTCGCTAAATATTTTTTCATACTAAGGGGGTCGTGTCATGAAAAAGGTTGAGAAACACTGACTTATATGAACCTACACTTTCTAGAAGTATGACTTTATCTCGGATAAAGGAGGCTACAAGATCATTAGTGATTTAGTAACGTGCTTACTGCTATTAATCTTATATACACAAGCATGCGATATGTTAAACAAACTTAAGAATTAAAAGAAGTATTAAAATTAACAAAACTTTCAGAAAGTAGGTATTAGTCTCACGATTACAAACTTGGACAGATTTTAATTATCATCACATTCATCACCTGCCAAGACTTCAGACAAGAAGATCTTGGCAAAATCATGCAGCTGATAATAATCAAAATGTAGTACAAACATACAAATTGATGCAATTGACAGATGCATTGAAAGGCGACTAGCAAAATGAAGTATTATGGTGAAGGTCAGTGGATACAATAGTACGCATCCTACAAGGACATACACAAATGAATTACATTGATGATGTCCTACAAAAATATCTGGTGCTTACACAACCGGCGTTCTCAAATATGATACAGATCTCCTAGGAAATGTATGCACTTCGACAATCATCGTCTATCTTTGGAAATAAGAACGTGCGATGATGAGATCTCATATAGAGTATTACTCCATTACCATGGTTAGAAACTAATAGAATAACTCAATGCTATTCAAAAATACATTGGAATGACAGATCTGCGATCAGAATAGGTAAAGTGACAGACTCGACTGTTACTTCCCGGAGTCAGGTACAAAACCATCATCAAGTAAAAATAATATTTTGACGCGTAATGTTTTTTTAAACCGACTTAAATGTGATTTATGATGGTAAAAAAAAACTTCGAATGTATGCCTGGCAGTTGGCTATGCCATAATCGAATAAAAAATATACAAATGTATTTTCGATAATTGTTTAGGGCGTCGTTCAACCAGTCTTACCAAGGGGTATCGTATTTCCCAGTACTAATTGGGTTGTGGAGGTCAGATAGGCAGTCGCTCCATGTAAAATACTGGTATTCAGCTGCATCCGGTTAGACTGGAAGCCGACCCCAACATAGTTGGGAAAAGGCTAGGCAGATGATGATGTTTAGGGCGTCGTTCGTGCCATTACGGAAACACGAATATTACCGAAGCGCATACTTTTTCCGGTTTAACTGTATGTAGGTTTGAATGAAGCAAAGAAATATTAGGTTTGTTTAGTGATTGCCTAGCCTCATTCAAGGTAAAAGTCGTGAGTATTTATATGAGTGTGTATGTGTGTGTTAAATGATTAGCTAGCAATGCGCGTATACTAAATACCGCAGTCGTTGGACGGGCAGCACTGGTTTAGAGGCAACTCCGTTGGCAATAGGCACTTCAAGGTGTAGTGGCGTTTGGTCAGCTGGGGAGTGTTGTAAGCTGGGTAGGTAGACAACAAATAATTGATAAAATATAGGCTTAAGACTAGGGACTACTACTGTAGGTATATATCAAAGATTTTTTTTGTTTCTGTTTTTTTTTTATTTCAAAGATGACAGTATTAAGTCCCATGTAAAAATAAAAATAAATAAAATAAAAGGAACATGAGGAAAGGAACATGTCAACAGAACTTATAAAAGGTAACTTATAAAGTATGACTTGTATTTGAGTTCATGATTCTGAAGTATGTCATCCTGCTTATTCATTACCAAAGGCAAAATAGTACAAAGCATATATTGCTTCGATATTCTGCAGATTTATGCATTTTCTAACCTGAGTAGTGTAGTCTTATGGTGCACTAGTCCCTTAGCCGAGCCGGCCGCTAGCGAGCGAGCGATGGCGCCGTGCTCGTGCGGTTGCTTGGCTAGTTAATAAGGCGTACTCACCTGGGTAGTGTAGTCATATGGTGCACTAGTCCCTTAGCCCTGCCGGCCGCTAGCGAGCGAGCGATGGCGCCGTGCTCGTGCGGTTGCTTGGCTAGTTAATAAGGCGTACTCACCTGGGTAGTGTAGTCATATGGTGCACTAGTCCCTTAGCCCTGCCGGCCGCTAGCGAGCGAGCGATGGCGCCGTGCTCGTGCGGTTGCTTGGCTAGTTAATAAGGCGTACTCACCTGGGTAGTGTAGTCATATGGTGCACTAGTCCCTTAGCCCTGCCGGCCGCTAGCGAGCGAGCGATGGCGCCGTGCTCGTGCGGTTGCTTGGCTAGTTAATAAGGCGTACTCACCTGGGTAGTGTAGTCATATGGTGCACTAGTCCCTTAGCCCTGCCGGCCGCTAGCGAGCGAGCGATGGCGCCGTGCTCGTGCGGTTGCTTGGCTAGTTAATAAGGCGTACTCACCTGGGTAGTGTAGTCATATGGTGCACTAGTCCCTTAGCCCTGCCGGCCGCTAGCGAGCGAGCGATGGCGCCGTGCTCGTGCGGTTGCTTGGCTAGTTAATAAGGCGTACTCACCTGGGTAGTGTAGTCATATGGTGCACTAGTCCCTTAGCCCTGCCGGCCGCTAGCGAGCGAGCGATGGCGCCGTGCTCGTGCGGTAGCTTGGCTAGTTAATAAGGCGTACTCACCTGGGTAGTGTAGTCATATGGTGCACTAGTCCCTTAGCCCTGCCGGCCGCTAGCGAGCGAGCGATGGCGCCGTGCTCGTGCGGTTGCTTGGCTAGTTAATAAGGCGTACTCACCTGGGTAGTGTAGTCATATGGTGCACTAGTCCCTTAGCCCTGCCGGCCGCTAGCGAGCGAGCGATGGCGCCGTGCTCGTGCGGTTGCTTGGCTAGTTAATAAGGCGTACTCACCTGGGTAGTGTAGTCATATGGTGCACTAGTCCCTTAGCCCTGCCGGCCGCTAGCGAGCGAGCGATGGCGCCGTGCTCGTGCGGTTGCTTGGCTAGTTAATAAGGCGTACTCACCTGGGTAGTGTAGTCTTTTGGTGCACTAGTCCCTTAGCCCTGCTGGCCGCTAGCGAGCGAGCGACGGCGCTGTGCTCGTGCGGTAGCTTGGCTAGTTAATGAGTGCGTACTCACCTGGGTAGTGTAGTCTTATGGTGCACTAGTCCCTTAGCCCTGCCGGCCGCTAGCGAGCGAGCAACGGCGCTGTGCTCGTGCGGTAGCTTGGCTAGTTAATGAGTGCGTACTCACCTGGGTAGTATAGTCTTATGGTGCACTAGTCCCTTAGCCCTGCCGGCCGCTAGCGAGCGAGCGATGGCGCCGTGCTCGTGCGGTAGCTTGGCTAGTTAATAAGGCATACTCACCTGGGTAGTGTAGTCATATGGTGCACTAGTCCCTTAGCCCTGCCGGCCGCTAGCGAGCGAGCGATGGCGCCGTGCTCGTGCGGTTGCTTGGCTAGTTAATAAGGCGTACTCACCTGGGTAGTGTAGTCATATGGTGCACTAGTCCCTTAGCCCTGCCGGCCGCTAGCGAGCGAGCGATGGCGCCGTGCTCGTGCGGTTGCTTGGCTAGTTAATAAGGCGTACTCACCTGGGTAGTGTAGTCATATGGTGCACTAGTCCCTTAGCCCTGCCGGCCGCTAGCGAGCGAGCGATGGCGCCGTGCTCGTGCGGTTGCTTGGCTAGTTCATAAGGCGTACTCACCTGGGTAGTGTAGTCATATGGTGCACTAGTCCCTTAGCCCTGCCGGCCGCTAGCGAGCGAGCGATGGCGCCGTGCTCGTGCGGTTGCTTGGCTAGTTAATAAGGCGTACTCACCTGGGTAGTGTAGTCATATGGTGCACTAGTCCCTTAGCCCTGCCGGCCGCTAGCGAGCGAGCGATGGCGCCGTGCTCGTGCGGTTGCTTGGCTAGTTAATAAGGCGTACTCACCTGGGTAGTGTAGTCATATGGTGCACTAGTCCCTTAGCCCTGCCGGCCGCTAGCGAGCGAGCGATGGCGCCGTGCTCGTGCGGTTGCTTGGCTAGTTAATAAGGCGTACTCACCTGGGTAGTGTAGTCATATGGTGCACTAGTCCCTTAGCCCTGCCGGCCGCTAGCGAGCGAGCGATGGCGCCGTGCTCGTGCGGTTGCTTGGCTAGTTCATAAGGCGTACTCACCTGGGTAGTGTAGTCTTTTGGTGCACTAGTCCCTTAGCCCTGCCGGCCGCTAGCGAGCGAGCGATGGCGCCGTGCTCGTGCGGTTGCTTGGCTAGTTAATAAGGCGTACTCACCTGGGTAGTGTAGTCATATGGTGCACTAGTCCCTTAGCCCTGCCGGCCGCTAGCGAGCGAGCGATGGCGCCGTGCTCGTGCGGTTGCTTGGCTAGTTAATAAGGCGTACTCACCTGGGTAGTGTAGTCATATGGTGCACTAGTCCCTTAGCCCTGCCGGCCGCTAGCGAGCGAGCGATGGCGCCGTGCTCGTGCGGTTGCTTGGCTAGTTAATAAGGCGTACTCACCTGGGTAGTGTAGTCATATGGTGCACTAGTCCCTTAGCCCTGCCGGCCGCTAGCGAGCGAGCGATGGCGCCGTGCTCGTGCGGTTGCTTGGCTAGTTCATAAGGCGTACTCACCTGGGTAGTGTAGTCTTTTGGTGCACTAGTCCCTTAGCCCTGCCGGCCGCTAGCGAGCGAGCGATGGCGCCGTGCTCGTGCGGTTGCTTGGCTAGTTAATAAGGCGTACTCACCTGGGTAGTGTAGTCATATGGTGCACTAGTCCCTTAGCCCTGCCGGCCGCTAGCGAGCGAGCGATGGCGCCGTGCTCGTGCGGTTGCTTGGCTAGTTAATAAGGCGTACTCACCTGGGTAGTGTAGTCTTTTGGTGCACTAGTCCCTTAGCCCTGCTGGCCGCTAGCGAGCGAGCGACGGCGCTGTGCTCGTGCGGTAGCTTGGCTAGTTAATGAGTGCGTACTCACCTGGGTAGTGTAGTCATATGGTGCACTAGTCCCTTAGCCCTGCCGGCCGCTAGCGAGCGAGCGATGGCGCCGTGCTCGTGCGGTTGCTTGGCTAGTTAATAAGGCGTACTCACCTGGGTAGTGTAGTCTTATGGTGCACTAGTCCCTTAGCCCTGCCGGCCGCTAGCGAGCGAGCAACGGCGCTGTGCTCGTGCGGTAGCTTGGCTAGTTAATGAGTGCGTACTCACCTGGGTAGTGTAGTCTTATGGGGCACTAGTCCCTTAGCCCTGCCGGCCGCTAGCGAGCGAGCGATGGCGCTGTGCTCGTGAGGTAGATTCGCTAGGTTGTGGAATACTGCTCGCTTGCGGATTATTGTGTAGACTAGGTTGGAGTTGCCTGAGAGGGAAAATTGGTATTCAATAACAGGACGTGAACGAATATGCATAACGCGTAATGTATAACTTTCTAAGTTAGTTAGCTGGTCCGAATAATCCAAATATCTTAACCAGACGTTTGAAGTGACGAATAATAGTTATTTAGTTATTATTAGTCAGTTTATATTACTTAGTTAAAAATATTTCGACATATTTTAAACTAAATAAATAAAACGACCCAGTAATTTATAAGTATAAATTCTGTACATCATTTAAAAAAGTGTTAATAAACAATAAAGCTCACCATCAAACTGGTACTGTATCATGTTATTGAACATCTCCAGCAGAAAGAACACGAGGTGATGGTGATGCGCCTGCGAGAACAGGAACCACGGCGTACTGAACGCTTCCAGTAGGTGCAGCAGCTTCGTTGACGCTACCATCGATAACGTCTTCAGGTACGGTGATACTGTTAATAAGCAGGGTCAATTTAGTTAGCTAGCGTGACTCGCGACTCGAGATGGTTTGTGAATAAACACTAGAAACGGGATTCTTACCATGTTTATTTTTTGTTATGAGTTTCGGCGGATAGGCGGATAAACTAAAGTTTTTCAGGTATGTGGGTGTGGGTAAATATCCCGTTTCTAGTGTTAATAATGTAAAAAAATATGTGTAAATGATAGTGACCATGCGAGTTTAAAAACTTATGAGGCTTGTGAATGTTGTGGTATCGAAACAAAAAAGTTTTTGGTCAACGATTTGACCTGTCTGAAGTGGGGCACTCCCACCAACCTTCCCATGATCCTTGCAACACTTGTTATACGGTCCGAATCGTGGGACGACTGAGGAAAGCCTTGGGCATCTTAAGTTACGGCTCGCAGGCGCTTCTTAATGCCTTACCAATGAGTAGATGACAAAAAAAAATCTAATTAGTCCGTCGGATAGATTTCCAACAAATTTTGGACACATATTTTTTCTTTTTTCACGTAAACAAAAAATGAAGACGATATAGTGCGTCGAAAACTCGTGTGACATCACATTTGAGTACATTTTTTACTCTAATGTTACGTCACAACCCCCCACTCATCATCTTTGACACGGTTTATCTTCGTCAATTTTTATTAATTTGATAAAACAAAAAACATGTATCCAATATTTTTCGATAATCTAACTGACGGACTAAACAGAATCTTTTTTTTTATAGTCAATCATCATCCCTATTAGCCATTTGTCCGATATGACGTGTCCGCTCTGATGGAATCTTGGCCGAAACAGGAGGGCTGTAAAACTTACTCACCATTGACAAGTATAGTGAGCAGACAGTCGAACAGTGGCTGCAGCCTCTGGTGGCCGGTCGTGATGATCTTGTGGAACACGACCACCAGCAGGTCGGCGTGCGAGCCCGTGAACACCGGGATGTCCATGGGCACGGTGGCCGTGTACGGCTTGTTCAGCCGGACACCCAGGTTGCGCTCGCCGGATAGCAGGAGGAGGATGAATACGCCGATGTGCATTAGCCCAACACGCGCTATTGAAAAAAAACTAAGTTTAAGACTAGTCTCCGCCAGATAAGTAAGAATTAAAGGTCATTAACCTGCATACATTTATTCAAATTCCGAAAACAGAAATAATGACATAAACTTGTCCCGAAACGACCTTTATCGTGATCCTTGACTTTTTCTAGTAAATAAAAATGTTTTGTCGTGGTACCTACGCAGAGAAATTAAGGAAAGAGCAATGACCTTATCTGGCGGAGACTATAGTTAAAATTGTACACGAACAGTTACAGATGTCCAAGGAAAAGTATGCGCTCCTGGAATCTTCGTTCATTTCTTTAGCAAAAAATTGGCAAGTTTTACCACAAATACTTAACTATTTTGTATTACCATAATTACAAAATTATACATTAACAACTATGAAATCTGAAAAATAACTTCAAATCTTTGAGTGACAGATGAGGATTGACGATTTCCCCGGAATGGGTAACCTGTCACCGCGAAAACTTAAAACAAACACGCAATGATAGGTGCACTACATCAGAGCGCGACAAGACAAAAGCTTTGCCTCTGCTGTGCGCCGAAGTTGTTAATCATTCGGCAACACGAATATTACCGAAGCGCATAACTTTTCTGGTTTAAATTTACATTGGTGTAAAGTTAAACATACTACGAGTTTTTGAGTAAGGCAATAAGCAATCGAAAAAATCATTGAAAATAGGATTTAAAATATCCTAGCAATTTCTATAATGAGTTTTCTCTAAAGAATGGTACTTTTATTTTAGACTAGCTTATGCCCGTGGCGTCGCCCGCTTGGATTTCGTTAATTGCCCCACGGGATCGTACTGCCGGGATAAAACGTATCCTATGTGTTAATCCAGGTTATAAACTATCCTTGTGCCAAATTACTACCGAATAAACAACAAATAACTTTAATAATCACAAAACACTTAAACTTAATCACAAATACACTACTGATCACTATTCGCTTAGATATCGCACTTCTTGTTCACTTCGATTCGCTTCGTTGTGTAGCCAACTAGCCAAAATCAGACTGCCTCTCCCGCAAACATGTCGGCTATTTAATGGCGACAGATCCTTCGAGAAAGATCCGCGACTTACTCGAATTGTTCTAGACAATGCCATAGTGGGTCATTGTCCTTCCATAACTTGTACAAAAGAAAGAAGTAGGTACCTTATGCCCTGGGCGTACGGTCGAAATTACAATGACAACTTCCTGATGTCTTTTATAGGTAGTTTGCGAATTTGTACCTACATCATTCGAGACTCGTCCTACCTACCTACCTACTACTACCTACCCACTACCGTAATTGTAGGTACGGGTACGACGTTACAATACTAACTATAGTTGGTGCCAGTTAACATCGGAATAGAGGTCATTGCTCCGACTTTCATCCCGATATCTAAATATTAGCGATACTGTCGCTCCATCCGTACAAACCTGTCGCAAAACTGATATCGCTTGAGTCTCATAATACATCCACAGTGTCCCACATACATAACACAGTGCACAACCCAAAAAAATAATAAATCGAGCAAACGTATCCTACGAAATTAATTGATTTAAATACTTTATTTTCGTTTTTAACACTATTTTAACTTACTGAGACAATTTTAATAAAGTAAATATAATATTATTATACATCTTAAAATTAGGATCTGAGACTTATGCGCGAAATACATTTGCGCAAAGAACACTTGTTGTGCGCACCCACTTGCGCGAAAAGACATATGCGCACGTGTACTTTCGCGCGAACGAACTTTTGCGCGAATGGACTTTTTTTTTTTTTTTTTTTTTTTTTTTTTTTTTATTCTTTGAAAACTTAAAGGGGTTTTTATCCACACGGATATGCCAATCCCATCGTACCTTATTTTCTATTTACTTATAAAGTATATTTACTAACTATGCCTATTGTGCCTATTAGAAAGAGAATCATTGACTAGATATCTTCACCAAGCCACACAACCTCTTTGCAATCGTTGATTTAGGGTTTGCTAAAATGATTTGGATCAGTCCAACGTCCAGAATGTTCAATTTGAATTCTCTAATCAATGATTCCCTTTCATTCTTATTCTTAACGCACTCCATCAGCAAATGTTGCACATCTTCAATTTTGTTGCATATTTCACAATTTGGGGATGTGACCTTTCGCATTAGGAAAGCAAACTTTGCCGATGGATAGTGTCCAGAACGTAGCCTTAGTGCTAACTTAACATAATTTCTGCCCAAACTTGTATCCTCGAACCAGGGCACGCGAGGAGGCTCGTTCTGAATTACTTTATACCAAATGCCTTTCGTTTTAGATATTTCATCAAAGTTGTTCCTCCATCTATCAAAGCATGACAGCTTAAACTTGGGGCAATATTCCCAGTAATCTGGAATGTATGTATTTTCGCTACCCATCTCCACTGCAAGCTTTGACAGCCGGTCAGCCTCCTCGTTGCCCCGTAAGCCTATGTGAGCTGGGACCCATTGCAATATTACCCTAGTCTCGTCTTTGTTCATATCACTAACCAATTTTAGGATATCATAGGCTATCGATGCACCTCTGCAACCAGAGACGCATCGAGCCACATGTTGAATGGCACTCCTGCTGTCGGTAAAAATAACTACTTTATTAAGTTTTTCACTAACTGCATAAGCCACTGCTTGATATATTGCAATGAGCTCCAGAGACATTATACAGACAGTTGCATCAATTTTAAAACTAGCTTTATGACCTGTATTTTGGCAGAAAAAGGCGGCTCCACACCCAAAATTTTACACCAATCACCGTACTTGAGAACTAATTCTGATATCACTTCGTTAACCAATACATTGGGATTATAATATTTTTTTCCTTGCTTAATACATTCCAAATCAGTTTTGATAACCATTTTAATTTGTATTGCGGATACCCAAGTATCTAGAGTAAACATTCTGAGAATTTCCGCAGAATTACTTTGTAGTTGCCCCACTTCATTAAAAGTAATAGCAAGCAACGGTTTTTTTTTATTTGACCAGTAACTATAATCACTAAGAGAGCTCAACTCTGAAATTGTGTTTAAACATATACTGTTTGACCATGAACGTGATTTTAATATATACTTAAATGCAAGATATTGACGTCTTACAAATAGTGGTGGTATGTGTAACTCACTTTCCATCACGTGGATTGGAGTACTTCTTATGAAACCTCCTATTACCCTAAGGGCTTGATTTTGTAGCTTCTCCAATTTGGATACATGCGTCTTTGCACTGGAATCATATAAGAAACAGGCATAATCAATACGACTCCTTACCAACGAGATATATATTCTACGTATGTGTTTAGTATGAACACCCCAAGAGCACCCCGCTAGCACCTTTAATAAATTCAAATATTTTGTACATTTACCAACAATTTCATTAATATGTTTGCGCCAGCGCAAACTTCTGTCTAACCATAAACCTAAGTATTTAACACATTCTACTATTAATAATGGTTGATCATATACTTTTAGGGACGGCAATATCCTTCTTCGTCCCCTACTAAAAACACAATAATTGGATTTGGTTGGTGATAACGCCAATCCAATCTCACCCAGTAAAGTTACTAAACAGTTTAATGCGTCTTGTATATTACTTTCAGATGTTTTTATTTGTTTGTCACTCGTATAGATAACAAAGTCGTCGGCATATTGCGATATCATGACATTTTGAATTAGACAACAGATTTGATACGTAACTAAGTTAAATAATAAAGGGGCTAGGGGGTCCCCTTGTGCTAATCCTCTATTAGTCCATCTAACGCCAAGTCGTTCACTATTGAATGACTTCATTTTCAAGTGCCTTTCATTCATAAAAGACCAAAGGTAAACACATATTTTAGAGCCGACCTGGACATCATCCAACACCTTAGTAACCGACTCAATTGAAACGTTGTTATACGCGTTTTCAATGTCCAGAAAACATGCTACTGTAGAAACATTTTTAGTAAAACCAATTTGGATGTAAGAAACTAGTCGAGATAGTGAATCCAAGCAGGACTGTGATTTTCGAAATCCTACTGTATTTGGGGACAGAAGTCTGTTTTTTTCCACGTACCATTCTAACCGTTTGCAAATCATTAAATGGAAGGTTTTACATACACATGAAAGAAGCGAAATGGGCCTTAATTTAGTGTCACTATTCTGGTTGTTGCCGCCTTTGGGTATAGGAATAATCTGTATGTCTCGCCATTGATGGGGTACGGTCCCAGATTTAAAAATGCAATTGTATATTTTGAGCAACAAAAGTTTTCCAAATTCCGGTAAATTGTGTAACATTGAGTAAGATATGCCATCTTGCCCCGGGGCCGTGTCCTTTTTTTTAAGACAATTATCTAGTTCCTGACTAGTAAATTCAGCTTCTAAACAATCATTTCTTGACTTGAAATTCGGGACTAAATTAGTAGCGTAGTCTGGTGTAAGTGAGCGTAAAAGCACAGTTTGCTTTTCAATGGGCGGACACGATCCCTGCTGTTTAACACCTTTCATCCATCTCATACGCCGCCACATCTCAGGTACCGTCGTCACTTCATCAATAGAATCACAAAATTTTTGCCAACCACCGTACCTAGCTTTCTTGATCAAAGTTTGCGATTCTAAGGTTTTAGATTCTAATTTGTTTAAATTTTCAGGGGTGGGGTTTTTACGAAAATTTGACAATGCTAACCTACGTTGTGCGACTATTTCTGATAATTTAGAATTCCAATATTTTTTTGGTTTAAATTTTTCCTCCACCTCTAGACTGAATTTATAATAAGGGATATGTTTATTAGCTGCGTATTCAATTATATTTACAAAATAGTCATACATTTGCTGAATATCTACAGTTACACTATTAAGAAGTTCATCCGAAAAAATAATTTTATCTGAAATGGCTTGACGAAATTTATCCCAGTTCGCATTTTTCCAGTTCCGTTTTCGGACAATATGTACTAAGCTAGATAAGTTTGCAGACATTTTAATGATCAGGTGGTCACTGCCGAGGTTTTCATTAAATACCTGCCAGTAGAATTTTATTGCCACGTCGGAGGAGATAAACGATACATCCGGTGAAGTTTGCTGTAAATTGCCATTTACCAACTTAATCCGTGTTGCCATACCGTCATTAAGGGAGATATAGTCGTTTTCTAGGGATGAGTCCAAAAGTTGAATGCCTCTCACATCGGATTTGATCGACCAGTTAGTATGATGGGCATTAAAGTCGCCAGCTATTAATGTTTTACTCGTAAATCGGGAAAAAATTTCATTCCAATCCGAAACCTGAGTTCGTACTGACGAGGGACAATAAACCGACACAACATATTCTAAGTCCTTGCAGTTTAACAACTTCACACATATTAATTCGATACCCTGGTTATTAATATTAAACGACACTAGGTGAGATTGAATTGACCTGTGAATCATTAAAGCTACACCACCATAACTATCGTATCTATCGTTCCTATAGACATTATACCCGCTAATGTTTACGTTAATCTCACAGTTGAGCCATGACTCACTTATTATTGCGATATGTATGTTTTCGTGTACTAATAATTCAGAAAAGGATACAAGTTTAGGCCGTCAACTTTGTGCATTCCATTGTAATATGTTCACCTTTATGACTTTTTGTAAATTATCCATTATTAAAACAGTTTATAAAATAACTCAAGATTTCTTTGCCGAACATAATATTAATCAAAAAATTCTTTAATTCTTCGCCAATAATTTTCAATAATGATAATATTTTTTCTTTCAGTTGGAGTTTCGATTTACAGATATTTTTTATCTTCAACCATATTTTCGCCCATTCAAATTTATACAACAGATGTGCGCTTTGTTTACTATTTCTTTCTTCTTCCTGTGAATTATTTATTTCTTCACATATTTGTTGTTGTACAATGGGTTCATCATTTTGCGATTGATATGTTTTCTGCTTGTTTGATTTTTGTTTTGTTGTCTTGTTTTGTAGTGTATTTATACTCGTATCATTTTCTTCTTCTTCTATATTATATATCCGTTCTTGGTGTATTATGGCATTGGTCAATACACTACTATAGGTTTCCTTCTCAGTGTAAGTTATGGTTGCAGATTGATTGTTGTTATTTTCCTCCGCCGGGAAGATCTCATTAGTTATTTGTTTTTGTTTCATCTCCGACAGGAGTTGTAAGGCTCTTCTGTATGTAACATGTTCTTCACTCATGATGTTCCGGATAGTTCTTTCTTTCAGATAAACGGGACACTTTTTATCCAGGACTAAGTGACTCCCCTTACAGTTTAAACATTTGAAGTCTGTTATGGTGCAGTTTTCATGACTACCTCCACACTTAGGGCATACAATTTTTTTAGTAGGGCAGAATTTGATAAGATGACCAAATTTCCAACAGCCCGAACATTGCGATACTGGGAATACATACGCTTCGACTTTAAATCGGCAGTCGTAGGCATAAATATACTGAGGTAACACATTACTTTTGAAGCTCACTCTAACGGACTCGCAATCAATCCATTTCCCTTCAGGTATTAAACGTTTTAATCTCTTTACCGATAAAACCTCAACGCTCGCTTTTAAGATGTTCGTAAGTTCTTCTTCACTTAGTTCAAGGTCAATTCCTTTTACTATTCCATAAGATATCGATATTTCCTGTATCAATTGACAACGTAAGCCTATTTCTTTCATTTTTGTACATTCAATTAGTTTTATAGCATCTTCCTTTCTCTGAAATTGAATGAGTACCTTATTGGCACTTTTATATTTTATTTTAAGAATATCCTTAATGTTTTCGCCACGTAGTAATTTAGCAAACGCTATTGGTTTTGGTAGATTCTCCAACGAAGTTACACAAACTTCATGATTAGCTACAGTTTCGGATGAGCCACTATCTTCCTTATTTTTCCCTTTTTTCTTTTTAGTTACAGTAATAAAGTCATCTTCACTATTGTCATCGTTTCGAACGTTTCTCTTCTCTGCATTTCGTGTACTTTGACCATCATCGCGTCTTCGTCTATCCGAGCTTTCCACATCCATCTTATTCATCTCATTTAATTGTTTTTCACATTTATCCAGAATTGCTGAATCGCTCAGAACTTCACCACTTGAGTCACTTTGCATTTCACAAACAATGGTTCGTGGGTATGCGTAAAAAGTTAATGACACTCGCAACGAAAGGCAACAACGCGTGCGCTCGGCCCAACGCCACAGCGCAAAACTGCGAATGGACTTATGCGCGAAAGGAATCTTGCGCGAATGGACACTTGCACGATTGGACTCTTGCGCGACTTAATGGCCACTGAGGATTACTCTGTAGAGTAAACATAACATCACGCCTATTATTACTTGAAGGTGTTTTTTTTTGGTTTTTCCGTCATGAGTGTCGTTTTCATGGATTTCGGGGTCGTTGATAATAAAAATGAAAATGATTAGTTGAAATCAGATTTAACCAAAGGCAAGGTAAATCATTGAATCCATTTCACTATTCGTCATTCAAAAGTGCCTTTGAATGACCTAATTGAAATAAATAATTATTGACCTCATTTTCTTTATCCTTTAACCATGAAAACGACGGCCATAACGGAAAAACCGATTTTTTTTCTCGGCGCCATCTTGGTTTTTCATTTAACCTCATTTCGTTATCAGCGACCCCGAAAATCATGAAAACGACACCCATGATTAAAAAAAAACAAAAAATTTCCTCGGTTCATCTAGGATTTTCGTTTGGACCTCATTTTCATATTCAGGGACCCCTAAAACCATGAAAACGACACCCATGACGGAAATACCAAAAAAAACCTGGACGCCATCTTGGATTTTCATTTTGAGCTCATTTTCGTAATCAACGACCCCGAAAACCATGAAAACGACATCCATGACGGAAAAACCAAAAAAATCTTGGACGCTATCTTGGATTTTCATTTTGAGCTCATTTTCGTAATCAACGACCCCGAAAACCATGAAAACGACATCCATGACGGAAAAACCAAAAAAATCTTGGACGCCATTTTGGATTTTCATTTTGAGCTCATTTTCGTAATCAACGACCCCGAAAACCACGAAAACGACATCCAGGACGGAAAAACCAAAAAAATCTTGGACGCCATCTTGGATTTTCATTTTGAGCTCATTTTCGTAATCAACGACCCCGAAAACCATGAAAACGACATCCATGACGGAAAAACCAAAAAAATCTTGGACGCCATCTTGGATTTTCATTTTGAGCTCATTTTCGTAATCAACGACCCCGAAAACCATGAAAACGACACCCATGACGGAAAAACCATAAGTACCTTCTTCATTCTTCATCAGCCTATTAATGTTCCCACTGCTGGGACACAGGCCTCCTCTCTATGAGAGGGAATGGGCTATAATCCACCACGCGGGCCCAGTGCGGGTTGGTAGATGTCACATGTCTTCGAATTTTTGGTTCTAGGACATGCCGGTTTCCTCACGATGTTTTCCTTCACCGTTTTGAGAGCAGCGGTGATGAAATAAATTACACAAAGTAATGCGCCTGCTTGGGTTCGAACCCACTACTTACTGTTCGTAAGTCGGGACCGCCACCACTGGGCCACCGCTGCTCTCTAAGTACCTCTCTAAGTACCTCTCTAAGTACCTATCTAAATATAATTATGACATCACAAAAACTATCTCATCACAAAAAATTATAATTCTGATCTTATGCCGTTTTCGTTTTACGAGGTCATCGCGTCAGGTGTGCAGCACATTATGGTCACGGTGCGGGGGCATTTACGTCACACGTAAACTTACAAGCATAAAATTAGTTTTCTAGCAAAAAATAATAATAAATTCGAATTGGAACAACACAAGATTCTCAACCCCTGTATGTCTAGCCGACTGGTATTATGATACTCTAGCGATGTAGCAAAGTATCGCTTATTGGTCGATTTAGGTAACTAGTAAATGTCATTATCGCTTTGTGATAAAAAACTTGGTAGGTAGGTGTTAATGACCTCTATTCCGATGTTAACTGGCACCGACTATAGTTGTTAACTTACATTGATCAGCGCGCGAGTCGTTCAGGTGATACAGTATCGGTACTAAAACTTCGAGCACATCACTGCTCTTTAGAACGTAGTACATGAATTTCTGAAACAATCATAATTCTTATACATTTGTTACACACAAAAACAAAAATGTTTAAGAAAAAGTTATAAGTATGACTTTTTGGGAAATACGGAACCCTTTGTGCGCGAGTCCGACTCGCACTTGGCCGGTTTTTGTTCTACACCATACCTGGGAACCTTCTAGTTACGGAGATATTGGGGGTCAAAGTTCCAACTTTTTGGCAAGTTTTTTTTGTAATACAAGTTTTTAATGGATGATTTTTACTTTAAACACCTCCACGACCCCTGTACTATTCAATCCATTCATCAGCACAATATTTTGAGTGCGTTACATTGAGTTCTACCACAAAACATGATTTTACACCCCAAAAAAAAAGTCGTTTCCCAACAATAATTTTTGCGTAAAGTTACTTAGATGCACAGGATGCTTGGCTGACGGCTTCGTGGTGAGGTCTTTTACACCCTGTACAGGTCTAATATAGGGTACCGATACCCGTCTTGTCGAGTCTTACTAGCTTATTTAACTTTATCTTGTGTATAAATAGGAGCAAACTTGTGGAACAGACTAATCTCCACTCACCTTATTATAATCACACATCTTCCAGAACAGAACCAGCAACTCCTGGTGCAAGTTGACCTTCTTCGCCGAGTTGGGTAGATAGGTCTGCGCCAAGGGATTGTTCAGGAGTCTGGTCACCCCTCGCAGGATGAATTGGAAGTCCTCATCACGATGGATCCGAGATAGGTAGTTGATGAATAGGTTGTCTGGTAGAGTCTGCAAAAAGGCTATGTTAAAGATTTTTGTGCTGTTTAAGGTCCATTTCAACCACCTTTGATAGCACTTCCATACAAAAAGTATTCATTTTTGCACGATGTTTAAGACACAGACTTTTAACATTGGATTCATTTTCTAGAAGAATAATATTAGAATCATGTTTTTAGAAGCATGAAATTTTTCGTCGGACATATAAAACAAACACACGAGTGACTCTATAAGGATCCAGATTTTCCCGAATCCTATAAAATATATGTAAATAATTTCGATAGGAAATGAAAACTTCACTTCGCGACCAAGGTGATCTCTAGATGATAGTGTAGGACGTACGCATGTGTGAAGTCTTGTGAGAGAGGCGCCCGAACAATTAAGTAACTGTTCTTTTCAAACTTTCCAATTTCCTATACTTAGTTTTTACGTAGTTTTTTTTTAAATAATAGACGAAAATTTTCAAATCACGTGATCAACACAAACGAATAGAAAATTCGTAGACAAGTTTACATCGTTCAAAATGATAGAATAATAGACTGTTAGCGTTTCTACAATGTTGATCGCTAAACTCTTTAGTAGGAAGGCTCACTATAGACTAAAGTGTAGGTTTTTTCTACAGACATTAGAGAACGAGCGATCGACTCAGTCGTGTCAACTTGGCTACGAATTTTGCGCTTTCTACAATCGCTTACGCCGAGGCGTTTACGATTGTAGAAAGAGAATCGATACGAAACGTTTGTAACTTGGCTAGGGGTGCTGAATCCATGGCAAAAAATGTGTCGATATCCCGTACAATGTGTATGGAGTATTGTGACTTACCAGAGATGGGAGAAACAGGCCTTATATTATACCTATTATATATATTTTGTTTAGTATATGTAACGGTCATACCGTCATCATCTGTTTCACAGGTCCCAGCTGTGGCTGGTAACACAAACGGGAACGTTTTATTAAATAGTACTATATCAACTATCTGGTGCCCACGACACAAGCCACGTTGCTTAGTGTGGCACTAGATGGCGGTGTGTGTAAAGACCAGCTATATTTATTTATTTATTTTATTAAATACTAGCGGACGTCACGCGGTTTCACCCGTGTACATAGTTCCCGTTCCCGTGGGAGTACGGGGATAAAATATATGCCTATGTTACTCAGGGTGAATGTAACTTTCTAATGGTGAAAGAATTTTTGAAATCGGCGCATTAGTTTTTGAGTTTATTCATTACAAACATACACACATACAAAAATACAAATCTTTCCTCTTTATAATATTAGTGTAGAAGTGTAGATTAACATTTTAACTCTTAGAATATTGCCCAAAAATATGCTGACTATGCTTTTACAAAATTTGGGAGACTTTTCCGATTTTATGCTCAGAGCAGACGAAAAGGTGACCTTTTTTCACCCTTATGTCTTAAGTGACAAGGTTGAAAATAGGTCAACAGGGAAATTTGTCGAAAATACAATTTCTTTTTCTTAGTTTTTCAAAGCTGTGTAAATGTACTTACTTCATCTGATTCCTCATTGATAGCGTTACTTGTGTCATGGTCTAACGTCACTATCAGTACTTGTAGAGCCACCTGCAAAAAGTTTTAAATTAGTAAGCGTTGGTATATGATGCCTCATTTGCGTGGTGGTCACTGATGAGCATGAAGTATACTGGGTTCGATTCCCAGGTCTAGCAAAGTGTTTTTGGGTTACTTCATCAGGAATATCTCTCCACGGAGTTAGGATTTACGTCCAATTGATGGCAAAAGGCTGGCCCCTTTAACATAAATGGCTAAATATGGGCGTATTATTAGGTACTATCGTGGTCTTTTCCGCCTGACCATTTTTTTTTTTTTTTCGCTTATATCATGCGGAGGCACCGAGCCACGTCCCCTTAAAGTTTGGGCCTATTAGGAAAGCGTCAACTTTGGCGCGCAAAATAACAATAACTCACGTTTGGCGTGCGTCGTCAGTGCGCTCGGCCGATTCGGTATCTTTTCATTCATTATTTCTATACAAAGTCAACGGGGCGGGGCTAGATACCGTTTCTATGTTGAGAGTGCAAGCAAACATTAGCTTAGTGGTGGTCAGGCGGGAGTGTCCTAGATAGTACACCTCTCCCTAATCGTTCGGGGGGTGAACTTACTTCAACGAGCGGTTCCACAGTGTCTGCGAAGAGAAGGTGGTTGTAGGGCAGGCCGAGCCCCACGGGGTCGTAGGAGCACACTGTGTTCACCAACGACGTGAATAGAGGCAAGGCGTGACGGTTCTCAGGACTTGTCAGGTACCTTTACAAGAAAGGAGGTCAAGTTTAATAACCGGCCAAGTGCGAGTCGGACTCGCGCACGAAGGGTTCCGTACCATCATCTATGCAACATAAGACAAAACGGAAAAAAATCACGATTGTTATACAAAAAAAGTGATTTAAAAAAATGTAATGTGTTTTTTTTAAAATAAATATTTAAGGGGGCTCCCATATGGGAGCCCCCTTAAATATTTATTTTGTTTTAATTTTAACTGTTTATTTTTAAAGTGAATATACAACTAATTCTGTGCATATTTCAAGCGCCTACCTATATTAATAAGTAGGCGCACACATGTTTTTTTTGCCGTTTTTTGCTCGATATTAATCGAGCAAAAAACCGCAAAAAAAAAACCCGTTTGTTGTATGGGAGCCCCTTAAATATTAATTGTATTATGTTTTTAGTATTTGTTGTTATAGCGGCAACCAAAATACATCATCGCAGAATAATGTCCGGAGAGGACTGGAGCGGAGAGCAGATGTGCATGATTCGACCAATCACAGGAGAGATGAGAGACTATATCCATTTTAACCAATGATTCGGTGGTTTACGGACGTGTCCTTTCGGCTCGATTCCGTTTTGGTGGAGTCCGGACTTTAGCATCTAAGGTTGCTGTTGGTTCGAGACTACCGACACCCTGTCAATATACTAAAATTAATTTAAAAAAAAACTTTATTGACAAGTGGGCCTTGACAAGGGAGGCCTTTGCCCAGCAGTTGGACAGTGCAGGCAAATAAAAAAAATTACAATAGGGTAGATGACACCATAAAACAATAATTCCAAGACACCAATCTCTAAAAAACACTTTATTTTGGGCCTGAAAACCCGATTTACTTTCAATTAATTGCCAAATTCGATTTTTAGTTGCTTTGAATAATCAATAAATAATTGAGTCATTGAGTTGACCAAACAGTGATGTCACAGTTTGCTATTGCCATACAAAATCTATGAGAGAACCGCGTTTTGATAGCTCTTAAAAAGTATCTCAATTGATTGGTGTGTCATCTACCCCATTGATTAACTCACAAAAATCAGTGTAGACTTGGCTCTTGTATAAGGAGTTTCTGTATCACAAGAGCCAAAATACATTGATCTTTATTCTTGTTGCAAAAAGGTTGCTTTTGAATTGCTGGTGTCAGAGGAAAAATATCTGCGAAAAGGCTATGCGATTTCCTTAAGAAAACTTTAACTATTCTCTCCGTAAAGCCATATAGCACGGGCCTGTCGACGGTGGGCTATGGGCTAGCTCGTCGTCTGTCCGTCTCATGACGACAGGCCGTGTCGCCGGTGCAGGAGTGTTCCACGCGCGCCTCAAAGAGAGTCAGCAATAGGAAGGGGTCCGCAAGGACCGATGCCTGCCGGGGTTGCGGGACTGTTCGAAAGAGATACCGTGGCCCCGGAACACAAAGGGCGATGAAGGAACATGGATGGGTTTTAGTCAGTAAAAGTCTGACACTCTTGCTCCGCCCAGAGCGGGAGGAGTCATTTGATGACATTCCATCCACAAAAAAAAAGGCCTTATAGCACCAAAAAACGCCATCACACACATAGATAATGGAATTTCAATTTTCGTAAGAGACATTAAGAAAAATGTACCTTACAAATTTGAAACTCTCACCATCGATGAAGTACACTCACGCAATCCACTTATTATGATGCGAGGCAGCATGCGAAGAGGGCTTGTAGATCGTTTCGCTGAAACACGTGAGCATCAGTCGCAGTAGCTCCGTCCTGGCCGCCTCGTGCGTGGACACGCGGGGCGGGGAGCGCGCGAACCCCACGCCGCCTGCCCAGATGTACTCGCAGCTGTCCAGGGAGGACAGCTCCTCTGCTCGTTCCTGGGTAGATGGAATAGAAACAAACAGTTACGGTTACAAACAGTCGGATCTAGTACTGCACTATACAGAAACAGTATTTTTGTAATGGCTCCAAAGGTCTATAATAAATTACCAAAATGTATAAGGAGTGAAGCTAATGTCCGCAAATTCAATAGTAAACTGCATTCATTTCTAATAGAAAAGACGTATTACTCTATCGAAGAATTTTTAAATGATAAAATATGACATTACAAGCCCTTATTATAATTTATTTCTAATTTATTTATTAATAATAGGTACATCTAATGGGGGCTTATCGCGTGTGAATTTGCCACTAGAGGCGCTTGTGTAGACTAAGGTCCTCCAAAATGTCAGATGTCATAGAGTGTTCGCGCGTTGTGTGCTTTTTTTCACGTATTTATACTAATACTCACGATTGTGTTCTAGATTGAGCCCATTCCTTATTAATTATGACTTGAAGATTTTAAGTCAATGTAAGATCATAATATTGTTAGTACTGTTACGTCGTACTCGTACCTACAATCAAAAGTAGGTAGGTAGATACTAGTAGGTAGGTATGTACGTAGGACGAGTCTCGAAGATGTAGGTATAGGAATGGTCATTGTAATTTCGACCGTACGCCGAGGGCATAAAGTTCCTACTTCTTTATTTTGTACAAAGGCCAATGACCGACTGTAATTGTCTAGAAATTCGAGTAACTCTTGGATGTTTCTGGAAGGATTGGTCACCAGTATAAATAGCGGACCTGTCCGCGGGAGCGGCAGTATCATTTTGGCTACAGTACGGAGCGAATCGAGGTGATCTAGTAAGTGCGATATCTAAGTCAATAGTGATCAGTGGTGTACTTGTGATTGAGTTTGAAGTGTTTTGTAATTATTAAAGTTATTCAGTTGTTTCATCGGTAGTAATTAATTTATCCCATACCCAGCTCGTAACAATTTGGTGTCAGAAGTGAGGGATAAATTATGCCAGTTCTACCAAAGGACAACACGGACGGTATCCGTACCAGGAGTCAGCGACAGCAGGACATGGACCAAAGGCGGTTTGGAGACTCTCCGACACAGACACCGGGTGGAGTCCAGCCTACGTCAGTGCCAGTCGCTGGTCCATCCGGAGTCTCTCCAGCATCAGTGGCGCCAGACTTGTCAGCTTTAATGGCGCTGCTGCAGGAGCAGGCTCGCCGTCAAGAGGAGCAGGCTCGCCAGTTACAGGAGCAGTTGCAACGAGATAAGGAGGAGCAGGCTCGCCGTCAAGAGGAGCAGGCTCGCCGTCAAGAGGAGCAGGCTCGCCAGTTACAGGAGCAGTTGCAACGAGATAAGGAGGACCAGGCTCGCCGTCAAGAAGACCAGGCTCGCCAGTTACAGGAGCAGTTGCAACGAGATAAGGAGGACCAGGCTCGCCGTCAAGAAGACCAGGCTCGCCAGTTACAAGAGCAGTTGCAACGGGATAAAGAGGAGCAGGCTCGCCGTCAAGAAGAACAGATGATCCTCATAAAGGATCTTCATGCAACTTTCGGCAAAGAGCTCAAGATTATGAAGGACCAGGTTCACCAGCACGAGAATCGCATCTCAGAGGCCGAAGTTCAGATCGCTGGAGTGAAGAAGCCTTTGGGAGAACTGAAGTCTGGAGACGTGACTGTGGCTTCAGTAGTTGCTGCACCTTCAGCGCGGGGCTTTAAGGTGCCTCCATTCGACGGAACATCTTCGTGGTCGGCTTATAAAATTCAATTTGAGGCCGTTATGAAGGCGAATGGATGGACAAAATCGCAAGCTATGACCGCGCTCACCTTGGGCCTTCGAGACCAGGCCCTAAACATTCTTGAGGCGCTCGGTAAGGATGTAACCTACGAGCAGTTGCTGGAGGCGTTAGAGTCCAGATACGGCGACGCGCACCTGGAGCACGTATTTCGTGCTAAGTTGAAGGATCGTGTTCAACGTAGTGCCGAGAACCTACAGCAGTGGGCCCTAGAAGTTGAAAAGCTGGTTCGGAAAGCATACCAGTCTGCCCCTGCACTTATCGATGGGAATCTGGTACAAGCGTTCGTTGATGGAATACGTGACTTGGAAGTTAGAGCCGCTGTGAGACTTGGGCACCATGAGACGCTGAAAGACGCCTTGGCCCATGCCTTAGAAGTAGAGGCAGTGAGGCAGGACCACCGAACACACCGCGTCAGGGAGGTTGTAGCATCACCGGTACGCGACCGCCCACAAGGGTACAGTCCTAGGTGCTACACTTGCGGAGAAAGGGGTCACCTGCGGTCAAGCTGTCCTAAGCGTAGCACCCCGCGAGAAGATCAGCAAGGAAGGGTGGCTGAAGTGACTGCCCAGCCACAGCAGGGAAACGAGTAAGTGCCAGGACTGGGGGGCGGGTGCTGGCTGGTATTGAAAGAGCCCCGAGAATCTTGATCTCGCAAGCACATGACGGGAACAGCCTGACCATCAGAGGCGAAGTCAATGGAACACCATGCAAACTGACGTTGGATACTGGAGCTTCTCACACGGTCGTCAATTCTCACCTAGCAAGTCGGTTTCTTGGGGACTATTTCGATAACCACGACCGTATACGATTGCTAACAGCGACCGGTCAGCACATAACCGTCCGAGGCAAGAAGGAGGTGGAGTTAAAATTGGGTGACAAATTTTACAAGCACAATGTCATCGTGGCCGACATAGTGGACGATTGCATCTTGGGTTTGGATTTTATGCGGAAATATCGTTGTGAGATCGACGTTGATCAAGGAGTATTGAAATGTGGTTCAGAGGAAGTCTTCATGGAAGGTGCACCATCAGGGAAAGTGTACTGCTTGAAGGAGATTGTTCTTCCCCGCAGATCAGAAACGATTGTGCCAATTAGTTTACCACGGAATTCTGGACAAAACGATCGAAGTGTTCTGATAGAAAGGGTGAACCATGACTTTCCATGGAAGATGGCACGGACTCTGGTCAAGGCCACCAACGTCTCAGCAGTACGCATACTGAATCCAAGTGACAAGGAGCAAGTGATTAAGAAGGGCACCTTAATTGGCACTTGCGAGGAAGTAGCTTGGATGCGTCAATTGCAAAATCTGCCTACCGGAAATAAAATTCGTTGTTCAACGTTTGACGTGTCAACGCTTTTGGAAAACTGCGATTTAACTAAAGGAGAAATGGACAAGGCTAAGAAGATGTTACTTCAGTACGCCGACACATTCTCTTTAAATGATGCTGACATAGGGAGAACTGGACTAGTTCAGCATAAGATTAATACGGGTAACGAGTTACCAATCCGTCAACGACCAAGAAGACTGCCAGTTGCACGAGAAAAAGAGGTGGAAACCATGATGGAGGGAATGATGAAGGACGGTGTTATAGAGCCTTCATCGAGTCCATGGTGTTCTCCTGTGGTCCTGGTAAAGAAAAAGGATGGCAGTATGCGCTTCTGTGTGGACTATCGACGACTGAACGATGTCACGAAAAAGGACAGCTATCCGCTGCCTAGGATCGATGACACACTGGATACGCTGACTGGTATGAAGTGGTTTACCACACTTGACCTGAAAAGTGGCTACTGGCAAGTAGAAATAGACCCCAAGGATAAGGAGAAAACTGCATTTTCAACAGGAAAAGGGCTGTGGCAGTTTAAAGTTATGCCATTCGGTTTATGCAATGCTCCTGCGACGTTTGAAAGGCTGATGGAGCAAGTACTCGCCGGATTGATTGGAGACGCATGTCTCGTTTATCTAGACGACATAATCATCGTGGGCCGTACATTTGAAGATCACCTTAAAAACCTCAACCAAGTGCTGTCGAAAATTCAAACAGCAAATCTCAAGTTAAGTCCGAAGAAGTGCTCGTTTTTCAGAAGACAAGTGAACTTCTTAGGACACATAGTTTCGGGGGATGGTGTTCAAACGGACCCAGAAAAAGTGGTCGCCGTCAAGGATTGGCCAGTTCCGAAAGACAAGACACAGGTCAGAGCATTTCTGGGTTTGTGCTCCTACTATCGAAGGTTTGTCGAGAATTTTGCCGACATTGCAAAACCTCTGCACAAACTCACTGAGGAAAAGCGGCAATTCTGTTGGGACGAGAACTGCGACGTTGCATTTCAGGAATTGAAGAAACGTCTGTGCAATACGCCTATTTTGGGATATCCTGACACAGAAAATGACTTCATAGTTGACACAGATGCAAGTTATACTGGGATTGGGGGCGTGCTGTCTCAACGGAAAGGAAACCAAGAGGTTGTGATAGCTTACTTCAGCAAGTCTTTATCCAAACCAGAAAGAAATTACTGCGTTACAAGACGGGAGCTACTCGCCGTAGTAAAGACATTGCAGCACTTCAGTAAATATTTGTTGGGACGTAAATTCCAATTAAGAACTGACCATGCTGCATTGAAGTGGCTATTACAGTTCAAGAATCCAGAGGGGCAAGTGGCGAGATGGATTGAGCTACTGCAAGAGTTTGACTTCGTAACTGAACATCGCAGTGGAAGAACTCACGGTAACGCAGACGCCTTGTCGAGAAGGCCTTGTCCTGAAGACTGTAAGCACTGTGCCAGGCAAGAAACTAAGGAAGTAGTGCCCGTGAGGATGCTTAGAACGGATCTCAGCGATGAATGGAAGGAAACCCTTCAGCAGGCTCAGCAAAATGACTCGGACATCAAACCGATCTTCGAGTGGATCAAAGCTGGTGCTCCTAAACCCAAGTGGAGTGATGTGGCTGCGATGAGTTCCATCACGAAGAGTTATTGGGCGCAATGGAACAGCTTGGTGATCCGGGATGGAGTCTTGTGCTGTAAATGGGAAAACGCTCGAGGGGACAGCTGTCATCTACAAATGGTTGTCCCTAAAGCTAAGGTACCGGATGTTTTACGGCTCTACCATGATGGATGTTCGGGAGGACATATGGGGGTAAAAAGGACTTTACTAAAAATTCGAGAACGCTTTTACTGGATCCACTGTCGAGATGATGTGGAGGACTGGTGTCGCAAATGTACCAGTTGTGCGGCCGTGAAAGGACCCCAAACACGCAGTAGAGGTGCATTAAAAGTGTACAACGTTGGAGCCCCTTGGGAACGGATAGCACTAGACGTTGCGGGACCATTTCCAGAAAGTGAGAGCGGAAACAAGTACTTCCTGGTGGTCATGGATTACTTCACAAAGTGGCCAGAAGTCTTCGCCATTCCTAACCAAGAAGCCACAACTGTCGCAGATAAATTAGTTCAGGAAGTCTTCTGTCGTTTTGGAGTACCCTTAGAGATACACAGCGATCAAGGAAGGAATTTTGAATCGCAAGTATTTCAAGAGACTTGTCGATTAATGGGTACCCACAAAACCAGAACCACCTCTTACCACCCACAATCTGATGGAATGGTGGAACGATTCAACCAAACGTTGGAAAGATATCTGGCAAAAGTCGTGGAAAGCAGACAAAGGGATTGGGACAAGCACATACAGCCGTTTCTTCTGTCCTACCGCAGCGCAGTCCACGAAAGTACGACAGTGACGCCAGCCTTCGCGAACTTTGGAAGGGAATTACGGTTGCCTGCAGATTTAATCACTGGAACTCCCCCCGATGCCCCACGTAGTGTAACAGAGTATGCGAATGATTTGCGTAACAAGTTGAATGATGTTTATGAGCATATCAGACAATCCGGCCAACAGATGTCTGAGAAGATGAAGACCCGTTATGACCGGAAGGCAAATAGTAGAGGTTTCGACGAGAGTTCACTGGTGTGGTTGCATAACCCAGTACGGAGCAAAGGGAAGTCTCCGAAATTGCAAGCAAACTGGGATGGACCATACCGAGTCGTGACTAGGATCAACGATGTCACCTACCGAATACAGAAGGGTCCACGAGGTGCGCCTAAGATTGTCCATGTAGACCGATTAGCGCGATACTACGGGGCTAATGATGCTCGGGACGTGCATGTCTAAGGAGGGGGCAGTGTTACGTCGTACTCGTACCTACAATCAAAAGTAGGTAGGTAGATACTAGTAGGTAGGTATGTACGTAGGACGAGTCTCGAAGATGTAGGTATAGGAATGGTCATTGTAATTTCGACCGTACGCCGAGGGCATAAAGTTCCTACTTCTTTATTTTGTACAAAGGCCAATGACCGACTGTAATTGTCTAGAAATTCGAGTAACTCTTGGATGTTTCTGGAAGGATTGGTCACCAGTATAAATAGCGGACCTGTCCGCGGGAGCGGCAGTATCATTTTGGCTACAGTACGGAGCGAATCGAGGTGATCTAGTAAGTGCGATATCTAAGTCAATAGTGATCAGTGGTGTACTTGTGATTGAGTTTGAAGTGTTTTGTAATTATTAAAGTTATTCAGTTGTTTCATCGGTAGTAATTAATTTATCCCATACCCAGCTCGTAACAGTACTTAGGAGATAGAATGATTTTTAAATGTTTCATGCTTGCTAATTTTAGGAAGAATATTGTAAATATATATCTAAAGCTTACACAGTGTTGTTAAACGTAATAAAATAAACTTTTTTACGAAGTTATTGGTGCTTTAAAGTATTAAACAGATTTACTGACAGGACCTTACTCGACAGTGCGCCATCTGGTGAGCTCAAAAACGATAGCCCCTATTGACATCATTTTCAATTTTACAAGATTTGACATTAATAGCTTTATAAATAATATACCGTTGACATGCATGAAAAATAAATTATAATTGATTCATTAATGATTAATAATACATTGAATTCTCATTATTTACTCGAACCTGACTTTGTATTGTATAAATCCAGACTTATTACTTAAAATAAAAACAATATTTGTACACCAATTTCATTGGTAGGACATAGAGCGAACTAAAATATATGAATAAGACCTTTATTACAATACCTGTGTTCACAAATAAAGATGATTTGATTTGATTTGATTTGAGAAGGAAAGAAAGAAATAAAGAAAAAAATTATTTGGGACAAGCACAGGAACTACAAAAATAATAATAAAAAAAAAAATCTAAAACTAAATAATAAAAAAAAGACCTGTGCGAGGCCAAAAAGGCTCCTATATCAGCATGATGCTGCGATAGATGAAAAACAAATACCGCAGCGCTGGTATAAATGGGGGGTGTAAGTCTAACACGTAATGGTAACATAAGATCCTGCCTGTAGAGTTGGGCAGAGGTGTACCCAATAGCATGGGCGTACCCAACTTCTGGCCTAGGTGGGGGCAAGTCAGATACGTCTGATTTAGCTCCTTCAAAACAATAACATGTCAAATAAAATAAATGCTAGGCGCTCGCAACCTCAGCTCACTCCCTACCGAAGATTACCGAATAAAGCCAAGCGTTCGAACGCTCGGCTAGATTCGGTAATCTTCGTCCGCCATCGTCGCGCACGGTTTTTTGGCAATTGCACCGTGCATTTTGCCAGTGTCTGCTGCGCGGTTTATTTAAAAGTTAGAGCTTATGGCCCCGTTTACAATTTGATTAGTAATTAGGCGCGTTCATAAATGTCATGTTCTGCGAGATTTTCAGGGGGGGGCCGCTGCCCTCCCCCCCCCCCCCCCCCTGGGTACGCCCATGCCCAATAGTAAACCCATATTTCGCCAGTTATCTATGTTAAAGTCCTATGTAATCGATGGCGAGCCTATTGCCATCAACCGGGCGCAGATCCAGACTACGTGGCTGCTACTGAGAAATTCTTGATGGAAAAACCACATAAGACTGACCGACCCGGGAATTAAACGCAGGACAGCAGTGGCACTAAACCAAACAGGCAGTCTGGTAAATTGTTTTTGAATTAAGGCGCCAATTTCCTATCAAATACGACCTTACAGCCACCGCCTCGAGCCAGTCAGGTGACATGGCTATAGACGGTAAATAGATTTAAACAGTACGCGGTCAGCAAAAGGAAAGGGTCCGCAAGGACCGATGCCTGCCGGGGTTGCGGGACTGTTCGAAAGAGATACCGTGGCCCCGGAACACAAAGGGCGATGAAGGAACATGGATGGGTTTTACTCAGTAAAATTCTGACACTCCCTCCTGCTCCGCCCAGAGCGGGAGAAAAAAAAAACAAAAGGCCGTAAGGGCCCCAGAAAGACCTTAATTTCCGGGCGATAAACGCGAGAAAGAAGTTATTAGCCATATTGCATTCGGACGATGTAGCTCAACACAGCGTCAAACTATTTGATAGCCATTCTGACCGGCTAAAGCTGAATATACTTCGATAAGTGTGGTCACACTAAATAAAATTACAATATCAATAATCTGTGCGCACAAAATGCATGCCAATTACCTACACTCTATATCGACCAGACAATAAACTCAAACCGCTGATTTGCTGAGAGGCGTGACCTTCACGAACCATTGTTACAACTTACAAGTGATTGAGCCTTGACCACTTTATGAGCTCCTAACTAAGTTACTAATGCAATCGCTTCCTTGCTGATATCGATAAAGAATTAAATATTAATGCTTTATTAAAATGAGCATCCTGGCTGTTTGAATTTTGCAGTACTTATATTACTATAGTGTAGTTAAACCAGCAAAGGCGTGCGCTTCGGTAATCTTCGTGTTACCGAATTAGTACGAAGCTACCAACTTCCGTAATCATTGACCACCAACACCATATCATTTTTCCAACGTCATACGTCACCATGCAACATTTTAGTCAAAGCGAAATTCCATTGCAGTCCGTGGGTAGTTCGACATTCTGCCGACAGGTGCGTGTGACGTCATTTACATTAAACTTTCATAGAATGGGCCTCATATATCCAGCCATCATTTTTTCATGGTAAAGCTTTGGTTGTTATAGCAACCGGGGCTTACAGCTCAACGTGATCGAGTCCAGCCCTCGCCCCACTAAGCACGCAATAGATAAAATGTATTGATAAGGAATATACAGTGGGAACTCCATTTTCCGCCCACGCTAGTTTTGCGCCAAGATTATAAAATTTATTTATTTTTGTATTAAATTGAATGGCGCAAAAAGGACAAGGCTTATGCCCTGTGGCAGAATCAAACTGGGTTCGGGACGAAATTATCAAAATACGTATATGGGGTATACGTATTTTGATAATTTCGTCCCGAACCCAGCCATCCAACTATTTATGCACAGTTATGGATTCATGAACTTCGATCTTACTTTAATCCAAACTCAACTTTTCGAGACAGTTTTTAGTGATTTTGAATTTTATTACAACTAATATGAAGTTGTTTGTCGCAGTCGTAACTCGTAGGCCACGTCCTAATGAATGCGACATGAAAGCGACTGTCGCGCGAACACAAGGCCGAACAGGAAAGCCGGCGCCTTCTAATTCTAATTTAATACTGATATGAGGCTATATCGCCAATGGATTGTGCTAATTTCCCATGGGTATGTAGCTGGTAATAAGCGTCTAATTCCCCATGGGTAAATGCTCGGTAACAGCGCTAACAATGTTTAAAACAAGGGCAAACATTTTGAAATAATCAAAACAAATTATAAATGCGAAAGTATAGCTCTGTCTGTTACTTATTCACACCTAAACGGTCGAAAAGGATTCATATGAGCCACATAGATATACAATGCTCTAGGTTAGGACATAGGATATTTTTAATCTCGGTATTAGACTATTAGGCATTTCCGTTGGATAATTTCGGGTCTCCACGCGGACAAAACCGCGACACAAGCGTATATTACATGAAAGTTTAACTATAGCAACAAAATAAAATTAATAAAACAACCAAAACACATATTTAACTAGTGAAACATGTAAACTTAAGTGGTTTTCGATGACGTCACGAAACTAGCTAAGTCCATTAGTGCTTGTGGCTGTACGAAAGAGATATGGCGGACAATACAGTGATTAGATAAAAGAATATAATATTATCTATGGATCAATACTTACGGGGCCAGCCCGCTTGGTTGTGGCGACTGTGAAGTCTGGACAAAATAGGAGATCCTGTTGACAGACATAAAAAAAAAATGACAAGTTTTTTTTCAATGTTTTAATTACTTACATAAATATTTGTTATTAGATGATTTATAGTTGGAGATCTGTAAGGGCCCATAGGAGCAGTCCCAGCCCCACTTGAGAGCAGCGGTGGCCCAGTGGTGGCGGCCTACGAACAGTAAGTCGTGGGTTCGAACCCAGACCGGCGCATTACTTTGTGTAATTTATTTCATCACCACTGCTCTCAAAACGGTGAAGGAAAACATCGTGAGGAAACCGGCATGTCCTAGAATCAAAAATTCGAAGACATGTGACATCTACCAATCCGCACTGGGCTCGCGTGGTGGATTATAGCCCATACGCAAAATACGCGCTTTGACGTGGAGTTGCGGACACCAGCCCGTTACTAAGGGCCCACAGGACCATAAGAAGCAGTGGTAACTAAGTACTAATAACTCATTGTCAGAGAAAAGGCATGTTCTAGCACCAAAAACTCAAAGACATGTGAAATCCACCAAAATACCCATTTTGTGGATTACGACCCACTCCATCTCAGTGGGAGGCCTGTTTCTTAGCAGTTCGAATGTCATAGATTTAATGTGCTGTGAGGGCCGTGGCGCCATGTCTGTCAATAACTATACTGCTTTAAGAAGGGTTGTATTTACAAAAAAAAACAAGAGAATAGAATATAATAAAATACTAAAAAACTTAGAGACTAAAAGACTTAGTTTGTAAGCATGGGTAAGGATGATTGAGGAGTGAGTCCGTCCTGACATATGATGAGGACACTGCATTCTTAGATCATCCATAATCAATCATAGATTTAACTCAATGTAATCAATAGTCTTTTGCCCTTTTATAAAATTATATTTTATGAATCATTGACAAATTGGTTGCCGTGACAACCAAGCCCTCAAATCATCATCTGCTTAGACATTTTCCAACTATGTTGGAGTCGTTTCCAGTCTAATCAGATGCAACTGAATACCAGTATTTTACATGGAACAACTGCCTTTCTGACCTCCACAACCCAGTTAGTATTGAGTAATATGATACCCCTCGGTAAGACTGCATATTTGGATTTTATGACGATACAGTTGCCTTGACAACCAAGCCCCCAAATACATAATCTTAAAGCCATAAATGAATCAAAACACAGATAATCTCTGATAGACACTCACGCAGACAGCATTGATAAGAGACTGAGCCAGGGGCACTGACTCATTCTCTGCAGCAGCCGGGAGAGAAGACCAGAAGAAACCATGCCACTCCGGTTCCTCCAGCATGTACGGTAGCACGCGCGTGAGGAGACGGGCACAGTTTAATGCTGAAATTTAACATGGTATAAAAGATTGATGGAGTCAGTAGCAGCGACAGAGTTAAGATTTGTGCCCGGTCGATGGCAATAGGCTTGGCCTTATCATATGGGACTTTAATATAACTGGTGAAATGTGGGTGTACTATTAGGTTTACCTCTGCCTGTAATCAAGAACTATATTTTAAAATCTAAAGTAAAGTTTATTGACTATTAAAAAAATAACATCAACATAGAAATCGCAACAATCCTGTGATTTAAACACAGGATTGGCTCCGGTTTGGTTTGGTTTCATCAGTTTTTTTTTTAAATCTTTGTATATTATGAGTATTATTAATAATAATAATATAATAATAAGCTTATTTATTCCATTACAAAGTAGTATTTGAATACATAGTTATGTAAGTGAAGTATTTCTGCCCTTGCAATGGATCCCTTTTGGGTGCAAGCCTCCTCCATCCACTTCCAGTCCTCTCTTTCTGCACCAAGACTTCTTCTATTATATCATCTGCTGTATCATCTGCTGACCGATAGCAAATATGTTTTTCATGTTCTTCTATCTCACTTCCGTTTCTTCTTACTTCGGCTAGCACTAAAATATGGCAGTCTATTTTTTCTAAGGCATAGGAGAGTTCTAGGAATTTAGTTTGGATTTAGTTTGTTTATTTATTTTTGTTTATTAATTTTTATAGATAGAGGGTGTTGGTCATTATTCCCCACGGTGACCAGCCGGGTTAGGGAATATGAGTATTATTACTGATATCCAATGTCTTACAGAGCCACTGGTTCATCTTATCTCCGAAAATGTTAAGGATTTAAAAATCTGATTATGGGTAATGATGGAAAAGACAACTAATATTAAAAGATAGGGATCAAAATTTTACATGATAGTTTATGTTGTCATTAAATTAATCCATGATATTATAGAGAGTGTAAAAGACCTCATCACGAAGCTGTCAACAATGCATTCTGAACATCAAACTAAGTAACTTTACATAAACATTATTGCTGGGAAACAACTTTTTTTTAGGGTGAAAAATCATGTTTTGTTGTAGAACTCAATGTAACGCACTCAAAACATTGTACTGATGGATGGATTGAATAGTACGGGGGCCATGGAGGTGTTTAAAGACAAATCTTACATTAAAAACTTGTATTAAAAAAAACCTTGTCAAAAGTTGCAACTTTGACTCCAAATATCTCCATAACTAGAAGGTTCCCAGGCATGGTGTAAAACAAAAAATGATCGCATTGACAAGGAGAACAAGTGCCTTTCAGCAACGTTAAGAGTTGTTTTACAACCTTTATTGTGGATTTTATTAATTACTTAACTACTCATTTAGCTTATCCAATCAACTTAGATTAGCCACATATTTATAGTTTATTTAAGGTTTGTTAACAAAGGTTTTGTTTTTTACCATAACTGAATTTAAAACAGGAAATACTTATTGATTAGAATAATGTTGAGATTTTTATTGTTTTGATATAAAAACAGCATTTTATGTACTTAGAGGTGCTCACCGGTCCTTCACCTGTAATGTAACCATCCATGATTTGATTTTGAACAGAAACAAGTGCACATGAACTGTTACTTTAACCCCTTACCGCATACGAAGCCATTCATGGCTTCTAAAGTTTGTTATTTTTTTACAGTTTAACTTATAATTAATTTATTGTAAAATAAAATGTATCCTATGAAGTGTTTCTTTGTAAACTGAAAAGTATTTTTTATGTATGTGGTAAGTCATCTGTGTCAAAACTATTTTAGGTGTTTTCTTAACGCGGCCAGCGAGTACAGTGCAACATTTTAGTGAAAACTTTATCAGTGAAAAATAAAAGTAAAAAAGTGACTGAGGTCTTCAATAAAAAAATTTATTTACTCTTAGAATCATCGACTACGATAATAGTAAGTTATTTTTTTATTTAATTTTATTTTCGTTTGATTTTTTATCTGTTTTATGCAAACTCCAAATATGGCTTGGTATGCGTTCCCGTCAAAACGCTGCCCGTCAAATATGGCTTCCTATGCACTCAAGCTTCTGTACTATGCTTTTTCCGAAATGGATTCTGCACGCTTTTATGGTTCTTCTAAGCATGTAAATCCTATACTAGGTGATGGCTTTTTGAGTGAATATGAGCTTGCTTCCGATTCTCTTGGAATACGAACCCTCTTTTTCCCGCTCACCTAAAAATAAATACGTTACATATGCGTAAAGCAGAGAAACTGCTCTCACAGGCAAAAAAACTGAGTCCAGCCAGCCTTCTGGGAACACCGACGACGTCAATAGCTGGAAGTCCATTGGGCCGAGCTGTCACTTCATCGCGCCGAGCTGGCACTCCATCAAGTATGCCTGATTCTCCAAAATCCTCAAAAAAATCCCGAAAAGCACCAGTCAGACATCAAAATATGCCACTAACGTCTGTACGGACTGACAGCATTGACCACTTTCTTGTTTGGGTATAAAATAATCGTCAATTGTGTCAAATCTGCTCAAAGTTACGCAGTTACACAGGATGTGAAAAATGCGAGGTCTTCTTATGCTATAATGACAAGCGGAACTTTTTCAAAGATTTTCACAAAATGTAACAGCTATGCATACAAAGCCAGAAATGGCGTACTTGATTTTCACTGGAATGCATACGAGGCCAGATTTGGCTCTTTCTTGTAATTTCATAAATAATAACTGTATTTTTTTTCTTTAGTCTGATTTATGTTTATTAAAGATAAATAAACACGTTTTTACGAAAAAAACATTTTTTACTAACCTCCATCATAATTCATGCAGTAAGGGGTTAAGTGAGGGATCACCATAATATAGTTTTGTTATTGTCTAGTATGATTCATGTTCAGTGTGTCATAATATTTCCTATTTTTTATTTGTTTTTTTTTTTTTATATCTATCCATATGGCAAAAGATCACTTCAAGATCAAATTGTATTATCTAGAAAATTTTAACATCCAGTTTCCTATCTCATTTTAACTAAATTATAGATGTAGGAAACTAGGATGAAATAAATTGACCTTACTTTATGGATTGAAGAATGTTCCAATTTTTTCAGTAGGTACTATTTGTGTAGTCTGTGTCATGAAGTGATACCTGTCTGCTGCTCCCTCTGGGTCCTGCAGCTGCTGTCCACCATCTTCACTAGCTTTTCTACAGCCTTATAAACTAGCGTCGCGAGATTGTTAGGAGATTCTTCTCGTAAAGCACGGATCTCCGCACCAGGCACCAGTGCGAACACATCCTGAACGTTGGTCACGCTCTCTGACCAGAATTGGTCCCAAAAACTATCATCCCCGGAGTCAATAGGCTAAAATGAAATCATTACATCAAACTCAACACCAAGTTCGTAAAATATATTTTTTACACCAGATTTTCGAAGAACTTACCTGAGTTTTAGAGGTAAGCTGAACGACAGCTTTCCTAAAGTTCAGTTTTGTGTCAGCGTTACCCATTTTTCACGATTCCTAATTGTATAAATACATTAGATCCATCTCAACAGTTCTCTTAAAAACAATGACAAACTGACAGATGATTGACTTGACAGAAGACGACGTGTCAAAGACAACTAAAAGCAACCTTTTGAGATACAAGGAACTTATTTTTCAGCCAACATGATAGCCATTCTCATTTTCAATATTATTTTGATCAATTTATTTTATAGCTAATAATTGAAATAGAGTCGGTACCTAATCTTTTTTTTGTATATTTTAATGGCCTGAGTCATATAACGGAGTGTTATTCCCATTCGGATTCTTTGCACGCCTGCCTGGTTTTACCACAGTGAGACACACAGACAGAGCATCTCTTTATATGGATCAAATAAAAACCAGTGAATTCCAAATAAGTGTAGTATTTGCATAGTCGTAATCGTAACTCTTTGGTCAGTTACAATTGTAATAATATTGATCTGTGAATTTGCTCTTTTCTTTTGTCTTGCTTGTCAGTTCACAGTTGTCTATGAATTTCTCTAATCCAAAGTAAAGTAATCATTGGTAATCATTTTCGAAGTGCTGGAAAATGGCTGCTGCAAACATTGCTCGCAGTGCTATAAGTGGATTGTTTCGAAAATCCACTACCTTTAGGACACCGGTAGTATGCCGGCTCTCAACTGTTGCCCTGCAGCAGAAATATAGCTCAGTAAATGCTGTCCTAAAGTCATACAACACCCGGTGCCATCAGAATGGGGTAAGGATCTCTTTAGTCAATACAACGTAACATTTTACCTAAAGTGTTTTATTTATGTTGGTTTTGTGCTTGTGAGAATACTTGCACTATAAGTATGTCCTATTTTCCACAGAATTGTCTTTGCTGAAATTATAACCTCAATCTTATTGCATAACAAATGTGTACAGTGTTATCGAAATTGTTTAGGTCCAGCAAGCACAACAGTACTCCACAGGTTCGCACCCCAAGCTCACGCCAAGGGAAATAGAGGAACGAGTGCTGAAAGTTTGCCAGGCTTACGACAAACTGAGTAGTATGAAGGTACATACATAACATTTATTTCTTTAATATTCTGTTTCAGGCCCAGGGTATCAGTGTCCGCAACTACAGTCACGGACCCCCGCTCACATTAGAACTTATTAAAAGTAGAGTGCTACTTGTTCTTCAACTTTATGACAAAATTAGCCCTGAAAAGGTAGCCTACACTAAAATTATTTATGTTCTTCTGAGCCTATTTAAAAGTGTTGTCTATGCTTTACCGACTTTCAATTCATTTCAGAACTATAAAACATGTGTAACCAACAAGTATTTCTCTGTTTCAGCTGAGTGTAGACGTCCACTTTATAAACGACCTTGGCTTGGATTCTCTGGACCACGTTGAAGTCATAATGGCAATGGAGGACGAATTTGGCTTTGAAATTCCTGATGGGGACGCAGAGAGGCTGGTTAGACCCAAAGACATTATCCAATACATTGCTGACAAAGAGGATGTCTATGAATAAAATGAAATTTAAAAACAGTAGCATTGTCTTTGGTATTTAAGACCAGTTGTGTGCTGCAAATTCAGATACAAAAATTCCAGTGCTTTTTTAATACAACTGGCCTAAGATGACAAGACATTAAGCTTAGGGTTTAGTTTGATTTATTTTACATGTAATTCTAATAAGAATGAACAATGTAAACTACGCTGATCCAACCTCCATCTCTGAAGTTGTAAAAAGTGTAAATTCTGTTTTTATTGATTATACGCCTGTTAGAGTAGATCATTTGTTTTTCATTTGGTCAAATCAATACCTGCACAAATAAATTACAGTTACAATTTTATGGGTTTTCTTTGGCAATTAATCAACAACTTTAATCATCAATTAATCAACTTCATGAAAAGCGACTGATGAAATACTATGTATTTGCTATTTTCGTGCTGTTTATCTTTAGAATGATGTAATATCATCAGTTGTCAAATTTAATAACATGTTACAAAGAACTTGTAAGCTTTTTATTTTAAAAATTGTGACATGCAAATAGAGAAATCTTTAACTTTATATTTTATATCTGTCATCCTCTGCCTAGTGTTCTCCCAACTAGGTATGTTGGGGTTGGCTTCCAGTCTAACCGGATACAGCTGTATGATGAAGCTTAAGAGTTCATTTTTGAATGCGCTAATCTCATATTATTTGGGTAATTTTTTTTGCATTGATAGTGATAGTTCAATTCTTGAAAAACGATTTACCTACTCAGCGCCGGTTCTAGCCCATGTAGCGCCCGTGTGCAAACATACTCTAGCGCCCCCTAGTAAGCGCGCGGTCAAAATGGAATGGATACAAAGTACAAGTAACACCACATCAAGTTACCACAAACTGACAAATTTCCCCAATGATTAATAATAGTGTTTAAATAATTCTATACACAGACAACAGCACTGACATGGTATCCAAAACCGGCAAATTTCAACAAACACCAGAATAACCAGGGTGTTCTGGTGTTTACCCTAACAAGCCAAAACGTGCCCATGTTAACATGCTTTGCTTTGCTGTAATTCTACAAATATAAGAAGAGCTCCAAATGCTATACAAAATGTTTGCAAAGTGGAGCTCTTTTTACGTTGGTCATTGATGTGCCGCGGCCGGCCAACGCGCGCGCCGAGTGGGGCTCCGTAGCGAGGGGAGCTCGGCGCCCTAGGACCGCTGCGCTCGTGTGCAACGCACACCCTGCACACTAGGTAAAGACGGCTCTGTACCTACTACCTACTTAATATCACGCTACGACCCTTACGGAAAGGAGCGGGAATTAAAAAATGAGGAGCTCATCCTAGTGCTAAATATTTGACGATACATGCCTTCAATGCCTTGTATTGGTTCAAATGTTGTCCTAATAGGTATGATTTAGCAATCGCTCCAACCACCATCCATTCTTATCCTTTTGACCGCAATTTTCACATATAGGTAGGTACGTGACATGCAAGCGCGTGTCCTGTACACAAATATGTGACAAAATCGTAGGTGAAATGCTCTGGGGGTCTAAAATGGTCGCTTTATCGGAATCATAATATGAATCATGTTAAATATTTAAAATTCTTAAAATGGACCTTATCTTTATAGTAATAAAGTCCATTTTGAGAATTTAATTTTTTTAACGTGTATCATATTATTATTATGATTCCGATAAAGCGGCCATTATAGACTCCCTGGGGGTCAAAAGGTTAATACACAGACACATACCTAATTTAAGTCATAGGCAATCAGTTCCTCCAATCTGGGGGCACGCATGGCAGTGCCCCCGCCAAGTCGAGCAAAAAAAGCGGCACGGGCCGGCGGCCGCGGCCGGCCGTACCATCCTTTTCTCGAAATTCAGACCATTTTCGTCCCCCTAAAACTTCGTTGTGGATAAAACTAGAAGCCTGATTTCTAGTATTTATATCAAGGAAAAACTAAAATATTTTGCAATTTCGGTCAAGTTCTATAATAGGTACTACACCAACCAACTGCGTAATAACTTTGTAATCCCTTAAAAATTTAGAGGATTAATAATAATAGTGTTGTCAGTGTGCCGATAAAAAAATATAATATAATGGAATAATTATTGGTGTAGTTAAGTACCTAGATATAATTATGTTAGGTATTACATAGGAAAAAAAGTAGGACTGATAATAAAGAAATGAGATGCCATCAAAAACATAACTTGTAAAAAAAACAGTCTCGCAACTCAGTTCTACCGTGAAAAGTTGTGAGATCCATGTAATACCAAGTAATAAATAGATTGAAGAATCTAATTTTAAATATAATTATACTTATTGTATTATTTGTGAGATAGGTACATTGTTTTCATGCGATGGCCAAGTCAATCTATTTCTAGGTACCTACTTGGTTTACATGGATCTCACAACATTTTACGGTAGAAGAACTGAGTTGAGAGACTTGTTTTTTTACAAGTTATGTTTTTGATTGATGGCATCACAACCAGAATAAATCTACTTATTACTTGATACTTTTTTCTTGCCGCACGTGAAACTATTTGGAAGACCCTGCCATCTCACCTATAAGACTTGTAAATGTGATAATACGAGCTCTGTGTGCCAACACTGCCAACCCAGATATGTAAACAACAATCAATCGCGTAACCTGTTAGTTTCTAACGCAGTGTCTAGATGGCGTTTTTACCAAAATTCTTATCGGAGAATTCCATCGCTCGCCTTCCTTTTAAATCAGTGTTTTTCAACCTGTGGGTCGCGGCCCCACAGGGGGTCTTATGAGGTCGCGAAAACTACTTCAGTAAAAAAAAACAAAGTGTAAAAAATAGAAGAAAAGAGAAATAGTTATCTAGAGCCATATAGGGTTTATCATTTGTATGTTCATACAAATTAACAAAATAAAAATCTATGAGTACAATGATGCTCCAGAGTAGCCCGCGAAATTCATTTTTTTTACGTTTTTTACCATTTTCAGGCCAGTGCTAGGTTAAATGTTGATTAAAATATTGTTCGCGACTGAAATACGTATGTAGTTACAGAATTATAACCATCAAAATCAACAATACAACCCTCCAAGTTCGTAAAGGTCGAGGAATGACTTTGACCTTGAAAAAGTCGTTCCTCGACCTCTATGAACTGAACTGTAACTACATACGTCTTAAAGTTGCAAAAAATATTTTAGCTACCCTGGAGCATCAGCCTTAATTATGCGAAGGTTGCAGGTATGTAGGTAGGTAACTAATTTCTGTATTCAGTAGTTATCTCTTTTTATTATATTGAGAATTCAATCGTTTTCCAAATTAAAAAAATATGTGTTAGTCTGTGTTAGTATGTATTTATCCGCATGTTATTATGCCTAGTGTACGAACAGACAGAGTGGCCGCTCGAATCGAGCGTGTGGCGCGGCCGGCGCGGCGGCGGCGGCGGGGCGAGCGACGCGGCGACGGCCGACGCGTGCGTGCAGCGTTCATGTCAAAGTTGATACGTGTTCTGTGTAAGTGTACGTGGGCCTGAGTAGACGCCCGCCGCGCGGCGGCTGCAGCGTACGCACAGAGTACATTATATATATAGCGTACGTGTTTGCGTACGGGGCATCCGGCGTCCTGTTTGTTTCGCAGCGGCGCGCGGCGAGACGAGCGAGCGCACGTTGTCGTTTGAAGAAATTATAATATTAATACAAAATAAACCTGAAATATAATATGGTTATCTACTCACAGTTTAGACAAAAATAGAATAATTAGAACAAGAGCGTGGAGAGAACTAGCAATACAACTGGGAATTGAAAGTAAATATATCAATTTATTAACAGAAAACGTACATAACGAGGCTAGGTTATGAATATGTAGGAAAAAAAATTGGTTGCCTGTAAAGTCGGTATACGGGCGAAAGTTTTACGTGACAACGACTTTGAGTGGTAAAATAATTTTAATGTGAATATTCAACACACTCTCTCGCTCTTAGGCGGGCTAACCATGCCCGAGTGGAAGGGACGCGTGCCTCTCACTCGCTCTCATTGTGAGCGCATAACGTGAGCGGAGCGTAACGCAGTTTCTTGAAGTGTCACCCGGCAAACCAATTTATAAGACGTTGTCACGTCAAAAATGTTTTATATTTTAATTATATTTTGCCAAAAGTAGTCTGAAAACTGCTGTCGAATATTTCTCACGGCGGCCGGCGGATTCACCCGAACGCAGAGCGTGCACTATGGTCATTCATTCATTGAACGCGCGGCGCGGCCGCCCTTTATGGTATACTAGCGGACGTCCCGCGGTTTCACCCGCGTAGTTCCCGTTCCCGTGGGAGTACGGGGATAAAATATAGCCTATGTTACTCAGGGTGAATGTAGCTTTCGAATGGTGAAAGAATTTTTGAAATCGGTTCATTACTTCCGGATATTACCCCCTACATACAAACTTACAAACAAATGTTACCTCTTTATAATATTAGCATAGATTATGTTCTGTGCGCTCGACGCCCCGCCGCCGAACCTGTGCGCCGAACGCTATTGCACTCGGGTCGTACACTTACCTTAAAAATCTTGTATGGATTGAATATTTGGAACATAATAAAATACTTACTAAAGCTAAGGGTCGGGGGTCGCGAAATACTTACCTTTTCGAACTATGGGGGTCGTGACATGAAAAAGGTTGAAAAACGCTGTTCTAAATTGTTTATTTACGCAAGTAATCTTTGAAGTTCCGTTCCAGCATGATTGCATACTCGTACTATCTTCAACTTCACGCTTTCAATAGTTTTTGATAGGTCACTGACAACAAACATGTTTACTTGTGCAACTCGTCTGGAAATACATTAAATATAATAAATACGCATGTAGCTAAGCAGTGGGAAAAAACACATATTTTGTTCTATTTTATCACAGGTGGAACACCCAATTATTGACCCTGGATTTCTGTGTGCCTCTCATGCAAAATAATTGATTGAGCGAGCTGCGAGCGCGAAAATAAATGTGTTTGATAGATAATAGTACATTTTGATACAAGTGGAGAAAGTTTGTTATTGTATTCGAGGCGGAATTATAACACCCGAGCCGTAGGCGAGGGTGTTTATGAGCCGTAGGCGAGGGTGTTTATGAGCCGAGAATTGCAATAACAAATGTCCACGTGTATCAAACGACGTTTTTCAATACACTTTTGAAGAAATAAAATAAAATAACGAAAAATATTTTTGTCACGCACGAACTATGAAACTATGATTTTAATTTTCTTTTTTTTTCGCGCTTTAGTTTCGCCAGGTTGAAGGAGAGGCAATGGTATGAAGCCGTTAAACAGCCTAATATAAAAAATCGATTTATTTTATATTTTTGAATTCAGAACACAAATAAATGTTAATTTGTGTGCAAAAGTAACTATTAGTTTTAAATAATCATGTTTATTTATGATATTCTATTTATAAACACAATTTGAATTTTCAAAAAAAAAATTATGCCGTAAAGACGCGTAGTGCTTTGCAAAAATTAAAAAAAAACATTCACCTCAGACTCTATAGTTTGAGGTGAATGTTTTTTTTTTAATTTGCATTGAAACAATTTGGACTAATTATAGGTATTAATTATCTGTGGTAATTTTCATTCCCGCACACGTGCGGGAAAGTGGAAAAAATCGCACGCGTGTGAAATACATGGCATGTTGTACCTAATCGTAGTGCGTTAAGGACCAGTTTTCGAGGAAGTGTATTGAAAAATAAATACCTACTGGAGAATGTTACTAAATCAATATAAAAATGAATAAGTAGGTATACCTACTTATCTTAAAAATTTTGTCGACTTTAGATAAAACAGGACATTTGACCAGTTACATAGTTGACACTTTCCCTGACTTTCCCCAAATAGTTGTCATTCGAAATACCTACCAATTTATTGACATGCCTTACTGCTCAGGAATAATGTAATATTGGGTTTGGGTTCATGAAAAACAAGTAAAACCAATGATTGTTGTGAGCGCACAATCGCGAAGACTCGAAAACGGCCCAATTGGGTCGTATTGCCTTTATTCTGCGTCACTGCGTGTATGTGAGCTGCCGCTGCCGCGCGGAACACTTTTTTCGGTTGATTTGTTGGTGTATAACATAATCTGTTTAATAAAATAACATTGAGTAAAACTAAATGAAGGGTGTAAAACACCTCATAACGAAGCCGAAAGGCACTTGTTCTCCTCGTCATTGCGATCATTTTTTTGTTCTACACCTTAACTGAGAACCTTCTAGTTACGGAGATATTGGGGGTCAAAGTTTTGAGGTTTTATAAAAAAATACAAGTTTTTAACCCGGCAGTACTCGCTACTGGGTAAAAAATACCACAGGGCACTAAAAATTGGTTGTATTTTTTTTTCTACGCATTCTGGCAACCCAAGATTCTAAGTACCTTCGAGCCGATAGCTTACACGCCCCCACTCTGTGGGGCCGTGGGGCGGCCACTGCGGCCAGTTTGCGCGTGGCGCTTGTTAATGGAGGACGTGTAAAGAGAGTATGTATGGGTAGAAAATACCCGGTAGCGACGTTCCGTGATAGAGTGAAGTAGTTACGTTTCCAGGAAGACATTTAGAACAGTTTGTTTAGTGTTGATTATCTCAATGTTCACTCACTATAAAAGAGTCATTATTTTTTAGTAGTTTACGAGTGTACCTAGTTTATTTTTGATATCAATGTCCAATTTGCCAAATATGTGAGATTTTTTATTATCATTGTTGATTTTGTAAGATTACTCAAAATAAAAAGATTTTTTTATTGTTTTTTTTTAGGATAAGCTCTAATTGCAAATAAATAAACATAAACACTTTCATTTATTGTTTTATTTATGGACAGTAGTACCAATAACACAAATAGATTGTCAAATATTAAAACTTAAACGTATTTTCGAAAATAATGGCATTTTAAGTCTGTGGTATTTATTACCCGGTAGCGAGTGTTAATGTTCGTAAATACCTAGCGAGTACAGCCGGGTTAATAGAGATAAATCGTATTACGATATTTACAATATCACATACTTACGTGGTTCTCACGAAATGCTTTATGGAACGATACAACATCATGAGACAGATTACGCGTATCTGTAAATAGGTAGGTATATAGTTTCAGAAAATATATAGTTTCGAAATCCGATATCAAATATCAATAAATAGTTTCGATTTGATACTGTGAAAAAGGGGATCCCTTTTTTTTGCATAATGTTCTTTTTCCTAATATACTTTGGCATAACTGTTTTGGCATAATTTGTTTTGCCATAAAATTTTTTTGGCATACTGTTTATGTTGGCATAATCATCTTGAAGGCTAATTTGTTTTGGCATAAATTGAATTTTGCATAATGTTACTAGGCATAATGACTATTAGTTTAATAGTATTTAAGCATACAAATAATATAAATACCGGAATCAAATTTGAGTTATTTTTACGTATTTATTTTGAATTAAAAATTCATTAAGTTGTGCTACAAAAGTTAGTGACAGAAACGAATCGCTGCAAAACCGACTCCACGTAGTCTTGTCTGCCCTACCCCTAGAGTGTAATCTAAGCCCGCGGAGGCGCGGAGGGGCGAGGCGGCCTGCGAGTTGAGGAGCAGGTTGTTTTAACGCTCGCCGACGCAGCTGAGGCTGGCCGGCTCCCCGGCCAGCAAGCCGAAGCTGCGGTGGTGAGCGTAAAACACATCTGCGACGATAAGCTCGCGTGGGACCGCCGGAGCCCCGCAGCGCCGGAGCCGTGACAGAAACCTTGCCTGCTGCATGTTGCATACTGCATGCTTGCTTGCTGCATGTTTGCTTGCATGCTGCATGCTTGCTGAACGTATGCTTGCTGCATGCTTGCTGCACGCATGCTTGCTTTGTGCTTGCTGCATGCATGGTGTATGCTTGTTTGCATGCTTCTTACAGGGAAAAAACTCACATATGTTCACAATCACATGTTAATGTAATTTTCAAAACAAATATGTTATGTACCTGCTTCGGAGAAATGTTTTTTTCCAATCGTCAAAATAAATTGGTATATCCAATTAGGGTATGTCTAACATTTTAGGATTATGCTTCTTTGTTATGCCTATAAAAAATATGTTTTATTATCATTATGCGTAAATCAATTTATGCCTAACAATGTTATGCTTAATCATTATTATGATTAGATAAATTATGCTTAATATAATTAGTGGTAACAAAAGTATGCCAAGTTATATTAGGTCTTAAAATTTTAGGCAAATGGATAGGGAACCGTGAAAAAGCTATATTACCCACCTCTAGTAGTGTGTTTCCAGTCCAGCGGCACACTTTTCTGGTAAACGGCCACCCAAAACAATGTCATTGCGGGCCGTACATTCTTGTGTTAGCAGCTATGGTGTTGTACATTTTGCGACGCGCGCAAGGTCTTTTGGCTCAAAATTTGAAATTTCCCATGCGCCAGAGAGCTTCGCTTCGCCGAGCGTTATAGAGCGGGATGGCACTCGACGAATCAGAAGGCTTCCCACCAGATATTTAGATTAAGGCTGAAGCTCCAGGGTAGCCCATGAAATTCAAATTTTCTTAAGTTTTTTGCAATTTGCAGGCCAGTGCTAGGTTGTATGTTGATTAAAGTATTGTTCGCGACTGTAAGATGTATGTAGTTATAGAATTATAATCATCGAAATTATCAATACAACCCTCCAAGTTCTTAGGTGCAAGAATGATTTTGACCTTGGAAAAGTAATTTTTCCACCTTTATGAACTTTGAGGGTTGTATTGATGATGTTGATGAATATAATTCTGTAACTACATACTTCTTACAACCGCGAATAATATTTTTCAATACACTTCCTCGAAAACTGGTCCTAACGCACTACGATTAGGTACAACATGCAATGTATTTCACACACGTGCGAAGTTTTCCACTTTCCCGCAAGTGTGTGGGAATGAAAATTGCCACAGATAACTAAACCTGTACTTAGTCCAAATTGGTCCAATGCCTATAGTCTGAGGTGAATGTTTTTATTTTTTTCATCCCATCTATTCGAAAAGGACGACTTGGTTCGCCTTTATGTGCACCCAAAGGTGGTGTTTTCTATAAGAAACTTTTAGCGGGCTTTAATGAGTTTTTAATCCTCTTTATAGATGTTCCAAATTCAAAAAGTGCGCCGCAAAGATAATTGCGGCGCACTTTTTGAATTTGGAACATCTTAGTGTTCAGCGCCGAAAGAAATCGAACGCAAATATTGTTTGAATAAAGACTGGCTGGTACGACGGCCCAGTCGCGCCGCCGCGCCGGCCGCCGCGCTGACTGAATAAAAAAAGAAATAAAATTAAAAACGCTCGTACTACAGACCGCGATTCCGTTAATTTTCATGAATTGTTAGAAATTCATGGTTTTGTTTTGAAAAATGAGTTCTTCAAGTGACAGTGAATAAAAAACACAGTAAAGTGAAAAATAACTTTAGATCTTCAGAAGTCGGTGACCTTTGTTTGATTCATTTAGTTTTTTTTTGTCACCGACTTCTGAAGCTAAAGTTATTTTTAACGTATTTGTGTTTTGTGAAGTCGGTTTTATTTTTTGCAAAAAAGTTTTTTTATTTTTCCATTTTTAGTTGTAATACCCTATCCAAATATTAGATATGCATTCATTTTACATGTTGAAATTAGACCACACGACTGAAGTAAAAATGTTCATAAAATGAAAACTACTGGGCCAAACTATGTTACATTTTTATAGGACCAAATACTCCGCATAACTATTCCGCATCAAACTAAAGAATAATCACGTCAATCGGCTCATAAATATCAGCGTAATCGGTGTAAATACATAAAAAAACAGTCGAATTACTTCCTCCTTTTTGAAGTCGGTTAAAATTATGAGGCGCCTTTTATTTTCTCATAGTGGGTGATGAAAAGTAGAGTGTATCACTCGGGCGCAAAATATATTTTTGGCTCGGGCGACGTACTTTGAATCCCTCGCTACGTTCAGGATTCTATTAAAGAATCCCTCGCTACGCTCAGGATTCTACTCTAGAATCCCTCACTTCACTCTGGATTCAAAAAAGCGCCCTCGCCGTAAAAATATTATTTTGCTCCCGTAAGTTACAATCTACTATTTTATTTTTGCAAAGCACTATGCGTCTTTATAGCATAAATATTTTTTGAATATTCAAATTGTTTTTATAAATAGAATATCATAGATAAACATGATTATTTAAAACTAATAGTTACTTTTATACACAAATTAACATATTTTATTTGTGTTCTGAATTCAAAAATATAAAATAAATCTATTTTTTATATTAGGCTGTTTAACGGCTTCATACCATTGCCTCTCCTTCAACCTGGCGAGACCAAAGCGCGAAAAAAAAAAGAAAATTTAAATCATAGTTTCACAGTTCGTGACAAAAATATTATTCGTTATTTTATTTTATTTCTTCAAAAGTGTATTGAAAAACGTCGTTAGTCTGATACACGTGGACATTTGTTATTGCAATTCTGGGATCAAAAATAATTCCACCTCGAATGCAATAACAAACTTTCTCCACTTGTATCAAAATGTAGGTACTATTAATCAACATACAACCTAGCACTGGCCTGCAAATTGCAAAAAACGTAGGTAAGAAAATTTGAATTTCACGGGCTCCTGAGACTGATTGTTTGTGGTTGAGGTGTGATTTTCCATAATTTTGTGCTACAAGATGTTAGGTGGCCATAACTATTTGAACTAACTTCAACTAACTTCTACCTTGCTTGAATAAAGACGATAATTTGGAATAAAAAATGGTGTTATAGTGGTGTGAACACTAAAAATCAATTCGAGGTTGTAGCCTCTCCGCAGCTAAGCGCGCGGATTTGCAAATACCGTAACCGCTCACATGCAAAAATTTTTGCAAGTTTTCAAAACATTTTCTGCCCGATCCGATAAAAACACCTGTAGCTCAAAAACTACAAGTCCTAGAGCAATTTCAAAAATACTGTTGTCAAGCTGATTAGATAAGGAATCTACTTATCTAGAAATCAAAATGAAATACTTTAATTATATACTCCAAGTCATAATGTATAGCCAAAAATAGTTACAAAAACTGATATTTCGCTAGAAATATCAGTTTTCTCTTAGTTTTTTATCCATTTTAACATTAAAGAAATAAACTAGACTATATTTCCTTTCCAACAAGACCACAATCTCATTTATAGCTCAATAGCATCATATCTAAATATACTTATGAAACTAGATACTCACTGTTTGTTTACATCTGGAAACTAATTTTTGCCAGCCGGTGTTGGATGAAAAAACACACAAACCCACATGTTTTTTGGTGTAGATAGTTGAACAATCTAATCACCTCACTAATTAAGCACTGTTTTTCCCATTTCACACACGTTTTAGTCACTAAATCACGTATTTCTTCACACAACACAATCACTATAGGTACATATAATAACTACTTTTTCACGGGCGAAATATTGCAACTTCGAGATTCCAAAACGAATTTACGTTGACAAAATAATGAAGCACGGTTCACAAGGATAATTTTGATATATAATAGTATCAGCTACCATTAAAAATACCAGAGTTATCACGACATTTGCTGCGCAGGTAAATTCGAGTGTTCACCGTCTGTCAAATGAAAGTTGTTTTTTTTTTTCGGCAAGTTGTCTATGGAGTAGTGTTGCGATGTTCGATTTTATTATTGAGGAATTTAGTAACGAATTGAACACAGAGGTATAAGCTCTAGAGGAGACAGTTTTAGACGGTTTTTAATGCAGTTTTTTTTTAGGCGGGTGCGCGCCATACAAATGTACTAGATAGCTATCAAGTGTAATGCAGCCATAACGCAAATGACCTAGATAGCTGCGGAGAGGAGGACTCCGATTGTAAAATTCTAATTTTTCTCGGGAACAGTACTTTTTTCGGGATGAAAGGTAAAATATATTATATCCAAACACTGTTTTAAGCTTTCATGGTTCATAACTATACTTAAAATGTCACTTATTGAATATCTTCCGTGATTATTGATTATTTTGAGCTCCCGATATTTCGACGCTGAGAATTTTAATTTATAACGAAGCGAACTGTCTCATGCCGCATCAAAGAGCACATAAAGGCTGTGAAAAACAATGATGAGCAGAAATCGGCCATAGCTGAACATCTACTGCAGTCAGGACCCAATCACTGGATTGAATTCCACAACGCACGTATTTTGTTAACAGACAAACATTACTTTCCAAGGCTGACAAGAGAAGCAATTGAAATAAGAAGACACAAAAATTTCAATCGAGGAATGGCTCAATCGAAGCATGGCTTTAAATTGTCAAGTACCTACGTGGAATCCAGTATTGAGTATGCTCAAAAGTAGCAGCCAGCAACAATGATATTATAAAGAAGATACGCCATGTTCATACTGAATGGCTTTTAGATATCGTTGCGAGTAATTTAAAACTACGACAGCGATAGATAATACGGAACGTATAAGATAGAAAGAGATAGCTAGCTATCAAAGTGCAACAATTGTATCACTTTGTCCTCAACAATTTGTGCGTGCTAGTGCGTTATCTACCTCTTTTTACTATATAATATCATTGGCCAGCAACATAATAAGGACTCCACAAAACCTAGTGATATGTGAGTGTTTTTTGAGTTCCAATAGTGCGCGTAGCAAAAGACAAAGAAAGAGGGTAGACAGATTTGTCTGCTCCTAACACGGAACAGAAAAAACCTGAAAAAACAGTGGAAGTGCAATGCACCAAAATTACTACAGGAACCGCTGCTGTCGCCAAACTCACACAAATAAACCGATAATCATATACTGCACTACAAAGAAACAAATCGTTTGATTTGTAGTTTTAAGTTTAGTCAAAATTAGCCTACATCACAGATTTGGAAATAAACCCTGACATTCTACAAATAAGACTTATTTTGCTATAACGGCAAAACGTATTTACGGTCTATAGTCACACTAAGATTCGATTGCCGATCCCATTCCGCTACTCGACCATAGATGGCGCTATTTTCAAAGGTCGCAATTATCAACTTAATTGCGTTATACATACGGTTGACATTTGCGTGATCGATCGAATTCTGCTGCTACTCGGTCAAGGCCGCACCACGTAGCACATTGAAATTCTTTATCGATATCGATAGATACCCGATATTTTGTTCAATTAGCATAAATAAGATTTACACAAACCGCTGTTCATTTTAAACCATTAATTAATAGACACACAGACAGACAAACAGACAGGTAAATTTAAAATTAAATAAAAGTGCTGTATGTATGCATGAATACTTTGTATATTCAAATTTTACATAAAGACTGCAACGTAATGAAAATAGTAAAGTTCAGAGCATATCGTGCTTGATTTGGTTGGCATCCAATTAACTCTACCCGTTGCATCTATCCATTTCTGATGCTTAAAATATTTTAAAGGACCTACTGATGTCTAATTAGTGATCAATGCAACGTCTCAATCATTAATAAATTATAATAATTATGTTACTACTTAAAACATTGATTATATTTTTGCTTCATCGCATTTATGCGACCTTAAATTGGGACACGAAAGATACTTAAAAAAAAAATCGGGTATGAATGAAGGCGACCTTATACTTGTATTGTAATGTAAAACTAAATAAATAATGAAACAACATTGTTTAGGTATTCCTTGTATCGATATCAATCGACAAATTCAATATTCGACTTGACCACATCACTACTTGAGTAGCGAAGTGCTTTCGACAATAAAAATCAATCCAAAATATACTTTCTCTTAATTGCATAAGGTTGATTTTGACTAACTGTTCTATTAAATATTTGTAAATTGAAACAAAACAAGATTTTTATTAGAAAACAATGAAAATCGTACTTTCCGATGATACGGAATACCTCCATTTTTAAGATTTTTTCTCCTACTATAATTTTTGCACTCTAAAACGGAACAATACGGCTATAAATTAATTGGCTATAGCTAGGTAGATATATGAATTTATCGCGAGACTAGCGACTCGACGCGATGTCAGAACGCGACTGGGATCGGTTAAGCGTAACAACGCATAATTGTGACACGCGTGCCACGCCTAATTAGCACTTCCACTAACAATTTTTTCCATCCACCCGCATTCTCCAGTTAACCCGCGATCATGGCGCTTGCAACAGCGTCGAAATATCGGGAGCTCAAAATAATCAATAATCACGGAAGATATCCCGTAAGTGACATTGGTGTTGATTCTGTTGTGCACAACCTAAACTTAATTTAGGCTATTGCTACCTTTTTCTCTCTAATAAAACGAGAAAGAGACGGACGTAATTTAGAGCTGTCAAATTTAGTTGGAACTAATATTTCTATACAAATGAAGGGAGCACATAAAAACATGTCGACTAAAACCACGGTGAAGCGCAAGGCATAAACTAGTTTGACATCTCTAACTTAGTTCATAGCTATAGCCGTCCTTTTCTCGCAGTGCCTTTTAGTAAAAGATAGCAATAGCCTAAATTAAGTTAAGTTTGTGCACAACAGAATCCACACCATTATAAGTATATTATTATATCCATCATATCCATTTATCTGTACACCAGTGGCGTGCAGTGGTCGTCCACGGTGGGTAGGCCACGAAATAATGATAACAAAAACAAATTTCATCAGCGCCATCTTGGATTTTCATTTTGACCTCACTTTCATTATTAACTACCCCAAAAACCTCGAAAACGACACCCATGAAGAAAAAACTGAAAATTATCGTCGGCGCCATCTTGGATTTTCATTTTGACCTCATTTTCATTATTAACTACCCCAAAAACCTCGAAAACGACACCCATGAAGAAAAAACTGAAAATTTTCATTGGGGCCATCTTGGATTTTCATTTTGACCTCATTTTCATTATTAACTACCCCAAAAACCTCGAAAACGACACCCATGAAGAAAAAACTGAAAATTTTCGTCGGCGCCATCTTGGATTTTCATTTTGACCTCATTTTCATTATTAACTACCCCAAAAACCTCGAAAACGACACCCATGAAGAAAAAACTTAAAATTTTCGTCGGCGCCATCTTGGATTTTCATTTTGACCTCATTTTCATTATTAACTACCCCAAAAACCTCGAAAACGACACCCATTAAGAAAAACCTGAAAATTTTCATGATTTTTTGATGAATTTTTATCTGAAAAATATAATAACAATAATATTATTAATTATTATAATAATAATACGCGCCAATAACACCCGGTAATCATTATTTTAATCAACATACAACCTAAACCTAGCACTGGCCTGCAAATTGCAAAAAACGTAAGCAATTTCGAAATTTGAATTTCGCGGTCTAAAGAACATCCACCTTGAATCCTGGCCTTGTGTTGAGCAGCCAATCACAGCCCAGCTACACTCGCAGGAGTTACCGCCCTAAAATGACCGCAATCTATACATGTGTGCGGTTCATAGACACACGAAAATATGCACTAATGTGCCGCTGTGTGCGTAAAATTATCAATGGATTTTAGGCTAGACGACTGTTTGCCTGTCCGGCGGAGCTCCAAGTTTCGTAGTAACTTCCAGTATAGTGTGAGTTACGTGACACGGGAGCGACAAATTGCTATAAGTATTTTAACAGGAGATTGAACTTTTTTTATATTTTGTACATAATGGTGCCGATTCTCTTGTACACCGAACTAACCTAAACTATAACTAAAATTTCTTATTTTTAGTTAGTTGGTTTCGTTTAGTTATTCTGAAATCACGATTCTCTAAACTTAGACAAAGTTTTGACACATTTAAATTCGAGTTTGACATTAACCAAGTTGAGTAAACCATAGACTAAGATTGCACTAGAGCTTAAACGAAAATGAATGAAAGTGAATGAAAATGATCTGAATTGCAAAAAAAAGCCTGAGTAATGACACTAATGACTGACACTTTCAGTCAATATCTGACAGTGACATTGTCAAGTTTACGTTTACTTTTTTTCGGTGTGTTCGCTTTATTAATTAACCTTGATGTTTGGAAAAGGTTTGTTCGTTTTAACTACTAATAAATGTAAATTCACATATAAATAAAAAACGATTTTTCTCAAAATTGGAAGTCTATAGAAATGTATTTTATTCGTTTTTGACTATCTACTTAATTATATTATCCGGGTGAAAATTCTTGATTTTAAATAAGCATTTTTGGACATCATGTCCGTTGGATTGAATTTTTGTTTGCTTGAAACCAAAAAATCAACCCAAATGTATAAATAATTAATCAATCAACCGATAGGTTTTAAAAAAATAATAAAAACTTAACTACTCTGCCATGGGGACTTTCTACGACCATACTTTACTTTGATTACGAACTGTCAAATCGTATAGATTTTCATTTCTTCAATTATCTTTTGTATATCGATAAAATTGCCGCAATTATTATAATAATGCCCTAGTGTAGCGAGATAAATAGTAAAAATAGGGGAGTTCATTAGTTGTATATATATGGAAAGCAAACTCAAAAAACCATGGGAGTCTGCCAGCAATAAAAAATTCAAGTAAAGTTTTTACCGCACGTTTGTGTGGAGTGTATTAATTCATATTAAAAAGGTGAGTTAATACAGTAACATAACATACTTTATGCATTACTTATTAATTTATGTCATTCTTGGTAAGTAACAAAAGTTAACCTAAGTGGTTTCTTATTAATTTCAGAAGCCAAGTTCCATAAAAAGACAGCGGTACCATCGGTATTCTGTTTCACTGAAGCTAAACCTGAAATTCCAGCCGCCCTTGAACAACAGCATCGTTATGAGAAAAGAAGGCAGAAAAAACTATTTCAGGAAAGTTTTGAAATAGAACCGCAACCTTGAACCAGTAGTTTTACTTCCACGTATACAACAGCATTAGAAAAGGTCTCGAAGAAGTAAACACATTAAACAACAGTGAAGAAGAATGTATACAGTGCACCTATGTTTTTATCTAAAAGTATTCAAATTGACCACGAGTATCTCTACGGGTCTATTAATAGATACAAAGATAAATCAATAAAGTTTTACACAGGTTTCGAATCCTATAAAAAAAATCAGTTATTTTACTCAACTCTAAGTGTAATGGAGAATCTAATTGTGGAGAGTGTATTATGAAAGATATTAAAATAAAAGAGTACTTTTAATTCTGCCTTTTTACTATTTTCAAAGAGTGCTTATACATATATTTATTTAGAATTGCAGGTTCTAAATGATGTACATAAAAGTTAATTAAATGAGTTAACATTTCATTAAAACATGAATCACCTCGCCTTCATGTCCTTTTGTAATATTTCCTTTCTGTCCTTTTATGTGTAAATGACAAAATTACAGTATTGTCTGCGGGAGTAATATAGCTGTCCTTGATTGATTGCTTTACACTGGTCTTGTAAATAAGTGTAAATGCCATCAGAGGTAAAGCGGGCGGTCAAAAGATGGCGATATTCATATAAATGCTGTCCTTTACGCTGAGTGTTACAGCTGAAAACAAATAACAAAAATTTATATTCAGAAGCTTTTTAAAGTAAGTATACTGTGATCAGATGAAACAATATTTTCTTTATAATCACTGTTAGTATGGAGAGCTTTCTAAAAATTTGACCAACAAATGTATTCATTCACCTATGAAAATATTCTTGGATTGCCTGTCTGGTGATCACAGGGTGGACACTGGTATACGATGTCGTCTTGGCCGTTGTAGTCGGCACTAAAGTTCTGGTTTCGATCATACGCTTCTAATCTATAAATTAAAAGAAGATAAAATTAGCCAAAGAACACAAAAAAATTCTAACCTAAAATGTTTTTATTATTTCATATTACACAGAACCTGGAAGAGGCTTTGATTAAGACATTAAGAGACGTGAATTTGTCCACTTCTTTTCCAATTAATAATGTAGCAAGTGCAATATTTGTTCAGTACAAAAATCCTTTGTTATGTTTTCATGAATGAATTTTGATTGTATCCTATTATAATAAAATTACACTAAATTTACCTTTCTGCCGAATCGGCAACAGCTGCAATCACATGTGCTTCCTTATTGAACTCAAAATCATCCAAACTTTTATGAAATACGAGAGAAATATGCTTTGTAAATTTTAGTTCATGACAACTAATTTTATTCCACACCTTTTTAATCGCGATTAAAAATAGTCTGATTTAGTTTGACAATCTAAATTTTAGGTGAAAAACGTCAATTTCAGAATAGCAAAATTGCCATTTACACCAAATTGAATAACTTAGTGCTGTCAAACTATAATTTGTTTAAGTCATGTCACTTTAATCAATTTCAGAATGGGAAACGTCGTTTGACAGGAACAAACTAAATTTTAGTGATTTTTAGTCTAGTTTTGAGATATTTGTGACAAGAGAATCGGCACCAATGTGTTATTTTATTACATAGTTAATTAGTTATAATAAATGCCCAGTTGGTAGGGTAGGCTTGGTCTAATTGCCTCTTAAGGGCGCACGCTCATGCTGTACACCTGACAAAGTATTTGCAAGATTTCAGGATGGTCGGTTCAGTAGTTTAGGCCTGAAAAGGTAACAAACAAACTTACTTTCGCATTCTTAATAAAATTAGGATTAGGATTTAGGACTATAACAATTTATAGCCGAGAACGGCGGCGAACTCTGCTGCTCTGCTGGCAATCACGAGCAACGAAGATAAAAAGGCTTGGAATTAAGCTGCTCCAATGAAATTTGCTCTGTGAATGTCGAAGCTTCGGACTTCGCTTGTTTATTATTTATTCCTTTCTTTTCCTTTTTTTATTTTTTCTTTTCCTTTTTTTATACACTCTGACATTTAATGTTTTGACATGTATTTTATTATTTTTTATACACTCTGACATGTAATGTCTTGACATGTATTTTATTATTTTTTATTTGACATTTACTGATTTGACATGAATACTTATTTTGTTAAGTATTTTAGTTTTTTTTTATCATCATTGTGCCTTTTAATGATTTTTGTGATTTTTATTTACATTTTTTTGAATAGAACTTGTTATGAATTTTATATGATTATTGATTATTGTGAATGTGGGGACCATGTGGGTCACATTTATATTTTTTGTTTATTTTTTCCCACAACTGTCTGACAGTTTGAGTACTCTAAGCGACCTACCCAAATGTCCTTTCTTTGGTATTGTTCGTCGTTTCGTTGAGCTCCTTGGGTTATAAGTCGAGCTACACATTAACTGACAAATGCTTGCACTGACTGGACAGGTCCACTCAAAACTGTATGGTTCTTTCTTCAAAAGACCATATCAGACACTAATCTGCATAGTCCTCATGTGAATTGAGCAAGATTGTCTGGACTTTAAAAGAGACTATGACCTCTGAGTTTGTTTCGGCTGTTTCTTCTCAGAGTAGTCAGGTACGAAACACCGGCCCCATCTAGTTTTAAAAAATGACGTGTAAAAGTGTTTGTAAAAACCTACTTGCAAAATAAACATCATTTATCATTTATCATTTATCATTTAACGAAGTTAGCCGAACGACGTACTATGAGCTCGGACGAAATCTCACCACCACTACGACTCTTTTTGCTTGCAGCATTCGGCCGCTAATCAACCAATAGCATCGCAGCATCTGACCCTTTGTTTTTGTTAATGAAATAAAAAAATTAATACAAAAATATAATTTATAAAAAAAAACAAAAAAAATAAGACCAATAATTCTTCTTCTTTGTGTCGATGATTCGTTAAGGGTGGTAAACAGTGGAGATCGTGTTTTCTTTTAAAAATGAGCAGATTTCGTCCGAGCTCATGGTACCTACGACAATATACGAAAATGTGGCCGAAGCCGAACCTTCCGGTCAGTCACTAGTTGAAACAAAAACCGACTTCAAAAAACACAAAAAAGTTAAAAATAACTTTAGCTTCAGAAGTCGGTGACCTTTTTTTGATACATTTAGTTTTTTTTTGTCACCGACTTCTGACTCTAAAGTTATTTTTAACTTTTTTGTGTTTTGTGTTTTTTGAAGTCGGTTTTATTTTTTTGAAAAAATGTTTTATTTTATTTTTAAATTTTTAGTTGTAATGAATGAATGAATGAATGAATAAGCTTTATTTAATCCCATACAAGTAACAACAATAATCAGTAAAAATAAACATTAATTATCAATTATCATCATTACTATATTATGTAATTTAATCAAATCACTATAAAAAAAATAACAATAATTAATTCCATCAAACTATCAATCACAATAGTCACTAACTAATTCTATCAGATTAATAAAAATAATAATCGTTTATAACAACAATCATTAGATAATAATTCCATCAGATTAACAACGTGGACGACGCTACAATAGTAATTATATAAAAACATCAAGTATGACATTTGGTGCGTGGAATGTACGCACACTTCTGGATCGAGATAATAATCTATGCCCTGAGCGTAAGACAGCAATTGTAGCACATGAGCTTGCTCGTTATAATATAGCCATAGCTGCACTCAGCGAAACACATTTGGCTGACGAAGGAGAACTGGAAGAACGAGGCGGTGGATACACTTTCTTTTGGAAGGGGACTGCTGCGTCTCAGCCCAGACGCTCGGGGGTAGGTTTTGCGATTAAGACGACGATCGCCAAGAAATTAGATGAACACCCAGTTTACATTTCAGATCGAACAGTATCATTACGCCTACATCTCGATAATGGTAACTATTTAAATGTAATAAGTGTATACGCACCCACCATGACTAATCCAGACGAGGTTAAGGACAAGTTTTATGAAGAATTGGCTCAAGTTCTTGCTAAAATCTCACCTAGGGAGCAAATACTAATCCAGGGTGATTTTAATGCTAGAGTTGGGTGTAATTTCGAAGCGTGGCCCAGTGTTTTAGGTAGACACGGAATCGGTAATATGAATAGTAACGGGCAATCACTACTCAGCCTTTGTGCTCAGTTCAGTTTATCCATCACGAACACGCTATTCAGACTCCCGATGAAGCACAAGGCTACGTGGATGCACCCTCGTTCCAAACACTGGCATCTTATTGACTACGCGATTGTTCGCCAAAGAGACATACCCCGAGTTAGAATTACACGTGTAATGCGAGGTGCAAACTGCTGGACAGACCATAGGCTGATTATAACGAAGCTAAAACTTCGGCTTCATCCTCCTCGTAGATCGCCCCTAGTAAGAACCACGTGCCTAAACGTAGGGAAACTTCAGGATCTCAATACGAGGGAGGAATATGTCAATGCTCTTAATTCTGCACTGAGTAATTCTACTGCATCGGATGGTGATCTTCATGCTCGATGGCAAGACTTCTCTTCTCGACTACTGGATACCGGTTCTCAGATATTAGGCACAAAGATGCACAGGAGTGAGTCCTCACTCTCCGGTCGTCCGGTTTGATGAGAATAATGACATGTTGGCAGAAGCACTGCAAAAGCACCGAAACCTGCTAAGACAACAAGATCGCAGTAGGCCATACAGTACCGTAGGCAACACCAAACAGAGTAGTTCTGAATTGCGGAAATTAACTAGGGGTATTAAGGACAAGTGGTGGCTCGAAAAAGCCGAATACATTCAGTGGCTTTCGGACACTAGACAACTTGGTGCATTTTATGGGGAGGTGAGGAAACTGATTGGAACAAGCAATCGTGTTAATGTACAGTCAAAGGTCAAAATTCCACTTCCACCGCAATGCACATTATCGTTTGCGCTATACGGGCGGCGGCGCCTATACACACATACGCATATTTATCCGTGTGAGTGATGTTCCAACGCTAACAACCAATTTGGCCACCGTATCACTTACACAACTCATTGAAATTTGTAATAACAATCTTAAGCGGGCAACAAGTTGCTAATGTGTAAGTGTTGTCATACGTTCTTATAGAAGAAGGTCATAAGTACCACCAATATTGCTTTGCCATTGTGTTGCGAGATTGGCAGTCGACTTCTGACTGTTACTGTACCTATTCAATCACGTGATGGTTCTGAGCGTTTGTCATCTAAAGAGGAAGTGCTTGTGCGTTGGGCCCAGCATTTTAACGACCTTCTCAATTTAGATCGCTCAGCAGATATGACATAATTATGTTCTTTCTATGTCCACACTACCCACAGCCACTGGGCTAGACGAGCCCCCAACTATAAAAGAAGTCCAGGATGCCATCAAACAACTACACAACAAAAAGGCGGTTGGTGTTGATAACATCCCAGGGGAGCTGCTTAAGTACGGGGGTGAGTGATTGCATGAAGTCATCAGGGATCTCTTCGTGACAATGTGGAGTGAAGAGAGGGTGCCAGACACTTACAAAGTATCTCGAATAAGTGCCCTGTATAAGAACAAAGGTGACCGATCAGACTGCAACTCTTATCGCGGAATTTCGCTGCTGTCAACCCCTGGAAAAGTTTTTGCGAAAATCCTTCTCAACCGTCTTATTCCATTATCAGAAACAATCCTTCCAGAGACCCAATTTGGCTTTCGTCCTGATAGAGGGACCTGTGAAGCTATATTCTCTGTTCGCCAGCTTCAAGAAAAAAGTAAAGAACAAGGTCGACCCCTATACCTCTGCTTTGTCGATCTTGAAAAGGCATTCGACAGTGTTCCTCGAGAAGCTCTGTGGGCTCTGTTAATAAAATTGGGATGCTCTGAAAAATTTGTTAGGATGATACGACTTCTGCATGACGATATGTCCTGTTGCGTTGCGATAAAAGGCGAGCAATCAGACTTTTTTAATGTCACCTGTGGCGTAAAGCAAGGATGCGTTCTTGCACCAACACTCTTTGCTCTATACTTTGCCGTCGTCATTCGAGAAACCCTGAACCGTATTTCAGAAGGCATTCGAATTCGTTTCCGAACCGATGGCAATTTATTCAACCTTGCCAGACTGAAAGCCCGAACAAAAGTCTCTTATACCACGATTACAGAGATAATGTACGCTGATGACCTGTGCTTCGTGGCAGACACTTGCGACGGTTTGCAGGCGCTGATAGGTAGCCTCAATGACGTTTGTTGTAAGTTTGGTCTTTCAATAAACGTTAAAAAAACCGAAGTTATGGCTATGAACGTAGACGAACAGCTGTTGGTTCCTGACATCCTAATCGACAGTGGCAAGCTGAAACGAGTAGAAAGCTTCAAGTATTTAGGCAGCATAATTACCAGTAAAGGGGATCTTGACGCAGAGGTTAATCAGAGAATATGTGCTGCAGCAGCAGCTTTTGGCAAATTGAGGCCCAAAGTTTTCAGCTCGCACGATTTGAAGCTCAAGACCAAGATCTCTGTATACATGGCAATAGTCCTTCCGAATCTTTTGTACTCGTCGGAAACGTGGTGCCTGTATCGAAGACATATAAAGACCTTGGACAAATTCCATCTCAAATGCCTCCGAAACATAATGAACATCAAATGGTCGGACCGTGTTAGAAACACGAACGTTTTAAGGCAAGCCAAGGTCCTTGGCATAGAGGCCTACTTGATGAGACGTCAGCTAAGATGGTGTGGGCATGTTTCTAGGATGAACGAAGACAGACTGGCGAAGCGCATCTTCTATTCTGAACTCCAGGAAGGAAAACGGAAATGTGGTGGACAGTTTTTACGTTTCAAGGATGTTCAGAATAGACACTTCAAAAGATGCGAAATTGACCCGTTGGTGTGGGAAAAGCAGTAGGGCGTGCAAAGCCGGTTTTCCGGTTTTGGTAAAAACCGGAAACCGGACAAAATTTACGGATTTATGAAAACCGGGTTCGAAAGTCAAAACCGGAGTTAACTCCGGTTTTCCCATTTTTGAATTACATTTTGATTTAAAACAACTTTTTTAGTACGCACTTAATGGGGGCTATCGTTTTTGAGCTCACCAGATGGCGCACTGTCGAGTAAGGTCCTGTCAATAATTCAATTTTATATTATAAAGCACCAATAACTTCATAGAAAAGTTTATTTTATTACGTATAACGACAGTGTAAGCTTTAGATATATATTTACAATAATCTTCCTAAAATTAGTAAGCATGAAACATTTAAAAATCATTCTACCTCCAAGTACTAAAAATATTATGGTCCTAAGTTGCTTTGCTACTTAAAATCTTCAAGTCATAATTAATCAGGAATGGCTCAATCTAGAACACAATCATGAGTATTAGTATAAATACGTGATAAAAAATCACGCAACGCGCCAACACTGTATGACATCTGACATTTTGGAGGACCTTAGTCTACACAAGCGCCTCTAGTGGCAAATTCACACGCGATAGCCCCCATTAAGAAATCTTCAATTGAGAGTCATCAAATAAATCCGAACGCAATCTACACCCTCTTACACTTCTCCCTCCGCGACCCCCTCACCCACGAAGCGACTCCTGCGACCCGATCCCGTCTGCCCAAACTCAAACCTTACCTTAAACTTTTCCCAAATCCAATGGTGCTGACATATCTGCGACTATTACAAACTTATTGCAGCAGCTAAAATATAAGCTCAAGGACTCTGATACCATCGCCGTAGTTGTCTCCGAGTAGTCCGTGCCATCGTTATCATTATCATCTGACGCTGAAGTTGTAGCTGATGAGCTAACTCTTCAAGAGCAGCTTGATAAGGAATTGGATAAATGCAGGAAAACCCCCCAAGAATCGGTCTTATTTCGACCTTGCATGGTTTGTCAAGGTAGAACAAGCCATGTATGAAAGCATGACGTAACTATTTGATGTGTGTACTATCAACAAGTGTTGAGAGTGGGAAAGCCTTTTCGAGTGCTGGGTACTTTGATGATGATGATGATGATTGAGCACCACACCCAGCCAGGAGCAAGCCTGACCCGGACAAGCCGGATACACCAGGGGGCACTATTTTGTAAGGAAAGACATGCTCTGGGATGGGAAAGGAAGCCCGACCAACCGCAGCCAGTCGGGCACAATCAGCCGACTATGCAGCCTCGAGCCAATATAGGAATAGTGGTAAAGACAGGTACAATCCATAGGAATGAGCATTGGTGCTTTGACCTTCGTTTGATTGGTCTCTTCTATCATTGGAGAATCATGTTCGTTTCTGGTGGTTGCGATTCCATTCGATTTTGACACGGCTTAAAGTTGAAAATATTATTGTTCGCGTATATGTTTCATCGTCAGTAGTATGTGTTCCACTTTGTCAGTAAATGTTTCGCTAAGGTGATATATTTCTTGGGTAGCTGATTTCTTTCTTTTTGCTGCTAGCTGAATCCATTCTTCTTTGCTTTTATTGGAATATTCCATGCCTTGTTGGAGTGACCCGTTCCATGTATATAATGGTCTTCCTACTTTAAACCGTTTAGCCTTGTATCTCATGGCTGCGTGTAGAAAGTGAGGCTCTGGCCGTCGGAGAATGTGCCCGCAGTAGCATAACCGTAGGCATTTAATTATTTTGGTACCTAATTGTTTTTCTCATAAGAATTTCACGTGTTTTTGTTCGGGGGGTTTCGCGTACTCTTTATCATATCTTTAAGAATGGGTCTTTTGTATCTTCTGAGTTTCGATCAGTTTGCCTTTGTGAGTGCCGCTGCTTTAACCTTTTCGAGTGCTGGGTACTTTTGCAACAAAATAAGAAGTACGCTATGATCTGATAAAATGTTAAATGCACTTCTATTCTTATGAACAAATTATCAGCAACAGCGGTCTCATGGAAAAAAATATTATTGTTTATTTAAATTAGTGTACGGTACACAGTTGATTTGATCTCGTTTTATAGTCAAATATGAATTCTTTAATGTTGTTAGTAGTTCGTAATTAATGAGCTCAAATTAAAAAAATCGAGACGTTTTTTTGAATCTTTTCGATTTCTTAATGATTCGGTTCTATGCAAGTTATAAACATTTACTTTGGAGAATGAATGTGGATTGTACGTTTGTCGAGTTCCCCCAATATAACACCGTAAGTTAACATTGTGGTGGGTTTGATTAAAAGAGGTTTGATACAATAAATTTGTTTTATTTGTGTATCGGAAAATATTGTTTTGTTGTTAACATTCAACTAATGATGTATCAAAAAAAAATGTTGCCGAAACCGGGGCTAACACCGGTTTCCAGTTTTGGCCCCTCAAACCCGGAATTCAAAACCGGTTTTGAAGACCTTCCGGTTTTGCACGCCCTAAAAAGCAGGCACAAAATCGGCCCGAGTGGAGACGTCGTGTGCATCGGCAGGTCGACGCCTTTGAAGAGAGAAGAAGGTCGCAGCTGGACTTAAGACGTGATGAACTTAAAGCTAGACCACGTACAGCTATACCCTACCATTTCGTCAATGGTGTTCTGACATGTCCGATTTGTGCTCGGAGTTTTTCGGCCAAAGTTGGATATGCTAGCCACTTGAGAGCACATGAAAGAGCAGCGCACCAAAGCTCTCTACAACCACACTAGAAAGCCATCGAATGCAGTCGCTGTGGTCGAAATCGGCTAGATGGCATCATCATCATATTCTTTAAAATAAAAAAAGAATTTTGAGAATGCATCCATAAATGGGGGAGAAATCGGTGAACATGTTGAAATTAGACCACACGACTGAACTAAAATTGTTCATAAAACAAAAACTACTGGGCCAGACTATGTTAAATTTTTATGGGACCAAATGGCAACTATTCCGCATCCAACTAAAGAAGAATCGCGTAAATCGGATCATAAATCTCAGCGTAATAGGTGTACATACATAAAAAAAAAAATACCAATCGAATTGAGAACCTTCTCCTTTTGGAAGTCGGTTAAAAATGATAGTGAATTGAATGATGGTTGCTTCTCAAAAATTAAAACTTCGCGCCTTTTAGGAGTAAACTTTATAACAGCGCAACCTATTGGCAGATAGACTTACCTTAAAAAAAAGTTCTTCTTGCTACATCACTGTCATAATAGATGGCGTAGCTTGTATCTAAACTGGTTGTCGACAGAAAAATACTTCAGCAACTGAAGTATTTTTCTGTCAATAAACAATTCTGTCAATAAAAAAGACAATGTCTTGGTTTTTTACTGTCTGGAAGACATACGCTGCCAACAATAATGTGAGGCCAGCGCAAATTACGTCTCGCTTTGTTCATACACGCTTACACGCACACATTTACATAAACTACAATGACACTACGCCTCAGTAGATGCAGTGTTTACGAAACCCGCCTCACTTCTCTCTTCGCAGAGTTCCCTCACGTCTTAACTTTTTTTTTTGGTCCGAGTGTACACGGCGAGACGTAATTTGACGGCCTCACTTTTGCTGTTCGCAGAGATCCGTCGTTACCTTTTTATTTGGTCTGAGTTAGTGGGTAGGGGTAGATACCGTAGATAGTTTCTCAGGATAGTTTTTTAAACTAGTTCAGATTATGCCGCTACGGCTAGAGTAATATTTTTTCGAGACGCAGGCTCACCTTTTTAGAATAAATAAATAAGTCGGTCGTAAGCCTGCCTATGCCCCGTTCCCACTATGTCGTGACGACAAATGATCGTGTAGTTTTAAGTGTCGTGGCTTGTGTATTTAAATGGAGGTGTTCACATTAGGACGACGCGATTACTGTCGTCTACCACTTTCGCCAACTAAAAACCAACGATAAATAAATTAATCGTCACGACATAGTGGGAACGGGGCCTTACACTGTGGCCTGGCCGTTGTCACCACCACGAGTAGGTACATGATTATTATCATTAGAACTTGTGAAAAAGCTTAAGATGTTTTATAATTTTACATAAATTCAGCTTCATAATTGTTTTACGTGATAACGTGACCGAAAATGCGTAAATGCAGCCTCGCAACTTAGGCTTGATTGCACGTAAACATCCGGACGATCTACATTGCTTCTACAGTGCAAAATAAACGGGACAGGCGGCCGTACCTACTGTACAGCACAGATAACTATGTAACATGAACGTCCACGGGTACATACAAACACGTGAGCAATCAATAAAATACTATATAGACGGTCATGTACTGCCGATGCCTACCTATAGGTACTTATGCGTCCCGGTTGGCGAATATGGAAACGAATGGAGTTGATATAACATTTTTAATGAATGAGTGATAAAGGTGTAATTTAAAAGTAAGGTTTTTCAAGCATACTTAATAAAGTATTTTGAGTGTTTCTCAAGTGATATTTACAAAGTTTTTGTACTTACTAGATCATAGTAAGATTTTTTTTTTAATAAATCATTTACAAATCGCAATTTATTTTGTAAGACTAGCCACTAAACGAAATTAAAAATTAGTTAAACAGAGATCCCGTACTTACTATTTTCGTCAAATAAAAAACGTGATATCGATTGCAATATCGATTATTTACCATAGATCTACAGAACAGAAAGTCTTTTCTCTATTCGTCACAGCTGTCAATGACATTTCGACGTTCGAAACGTATTTTACGAAATGTATTTTGCGTATATTTTCTTCGTAAAATCGTATCTTATATAATTATTTCATTACAAATACCAAAGCAATGCAACTGTAGATAGACGTGCATTGATTATGTGCCGTTAATGGATATTCCATACCTTTGATGACAAAAATGGTATCAACTTTGAATTTAGATGAAAAATATAATAGAGGTGCGTGCGTCATATTTTCAATGTGACCTATTTTGCCGAAACAGTAGTTATTTGTTTTATCGTAATACTGTTGGTGTGTTGCAGTGAGGAGGAATTTCTATTTTTATTTGGATATTCAAGACCATGGTTTGGCTAGATCCATATCTCGCAGGATTCAAGACATGGGTTTGGTGAGTATTAAAGCTTTTACCGCCAAAAAATATTCCTCGAAGTAGCGCTGGTAATACGTTGCCACATAATATTTTTGGTTATGTATAAAAATGTAGTGTGACCAAAATAGGGATAACAGTATTTTTTAATTTGTATGGCTTTTATTCAGGCTAACTGCATTTGGTCATGTTATTTACGTTCTGTTTCATTTTTGATCCTCTTTGAACGCTTTTCAACTCATTCAGTTCATAGTACTTGTCATGAATAATTTATTAGGCATTTGTACGACTATCTTCTTACGAAATTCATCATTTATTTTATTTTTGTTATAAAAATAAAATTGCTTACCGATTTATTTGTTTCAAACTTTCGTAATAAATATTATCATCGAAATGAAACTATGAAAGATTTCTAATTGAATTGGAACGCAATTTAAACGGACCAATGAGAAGCGTCTCCCCTTCCACCTGACAACAGCGCTCCCAGTGTCAAAAACATGAACTAACGTGAAATATCTCCATCTTGTATGACAGATTTGTGTTTGTTGTTACTTTTTCGATTTTATTTAGTCAATTGTGTTTAAATACGTTTTAAAAGTGTATCAGACGTTGCGTAATTAATCCCCAATCATATAATTCAATGTGTGCTACAGACAATTAGAAAGCATTTACCAACAGAAGGTAAATCCATAGGTGACGAACATAGTGGTCGTCTGAGTGACTAGTATATAGTTACTTATTTTTGTGATAAGCGGAGCGTGGGGCCCTCGCGGACGGCTTTTATGTAAGTATATACAGTGTATATAACCCACACGTGCGTACCGACACAACGATCGTGTCAGAATTGTTTAGAAAACAGTCTAAAAACAGTTGGAGTGGCTAGTGGGTCGCATAGCTTGCGTTCAATTTTAGGTCATCTTTTGTACGATCGCGTTAGAGCCGCCGCCGCCGCACCGCGAAATGCAGCGGGCCGAGGCCGCGCTGCGCGCTCTCGCGCTGCGTTGCACTACATCCATTTTAAAAGCTGTTTGAAATGTAGTTTCCTTCGGGTTACGCGTGTGTCCGCTTAATTTTTGACAGTTGATATTGCTTTTAAGTAATCAAGGGGTTGTGAGTCTTAAGTAGAAAGTCTTAAGGGTGAGATTTGTATGTGGTAATGTAGTGTGTTATTTTTTTGCGCGGGACGGTTGGCGCGAGTCGTGGAGGGCGCGATGGCGCGGCCCGCCGGCGTCGTCTCGTTGTGTCGAGGCGTATTTCAAGGAAAACTCGCCGATGTGTGTTCCGGCGCGTCGATAACTCGCGGCGCTGATGCCCGCCCCGTTACATTGTGCCGTCGCATGCATCGCTCAATAACATATTCCGAGAATGCCCTCCGAGCGATCGCCGTCACTCGCACCGAGTAGGTAGCCGTTGCGACACATACATTACGCGTATTAGGTCAGCCTGCCGCCTGGTGCAATGCTGACTTTCACATAATGTCACTACACACTACATTATGTACCTAAACAATAACATTTAGCTGACACTCAATTCCTATAAGAGTTGCCAATTTTTTACTGTATGTAAATTTAATTTAATTTAATGCTGGCAACATTAAACTAATTAAAACTTTAAAATATCATTGTTCTTGATAGTTGACTTATCAGTAGTTTTTATTGATATGCAAATGTGATAATAATATGTACCTACCTATACTCAATAGCTTAAATATATTTGAGTGGTCTGTTATGTAAATGTATAATAAAATTATGATGGTATATAATCACACTGACGGAGCCATTATGTGTTGATAGCCAACCTTTGTATATTGAGAATAAATGTAGACTTGTAATTGCAAGGTTAACAAGACCACACAATAGCTACCTACCACAGAAAAAAATCCAGTTGTTAAATAAAATGCACTCTAAAAATAAGGGCAACCTGTTGCTTAGGCATCATTTTGAAACATTTGCCAAAGCATGTTATTTTTGATGACAAAACAGTTTTGTTTACATGTCATTTGAGAATATTTTATTACAAACACTTAATACTAATAAACAACACAACAATATTTTTTGATATCTGTTCTTTTATAATGTTATCTTCAGTATTCATTAATTTATTACCTAGTATAGGTACTGTTTATGCGAATCAACCACATGTTATATTTATAGATTGTGGGATGTCAGTTTTGAGCGTAGTGAATGAATAATGAATTAAAACTTTTTAGTAATAACAATGTAATAATAATAAGGCTTGCTATATTTATGGCAGACTTAAAAAGAGATAGTAAAACTAAAGTTAAGTTTCATTTATCAGTAAAATATTGATTAGTGTGATAAATTGAGAATCTTATTTAATAAAATACCAAAACATGCTAAAAAGAAGAGGTTATGGTAGAAGAATATATATGCTGCACCAACCCCAAATTGGGATGGGATGTGCTCAAGAAAATTATGGTGAACTTGTTATAGACACTTTACGCTCCTCGTCATAACTCTCATTTATCCCAAACATACTTTTAAAGAACACCAATATTGTGAATAAACTGATATTCTCTTCTGCATTGTCTTGGTAATGTACTTTCAAAGTCGGTTAATTCTCAGGAAGTTAGGCAACCTGTTGCTGTACATGTACACAAACATAGTAAATAATTAATGTCTTACGAACAACTGTTTGTCTGAAACTGAAATATTGTAAATAAAATTAAATTACTACACCTCGATGACATCTATTTAGAGGTTTGAGATAACTTTATTCTCATACAATTATACCTAGCATACATTATATATAAATGCATTTGAATAAAAACTTCAATAAAACGGTCAAACCGTGTTCTATTTCAGAACTTGATAGATAAATATGATTGTATATTCTAAAATAATTTACCTCCCATTCCCATCCTTAAATTGTTTAGGGATAAATATGGCAAAAATAATATAACTAATCTAAATTTTTGAATAAGTAATAATATTTTGATCTCTTAAAAGATTTTTTTTTTTTTTTTAAACTGCAGCCTATGTTTGTGGTCATTGTTTCCTTCTTAAATTCATATTTAAAAACATGATTGTCTATACAGGATGGCTTTTTATCACTATCCAAAAAAATGGGTATAATAGGTTAATGGAGTAGAAGCAAATAGAAAACTTAATTTTTTTTTTCTAAAAAATTAAAAAAAATCGAAACTCAATTCATTTTTTTTTTCAAAATTTCTCTTTGTTTTAATATGAAAAGTTTACTTGAAATTTGTAGCGTTTTTTGATGATGGATCAATTTTTTTCTAAGCTATGGAAAAAAGAAAAAAAAACTAGGTATGCCATAAGCTTCTATTTAGTTCACCTAATATATCCAATTTTTTTTTGCAATGTGATAAAAAAGTCATCGGTTTGTACGGCCGAACTAGCTCTTTGGTTTACAGTTTAACCCACAAATTACATTGTAAAATGTGTTCACCTAATGATATATTAGGTGGACTAAGTAAAAGCTTATGGCATACCTATTTTTTTTTCTTTTTTACAAAACAATGTATTAAAAAAAAACTTGATAACCCACAGCCATTCTCTTATTACTGTTTGTTGAGACACAAAGGCCTCTTCTAGCACTTAATTTTTGCTATCCAGTATTTAAGCAAAGATATTTTACTTCACATTCCTGCAAAACATTAAAAAAAACTGAAGAGTAATGTAAAACTCATCTGTAATATCACAATCACAGGTTTCATGTTTTATGGCGTACTTCCAATAAGCGCCTAGTTTCGATCGAATTACTTCGCTACACACATTGTCAGTCATTAAATATGCAAGTCCTAATAGACCTTTTCTACATTTTAATGTGGGAAATTGTACAGTACTGCAATTACAGCCACACTTCATTTTATAACAGACCAAAGCAACTCGCTGTTTCAGCATATAAGTGTAATTTTCAATTTTCCAAATGTTCAGGTCGGCAACTGTGATAATAGACCAATAAGACACACATGTGAACTCAACAGCTTGTTGATAAACAGAGGTGTTTGCTTCCAGCAACAAGAAGTATTCCTAACGTCCCGCGTGACGCACGTGGTGCGGGACCGAGCTGCGGGCGCGGGCGGTGCGTGGGCGTGCGGGGGCGCGCGATGGGCGCGGCGTGAGGGGCGCGCGCGCGCCGATGCCATGCTCGAGCGCGTGCGGCAGGACCCGCCACACATCTCGCCCAACAACAAGTACATTCAGCTCACTGTGCAGAAGGTATACCCCCCACACCCGCACCCCCTAGCATAAGCAAAGGTGCGAGTTTGATGGATAACATGTGGCACTATTTAAACTCAACGGTCCAAGCTCAAACCAAAAAACACATTGTATTTATGTAAATACTTAGCGATAGGAGCTTTAGAATTCTTTTTTGCTGCTTCATATCCATGAAATTGATACCTACCTTGTGAAATAATATTATTAAGAAGAATAATTAAGATTATTGTGTTTGATATTCATACAGTATGTGTTAGATTATGTAGGTCTTCTTAGAGCTTGTTGCAATTGAATATCTATTCTGTGCATGCTACTTTCTGGCTAAAACTATTAACAAATTTCCTTTTCCTTCTAATATTTCTATGTATTTATATTTATTGGCGCTTTATTACTATATATCTTTACAAATATTTATTAATCTTTCAGGCTATAAGTCTATTGGATAAACTGTATGATACATTCTTCACGGCGTCGCGCAAAGCGCATGTCACGCTCTTCACTAAACATTTTATCAAGATTGAATTTTTGGACAAGTATGAAATAACATTTATAAGAAACAATGTCTTTTCACTCACTGACCAACAGAAAACTCAAATATGTTGTATAATTCCAGGTTGTGCAGGCCTATTTACAAGGAATTCGATGAATGGCCCGAGATTTCACTAGAACCGGACCCACCAAAAGAAAAGAAGAAGGATACTCCAGAAAAGATTACTACTACCACCAATCAAAATATTAAAGATATTGCCATACAGAAGTAAGTAGTAGTTGCGTTCATGTGGATTAATGGATTTACTAAATGTGTTCTAATAGTGACGAAACATTCCTATTTACAGAATGACGAGAAAAAGTCGCCCTAGAATAAAAGAGAAGGAAGACAAGGAGGTGAAGGGTGGTTACTGTGAGATGTGCAACACTGAGTACGTAGACGCGGCGCTGCACCGGCGCTCCCCGCACCACCTCGCCTTCGTGCGCAACCACACCAACTTCATCGCGCTCGACTCGCTCATCGGCGCCGGCGCTGACGTCAGCAGCTTCCTCGACAAGGCCACGCCCATCAACGGCGAGAGGCGCTCCCTCAGGAAGATGTGCAACGGAGACGTCGACCAGCCCAAGAACAAGAGGTCGAAGCGATCGCAATCGCCGGACTCCACCGTCAACGGCAACTTGAGTCCGCGCCGCAACGGACTCGTGGAGGACGAGAGGGTACACAACACGCGCTGCAGCAAGCGGGCCAGCGAAGCGCTCACTGAGGACCGCCAGTACTACAAAGTAGTCGGCGTCAGCACCAAGTTGCGGTCTAGCGGTGGGTTCGCTAACAAGAGGAAAGACTCGCCGCCCGCGTGCAACGGCACTAAACCTCTAGTCGTCAAGTTCAGAAAGGTGCGGCGCTCAGAGCTGTCGGTACTGAGCGACGAAGCCGAACAATTCATGTTCCCCAAGCGCGCCAGCTCCACGAGCTCGACGTCCTCCTCGGACGACGACGACAAGGAACTCAGCGCGCGCCGCAAGCTCAGCCCGCCGCCGCCCGCCGTCGAGCGCCGCCGCCTGGCGCGCCCGCTCGCGCTCAAGGAGGACTCCTCCGAGGAGGACAGCTGGTCCGAGGACAAGCGCAGGCGGAAGAAGAGAGCTCCCGCCGTCGCTAAGCGGGCACGCAGAGTGCCATGTAAAGCACAGGACACTGAACCACCACCCGAACCACCCGAGGTCGTGGAACAACTTGTGCCTGCAGAGCCACCACCACCGCCAGACCCTGAAATCAGTCCATTGAGAGACGAACCTATAGAGAAATGCATGAAGTGGGAAGATGGGAAGCTCAAGTATACCCCAGCTGTGGAGCAGTTAGAGTTCGCCTTCGAGTCTGTGCCACAAAGTGAGCCCTGGTTCGAAACCTTCAAAAGACAAGATGAAGACAAAGTGCTAGCTAAAAATATACCCCAGTATTTTGGTAAGTAGTATCACAGTGAAACAATAAATCATTGCTTTATGTTTTGATGAATTGTGTAATCAATGTTGTGTTATTTGTTACAGCACTGTACTCAAAATCGCCAAAGTTACCGTATGAAATCGGTCAGTTACCGCCCTTGAAGCCAAATTGCTGTCCATTGAGCGACTTAGTAAAACGAGAAGGAAAGCCAGGACCATCGCGGTCTTACGGGACGCGAGGCATGAAGAAACAGAAGATCAGGAAACGCACAGCCGCGGCACTGCTGGCGCTGGAGGGACACCCGCGCAAGTCTCCGCGCGAGCACGCCTCCACGCTCGCCATCCTGGGCTCGGCCGGCCTCGTGCAGCGTCGCAGGCATCACGACGACAACAAGTCCACGGCCTCCGAGGACACCATCAGCGACACGCACAGCAATGTCAAAGCTGATCCGGTCATATCTGAGACTCAGGAAGCGTCGGAGAGACTACAGCAGTTTCTATCGGAAGTATTCGAGGACGCGGCAGAGTACGACGTGTCGGACGAGGCGATGGAAGGCAACGCAGCCGTCACCACCTCCACCAACGTGCCCGACGTGTCCAGCCTCGTGTCCGAGTGCGACAACTGCGACCTAATCAGGAACGAGATCAAGGAGGCGGAAGAAAGGCCGCGAGGAAGACGTGGCAAATTCAAAAAGAAGAACCGTACGGGCTGGCCAAATAAAAGGAAGCAAACTAAAAAGGGCTCCAGGACAAACAGTGTTGAGTCAGAAAACAAAGTGGAGAGCAGTTTAGACCGGTCGTCGGCAGAGCCGCCCGATGACGACACGACGCAGGACACCATCAGCGAGGAGGACACCAATCTATCAGAGACTGACAAAGAAGATAAGACTATCATAGAAAACAAATCAGAGTGTGACTCACAAGACAAGACTATAACAGAGGAGTCAATAGAAGAACGATGTGAGCCCATGGATATATCCGATAGTAAAGATCAGACACTAACTGACAGCAAAGAAACGACGTTACAGGATTTGAAGGTAGCCGCGGAAAAGGAGAAGGCCGAGGAGAAAGAGGAACGAAAATTACGTTCAGAGACTGATGATAAGGATAATAAAAAGAAGAAGCGCGCGTTGCACGGGCTGGGCGACTGGCTGCAGCCGGTAGTGCGAGTGGCGCGCGTGGACCCGAGCGCGGCGCGGCGACTGCGCTCGGCCGGCCGCGCGCGCTCCAACCGCTTCAGGTAGCGCGCCGCCCGCTGCCGGGCCAAACAACGATAACTTCATAACCAGTGGACATCGTTCTGAACCTACCGTCGAACAATCAGTAGTGTTGTGACCGCGTTCCGTAGCGATAGCTGCAGTAGACTCCTCGCCGATGACGTCGGTTATTGTTTTGTTGTTATTTATTTTGTAAATACGCTGTTGTTGTCTGTGTCAGCATGAACTCAACCATTTTTGGCAGTTGAGGAACTGGGAGTATCAGTATTTAAATTGTTTTTTGTTTTTATGAGAATAATATATCTCGAGGCTGCGAACTTCAGATGAAAGTGTACATAGTGGTGTAATATGAGATCTGGACTCATGCATGTGTGTGTGTTAGGACAGTGCGGTGCGTAGATGTCGCGAGCTTAGTCTGTATATAAATGTTATTGTATGCTTAGAAAGTATCTTTCTTTCCTAAAGGTAAATGGAGATGCAGGAATAATGTAATTTCAATCATTAACCTATTGTACTACTTAATGTTAATAATACCCGAAATAATCATTACTGTTATTAGAAACCATAGATATGTAAAGAATGTGTTTTTAATCTGAATATTGTCTCTTGTCTACTGTTACAGACTAGTCAAACCTCAGAATACTTTTTGCTGGCACTACATACCTACATATTTTCTTATTTCTGGTCCCATCTCCTTTATCTATGTGAAACTTCTTCAAAATAAAGTTGTATAAATACTATGATTCTCAATTACTTTGTTTTCTTTTATTCCAATTACATGATTGTATTGTCAAACTTGGCCTGTCTCCCAGCAGTGGGAACATTAATAGGCTGATGATAAAGGTCAAACTCTTGTTGATTGCATTTTACCCAGTCCATAAACATAGAACACAGTTATCACAATATTTAACGGCAACGCCTAAACTCCATGAGGGTAAGCGGAAACAAGCCTAAAATAATATTCTGTGGGAGTTTTCTGAACGTCGTTAAAAATAAAAAGTTTAAATCTTATTTACGCTAGACTACAAAGCTTGCTGCTGTTGTTTTATCACTTTTATATGTTGTTGCTTGTTGCGCATTGAGCTGATAAGCAATGTGACTTGAGCAAATGCCACTCTTTTTCTCTAATATATGTGGGTACATCAACGTCTTTGTTTCAATTTACAGGTGATGGCGGGTGGGTAGGGTAAAATGAGTCTCGCAATAACTATTTCATGAAAGTCATTCGCTCAGAGGGTTATATTTGATGATTTTAGTGATTACAATTCTGTAACTACCTACTACAGACGAGTTACTTGCGTGACTTATTTTTATCAACATCATTATGTACAACCTGACATTAACTTGCAAAGTGACAAAAAGGAAAGAAAAATTTAATTTTGCGGGCTAACATCTGCAGCACGACACAACATGAAAAAGATACCTACGAGTCCTACGACTTTAAAAAGAAAAGAGACAAAAGAAAAAGTTAAAATAAGTTGGTCGAAAAGAATTTATGTTACTTTATTTTGATACCACGATGCCGCAGGATGCTGCGGCATGACGCGACACGCCGCTGGATGCGGCGCGGCGGCATGACGTGTCTTGCTTTTTCATTCCACGGGATACCGCGGCGCGCCATTGCATCCCGCGAGACGTATGGGTCACTTTGGGGTCGAGGAATTATGATTGCTCTAACTAGCAACTAGCGTTGAAATAAGGTTGAAACTTGTGCAGCATTTCGGTGGGGCGCGTTCCGGTCAGTGCGCGGGGGCAAGGGAGGGAGAAAACGCACTGGCGCGCGATTTCATGCCATGATGCCACTGCACGCCGCGGGATGCCACTGCACAACCTGCCGTGCCATGCCGTGCCACGCCGTCTGTCAGTGAGCGCCGGCCCTTACTCAAAAAAATATTCCTGGGAAACTACTTTTTTTTGGGGTGAAAAATCATGTTTTGTGGTAGAACTCAATGTAACGCACTCAAAAAACATTGTGCTGATGGATGGATTGAATAATTCGGGGTCGTGGTGTAAAAATCTTACAATTACAAACAACGGTTTTGTCTAGATACTTAGCTGAAGTTTCCAAATATATGCCTCATTACTACTTTAGAATAAAGTTGAAAGTTGAAATACCTTTCACAATCTCTTCAAACAGACTTATTGCATTTGACATAAGGTTCAGAATAGTACCTACGGATTACTACTAGCTACGTTGGGTTTTATTAATCACGCGCTCCCTCTCTCGGCCGGCTGCTAAGTTAATTCGTCGGTAGAGATCGTGTCACATCGTGTATACTCGGTGTTTATTCGGTAAATCGGTTCCAAGGAACTTTTATACTAACTGGAATGAGGACGCGCAACCCAAAAACGTTCCGAGTGAGAAAGCTTCAAGAGTGGATGTTGTCTCTTTCTAATAGGGTGTCCAATAATCAATATAACTCTTGAGACAGTTACAGACTACTGTTATGTTATTATTTAATGATGGTGACCTGCAACTCCATAGCATTCTAGGCGAGATAGCTTCAGCCACCGTTGCTGCAAATTTTCATTATTAGGGAATCTGTATGGAAACAAAACAATATTTGTATTTAATAAGCAAACTACTACCGACGCCATGTGCGATGTCCGATGTTTCTAATTTATAAAATGAAAATAAAGTTTTGATTAGTATGTACGACAACGATGTTCGAAACTTCGAACTTAGCTGTTTTAATATTTTTTTGGATATTTCCCGTTTGTCTAAAACATTGGTAACCCTAGTCGTAGTATACAAACAAAGTTAAAAAACTTACCTGAAAAACGAAATTCCACATCCAGCATACCCCTCTTCACACAACACAATTTTACCATATTTAGAGCGGATGATTTATAATAATAATAATAATATATTTATTTAATTTGACAACATTGGTCCACTGGTTAGTACACAAACAAACTTATCAACTAAGGGTTAGTATTTATTAACTAAGTACATAATTATTTCTGTTATTTGTCATCCCTGCCTCACGAGCAACCGGACAAAGTGTCTCACTATCGGTGCATCGTGCTGTTCAGCTAGGGTTTTCAAAATAATGTTGTGGCTAGCCCTCATTCTGCCTATTAAGGATGCGGTCTTTTTCCTCATAATGGCATAAAAGTCATCAGTTCGTGCTGCAGCAAACATGCTTGACGCGCTGCAGAACCTGGGCAACCTCAACAGCACCCTAAAGCCATTATTATATTGCACACGCAGAGCATCTAGAGCCCTCCGCGTATAGCTGACCCACAAACTGCTCGTGTAGAACCCTTGACAATAAGCTTTAAACAGAGTTATTTTGACTTCGTTTCTACAACGAGCGAATCTGTGAGCCAGCATGTTGCATCTGGCTGCTAGTGCCCTGCGCTCGCGATCCATATCTACCTGATCTTTGAGGTCCTCGGTGACATAATGTCCTAAGTATTTAAATTGGGCGACCCTTTTAAGGGTTCGTCCATTGAGGGATATTATGGGCTCGTAATTTAAAAAAACTTGACTTCTTTATGAAAAGAACTTGAGAACGCAAAAATATGACTTCATCGCGAACGTGTATCGGCCATGTTGTTTACATCGGTGACAAGGCAAGACAGAGACACCATCCACCAATGTCGGTTTCTCGCTTGAAACGTTTTTTATCTATTGAATCCATTAAACAAATTTGAACTCTAAACTTTTGAGATAGAGTTTCTTTTATTTTTTTAGCATTTTGTTCGTACTCATTCCAGTTAGTATATAAGTTCCTTGATCGGTTCAATTTCAATACGTTACGACTAGCATCATACTCGCCCTCGGATACGCGCAGTGCTGTCAACTTAGCGCTTTCAGCGCCAGATCTAGCGCTTTTTGAAATCCTATTATGATATGCACATCTACTATTATTTATTCTCTGCTGTGCGTAACACGGAACGAATCACTTAAATTTTTTGAACTTGCATCACATAGATGCTGATAATTATGTTTCAGTTGGTATCGTAGTCTGACATCCCTATTTTAATTCAATAAAAAAATGCATTCATTGATTTGAATTACTTCAAAATAGTCTCAAATTATTGGGGGTTTTTTTTGAATTTGGCGCCGAATACAGCGCTTTTTTGACAGCGACCATTTAGCGCTTTCTAGCGCTTTTTTAAAGAGCTAACAGCGCGTTTTTGCTTATACGGGTTGGCAGCACTGGATACGCGTTATGGAGCAATATAGTGTTTCGTCCGATCTAGGAAAGCGTCAGGGTAGCCCGCGAAATTCAAATTTTCTTACGTTTTTTGCAATTTGCCGACCAGTGCTAGTTTGTATGTTGATTAAAATATTGTTCGCGATTGTAAGACGTATGTAGTTACAGAATTATAATCATCAAAATCATCAATACAACCCTCCAAGTTCATAAAGGTCTAGCAATGACTTTGACCTTGAAAAAATCGTTCCTCGACTTATATGAACTTAGAGGGTTGTTTTGATGATTTTGATGATTATAATTCTGTAACTACATACGTCTTACAACCGCGAACAATATTTTAATTAACATACAACTTAACACTGGCCTGAAAATTGCAAAAAACGTAAGAAAATTTGAATTTCGCGGACTGGTTGGAGCATTCACCTTAAGCCGATATCGGATTTTAGATATAGCACCAATATATAGGTTCAATATCTATAATTATACGTTTTGTATCACCCACCCTTATTTAGAGCTGTGCCAGAGGCTTCTATGGTTCGCAATTTCGCATTAACTCCCAATCTAAGCTTACTCTGTGGTTCGCACAGCTCTATGGTTCGGTCCATCCCCGGATTGAGGATTCGGGGCCAATCGGGGCTTGTCTGTCAGTCAACTGAAGACAATATTAACTTTCAAGTACATGGTCCATTTATGGCATTTCTTGCCTGATTTGTTTTAAATGCTCATAAATTCTTAAGTCATCGGTCGATTTGTGTTCGTTACGAAATTCTAACGTTTGAGTAACTTTAAAGTGAGTTGAGTAGCTACTTTTGTAACGAGAACCATGTCATCTTCTTCTGCTTCTGCAGACCCCTGGAACTTACAAGAGGTCATCGATTATTTCCGTAGTGACAAGGAAATAGCTGAAGCCATTTCTGCTGAAGAATTTGCGAAGATATTTAATTATGACAAGCACTGGATCAGCTTAGTGCAGACTGCTGTGAAGTATCAAGGATTTGATCCTAAACATGATAGAGTAATAAAAAAAGAGGAGATGAAAAAAAAGAAGACAGAAAGTCAGGATGATAGAGTGATCATTTCACAATTACTTAAGAATAGAGCGTCTTACATGGCACGTCAGCCGGATGATTTGAAACGGGAGCTTAGTACAACTGAACATAGTGAACATGGAGACAAGATCAGTTACTGTTACACCAATAAGGAGACATTAGCTCGAGATATGAACTTACTCATCACTGTGCTCCTTAATCATAATGGTCAAATTAACACATTAATTAAGAGGGCTTCAGGAAGTGTAAAGGACATCCTCACCATGCTAAAGGACAAGTATAACATCAAAGACAGTGGCACCTCTTTAGGACCTAGAGACATCACTTTACGAAAAATTGGAAGAGCGTTCCCCGGTATCTGTGTCAAAGTGTTTCATAAAAATGCAGCTCTAGAGTTAGTGCCTTATGACACTTTCCCAGGCTGCCAAAAGCCTGAAACTCATGCAATCTGTTGCCCCTTATTACAATCGGTTTGCCCCTATTCTTTAAAAGCAGCAGATGTAAGCAATTTCCATCCTGTCATGCTCTGGGTACTAATAAAATGGGATGATGTTGTCCATAAGCAGGATGGGAAAAAAACTAGCATCATCAACATTCTGAGCTATTATCGTGCTGCCTACATGTCAACAGCAACGCCTGAAAAGACTAGGCTGTACATTTTCTCCAAACTAGGTATTATAACACCTATCCAAGAAGAGACATGTTCCAGCCAGGAATGGAAATTGACAGATAACGCTGCTCAATTAGCTGGCAACTGTTTGTCAGACCTAGAGAACATGAGAACAGAGGATGAGAACCATGTCCTGCTCATGAAACTTGCCAAATATGGAATTTTTTAACTTGTGTTAATTTTTAGGATTTCAGTTGCTTTTTATTACAAAATGCCAATAGGTAACTGCACTGTTATATTCTTTTGTGTTTTGCACTACTTGTTTAAATTCAAGAATTTATTTTATAAATTAAACCTGACCACTTTGAAACTTAGAAAAATGAATGCTTTTTCATTATTTACTTGAAGCAGTGTTTATGACTAAACCCCTTCCTACTGCTAAAATCTTTGGTCCCAAAGGATCATTTTTTTTTTCTCTTGTATTTGCAATCAGCCCTATGGCTATGATCAAATGTGTTCTGTGATGCTGTCATGCGGAGTGGCTTCCCATTGGAAGCATCTACTCATCTGCTGCCCAGAGCTACTGCCGGTCTTCTAGCTGTAGTATATGATGATGTTTTAGTAGTCTCGCATACTGGTCCATGGTGAGTTGGCGAGCGAGTTCGTTAGGGTGATGGATTAACCATTCTTTGTATTTAGTTGCCAAACTCCGAATTTCCTCTTTGATTGTTCTCATTTCAAGGTGCTTGTGAACTTCATTGTTGGTTATGTACCACGGTACTTTTGCAATGAGAGGTTTTCTATTTGAGGTATTAAAATAAAACTTAGTTTCCAAGAGCTCTATAATGCCGTTGAACTTATCTATGATAGTTGGTGCCAAAGCCAAAACGCTTGAAAAAAAAAACATTCTGTCACGTCACATACTCTCGTCCTTCCGCGAATATAACCTAGTTTTCTCTCGCTTTGTTAAAACTCCTAGCGCCATCTATCCAGCGACTAGGGAAGAGCTAAAAAGAAAATCCCTCATTGTTCAGATCTTGTTCTGTTGGTGCTGGGGTATTTTTATGTTGGAATCGCTTGCACTGCCCCATAGTTGCAGGGCATATGGCCAAATGGGCTTTATGATGACTTTATATATAAGCAGTTTATTGTCCAAAGAGTCTCGAGTTCCTTCCTAGCATCCAGTATAGGCTGTTGCATTTTAGCTGAAGCTCCTGCTTTTTACAGCTGCGTGTTAGCCAAGATATCTGACATGGTCACTGTGAGGTAGAGTACATTGGCCCAACTAGGTGGGCAGTCTCCTATTTTAAGAGTGAATGTCACCTGTACTGACTTTGCAGCATTAGCCTTTATTTTCCATTTTTGGAGCCATTCGTTTACTTTGTTAAGGCCCTTCTGCAAGTTCTCTGATGCCAGTCTTAGATCTTTATTACTTGCTAATATAGCGGTGTCGTCTGCAAATGTGGCTGTGGTTATTCTTGGCGTTAGTGGTAGGTCAGCAGTGTACAAGGTGTAGAGCATGGGACCGAGAACAGATCCTTGTGGCACCCCGGCCTCAATCTCTCGGAACTCAGAAGTGGCGTCACCTTCTTTCACATAAAATATGCGATTCTCGAGGTAAGATTTGAAAATTGCAAAGTATGAATGGGTAATATTCTGCTTGATCTTACATAGTAGGCCTTTGTGCCAGAACTTGTCGAACGCCTGCTGGATATCCAAAAACGCTGACGAGCAGTATTTCCTTTGTTCTAAGGACTATGTGTACACATGTTTATGCAAATAAATATATCTTATCTTAGGGGTTTGGCATAATTCTGCGAAGTATAATCATCTCCAGTACCTTGGATAAGGTAGGCAACAGACTGATTGGTCGATAGGATGTTTTTTCAGTCATTACTTTTTCAGCCTTTTGAATCATGATGATTTCCGAGACTTTCCACGCACTCGGGAAGTACCCTATTCGTAGCATAGCGTTGAAGATGATGGTGATAAACACAATAGCCTTTTTCGGTAGTTCCAGCAATACCTTTTTAGTTTATCAGGTCGACTCGTAACCCGGTGCCTTTTTATTGTCCAGCCGTTAGACCGTTTTTACGACTTCCGCGGGCGACACAGGTCTAGAGGGAAGGTCCACTTGAAAGTCTTGTTTTAGGATGAGATCAACATATTCTTCTGATGAGTTGTCTAGTGTTACATTACATTCGGTTTAAAAACGCTTGTTAGATGATCCGCAAACAAGTCCGCTTTTCAACCGACTTCCAAAAAGAGGAGGTTCTCAATTCGACTGTATTTTTTTTTGTGTTTGTTACCTCAGAACTTTTGACTGGGTGAACCGATTTTGATGATTCTTTTTTTATTTGAAAGCTGGTGCTTCCCGTGTGGTCCCATTTAAATGTTGTGAACATCTGATGCTGATCTTCGGAGATATACAATGGAACTCTTCAAAAATAGACGGCAAATCTGCCGTGATTGCTGAAATCGCTTGGATGTTTATTGTTTATACAACATCATGACATAACATCACGCCTGTATGCTCTGAAGGGGTACACAGATGTGTACAATACACCCAGATTTCGACAGTTATGTATGTTAAGTTGGCGCGATCGTGTTCCGCGCGCGCCTCAAATGACATAACATCACGCCTGTATCCTCTGAGGGGGTACGCAGATGTGTACAATACACCCAGATTTCGACAGTTAGGTATGTTAAGTTAGCGCGTTCGTGTTCCGCGCGTTCCTCAAAGCGATGTCAGCAAAAGGGACTGTTCTAAAGAGATACTGCGGCCCTGGAACGCAAAGGGCTAAGAAGGAACATGGATGGGTTTTAGTCAGTAAAATTCTGACACTACCTTCCGCTCCGCCGAGAGCGCGAGGGGTAATTTGATGATTTTCCATCCGAAAAAAAAGGTATGTAAGTTCCATATATTGGGGATACGCCTATTACCATGACATGTGTTGGTAACAATTTGACCATAAATTCATGGCAAATATTTGTTTGGGGACAATTAAAAATGGAAAAATTAAAAACTTTTTAACAAAAAATAAAACCGACTTCAAAAAAGTGAAAAATAACTTTAGCTTCAGAAGTCGGTGACAAAAAAAGTAAATCAATCAAGCAAAGGTTACCGACTTCTGTAGCTAAAGTTATTTTTCACTTTTTTGAAGTCGGTTTTATTTTTTGTTAAAAAGTTTTTTATTCCTAGCTTGTTCTGGCCCAATTGTTTTCTTTTTTAATTAAGGTTTTTGGTACTTTAGGTCTGTCACAAGAACGGGTGATTTTCCAGAGCGAGTAGTTGCTGGCTTTAGTAGCAGTTAGACTCCAACTTTGCTTGCATTGTTAAGTCATTGGCATTCTCTTTATAGCTTCCTTCAATTCTACAATGGCGTTATTAAGGACGGCCTTGTCTTGCGGATGACGGCTTAGCTGTCAAACTTTTAGTCTGCGTTTCTCCTGTTCAATAGTAGGCGTGCTTCTCCACGCAGAAACCTGTATGGGATTAGCAAATTGCACTACTGCTGTTTCAATTTCCTCCGCTTCTTAGAGTCTGATAATTAGATTAAGGTTTTCATATATGTACACACTGCAAACTAGTTCGGTTTGCAGGGCACACTAACAAAGTTATTGGTGTGCGTAAAGTCAACGGCTGTCGGGCTTCGCCTATTTATTTGTGTTTGCGCTTCACAATAACCCGTTGTCCACCCACACACTTGCAATTTCTTGTCACTTGATGTTGCATGGAATATGAAGCATAAATTTAGCCAACTTAACAATCTTCTCCGTGGCGCAACGGTCGAGCGTGCGGTAATCAGTATCTTACACCGCCAGCGCCTAGCGCCGTAAGTTCGAATCCGACTGCCAACACATCAGTGTTTTTGTATGTTTTAATGAAACGTTTTACATTTGTTTGTTCAATTCATTGCTTAAATATTGGCAAGTCTTCTTTATATTTGAGTTGTAATTTATTTCAGGTCTACCCTCTAAAAATGACAAATCATGTGTAAGTTAGTAGTATCGTCATAATCAATGATATATAAACTATAGATACGTTGTCCGCACTTTAAAATGACAACATGAAATGAAGCCAATTGGCCACATCGCGCTTAGTTACGCACCAACCTGTCGCGCGACGCTACGTTTGTTTATAATTTAATAAATCCTGTGACGTGACTGAAGATGTATATTTATCTCCCTCTCGCAACAGGCATCCCGCCGTTCGGTGTCATATTTTCTTTCTCTTTCTTCACGCTTATAAGTAGTTCTAGTATTTTCGCCGTTTTTAAGAGCCGCGATGTTGGTTCATGACGTGTCTATATATAATACGTCATTGGTCATAATGTTATTGACTATCGGGCTTACGTTACGTTTTTAGACATTATACCCTGCGTGTTTTGAGCCGTGCTTTTATTTGTTAATCATTATGAATCACATAACTACACTTTTAAGAGCTGAGATTATTATTTTGCGTGAGCAAAACGTTTCAATTAGTGAAATTGCGAGGCGTTTGAAGATATCGGTAAGTAACAAAATGTTATTAATATGTTTAGAAGATTAATAATAATGTTTATATAATCCACATGTTATTGATTGTTGTTTTTTGTAACAATAATTTATTATTATTCACAGAGAAGGACTGTGCAATTGTGGGTTCATCGATATGCAGATTCGGGAAGCATTGATCCTTGCCGACTGGGACCGAAGGCTAATCCATAGCATACACAGATGGCAATGCGCGGCACCGTGATATAGTTGCAACGCATATCGCTGAGCCCTTCTTCACTACTCGTTTAACGGCGACTAAACATGACGTGACATTACAAACTGTTCGGAACCACTTGCGTGCAGCTGGTGTGAAATGTCGTAGGCTAGCCAAGAAAATATTACTGTCAGATATTCACAGACAAAACCGGGTACGCTTCGCAAGAGAATATTTGGATTTCGATTGGTGCAATAATGTTGTTATATTTAGCGATGAAAAATGTTTTAAGTCTGACAGAGATGGTCGCAAAATAATGTGGCGAAAAGATGGTGAACGCTATAATAAAATTAAAAAAATTCTTTCATGCAGGTCTAGCGGCTGCTTTACTTTGGGATATTGGGGATGAATGTCATCAATGGGTCCCGGTGAATTCGTGCAGGTAGGGGGTCGCAATACCAGTGAAGGTTACTTGAACGTTTTACATAACCTGATGCTACCAAGTGTGCGCGTAGCATACCGATAGTAAAGGCGCACCAATCGACTGTTAATAAAAATATCAAGGGGTAATTTGTTTTATGTGAGTGATGTTATTGTTAGTGAGATAACAATTTAGGATACCTGTATCTTAATATCTTTCTTACTAACTTGTTTATTCATATCACAATAGTTAAATTACCCTCTTGAATATGAAAAATAACGTTATTTCCTGTCCGACTTAGAATATTTGTCATGCACAAAACTTTATAATTTGTAATTATAATTATAATAAAAACCTAGGCAATAAATATTGTTGATTTCTTATTACAAATTGTCAACGACAGTGGCGTGATTCGATCCTACGACATTTGATTTACCAGCCCATTGCTTACACACCTATGCCACAAGACCAGTTAGCAACGATGTGAAATTTATGCTTAATATTCTTTGCCTACAAAATAGTCCTAACCGTTTTCAATCACGGCAACCAATCTTAGCGAAGATTAGCCACACACACGCGTGTTTGCTGACTTATTGTGAGACGTGAGGCGAAGTAATACACCAGTTGCTTTTACGCACACCAACATTATATTGGTGTGCTCTGCAAACCTAACTAATTTGCTGTGTGTACCTATTCCCTGAAGGAGGGACAATCAGTATGCTGGTTGTATAATATTGTGGGTCTCTCGACTTCAATTATAGTTGAACTGATAGTAAGACTGGGGTGTGATCAGATGACCCACCAGCACATGACTCTCGATTTTCATGAACTGTTCGGAGAGTCCTTTACGGAAGAAGTCGAGTATGCCCGGAATTTGATTGTGATCGGCAGGCCAGTTGGTAGGTTCTGATGGGGCAATTGTACTGAGGTGATTTATATCGACGCTCAACTTTAGTTGTCTTCCCCTAGTTGTTATTAGTCTTGAACCCCAATGGACATGTTTGGAGTTCCAATCGCCTACTGCTATGAAGCGATTGCCTAGTCTTGAAAAGAAGTGAGAGAACAGGTCGGAGTCTATTCGATGTTTTGGTGGACAGTGGTGCCGATTCCCTTGTTCACAAACTAAACTAAATTTAAGTTGAATGCATCTTTTTCTTTCTATTTCATTCATTATGAAAAGGACAGAATATAAATATTAGTTTAATCCTGTCAAATTAGTCAGCACCTGACGTAATTTGATGTAATTTTAGTAGTCAACTTTTTAATCGCGTCTAAAACTTGTATGGCGCTGATTTATTTGACAGAACATAACTAAAATTAATATCTTCTGTCCTTTTCTTATTGAAATAGAAAGAAAAGATGCACTGAAAAAAACGTCACGGACGTCAAGTCAGTCGGTACGCCCTACAGTTGTTTATAGCGTTAAAAATAAAATAACCCATTTAATAAGAACAGTTTTAATACAGAAAGTTTCTTTATACAACAATTCAAGTCACGGAACGTTATCTAGTGCGTAAATGCAGTGTATAACTAGTAATTACTGTGTAAACTTAAATTAGTACAGCAGTGAACAAAATCTACCCTAAACATTAAAAATATTAAAACAATTAGTGAATACACTTAAAACTAGCTGTGAAGTGTCGTCCGAAAGTGTTCCGCAATTCTGCTCTGCCCAGTGACATTGTATGGTGTGAACAAACCATTGAATCGCCATCAAACCATAATTCGCATATGTTCAAAACAGCGCCATCTATTGATATAGCACGGAACGACTAAGTTGGATCGATTTAACTTACGTTGCGAGCGAAGCACATCATGCCAGCAGCGAAGTGCGGTGGTTGCGCGAAATTTTTATCGCCGATAGAGGCCGCTAAATGTCGTCAGTGTAACGTTTTATATCATCGCGTTTGCGTTGGCTTGCCTGGTACGGGTACTGTTGCACCCACCTGGCGCTGCCCAGAGTGCTTAAAGAACCAACGGCGAGACAACAGGACGGAGACACCAGTTCGAGGTGGGACAAATCCTTCCCAGGCAGAGGAGCACAGTAGCCCCGAGGAGCTCATGGACATGGACAGTCCATTAAACAACACAGCCTTGGATGCTACTCAAGCTGCCATTAATTTCTCTCCCGACTTGGCAGACGAGTTGCGGCTATTTAAAGAGGAACTGCGTGCCGAGTTTCGCTTGATGCATATGGAATTTCAAGAACTGCGCACGGAGATGGCTCAACTAAAGGAATCCATAAAGACATCTGATAACCGGATGGATAACCTAGAAGCGCGAGTGGACGCCCTCGAACAGAAACTGCAGCAAGAAGTACAGCCGGACAGGGATCCATTGGAAAACACCATCGCTGAACTGAAATGTCAATTGAACGAGCGCGATCAAGAACTCTTGCTCAACGACATTGAGGTGACCGGAATACCGGAGAGTAGGGATGAGAGCACCCTGCACCTTGTTAAGGTTCTTGCCATAAAACTTGGCGTCGACATTGATGAGAGGGACGTCGTTCATGCTGAGCGAGTCGGATCCACGCGCCGTAATCGAGTAGAGACTTCTGACGGCTCCATCTCTGCCGAACCCGCTGCGCAGCGACCGCGGTGTATATCCGTGCGCCTCGCAAGGCGCGCCACGCGCGACACCCTACTGCGCGCAGCTCGGGTTCGCCGCGGTTTGAGTACGGGTGACCTTGATATCGCTGGGCCACCGCAGCAGCGAGTTTACGTGAACGAACGTTTGACTCGAACAAACCGCCAGTTATTTTATCACGCTCGTCAGGCAGGGAGTCAAAACAAATGGAAGTACGTATGGACAAGGGAAGGTAGAATCTTAGCTCGCAGAGAAGATGGACAGAAAGCCGAACGAATTAGGTGTGAAGACGATATCCGCAAGATTTTTGGGTAATGGTCGGTTTGTACCGCGTCCGAGCGCGTTCTGTAAACTTTCTTCGTATTCCTATTGCCTCTGTGGATGTTAACTTTTTGATCTCCTTATTGTTTTGTTTTGCACTTGTAGAATTTTTGTATACATTTAGTGACGCCGAAAGGCGGTGTGTGTCTCCTGCGGTACTGGGTTGGAAACTATTTTTTCTCAAAGACTTTGGGCAACACTACGCGAAATATATTGTAAGGATGTTGATTTTTTTGGTCAATTGTGGACATTTATTTGTGTTATGTACTTTTTTTACTTCAATGTTTTGTATCTGCCCGGTTTGTCTCGCTCAACCCTTATACCAGATGTGTTTAAACATACTTTTTTACATAAATAATGGTGCGTAATAAACACATTAAATTTGGACTTCTGAACGCAGGCTCATTATCGACAAATCATGATGAGTTTATTATTGCTATGAACCATCATTCAGTCGACGTGATGGCAATAAACGAGACGTGGTTGCGCGAGGGGGAGGAAGGCCGGGCGCCAGTTGTTCCTGGGTATCAGTTGCGCCATAGACCAAGGCCTCATTCAATCCGTGCGGGGCGCGGGGGAGGGGTCGCGTTTTATATCAAAACCGGAACCACCGCCCGAATCAGAGCTCACCCGCATCACCCACAGGTAGAACAAATGTGGCTGAATATTACCGCCAAAAAAAAAAAGTTACTGATAGGAACTGCATACCGGCCCCCTTGGTTAGATTTAAATATATTTCTAGATGCGATTACGGACAGTATCTGTGCACTGGCTCCATACGACAACATTATTTTACTAGGCGATCTCAATGTTAATATGCTTGACAACAATAACTCAAAAACAAAAATGCTCAATGAATTTCTAAATTATTGCAACATGGAACAAATAGTACTCACGCCTACGCACTTTGTAGGAGAAAGCGCTACCCTGATCGATGTAATATGTACGGACGCGCGGTATCGGGACGTTGCTGTAAATCATGTAGAGGAGCTCGGTCATCACTCGTTTGTTTCTTGCGAAATTGTTTTAAAAAAAGAGAAACCTTTACGTAAAAAGGTGACATATCGTGCGCTTAGAGATATATCGGCTGATGATTTCAGAAGAGATCTCGAGGCCATTCCATGGGATTCAATCTGCGAGCTGCAGGATGTCAATGACATGGTGCATTCCTTTAACTCGCACCTAATTCAACTTTTTGATGCCCATGCACCTATAAAAACCAAGCTGTTCAAAACGCAACCAACACCGTGGATAACTGAAATTATAAATTTAATGTTTAAGTTAAGAAATGAGGCCCGCGATCGATATCGTCAAACTAAACTGGAAGCACACAAACGATACTACCTAGACCTCAAGCACCAAGCAATAGTTGGTTTACTTAATGAGAAAAAAGCATTCTTTACTAAGTTTATAAATGACAACTTAAGCGACTCGAAATCTTTATGGCACAATATAAAAAAACATGTCCTACCAGTGTGTAAGAACGATGATGTGCTCTTAGAACCATTTGACGACCCAAACGGTATAAATTCGGCCTTTCTAGATGTTCCGGGGGACCCTAATGTTAACACCACTCAAGAAACCTTTTTTAAATGTAACCGTTTTGGGCCCGCCAATTTTTCAATAATGCCAACAGACCCGAAAACAGTACTAAATATAATAAAAAATATATCCACAAACGCACAAGGTATTGACGGTATATCGAGAGACATGTTATCTCTCACACTTCCGCAATCATTGACTACAATTACAGAAATTATTAACAGATCCATAACCACAAATGTATTTCCCGTTTTGTGGCGAAATGCAATCGTTCGGCCTCTTCCAAAAAATAATAACCCACAAAACTACAAAGACCTTCGCCCCATAAGCATTTTGCCATGTTTATCCAAGGTGTTGGAGAGGGTGGTGTATTTGCAGGTCACCGATTTTCTTGAGGCGCATGGTATGCTGCCTGAACTGCAATCGGGTTTTAGAAAAGGGCGCGGAACTGCAACTGCCTTGGCAGATGTGTTGGGTAACATTCTAGAAGCTCGGGATCGTGGTGAGGGATCTATCCTGGTATTGCTCGATTATTCGCGTGCGTTCGACTCAATCAATATTCCCTTATTACTGTCCAAATTGTCGTATTATGGTTTTGATAGGCAGGCAACGGGTTGGTTTGAAAGCTACCTGACCGACAGGTCACAAAGGGTGGAATTGCGCAAGAAAGACGGTTCCACAGTATCTTCCTCACCACAAGCAATAGCAAGGGGAGTTCCCCAGGGATCCCTGCTCGGGCCGCTCCTCTATATACTATATAGTGCTGACATAACGACATGCATAAAGAACTGCAAGTATCACGTATACGCGGATGACACTCAGCTATATGTTTCATTTAACGCCACTAACACAGCAGCCGCCGTACTTACCCTCAATGAGGAGCTTGGTAGAATTGCTATTTGGTCTAGGGAGAACTCTCTAGTACTGAACCCACAAAAATCTAAGTTCATGGTCATGGGGAGCAAAAATCAAATCAAATCAATCCTTTCTGCTAAACCAGATGTCAAAATTATGGGAGAAAGTATTCAAAGGGTAGAAATCGTTCGTAACCTTGGGCTAATTACTGATCCGGAACTACGTTTTGAGGAACATATAAATGGCGTAGTAAAAAACTGTTTTTATAGACTAAAGGTTCTGTACAGAGTGAGGGATTTCCTTAGTGTCGCAGTAAGGAAGAGAATGGTGGATAGCCTAGTACTGTCCAAACTGAATTATTGCGACACTGTTTACGGGCCATGTCTTCTTTCACGTACTGAACGATTAATACAGCGAGTACAAAATGCATGTGCTCGTTACTGTTTTAGTATACCCCGGAGGCATCACATCACACCGTATTTAAATGAAAACAACATCCTTAAAATGACTTCACGGCGGAAACTACACTTGGCAGTTTTGATGTTCGGTATCATAAAAACACACAAACCGGAATATCTGTTCAAAAAAATTAGCTGGAGGCACGAGCACTACAGCTACTCTGCTCGTTCCACGTCCAATCCGCTCTCGATGCCTCGACATAAGACCACTGCCTTCAGGGGATGTTTCAAGTATGCCGCCACTCGCTGCTGGAATGATCTGCCACCTCCCATAAGATCCCTAAAAACAAAACAAAATTTTATATTACATTTAAAGAGAATCCTTTTAGAAAATCAAAAGTGTGAACAGCAAATACATTATAAATAAATACTTACTTAAGGTTTATCATCTATCGGCAAGGCACATCTATCCAAGCGGCTCGAGACGGCATCATATTTTCCAAGAAAACAGTTACTCACTATTAAGCGACGAAGACTAAGATGCAAGCATCTACATAGCAAGGTAGCTACACGTAGCTATCTAGCTATCGGCAACTAGTCGCGCGACACGCGTCACGTGTGTAAACAAGACCCGTGCGAAACCGAGCCACCGAGGCAGCCGCGCCGCCGCCGCCGGCGCCGCGCGCCTGTGGCGGCACTGATTTAGATGCAAAGTACGTCAACGCACTAACAGGCGTGGAGGAGAAATGCGTAATCCGTAATCGGCGACGCTCAGTGCGCGGCGCGCGCATCTGACGACGACGAAGCGCGGTGGGGAGGGGTCGGAGCGAGACAAAAACCTTGTCATTTTTTAAATTTGTATTTAACGTCTATTTTGTTTAGCCTGCAGTCTTTGTTTAAAGTACCTTTTATATATATATATATATATTTTTTTTTGTTGTAATATTTATGTTTCTTATGCTGTGTTTTGTTTACGTAATCTAAGTACTGGCTGTTTTATTTTAGTTACAAATTTCATTAGATACCACTGTATTGCCTTCCGTACGTTTTTTTCAAGGGTGACCACTGAAAACCAGCGCTGTGCTGTGGGCTCCCCATAGCACAGCATCATGCTGAGTGGTTTAACCTGTTTGTCGCACTCACGACGTGCTAGATGTCAACTTTTTCGTTTTTTTCTTGTTTCTGTTCCATACGTATGTTATATTTTAAACGTCTTAAAAGTTTTGTACATAATACCTATGTTTTGCACGTCATGTGCCTGTGGCAAATAAATATTTTTTCTTTCTTTCTTTCTTTCTTTCTTTCTTCACTGAACTTAAATTTGGTTTAGTTTGTACACAAGGGAATCGGCACCATTAAATGGCTGAGACATTAAAGTATCCACATCGGCGGGCTATCTTAGTTTAGATCACGTTAAAAATTTAAAATTCATAAAATGCATTTTAAGAATTTTAAATTTTTTAACGTGATTCATGTTACGATTCTGCTAAAGCGGCCATTTTGACCCCCTGTCTTGTCTCCCCAATCTATATTACTATACTCTATGTGTAGTGGCCTTTAGTTGCTCGGTTTTATACTGGGGCAGTAGATGGTTTATTTTGTCCCGAATAATTATAGCTGATCCTACATGGCCTGTACCATCTGGATGGTTTGTAGTGTATGTCTGGAACCCTTTGAATTTGGAATTGGTTTTGTCTGCAAAGGATCATAAAATAAAACACAAGGACCCACTTATATTAAACTTATACTTATTTAAATAAAAATTAACATTATAATTTTACAATATTACATTTAATATACATAGCCACTTTGTAAAAATTCTTATATGTAGGTATAGTTAAATATTATTTATAAATATGATAGGATGATAATTTAAGAACTAACTAAGATAAAACGAGACAGCTTATAAAAATATATGAGCGTGGGGGCACATCGAGAATATTCGCGCCATTTTTTTATGCTGTAGTTGCGTTTGACGCCAGTACTAAGCTTTTAAAGCGCTTTTTCATTACTTATACTCGGAAAGTAGGTCTAAAGTTGCCTGAGGAGCGGGTTGAAAGTAATACTTTTCAGCCCTAGGGAGAATCGTTTTCAACTGACAGCTGTCAAATTATTAAAAAAAAATAGTCCATTTTTCTATTGAACTATGTTCCAACTGTCTAAACAGCCACGATGTAAAATTGAAATAAATATTAATTAGAGAATATATATTTTTTAAATAACTTTATTAAAATTAAGTTTCAACTATTTCTTTAAAATAACATAGATTTGGGCAAAATATTTACCATTTTTTTGATGATGAAAACTCAGATTAAAGAAATAGGCAGATGGAACGCTCAGAACACGCGAGTGGTTCCACCAAAACAAATACAAAATCAAAAGCAAATACAAACTCGCGACAGTACCAAGCTACGCATCGTCTCGCTCACACGTCACTAGTGATTTGTCATTTTAGGTCAAAACATGCCGTCTTGTGTGTTTAAACACTGCAAAAGTTGTTCACAAAAACTAAGAAAACAAGATGGAATATCTTTCCACAGGTAACTCTTGTTATTTTTATTGTTTTGGTATTTATTTTCCATCAAATATTTTCGGCTCACTTGAAACACAAAACCTCAACAGTAAGTCGTCTGTGTTGCTAGTTTATGACGGGAAAATTACCCTGAATTAGGGGAAAAAAAAATAATCGATATTTTTTATGCACAATACACATTATTGTGCATAAAAAATATCGATTAATTTATACATACGTAATTGCGTATAAGGAAATATTGTATCTAAAGGGTGCATTTAATTTCATGACGAATATTTTAACCTCCGGCATTACTAACGATACTAATTTTATTGTACTACGCAACTCAAAAACATTATTAAATTATTAATGCATATTAGTATGCAGTATTTAAGGTTGAACTGCGCAACATATTTTCCATACAAATTTCGGGGGGCTATTACTCCACTGTTTGACATGGTACATCTAAAGTTAAACATGATATCGTTTTGTCTCATTATTAATTGTGTCTGTGCGGAAACAGAATTGTAAAATAAAAAGCCATTCAAAAGTTACGAGCTACCAAAGATTCATTTTTATTGCCAATTTTAACGTAACTTTGGGCGTAAATTAGTAATAAAAGAAGTGTCAAATTTCCAAAACAAAGTCGGTACTAACACAGCACAATTATCGAAAAATTCAATAAATTTTATTTGATCATGATTTATGCAGTGGTTTTTTCATAAAATTCGATTTCCCAAAAGCCTTTTCATATTTTTTTACGCGCGCCTTTTACTATGAATTTTCATGCATCTCACTGAATAATGTTTCCCCCGGTGCGGTGCGGGAGGGGGACACGCGATATTGACATGTCCTTCGTTTGATAGAAGAACAAGACCTATATTTCTGTCTAATACTACGCGCTTTTGCTATATGGGTATAACCGTAAAGTAAAATCACGTTTCCAATTTTAAAAATTAGTAGTACAATAATTGGTGCAGAACAAAGGCTGTTAAGGTTTAATGTGTGTAAAATAATTATTATTGTAATAAATATGTTGATTGTTATAACAAATTGTTTATCTTTTTTAATTAAAATACATTTGCATAAATAGTTTATTGAACAAAAAATTACCAAAAAGCGATATAAAGTGTTATGTTGTCTGATATAAATTAATTAAATAGTTAATAATTACGCATATTTAATTTTTATGCTCTTATTATTGTTCTGTTCAAATACTACACGCTTTTGCTATCTGGGTATAACCATAAAGCAAAATCGCGTTTACAATTTAAAAAAATAGTAGTACAATATTTGGGAACAATTTAACTGAACAAAAATATGGGAGTATTTCTCAATATCTGGCAACCGTAAACGCACACAGACGCGCGTGTCCCTACACGGCGCCTCTTGTCTGCAGCGCACACATAAATAAAAACCGGAGCCACCTTGTTTGTCGCGCATGTTCTATCTGCCTATTTCTTTAATCTGAGGATGAAAATGAAAAATAGGTAATGGCTGAATAGCTGGCTGGCCACAGAAAAAAAAAGCAAAATAGGCGGGAAAGCGGTCTTCCGTGGCCCGATCTTCATTTGTTGATTGAATGATTTTATTTTCCTTGTATTCGTAATGAAAAGCACAGTGTTTACCTCGGGTTAAAGACTTATTCAGTCCCTCGAACTATTAGCGCCCTCGCTTCGCTCGGGCACCAAACCCCGTCTCGGGACTAAATAAGTTACTTTCACCCCTAGGGTAACAATGTACTATTGTTAGCAGCTGAGTGGGCCATGTGATACAGATACCGGCACGGTTCTTGAGCGCTCGGCAGAAGAGTGGGGATCGCTATGCGCATCGTGCACCTATACGCGCCCCACTTCATACCACCAAAGGGACCCAATAACTCACTTTTGCGCAGGTGAAGGTCAGCGCTCAAGAATCGTGCCGATGATTGTAACGTCAAACGAAGCTAATTGAATTACTGCCAAGCGTTGCAGCACTGAAATCTTTTAAGTTTATTAAGTAAGGGTTGCTTGTTTCAACGTCAGTTGAGTTTTTGTATGAAAAAAAAACTGAACTAAAATTCAAAATTATTTCGCTAAAGGGAACCGCCAGGGTAGCCCGCGAAACTAACAAAACGTTAGAACATTCATTTGAATTTCCCGGGCTACCTTGGGACTAAAGTTTAAAAAAATGGCGTAGGAAAAATCAGCCAACAAAGGCGGAAATTTGAAAATAGTCAGATTTCTGTTTAACAGAATATAATTACCGGATGTTGTGACCCCGCGCTGATCTGAGTGAACGGTGATTAACAGCCAAGTATGTGAACGTATTTTAGGTATTTTGTATTGTACAAAGACAGTAACACGACTTAAAAATTTAAAAATCTAAACTCACTTAACATCAGTCTCAAATTCGTCGACTTGACTGATTGAAGACAGTCACAGATACAGTGCTGCATGGTTCTTTTGGCGCGCGGCTTAAGGTGAATGCTCCAGGGTAGCCCGCGAAATTCAAATTTTCTTAAGTTTTTTGCAATTTACAGGCCAGTGCTAGGTTGTATGTTGATTGAAATATTATTCGCGGTTGTAAGACGTATGTAGTCACAGATTTATATTCATCAAAATCATCAATACAACCTTCAAAGTTCATAAAGGTGTAAAAATGACTTTATCAAGGTCAAAATCATTCCTGCACCTTTATGAACTTGGAGGTTGTATTGGTGATTTTGATCATTATAATTCTGTAACTACATACGTCTTACAGTCGCGAACAATATTTTAATCAACATGCAACCTCGTACTGGCCTGCAAATTGTAAAAAACGTAAGAAAAATTGAATTTCGCGGACTACCCTTGAGCAATGTCCGTTTCGACCGCGCGGCCACGGCGTTTTTTTTAAAAAAAAACTATGCCAAGATTTTGTAAAAGTTTGTAAAAGTTGATTCCCAAAACCATAAATTTGTCAAAGTTATGGTTAAAAAGTTATAAGGGTTTGAACGTGGCCGCGCCATCGAAACGCGGAGAACCGCGCGGCCACGGAGATCTTTAAAACTAAGCGTTGTAGAGACCTGAAATTTAGGTAAATAACAGATTGAATTTGTAAAAAAAATGTAAAAATATACAAAAAAATCCTAGGTTTATATCTTAGGAGCTGTAAGATTTAAAACCCCATGGCCGCGCCATCGAAACGGTGAATAACACGTTATCGCCGATATCTCGCTGAAAAAGCATCGTAGAGGTCTGAAGTTTTTTGTAAAACACAGATTTGAATTTGTCAAAACTGGTAAAAATACTTCAAAAAGTCCTAGGGTTATATTTTAGGAGCTGTAAGACTACAAACCCATGGCCGCGCCATCGAAACGGTGATAAATACGTTATCGCCGATATCTCGCTGAAAAAGCATCGCAGAGGTCTGAAGTTTTTTGTAAAACCTAGATTTGAATTTGTCAAAACTTGTAAAAATACACAAAAAAATCCTAGGTTTATATTTCAGGAGCTGTAGTACGGTATTGCTTAGAAATACAAGTCGTGATTATTTATCGAAGAAAGTAAGTATTAGCTTGATTTTTTTTGTAAACAAAACCTAATTAAGTAGAACTTACGATAGTAGGCAAAAAAGTATTTTTTTTTATAATATAAACCCAGTAATAACGTTTTCAATGTTTCGATAGGGTGACCATGACTTATTGTTCACAGAAAACTTTCCACCTATTGTATTAGAAATTATTTCTCAAGGATCCTAAATTAAATAAAAATGAGGAGTCGTATGTTTATTTCCTATAAACATAATTATGTTTTTGTAAAATATTGATTGACATCGAGTAACATCTACCAATCCGCACTGGGCCAGCGTGGTGGATTATACGCCCATTCCCTCTCAGAGGAGGGCTGTGTCCCAGCAGTGGGAACATTAATAGGCTGATGATGATGATGATCTTATCGTTACATTTTAGTTTATTTTTTTATTACAGAAATAAGTGTCATTGCATAGTATTTCCAGAATGATTTGTTATGACGATGGTAAAACCGAAATGCACACAAGTTCCGAACAACCTATGACAATACATAATCTAACATAATTATGGTCATGGTGGTATACATAGATGATTAAGATATTTAAAAAAAAAACAGTAATTTTAAACACACCATACTTCACAGTCGTATAAAAATATAATATAAAAAAACTATTCTTAGTGTAAGTAAATAATCTGTGATTTGTGGTTTTGTCAGAAATATGTAAGTTAACAATCTGTGATTTATGTGATTTTTTAAGAAATAAACATGTTTTTGTATCTTATCATTTTAATTTAATTTATAATCCTTGAAAAATAATTTTTAATGTAATAAATAGGTGGAAGTTTTTTGTAAGCAATAAGTCATGGTCACCCTAACCAAACATTCAGAACGTTTTGAAGGTTATAAGCGATACCGTACTACAGCTCCTGAAATATAAACCTAGGATATTTTTGTGTATTTTTACGAGTTTTGACAAATTCAAATCTAGGTTTTACAAAAAACTTCAGACCTCTGCGATGCTTCTTCAGCGAGATATCGGCGATAACGTATTTTTCACCGTTTCAATGGCGCGGCCATGGGTTTGCAGTCTTACAGCTCCTAAAATATAACCCTAGGACTTTTTGAAGTATTTTTACCAGTTTTGACAAATTCAAATCTGTGTTTTACAAAAAACTTCAGACCTCTACGATGCTTTTTCAGCGAGATATCGGCGATAACGTGTTATTCACCGTTTCGATGGCGCGGCCATGAGATTTTAGTATTACAGCTCCTAAAATATAAACCTAGGATTTTTTTGTATATTTTTACAAATTTTTTACAAATTCAATCTGTTATTTACCTAAATTTCAGGTGTCTGCAACGCTTAGTTTTAAAGATCTCCGTGGCCGCGCGGTTCTCCGCGTTTCGATGGCGCGGCCACGTTCAAACCCTTATAACTTTTTAACCATAACTTTGACAAATTTATGGTTTTGGGAATCAACTTTTACAAACTTTTACAAAAACTTGGCATAGTTTTTTTTTAAAAAAAACGCCGTGGCCGCGCGGTCGAAACGGACACCTTGAGCATCAGCCTTAAATCAGAAGTATCGCCGCCATCTTGTTTTCTCGAAACAATATCCATTTATCGACCAACCAACAGCGCCGTTCTATATTTTGGCGCCAAAAGCACCATGCAGTACTGTTATCTCAGTACGTTTTTTTTTAACTCGTTCACACAGAAAAAAAAATACCCAAATGTCATTTAAATCTAAATAGTTTGAACTAGCATGGACAATGTATTTATTTCATTAACTAGGGTGTTCTCTAAATAGTGTTAATGCGACTGGCTTTTCTCGCTTTGTTCACCATTGGCGTCGCCGTTGAGTACAGGCGGGATGGGCGTCTTTATGAGCGGCGCTGGTATCACCTGTGGAGAAGAAGACTTGATACTGCTGTCGTTTAACTAAAATGTGCATCACGCACGTGCAGACTATACAAAAAAAAACTGATGGTACTGTGCTTTCTCATAGAACAAAACATATATCTGTACACACTGATACACATACGACACAATGGATTACGCCTTCTGATTCAAGAGTTAAGAAAAATGCTAGTATTTTTTTTTTCTACCGGGTACCTAATTTGTTGTAAATGTGGCTTTCTTATTTAGGCCACATAATTTATGCTTGATTTGTGTGGCAAAGAAACTCGATTAACATTGTTTCTTTTACCTAAGTTTTAATCTAAATTGACACATAAAACACCTACACTTTTTTATTGTTTATTTTTTTTTGTTAGTGTTCATGCTATTTTAATTTCAAAGGCACTTGTTTTTTTTTTGTTTTGCGTTTAATTATGATTTAGAAAACTTAGTCGACTTTTCTTAGTGACGGATTTATTGATTATGACGGAAAAGTTCGTTTTATAAATCCTACAACTATTATTTTCTTACGGGTTTAAAAATCGAATATAGATTTCATCAGGATCCCTAACGGCTGTAGCTCTAATCCATTCAGTTCAGTCATCAAGTTGCTCTCAGTTCAATCAAGCACTAGAAGAACTGAGTACCTATTCGAAAATCGTCGTTCGTTAAACAACGATTATTATAATCTTGTTAGTGACTGTGACCTAGGACTGTGGTCATTTTAGACTTATGGCGGCTTTTCATTATTAAACCCGGCTCTTCCGGTCCGGCCCAATTTGTGCGACTACTTACATTTGATAAAAACCGGTCGGAAAAATAAATTGCTGACTGGATCCGGGATAACGGATATTCAGTTCGAATTTGACTTTCGAAAATCTGAAGAGTTTGGTCAGCAGATGCATTATTTTGAAGAGGTGAAGCTGGACCAAGCGACCGGGCGATTCACCGTCTGTTGTTTCGAAAGTTGTTGTCCATGCACTTTTATTTTGGATCGTAGATTGTATTGCCCTGTCAATAATTTGTCGGTATCATTTGACAGACTGATCCTTGTAGGTCGTTCCGGCTGTTTTCATCGGCACAAACAAAATTTAATTGGGAGTATGGTGTGGCCAGGTCCATTCGTAACGTTGCATACATTCAATGTTATAACATTGAGATGTTTTACCACGAATGGATTTATCTATTTTATCCGACACCATGAGTTAATATTCTCCATCACGCTGTTTCACTATGGTAGTTGGACAGAAACGTCGCCACATACTTATTACACCTGCTGAAACTTATGCAATGGAAATGGATAGAATCCATGAGATTATTATTCAAAATACTATTCTAAGATTCAAACACTTAAATATTGTTAGTCTAGATTCTCTGATATAATGTTTGCTATGGTTTCTATTTTTGTCTATTATCAACATTTTTTTTATTACTAATGAACTTGATTTGTTTCCATACGATTACCTAATCTTCAACCCAACACCTGAGTGCTTAACGTGAATGTCAACAGGTCTGATGATATTAAGATGATCTTTGCTTGAAACCCAATCGGGAAAGGAACAAGGGAAAACGGTATAGTGTATAAACCACCTTTACCAATAAATACATAAACGTATCAATATCCAAAAGGAATAAACACACATAATTTTGAACGCAACAAATAAAACGTTTTTATTTATATAAAAAATATATCTCTGCCTCCATCAAGCAAACACACACAGATAACCACCACCTGTCAACTATCACTTTTCCCGCCAAAAAAAGTGTCAAACCATGTTGCTGTAAAAATCCATAATTCGTCGGAGTATGACTAGTTATAATGCGAATTATTAATAACGAGTTGAATTTTGGAGTGAAAACTCGTAAGAAGCTGCTCAAACAATAGAAGTTGTATATAATATTCGTAGCCTGAAGAAGTATCACATCTGGATACAAAATTAAAATACATACAGGTACACTCATAATAACTGTCCGAGTAAGCAGACTATAAACTCTGAGTTTGAAGTGCAAGATGCCTTCGGGGAAAAAAAACGGGCCACTAATTCATTAGATTATTAAGAGCATTATACAGCCCAGATAAATCAAAGACCAGAAAAGAAAATAATATTATTTACACCAACAACCGTACCTTTACGGAACAAGAACAGGAAGACGGCATGTGACTCGTTAACTCACTAGAATTAAAAAGAAGGAAATTATAGGACGCCGTCGGATGCCTTCAGACTTATAAAAGGGATCTGCTTTATCCACAATTTGATGCAAACCTTATTTTTGTCAAAGACAATACTTGGGTATTGACTTTTTCATAGCCGATTTCGTGCCACGTAATCATACTGGCACAAAACACATATTGGGCTAGTTTCCACCACCAATAAATTGCAAATCTATTTACTCCGTCAGTTAGAGAATTGGAAAATAATGGACAAGTATTTTTTGTTTATGTAAATCAATGAATATTGAAAAAGATAAAACGCATCAAAACTCTGGAGTGGGGGCTCGTGACGTCAGAACGCCCTAAAAATTATACCACGGCGCCGTGACGTATTGAGAATTTTAAAAGCGTCGTATCTTCGTCAATTTTGGTTTACGTAACAAAAGAAAAAATATGGCTCAAATATTTTTTGATAATCTAACTGACGGACTAATTAGATTTTTTCAGTACACAATCCTTTTGCGCAAATATTCGGGTTATTTTGTTTACACAAAATTAACTTTATTCCAGTAAGAGTGGGTAACATGAATATTTCATCAAATTTGGTGTATACCAAGTAAATTGCCAGTACGTTATATGCCTCTTGTAAAAATAGTAGATGTTTTGTAGAAACTTTACACCATCTGTAAAATAACGTTGTCTTTCTCAAATAATTAGCATGATCACTAGTAATTCCGCGGTAAATTACGGTTTTTCACAACAACATTCTATACTACCCATGCTATCTATGCTACGCTATGCTAGCTCATGCTTCAAACATTGCGTACTTGGACCTCAGCCGCTTCTTCGTCGTCCTGTCAAATAAATTACTTTTTAATACTTTTTCTATGTTTTTAATGATTTTTCTGGTCTGATATTACTATTTAGAAGTAATTCAGATCGTTTTTTATGAAGGAAGAACGATTTATGTAGAAGTATTGATGAAATGAATTTTATAGCAATTTAATATTTTATGTTATGAAAAAAAAAACTTAAAACTATATTGTTCAAATTCCGACAGGACATTTTTAATAAATAAGTGATTTTAATTATTATTTCTTACAATTTATGTTTTTGATTCCAGTTAAAACTTAATTTGATTTAAAAATACAACTCACATTAATTTGTTCATGACTAACATCTACGTCGCACATGTATTATGTAGACACCATGTTTTAACAGCGCGATAAGAAAGTGTTTTTAGCTATTAAACGTAAGCCGCCTATCAAACAGGATTAACTGCTGGCGACATAATAGATAAAGTTAACTATCTTATCTACCTATTCTATTATCAAGATTTTAACTATAACTATTTGTTTAGATATAAGTATGTATTTCTTTCCTTCGAGTACATTTATAGGTTGGGTGGAATTTGGTCTCCTAGCGTTAGACCAACACACTCTAAAGAATTCATCTTACGATCTCAGACAATATCTACATAGTATATTCAATCTTCGTCCTCATACGAGTTCTAAGTAGTTTATTCTACATCTTTTTTTTATCTTCAGATTACAGAACTAATGTTCTACGACCTCACCTGAGGCCTAACTAGTACGTATTGTACATTCTACAAATGGTGTCAACGTAGTTCCTTCTACGTTAAAGTCTAGCTACTTACAGGTCGCGGCACGAAACTCAAGCGCTGACCGTTATTGCGCAGAAGTAAAAAATAAGAATGTCTTGGGGCGTGCGTTGCGCCGATTGGCTCTCCAGTCGTATAACATGCGCAGATATCCCCTCCCCCCCCCCTCCTCCCTTTCCTTCCTTATTTTTATTTATTTTTGTTTAATTTTTATTAATTGTACCTGCTGTTAATTTTACCATTAAAATTTGTGTGTTTTGTCCTGTGCGGGCTAATAAACGCTTTTTCTTTCTTTCTTTCTTTCCTTCTCCACGTTTCGTTCAGCGCTAGAGTTACGTGCCGCGACCTGTACGTCCTCCAACTTCTAATTCGTTGAAAGTTTTCAAACTAGATCAATATATTTCACTTATTGTCCTCATATAGGGTCTACGTCCTCGGATAAGTTCGACTAGTGAGTTCTACGTCCTCATAGGAGGCTATCTAAGGACGTCCACATGTTATACTTACAGAAGGTTTGGGGCGGTGTGTGTCGACGGCCGGGACTGACAACTTGATGTGCTCTTCACGGCAGCCGTACGCGACCGGCGTCAGTTTGATCACCGTGTGCAGCGGTACGTGCAAGTACGGCAGCTCTTCTGTTGGTCAGGACAATGTTACTGTCAAACTTAACTCACTGATGAACGATGCAAGTCCACGTACTTTTATCAACGACTTGGTCGACGATACGAAGCGAACTTTTAAGGCGATATGCAATTTTCGATGAGCTTTAAAATGGTGATGTACTATCGAGGACACTCCCGCCTGGCCACCACTAAGCTTATTTTTGCTTGCACTTATAACATAAAAACGCTCTCTAGCCCCGCCCCGTTGACTTTGTATAGAAATAATGAATGAAAAGATACCGAATCGGCCGAGTGCACTGACGACGCACGCCAAACGAGAGTTATTGTTATTTTGCGCGCCAATGTTGATGCTTTCCTAATAGGCCCAAACTTTAAGGGGGCGTGGCTCGGCGCCTCCGCATGTTATAAGCGAAAACAAAATTAAAATGGTCAGGCGGAAAAGACCCCGACTGTACGTCCACGTACTTTTATCAACGACTTGGTCGACGATACGAAGCGAACTTAAGGCGATATGCGAAAACTTTCGATGAGCTTTAAAATGGAGATGTACAAGGGTTGACCAATCAGTGATGGGACCGAAGGCGTGATACGAATTTTAACCAACGACCAGGACGAACCAAGACCGTCTTATTCAACGTTCCAACTGAAGATCAAACCTTAATTTCTAGAAGCATGGTATTCTTGATATTTATCTACGGGCTAAGTCTTAGACTATCGGGAGACTGGAGCTCTTACCAGCGGACTTATCCAAGAAGTAAGCCAGGAGACACCTCATCACGGCCTGGTGAGAGACCACCAGAACATTCCCCTGTCTCTCCAGCTCCATGATGACGGGTTCGAGCCTGGCCACCAGGTCCTCATAGCTCTCCCCGCGAGGGTAGCGGTAGGCGAACTTGTTTGCGTCGCGCGCGTTGAAGTCCGATGGGTATTTTTGTTGGATCTCTGCGTAGGTCATCTCTTCACATATGCCCTGGAATTAAAGAAAAAGGGTTTTTCAAAAGCTTCACATACCTATACACCTGTTTTTCAGTCAGGCTAGGCAGAGAATACACACTTCTTTTGCTACTTTTAGCTACACTTTTTAGAGCAATCATTCATGCACTTAGTAACTACATAAAACTTTTGGTTATTAAAACACTATCTATCTATACTATTAATATTATAAAGAGTAAAGATTTGATTTTTTGTTTGTTTGTGTGTTTTTTTACAATTTAACTCTAAAACTACTCGACCGATTTTAAAAATTCTTTCATCATTAGAAAGTCACGTCTTTACTGAGTAATATAGGCTATATTTTATCCCCGTACTCCCACAGGAACGGGAACTACGCGGGTGAAACCGCGTGACGTCCGCTATTTAGTAAAATCGGGGCAGTCTTTGGGGACTGCCGATAGAAGTGAAAACAAAAAGTACACAGGCCCCGCCCCAGTCGTAGCACTGGTTATGCACCGTGCATGCCTATATGGTGCTACGCCGTAGTGGATGCTACGAGTGCTACGAAGCGTGACCGCACGTTACGTTACGTGACGATGAGTTCAATGTTTTTCCTTCACCCAAAAAGTGCTCAACGCGCCTATAGAAGTTTTCACTTCAATAAAGACACGAAAACTCCCTTCAAAAAATAAATTCTCACCGCATCAATCTCATTAAGCGCCTTCCACCTCTCCTGGGGTGCCTTCACATCCTTCACAGTCTGTATAGCCCTCTTCATCCACGAGGTCCAGACCCTCAGCCCGGGGATCTGCTGATGGTCGATGTAGTTGGCGAGAGCCTTCGCGTACTGTCGGCCTCGGGGGGACAGGTCGCTGTCGCCACCGATGCGACCTACTATGTTGTGCGTGCTTTCACCATGCTGGAAAATAAGATGAGGATGGAATGTAGGGATTTTTTTGTAAAGTAGTTGAGGCAAAGAGATTTATAAGATTAGAATGTATTTGAGTTGAGGTAATGTAAGCAGTGGTGTCGATTCTGTTGTGCACAAACTAAACTTAATTTAGGCTATTGGTGCCGATTCCCTTGTTCACAAACTAAACTAAATTTAAGTTGAATGCATATTTTTCTTTCTATTTCATTATGAAAAGGACAGAAGATAAATATTAGTTTAATCCTGTCAAATTAGTCAGCACTTGACGTAATTTGATGTAATTTTAGTAGTCAACTTTTTAATCGCGTCTAAAACTTTTATGGCGCTGATTAATTTGACAGAACGTAACTAAAATTTATCTTCTGTCCTTTTCTTAATGAAATAGAAAGAAAAAGATGCACTGAACTTAAATTTGGTTTAGTTTGTAAACAAGGGAATCGGCACTATTGTTATCTTTTTCTCTCTAATACAACGAGAAAAAGACGGACATAATTTAGAGCTGTCAAATTTAGTTTGAACTAATATTTCCATACAAATGAAGGGTGCACGTAAAAACATGTTGACTAAAAACGCGGTGAAGCGCAAGGCATAAACTAGTTTGAGATCTATAACTTAGTTCATAGCTATAGCCGTCCTTTTCTCGCACTGCCTTTTAGTAAAAGATAGCAATGGCCTAAATTAAGTTTAGTTTGTGCACAACAGAATCGACACCAGTATTAACCTCTCGTATACGTAGTAAACTACTGTAACTTGCTTTCGAACGTAGATACGTTCGAAAGCAAGTTACAGTAGTTTAAATGATAAATGATGTTTATTTTGCAAATAGGTTTGTACAAACACTTTTACACGCCATTTTTTTTAAACTAGATGGGGCCGGTGTTTCGTACCTGACTACTCTGAGAAGAAACAGCCGAAACAAACTCGGAGGTCATAGTCTCTTTTGAAGTCCAGACATAATCTTGCTCAATTCACATGAGGACTATGAAGATTAGTGCCTGAAATGGTCTTTTGAAGAAAGAACCATACAGATTTGAGTGGACCTGTCCAGTCAGTGCAAGCATTTGTCAGTTATCGTGTAGCTCGACTTATAACTCAAGGAGCTCAACGAAACAAAGAACAATACCAAAGAAAGGACATTTGGGTAGGTCGCTTATAGTACTCAAACTGCCAGACAGTTGTGGGATAAAACAAACAAAAAATAAAAATGTGACCCACATGGTTCCCACATTCACAATAATCAAATAAAATTAATAAAAAGTACTTTTAAAAATAAATATTTTTTTTGTTTGCCGTACGTGGCGGATATCTACTAGTAATTTTGCCAAGCGTGTGCGTTTAATTTTCAACAAAAATATGTCACAGAGAATCGTCTCATGCACGCAACTTTGAACTCTCTTTTTAGTTAGGATTGAGTTGCTTCTGCACTGATTCTAATGTAGTACAAAGCAGTTTTGAATCTATGAAGATGCTAATACAATATCTAACGGATCGAAATGTTCTTTACCAGTTCCACTCACAGTTTCACTTCACAGCTGAAAAACAAAACGTAAATCTATAAACAACTTACCCTAGTCAAATAAATAGTCCTAGGTACGATGTGTATATTCATCAGGTAGTATACAATCCGGCTTTGTATGTGTCCTTCATGTTTATGTACGACCACCTTCTCCCCGGTGTCATAGGTCTTCATGTAGCTGTAGTCGGACTCCATGGTCTCATCTAGAGGTTCATACTTTTCCTTATAGTGCTCTATCCGGAGCAGGAAGTCGTTTAGGACATTGTCTGTGTTTTGAATGTTTGTGTAATCGGGGCTGCTTACTTTTACTTCCTGTAAAAGGAGTTGGTTATTAGCTATGGTTTACAACCCATAATATCACGCTAGAAGGGAAGAACTGTGCCTAATAGGGTGGATGACAAAAAAATCTAATTAGTTCGTCATATTTCCAAAAAATATTGGATAAGGAGACATATTATTTCTTTTTTTTTTACGTAAACAAAAAATGAAGATACAGTGCATCAAAAACTCGTGTGACGTCACATTTGAGTACATTTTTTACCGGAAAGTGACGTCAATATCCATTTTTTTTCGATAATCTAACTGACGGACTAAACAGAATCATATTTTTTTAAGTCAGCAATTCAGGATTCATCCCTAATATAGTACACACATCGTGAGGAAACCGGCATGTCTCAGAATCAAAAAATTCGAAGACATGTGACATCTACCAATCCGCACTGGGCCCGCGTGGTGGATTATAGCCCATTCCCTCTCTTAGAGAGGAGACCTGTGTCCCAGCAGTGGGAACATTAATAGGCTGATGATGATGATGATGATAGTACACCAACATTTCGCTGGTTATATTTAAGTACCACATAATAGGGAGCGAGCCTATTACCATCAACCGGGCACAAATCCAGTCTCTGTGGCGGCTATTGAGAAACCTCCTGATGGAAACACCCCAATAACACTTTACCCGACCCAGGAATCAAACCCAGAACCTCATAAATCCTCTAAAATGTAAGTAAATGTTTCATAAATAATGTCAATGTTTGCATGCCGAATGGTAAAATATGGCTGAACTTTGATAAGTCATAACAACTATATTGTATTACCCATATTTGCAAAATAAAATTCTATTCTCTCTATTCATGCCCAGCAGTCGCGAACGCGATTGTGACCACTCGACTTGTGTTTAGAAACAGTCACTTGTTACATATTGATTGCTCTCCACCTTAGTTGCAAGCAAAAACCTGCCCTATAGGGTAGATGTAAAAAAAAAACTAATTAGTCCGTCAGATAGATTACCAAAAAATATTGGACACATATTTAATCTTTTTTCACGTAAACAAAAAATGAAGACGATACGGTGCGTCGAAAACTGGTGTGACGTCACATTTGAGTAAATTGTTTACTAAAATGTGACGTCACAAGCCCCCACTCATCTTTGATGTTACCAAGATTTTGTAAAAATATTCTGATTTAAAAGAGTGTCCATGGAGTTTCTTGCCCGTTCTTCTCCATAGGGAATGGGCAAATACAGTACTTTTACAGTTTTTATGTGTTGTGACTGGGACTGTAGCTACATTTAATTTTCACATTTGTTTCGACAGTTCAAAAGTGCCTGTAACTAGCCTACTTGAAAATAAATGCTTTGACTTAGACTTTGATTGATAATACAAAAAACACGTATCCAACATTTTTCGATAATCTAACTGACGGACTAAACAGAATCATATTCTATTTAGTCAGTCACCATCCTTATTGATATACCTCACCATAATATTCTGTTCGATAATCCTAGGGTCGTCACAAATGGACTCCACGAAGAAAAGCTTGAAGCCCATCTTGTGGACCACGATGTCACGAATCATGCGCCGCCGGTCTAGCGTCGAGTTTGTCGCGTCGAACACCTGGGGAAAAAGGAGTTTATTGTTATCGAGATAGGGTTTAATTTGCTTTAGCACATTTTTATAACAGAATTAAGTTTTTATTTCAAATATATAATAGTTGTACTGTTTACAAACGCTGACTCTATGGAGAAGGAAGCAGACAGAAAAACCTACCATTACCAAGCCTACCAATTGAACTTACCAATGAGGTCAAAATGAAATTCCAAGATGGCGCCGAAAACCAAAAATATTAGTCGGCGCCATCTTGGATTTTCATTTTGACCTCATTTTCGTAATCAGCGACCCCAAAAACCATGAAAACCCTTGATGAAAAAGTCGCAAAAAACCATTCGCGCAAACGCGAATCGCGCAAAAGCCCATGCGCGCATATGTCTTTTTGCGCTAGTGAGTTCGCGCAAGTGTCTTGATACAAGACTTCACCCACTGCTGAAGATTTGCGTGTGCCAACCCCACGTCTTTGTACCTACTTCATCCAGATTCTACCAGCGCGGACAACAATCTGTCCATCACATCGTTGGACTTTTATTAAACCGTGAATAATAAAGGGTGTAAATAGATTCTTAACGAAGCTGAAAGCCACTTGTTCTCTCCGTCATTGCGATCATTTTTTTGTTCTAGACCATACCTAACCTACTAGTTATGGAGGTGTTGGGGCCATTGGGGGTCAAAGTTCCAAAAAAATACTGCAGCATTAATTTTGAAATAAATATATGGTAAAGTTGAGGATTAATGTTAGGTCTTATGTTTGGCGAAAACACGATTTCGTAAAATTTTCTCGATAGAAAAAAATCCCAAAGTTACCTACAAATCGAACAATAAACCGCTGGTATTCAAAAAGTGCTTTAAATTAGACCATGAAATTTTGCATACTAACTGAACTAACTATAAAGCAGGTCTTATGTTTTTTTGAAAAAGACGAAAATTTGATTTTATAAAGAATAAAAACCACTCATTTCGCACTATTCGGCCGCAGTGACTGACGTAACTACCGCTTTGTAGTGCAAGCTGATTAGAACGTTATTCTAATAGTATTACAAACGAAGTTTGAACCACCACAAATAGAGTTGCTAATCTGAGGTAGTATAGGCTCTCTTAACTTTACTTTTGATACCTCTATTACCCGTTTACTATTAAATATGTCCATAAGCACAATGTTTTGAGTGATTTACATTGATTTTTGCCGTAAAACGTGATTTTTCACCCCAAAACAATTCGTGTTCCAGCAATATTTTTTTAGTTTGATGTAAGTACAGAATGCTTGGTTGAAGGCTTGATGAAGACTCTGTTTACACCCTTTATGTATCTTTTTTTGATTTAGTTTGATACTCACAGCGACCTCTCCGCCTTTTACGAGCCACTCGCAGACATCATGCAGGGCGTCCAGCGCGCACTGCTGCCGTATCGCCATCGCTTCCTTGTTGTCTGCGCGGAAGAACTCGTGGCTAGTGTAGGCGGTCGTGGCATGCCGCCTGTACTCGCCTAGGTTGAACACTGCAATAGAAGACGAAACTAGATTATCCAAATGAAGAATTATTAAGGGGGTGGTATCTGCTAACGAGAGGTTTTCTCCAAGTAACTCCTCTTTGATGAGTGAATATAAATGTGCAAATAAATAAATGTTGCTTATAGACTCAAGGTACTAATTAAAAAAATTCTAACTATATTATTACTAGGTATATGAAAAAAAAAATCAAAGTGAAGCATTTTTTCTTTGAAATTTCGTAACTGTATTTTTTTTCACACAATATTTGACACTTTTTTCTTCACAAAGTTTACAATTGGCATTTTGATCTAATGATTTATTAGGCTACAATTTAAATAAAAACCACTCATTTCGCACTATTCGGCTCGTAGTGATTGACGTACTACCTAACAACCACTTTGTAGTAGTGCAAGCTGATTAGAACTTTATTCTAACAGTATTTCAAACGAAGTTTGAACCACCACAAATAGAGTTGCTAATTTAGCAGATAACCCATTTTTTTTTTCGGATGGGAAATCATCAAATGACTCCTCCCGCTTTGGGCGGAGCAGGAGGGAGTGTCAGACTTTTACTGACTAAAACCCATCCACGTTCCTTCATCGCCCTTTGTGTTTCGCGGCCGCGGCATCTCTTTCGAACAGTCCCGCAACCCCGGCAGACATCAGTCCTTACGAACCCCTTCCTTAGCAGATACCCCAGCCTTAATCCATATCGAACGCATGTGTGTGAGGAATCCCCTCACAGGATATGCAACACTTTCTATCCTGACCGTCGCGTCGTGCACAACTAAATGCACCCTCCAAGACTTGCAAGCAAACGACAGCGGCAATCAAAATCAAAAGTCATTTGTTTAAATTAGGCTGAAAATCAGCACTTTTTGAACGTCAATTTCTTCAGACAGTTCTCAAAAACCCTCGCATATCGCCAATACGGAGGGATGATGTCTGACTAAAAAATATTTTTTGACTAGAAAAATATTGGATAAGTACCTACGTGTTTTTTGTTTTATCAAATTAATAAAAAAAAATCAAAGATAAAACGTGTCAAAGATCATGAGGGGGACTTGTGAGTTGACGTCACATTTGAGAAAAAAAATGTACTCTTCATTTTTAGGGTTCCGTACCCAAAGGGTAAAAACGGAACCCTATTACTAAGACTTCGCTGTCTGTCCGTCTGTCTGTCACCAGGCTGTATCTCATGAACCGTGACAGCTAGACAGTTGAAATTTTCACAGATGATGTATTTCTGTTGCCGCTATAACAACAAATACTAAAAACAGAATAAAATTAATATTTAAGCGAGCCCCCCTTAAATATTAATTTTATAATACTTACCCATACAACAAACGTGATTTTTTTGCCCTTTTTTTGATAATAATGGTACGGAACCCTTCGTGCGCGAGTCCGACTCGCACTTGGCCGGTTTTTTTTGTTTACGTGAAAAAAAAAAAAATGACCAAAAATTTTTGGAAATCTATCTGACGTACTTACTAATTAGATTTTTTTGTCATATACCCTATTTCTAGCATTTTAGCTGGGAACAAGTAGTAGCAGAAGTTCCGGGAGTACCGGCACAGAATAGATAAGTACAGAAGTTGCACTCCTTTGATCTTGAAGAAAGCCGACATTATAAATACCTAAACTGGGCTCGCTCGATCTAAATTGTGCCTTGACCTTGACGCTACGCGTTAGCGTATTTTATTCGGCGTCTCACTGCTTAATGGCCAGTCGGCAGGGTTGCCTCAAGTACTCAAAATAAAATACCACCAACATTTTTGTATTTTAATGTATTATTATATAAATGTTAATTAAAACTTTTATAATAACAATTATTTTACTCTATTATAATGTCTCATAATATCTTGCCTTCTCTAAAATCACGATTACTTATTAAATGTAATAGCAGCATAAATGCGAAATCTAACAAATAGGTAATTTTAAGGCCACCACAAATAGAGTTGCTAATTTTAGGGTTAGAAGGACCCTAAAATTAGCAACTCTATTTGTGGTGGTTCAAACTTCGTTTGAAATACTGTTAGAATAAAGTTCTAATCAGTTTGCACTACAAAGCGGTTGTTACGTCAGTCAGTGCGGCCGAATAGTGCGAAATGAGTCAAAAAATCTATTGATTGTTTAAAAAAAATAAAACACATAAGTAAGACCTGCTTTAGTTAGTTCAGTTAGTATGCAATGTTTCATGATCTAATTTAAAGTACTTTTGAATACCCGCGGGTTATTGTTCGATTTGGAGGTAACTTTGTTTTTTTTTTCTATCGAGTAAAGTTTATGGAATCGTGTTTTCGTCACACATAGAAACACACATAGCATTAATCCTCAACTTTACCATATATATTTATTTCAAAATTAATGCTGCAGTATTTTAGGCGTAACGGAGGATCGTGCTAAGCCATTTGAGGGATATAAAGCCCTTAAAATAAACTCTGATGGGAAGCATGGACATGGAGCAGTGAAATTTATATAAAAAAGACAATTTTTTTCGACATTTATTAACAGCAACAGTTTATACGGCTTGTCATTTTCACTAGTAATGATTAATGATCAATAAATCAGTCAGTTAACAAACACGAAATACGAGTAGGTAGGTACGCGACGCAAGGTCAAAAGAGCGCGAAAAATTAACGCGGCATACGTACGCAGTAACGCACGGCTGGAGCGCGACGGCCCTAGAAAGCTTGCATATTCAATATGCGCGAAGCGGTAGGTAATTATCTCATGCCTACACACGGAGTGCAATAGCTCTGGTACCGGTCGCTACGTATTGGTGTGTCAAAGAGGGAGTCAATCATTCACACGAGAAGAAGAAAAATAGGATTCAACCTTCCCTTGACAGACGATCAGGCGCTGCGGATGGACATTTGCAATAGATACTAAAGGCATCGCAATCACAACATTTGTAAGAAAATCATGAGGCAAAATTAATCATCAATCAATCTCATCATGTGTGGTGTGCAATGTTTCGGTAACCAGCTCCAACTTGGCGGCAGAAAAAGTTTTAAGTAGTGGTGGTGCTTTCTTAAACGAACCTTTCTTTTCAAAGAGGTCTACTCAACTGGTTTATGGTAAAAGCCAGGTGGAAAACTATATTTTTGATTGTGACATGGCTTGCCGTCATGGCGCCAATCACTTTATTTTAGGAGCTACCAACGAGTTATTCAATAAGACCGTAAATAGAATCTATTATTTATATCTGCACTAAGTTTTTGGCAGCATACTGCATTCAAACCACGTGTAAGATTCTTTGATAATACAATAGCACACAATTATCTACACTAATATTATAAAGAGGAAAGATTTGTATTTTTGTGTGTGTGTATGTTTGTAATGAATGAACTCGAAAACTACTGCGCCGATTTCAAAAATTATTTCACAATTAGAAAGCTACATTCACCTTGAGTAACATAGGCTATATTTTATCCCCGTACTCCCACGGGAACGGGAATTACACGGGTGAAACCTCGTGACGTCCGCTAGTAATAAATAATAAGGCTGTTTCTGTCGCCATAACATGAAATTAAAAAAAGTATATTAACATAATTATGGTAGTAGTACCTAGCGGCGGGTAGGCGACAGGGCGCGGTTATTTAAATACACACAACAACACATAATAATAAAAGTATGAGTATTTTTAATTGTATTATTATGTCTATGAAAGGTAAACGATAATAACAAAAGAATTAAAGTTATCCGCGACCTAAGACGAAATGGAAAAACCCGACTAAGTATAACCGTCGGGCCCACCAGACAAAACACCCGACTGGTCGGAGGATCTTTTCTATGCCCCCTTTTATAGAAAAAGAAAAAAATCTGGTATTTTACTGTAAAGGGCCCTATACAGTAAAATACCAGAATTTTACAAATCACTACAAAGTAAAAAAAAGTCCTCCGCCGCGTGTCTGTTCGCGATAAACTCAAAAACTACTGCACCGATTTTCATTCTGTTTTCACCAATGGATAGAGTGGTTCTCGAGGAAGTTTTTAGTATATAATTTATCAAGTTTTTGTATACATTGGTTAAAATAATGTTTGTTGGAGGTTTCGGAAAAAAATAACACGTCTGGTAGCTTTACTTTTGGTCGCGATAGCTAGCCGACATCCACGCAGGCGAAGCCGCGGCCATCAGCTAGTATTATGTAATGATTATTTTTCTATGGTACGACTGCGAATCTGGCCCCCACAACCCAGCTACAGGTAAGTACAACGATACACCTTGGTAAGTCTGGTTTATAAGACTTGGCTTCAGGGGGCCTAAAATGGCCGCTTTAGCAGAACTCGTCATCATCTGCCTAGCCTTTTCCCAACTATGTTGGGTTCGGCTTCCAGTTTTACCGGATATAGCTGAATACCAGTATTTTACATGGAGCGACTGCCTATCTGACCTCCACAACCCAGTTAGTGCTTTAGCAGAACTATAATAGGATAATAATAAGAATTACTGACTACCCACTATTACTACCGACAAAATCGGAGCAGTCTTTGGCGCGAAACATACAGAAACGGCGTACGGTGAAGACGCGGCGCAGGCGCAGAGCAGGCGTGGAACAGATAAGGCACGGACGCGATTTAAATTATATCAAAGAGGCGAAGAGTCGCCGCAACTAGTCATTATACAGGCTGACTTTATCGTGATAGAATGTCTTCCTCTTCAGACGACGAAGATTCGCTTGCTTTGCTGCAAGCTGCAACTCATTAACGTGCAGAGACCGAATATTTGGGTGCACCCTGAGTGGGAAATGTCACAAGAGCATAGATATTCTAAAATAATGGAAAAATTATGCGATAATCCTGATTGTTTTTCTACATTGTATAAAATGTCACTAGAATGTTTCCACATTCTATTGTCGAAAGTAAAACACGGTCTTCATTTTTCTGCACCTACTGTATAAACAAAAGTCGTGCTGCTTGCACGCCTCTCCAGTCGCGACTGCTAGCGACGCGGAACAGGCTACGAAACGACGTGCCTGTGCCACGCCGCTTGAGTATAATTCACATCGAGTCGCCTACCTACACTTTGTATTGAAACGTTTTGAAGCGGCAAGATGCCTGCGCCGCGCCTTCACCTTACGCCGTTTCTGTATAATTCGCGCCTTTGGGGACTGCCGATAGAAGTGAAAACAAAAAGTACACAGGCCCCGCCCCAGTCGTAGCACTGGTTATGCCCCGCGCATGCCTATGTGGTGCTACGCCGTAGCGGATACTATGAGTGGTACAAACGGCTACGAAGCGTGACCGCACGTTACGTTACGTGACGCTGACGATGAAATCAATGTTTTTCCTTCACCCAAAAAGTGCTCAACGCGCCTAAGAAGTTTAGACTTCAAAAATTTACATTTGACAACCGGAACCAATAATTTTACGTGCTTTCCGAGACACGAAATCTACTGACGAACTGCGTTGTTAAAATGTATCGATTTGTTTGTTTTTACGGTACATTTTGCCTTGAAACTATTTAATTACTTAGCACAAGCTATCTTCTACGTCAATGCAGGTAAAGTGTAGTTGTTGACATAACAGAGCATTACTGATTCACTAACGGTGTGCCTCGTGTATGTAATTTTTTAACATCCTTCAACTTTTAAAAAACGCGAGAAGTACTCGTATAGTACCTACGTACTTCCATTATTAAATATTTTATGCATTGTCGACCTCAAACGACTTATGAGTCATTTTACTATAACATCATCATCAGGTCATTAACTCGCATACATTTATTCAAATACATAATTCCGAAAACAGAAATAATGACATAAACTTGTCCCAAAACTACCTTTATCGTGATCCTTGACTTTTTCTAGTAATAAAAAACGATTTAAAATGTATTGTCGGGGTACCTACGCAGAGAAATTAAGGAAAGAGCAATGACCTTTAATTCCTACTTAGCTGGCTGCAGACTATAACAATAATAGACACCAAGCCCGAAGGTACTTAAGAAGCCGATTCCTGCCGGCTACTCTTCGGGAACTAGGCACTCTAAATAGTGTCTACGCCACTTAAATGATGAGCGCCTAAACACTTCTCTTTGTTGACTTTAAATCTTTGGTCCTCAGTCGAACGTTGAAATTCCAACAACAACAACAGCCCATAACGTCCACTGCTGGACATAAGCCTCTCCTATGATGGGAGAAATTTGCCGTAATCTCCACGCTTGGCGGGCGGATTGGAGATCGCAGTGATGAAAGACTAACAGAAAACGCTGCTGCCCATTCTCTGGACTACGGAGGCGCAAGTTGTCTGCCTCAGACATTAGTCGCCTTATACGACACCCGTGAGTGTAATGGGTTGGTTCTATTCTACTCTGCCGGATACCACACGGCGAAATTTCAACAGTGCAATACTAACTAGGAATACACACCATTTAAGATACACGGGAAAAGTCTATTTGTCTCATCATCTGCCTAGCCTTTTCCCAACTATGTTGGGGTCGGCTTCCAGTCTAACCAGATGCAGCTTAATACCAGTATTTTACATGGAGCCACTGCCTATCTGACCTCCACAACCCAGTTAGTACTGCTTAACATGCTTTGCGAGGCACGGAGGAAACTCGGTATGTAATGGGTGGTCACCCATCCACAGACCAACCTAGGCAAGCACGGCTGAACCTAAAGATCGACCCGAGTGGCTGTTTAAAAGTCTATTTGTCTATGTGAAAAGAGCTTCAATTTTATAGATGTTCCAGTTTACTGGAAACTGTTGTCAAATAGGGTAAAGCATTTACGAGGTCGATACAGTAGGTACCGCATGTTGCTATCGCGTGACTGCATCACTGCACAACCCATTAGCGAACCTATTCAAACTCAATTTAAATTAATTGGACTGTGCAGATTCTTTACACGTGGAATCGAATACTATGAAGCCGTTATTTTTTATGTTGTATCGGCAAGATCAATATGAGAACAGCTCGAACGTTGTAAAAAATGCTGAGAATGAAGAATCACAGGCCTCTGTGAGAGGGACTGGACCACAATCCGTAACGCGGGTCTATTACCTATGGGTTGGTGGATGTAATACATTGAGCTATTACTACTACGTATAGAGAAGACGGCGCGAACAAAATCTGTGCTACATTCAACTGCGGTCGGCTGGCCGCAGTTCACTTAGTCGCTTGCTCGCCACAGCATTATATTACGGGGTTAGCCGCCCCCCGCGCGCCCCGCACTGCCGCGCTTGTTGCACAGATTTTGTTCGCACTGTCTTCTCTATACGTAGTCGTAATAGCTCAATGATGTAACAGCCCTTTATTTTTTTCTGTTTCTTCACGGTGTTTTCTTTCGCCGCAGAGGTCGTGGCTAAATAATAACATTTGCTCGAGTCGATCTTCTGGTTAAGCCGCCCCTGCCTAGGTTGGTCCGTGGATGGGTGACCACCCATTACACACCGAGTTTCCTCCGTGCCTCGAAAAGCACGGTGGTCCCGGCTGTCAATTGTAGATCTTTGACAGTCGTTCCAGGTAGTCAGTGGCCAGAAAGTTCGTAGTTTCGACACCTCGACTCATGCTTTTTTTTTTCGGATGAGAAATCATCATCTCATCTTAAGACTCCTCCCGCTCTGGGCGGAGCAGGAGGGAGTGTCAGACTTTTACTGACTAAAACCCATCCATGTTCCTTCATCGCCCTTTGTGTTCCGGGGCCACGGTATCTCTTTCGAACAATCCCGCAACCCCGGCAGGCATTGGTCCTTGCGGACCCCTTCCTTTTGCTGACTCTCTTTGAGGCGCGCGTGGAACACGAACGCGCCGTCGATACGGCCTGTCGTCATGAGACGGACAGACGGCGAGCTAGCCCATAGCCCACCGTCCACAGGCCCGCGCCTACGGTGGCCGGGGCCACGTGGTGGTCCCCGTCCCCGTCTCCCGCGGCGGCCGGGACGTGAGGTTCTCTCCCTCTCACGTTCCGCCAACTCCTTCTTTTGCATGACTGCTACGCAGGAGGTGACGGACGTCCTATTCTGTCTCGCTCTAGACCATGGCTTGAACCAGGGCCGGACGCGAGAGGTCGCTGCCGCCGATCGTCGCTTCGAAGACACGGCGGTGCTCCGCCCACGTGGGGCACACCTCCACCGTATGCTCCACCGTGTCCTCCGGTCGATCCTCGCAGTGGAAACACCCTGGCGTTTCCTCCCACCCGATTCGGTGCAGGAACCTGCCGAAACAACCGTGTCCGGTGAGGACCTGCGTCAGGCGCAAGGTAAGGACGCCGTGGCGTCTCTCAAGCCACTCCTCAAAGAGGGGATTTATCGCCACTATTGTGGCGTGCCCTGCACGGGGTTGCGACAGTCGCTCTCTCCATGTCGCCATGAGATCCCGCCGGAAGTCTGTCCGCTGAGCGACAATTTGCCGCGGCAGCGAAGTTTCCCCCCGGCGTAGCGCCTCCGCGCACCATTCATGTAGGCGCGCGAGGACTATCGCCTCCAGATCCCATGGCGGCAATCCGGCAAGGAGGCTCGCCGCCTCGCGGGAGATCGTGCGGTAGCCCCGGGCCAGCCTTACGGCTACCACCTTTTGGGGCGCGTTCAGGTAGTGGGCGGCTCGCCGCCTCAATGAACGCGCCCACACCGGGGCCCCGTAAAGGGCCATTGACCGCACGCCTCCCGCGTAGAGCCTCCGACAGGAGGCGTTTGGCCCCCCCAGATTGGGTAGGAGCCGCCTGAAGGCAGCCCCAGTCCGTTCCAGTTTGGGGGCCAAACGACCTCGACTCATGCCTTGGTGAGACTATTGGTCAGCAAGGTGAAATAGCGCTTAGTGGTATGATGATGCTTGGAAGGTAGAGATGGCTTAGTCGTCCTACAGACGTTTGTTTTGGCTTGTCTATGAGAACCGAAGAAACGATGTATGGACTGTGTGAAGGATATACGGCTACAAAGCAGGAGACTTTTGAGATGAGACGTAATAAAGAAGTATGGAAGAAGACGAAGTCTGCGCCGACCCCAAATAAATTAGAATAAGGGATGGAGAACGATAATGAGATCATTCCTTCCTGTGTGTCCCAGCAGTGGAAACATTAAAGGCTGAGGCGTAGAGACGCTTGGGGCTTGATCAAGCTACAAATTATATATCGCCACTAGTTTTGGTCATCAATACAATACATGATTAGTAACGCTTGTCTGGTCGGTAGGTCTCACAGACATGCGACAAACATTAGGTAGTATCAAACAAAAGACAATCAAATCAAATAGAGTATTATAGACGCTACTATAGTGTAAACGCGCTTGTCATCCGATCGGTATGACGATGGCTTGTTGCGACGCGATTGTATGGACCAATCTGGAAAGTGGCTATCCTCTGCCCTTGTTAGTGGAACTTTAATTACTTACTATAAAGACGACAGAGCTGGTCAACTCCACATTTAATAAGCTTCTATGTAAGGCACTTTTGAAACTTTCAACTGGCTATCTTTTACAGGGACCATGAAAAGAGAAATTATATTTCGTTTATAGCGAATTTCTGCTCTCGCCTAAATATAGTTTTACGATACGCCAGGTTGTCTATCCATTTTTTTCCACATCTGGAAAGAGTCTTGTGACAGACAGGGGGTCTAAAATGGCCGCTTTAGAAGAATCCACGCAGAATCTTAGTATGAATCACGTTAAAAACTTAAAATTCTTAAAATGGACTTTATGGTTATGACGGTAAGGTCCATTTTAAAAATTTTAATATTTCTACGTGATCCATATTACGATTCTGCTAAAGCGGCCATTTTAGACCCGCAGATATTTGTTTACAAATCAAATCAATTACTATGACGATCACACACTTATTCGTGTCGGAACATTCATTTTGGCAATTTGTTGAACCACAAACCCGAATTGAAGTAGGTACTCAACATCTTAAGCTGGTGCATCTGCTATAGCTGAATCATGTTCGGGTCGGCTCGGCACAATTCGAGCGGCTTTTTCGCAAGCGGTTCTTTACAGGATTTGATTTCGCCGCCCGGCTGTGCCGAAACAGCGCCGGCCCGAACATAAATAGGGCATCCTTTACGTAAAAGAAGAATAACACTCACCTCTAGTGTTAATTCCTATCCAGTTGAGGTATCTGGACAATTTCTTGGAGATGTACGTCTTGCCGCGGGCCGGGAGGCCGACCATCGCGATCACATGTGGTATGTTCACATAGTTAGCTCGTTCACCTGGGGAACAAAGAAAGGAATGGTTAACGAAGTTTCAGAGAGAAAGTTTAACATTTGAATTATTATTTTTATTATTTAAGTATTATTATTATTATTTATTAATAAAACATGGTAAGTAGACTTATAAACTAAGCCTCACAAAACCGTTGTACAGGTCGCGGCACCAAAGTCTAGCGGTGACCGTTATTGCGCAGAAGTAAAAAATAAGAATGTCTTGGGGCGTGCGTTGCGCCGATTGGCTCTCCAGTCGTATAACATGCGCAGATATCCCCTCCACGTTTCGTTGGCCGCTAGACTTTCGTGCCGCGACCTGTAATGGTTTGACTGTGGGGTCGGTGAGTCTCACACACACACACTATCATCCTCTATAACCTCCATAATGGACGAACTAAAAAGAATATGTCAGATAGGCAATTGCTCTATGTAAAATACTGGTATCAAGCTGCATCCGGTTAGACTGGAAGCCAATCCCAACATAGTTGGGAGAAGGCTAGGCAGATGATGAATGAATGATTTTAAAAAATGTTCCTGCTGTCCTTTTTTTAAATATGAAACTCTTGGTGTAAAATTAAATGCTACCCAGAGGTCAAAGAGATTAAAGATTTATAAAGTAGAGATCTACATGTCTACTTCATTTGCTGTTGTTATATCTGTGGAAACCATTGAGCTATTACGACTACGTATAGAGAAGACAGCGCGAACAAAATCTGTGCAACAAGCACGGCATTGTGGGGCGCGCGGGGGGCAGCTAACCCCGTATATAGATGCTCTGTGGCGAGCAAGCGGCCGAGTGAACTGTGGCCGGCCGACCGCAGTTGAGCACAGATTTTGTTCGCGCTGTCTTCTCTATACGTAGTAGTAATAGCTCAATGGTGAAAACTTGTAAATGGCCTTCAAATTCGTATTGTATATGAACATTGTTTAAAATAGCTGTAAGTTTCCTAATAAAATTAATTCAATATTTTTAGTGCTGATGACACTTATAACTATTGACCTAAGGTTTAAATTGCATTTATTGACAATCGCTCATTAAAATCAATATATCCTGCCAATCGTCATCATCAATCATCGTTTGTTTTTTTAACACGCTTTATATTAGCTTCACTTGTATGTTTGTAACCGACTTCATAGGGCGCGATTTTGACCTACTTTAAACGGCCAGATTTCATTCAAATTTTGCACACCTGTCAAAGACCGATGACAATGCCATAAAAACTAAAACGTATAAAATAAATAATAGTTTAAAAAAACTAAAAAACACGCTTTTTAAAGAAAACCAAACTAAAAAATAGAAAATAAATTTTAATAAATTTGAGATTAGTGTAAAAAATTCTAACAAATATAAATGAATAGTAGTGTTAGTAAGAAAAAAATGTTTTATTTAAAAAAAAAGCGTGGGGTCCTTTTTAAGATATTACAGAAATGATAATCCTTCTTCTCATATCTGTCAATGAAATATTTATAACTGACACCATGCACCCCACGCTTTTTTTTTAATAAAACATTATTTTCTTATGAAAACTATTATTCATTTTAAATATTTGTTAGAATTTTTTACTATAATCTCAATTTTATTTTCTATTTTTTAGTTTGGTTTTCTTTAAAAAGCGTGTTTTTTTGTTTTTTTTAAACTATTTTATTGCTCATTGTAAAGATTACTTGATCTATCTTGACTAATTGAATCTTCAATTAAGAAGTTACTGAAAATTGAATTGAATCTGACGACCCGATTGGCGCAGCGGTAGTGAGGCTGCCTTATGTTATTAGGGTCCCAGGTTCGAATCCCGGTCGGAGCAATGTTTGTGTGATGAGCATGGACATTTTTATAATAAGTATGAATTTACAAACAAAAAGTGTCTATGTAGTATATCAACTATCTGGTGTCCACGACACAAGCCTCGTTGCTTAGTGTGGCACTAGATGGCGCTGTGTGTAATGTCCAGCAATATTTATTATTTATTTATTTATTTAATCAACTATACCTTGAGCACATAATATATGAGAAGCAATAATTGTACACGCAACTAAAAGTATTACTATTTCAGACTCTAAGATAACTGTTCTCACACGGCACCAATATTTTTTCTTAAAGCTGCCATTTTCATTTCACCAAAAATAATTATTATGGCAGTCATAATAACACTTCTTAGATAGCACATAAATGTTTACCCAAAACATGATTCACATAAAATGATGGCCATTTTTATCTATTAATACTTGTGTGTGTACCTAGAATGTTTACAAGCAAACGCAAACATGTGATACCTCTAGGTACTGCAGGAGGTTATCATCAAATAACTACTTGTTTATGCTTAGTTTTATGATAGGCTTGATTGTCTATGTAAATGTTTTGCTGGATATATTGACTGTTGGCTTCATTATGAATATTACATTCTCATATCCTGCAATGGATAAAGGTGTTTCTTACGATGCATACATTTATAATGCATAAAGTCATACCTCTTTCCCTTAGGGGTGGAACCTACAGAATCCCAGCTGCTAAGATCAATCACTTGCATACATGAAAAAACAATCCATCAATTTAATAGGTCTGACAGCATTCATCATTTATTTCCTATTCTCATAAATATGGAAACAGGAATATGCGTAAAGATCAGCTGGCAGTCTGAAGTGTCTGCCAACCCTCTGATGTGGGAAAAGGTTTATGTATGATGTACGTAATGAGACACCTTTGTTATTACAAGTTCTACTTACTGGAATAAAAAAATGTATGTTGATATGTGAATAAGAAGCTCGTGGCTAAATAATAACAGCCGCTCGGGTCGATCGTTAGGTTAAGCCGTGCTTGCCTAGGTTGGTCTGTGGATGGGTGATCACCTATTACATACCGAGTTTCCTCCGTGCGTCGGAAAGCACGTTAAGCTGTTGGTCCCGGCTGTCATTTGTAGATCTTTGACAGTCGTTATCTAACGACTGAGAGTCAGAGGCCCAAAAAGTCTGACAACCAGTCTTACCAAGGGGTATCGTATTATCCAGTACTAACTGGGTTGTGGAGGTTAGATAGGCAGTCGCTCCATGTAAAATATTGGTATTCAGCTGCATCCGGTAAAACTGGAAGCCGACCCCAACATAGTTGGGAAAAGGCTAGGCAGATGATGATGTTCATATGTGAATATGAAAGTTATTTTATGAAATATCTAGCAGAGGCCCGCGGCTTCGCCCGTGTGGATTTCTGTTATCGCATCCAAAAGTAATCATGAAATTTTGATCCCGTTCCCACAACCCTCCAACATATATCATTTTAATTTGGCCAATGTTTACAAAAAATTACAAATTATACACAACCTTCCACAACCAATATAAAACCTTCCTCGAGAACCACTATCCATTGGTGAAAACAGCATGAAAATCGGTGCAGTAATTTTTAAGTTTACTGCGAACAGACAAACAGACAGACACAGCGGCGGACTTTGTTTTATATTAAGTAGTGATTTTTTTTTAAAAGAGATCTAAATTAGACTATTCAAATTTAAGGAAATGATAGTTAGCTGCAATAGGAAGCTACCACATTGCTTATTCATCCACTCACATGATTATATTATGAATACAAAATCAATAATCAACCAACTCAACCAACAAGGTCAGTCAGTCTCATAGGTCATAGAGTTGAGAACAATAAATTAAATGGTTTATTAAAAAATAATATTGATTGCCAGTAATCTTGTCTATGCTGGCTGTATTTGTTTATCAGTATCTTTGAGAGTTTGAGGCAGGATTTGTAATGGTCAGTGCTTCTCCTTAACTTGGTAGAAAATGTGAGATTCATAATGTTTTTGATTGTTTTTTTTTATATTTTTATATAGCCTACCACTGTGTCAAATTCCTACATTTATATCTGTTAATTGACATGGTGTAGATAATATTTATCTGCCCCTAAGATGACCCCCTGACCATAAAAAGTATTCATTTCTACATAGGCTATCAGTTTGCGAAATAATTTCGTTATTTAATTTATAATAAATTATACTTTGAAATACTTGCGAATTTTTCTACTTAGATAATATTTCTGTATGAGAAACAAAATCCTATTGGATTATCTGCTTAGGATTTGCTTTATCTATAGTATATAGTTTGGATGTGGATGTCTGACAAACATCCTCTTCAAAACAATGTTCTATACCCTTGTAATACTACTTCGAGCCTACCGATAGATATGGTGGACACGTTAATTCGATTATAACATTTATCTAACTGATAATAATCCATCACCACGTTAAATTAATTGGTTAACCAACACACCATGTAGTCACTTGTTTTTAACAAAAAAAAGCCACGTTATGATACAAGTTCTAATAAACTGGATCTTGCGAACTCGTCGCCATAGGAAGTATGTGTGTCCTTGTGACGACGGCATGTAAACTTAGTGCTAAATTCTCCATCGGAATTCGCGAAACAAGAGTTTTGACTAACCATCACCAAAATACTGCTTGTTGAGGTATTTCCAACCTTCGGCACGTTTATCTTCCGAGTCCATAGTACGCTGATTTATGTACCACCGCTGTTGGTAAAATTAATACGTATTTTTATTAATAACTTTAATTATGTACTTCGCACTCGATCAACTCCGCCGACGGCAGTACGCGAACTGTCAATGTCAACTTGAATTGAAGTGAAATCTGACGTGTCAAGCATGACAGCGGAATTTACCAGGCATAAACAAAGGCCTTTTCGGACACTTTTTGTTAGACGGATTTATATTTAAAAAAATTGTTTTACATATATTTCCATACCGTTTGAGCTTTGTGTTCGTATTAATGATTAGAGGCTTTCGGAACAGCTGTCACTCGGAGTTGGCAAACAGAGCCCCTGGGATTTGGTACAAGCTAAGAGAAGCTTAAGCAGGCCTAAGCCTATTCCCGGCGCGCGGCGCGGCGCGGCGCGGCGGCGGTGAGTGAAGTCGGTCTGGGGATGAATATGCTAAAAAATGCAAATTGCATGTAAAAATGTTAGTAATTCCATTATAACAAGATCTGGAAGGATTATTTTATGATTATTTATACTGATTATTACAGAAGATTTTTGTGTCAAAGATTACGACGAATTTAACCTCTTGGGTAACGAGAGAAATGCGTCAGAGATCACGCCGTGTGTTGATGAAGCCAGATATCGACATCCGAACGATAACCTTTACATAAATTGCATGATAACGGCTCATAATATTTCCACGTCGACAACGACTAACTAATCGTTCCTAAGTCCAATAAATATGTAATGCATTTATTTGAGTAGTTTCCTATTAATTAGAATTAGTATAAAATAGTTGCGGTCATTCTTTCATAGATGTCGTTGCTTGTTTCGAAAGTTGCTTGAAGTTTATCACTGATTGCTTTAATTTCATGGTAATCCACTCTACGATGCGATGGTCTCCCTCCCTTTTCTGACCGTTTTAAAAGAGCAATAGGTACTTATGCCTATGTTAAACTTCCACCCTATTTTATTAGAATTCGTGTACTGTGTGCTCTCCCCAGATTCTTTGAAGTTCAAAAATGTTTCTATGGGGTACCTACTGAGGTATAAAATGTGATAATTATAACTGCGTACCAATTAGCGAAAATGTAAGCCCTTTGAACGGAATAGGATTTGAGATTCGTGCTACTCTATAATTCCATAATCCACTTCTGGGTAATCCGCTAAAATTGGTTTAGACACGAGCCCGGTTTAGACCTGTTAGGTGCTTGATTATGAATTCCCAAAATATCAAATTGCGGTAAATTAAAGATAACTAAAATTGAGGCAGTTATTAAGAGATTGTTAGTAGAGCTAGGTCTACCTCATCAAGCTGCGTCATTGCACATCCTGACAGTAATTCTGTTATAAAAATTGGTTGCCTGTAAAGTCGGTATACGGGCGAAAGTTTTACGTGACAACGACTTTGAGTGGTAAAATAAACTTTTTATGTCTGTCTCTCTCGCTCTTAGGCGGGCTAACCATGCCCGAGTGGAAGGGACGCGTGCCTCTCACTCGCTCTCATTGTGAGCGCATAACGTGAGCGGAGCGTAACGCAGTTTCTTGAAGTGTCACCCGGCAAACCAATTTATAAGACGTTGTCACGTCAAAAGTAAAGCAATAAACTTATGGTTTATTTTAAAATCTGATTTATTGACTTTACCTAGGTAGAATACAATAATTCCCAGCATAGAAGTGCAGTGGACTGTATTACCTGTTGTTGCAGGTAGTAGGTACAGTCGACTCGAAGGTGACTTGCAAGCTATCAAGTTAGTTATTGGTGTCGATTCTGTTGTGCACAAACTAAACTTAATTTAGGCCATTGCTATCTTTTACTAAAAGGTTGTGCGAGAAAAGGACGGCTATAGCTATGAACTAAGTTATAGATGTCAAACTAGTTTATGCCTTGCGCTTCACCTCGTTTTTAGTCAATATGTTTTTACATGCACTCTTCATTTGTATGGAAATACTAGTTCAAACTAAACTTGACAGCTCTAAATTATGTCCGTCTCTTTCTCGTTGTATTAGAGAGAAAAAGATAACAATAGCCTAAATTAAGTTTAGTTTGTGCACAACAGAATCGACACCCTAAGCGTCACCGCATATAATTATATATATAGGTAAGCATGGTTTTCTCAATTTAATCAAGTGCTGCCAAACAATATTGTATGTCCTTGTCAGATTCCCACGTGTTTAATTCACAAGTTCACGTCTAAACGAGAACTTGTCACTTTGTTGAAAAAACAAGATCGAGTGGCAGATTTACGCAAATTATGTTGACCGATTGTCATTAGGATGATAATCGTTGTCTCGCAACACTGCTTACTTACCGACTATAACAACCTAATTCGTAATTTTACATTCAATGCAATTACTCTAATTATAGCAATAAGAACATTGAGTAAGACCGCTCGAGTATTTAATTAATCAGACTAATGGATAGTTCGGAATCATTTCGCTAGATGGCATTAGTGTCGTTAATTAAATCCACTATTACGGGTTCATGTATATATATATATAACCATCCCTAATCCATCTGATTAGGGATGGTTATGGGTTGGATAGATACGGACTATTTTAACTTGATTATTTTTTGAAACGGCAATAACTCATGCCTTATTTTGATTAAGGTGAATGCTCCGCCAGTCCGCGAAATTCAAATTTTCTTACGTTTTTAGGGTTCCGTACCCAAAGGGTAAAAACAGAACCCTATTACTAAGACTTCGCTGTCTGTCCGTCTGTCTGTCACCAGGCTGTATCTCATGAACCGTGACAGCTAGACCACGGTAATATTATAATACAGTAGTGTATCTCGGCCGCAAGATAGAAATAAATGCCTACAGCCGCGCGGTCCGTAAACATGCGTAAGGGCTGCCCATCTCCAGCATTTTAATTACATTTGCCTACTTTCTGTTTCTATTTAGTTTTGTGATTGTAAATATCCTTTTTATATAAATAAATGAAATACTTTGTATATTGAATAGGAAGTGTTCAATAAAAATGCGTGTTGTTTTTTGATTGGTAGATTTGCAAAATAACAAATTTATTTAGAATTTAGGATTATGCAAACTAACAAAACACACATGCACCGAAGTTTTAACACAAGCGTAAGTAGGTAGGTACCTACCGTATCATGATTCATTCAGAACCGCATATAACTACCTTTTTCACTCGTCTCAATAACTTTCCGTTACTCTATTCGATTTATGTATTAATCCAAACACATTTTTTTGTGAGATAAAAGGAAATACTTATCCATTAAAAAGACACACATTATGTACCTACCTAATAGTAAGTAAAATTATTTTATAGTCTTACCTTTCAGTTTCCAGGTAATTTAAAAAAACTTATGTCTGGATGCGTTATTGACGAATTCATACAACCAAAAACAGCACAATACTTCCTACTCGTCATATTAACTGATTTTAAGAGAAAAAATCGCCCGGTTATTGTTAAAAAACAACACACCGTCCGTTCGACACTGCGGTACAGCCGTGACTGTCTGCGCCCCGGGCGCACCCCGAGATCGAGGCGCGTAGGTATAGCTCGCGTTTCGTCCGTTTGTATGAAGTCGGAGTACTGTATTATAATATTACCGTGGCTAGACAGTTGAAATTTTCACAGATGATGTATTTCTATTGCCGCTATAACAACAAATACTAAAAACAGAATTAAATCAATATTTAAGGGGGGCTCCCATGTGGTTCCAGGAGGCCATGTCTGACATCTGCGACGCACAGTGGGCTGGATTTTGAGTTTCATAGAACTTCGTTTGCTTTTTTCGAAAGTCGGGTTTTTTTTACTGGAAATGGATTACTTGACCATTATTATACTTATTTATGAAATATGGGATCATAGGAGTCAGTGTATCTATTTTTAAAACACAAAAGTTAAAAAAAATGTATGGAGCTAGGGTAAAAATATCAAATATCTCCGGAACCGCACGTTTAACGGTAATATCCTGGCACACGGTAATACCTCTATTTATTTGGGATTTTTTGGCATACTTCATATATCGAGCACAGGTGCGGTTTTTTTTTTTTAAATCGGGGAATTTTTAATTTTTTATGTTGCATTTTTCGTATGGATTCTTGGAGTAAGTGCGTAGTGCTGGTCTTAAAAACTGAAAAATTTAATAAAATATACTTTTCAAGACCGCTAACAACAAAAACAAGAATGTCGCATAAAGAATTTGACTCAAAAATTGTCGAAATGAAAATGACGTCGAATTATTAATGAGCTGAGATCTGACATGAACGGACATGTAGATCCCAGGTTTCATGCACGCATTAGTTAATTTGTGTACTCATTAGTTATTTCAAGTACCTATTGGTTAACTCATGTACTCAATAGTTAACAATGAAAACACAATACTGTCCGATAATGCTAATTTGTGTCATTATGTAATGAGTATAGAAACTCCTAGTGATTTACAAAATTTTTGAGAAATATAATTTACTATGGTTCTAAATTAATTAGCTAACGATCGACACCTATAGAGGATTTGTTTAGCAATAATTAGTTCCTGTTCTTGTAAAATATTAGTAAATTAGGTATAATGATATTTTAGATAGGGTAGTTAGCAACCACACGCTGGTGCTGGCCCAGGGGAGGTCGCACGAGGCGGCGGCCGAAGTGATGACACGCGGGGTTGCGACAGTCGTTGAGAGGATCCGGCAACTGGGTCTCGAGGTGGCATTGCACAAGTCCGAGGCCATGTGCTTTCATGGGCCTCGGAATGCGCCACCTCCGGGATCCTTACTCACGGTAGGAGGGGTATCCATCGGTGTCGAGTCGACTTTGAAGTACCTAGGACTCGTCCTCGACAGCCGGTGGAACTTCGTGGAGCACTTCCGACGTTTGGCCCCCAAACTGGAACGGACTGGGGCTGCCTTCAGGCGGCTCCTGCCCAACCTGGGGGGGCCGAACGCCTCCTGCCGGAGGCTCTACGCGGGAGTCGTGCGGTCCATGGCCCTTTACGGGGCCCCGGTGTGGGCGCGTTCTTTGATGCGGCGTGCCGCCCACTACCTGAACGCGCCCCAAAAGGTAGTAGCCGTAAGGCTGGCCCGGGGCTACCGCACGATTGCCCGCGAGGCGGCGAGCCTCCTTGCCGGATTGCCGCCATGGGATCTGGAGGCAATAGTCCTCGCGCGCCTGCATGAATGGCGCGCGGAGGCGCTACGCCGGGGGGAAACTCCGCTGCAGCGACAAATTGTCGCTCAGCGGACAGACTTCCGGCGGGATCTCATGGCGACATGGAGAGAGCGACTGTCGCAACCCCGTGCAGGGCACGCCACAATAGTGGCGATAAGTCCCCTCTTTGAGGAGTGGCTTGAGAGACGCCACGGCGTCCTCACCTTCCGCCTGACGCAGGTCCTCACCGGACACGGAGTGTTCGGGAGGTTCCTGCACCGAATCGGGCGGGAGGAAACGCCCGGGTGCTTCCATTGTGAGGATCGACCGGAGGACACGGTGGAACACACGGTGGAGGTGTGCCCCGCGTGGGCGGAGCACCGCCGTGTCCTCGAAGCGGCGATCGGCGGCGGCGACCTCTCGCGTCCGGCCCTGGTGCAAGCCATGGTCCGGAGCGAGACGGAATGGGACGCCGTCACCTCCTTCTGCGAAGCAGTAATGCTAGAGAAGGAGGTGGCGGAACGTGAGAGGGAGAGAACCTCTCAACGTCCCGGCCGCCGCGGGAGACGCCCCGGGCGTCGGGGGCCACCACCACGTAGCCCCCGGCCACCGTAGGCGCGGGCCTGTGGACGGTGAGCTATGGGCTAGCTCGCCGTCCGTCCGTCTCATGACATGACGACAGGCCGTGTCGACGGCGCGTTCGTGTTCCACGCGCGCCTCAAAGAGAGTCAGCAAAAAGGAAGGGGTCCGTAAGGAAGGACCGATGCCTGCCGGGGTTGCGGGACTATTCGAAAGAGATACCGTGGCCCCGGAACACAAAGGGCGATGAAGGAACATGGATGGGTTTTAGTCAGTAAAAGTCTGACACTCCCTCCTGCTCCGCCCAGAGCGGGAGGGGTTATTTGATGAATTCCCATCCGAAAAAAAAAAAAAAAAAAAAAAAAAAAGGAGGGCTCCCATACAACAAACGTGATTTTTTTGCAGTTTTGTCTAATTTTTTTAAATAATGTTACGGAACCCTTCGTGCGCGAGTCCGACTCGCACTTGGCCGTTTTTTTTTTTGCAATTTTCAGGCCAGTGCTAAGTTGTATGCTGATTAAAATATTGTTCGCGGTTGTAAGACGTATGTAGTTACAGAATTATAATCATCAAAATCATCAAAACAACCCTCTAAGTTCATATAAGTCGAGGAACGATTTTTTCAAGGTCAAAGTCATTGCTAGACCTTTATGAACTTGGAGGGTTGTATTGATGATTTTGATGATTATAATTCTTTAACTACATACGTCTTACACTCGCCAACAATATTTTAATCAACATACAACCTAGCACTGGTCGGCAAATTGCAATAAACGTAAGAAAATTTGAATTTCGCGGGCTACCCTGATAAGGCATACGTTATGTTGTTGTTTGAGTTACCTATGTTGTTGTTTATGGTCTGTTGTGTTGAAGCATGCCATAACACATGCCTGAACACAACACAACGTAAACAATGTGTACATAATATAGTTTTGTGATTTATCACAAAACTTTATTGTTTTGAAATATTCTATACCTACTTAGTGAAATATAGACAGTAGAATTAGATAGTATTAAAAAAATAGTAGGTCCCTACCTACATTTTGATACAAGAGTGAAGAAGTTTGTTTTTGCATTCGAGGCGGATGTGTTATTGAACTGCAATAACATTTTTATTATATTTAATTTCGGCAAAGCAATGTGCGGCGTTTAAATTTTTGGTATATTTAAATTGTGTTTATAAATAGCATAACACGATTAATAAAAACTAATTTTACTTATAAAAACAAATTAACATTTATTTGTGTCCTAAATACAAAATTATATACTTATATATATATATTAGGCTGTTTAGCGGCTTCTTAACTTTGTTTCTCCTTCAACCTGGCGAAAACCAAGCGTGGAAAAAATAGTACATTTTGATACAAGTGGAGAAAATTCTCGGCTCAAAAACACCCTCGCCTACTCCTCGGGTGTTATAATTCCGCCTCGATTGCAATAACAAATGTCCACGTGTATCAAACGACGTTTTTCAATACACTTTTGAAGAAATAAAATAAAATAACGAATAATATTTTTGTCACGAAATAAGAAACTATGACTTAAATTTTCTTTTTTTTTTTTCGCGCTTTGGTCTCGCCAGGTTCAAAGAGAGGCAATGGTATGAAGCCGTTAAACAGCCTAATATGATTTATGTTATATTTTTGAATTCAGAACACAAATAAATGTTAATTTGTGTATAAAAGTAACTATTAGTTTTAAATAATCATGTTTATCTATGATATTCTATTTATAAACACAATTTGAATATTCAAAAAATATTTATGCCGTAAAGACGCGTAGTGCTTTGCAAAAATTAAAAAAAAAACATTCACCTCAGACTATAGGCATTGAACCAATTTGGACTAACTAAAGGTATAGTTAGTTATCTGTGGCAATTTTCATTCCCGCACACGTGCGGAAAAGTGGAAAAAATCGCACGCGTGTGAAATACATTGCATGTTGTACCTAATCGTAGTGCGTTTAAGGACCAGTTTTCGAGGAAGTGTATTGAAATAGTACATAATTTTCTTTTTTTTTTCGCGCTTTGGTCTCGCCAGGTTGAAAGAGAGGCAATGGTATGAAGCCGCTAAACAGCCTAATATAAAAAATATATTTATTTTATATTTTTGAATTCAGAACACAAATAAAAGTTAATTTGTGTATAAAAGTAACTATTAGTTTTAAATAATCATGTTTATCTATGATATTCTATTTATAAACACAATTAGAATATTCAAAAAATATTTATGCCGTAAAGACGCGTAGTGCTTTGCAAAAATTAAAAAAAGAACATTCACCTCAGACTATAGGCATTGAACCAATTTGGACTAAGTATAGGTATAGTTATCTGTGGCAATTTTCATTCCCGCACACGTGCTGAAAAGTGGAAAAAAACGCACGCGTGTGAAATACATTGCATGTTGTACCTAATCGTAGTGCGTTATGGACCAGTTTTCGAGGAAGTGTATTGAAAAGAAAATTAAAATCATAGTCTCAGTAATAATAAAATTTCTGACAAAAATATTTTTTGTTCTTTTATTTTATTTCTTCAAAAGTGTATTGAAAAACCTTGTTTGATACACGTGGACATTTGTTATTGCAGTTCTCGGCTCAAAAACACCCTCGCCTGCGGCTCGGGAGTTAATTCCACCTCGGATGCAATAACAAACTTTCTCCACTTGTACCTATCAAAATGTACATAATCTGGATTTTTCAAAACTCGAAATGGTACCTAGGTACCTAACGATAACTCTAACAGCTCCGCCGAACTATGTTAGTCGAAACTAGTTCCTGTACATCCTATTACCTATTACCTACATGACATGATCACGTGACGTGATAATGGCTACTCAGAGCCGCCATTTTCGAAGTCCACACACATTTTCAAAGGCACTAACGTGCAAATTGGCGAGCATTTGTTTACCAATACATTTGTGACGTCACATGGCAGGTCTCTGAATGAAAGTGAACGATGTTCGGTCATCGGTGGGTGGGTCGCGCTAATTTAGCACGCTGCTACGTCATTGGCTGCCCTTGACATTGTGTTGATTTGTAGTCAGTTGACTCCACTAAGGACCTACATGAACAGATGAACTAATAATACGATCAAAGGGAGTTCAATGAAAATTCCGGGCGGTATGATGGCACCATCTTTTCCGCTCTAGTCTGAAAACGGAGTCAGGGTTTGTAATCTGAGCAGAATTGGGCACATACTTCGGGCTAGGTCGTAATCGTAAGTCGACCCTTTCCGAAATTGGCCCCGCATCCTGGTTGTCCCTTTTCACAACAACACCTGTTTTGTTTTTGGGACGAGTGAACACAAATTAGCAAGACCGATCCTTGGGGATTACAACGCTTAACCAATCTACATGTACCATCTTGCAGCATAGAACTGGTACAGCACCTAACTGGGACCACTGTGCAGTCTACTCTACGGCCTACATCATCAGTCTGCTGGGCTACCCATCAGAGACTTGAAACGTGACGTGTTCTTCATTTATTTAAGTACTTACTTAGACGTAGAGCCCAACTAGATACTCCATCTTAGTGTCTAGGAATCAGAACAAACAATTGACGCACAATCGTGATAAAAATAGCCTTTCAATGGTGCATTTAGATTTGGGCAGAGTTGACACATCGCAGTTCTTTTGAATGTTCGCTCTCTCTGCCAGAGAAATATAGCTATACGTACGGAAGAATGAGAATTGAGTCGTGCCATCCTGTGTAAAGCTTGTTTAATATTTGGCAACGTTTAGGTACATATACCACCATTAGGTGGGTATGTATGTCGGTAGGGTTACCATCCGTCTGGATTAGTCCGGAACTCCGCACATGTAGAGCTTTTGGGTCAACCGTACGGACTTCCATGACTGTCGGGACTTTTTTGCAGTACCTAATCCGGCTTTTATCGAGAATTTAAGATGAAGACTGTTCACATTCCAGATTGGTAACCCTATTAACCTACGTGCAATCGTGATTTAAATCTAGACAGCTTGTATGGTAGGTACTTAGGTAGGTATTGGTAGCTAAGGTTTAATATCCGGCATCGTTTAGGCACATAGCTTCCTGGTATATGTAGGGCTATATTGGGCAGTCATGCGCGTTGGTAATTGGACTTCTCGACGTCCGGAGTCTGAACGTAGAGTAATCTTGCGTTGCGTGATTTGCTGGCTTAGCCATGAATTTGAGCTCTACGTCTATGTATATTTCGAAGATCTGTCCCGTGTCCTATTTTTGATCTTGACTAACTAGAATAACTACTCACGTACTTACCTATATCTACAAAACCTCCGTATTAGTTATGTTCTCGGGGCCATTGCGTAACACACTTAAAAAAGGTTACCTACAACAACTTTCATTGCGTTATTTACGATATCGAGCAGATGAATTAGTCTAACATAAGCAACGGAATCGTAATTTCTTTCAAAGCTCTTCGGATCGTGATAAAAACTGTGTTATTTAATTAGGGTGCTGGATAGGTACCTACTGTAAAAAGGCCGTGAATGGAATTAACTTTAGTATCTCATATTTCCTGGAAATGTCAGCTATAACGAGTATTTTGAAAAAGTGAAGCCATTATATCTCAAGGTAGTTGAAATGAATATCGAAATGAATGAAATCATCACTGATAGTAATTAATGTAGTACGTTTGTACGTACAGTATCGTGATGGAAAGATAGCTGCCTCAGTGGTTTAGTGATCGTACTACTGCTGGCACTAGTTCCTGAGTTCGATTCCTGAGTCGGGCAGAGTTCAGGATGTTCTCAGTAGCAGTTACGGAGTCTGGTTTTTTTTCCAATCGATGGCAATGGACTGGCGCCTTATTACACCAAATTTAAACATAACTGACGGTATTCGGGACACCCCAGCCATAACTTTCAGAGATTACTAGCGAAAATAAGAAAAAATAATAAACGAAAATGATAACATAATTATAGATATAGACATTTTATATTAGACATAAGGGTATTACGGCTGTTGCTTGACAACATCGAAGTGATAGAAATCATAGAAAGATATCATTTGTAGCGGCTGGCGAGCAATCGCGTGTCGCTGATCGATTGGGGTTAGATAAGGTACGGGTGAGGCTTATTTCAGAGGCAATTTCTACATCAATTACACGCGTAATTTTGTATCCGATGTAGTGGCGGTACTTTCATACAAGCCTAAAATATTGGTTTGCTCTTATAACCTACTACCATTCATGATGTTAGAGTTACTGAACAGTTTGCTTGCTCTAGGCACTTGTCTGTTAAATGCCCATGTCACACCCACTCCTATCAAGATCGGAGACTCTACTCTCGAAGTTGTAGACGATTATGTGTACCTGGGACAAACGGTCCAGTTAGGTAGGTCTAACTTCGAGAAAGAGGTCAATCGTCGAATCCGACTCGGTTGGGCAGCGTTCGGGAAATTGCGCGGTATCTTCTCGTCCAACCTACTGCAGTGTCTCAAGACGAAAGTCTATGACCAGTGTGTGTTGCCAGTGATTACATACGGGACCGAAACGTGGTCGCTCACAATGGGCCTCATCAGAAAGCTTAAAGTCACCCAAAAGGCAATGGAGAGGGCTATGCTCGGAGTTTCCTTGCGCGATCGAATCAGAAATGAAGACATCCGCAAGAGAACAAAGGTTACCGACGTAGCCCGAAGAATTGCCAAACTTAAGTGGCAGTGGGCAGGGCACATTGCTCGCAGAACGGATGGCCGATGGGGCCGAAAAGTTCTGGAGTGGCGACCGCGAACCGGAAGACGTTGCGTTGGAAGGCCTCCCACTAGGTGGACCGATGACCTGGTGAAGGTTGCAGGAATCCGCTGGATGCGAGTCGCACGGGACCGGTCAATGTGGCGACACTTGGGGGAGGCCTATGTCCAGCAGTGGACGTCTTTCGGCTGAAATGATGATGATGATGATGAGGCACTTGTCGTATTGTAGGCCAGGCTCGCACTGATTCAGATGGGTAAGATGGGTTTTAAGATGGTTTTGTTCATTGGAATCGTTAAACCGTATATTGACGGAATTGGACGTTGATTATGTTGAACAATATGGCTTTTTTGGCAGTTTTCAGCGTTGACACAAAAGAAGATTCTACGTCATGTAAACTAAGTATTACATTAAAAATGATGGTTTGTAGATAGGGCTACCCAAACTAGAAGAGAAAGGAAAAATAATAGAAGATAGATTGGGAATCAAACGAGCTTACCTGTTAAGCGAAGTCTTGATTCAAATTTTATGAGTGGCAATCTGAAAAATAATTATTATAACTTGGTAGTATTTCTTATATCTACGTTACTTCACCGCGGTTTTTAGAGAATGAAAAAATAATATTTTTTAAGAATTGCAACCTTCGTATGCCTCTCTCATCTGACACATGACGCGGTACGTCACTTATTTTAGAGATCTTATCATTGGAACAATCTCTGTTTTATGTACAGAGTAGTTCCAAATACCTATATTCACTATATTTTCCTGAAAGGTTAAAATTGAATTAGGTAGACTAATTATTGCAGCTTTGGGGCTGTTAGTGTTAACTATATTATAGCGGCGGGTGGGTAATTATTTTTCAGATTGCCACTCATAAAATTTGAATCAAGACTTCGCTTAACAGGTAAGCTCGTTTGATTCCCAATTTTACTTCGTGGCAATCTTTCAAATAATTATTATAACTTGGTAGATGTTCAGAGTTGGCTGCAATAATTAATTTATTAACTGATTAAAATGCAAGTAATTCTGAGTGTTGATCTGTGATAATTACATTGGACCTTCTTCTGTAAGAATATTAAAGCTTCCATATTAAAGCTTCAAGGATACTTTACAATAAATATATTACATTTTGTAAAATAACTTTGATAACCATGTAATCCACATTATGTCTGACTTCGTTGATGCCAGCTCTAATTTGAGCTGTTGTTTTGGTTGTATAGTGAGAGTTTAATTCTGGAGTTTAGATGCCCCTTTCACTTGAAATCTGACAAACTTACGAATATTAGGGTTTGATATATTTTAATAACTGTTTTATTGCTCCAATGGGTTAAAGTTAGAGCTAGGAGAACAATCAATGTCTTTGTTTTCTAAATTTTGCTCATATTATCAAACTATGACGAAATTAATTATACTTTTGATAGATTCTATGATTGAGGCAATGATAGCCTCAGATCTCTCAGTAAGTAATTTTATAATTTGAAATCCAGTTGTAGTGTTAGTATTTTATAGATGTGTCTGCAAATAAAAAAGGCTCATCAACTCCATTATTTAGTGTTGAATTGTCTGGAAGTACTATCAAGGAATGCCACTGGCATTATTTTTATTCACTTAGGGCCTTTTGTTAAAATACTTGCAACAGAATAGTGCAACCAAGGCAATGTTTATTCACTTAGGGCCTTTTGTTACAATACTTGCAACAGAAGAGTGCAAACAAGGCAAGTATAGAGTTCCATAGATATATTGTCTCAAAAGGTGATTGTATAACTATAAAAAATTTAATGTAATGATTTTATGATCACATACAATGTCTAACTATTTTTCAATAGTAGAAGAGCCCGAGTCCATTCAAAACACTGTTTCCAATTAATATTACAGCCAATTAATCAGAATACAGAAATCTCTTCACTTTATTGTCGTGAGAATTAAACTGATTTTATTAATCAGTACCTAGTAGTAAGTACTTCTTATCAATAAAGCTCAGTCATTTTTTAAGGGTCTAGGTAGATCCTTGATCAAATATTATGGATATTAAAGTGTTCACTCTATCATCACCAATTAATATAGTTACATACAATTAATAAGAAAAGAAAGAGAAACCTCTTTATTACAGTGTGGATTAAACTGTTTTTATTATTAATTAGTACCTAGTAGTACATAGTATAAATAAAGCTAAAAATTTTGCTAAGGGTCTGGTAGTCTTATGACTAAATATTATGAATGTTAAGGGATTCACTCCTTACTGGTAAAACAGAATTTGAGATTTAGTCAATTGGCTCGAAAAGGACAGTTGAGCTATTTTCTCAAAACTGTTTGTATTTAAGTCTTAGAAACTGATTTCTGCTTAATACTTTTAGTCTGGTAAATTTTGTACATTATGATTTCGTTTATAATTCATTTTTTAACCTATTATTCCTATAATGATAGAAACAATATAAATAAAAACATTGTTATTATTATGTTTTCCCAGGCACCTTGTAAAGGAGCAATAAGTTTTTGCGGTTTCATAGTAGAAAAAATATAATACTTAGAGGTCTGGTCTCCACGATGAATATTTGCTATATTAGTATAATTTCCCAAACTATTTCAAATATTAGGAACTTCTACAAGAATCAGCAGTGTTTTCATGACAATGTCTTTCAAGGGTCTCGAACACTCCTGTTTAATCATCTAGTAATTCTAAAGAATTGACTAAATGTTGTGCAATTAGTGGATATGTGTTGACCATATTCAGTCAACATTGTGTAGGTAATTGGCTACATTGCCGTAATGTACTGTCAATTCGTTATGAATTTTAGTTGGATTTTATTAGCTCTACACGAAATGTATGGCATTTTATCTTCTAGTCACAATCCATTGATCTCTGCACTCGCATGCACCCCCCCCCCTTTTGTTTCACTTTATGGTTATTTTCAATAGAAAGCTATGAAGCTATTAAAGCCAATACTCCAATTGGTAATGAAAACTGAGAATAAATGAGATTTCTTAGTTAAAATTTATTTTTATGAGTTTGTATAAATCTCACAATAATGTCTGCCCATCTATCTTTTCGGGTATTTTAATTGTGATTTTAATTTTATGTTATGATTCAATGTAGGTAGATGACATGTTGTTATTTGATAGGGATTAATTTGTTTTCAGCATGGTTCATTTTCTAGTAGGCTACAGCTGATTATAGGGGTCAACGCCCGGAACCAGGGAGCAATGAAGTTATGTTTTACTACTGTCTTCATAAGGTAGTCAAAGTAATAATTATATTTCATTTTAGTTTTAAGGTATGAGTCAGCAACAATATGATTAAGAAAGGTGCTTAATTATTATGGGTAAGGTTTAAGTGATTTTAAAATGCAATGCAATGCAGGAAAAACTATCTGGTCATGAGAACCCTTCCAAAAATACTCTTGGACTTAAGGGGTACTTAAAAAAATTGCATGATTAATATACCCATAATTTAATATTGTATCTATGGATTGCTAGATAAAGCAATAGGTTACTATTGGAGATGTTATTTTAGATTGGGCTTATACATAATGATGATAAGAATATTATCTTTGTTCGAAGCTGGGGTGGGATTTAGTTCCACTTTGCAATTTGATTTAACACTTCAATACCCGCAATTACAGACACAATTAAAATAACAATGCACTGTGCCTCACGAGGCACGGCCGGGACCATACGGGTTAGAACTAAAACAGGTTTAGTTGTTAATGTCATTTGTACATTGACAGGCTGTTATGACCTCCAAACTTTGTAAGTCTATAACCCTTTCCCTCTCAATACTAATAGTTTTGAGTATTATGACATTATGGTGTATAGATTTGATAACAAATGGTTTCTTGAACCATTGTACTTAAACCAAGTACCCAGATCATTACTTTATAACTGGTATATAATATGGTTAAATCATTCCGGTACCATCCTTGATGAGTTCTCTTTTGGGGGTACTGACTTAGCACTCCAGTATCTATTATTGTGTTCAGTCTTGAAAGATTTTTGTTAACGGGATACTTTTTTGGGTGTTGAATTTTATTGTGCTAGGCACAAACAGATTAATTGATCTTCTTGTTGTTGGTGGTAAAATCTCTTTGGCTACATGTATTAGTTATTTGGAAATATACATAATAAGCTAAGAATATAACTATTGTCCTTATAGGTTTGGTGTTTCATTTCATTAAAGGAAATATAAATAATATTAATTTAATCTCGAGGTTGACATTGAACATTGGTAGGTTGTGTTATGCAGTGTCATTCAAGCCATTCATCGGTTGCTTTGCTTATGATAACAGTAACATTCTAATTTGGTTTAGAACATCTCAATACCTTGGTTCACTGGTTCACCATATGTATAGTAGTGAAACAGAAGTCTGTCATAAGTGTCTGGAACATTTTCCATCAGCTGTTCTCTCATAGTATTAAGTGAACAAAGAATCTTGTTCTATTATTTGAATGAAAAGTTGTTATATTTAAATGTAAATATTACTTCATCGCTGAAAGATCAAAATTACAAGTTTATGGCATAGCCACAGGGTTCTTTGATAATATCATACTTGACGTCAAAGCTTACACACATAGTGTAGATTATAACATGCTGTAAATATCTCGTATTTAGGCATGTAGATATTATAAATATCCTGTATAGTCTGACATAACTTCCACCAAAATAGAATAAATACACTTTTTGGGCTGGTGTTTTCATTAGTTAAACGTATGTGTAACATTAATTTATACTTGATGTTCAAGCTAAATCTGCGCCAGTCACTTTGCAGCAATGATGTCACAATCTGTTTTCTGTTTTATTTTGTTTGTAAATGTATTACTAACATAGTTTGTAAGTATATTGTTACTAACGCTGAGTCTTGTTGCTCGAAATAAATAAGTTATTATTATTAAAAACACATTATATGGGCTTAACATGCTGTTAGTATCTCGTACTTAAGAATGTGTGGTCCTGACAAATGTATGTCAGCCAGCCAGCAACTTTACTCCCTGATGGGAATCCAGGCAAGGAATGGTTCCACATTCACTGCGAGAGTATAATGCATTTGCAAGGTTATAACACACACGGGATGTGCTAAGTTAAGCAGGGTCGTCTTACGACCTGCATGGTCATGGATATATAGCTCAATTTTGTAATTACCTGATCAAGGTAATGAAAGTACCTGCCCTTTGCTAGCATTGTTCGATAAATTTAGCTGGACACCGCGTGTCAAACTGATAATTTACCATGCAGCTAGTAACATGAGGTGTTACTGGTCTTGAAAATGGCACTTACCTGCCGTTGAATGCTATGCCATTAGATTTTCAGTGTTAGCATCGTTCAAAGACTCAGCTAAAGGATATCTCGTATCTCCACTGATAGATCACCATCCAGCTAGTAACCAGTAGTAGTGTTACTGAGGTATCGCGTACCCACTGGAGGAAAAAAGCTTTAACGAGCTTACAACCCCCTTAGTGCTTCGATGAGCACTGTGGATATCGCGTATCCGGGGGTCATTTAAAGTCGGGCATCCAAGTTGTTGTCAGGAATACACTTTTCCTGCTTCGTCTCTGATGTCTTCTGATAAATAATGTCCTTCCAATTTACGTCCTGGTCGGTAGCGAGCGTTATTTGTAAATGCTTGGATTTCTGTTTCGGGTTTACGAATTTCACTAAAGATGCACTTAGTACACTTCCTGTCACTCGACATTTTGTTATTTTGGTAAAATGTAATGTAAACTTAGTTATAAATGAATAATTTGACGAGAAAGATTTTTTCTTGCGGTGTCGATAACGCGCCAATAAAAAAAGTGACGTACCGCGTCATGTGTCAGATGAGAGAGGCATACGAAGGTTGCAATTCTTAAAAAATATTATTTTTTAATTCTCTAAAAACCGCGGTGAAGTAACGTAGATATAAGAAATACTACCAAGTTATAATAATTATTTGAAAGATTGCCACGAAGTAAAATTAGAGTTTAGCAGGAAAACAAATATACTTTTCAATAGAAATTCTAAGGGAGCAGGTTATTTTGGCTCAATTTGGGAGAGTGGACTGCAACAAGCCGAGTTAATTTCATTTGAACTCAAACCTTTAGAAGGGTAGTGAATCAGATAGTCACAGCTGGAGTAAAAGATCTACAGAAAAACTAATAACTAATTTAATATCTTCAAAAGCATTGGAAAAAACACCACTCTCCGTAATTGTTTGCTCATGAAGCCGTGTCATGATGCCACCACGCGCATGCTCAATACGACCATTAGTGGGAAAGTACCCGGGCAGTGGGCGACCGAGCTCCGCTCGGGTGAAAATAGGAAATAAGAATTTTCACAGATATGAGACCTAGGTAGATTGATTTTTCTCACCCGTAGACCCCAATATTGCCACTTTCATCGAAATCGTTAGAGCGGTTTTCGAGAACGCGATTACAAACATTGCTCATCTAATGCATAGTACAAATTTGTACCTACATAGGCTGAATAGGATAAGATACCACCGCTCTATACGTATTGTACTGGAAGAACAGTCTGTCAATATAGAAACCAACTTATTAATTAACAAATAATTCTTGACGCGAAGTTGCGTGGTTTTTGTTATTTCATTTTTGTTCAAACGTTGTCTATAAGTATAACTACTTAATCTTTTTTTATTCTTATCTTCTTTCAAGTTCGCTTTTGAACAAGCGCGAGTTTCGCGAGTTTGCTTTTGTTCGCTTGTGTCATAACGTTTGGTAAACATTTATGTTGTATTTGAGCATATTTATGCTACACGTGCTTGAGAATGACCGTACCATTTATCGAGTGAGGAAGAATAGCGAGTATATCATGAAAATAAAATCGATCAGTCTATCAGTATTCTCATCATATCCTAACCGCTTTGATTTGAGGCCTGACGAAGAAGACATGACGTGAATTTAAATCCAAAAAACTACTTCGTTACTGTCAGGGTTTAGTGAGTAAAGTATTTAAAAGTGCATTCAAAGCCTATTGAATGTCTTTCCAAAAATTTTTGTCGAGTAATATAAAGTTATACTATGTACACTTTCTCAGAAAATATTTTTTTTCTCAGAGAATTACCTACCAGTTTATAAACACAGTGTAGTTAGTATAGTGTTCATGAATGTAGTTACTTTGTAAGCGCAACATCAGAGGCAGACATGAATGGGATCATCAAGGAAATTGCAGCCTACGTGCTATTACCGCGTCCTGTCTCCGGCATTCGACCGAGTCATCTGACGCTGGGAATTACAGTTCACGACAAAGATAGTAAAAAAAAACATAGGATTACATTATATACTGTTTCCTTTATTATTGATGAAACAAGCATTAAGTTTTTGCAGCGGACAACGCTTTGCGAGCGTTCGGTAAATTATATTAGTGAGGTATTCCATGAAGCACACCCAAACTAAGCACACCCAGACGAAGCCCACCTAAAGTATTCCACTTAGCACACCCGTAGGTGGGCTTCAAATAAAAATTTAAAAAAAAAATCCTATTCCACGAAGCACACCTACGAATATCACTTGCATAGTGCGGGGACTAAGAAATAAAAATGTCGATAGGAGAAAATATTTATTATTTAAAAGACTAACTAGTTTGTGAGACTTTACTATCCTTATTTACGTTTGTTCCCGTTCAGTTACACCATAAGAAGAAGAAGAAGAAGACAAACTACCAGGATCCCAGAATCATGAAGAAGTATTTTCTACATTGCATACTGCATGATAATCGAAATGTACATGGATTGATTATGAGATCCCTATTAAAAATATATAATACCTCCTTTATGGTTCTGGCCTCCTGGTAGTTGGTAGATAATAAAAAACCAATAAACCCGTGCCTAGTCAAATTATGCAATCACTCGTTTACCCGTGGTCCCGGTGGGATATGATATGCTATTATTATGGATTTGTATTTTCTATCGATACGTTCAGAAGTCCAGGAAACAATCCCTAATGCTATGGAACCACGGGTAATTAAAATTACCCATGGACCCGGTAATGGGTCAACCCACCGGGACCACGGGTAACCACCCGATATAAGTAAGCCATTACACCCTTTTTTAATACACCACCACAAGGCATTACCGTTTTTATAAATCTTGTGTTTACTATATTGTTTGTTATTTATACACTAGCACTTGTGTCTCCTTCCGGCCAAGTACGTAATTAATAGATGGGTTAAAATTTCTACTACTTGGACCTGCCATCGGCTCCATTATTTTGTTTGAATAAATTGCACGAAAAACAGAAAAAAATAACAATAACAAGACCGGTGGAAACGCTCGGCTAAATTCGGGTTGGCTCGGGAATTCAGTGGCGGGCGCACGCGTTGACTATTAGCGCATCATAATATATACGTCTTATCTATGGGATTTATATATGAACACTATGAAAATTACAAGTATTGTATCACATTTTTATAATGAAACTGAAAGATGTTAGATATTTAAGTTAGTCTTAATAATAAATATTTTCTCCTATCGACATTTTTATTTCTTAGTCCCCGCACTATGCGAGTGATATTCGTAGGTGTGCTTCATGGAATAGGAAATTAATTATTTTAAATTTTTATTTAAAGCCCACCTACGGGTGTGCTAAGTGGAATACTTTAGGTGTGCTTCGTCTGGGTGTGCTTCGTTTGGGTGTGCTTCATGGAATACCTCATAATATTAGTAACGGGATGTCCCAAGGCAGTATTTTAGGACCGTTCATTTTTTCAGTAACGTCTTGTTTTATTTTTAAGGCCCTTCTAACCCATAATAAGGCTTAAATTAGCAACTCTATTTGTGGGGGTTCAAACTTCGTTTGAAATACTGTTAGAATAAATTTCAAATCAGCTTGCTCTACAAAGCGGTTGGTACGGCAGTCACTGCCGCCGAATAGTGGGAAATGAGTGGTTTTTTTGTGTGTTTGCGATTTACAAAAAAATCTATTGATTGGACTAAAAAAAAAATCCGAGCAGTCTTTGGGGACTGCCGATAGAAGTGAAAACAAAAAGTACACAGGCCCCGCCCCAGTCGTAGCACTGGTTATGCCCCGCGCATGCCTATGTGGTGCTACGCCGTAGCGGATGCTACGAGTGCTACGAACGGCTACGAAGCGTGACCGCACGTTACGTTACGTGACGATGAGTTCAATGTTTTTCCTTTACCCAAAAAGTGCTCAACGCGCCTAAAGAAGTTTTCACTTCAATAAAACACATAAGACCTGCTTTACAGTTAGTTCAGTTATTATGCAAAGTTTAATGATCTAATTTAAAGTACTTTTTGAATACCAGCGGTTTATTGTTCGTTTTGGGATTTTGGTTTTTTTTTCTATCGACAAAAGTTTATGGAATCGTGTTTTCGTCACACATAGTACTTAGCATTAATCCTCAACTTTACCATATATTTATTTCAAAATTAATGCTGCAGTATTTTAGGCGTAACGGAGGATCATGCTAAGCCATTTGAGGTCTTTATTAAGCCCAAATACGACGCTTATTTCGCATTTTTCGGAATGTGGTGTTAGTCGTCACAGTTAATTATCAGAGTCAATTAAACATATTGGGAAAACCTCAAAGAGACTTCGTGGTTGTTGCTTTTTATCTTTTTCGTCATTAAACATGCGATCCAGTTTCATACTATCGTATCGTATGATCTACGTTTCTGTAATTTGTTTTTAATTAAACATACCTACCTACACAGTGATGTCATCAAAGTAATTAGTTACGGTGAATCCAGTTATTTCCAAATAATTATTATTGTCAGAGCGATAACGACACAAACACTATGTTGTCATCTTCTGTTTATTAATTTTTGTCGATAGACGTTTTTATCTTAATCGACATTTTTATGTAGACGTGTTCGCTTTCGTGTTCGTGACGCTTTGTAAGTATTAAGATAATTTTCTGAACTAGAATTTATCTGATAGCTGGGAAACATGTTCAAAGATTCGTTGTTAGGGAACAAGTAAGTAAGTATACAATGGTGTCGATTCTCAAACTAAACTTAATTTAGGCTATTGCTATCTTTTACTAACAGGCAGTGCGACAAAAGGACGGCTATAGCTATGAACTAAGTTAGAGATGTCAAACTAGTTTATATGCCTTGCGCTTCACCGTGTTTTAGTAGACGTTTTTACGTGCACGTTTTTACGTTTATTTGTATAGAAATATTAGTTCCAGCTAAATTTGATAGCTCTAAATTACGTCCGTCTCTTTCTCGTTTTATTAGAGAGAAAAAGATAGCAATAGCCTAAATTAAATTTGGTTTGCGCACAACAGAATCGACACCAATGTCTGTATTTATTACGGTTGCAATTGTAGAGATTCTTTCAACTGCAGATCGCGCAGTAGGTTCCGTTCCTACTAGGCACATAAATAATTGGAATTACCTTGTAGGTGCCTATCAAATAAAAACATTGAAGGTTTAATCGTACCTATCTTTTAATTGTAGACGGTAAGGAAAATTCATGAATGGGTACCTACCTATCAGGATTCAGAGGTGTGCCCGGTCCAGATGCTGGTCCTCATAAACTAGCTGTGGTCTTTAGAAGTGGGTCCAATGATCCATAAGCACCAGACCACAGATCATCATACCTAATAGGCATGACGACAGATTTAAAAAAATGCAAATCTATTTAGTCCGTCAGTTAGAGTATTAGAAAAGGGTTATTGTACATTCGTCACAAAGTTAATTCGTCACATTTTTGTAAACTCCATACATTGAAAGTATATTCGTCACATGCATAAAAACTATGTGTAAATTCGTCACAAGTCTTCATAGGTACATAATTTACTGGTAGCAAACAAAGTTATTGGTTTTTAGCGCTCGTAATGGAAATGATTTCCAAAATCTTTCTTTTCTCCTGCGCTCCTGCACATGCTATCACACGCTCGCTCGCTCGCTGTATCTATCTTTTTCTAGCCGTACTGCAGTAGCGGAGTAAGGCGGAAAGGCAGCCACTGGCATTCTTTTCGAGGAACCTCAGCCCTTTGCAGAGGAAGTACAGCCCGTACGATCGAGAGCTGTTGGCAATATACGAGGCAATCAGGTCCTTCAGTTTCATTCCGCAAAATTCGAAAAATCTGTTTTTTCGGCCGTTTATCATAGATAAACGTTAGTAGTGGATTGTATTCGTTAGAAGCAAAACAGAAAAATAAAGTTTTGGAGTATGCTGTTTGAAAACGATTTTTATGACGTAAATACTGTTTCAAGGCTTGTGCTGTTACCAGCTGTTACTACTAGCGATAGACTTGACTGGGTTTGGAGAGGTTAGTAGTGGAAGATTTTTTTATAGTATTTAAAAGAAAATATTCGAAGCTCTTAAGTTGAGTCAAATTTATTTCGGAGCGATATTTACTGGATAAAGTCTGTTTGAAGATGGATACGATTACTACAAACGTTAGAATATTGACTGAGGCGGGTTCGTAGAAGTTAGTAGTGGAAAAAATTTCGATAGTTAAGTAGTAAAGATACAAGTCGATTAGAAGCTGAAGGCAAATCAACATATTGCAATAAATATATATTTAATTGTAATTAAAACTGTGATTTTTTTTGTAGACGTAAATTAACATTAAAAAAACGTGATTATAACTGTGATTAAATTCTCTCTATTATTTTTCTTTTTTTTTACCAGCAGTTTATTTTTTATTTTACAAATTACTTAAACATTTATTTGAATTCAGCCGCTAGTCTCTTGGGAACATTACCAGTTGACAGTGTTGAGGAGTGTTTTGACGCCATTTTTTAAGTTTTTAGTTTAAGCTAGTTAGTTTAGTTTATTTTATTAGATTTGTTAATTGTAAATATTGGGTAGGTTAGGTACATACTTACTGAATACAAATAAATGTTTAAGTAATTTGTAAAATAAAATAAAAAAATTATTTATTTATTTATTTTATTTTAGGAAAGCTTACAGACTAATAACATTATAATTTAATTTTTATTTAATTGTTTTTTCTTGTAATGTTGTAAGCAAATCAGCCACTTGCAATACATGTTTATTTAGGATTAGGCGTGTCACGCAGGTCACGCTGTCCTTGACAACGCGGCCTTAAAATAGAACAAAACCAGACAATAATAGCGTATATTTTAGCTGTAAGTAGAACTGATTTATATTATGTGAATTTCTGATGATTATTAAAAATAAATAAATAACGTTATAATATACTTATTGTTTGATTTTTCTGCTATCTATACGGAAATAAACAATATGGCGGATTTTCCTTCATGAAAATAGAGTTATGGCGAGTTTACATATACTTTTTTTCGTGGCGAATTAACTTTGTGACGAATGTACAATAACCCTTAGAAAATAATGGACACGTATTTTTTGTTTTTGTAAATCGATGAATATTGACAAAGATAAAACGCATCAAAACTCGGGAGTGGGGCTCGTGACGTCAGAACTAGCTAAAAATTATACCTAGGCGTGACGTATTGAGATTTTAAAAGCGTCGTATCTTCGTCAATTTTGGTTTACGTAACAGAAGAAAAAATACGTGTGCAGTATTTTTTGGAAATCTATCTGACGGACTAATTAGATTTTTTTTGTCGTCTCGCCTATTCATGATGATACACACTGTAGGTATTGAAATTTGCAATACACACCACCCAGGTGCCAAGTCACACAAAGCACTTGATGTTGATAAGGTTTCATAACGCACCTCATATCAAACGATTACTCGTACAGTCTATTGTTTGCACAGAGTTTATTGACCTAGACTCTACCTAGGCAAATTGATTCAAGGAGGTTTCATAGTTGCCTTTTATAATGGTGGATGGTAGGTAGGTAGGTACCATGATATTATTTGTGATGCGAGCAGCCAATGGCATACCTACAAGCAATGATATTCTACTATACTTACAAATATGTTGTGAGCGCGCAATCGTGAAGACTCGAAAACCGGCCAATTGGCCTGTTTTTCCTTTATTCTGCATCACTGCGTGTATGTGAGCTGGCTCTGCCCCGCGGCACACATTTTTCGTGGTTTTGTAGGTATTTAACATATCTGTTTGTTAGAATACTTAGAATATCATTGCATACAAGACTTAGGCACCTACCCCTAAAGAAAAATCGAAGATCAGAATCCACAAAACCATAATAATTCCTCACACAATTTCAATCTAGTAGAAAAGTAGGACTATTTGACCAAAAACCATCAGGCTTTTTCTTTCATGTCAAATGTCATTAGGAATAGTCCTACCCCTATCCCCTCATTTTATATTTAGTCTATTTAATGAATACTGAGTATTAAATAAAGGTAAAAGTTTGACCTACTATTGCATTGCAAGTAGGTATATTGTTGTTATAATTTACTACTTAACGCAGCGAACTTTGAACTCGGAAACATGCAGTTCAGACTTTGAATTTACAAATTGAGCACAAATTATTATGCTGGTTAATATACCTACTTTATACCTATTAGTGACAATATTTTTTGCTGTAAGTATCTACATATTTACCTAGCTAGGTACAGAGATACTAGATATCAATGTTTGTTTATATGATACAGTTAATCTAGATAATTAGAGTTATCTTGAACTATTCCAATGACCTACAGTTCACTACGCAAATTGCAGAAATAGTTGCTCTAGCTTGAATACCTATAACTTAATGGAATAGTCGAAGGAATGAGGTTTCCGGCGACTGGGACCGCAATTAACTGGGACCGCGGTCCCAGTCGCCGGATTAGTACTTACAGTCAATTTTTCGTTTGACTGTACTAATTTTGGCTTGAATAATAGATTTTTTTAAGTTATCTATGAGTGGTCCCAGTCGCTGGAAGAAAAATATTTATTTTTTACGGATCCGGCGACTGGGACCACGGTCCCAGTTAATTGCGGTCCCAGTCGCCGGAAACCTCGAAGGAATAAGGTCTTCTTTGATATTATACCTCCTAGGAAGATTGAAGACAGTGATGTCATTGACGGACAAGTTGCAAGATTTTCTTTGGAAAAAAATTGAGTAAGTAAAGCGTTGTTAGGTCTTGTTCTAGAACTGGAAATTCGAAGACATGAGATCTGCCAACCCGTACTTGGCCCTAACTGGTTTCACGAAGAGGAGGCTTGAGTCCCAGCACTGGGATTATAGGCTGATTATGAGTACCTACTTATGGTAAAATGTTAGATACAAGTACAAAATTACGTAACTATCAATCACCAGAATTAAGGTTCAAAGTTCTTACATTACGGAAAACGCATACAACGTCTCCGTTCCGTCGTCGTAATAAAAGAACCAGCAAAGAATGCATGAAATAGTAAGAAATAAAACCGGCCAAGAGCGTGTCGGGCCACGCTCAGTGTCGGGTTCCGTAGTTTCCCATCCGTCACAATAAGTGTTCCCACTTATGAGTTTAAAGGTGGGATCCATTACGTAAAAATGCTGCCTAAACGAGACAATGCCAAGACCATGAAGACCAAGTTAAAATGGACATTCTAGCCTCACATCACTCTAAAAACGATTTTCGTAGTTTCTGGAAGCACACAAATAAGTTAAAAACTAAACCGGGAATCCCTGTGAGCGTCGGTGGCATGAGTGAACCGGAAGACATTGCTAATCTTTTTAAAGAGGCGTTCTTTGTGAAGTCGCCTTTAGGACCTTCGCGGTCGGTGCCCAATGTTGCGCCCGGTATGGAATTAGGGGTTAAATTTAAATCCAAGGAGATAGCGAATACTATTAGAAATATGTCAAGAGGTAAGTCCCCGGGCCATGACGGGCTCAGTATCGAGCACCTCCGCTATGCTGGCCCTCACTTAGCTAGGGTACTTGCTATGCTGTATAGCTTCTGCATGAGCCATAGTTACCTGCCTGGCGAGATGATGCGAACAGTGGTTGTGCCAATTGCTAAAAACAAAACTGGTGACCTCGCCGACAGTAGTAACTATAGGCCCATTTCGCTAGCTACTGTGATTTCGAAGGTGTTTGACAGCATGCTTAATACGCAATTAAGTAAAAGTGTTACCTTGCATGACAACCAGTTCGGATTCCGAGCTGGGTTGTCAACCGAGAGTGCAATTTTGTGTCTTAAGCATGCTGTCACTTACTATACGAAGCGCGAGACGCCGATTTACGCCTGCTTCCTAGACCTGTCTAGGGCTTTTGATCTGGTTTCCTATGATGTGTTATGGAGTAAATTAGAGCAGGCTGGTTTGCCATTGGAACTAGTTAACATTTTAAAGTTTTGGTATGGAAACCAGATCAACACTGTGCGATGGGCTGGGGCGTTTTCTCGTCCGTACGGGTTGGAGTGTGGGGTGAGGCAGGGGGGGTTGACCTCACCAACGCTTTTCAACCTTTATGTGAACGGACTGATTGCCGAGCTCAGCAGTACCAGGGTTGGATGCTACGTGGACGGTATTTGTGTCAATAATATCAGTTATGCTGACGACATGGTGCTGCTGAGTGCGTCAGTCTGTGGCTTAAGAAAATTGGTTGCCCAGTGTGAGTCTTACGCCAAAGTGCATGGTTTGGCGTATAATTGTAAAAAGTCTGTGTTTATGGTCTTTAAGGTTAGGGGTAACAGCCCTGACAGGTGCCTCCTGTATTACTGTATGGCACACCTTTGCAGAGAGCACAGAATTTTAAATACCTTGGTCATATATTGACCCCTGACCTTAAAGACGATGATGACGTTGAACGTGAGCGGAGGGCATTGTCGGTTAGAGCGAACATGTTGGCTCGCAGGTTTGCACGATGCTCACTTCCAGTCAAGATCACGCTCTTTCGAGCGTACTGTACTTCTTTTTACACGTGCAGCCTGTGGGCTAGGTGTACGCAAAGATCGTACAGTGCTCTCCGCGTTCAGTATAATAACGCGTTTAGGATGCTGGTGGGGCTGCCCCGCTTCTGTAGTGCGTCGGGGATGTTCGCAGATGCGCATGTGGATTGTTTTTACGCAACAATGCGTAAAAGGTGCGCCTCCCTGGTGCGCAGGGTGTGGGGCAGCACCAACAGTATCTTAAGCATGATTGCCAGTCGCCTGGACTGTGTTTATGTGGGTCGCTGCTGTGCAATTACTCATGGTTTGTCGCAGCAGTGATCCACCATTATTTGTTGTGTTGTTTGTTTTATCAGTGCTTACTAACATAGTCGTAAGTTTTACTAACAGCTTTTGAGTCATGGATACTTGAATAAAGAGACATTCTATTCTATTCTATTCTATTCTATTCTAAACGAATATACTACAAACTTAGTCCAGAAATTATTTTGTACAACTTTTTGTCTTTTTTGTACAAAAACTGTTGTTTCCATCAAGTTCAAAATGATTTTCCTAGAAATTCCTTATAAAGTTCTACTTTTCAGATTTTTTTCATATTTTCTAAACTTATGGTTCAAAAGTTAGAGGGGGGGGGGACACATTGTTTTTTACTTTAGGAGCGATTATTTCCGAAATTATTGACATTATCAAAAAATGATTTTAGGAAACCCCTATTCATTTTTAAATACCTTTCCAACAATATATCACACGTTAGGGTTGAAATTAAAAAAAAAAAAACACTTCCCACTTTACATATAGGGGGGTGTTCAGAACCATGTTAGTTTAAAAACCGTTCACCAAGAGTTCAAAATGTAAAGTTGTACATTTGCAGAACTAGATGACGTTGTTGGCGAATTAGAAGTCGCAATTAAGGTTGTCACGCTATTTGGTTAGGTAAAGGTACATAGAGTTCAGATTCAGTTCAAAAATTATATACAGTGCAAAAAGTATCAAGTTCAAAAGGTTGTATTTAGTTCAAAGTTTAAAGTAAAAAGGTCATAAAGTACAGTGCTTGTGTTATTTGAAGAAGTGTACCATCCTCCGAGACCTCCGGATCCCAACATTGGTCCTTCGAGCCGGATGGTCGGATCTCTGGACAGTTTTTGTCTTCTCCGTCCCGTGTACTTGCAGTGGATTGCTGCAGCAAGGTATACGGTCCTCCCTCCTCCACCGCACTAGCGGCGGTGAGCTGAATCAGCTGTGGAGGACTAGTTGAGTCGCCACAGAGGGCGTCACTAGCGGCGGCAGCTCCACACAGCATTGGCTTGGTGGTGAGGAGAGTCAGCAGCAGCGGACAGTGGCCACAGAGGGCGCCACTCCCAGATCAACACTTCAAGACGATGACGCAGGTGCAGCCATCACTCGACGTCACAGGTGACGTCACGCGCAGTTCAGACAGCGGCTACCAGACGGCGCCACTGGCAGGTTGAAAACGGTATTTGTGTGAAGTGCAGTTTTGTGAGTACATTCTTTTATTTTATTTATCTTGTCCACGAATTGGACAAACAGGTCGAGTCAAACAATTTTGAACTCTATAGAAATAGTGACGAAGTTTCGACTTTGAAAATAACTTCGTTATCTTGGACTTTAAAAATAAGTTAATTAATTAATTGTTAAATTTTAAATTTAATTTTAATAGTTTAATTTTCGAAAACTTTCCTTAATTACCAATTTGTGTGCATGTTAGAATATTAAGACTTGTAATAATGGAAGGTTTCATTAACGTGTTAAAAGATCAACAGAATGTTATCACAAAGGGATTAACAAATTTTAAAAAATCTGGTAAAGACAGATTAACGATAGAATATATAGAAACTAGGCAAGAACTATTAGAAAAAGATTGGGCATTGTTTAAAGAAATTAACACTAAATTATATGAACGTTACAAAGCAGAAGATATAGTGCAGAATGTGGTTGATATCTATGATACTACAGAGGACATTTATGTTACTTATAAATGTTTAATGAAAACAACTCTTAATAAAATACGGTTAGTCAGGGATTCTGTACATCAAGCAGATAATGCTCCAACTATTGTTAAATCAAGTACAAGTTCTTCCATTAAGTTGCCCAAGATCACAATTCCTAATTTTTCTGGAAAATACAGTGAATGGACAGCCTTCCACGATCTTTTTAAGTCGCTTGTGCACAATAACGCATCTTTAGATAATGTGCAAAAACTGCACTATCTTAAGAGTCATCTTACTGGTGAAGCCGAACAGTTGATTAGGTATACACCAATCACAGATGCCAACTACAGTGAATGTTGGTCTCAGTTGGAAAAGCGTTATGCTAATAAAAGGTATTTAGTCAATTGTATTTTGAAAAGGTTGTTCAGCCTGAAGCGATTAAATGTAGAATCAGCTGGCGCATTAAAAGAGCTGTTAGATAACACCAGTGACTGCCTTAACGCGCTAACAAATTTAAACATCAATGTGAGTACATGGGATGTTATTATCATCCACATGGTAACATTCAAATTAGATCATGAAACGCGAAAACAATGGGAGTTAAGCAGTTCTAACGATATAAGCAACGAGTTGCCCACCTTTCAGGAACTTAAAATATTTCTTGAAAGTCGTTTTCGCGCTTTAGAATGTATAGAGCCGAGAAAAACCGGGGCTCACCAGGCCAGTAATAGTTCACAGGTTCATAGTTCGAAAGCAATGCTAGCCACAAAGCCGTCCAACATGCTTTGCGAATTCTGTTCTGAAGCTCACAAACTTTGTTTTTGTAAAAAGTTTGCAAAACAAGCACTTGAAGCTAGACGTGATTTTGTACGTAAAAATACAATATGCTTTAACTGTTTAGGCAGTAACCACACAGTTTATAACTGTAAAAAGGACACCAGGTGTAGAGTTTGCCAAAAGCGCCATCATTCGCTGTTACATATAAACAGTGGGTCGGCAAATGAAAACCAAGACCCTGAAGTAAAGCTAACTTCTGATAGTGCCAGTCCTTCCACTAGTGCTAACCAGATAGTTTCTTGCTTGTCAACAGGGAAGGTACCCAAACCCAGACAAGTTTTATTAGCCACTGCGCTAATAAAAGCTGAGTCAAAGACGGGTGGATACCAAATAGTTCGAGCCTTACTGGATCAAGGTTCACAGGCTTGTTTCATTACAGAAGCAGCAGTTCAATTTCTTAATCTGAAAAAGATTCCTATTCAAGGGTTTGTTTTAGGATTAGGAGACAATAGGTCAACCATGACAAAGTACATGGTACAAATAAAGATCAAGTCTCGCGTCGATTTAAGTTTTAATTACACGTTTAATGCTTACGTTTTATGCAAGATCACCTCTTACTTACCAGAGCGAAGCTTAAGCACGGATGCTTTCAACTGGTTAGAGGTCAACAATCTGTGTTTAGCAGATCCAGATTTCAACACACCCAACAAAATCGATATTTTGTTAGGTGCTGATGTTTATAGCTGTATTATTAAAGAAGGTTTAGTTAAGAGTCCTTCTGGTAGTCTTGCAGCACAGAACACTAGATTAGGTTGGGTACTGTCAGGTGTAGTCGGTCCTGAAAGTAATTGTTCAAATAAAATTAACGTAATGCATTGCAAGGTGCAAGTTGGTGATATTTTAAAGAAATTTTGGGAAATTGAAGAGCAAATTAGTACCAAACGGATATTTACACCAGAGGAAAAGAAATGCGAAGAATTTTATAGTGAGACTACTAAGAGAGACAGCGATGGTAGATATGTAGTCAGGTTATCTTTCCGAGACGAAGATCCTCTCTGCAAGTCTGGAAATTCACGTGACATAGCTAAATCGAGATTTCAAGCATTAGAGAGAAGATTAGCAAAGAACAAAGAGTTAAAAGAAAAATACACAGAAGTAATAAATGAATATTTACAGTTAGGTCATATGAGGCACGTGAAGAAAGATGATAGCAAAAGAGAAGAAGCAGTATATCTGCCGCATCACGCAGTCATTAGGGATGACAAGACCACCACTAAAGTTCGTGTTGTTTTCAACGCCTCTCAAAAGAACACCAAAGGAGTGTCACTAAATGATACGCTCATGGTTGGTCCAACACTGCAGGCTGATTTACGTCACACGGTTTTAAAATGGAGAGTACATGCTATAGGACTTGTAGCAGACATAGTAAAAATGTATCGTCAAGTGAAGGTAGCTGAAGAAGATACAATGTTCCAAAGAATATTGTGGCGTGACAGTTCGGACAAAGAGATACAAGATTACGAGCTTGTGACTGTGACTTTTGGAACAGCGTCTGCACCGTACCAAGCAATCAAAACTTTGCGTCAGATCGCTGTTGATGAAGGCGAGAACTACCCACTAGCTGCAGATAAGGTTTTAAATTGTTTCTACGTGGACGATTTTATGACAGGATGCAATAATGCAGAAGAAGGCATTGAAATCTATAAGCAAATGATAGCATTATTAGGAAAAGGTGGATTTGTATTACAAAAATGGAATAGTAACAGTCAAGAATTACTTAAGAGAATAGAAACAATTGAAAAGAATGATGTTAAAGAACAACGAGGTCAAACAAGAACAAATGGAAACAAGGACAAAACAATAGGCCAAATAGATATTAAACAGAACAAGGACTTAGAGATCAAATTAGATAGTACAATAAAAATTTTGGGACTTACCTGGAACCGCAACGAAGATACCTTCCAGTACTCGGTGAATCTTCCGCCGTTGACAACTGCACCTGTAACTAAAAGGACAATTATATCAGACATAGCCCGATTGTTCGACCCACTAGGTTGGTTAGCTCCTAGTGTGGTTTTAGCAAAAATATTCATCCAAAAATTATGGCTTGCAGGTGTTAGTTGGGATGAAGAACTAAACACTGAATTAATAAAGGAATGGAGTACTTACCGTCAAGAGTTGTCACTACTTAGCAGAGTTCGGATACCTCGTTGGCTTGGAATTAAGTCGCACGATGATCTTGAGCTGCATGGCTTCAGTGACGCCTCTAAAACCGCGTACTCAGCCGTAATTTACTTGCGGATAGTAGATATTGAAGGCAACGTTCATATTTCGTTGTTGGTTGCAAAAACCAGAGTAGCCCCCATCAAGCAAATTAGTATACCTCGTTTAGAGTTGTGTGGAGCAGTTCTGTTGTCAAATCTTCTAAAAGAAACAGCAGATGTCCTGAATATTTCTAAGGATAGAATCAAGGCCTGGACAGATTCCACTGTCGTGTTGGCTTGGCTTAACAGTCATCCAAGCAGATGGAAGACATTTGTGGCGAATCGCACCTCGGAGATATTGACCACTATGAAGGCATCTCAATGGTTTCATGTGAAAACCAAGGATAACCCAGCAGACTGCGCCTCACGAGGTATTTTACCTAGTGCATTTATAGGAAATAATTTATGGTTTTCTGGACCACCATTTCTAACTCAGAGAACAATAATTTATAAAAGGCCAAATGATTTGAATATCGACTTAGAAGAAACAACAAAAACACACATTGCTACAGTGCCCGAGCTTTCAATGTTCAAACGATATTCGTCATTACAAAAATTAGTTAGGGTAATCGCATATTGCAGACGTTTTTTAAAGAATAACACCTTTAAACGTAGTTATTTACAAAAAATAGAGTTAGAAGCAGCTTTAGAATGTTGTATAAGACAAACACAAAAAGATATATTTACAGTAGAATATCTACAATTACAGGACAAAGGTTATTTACAACTAAAATCTAGCAAACTGAAGTCACTTTGTCCCTTTCTTGACACAAAGGGTATCGTGAGAGCTCGAGGACGACTTGCAAAGTCGGAACTAGACGAAGATTCGAAACACCCGATAGTCTTACCACATTCCAGCCATCTGACTCATCTTATAGTAGCAGATGCGCATGAGAAAACATTGCATGGTGGTCCTCAGTTGCTGTCAAACTTTTTAAGATCAGCCTATTGGATAATAGGTGCTAGATCTCTAATCCAACAACATGTTCGCAAATGTGTTATTTGTGCAAAACAGAGGGCTAGCGTTAGAAATCAACTGATGGGTGATCTTCCATCAGTCCGATGTAGGCCAGCAAGACCATTTTTACATAGTGGAGTCGATTATGCTGGACCCATAAACCTAAGAACGACAAAGGGCCGTGGTCATCGTTCATACAAAGGCTATATATGCCTTTTTGTTTGTATGTCCACACGCGCTCTTCACTTAGAGGTAGTCAGTGATATGAGTACACAAGCGTTTTTAGCTGCCTTTCGGCGATTTGTGTCGAGGCGAGGTCATTGTGCTAAATTGTGGAGCGATAATGGCACTAATTTTGTAGGTGCCTCCAGAGAGTTACAACAGTTGGCTTCTATACAGCCAGCAATAGCAGAACACCTGGAAGCAAACAATACTGAGTGGCATTTTATACCGCCTCATACTCCCAATTTCGGTGGTCTTTGGGAAGCAGGTGTAAAATCCACCAAGTTTCACCTTAAAAGGGTAATCGGTGACTCTACACTTACGTACGAGGAAATGTCTACACTCCTCAATCAAGTGGAAGCATGCTTAAATTCGCGACCGATGAGCATTATTAACTTTGCTGATCCTGGTGAACCCCTGCCGTTAACCCCTGGACATTTTCTGATTGGCGAACCGATAGTTTATGTGCCAGATAAAAATTATGAAAGTTCAAATGTTAGTTATTTGTCAAGGTGGCAATTTATTCAAAGGATGCTTCAATCATTTTGGAAGCGCTGGTCCCAAGAATATTTGTCCAATCTTATGAACCGGTACAAATGGTCTTCTAAAATTCCTGAGCCAAAAATTGGTGACATTGTTTTAGTTAAAGAAGACGATTTGCCGCCAAGTCGTTGGTTGTTAGGTCGTGTAATAGAGAAGCATCCCGGTGCTGATAATATCACCCGTGTAGTCACATTACGCACTAAATCTTCTACTATTAAGAGGCCAGCATCCAAACTTTGTATTTTACCAGTTGCAGATAACTGAATTTATGTTATTATTTTTAGCCAAATAAGTAGGTAGTTTTAGATTGAATATGTTTCAGTTTTTTTTTTAATGTATAAACGTTGTTATGTTAAAAGAGAATAATTTATTAATTGAAGTTGTAGTTCATGAAGGACATTCCTTCAATAATGTCCTTGGTGGGCGGTATGTTCAGAACCATGTTAGTTTAAAAACCGTTCACCAAGAGTTCAAAATGTAAAGTTGTACATTTGCAGAACTAGATGGCGTTGTTGGCGAATTAGAAGTCGCAATTAAGGTTTCGAGTCTTCATTTCGAATCTTCAAATTATTTACGAGATATCACGTAAGATTGCACCGGGTTTCCTCAAATACTTATCTGTGAAATAGTTTCTTTAGAAATCACACGTAAAGAAATGTGGTAATCCGATGTTTCGGTCAGGTATCTACTGATTATAATCATAGATAAAAGATAGCACAAACCAAAACGGAGGAAAACCTCTTTGCGATATCTGTGCGATTTTGAATATTCTTGAAACGAACCCTTTTACTAGCTGAATACAATTTTCTCGTATTTTCTTAACCTTTGGCCCTTTGCGCAGGAACGGTTCTCAGAAAAAAAAAATTTTTTCACTTTTTTTTGCTTTTATTGCTGAAAGACAGTTAAGTAATTTAAACCTACATGGCTAACTGGAAGTTAATCTTTTCTTAACTTTAATATTTTTAGGGAAAACGCAAAGTAAAGCAAGAAACTCATAATTACGAACTTTAAAAGTTGTAATGTTATTTTTATTGTTTCTTGTTAGAGCGGCAACAGAAATACACATTCTGTGATGAAAATTCAACTGTCTACTTATTACGGATCATGAGATACAGCAAGCTGACAGACAGACGGACGGACAGACGGGCAGACGGACAGTGGAGGCTTAGTAATAGGGGGTCCCGTTGACCCTAAAAAAGAAAACGGAGCCCTAAAAAGAAAATTGTATGCCTCTATTAGACGTTCACGTTTTTCAGCCATGCCAGGACTTATCTCTACAATGTACACTGTACAGACAATAAAAAATAAAATAAACTGTCTATGTACACTTGACTGTGTACATATAATGACGGCTCTTCATCATTATGTAGGTACATACAGTGTGATTAATACATGTTTTGAGTGTTATCTTATGTACTTACTCAGGTACGTGTTTTAGGTTTTATTTTAAGAGTGGTCACCTGTTTGTGCCTCTTAGGTATTGCATCTAATATGTATTTGAAGAAAAAGCTTACTAATATCAGTCTACATTCAGTCAAAAAAGTATCGGGAATGGATGATTTGTTTATGGTTCCAAATTCAAATTTTTGTTTTTTTGTAGTTGTTAGATTGGCACAACTGTTTTCCATTTTGGCGCAGAGTTTGAGTTGCATCTGTTATTTAATAATTTAATAATTAATAATAATAATTATAATAATTTATTCAATAAGTAGTTTGTACATGGTATACAAAGTTGTCATATACAACTAGATGTCATAAATAAATAGAACCAGTACAACACATATAAAATGGGTCATAGGACGCCCTTTCCTAAACTAGGCAGAAAATCTGTCTGTATCTTAGGAAAGTGTATCCATTCACATCGAGTCACAATACGGTTACAAAAAATATTGGTACGTGCAGTAGGCGAACAAAGTACTTATGTTAAATAAAGTATAAAAAAAAAAACAACAAAGATGAAATAAAAACATGAGTGTGTGTGTATTTATATTAAATACAGTGCTGGTTTTAGTAATATCATATACTAGCGGACGTCCCGCGGTTTCACCCGCGTAGTTCCCGTTCCCGTGGGAGTACGGGGATAAAATATAGCCTATGTTACTCGTGGATAATGTAGCTATCGAATGGTGTAAGAATTTTTTAAATCGGTCTAGTAGTTTTTGAGCCTATTCATTACAAACAAACAAACAAACAAACAAACAAAGTTTTCCTCTTTATAATATTAGTATAGATAGTGTGTATTGCGAATTTCATAATGGACAAAAATATCAAACAAAGAGTTTGTCTTAAATTTTGCATCGCCAATGGAATTTCGTGTTCGGAGTCACTGAAAATGTTACAGAAGGCTTACGGTGAATCGACTTTATCAAAAACTCGTGCTTATGAGTGGTTCAAAGCGTTCAAAAGCGGTCGAGATGTGATGGAAGATTTGCCTCGCTCTGGTAGGCCGTCAACGTCTGCAACTGAAGTTAACATCGCAAAAGTGAAGAAAATAGTGACTGAAAATCCCCATTCAACTCTGAGAGAGATAGCCGCCGAACTTTCTGTATCTCACGAGTCGATCCGTACCATTTTAACTAATCATTTGGGTATGAAACATGTTGCTGCTCGGCTAGTTCCAAAATATCTGAATTTTCTCCAAAAACTCAATCGCATGAAAGTCGCTGAGGACATGCTAGAACGAGTCAGTTCGGACCCAACATTCATGAAACGCATTGTTACTGGTGACGAGACGTGGGTTTACGAGTTTGACATGCAAAATAGTCAACAAGCTTCGGAGTGGCGCCTTCCAACTGAACCGAAACCGAAAAAACCACGCCAAAGTCGATCAAAAGTCAAAGTCATGTTGACTGTTTTCTTTGACTATCGCGGTGTTGTGCACTCTGAATTCTTACCGGAAGGTCTAACGGTAAATAAAGAATATTATTTGAGCGTTATGCGGCGTTTAAGAGAGCAAATTCGACGAAAAAGGCCAGATTTGTGGAAAGAAAATTCTTGGATTTTGCACCACAACAATGCGCCTTCGCACAAGGCTATCATTGTGAACGAATTTTTGACCAAACACTCAACAAATACCATCCAGCAACCACCATATTCACCAGATATGGCTCCTGCTGACTTTTTTCTTTTTCCTAAACTCTAATTACCACTTCGTGGCGGGTGCCACGAAGTGGTAATTAGAGTTTATAATATAGTGTATATTTATAGTTTTTTTGTTTTTGTTTAGAGGTTATTCTCCTTTATGTCTTCTATCGATTGAAAACGGGTGTTTTCAATCGATAGAAGACATGAAGGAGAATTCGCGGCGAGAACTGAACTCAATTCCGGAAGCAGCGTTTAAAAAATGTTTTGATGAATGGATTATTCGTTGGCGCAAGTGTATCGTTTCTAAAGGAGCATACTTTGAAGGTGATAAAATAAATTTGAATGAATAACAGACATTTTGTGTAAGTATTATTGATCTTTTCCCGGTACTTTCTTGACAGAGTAGTATGTCGCTTGAAACACAGGATTACCTAGTTCAAGCACAAATCATGGGTGAACTTGACATAAAGTTAGTATGAAAAACTGTATTTTACGTCTTATCTTATATTTTTTTATTAGATTTCATTAATTATTAGCGGACGTCACGCGGTTTCACCGGCAAAGTTCCCGTTCCCGTAGGAGTACGGGGATAAAATATACCCTATGTCACTCGGGGTGAATGTAGCTCTCTAACAGTGAAATAATTTTTGAATTCGGCGCAGTAGTTTTTGAGTTTATTCATTACAAACATACACACAAAAATACAGATCTTTCCTCTTATTAATATTAGTGTAGAAGTGTAGATTTATTAAATTGACGCTTGATTGACGCGAAATGTGGGTGACTATTAGGTACACTTCTGCATAATCGTACGAGGATTATAGGTGTGATGTTATGTAGGTATGTATTTATGTATCTACTTAAGCTAATGTACGGTCAAACAAGCTATTTGGTTTACATTTTACAATGTAATTTATGGGTTAAACTGTAAACCAAATAGCTAGTTTGACTGTAGGGTAAACCACCCTAATATCGGCCCCTTAAGCCTTTTTCAGTTTTAAACTACTCATAATATCTGAACCTGATAAATAAAGTGTTAACATTGTGGTTTTCCTATTGTGAAATTTAACTGGTTTCTTATTCTTACGTAAAATTTGGAAAATAACCTAGTTGTTTAATTATTATGATTTTTTTTATCAATACATTCCGATTTTCCCCAATATCGGCCCCTTTTGCCTAAAGCCGACCAGAGTTTTTCCTTATATCGGCATATGCAAAATGTATGGTTAAAAACGGGTTCTAACAGTGAGCAGCAGTGGACAAATCGGCTTATTTGAAAAAAAAAAACATCAAATATCGATTTGTCAACTTTGTTATACAAAGTTGACAAATCGATATTTGATGTTTTTTATATCGATTTTATATCGATTTGTCAACTTTGTTATACAAAGTTGACAAATCGATGTTTGATGTTTTTTTTTTAAGTTATCCAGTATTCAAAATTATTATTGATGTACAATTGAGATCAAATAATCAAAAACACTTAAAACAAAATAAGGTCAACGTAAATTGAACACAATAAAATGAACGTCACAATATACCATAATTAGGAACACATAATAGGTGCTAATAGGTACTTATCTAAAAATATGCAATGTGGACATACTGTAGTTAGTAGTCAACAAAAAAAGATCCTTGTACCTAAAGTCAAAAGATCCATTTTACACTTGTAATTTATATACTTACATATTTTTACAATTAAAAGTTTTTAAGTGAATTCAACCTTTTTTGAATAAAATCGGATTGAGTTTTTAGACATTTTTGTGTCAAAATAAAAAGTAATTTAAATCAAAAGCATTATGGCGTATTTATATAAACTTCGAAGCAAATCACTGCCAAAATAACTTTCTACCCCTTTTTAATCCCGTCAAGGGATGAATTTCAATAAAATACGAAACAAGTCTTCCATCATTTCTGCTAAAAAAGGTTTATGCAAAATTTGAAGTAGATTGGACCAAGGAATCACGTTGTCCCATACAAGCTTTGCCCCCCTATTTCACCCCCTTAGGGACAGAATTTCATATAATAAAAATAGTAATACTTAAACCTATTTGAATGTCTTTGATAATGACAAACGGAGCCGCCTCTGCCGGTCTTAGGATTAGTTGTTAAAAAATGATTGTCTTATATCGGCCGGGGCGGCCGATATTTGGATTTGTACTAATAAACAGAAACCTAACTCCGGCCTCTTAAAATTACCTACCATAAAGCATGATTTATTTATTAAAATAAGTATTTAAGGCGATTCTTTATTTTATTATGTATCGAAAACAATCAATACTCATTACTTTTAATGAATATAATACGCTAAAATCGCTTTTCCCAAAATGTCATCCACAGTCGGTCCGAGATCAAAAAGCTAGATAAGATAAGAGGACACTCGTACGCCTCCGCGTTCTACGACCGACTGAATATCCTATAGCACACAGAGCGCCGCCATGTTGGTATCGTCTATTGTATAACATAAGCTCTATTTTGGTGCAATATTATCCTAACATTAAGTCACGTTTTTTAATTTACGCCACGATTTCTTCGACACGGCCGATATTAGGACGGGGCCGGAATTAGGGCACTTTACCCTACATTGGTTTAGGAATAAAAAGGTTTAGGTTGTATTGATGTAAATTGTCTGTCAGAGAATTTTATGTAGGTACCTATGTACTTAAGGCGCTGTCAACACCAAAATCGCGCACACTGTCTATTTGTATGGGAGTAAACGAGACGTCACTATCACTGGGCGGCCAGATTTTAGAAGAAGTAGTGAATAAATATTGAAATAAAAAAAAGTGTGGAGTATTTGTGAAATATGACTCGTTAGCGGTTTAGGTATGCATATGTTGACTTCATGTTTTTAATTGCAGACCCATACTTCAAAAAAATAAAGAAATATAACCGTTAATGATGATTTTAAGACCAATCTTTGCAATTATTTTCTATCGAGCCGATTTCGTCTAATTATGTATCGAGTCCTTTTTTTCATTTTTCATTTTTTTCAAATAGTTTTTCTTAAAAAACTGCTTAAATGACATCAATTTCAAAAAATTAGGTGTTGTCAGCCCCTTAAGTAGATACATAAATACATACCTACATAAAATCACGCTACACTTTAACATCGGGCTCGGGCACATGGCATGGCACATGGCAGCTACAATAACATGAAATATGTCATCAGGTAACAGCTGTTTCGATATGAATAATATAACGTAATCGTCATTTGGCACTGCAAGTGGCAATTGAGACGCTCATCCTGATTGCGTAGGACAAAACGTCTTTGTAAACAAACAAACATTCAAACAATTTAATCTTCTTCACACCAATCTCTCCATTACTGGATTCCTGCATCTCAGTAATATGATGATATTTACGGTAATTTATACATGGTAGTTCCATGCGATGTTTCACATCAAGGGATGGACAGCGCCTCCGTGGTTGGTCCAGAAAGCGGTGTCTAGACGATGCGTGTACCGTGAGGAACCCCTCACGCATTGTCTACCACGAATCAGCCTTCAGAGGGCTGCAGGCCTAGCCAAGTTACAAACGTTTCATATCGATTCTCTTTCTACAATCGTAAACGCCTCGGCGTAAGCGATTGTAGAAAGCGCTAAATTGGTAGCCAAGTTGACACGACTGAGTCGATCGCTCGTTCTCTAATGTCTGTAGAAAAAACTTACACTTTAGTCTATGGTGAGCGTTCCTACCAAAGAGTATAGCGATCAACATTGTAGAAACGATAAAATTCTATTCTATAATTTTGAACGATGTAAACTTCGTCTACGATTTTTCTATTCGTTTGTGTTGATCACGTGATTTAACGTTTTCTACTAGCGTTAACGATTGTAGATTGTCAACTTGGCCAAGCCTGCTGGTTCGCAGTGGCGCGAGAAAATAGTTCGTGGAAGGAATTGGGGGAGGCCTTTGCCTAGCAGGGAGACAGTACAGGCTAAATAAAGATAAGAAAAAGTTTTTCAGCTAAGTGCAACTGAACTTTTTCTTTCTCTACATATATAAGCTCGCTTTCAGCAGCGTTTCCGTGTACTTATAGTTATAGATGTAATTTTTACTAATCAAAAGTGAGGTAAGTATTTCAATTATTTATTTATTCATGTACACACAAAATACTTTACAGGATAATATATTTACATAGAAGAGCACAAAGGTACTGCTTATTTCTTATGAAATTTCTAATTATATTCATATTATTTTTAGGGTTCCGTACCCAAAGGGTAAAAACGGAACCCTATTACTAAGACTTCGCTGTCTGTCCGTCTGTCTGTCACCAGGCTGTATCTCATGAACCGTGACAGCTAGACAGTTGAATTTTTTACAGATGATGTATTTCTGTTGCCGCTATAACAACAAATACTAAATATAGTCAATGGTACGGAACCCTTCGTGTGCGAGTCCGACTCGCACTTGGCCGGTTTTTTTATTCTATTTTTTTTTTAATTATATTCAGAACCAGCGCTTTTTATACATATTAAACATAGACAGCCCCCAAAAACACGACTAATCCTCAAATCATTACACTTGAATCAAAGATAGAAGCAACAGCCAAAACTTTCGTCTATAATGTACCTACCTATTGTCAATTGAGGCACGAGAACAATGCACGTCCTGTCTTAGATCATAGCTACATAAGACCAAGTCTTATAGAAAGTGGTTAAATCCAGTAAAGAGTCGTGATTCATTGCACGTAGGAGAGGACTAGATGGTCGAGATGCAACCGGTTCAACAGACTTGCAAACTTGCAGCCAAGGTCGATTGTGTAAAAGAAAATAGAATTTATGTTGACAGTCGTTTTTTACAAGAGTTTTCACAACATTTGTTTGAATAATGTCTTCGGTCCCGTGATGAAAACGTGTGGATGTTTTTACGGTTGCTTTCAGTATTTTTCCTTTTTCTTTGCTTGCTAGGTCTTTTTGTGACAGATTTTTGTCAATAGAGCGGTTTTCGGCACTGAAATCCATGAATATTTAATCATGTTCACGAGCCAAGTTGTCTTTCTTCATAACGAGTCAAAAAGATCAGATGTAAACAATGCGTAATATTTTAAGAACATAATGTATAAGTAGTGTTATTTTGTATCATGCAGTAATTTACACAACAAAATGGGTAAAAAACCGAAAGAAAAAGTCGTAAAAATAAGAACATCAACTTAAAGTAATAAAGCGTGTAAGAATATTATATAAAGACATATTATCTCGACGACATAATTATGTCTCATGTTGCAAATGCACTGTCGAGCGAGACTCAAGCGTCATATAAATAAGTGTAAAGATCTTCAAATTTCGAACGTCGAAGGCTCCACCACACAGGCGCGTTATTGCGATCATGCGTCAATATTCCTTGCACAAAAGTGCGTTTTTGTCGTCCGATAATATTCTACTCATATCGGAATATCGTAGGACGCAGAAACCCAGGGGTCCTACTTCTACTGCATCGTTATTATCGCAGCAGTGTGTGGGATCGCATGCGTCCCAATACCAAATGTTCTAAGAACTCATATCGCAATAACGCATGCGATATTAGGTATCGCTTATATCGGACTATAAAAACGCACTTGTTTGCAAGGAATAGGGACGCATTATCGCAATAACGCATGCGATATTATCGAGCGATAATAACGCGCCTGTGTGGTAGAGCCTAGAAACTGCCAACTTAGTCGTTTTCCATCGAAACTAGTTACGTGCAAGGAAAAATAATAGGTACCTTTATCGAAACTAGTTACGAAACTACGGTTTCGTAGACGGCCGAAGGGGTTTCACTAGTTCGAACCGTCTACAATTTTTTTGCAATGATGTGTAAATGGCAATGACAGTGGACCCTTTTGAATTTAGAAGCATAGAGCTTGAGACGTAACCTTGAATAAAGGGTGTTGAAGGCTAGTCTTTTGACCATTTAGGAGTGGCCGTCCAACATCGAAGAGGGTACGAAGTACGAATTATCAAAAGGCTTTTTGTATAAGTAGGCTATAAGAATGATAGTTTATATCAACGTTGATGGTTGGAGAGCAAGGAGTAGGTCAAAGATAAACAATGGATGGATTGCGTGAGGAATTAGGTCCTTCGGGAGTGTATGGCTAATGGCTGTAACTGTCACTAATACATCACTATTCAAGTACCTATTTATTGACATAATAATATTATGTAAATACTTTAAAGAATGCTTGATAACTCAGAACATCGGCACGATGAATGCTCATTATTTGTTTATTATTGTATGAGAATACATTGTAGAGTCAGATACCAATGTTTATTAGACGTTGACCTTTACGACGTATGATAAATAATTAGAAGAAAAATGGCTTCTGTAAATATTTGTAGGTAGTCCAGCGTCCGTCCGTCTCACGTCTGTCTTGTGTTAATAATTATTATAAAATAAATCTTAACAAACAGGCTCGATAAATTAATTAATTAATTACCTACTACTGTTAGCGTGCGTCATCCCACAAATGAATTCATCACCTTTGATTCTGGTGATAATATTTTTTTATGACAGACAATATTTAATATCGCAGCCAGGATCGTCTCCTCACGAAAGAACTCTTCGATCTTTAATAGCGGGGTCATGAAACTTTTCGCGCTCAATTTTCTATACTAATTACTAATCTATACTAATATTATAAAGAGGAAAACTTTGTTTGTTTGTTTGTAATGAATAGGCTCAAAAACTACTGGACCGATTTCAAAAATTCTTTCACTATTAGAAAGCTACATTCACCCTGAGTAACATAGGCTATATTTTACCCCATACTCCCACGGGAACGGGAACTACGCGGGTGGAACCGCGGGACGTCCGCTAGTTGATAGATAAAGATGATTTCTATCATGACCTGATTCTACAGCCAGGATTGTCTTCTCACGAGGGAACTCCTCAACGGCAAATAGCACGAATACAAAATTTGTAGACGCGTTCATATTTGATGGATAAACATGATTTTCAATACACTTCCTTGAAAACTGGTCCATAACGCACTACGATTAGGTACAACATGCAATGTATTTCACACGCGTGCGATTTTTTCCACTTTCCTGCACGTGTGCGGGAATGAAAATTGCCACAGATAACTATACCCATACTTAGTCCAAATTGGTTCAATGTCTATAGTCTGAGGAGATTTTTTTTTTTTAATTTCGGCAAAGCACTACTTTCCGGCATATATTTTTTGAATATTAAAATTGTGTTTATAAATAGAATATCATAGATAAACATGATTATTAAAACGAATAGTTATTTGTATACACAAATTAACATTTATTTGTGTTCTGAATTCAAAATATAAAATAAATCTATTTTTTATATTAGGCTGTTTAACGGCTTCATACCTTTGCCTCTCCTTCAACCTGGCGAAAGCAGAGCGCGAAAAAAAAAGAAAATTAAAATCATAGTTTCATAATTCGTGACAATTTTTTTTTTATTGAAAAACGTCGTTTGATACACGTGGACATTTGTTATTGCAGTTCTCGGCTCAAAAATGTACTATTCTATCAAGACCACATCCTGCAGCCAGAATCGTCTTCTACCGAGGGAAATCCTCAACGGACAAGAAAGCTTGTCGCGTGAATAGAAAAGGCAAGAAAACTATACAACAAGCTTTTATTAAAAAATACTTTTCGTTTTTATTTAATCCAAAGTTTATTTAAATTTATAAAAAGATTTTTTAATTGATTACTTCATTACATTTGGCGACGGTACCTACCCTACAAATGACGTGTCTTATTATTAGACTTATTTAAAAACTCTGACACCAGGTTAGGCATACTAACCACACGAAAAAGAAAGAAAGAGTAATGTATTTGCGCAATTCTACAAACTTTCAGAAATAAATAAGTACTTTTTTTCATAATAATTTGTCATGACAGTTACTGGCTGTCAATATGGATGTGATGACCACTCGTCACATTTACAATATTGTAAGATGTTATAATGCAGAAATCTCTGAAAATAAAATAAAGACGTGACATTATTCACCTCAATTGGTTTCGGTGAATTAAAAACCATACACTAGTGTTGAACACAAATCGCAGTATTGATCACTTGTCACTGTTATTTGGAACACATCGTTGGAATTGGAACACGTAATATCGGGAACGATGACCGGTCCGAATTAGTTTTTATTGGTGTTTACCAGACACAGTCCAATAGACAATAACATTATTGATAAATACCAGCAAAATGAGTAGACCTACTACAGAAGCGCCTAATAAATCGTTGAGTTCCGAGTATGATTTTAATGATAGGTAGGTAGGTAGGTATCATAATGAAGACACGAAGAAGAAGATAAAGACTTCTGAATGTGTTTTTTCTGTGAGTATCACTTTGTGATCGATTTTGTTATCATGTATTCTTTGAAAGCTTCAAGGAGAGATCCATTGGATACTTACAAAATAATTTTAATTTTTGTTCTACGTCAAGAATGTCGCAGACAAATAATATTTTAAATATAGAAAACAGGATCGTCATTTTTCAAATTCAACAGCTCTATATGCTCTTTAGCCATAACATCAGGTACAATGATGACTTCAGTTTAAAAAACTATGCCCATGTTCTGGCAATAAACACGTTTATTACCTTCTTACGCGTCGTTTGTTATGGCAAGGCAACGGCTTACATTACACAATTTGTTGTGCGGTTATCTCGGTCGCGCCACGCGGTACATTCGTGATTTTTCACATTATCGGCCAACACAGCTGCCCGGGTAAATTAAATACCGACTTACATAGTTTATAAATACAGGTTTTTCGCATTCTAGGCGATAGCAGTGTGGTCTTTTTGTCGCAGGTGTATTTGGACGGATTACTCGGTCAAGGACACGACGCGCGACGCGGTGGGTCGTTGGCTCAGCAACAAGTATTTTTGGTGATTTTGGAGAAAACATTGATTGTAAACAGATTTTCAATGTCAGCTTAGGGAAAAACGTGAACGTGTGAGTAATTAGTTTTTTTTTTTGTACTTAAATGCTTTATTATACGAAGCCCAGATATTAAATTACAGTTACGTAAATGAGATAAAATAAATAGGTAATTTTTCAAACCATTACACGGAACAAGTTTATTAGTCAAACAAAACAATGACTCAGAATGCGAAGTTTATGTTGTTTACCATGATAAGGGCCATAAATGAATGGAATAAGTAATCATCTAGCTAGCCACAATAATAATTCAGAATAATAAAATTAAAACAAAACACAAAACTATTACTTAGGTACCTAGTAGGTAGGCTGTACAATGCATGCGCACTGTCTATGGATACCTACTTTAAAATTGTGATAACATGGTGATAACATAACAGACACATTATTTTGGACAACTTCTTTATGCATTCCAGAGTAGATAAAGGCTCTACAAATGATTAAATAACAAAAATAAAGGACAAGTATTTTCGGGAACCATATACCTACTTACTTCAGGATAAAATCTTCGTATTACGAAGCGAAAACGCCAACTTCTAAGAGAGATTTTCCAGGGACATGAAAGCAATTAAACTGGAAGAAGATTCCCCATTTATCATTTTAATTGCTGGATTTTCAAGCTTGCCAGAGAATAATGTTTTCGTTAGGATTATGTTAGTACGCAAAATACCTACTATGTACCTATATTGTAGATAATTATCTCCATGATGTGACTAGAAAGGGGATAATTTATCTGGTAGTATGGAAAATTGATTAGGATAATGGCAGAGAGAATGATGATGATGAATCTAATCTTCTACAGAAGTAGGCATCATCATAGAGATTAATTAGTAGACTCTCAAAACATTATTGTGAGTTGTGACACTGACTTATTAATGTAGTCAAAACATGACACAAATCAAAATCTTTACGACTCGTGAGAAAAAACAAGAAATGCTGCGATAATTAGACATCCGTTTACATACCTACTAAAAAAACCGGCCAAGAGCGTGTCGGGCCACGCTCAGTGTAGGGTTCCGTAGTTTCCCGTCCGTCACAATAAGTGTTCCCACTTATGAGTTTAAAGGTGGGGAATCCATTATGTAAAAATGCTTGCATATACGAATATACTACAAACTTAGTCCAGAAATTATTTTGTACAACTTTTTGTCTTTTTTGTACATAAACTGTTGTTTCCATCAAGTTCAAAATGATTTTCCTAGAAAGTCCTTATAAAGTTCTACTTTTCAGATTTTTTTCATATTTTCTAAACTTATGGTTCAAAAGTTAGAGGGCCCCCCCTCTAACTTTTGAACCATAAGTTTAGAAAATTGAATTGAACACATTGTTTTTTACTTTTGGAGCGATTATTTCCGAAATTATTGACATTACCAAAAAATTATTTTAGGAAACCCCTATTCATTTTTAAATACCTTTCCAACAATATATCACACGTTAGGGTTGAAATTTAAAAAAAAAAAAACACTTCTCACTTTACTTATAGGGGGGCTACCCTAATAAAACATTTTTTTCCAATTTTTATTTTACCACTTTGTCGGCGTGATTGATAAATATATTGGTACCAAATTTCAGCTTTCTAGTGCTAACGGTCACAGAGATTAAGCGAGGACGGATAGACGGACGGGACGGACAGACATGGCGAAACTATAAGGGTTCCTAGTTGACTACGGAACCCTAACAAAAGTTATCTCCTTACACTTATTATTTATTATGTAGTCATTAGCGTGTGCATCTCCGAGGTGATTGCCACGCGGTTCCTCGTCTTAACCTCAAACCCCATTGCTCAAACAATGAGAAGATTAACTTTTAAATAGAACTGCTAATTTTAGAACTGTGGTCACTGCCACCGCTAACAGAGAATTGGGAGTATTGTAGTGAGTTCACGGATAGATTCATACCTAGTTAAGTAGGTATTGGGAAATGAATTTAATTTACTATGTTTTGTAGTTTGACAAGGTGCCGATTCCCTTGTTTACAAACTAAACCAAATTTAAGTTCAGTGCATCTTTTTCTTTCTATTTCATTAGGAAAAGGACAGAAGATAAATTTTAGTTATGTTCTGTCAAATTAATCAGCGCCACACAAGTTTTAGACGCGATTAAAAAGTTGACCACTAAAATTACATCAAATTACGCCAGGTGCTGACTAATTTGACAGGATTAAACTAATATTTATCTTCTATCCTTTTCATAATGAAATAGAAAGAAAAAGATGCATTCAACTTAAATTTAGTTTAGTTTGTGAACAAGGGAATCGGCACCATTGTAGACACAATTATGGAATAATGGTTGTAGACAATGAAATGGTCACTTGTCCGTGTTTACATTTTTTTTGGGGCTGACTGTACAAAATAAAATGAGTAAAAATAAGGAATTTTGAAAGTGGCCAGTAATTGAAAGGATGTGTGGAAATCAGTTTTTATGGTATAGACTGTGATGTAGAAGAATGAGGAAAATATCGTGACCGTGAAGAAACTTTAAGTATGAATGTGGGGTCCCTGAAATAAAAGTAGAGCAAGAGGAAAGAAACGATGAATGCACTCAGTGATTAGAGGAGTGACTACTGTGGTGTGGTAATAGAGAAGTAAGGACTGGTGAATGAGTAGTAGATGATTACAAGTGCTATATGTATTTAATTATTATAATTAGTTAATTATAATTAGTTAATTATAATTAATTATTATTAATTATTATTAGTTAATAATTATATACAGGGTGGAATTTTTCAATGCCACCTGGAGGGAAGGTACTCTAAATACTGGAGACAGCAAATTTTACTCAAAGGAAACATTCCTTTATTTTTTTAAAGAAACAAATCTGCATTCACAGATTTTCGATATTTTTTTTGCCACACTCGGGCATCGAACCCGGGATGGATCGACTAAATTTCGAAAAAATAACATTCTGTACCTTTTTGACATCAATCGATAGGGTCAATCATATGAATCAAATCTCTCTAACAAACATGATAAATTAAATGAAAGGAAAACCATGAATACTCGTAAAAGTGCTTTATCTGAATGTATCCCATTGAATTTATAACTTTGCTTTAGATTTAATGGTTTTCCCTTTATTTAATTTATCATGTTTGTTAGAGAGATTTGATCCATATGATTGCACCTATCGATTGATGTAAAAAAGTACAGGATGTTATTTTTTCGAACTTTAGTCGGTTCGATTCCCGAGTGTGGCAATTGTGAATGCAGATTCGTTTCCTTTTAAAAATAAAGTAATGTTTCCTTTGAGTAAAATTTGCTATCTCCAGTATTTCGAGTACTTTCCCTCCAGGTGGCATTGAAAAATTCCACACTGTATATTATTAGTTAGTTAGGTAATTATATTATTAGTTAATTATAGTTAATTAATTAATTATAATAATTAAATAATTACAAGGAACTGTAAGAGGAAGGCGCGGGTGCGCCAAAGTTCACCTAAATTTTCAACTCCGATAATTGGAAATCCGAAAATGTTCTTCCTAACATTTTTCATCCTAACAATCACAATTCCTAACTACTCTGCCTCTAATATTCATAATTCCGAAGCATTCAACTTCATAATGTCAGTAGCAATAAACATCTATTATACTTTTATTTGTTTTCCTATATTTTCTCAACATAACCATCTTTTACACTATTATTCAAAGTCATATCTTTTTTGTTTAGATTTCTTTTTATTTATAATAATCAGTATTATATATATTAATTTTGCGTAACTTTATTTTCACATAACATGTATAGCATATAAGAATAATAGTACCATACAAAATAATAGGGGGGAAAATATAATGACCATCAAAATTAACTTTGTGACCACTAACATCTATCACCTAAAATATCAATTGATCACCAAATTTAGTAAATTGGGCACCAAATTTTAATGAGGTGGTTGATGACAAACTAGTTTTGACTAGGCCGACTTGGGGCACCCCGACACGGATAGATTAGGTTAGAAGGGTATTTTTTTATAAACCATTCAGAAGTAGGAGCCCCGCGAAGCGGGGCTCCGTCGACCGGGCCTCCCTCGACTCGGATTTTTTTTTGGGCTCTTGCGAGCATAACAGTTCAATTTCTGGTGGTCAAAAATAAAATTTTGGTTCTAATTTCACGATAAAATGGGAATTAATTTTGGTGACCATTTACTGATTTTGGCAACCAAAAGTGATTTTTTGCCGTTACATTTAGCTAAATCTGGTGGTTCGTAGTTAATACATGTTTTCATATATATTTATAGCGGTGTGTAGGTACCTGCAAAGATATCCATAGGTTTTGTTAGAACTGTGACCAGCCTCGAAATTGGTCGCGAAATTTTTTAAGTATTTTTTTCATAATGCCCCCAAGACGACACTCTGACCTGAATTTCATTCATTTAAGACAAAAATCAGTGAAACGACCTTTAATCATTCGAAACAGTTGGTTTTTTAGACATAATTATCTCAGGTATAGTTATAGTAATAAGTACGTTATGTAAAGCATACCCCCAAATAATAATCATACCCTCAAATTAAAACTATAAATATCATCTTATACCCACATATATTTGTATTACACTTGGTAAATGTTTCTTTCTGAGTATGAGTGAAAATATTATGGTAATTATGTTTAGGGATAAAAGCGTTATGATAAAAAACAGTAGGAGTTTAAATATATTCACATTAACGATATTATTAATTACAATTTTCGGAAACATAAGTGTTATGAACATCGCCGGTAGCACTACAAATAGTATGAATGAAAACTTTATGATGAAAAATTTTAGGAAGAATGATCATTCGGATTACAAATCGTTAGGAAGAACATTTTCGGGTAAAGAACTTTAGGTGAGCCAATATGGACCCGGAAGGCGCCTGTGTTTATACTAGCACAGACACAGTCGTTCACTCAGTCTCAAATTATGCATAGTGTTGGTTGTGTTTTGATTGAGATGGACAAATTGTATTTGGCTTATTGAAATAAAGATTATTATTATTATTTAACTAACTACAACAACGAAATTTTTTCCGGTATAAAGACTCTTGTTATTTTCTTGCTGGGATAGAACCATAATCTTTGGTACTGTTCATATATAGTTTGGCTCTATGCCAGCTTCAGGGCCTATTTCCTACTATCTATCGAGTTCATATTATTATTTTCTTTGGCACAATGAACAGTGTCTTCAACAGTGTTTACTACTTTCATGGCATACTTCCGTTTAGATTACTTTTATTACCTACATAACTAAAAAAAACAATCATTTTTGAACAAGTCTTCATGTGAGTCGAATTCAACACCAAATATAAATAAACTAACAAAATAGTCTCGTAGTAACTCAAGTACAGTAACAGTTCCGCATACTAGTTAGGGTAACGAGTAACATCATTAACAGCTGTCAAATGTCAATAGGTATAATATACATTTGACAGCTGTAACTAATCTCTGTCTGTAGCGAATGCTCTAGCTAGATGTAGGCAGCCTAATAAAGGCTGCCTACATCTAGCTAGAGCATTAGCTAGCTAGCTAGAGGTAGGTATTTGAGTTTCACTGAACCTTATTAGTCACAGCGTGGCTATTTTAATAGACGTTTTATTTATTTATTAGACTTTAATACATTGCTGCGATCCTCGAGGCAATAAGTAATATTATGTATGACTAATAGTTCCTTAGATACTACGAGTTTTTTTTTCAAACAAAAGTTACATGACCACACCCTCATTCACGTTGCCAATAGTTTTCATTCTAACAATTCAATTTTAATTTGGAGGCCAATACCTTTTTACAATAATTATGTAAATAAACGATTCGTCTCTTGCGAACAATACTCATTAGAGGCGAACAACAGTAGTACCTACGCGTTTGTAAATGAACTTGAACATTTAACTCGCCGTGACCCCAAACGTAAAACTATTCACATAATGAACGAATGATAATTTGATTAGAATAAAACAAAATAGATTCTTGGAAAGAAATAATTTAAAGTAGCTTATCAATTTGGGTACAGTTTAAAGACTAAAGAATAAGGACATGTTTTCTATTACGCATTGTATGGTATATCTATTGGTATTTCAATTGATGGGTCCTTCGAGCCGGATCAAATAAAAAAGTTTTATTACAAAATTAAATATTAATTGTTTAGTAATAGCACAGCACAACACAACATATCTACGTTTATTTAGTAAACACAAAACAAATAGAGTGTGTTGTCTATTGTACTATTTACATAGGTACACGAGGCGTCTTGGCACCGTTCTGCGCCAAATGTAGATTATGCTTATCGTGTATTTCCGTGACTATACTATGAACATGGATATGTGCTTTCTTAGCTATGATCAAAGGTAAAAGTAATGAGATATTAATCATTAGTAACATAACATCACGCCTGTGTATTTCACGATCATGAAATATTACACTAATTTAGGAACCTGTACGTCCCGCCATTATGTTTAAGCCCCGGGGCGAGCCAATTGCCAAAAGATCGATAATACCACGTTTTGGTTTGGTACCGTGAAATTCCGCAAACATAGCTAATCTCACCTGTAATCCTTGAAGATATAGATACTTATACACACACGACTACTACTACGATACACACACTCACGATTTGCCAGATATGTGTAGTCCAAAAAATATAAATTCCTATTGAATAAAAGTCATAAATCATAATCATCACCAAGCCAATTCTTCGCATCTTCTTATTACATATTTTACAAATTGTAATCGATCAATGAAATAAATTGGGCCGTTTCCTAAGCCTTGGGGCGGCCTTCATGACGTAGAGGCCGCACTTTGAGATACAGAGGAGTATGACCTTCATGAAGACGGCGACATTGCCTCGCAGGATCGATATTACACAGACAAAACTCCTTGCTCCACATTAAGTTGGATTAATTAGAGAGGTGTTACTGGAATTTTGGCAATTAAAACAGATAATAGAAAATGGCAAACTTATTTCGACGATAAGAAAGAAAAGTTGTTAATAAATGAGGTGTCATAATATTGCAAGATCTTAAGTGAGAGTAAGGACCCAAAATCAGACAAATTAAACCAAGTGTCGAGTGATTTTGTTTGTACTATTCTTGAGGTTAACATTAATTTTGTTTGTTTATGACTTGGAATGTGTTGAGTCTGTCTAACCAGAACCAGTTGGAAGTCACCGGATACTATTAAGTATTGTTTGTCTCATGTTTCATCATTTGCTTTGTAAAAGGTTAAGTCCCACTCCCACGTCGGAAACGTGAATGGATCGTGTAATAACTATGTAGATTCCTCCAGCTCCAATGTATGAATGACTCTAGTGATCATAGTTCTTCCAAGAAACGGAAGCAAGTTGTTTACCAATGTTTAATATAATATCCAATGTTTTTGGGCCTCAAGATGGTCCCTTGGCGAACACCAATAATAACTGCCATATATATTATCTCCAAACCTTTGGTGAATAAGGTAATGAAAAAGATAGGGATAAGTACTCTACGAATACATAATCTGAATCGAAAGAAACCAATAGAACACCTTTATTGGTTCGGAAATAGTCTATCTCGAAATAGACAACTCGATCAAACCCGTATCACGATTTGATTGAAAGCGAACGTTTGCAATTCCGTCTAATTGAAACAGCTGCGGTTTTTGCAAATCAATTTTCCCAAGAAAATTGGAATTTCTATTTGACAAGAGAGTTAGTTAGTTCCCTTCAAAATGGTTGAGTTGAATGGTGCTGATACATGCGTCATGTTCGTGAACGAGCGCTGTCAGTTGGGACTGGTCAGCTCTTGGTTGCCACGGCTTATTTGAATTTAATAATTTAATTTTTGAATTGTTTTTGTTTTGTTTTTACTATGGACACCTTTAACGTGCACATCTTGCTACATTGTTCTCACATAATGTACCATCTCAACATGAATGATGTAACCAAGATTTTGTAAAAATATTCTGATTTAAAAGAGTGTCCATGGAGTTTCTTGCCCATTCTTCTCCATAGAGATCTACGCTAGGGAATGGGCAACTACAGTACTTTCACAGTTTTTATGTCTTGTGTCTGGGACTGTAGCTACATTTAATTTTCATATTTGTTTCGACAATTCAAAAGTGCCTGTAACTGGCCTACTTGAAATAAATGCTTTGATTTTGATTTTGATTTTGAAACTATCAGTTGTATATTTTTGTGGTATTACTGTATCAGCTTATAAAGTAAATCGTCAATCGTTTATAACAAGCTAATAAAATGCTTTGTATGATAAGCTACCTACTTGGAATCATTCGCTCTGGCAGTGGTTAGTAAAATATATCTGTTCCTTTGTAAAGGACTGAACTATCACCATGTAACTTATCCCGATTTTGATCTGCAAAACTATTGTTTAGATAGAAAAATGATTGATTTCTAAATGTACAAGCTACTTTCCAAAGGATATTCTAAATCATGTCTCTGATCTTCCTGCTCTTGGTTACATATTACTTTGGATCGGCGCAACACGTTTGTTTCATACCTTCTCCTCTCTCCTCTCCAGCCAGCCGTCACTCTACCTTTCAGTCCCTTTTCTTTATTATCATTCCTGCAGTCTCATCTTTTTTCAGCTTTATTTTTTCTGTCAGTTTTCATACTACAATATTTATCTTCATCGCCCTTTTAGTTAGATGTTGACGCTCGTGTTTTGTGTGTTGTTGAGGAGCGGGCTCGCTGGCGTAATATCGACTGGAGAGTGTACGATGGTCGCAGTAGTTTTTATTTATTTCTTGATGATGCTTTTACGTAGGGTGATTCAAAATAATGGTGAGATAATAATCCTGGCTTTTGATGGGCCAATTATAAACATTATCTTATACATAGATGAAGACAATTTTAAGCATTCCATTCTTATCTTTATGATTGCACATCATACCTACTTGAATGTGAATACCTACGTGCAATCATACATCTACTAAATAAAGATTAATTGACTAATAATCACCGTCACTTCTTTATCTTGAGATTGACACTTATTTAGTGGTTGTATAAGAGTAGGATTATTTGCCAATTATATACCACTATCTTGAATACGATGTAATTATCCTTAATTCGTACTCTTCGTCATCAATATACCTCGTGACGGGTAGATGGTACTCAAAGTGGGGCAATTATGTACCTACTTACAAAGAAATCGGTGTAAACATCGCGCAACGATCAAAAATCAGACTGAGAAATTAGGAAAATCTTATTACAATCTACATTGGATTACATTATGTTTATCCATATGTTGGTGTTCTTCACCTCTGCCGAACCTTACGTGGCTAAGCAGTACCTATGTCTGTATGAATTAAAAATTCGCACAAATAAACCAATTAAAATTTTATAAACAAAATTCCTGCATTATTAGTTGGTCTTGAATTATGTATACGGTTATGTGTTTACCTTCTGCGGGCTGTGGGACTCAGTTGTTTTTATTTGTAAGTATATTTATAAGACCGGTCTAGACTATAGGTATTTAGTAAGTATAAATAGCTCTCTAGTATAATAATGTTGTTATTATAATCCAATGAGCGATCGGTTACAGTCACATGACTGACTACGTCTAGATTGTGGGTCAACGAAATGCAAGGTCGCGGTTCTGTGTAGGGTCATTTTTAGACGGATTGTCAATTAATTTTATTTTTTTAAGTATGGCAATAAATCTTTAAAAAAAAATTGAAAGGACTATGAAGGTTATAGCACAATGTTATAGTCTCCGCCAGATAAGTAAGAATAAAAGGTCATTAACCCGCATACATTTTTCAAATACATAATTCCGAAAACAGAAATAATAACATAAACTTGTCCCGAAACGACCTTTAACGTGATCATCATCATCTGCCTAGCCTTTTCCCAACTATATTGGGGTCGGCTTCCAGTTTTACCGGATGCAGCTGAATACCAGTATTTTACATGGAGCGACTGCCTATCTGACCTCCACAACCCAGTTAGTACCGGGTAATACGATACCCCTTGGTAAAACTGGTTGTCAGATTTATTGGACCTTTAACGTGATCCTTGGCTTTTTATAGTAATAAAAAACGATTAATAATAATGCATTGTCGGGGTACTAGAGAAATTAAGGAAAGAGCAATGACCTTTAATTGTTACTTATCTGGCGGAGACTATAGTTTCAAAAATTTTAAACCCTTCGGGTGTTGTCTATACGTAAACTTCTAAAGTCAGTTTATAATCATCAAAATCATCAATACAACCCTGCAAGTTCAGGTGTAGGAACCAAAAAAAACCGGCCAAGAGCGTGTCGGGCCACGCTCAGTGTAGGGTTCCGTAGTTTCCCGTCCGTCACAATAAGTGTTCCCACTTATGAGTTTAAAGGTGGGTATCCATTATGTAAAAATGCTTGCATACCTATAGGAATATACTACAAAGTACAAACTTGGTCCAGAAATTATTTTGTACAACTTTTTGTCTTTGTTGTACAAAAACTGTTGTTTCCATCAAGTTCAAAATGATTTTCCTAGAAAGTCCTAGTTCTACTTTTCAAATTTTTTTCATATTTTCTAAACTTATGGTTCAAAAGTTAGAGGGGGGGGACACATTGTTTTTTACTTTTGGAGCGATTATTTCCGAAATTATTGACATCAAAAAATCACTTCCCACTTTACATATAGGGGGGCTACCCTAATAAAACATTTTTTTCCAATTTTTATTTTACCACTTTGTCGGCATGATTGATATTGATATTGGTACCAAATTTCAGCTTTCTAGTGCTAACGGTCACAGAGATTAAGCGAGGACGGACGGACAGACATGGCGAAACTATAAGGGTTCCTAGTTGACTACGGAACCCTAAAAAACAGAAAAAGTCATTTCTACACCTTTATGAACTTGCAGGGTTGTATTGATGATTTTGATGATTAAGTATAATTCTGTAACTACAAACGTCTTACAGCAGCGAATAATATTTTAATCAACATACACCCTAGCACTGGCCTTGAAATTGCAAAAAACGTAAGAATATTTGGATTTCGCGGGCTGGTTTGACGACCCGAATGGCGCAGTGGTGGTGAGGCTGCCTTACGTTCTTAGGGACCCGAGTTCGAATCCCGGTTGGAGCAAATGTTTGTGTGATGATCATGGACAATTGTTTATACTTATGTATCAATATCAAAATATGTATTGTTTATATGTAGTCATGGATGTTTATATGTATAATAAGTATGTATGTACGACGCAGTCGGGTAAAAAAGTATCTATGTAGTATATCAACTGTCTGGTGTCCACGACACAAGCCTCGTTGCTTAGTGTGGCACTAGATGGCGCTGTGTGTTTAATGTCCAGCTATGAAATTATTTAGTGGAGCATTCACCTTAACTTCGTAACATTTTTATTTTAAAACAGTATATTTGTCTAGTGGATCTGAATACCTACCTAAAGATGGAGGGCACTTCTTTGAATTGTATTTGGCTACTTTAAAACAACTCTAAATAATGTAGAGTAGGTATTCAAACAATATACAGCGTGCCCCCCCCTCCCCCTCCCCTATTTGAAATCCTGGTCTGTCATTTTTCTTAAATTAAACAAAAATGTAATGTAACATAATTAATAGGTATGTTGGTACCTAGATCTAAGACGTGTGAATGCTTTTAAGATAAAGAAAGGCTAAACAGTACTTGAATGTAATTAACTTGTGTTATGGGATTATAGTTCTAGTTATTATCCTCTACAAAATGGAATCATACACTATTTATGTGTCATAGTAAACAATGCTCTGCCATAATATAATGTGACAATATAAAGAGTCCAAATGGACTCTATAAATTGTCACATTATATTATGGCAGAGCATTGTTAAAAATTAAATCCAAATGGATTTAATTTTAAAGAATCTTTCTATAATAAACGAACACAAAGGAATGAATTTAGAAAATAATTACCTAAGAGTTCGTTCGACTTTTCATCATAATTCTTATAACATACATTAGATAGATAAGAATTCTATTTATTTAAGCTTTATATTACATTTATTCACATACTCACAGTGCTTACAGGTCGCGGCACGAAACTTTAGCGCTGACCGTTATTGCGCAGAATTAAAAAATAAGAATGACTTGGGGCTTGCGTTACGCCGATTGGCTCTCCAGTCGTATAACATGCGCAGCTATCCCCTCCACGCTTCGTTCAGCGCTAGGGTTACGTGCCGCGACCTGTACCTACCTTGAATTTCTCATAAACGAAACTTAACCAAGCTTAACGGTTCATCTGACAGTAATAATATAATAGCTTATATACTTGTCTTATTGTGTATTAAATAATCTCGTGGCTAAATAATAACCGTCACTCGGGTCAATCTTCAGGTTAAGCCGTGCTTGCCTAGGTTGGTTTGTGGATGGGTGACCACTTATTACATACCGAGTCTCCTCCGTGCCTCGGAAAGCACGTTAAGCAGTTGGTTCCGGCTGTCATTTGTAGATGATCTTTGACAGTCGTTACAGGTAGTCAGTGGCCCAAAAAGTCTGACAACCAGTCTTACCAAGGGGTATCGTAACCCAGTATTAACTAGGTTGTGGAGGTCAGATAGACAGTCATGGTTAGGCAGATGATGATGATTGTGTATTAAATAATATCAAGGACTGCTCTTGGACATTAAAAAGGAAATAATACCTGACCTGCTTTTGATTACATTTTTGCATGGATTCTTCAAATCATAAGTAATTACATAGATACATTTTTAGGTTTGATTTCAAGAATGTACTACCTAAACACCTACAGTAAATAGGGTGCACAGGGTGTTGTTTTTTGAAATATAAAAGAACGAGTTGTCTAACGTAGTCGGTCTTCATCTTCAATATCCCCCACTCCCACAGAAGGAACCATACAAATCCAAAATCGAATGAAATTGAACGGATAAATGCAAATCGACTAGGTATCGAATTTTACGATAGGTACCTCTGTGACGAAACAAGAATTTTCGATTTAATTATTGGAATCATGCGCACAACTGTCCGCGCTATCATATCTTTAACGCGTGTTGTTATATCGCTGTTATAAATATAAATACCGCTACGTTACGACCGCTAAGCTGTTTATAATCGATACACATTACAGCGGGGGAGGAAATAAAATGTTATAGTCTTGATAGTCCAGTTCCGTAGACACATTGCAAATTGTCGGGACATGACATGAGCGGGAGAAGAACGCCGCGAACCTGCAGCTGTCACCAATTCGCGCGTCCGGCGTATTTTTAGTCCGACACAACTATTATTCTAGAGTAGCTCATAGAGTTACCTCGTATAGGGAACGGCTTCGTCATGATAGTCTCCGTGGTCGGCGGCAGCAGGCGCTGGGTCTCCGGCGACATAACACTCGGACACAGATTCAACTCATGTTTTTTACTATCACCAGTACTATTCACGCCGCCGCGAAGTCGCAGCGAAGGCGACCCGTTTGGTACATCCATCTGTGTGCGCTATCGAAGCATGACTGAGAGAAATGAGAGAATCGAGCTGAGCCGATGCCCGCGCTCGCGAGTCGCGTTGTTCGATGTCTACAGCTGATTGTATTGTATTGCGTGTCGGGTGAGACGGCGATATCTGCGCGTGTTCGTCTGCTCTAGCATGCGCTGCCGCGCTGTGGGACGACATTCAAGTGCAAGGGCGATCAGGCGGGCAGGGCGCGTCACGCTGCTCTCACGGGGAGATGGGCAGCGTGCCATTCAGCTAACGTAAACACTTCCGAGTAGGGTTAGCATATGGAAAGAAAAGTAATGATAAAAAGCCGGACCTTTGGAAAAAAGGCCAGACTCTTTTTTTAAATAATACATTTATCTTTTATAGAAGACTTTCTTTAAAAACATGGCTCTTGTGAAAAATCCGGACAAATAACTAGGCCAGACAAAATAATTCTGAATGGTGGGCCAGAAAGCCGTACATGTCCGAACAAATAAACTCTCCCCTGGAAGCTAAAAAAGCGAAGTGAATTGAAATGATACTAAAACAGTTGACGACTGATAATATTGTTCAAGTTTAAGGCCAAGTTTAATATTACGTATGTTAGTCAATAGATTTTATTCTTGGAGTTGGATGCGTCATCGAGATGTGGCAATTGGTATTTCATTCAATTCGTTACGTGTCCATCGTCATCGCATCACGTTTTGAAACAAATTTCTGTCCCTGTTCAGTCAGGCAGATGTAAATTTAATCCATGTCATTCAATTATGTTCATTCAATTCCATTCAGGATCGTTATAAAACTGACTGTTTTATACAGGATGTTACAAAAGTAAGTGCAGTTTTAAAGGGGCAAATTGACTTGACCTACATGAAAATTGTACTGCAGCGTGCAGCGGTCTCAAATAAGCTGAACAATTATAACTTCGTGAATTTTTGATTTAATGTTTTATGAAGAGAAATAATTATTCATTTTAGAATTTTTGAACGTAAACATTAAAAATATACCAAGATGAATGAGAAGATAGTATAGATCTCATACATCCAACCAAATGAAAAAGATGAAAACAAAATTTTTCATCGGTAATTTAAAACAAAATCAGCTGTTCCATACCTTTAGACCGTGTTGTTGGTAACTTGGTATTGAAGCAGTTTTGTAGGAAACAGCTGCTCTGTTTTTTAGGGTTCCGTAGTCAACTAGGAACCCTTATAGTTTTGCCATGTCTGTCCGTCCGTCCTCGCTTAATCTCTGTGACCGTTAGCACTAGAAAGCTGAAATTTGGTACCAATATGTATATCAATCACGCCGACAAAGTGATAAAATAAAAATTGGAAAAAATGTTTTATTAGGGTAGCCAGCCCCCCTATATGTAAAGTGGGAAGAGATTTTATTTTTCATTGTAACCTAACGTGTGATATATTGTTGGAAAAAATTAAAAAAATGAATAGGGGTTTCCTAAAATCATTTTTTGATAATGTCAATAATTTTGGAAATACTCGCTCCAAAATTAAAAAACAATGTGTCCCCCCCCCCTCTAACTTTTGAACCATAAGTTTAGAAAATAATATGAAAAAAATCTGAAAAGTAGAACTTTATAAGGACTTTCTAGGAAAATCATTTTGAACTTGATGGAAACAACAGTTTTTGTACAAAAAAGACAAAAAGTTGTACAAAATAATTTTCCAGAGATTATTTTGTACAACTTTTTGTCTGATTTCTGTTTCTTTTTGTCTGATTCTTTAAACTCATAAGTGGGAACACTTATTGTGACGGACGGGAAACTACGGAACCCTACACTGAGCGTGGCCCGACACGCTCTTGGCCGGGTTTTTCAAATATCTTTTTCACAGCCCAGCATTCCGATCCATACAATACGACAGGTCTAATCACGGACTTGTATATTTTCCCCTTTAACTTGAGGGGCATCCGTGGTTCGCAAGTTGTTCCAGTGGCCTCTCGCCATTTCATCCATCCTGAGTTGATCCGGTGCGTTAGGTCTCGGTCTACTTCGCCATCCCCTTGGACAAGCGACCCGAGATACCAAAAATCGGAACAGATCGGTATAGGCGTTCCGGCAAGAGTTATGGGCACAGGACTGGAGAGACCGCCGAAATCACAGAATAAGTATTCTGTTTTGGTCCTACTTACTTTCAGGCTAACATTCTCCAGTCTTTGCCACCACACCTCCAATCTGCTCTGGACCTCTAGGCCACTCTCGGCAACCAACACAATGTCGTCGGCAAACAGCCTACACCAGGGAGCCTTCCTGGATGTCGGACGTAAGTGCGTCTTTTATCACCAGGTGACGGTCTGCGCATTATACAAACAAAACGATGCGTCATCTGCGCCCCGTTGATACCTTTGTTGTCTGCGCAGCTTTACATTAAGTAGATGTTCCGAATCGCCATAAAGTTTAAAGCGTTAAATTATTCCTGCGCAGACCGTCACTCGCAGCTAACTTCCGAGCCGCCATTAAGTTTGAACCGAACTATAGGTATATCGCTCGGGTTAACTGCACATACTTCCTAGGCATACCTTTCTCTTTCAGGGCCCACCACAAAACCTCACGAGGTACCCCGTCGTTCGTTCGACGTTCACATCTGGACAGCTTCTAAGTTTGTACAATGCAGAAGTCCGTTCCTGTATGGAGTACTGCAGTTACTTGTGGGATGGCTCAGCAAAATACCAGCTTGCTGCACTTGACTCGGTGGAACGCAGAGCTAAAAGGCTTATAGGCGACGAGACGTTGGCAGCTTCACTTCACAGCCTAGCTCATCGGCGTAATGTTGCCTGCCTGTCGGTCTTCTACAGACTATACTTCGGTGAGTGTGCGCAGGAGCTCCACGACCTGATCCCATCATCACCCTTTTACCACCGGACTAGCAGACGTACTGCGGCGTACCATCCGCACTTGGTTGATATCCCGACGAGTCGTCCTAAGCGCTTCTCCTCCACTTTTATTATGCGCACAGCCAAAGTCTGGAATTCTCTGCCTGCGTCTGTGTTCCCACCCATCATTTAACCCGCCTGCCTTCAAAGCAAGAGTGAACAGGCATCTTCTGGGCACGCTCGTCCCATCATAGATCTCATCCATCGCTTTTTATCAGGCGTGCTCGACGTCAAGAGCAGGCCCATAATTATTGTAATTAAAAAAAATAGGTACCGACATTATGTTTGTGTAGTTGTAGTATTTATTTAGATAAGGTTTTAGGGGGAAAAAAATACATTGCAACATTTAATTGCGTATTGGCTGAGTCAACTACCTATCTGTTTAAGGTTATAGGTATCTATTTATTAGTTGCATTGTTTCCCGAGCCATATCGGTTAACTGCAAGTATAAATAAAAGCAAGTCCTTTTGTCCTTTAATCGATGTAGCTGTCAAGGCCCTATACATCTTTATTTGCTCGCTTAGGCTGTCATGTGTGGCGCAACTTTAATACTGGTCAATAACTTAGTACCGTACTAGTATCTGTTATTGTTTTCCAAGACATGTCGGTCAACTTGCAACAGTAAACGCGTGTCCTTTTGTTGTCCTTAACCGATAGTATACGTAAGTACAAGTACCTAGGTACTAGTCAGGCTTGAATACATACACATACCGAACATAAGATCACGCTTGTAATTCCCTAAGGGTTGGGCAGTGGTGGACCGTTTTAAGCTTTCACGGTTCATAACTATACTTAAAACGCTGATTGTGGCGCATGTGTCGGATCATTTAGTTCCCTTCAAAATGGTTGAGTTGAATGGTGCTGATCCATGCGTCATGTCCGTGAACGGGCGCTGTCAGTTGTGACTGGTTATCTCTTGGTTGCCATGGCTTATTTGAATGAATTATTTTGAATTGTATTTTTTTTGTTTGTGTGTTTTTGCTGTGGACACTTTTACCGTGCACATCTTGCTACATTTTGGTCTCACATAATATACCATCTCAACGTGAATGATGTAACCAAGATTTTGTAACAATATTCTGATTTAAAAGAGTGTCCATGGAGTTTCTTGCCCGTTCTTCTCCATAGAGATCTACGCTAGGGAATGGGCGACTACAGTACTTTCACAGTTTTTATGTCTTGTGACTGGGACTGTAGCTACATTTAATTTTCATCTTTGTTTCGACAATTCAAAAGTGCCTGTAACTGGCTTACTTGAAATAAATGCTTTGATTTTGATTTATTTTGAAAATGCCACTTACGGGATATCTTTTGTGATTATTGTTTGTTTGAAATAACCAACAATCACGGAAGATATCCCATAGGTGACATTTTAAATATAAGAAAGAAAGAAAGAAAGAAAAAGCATTTATTAGCCCGCACAGGACAACACACAAATAAAAATGGTTAAATTAACAGTACTTACAAATAGTAAAAATAAAAAAATAAACAAAGAGAAAAAAAACATGAAATGAAATTGGTCCTGTACGAGGCCAAAAGGCCCCTATCTCAGCATGATGCTGTAACATTTTAAAAAAAACGTCACAGCGCTGGTATTCTGATAGGGCCCAGACAGAGTGATGCCACGGTCAGACACGGATAAATAATAAATACATAAAGTGTAAACGAAAAAATAATACAAATATGGGTAGAATAAATAGAGAAAATAAAATTACATCTTCACTCCACGTAACCACTACTTTGTGTTGACTTTCACAGGCAACCTTAGAGTATATTACTACTGTAATATATACTCTAAGCAGGCAACACTGACGAACAGAGACGCAAATATAGTGGTGGACCGTGTACTTAGTAGGTAAGTACACGACATTTCACCAGTTAAGTTAAAGTTCCAAGTAACAGGAGACGAGCCTATTACAATTAACCGGGCACAATTCCAGACTCTGATGGCTGCTACTGAGAATTTCCTGATGGAAAAACCAAATAACAAACACTGCCTGAAAATCGAACCTTCGACCTCATGCTCAGCAGGCGCGCTTGCAACCACTACACCACTTGAAAACATTGAAGTTTAACGTTTAGAAAACTCCCTTACTGCCTGACCCTGTGCCTGTGACGTGCTTTTTGTTAAAAATAAAGTGGCAGGTCACAGGTGAAATTTTAATGTCCTAAAGAATCCCTCTATCAAAATTTTATAGCGTGTCTATTGCTTACGCTGAAAATTTAATTTTGTCGCGAACTCTAGTAGGTACTTACCTACATTATTAACGTGATTTTTCTCGGGTTCCGTTCATCGTTTACCGATAGTAACAACGCTGGATAGTGAATTAATGAGAAATAGAAGTCAGTTTGAGATGACATATCTTATTTCTAACTAGCTGACCCGCGCAACTTCGTTTGCGTCACATATGAGAGAGAGAGGGTTTTTTTTTTTCATTGCTACTCCGCTCCTAAATTCGTGTATATCGGACATTTCTCTCTCGTGGACAAACAAAAACAATACGCGTCGAATTGTGAACTTCCTCCTGTTGTTTCGCCGGTTAAAAAACTAAACTTGAGGCAACTGACACGTGCGAGGGGTCGGAAAATCTTATCACCGCGATTCAGAAAATGGAGTAAAATGAACAACGCCATTTATTTACCCAAAAATAGAATGCATGGAAATCATGCTTTATATTTACTAAAAAAAGTTAAAAAAAATTTAAACACATTTTTAGTCGTTAGTAGTACCATTTTAGTACAAAAGATGTCACTGCATCTTACATTTGATGATTAGTTCTTCTTGAACACTTTAAATTCATATATCTTTTGATAGAATTAACCGATTACGATAAAACAAAAACTAAATAATACCTACACCTACACACAATTTTTGTGCTTAAAAGTTATTTTCGTACCACTTGCTCAAAAAAGTGACATTCTATGCCTCAAAAAGCGAACATAACAATAGTCATTTTTAATCTGTTAAAAAAAGGAAAGAAAATTGTACTGAATTTCATTCATCCTCTAGGGGGAGAATGTGATTTAAATTTGGAATACTTACCGAAATTTATACTGAACTACATCTGTGTTTATACCATTGAGTTTGTATATATAAAGCATTATACATCTTTTTGAAAAAGGAGGCCGTATGAGCTTGATGCCTTTGCTTTTTCGACAAAAAAAATATATTAGTCTAGGAATTTGCCGCGTTTTTGTTTTCTTCAAATACATAAACGTTAAGTTTATTTAAATTTATTTTTATAAATAAGTTAATGTTCTAAAATACTCAAATCAACTCATCAACAATAAATGTACCAAACAAAAATGTAACTCACTCTATCAATAATTGGACCAATGTTTCAAATGTTAACTTTTACTTATAATTGTCATTCTTTTTAATAAATGCTTATTTCATATTAATATGGTGTTATTTTTTTCGCAAATGGTACGAAAAGTAGAGTATTTTCCTCGGTGATAAAGCTGTCTTAGTCTTGGGTGAATTTAAATCCCTCGCTACACTCACGACTCGTCTAAAATCCCTCGCTTCGCTCGTGATTTAAGTTTTAAACAACCTCGCTACGCTCGGGAGTAAACCTCGAGTCCTTCGTTACGCTCGCGATTTAAATCGTCACCCGCGACAGAAGACACTGCTTTATCCTCTTGGTTAATAATCTACTATTTCAACACATTTGCTCAAAAACTGCATTTACGGAGCCTGTATACATTGTTCAAAAGTTAAGATTTACGCACCATACAACGGAACGCACACACACACACACACACACAAAAACACGAAAACACGAAAACACAAAAACACGAAAACGACACCCATGAAGAAAAAATCGAAAATTTTCGTGAGCGCCATCTTGGATTTTCATTTTGACCTCATTTTCGTTATCAGCGACCCCAAAAACCACGAAACGACACCCATGAAGAAAAAAACGAAAATTTTCGTCGGCGCCATCTTGGATTTTCATTTTGACCTAATTAAAAAAAACCGAATAAAGTAAGAGAAAAGAATACGCACGGTGCTTTACAAGGGGGTATGCGGTAAAATAGGTACTTAGGTGAGAGTACCTATTTTATCGCACGTTCCGTTGTATGGTGCGTAATTCTTAACTTTCGAACAATGTATACAGGCTCCGTAAATGCAGTTTTTGAGCAAATGTGTTGAAAATAACTATTACATTGGTTGCGTAAATTTTACGTGATGTTTGATCATCGAAACAGCCAAACAGATAAACAGACAAAAATTCCAAAAATGCTGGAAATGAGTTCTGTTGGTTGTCCTTTAACACCGTGGCAATTTTTTTTCGAAATATTTTCGATGTACAAAAACGATTTTTCTACAGATTTATATTGTATAGAATAAAACTATGTGCGACGACAGCATCGGTTGTAGAGCAATTGCCTTTTAAACCCATGTTTCGTTGCTTTCTTGTCACTTTGACAGTATAATGGGTGTAAAAATACCCCATGCACTTGTTCTGGCCGTCATTGCGTATTTTTTTTGCTCTGGAATATACCTGGGGAACAAAAAGGGGGTCAAAAAAGGGGTCAAAATTCCAATTTATTCACAAGTTTTTGAAGTGAAAACTTCTTTAGGCGCGTTGAGCACTTTTTGGGTGAAGGAAAAACATTGAACTCGTCGTCACGTAACGTAACGTGCGGTCACGCTTCGTAGCCGTTCATAGCACTCGTAGCATCCGCTACGGCGTAGCACCACATAGGCATGCGCGGGGCATACAGTGCTACGACTGGGGCGGGGCCTGTGTACTTTTTTGTTTTTTGTTTTGACTTCTATCGGCAGTCCTCAAAGACTGATCCGATTTTTTTTTTTTGTAAATACAAGTTTAAATATGTACCTACTTACCTACCTCCTTGACCCCCATACTATTCAACAATTCAACGCATCCATCACCACAATGTTTTGAGTGCCTTACATTGAGTCCAACCAACCGTAAAATAAAAAAAGTCATTTCCCAGAGAGAGTTTTCGATGTTCAGAATGCTTGGTTGACGGCTTCGTGAAGGGTGTTTACATCTTATTATAATTATGTAAATAATGTAATTAATGAATTGCCGCCGAGGCCGGCCCAGAAAGAGATGGCGAGACGATTTGGACGCGTACCGCGAGCGAGGGTTGGTTCGAGGAGGCACGGGAAAAGAACATATGGATGGAATTAAGGGAGGCCTTTGCCCAGCAGTGGGACAGCACAGGCTAACTCAAACAAATATAGGTAGGTAATTAATTCATCAATAGGTACCTACCTAAGTTTCCTCAATATACTCAAACAACTAAGTATAACATTGTAAGAAAGACAGAGACACTGCGGTCAATCGACTATCGCGTTACCTATTAGTTCTGGACGGAGGACAATGGATGAATGGGTGCGTTCATGTAACGCGACACACTGTAGCCATCAAGTAAAGAACTACTTGCTAATAGGTACCTACTATGTATCAATATGAGACGATAATTGATAGATTATTGCTACTAAGTAATTAGTATCTGTTTGCTATGAGATCAATATCTTATTTATTATATTAGCTTTATGTAAACATGAGCGCTGCGAGTCTACCTATACCTAGGTAGGTACTTATATAATATGGTACGTTGTACCTACATTAACAAGGTAGGTACCTAGTCAATTATTTATTTGTTGTATGGTGCTTAGAGAACACAGTATTTCTTAGAAATATAGGTTCAGTGGTTTCATGGCGGAAGCGATCGATATCGGATAAGGGTTCGATTCCCGCTTCTTTCCTAGGAAAGCCTAATTTCCAAAGAATGCAATTAAGGCGATTACATGAGCTAAATTAGCAACTCTATTTGTGTTGGTGCAAACTTCGTTTGAAATATTGTTAAAATAAAGTTCCTACAGTACAAAGTGGTTGTTACGTCAGTCACGTCAGTCACTGCGGCCGAATAGTGCAAAATCAGTGTTTTTTTGCGATTAACAAAAAATCTATTGATTGGACTAAAAAAGTAAAACACTGTGATGCTAGTATCTGTGCTAGTATGTTGTTTGTAGAATTATTTGCCAAAAAAATCAGAATTATCGCATGTATTTTAGTATGGTTTTTACTCGTTAAAATATTTTTTTAGAGACATTAAGTTCGTGATTTTTTTCTATGGAATAAATTTTGTTGAATTATGTTTTCAAAACACTATCGTACTAGTATATATCCTGAAGAACATATATTTTTCTGGTTTTGTTTATTGCAGTGAATCATTTATGTTTTTTTGCCGTTTTTTGCATTAGAAAACTCGCGTTAACTCCTGTAGTCCCCTTAACATAGTTGAAAATAGATACTTCGGGCCTGAATCACTTCGAGAAGTCGAGCGTAGCATTATTAAAATGTGTTAAAACTACAGGACCTAAGATATATTTTATCTTACTCTATTGCTTGTCGAAATACGACTCAAAATGTTTACTTCTATCCGCATCATTTCGGCGAAATTCTGCAAACGTGAGCTTCACCTTGTGCCTACCAACTGTCGCATGGCAACCATCACGTCGTCGCATCGACCAAACTTGAGCATTACACAACAGCTCTGTGCACAACAGTTATCAGCAACCGGGTCACATTCACACGTATACGTGAGACGACACGCGTTTTTACACCACCAAGTGTATTCTGCAAAGTTGTTGGGCGACTAGTTTTGTGTTCGTGACAACCAAAACTCGGCCCTACCAATTTATCCCACTAAAAACGAGGAGTGTATATAATTTTGGGGTCCTCTTTGTCCTCTAGTGGGAAAAATTGGTGGGGTGGAGTGGAATAGACCCCCTACCCTTGGGCCATCTTCCAGCTGATGAGGAGAAGATATTGTAACTACCGCAGGCGTCCATTTTCGTATAACTGGGCAAAGACAGAGAGTGACATAACCAACAGAATGTACATGTTCAAATCATACCTCGATTCCTTGCCAAAAATCCGATCAGATTACGTCGCAGATCTGGAAATCCCTGATATTACCTTGACTCCGTATGAATGGACCGATGTGGACGACTACTACTACAATTTGAGGAGAGACAGCTACCTCAGTGACAGTTTGAGGGATTATTACGTCAAGTCTGCGCTCAGTACGGACTCTAGTTTACCGCTGTCCAGGGCCATGACGGATTCCGAGATTGATTACGAGTTTTATAAACGGGTAATTTCTAGACGTAGTGGATGTGTGTAGTGTCTTAGTGATTTTTGGCTGGTATATGGGCCATATAGTTAGGGGCAGGTGATTGATGATCATAGTGATTTTGATGGAGCCTACCCGCACTTGGGCAGTTTTGACAGAGATAAAGACAAAATAGCTAACATGCGATTGCTACAACAACAACAACAACAGCCCATAACGTCCACTGCTGGACATAAGCCTCTCCCATGATGGGAGGAATTTGCCGTAATCTCCACGCTTGGCAGGCGGATTGGAGATCGCAGTGATGAAAGACTAACAGAAAACGCTGCTGCCCATTCTCTGGTCTACGGAGGCGCAAGGTGTTCTGCCTCAGACATTACGAGCCTTATACGACACCCGTGAGTGTAATGGGTTGGTTCTATTCTACTCTGCCGGATACCACACGGCCATGCGATTGCGATTGCGAATAAATAAATTCTGTTGCAATAATGACGCTTGCGAGTACCTAACGCAAGTCTCTACGTACATCCAAGATGAGTTTTTCGCAAGCATCGTTATTGCAACCAAATTTATTCGTTACTACGGCCTTGGCCGTGGTTTGTGAATTCCAGAATTTAAACTCGCAAAGAGAAGACCTGTACCAGTGGCGAGGAAAGGCATTATTCTTACCCACCTGTATAATAGGCAATCGCTAATTGCATTAGAAACCTGTAGCGTATTAGTAGCTGTAGCGTGGCAATTAACTACCAACCATTAGCCAGCCATGTTTGCTAAGGGCAGATGTCGCTTTTATCACTTATGGAATAAGCGGTTTGGCTGCCTTTCTGCACCTGGCACCAGCCCCGGATCTTGAAATTTTTCGAGGCGGGGCAAAAACTAAATAATGCCGCCCCCGCCCGTCTATATTTTTATTTTTATCATCATCATTATTTCACCCATCAGACGCCTAATGATGGCCATAGGCCCAGGGGTGGACCGTGAGTTTGGGCCCTGGGCTAATACTACTGGGGGCCTGGCCAAGGGCGTCGCCAGCTTTTGGGCCAGAAGGGGGGCCTATCAGAAGGGTGCGATTTGTAAGTTTACTATTTACGGATGTAGCTGAAGTGCATATAACCACTTCAAAAACGTTAGCACATCCGTGACCTCGGATTGGTTAGTTTAGGTTTTTAAGAGTTATTTGAAAAGGTTAGGCACTAAATGAAAATTTGATTCTTAAATAGATGCTACTAAATCAATTTAGAGAGACAATTTAATGAGAAAGAGGAACTAAGACTCTAAGAGCGAGCGAAGCGAGCTCGAAAATTTTAACATCCTACTTTGGACAGATTAGAATTATGTCGTCACTTCATACAGGAGTTACTTGGTTGACTTTCAAAGTTAAGATTTAAGAAGAACTTGACTGCATGAGCGAGCGAAGCGAGCTCGAAAATTTTTTGACACCTTGCTTTGGACAGGTTTGAATTGTTTCGATCCTTCATACAGGAATTACTTGGACGACTTTTAGGCAAAGTCTAAAGAAAGTAGTCGAAAAAGCAAGCGAAGCCAGTTCGAAAACTTAACAGTTTACCTACCTTGGACAGGTTAGAATTGTTTCGAACTACCGGAGTTACTTAGGTGACTCATGGACAAAGTCAAAATTCAAGAAAAATTAGGCTGTAAGAGCGAGCGAAGCGATCTCGAAAATTTTACGTCTTTCCTCAGAAGAGAGAGATCTAAATAGATGGGCTAGTATGCATATGGGGTGTCTGCAGGGCGCTCCTTCTTCTTCAACAGGAACAGTTTTCCAGTCTTCAACAGAAATCAATGAGTTGAATCGTTACAACTCATCATTATCGCAACTTTGACCATATGTCTGCCAAGCTTGAATTTGCCGCCCCCTAAACTTGCCGCCCGGGGCATGGGCCCCGGCTTGCCCCCCCCTAGATCCGGGCCTGCCTGGCACCTTAGGCGTACTACAAACATGTCCGCCGTCCGGGTCGGTCTGACTCGGCAAACCCGGGTGGCATAAATTTATATTCCTTTTTGCCAACCGAGCTGTAATAAATCGGGTCATGTAAAACTCCTTAAAAAAAAATTGCTGCCAACGAGGGCTGTTACATTTTTTTCGCAAATTTTTGATTTTTACTTCCTAGATCAAATTTTTTCGACCGGCCTATAGTACGACTCGATAATAATATTGATCTCCGGACGATTATCGATTGTTATTGACGAAAATTAGAGACGAGACGGACATGAAACTGAGGTGCGAGCTGAATTGACGCAGAATAGTTCTCCAATTTTTATTTATTGTAATTTTGTCTTATTATATTAACAAACGCAAACTAATAAAACGTATTCGTTGTAGATCGAAGTTTTATATCATATTAATTTATTTGATAAAATTGAGTTTATTTGGAATGTAATGGACGCTGAAAATGCATACATTTTTAGATCAATATTGCTTTTGAATATCGTTTTTTTTTTGCGTCGATTCAATTTTTATTCACAATATTCTAATCAATCTACCCCCTTGAGGACTATATGACCAGTACTTACATATATTTTTATTTTTTCGTGTTACCAGTTTGATACAAATGGCAGGAGAAAACCTAATGTTTAACGTTTGCTTGAAATTGGCTGTCGGAAAATTGCTATTTCTCGTAATATTAACTATTATAACAAAATTCTAATCAATCTACGAACTAAAACAAAGCCAGATTTATGATTCTTCATTGAAATATTATGCCATTATCTTTATATAACAAATATCGAGGACTTGGAAAAGTACGTATTTTTGGTCAAACGCCCAAAATATGTGAGCGCGCTCTTAAGTGCCTTTTATGTCTACGTAGCTACTATAAGCCTTCTAATTGGCTTATTCCACAAATCCCCCCTAAGAGAATCCTGGGAAAACTGGACTGTCTGTTGTTATTTTCTAAGAGTGGTTTGTTTGCAGTACAAGAACAACTATACGGACACGTGGGGACACTTGCGAGACGCCGTGCGCGCCTTCCCGTCGGATTACATGACTTCTCTTCACAGGTGCGAATTATTATTTATTACTAAACCTAGTTTGTTCATTTATCAGAACATAGGACCCACTACATCGTAAGTACGTAAATAAGTAATGTTCGTGCTTATGCAGAAACTTAATAAAATCGTGGTCTAAAATACGAGGACAACGACATGATTCTAAGGTCCCTTTTGGAAGATCACCTGAAAAGTATCTACCTATACTAAATAGCAGCTTAAACTTACCCATTACGTATATACTTACAGATACATCCCCCTGGACACAGAGGTGGACGAGGAATTACTCGGCGCCGAGACACGCTATGCTGCTGAGATGGCCGCCAATCGGCGTCGATACAACGAAGAGAGGCGACGTCGCCTGCAGAGGCAGTTCGATGAGCAGTGCTGTGTCTACTCCCCTGGCGACCCAAGCCTGGTCGAGCTTCAAGACGCGATACGAAAGCTGGATATGAAGGTCTACCGTTTAAAAGTTTGTGAAGTCTGAAAATATAAGTAGAGCCAGTTTTGTAGTCATCGTCATTGACATATCAGTCATGCTGCTGGACATTAGCCCTCAACGGCTCTACCACGCATATAAAACCAGTCATTTTCAAATTACACTATTTGATCGTCGAAAATTAGGTACAAGGGATAATCATTGTCCCCCAAAACTTGCGCCTGATTCTCATAATGATCAGACTTGCGCTGCCCGAAGATTCCAGAAGAGAGTAGAACAAGAATACTGTTGATTGTGAAATTTCCTTTTACCATTCTCCAAAATCATTATCGTCCTCCTGCGTGAATGAAGCATGTCCTCTACTAACTATACCATTTGCAAGAATATTTCATGATGTCATAGTCATGCATACCTACATTTGACTAATCACCAATGTATTATTGTTAGCAGGCATTGGAAGCAGACTTGGCCAGCATCAAACCGTCGCAGTGACTTCGCACTTCGAATTCATACTTCAGGCACTACCTATGATGATAGGTTCTTTTAGAATTCAGATGCACTGATGCACTTTTTGCATAACATAAATCGAATTCATGCACTGATAGACAATGCACAGAATAAGCCGTTGTGCTCAGCGGTAGCAGGAAGTATGAAATTTTACACAAAACTTCCTTTTGTCAAGGTGAGCAAGTGAGCACTAATGAAGGACTTTTGAAATTCTTTCCCAAAAGATACGAGGGTGAAAGTTTTCCCAAGTGATCCATCCCATTATAAAGGATAGCAAACATCATGCCTTTTCTACCCGAAGGATCAGCAGGTCATCAGGATCAAAGAGATGCTCCGGATTTAAGATGTTTTTTTGTATTTAGCTCAATATCAGGTGGTATGATATTGTCTGATTCTGTGATTGCTTGCAGAACCTGGAGGCTGACTTGGCCAGCTACAGACCTCGGCTGAGAAGCAGATTAGCATTGAATCGCCTCAGACGTTCACTTTATAATATGTATTGGTATTAACATTGTTTTTGGTGTGGATGTTCCTTCTCTCACACTACTAGGTAAACAGCAATATAAATGTAGTAGGTAACTACACTCAACATGATAAAATTGCAATTAGGCAAATCATGTCTGTATTTTTATAGAATTATGCAAAAGTTAGTACACCAAAAATAGGTTCTTTCGCTAGCTGTTGGTGGCTTAATGCGTGGCCTGTACTTAATGAAATCTAAATTCCAATTGCCGGTAGGACATCATTAGGTATTTTATAGCGTCTTTATGTATACTAGCCAGCTGCCAGTTAAGATCGCAATAGCGGTCATTGACCCACCTACATTTATTAAATTAAGCCTGTTCAAATCTTGAATCGTCATCTATCGTCATCTTCAAATTTTTTTCTAATGAAAAACGATACATGGTTCATTTGTTTTGTTCGTACGAAGAGATATTAGGGAAAGGGCAATGACCGCTATTGCGATCTTAACTGTCGCAACTATAGATGATATAGGTAAAGTTTCAATAAAACTTCTGCAATGTGTAAAATGTAGTTTTAATGGGAATGACCTCCAATATCAGCTACAACAATGTACTTAACATTATGTACTACGACGGGCATCACAATTCTTATGTACTCAACGCAACTTTGTTAAACAATACTTTTGAGGAATAACAACTAAATAGTTGACTCGAAAAATTTGAAGAGAGTTATTGAATCCACATAGAAAAAGTTTATTTTTAATTGATCGTTTTGTACGGTTTCAATTGGCTTGAATAATTTAATCACACTTCTAAAGTATGTTATCATCTGTATGATCAAACATAGTTGGATTTTCGAACGGTCAAATCGCTCAGACATCGAACAGTCTTGGCCGATTTCATGTCAGTTAAGTTTTCCTCGAGTCAACTATTTTGCCGTCAATCGTAACACTTTACTCTTATTAAATAATAATGAAAAATACTATAACTATAAAAAAAACATATTACACTTTTAATTTTTGGGTTAAAATGAGATTCACCGATAACTTTTGGGTTCAACCACTTACTGTATCAGCTGCTATTAATGCAAAAAGAAACATTTTGGTAAAATTATCTTTCTTTCTTAGCTTTATTTGGAGAACATTAGTTTATTGTGGTGAAAAAACAAAACTTCTGGATTAATTGTGTTCATAATATTGTTCACTGTATTTTTTAAATGGTTTAAAAAAGTACTTGTAAATTACCACAAATTAATGCAGTCTGAGAACTAATACATTTCGTTTATGTTGTATTTAATATAGATTATTCAGGTTTTATCGATATTCAAGGTGTCGCATCTCTAAACCAAAGATAACTGGCAGGTATTTTTAATTTTGAAAACAGATCTTACATGACAATTACAATGAACAATTTACGACCATCTCAAACAATATTGCGGCTATATTATAACGAAGACAAGTGTCATTATCACTTAATTAAATACTGTCAACATACTTAACATGGTAGGTGATTATTTAATTAAAAATAATATCATAATGTGCAGATCTATGGAATATAATATCCAGAATAATAACTTTTCTTACAATAGGAATGCGCATTAAACAAAATAATATTTGGTAACACATTGCCACAGTGAATAAATACAAGCAGTAAAGTAACATAGAATCTAGGAAGACATTTATTAGTCTTTGTGACTTTATAAAAATTGCTGTGTATATTAAATATTTACATATAAAATACTGTTATTCAGCAGCACCCGTAGACAGGAAGCCGGCCCTAACGTAGTTGGGAAATGGCAACACTGATGAGATATTGACAGCTAGTCACGTGGTGCTGATAAAAAATACAAAAATATCAAGTTTATTAGCTAGGAAATAAATGATTAAACACTAACACTTGTATTTATAGTCAGTTATAGACTACTTGAGTTTAAGTTAATTAATAATTATGCAATGGTTTTTATGCAATAAACAATCATTTGAACGAAGTTCTTACTTCGGTTCTTACCGGCAAAAAAAGCAAAGCTTAGAATTCAAACTTTTGCTCTTCAAGCAATTACATGGTAACAAAACCGTAGCATAGATAACTACTTTCACTCAAATAATCAATTGTTTATGCAGGGTGTAAGCAACCTCATCACGAAGCCGTCAACCAAGAATTCTGTAGGTACATAAAACTAGTTGGTAACTTTACGCAAAAAAATATTGCTGGGAAACGAGTTTTTTTTTGGGGTGAAAAATCATGTTTTGTAGTAGAACTCAATGTAACGCACTTAAAACATTGTGCTGATGGATGGATTGAATAGTACGGGGTCGTGGAGGTGTTTCATGTAAAAATATTACATTAAAAACTTGTATAAAAAAAAAAAACTTGTCGAAAAGTTGGAACTTCGACACCCAATATCTCCGTAACTAGATGGTTCCCAAGTATGGGAAAAAATGATCGCAATGACGGGGAGAACAAGTACCTTTCGGCTTCGTTAAGAAGTTTTTTAAACCCTTTAGATACGGGTGTTAAACTTCAAAATTACCCACTCAAAAAACAATTAAAATTGGCTGCTTGTATTCATTTACTGTGACCTCACAATCACTTAATAATAATTAGCGAAAAACTAAACGATTCGCTGCCCTCACCAACTGGACGTGCTTAATTTATAAAAGGCAATCTTAACCTAAGGTAATTATTACTTTAATATAAAGTAAATCGAGATATATATTTGTTAGAGGCGTCGCCGATAGCTGTGTAAGTTAAGCTAAGGATATTACATTAATTTTCTTAATTAACATTTTAGGGCAGATTTCACCAAAAAACTAAAAGATAAAGACATTTAACTAAACTGCGTTCAAGAGCTGATAGATGTGTCGTCATTGAAATTCGCCCTAAAAATACAAAAAATGATGACAGTTATGTTTTTTTTTAACAATCCACCTTATATAGTATGTAGGTATACATAACACTTCGCTAAAATAAAAGTTTAGTATTTAATATCACAACGTAACATTTCAATCACCTGGTAAAAACAATTCCATTTTCATTATTTATCCTTAGCTTAAATATACAAACATATAAATACTCGAAGATTCATACAATTAGAATACGAATCGTTGCAATTAGCACTAGACCATTATAAATATATTATTACGTCTTTTGTACGAGAATTATGACTACAAGTGCACAAACTGAAAACAGACAGAATAACATGAAATCCACAAAACATATATTTTTATCACATTTTTTTTTCTACTCATGCATTGATTTTGTACCCTATACTACTAAGAGATCAAATTCGAATTTGAACCATTAGTAGAACAGGTATAACGTTCAAAAAATTCTGATCAGATAGAACGTCGTTTGAATTTGGAAGGATTCTGATCGATCAAAATAAACGGTTTGTCGATCAATCAGAATGTTTTTAAAATTAGTGTACCATGCAAACAACAATAAAAAAAAATAGCAGGCAGTTTCAATACAAGTACGCAATAAGATTGCAGACGTAAGCAAGGATAAAATACAGAAGCAGATAGGTTCGTGCGTTTGGCAGTGGCCTGAAGCTTTCCCTAGCCCATCGAATACCAACCCACTAAACCAAATCACAATATTCACAATATTGGCTGCAATTCAATGCGATTAACATCCCACATTACCCATTTTTAAAACGCAATCGTCCTTAGAAAAACGTCGAATTATTTTTTTATAAATTGAAGCGCTTTCAACATATAAGACACGGAATACATTTGACTTTTGCATCAACAGACAAGAATCGCAATTCATTTAAGTCATCACAACCATTTACACACTTTTACACACATTTACTACATATTTACTACATAGACGGTGGAAATTAGAAATGCCTTAAGCGACATGAGCACGCTGTTGGAATTTGCAACGTTCTCCTCATCGCTGAAAGTCAAAAATTCAGCAACATGATCTATGTATGTCGCTTACGATTTTATATTTCCACATTTTGGTTGTTGATGCAAAAGTTTAGTTTTTTTTTTCAAGTTACCTTTTCCCGTCGCTTGGCAGTCTTGTCACCGTCGTTCGCGCCCTCTATGCTAGCGATCAACAACTAGTCTAGGACAACACTTAGTCTAACAACCATTTATTACTAAACTACACGCATTCATTACGCGATGTCGTTTGTCGCGGCTGGAGATGAGTTGATGCTGAATTTTATTGTAATTTTACCATAAGACAAAGATTTTACCATATATTTTTCGAGTTGAAAAAATTTAACAGGCTTCAAATAAACCCTTGCATTCAATTTGTTACTAATTTTATTGTTACTTTACTTTTTACTAAAAATAACATTATTTCATGATTTGCGAGAAAATATTAACCGGTTACATATTTATTTATTAAGTACATAGATTCATTGAGTTTTGATAAATTTAAGGTTAATTTTACAATCACTTTAGGTGACCGACGTCTTATTTGTTATTTAATCGAATGTTATTTCGCATCAACCCACAAAAAACGACCAGTCACAAACACAGCCATGTGCCAGCCGTATCTAAAATTACAACTTTTCACTAGAAGCTGCTATAAGTAACACAACTTGTTACTGCAAGTCATTCTCTTGGCGAACATTGAGAGTTAAGGAGAAGAAAAAGATTACAACATGTAGGATTTCAGAGGAGAGCAACCACACAATACAGAATTTCTAGTAGTGAAGTTCTCTCTTTGGGCAAATTTTCACTGACAAAACTAAACGCGATCACAATCTATATAATTTTACACTGCGATCAAGTTCTGTCACTGTCATTATTGCTATGGAATATTGGCAGTGACAGCTCTTAAACGCCGTTTAGCTGTGGCAATTACAGTCGAGTTTTATCGGTGAAATCTGCCCTTAGACGAACGTTAGGACGGGTGTAGGAAAGACAATTTTTATAATACAATATCGTCACTATTTTTACCATAATTATATTGAATTAGTATAATTTCTTGCGTTTCGTCTCACAACACATTAATGTTGTAAATAATTGAATACGTATGTTTTCGATACAAAAATATGACTTTGTTAATAAATATACTTTGAAAGGAAGAGCATGGAGTCAAACTGTGCGCACACTTGTGATAGCTGCGGTTTGTGGTTGAAGTAAAGACCTTTATTTATTTATTTGATTTCGGTCAAACGTTGTTTTTCTTCCTTCCCGTTAAAATAATATTACAAGGTAACTATTTCATTTTCGGATAACAGCCCACAACCATTTTTTTTTTATTAAACGTATTGCAGATAAGAGACTTATTTAAATTAATATTATTGTTATTTTCTTAAGAATTCTGCGGTTAAAATTGAAGAAGCTAGTAGGCAGTAGAAGTAGTAGGCAGTAGGATTAGACACCACAACAATAGATTTTTTAACAAAAACAAAGGTAAGGAACCATAAAATATCCTTAAAGAAAAATATCATACTTAACTTTAAGTACTTACCTATGTATTTTTTATTTGGTAAGTAAAACAATATAATTTACTCAAAAACGTTGAAAGAAAACATTTTAAGAAAACCGGTATGTCGTAGAACCAAAAATCCGAAGACGAGGCATCTCTAACCCACATTTTGCTCGCGTGGTGGATTAGCGCCTATAAGCCTAGTCACTCTCGCTGATGTTTTTGGGGTAGCAGTGAGAACATAATTAATCGATTGTGATTTAATTTACTTTATTAAAACCCTGTACTTCAACCACAAACACGCATTAAATACTAGTAGTAGTTACGTAAAGTGAGAAAGTGCAAGCACGAGACACGAGACAGGACAAACACGAGAACACGTAACAGACAGATGCAGACATGAGACAGTTACACGTAATTGACACCTTAGCACATTGATACGTGAGACGGACAAAGTCATTTGTTTGGAGCTCCGAACACACTGAACAGAAAAATAGGCTTTAATATAATACTAATACTACCTCAAATGGCTTAGCATGATCCTCCGTTACGCCTAAAATACTGCAGCATTCATTTTGAAATAAATATATGGTAAAGTTGTTGATTAATGTTAGGCGAAAACACGATTCCATACAATTTTCTCGATAGAATTAAATTCCAAAGAATGATTTGGAGGTATCCAAATCGAACAATAAACCGCTGGTATTCAAAAAGTACTTCAAATTAGATCATGAAACTTTGCATACTAACTGAACTAACTATAAACTGGTATTATGTTTTTTTTATTTTTTCCAAAAGACGAAAATTTGATTTTATAAAGAATAGGTAAAAACCACTCATTTCGCACTATTGGGCCTGCAGTGACTGACGTAACAACCACTTTGTAGTGCAAGCTGATTAGAACGTTATTCTAATAGTATTACAAACGAAGTTTGAACCACCACGAATAGAGTCGCTAATTTGAGGTAGTATAGGCTCTTAAGAAAAAGTTCTCGTTTATGGAATTAATAGCAGACGTGTATAATATTATGCATGTTTGAAAAATAACTAAAAATTGTGTCGGCCAATGGCAAAACGCTCGACCAACACCTTAGGAGGCTCTCGCTTGGTAGCTGGATGCGTAACGTAACGTGCAGTGACGCTTCGTAGCCGTTCGTAGCACTCGTAGCACCCGCTACGGCGTAGCACCACATAAGCATGCGCGGGGCATAACCAGTGCTGCGACTGGGGCGGGGCCTGTGTACTTTTTGTTTTTACTTCTATCGGCAGTCCCCAAAGACTGCTCTGATTTTTTTTATAGTGTTTTCGAAATATTTAAAAATGTTAAAAATATATAAGAGAATGAATAAAGGAATTAATTAATTAATAACTTTAAATAAAAATGTTCCGTATTAGAATTTATGATTTGTTTTATTTTATGTGTGTAATGATAACGAAATTATTTTAATGTTGTAGAAATTAAATTGCTTTCTACCAGGGCCGAAGACACCTAAGAACCCGATTCCTGCCAGCTTAACTTCGCGGATAAGACACTCTACGTACTGTTTAGGTGTCTACTGTAGTCAAATAGTCTATATCATACACATCTGTGGGTATTACATTACAGTTACCAATAAAACATAGTGTGTTTTATTGGTAAATCTGACTATGACTGCCTATCGAAAGCCCGCTATCGTTTGATTAGTCTTTGGTTAATGTTTTAAAATTCGTTTAATTAAATCTATGCTATAATGTTTAATACATTGCCACTAGACCAAAGACGAGATAGTACCCCAAACAGCCCCCACTTTCATCTTATACTACCCATGGGGGAAGATCTGTACATCTTGCTAGATTTTACCTTCAGTAAAGTACTAGGTAACGGAAATATTTTCTTATGGACCGACGAGACAGACGTATAGGTGTATTATATCTATTGCACTAACTACATTTTTAATTAACAAATTGCTTGCAACATCATAATCATTTTGAATGCTTCAAGAAGCTGTTGCAAGCATCAGACAGATCCATAAGTGAGTGCGGAGCTCCTAACACTTAAATACTATTCGTTTTATGAAGCGAGCACAACGAGGTAGGAATATCCGTTTACTAGAGTGAATGGTAGGATTTGAGTACAAGGCAATTTGGATACACCATGGTGAATGCAGCGCATGCGCTTGAACAACATTGTTATGAGGGCGCTGTTGGAATTGTAAAATTGTCTATGGAAAGTGTAATTAAAAATCAAGATGGCGGCGTTAGCTCCAACTATGTCACGCGCTAAATAAATGTGGCACATGATTCTGTCAAAACTACTCATTTGTTCTCAAATCCCACCAAACACATAATTCTTTCGATAAAGATTTGTATTAGTAAGTAGTAGGTAAATATATATTTGAGTGCAAGAACAGTACGGAAGGCAGTGAGAACACAGAAAGGCAATGATCTGAGAAGAAAGGGAAACTACTTGCACGCTTAGAATCAAATCATTGAATGAATTAAGTTTCAATAAATTTCTGTTAATCAATAGGCTATTTTATTTATGTACAGGGGATATCAACAAAGTGTTTTGTTATAAGTTATAACAAAATACCTACATGATTTTAAGAACATGGTTTCGCTGTGAAATTATCTTTTTTATTTTTATTTTTTGGCATTAAGTTTTCCCAAAAAATGTAGAAGTATTACGTTATATTAAAAGCGGTAAATGAGTCTAATTATGCCTAAACGTGCAAGTACACAGATCGGAAGGAAGGTTAAAATCAGTTTCATATAATAATACGTATATCTCTTTACATCCTAAGGCTCCCCTGATATGTATACAGGCCGTATACAAAAATAAACAGCTCTACACTTACACAACAATGTTATAATATCAACTTATTTTATTTTATATCTGTCGTGAGGACGCTTTAAATTTTTTGTTTTGTTTTCTTCACGACAGTTTTGTGATCCCATTGTGTAAGAATCATCGGGGACTTTGTAGCTTTTTGGTTGACGTTTGATGATTTTTTAATAAAAAATAGGGTTTTTTTTTGTAATTTTCCTAAACTCTCAGAGGTATTTCATCTAAACTCCCTTTGTTATGAAATAGTATTAAAACATAATCAAAAGTTTAGAAATAGCCACCGTTATTTTAAGTTGCCACCAAAACTGACAGCTGTCAAACATCAAACGTCAAAATAAAGCTGCAATGACAACGATGGCGCTTACAAAGCGGGCCAGTCTTTCGCATCATTGCCTTCAAGTGTCACAGGACATAACACAGATAATATACAACCACTACCATATTGTCATTTATTATATCTTCAACAAAGCAGTGTACCTTAGCTAAGCTACACTGGGCGATCCCATGAGTAAGCTTACGTTACGCCACTACATATACTAACTATAAGTTACTTATTACTCAATACCATTGCACCAGTCTCCATACTATATATATTAAAAATATATACACTTAACCCTTACCTTAGTTACAAAAAACCCAATTACACGGAAAACATAATAATCACAGCGTTCAAAATCACAAAAAATTTGAAAATAAACCGTCTTTTTCAATATTAAAATGTTAAGTGTCTTAAATACAAGAGATCCTCGTTATAAAAATATCATCTAAAATATAGCAAAATATATATAATTAAAAATATACTATCACTATAGCTAGCAACATTAACAATATTGAACGTTAAGCAATATGTTTCCTAAAAAAGTTCCAATCAGATTTTGGGGTTGCCAGAAAGGAGATTATTTTATAAGAATGGTAACACAAACCGGTCACGTAATCACAAAATATTAGAGCTTGGCCTGTCTGTAAGTTGAAGTATTAAAACCTGATTATCAGTTTTTCTAGCCTAAAATCTTTCCACTCTTTACCTACCCTTTGTTCTTAATATGCTATAATCTGCACCTTACACCAGAACCAAGCAGCTAAATGTTACCACTCTTGAAAACTACAATATGAAATAAAGCGTCCGTATCAGACTTACGGCGAATACGTGTAAATGTATAAAAAGTAAATGCAAGCATCAGTTCTTACAAATAAATGTGTACAATATTATAGCGAAGTCTACGTAATTCTTATTTGTATATGGCAACCACCACTACGGTTAAACACGAAATGCTTACAAAACTAGAATTAATGATCTCTCTCAATGATTAGTTTTAAGCTTATTATTTGCTTTACTGGCGTCTCCGTTTCTCTAAAGTTGAACAATTAGTTTTTCATAAAAACGCTTCTAAATACATTTTTCAAGGGTTAACTTCACTACATTTAAAAATAAAATAAAATCTAGTGATAATATTAAAATTCCTACACTTCTTCACTTTGACAGCTGTCAACAACGACGTTGACAGCTGTCACTCGAACACTTTAGTGAGCAGTTTTACATTCATAATTGACATGCAGATTTACAAGTAGTGTCTACGGGCATTATACAAAGGGATATTACAAGCATAGATTGTCACAACTTTCGAGAAACATGAGCGCACTAATTAACCCGGCTACCCTATCGCTCCGATTGGCTAACGAAACGTAACTCATGCGTTTTGATATGTCCATCTTTACCCTAGCGTTTGGGAGTCGTTTTCAAATACGTCTGAGGAAACCAGCACTTATTTACAAATGTTGAAGTTGGCAATATTTTTCTTTGGCATTTCAATTGGTATAATGCGGACTAGACATTATTGCACTGTAAATTCTATTTGACCGCCTTGTACCGGTCAATCGACGATACTTAAAAACTGACTCTCCTCCAACCAAAATGTACCCACATTTTGGTAATACAGACTCTGTGATGGGATGAAAGCGTCGTCAAAGCAGTAAATTGAGCTTCTTTATGAATGAGAACAAGCATTGGTCACAAACATGGTTACATTCAATTGCAAAGTCGATAATTGTCCTCAAATGCACTTCGAACTCTGTTTGCGACCAAAATGACAATGGTGCTGTCAATCAGACAGCCAACACTTGTGGTGGCAAGTTTCTCTCGCTTAATGCTTCGTTATAAGTAGTCCAAACTTTAACACTTTTATCAACCACCACAGTTCTGTCGTGTGTGGCCCACGATCATGACAATAGGCCGGAATCGGTGCGATAGAATATCCTAAGGTTAAGTATTGACGAGAATCAAACACGCCTCGGCTTTCCAGGGCCAGGACACTCCGTCGACTTGATGATGGAGGACGCCAGCGGCTCCCGCGGCCGGATGGGATCCATCTCCATGAAGCCAGGGTTCAGGATTATGTTAGGCACTAGTTCCATCACGTCTTGATCCTCGACGTAGTCTATAGGGTCTTAGGCGAGGTCGTGGTAAAGTTAGTATACATACCGTCACCGAGAGTGTGTGTGTTTGTTTGTTAGTGTGCGCCCGCAGTCCAAGCGTGCGTTCCAAGCGAGTGCGATAGAGGGGAAAGAAGAAAAAAATCTCGAATGAATAAAAAAATTGGCAAATACTGGCGGTCTTCGTTATTAATAGATTATGCAAAAGTCATGCGGATAGATCGAAGAGTGGAAATTTCGCTCGTAATTCGTCTTTATCAGCATAGACTTATGAGCGATTATCTAATGTCTACTTTATGACAGCAAAATCGAAGAGACGCAGTAATACTCGACACATTTTGCTGTTGCAGACGAATTTCATATTTGGATAGGCGACAAGAATCTTTGGTAAGGAAATAATTGTTAATAATCGATATGAAATTCGTCTTTGAAATAGTATAATGCACTTGAGCGCTATGCCAAGCCACTTTTTTTTATTAAAGATTGTCTAAAATCTCACTATTGTAAGTAAGCAAGTTGTAAGTCGGCATTAGAGCTCCAATCATATTGCTTTAAAAATCGACGTTTTGAATTGGGATTTATAACGGGGCACATTTGTAGTGCACTCAATATTCAACAAAAATGGCCAAATAAAAAAAAATATTATGCTTCGATCGATTCGGCGCCATAAACGAGGACATATCGTGCGATACAAAAAGCCCTGTTCATAAAAGGTAGACTAAAGTAGGTTAGTAATAAAACTAATATGTTAACGATTTTAATTGCCACGAAAATTCCGCGGTTTTTTCGGAAACACGCACTTATCTTCATGTGAGTTAAACCGTATACAGTCCGTGCCACGAAAGATGAGACCTGTCATACCATTTGCAACGAGTGATAATTTGTGAAATCTTGATTATGCCTCGAGAAACAAAAAAAACAAAGTAGGAAGATGGTTTACGACGTGTGCACCTATATATCAAAGCAAGTATTTCGAAGTGGTGTGGCAGGTCTCATAATTTGTGGTACGGATTGTACCTCATTTTGGCAAGTGGTCTGTTTGAAAATACCATTGAAATTCAAAATATTGATATTGAAAATCAAAATACTCTTCTATCACCATATTAACTTTTACTACCCGCATTTCTTGAAAATGTTATAACGTCTGTATATTGATGAAGTCCCTGTTATCAAGAAAAATATCGATTCTTTGCGAACACTTTAGATCCACTATGGATTTTTTATGCAATTCATGTTATTCTGTCACTTAATTAATATCTTTTGTAGTTCTTAATTTTAGTATTATCGTGCATTTTTAATGCGATATAATAATTAATTTATTGCATCGTAAAGTTTCTATCGAAGCCTACCTAAGCACTACTGTAGTATGATATACTTACAAGCAGTAGATATAAAATAGTGGTCCTATAAAGTAGTTATAGTGGTCCTATAGTAGAGTTATAGTGGTCCTGAAGTCATCACAAGTTAGTGCAAGTACATTTTATATCGAAATTCGGTGACTACAATTATTTGAAGGCAAGATAATCTTGATGAAATAGTTTTTTTTTTTTCAATATTTAATTTAAATATAAGCTTTTAAAAACTGTAACTGTTTTAAACTTTATTATTATCATGTTAAAAACAAAATATTTATTTGTTAAAAATCACTATTGTGGGGATGACAGATTGAGTGAGAGCGAAGATGTGTGAGAGAGAAAGAGTATGGGGAGTGTAGATTCTGACGGAAGACGTAAAGACGTTAAGATTTTTGTAAAGACTAAATAAATTAAAATAAAATAGTTCAAGTGGTTTTTAAAGTGTTTGATTTCCCACATTTTCACGCCCACAAAAGTGGAATACTGGGAAATCAATAAAAGACGGGCTTACAAGTTGAAAACAGGAAAAAAAATTAACGACGTGCCGACGACGACGTAAAAAATTTTCAGTTTTGAAGGCGGCCATTTTTGGTCATTAGACGCAACGGGTTTGAATTATAGTCACCCAGAAGACGAAATGGCGAAGGCTGGGACAAGCCAAAACTCTACCATGCAAGGGTATTTTGCTGATGATATGGTGAAAAAATTCAGCGGCCAGGATAAAACATACACGGTATCGAAATGGATCCAAGAAATAGATGACAACTCGGAGATTTTTATGTGGACGCCGTTACAGCAGCTCATTATAGCTCGTAGATCCCTTGTGGGAACAGCAGCTTTATGGCTCCAGTCTGAGCGCCCGTTTAGATCATGGGATGAGCTGAAGGTAGCGATCGCCAAGGAGTTTCCCGATGTATTTGACCAGAAGACAGCCCACGAAGTAATGTCCAGCAGAAAGAAACAAGATGATGAAAGTTGTATGGACTATTTATTAGTAATGCGTGAGCTAGGTAAACGAGGAAAGATGCCAGATTATGTCGCTATAAAATACATCGTAGAAGGAATCCAAGACGAAGAAATTCATAAAATAATGTTGTATGGAGTTACCACGTATCCCGATTTGAAAGAAAAAATGAAAATTTACGAAACTCTGAAAGAAAAAATGAAAGAGTCGAAGATGCGACGAAGTCAGACGAAATATAGCGATGTGGTACAAAAAAACGTGTTCAGGTGCTTTAGTTGCGGGGAAAGAAGTCATCAGTCCAAAGAATGCCCAAACAAACATCTCGGGCTAAAATGTTTTAAATGCAATAGTTTCGGCCATATTGCGCCAAACTGCAAAAAGACGGAAGTACACGAACAGGCACCGAGCAATTTCCGAAGCGGCGGCGACCAAGCAGGTGCGACTTTTACAAGACGTCAGCAGCACCCGACCCGGCAAGTTGTTGGTGAAAAACCACCAGGTGGCGTGAGTGTGTTGAGCGACACGAAAAGTACGATGTTCAACAAGGAGGCCGACAACGTTAATTTTACATCCGCGGGTGGCAGCACTGAGTTGTCAACTGCGAATGAAAAAGGTTTCAGCACTAATTTTTCAACGACGAATAAAAAAGAATATGAAGTTTTATTTGACAAGGACAACGATGTAAACAAAGATTTATTGATGAAAAAACCCTGTAAAACCGTGAAAATTTTTGATAAGGCGACGATTGCATTGATCGACACCGGCAGCGACGTTAACTTGATTTCTGAAGAATTTTACACAATGATTGGATCACCGAAAAGTGAAAATAATTTTATTTCGTTATTTGGTTTTGGACATGTAAAAGTGTGTTCTATGGGGAAAATTAGAGTTCCTGTTGTTATAGATGGACAAAGCTATAGTGATGTGTGTTTCCATGTGGTATCTAATGACTCTATGCCGTATGAGATTATAATAGGACATGAGTTTTTAAAAGATGTATCATTGTTTATGAAGGAAGGAAACATAATGTTTTTGTCGTCGAATGAGAATTGGTTGCGTAAACTTTCTTGTTATTTTACAGACGTTCCGTACGTTATCGGAGTTGAAGTTAGTAAACATGTTCAGCAGCAGGTAAAGCATCTTGTCGAGGGATATCAGCCGATGAAGACGAAAGACGCCCCGGTAAGGTTGCATATTATCTTGAAATACGACATCCCGGTAGCTCAGCGGCCACGCCGTTTAGCTATCAGTGAACAAGAAGAGGTTGAAAGACAGGTTGAACAGTGGCTAAAAGAAGGAATAGTGCGGGTGAGTTGGTCAGAGTATGCTAGTCCGTTAGTCTTGGTTCGGAAGAAGGATGGAGTTATCCGGATCTGTGTGGACTACCGATTAATCAACAAGAAGATGTTAAAGGATGAATATCCTTTACCGATTATTGACGAACACATTGATAGACTTGCAGAAGCTAAGATTTTTTGTAAGATTGATTTAAAAAATGCGTATTTTCATTTGCCAGTACATGAAGACTCGATTAAGTACACTGCTTTTGTCACGCACAATGGACAATATGAGTTTATAAAGGCACCATTTGGTTTGAAGATCTGCCCTAAAGTATTTACAAGATTTATAACGATTATTTTCCATGAATTGATTTGTAGACGTATTGTATTGATTTTTATAGACGATTTACTAATCACAGCTCAGAATGAGCTAGAAGCTGTAGAAAGATTGAAAGAGGTGTTAGACGTAGCGTCACAATACGAGTTGGAAATCAACTGGAAGAGATCACAACTTGTGGTTAGACGAGTGGAGTATTTAGGCCACATTATAGAGGATGGTCAAGTAAAACCTTCACCTGGGAAGACTGATGCTGTTAAAAGGTTCCTAAAACCTAAGAACACTGAGCAACTGCAAAGTTTCATTGGTCTGACGTCATATTTTCGTAAGTATATACAAAATTTTTCACTGATTGCGAAGCCGTTGACCGATCTACTACAAAAAGATTATTATAATAAGAGTATATACAAAATAGTTGAAGATTACACACAAAGATTACTAACAAAATTGTGTATTGAACAACCAGGTAATTTTTACAAACATGTTAGTCGTTTGCAACAAGCGCTGAACAGCACTTATCAGAGAAGTATCAATGCTGCTCCTTATGAGTTACTCATTGGCACAAGGATGAGACGGCAAGCAGATCCTGAGATTTTAGATTTAATTCAACAAGAGAATCAACACATTTTTATGAATTATCGAGAAGAACTGCTTAAGAAGGCGAAAGAACAGATTTTAAAACTGCAAAACGAGAATAGACGTGTTTTTAATAAAGCAAGGAAGAAAAGCCGAGTCTATAAAGTTGGAGATGTTGTGGCTATACGACGTACGCAATTTGGAGTAGGCATGAAGCTCAGACCAAAGTACCTAGGTCCTTATCGGATCACCAAAGTGAAGGGTGCCGATAGATACGATGTAGCTAAGCTGGATTCTGAAACCGAAGGGCCAAATAAGACGAGCAGTGCGGCGGATTCCATGAAGCCATGGCCTAGTGTGCAGGAAAACGATGCTGCAGATGATTGATGATAGATTTAGGAGTCAATTTTATTTTATTTTCAGTTCAGACGGTAAAACACTATGTTTTTTAATTCCTTGAATGTTAGGATTTGTTTTTGTTTATGTTACAGTTATTTATGATTTAATGTTGTGTTGTGCTAAGTGTTGTAAGTAACAATGTAAGATGTTTATTGTTTTCGATTTTATTTTTTGTTTACAGCTTATTAGGTGTTTTAAAGATTTCTTATTTGTATTAGTCTAGGGTCAGACTAATTGCAGGACGGCCGAATGTGGGGATGACAGATTGAGTGAGAGCGAAGATGTGTGAGAGAGAAAGAGTATGGGGAGTGTAGATTCTGACGGAAGACGTAAAGACGTTAAGATTTTTGTAAAGACTAAATAAATTAAAATAAAATAGTTCAAGTGGTTTTTAAAGTGTTTGATTTCCCACACTATTATGCATTGTTATAGGAAAACAAGATCTTTAAATTTAAAAATATTTCCAAGGAATGGAAAATTATTTGGAATAAATATCACATAAAAGTATAAAAATCACAAATATACTATAAAATGTAAAACAAAGAGTTTTGGCAAGAATAAATTGTAAACTACTTAGCGGTAAAGCTTTATTTATTCCTAAATCTAAACGCTAAACGCTTTAAACTAAAATATTTTATACTTACTTTTTATAAATTGAAATGCCTTAAATCCTACGGAATATAGGACAGTATATCCTCTTTTATCTTTGAATTATATTAAATAATTATAATTAATTTATAAGAAGCGCAAATTTGTAATAAATGTTTATTTTAATAATTAATAAAAATATTTCAACGAGGTAAATGAGTTCATAATATAATCAAATATAATTTTATTATTAGTATTATATCAATAAATATCTTTTAAATATCATCAAATATGTGATACTAAACAAATTGCTAAATTTTATGATTGAATTTATTCTAAGATTACTAGATTTTTTTCCTTTTAATATTTTAAAGCTGCATAATTATTGCAAAAATGTTTTGTTTACAGCACAATATTTTTAAATTGTGTTTTGTGTGATGTTAAGACACAGTCTTTTTATCAAGAATGGCGAATAGTAAATTATTGAAATATTTAATTTGCAATATAATATTAGTTATATTAGAAACAGCATTTCAACAAGTTATAGCACAGTTCTATTGTTATAATTGACGTCCTGTAGTTATTATTGGTCCGTATATACTAATATTCGCTGGAAAGTATCCCAGTATACATACTTAGTTTATCTTTTTCAAAATTCAGATAAGCTATCTCCGCACTGAAGCAAACAAAAAGGCAGGTGACTGGGGATGCATACATGATGTGCTTTTATTCAACAAATTTTTGGACTGGGTTTAGCTAATTTTCACCATAGTCCTCCTTTTCCTTCATGCCTTGATTAGAATAGAATGTGATGAAATGGACTAAATTGAAAATGCCATCTTAGACCATTGCTTCACTTTAATAATACTGAACTGTTCAAACAAATTTTCGGTCATGCAGCACTTTCTAGAAACAGTTCCTGTAATCTTGTTAGTGTGATTTTTTTATCGATTAGGACCGTGCGGCGGGAAGCACGGTAAGCCGTTGGTATCGGCTGTCATTTGTGATCTTTGACAGTCGCTACATGTAATCAGTGTCCCGAAATTCTGACAGTCTTACCAAGAGGTTTCGTATTACCCAGTACTAACTGGGTTGTGGAAGTCAGAAAGGCACTCACTCCATGTAAAATACTGGTATTTAGCTGCACCCGGTCAGACTGGAAGCCGACCCCAACATAGTTGGGAAAAGGCTAGGCAGATGATGATGTGTTCCAATAAAAGTAATTTTTTTTTTTTTTTGTTGACTCCTTTTTCAATTCCGACATTTAGAACAACACCCAAGAGCACGCATCGGTCAGTAAATTCTATACATTTCAGTTACGCATGACTAGGATCCTTCAAAATACTGGTATTCAGCTGCACCCGGTCAGACTGGAAGCCGGCCCCCCATATTTGGGAAAACGCAGGCAGATAATGATGACTGTTCTAAATATACTGGGCATACTCTCCAACAACCTACCTAATACTATATATAATAATATAGTAATTCCTCAGCAATATTACAGCAAATAGGTAACTACTTAAAGCGAGATTCAATAGATTGCTTTTTTTGGTATTATAGTTTATTTTAATAATTATGTTTTTATTTGCATAGCACCAATCGCATAGCGTAGAAACTAGTGAACCTTTGAAAATGTATAATTTTTATATTTTTGTACCATTTGTTTATTTTATAAAAATCTAAGATATTCTTTTAAATATTTATATTTGGAAGATTTTTGTTTAATATTTATTCATTTAAAATTGGCACTATTATAAAATTTATAAAATTTGTAATTTTTTATAATATATTATTGGTAATTCCAAGCTGTGCGTCGAAAATTGTAAAATTGTGCTTTGAAAGATCTAAGGAATTATAATTAAATTTATATTATTTTTTTATTATGCTCTTATTAAAGTCTAAGCGTTTCAATTATTGCAACAATAGGAATAATCTTATTTCCTTAAAAATAAGGTTTAAAATTCAATCGAATTTTAGAACGAAGTCCGATTTGCGAAACTTTCGACTGTTCGACTGAAACACTCATAAATATTAATATTTAATACATAAATGAATAAACCTATTCCTACTCATCTACTCTTTAGATGCAAATATCCTACGTCTTATTTATCGATCACCTTATCGAGTAATCAATTTATTAAATATTGTTGTTCATCTGTACTGGATTTCTTATCAAGCTTACAATATCATATTTTTTTCATTATTGCTATTGGTTCATCATTATATCGAATGATTTATTCAAATCATACAATGCTCGCATGACCGTTTAGTAAATAAATAACTAATCTACTATTTAATTTTATCAATGGAATGAAAGTTCTAAATTGAGCCCTAAAACCGTCGAGTTGCCGTCAGTAGAATCATTTGAACGGTTGAACTTGAAACTTCATTGATGGCAGAATACCATCAGAAACGGTTCACGAATTTACGACCAAAGACCGAATATTCGATCGAATTATCAAAAACTAACGCGCGAAATAACTTGGTAAATGATCGAATATTACCGATTGACCGAATGTACACTTTCAACGCGTGAATAGACCCTTGTCATTTAACCGAATATTCGAACTGTTATAGAAATATTTCAATCGTCCGAATTCACTTGTTTCGAATATTCGGTGAGACGATCAATGACCGAACTTTCGACTGTTGACCACAAAACTCAACCGTCCAAATATTCGTCGTGCTAAGTGAACGTTCACAGTCGGGGCCTGAAGCAGCCCGCTCCGCTAGCCCCACATGAAGTAGAGGCGCGGCAGCGGCTTGTGCTAGGGCGCGGGCTCACCGTGGCGGCGCCACTCGCGGCACAGCACGCAGCACGTGCCGGCCGCCAGCACCACCAGCGTGCCCATCACCACGCACACGGCCGCCACCCACGTGCGCGTGTCGAACTGCTCCGCGCCGCTGAAGAAGTGCTTGTACAGCTCTGGAACGTTACACAACTTTTTATTGAAATGTGTTCCAATACACAGTCAAATATAGTTCGGTCGACCAAACTATTTACAATGTAATTGGGTCATTGTCATAACCCTAAAAAAAACTGTTCATACGAATAATCATTATGACAATTTTAATAATTGCGTCTTAATTTTACATAATAATAAAATAAACGAAATGTACTAGACCATAACTGTAACAGATTTACTATAAATTTATTTATTTTTTACTAAACCACCACCATGTAACCGAATTGTCCACTTCGGTGGACTGTTCGGATTCTACCTTTCAATAGAATGTAGCATTTAATAAATACGCGTTTTTTAGTATTTTACAAAAATGATATATTTTCCTAATCTACGTATGTTTTCCATTTAACGTTAAAAGTATTTAAAAAAATGATAGAAATAAAACACACTTTTTGCATCATTTAATCTTGTCACAACATTTTTTGTCTTTCCGGTGGACATTACTTTCGATACTGACTAAAATGAAGTAAATGTCAAATGATGGAACGGAACGTAAAATAGAACGCATCCAATATCGTACTATCCCTGTCAGAGGCCATTTTGCCGCCACTCGTACGCAGAAAACGTTGTTGTTGTACTAAGAAAAATATTTAGTGGTGTCAAAGTTGAGTTGTCTTTCCGGTTACTGCTGTATTTTGGTAAGTAAATCACTATAAAATCATCAAACCTTCTTAATAACTAGTTAAACAATGAAACTTTATGAATATACCTTGGCTTTTGACATAACTTATAGACGGCGCAAGTTCTGAATGATTTTGCGAAAAAAGTCCATTCGGTGGACATCTTTTTGGTGGAACTTTTGTCCACCGAAACGACAAAAGTCCACCAAGTGGATTGTTTTCTTGAATGTGGGTTATTTAGCTTTATTGTAACTTATAAAACTGCTTCTGATTACTGATGTTTTAATCAGTAAAGGACTAATGACCTATTTTCGTTTAATTTTCGCTTTATTTTTATGAGTAAATATGTTTTAAGCCCCCACTTCCCTCACACCTTTCCATATCGACTTGTAGTTAATGTAGTTACCCACAGCTACATACTCTAAGGTAACAATGATTGGTACCTGTAATGCATTTCTAAGGCATGGGAAATAAAAATGTTTCATAAGCACGGTCGTTTCCCCTATGCAATTTTTTTACTAACAAAATCTGCTGCTCTTCCTTTGCACAGCTTTACTTTCTTTTCGTTTGTGTGCATTGCTTGTTGAGATTTTTCAGGTGATGGCGAAAACAAGAAGTAAACTTACCGATCCAGAAAAAAAACGACGCCGTGAGTAAGAAACACTGAGTATGAAGAAGGCGCGTGAAAATTTTTAAACAGGATCCAGAAGCCTTGGAAGGAAAGCGAAGAAAGGACAGAGAATATTTCTATCGGAAGAAAGCCGAAGAGAAAATAAAAACTTCAAAGGATTAACTAGATGTGCAAAAAAAGGTTTTGAGGAGGAAATGGAGAGAGGATGCAAGAAGACGCAGAGAAAAAGTCAAAAGACGAAGTAGAAAGCGTAGAAGAAGTCCATAGTTGGATGCCTTCATGTGTGTGTATTCTTTAAAACTGTAAGGGCATTGAAGTCATTATAGAGTAGATGAGACGTTTATGGAGTCTATTGAGAGTAAAATAAAAACAGCAGTAATACACCGTTTCGTGGAACTATTAAAGTCTATCAGGTTAATTGGAGTCGCCGTAAACCAATGATTCTTCAGCTTCGTAGGTTGAGTGTATGAAATGTAGTCCAGAAAATACTTGTATATATTACGGTTTAGGTAGCAAAAAACTTGACATAACACTATGTTCCACACCACTCCAAAATAATATCCCAACTCTATCAAGTCACGTCCTGACGACTCCTCTGCAAAGTCCCACTCGGAATGACACACCAGCTCCCGCCGAGAGGATGAATTCACCGAGTTCAACCTTGACTCCTATGCACAGTCCAGTGGAAAGCTGATGGTCCAGTCCAATTGCGAGTGGCTCGATTCAGCAACCATTGAAAATTGGCAAGCGCAGTCCATCAACCCCTGCTGGGGGTTCCATAAGTCAGATCGAAACACTATTCTGCGAAAATTGTTACATCGATGACTATACATCAAATGTCCTTAAGCGCGTACAATTTTCAGACGTATATTCTGACAGCTCAGATACGTCAACGTCAAAACCAGAGAAGCCACTAATCCCCCTTTCCATGGCTAAACGGATTGAACACTTTTGGTCTTCTGACGACGAAGACATATTTTGACCACCGAAATTAAATGTCTTTTCGGTAGACAGACACAAAACATTTTTTATTTACTTTTTGAATGCTTTTAGGTGACTGATTAGTTTGTGATTATGTGAAGATAGTAATAATGTTATTTTTGTTTAAGATGTTAATCACTTTTTGTATCGTTTTCTTTTCAATAGTTAACATTTTAGTCCACTCGGTGGACATGTTGGTCTTTTCGGGGGAACCAAAATATTGTTATTTCCTAATAAATCGCCTTTTTCGAATTATTGATCTCAGAATGATACTCACTTTTGTTGTAATGTAAAGTAAGAGTCATAATATATCTTTGATTTTAATAAATCACGTGTTTCATTTTTTCCCAAAATAAAATCCTCAGCTTGACAATGACCCAATTTACATGTTAAAATGTAACCCAAATAGCTTGGTGGACCGTACGTTACTGCAGCGGCCAGCAACAGAGGCAAGCACACATACGTAAGTCCATCAATGCCTAGTTGTGGCCAAGGCTTGTATAGTACTTAAGTACTTTTCTTAAATAACGCGAGGAAATTAAAACTCTCGCGTTGAAGAGTTCATTTGTTTTTTTTTTTTTTCAATAAACCGCTTTCTATTTGCAAGCCAATTCGAAATTTAAATAAAACCTTTGATAAGTTACCTCCTTGATTGCCATGTTTCAGAGTAAAAGATCGTTCCATTTTTAAATAGCACGTCAGATATGAATTTGATATGTAATTTATTTGGCCAATGTTGATCACAATATTATTTCAGCTTACTGTACTTTAACTTTTTTTTTTCTTGTGGTCCCAAAATACCACTCAAGAATATTTAGGGGGAATCCGGGACCGCGATCCTGGTCCCAAAAGCCCCCCGACCCCGCTAAACACGACAGATATGGATTTTTATACAACTTTTGCCGGCCGCTGGTCGCATGTATCTGGCCAGTACAGCAATTTCGATTTATCTCGAAGAATGTTGTCAAAATAATGCTCAAATTTCCAAGCATGTTTGAGAATTGTACATTTTGATACAAGTGGAGAAAGTGCAATAACAAATGTCCACGTGTATCAAACAACGTTTTTCAATACACTTTTGAAGAAATAAAATAAAATATAACGAAAAATATTTTTGTCACGAATTAAGAAACTATGATTTGAATTTTCTTTTTTTTTCGCCGTTAAACAGCCTAATATAAAAAATAGATTCAATTTATTTTATATTTTGAATTCAGAACACAAATAAATGTTAATTTGTGTATAAAAATAACTATTAGTTCTTAATAATCATGTTTATCTATGATATTCTATTTATAAACACAATTTTAATATTAAAAAATATTTATGCCGTAAAGACGCGTAGCGCTTTGCCGAAATTAAAAAAAAAAACATTCACCTCAGACTGTGGCAATTTTCATTCCCGCACACGTGCGGGAAAATGGAAAAAACGCACACGTGAAATACATTGCATGATGTACCTAATCGTAGTGCGTTATGGACCAGTTTTCGAGGAAGTGTATTGAAAAAAATCTTTTTCAATTCAACAATTTAGAACAACACACAAAAACACGCATCAGTCATACATTCATCAATAATAATGGAGTGCAGTGCGATGCGCGTTCGAATACAGACGTGTTGTCATAGTTGTACGCTCGGTGTGCGGCATAAGCTGCTGCCTGTTATTTCGCAATGAGTTCACAACAACTTATTGCAAACGAACTGTTGGCATTTATACAGAATGCCATCGATACTATGGACGAGGTGAGCATCACGCAGATCTGCAAGTCGAGCTTCAAAGAAGACGACGTCAGCGTAGGCAAGAAGCTACTCTTCCAGTCGACGGGGAAGCTTGAACAAATGCCATCTCGGAGGAGAGATGGTACAGAGAAGAGCGTCCAAGACATCATCACCTTTCTAAAGGTGACCGACCCTGACGACGTGCCAACTTTCGTAGCGAAGGAGCTACATAAGTTACCGCCCGTCAATTTCGATCACGTAGACGTCACCAGGCTGTTAAAGGACATTACATCGATGAAGTCAAGCTTGGCCGAGGTGCAGTGTAAGTTGGAGAAGTCTGAAAATACCATCCATGAACTGCGTGCCGAGATAGTGTTGCTACGCAGTGCTGTTTCGGAAAGTAGGACACATGACGATGCCAACATAAACACGCGTCGTGGTGCGCAAAATGCGTCGGATAGCAGTTTTGCGTCGGCGAAATTGGATTTGTCGTCGACTGCAAACAGCGAGGGCGATGCACCTTGCCCCCCCGCCCCCCGTCCCTCTGCTCCGGCAGAGGATACGTCACGCGTAGCTACGTTGACCCCCAAACCAGCTTACGCCACAATTGCTGCCTCATGCAATTCAGCTGCTGCAATACAACCTAAGCAGCAGAAAGGGGGAAAGCAGAACCGTCGCTGTGAAACCATTCCGAGGAATCCGGTACAGCGCTGTCCAGCAAAGCAAGAATGTGATGAGGACGGCTTCACCATAGTCCAGAAGAAGAAGAAGAAGCCTACTTGTCGCAATCAATGCGGTGCTGGACCGTCAGGACCAAATATGCTGCTGCGTCCAGCGATACCATCGACGTTGCTATATGTGTCGCGATTGCATCACTCTACGCAGGTTGAGGAGATCGTAGAGTACATGAAGGTGAAGACCAGCTGGACCTTGAGGGTCGAGAAGTTGGAGCCGCGTCACAACACCAACTTTAAGTCGTTTGTGGTGCGAGTTCCGACACAACATCTCGACAAGTTTCTCAAGGAAGAGTTTTGGCCGAAGGGTGTAGTCTACCGACGATTTCGCGGCAGGCTACGTGACACCGCGCAGCGTAACACGACGCCGCCACTTCGTGTGTCATAGTTTAAGTGTAGTGCTACTAACATAGTTTTTTAAGTTGCATAACTAACAAAAATTGTTATTAGTATGTATTTTTAGGCTAAGGTATTTATCTATGGGTCTTTGTTACCTGAAATAAATGGTTTATTATTATATTATTATTAATAACTAACCAGTAAAGCTGCAAATTCTTTATACATATTTCAGTTACGCATGACTAGGATCCTTCAATCTCACGTGTTAGAATAAAATAAAGACTGACCAGACTATTGGCGCCCAACGTGGGGCTACTTTGTTGGGCGCCATTAAGGCAAGCGATCTAATTATTGTGCGACTTACAATATATGTTCATAGTACATGACACAAAGGGCTACTTGACGTCAAAAGCCTAGTAGCCAGGGGTTCAGGAAACTTGTTTCAAAATGTTCGCATATAATATTCTCACACATAGGGATTGCTGGGCGCCAGTTAGGTATAATATGCGGTCATAATACATTATTGATATTTTGAGGAAACCAGCATGCCTGAGAGATTTTCTCGACGGCATATAAAGCCAGGTCAGAGGCCCATGGACGGCATAACAACTCTGACACCCGGTTAGACACTAACCAACAACGATAAGTAGTAGATAATAAATTATTATATCATTGCCGATTTTTTTTTTTTAGCCTATGTTGTCCCACTGCTGGGCAAAGGCTTCCCCCATAGCCTTCCACTCCCCTCTCCGTGCGGCTTTCTCAGGCCAATCTCTAAAAAACGTTAGAGTCGTTTTTTAGAGATTCAACCATTAGGTGTAAATAATACATAGCAAGCACGCGCCTGCATACAAACCAGCGATTTAGGATACTAGTTTCAATAAAAATGCTCTGCTCAACAATATTAGCGCACACTGTAAGATTATTTTTTTGGGCGCCAATAGTTGAGAAGAACCATAAGCAAGTTGTTCACAATACGATGGGATATATATTATGTCACGACACGGAGGCCCCTGGTCGCCAAATGCATAGTTTAGCCGCAATACTCGATACTCGTTTCAATAAAAATGCCCTGCCTTAAAATATTGGCGCACACTTTGGGACTATTTTGTTGGGCGCCAGTTGTGGCAAGAGGTCATTATCTTTTTATTAGTTGTGCACAATACATGACAAACAAGTTTTCTAGTCACAGAAGAGCGTAGTAATCGGCAGTTTATAAAATTAGTCTAAAAAAATGTTCCAAAAAGATTGGCGCCCATATGGGACTCACTGACTCGGTTAGATGTTCATAGTATTATTAAGTACAACAAAAACTCACCAGCCTCCTGGTCACTATACAGCGTTGTAGCAAGCACTTCTACCGCCGGCCCTGGCCCCAGAACATTGGTCCCCCAAACTCGGAACCAGTAGGACGCATTCGTGTCCAGGTGATACACGTCTACTTGGCGCTGGAAAGTTGATAGAAAAATATAAATTAAAATGTCCTACTAATTAAAATAATCGTTAAGGCGATTACAGGAGCTAAACGCGAGTTTTATAATGCAAGAAAGCATAATGATTCACTGCAATAAACAAAACCAGAAAAATATATGATATTCTTCAGGATATATGCTAGTACGATAGTGTTTTGAAAACATAATACAACAAATTTCATTCGATAAAAAAAATCGCGAACGTATCTATAAAAAATTCTTTTAACGAGTAAAAAAAAAAACCCATACTAAAATACATGCGATCATTCTGATTTTTTGGCAAATAATTCTACAAGCAACATATTAGCATCATAGTGTTTTACATTTTTAGTCCAATCAATAGATTTTTTGCAAATTGCAAAAAAATACTCATTTCGCACTATTCGGCCGCAGTGACTGACGTAACAAACACTTTGTAGTGCAAGCTGATTAGAACTTTTCTAACAACGTTTCAAACGAAATTTGAACCACCACAAATAGAGTTGGTAATTTAGCTCATGTCATCATCATCATCTAGCCTTTTCCATTTCCCAACTATGTTGGGGTCGGCTTCCAGTCTAACCGAATGCAGCTGAATACCAGTATTTTACATGGAGCGACTGCCTATCTGACTTCCACAACCCAGTTACTACTGGGTAATACGATACCCCTTTGGTAAGACTGGTTTTAGACTCAATGGCTGGTAATTTAGCTCATGTAATCGCCTTAATTCACCATCTTAAAACATCATCACCATCAGTCCACTGCTGGACATAGGCCTCCTCAATGGCACGCCACTCAACTCGACTCTCAGCAACTCTCATCCAGTTGCTACTAGCCACCCTGAGAAGATCGTCACTCCCCCGAGCCTGAGGGGCGTCCCTTACGTTTGCCGAATCGCGGTTAAAACATCACGGTCTTCTTTCTTTTTTCATAACGTAAATCTTTATCTCAGCATGAGGTCCTGATTTCGATTCTTAGGTCAAGCAAAGTTCCGGGGTTGCGGGACTATTCGAAAGAGATACCGTGGCCCCGGAACACAAAGGGTGATGAAGGAACATGGATGGGTTTTAGTCAGTAAAAAAGTCTGACACTCCCTCCTGCTCCGCCCAGAGCGGGAGGAGTCATTTGATGATTTACCATCCGAAAAAAAAAAGCAAAGTTTAACATCGGTTTTCCATTAAGAATTTCTCAGTAGCAGCTTGCAGTCCTTATTATTACGACATAAGTACAACATTATGTAAGTAGGTGTATTTTAACTACAGTCTCTGTCTAACCCTTTAGGGATTACATACTTAATGTTCTTATTCTTGATTGTAAACAAAATACATATTATAAATCGCAATAATACAGTACAGAGGTGAGCTTAACAGAAAAACAAGTTAAATGTTATGTTAATCAACAACAACAACAACCCATAACGTCCACTGCAGGACATAAGCCTCTCCCATGATGGGAGGAATTTGCCGTAATCTCCAAGCTTGGCAGGCGGATTGGAGATCGCAGTGATGAAAGACTAAAAGAAAACGCTGCTGCCCATTCTCAGGTCTACGGAGGCGCAAGGTGTTCTGCCTCAGACATTAGTCGCCTTATACGACACCCGTGAGTGGGTTGGTTCTATTCTACTCTGCCGGATACCACACGGCCACGGCGGGCGGTTATGTTAATCATGTCACAAATATTACAAAAAATCTCCTTTTACCGAATTAGGACTGATATGGTTGGGGCTGATAGGCCTCCAAGGCTCCAGGGTGCCGTTGACGGGCGCCGCCGAGCGGTACTGCGCGGTGAAGTCTATGATGGGATGGCCGCCATCGCCGGCCACGTTCCACAGGATCAGCGCCAGGATGGTGGACGCGTGGACTGTCACGTTCACCAGCGGTGGCGGCTCCGCTGAAGACAAGAAAGGTAAAAGAACATTAGGACACATGATATAAGAATCACAGTATTAACTAAAACTGGGAGTGTACACTGTACAGTAAGTATTATACTAAATAAGCGTTTCAGAGATTTTCTTTATAGTTAAATGTAAATATGTGATGGGCACACACGAGGCACTTGTGTTCCTTGAAACACAAAACCTAAGGATCCTCAAACCTTATTGCGTCGGTATTTGACACAAGAATAAACAATATTGTTTTCTTCTTCCTATGCTAGAACAGAAAGTTTGAACAGATCAAAACAAACAAGTGAGCCCCATAAGTAATGTCTATGTTATTTTTATTCAAATAATATACGCTCCTCAGCCAAAGAATAAATATTGTGTTACCGTGATTTGCAATTCAAAGTAAGTTATTCTGGGCTCGTTATTACGATATAATTTAAGCGTATAAATTCCGAAAATGATTCCCACTTTAATGGCTCTATTCAAGTTTTTTTACGCTGGTATCAACTTATCAAGATCAATCCAGAAGTCTGCCAGGCAGAATAAAACAAATATTATCCAAGCAAGAAAATATGGCACAAATATGTACTATGGGGGTCTTTTCCGCCTGACCATTTTAAAATTTTTTCGCCTAAGTCATGCGGAGGCGCCGAGCCACGCCCCCTTAAAGTTTGGGCCTATTAGGAAAGCGTCAACTTTGGCGCGCAAAATAACAATAACTCTCGTTTAGCGTGCGTCGTCAATCTTTTCATTCATTTTTTCTACACAAAGTCAACGGGGCGGGGCTAGAGAGCGTTTTTATGTTGCGAGTGCAAGCAAAAATGAGCTTAGTGGTGGTCAGGCGGGAGTGTCCTCGATAGTACCTACAATGTATCTTGTCAACCACAAACTAAACCGTGTATTCAGCCAAGCGTGACGGTTACGCTATTATCTCACTGTTTCATAATTGAATGATTACATGTAACAACAAAAAAAAAAACGAACTATGGAAAAGTCACTTTAACGGGGGATTTCTACGACGTGTTACTAATATTATTTTCGAACTTAATGAGAGGTTTTCCTTTTGAGGTTTTAAAAAAAAACTTAGTTTCCAAGAACTCTATAGATGGCGTTGAACTTACTATGATAGTTGGTGCCAAAGCCAAAACGCTTGAAAAAAAAAACTTTGTGTCACGTCACATACTCTCGTTGACTGACACTTTCATTTGCTTATCCTAAACAGATATGTTATGAGCGCGCAATCGTGAAGACTCGAAAACGTGTCAATTGGCCTGTTTTTCCTTTATTCTGCGTCACTGCGTGTATGTGAGCTGGCTCTCCCCCGCGGCACACTTTTTTCGGTGGTTTTGTAGGTGTATAACATATCTGTTTGTTAGAATATCATTGCCTTCCGAATAAAACCTAGTTTTCTCGCGCTTTGTTAAAATCAGTTTTTTTAGGTTCCGTTCCTTGCATTATCATACTTACTCCTAGCGCCATCTATCCAGCGACTACGGAAGAGCTAAAAAGAAAATCCCTCATTACGAATCATTCCCCCTGCGTCGAATCCCTTTACGCCGACTCGTGAAACAAATGACATCTGTTTTAAAAAGTTTACGCTTGACCACGAGATTGGAAAAGTACACATATAACAAAAAGTGAAACGCTTTTATTTGCAAATAAAATTATATTTATTTTACACAAATTATACATTTAATATTTTAGGAAACAGCAAGGCTATTCAAAATTAATTTATCTAATTAATATCTAATACGTATTGACTGAAATCATCTTTTTGGCGACCAAAGTACTAGGCTTGCATACATTCAAGGGAGTCTACCTCATGTTCTGTGGTCTACCTACATATTGTACATAATTGAAATAAAGGTTAAACTAATTATCGAAATACCATCTTCAATAATTCAGTAAGTTTAGTACTTTTTGTCTGTTTACTGCACAGATCTTATGCAAAACGTATACGGAAAAAAAAGTCGTTTCCGCAATATCTTTTGCGTAGTCAACGAAGTATGCTGTACTTACATCAAACTAATTACTTAGTTTGATGTACAGAATACTTCGTTGACAGCTTCGTGAAGGGTCCGTTTACACCCTGTGTTATAGACAGTTTTTTCTGTTTGCGACACGTTGCGCTTAAATTCTTTACCCTAACAAAAGTACTACATCATCAGCCTACAGCAGTCCACTGCTGGCCATAGGCCTCCTCAATCGCACGGCATTCAACTCGATTCTCAGCAACTCTCATGCATTTGCTACCAGCCACCCTGCCAGCCAGCCTGAGGGCATTCCCACCTTTATACGCTTGCCGATTTGCGTTCTCCACTCAACTACACGTGTATCCCAATGTTTATCGGTTATATGGCCGGTCCATTGCCACTTCAGCTTACTTACTCAGAGAGACTCCAGGCATAGCCTGTTTCATAGCTCGCCGAACGACCTTGAATGTATGGACCAGCCGAGCCGTAGTGCTCACATTCTGGCCCCGTAAGTCATAACAGGCAGGACGCACTGGTTTAAGACTTTACTCTTTAGGCTCTGTGGATTACGTGACGAGAAGACCCGAAGAAGTTTTCTAAATGCCCAGCTGCCCAGCGCAGCTGATTTCTTCTGTTAGTCTCCCTCTTCAAGTTGTTCTAACCAAGCTGCAGAGTTTGGCCAAGGTAGACATATTCTGGCATTGCCAAAGTCCGAGGCCATGTGCTTTCATGGGCCTGGGAATGCGCCACCGCCGGGATTCTTACTGACGGTAGAAGGGGTATCCATCGGCGTCGAGTCGACTTTGAAGTATCTAGGACTCGTCGTCGACAGCCGGTGGAACTTCTACCAATATTTCTACATGGTAGCAGAGCGTGGTTGCACCCTGAGACCAATGCGTATTGAATAATCAACTAGGCCATCCAGCATCTGCTGCAATTCGCGCAGCGATCCAGCCAACAAAAGTACTAGGCTAGCAGGAATTGAAGATGGTATTTGAATCACAAGTTAATTGTAACAATATTAAACAGTAAGTAGTTACCTACACCTACTCAGATACCAGGAACGTAAAAATACACTACTCCTTGAACTTATGCTAGCCTAGTACTTTTTGGTGGGTTATCAATGTATTATTTAAAATATGGATAACCGGATGAGCAAAATAACTTTATTAATTAAAAAGCCGTATTTCGTTTTAAATGTGACTGTACTCTGTGACAGCTATGTCGAGGCGAAACAAAAGACAGTGCATCAAAATCAAGAAAAATCACAAGTCGACATAAAGGGATTCGACGCAGGGGGAATGATTCTTAATTACGTTGCAGGTTGTATTTCATACGACGAATATTAGGTAAGCTAGTTTCATGTAGTATGTAAGTAACACTATTAATTTGCAAGTTACAGGGACTTTCGTAATCAACCCGTATTATTTGACCGCGAGTATAGGTCGCGGCACGTAACTCTAGCGCTGAACGAAACGTAGAGGGGATATCTGCGCATGATATACGACTGGAGAGCCAATCGGCGCAACGCACGCCCCAAGACATTCTTATTTTTTACTTCTGCGCAATAACGGTCACCGCTAGACTTTCGTGCCGCGACCTGTACTTACTAGTTGTTTAAACAACAACAACAGCCCATAACGTCCACTGCTGGACATAAGCCTCTCCCATGATGGAAGGAATTTGCCGTAATCTCCACGCTTGGCAGGCGGATTGGAGATCGCAGTGATGAAAGACTAACAGAAAACGCTGCTGCCCATTCTCAGGTCTACGGAGGCACAAGGTGTTCCGCCTCAGACATTAGTCGCCTTATACGACACCCGTGAGTGTAATGGGTTGGTTCTATTTTACTCTGCCGGATACCACACGACTAGTTGTTTAAAAACCTGTTGGAATTTATAGTACTTATCGTATTATTAAAACTGAAGTATTAAAAGCGCAATCAATGTGCAAATGTAGGTTAGCCCATTGTTCAGATTAATCATATAAAAGTTATTATAAGAATTTATCATTTAATTATACTGGATAATTTTCCGCAAACAGTCTTACATTTATACATATTTTTGTGCACGAGTGTAGGAGTTTGACGCAGAATGTGCACTTCGCAAAATGTGCACTTCTCAAAATAGCACTTCTCAATTGATCACATTTAATTGATGTAGAATTGGCATGATCATGCTAAAATCGGCCAAAAACCGGCCAAGAGCGTGTCGGGCCACGCTCAGTGTAGGGTTCCGTAGTTTCCCGTCCGTCACAATAAGTGTCCCCACTTATGAGTTTAAAGTTGGGTATCCATTATGTAAAAATGCTTGCATATACGAATATACTACAAACTTAGTCCAGAAATTATTTTGTACAACTTTTTGTCTTTTTTGTACAAAAACTGTTGTTTCCATCAAGTTCAAAATGATTTTCCTAGAAAGTCCTTATAAAGTTCTACTTTTCAGATTTTTTTCATATTTTCTAAAATGATGGTTCAAAAGTTAGAGAGGGGGGGGGACACATTGTTTTTTACTTTTGGAGCGATTATTTCAGAAATTATTGTCATTATCAAAAAATGATTTTCGGGAAACCCCTATTCATTTTTAAATACCTTTCCAACAATATATCACACGTTAGGGTTGAAATTAAAAAAAAATCACTTCTCACTTTACATAATTATAGGGGGGCTACCCTAATAAAACATTTTTTTCCAATTTTTATTTAATTACCACTTTGTTGGCGTGATTGATATACATATTGGTACCAAATTTCAGCTTTCTAGTGCTAACGGTCACAGAGATTAAGCGAGGACGGACGGACGGACAGATATGGCGAAACTATAAGGGCTCCTAGTTGACTACGGAACCCTAAAAAATAAAAAAAATATAGTAGGCATAACGGTTTATATTTTTGTAGTGCTCATTTTAAGAAGTGCTCTTTTTGAGAAATGCTATATTGAAAAGTGCACTTTTTGCGAAAAGCACATTTAGCGATGTGCACATTTTGCGTCAAGTGCATATTTTGCTTTGTGCAGATTCTGCGTCAAACCCGAGCGTAGATTTGGTTACGAGCTGTTTGTGTTAAAGCGGCAAACAAAAAGTAAAAAAAGGCAGAAGAATAACAGATAACAGCTACTTAGACAGCCCAATTTCAATTCAAAACAAATTAAAATCAAACTGGGACCCCCACACCTACGGAAATCTGCACCACCCACGTACCTACAACCAAAAAGGTAGCATTCGTTGCAAAACCATCATCATCATCATCACTTTTCCCAATTTATTTGAGGTCGGCTAGTGCAATATCGACAAATAGAGAATTGCTGGACCCTCGATTGAGACAGTCGCCCCCTACATACTTAAGTATCATAAGAACTGAACGCAACAGTTTAAAGAAACCTGCACCCCTAGCCAAGTTACAAACGTTTCGTATCGATTCTCTTTCTACAATCGTAAACACCTCGGCGTAAGCGATTGTATAAAGCGCTAAATTGGTAGCCAAGTTGACACGACTGAGTCGATCGCTCGTTCTCTAATGTCTGTAGAAAAAACCTAAACTTTAATCTATAGTGAGCGTAACTGCCAAAGAGTTTAGCGATCAACATTGTAGATACGATAACATTCTATTCTATCATTTTGAACGATGTAAACTTATCTACGAATTTTCTATTCGTTTGTATTGATCACGTGATTTAACGTTGAGATGATGTCATTCCCATTCATTTCAATAGTTTTCTACTAGCGTTAACGATTGTAGATTGTCAACTTGGCTAGGGGTGCTGTAAGGTAATGTAGGCAACTTCCTCTAGACCTCTAGGTAGCCGACGTGAAGTAAGAGCTGCCGTCAACATGATGAATGTTTGCACGGAACACGACTACCTATCCGTGCACCGCCATGTCCAATGTAATGGAGCAAGCGTGTTCCGTTACGCTTGACAGAGTTTCGTATCAAGGACATAAACAAATTACAACTAAATAATTTAGGTAAATGGTGGGTTATTTTTTATAGTAAAATAAATAAAATGAGCTAGAGATGATGATTGTTGGGCAAAATTGGATGGTGGAGCAGGGCCAGATAAATATGGTGAGGTAAGCTAGACTAAAACGTTGGACACAGATTATCGCGATACATCAGGAGGAAGCAATAGTACCGACACCAGTACATCAAAGTACCTGAAACTTTAAAAGGAGAATAGCGAGGTTGGACCCACGTAATTTAAAAATCAACGGAGTGCCGTTCATGGTTTCGTTTATATTAATTATAGTAAATCAGAGTTCTATATAAAAAAATAGAGTTATATGATGATGATGATATCAGGCAGGGCTAGGCGATGGGAATTAAAAGTTACGAATGATTTTAATTCATATAAAAATAAGTCATCGTGCAGTTTTACGAACGTAATATTCGACAGTTACCTTTTTACAACTGAGAAATGGAACGTCACGCGTTAGTGTCAAATTAATAAATAAATAATATTGCTGGACATTACACACAGCGCCATCTAGTGCCACACTAAGCAACGAGGCTTGTGTCGTGGACACCAGATAGTTGATAATACTACATAGATACTTTTTGTTTGTAAATACATACTTATTATACATATAAACATCCATGACTCGGAAACAAATGTCCATGCTCATCACACAAACATTTGCTCCGACCGGGATTCGAACCCGGGACCCTAAGAACGTAAGGCAGCCTCACTACCGCTGTGCCAATCAGGTCGTCATAATCAATTCATCTGTGGACATAGTCTGTGGATCATTCCACTGTTTGTTTGTGTTCAACGGCTACGTGACTGCTATTTTATGCCATTCTACTACTAAATAATAACCAATAAGTCCGTGCCTTAAGTTAGGTTACAATCTTCTACCTTTCAGATATTTTTCTCCCAACTTCTATATAACCTAGCTTTTTTGTTAGTCTTAGGTCGTCCTTTAACTATTTATAAGTTTTCACAATGTACGCTACCCATATCACTGGGGACACTGGGTCCCGAATTACATGCAATCTCGCCATTCTCCTTTTCCCAATCAACCTTGAACCGATAAAGTTGAAAATCTAATAAAGTTTGACAGATTATAGTAGCTTGGTATATATAGCGTCTGTACGAGAAATAATAAAAACATACATCCAACAAATATCTCGCAGAAAGAAATGCTCTTATTTCATAAGGTTGAGGATCTTGTGCATTTCAATGAGAGGTTTTCTTTTTGAGGTATTAAAAAAAAAACTTGGTTTCCAAGAACTCTATAGATGGCGTTGAACTTACTATGATAGTTGGTGCCAAAGCCTTTGTGTCACGATTGATGAGAGATTGTGTCATGTCACATACTCTCGTCGACTGACACTTTCATTTGCTTAACCTTCCGAATATAACCTAGTTTTCTCGCGCTTTGTTAAAATCAGTTTTTTTAGGTTTCGTTCCTTGCATTATCATTTATCATACTAACTCCTAGCGCCATCTATCCAGCGACTAGGGAAGAGCTAGAAAGAAAATCCTTCATTGCGAAATCTCTCCAGTAACATAGGTTTTAATAAAGATTTTTGAATTCGAAACTAGGGCAAATATAACCAGACTTTAAAGCACGCAGCAAGAAGTTTGAATTGAAAACTAGGGCAAAGATGACAAGCCGCTAAAGCCAGCACGTGTAAACCTCCACAAAACCACACGTACGCCAGTAAGTAATGACATAAAACCACGCCTCAGTGAGCAGCGTGTGAATGAGCTGCTGCAGATTAAATCTCGTACAATTTTAATTCAGAGCGAAGTATATACACGTGCACAAAGCGCCCGTGCGTCGTTTATTGCATGCAGAGCGTCACTGCATAGCTTCTGCCTACGTTAACTCCAATGACCATTGTCCGTCCTATAATAGAGGACGGAAAATTAGATTTTTCAGATGACATCGGTGGGATTTTTGTAGTGACTGAAGTCGTCAATTATAATTTTTGTTAAGCCTCATAGATTTATCAGAAAATGGTGGTAAGGTGGCCTGGTTCACACAGGCGTCCACTCTGTGAGAGGCAGTGGCGAAGGATCCATACAACTCGATTCCTACCGGATTCCCTTTGAAAAATGACATAGTCAGTATTCTATAGACAAATAATATGACCACATTTAATATACGTACTCCGGCTTACCTCTTATAAAAATTTACCCTTCGCTACTGGTGAGAGGAAGTGGGCTGTCTCTACCACGAGGGCCCAGTGGGCAGTGCACATGTCGGTTTCCTCACGATCCTTTCATTTTGAGAGCAGTGGTAATACAAAGTATGCGGCGCCTGCCTGGGGTCGAAACCACGATCTCGTAGTTCGAAACCGTTTCCACAGGGTCACTAATAAATAAATAAATAAATATTGCTGGACATTACACACAGCGCCACCTAGTGCCACACTAAGCAACGAGGCTTGGGTCGTGGACACCAGATAGTTGATATACTACATAGATACTTTTTTGTTTGTAAATACATACTTATTATACATATATACATCCATGACTCGGAAACAAATGTCCATGCTCATCACACAAACATTTGCTCCGACCGGGAATCGAACCCGGGACCCTAAGAACGTAAGGCAGCCTCACTACCGCTGCGCCATTCGGGTCGTCGATGATCGGGACACTGCTGCTTAAGAGGCCAATATGATCGTATATTACCTTTGACATCGCAATTTACTTCCTCTCTACATTTTCGCCGAGTTCCAACAAATACCCACCAAGGACGCACGGCTCCGGCCTGCAACCGTCCGACTGGTAACTAATTATATTTGGCATTTAAACGGAATGCAACCCACGATTTTCCGCACAAAGGACTAGTTCGTGAGAAGTAGAACGTGATACGAAAACGGTGAGTTATTTACCATTCCATCCATACAAAAGGGTGTAAAACACCTCTTAACGAAGCCGAAAGGCACTTGTTGTCCTCGTCATGGCGATATTTTTTTTGTTGTACACCATACCTAGGGAACCTTCTAGTTACGGAGATGTTGGGGATCAAAGTTCCCAACTTTTTGACAAGTTTTTTTAAATACAAGTTTTGAATGTAAGTTTTTTCCTTTAACACCTCCACGACCCCCATACTATTCAATCCATCCATCAGCACAATGTTTTGAGTGCGTTACATTGAGTTCTACCTCAAAACATGATTTTTCACACTAAAAAAAAAGTCGTTTCCCAGCAATAATTTTTGCGTAAAGTTACTTAGTTTGATGTACCTACAGCATGCTTGGTTGACGGCTTCGTGATGAGGTCTTTTACACCCTGTATGAAGAAATTTAAAATGGTAGTAAGCTTGTTAATGAGCCCACAACCAGTTCGTATTAAATAAATGAAAAAGGCTGAATGAATTCGTTCGAAAACACAGCTTCTTAACAATACCGTAATTAATTGCATTGCACGCAAATCAAAGGCACGTTATTGACATGAATACCGGTGCTGATTTGATAATTATGACATCATACATCTTGAGCGGAAGCAGATCGCTTTGACCAAAGCATCATCGCTTTTATTTTTACCTTTTTATTGACTAATGGGCATGCAATTGAGGTTAATCTCGCCTGATTAAAGCAATGCATGAGGTCTACGAGCCGAGCATGCCATGCCTGATAACATGGTAGCTCTATTCAACAGAGAGGTGCTACAAAGAATGCGATAATTGCTTGAATATTTCCATCTTTTGAGCTGTTTCTACGGTACTAGATCCAGGTATAATAAAAATATAAAGAACTCAATAATGTGACAAATGAAAATATAGCCGTAACTGCCAAGCAACAGTAACTTTCTCGCAACCTTTACACATACGACTCTTAGAGTCTCACTTAGTCCTAAGTGGAGCCGTTAAAGTTTTAGACCTACAAAAATATTTTATCTTTAAAGCTATATTTATTTTATGTGAATAATCTAATTCTTATATAGTGCTCTCAGCAATCTCAGTGTATCGATGACAACCTGTATTGAGTCAACCCAGAAATTAGCTACGAGGTACTATCAAAGAGGCCATCAATTCCTGTAGTGCGAAGGTTTCAAGGCATGCAGGTATACACGATATCATATTGTGTCCCATTTTTCGTCGTACAGAACTACTTTCTTACGTACATACTGTGGATAAAGTAGCCATGGATTACAACCTCATGCATATTGATGAAGGCGGAATGACGGGGACAAAGGCAAAAGTATTCAAATGGCTTCCTAAGGACCGAAAGAAAGGCATAAAATGTAATCTACCCGTTTTACATTATGGCTAAGTATGGTGAAGTTTGTTAAGGACCAAATACTATTATGCAAAGAAGGTTTTTTGATTCATCCGAATATCCGCCACCCTTGGTTGACTGCTGGACTGGTAGAGAATGCCTAAAAGACCTATCTGTCACTAGGACACTATGTCGCGCTACCAACAAAATGTATGGATGGTTGCGCAACCAAGTGAACACAAACTGAGGTACTGCGCGATTGGTTGCGGTTGGTGGTCTTAGCCATATATCTCACTGATATAGGGCTAAAAAACGAAACAGTTCACCTTTGTACATTTAGTGGTTTATTTTTAAATAAATAAATATGTATTGCATAAACTGTGGCTTTTATAATATAATCGATTTCAGAACCCATTTACTGAACAACTAAAATAAATCCACAACAAACGGCCATAATAAAAGCAAACAATCAAATAATGTCACATTTAATTGTTTGTTTTCTGGACCCATTTCAGTCATTCGACCTAATAACAATTTTTAACAATAGCAAATCGCGTGCGGCTAATCTCAACACGTTTCACCCCTGGCATAAAAACAATAAAATCGGGGTAACCCCAGCCAAGCCGTCTGTCGAATCGCGGAGTGAACATGTCCGTCAAAATGTGCCTAAACCCGCGTCGCGTGTTTATCAACAATAAAATATACACGTGATATAATGTAACTTGCTGATATGCACGTCAGCGCCGTAGGGTTGGCAAGACGTGTAATTAACTATTCTTTACGCCGCCGTTTTTTGACGACTTCCGTCTACTTTCGTTCGTTCTTGAGTTCCAAAGCTTTATTACTCGAATTCATTCTGATTTTAAGAGCATTGACGTTGTGATTTGTGATGTGATTCATTTCAACTCATTCAAATAAAATTAAACGGGACAACGCGAACAAAATCGTTAGATCTACAAGGCAAGAGCCAAATGGTTGTTGTCAATACGTAACGAGTCTTAGGCAATGATGACATTTTGTTGTATATCCTCACAAAAACAGTTGTATGGTTGACGAAATGGGATTCAATGGCATCATCATCATCAGCCTATTAATGTTCCCACGGCTGGGACACAGACCAGCCCCCCATCCATGCTTTCCCTCTCCATGAGAGGGAATGGGCTATAATCTACAACGCGGGCCCAGTAGGATTGGTAGATGTCACACGTCTTCGAAAATTAAAGCACTTTTTCACTTGTTTTCCACGTCTTGCTTTTGTTTAGTTGTTGAAATGGGAAAGTTACGAGATGGGACGAAGCCCTAAAACATAGGATCAACTTTTTTTCTACGACATTTGTTCACATCATATATATCACGGCAGGGAAAGCATAGAGTAACCATATTGTCTTTCAGTCATCTATCACATCGCCTTGCGATACGATTCTTCATTGTTCATAGATAGGAAGGTGGGTACTGGGTAGTTGAAATCACACACAGCACTTGACTCAAACTCCAAACGTTTATTTCTATTAAAACATTTAGGTACAGAAACTTATTAACTTTCTAGAGTTGAGTCGTCCATTCGCAGAGTATTATGGTTGAGGAGAAGAATGGACGAAGAAACTCCTCACACTCTCATTTTCACAACTAATCGTTCACTTCACTAAACACTTATAATTACTTAGTATTTCAATTGTTTTGCTAATCTTATGATAACGTGACTGCTCGTCGCTCACGCGTCCATTCTGCCTGCGTGAGCGGAAGTATCACAATATCCGTTCAGCAACTTATTACAATAGTAAATTCAATCAGCCTCACAAATAATACTAAAACACTTTACCATAATTGTGTTACTATTAAATAATGACATAATTTACCAATTTGAACACGTTTTCAATTATTAATAATAAACTAGTTGTCTCATAATTTTTAGTCTTTAATCTGTGCTAACATGGAACATTTCCGGTGATGTACAACAGTTATGTTAAACAAAAGCTTTTTACTAATAAATCACTGTGTAAAATAGTCTTATTAATTTATAGTTGGGAATCTATTATTGAGACTTACTTAGTTCTCGTACTTAATTTAAGCATTCGTATTGATGGTAAAATCACAGTCGGCGCCATTTTCCCTGACAGGTAACGCCGTATCATAAAGAAACATAATGTCAAGTGATTAACTATTAATTGCTAATATGAATGAAACCCTAAAGTTGTTAAACAAATATTCTTATGTTAATTATAGCGATAGTTTTAGCTAGAACATCGAGTTTAGTTTGATAATTGATTTTCAAGTGATACTGATTAAGACAAGCCAACAGATGGCGCTGTTGCTCTTGATACTCAAACGAAATTAGTCAATGGCACTCACAGGTGTTATAATAGTTGCCAGAGTATCTCACAGATGGCAGTATTATCGTTCATTGAATAAGAAATGATATTTAACTAGTTACAATCAATAACATTATGTAATAAGCTTAGCATAAAGGTGTCCTCGCGGCGACATATATAAAGCTGATAATAAAACTATGAGATAGACACCCTAGAAGCCTCGCCGAAAACAATTGCAATCGGAAATATTTCTTGTGTCATGTTACTGACTGATAATTACTAGGTTCCATTGTCTTATACTATTGACTGAATTTAATACAAGTGAATTGGATCATTAATCAATATACAGCTTCTTGCGTCTCTCTCAGCAGTTCTGTTATACAATAGGGCGGAGGACATGTATGGGCGGAATCCTTAATGAGGCAACAATGAAAGCATATCAATGAGTCGGGCGGATCGATGATCGACATAGTGATATGATATTAAGATGAGGACGCGACTTACTTTAAATATGAAACAATGTTTTTACTAAAGTTGATAGTAAGAGTAAGAAGGATAAAATGCGAGAAGAAGACCAATGAAACGATGGAAAAACTTTTTTGCAAAAAATAAAACTGACTTAAAAAAAACAAAAAAAAATAGACAAAAAAGTGAAAAATAACTGGCTACAGAAGCCGGTGACAAAAACACCAAATCAATCAAACAAAGGTCAAGCTGTGAAGTCGGTGACCTTTGTTTGATTGATTTAGTGTTTTTGTCACCGACTTCTGAAGCTTAACCTTTGATTGATTTGGTGTTTTTGTCACCGGCTTCTGTAGCCAGTTATTTTTCACTTTTTTGTCTATTTTTTTTTGTTTTTTTTAAGTCAGTTTTATTTTTTGCAAAAAAGTTTTTCCATCGTTTAAATAAAATAAATAAATAAAATTGTCGAAATCTGGATGTATTGTACACATCTGCGTACCCCTCAGAGCATACAGGCGTGACGTTACGTTATGATGTTGTATAAACAATAAACATCCATGCGATTGCAGCAATCACGACCGATTTATCGTCAATTTTTGAAGAGTTCAATTGTATATCTCCGAAGATCAGCATCAGATCTTCAACAAATTAAAAATGGGAACACTTGAGGAGTATAAAAAAAGAATTTTGAGAATCGCTCCACAAATGGGGGAGAAATCTGTGAACATACCTAAAATTAGACCACACGACTGAAGTAAAAATGTTCATAAAAATGTTCATAACAAAAAAACTACTCGGCCAAACTATGTTAAATTTGTATTGGACCAAATGGCAACTATTCCGTAACAAACTAAAGAAGAATCATGTAAATCGGATCATAAATCTCAGCGTAATCGGTGTACACACATAAAAAATACCAATCGAATTGAGAACCTCCTCCTTTTTTAATTTAAAACGAGCAAATCACAGTGATGGTTGACAGAGAAGAATGGAAGAAAAAACCAAATTGCGCCGACCCCGAGTAACGTGCGATAAGGACAGGAAGATGTTGATTTTACTATAGGTATACGTTATACGAACTGAAAAAGGGTCCAAGATAATGATACTAAAATAAAATTCTATGCAGACCTGAAGACCGCCTTAACAATAGTGTGAATAAAGAGTAAAGGGTTTTTGCAACCACAATCTGCTTGAACAGGGATCGTCTACGTCGCGAAACCTTAATGAGGTTGTAATCCTATTAGCGGTCGGGTGAAGGTGTTAAAAGGCAAAGTGGATTATATTGGTAACACAAAAGAAAATCATCTAGGAAATATTCGCAGCTGTAATATGAAAACCCGGCTGCAAAAATGAACTTGATACAATGTTCTACAATCTATACGAAGACATCTAGCGAACGTTAATATTAAATTTCCTGTGACCTAATCAGATCTTAGAAACTTTCTGGATCGAGACACTTCATTCGCTGAAATCGACTTCAATTTAGACTGTCCTATTTACAACGCGTCTTCTGTAGTCGGGTAGAAATATATACTTTGTATATCAATGATACCTGAGCGTAGGCTGTTTGTCTTGTAACCAGAATTCCAAGCTACGTCCCTATCCAATACCTGCGGTTCCCTGGTCCCGACTATGTACGAAAAGCGAGCGTTTACACTACCCAAATATTTGCTCAATGTGTGTCTGTTAAATGTCGCTCTATTGATCTGCGGGGTAGGCTAGACATCCAATTAACATAGTAAACAAACTAGTGCGAATACGTTGGAAAATTCGGCTAGAATATTTGATAGACGCTAGGGAATTAGGGACTTTATGAACGTTTTATGGTAATGTGACGTAATGGCAGGGGAATTCAAGGGAGCAGTTTGTTTTGAAAGGGTTACGGGGTTTTTTAATTTGATTTTCCGTAATGGCCCGTTTTCCTGATCAGTTTCAAAAACAATTCCCTCGGTAGACATGTGTCTGCCTGCTGATAGAGAGCCAAGTTCAGTGGAAAGTCAAACGCTAGGTGAAGCACTTAAAGGTGCCATAACTATTACGCTAGTCGACTTTGGCAAACGGTTTGATAATTACTGGATTTTGCTGCCATACCTACCTACTAGTCCAATCATAATCTTTAACAATTTTACGACAATCATTCCAACTAAACAAGTGAGCAGACCACATGTCATAATAGATGGAAAAGGGTTTCCCCAACCCAATTAGCAATTGTAATCGCGTAGCCCTAGTTCAACAATACATGTCATGAACAAGCACCGTCGCCCATTATAGCCGACACGAATTTATGAGAAAAATGGCCAGCGACACATCGTTACGTCACTACGGTTAAACCACCAATGACCGCTGATCCGCCCATCTCCTGTATTGCGAAATGAGTTGAACGTTGAGGGGGATGTACGGTGCAAGATGGGAGATCAGCTTGAATTGGCTGATGCATAATGACAGTCATTACGTGGCCTTCGTACGGCGAACGCGTCTTCAGTACTGAGAAGTGGCCATGTATGGGGTTTAAGGAGGAATATGGGTGATGCTTTATGTTCCATAAGTAGGATTTCTTTTGAAAAGTTTTATGGAAAAGATGGCTATTTGGTTACGGGTACTTTTTACAAAAGTTTCAAACTTCAGCGCACGTTAAGCGAAAATACTTATCTAAATGTTGAGGACCTATTGGAGTAAAATTAATTGCTTAATCTTGGGCTTCCTTTACTCGATTTTTCATTAAAAGACATTCCAATTTCAACTCGATCTGCGGAGCAATTAATTGGGTATCAAGTTGAAATCTCGGATCCGTTTTCCACGGCTTCGAATTGGCGTAATAACAGTGATTTTTTGCTTCATTGTCATTTCAATAAAAGCACAAGGGCTCCAATTTGCTGAGAAATAATTACGTGCGATATAGGGACACCTGTGACGGTATTGTGCGGAATAATATCAAAGAAGCACAGCTGGAATGCGTAATGAACTCTTCTCTCGGTTTTAATAAAAGTGATTAATTAAATTGTGTCAAGATTGTGCCTGAATGTGGGAAGTAAGACTGATGCTGTTTATTCTCGGTATAGAATTAATTACACTAGCTCATTTCCAAAGTTTGCGTGGTGTCGCAACGATGACTTTGATGACGATGCCATCATCGTATCATGATACCTTGCCTTATGCACTAAGACTGGCTTTGCCTTCCGTAGAATGGAGCAAGGGCCGAAAGATGGTGATGATGATGACTGGCTTTCTGCCATCTAAACGTAATCTGAAGAAAGTCGCTAGTATGCAGACAAGGTACACAATTAAGATGATGGACCAACATTATGGTATAAAGTAACTAGATTTCGCTTAACCATGATTGACATAAATGCACCCAGAATACCTGAGATTATATAGAAAAGTTTTCTCTCTATATTATTAAATATGATAGATGACTTTGAAGCTCGGAAAATGCAGACTATAGAAAAGCTGTAAGCCTTTTGAAAGTTATATGGTTGGCATTTCTAAGAGTTCGTTTGTAAAAGTTGGACGGTTACATCAAAGAGCCCTTTGCAGAAAATATGTTTTGAAATAGGTCTACAGAACTTTTTTTTCTCAATCGTGGCAGTTTTTTTTAGAATAAATGGAATAAGGCATCCTTTACAAGTGCTGGGAAAACTCGCACGATGGCGCATGAAATATTGGTACAAATCACGGAATAGACCAAAGAAAAGAAATAAGTGGCCCTACGCCCTTAAGACTTACCGGCGAAACGAAACCCCTTCTTGTGCTACACTATATACCTGGCTGGCTTCCTTATTTTCTGACACGTTACAGTTGCATAAGACGGCATAATTCGTTTTTTTTGGGGAGCTTCGCACTCACTTACGTAGTCACAGTATGAGAGCGATTGTTGGTTGGAAAACCAAATTTCGTAGCATATGAGCGTTTGCTCACATGCTTGATACGCCTGCCCCGCCTACAAGGGCCTTCTATTCTGTAATATGATTAGTGTCAGATTACTCAGCTCTGCGAGTTTAAAATAACGAAAATAGGCAGTGATAGATAAATTGTCATAGATGACTCTCCGGATCGGACCGGTCAGGTCTCAATAACCATCAAGAGAACAGAATCATGAATCTTAAAGCTTACTGGTAGTTTTTGTGACTTTATCACCATGATTATCCTCCTCCTTTACCTATTCTTTGAGTGTAAACTGCACTGTAATAAGCACATCCAAGACTGGTTTGTGTGAATTTTTCACCATGCGAGTGTAGGTGTATTCGCGCTCCTTTGGGAATAGGTATGCATTTTCTACTGCAGTGAAGACCCATGAAGCTTTGCAACCCATACAAATACCACTATGATTCTGAACTAGGTAATGTCCAAATTAACTCTGGAATTATTAAAGGCAGTTTTCAAACTTCGTCCAGGAATTAAGACAGTAACAATTACAAATTCTGTGCCAGTGTTCAAGTCATAACAAAACTTTCATAAGACTTTCTTAGTGCATTCGAGTTGAGTATTATAAGTCAGTGTATAACTACTGTAGTCTAGTTATTGTGCCGTTTCAGGAGTTTCAGTGTTTCATAACGACTGTAGTTGGTAGGAATGGTTAAGTAATCTTGCGTTGAGTTTGGATTGCGTTTTTGAAGGCGCGTTTACGTCGGCACAGTGTGACACCGTTTCGTTCACATTGTCAATGAGAAGTATGACATCGTGAGCTTCCTCACGAAATTATACTAGTAATTCGTGAGGCTTTCTCACTGCTAAAGTTTTATTTTTAGTTTTACCCCTGCACCCCTGGGCAAAAGCCTACCTCGATTCCTTCCATTTTTCTCAATTTTCCGCTAAACTTTATAATTTTTATATCTGAAGCCCAAAACTTCGAGTGCGACTTCAATAAAACCTAAAATACAGTAGGCCGTAGGTACGCGTCAGTGGTAGAAAAAAACAGTATAACCTAGCCTCCTCTTCTATCATACCGCAGTACCTTGCTAGGCCAGCTCAATGTTTTCAAGTATTACGTGCAACAGTATGCGTGCAGAGTGGAAATTATGGTTTTTCCTACTCCTAAGCCATACTTTTCTAATTAATTTCGTTTCGGGATCCAAGACAGTAAATTGTTTCTCTGGGACTTCGTCAAGCTTCATTGTCTTGGCGCAGCGGGCGGTCTGGTGGACGCTACTGTTGATTTTGGCTTTCAGGATTTACAGTGGTTTAGAAATAGTGTGGCGGGCTTGTCCCAATAAAAAAAAAGGCTTGCAACAGTCTGTCCAACCCTGTTACCAGACCCACCTAACTAAACTAGCGTAGAGATATCACATTGAGCTAGTAACGATATTACAGTACGCAACTTATTCTAGACATCACTGCTTGAATGTAAACGTGCCTTAGGGAACGCGATTGGTTGAATCTGAAAGGTTTCGTGCCGATATGGTTTGACTGCGATATTGCTACATTTTCATACATACTAATACGTTGGTTACTATTGCCGTGGGGAATACAGAGTGCTTCTAAAATGTATGAACGTTGATTTGTGATCTGTTTTCAGTATGTTGGATTAGCTAATGAGGTTTACGTACACGTCTTTAGGTTTCTTAATAAGCTTTGTTTGCTTCAAAACAGATAAGATGGTATGTTTAATATAAGTCTAGAATGTGTCTTTTTAATGGGTACGAAACTACGAACTCATAAACAGATGATTTAACCGTGTTCAAATATCTTCTTAATATATATAAATTATGTGTCACGTTGTTTGTCCGCGATGGACTCCTAAACTACTTAACCGATTTTAATCAAATTTGCACACCGTATGCAATTTGATCCACATCTTAATTTATAGTCGCAATATTATTTTATTGCAAATTATTTGTCTATTATTTGATATTCACAATTATAAGGGGGGGGGGGAATTAGAGGAAAATAAATGTCCACCCGTGCGAAGCCGAAACGCCGCTAGTATTATATTTTTTTTTCATCTAACCAAAATGAGGTTGTATATGATACAGATACTTATTTTTCTCACCGTGTCTTCATGGGACCTGGAAATTACAATCTAATAATCAGATCTTAAATCATTGACTAGCGTGGTACCTAAAATGCATATGATGGTGATGTTATATTGGGGGTCGGTGCAGCATGACTTATTTTACCGTACCTACTCCTCTGTAACCCCATCACGAAGCCGTCAACCAACCAAGCATTCTGTACATCAAACTAAGTAACTTTACGCAAAAATTATTGCTGAGAAACGACTTTTTTTTTACTACACTCAAAGTACTTACGGGATAATATCCCTGGTTTTCTTTGTTGATGAGCTCCCGATATTTTGACGCTGTTGCAAGCATCATGATCGCGGGAATACTAAAGAGGTATGCGGGTGAGGCGAAAATTATTTATTATGAGCAGACAAATCTGTCTACCCTCTTTCTTAGTCTTTTATTACGCGCACCACTGGAACTCGATTGTAAATCGCGACAAATAATAATAATAACGATAAAATAATAAATAAATAAAAATAAATAAATATTGCTGGACAATTACACACAGCGCCACCTAGTGCCACACTAAGCAACGAGGCTTGTGTCGTGGACACCAGATAGTTGATATACTACATAGATACTTTTTGTTTGTAAATACATACTTATTATACATATAAACATCCATGACTCTGAAACAAATGTCCATGCTCATCACACAAACATTTTGCTTCTACCGGGATTCGAACCCGAGACCCTAAGAACGTAAGGCAGCCTCATTACCGCTGCGCCATTCGGGTCGTCAATAACGATAATAACGACGATAATTTTACGGCGATAATTTTCGCCTCACCCGCATACCTCTTCAGTATTCCCGCGATCATGATGCTTGCAACAGCGTCGAAATATCGGGAGCTCATCAACAAAGAAAACCACGGATATTATCCCGTAAGTACTTTGAGTGTAGTGAAAAACCGTGAAAGTCTTAAACAGTACTTTTTTTTTGGGTGAAAAATCATGTTTTGTGGTATAACTCAATGTAACGCACTCAAAACATTGTGCTGATGGATGGATTGAATAGTACGGGGGTCGTGGAGGTGTTTAAAAATCTTACATTAAAACTTGTACTTATTTAAAAAAAAACTTGTCAAAACGTTGGAACTTTGACCCCAAATATCTCCGTAACTAGAAGGTTCCCAGGTATGGTGTAGAACAAAAAAATTATCGCAATGACGAGGAGAAAAAGTGCCTTTCGGCTTCGTTAAGAGGTTGTACTGTGTTGTACTGTTCAGCCACCATTTACATTTATTTATCTTTCATTGACTTGAATATGCCTTGGTGACTGAGAGAATGTCATGCTCACTTAAATGTCTCGCTGATGGTGGCGGGTGTGTCGGGTCATTTAGTTCCCTTCAATATGGTTGAGTTGAATGGCGCCGGTACATGCGTCATGTCTGTGAACGGGCGCTGTCAGTTGGGACTGGTCATCTCTTAGCTGCCAAGGTTCATTTTAATTACTTTATTCATACATTTTTAATCTAATCTTTCACTCTGGATGCTCTTAGTGTGCACGTCTTTCTACATCGTTCTCACATATATGTATAATCTCAAAATTAATGATGTAACCAAGATTTTGTAACAATATTTTGATTTTAAAAGAGTGTCCATGGAGTTTCTTGCCCATTCTTCTCCATAGAGATCTACGCTAGGGAATGGGCAACTACAGTACTTTCTCAAGTTATTATGCCTTGTGACTGGGACTGTAGCTTTGATTTTATTTTTTGTAATTTTGACTTTCAAAAGTGCCGTAATGGTCTAATTGAAATAAATGCTTTGAGTTTTGAGTTTTTTTTTTGGTTAAAAAACCCTTTTTAGTCATCTCAGAAGCTATTGGTGTTGATTCTGTTGTGCACAAACTAAACTTAATTTAGGCTATTGCTATCTTTTTCTCTCAAATAAAACGAGAAAGAGACGGACGTAATTTAGAGCTGTCAAATTTAGTTGGAACTAATATTTCTCTAAAAATTAACGGTGCACGTAAAACATTTCGACTAAAAACACGGTGAAGCGTAAGGCATAAACTAGTTTGACATATCTAACTTAGTTCATTAGCTATAGCTGTCCTTTTCTCACACTGCCTTTTAGTAAAAGATAGCAATAGCCTAAATTAAGTTTAGTTTGTGCACAACAGAATCGACACCATTGCATCCTAGCCATATCTATACTAATATTATAAAGAGGTAACATTTGTTTGTAAGTTTGTATGTAGGGGGTAATCTCCGGAAGTAAAGAACCGATTTCAAAAATTCTTTCACCATTCGAAAGCTACATTCACCCTGAGTAACATAGGCTATATTTTATCCCCGTACTCCCACGGGAACGGGAACTACGCGGGTGAAACCGCGTGACGTCCGCTAGTCATTTATAACTAAGCGCTTCCATCTTTACTTTGGTAGCATCTAATAGCGCTAATTACAGTTCGCTTACGGAGACATACAGTTCCCAGTATCAGTCTACGATTCACGTGTCTGAATATGTAATGCTAGATGCCGTGACGAGATAAGTCTTAGATACTGATTACTGATTAGTTAGTCTGTTGCCTGCTCTGCTCTTTGATAACTAAGCTTGATAGCTAAATAGCTGGCTAACTAGATTATGATGTGGTGTTTACTGACTGCTGGCTAACGATTTCGACCATCATTACCTCGAGCAGATAATCATTTTCACAAATACAGGGTGTAAAAGACCCCATCACGAAGCCGTCACGTCAACCAAGCATTCTGTACACCAAACTAAGTAACTTTACGCAAAAATTATTGCTGGGAAACTACTTCTTTTTTGTGGTGAAAAATCATGTTTTGTGGTAGAACTTAATGTAACGCACTCAAAATATTGTCCTGATGGATGGATTTAATAGTACGGGGGTCGTGGAGGTGTTTAAAAAAAACTTGTCAAAAAGTTGGAACTTGGACCCCCCAATATCTCCGTAACTAGAAGGTATGGTGTAGAACAAAAAAAAATCGCAATGACGAGAACAAGTGCCTTTCGGCTTCGTTAAGAGATGTTTTAAACTCTTTATAATATGCCAATTTGTTTGGATTCGGCACAGTCCAGTACACGTTTTCCATTTACAGCGTGTATCAACAACACACCATATTTTTACACAAAGAAAGAAAAAACCGGCCAAGTGCGAGTCGGACTCGCGCACGAAGGGTTCCGTACCATTATTATCAAAAAAGGGCAAAAAAATCACGTTTGTTGTATGTGGGAGCCCCCCTTAAATATTAATTTTATTCTGTTTTTAGTATTTGTTGTTATAGCGGCAACAGAAATACATCAACTGTGAAAATTTCAACTGTCTAGCTGTCACGGTTCATGAGATACAGCCTGGTGACAGACAGACGGACAGACGGACAGACAGCGAAGTCTTAGTAATAGGGTTCCGTTTTTACCCTTTGGGTACAGAACCCTAAAAAGAACAATGTTTAAAATAAACTTTTTTGTCGTGATATTTACCTGTGTTTAATCTCGCGATAAGCTTTTATCTACACTAATATTACTCTCAAGCTTCGTTCTCGATATTAGCATTAATACACATGTAGTTTCACTTACAGACTCACCATTTCGCATTGAATTTAGGAGAAAAAACAAATTATTTAAAACTATAAATATGAATCCAAAGTAAGGTAGATTCAAAACTTTGTTCTTGACTATGACATTCTCACCTACCCAGCTCATTCACTTATCAGTGCTTCGCTGTTTCGCATCATTTCTTTGTTCTCAAGTGCGTTTTTATAATTTAGCCATAGAATGTCGAACAGAAAGAGTGATTAGCGAGATAATTATTTTAGAGTTATTAAAGTAAAAAACTTAAAAAATTAGAACGCGAATTAAAACGTGGGCGACGACAGTGCATCGTCGTCGGATGGTGTTTTTTCTACACCTTATAACCTGCAGGGTGAGTCATTGACCTATTTATTTCGTCTTTATTTTTCAATTGGTTAGGTACTTTGAGCATCGCAACCGCCGCCTGGTTTCTCACGTTGTGGTTTTGAATTCAAATCGCTTTATAACTGTAATTATAATACGGAAAATCGGATTGTCCTTTGGGGGCCTTCCACTTCCTAAATTAAGTACTTGCTGCTCGGATCTACCTGTGGGGTTTTTCCATAGCATGTGCCTACATTAATCCTCTAGGAATTAAAGCTGTTTTCTAGAAACAAATATAATTAATAAGCGGTCTATTGGGATTGCGTGTTTCTCACAAGGAGTCTCACTTCCCACCAAATAAAGGTTTATAAGCCACCTATTGGGATTGCGTGTTTCTCACAAGGAGTCTCACTTCCCACCAAATAAAGATTTATAAGCCACCTATTCGGATTGCGTGTTTCTCACAAGGAGTCTCACTTCCCACCAAATAAAGGTTTATATATGTAAAATACTTATTTTACTGCCAGAGTGCGAACCAATCCAAATCTATGACGATTGTGCCACATATCACGGCAATCAGATCCACAACCTGGATGCTCGTACTGGCAACCAGCCCCAGCGGAATTTATTAATGAGGAGGAGGTCCCGGCCCCGGTTGTCACACAGTCGCCTACCGCCGACAACATCACAGCACAAGTACACATACTTCCGCTACCGCCGCACTCCCACCCGCGCAAGTACTTACAGCGCCTGCCGTGGAATCTACCGCCACCGTACATTTCGATAGGACGACTGAACCGGAGGCCCCTGCTCCTCAACAAGATGTTTCCGAATTAGATCCAGATTTAATGGAAATATTAGGTGAAGACCCCACCTCCACTAAAGAATATGGCAGGGAAATTCAAAAGGATTTGGCAATTAGACTAAACCACATTACGATCTCTGGCTAAAAAGAACCGCAAGGACTTGAAAGGCAGATATTTGGTACCCGTGAACTGAAAGCTTATAAAAGCGCCTACCCTCAATCCGTAGATTCAAGTATCTCTAATAGAAACTCAAACGAAACGAGATAAGGGTATAGAAGGTAAACAGGTACTAACATCCTGTGCTTTGTCCTCCATCAGCGAGGCCATTACTGCGCTGCTTTCATCAGGTCACAAAAACCCTGAGCTCCTCAAGCTGTTGATGGACACAGCTCGAATCCTCGGCGATATTCAGTAACGGACTCGATCTCACGACGTTCATTCATTCTTTCAACTGTCAAAAAAGAGCTCAAAGATCAGTTGGACAAAACCAAAATAGACGAAATTCTCTTTGGCAATAGCTTATCAGAAACATTAAAATCAGCAAAAACGATTTTAAAATCTGGAGCTGATCTAAGGTCATCCACAATGCAGTCTACGGCTAATAAACCGGCTAAGGCAGTCAACAGCAGGCCTTTAAACGACCGAGCCCCCGGGGGGCTTGAGTCGCTGTCGCCGACAGTTCCCACGACCGCTGCCGGAGGGCGCGAGATATGCGCGGTCGACACCATCAATCGACTCGACTCGACTCAGAAGCAGCAGACAAAGACGATGCACTACAACGCTTCTAGGTCATTAAACGTCAGCCGCAAGCAGGTCACCGATGTTATAGCCGGTAAGCCCCGCGGGTCGTCTTTCGTTCTTCTATGAACAGTGGTGTTTATTGACTGCTAACCCTGTTACACTCTCTTGGATTTCTGGCTATCAAATTATGTTTTCTGACCCAGTTATTCAAACAACCATTCTATCAGAGCCTATTTATTCACAATCCGAATATAAGGCCTTTGTAGCATAGCATCCATACAAGATCTTATTAGTACTGGCGTAGTGTCCTTATGTCAACCATGCGCTGGTCAATACATATCCAGTATATTTCTTGTTTCTAAGTCAAACGGTAAACAACGTTTCATATTAAATCTGAAACAATTAAATACCAACCCAACATTTTAATCTTGAAGATTTAAGAACACCTTTAAAACTTTTATCAAACAACTGTTTTATGTTACCAATTGATTTAAAAGATGCCTATTTTTTAATTAGCATACATCCCAACTCAAAAAAAAATGTTTACATTTTCAATTTAATGGCAATCTGTACGAGTTTAACATGTTACCATTCGGCCTAAACACAGCTCGGTATATTTTTACAAAAAATCTGAAACCAGTCGCAAAGTTACTGAGGATCTTTGGGATATTTATCTACATTTTATTTGGATCATTTGATTTTGGTTGGTCAATCGTATTGACCAACCAAACGTATACTGACTACTAACGTATACTAACGTATACAAAATGTGAATAACACATCATCGATTCATCATCAACACAGAAAAATGTTCTGTACCTAGTGCCTATTAATTTTTGCAAGTTCTTAGGAAATATTTTACCTTGATTCAAAAAGATTTGAAGTAAGATTACCTGATGATAAAAGAAAGAAAATTTAAACAGAATTACTAAGAAATAAGAAGCTCAAATGATGTAAAATGAGAGATTTTGCTCGCTTTATCGGCCTTTTAACATCCGCATGTCAGGCCGTACTTTATACCAAATACTTTGAGAGGTATAAATGTCTAAACCTCGAAAGATGATGAGAACTACGATAAGTTTATGAACTTACCAATTGAGTTGTCCCCCATTTTTGACTGGTGGCCTAATGCGATAAAGGAATCAGTACCTATGTAAAATTAAGGTTGACACATATTCCTTAGAGATATTTAGTGATGCCTCAACAACGGGATGGGGCGCCGCCTGTGGTGACGAGACTGCCAGTGGACTTTGGAGTCAACATGAGCAAACTCTTCATAAAATTATTTGGAAATACTTACTTGCAGCTTTTCTAAAGTTTTTGCACAAGATTTGAAAAATTGATAATTGTTTTTGTTTCGTATTGACAATACAACGGCAATATTGTCGTACATTAATGTTCATGCTGATTATATACGTTCTTCTGATAACATTACAACCCCGACATAGAGTGGGAAATTCCAAAAAAAAAAAAAAAAAAAAACTTGCAAGTAATAACGCAACACTTCGGTGTCCCTTGCATTGACTTGCTCGCGAGCAGAATAAATCATAAGTGCGAGTATCAACATCTATGTTTCCTGGCATAATTAACACCCTGACGCTTAAGTAATTAACGCGTTCACTACACCATGGACAAATTTTTACTTTTATGCGTTTCCACCAATTTCTATTTTTTTTTTTAAGACTAAATAAAATTATAACCGACAGGGCCACTGGTATTGTCGTCGTGCCAAAATGCCCACACAACCCTGGATCGTTCAAGGGTAATTCGATATACCGTACGGCGGGCTCCTGGTAGGTACCCTCATTTTAAAAGACTCCTGACATCAAAACCACTCTTTTTAAAGTCGAAGGGTGATTTAATTATTTCTCGTTGTAGCGAGCGTGCACCACCAGCAAATTACACTGGTTGTCGGGAGCTTATTCGGGCATCTCTTCTCTGAAGTGGAATTCCACAGCCGTCACTAGCATCTTCGTCAGATTTAACACTATCAAGCAGTATGATATTGCTTTAAGAAGTGATTTGCGTACTGTCACGAAAACAAAATAGATTCTCATAAATCTGCGACATCGAATATTCTTTGTTTTCTAACACAATTGTACCGGAGCTCGGTATGGTACCCTAAATAGCCCGCGATCGTCGTTTGTCGTTGTTACTTGGACACGATATAGTGAACAACGAATTTATACAGAGATTCTTCAAGACAATCTTTCGATTGCGGCCCAGTACCACAGTTCCTAAATACAATTTAACGTGGAACATTGATGAAGATTTAAATTATTTGGCGGAATTGTATCCCAACGAATAAGTATTGAAAAACTTAGTTAAAAGTTAGTGACCTTTCTAGCCCTGGTAACAGCTCATAGAATACAGACATTATCAAAAATCCATGTTGATAATATTATCAAATCTGATTCAGGGTTTATTATTAAAATAACAGATTTAAATAAAACTTAACGAGTGGGTTCCTTACAACCACTGTTTTCCTTACCGTATTTTTCACAAAGGCTCTTCAATTTTATGTTGATGGGACCAATCAGATATTAATAATTAATTCATTTCATTTAAAAAATCATGCCAAGCAATAACATCGCAGGCTTTGAGCAAATGGGTAAAAAGCTTGTTACAAACCAGTGGCATTGATATATCTCTGTAATGTGATATGTCTATTAACGGTGATTTTGTCACATGTGTGTTAAATGGATAATGGATATCTTATTTGTTATAAACAGTACATATGTAGTATTGTTCTCATTGAAAATCTATTCAAATAAGTGATTGACGGTAGTTATAAAATATAGTAAATATTTAATTTGATTGTTTCCTTCAGTCAAATTGTAACCATGTTATTGATTATATTTCACAAATTAATGATTAATAATATCTCTCAACATCTACATGTGTATTAATGCTAATATCGAGAACGAAGCTTGAGAGTAATTGATGATTAAACGAACTTACCTGTACGTGAAGTTCAATCACAATTACTCGAAGAGCTTCGTTCGAAGATATTAGCATCCCTCCCTCCCAGTTATGCTGAACCCCTAGTTGTGAAATAATAATTAAAATAAAACAGCTCAGCAATCCTCCAAACTAAATGAGCTGGGTAGGTGAGAATGTCATAGTCAAGAACAAAGTTTTGAATCTACCTTACTTTGGATTCATATTTATAGTTTTAAATAATTTGTTTTTTCTCCTAAATTCAATGCGAAATGGTGAGTCTGTAAGTGAAACTACATGTGTATTAATGCTAATATCTTCGAACGAAGCTCTTCGAGTAATTGTGATTGAACTTCACGTACAGGTAAGTTCGTTTAATCATCAATTATAAAGAGGAAAGATTTGTATTGTTGTGTGTGTGTTTGTTTGTAATGAATAAACTCAAAAACTACTGCGCCGATTTTAAAAATTCTTTCACCATTAGAAAGCTACATTCACCCTCAGTAACATAGGATCAGTAACATAGGTATTTTATCCCCGTACCCGTAGGAGTACGGGTACGGGAACTACGCGGGTGAAACTGCGTGACATCCGCTAGTTTAAAATGAATTGTATAGGTAATGTAATAAATTGATGGGTTTGATCGGGTTTGATCTTTCCAGCAAACCCTTTTAATTGATATCCATATCATGCACCCCATAAAAAATAACTAGTCCGCCATATTGGATTTGGAAAGACGTAACTTAGATAAGCATAGTAAGCATGCATTGTATTTTATTTTTCTTGTGCTAAATGATGTGAACATTAGTACCAAAAACGTCCTGTAACACAGGTCTCACCTAGCACAGGAGTCAGGGTTTCAAATGGAAATGTATAACTTTTTTCTTTTTGTCAATAAAAATATTTTATTATTATTGTCATCCAAACTAAACGTGTACGCAAAACTTCAGCTCAATCGGTTGAGGATAACTGTTTTCAAATTCAGTTACAGGATTTGACCTAAACAAACATACATACAAACATTGCAAGTTAAATAAAAGTTTGTAAGGATGGAAGAAGTTGTGGAACCAACTCCTCAGCAACAATAACAAATGTTATTTTATATCCAAAACATATTGTTTGAATCAAAACAAAATTTTGATTGAACTGATCACACATATTCCAATATACATTTTACTTATACTTACATGCCATATTTAAGGAGTACCTACCTACGCTATTGAATATGAAATCAATTACATTACAACGAACGTATTATTTCATCCCATGTAGGTATTACGTATTAATAAAATTAATTAATTGTTCTCTGAACTGTGTATTACGTCAATATGTGCAGTGACCATGGCTTGGAAACCGATGTTTTTACCGAGATTTGTCGGGAAATTAATAACATTTAAAAATGGATTTACTTTTGTACCGCAAAATTCATAGACAGTGTAGGACTGTAGTTATTAAAATAGGTTCCAAATGGACGATGAGGCCTGGTCAAGAATCAAAATGCAATCATTTTCAAACCGTTTCGTATTTCTACAACGCCCTTCAATAGGTTTGATATAAGCTTTCAATATCTTAAGTCAATCCATTTATGACATTTTCATCATCATTCATCATCTGCCAAGCCTTTTCCCAACTATGTTGGAGTCGGCTTTCAGTCTAACCGGATGCAGATATTTTACATGGAGCGACTGCCTATCTGACCTCCACAACCTAGTTAGTACTGGGTAATACGATACCCCTTGGTGAGACGGGTTGTCAGACTCGGCCCACTGACTACCTGTAACGACTGTCAAAGCTCTACAAATGATAGCCGTGACCAACGGGTAAATTTTCATCATCATTATTGCTGAAATAATGTCACTTTGTCTAGCTCAGTGTTTTTCAACCTTTTACATGACACAACCCCCCAATAGTATGAAAAGATATTGGCGACCCCCGACCCTTCGTTTTTTGTTACAAATATTAAATCCATACAATGTTTTAATGCATTTGCATAATTAGGATTCGGATAAATATACTTATATGTATTTAACACATTGTTTTTTTTTTAATTTGTAATTCGATTTAATTCTCAATGTAGCGAAAATGGATCCACAATGGGAGAAATTAGAAACCTCAATAACATGGATGAGTACTAGGTAATAGGTTTTTATTTTGTTAATTTGTATGAACATACAAATTAATGTTTATTTATATCCTCTAATTAACATTTTCTTTGTTCTTATTAAATCTATCTTTCTAGGCTTCATTTTTTTGTTTATTGAGGTCGTTTTCGCGATCTCTTGCGACCCTCCTACAAAGGCTTACAGACCCCCTGGGGGGTCGCGACCGGCAGGTTGAAAAACACTGGTCTAGCTAATCCCACTAGTACTACTCACACTCACAGTAAGCTTCGCTACTACCCTAATTGATTGACTAATCTCTCCAACACGAATACGACATGAGCTATTCTCGTAAACCAATGCAGTGTGCCTGTAAATTATTGCACTGTTGATGCGGCGAAGAGCAGCGTCAGGAAATCAAAGGTTCCTAAATAAGAATCGGTAGCAGTTAACATGATTTAGGAAATTATGACAAACAGTCGTTTCAAAACAAGAATAAGCATAATCATCCTACAATGTTCCCACTGCTGGGACACAGGCCTCCTCTTTATGTGAGGGAATGGGCTATAAGTAATCCACCACGCAGGCCCAGTGCGGGTTCGTAAATGTCGCATGTCTTCAAATTTTGGTTCTAGGACATGCCGGTTTTTTCACAATATATTTTCCTTCACCGTTTTGAGAGCAGCGATGATTAAATAAATTACACAAAGTAATGCGCCTGCCTGGGTTTGAACCCACGACTTACTGCTCGTAAGTCAGGGCCGCCACCACCGGGCCACCGCTGCACAGTGTGTAATTTTGACTTAGATGTGGCCAGATATATTTTATGTATTAATTCGAAAGAACTTGTGATACTTAATAATTGGTAAAAATTCCCACAATAAAATTGTATATTTCAGAGAAAAAAATTGTTTTGTGAAAGTTCAACGACCTCAAAGAAAAGTTATTGTTTTTTTTTCTCCAAAAGTATTAATGGTATCGTTTTTTCCAATACCACAAATGACGTAATATCAGAATATTTATCTATATAAAAAAATAAGGAGCTGTAGCTTTGATTGTTAATGAAATACATGAACATTTTAGAATTTCACTATTTATTGATTTTTTTTTTACCCCTATCATTACCGCATTTTTTTCTTTGCTATAAATATGTACATAACTGTTGTTTATCACGTCTTAAAAAATTACATACGTAACTCAAAGGGGTGGTGAGAAAAAGCGTTTCTAAATATTTTAGAAAATTCTATGGAAATAGGGTTAAAAAAAACGATAAATAAAAACAAGTTATATTTTGTCATTGTCGTCATTATCACAATCGATAAATACTTGTCTGACGATAACATGATGTTGATGTTGTTACCGTCTTCACCACGTGGAGGTACTCCCAGCTTATGTTGTTAAACTTTTGTCTTTCACATATTAGGAAAGTATAACTTTATAGGTTATAATAAAGGTCATATAATATCAATAAAATAGAAAAAGATATTCTATCGAATTGAAACATCCTTCTTTTTCAAAATCGGTTCAAAATGCTAAGGCTTTTGCGCGTGTGATATGTTCATTAAAATAATCTAGTATAATTTAAATCAATCAAAAGACGATTTTATTAATGATCAGAATAAAGTAATCAAATGGTTAAGAAGGTTAGTGACAACCCTAAACAAAATTTTAAAAAATTATATCTCATCACCCCTTTATTCTTTTGAGCTGATATTTTTTATTCAAATGTATTATTATGTCGTAAATATTTTTCATAAAAAGAAAATGCGGTAATTAAAAAAAAAACCGGCAAAAAAATATTTATGTTTTTGCTAAAAACTTTGAATAACGTCTTAATTATCCGCGTTTCGAATCTAGTTTTTGGCAATATTATAGTTTTGTATTTTCTTAATGAGAAGATACTTAATTCATTCGTTACTGATGTACCTGAAAAAAGATATTGCATTTCTATGGTTTCTATGGGGTTTTCTCGATAATTCCTATGTAGCCAAAACTACACAAAAAAAAATTGTCAGTGTCTTTGATAAGCCTCCAAAATAGTAAAAGCTATCAAATAAACACATAACTGAACCTGGCCACAAGTAAGCCAAAATTACATACTGTGCGCTGCTTTCACAAACAAGTATAAAATTTCTAGAAAATATGTTGCAAAACTGAAGGAAGATTAATCACCTACCTTCTGTATCGACGAAAAAAATGTGACAACCCTAAGTAACATGAAATTAGGAAAGACCAAAGAAGAATGCGCCCCTCCCTTCTCCACAAGCATCATTAGCAACGTTCCCGTTTCCGGGATAATACGATGACATGAGGAAATCAGAAACAATCGATGCGCGAAGGGAGAGATCTCACAACGTATGGAAACCACAAAACAACGTAAAATAATCGTAACAGCCTCGTTACTGCTAAACATGAGGTACTACTAGGTTCAATTCGCAGGTCGGACAAAGCATTATTGCGTTTTCGAATTTTTCTGTAGCAGTCTGAAGTTTGGATTTGTGCCCAGTTCATGGCAATAGTTGTATTGTATGGTTCTTAAACAAAATTAGGGCGTACCATAGGTAGAGCCTTACTCTCCGGGGAACTATAGGTGTTATGTTATGAATTCCCATTCCTTTACTTTTAGGACCATTTGCTAATAGGGCATTTTGCTAAAGTGTCGTTTTGCTAATATGACCATTTGCTAATAGGAGGCTTTTCTATTTCGAGGCTATATTTGTGTACTGTATTGAAAATCTGTCCTAATATTTATATGCACCATTGTCCCCCTACTAGCCTCATTTGATCAGATTGCTATTTGTGTCGCTTGGATTTGTATTGCTCTCATTGTGTGTAACAGTTTAATAGATTTCCTCCGGCACACTGCGCACTTTAAACTGTTCTTTGACGGCGCTACCACTTCACTGCTTACTTTGAAACGATTGATTCGGATGAATTATTTAGTTTGGTCGTTTGAAAATTCATTGGTGGTGTGCAAAAATGATGTTTTGTATAGCTGTCCTCTACTAATAACCTCTCGTGCAATAAAAAGAGTTAAGATACAGTGTGTCATCTTCGTTCTTTAGCTTCTATCTTGAAAACTGCACAATGGGTATGACGTGTATAATTTAACTTAGACAAAGCTCCGGAATCTCAATGTTTTGGTAAATCACCAGTGTCTTCGTGAGGGGCAGTGTCTGGTCGCAACGCGCAAGTACTTTATTAAAGAGAACAGGGGGTCTAAAATGGCCACTTTAGCAGAATCGTAATATGGATCAAGTTAAGAATTGAAAATTGTTAAAATGGACTTTATGAATATGAACATAAAGTCTATTTTAAGAAATTAAACATTTTAAGGTGATTCATATTCTTATCCTATTATGATTCTACTAAAGCGGCCATTTTAGACCCCCAGTCGAAGTGAAATAAGATTTTTGGTTACGATGACTGGCGAAAATATGAAATATAGAGCTTTAGACCGAGAATTTAACACAGAATGGCAGAGAGGACACTCATCTACAAAGACGGACTTATACTTAAATTCGAAATAACGGCCACGTACTGAAGATAATTCCACTTTTAAGATAAAAAAAAAAGCCCAAATGACGGTCCTTGAAATGTGTATAATTCAGCTGTAGACGATTTTCTGGTTTATTTGGATGATAATGAAAAATATACATCTCGTGGTGGCTGTGATGTCTTTGTAAGTAGGATCACGCCTGACCTAATAAATATGTCAGAACATCAACAACGAGGTTATAAGGAGGATGTTAATCTGAGGAAAAAGATTATCTTGAATGCTGATTAGGTACGTCCACAACAATGTACCCTAGGTCGCGTCACGCGCAACCGTTTATCTTCTATACGGTTATTTTATTGTAAAGGATAACAATGGACTGAATTATGTGATTTATTGCCTCAGTTACGACTGTACATGTTACAGTTATCATAAATACAGAACTTGTTTAACAAGGTCACTCTTCATATCAGCACAGCAGTCAGAAAATAAGAAAACTAAATCGGGACTTGCACAGAAAGATAATGTAGATTAATCACTTGAAACATCCGTTTAAAACATCAATTAATTACCTAAGTATGACATTTGCGGAGTTCCGCTTGCTAACTTAGTTTGACCTTGTCTAATAGTTTTGAGACATTAATAATGGTGTCGATTCTGTCACAGTAATATCATAATATTACCGTGATTCTGTTGTGCACAAACTAAACATAATTTAGGCTATTACTATATTTTACTAAAAGGCAGTGCGCGGAAAGGACGGCTATAGCTAGGTATGAACTAAGTTAGAGATGTCAAACTAGTTTATGCCTTGCGGTTCAACGTGTTTTAGTCGACATATTTTTACGTGCACCATTCATTTGTATGGAAATATTAGTTCCAACTAGATTTGACAGCTCTAAATTACGTCCGTCGCTTTCTCGTTTTATAAAAGAGATAGCAATAGCCTAAATTAAGTTTAGTTTGTGCACAACAGAATCGACACCAATGTAATCCTCTATTATGAAACGGCCGATGTCTTCTTCAACTGGAAACAGAGCTGCTGCCGTCGCTCACTTTCGCAATGCCAAAAAAAGATAGACATACGACTTGTCGAATCGAAATTTAATCGAAGCGTTGTGAATACGGCAGCTGGAGGTTGTGAATCGAGAAACGATAGGGATCTATTCTGCTAACCGCTGTCCTAAATTTTGATTCTATCTTGACATAAATTTACTGATCGGTGCATTTTCAAATAAGAGAAGCGATTGAACTCTGGCTTATGGCATCCGACATTTTATTGCGAATCTGTAATATCTTTTGTCGAAAAGTTGCAAGTCCATTGATGAACGGTCTCGACATAGATAACGACATTATCGTTAACTTTCGATCGCTAAAACAACGATGAAAAATTCGGTTGCAATAGTCATACTTGCGAGAATCGCATCTTGGATGTTAGAGACTTGCGTTTCCCGCATGCATCGTTAAAGCAACAGAATTTCCTCATTGTTATTTTAGCGATCAAAAGTTAACGATAATATCGTTATCTATGTCGAGACTGGCCGGCGCGGCCCTTCTCTACCTTCGAAACTGAAAACACCTTTACTTCAATGTAATAGGTTGCAATTTAAGTTACTCAGTGTTCACTATAGGACCCGTAAAAAAAGTTGTTATGAGAGAAAATTGAGAACTTCGTGCAACCGCCGCCGCGCCGGCGGCGGCGGGCGTAGGGGCCCTCTAAATTTTGCCGCTCTGGGCATTTGCCCTTCATTAGATCGGGTCCTTCTTATGACTAAAAAAACTGAGTAACTTAAATTGCTACCTTTTATATTGAAGTAAATGTGTCCCCAATGTGCAGTCACGAGCACCAATATGTATGTTTATAAGTAGGTACTTCCTTAACCACTCGTATGCCATAATTATATGCACAATTAAAAAGCCATTGTGTCTCGCGTAAATCTACATTCTATGAACGGTTAATAACAATTTTAACTTGGTAATGGTAATAGGATCTTTTTCACAAAAGTATGAGTTCCAGTCGCGATCAAAACCATTTTTTTGTTACAAAATATACTTTCAATAGACGTTTCCTCAAATCTGTCTCAAATACCGCCAAAAAAATCAGCTGAATGCCTAGATTTTAGAATGCTATGTGCGTAAAAACATGAAATTTTAATCAGTACTGCAGTAGAAGTAAAACACTTTTCAAAGTTATAATACACAGTCATGTAACCGGTCGTTTCGACCGGATTGCACCAGCCGTGGTCGCGGGAAGACGAAACGAAGTCGAAACGTCGCGTGGGGCTTATAATACTTAAAGGTAAAATGCGCGATAAATATCCGTTTACATGTGTATTATAATGTGTGTTCTAATCGTGAAAGTTTAAAAAAGACTTTTCAAAATTGTTAAGTGTTTATAAATTGGTGGTCGTGACTGTACTCTCCTTGTCAAGGGTATCGCAAAAATCCAACGCATTTAAGTATCAGCTCTCCAGTATAAATAAACCTTTTAATTCCTACCGCTGCCGCGTTGTAAATACCAGAAAAAAATACTATAAAACAAACTGCAATAAAAACCGCAATACCAGTCCAACTACGTTCAAAATAAAAAGTAGTATTGCTCTGCTCATATTTTCATTAAGCGGAATAAAACAGCGCTACTGTTTCAAGCGCTACTTCGCTTGAAGCGGCATCATTAATATGTGGTGCTGTGTTTAAACCTTTAAGCATCGCATAATTCTGTAACAGGTGGCTACTTATTGAGCACTTAGTTCAACTTGACGTGGAATTGATACTTGACTACGATGAGTTGAATGGCTCAGCGTAGTCTTTGAGAGCACTATTCAAGCATGGCTTGAATCAAGTGGAAATTCTTTGGAACGTTTTGTGTAATTAACTCAATTCCGATTAGGAGTCTTCGAAGTTGGGTTTGATCATTCTATTCTCTAATATTCGTTACTGCCTGGTTCGCACGGTTTTTGCGATTTTTGAACAGTCGAGACTTCTATAATGTAAGTTTTATATTATACCCAAATGTCCTTTCTTTGGTATTGTTCGTCATTTCGTTGAGCTCCTTGAGTTATAAGTCGAGCTACACGATAACTGACAAATGCTTGCACTGACTGGACAGGTCCAATCAAATCTGTGCGGTTCTTTCTTCAAAAGACCATCTCAGACACTAATCTGCATAGTCCTCATGTGAATTGAGCAAGATTCAGGGCACATTGCTCGCAGAACGGGATGGCCGATGGGGCCGAAAAGTTCTGGAGTGGCGACCGCGAACCGGAAGACGTTGCGTTGGAAGGCCTCCCACTCCCACCGGTGGACCGATGACCTGGTCAAGGTTGCGGCAATCCGCAACACTTGGGGGACTTGGGGGAGGCCTATGTCCAGCAGTGGACGTCTTTCGGCTGAAATGATGATGATGATGTCTGGACTTCAAAAGAGACTATTGACCTCTGAGTTTGTATGTTTTTTCTCAGAGTAGTCTGGTACGAAACACCGGTGACCGGCCCCATCTAGTTTAAAAAAAATGACGTGTAAAAGTGTTTGTAAAAACCTATACTCATTCATGTAGGTATATATATACTCATAAAACTTTTGGAATTAATTCTTTTAATTATGGCGAAAATGCATCAAAATCCGTGGCGTGTGTTACACAGAGTACATGAAAAGAAACTTCATTTTATAATATACTAGCTGACCCATACAACTTCTCCTGCGTCACATAAGAGAGAAAAAGCTCACAAAAAGAATAAATTTTCCGCGTTTTTGTAACATTTTTCATTTATGCTCCGCTCCTATTGATCGTAGCGTGTTGTTAAGAATCCTATAACCTTCCTCGATTAATGGACTATCCAACACAAAAATATTTTTTTAATAGTTCCTGAGATTAGCGAGTTCAACCAAACAAACAAACTCTTCAGCTTTATAATATTAAGCATAGATACAGATTTCCCCCTCAGCTGCCTCTTAATGCTTTCAGGTCCATCAATAGCGAAAAATTAATTGTAGGGAACCTCACTCACAAAGATGACCCGAATGTGTGTGAGTTGGGTCGTCTTGTTATATTGAAATCTGTCATCTTACTGTCAAAACTATTGTCATTTATTGAACACAAGTAAAACCCAATTCTGCCCAATTCTTAGTAAATGTTTGCTTTCGGCGAAAATCAAGGGAAGAACGTATGTATTTGTAGGTAAGTAGGTACTAACTTCTGCCTGCGTGGGGATCGGAAATGTCCCGCAGGAATGTACTATCGGGATAAATAGTATCCTACGTCCCAACTTAAATCACGGTTAAACCATGTAGATGTTTAACATACAAAAACAAACAGATAGTTTCGCATTTATAACATCAGTATGATTGTATAGAGGAACATTAAAAAGCGGATAACAGGTATACTGTTACCGGCTGAAATCGTATCAATAAGACAACAAAAAAGCGAATCGTAAATATGTAGAAGATAGTAGCGAAACTAGAACATGAATAACGGCGCGCCGGGATCGGATACTCCGGCAGTTAAATATCAAACTGTAGCTCAAACTTCGTTAGCGATGCAGGATCGCGCTCAACGTGAGTTAGCTGCGGCTATTAGAAGTTTAGACAATATAGATAGAATGGAGAGGGTTATTTTAGTTGAAAGTGTTGTAGGTTAGTTTATTCTTTATGTTAGCAAAAATAGCTCTTTTCGTTCACCTTTCAGAAAGGTTAGTAGGACTTACTGCTTGGGCTCCAGACAGATCTTTTAAGAAGAAACGGTGCCTCCTCCCATGACCGGATGGTGACCACCGGGGTGGTTTTAGTGAGGTAGGAATCCCACACCCCCAGTCTTATCCCCAAAGACCGGTTCCCTTTTGTAGGTTTCCCCTCGTGAACAAAAGGACTGACCGCTTTTGCATTGTCGCTCATAGCTCGTATGTTTAACTTCGAAGAGCGTCTTGGCAGAAGAAGCCATCAGCACATTGAAACAGCACAAAATAACTGTCAGTGTCAATAATTTATAGCAATCATGACCCTGATAGCTCTAGAACGCAGTTTAGATGTGCGATCGTGATCAGTCTTATTTTTTGAAGTTCGTCTGACCGTTTGGTCTGACGTTCCTTGCACAGTAAACCAGATGTTAGTGCGCTATTCAAGTCTGCCCTGACCTGACCATGCATAATTGCTTATATTTGCTAACAACAATTAAAATATCGAAGGATTAAAGGATAATTTCTATCAGAAAGTCTCGTCCATTAAAAATTAAGAAAATGTCTACAACATTATCTAAACATTAATGGGGAATTAGTATTCCAGACCCATTCGGGCAATATTTAATTCATCCCTACAACTTTATTCGAGATAAAACAAATTAAGGCGTAAAGGAAATTCGTATAGTTGATTAAAAAGTATTGAGTTGAGAAAGGTCGAAAAGTTTTAGCTTTCTGTCAAGCAAGGGTAGGATCTCGTACCAAAATGTCTGAAAATGTGTTAACGTTAAATTCTGAAAGCTAATTTAAATTAATCTGATGTCAACGTACAACCAGACAACCACAGTAGCTAATTTGGGGTTTGACAGCAGATTTAGTTATGACTTTATGAGAAACTTAATAAGGCTATCAGACCTAAGGCCTTAGGCTATGAAAAGATATCAGATCCTTTAACCACTCGACCAACAAGGCAGTTTTGAAGTGACCTTTTGACAGTTATTATAAGCTGCAACAGTTTTTGAAGCTGTCTGTAGAGCTTTTGATGGATGTTCCCAAAGGTTAACCAATGTATTTTACCCGACGCTGTCACCTCCTTCTGCGAAGCAGTAATGCTAGAGAAGGAGGTGGCGGAATTTGAGAAACTCACGTCCCGGCCGCCGCGGGAGACGCCCCGGGCAACGTAGGCGCGGGCCTGTGGACGGTGGGCTATGGGCTAGCTCTCCGTCCATCTCATGACGACAGGCCGTGTCGACGGCGCGTTCGTGCTCCACGCGCGCCTCAAAGAGAGTCAGCAAAAAGGTGCCTGCCGGGGTTGCGGGACTGTTCAAAAGAGATACCGTGGCCCCGGAACACAAAGGGCGATAAAAGAACATGGATGGATTTTATTCAGTAAAAGTCTGACACTCCCTCCTGCTCCGCCCAGAGCGGGAGGAGTCATTTGATGATTTCCCATCCGAAAAAAAAAGGCCTTAGGCTATAAAATCTAACCAGGTGTTAGTCATACGTCTCCCATTTAACTTGTTCTGAAGACTGGCTAAGGTCTAGGTTCGTTTGGACGAATTATGGCTATGATGACATCCGTAATGGTTGCCGGGCTCAACAGGGACTAGCCATCGATGCAGAAAAAAGCACAGTGCACAAGTGTGTGCGTAATCAAAGATACACTCTCTTTTTCTTCATTCTCATAGTCCCACAGAGACGGCAAACCGTGACGCGACCAGAGAGAGATCACGCGTAAGGCTAATGGCCTAATGTGCTTTCCGAGGTACGGGGGTATCAAACCGTCAACCCGAGTCACAGAGCCCCCAAATTCCGGAAATGTAAACAGTAACGTTTCAATAAGATCATAAAGTGGTACTCACTCCGCACAGTAAGATTGACTCTGTCGACGTAAGCTGTCTCGTTTTCTACTGAACACTCGTACAGGCCTGCATCATCTACAGCTATGTTTTTTAGCAGCAAACTGCCGTCGCTCTGAAACAATACAGAATGTACTATTAAGATATTGTCGTCTACATCACTGATCGAAACAAGAGTAACCACTGCAGTCAGAGTCGGACAAATAAACTATGGGAAGAAAGGAGGTATCGGTGTCTGATGCGATGACAAGTGATAGAGAAGTATGGAAGAGGAACACATGCTGGGGCCCTACTCTCTAACGTCCGTCCGTCTCTCTCGCTCGCACTCATCTGCAGATGGCGCAAGAGAGACGGATAGAAACGGACGCGGCGGACGTTAGAGAGTAGGGCCTCTGCGCCGACACCAAATAAATTGGGATAAAGGCAAGAGAATGGTGAGTCTGACAAATAAACATAAGTATTCTCTTTCTTTATTTTCTTTCAAATGAGGATGAACTAAGAACAACCACCTTGGCCCAACCATAAAGGTTTCGTTCTATAAAATCGGTAGAGGATCCATAATTTTTGTCAGTCTTTTAACATCCGTAGGAAAAGTTGCTTAATCAATCGGTCACGGAAGCCTCACTCTCACAGAATATATATTGACTGATGACTAAGTGAAATAGGTAGGTAGTAGCATAGGTATTCGTTCTGTATAGATATATAGTCGTTCTGTATTCAAAACTATGAAACTAAAGCCTTCCATAAATTTAACGAGCACTTATTACTACTAAGCAGAAAAATACATAAACATTACAATGTTTTGGTTTCTTTTTGCTGTTATCGATACATATTTCGTACCATTTTCCTCAAAAATAAAGGTATAAAAGCCAGACTTGGCGTACCTACATTCGAGTTATTTTGCCGTGTTTGGATACATTCGCTATGTAGTTTCGAATTCTCGATATCCACCTGTGACCTCCCGAGATATCGCGTGACAATACAAAACTACTCGAAGCTATAATAGGTACATATTTTCAGACTGGATTCTGTTTTTGTTTGTTTAGGGGCATTTTATAAAATTATGGCGGTTCTAAGATCTGAGTGTTAGATGTAACTGGCCTTACGTCTAGGTACGTGCACTCTAAAAGATAATTAATCTTTAAGAGGGCCCTTCCCGGCCCGCCTTTCGTCAATGCGAGCATGGTCGAAAAGCTTGTTGTTTCATCCAGAGCCACAGTGGTGGTATTCTTTCAACTCCCCTGTCTTACCTAGCCCCAAACCCGCACTATTTGCCTCCCGCGTACCTCATACCGCCTAACGCGAGGACATTGAACGAAAAATATTGTTCGAAAATTTATAAAACTTGTTCCAGGAAATACGTGTTTTTGTATTAGTCTTACAAGTAAGTGAAATAAATATTTGTTATTTAAAATCTCCACTACATTTGCAAGGCTTATATCTGGATGCTTTCTTTACTTTTACAATTTATAAGTACATTATGAACGGCCAAAGTTGAGGTAAAAGTTGTGCAAAACAGCAATTTTTGGAGGCTTATACTGAATTTGTTTCTACAAATTTTTATTTTCTGCTTCGATAGAAGCCTAGATATAGTCCACAAGATACCTATTAGTTCAAAAAATTCAAAGATATATGTCTAACAACGGCATAATCACGCACGAGCTATTGTCAAAATTCTCGCGAAAAGTGTGGCGGGTTGGCCGCTCTTAAGACAAGCATTATCTAGAAGCAGAAAGCAGAAAACCAGCACCAGCCAATTGAGGGCTGGTTAAAAATTGAGATGTGTCTCCAAAAAAATTAAGGCCATGAACGTATATACGTGACCTGGGCTAAACAATATTCCTGTCAAACCTTAGCATACCTATCTATCGAACTTCAAGTGCAAGAGAGAGACAGGGACATGTCTAAATGCAAAGTCACGCTTAAAGAAAGATGTCAACCTTAATTAATTGTTCCAAGGGACCAATCATTGTTATCATTAATCATCATCATTTCAGCCGAAAGACGTCCACTGCCGGACACAGGCCTCCCCCAAAGGGGGGTTTTGCCATAATCGCCACGCTTGGCAGGCGGATTGGCGATCGCAGTACGGTTGTTACAAAAGCACAGAGAACGCTGCTGCCCATTCTCTGGTAAGTCCCTTAGTCGCCTCTTACGACACCCACGGGAAGATATGGGATGGCGCTATTCTTTACGTCCGACACCATACAGTACCGACACCTTACAGTACATCATCAGTGTATCATTAATACCAATGATATTATATAGTAAAAAACCGGCCAAGAGCGTGTCGGGCCACGCTCAGTGTAGGGTTCAGTAGTTTCCCGTCCGTCACAATAAGTGTTCCCACTTATAAGTTTAAAGGTGGTTATCCATTATGTAAAAATGCTTGCTTATACGAATATACTACAAACTTAGTCCAGATATTATTTTGTACAACTTTTTGTCTTTTTTTGTACAAAAACTGTTGTTTCCATCAAGTTCAAAATGATTTTCCTAGAAAGTCCTTATAAAGTTCTACTTTTCAGATTTTTTTCATATTTTCTAAACTTATGGTTCAAAAGTTAGAGGGGGGGGGACACATTGGTTTTTACTTTTGGAGCGATTATTTCCGAAATTATTGACATTATCAAAAAATGATATTAGGAAACCCCTATTCATTTTTAAATACCTTTCCAACAATATATCACACGTTAGGGTTGAAATTAAAAAAAAAATCACTTCCCACTTTACATATAGGGGGGCTACCCTAATAAAACATTTTTTTCGAATTTTTATTTTACCACTTTGTCGGCGTGATTGATATACATATTGGTACCAAATTTCAGCTTTCTAGTGCTAACGGTCACAGAGATTAAGCGAGGACGGACAGACGGACGGACGGACAGACATGGCGAAACTATAAGGGTTCCTAGTTGACTACGGAACCCTAAAAAGAGGTAGATATCGCAATAGCACGCACAAATTTTTGATGACAAAGTGACACAATTGTTGCACTTTGATAGCTAGCTATCTCTTTCTATCTTATACGTTCCGTATTATCTATCGCTGTCGTAGTTTTAAATTACTCGCAACGATATCTGAACGCCATTCAGTATGAACATGGCGTATCTTCTTTATAATATCATTGATTAATACTGATTAATACTATATTTACTAACCCGGAATAGGTTGACCTACCAGTCAATAACTTGCTTACGGTTACGATAAGGATCAACTAAGGGAAATTGGTTAGTGCTGTGCCAGTGGGCGTCGGTAGTTGGACTAGTGACCTATTTAATGCACAGATTTTTAAACTCCCGGCGTGCTTTTAGATTCTATTGGCACGGACGTATTTCCGTACGTGAATACTACGTATGTATTAACAGATTTTGACGTTTTAAAAGGTGTTTTCAGAGTTACAAGGTTCTGACCTTGTAGTTGTTTTGTATATTTTTTTTAGTGGAAGAGGGTTTATCATGGTAATTGTCTTTTTTAAACTTTAACGATCAGAACACATTATAAAACTTATGTAAACGGGTATTTTCGCGAATTTTACCTTTAATATAAGCCCGAGCCGAGTTTTATAAAGATAGAAAATAAATGTGTGTATCGCTTTACTTAGTTCTTGAGTTGGGGAGGTGAGAAAGACAATAGCTCCATACTGGTAATCCACTGCATGCGATGGAAAAGAAGCCGACCCCAAGATAGATTGGAAAACACTGGGCAGATACGATGAAGACAAAAATGTGAAGATTGTGAAGATTTTCACTGTTCGATAATAGATACCGAAAAGTAAGGAAAATGGCACCCAATCTCAATTGTAAAAATAAGCAGGTAGTGGCCTCCTCCTAAATGTTATCTTTAGAGGGTGCCAGAATAAGACAAATTCACGCATAAAGGAAGAATGATAAATCCTAGAAACAGCCAGAGAAGTTACTAGGTCAAAGACAATGTAAATTGATCGATCACATAAAACGACGGCTGTCATTTATAGCCTAACTTACAGCCCGACATAAAGCTGTAAGTGAACAAAGTAGAATTTACGACAAAAGCCATTACGTGATTAATACCCGTAACTTAATTCTGCCAAACATAAATATTGGTGGCCGTACAGCAATTTTGACGGTGAAGTTTAGACAGTGAAGTGAACTGTAAATGTAGTAAGGAGAATGTCGAGTATGAATGTAGATGGTTATAAGAGTAGACGAAGACCAAAGAAACGGTATTGGATGGACTGTGTAAAAGATCATATGGCTAAAATGAGGTGGCTGCTGAGATAACATAGATTTTATTTTAACGTTCCCGGAAGGTCAAAGCGATGGAACGTGCCGTTGCGTGTTCCATTTACCTCTACGAATTACAGGCAAAATTCATTTATAGTGCAATAGTATAGTGCGTGTAAGTAGAAACTTTAAGGGGGAAAATATAATGACCACCAAAATTAACTTTGTGACCACTAACATCTATCACCTAAAATATCAATTGATCACCAAATTTTAATGAGGTGGTTGATGACAAACTAGTTTTGCCTAGGCCGACTTGGGGCACCCCGACATATATTTTTTTTTATAAACCATTCAGAAGTAGGAGCCACGCGAAGCGGAGCTCCGTCGACTCGGATGCAAGAGCATAACAGTTCAATTTCTGGTGGTAAAAATAAAATTTTGGTTCTAATTTCACGATAAAATGGGGATTCATTTTTGGTAATCATTTACTAATTTTGGCAATCAAAAGTTATTTTTTTGCCGTTACATTTTGCTTCATAACGAGTGTGTCCTCAGCCAGAAAGTGCCTGAGCCTTAGCTTTTTTTATTAAGATTTTGTTTGTTCAGGCTTTTATTATTGTATTGAATTTGGCATATAAAATGTGAATTTAGTTTAGTTTAAGCCTGAATGTTATTCTGTATTTCTTTGTAGCTGTAGTATTGTTCACACTTTATCTTTAAAATCTGTTTGTAGAAGTGAGAACTTTTAATTGGCTGTCAGTCTCACATACTATTTTTTAAACTGTTTATCTTAGCTGTAAGTCTTCTATATTTAATAAATAACGAGTAAAAGTAGTAGTAGGTAGTAGTAGTAGTAGAAGAAGACCATGTTGCGCCGACCCCAAATAAATTAAGATAAGGGCAGAGCAGAATCATGATGTTTATAGACGCTAAACTGAGAAAATCAGGTTAACGGTAATTACGTAATACCATGATCTGTGGACCTAATTGATCTGAGACGTAACTACAGAGCTAATAAATCTTTTCTACAAGCTTGCCCACATAGAGCAGTAAATTCGTTTGTCAACCAGGGAACAGTAATTCCTCATTGGGGGTTTTAGCATACACTGCTGTTCTTTTCAGCTATTTTAGCTCTTATTTTGCACTAGCTGTTGCCCGCGGCTTCGCCCGCGTGAAGTTCGGTAACTGTCCCACTGAATCATACTAAAGGGATAAATAGTGTCCTACATGTTAGTCCAGGTTGTAAACGATGTGCCGAATTTCATAATCATCACAATTTATTATTATCATCACAATCACCATCACGATCACCATCACAATCAACATCACAATCACCACCACAATCACCATCACAATCACCATCACAATCACCATCACAATCATCATTACAATCAACATCACAATCACCACCACAATCACCACACAATCACCATCACAATCACAATCACTATCCTTGTTATCACAATCATTATCATCGTAATCAACAATCATCTTCATCATTATCACAATCACCGTCACTGTCACATTTACAATCACTATCACCATCACAATCACCATCATCGTTATCACAATCATTATCATGGTAATCACAATCGTTATCATCTTAATCACAATCATCATCATCACAATCTCCATCTTCGTTATCATAACCATTACTATCACCATCACAATCACCGTCACAATCACCATCACTGTCACAATCACCATCACAGTCACAATCACTATCACAATCATCTTCATCGTTATCACTATCATCAACATCGTAATCACAATCATTATCGTAATTAAAATCATCATCATCACAATCGTCATCATCATCATCATCACAATCAACATCAGCATTATCACAATCATCACAATAAATCAACAATAACCATGTATAGAAGTCGAATCCGCCATCTTCTGGATCTCAAAATAAATGCCCATATTGATTTTTAGACATTTCAACCCCATCGCACCCCAACAGGGAGTGATGGTATTTCAGGTCCGCCACATTAAATCTTAAAATCGTTGTTTTTGTAATACATTCGACCCAATTCACCATACAAACAATACCTATGTTGAATTTCAGGCTTTGTTACCCCATTTCCTCCTTTAGGGGTTGAACTCTGAAAAAACCTGAAACACAAATTTTAACTCATTTATCGATAGTACTCCTGTTAAGTTTCGAATAAAGTAGTCTATCTAATCTTATTTCCCCATGTAATCTTTGGACCCCCGTTTCAACCCCTTAGGGGGTGAATTTAAAAAAATCCTTTCTTAACGCACCCCTAAACCTTTTTTTTTTTTTTTTTTTTTTCGGATGGGAAATCATCAAATAACCCCTCCCGCTCTGGGCGGAGCAGGAGGGAGTGTCAGACTTTTACTGACTAAAACCCATCCATGTTCCTTCATCGCCCTTTGTGTTCCGAGGCCACGGTTTCTCTTTCGAATAGTCCCGCAACCCCGGCAGGCATCGGTCCTTACGGACCCCTTCCTTTTTGCTGACTCTCTTTGAGGCGCGCGTGGAACACGAACGCGCCGTCGACACGGCCTGTCGTCATGAGACGGGCGGACGGCGAGCTAGCCCATAGCTCACCATCCACAGGCCCGCGCCTACGGTGGCCGGGGGCTACGTGGTGGTGGCCCCCGACGCCCGGGGCGTCTCCCGCGGCGGCCGGGACGTTGAGAGGTTCTCTCCCTCTCACGTTCCGCCACCTCCTTCTCTAGCATTACTGCTTCGCAGAAGGAGGTGACGGCGTCCCATTCCGTCTCGCTCCGGACCATGGCTTGCACCAGGGCCGGACGCGAGAGGTCACCGCCGCCGATCGCCGCTTCGAGGACACGGCGGTGCTCCGCCCACGCGGGGCACACCTCCACCGTGTGTTCCACCGTGTCCTCAGGTCGATCCTCACAATGGAAGCACCCGGGCATTTCCTCCCGCCCGATTCGGTGCAGGAACCTCCCGAACACTCCGTGTCCGGTGAGGACCTGCGTCAGGCGGAAGGTGAGGACGCCGTGGCGTCTCTCAAGCCACTCCTCAAAGAGGGGACTTATCACCACTATTGTGGCGTGCCCTGCACGGGGTTGCGACAGTCGCTCTCTCCATGTCGCCATGAGATCCCGCCGGAAGTCTGTCCGCTGAGCGACAATTTGTCGCTGCAGCGGAGTTTCCCCCCGGCGTAGCGCCTCCGCGCGCCATTCATGCAGGCGCGCGAGGACTATCGCCTCCAGATCCCATGGCGGCAATCCGGCAAGGAGGCTCGCCGCCTCGCGGGCAATCGTGCGGTAGCCCCGGGCCAGCCTTACGGCTACTACCTTTTGGGGCGCGTTCAGGTAGTGGGCGGCACGCCGCCTCAAAGAACGCGCCCACACCGGGGCCCCGTAAAGGGCCATGGACCGCACGACTCCCGCGTAGAGCCTCCGGCAGGAGGCGTTCGGCCCCCCCAGGTTGGGCAGGAGCCGCCTGAAGGCAGCCCCAGTCCGTTCCAGTTTGGGGGCCAAACGTCGGAAGTGCTCCACGAAGTTCCACCGGCTGTCGAGGACGAGTCCTAGGTACTTCAAAGTCGACTCGACACCGATGGATACCCCTCCTACCGTGAGTAAGGATCCCGGGGGTGGCGCATTCCGAGGCCCATGAAAGCACATGGCCTCGGACTTGTGCAATGCCACCTCGAGACCCAGTTGCCGGATCCTCTCAACGACTGTCGCAACCCCGCGTGTCATCACTTCGGCCGCCGCCTCGTGCGACCTCCCCTGGGCCAGCACCAGCGTGTCGTCAGCGTAGCAAACTACGCTGACACCACTAGGGAGGTCGGCGCGCAGCACCCAGCCGTAACCGATGTTCCACAAGGACGGCCCTAGGACCGATCCCTGCGGAACACCGCACGACATCTCTCGCCGGTTCCATTCTCCGCTGCGACCGGGGTAGATGACGGCTCTGTCCGTCAGATAGTCCCCGAACGCACCCCTAAACCTCATAAAGAACCTATGTGCCAAATTTGGAATCTCTAGTCTCAGTGGTTTGGGCTGTGCATTGATTTTTATACTTTGCCACCCCATTTCCCCCTCTTAGGGGTTGAATTCTGAAAAAATCTGAAACCTGTTTCTACTCATTTATCAATAGGAGCACTCCTGTGCGTTTCGATTAAAATAGTCTAACTAATCTTGTTTCCCCATGCAAACTTTGGTGCCCCGTTTAAACCCCTTAGGGGGTGAATTTTGAAAAATCCTTTCTTAGTGCACCTCTAGACCACATAAGGAACCAATGTGCCAAATTTGGAATCTCTAGACTCAGCGGTTTGGGCTGTGCATAGATTTTTAGAGTTTGTCACCCCATTTCCACCTTCTAGGGGTTGAATTCTGAAAAAACCTGAAACCCGTTTCTACTCATTTATCAATGGGAGCACTTCTGTGAAGTTTCGAATAAAATAGTCTAACTAATCTTGTTTCCCCATACAAACTTTGGAGCCCCGTTTAACCCCTTTAGGGGGTGAATTTTGAAAAACCCTTTCTTAGTGCACCCCTAGACCACATAAGGAACCTACTTGCCAAATTTGAAATCTGTAGACCCAGCGGTTTGGGCTGTGCGTTGATAGATGAGTCAGTCAGTCAGTCAGTCAGTTTCTTCTTTTATATATTTAGATTATTGTTAAAAGCATAGTGAACTTTATACTGGTAGTATTAAGGTTCATGGCTGAATAATAACAGCCGCTCGCGTCGATCTTCAGGTTAAGCTACGTTTGCCCGGGTAGGTCCATGAATGGGTGACCGCCCATTACATACCGAGTTTAATCCGTGTCTCGGAAAGCAAGCCGTTGGTTCCGGCTGTTCGATCTTTGACAGTCATAGCAGGTAGGTAGGTCAGTAGCCCGAAAGTCTGACAATCCAGGTCTAGTATTAAAGGGTATCGTATCATCATCATCATTTCAGCCGAAAGACGTCCACTGCCGGACATAGGCCTCCCCAAGTGTCGCCACATTGACCGGTCCCGTGCGACTCGCATCCAGCGCATTCCCGCAACCTTCACCAGGTCATCGGTCCACCTAGTGGGAGGCCTTTCAAAGCAACCTTCCGGTTCGCCGTCGCCACTCCAGAACTTTTCGGTCCCATCGGCCATCCGTTCTGCAAGGGTATTGTATGACCTAGTATTATCTGGGTTGTGGAGGTCAGATAGGCAGCCGATCCCAATATAGTTAGGAAAAGGCAGGCAGATGATGAATAAGGTTCCTGCTGGGTTGCTATAACAGCAACCAAATAACTGAAAAGACTATAAAGTATTTTCGGTTATTTTATATCTTTATTACTAGCTTATGCCCGTAGCTTCGTCCGAGTGGTGTTCGATGCTATGCCAGTTTCCACCATCAATAAATTGCAAATCTATTTAGTCTGTCAGTTAGACTATTGAAATGTAATGGAAACGTATTTTTTGTTTTTGTAAATCAATGAATATTGACAAACATAAAACGCATCAAACTCGTGACGTCAGAACGCACTAAAAATATACCACGGCGTGACGTATTGAGAATTTTAAAAGCGTCGTATCTTCGTTAATTTTGGTTTACATAACAAAAGAAAAAAATACGGGTCAAATATTTTTTGATAATCTAACTTACAGACTAATTAGATTTTTCAGTACACAAGGGATCATACTACCGGGATAAAAAAAACTATCTGTGTGATAAATAACATCTAAATTCGTTCAGTAGTTTTCGCGAAAAAGAGTAACGAACATCCATCTATTCTCACAAACTTTCGCATTAAGTAATTATAATATTAGGTAAGATTCTGGTTGTAATAAGTTTACTGTTGTCAGAGGTTAAATGAATGTAAAAGGACAGTACAGTGTACCTACTACACATTAATTTGGAGAGGTTACATCAATGTCACCTTTAACACACTTCAGGCTTCAGCCAACGAAATAAGTTGTCTTTAATACACACAATGTAATGTTTATCTTCATGATCATAATTATATCCATTTTATTCGTCGATCACTATTCAGCCAAACCGGATGCAACTGAATTTTACATGCAGCGGCAGTCCATCATACTTTGAAATGTGAATACCTGACGGTAGAGAATTCTCTATCAATAAATGTATCGGGTAAAATACCTTTTTTTTTTTTCGGATGGGAAATCATCAAATGACTCCTCCGCTCTGGGCGGAGCAGGAGGGAGGGAGTGTCAGACTTTTACTGACTAAAACCCATCCATGTTCCTTCATCGCCCTTTGTGTTCCGGGGCCACGGTAACTCTTTCGAACAGTCCCGCAACCCCGGCAGGCATCGGTCCTTCCTTTTGCTGACTCTCTTTGAGGCGCGCGTGGAACACTCCTGCGCCGTCGACACGGCCTGTCGGCATAAGACGGCCGGACAGCGAGCTAGCCCATAGCCCACCGTCCACAGGCCCGCGCCTACGGCGGCCGGGGGCCACGTGGTGGCCACATCCATCAAAAGCTCTACAGACAGCTTAAAAAAGTGTTGCAGCTTATAATAACTATCAAAAGGTAATCTTCAAGACACTTCAAGACAGCCTCGTTGGTCGAGTGATTGCAAATGCGACAGCTGATGAGGTCCTGGGTTCGATTCCCGGGTCGGGCAGAGCGGTATTGGGTATTTCCATCAGGAATTTCTCATTAGCAGCCACGGAGTCTGGATTTGTGCCCGATTGATGGCAAAAGGCTCGCCCCTATTACATAGGACTTAAACATAACTGGCAAATTGTGGCTGTACTATTAGGTACACCCCTGCCTTACCCTTCGTGGATTGCAGGCGTGATATTATGTCAATGTTATGTAATGCTTAGCACACCCATTCAACGCGGATCACTTCACAAAAAAAAGCAATCAGAATAATGCACGTAACTCAATTCAGCCAAATGCCAATATTTGCTAAGGTAATTTTAGTGGCACCGGCACCGTTTAGGCCGAGCTTCGAATTATGTAGGCTTCGGGCGGCCTTGGTTCAAGCCTTGAACTGCGATCGATATGGAGTGGCCCACGTCTGCCGGCCCTGGGTATCAACAGTTGTAACAGCATGAACCAGAAACGTGTGCTGATTTTTGAAGGTCAGGTACAGACCATACCGTATAATAGAAAGTTGGAAACCGCAACATAATCGCGAAAAAAAAAATGCTATCCGATCCCGTGACTGCCAGACCTACGCCATTTTATAAAATCTGAAACTTTTTCTGTGGCAGCCTCCTCCACTGCCAGACACTTGGTGGAGGAAAATCCCTCCGCCAGACACCTTTAAAGTATGTTAAATTGTAAGTGAACTTCCAAAATTACGGAGGTCTGGCGATGGCATCTTGGTCCACTTGGATCGAATAGGTATAGAATTTTTCTATAAGACAGCTGAATATTTTTTCGCGATTACGATGTGGATAGAGCCTATAGAGAAAGTTGTTCAGTTTGAAGGCTTATACCACGTCCTTAAAAAACCCCACACTTTTCTGATACATGCTGCATGAATACCGTGTAACAGCAATTTATTTATGGAAATAGTTTTGTAGGTAAGTTCACAGCATAGCTCGCAAGGGACGATGGCAGGAATTTGTATGCAAACGAATAGGTTAGTTAAACTATGCCACTGTGTGTCTGGCATCATGCCCGTTACGGTCATGGTTTAGGTACGTTAACCGTTTAAGAGCCATGTTTGTTTCGGGTGACATTTATTAGCATAAGGTGATAGGACAACAACAGAGGTCGATGAATTGATCTTTAGTCCATTGTAGACATTTCGGAATTCATTGATGTTATTAATGTTTTGGAGCAAGTTAAGGTCTTCCACAGTAAGATGAAGGACATCATCATTCTTAATACTCCGTGCCTCGAAAAACACGTTAAGCTGTTGGTCCCGGCTGTCATTTTTAGATTTGACAGACGTTACAGGTAGTCAATGGCCCGAAAGTCTGACAACCAGTCTTACCAAGGGGTATTGTATTACCCAGAAATAACTAGGTTGTGGAGATCAGATAGGAAGTCGCTCCATGTAAAATACCGGTATTCAGCTGAATTCGTTAAGACTGGAAGCCGACCCCAACATAGTTGGGAAAAGGCTAGGTAGATGATGTCTGTACAAACAAGATAAATGATCCTATTTGAAACTTCTAATACGTATGTTTACAAACACAGTACCCAAAAGTTACATAACCTTTCTTTATACAACGCTTACATAACTAAAATCAGGAAAGTACTAAGTAGTTACATTATACTTAAACTGGGTAGTAATCTGTTATCTCATCGTGATTTGATTAGCCATTACATCATAGGCTATTAGCTATAAAAGAAACGTTATTATGGAGTGGCAGGCAGTAAACAAGCTCACAAAACGCAGTTTTTATCACTTGTGTGAAAATGCTGTATCGATCATTACAGTGACATGATTTTTTTTGGCCGTTTGCGAGATTTTCGGAGTTTTGATCATGTTTAATCATAAAGTACAATTTTGGACACGTATGTTTAACTAGCTGACCCACGCAACTTCGTCTGCGTCACATTAAGAGAGAAAAAGCTAACAAAAGGAATATATTCTCCCCGTTTTTGCAACATCTTTCATTTATGCTCTGCTCCTTTTGGTCGTAGCGTGATGTTATATAGCCTATAACCTTCCTCAATAAATGGGCTATCCAACACAAAATTAATGAATGATTTTTAAATTCCAACCAGTAGTTCCTGAGATTAGCGCGTTCAAACAAATAAACTCTTCAGCTTTATAATATTATATATAGTATAGATTAGTATTAGTATAGATTAGTATTAGTATAGATTAGTATTAGTATAGATTGAAACGATGGATGGACTGTGTAAAGGATGATATGGCAAGAAAGGAGGTGTCTGATGAGATGACGAGAAATTGAGAAGTATGGGAGAGGAAGATATGCTGCGCTAACCACAAATGAATTGGGATAAGAACAAGAGAATGATGATGATGATGATGTTTCATTTAAACAGTAGACAATTACAGGTCGCGGCACGTAACTCTAGCGCTGAAAGAAACGTGGAGGGGATAGCTGCACATGTTCTACGACTGGAGAGCCAATCGGCGCATCGCACGCCCCAAGACATTCTTATTTTGACGTGACAACGTCTTATAAATTGGTTTGCCGGGTGACACTTCAAGAAACTGCGTTACGCTCCGCTCACGTTATGCGCTCACAATGAGAGCGAGTGAGAGGCACGCGTCCCTTCCACTCGGGCATGGTTAGCCCGCCTAAGAGCGAGAGAGACAGACATAAAAAGTTTATTTTACCACTCAAAGTCGTCACGTAAAACTTTCGCCCGTATACCGACTTTACAGGCAACCAATTTTTTTACTTCTCCGCAATAACGGTCAACGCTAGAGTTACGTGCCGCGACCTGTATGTAAAAATAGAGTTTTGTTGTCAAAGAACTAAATCGAACCCTAAAATGTCTACTCTTTTTGAACTGCCTCCCTCCCATCTATCATTGAAGTGTCTGTCAGTGATGGATTTTTTTTCAATAAAATATAACTCTTACGCTTCTTAAAATACTTTCACGTTTTGTTTTTCCCATTAAACTTTGGTTTGTTTCTTGGTTTCCTCAATTCGCTGTTCTAGAACCACTGCAAAAAGTTTTAAGAATCTAAATTCACATTCCAACTTGGCCAGAAAAGATATTTCGCAGACAAGCTGAAATTAAAACCATTTCGAGACAAGATGGCACTCTCCAAAGTATCATCAAGAACAAAACGTTTCTTGTTCACTTTAGGGATATCGACCAGTCGGCTTCAGGGCCTAAAATAGGTTTTACAAAACCAATAAAAGCTAAGTTTAGGAGCAGTCAGTTAAAAATAGCTTGAGGGGCATGCAATTCGTATTAGTAACTGTTAAAGCAATTTGAGCACGTTCTAATGCAGAGTTTTATCAGTTTTTTATTAACATCGGCAGCCATAATTTACTGAATGATTGATGTCTCGCAGTTCAAATATTAAAGGCTCAACAAGGGCTTTTCCGCGAATTTGAAATTGTGCGAAATAAGATAACGGTGTCGATTCTGTTGTGCACAAACTAAACTTAATTTAGGCTATTGCCATATTTTACTAAAAGGCAGTACGAGAAAAGGACGGCTATAGCTATGAACTAAGTTAGAGATGTCAAACTAGTTTGTGCTTTGCGCTTCACTGTTTTTTTAGTCGGCATGTTTTTACGTGGACCCTTCATTTGTATGGAAATATTACTATACTACAACAGCCCATAACGTCCACTGCTGGACATAAGCCTCTCCCATTATGGGAGGAATTTGCCGTAATCTCCACGCTTGGCAGGCGGATTGGAGATCGCAGTGATGAAAGACTAACAGAATAATGGAAATATTCGTTCCAACTAAATTTGACAGCTCTAAATTACGTCCGTCTCTTTCTCGTTTTATTAGAGAGAAAAAGATAGCAATAGCCTAAATTACGTTTGGTTTGTGCACAACAGAATCGATACTACCATCGACTTATTTCGGAGGTGTTGGAACAGGACATAAGCCGTGCTGATAATTATGTTCTTCTTGTGTAGGATCATAAGTTCGTGACCCGTCTTGTTGATGCTCTGTCCTGGCTTGGCGCCAAATATGCCAGTCCTAGGCCATTCTACAGAAATACTGTCCAGTCAAGATATTACCTCAGTGTTACAAAAAATACCGTTTTCAAAAGAGCTATAGAACCCTAAAAGATTCGATTAGCTCATACTCAAAGGCTCCATTATCTGATTGGCGTAAATTGAGCGTTCCATTTGAAGCGCTCGACGATCTGATAAAATAAACATGGGCTTGGGATAATATTATCAAGCTTAGGTATAGCTCTTGTGGAATAAACAGGTATTTATCTAGGACAGGCAATCTACCTGAAGTGTTCGTTTCCTGTCAAAAGCACTCAGCAAGATATTGTCGTTTCACAAATATTGATTTACGATACGAAAAAGCGAGTGCCGCTGTCGAAGACTGATCAAATTCTGAGAGGAACTTTAAAATTGATTAAGGCAGAAGTTCCAGAAGAAATAGTTACCAACATCGACACTGCAGAAATAAATTAGGCCTGAAAGTATACCTGCTTTCCAGCACTTTTTTTATGTGGGCTTTTCGGGTTATTTATGGTAGACTAGCGAACAGCGACCCGACGGCGGCTTTCCTTGCGTAAAATTAAAGTAAAACGGTCCGGTTAACTCGTTGTGAGTATCCGTGGAAATTGTGTTAGAGCCCTTGCAGTGGGTTTCGACATTAGACCTCATTTCAGGGAGGCAACCCCCGTTGAGTTTGTTATTATCATTGAATTTGATGCTGGGCTTTTTATTTTTAGCATGAATAGGAAAGTAGTTTTACTGTGTAAAGAGTCTTTTGAAAGGCCTTTGTCTATAGTTTTTTTTTTCTGGGGAACGCGACTAAGGCAAGGTAGAACCGGACAAGGTGTAAAGATACGATAAAATACTGTTAATGCTGGCATATACCGTATTGTCAACACATGTACACACACACATCTGCAGATGCGTCGTAGATGTGATTAGGAGAGTGGTAATCGGGATGATCCGGTCAGAAAGACCATTATGACCATTATTATTTATTATTACACCACAGGCTACCTGCAGTATTGTCTCTCCTTTCCCCTTAAATCCATCCAAAGGTTGTCTTTAAAAGATCGCTTTTAGCGATAAGACCGCCCATTGTGTCACCCCTTGTAAAATGTTCTACATTTGTATCTGTAATTTTTATGGTGATGGTATACATAATAAAGAGTAAGTATTCTATTATGTCAATGCATTAAAAGCAGTCGGTGTCTCACCAGCTCAAGTCGACTCTGTGTCGATAAGTTAGATCACTTACTTGAAGAGGGAAGACACAGAAAAAAATGGTCCATAGGGACATGCGAATGGAGTTTGGTGTGAAACCGAAAAAATGATGGTAAAGAAAATTAGTCTTCTGCCAAGTATCAAATCAAACTTAGTTTTGATGGACGAATATTGATGCAATTTGGCACAGCTCTCATACACATCAAAATTTTTACGCGAACGAAGTCGCGGATAACAACTAGGCATCTATATCTGTCAGTACAATAGGCGTTAGGAACCACAAATTACAAAGCAATTGCAAGGTGGAACCAGTAATTAATGAGGATCATCTATTATGGGGAATGTTTGGCTTACAAATTAATGGTCGATATTCACTAATGACAATACATTACTGTAGCTTATCGGAGCTTTGGACCAAATTAAACATTACAATATGGTTAAATCGGAATAATACACGATTCATCAGAATTGATTCATTCGGATTAAAAGGGTTTGGCAGACATTGATAGATTCGCTTTTATGTTAACATGATTCAATTTAGTGGCTTCATCCAAATTGAAAGGCTTTAATAAGTGATCCGTGTCATACCTATCATGAGGTTCGACCGTTGCGTAGTTAGTTGTAACTTTGCAGTTCAGAGGCCCATGCGCGGCACAAAAGCTATACACCAGGTTACACACTAACACACGATAAAGAATAAAGACTTAGCAGCTATTATGCCTGTGGCTGGACTGACTGTATTCTGAACTCCGAAGTTTAGACTAGATTTATCTACAACTAGATGCTTGTTTTCGATACCAGTATTTTACATGGAGCGGCTGCCTAGCTGATCTCCACAACCCAGTAACTAGTTCAAGGCCGTCGTGCAGGGTGTCACAGGGTGTGCGTTGCACACGGGCGCTGCGGTCCTAGGGGGCGCTGAGCGCCTACGGAGCCCCACACGGCGCCTTCCCAAAAAATTTTTTACTTGTGTACAGTGGGCCTGGCTCGCAGAGAGCTTAGCTTCCCAAATTTGTCAAATGTTTCCAATGGATAATGAACTTTGTATGTTTAGATGAGGTCGTAATTAGAATGAAGAAATTTTAAAATTTGGACATTGATGATGTTGGCTTGTTAGGGTAAACACCATAACCAGTGATAGGAATAGGTAGTGCTTATTAGCCTAAACTTCGAAGAACAGAGACAAGAATCGGAGACTTCCTTAGACTATATTTTTTTTCCGGGACATCACGTAAGTACATCAAAAATTAATGTTATTTGGAATAAGTAATTGGTCTATGTTTACCTAAAGTTTGCGACTAGACATAACATAACACAGTCGTTACAACCATCAAAATTTCTGAAAGTTTTCTTTTTAAGAACATTTTGGAAACGACTTCTTCATCATAAAACTATGATACGCTCTCTTAGGTACGCACTCTTAGAATTTACAAAAAAAAAACTCGCCGTGGTCGCATAATAAAATATAGTCTAAGGAAGTCTCCGATTCTTCTCTCTGTCCTTCTTCGAAGTTTAGGCTAATAAGCACTACCTATTCCTATCACTGACCATAACACTTTGTTCTAAATACAGTCAACAACACATGGTATCCAAAACCGACAAATTTCTTCTTCATCTCCAAACAATTGAGTTTATTATCTATTGGGGAAATTTGACAGTTTGTGGTTACTTGCCATGTACTTTGTACCCATTCCATTTTGCCCGCGCGCTTACTAGGGGGCGCTAGGGTAATGTTTGCACACGGGCGCTACATGGGCTAGAGACGCCTCTGAACTAGTTAATCAAATAAACGAACGGGTAAAAACTGTAGCTTGGTAAGCCTGCTTGTCAGACTTGGGCTACTGAGTATACCTGTAACGACTGTCAAACATGAACTCAAACTCAAACTCAAAGCATTTATTTAAATTGGACCATTACGGCACTTTTGAAAGTCAAAAAAACAAAAAAAAAATCAAAGCTACAGTCCCAGTCACAAGGCATAATAACTTGAGAAAGTACTGTAGTTGCCCATTCCCTAGCGTAGATCTCTATGGAGAAGAACGGGCAAGAAACTCCATGGACACTCTTTTAAAATCAAAATATTGTTACAAAATCTTGGTTACATCATTAATTTTGAGATTATACATGTATGTGAGAACGATGTAGAAAGACGTGCACTCTAAGAGCATCCAGAGTAAAAGATCTAGATCCAGAACAAAACAAATGGCAGCCCAGGCCAACCGCTTAACGTGCTTTCCAGGGAACGGAGGAGTCTCCATATGTAGCTATGGTTTGAGTGATGAATTAATCTTTATGATAGTGCATCACGGTAGATAAGTAGCTAAGCTAGATAAATAACGAACCACACATACTGCCAACAACTGTTACAAAACACGTTGTTCCTATTTTGTCTCTGTTTAGTCTTGTTTGTCTTCGCCTTGTCGGGGCTAATATCTTTCGCCGTCTTTATAAAATCCGTTTTCCCCGACACAATATTATTCAAAGCAAGCAAACAGTATCATGTGAGGGTTCGAAGGTCACAGTGCATAAAAGGGGTGCTATCACAAACATTATTTTTCCGCACGTGGAAACGCGTGGGGGCTCGGCAATGCTCGGTAATGTTCGGCATTAATCGTGAGTTATGTGAGGACGTGGTATATTCCACTTAGAAGGTTAAACACAGGATGTAGAGCATATGACCCGCCGTTTATTTTATGAGGCTTGGTTTCCGAACACGGCCAGGTTTACCAATTTGCCAGCAGGGTTGTAATTATTTAAAACAGTGATTTAAATCGCGATTAAAATCAATTGATTTTGTTGAAAAACATTGTCGATTTTAATCAATACCTTTTATCATGAAACAAAATCAACCAAAGTGTCAATGGATACAGTATTAGTTGAGGAAAAAGACTCACAGAAAACCACCCCTTACGATTGGCAGTTAGCAATCCACAACATGAAAAAATGTGAAACCGAAAAAGAAATAAAATAACAGAACGTAAAGAATGTTTGTCATTAATCATTATGGATTTACTTGACTTTTTTCCCCGTGCTTTACCTTCGCAGGTTGAAGGAGAAGCAAACGTAATGAAGTCGCTAAACACCCTAATATTAAAATCAGAACATAGGATACAAATAAATGCTAATTCGTTGATAAATAAATCCGTATTTTTTTAATCCTGAATTCCTGATTTTTATCAACCCAAATATTTATTTATTTTTTTGCTTGCCAATGATTTCAACGTTTTAGAAGATTGTTTTATACCTTGTTGATTTTGTGGTAACTAGCGTTACTGATCCCAAATCGAGCAGGATTTTTTCAGTGGCAGCTTCGTATAGCAATAGGCTCGTCCTTTACTACATGGGATTTAACCATAATTGGCGGTACGTGGGTGCAGCTACGAAATTACCTCTGCCTCACCATTTAGGGATAGCAGGGTTATTAATGAAAATGGTTTGGACATTAAGGCTAAGTTTAGACCGTTTGAAGCGCGACAACCTGAAACAAGGAAAACCGAAACACATTGTTACGTAACACGCGTTGTATTGACAGCCTTACCTTATAGAAAGCTTTTCCTTTACGCCCAATTTATAAATAAACTTACCCTCATGAATAAAACATTAGCAAACATGGCATTGTATTAAAACAATAAAAAGACAAAACAATAATTCTCTTCCAAAACTTTATAAAGAAAGATTTAGGCTCCATGATAAATTACTCAAATCTTCGTACAAAAGAAATAAAAAGAATTGTCCAGGTCCAGACCGTCATATCTGTCGTAACTTAAAACCGGCCGAAATTGAACTAGATCCTTATTATTGTCTAGACGGAGTTTGATTAAATTTCCCTCGTTATGACAATGTATACAGAACTAGAATTGCTAGTGATGGTACAGTCCTTTAAATGCTATTTTACCCCCGCCTTGGATCGCTGTCAAAATCATCATCATCAGCCTATTAATGTTCCCACTGCTGGGACACAGGCCTCCTCTCTATGGAGGGAATAATTAATAATAAGGGGCGATAATCCACCGAGCGGGCCCAGTGCGGATTGGTCTTCTATTTTTTTGTTTCTAGGACATGCCGGTTTCCTCACGTTGTTTTCCTTCACCGTTTTGAGAGCAGTGGTGATGAAATAAATTACACAAAGTAATGCGCCTGTCCGGGTTCGCATCCACGACTTACTGTTCGTAAGTCGGGGGCGCGACCACTGGGCCACCGGTGCTCAGCTGTCAAAATCAGTGATCTTTAATTTTGTAGCAATAAAATTGTTAGTTTTATAGGTTGCTATCACTAACAACATATACCTACATAACATCGCGCCTGTAATTCTTTAAGGGTTAAGCAGAGGCGTACGTAGTAGTACCTACACTCACATGTCGCCAGTTATGTTTAAGTCCCATGTAATGCGGCGAGCTTATTGCCATCAACCGGGCCGGTGGATTTTTTGCCAGATTTTGTGGCTGCTACTAAATACTACTGCTACTGATAAATTCCTGAGAAATCAGATAGAAGAAAGAAAAAATCTATATTCATCGCAGGGACACGACGTGCATATCACTGACAAGGTGTCAGTGATCTTTACTCGTCACCATGGTCTAAAAAAACAAGGTCTGGCATTCCGGGAGTGACACATGTTTACGTCACTATTCAGTTGCCACTTTATTGAAACAAAACACTAAATTATGGAAACATTTTCGGCCACCATTGTTTAAAAATATATATAAGCATTTAAATAGTTGTTTTCGTTTGCCTGATCAAACGAAAAAATTCAATTTAATCATATACTAAAGTAATTGTAATTTAAAACTTTAATGTTTGATCGGATTCGCTCAGGTGGTTAGGGAGTTATTATTTCACACTACTGGTAACACAGAAACGGGCTGTCTCATTGACATTCCGCCATTTCGCCGTGTATCGCTATTCTTTTTTAACACGTGTGCCTGTCTCGCTCAGTGCCAGTGCAAATAGTGATTCCCAAACTGTTTAGTGTTGATGACGTAGACTTGTGTCACCCACGTGACCTCTGTGTCTCGGAATGCTATACCTGGCGAAGTATATTATTATACCATGCTCGTCACCATTCGTCTGCCCTTATCCCAATTCATTATTTAAAGTCGGCGCATGTCTTCTTCTTCCATACTTCTCAATTACACGTCATCATATCAGACACCTCTTTTCTAAACATCTTTCTGACTAATATATCCTAATTTCTATCCTTGATACTGATCTTTTTAATCGTGACAGTGAAGTTTTGGTTAAGGTACAGGTGGCCTACTATGACGTCGTTTTAATCTTGTTCCAGTGTGGGTAAGAGACGGAGCTATAGAAGACGTCTAGCGACATCTCTTTCCCACACTGTAATAAAATTAAAACAATCCTGCTTTAAGACGTCATGGTAGACGCAACTGTGAATCGACTGTAGCGACTAGCGATATTGTAGCTGATATTCTACCACACGCGGTCATGCGACAACATAAGGGTCATTGAGAAAGAAGGGGATATTCTCGTCGACCTCGACGACGATCGATCAATTGTTATTTATTGCACTCATGAAAATTGTTTTTCTTTCAGAATTGTTTTCCGAAGTTATGAGGTTACCGGCAATTTTGGAAGCATTATGGCGATAGAAACTCTTGTCTCGCGGGACCAAGTATCGATATTGGCAAATTGAGAATGAAATATGACACACCCTTCAAAGAATTTTTGTGCTAAGTGTTACCCCTAGCAGTGGGCACATTATAAATGATTAATCTCTTGTTGTTATTGAATTGGTTCTTCCTATGTATGAATGAAATTGATACATTTGTAAGAAGAACCTGGTCTAGTTCGTATTGCAAATAAGTGGTAGTCTAAGATTTCCATATTTATTGCTACCCACATGCACGCTTTATAAACTCACCAACGATTGATAAAGCGGCTACCTACGCTTGATAAAGCGGCTTTATTGTTTAAAATAGCTTGAATGTGAATGCAACTATAGGTTAGTAGGTCATTCAGTTGCTCTTCCATGAAATTGATCCGCATGGTAGGTCATACGGGGCAAGCATGGCGTCCTCTGTTTGTGTAGCAGACTTGACTTGCAGAATTTGATTTAAATAGTGTCCATGGAGTTTGCCTTTTTTTAGATTTAGGTTTATGTTATTGTTTTTGACTGACCGATTCTTTGACCATTAAAAGTGTCTACTGGTTTACTTATTTGAAATGCCTTGTTGGTCAAGTGGTCGCAAGCGCGACTGCTGAGCAAATGAGGTCCTGGGTTCGATTCCCAGGTCGGCCAAAGTGTTATTGGGTTTTTCCATCAGGAATTTCTCAGTAGCTACCACGGAGTCTGGATTTGTGCCCGGTTGATGGCAATAGGCTCGCCCCCTATAACATGGAACTTACTGGCGAATAGTAGATTTACTATTAGGTACTTAGGTACATTGCACCTCTGCCTGACCCTTCGGGGATTATAGGCTTGATGTTATGTGTGTGTTATTTGAAATAATGCTTTGAGTTTGAATTTATTAATTTCCAGGAATCCAGGTTGGGCCGAGTTCCTGCCGGGGTTGCGGGACTGTTCGAAAGAGATACCGTGGCCCCGGAACACAAAGGGCGATGAAGGAACATGGATGGGTTTTAGTCAGTAAAAGTCTGACACTCCCTCCTGCTCCGCCCAGAGCGGAAGGAGTCATTTGATGATTTCACACCCGAAAAAAAAAAAAAAAAAGGTTGGGCCGAGTCCTTCGATTTGATGATAGAGATGATTACCAAGCTAGAATCAATGAAAAGTTTCCCGTCACACACAAAGCAAGTAAAAACAATAAATTACTTCTACCTAGGCAAAACCTTTTTAGACGACTCTTTGAAACTTTCAAGTAAGTTATGACGCTTAGCGAATGTAGGTCAAACCACAATATTTTTATTTGTAAATGTTTATACTTAGTGGTTTTAAATACTGTACTAAATAAATAAATAAATTAGTACCTTAGCAAGTTAGCACTTTATGGTTTGTTTATCAGAACCTGCGTTACTTTGCGGAACTGCTCCATAAATGTGGCTGAACAAGGTCAATTCCTACTTGGTAAGGCGTAGTTATAAATGCAGTACCATCGTCAATCTACGGTGGAAAACGTCTGGTATTGTATTCCAAATAAAACATATCGTAAAATCAAACTTTTAATCGCAACCGCAAGGTTAGTAGAGTAGTACACCCAAATTTCGCCAGTTCGTTTCAAAATTCACTGCACATCTTTTTTGCATACTCAGTCCCACGTTCCCATTGCTGGGACACTGGCCTCCTCTCTATGATAGCAACTGGATCATAATCTACCGCAAGAACTCAATGGTGGATATCAAGTCTTCAATTTTTTTATTTTATGACATGCTAGTTTCGTTACGATTTTATCCTTCACCGTTTTGAGAGCCGTGGTGATGAAATGAATTACACAAGTGAAGTGCCTGCCTAGAATTGAACCCACGCTAATACCGGTGCACCATCTTCATCAGATCTCATCAACAATCATGAAAAGGGATCGGCTCGCTAGTTTAATACTTATCTAAATAAATAAACTAAAAAGTAGAGTGATAGTCTAGTGGTGTGACCGTCGACTGACAAGTCATAGGTCTCAAGTTCGAACCCAAGACACGCACCTCTACTTTTTTGGATTCATGTGCGTGTTGTAAAATTTTCACCCGTGTGGTATCCGGCAGAGTAGAATAGAACCAACCCATTACACTGACGGGTGTCGTATAAGGCGGCTAATGTCTGAGGCAGAACACCTTGCGCCTCCGTAGACCAGAGAATGGGCAGCAGCGTTTTCTGTTAGTCTTTCATCACTGCGATCTCCAATCCGCCTGCCAAGCGTGGAGATTACGGCAAATTCCTCCCATCATGAGAGAGGCTTATGTCCAGCAGTGGACGTTATGGGTTGTTGTTGTTGTTGTGCGTATTGTAAAATTATTCCTAACTTCGGTGAAGGAAAACATCGTGAGGAAACCAGCATGCCTGAGAGATTTTCTCGACAGCTTGTAAAGCCAGGTCAGAGGCCCATGGGTAGCATAAAAGCTCTGACACTAGGTTAGACATTAACCACACGATAAGTAGTAGTACCACCCCGCACTGGGCCCGCGTGGTGGATTATAGTCCATTCCCTCTCATAGAGAGGAGGCCTGTGTCCCAGTAGTGGGAACAATAATAGGCTGATGATGATGATGATGAAGTAGTAGTAATTAAAAGTTACAGTGTTTTAAAGTAGGTAATTCATGTCAACAATACATGCCTGTGTGAACAAGGTCTGTCGATAGACATTATATGTGAAGGACAGCTATACATAGCATCGAGACTGCGTGATAAGCCGAACAGTCTAGCCATTTTTACTTGCCATACCTATGTCTGTACGGCTCAGTTAGATATAGAAGAGTTGGGTGCAGTTAGTCTATACTAATACTAATCTATACTAATATTATAAAGAGGTAACATTTGTTTGTAAGTTTGTATGTAGGGGATAATCTCCGGAAGTAATGAACTGATTTCAAAAATTCTTTCACCATTAGAAAGCTACATTCATCCTGAGTAACATAGGCTATATTTTATCACCGTACTCCCACGGGAACGGGAACTACGCGGGTGAAACCGCGGGACGTCCGCTAGTAATATATATATATATATATATAATATTATAAAGAGGTAACAACTGTTTGTAAGTTTGTATGTAGGGGTTAATCTCCGGAAGTAATGAACCAATTTTAAAAATTGTTTCACTGGTAGAAAGCTACATTATTCGTGAGTGCTATAGGCTATATTTTATTCCCGTACTCCCACGGGAACGGGAACTACGCGGGTGAAACCGCGGGACGTCAGCTAGTTGCTTAATAAACCTTCGTCAGTTTTCAAACTAAGTAGCTCCACGCAAAAAACATTGCTGGGAATCGACTTTTTTTTTTTCGGAATGAAAAAACACGATTTACAGTAGGAGTCAATATAACACACTCAAAACATTGTACTGATGATGGCTGGATTGAATAGTAGTGTGTAATAGTGGAGTCGTTATAGGTAGTCAGCGGCCCAAAAAGTCTGACAACCAGTATTACCAACGGGTATCGTATTACCCATTACTAACTGGGTTTTGGAGGTCGCTTCATGTAAAATACCGGTATTCAGCTGCATCCGGTTAGACTAGAAGCCGACCCCAACATAGTTGGGAAAAGGCTAGGCAGATGATGATGAATCCTTACCTCCTTATGTTGGGGTCGGCTCAGCATGTCTTTTCATACGAACGTAATTTTACCTAACCTAACCTATTCTAAAGCTAATACATTTTTCCGAATCCGAAGACGAGGTTTCATATTGACGACATTGACGGTATTTGCTGCGTAAAATAACGTAACTCGCAAAATTCCTCGTCACGTCTTCGTGTTCTAGAACACGTTCTGAACATTTTTCACGATGTAAACAGTGTCGTTTAAATTATAGTGCTTTAAAGTAGGACAGCTTATATCCGAATGCAGGCGCTATATTTTCACTTTAAAGGAACAAACAAATCCTTAAGAAGAGGAAAAACCGCTGTGCTCTCTATCAGCTGTTTTGCATAAGCCTTATGTGTTGCAAAGCAAAGGTTTAGGCTTGCTTATATGAGAAGTACTCTTTTAATATTATATGAACCCACGTCTTTTTCTTAGAGCAGCGGTGGCCCAGTGGTGGCGGCATTGCAACATGCTGACGGCATCGGCAGTTACATTAATATGGCTGATGATGATGATGATGTCTTTTTCTTATGGGGTAAGGGATAAGCAGAAACTACAGGATGCCACCTGCGACGATTCTTGCATACTACTTTTGTCTCTTTTCACGATCATACTATAATACGTACAATCTTGCATTTTTACTGTCGAAGTAAATGAAAATGTAACGCATTGTTTATAAGCGGTTTCATAGCCTGCAAAATATTTCCATAATTTAGCAGTGCGGTTAGACCTTGGGCCTGAATTGGAAATTGGGCTACAAAGATGTTTTTATGTCCTGTTAGGTTCAGAGGTCCCTTTTTTGCAAGTAGGTAAATGAATTCGAAGTGCTTAGATCCTTAAATACAGATATACCTATTGGTTAAAAACGGTCAAAGTGCAATTACTGCCTAGCGTTTTTCTGCGCCAAAATGATTGTGTACCTACCAATACCATAATCCATCTAACTACCAAAACACTTATGTAGATATTAAAATCTCATCAAGTATGTTTACAAAAACGAATGTGTTGAGGCAGTTACTGGGGGAAAACCTAGTCTACCGTAAAACGGCTGCAAAGTAACTGAAAACATACTAAACGACTGCTCCCCACTGTAGTTCACGGCATCATATCGTGGCTTTAGATTCAGTAATAATGAAAAAGGATTAGCTCGTTGCTAAATAATAATAGCCGCTTGGGTCGATCTTTAGGTTAAGCCGTGCTTGCCTAGGTTGGCCTGTGGATGGGTGACCACCCTTACATTCCGAGTTTCCTCCGTGCCTAGGAAAGCATGTTAAGCTGTTGGTCCCGGGCCCGGCTGACATTTGTAGATCTTTGACAGTCGCTACAAGTAGTCAGTGGCCCAAAAAGCCAAGTGCTATCGTATTACCCAGTACTAACTGGGTTATGGAGGGCCGATAGGCAGTCGCTCCATGTAAGATACTGGTATTCAGCTGCATCCGGTTGGACTGGAAGCCGACCCCAACATAGTTGGGAAATGGCTAGGCAGAGAGAATCATACCATTGAAGCATCAAACAAGATGGTAAACTATGAACTAGTAGATGGTTTATTTCTTAATTAGAGTGCTAACGCTTTCTTTGTAAGAGACAAAGATTATTTTTGCCTGGCAGGACACTTTGCAGACTTGGGAATTTAACATAGGACCTCATGCACCAGCGTCGGGCACTAGCTGCTCGGCAGTTTGCTGAACTGAGCCTATTTGGCGCAGCCGTGAGACACACAATATTATTTCGTTTCTTTTTTCTGATTAGTTTAGTGTATTTTTAAGTTTTATTTTATTCTTATTTGATTTTATTGTGTACACTTGCGGCTTAAGCCAAATAAATATGTTTTCTTTCTTCTTTCTTTCATGCTGAGTAGTATATCAAAATAAAATATAGTCCTGTACAAGGCCAAAGGGCTGATAACTCTGCAGGTGGTGCTGCGACATGGAGAAAAATAAATGCTGTAAGGTGGTATTCTCATAGGGTATTACTACACAATGGGAAACTGATTTCAGTAGAAAACGTGCAAAATAATAGGCACTAAATCATTGCTGTCTAGCGGTGCACTGTGGTACGCAGTTGCCACATTTTTGCTCGGAGCGCGGCGAACAAAAGTTAACGAAAGTTGATGGTAACACCAGGCGTCTGGGAGGAGTGGTTTATAGCTATAATTATAGTTAAGGCTGCGGTTATACTGCAGTGGAGTTTTGAGGAAAACACATCGGGCTACGGGTAAAATGAGACTTCAATATTAGAAATGTTTTAGTATGACGTGGCAGAAATTTAGAGGTGTCATGATTGTAAATTATACATGATATTTATTTCTGCGAATTGATTGTTTAAAGCAGTGTTTCTCAACCTGGGGGTCACCTGCCGTCGCTGCGGGAAGCCTTTATAGGGGGATCGCAAGAGGTCGCGAAAACTAGAAAAATAGATTTAATAAGAAAATGTTCAATAGAGGATATAAACATTTGTATGTTCTTACAAATTAACAAAATAAAAAATTATTAGTGTTCATCCATCTTATTGAGGTTTTGCTTGTTTGTCATTAACTAATTTCTCCCATCGTGGATCCGTTTTTGCTACATTGAGAATTAAATCGAATTCCAAATTAACAAAAAAAAGTGTTTTAAAAACATTTTTGTATACAAAATTTTATACAGATATATTTGTAATACAAGAAAAAAAAGCGAAGGGGGTCACCAAATATTTTTTCATACTAAGGGGGTCGTGTCATGAAAAAGGTTGAGAAACACTGGTTTAAAGAAACCCGTTTACACGTCAACAACCTATTATGTTTTTAACTAGATGGGGCCTATATTTCATATCCGACAACTCTGCAAAGTAACACCAAAACGAACTCAGAAACTATAAAAAAATTACCACTAAGTTCGGACATAATCCTGGTCAACTCATTTCAGGACCGCACCAGCAGATGTATTATAACGTAGACACGTGGTATCGTTGTACAAGAAATCTAATAACCCATGTTTTCTTGGTAAACAGATACTATCTCCGTAAATGATCTCCAATCTTTACCCAGAACCTCGAGCCCTCGTAGCACCGTAGATAAAAACGCTACGAAAATTCGTAGCTACCGCTACGCGGCCCAGCCGGACACCTTTCTTTTTCGAACTCATGACTTCGCTTTTTGCTACGCTGCTACGAAATAGCGGCCTGCTTAGTAGCAAGATATTTATTACAGGTGGTTTTCACCATTTTTACATTTCTTGCTATAATAACTTTGCGTCTAGCCGCTGTTTTGAATGAATTACCGCTTGGCCAGGAGGTACAAGCTCAAGTGATACGCGTGTTACGATGTTTTGTTAGTTGAAACTCGAGTTGCATTTCATTTAACAGTACAATAAAATCCTAAATTATTAGTTTGAATTGCAAAACGATGCGATCTTTTTACATGCCCTTTACCCCGATCAAGCATCTCAAAGCAAACCTACGTAGCAACGTACTAAAAATGCTACGAAATGTTGTAGGTACAGACAGCTACGCGGTCGAGCCTATTGTCATTTTTTTTCGGGTCGAGGGGCTTTTGGGACCAGGACCGCGGTCCCGGATTCCCCCTAAACATTTTTAGTAGTATTTTGGGACTACAAGAAAAAAAAAAACAAAGTTACGTCTTGGGAAAGTACGTTCAACCAAACATACAGGGTGTAAAAGACCTCATCACGAAGCCGTCAACCAAGCATTTTGTACATCAAACTAAGTAACTTTACGCAAAAAATATTGCTGGGAAACGACTTTTGTTTTGGGGTGAAAAATCATGTTTTGTGGTAGAAACTCAATGTAACGCACTCAAACATTGTGCTAATGGATGGATTGAATAGTACACAGTACACACAGTACAGTAAAAATCTTACATTAAAAACTTGTATTAAAAAAAAAACTTGTCAAAAAGTTGGAATTTTGACCCCCAATATCTCCGTAACTAGAAGGTTCCCTGGTATGGTGTAGAACAAAAAAATTATCGCAATGACGGGGAGAACAAGAGCCTTTCGGCTTCGTTAGGAGGTGTTTTACACCCTTTATTTCGTATTTTGATACAAGTGGAGAAAGTTTTTTTTTTTCCCTTATACCCCGTCTTTATAGAAGTTTCAATTCAATAATAAATTCATGTAATTGTTGATCACAATATTATTTCAGCTTACTGTACTTTAACTTTTTTTCTCCTTGGGTCGAGGGGTTTTTGGGACCAGGACCGCGGTCCCGGATTCCCTCCAAATATTTTTGAGTGTAGCGACTCAGTTTTTACCTAAGCTGCTATAAAACAACAACCTAACGTAGTAGCATATTTGGGTATTTAGTCTGAACGGACCAAATCGAATGGACCGCGGTCCGTTCCGACGTAGACAAAAAATGTCTACGTCCGAAAGGACCGGTGTCAAAGAAAACAAATGAATAAACTTCATCAAGTACATTCGGCTGCAAAAGTTAAAAAAATAAAATGAAATGTTACTAGGCAAGCATGAATCCAAGATGGTATCTAAATGTTATAATTGTATTCATTACTAGTAGACCGATTCTTAAAATAAATACCACCTTGAACTGGATACCCACCGTACGCCTGGGCGTACCCCTGATGGTACGGTGGGTTTTTTAAAGTTAAACGATACCACCACGTAATAGTGTTGTATTTTTTAATCCTTTATGGGCGGCATGGGAACCGGGCCGTAGGCCGGAAGGAGGCCGGTGGAGGCCCGGCACTTTGGGGACAGAAGTCAAAGAGTGTTATTTACGAAGTTTTCGCGAAGCAAGCACGCGTCATGGAGTCGTAGCAGGTTCTAAATTTGCTTATATCGCGAAAAGTCTTGCTACTAGGGGGTCAGAAGTGGTTTTAACTAGAGTTACAACTTTACAACACTATAGCGTGTATGTAGCGTTTAACTTTAAAACACCCACCGTACCACCAGGGGTACGGCCAGCGGTACGGTGGGTCTGAGTGCCTTGAACTCATGCCAGCCTAGTACTTTTTTGGGGTGGATCTATTTACATTTATTTGTGTTCTAAACTCAAACATATTTGAATTTTCTATTTTTCATATAGGCTGTTTGGCGGCTTTATACCTTTGCTTCTCTTTCTTTTGCTTGGCGAAAGCAAAGCGCGGAAAAAAAAGAAAATTTAAATCATAGTTTCCTAATAATTAATGACAAAAATATTTATAGTTTTTTATTTTATTTCTTCAAAGGTGTATTGAAAAACGACGTTTGATACACGTGGACATTTGTTATTGCAGTTCTCGGCTCTCCGCCTCGAACACAATAAAAAACTTCCTCCACTTGTATCAAAATGTACTATTCTTTAAGGGGGTAAAATAGGGGATGAAAGGTTGTATGAAACTCCGTAATTTTTGAAGTTTCGAAAAAGTGACAGTATACTTTTATTTCTAACTATGCATGAGCTCATCTACAATTTTTTACAATTCTAACTTCAAAATTGAAGAAATTTCATACAAACTTTCATAGGGGTATTATACGCTCTTATAGAATGTTTTTTTTTAAATTCGTTTGAAAACTAGCCAAGTCAGACCTTAGGCTTCAATACGTGAGCAATGAAAACAACAACAATGTATGCGACTGTACCTTTAAACTTATTATTGTTTATTCATTTGTTTTTTTTGACACCGGTCCGTTCGGACGTAAACATTTTTTGTCTACGTCTGAACGGACCAAAATGAATTGACAGCGGTCCGTTGAGACTAAACACCCGCATATTTATAGCAGGTGGTTTCCAACATTTTGTATTTGGTATTTCTTGTAATTCCCGACATTGCTACTAGCCGCCGTCGATTCAAAATGTATTACGGCATGGTCACGAGTTACATGTTCAAGCGATACGCATGTTGGCGCGATTACACTTGGTCGTTAGCCCATATATTCGAATGACTTTACTCAAATTCAGGCATTGATTGCACTGGTCATCGCAATGGAATACGAGCTAACGACTTCGAGTAGTTTGAATGAAGTCATTGTGACAACTAGTAAAGTACGTATTGAAGTGTAAGGAAAATTGGCGTTGGGTGTCCGGATTCGGGTACTCCGTTCATTTATTTCTCTTGGTCGTTCGCCCGAATTCCAAAGGCATTTGAATTCGGACGAACGACCACGTGTAATTTTATTGCATTATAACGACAGCAAATGCGGAGCAAATAAATGGAAAGGAGTTTGAAATTTATGGTTGACGAAATGGGATTCAATGTGATTAAAATAGTTACGAGTTGGCACACTTTTTCACTTGTTTCGCACGTCTTTTGTTTAGTTGTCGAAATGGGAAAGTTACGAGATGGGCCGGAGGCGACGGAACTAAAAAAAATTAAACGCGCGTGTCGCTTGACGCAAAGCGAATCACCTGAGGTCGTGAACAAGGCAGTAGTAGCAGTTAACTTAAAGCAGGTGGCTTCCACCATTTTTATATTTCTTGCCATACCTACTAACGTTGCGTCTAGCCGCAGTTTCGAATGAATTATGTGAAAAGGCGGAGGAGCAATAATTTAGACATGCAGCAATAATATTTCTAGAAGCAAGAACTGAACTTTATGAGCTAGTACCAACACGGTGCCTAGCTATTCTTGAATATATGCGAGAAGTGATGTTTTAGCTGAAGTTTGCTGGAGTTAACATGGATTTTGGGTAAACACATCAAGCAAGACGTAAGCAGCGTATTTATCGCGAATTTTACCTTTAATATGTATGTGTGTATGTGTTTGGTACCCATGTTTTTAGGGTTCCGTACCCTAAGGGTAAAAACGGAACCCTATTACTAAGACTTCGCTGTCTGTCCGTCTGTCTGTCACCAGGCTGTATCTCATGAACCGTGACAGCTAGACATTTGAAATTTTCACAGATGATGTATTTCTGTTGCCGCTATAACAACAAATACTAAAAACAGAATAAAATTAATATTTAAGGGGGGCTCCCATACAACAAACGTGATTTTTTTGCCGTTTTGTCTAATGTATAGATAATAGTACGGTACGGAACCCTTCGTGCGCGAGTCCGTCTCGCACTTGGCCGGTTTTTGTGTATTATAATGTGTTCTGATCGTGTAAGTTTAAAAAAGACAAGACGTAAGCTATTTTGGTACCTCTATTTATTCATCGATCGTGTTAACAATATTTTATTTCAGTTAGCTTATTTACTGTGAAAGATAAGACAGTTAAAAAAATGCAGTCGATTCATCGTGTCACAAAATTAAGTCTGACGAATATTTTCAGTGGTTGAATATTTTCGTATGCTACGCTTGTATTGGTATTTGTTTGTTGTTTCGTATGCTTGCGTACGTAGCTCACCAAAATACCCAAACTTTTTGGCGATACACTGGTGAAATCTTCTATTCCATTAAGAACCCCCACTTTCAGCATACTCGACTCGCGACTCTCGAGACTCGCGGAACCCACATACTTGCAATAATCCTACATGGTTGCCACATCTTCATTAACCCTCCCCAACCATACCTCCAACACATTCTGGTGACTACACGACAACCACAAAGCAACTAACAGTCGACACTCGTAAACACTTTATTACCTTAGTCAACGATAAACTAAACTTTGCGGCCCAAGTTATAAGCGGCAGCGGAACAACAAGGAAACCTTGCAACACTGAGAGCATAACTGAATAAGAACTGAGGAGACTAACTTAACACAACTTGGGGAAGTTCCGAACGCTACAGGGAGTATTAAATGAAAAAAAACGAGCAATAAATACCTGCAAAGAAAAAAAGTTGGAAAATATCGTTAATTTTTTATTATTAATAATAATAATAAAGCAGTACTCCTGGACACGGCACGTATTGTTAGGAGGTTCCTCTCTCAAGAGCCCTGACCACCGGCAGCTCGGACCCTGTTCCCAGCGCTGGTGGGCTACTATTTATTATATTTTTAAATGTTTTTTTTTATAGTGTTTTGTATAGAAATATTTAAAAATGTAAAAAATATGTGTAATAATGAATAAAGGGAATAATATTTTATTTGCATCAGACACAACGATCCATAACTTAGTTAATAAACACACTCAAAAAAAAAAGTTCTATATTAAGTTTTGCTCGCAGCTTCGTTCGTTTTTATATTCAGAAATTATCCCTTATTGGTTGTTTTTTTGTAAATATAGCCTGCGATACTCGGGGATTATGTAGCTTACTATTACTGAAAGAATTTTCAGAATCGAGTCAGTAGTTTAGAAGATTACTCCATACATCCAAACTTGCAATCTTTACCTCTTTTAGATTTTAAGTTTATGCGAAGATTTATTTCTGAATGAATCTTCTAAAGGCAGACCGTAAATAATTATGAATGTAACATTATACTACTGGTTGTAACATGTATGAAGTTTACAATTCAAATGTTATGTAACTTGTTTGTGAATGAACGTGTTTCAAGGATCATGTAATCATTCAAGTCTATAGTGATTTTATCATTCACATAGCGACCCGCACGGTTGTTGAGACCTGAAAAATCAGGTAAATTTGTATTGTACACAAATCTTTCGGATCAAATGATCTAAATTATAGCGCAAATCGTTTCAAAATGCTTTCTGCAGTTTGGAAGAATAATGCACTCATACAGACAAACGTCAAAAGCGACTTTGATTTACAGATCTATTTGTTTTACTGAAAGTTCGTAGCTACGCCCAAAACACCCTCACACGGTTGTCTAGTCATCCCACAATTTATTATAGTCTAGCGATAATAATTTCCCCTACGACCCTGAAGCTGACTCACTCGTCCTGTATCACATAGGACGTCCTATGACACCAGAGCCGCCATCCCTTCTAACTTACAACACCCGTCTAAATATGAGTCACATACAAAGGGCAACGCACCCTCACCTAATGCCATGCACCCCTGCGAATAGTCGTGAAGTCGCCTGAATCATAACCACAGACTGCAAGACGTATGGGAACTGTCCAACTTTGCCAAGTGTATAGTAACTTTGCCGAGGCGGATTTTAATTAAAAAGTTTTATTACTTTTGTGTGATAGACGGAGTTATTTTAGTCGAAATTGCTGGTTTTTAATCTACAGCTTAGTTGTTAGTGGTGGGTCTGTTGCTTGTGAATCTAACAAAATCTTCAGCACTGAAAGGATGGCTATAATAGGAAGCTATTTTAACTAAGCAGACGTTTTTAAAATCCCAATTTATCAAGAACAGCCGTGTACAGAGTATACTACAGATACTCATAAGCATATACCCTTATGAGATACCTACAGATAGTCTCAAAATGTAGCCGGGTTTACTTTGCAAAGAAATCGTACCGAAACAGCTGGCATTTTGGCCATTTTGTTGAGCCTTAGTTGTTCAATAACAACTGGTGCTGGACAAAAAGTTTGCATGCGGTGGAGAAAATATATATCTGTCTCGTCTATCCTTACTACTGGTTCAAATATGTGTGTCCTTGTCTCATTGTTATCATTATTTAGCAATTCGTCAGCTGCTACACTCTGCCTACCTACGAGAAGAACAGTATTTTTTTGTTGAAACGATCACAATATTACATTGCCAGTATTTAAAAGTGTCAACCCATTACCAAACTTCCGATTGCTACTGAACTCCACAGTATAAAAAGCTGTGTATATCCTGAATGTTATTAGACACTCCGGTCCGGAATTCCCGATTCAATTTCCGGGCATACGTTACATCATTGACTTATATGATGCGGGAAGTTACCATTAGGTGCGATTTTTTTCCTGTCTTCCGTTCCGGATCTCTAATTCTCTGAATGTTGAGAGGCTTACAGATACACACTTCCCTATATCGATTGCAACATTGGCTTCCTCAAGTCATGATTGATTGGGGTATACAGCTGTTTACACATTCAGAAACTTGGTTCCTTGAAAATAAAGAAAAAAAGCCTGGCTTGCGAACTTCGTGAGCCCATTTGAAGGGGGTACAAACAAACTTTATAATCTATACTAATATTATAAAGCTGAAGAGTTTGTTTGTTTGAACGCGCTAATCTCTGGAACTACTGGTCCGATTTGAATGATTCTTTCAGTGTTGGGTAGTCCATTTATCGAGGAAGGCTATATAACATCTGCTGCCACCAAAAGGAGCGGAGCATAAATGAAAAATATTGCAAAAACGGGGAAAAATGTATTCCTTTTATGAGCTGTTTCTCTTTTATGTGACGCAGACGAAGTTGCGTGGATCAGCTAGTATGTTATAAAACTTGTTTTTTTAAAGTAGCTCAATAGACAGACAAGCAATGTTATAAGATCTAAATGCACCCAACACATTGGAAAAATACTTTCAAAAGATTAAGACAATTAGAACATCCGATTCTGAGATGCAGTCAAAATATCTAGTCGGGAAACTGGATCTTATGCTAGGCAAACTCAATTCTTCAGCAATCTAGAGTTTTATGTCTATACTAATATTATAAAGAGGTAACATTTGTTTGTAAGTTTGTATGTAGGGGGTAATCTCCGGAAGTTATGAACCAATTTTAAAAATTGTTTCACTGGTAGAAAGCTACATTATTCGTGAGTACTATATGCTATATTTTATTCCCGTACTCCCACGGGAACGGGAACTACGCGGGTGAAACCGCGGGACGTCAGCTAGTTACCTATAAGTAGGTAACAGTAAACATTCAACACAAGACATTTCGTGATCTTTCAGTAACTTCTCTTCTATCATTATTTTATTAAACGAATTGGGACCACCAGTGGTGCCCGCCTACTCCTCGAACGAAAAGGTACTCTCAGGCAGCAGCTATTAGGAATAGGCCATGCATAATGATGATGTACATACAGAATTGCTGTATCGCAATTTGTGAGTTCATTTCGGATGTATGCGGTTAGCTTTAATGTGTTCTGTTAGATGGCCAGTACGCTTCGGTTGGAGCGGTTATTGCCGCATGTAGGCGACCAAAACTATTTGGACAATTGATTCAGACATCATAGGTGAGTTGAGTTGGTTTAAGGTTCGTCATTCAAGACTTGCCAACATGTTCTGTGTCTGGTTTTCGCACCTTCCATAAAGTGGACCTTTGTATGTGCCCATGGTGGCCGTCAATGGTCATTCTAACCATCCAGAGGATTAGGTCTCCAAATCTGCTCAGTAAATTTCCAAAAGATTTCAATGACCCAAGAGTCTGTACGCATCACCTAGTTTGCGATTTGTTGCGTCGTGTCGTGTACGAACCGATATTCCGGCTATTTGTTGGTGACTTCAGTTTGTTACTGGTTACTATTAAATAGCCTTACTCTGCAGACGGGCCTTACTTTGTAATGCGACATTTATCAGACACTTACACTGAATTGACTCACTCTGCCCTTTCCTCGTTAAGTTTCTAAAGGAGGACATCTTGCCATGGTCGCTGGTCTTGTTGTGCTTAAATATCAGCCAATATTGTTCCCACTGTTGGTTCACAGACTTGTTTTCAGAGAGTGCGAGTGATATTGATTCATGAAGCTGCCTCAGTGCGGCTTACTGGAACTCACATTAATGTCTTGGTGTGAGGATCTAATTATTTCACTGTCATAAAAAGTTTCATAGAGACGTTAATGACTTTAGTTGCTAAAGGTTAAGTCGGATGACGATCTGGCTTGACCTAAACGGGGTTACATTACACGTAATAACCACATTAATCTTTGATCGTACCCAAGTTAAACGGACCTATACGATTTAACGCGGTCTAAAGAGGTCAAAGTCGAAATGGCCAAAACATGCCCGAGGTTTTAAAACAAAAAGGAAACAAACACATCATTAAAATAACAAAAGAAAAACATGTTTTTGTCACTGATAAGTAAACGTAGAAAAAACATATTATCATGACAATATTGTTGCACAAACATACAGCCTTATTGTATACGACAATAGGGGGACCTTTACATCGCACGGTTGCTTTTAGCACGCTCATTGTCTATGATTAAACGACGGTACACTGAATGGCTTTGTACTCTGATGAGTCGCGGGAATCAGTCATTTGTTTGCAGGCCCGGACTGGCCATACGGGCAAGTCGGGCAAATGCAAGGTGGGCCGGATGCCCAATGGCCGGTGTGGCCAATTGGCGGTCGACTTTCTTTTGCTGTTAAAAAAAAACATCGCAATACTTCGATAAAATAACGTCCTCTACCGTCAAGTCGAGGACCTAATTCAATTTACTCTTGGACTCAATCTGTAGTGATGGTACTCCCTAGAGGCACAGGATTTTTTTAAAGTTTGGCACTCTTATTGGAGTTTCGCTTGATCGCTCGGTATAGATAGAGGCTGAAATAAAGTAGGAGCCCCTTGCCCCAAGGCAACTTTGGTTGCAAAAAATGGAGTATGTGGACATTTTGATCTCATTTAGATACTATTAATATCTGAATTTATTCGAGGCAAGATTCAAAAATTTTCGAGCTCGCGGCGCTCGCTCTTGGTTCATTACATTGTTTATTATGAGTCGACCAAGTAACTCCAATAGCTCGCAACAATTTTGACGTAGGTATCCGCAAGGTGTCAAAAAATTATCGATAATTTCTTCGGTTGATTCAAAATTTACATTAGTAGTTTTCCTTTTCCTTGGGAGAGGAGGGCCGACTGTATCTAAAATGCCCGGTCCGGTTTCGCGTCCCAGTCCGGACCTGTTTGTTTGTAACCGCTACTAGAAGCGGGACGGGCGAATGAAAGGAAAATCTGGGATTGGTTTTAAACTGTCACTGGTGACGTCAAAACTTTGTTTACGTTCCGAACTTTCAGGTTTTAATCCCTTTCAATTCCCACGGAATTGTGTTGTTTTCTGTCTTAACTGAAGACGACAGAGCACAAACTGATTAAGATCATAATTGTATTGCCTTAGGATGGCTCACACCGCGTCTCGCGAGCGCCGCAATAATCCGTTTATAATTGACGACTATCCTAACTTGTGGTGTACCGTAAGTCTGTGGTACCTAACTAACAAATCAACATGTATTTAGTGGTAACTGACTCATAAATACACAATCCTTAGTATAAAGGGTGTAAAACACCTTTTAACGAAGCCGAAAGGCACTTGTTCTCCCCGTCATTGCGATCATTTTTTTGTTCTACACCATGCCTGGGAACCTTCTAATTACGGAGATATTGGGGGTCAAAGTTCCAACTTTTTGACAAGTTTTTTTTTTTAATACAAGTTTTTAAAGTAAAAAATTTACTTTAAACACCTCCACGACACCCGTACCTACTATGCAATCCATCCATCAGAACAATGTTTTCAGTGCGTTACATCTAGTTCTACCACAAAACATGATTTTTCACCCCAAAAAAAAAGTCATTTCCCAGCTATAATTTTTGCGTAAACTTACTTAGTTTGATGTACAGAATGCTTGGTTGACGGCTTCGTAATGAGGTCTTTTACACCCTGTATGTAAACAGTTTTGGCAAAACAACACGATTTTCAGCGATGAATCAACAGAGCAATTTAAAAGAAAAATACTCAGTGCTAAAGGCAGCAATTTCGAAAATTGCAAACTCGCTAAACCGAACACTGGAATGTTCTCCTCGAACCGTTTTCTGAGAAAGGGACATTTTGCTACCTGTAGTTATTTTGAGAAGTAGTCATTTTGCGACTGAGCCATAACAACAACAGCCCATGACGTCCACTGCTGGACATAAGCCTCTCCCATCATGGGAGGAATTTGCCGTAATCTCCACGTTTGGCAGGCGGATTGGAGATCGCAGTGATGAAAGACTAACAGAAAACGCTGCTGCCCATTCTCTGGTCTACGGAGGCGCAAGGTGTTCTGCCTCAGACATTAGTCGCCTTATACGACACCCGTGAGTGTAATGGGTTGGTTCTATTCTACTCTGCCGGATACCACACGGCTAACTCTGACTGAGCCATAAACAGCTAGTAAATACAGCCAGCATTTCAAAATGTCCCGAAATAAAACCTTTTTATTAAATTGATACATGCTCTGAGGCGCCAAACATCGCGGCTCATATATCTAAGAAAACGTTTTAGAAAGCGGAAGCTATATCTGGACACAAAGAACGCGAGGGATCTCATCCGGGGGAGGTTGGGGTGGCTGCTAGCCAGATGGGATATTGATAAAAGACACTTCCGGTAGGTATGTCTGGCGCTTGGCAAATTATATCGCGGACTGGCTTTACGGATTTTTATAGCTTTCCGTATCGGAATGAAGAAATCTCTTATGGGAATAGAACCTTGTCACGCTCAGGGAATAATGATCGCGATCAGAACGTTTTAAGGTGATAACAGGAGCTAAACGCGAGTTTTATAATGCAAAAAAGCATATGATTCACTGCAATAAACAAAACCAGAAAAATTATGATAATCTTCAGGATATAGGTATGCTAGTTCCATAGTGTTTTGAAAACATAATACAACAAACTTTATTCGATAGAAAAAAATCACGAACTTATCTCTAAAAATTTCTTCTAAAGAGTATAAAAACCATACATGCGATCATTCTGATTTTTTGGCAAATAATTCTACAAGCAACATACCTACTAGTTTCATAGTGTTTTACTTTTTTAGTCCAATCAATAGTTTTTTGTAAATCGCAAAAAACCACTGATTTCGCACTATTCGCACCGTAGTGACTGACGTAACAACCGCTTTGTAGTGCAAGCTGATTAGAACTTTATTCTAACAGTATTTCAAACGAAGTTTGAACCACCACAAATAGAGTTGCTAATTTAGCTCACGTAATCGCCTAAACTGACATCTCTTGAACACGGTTTGAATGTGCCAATCACGTTCAGTATCACTGGTGAAATCTATTTTCATCTTCGTTGCAGTTTTCTAAAGTATCTAAAACTAGAGAAGTTTTTCAGCCACTTGGGATGTTCCTAAGCTAAAGTTCATTTTATATTTTTGTATGAACCGGGAAAAATAAAGTCTGCTTGTAGCACGGAGCAATATTGCCTGGAGCAAAAGGTTTGTGACAACAAAGCTTTTGTGAGTTAAAAATATCGAGGAGCAGGTCCTTGCACTCACTGTTGTAGAGTTAACAAAAGTTTATTTTGTAAATTCTTTAACACAATTTTTCCAGTACCACTATGTTGAACAAAATACTACCTCCTTATGGGGATAAGGATATAATCGAGGAAGGATATCGTACTAAAATTATGTGAAGTTAAAATCCTTTGGACAGATTTTTAGATACTTACCTAAGAAAAATGTGACCTGACTTATGTAGCTTAACAGCACACCTAGGTATTACCTAGGTATACCTACATTATTTGTAGAACCTAACCTGTGGCGAAGCACACTCGCAATCTCAATATTCTCAACACCATTTCGACAATTCTACAATATTTATTGCACATTTTACCATGATGAATTCAAATATATGAAGCAATAAATTTGGTACATCAGAAACATGTGATGGGGAATGCAGTTACGTATATTTAAGGTGAACGCCGCACCGCAGTGACCGCATTCAAATTTTTCTATGCAATTTCGCACACAGACATAGACACAGATTGCATAGAACTTTATACGAAGAATTGGAATGCGGCGACTGCGGCCATTTATCATCTGTACGGCAACAGAACAAGCAAAATGTTACAATTTCCGCTAGCAAAAACTTCGGAGGCCGCTATCAAAACGGCATCGGTCCTTCGGACGTTGACAAAGTTTTTGCGGCCATCAACTTTGTAGCTGACCTCAATACACAGTTGGGAGGGTAGTTCCAGTACATGACAGGATTTGTGAGGTAGGTCAGGAGATTAGAGCTGTCATCTCGTCGGATGTTGATTATGATTACGTCTGATGTTTTTTAAATTATTTTCATCTTGTTTTTCGAGGGAAAGATTAGGGATTCTTGACAGTAAAGAAAAATAAAGACAAAGTATTTTTAAGAGCGCGCTCACATATTTTGGGCGTTTGACCAAAAATACGTACTTTTCCAAGTCCTCGATATTTGTTATATAAAGATAATGGCATAATATTTCAATGAAGAATCATAAATCGGGCTTTGTTTTAGTTCGTAGATTGATTAGAATTTTGGTATAATAATTAATATTACGAGAAATAGCAATTTTCCGACAGCCAATTTCAAGCAAACGTTAAACATTAGGTTTTCTCCTGCCATTTGTATCAAACTGGTAACACGAAAAAATCTAAAAAAAAATATATGTACTGGTCATATAGTCCTCAAGGTTGTAGATTGATTAGAATATTGAAATAAAAATTAAATCGACGCAAAAAAACGATATTCAAAAGCAATATTAATCTAAAATGTATGCATTTTCAGCGTCCATTATATTTCAAATAAACTCAATTTTATCAAATAAATTAATATAATATAAAACTTCGATCTACAACGAATACGTTTTATTAGTTTTCGTTTGTCAATATAATAAGACACAATTACAATAAATAAAATTGGAGAACTATAATTCTGCGTCAATTCAGCTCGCACCTCAGTCTCATGTCAGTCTCGTCTCTAATTTTCGTCAATAACAATCGACAATCGTCCGGAGATCAATATTATTATCGAGTCTTGTAGGACGGTCGAAAAAATTTGATCCAGGAAGTAAAAATAAAAATTTGTGATAAAAATGTAACAGCACTCTTAAGACTCGTATCAGGACAAAACAATACTGTTAGCCTGTCATTCCACTGTTACGCAAAGGCCCTCTCCCCATGAGTTCCAAATCTTTCGATCCAAGGCCAATGTGGAAAACAAAAATACAAAATTAAATAAAAAGAAAACAACCAAAAACTTAACAAAACAAATAAGAAGCCAATGCACACATAAGCTCAATAATCTAGAAGCAAAATTAGATACAATACTCAGTGGTTAAATTAAATCAAAAATCATTGCCTTACAAAAAAATACTCAAGACCTACAGAATCTTGATAATACAAGATGCACATAATCAAGCAGATACATCACTGATTGGTAGAGATCACTCACAATTAAAAAATAAATGTAAACAACAAACAACGCAAAAACAAGCCATGACAAAACTCCAACTTGCTACGAAAAACCAGTTTCTTCTTATTCAAATACGCACATTAGGCAAGATCTAGACATTTCGACAACAAAACAACTGTACCACGTGGTTCTATCGAACGTAGAGGAAACCTAACTAGAAGAGTAAACCAAGGCCGTCAAATATACTTTTTAATGTATTTTTACAATGGTTATAAAAACTGCTTGTGACTGCTTCTTATGCTTCGTTGGTTTGATGATCGCGAGTAGATCATCTTCCTGCCCTTCTCCCATACTAGATTTTGTATACACTAAACCTCTTAAGAGCCTACCTCAGATTAGCAACTCTATTTGTGGTGGTTCAAACTTCGATTTTAATACTGTTAGAATAAAGTTCTAATCAGCTTGCACTACAAAGCGGTTGTTACGTCAGTCACTGCGGCCGAATAGTGCGAAATGAGTGGTTTTTATTCTTTATAAAATCAAATTTTCGTCTTTTGGAAAAAATAAAAAAACTTAAGACCTGCTTTATAGTTAATTCAGTTAGTATGCAACGTTTCATGATCTAATTTGAAGTACTTTTTGAATACCAGCGGTTTATTGTTGGATTTGGAGGTAACTTTGGGATTTTTTTTCTATCGATAAATTTTTATGAAATCGTGTTTTCGCCAAATTAAAGACCTAACATTAATCCTCAACTTTACCATATATTTATTTCAAAATTAATGCTGCAGTATTTAAGGCGTAACGGAGGATCATGCTAAGCCATTTGAGGTAGTATAGGCCCTTAATGTGAAAGCTCCAACCAGCCCGCGAAATTCAAATTTTCCTACGTTTTTTGCAATTTGCAGGCCAGTGCTAGGTTGTATGTTGATTCAAAGGTTTTAAAGGTGGAAAATGACTTTTTCAAGGTCAAGTCATTCCTGCATCTTTATAATCTTGGTTGTATTGATGATTTTGATGAATATAATTCTGTTATTACATACTTATACGTCTTACAGTCGCGAGCAATATTTTAATCAACATACAGCACTGGCCTGCAAATTGCAAAAAAAACCGGCCAAGTGCGAGTCGGACTCGCGCACGAAGGGTTCCGTACCATTATCTATACATTAGACAAAACGGCAAAAAAATCACGTTTGTTGTATGGGAGCCCCCCTTAAATATTAATTTTATTCTGTTTTTAGTATTTGTTGTTATAGCGGCAACAGAAATACATCATCTGTGAAAATTTCAACTGTATAGCTGTCACGGTTCATGAGATACAGTCTGGTGACAGACAGACGGACAGACAGCGAAGTCTTAGTAATAGGGTTCCGTTTTTACCCTTTGGGTACAGAACCCTAAAAACGTAAGAAAATTTGAATTTTGCGGTTTTTTTTAAAACATAATTTTACTACATTTTTACGATTTATGGTAACGATTTGACGATTTCAGGCTTTCTTCCCTTATAAACAGTAAAAGTAGAAAAGAAGTTAAAGTTGAAAAATGTAAATGATGAGTACAATGACCCCCTTAAGGTTTAAGGTTAACCAAAAGTAACGTTGTATACCCCTTTTGGGAAACCGAGTATGAAGTTATGGTCACAAAAAGTGTTAGCAGTACACAGCTCGTTGAACGTCACATCGGCTGCGATTGCGTGTAAATATTGTAGATCCAAACATGGCTAAGTGGGATTGGATTGAAGTGGAAATGGTTCGGACCGCATGAGGGTGAGTACATTTATCAAATAGATTGAAAATGGCGGAGTAGTTTTTATTTACAATGTCTGAAATATTATACAGAATGAGAGGCCAAAAAAGCTTTACAGTTTTTCGACTACGTAAGATGGTTACTATTTACAGTTCAAAATAAAATCCCTTGTAATGAAAAACTAACATAATTGGACTTCTACATATATACTGACAGGCAGATCATTGGTTAAGCTAGAGTAAATATAATTTTTGAGACAAACACCACAGGTATGATGAAACAAGACCAAGATGCTAGGTTAGATGGAGATAGAGTCAGGCGTAGGCTTCTGCGTACGTTTGCAGAGGTAAAATTAAACTTATCCATTTACCAAAATGCCAAAAGGCAAGAAGATAAGCGAACCAAGGCTTTACCTTAATTAATTAGAAGGATTAAAACGGTGCTGTCATGTTATTATTTTTGTTGAATTAATATCATTTCTCTACAAAGTATAAAGGGTGTAAAACACCTCTTAACGAAGCCGAAAGGCGCTTGTTCTCCCCGTCATTGCGATCATTTTTTTGTTCTACACCAGACCTGGGAAACTTCTAGTTACGGAGATATTGGGGGTCAAAGTTCCAACATTTTGACAAGTTTTTTTTTTTAAAACAAGTTTTTAATGTTAGATTTTTACTTTAAACACCTCCACGACCCCCGTACTAGTGAATCCATCCATCAGCACAATGTTTTGAGTGCGTTACATTGAGTTCTACCACAAAACATGATTTTTCACCCCAAAAAAAAAAGTCGTTTCCCAGCAATACATTTTGCGTAAAGTTACTTAGTTTGATGTACAGAATGCTTGGTTGACGGCTGGGGTCTTTTACACCCCATACAGAATTTTGTTGAATTTTAACGTTATTTTGAAAACTGACGAAACATTTTATTTATATTTCGTAGAATTACAAAAACACGCCTCAAAATCACATTAAGGCGGTTCCGTTCCTCATCCCGCCGCCGTTTTTTCAATAGATGGCGTTGTAGTCTCGCATTTGGGTATTATTTATGTTTACACCTAACTTAAATAACTAAGATAGGCAATATTCTATTTGCGCGAACTAGCCTTTTGTCTTGATTTTTCCACATAAACAGTTTACTTGTTAACTCTTCTCAAACGGAGATTTGGTGTCAAATCCACCAGCCGTCTCCACTTTAAATCTGTACACACCATGGACACACACAAGCACACGTAAATAGTATACTTTCTGAACCGCTTGATGGCGTTCTCATCAAAAACGTTTAATAAGGAAAGATGCAGATATCATATTTATCAATATTTTGTGACTAAAATGTAAAAAAAAACATACAAGAAGGGCCACTGCAACGTTCTTATTTTAGTTAATGTGAATTTTTAACCATAATTACCAATCAAAAGTACCAAACTTGAAACGGAACGTGTTTTAATCAACCAATCAGCATCTAGCTAGTGACATCGATCACTCTCGTTTAATTGAGGTTATAGCTGTTTGTTGTGAAGATAAACATTCTGAAACCTATATATATAAAGTACTCTGTGCATTCTGATTTTCTGAATATAGTGCGAAAATCTATTGTATTTTCTGTACTCGAATCTACCGAAAGTTAGTGTTGACATGGTTGTACGGACTAAACTTCTAGAAGTAAACATCAAAGTTTTCATACCGTACCTAGGTTAGCCTAGCAGTTCTTTCAACAAGGGAATCTTACGGTGACAACGCAATCGGCTATGTCCAAAAGTTGAGTTACTCTGGAGCATAAAGTTTACGTAAAGAACTGTTTTAAATGTCTGATGACTATAGCATGATTTAATTTTGTTCCACCACCAAACGTCAAAGTGATTCCTCATTCTGTACATAACAAATTCGAAATTAATTGTGTTATCTAACTTCTAAATTAGTTGTGATAAATGTGTTGTGTAGTATGTGCCATTTGAAAAAAGTACTGCATCTGTTTTGAATGCCGCAATGAAGTTCTGTTCTAACAAAATATGAATGTGGTTTTGTTGTTTTACATTAGACTAAATAATTAACTATTGTAAGTAATGCTTTTTATTCAAGTAGTATTAGTATTCATTTACACAAAATAAAGAGCCTGTCAGGGTTTGAACATACAACCTAAACATCACTGCCCACCCTTCAACTACATTATACAATAAATTGTTGAAGGCAAAAAATACAATTGATACAAACTCGAAGCATTTATTTAAATACCATTTACAGGCACTATTGAATTGTCAAGGACTCAGTTTCTAGTTACACATGGACACTCTTTTTTTAACATTATTCTTTTTGCTTCTACGTGTGAGAACAATGTATAACAATTCAATACCTACAAAGATTAACAGTGTGACCTGGCAGCTAAGACATGACCAGTCTCGAATAACGGCGGCCATTCACGAGCATGACACGTGGATCAGCACCACTCTGCTCAAAAATTTTGAAGGAAACTATGATCCAACATCAGCGAAACAGCATGTCAAATTCTCAACTGCCATGCTCGTTCATGTCACAAAAGTACATAAAATATACTAAATGGCCACATGGTGCTCACATTTATAATGAAATTAGTGTACCACAATAGGTAAAAAGAATAAAAAATAAAGCAATGACATAAATTAATTGTGACTGTGATAGATAGGTACATGGTGCTCACATATTTACAAACTGTTGGGGATTTCAAATAAAAACTCCTACTGGCTTGAAAGCTTATTTAGTTCTTATCTTCACTTTATACATATAGAAAGCCTTGGAACACCTATTAGTACATAGTTGACCCGGCCCAGCTGACAGGTACATAAGGTAGGGGTCGATGACCTGGTTACACATGCAAAAGCAAATTTTGTAAGTATTGAGTTGTAGCGCAGTGGAGCGTTTGGTTCGTGTCGACAAGTCCAAGTCAAACGTCAGAGTTGTCAGCATAGAGTAAGGTTGGTAGTTGTCAGTTTGACTGATTGTGACCACAGACTGCAGTGTGACCAGATTTAATTAGAACATTATGCCAGCTGCTTGCCCAGATTCTGCTAGTCTAATAATGTTTTTAAATCACAATAAAATAAGTGTTTGCAGCATACATAGGTAAAATCACTTACCGATGACTGTCCAGAACTTGTAATAATATTTTTTTTTTATGTTTCATTACGTTGAAATCTTTTAGAACAGAAAGTCGTGAAAAACGAATTTCAGGAAGCACTGTACAATAGCGCCCATCGATTTTGTGATTTTGATTCTGTTAGGACGTGGAGCAGGCGGAGCGCGCATCGAGGTCCACAGATATTTTAGTCTAATTATACCCAAGTGAAGCTCAGGTAATTTGTCAATATCTAATTCTGCTAATTTTTGGCATAGGTTTTCTAAGATTCTGCCAAAATCTACAATTCTTTCAAAAACTCCCAGTGTACATAACGGGGCACTGAGGAAAAAACACTTTTGATGAATTTTTCAAACATAATAATACTTACTTTTTATGGTTTTATCGTATGGAGGACATCAAAAGAAACAACTTTTACCCGGGATTTTTTTTGTGAGGTCAATGACTGCTGAGCTAGGAGGCAAAATTTAACTCTCATTGTGAAGGCGTCTGGGACTTAAAAATTTTTGAGGAAAAAGCAATGAAAAAGACTTAGAAAAATTTCACCCAAAAACAACGCCTAATCAAGCCTTCGGGATCTGGTGGGAGTACTAGGGTGGGGAAACACCGGGGGACGACCTTAAGGTCAGTGACCTTGACCCCAAGGTCAAGGTCAAATTAAAAAAGACGCAGACACGGGGTACGCTCGAGATCAGTGACCTTGACGCCAAAGTCAGTGACCTTGACCCCAAGGTCAATTTAATTCAATTTTTTTTTTTTTTTTTTTTTTTTTCGTTACTAACTGGCATTCCTTTTTGAATTTTAAATATCAGTATTCCTATATTTGATCACTAATTTAACTTACAACATTTGTACGCCCATGTGGTAGAATGTGATGACACAATATAAATAAATTCAAGACCATATAATATACATACCGACCATGTTCTGACAAATAAATGATTTGATTTGAAGGTCAAGGTCAAATTAACAAAGACGCAGACACAGGGTACGGTCGAGGTCAGTAACCTTGACGCCAAGGTTAGTGACCTTGACCCCAAGGTCAAGGTCAAGGTTACTAAATTAGACGCAGGCACGGGGTACGCTTGAGGTCAGTGACCTTGACCTCAAGGTCAGATTCATAAAAACACCCCTTTTAACCTAACCTGTCCAAGTCGGAGTGCCCCAAGTCTCGAGCTCGCAAAATTTAACTCTCATTATAAAGGCGTCTGGGACTTAAAAATTTTGAGGAAAAAGCACTTAAAAAAATTTTGATGAAATTTTCAAACTTAAGAGCGGACCTAACGCCAGGATAAATTCTGATTTCCCCCGCGCGTCTCGCTACACCCGCATTAGTGCCGATAACAAACACGGGCGGCCGCGGCGCCACGACGCGCGAACCGCGGGACCAAGCTTGCCTAGTGTAGCGGGTAGAGCGTAGTATATGCAAGCAACACAGTTAAATAAAACCACTTTTTTTTCTAATTTTTTTTTGTGTTCATTTTTTAACACCTTCTATACAATACAATACATTCCTATGCTGTTTTCACGACATACGTGAAATAAAAGTTTTGAGTACTCCATTTCATCTTAATTTTTTTCTTCATTTCGTTTTATCATCACGCCTGTTATTTATACTTGAAAGTGGTTTTTTTTTTTTTCCGTCATGGTGTCGTTTTCATGGTTTTCATGGTTGCTGATTACGAAAATGAGGTCAAAATGAAAATTCAAGATGGCGCCGACGAAATTTTTAGGTTTTTCCATCATAGGTGTCGTTTTCAAGGTTTACGTGGTGACAGATAACGAAAATGAAATCAAAATGAAAAACCAAGATGGCGCCGAGGAATATTTTTGGTTATTCCATCATGGGTGTCGTTTTCATGGTTTTCGAGGACGCTGATTACGAAAATGAGGTCTAAATGGATATCCAAGATGGCTCCGATGAAAATTTTTGGTATTTCCATCATGGGTGTCGATTTCATGGTTTTCGAGGTCGCTGATTACAAAAATGGGGTCAAAATGAAAATCCAAGATGGCGCCGATGAAAATTTTCAGTTTTTCCTTCATGGGTGTCGTTTTCATGGTTTTCGAGGACGCTGAATACGAAAATGAGGTCAAAATGAAAATCCAAGATGGCTTCGATGAAAATTTTTGGTTTTTCCATCATGGGTGTCGAATTTCATGGTTTTCGAGGTCGCTGATTACAAAAATGGGGTCAAAATGAAAATCCAAGATGGCGCCGATGAAAATTTTCAGTTTTTCCTTCATGTGTGTCGTTTTCATGGTTTTCGAGGACGCTGATTACGAAAATGAGGTCAAAATGAAAATCCAAGATGGCTTCGATGAAAATTTTTGGTTTTTCCATCATGGGTGTCGAATTTCATGGTTTTCAAGGTCGCTGATTACGAAAATGAGGTCTAAATGGATATCCAAGATGGCTCCGATGAAAATGTTTGGTTTTTCCATCATGGGTGTCGATTTCATGGTTTTTGAGGTCGCTGATTACAAAAATGAGGTCAAAATGAAAATCCAAGATGGCGCCGATGAAAATTTTCAGTTTTTCCTTCATGTGTGTCGTTTTCATGGTTTTCGAGGACGCTGATTACGAAAATGAGGTCAAAATGAAAATCCAAGATGGCTTCGATGAAAATTTTTGGTTTTTCCATCATGGGTGTCGAATTTCATGGTTTTCAAGGTCGCTGATTACGAAAATGAGGTCTAAATGGATATCCAAGATGGCTCCGATGAAAATGTTTGGTTTTTCCATCATGGGTGTCGATTTCATGGTTTTCGAGGTCGCTGATTACAAAAATGAGGTCAAAATGAAAATCCAAGATGGCTTCGATGAAAATTTTTGGTTTTTCCATCATGGGTGTCGAATTTCATGGTTTTCGAGGTCGCTGATTACAAAAATGGGGTCAAAATGAAAATCCAAGATGGCGCCGATGAAAATTTTCAGTTTTTCCTTCATGTGTGTCGTTTTCATGGTTTTCGAGGACGCTGATTACGAAAATGAGGTCAAAATGAAAATCCAAGATGGCTTCGATGAAAATTTTTGGTTTTTCCATCATGGGTGTCGAATTTCATGGTTTTCAAGGTCGCTGATTACGAAAATGAGGTCTAAATGGATATCCAAGATGGCTCCGATGAAAATGTTTGGTTTTTCCATCATGGGTGTCGATTTCATGGTTTTTGAGGTCGCTGATTACAAAAATGAGGTCAAAATGAAAATCCAAGATGGCGCCGATGAAAATTTTCAGTTTTTCCTTCATGTGTGTCGTTTTCATGGTTTTCGAGGACGCTGATTACGAAAATGAGGTCAAAATGAAAATCCAAGATGGCTTCGATGAAAATTTTTGGTTTTTCCATCATGGGTGTCGAATTTCATGGTTTTCAAGGTCGCTGATTACGAAAATGAGGTCTAAATGGATATCCAAGATGGCTCCGATGAAAATGTTTGGTTTTTCCATCATGGGTGTCGATTTCATGGTTTTCGAGGTCGCTGATTACAAAAATGAGGTCAAAATGAAAATCCAAGATGGCTTCGATGAAAATTTTTGGTTTTTCCATCATGGGTGTCGAATTTCATGGTTTTCAAGGTCGCTGATTACGAAAATGAGGTCTAAATGGATATCCAAGATGGCTCCGATGAAAATGTTTGGTTTTTCCATCATGGGTGTCGATTTCATGGTTTTCGAGGTCGCTGATTACAAAAATGAGGTCAAAATGAAAATCCAAGATGGCGCCGATGAGAATTTTCGGTTTTTCCTTCATGGGTGTCGATTTCATGGTTTTCGAGGTCGCTGATTACAAAAATGAGGTCAAAATGAAAATCCAAGATGGCGCCGATGAGAATTTTCGGTTTTTCCTTCATGGGTGTCGTTTTCATGGTTTTCGGGTTTGCTGATTACGTAAATGAGAAGGAAAGAAAGAAAATTGTGTTTATTTGGCATCAAAATATTACAAAATTTCACAAAATAAATAAACAAACAAAACTAATAACGCCAAAAGGGCCTCAGCTCAGCATAATGCCAGATGGCAACACAACATGTACCACCTGACGCTGATTTTCAGCTGAAGCCCACGAGTGCCATACGCTCGACAACATAAACAAACACATATTAATGTCTACAATTTTTGCACAAATACCAACTAAAAATAAAATGTTATATTATAAATACATTAAAAACAATAACAAAAAGTAAAATGATGAAATGTTAAAATAAATAACATTGGATTTTATAATAACTTAAAAAAAAAAAAAAATACTGTGACCATTAATAAGAGCAAAAAGGCATTCATAAACACCAAACATGACAAAATCGAGAAATGTATAAAATTGATAACCATAATAAAATTGAGAACATACCGTACAATAAGAATAAATAATAAACGTAAAAATAATAGAATGTATAAAATTAATGACATTGGTAAAATTGAATAGGTAAGGAATAAAAATTGATGAAATTAAAAAAATTAAAGATATAGAATAATAAAATAGAATTGATAACTATGCTAAAATTTAAAAATGCATTAGATTGTATTAATGATACCTATACATGATATATACCTAATTGATAAAAACATTGATGAAAATTGTTTTAAATTGATACATCAACAAACATAAGCTCAAAATGAAAATCCCAGGCAGCCAGAACATTTTTGGTTTTTGATCATGGGTGTCGTTTTCATAGTTTTTGGGGTCGCTGAATACGAAAATGAAGTCAAAATGAAAAGGCAAGATGGTACCGGGAAAAAAATTTGGTTTTTCCATCATGGGTGTCATTTTCATGATTTACGTGGTCACTGATAACGAAAACGAGATCAAAATGAAAATCCAAGATGGCGCAAAAAAAATATTTTTGCGTCAACCCCTAAAACCATGAAAACGACACCCATGACAGAAAATCAATAATTTTCCTGGGCTCCATCTCGTATTTTCATTTTGACTTCATTTTCGTTATCAGTGAGTGACCCCGAAAACCCTAAAAACGACACCGATGACGGAAAAACCAAAAAAATCCTCGGCGCCATCTTGGGATTTTCATTTTGACCTCATTTTCGTAATCAGCGTCCTCGAAAACCATGAAAACGACACCGATGACGGAAAAACCAAAAATTTTCCTCGGCGCCATCTTGTATTCACATTTTGACCTCATTTTCGTAAACAGTTTCCTCGAAAACCATGAAAATAACACCCATGACGGAAAAACAAAAATTCATGCCGGTGCCATCTTGGATTTTCATTTTGACTTCATTTTCGTTATCAGTGACCCCGAAAACCATAAAAACGACACCAATGACAGAAAAACCAAAAATTTTCCTCGGCCCTATCTTGAATTTTCATTTTGACCTCTTTTTCGTTATCAGTGACCACGTAAACCATGAAAACGACACCCATGACGGAAAATCTAAAATTTTCCTCGGCGCCATCTTGGATTTTCATTTTGACCTCATTTTCGTTATCAATGACCACGTAAACCATGAAAACGTCACCCATGATGGAAAAACCAAAAAATTTCATCAGCGCCATCTTACATTTTCATTTTGACCACATTTTCGTAATAAACAACCATGAAAACCATGAAAACGACACCCATGTTTGAAAAACCTAGAATTTTGCTCGCCGCCAGCTTGGATTTTCATTTTGACCTCATTTACTTTATCAGCGACTCCGAAACCATGAAAATGTCACCCACGACAGAAAAACCAAAAAACCAACTTCAAGTATAAATAACAGGCACGAATGTTTACAGAGTGAACCTCAGTGGCCGGGGCCATTAAGTCGCGCAAAATTCCAGTCACGCAAGTGTTTTTCGCGCAAGTTTCTTGATACCTACCTACTACCTACCTACTACCTACCTACTACCTACCTACTACCTACCTACTACCTACCTACTACCTACCTACTACCTACCTACTACCTACCTACTACCTACCTACTACCTACCTACTACCTACCTACTACCTACCTACTACCTACCTACTACCTACCTACTACCTACCTACTACCTACCTACTACCTACCTACTACCTACCTACTACCTACCTACTACCTACCTACTACCTACCTACTACCTACCTACTACCTACCTACTACCTACCTACTACCTACCTACTACCTACCTACTACCTACCTACTACCTACCTACTACCTACCTACTACCTACCTACTACCTACCTACTACCTACCTACTACCTACCTACTACCTACCTACTACCTACCTACTACCTACCTACTACCTACCTACTACCTACCTACTACCTACCTACTACCTACCTACTACCTACCTACTACCTACCTACTACCTACCTACTACCTACCTACTACCTACCTACTACCTACCTACTACCTACCTACTACCTACCTACTACCTACCTACTACCTACCTACTACCTACCTACTACCTACCTACTACCTACCTACTACCTACCTACTACCTACCTACTACCTACCTACTACCTACCTACTACCTACCTACTACCTACCTACTACCTACCTACTACCTACCTACTACCTACCTACAACCGACCTTCTACCTACCAACCTACTACCTACCGGTTAATTCGGACGGGTTGTATATATTTAAAATAATTTCGGACAAAAACAATGCACATAAATCAATCATCCGATTATTTTGCGTTTACTATGGTATGAGCACGGTAATATAATAATACAGTACTCCAACTCCAACAAACGGACGAAACGCGAGCTATACCTACGCGCCTCGATCTCGGGGTGCGCTCGGGGCGCAGACAGTCACGGCTGTACCGCAGTGTCGAACGGACGGTGTGCTTTTTTTAACAATAACCGCGCGATTTTTTCTCTAAAAATCAGTTAATATGACAAGTAGGAAATATTGTGCTGTTTTTGGTTGTATGAATTCGTCAATAACGCATCCAGACATAAGTTTTTTTTAAATTACCTGGAAACTCGGAAAGGTAAGACTATTACATTATGATATAAGTGCGGTAAGTTGAAAATTACGGCCGAGGCGATATTGCTAGCCCGAGCCGTAGGCGAGGGCTATAAGAAAGCAGAGGCTGTAATTATCAAAGCGCACGTATGTCATACGACGTTTTATAACATATTTGCGAGGAAATAAACTCGGATTTTCTTATACGAATAAATCAGCAGATAAAATAATTTTTACTTGTTCACAAATTAGCGATGCGCGCGCATCAGCGCTTTTTATAAGGCAGACAAAAACAGCCAGTATTACTAATAAAGTAAATTAATATTTTTGTGCTTTTGTTACAGATAAATGGTTTCAATTTATTGTCAAAATTAATTAAATAAAGAATTAAATGATTATTTATTATATTTTATCTCCCAAAGTTATTTTTATTCAATGTTGACCACTTTTCTGACTTAAAAACTCTTTGCTAAGATTTAAAAAAGTATCGTTCCTTTTTCACGGAGCATCTTGATAAACCGTGCGTAGTACATTACATTACTGCACAAGTACGTAATGAGATACATTACGATATTGAAATCGGTGAAATAAGAGACCCTTTACGAGCAAATGTGTTATAAAATAATTTTACTTACTGTAGGTAGGTACATAATGTGTGTCTTTGTAGTATTTCCTTTTATCTCACGAAAAAAAAGGTGTTTGGATTAATAAATAAAGCGAATAGAGTGACGGAAAGTTATTGAGACGAGTGAAATAGGTAGTTATATGCGGTTCTGAATGAATCATGATACGGTAGGTACCTACCTACTTACGCTTGTGTTAAAACTTCGGTGCATGTGTGTTTTATTAGTTTGCATAATTCAAATAAAGACGTGGTATTTTATTATTAATAATATTTGTTTATTATCTGTGTGTATGAATAATACTAGAAAAAAAAAAAAAAACTACCAATCAAAAAACAACACGCATTTTTATTGAACACTTCCTATTCAATATACAAAGTATTTCATTTATGTATATAAAAAGGATATTTACAATCACAAAACTAAATAGAAACAGAAAGTAGGCAAATGTAATTAAAATGCTGGAGACGGGCAGCCCTAACGCATGTTTACGTACCGCGCGGCGGTAGGCATTTATTTCTATCATGCGGCCGAGTTACACTACTGTATTATAATATTACCGTGGTATGAGCTTATGCACGTAAAAAATACATAGTACCTTCGACTTCGGCAATCAGCCATCATTTGAGTCTTCAACTGTTTTAGTTATCGCTTTTCAATTGTATTTTTCTTGTTACCCATGTTACACAAAAAAAATAATTGATTCAATGATAATAATAATGGCGAATTGGCGCGGAGCAAAGTGACATAGACTACCCGTCATAACCCGTCTCAACAGAGCGAGGGCAACTGATCGGCGAGTGATCGGTGAAACAAACTGATGTCTCAAGCTCGCGCCACGCGAGACGGAAGACTGCGTATTGCGCGGAATAAAAATGTAGTAAGCGCCAAATGCTTTGAGTCTGTTATCTCTTAAAATAGAAAATATTTTGAAAAACTGCTAATGCCAGCTCTAGGTTTTACATGAGTGATAATATTTATCAAGTTTATGGTTCAGTAACATGCACCAAAATAGAATACAAACCAAAAATGTTGAAAATTAGAGGTAACTTTGTGATGGTTTTCTATCGAGAAAATTTTATTCTATTATGTTTTTCGTCAAAGCCAACCTTCATATTCATAATGAAGTTTTCTGACATATACTTTTTTTCCAATTTGAACTTGATTTACTACTCTAAAAATCTAATCAAAGATTGAAGATTTTGCTTTAGGCCCGCTCTTAATAATACTTTCTTTTTATGGTTTCATCGTATGGAGAACATCAAAAGAAACAACTTTTTCCCGGGATCCGACTTGGACATTTATATATATATTATTATTATTTTTATGACCATTAAGCCCCGCGAAGCGGGGCTCCGACTTTGCCCTTTAAGCAACTTAGTCCAAGAGGAGCGAAGCGAGCTCGAGACTTGGGGCACTCCGACTTGGACAGGTTAGGTTAGAAGGAGATGGCGGGGTCCAGTGAGCGAGCAAAGCGAGCAAACAGACCCCGCCATCCCCTTCGTGGTTATTTTTTTTATGACCATTAAGCCCCGCGAAGCGGGGCTCCGACTTTGCCCTTTAAGCAACTTAGTCCAAGAGCGAGCGAAGTGAGCTCGAGACTTGGGGCTCTCCGACTTGGACAGGTTAGGTTAAAAGGGGTGTTTTTATGAATCTGACCTTGAGGTCAAGGTCACTGACCACGAGCGTACCCCGTGTCTGCGTCTTTGTTAATTTGACCTTGGGGTCAAGGTCACTGACCACGAGCGTACCCCGTGTCTGCGTCTTTGTTAAGTTGACCTTGGGGTCAATGTCACTGACCTTGGCGTCAATGTCACTGACCTCAAAGCGTACCCCGTGCCTGCGTCTTTTTTAATTTGACCTTGACCTTGGGGTCAAGGTCATTGACCTTAAGGTCGTCCCCCGGTGTTTCCCCACCCTAGTACTCCCACATCCCACCGGATCCCGAAGGCTTGATTAGGCGTTGTTTTTGGGTGAAATTTTTCTAAGTCTTTTTTTCATAGTGCCCCGTTTTGTATACCCTTTGGTTTGGGTGAACAACATGACTAGGTAATAAGATTTTTCCTCAAACATGCTTGGAAATTTGAGCATTATTTTGACAATATTCTTCGAGATTCGAAATTGCTGTACTGGCCCAACACATGCGACCAGCGGCCGGCAAAAGTAAAAAATAAAACCGACTTCAAAAAACACAAAAAAGCGAAAAATAACTAGCTTCAGAAGTCGGTGACCTTTGTTTGATTGATTTAGTTTTTTTTGTCACCGACTTCTGAAGCTAAAGTTATTTTTCGCTTGTTTGAATTTTTTTATGTCGGTTTTATTTTTTCATAAAAGTTTTTAATTTTTCATTTTTAGTTGTTCCCAAACAAATATTTTCCATCTCTTTGAGGCGCGCATGGATCACGAACGCTCCAACTTTACATACCTAACTGTCGAAATCTGGATGTATTGTACACATCTGCATACCCCCTCAGAGCATACAGGCGTGATGTTACGTCATGATGTTGTATAAACAATAAACATCCAAGCGATTCCAACAATCACGGCAGATTTGCTGTCTATTTTTGAAGAGTTCCATTGTATATCTCCATAGAACAGCATCAGATGTTCACCAAATTAAAATGGGACCACATGGGAACCACCAGCTTTCAAAATAAAAAAGGAATTATCAAAATCGGTTCACCCAGTCGAAACACAAACGAACAAACACAAAAAAAATATATAGTCGAATTGAGAACCTCCTCTTTTTGGAAGTCGGTTGAAAATACACATCTGTGTTGAGCGGCCAAATAAATTATATAGTAAACTCATATCTGTCGTGTTATTTAAAAAATAAAACCGACTTCAAAAAAAACAACAAAAAAAAAAACAAAAAGAAAAGGACAAAAAAATACACTAAAAGAAAAACAAAAAAAAAACACTAAAACAAAACCACAAAAAAGTGAAAAATAACTTTAGCTTCAGAAGCCGGTGAGAAAAACACCAAATCAATCAAAGGTCAAGCTTCAGAAGTCGGTGACCTTGTTTAATTGATTTAGTGTTTTTGTCACCGACTTCTGAAACTTGACCTTAATTTGATTGATTTGGTGTTTTTCTCACCGGCTTCTGAAGCTAAAGTTATTTTTCACTTTTTTGTGGTTTTGTTTTAGTGTTTTTTTTTTGTCCTTTTCTTTTTGTGTTTTTTTTGTTTGTTGTTTTTTTTTGAAGTCGGTTTTATTTTTGGCAAAAAAGTTTTATTTTATTTTTCCATTTTTAGTTGTAATATTCTATACTTACAAATATTTGCTATGCATTCATTGTACATAGTTAACAATACATGTCATGGTAATAGGCTTATCCCCAATAAATGGAACATAACATGCCATAACTGTCGAAATCTGGGTGTACTGTACACATCTATGTACCCCTCAGAGCAAACAGGTGTAATGTTACGTCATGATGTTGTTTAAACAATGAACATCCAACCGATTGGAGCTATCACAACAGATTTGCCGTCTATTTTTGAAGAGTTCCATTGTATATCTCCGAAGATCAGCATCAGATCTTCACCAAATTAAAATGGGACCACCTCAGGAGTATACTCTTTCAAGTAAAAAAAGAATTTTGAAAATCGGTCCACAAATGGGAGAGAAATCAGGTAAATTGTACACATCTGCGTACCACCTCAGAGCATACAGGCGTGATGTTATGTCATGATATTGTATAAACAATAAAAATCCAAGCGATTGGAGCTATCATAAAAGATTTGCCGTCTATTTTTGAAGAGCTCCATTGTATATCTCCGAAGATCAGCATCAGATCTTCACCAAATTAAAATGGGACCACCTCAGGAGTATACTCTTTCAAGTAAAAAAAAGAATTTTGAAAATCGGTCCACAAATGGGAGAGAAATCAGGTAAATTGTACACTTCTGCGTACCCCCTCAGAGCATACAGGCGTGATGTTCCGTCATGATATTGTATAAACAATGAACATCCAACCGATTGGAGCTATCACAACAGATTTGCCGTCTCTTTTTGAAGAGTTCCATTGTATATCTCCGAAGGTCAGCATCAGATCTTCACCAAATTAAAATGGGACCACCTCAGGAGTGTACTCTATCAAATGAGAAAGAATTTTGAAAATCGGTCCACAAATGGGAGAGAAATCAGGTAAATTGTACACTTCTGCGTACCCCCTCAAAGCATACAGGCGTGATGCACTGTTTAAGACTTTCACGGTTTTTCACTACACTTAAAGTACTTACGGGATAATATCCGTGGTTTTCCATATTGATGAGCTCCCGATATTTCGACGCTGTTGCAAGCATCATGATCGCGGGAATACTGAAGAGGTATGCGGGTGAGGCGAAAATTATTATTATGAGCAGACAAATCTGTCTACCCTCTTTCTTAGTCTTTTATTACGCGCACTACTGGAACTCGATTGTAAATCGCGACAAAACGCACTCACGGTATCACTAGGTTTTTCTTGATAGTGGAGACGCATGTTATTTTTTATTAGGTTTATCACTGGATTCCACGTACTTGATAGTTTAAAACCGTCCTCACTATTGAAATTTTTGTGTTTTGAAATTTCAATAGCTTCTCTGGTTAGCCTTGGGATGTAGTATCGGTCGTTAGATAAAATTTGTGGTTTATGAAAATCAATCCAGTGATTTGGCCCTGAGTCCAGCAGATGTTCAGCTATGGCCGATTTGTGTCTCTCATTGTTTTTCACTGCTTTGATGTGCTCATTAATCCGGCATGAGATGGTTCGTTTGGTTTGTCCAATGTATGAGCTACCGCAACTGCAGTCAATTTTGTAAACCCCAGGATGTTCTAAGGGCAGTTTGTCTTTTGGTGAACGCAAACTTCGCCCGATTTTCTTGTAGGGAGTGAACACAGTTTTAATTGAGTACCTACTCAGTAATCTACCGATTTTGTCTGTTACTCCCTTAACAAACGGCAAGTAGGTCGGTAGGTCAATATGGAAAACCACGGATATTATCCCGTAAGTACTTTAAGTATACAGGCGTGATGTTCCGTCATGATATTGTATAAGCAATGAACATCCAACCGATTGGAGCTATCACAACAGATTTGCCGTCTCTTTTTGAAGAGTTCCATTGTATATCTCCGAAGGTCAGCATCAGATCTTCACCAAATTAAAATGGGACCACCTCAGGAGTGTACTCTATCAAATGAAAAAAGAATTTTGAAAATCGGTCCACAAATGGGAGAGAAATCGGGTAACATACATTAAAAAAAAAAACATACACACGAACATATATAACCTCCGCCTTTTTTGAAGTCGGTTAAAAATGGAATGATCTTTTACTCTGAAACATGGCAAGGGCAATCAAGGAGGTAACATATCAAAGGTATTTATTAAATTTCGAATTGGCTTATAGAAAGCGGTTTATTGAAATAAAAAAAAAAACAAATGAACTCGATTCGTTTTTCCACTTGTCCGTTGAAGTTTCACTTCTAGTATGTGGCCCAGCACACATTTTTTTTTTGCAGGTTTTCTGCAAACAGGTTTCGCAAACAGGTCGGTTTACAGTCCGGTCAACCGATTTTGACTTCTATTCCGTAGGCATAAGAATGGCATTGAAAGCAAAAACGTGGTTACAATACCAACTGTTTACTGCAGCAGCTACCTATTGGTAAGGTAACGCAATAGAAGTCAAAATCGATTGAACGGACTGTAAGGTTTGGGTTTTATTCATTACTGTGTAGGTATAGTTAGGGCACCTATTTTTCTCCCATCATGACCTTCGGGTCTAAAATGGCCGCTATAGCAGAATCTACGCAGAATCTTAGCACGAATCACGTTAAAAAATTTAAATTCTTAAAATGGACTTTATGTCAATAGTCATAAAGTCCATTTTAAGAATTTTAAATTTTTAACGTGATTCACGAAACGATTCTGCTAAAGCGGCCATTTTAGACCCCCTTGACTGCGTCGCGTAAGTTTTAGTAAGTAAGCAGGTAGTAGGTACCTACCTTCATGAATATAAATGGTGTGATGAATGAATGTAATGTTACTTATACAATGTAAGTACATTATTAGTATTACATAAACCGCGAAAAGTCCACGTACAAAACTAAAGTTTATAAGTATGTCTGAATACCTACTTGTTAATAACTAATAAGTTTTAGCTATCACAATAAAATTAGAAACAACTCCGAATTACCTACACATTTCATCCATAATAGGTACTTTTAAACTTTGGTTTGGGTGAACAACATGACATAATAAGATTTTTTCTAACTTCAAATCATTCATAATAAAATGATAAATCTGATTCACCCGAACAAAACCGCTGCAGCAGTACCTACCTACCTACTTGTTAGACGAACGAAATGTGAATTATTCGCGAGTCAAAATGGATTGTAAAACTGTGACCTCACAATGACAACGCCACGCCATCTAGTAATCAGCAGATAATTATTTCGAGTTTTGTTAAGCAAGAGGTTCGATTGTTCTTTGAAAATCCGATAGATGGCGTGACTCCAAGCACGCACACTTGCAAATATTTTTCGTTTTTTTTCGGCCGTGGAAATCCTACAATCCTTGTTATTTCTTTATGTTTGAAGGGGTTTGCGCCAACACTAATTCGTAATAACATCAAGTTGTTTCATTACTTCTACAAAAAGCATATAAGTATCGAGAATTTATATCAAAAAGAATGTATGGGAAAGCGCGTCTAAGCTTCCACCTTAAAAGCAAAGTTTCCGCACACATTTTCATTTACAGCTCGACTTATCGTATGAAATGAAAAAGCAGTCCACATTAATTCCCGAGAGATGTTGATTAAAAATATTACTGAAAGCGAGAAACGAGGGCAAACATTGACTGACTCGTAAAAGTAGATTACTATGATCATAATACTCGGCTATTTAATGTTACGTACATGTTTCCAGAAAGTGATGTTGATTATGATATGAAAGCATACGTTAATAGATGCGTATAAAGGTAGCAAAATAACAAAAATGGAAAAGACTTAGAAGTTATCAGATCACCAGTAATATCCAGGGTGTTAAGGCCCTTCTAACCCTAAAATAAGCAACTCTATTTGTGTTAGAATAAAGTTCTAATCAGCTTGCACTACAAAGCAGTTGTTACGTCAGTCACTGCGGCCGAATCGTTCGAAATGAGTGTTTTTTTGCGATTTACAAGAAATCTATTGATTGGATTAAAAAAATAAAAAACATAAGACCCGCTTTATAGTTAGATTAGTTAGTATGCAAAGTTTCATGATCTAATTTGAAGTACTTTTTGAATACCAGCACGGCAGCGGTTTATTGTTCGATTTGGAGGTAACTTGGGATTTTTTTTCTATCGAGAAAAGTTTATGGAATCGTGTTTTCGTCACACATATGACATAGTACCTAGCATTAGTCCTCAACTTTACCATATATGCATTTGAAAATTAATGCTGCAGTATTTTAGGCGTAACGGAGGATCATGCTGAGCCATTTGAGGGAGTATATGCCCTTAAATTAAGGAACTAACCAATCTCTAATTAATAGAAAACATAGGGAGTTAGGGACATTGGAGATTTCTCATCATGCCATCCCTTTCTACTGGGGTCGGCACAATACGTTTTCTCCTCTCATTCTCTCCTGTCAGACGTCACGGCATCATTCTTATTCATATTATTCCTTACACAATGCATCCTTCTTTTCTTTGGCCTTCCTCTTCCATGATATAATATTATGAAATTGGAGTCGATGACAATAAGATAAACGAAGTGATCCTTACAGCATCTCCTACAAACAACAGGTATTTCTATACTAATATTATAAAGAGGAAAGATTTTAGAAGTGATAACTTCTTTAGGCGCGTTGAGCACTTTTTGGGTGAAGGAAAAACATTGAACTCATCGTCACGTAACGTAACGTGCGGTCACGCTTCGTAGCCGTTCGTAGCACTCGTAGCATCCGCTACGGCGTAGCACCACATAGGCGCGGGGCATAACCAGAGCTACGGCTGGGTCGGGGCTTGTGTACTTTTTGTTTTCACTTCTATCGGCAGTCCCCAAAGACTGCTCCGATTTTTTTTTTAATTGATGTTTGTACCGAATAAGCTCCGAAACTACAGGGCCGATTCAAACCATTTTTTCACCAATATGAAGCTAAATTATCAGGAAATAACAAGAGCTATAAATTATATATATACCGTGCAAATTAGCCGAACTATCACAATATTTGCGGACGAAGACACGGGAGAAGTGTATGGAATAAATTGAATTCTTCTCTGTTAACGTAAATTACTGTCTGAACCAACGCACACTACACTACAAGATAACTATCTGCTAACGACATATAACACAACAGTCCAAACATATAACAGTCCGTTAGTATTAATTAACTAACAGGATAGTTTCTGATCCCTCGCTCTCCTCTATTTAATTGGAATAAGTAGGAGCCTTGAGGATACTCCGGTTGAATGACCTCCCGGCTTTGGAAGCTTAGACGAAAATAATAATTACCAAGAAAATTGTTTTCACAGACACACTGCATTAGGAGGAGTTCAAGGTGATGTGCAATAAAATAATACCTTCTTGAATTCATGCCCGCCTAGTGCTTATCGTAAGGTTACTAACTAGGCCCATAACTAGCATCTAGACAATGTTTAGATGATTAATATTTTATAGGCAATAATTTTTCTACACTAACACTTTTACTACTGATTATACCTTTTTCATACGTGGGACGAGTTGCAGAACGAAAATATTACGTATTTTGGTTTTCATCAACTCGTCCCAAATGGGCCGTAGACTTGTGGGACGAGTTGATGAACGACTCAGAAAAGGGAATACAGCAGAATATAACGATAAACATTATGGAAATTATAAAAAATGCTGAACCTCATTTTGAATTCGATCTCGTTTTGATTCGATTTTCTTCAACATGTTATATAAAGGATGTAAAACACCTCTTAACGAAGCCGAAAGGCACTTGTTCTCCTCGTCATTGGGATCTTTTGTTCTACACCATACCTGGGAACCTTCTAGTTACGGAGATATTGGGGGTCAAAGTTCCAACTTTTTGACAAGTTTTTCTTTAAATACAAGTTTTTAATGTAATTTTTTTTCTTTTTGTTTTTAATGTTTTTTTAAAGATTTTTACTTTAAACACCTCCACGACCCCCGTACTATTCAATCCATCCATCAGCACAATGTTTTGAGTGCGTTACATTGAGTTCTACCACAAAACATGATTTTTCACCCCAACAAAAAAGAAGCCCAGCAATAATTTTTGCGTAAAGTTACTTAGTTTGATGTACAGAATGCTTGGTTGACGGCTTCGTGATGAGGTTTTTTACACCCTGTATACATTGCTCGTTTGTCTAGTGGTCGCAAGCCAAGCGCTACTGCTGAGTATGAGGTTTCGATTCACTGTACTCGCATGACCACCGTAGAAACAGGTTTTGTCTACGGAAGAATCGACAAAATGACAGATTTCTATTGTTGATCTGTCATTTGTCGATTCTTCCGTCGACGTCGGGCAAAGTGCGTTTGGGTTTTTTCGTTAGGAATTTCTCATTAGCAGCCACGGAGACTGGATTTGTGACTAGTTTGATGGCAATAGGCTCGCCCCTATTACATGTGGGTCTACTATTAGGTACACCTCTGCCCAACCCTTCGGATTATAGGCGTATGTAATCAGTTGCTTCATATGTTTGAAAATTTCCACCACTCAACAACGTAAATAACGCAATGAATATGGTTGAATTGTAAAAATAAAGTAGCATTGGAGTTGTGTGTGTGCTCAATTGCACCCTTGTAGATTTCAATACTCTCGGAGTTTAAAACACTAGTAGGTACATATTTTTAAAAACCAATGAAAGTAATTGTGGTGTTCACTAGAAACACTAGTTAGGGTTTAGAATAAAACCACCAAATTATCAGTAAGTAGATGAACCACTTCAAGGGTACGTGCACTCGCTGCCCGGGATTAAGTGTTGACTGGTCGACACGGAACCTTCAAGCTCACGCTATGTTTAGTAATTATATCACAGTAATAAACGATTATTGTTCATCTCTGTAAACTGACACAGAAAGTCACGAAGTCAAAATACTAATAACTGTTTCGAAGTGGAAAAAGCCCCAAACATTTTAATTTTCTCTCAGCTACGCTGCCACTTGCGCGGAGTTAATTAAAATTTGGAACAGTCACTAAACAACTGTACTAGTTTCTTTGTACCCAAATATATTACGGGTTTCATATACCAGAGAGCTTAGTACGAGTTTATACACACATCAAAAAAAGTTTGTGATCACTTTGAAAATTCGAAATCTTTTTGTTACGTTTTTATAAAAAAAAACTAGCGGACGTCACGCGGTTTCACCCGCGTAATTCCCGTTTCCGTGGTAGTACGGGGATAAAATATATATATGTTACTCAGAGTGAATGTAGCTTTCTAATGGTGAAAGAAATTTTTAAATCGACGCAGTAGTTTTTGAGTTTATTTATTACAAACATACACACAAATATACAAATCTTTCCTCTTTATAATCCTCCTCCTCAAGTCGTGCTCCTCATTACTGAGGGTCGTGATCCTCCCTTGAAAAAAATTTTCCCCTGACAATGTTTCGCCATCTCTGTCTATCCTTGGCCAAGTGAAACGCATCATGCAATTTCGTTTCGAGAGAAGAGCTTATCTGGTCGGACCATCGCAAAGGGCTGCGACTTCTTGGTCGTTTACCATCCACCTTGCCGGTAACCATCAGTTGTTCGAGGTTATTGCCATCTTTCCTTGCTATATGGCCGAAAAATTCCAAAACTCTGCGGAGGCAGGTCGTAGATAGTCTGGTCTTTATCTGAAGCTCGCGTAGGATGGACTCGTTGGTGCGGAATGCCGTCCAGGGCATCTGAAGCATCTTCCTCCAACACCACATCTCGAAGGCGTCTATACGAGTCCGGTCAGCCTTTCTCAAGGTTCAAGTTTCTGCTCCGTATCCAAAAATTGAAAAGACCAGCGTGTTCACCAATTTCACTTTGGTATTTCGCGAAATGTTGCGATCTCTCCATATTTTTGAAGCTGAGACATAGCATTCTTGGCTCTTCTCCTCTTTATAATACACACATCAACACGGTCTAGGGATATTTCATACTCAATTAAATAACTCGAAAAGTACTGGCCGCATTGGAATCTTTTATACACCGATTTGTTTGTAATTTATCTCAGACTAATTCCAAATTCAAATTTTTGAAAATTCTTTTGTTTCGGTGGCATAAAAATGTCTTGATGTATAGGAGAGGGAATTTTCATTTTTGCGAAATTTAGAAAACAATACGAATTACGTTTAGTTACAGTTTTTTTTCATTTTTAAACGAAAGATAAAGTTAAAATTGAGGTATTGTAGCCATGCAACGCCGACATTTGACGAGGGCGGAGATGTTACGAGCTGTGGGAATGCTGGAAGCTGGATCTGTTCAGCGTAATGTTGCTGAGGCCATCAGGTCAGGTCGAGAAACGATTTTTTGAAGGTCAAAGTCATTGCTAGACCTTTATGAACTTGGAGGGTTGTATTGATAGTTTTGATGATTAGAATTCTGTAACTACATACGTCTTACAATCGCGTCCAATATTTTAATCAACATACAACCTTGCACTGGCTTGCAATTTGCCAAAAACGTAAGAAAATTTGAATTTCGCGGGCTGGTCGAAGCATTCACCTTAAGCTAGTGATCACAAACTTTTTTTGATGTGTGTATGTATAACTATTAGATCTCGTTTTAACATACATACATAAAATCACTCCTTTGTCCCAAGAGCGTAGGCAGAAACCACAGAACGCCACCTGCTACGATCCTTGCATACTCCGTTTGCCTCGTCCACGTTCATACAATCTGGTCATACACGTTTGAGGGTATGAAGAACAGGGTGTAAAGCTTTCATTCCCTATAGAAAAGGGAGGATCCTCCGACCAGACGGGTGTTATGTCTGGTGGGCCACTGCCCGACGGTTGTTGCCGGGTTCTCCTATAGTCTTAAGTCGCGGATAAAGTTGCTTGCGCGATGTAGGATTTTGACATGTTTCGCTTGTTAGTTCATCATATTTATCATAGATGGCGCTGTAGTACTTTTTGTCCATTGTAGCGTAGTACTTTTTGTAGTGCCGCTACACATGCACGCCGGTTGCGAATACTACGCTTCTGACCTTTCTGAAGGACCTCACCAATAAGGTCAGTGTATGTCCTTCTAGGGCGTCCCTTCCCGCTGTTGCCACTTACATCCGCCTTGTAAATCTGCATGACCCTCACATAACTTGACCAAGATTATGTCTGGGCTTTAAAAGAGACTATCTGAGCTTTAGTCAGAGTGGTCGGATATGAAAAACACCAACCTAATCTTGTTCACCAACCTAATATTTTCTTTAGTGTGTGTGAAAAACCAAACTCTATGATTTATGACTGATATTATGGTAGGTCTACATCTACGCGGCAGTGGATGACATAATGATGATAAATGATAGAAAACACAATAATTCCGTTCAAATTGTTTACATTAACCAGTAGTTTTTCTCAATTACAAAATCTAGTTCTGGGCCCGAGTAGTGAACTTGACAGAGCAATAAAAGGATGTAATTCATCAGCTCCATCAAGCCACATCTGCTTGGACCACTATTAATAGACGGAGCACTGTCCGAATTGAGACATTGGCCAATTTACTTTACGGCGGCCATCTTTGCGACACAATGATACTGTTGAATTGTTTTGCGAGGAGATTTTTATGGTTTTTAGGTCAATGGAGTAAATAACGGTAGATTATTTTCGTATTTGTGGGTGTACTAGAGGTACTATTTCTAACTCTTCGCGGATTACAGGCGTGATGTCTTGTTATTCGCCTGCTACATGGAACTTTAATATAATTGCCGAAATATGGGCTTAAACTCGTAAGAATTTATCGGTGATACATGATTTGGGCTTAGGATCAGCGACTCATCAGAAAGAGTCAAATCTATCAGTTCAATGAAGTGACACATTTGACATAACACAATACGACAAAACATTTTTATAGAACCAAAACATCTTTTAGTCATTTGTTAAATCTTACAAGACGTAAAAGCAGACACGTAGAGAACTGGAGACAATGCTACAAAGCTTGCCGGCATTAAAGATTTATATCAACTCCCAGAGGACGAACTATCCGGAATTCAGAGCAAAACAGACAAACAAAACCAGTTAGAAATTGGTCCACACATCCCTCTGCTCAGAATTTTGTCAACTGATTCCAGTGCTGCTTACTAAACCGCAAATCCTTTGAGAGAATCAATAACAGGTATGTCGAGATTGTTGTCCTTCTTGTAACGAGTCTGATAGAGTGAGATGGAACATAGTGGGGAACGTTGATTATCTCCAAATGAATACCAGTTGTATCCAGATTTGTCGAGGCCGACAGTGGACAGCGGGGACGATCTGCAGTAGATAGGGAGCTATAAAATTCTGATAAACATGATATTTGGATACGAAATGTGCCAGAATGGTACTGTTGTTTGTTTGGCTTTATGTAAGACGAGAAGTTTTGTAATGGGAACTGGACTAGTGACGATAATTAATGATAAAACTTTGACAAACGGAAACAAATTTATCTGTGTTCTCTCCTTTAACGTCTGTTTATCTTGAATTATTTATTACGTCAGGTGGACAGTCGGCACGGGTATTCTGAAGCTCAAAAGTCGGGCAGCCAATCTAACCAAGGGGTATCATATTACCCAGCTACTAGGCACTCGCTCCATTTAAAATACTGGAATTCAGTGGCATCTGGTCAGACTGGTAGCCAACCCCAACATTGTTGAAAAAGGTGAGTTAGATTTTATTGTCCCTAATAGGGTTTAATTCAAGTACAGAAACAATAATACGACAAAGCCCGACAATTTCTTCCATGAAATATGGATATTATTAAAACTTATCGTTGGCGAATCTTCAAAAGCGCGCACATAACTGGTTTTTCATCCCCTAAGCCTTAGCTGAGTTAAGCAAATGGAAAATGCACGACCCTAATCCTGATTAAGTGCATTGAAGGGAGGAATTGCTCTCGAGCCCCCTAGAAAGGATCCACCATTGGAAATAGCAATAAACGATTTCGATGTTATATTTGCATTTAATTTTGTAAATTGGTTCCATAAAAATATCTTATAGCTGTCGGAAATTCGGAATATACGTTTTGGGAAAAAACAACACAACGGCACTTGAATTGAGAAGTTTTCGAATATCACCTTGTAAAGGAGGAAGGTAAATAATTAAGACCAAAATCTGTAGCTAGTATATAACAGCTTCCATTAAAATTCAACTAAATAGCTTTGGTTAGAGTCGAATCGTTCATTAGACTTCCAAAGTTAACTACATAACTACCTTCGATTGGCACCTGAACTTCAGAACTTTAGTTCTATTACTAGTCTGTTTTCCTCCTGAAATTGGGTGAATTGCTGCAATCTACAGATTGTTTGTCAAGAAACTTTTACTTTATTTACCTTCGGAATGTAGGACGATAGTAATAATAATTAGTTTGCTTACGCAGGGGAACGGAGATAAAGTCAAATCTTCTGGATTAAAACACAAAGGGTTTTAGATGATCCTCAATTTTTTTTGAGACACTTATCCGATACACAAAGAAGGCTTCGATTGTACTCACCTATCAAGGACAATCGTCTGTCATTGATGCTGCTAATGCTTTTATCGATATTCTCACTCCCTTTACGACCAAAATTGGAGGCTCGTAACTCATGTCGTGTCGATACACTGTTACATAAGCCTGCTTTTTTGGGACATGTTTCATCACCTAGCTATGCCCGCGGCTTCGCCATAGAAAGGAGAATTATGCTGCGGGATTAAAAGGTATCCTATGACCTAACTCATCACGTAGTTTACCGATGTGACTTTGAGTAAATTCGTAGTTTTTTTACTGAAAGATGTCAAAGATTTTAGGCCAATAACGAAACGAATTTATTCACAAACAAATGCTGTTCCGATCTCTGATTGGACGTCATATCCTCATAATAGTAATCACACTTCGCAACTCAATTGAAACCAGACACGCAGGCACCAACCGATTGCTCCAAATTAATTGCAAGTGCAAGGTTAATGCAGTCTATACCGGTATGCTCTGACGTCTATTTGGTCCGGTTCGGTACGAAGGTCCGGACAGGGCGCTGACCCAATTAGCTCCACCCTGTATACGTATATGTAGATAGTATAACGGGAAAAACCCGGATATTCATAGCTTGTACCTAGTGTTTGGTAAAGGTACGGTTCAAGGACATTTGGCGGCGTAATATAGATCTTGTTGCGCCTCTTAATTAAATAGGGTTCTGACGTCAAACACTATTGATTGTAGCTACGTTAGCCAGGTTTCAGACAATTACATACAGTCAACTAAATAGCGCAATTTGCTCACACTACACTAGTTCTGCAGTGCAAATGCTGGTCACTCACTGCTGGTACTGTACGTTGTTACAGTATTCGCGCGATTTTAGAAGTACAGCAGTTTGTCCACTACCATACATACATATCTTACTAATCTTACTATAAATGCGAAAGTTAGTGAAGATGGACGGATGTTTGTTACTCTATCACGCAAAAACTACAGGCCGGATTTGGATAAAAATTGGCACACAGATAGTTTATAACCCGTGGAACAATGACTGCACTCCACGCGAGCATTTGCTACTAGCCAGTGACTGTATAAACGTGCAATTAAAAGCTGTGTTTGCAAGGGTTAGTTGCAAGTCTAAGAAACATATTGCATTGTATGTAAATCGCTTACATATTGCCAATTTGCGATACAGTCCCTGTTGTGTAACATCACGAGACTGGGAGTCGATTGACTGAACCAGTGAACGTCACTGATATGATTGGATCCCCACCGCCTGTGTCCCGATATGCTCTCTGAATAGAGGGCTGAAAAGGCCGCTGACCCAATTAGCCTTTCACCGCTGATAGTTGAGGTTTGGCGGGAAAGGCGCTTCGATAGTTTTTGGGTCCGGTATAACGAACTCATTCTTTATAAACTTGTGGGTTTTGTGGAGTCGATAGTAAAGGTTTGAGTGGCGATTGTTGTCAGCCCAAATATAAAATTCATACTCGAAATTTTGTTTTTTGACGTGAAAACTTCTTTAGGCGCGTTGAGAAAAACATTGAACTCATCGTCACTTGACGTAACGTGCGGTCACGCTTCGTAGCACTCGTAGGCGATCCGCTACGGCGTAGAACCACAGAGGCATTTGCGGGGCATAACCAGTGCTACAACGGGGGAGAGGCCTGTGTACTTTTTGTTTTCACTTCTATCGGCAGTCCCCAAAGACTGCTCGATTGTTTTTTTTTTCACATATGGAGCTCACATACACATACGGAAACTCACGCCTTTTTCGTATAGGGGTGGATAGAACTACAAAACGCCACCTGCTATGATCCATACGTACTCCCTATGGTACGTCCACGCGTATAAAGGTCATATACCCACGCCGGTTACGAGTACTATACGCACTTTAATAACGCCATCAACAATATCAGTGTAAGACATACACCCCCGGTATTTTGACCCAAATCTGCCTTGTGTATTTTTAGTCGCTGTTTTGAGCTCTTCCGTCTCTTAAAAGGTCAGATAAGTTGCACCATTACTGCTTCGAGTGCATTTTCAAGTGTTATAAAGGGTGTAAAAAACCTCTTAACGAAGCCGAAAGCACATGTTCTACCCGTCATTGCAATCATTTTTTTGTTCTACACCATACCTTCCATACCACGGAACCTTCTAGTTACGGAGATATTGGGGGTCAAAGTTCCAACTTTTTGACAAGTTCTTTTTGTAAGTTTGTAATGTAAGATTTTTACTTTAAACACCTCCAAGACCCCCGTACTATTCAATGTTTTGAGTGCGTTACATTGAAAATTCAATGTAACGCACTCAAACTGTAACGCACCACGAAACATGATTTTTCAACCCAAAAAAAAAGTCGTTTCCCAGCTATAATTTTTGCGTAGTCACTTAGTTTGATGTACAGAATGCTTGGTTGACGGCTTCGTGATGAGGTTGTTTACACCCTGTGTAGTACTCCATAGTAGTTCTGAATATTCAGAAGCTTCCATTAGTGTCTCTTGTGTTGTGAAGGTGTTAAAAACTTCAAACACAAGACATAATGTCAAGTGTTCTGCGTTTTATTCCAAGACAAAAGCAAGCTCTCTTCTCTTTTAAAACTCGTTTCATCTTACCGTTTTAGAAACAAAAGGTCTCTAAGGAGCTCCCACTTCTCATGTACGCCATCTGCCGTGTGACACAATACTTGTTTGTTAGATACATATTTAATATCTTCGTCGGAAAGATTGTGTATCATGAAAATGATACACATATTTTTCGCTGAAACAATGTGGAAGCTGGAGAGACAGATATAGAACTACTGTAGACGGGTGATTCCGTCGTTTCGTGCAAATTGCGACGACACGCGGAATAAATTTTTTTTTTTTTCTATTCGAGTTAAAATCGTCGTCACATTCATAAAAAGTGGAAGGCACCTTTTTAAATTATTTACTAATTGAGATATGGCTAGCTAAAAATCAACATCAGGATGGTGATGAAAACTGTATGGATTGTAATGAACTAGGGTGAGATGGTAATAAGAATTATTCATTTCCTTCCAAAATTGTTCATTAGTCAGGTCGGGTCAGGTCAGGTGTTGTTCAGGTCTTTAGCTTTAATATTGCATATTAGTTAAAGTCATCATTATGAATGTAGAAAAATAAACATCTAAAGATCTACCCAAGTCCCAAGTTGGAAGCGGACAGGAATGATTTTTCTGATAGTTTTTTTTTTTAATATGGAAAAAAAAAAAAAAAATTATATGTAATATTAGCGATACTACTTAAAATACTATGTAAAATACTGGTATTCAGCTGCATCCGGTAAAACTGGAAGCCGACCCCAATATAGTTGGGAAAAGGCTAGGCAGATGATGATTAGCGATACTACTTTTCAAGTTATTATGTCTTTATTCTCTAAGCAAAAATCAGTTCAGTTTTTATAATAATTTCATGGGGAAATTCGTCTGGAATAGCTTTTTGCACAAAACTACGGAATGACCCAGACGCTGTTTTATTTGGTGTTAACGGGGTGCTATATTTAGATTCTAATAGTGGTCCTAAGCGTGACTGCTGAGCATGAGGTCCTAAGTTCGATTCTCAGGTCGGGCAAAGTGTTATTAGGGTTTTTCCATCAGGAATTTCTCAGTAGCAAGTAGTCCCGGTTGATGGCAATAGATTCACCCCGTATTGCATGGGACTTAAACATAACTGACTAAATGTGGGTGTACTACAAGGTACGCCTCTGCCTAACCTTTCGGTGATTACGAGCATGACGTCATGTTATAGTTAAAGCTTCAGTGGAAAAAGGAAAGAAAGATACAGTAAGGACCTGCAATTGTCCGGGGTTGCGGGACTGTTCGAAAGAGATACCGTGGCCCCGGAACACAAAGGGCGATGAAGGAACATGGATGGGTTTTAGTCAGTAAAAGTCTGACACTCACTCCTGCTCCGCCCAGAGCGGGAGGAGTCATTTGATGATTTCCCATCCGAAAACATAAAAAAAAAGTGAGTAAGTACCTGCAAGTGTGATCAATTTCTTTTTAACCTCTAAATTGCAGAGTTCGACGAAGACAACTGATTAGACAATTTAATAAGAGAGGACGCTTCTGCAGCTGTACACGTGTCACGATTTTTAATACATCGGAGACATCGAAGTACTTGACTTTAATAGGAATTGTTTCTTGGGCGTGCAATTTACAGAGAAACAAAATATGACCGCCAAGCCAGACAGTTTGGAACTAGCTAATAGTGTAATAACACTTATAGTTAGAACTAGCTGACCCGCGCAACTTCGTCTGCGTCACATGAGAGAGAGAGAGAGGTTTAGAGAGAGTGTGAGTTAACCTTAAAAGATAGACATATCGCTATCGTGGATTTTTTTAGAACGTTTTAAGAGGAACAATTCCTTCATACCTACATGATTATTGCGTAACTTTAACCGTTTATGCAGCGGTCGCAACGGAAAATCTAATTGTCCCTGTTTTTACAACATTTATTGATTTATCATTGATGCTCCTCTCCTTTTAGTTGTAGCGTGATGTAAGATAACCTATAGCCATCCTCGATAAATGACTATTCAACACTAAAAGTTTTTATTAATTCGAACCAGTAGGTAGTTCCTCTAATTACCGCGTTCAACCAACCAAACAAAAAAACAAACTAACTCTTGAGCTAATTATGTGATAGGCAGCGTAGGAGTAAGTAGAGAAAACCCAAAATTTCCACTAATTGAATTTAATAAAAGTAATTACAATTAATTCTTAATATTAGGTAAGTAGATACTAAAAGGTTGTCCTAACGACCGATGTATGTGACGAAAGGCCCCGCGCCGAGTCTGCTGTTTAGTTTTATTGGATGCATCGAGTTGGGTTGCGCAATCCATTCACAGTAACTCAATGTATGGTGATGACGTATCTGGGAGGCACTCACAGATATAACACCTCCCCCCTTAGATGAGCAACTATTTGCCAATTTCTACGGCAAAAGTTGCGGCTTTCTTGTCCCGCTGCGACAACTCGATGGCTTCTTTATTCGATTCAATTTTAATTAGTTTTGTTCGATGATGACGAATAAAGTAGATGGTAAAAAGTGCACCTGCACTTAACAATGCAAGTACAATCGCATACAATGGTATTGTTGTGTGGTAGAGACTCGTGGAATCCGCAGTATCGATTTCGACAGACGTTTCCATCGTAATTTGTTTCTGTATTTTGTGCAATGTACCGAGATCCATTGAATTCAGGTGGTAATTTGGTTGAATCTTCCGAGAATCATTAGTCATCCGTGGGAGCGCTGAGATTTCAATTGAAATTCCGTTGACTTTGTCATCGATGTTGGCCAATGTGAATTTCGGAGTTTTCATTTTGCAAGACTTCGGAATTGTAGCCAGAAAACTTCCTTCCAGAATTTGATGTTTTTCAGGGCCGCAGTAAAGTTGAACTTTGGTGGGCTTCGGGAACGAAACTATGTAGTGCTTGCTATCTAGCTCCAGCAGGGCTTCCTTGGCCAGAGAGATAGGCGTGATTTGACACGTTTCATCTATCTCCTGGGAATGTATCAGTTTTTCTATGCAATCCTGACCGGAGCGAATTTGGTGACTTGTTTTTTGCTCGCAGATATGCCAGTTATCTACCTTCGGGCATTCAGCCTCCATGTACACATATTCCTTTAAATTGATCGCTACATATGGATAGGAAGGCAGGATAACGTCAAAGTTTTTATTAGGAACAGGACAAAGTTTAAATAGTTCAAAGGTACTGGGAAGAGTGATAGGGAATTGAAGGACAACCACGATTTTCTTATCGACATAATATGAATCTAAACTAATTACGTCATAGTAATATCTAAGTCTATGATCTGATCGGTGCTATATAAATGCTGTAATTTACTTATCATAGTTCTTAATTCCCTAACAGATAGAATAGAATGGTGCAAGGATACCGTGCGACTAAAAGCTAATATATTTTCTAGCCTACTTATTTCACCGGATAACTCTTGTACGTTATCGTTAAGTATAACGAAGAGTTGCGCAAGGTGAGCATATCTTAAAGTACGATCGCTCTCTGACGTAGTCATATTGATGACGTACGAAAGGGCTTTATCTAATTTGAGCTGATTTATTGTCAAATTATTCAGTACGTGAGTTTGTTGTAAGGAAAATTCTTTAAATAATGAAATATGTTGATTAATTTTGTTGGAAATGAGTTTATCATTTCGTTTTAGAATTTTCATAGCATTTTCGAACCTTATAGCATCATCATGATCCATATTTCCAGAAATTGATTTTATCAAAGTGCCCAATGGGTTTATCAAGCCACGTTTGACTCTACTAGGTTGCAGCGTTTCTAATTGTAAAAGGATTTTATTTAATTTAATATGTAAGTACTTAATTTGTGCATTGAACATGAGCAAACTATTATTACTTAATTTGTCCGTAGTGTCACGTAATTGTCGTTGTAAGTCATATATCTGTCGTTCTATCTGAATTAAGTTTATGTCCTGTAAGAACGTATGATGATGGGATACGATTTTTGTGTCTCCTAGATTATAAGGTAAAAGTCCCGGTCCGTCGTCTAAGCTGTCAAGTTGGATCTCTTGAGCTCGGCCCAGGCTCATTATCGTCAGTACTAGGTACCTGTAACAATCGAGAGTCTTTATTCTTTTTAGGTCGTTTCAGTCTACTTTTAGCTACCGGTCCTCGTTTTCTTGAAGTGTAAATATGAATAGGTAAGTTAGCAATAACCTTGTCTTGAGTAAATCGAGGGGCAAGTTTTTGCCGGGCTGCAGTAGGGTTCCGTATGTATATCTCCTGGCTTTCTGAGTACTCAATTTCAGGTTCCCTATCGCTGTTACGTTGCGTCATCGATGCGTTGCGTTCGCCAAGCAATGATTCATGGACAAGGCTATATACCGTTTCCATTCGACTACGGTGATTCTGTATGTACTGTTGTAGTAATCTTTCCGACAGATTTAAATCCGTGGGGTCCCGTGGGTCGAAATGTCCAGTGATAAGGTCAAACGGCCTACATTTAGTCAGACTATGAATGGAACTATTGTATGCTAAAAGGGCGTAAGGGACTAAAGTGAAAGCACATTCATTTTTGTGTTTCAGCTTTAATATGCGTAAATGTTCAAGAAGAGTGCTATGGAAGCGCTCTATCATCCCATTTTCATTCGGGGTATGAGCGGCAGTGGTATGATGTTGTACTTTGTGCAGTCGTAAAAATTCACTAACTACCTGATTTGTGAATTCGGTTCCCTGGTCACTTATTAATCTCATTGGGTAACCATGGTGCGTACTAAAAATTAAAAGTGATTTTATTATATTAGGGGCTGTACAGTCTGCCATACGGTAAGCCTGAGCATATTTACTAAAAGAATCGATTATAGTTAAATATTTTTCTTGTTCGATAGTTAAAACATCGACATGTGCAGTTTCAAAGGGCTTACTAGGCGGTGGAACGATTCTAAACTCTTGGCGAATCGGGTTACGGTCGTATTTTGCACAGTTACATACCCTGCATTCATTAATGTATTTAGCTATGTCAGTTTTCATTTTAGGCCAGAAAAATTGAGATGATAAGGCTAGGCAGGTCTCATTTATGCCACGATGATTTGTCTTTCCCTCATGATACTTGCGAATAGCATCCTGTTGATTTAAATATTCGGATATATTAGTAATTTGGCATTTAACTAGAATCAACTTCATAGATGAGTTTTTAAAATTTCTTTGAATTACAGGAACTATTTCAAGCATTTTCTCTATTGGTTGGACTAAGATAGCTGTACGGAATTTGGGATCTACGCGTTTTTTTATTAGGTCTACAATGTCTTTATCAAAATGGGATTCTCGTACATTCGTCACAACTTGCAGGTAAGTATCAAAAGGTTTTTTAATAATAGACTTAGATGTAGGTGAGTCACTAACTATATTAATTATAATTTGTCTACGATATTTATTTAGGGGGTCTTCACTAATGGGGATTTCGAGAACTGGGCTTTCTACGCTAGTGTGAGCGGTCTCACCGTCTGACATGTCTTGAATTTCAGGTGCTGTAAGAGTTGAAGAACTATGGTTATCTTGGACCACTGAAGAATTATTATCCAATGACATAGCTTCAGGTGCTGAAATCGTTGATGACGTACTTTGGTGACGTCGTGGTGCTTGTGACGTATTGACTATCATTGATATAGTTTCATCATTATGAATTTCAATACGTGACAAAGCGTCGGCGTTTGTATTACATTTACCCTTTTTATAAATTACATTAAAATCGAATTCGGATAATTTTAGTCTCCACCTAGTTAGACGCGAATTAGGCTCTTTTAAATTCATTAGCCATTGCAACGGTTTATGGTCGGTGACTACTTTAAATTTGCGCCCAAATAAATATGGCCTAAAGTACTTTGTTGCCCAGACGATCGCAAGGAGTTCCTTTTCAATCGTTGAATAATTTGTTTCGCTATCGTTTAGTGTTCTAGATGCATAAGCTATGGGCCTATCAGCTCCTATTGGGCCTTGGGATAGTACAGCGCCCAGTGCGAATTTGGATGCATCAGTAGTGAGAATGAATTCCTTTGAGAAGTCTGGATACTGTAATACCGGGTCATTAGTCAGAAGAGTCTTACAGTGTTCAAATTTTTTTATGTAATCAGGTGTAATATTAATTTTAGCTCCCTTTTTCAGACATGTGGTAAGAAATTTTGTAACACGAGCGAAATCGGGAATAAATCTACGGTAATAACCGATAAGGCCTAGAAAAGATTTAATTTGTTTCGGAGTTTTTGGGATAGGATAATTTTCAATTGCCGAAGTTTTGTCGGGATTCGGTCTGACACCTTCAGGGGTAATAACATGCCCTAGATATGGTGTTTCACGTTTTAGGAACTCGGACTTATCCATCTGGATCTTAAAATTGGATTCCCTAAGACGCTGAAATACTTTACCTAAGTTATCTATGATTTCCTGTAAAGAAGTACCAAACACTAGGATATCATCTAGATAGACAACACAAATTTTATTCAGAAGACCTTGAAGTACATTATCCATTACTCTCTGAAAGGTGGCTGGCGAATTTTTCAAGCCCATGGGCATTCGCAGGAATTCGTAATGTCCATGCTCTACATTGAATGCCGTTTTATGAATATCTTTAGGATCTAATTCTACCTGGTAAAACCCATTAGTTAAATCAAGAGTTACAAAGTATTGACACTTCCCTAGCTTATCTAATATATCAGTGACATTTGGGATGGGATATTTATCATCAATTGTCTTCTCGTTCAGCTTACGGAAGTCAATGACTATGCGCCACTTGGTTTTGCCAGACGCGTCACTCTTCTTTGGTACTACCCATATAGGTGCGCTCCATGCGGAGGTAGAAGGCCTAATTATCCCTTGATCTAGCATTTTACTGATTTGAGTTTGTACCTCATCCTTATGAATATATGGATACCTATAAGTTTTACTATAGACAGGTAATTCGTCTGTGGTGTTAATGCTATGCTTAATTTGGTTTGTGAACGTTAAAGGTTCATCTTCAATATAGAATACGTCTGAGTATTCTCTGCAGAGGTTACTTAAATTGATTGTCTCCTCTGGATTTAAATGGTCTATGCGCAATCGCGATAACACCTGCTCGGCTCGACGAGTATTGTTATTGTAAGTATCCAATGTCACTGCACGTACAGTTTGTTCGCTAAATACATGTGCGACGATTGGTTCTGACAAAGATAAAATTACATCATTATTCGTAGGGTTAGATATTTCTAAAAAAGCTCGATTATTTTTTGCTGTAGTTACACATTCAGTTATGTTACAACTCTGTATATTTTGCTGATCTATGTGTATATCTCCTTGGCCAATATTAATAGGCAAATTTAATATTTTAGAAGATTGTGCCGGAATAATGTTCTCATACAAATTTACACTTTGGGAGATATACATATGTATAGGGTTGCTAGACAATTCAGTTTTAAGTACGCGAGAACTTAAGTCAATTTTCGCTAAGAACCGTTCAAGAAGATCGCACCCTATTAGTCCGTCAAAGTAATCGTGGAATCTGTATATGTTCAATTTGATTGGATTATTGTCTTTAAATTCTTCGAAACAGGGTATAGTGATTGAGTAATAATTCATGGTAGATGCATGCACGTTAGCGACTATAAATGGTTCATAGTTAAGTTCATAGTCAGGATAGTACCTTGCCACAGTTTCAGGACTTATGAACGACTGGTTAGCTCCCGTATCAATTAAAAATTTTAAAGGTGGAAAGTCGGGCCTAACATTTAATTTTAAAAAAGGCAATTGTCTTTTCCCCTGTATATTAATTTCTAATCGGGGGCATTTTTCGGGGCTTCCTTTGGAAAATTTGACGACTTTGGATTTTCGGGTGGAACTGTGGGTATGGGTTCACCTATGGAGACGTCCTGTGTCAGTGTCAAGTGAGTAGTCGGGTCACAAGCTGGGACACAGTCTGGGACATAGTCATAGTCACAGTAGTAAAAGTCCTCTGGGACATAATAGTCAAAGTCGGGTTCTTGTACAAAAAATTCGTTCACGTTTGCTTCTCGTGTTCTAAAGTAATTACTAGGGGGTGGATTACCGTAGTTACGCCAATCATGCATATTGGTCGGTGGCAGAACACGTGCGATGGGGTGACTAACACCGCTCATTGGTCGAGGCTGGTTGTTCGGTGCCTGCTGAGACGTTGGGGGTCGCGGTAAAGCTTTGAACATTTGTTGGGTTCTAGAGGGTCCCTGATAAAATGGTCTTGGCTGCTGTGGAATAAAGCGATTTGGATCAAAATTTCGAGGCATCAAATTTCTATTCATCTGAGGATACTGAGTTAGCACATTTGGAAATATTGGAAGTAACCTTTTACTTGAAGGTATAATTTTTTGTTGGAGGTAAACAACATTCATCTCCTCTTGGGCATATTCTAATGCTTTCTCAAGGGAAGGAGGCCTCATGCATCGAATCCTAGATCCTAGAGGTTCCGCTAAGCCTCGTAGATACGTCTGCAAAGCTAGTTTTTTATACAAAGTTCTTTTTGCTTCGACGGTGGTAGCGACAGCATCGTGTATTTCTACGTATGTCATGATGGTGCTTAAAAGGTTTAAAACGCGCTCATAGAATACTTGAGGCGTATCTGATCCTTGAGATAGTAACGATAGATCATTGTATAACGCAGACTCATCTCTATGGTCTGAAAAATTATGAATTAACGTATTCCTAACACCATTCCAATCCCGGGGAACACCATTTGTTACTAATGTTCTAGCGGCGTTCCCGGTGATTTTATTTAATATACCATTTAATAATGCTAAGTTGGTTAGTTCATGACCAGGTGCTGGATTAATATAGCTCGCAACAAGCTGGTCACATAGTGATAAAAACCTAATTAGAGTATTGCTATTACCGTCAAATTCCGGTACAAGTCTTAATGCTTTAACAATTTTATCTATCATATCATCTTGATTTGCCATGGTTATTTCTAAGCTATCTAACTCTAAATTTCGGGTAGCGTCCCTCAGCGCGATGCGAGAGGACGACCGGTTGCCTAGGGGTTCGATACCCCTAATAGATCGCGATGATCGTGGGTGAAAAATTTTGTAGGAAAATAGCGACCGACTGTAAGGAATTTGTGCAACTCACATAAAGTACATATCGGCGGCTCGCGTAGTATCGATGTCTGGATACGGTCTACAGGATCTCCGACGGCTGCTTCTGGTTCTTCTGGATTGTCGACGACGCACGTTGAAACGTGAACAGCACGCACAAATGTCCAGATGTCCAGCTCGATCGTGGAATTATAGTCTTTGATTTGCACGCACTGACTCGACAATCCTACCGGCTGCGCCAATTATGTGATAGGCAGCGTAGGAGTAAGTAGAGAAAACCCAAAATTTCCACTAATTGAATTTAATAAAAGTAATTACAATTAATTCTTAATATTAGGTAAGTAGATACTAAAAGGTTGTCCTAACGACCGATGTATGTGACGAAAGGCCCCGCGCCGAGTCTGCTGTTTAGTTTTATTGGATGCATCGAGTTGGGTTGCGCAATCCATTCACAGTAACTCAATGTATGGTGATGACGTATCTGGGAGGCACTCACAGATATAACAAGCTTCATAATATTATTAAAGATTTAAGTGGATAGCAATTTAATTTCTCCGATATATTTACATTAATCGCTAAAATAATCTACTTATGTTTTACCAAATAAGAGCTTCCTTCGACAGCCTTACCTACGTCTTCATCCTTAGAAACTCGATGACAGTCATACTCTAGCTAGGTCGAAAGTTCTCATCAAAGGTGCTGAAAGTCAGCCCAAACACGATTTTTCAATTTTAAATGGGACCATCTTTGAGATATACCTACGCTTTTCACAAAAAAAGGACCACATGTATCCGTGTATCGGACTTCTCTGTAAAAAGTTATGCGGGGTCATACATAAAAAAATATACACTTCCTCCTTTTTGTTTCGTCGGTTAAAAAACCGCGATTCAAAAAAAATGGAGTGAAATTAACAACGCCATCTATCGACGAAGATGTTAAACTAAAAAGCTAAAATAGAATGCACGGAAATCATGCTGTGTAAATTTTTAAAGCAGCATCATGTAGACTAATTTAGAGTACCATAAGCTATAACTTTTTTTTTAAAGCCGGTCAGTTGATTTATAAGTTATCCAGTTAGCACATTTTTAGTCATTTGTACCATATTTCGCTAATAGATGTCGCTGTATGTTACATTTGATGATTCGTTCTTCTTGAACACTTTATATTCATATATCTTTTGATAGAATTAACCGATTACGATGAAACAAAAACTAAATAATACCTCAAGATACGCACATTTTTTATGTATAAAAGTTATCTACATTGGTTTCGTAAATTTTACGTGATGCTTGATCATCGAAACAGACAAACAGATAAACAGACAAACAGACAAAAATTCCAAAAATGCTGGAAATGATGTCCTTTCACACCCTGGCATTTTTTTTCGAAGTATTTTCGATATACAAAAACGATTTTTCTACAGATTTATTATACCTATGTATAGATAAGAAGAGAGGTATGGTCGTTTTGAGAACTCTCTCTGCTCGATGTAAACATGAAAGTTTAAATTATAGTTGAAAAACTTATACTTAAACGTTTTAATAGTACCTGCATTAAAATTACGAAAATATTTTTCGAAAATTCTTAATGAAAACGTAAATTACTGAGATTAAAAGGGATGGCTAGGTCATTAGTGGAGTGGCAGACTTTAATAGTGGAACATTAACTACGGACAAAGAAAGAGGACAGGTCACCCCTAGAGAAACTGTGCAGACTTCAGTTAGCACATTACTAGAAAATTAGAAAAAAATAAGAAGAACAGTGCTTAGAAAATTAGGCGATAAATCGAAGCTTTTAGTGATGGGATGTATAATAGTTTTAAAAGCTAAAGCTACCGCACCGTAGGTGCTCAAAAGGGAATAAAGTTAAATATTTTTTATTGTTCTCCATTGAGCACCAAGCTATTAAAACGGTTGGTGCTCAAATAGGAATACCTTCGGTGCTTAATGGGCATTGGTGCCCAAAAAAAGGGGTTCTCACGGGAATACTTCGATAAATCTCTGAGTCTACATTTAATGTCCTCAGATGTTTAATCAAATTAAGTTTGTATGTTTGTTACTCAATCACGCAAATGGCTAAATGGAATACCTATGCATTAAATTTGGCACCCAGATACTTAACAACTTGGATCAAAACGCATTAACCAGGACACTTTTATCCTGGTTAATGAGTTTAAAGAATAAACAACAACAACAAACAACACCAAAACGACAACAACTATCTATTGTACCTGTGTTAACAAATGATTAAATGACTTACTTAAGACTTATCAAAACAAAGAGAAAGTTATCGTTAGTCCCAAACAAAAAAAATATTTAGACAACTCTATACAAAATTATCCTGTCACGATGACACATTAACAACCACCATTTTTCCAACGTATAATTATCGATAATCGTCCTGACTATTAGTGAGGTTCCCCTTATTCACACTCGGCAAAGGATTACGACGTAGCCAGGTGTGAAAGCCCATTAGGGACATAGGGAATACGATACCATCATAACATAATTTATCATATTTACATCGGAGCCCCTCAAACCTGGAGATTCAATTATGTAAATGTACTGGTTGATGTGTTATTTTCAATATTTGATGATGAACTGGACAAACAAAGAAATGTCACTGGCAACAAGAATGGTAGCGATCTAGAGAGGACAGGGAATAAAGACACGGCGCTTGAAAGAAAGACAATATTTCACTGTCAACCTGTGGTTCACAGGCTATTCATTCATGTTTCCAATTTTCTAGCATCGATCTTTGAAAGGACAATGCTATTTGATTCAATAAAGCCGGCCAAGTGCGAGTCAGGATCGCGCACGAAGGGTTCCGTACCATTATGAATACAACATTAGACAAAACGCCAAAAAATTACGTTTGTTGTATGGGAGCCCCCTTTGAATATTTATTTTATTTGTTGTTATAGCGGCAACAGAAATACGTCATCTGTGAAAAATTCAACTGTGCTAGACATCACGGTTCATGAGATACAGCCTGGTGACAGACAGACGGACAGACGGACAGTGGAGTCTAAGGCCGCCTCCACTAGCGAGCGAATCGCAGCGGTTCAAACGTATTTCTGTACGAAAATATCGCCGCGATTCTCTCGCTCGTGGAGACGGCCCAAAAGAGAGTGTATAAAAAAACGTGGTAAGGACGATAATATCACTGCGATTCTCTCGCTCATGGAGGCGTCCCCCCCTAAGGGTCCCATTTTTACCCTTTGGGTACGGAACCCTGAATGGAGAATATATAAGGCGTGCAAGCTACGGTATTCAACATGATTTCCCATAGGTGGCTTTGCATATTTCGCTTACTAAACTAGGCGTGGGTAGTGAGGATTTTGTAGGCTATTGTGGCTTGCAGTAGCTTTGCTGCATGGGTAGTATTGAGTTTGGAAGCCGAAAATCGAGTACAACGTCAATCTAGAGGTATTTTCTAGGGCGTACCTGACATCTGAAAGCTTACTATCACGTTCACGTTTAAAATACATACAAGACGTATAAAGGGCATTTCCAATTTGCTGAAAGGCCGTCTCACCTATTTGCTTTAATCAATAAATACAAACGATATTTTTAGATTGGAACTTAAACATCTGACGTAATGCGGGCATTAAACAATTTACCATAAATAGCCGAGAAGCAGTAAATATATTGTATATGGTACAACCCGCGAGTTTTGCTTCTAGTACTACTACAAGTTGTAGCTTTTCGATACCCGCAATTACAGACACAATTAAAATAACAATGCACCGTACCCTATCGGGTACGGCTGAGGACATACATTTCCATGTTTGTCCGTTTAGTTTAGAATTATGAAATTGGATGTCAATTATTTCTGCGATCTTAATAAAATTAGAAGATGTTGTTTGCGCACAGATAAAAGCTATGTAGATGTATAGTTCGGTTCAAACTTAATGGCTCGGAAGTTAGCTGCGAGTGACGGTCTAACGCTTTAAACTTTATCGCGATTCGGAACATCTAATGTAAAGCTGCGCAGACAACAATTTTAGGTACCAAAGGGGCGCAGATGACGCATCGTTTTGTCTGTATACCTAATGCGCAGACCGTCACTCACTTGCAGCTAACTTCCGAGCCACCATTAAGAGTCCGTGCACAAAGTTCAGTCGCTAGAGTTTAGGCAAATTCGTTGCGATCCTATGTTAGTGTGCATTGTTCATGCAGATACACGCACACACGGGTGAAGATCGAGCGTAGTGATCGCTTAAACCATTTTGATCCTGTAGACGATATTATTTTATGATACATAATTTTATTATAAAGTCAGTACGGTTTAGAAATAAAAGTCTGGAATGTGTGTCTACTGTATATTTATCATAATCAAAATAAAAATGGTTTAATTTTGTATTAGAAGAATTTAGATACATATAAACATTTTACAAAATGATAAATAAAAGTGCGAGTTGGACTCGCGCACTGAGGGTTCCGTACAAACTTTTTAAAGGACAAACTTAATTTTTCTGGATCTGGGACTTTTGCGCGAAAGACACTTGCGCGAAAAGACAAATGCGCGCATGGACTTTTGCGCGATTGGACTTATGCGCGAACGGACTTTTGCGCGCCTGGACACTTGCGCGAATGGACTTTTGCTCGATTAGACTTATGCGCGAACGGACATTTGCGCGCCAAGGCACTTGCGCGAAGGCACTTGCGCGAATGGACTCTTGCGCGAAAGGACACTTGCGCGACTGGACTTTAGCGCGACTTAATGGCCACTGAGGTTCACTCTGTAGAGTAAACATAACATACCCGTTATTTATACTTGATGGTGGTTTTTTCTTTTGGTTTTTCTGTCATGGATGTCATTTTCATGGTTAAGGAGTCGCTGACAACGAAATGAGATCAAAATGAAAATCCAAGATGGCGCCGAGGAAAACTTCTGTTTTTTTCATCATGGGTGTAATTTTTATGGTTTTCGGGGTCGCTGATTACGAAAATGAGGTCAAAATGAAAATCCAAGATGGCGCACAGGAAAATTATTGTTTTTCCGTCATCGGTGTCGTTTTCATGGTTTACGTGGTCACTGATAACGAAAATGAGGTCAAAATGAAAATCCAAGATGGCGCCAGGGAAAATTTTTGGTTATTAAGTCATGGGTGTCGTTTTCATGGTTTTTGGGGTTGCTGATTACAACAATCAGGTCAAAATAAAAATCCAAGAGGCGCGAAGGAGAATTTTTGATTTTCCGTCATGGGTGTCATTTTTATGGTTTTTGTGGTTGCTGGTTACGAAACTGAAGTCGAAATGCAAATCCAAGATGGCGCCGAGGAAAATTTTAGATTTTCCGTCATGGGTGTCGTTTTCGTGGTTTTTGGGGTTGCTGGTTACGAAAATGAAGTCGAAATGAAAATCTAAGATGGCGCCAAGGAAAATTTTTGATTTTCCGTCATCGGTGTCGTTTTCATGGTTTTTGGGGATGCTGGTTACGAAACTAAAGTCGAAATGCAAATCCAAGATGGCGCCGAGGAAAATTTTTGATTTTCCCTCATGGGTGTCGTTTTCGTGGTTTTTGGGGTTGCTGGTTACGAAAATGAAGTCTAAATGTAAATCCAAGATGGTTCCGAGGAAAATCTTGATTTTCCGTCATGGGTGTCGTTTTCATGGTTTTTGGGGTTGCTGGTTACGAAACTGAAGTCGAAATGCAAATCCAAGATGTCGCAGAGGAAAATTTTTAATTTTTCCGTCATGGGTGTCGTTTTCATGGTTTTCGAGATCGCTAATTACGAAAATGAGGTCAAAATGAAAATCCAAGATGGCACCCAGGAAGCATAAAAATTAAAATAATGCGCGACTTCAAAAACCATGAAAATGACACCTACGTTGGAAAAACCGAAATTTTTTCTCGGCGCCATATTGGATTTGCATTCGACCTCATTTTCGTAACCAGCAACCCCCAAAACCATGAAAACGACACCCATGACGGAAAAACCGATTTTTTTTTCTAGCGCCTTCTTGGATTTTCATTTTGACCCCATTTTCGTAATCAACAACCCCAAAAACCATGAAAACGACACCCATGACGGAAAAACAATTTTCCTCGGCGCCATCTTGGATTTTCATTTTGACCTCAGTTTCGTAACCAGACCATCTTGGATTTTCCTTATGACCCCATTTTCGTAATCAGCAACCCTAAAAACCATGAAAACGACACCCATGACGGAAAAACAATAATTTTTCTCGGCGACATCTTGGATTTTCATTTTGACTCCATTTTCGTAATCAGCAACCCCAAAAACCATGAAAACGACACCCATGACGGAAAAACAATAATTTTTCTCGACGCCATGTTGGATTTGCATTCGACCTCATTTTCGTAACCAGCAACCCCCAAAACCATGAAAACGACACCCATGACAGACCAAAATTTTTTTTGGGCGCCTTCATGGATTTTTAGTTTCACCTCATTTTCGTAATCAGCAACCCCAAAAACCATGAAAAGTACACCCATGACGGAAAATTAAAAAAAATTCCTCAGCGCCATCTTGGATTTTCATTTTGACCCCATTTTCGTAACCAGCAACTCCAAAAACCATGAAAACGACACCCATGACGGCAAATCAAAAATTTTCCTCGGCACCATCTTTGATTTTCATTTTGACCTTATTTTCGTAACCAGCAACCCCAAAAACCATGAAAACGATACCCATGACGAAAAATCAAAAATTACCCTTGGCGCAATCTTGGATTTTCATTTTGACCTTATTTTCGTAATCAGCAACCCCAAAAACCATGAAAAGTACACCCATGACGGAAAATTAAAAAAAAATCCTTAGCGCCATCTTGGATTTTCATTTTGACCCCATTTTCGTAACCAGCAACCCCAAAAACCATGAAAACGACATCCATGACGGAAAAACCAAAAAAATCTTGGACGCCATCTTGGATTTTCATTTTGAGCTCATTTTCGTAATCAACGACCCCGAAAACCATAAAAACGACATCCATGACGGAAAAACCAAAAAAAAATTGGACGCCATCTTGGATTTTCATTTTGAGCTCATTTTCGTAATCAACGACCCCGAAAACCATGAAAACGACACCCATGACGGAAAACCATAAGTATCTAAATATAATTATGACATCACAAAAACTATCTCATCACAAAAAATTATAATTCTGATCTTATGCCGTTTTCGTTTTACGAGGTCATCGCGTCAGGTGTGCAGCACATTATGGTCACGGTGCGGGGGCGTTTACGTCACACGTAAATTTATAAGCATAAAAGTAGTTTTCTAGCAAAAAATAATAATAAATTCGAATTGGAACAACACAAGATTCTCAACCCCTGTATGTCTAGCCGACTGGTATTATGATACTCTAGCGATATAGCAAAGTATCGCTTATTGGTCGGTTTAGGTAACTAGTAAGTGTCGTTATCGCTTTGTGATCAAAAACTTGGTAGGTAGGTGTTAATGACCTCTATTCTGATGTTAACTGGCACCAACTATACCATAGGTTACCATGAAAACCAATAATAATATGAAGTAGTGAAATCCCCTAAATGAAAGAATTCGGAATCGGATCAGTGGTTCCGCAGATTATTATTATTACCCTTACATACAACATATTAAGTACAAACAAAGAAACTTAACTTTAAATAATATGAAGACGAAATAAATCTTAATAAACAACCAACGTCAAAAAAAACTCTTATCTTAATACAATCAAAAAGTTTAATAATTTTAACATAAATACTGGATCGAAATGTGGTAGTCTGCGTATATCTCGGAAATATATTCACGTAATAACTCGGGAGCGCTTGCGAAGCAAAGTGATACGTGCTCACGCTGGGAGAGCCCTTTCGTTACTGACGGGAGCGGGTTTGCGCGATCGATAATATAGCTCTCTTTGCCATTAATTTACGAAATGAAGTTATTGTTTATTTATAAATTAAAATTCAGATTCAATTAAAAAGCTACCTTGAGATTAAGAATTATTTTTTTAATTTTCTTTAAAGTGTTTCTAAGGTATAGAAAAAAATACTTATTTGTCCCGACGTTTTCCACAAATTACGTTTTTTCAACATTTTTTTTCTGCTATATTTCGTATTGAAATCAATAATGTTTCTTGCTATGTTACGAGTAGACCATATAATGATGTTATTCATATTTTTTAATGTTCAGAATATTTTGTAGTTCTTTGTTCAGCGAACCACAAACATCACTCGCTCGTTACTTTTGCGGAAAAGGGGTTTTGAATATGGGTGATTGCCAGTAAAATATACATTATTTTAAAAAATTGTTCGAGCTGTCGACAAGATGAAGAACCTGTCTCTTATAATAAAAATAAATAAGGTTCAAATTCTTCTTGCCTTTCCCACAAGTAGTGATCAAAAATGTTCAAAATGTCTTAATTTTGTGCACGGGCCCTTAAGTTTGAACCGAACTATACTGAATTTCTGGGTTGATTATAAAGATCTCTGGTATTGACAACTTGCCAACCTTCTTGAATGCCCAAAGGTTTTCGCTCCCACGAAATATTCGTAAAAAAATTAAAAACGGTTTCAGAAAATAATCGTTCTGAGAAAGTTTCCAGAGATTGGCACCTAAAAAAATATTATCCTATTTTTCCTTGACTGACATTTTACTTTTAACTTTGAATAGAAAAGGTAATCTACTTCTGTTTCCATTTCATTTCTTTTCGTGGAGGATCACGGGTGAAAAATTCTGGGTTTTCATATAAAATAGGGTCGTTTCGCCGGTATCGCGACCACCTTCAGTAGGCGACCATTTGACGGACTAAGTTTCTTTAAATCAAGATAATAGTATTTGTAGAGGTAACCTAGTTAAAAAATAAATCTAACGTGCTTCATAAATAATTATGAAATAAGAATTTACACAGTTTAAAACAAATGGATTAACCCAGAGCCAAAAATAAATTGCTCAGTGCGCGTCTTGATTCCGCGAGATGATAGGATACCGCGAGTTGGAAAAAAAATAACACGGTGCGCGGCGCTCAAATGTAAGTTTTATTACTTGTTTCATGTTTTACACACAAGTTAGATGTTAAATTGTACAACCGATAAGTTTTGCTTATTATTTAGTTGTATTTTGGTATTTTTAAACTTATTATTAAGTTAAAATCCCGTGGTCGGTAACCGAAATGCTTATTTATCAATAACGTTAGATAGCGACCACATGGTCGCAAACCGACGAGAACCGCACAATTTTGTTTTCATTAATATGATCCTAATGCTTCATACAGGACTGTTACAATTTTGAACGTAGCATTATAAAAGTATTTCTTTGTAGTACTTTGGTAAGCGACCACCAGTTTCTTTGAAAGAACTTTGTTTTTACGTACACAATTGGGTGGTCGTAAACCAAAATAATCGAAATAAAGACATTGGTTTCCGGCCACCATAATTTAGTATGAGAAAAATAACGGCCGCTGACAGAAATAAGTATGAAAGTTCATTGAGTATGCGACCACGTCAGATTATTTTAATTAAATGTCCGTTTACCCCAAAATAATGATTCCCATATTTGTTTTTATTAACGAGACAAAAATTAAAATATTTTTAAAGCGATTATAATTGTTTTAATGGCATATTTTTCATATTAAAATAGCGGTCGCAAACCAGCACACTGGTGGTCATAAACTGATAAAAATGGTCGTAAACCGACGTTTTCGCTATATTTTCACTTTTTCAGCATTTTATAAATATTTTTGTATGAATGTTTTTTATGTTATGTATTGTATCCAAACTAGATTATATTTGGGACAAATTCACATTAACAAATACTATTTTGCGTGTAGACAACATTTTTTTTTCCTCATCTAAAGTGGGGAACCCAGCTAACTGGTCGCTAACCGGCGCAATGACCCTACCTTACGGTATTAGTACGGTAGTCATCCTTTATGCTCTAACGACATGGAAAGCGTACAGGATTTTATGAAAGGTCCTTTGAAAATGGGACAAAATCAATGATCCGAATCCCAGTGAACGAGGCACAGTTGCTTTTACATATTCACCCCCCTTCATTTGAGGACATCGGACTCGACCATGTTTTGAACATCAATAGCGGACAGGCATTACGAAGTCATGATGAGGGTTCAATAAAACTGCTTTTTTTGGTTGACAAACAGAATTGAAGGACGGGTAAACAATTTACTTAATGATAACTGATACTCGTAGCTGAAGATCAATGGACAATTTCATGGAAAAAAATACAATTTTGGAATGACTCCTCCCGTTGTGGGCGGAGCAGGAGGTGTCAGACTTTTACTGACTAAAACCCATGTGGGGACCATGGGGCCACGGTATCTCTTTCGAACAGTCCCGCAGCCCCGGCAGGCATCGGCCCCTGACATCTCTTTGAGGTGCGCGTGGCACACGAACGCGCCGTAATTTTGGAAGCCTTTACTCTAGATTGACTAACGTAGAAAGGTGAGATGGTAACCAGATAGCGTCATTTGAAACTGCGGCACTTTTCGGGGCATGTTGGTTATTTATTTTCTAATCACAGTGGTATGCTGCTACAAGTGTTTACATACTAAAACAGGTTTTATCGCTTATAGTCTTCACAAATTTAATGTAAACACTACTTGTATGTGCTAATACAGGTCCATATTGTCTTTATTTTTCTTAGGGTATTATTTTGTGACTTCTTCACACAATTTTCGGCATTGAAACATTGTTCACTTAGCCAGACAATCTTGAGTTAGCCAGACATTTTTGAGGACCTTTTATGGAGGGCCTCCGTGTTTAGATATTTAGAATCCAACTCTTATGGTCTACTTTTAGCGATCATGAAGACAGGATCGATTCTTAGTCGCTTGTCTATCAGCATAAACGTGACACTGAACTACGAAACGGCGAGATTTTTTATGAGCAAACGTAAATGTTTTATGAACATTTACAATGAATGGTGTGGAGAGGTTTATTATAGAGGCATTGGCGGGAGATTGTTTACCGGAAGACTATAAAAAAAGAGTACGATTATGGGAGGGGAAATAATTTGTTTCCTATACCGAGTGGCTCCCGGATTCACAAAAAGGATGGGAGTTTTATTGCTTATGAGTACCCTCATCAGTTCGACTGGGTATCGAGGTATGGAAGAAGCTATTTTGGAGATGCGGTCGGTCGAGGAAATGGGTTTGATTTAGAATCCCTTTTTTACATTGCTTTGGATTTCGATATAAATAAGGTCTCTATGGGATCAATGAACTAAAAGATGCAGCAAAATATTTAGGAGATAGTTTTGTCTCCGGAATACAAGCAGTAGAAATTGGCATTTCAATAGTATCGCATGAAAGACCTATTGATATAGTCTAGATTACTTATAGATACTACAGTACAGGCTGGCAGCAATTACAGTCTAAGTAATGTCCAATATGAATTTTATGAGCTCCAGACTTATAAAGAACAGGTCAAAGAGATGAAAGAGACAAATAAGTTTGTAATTTATGCAAACAATTTTATTCGGCTGCCGAATAAGATTTTACCAGTACCTAAACGATTTACCATTTGAGCCCACTTACATTTATAATCACACAATCGCTCTGACTTCAAATAAAATATTTTGAACAAAACTAATAAAACTTTTAAGTGGTTTTCTGGCAAAATATGTTGTTTGTTCACAATATAATGATTTACTTAGGTACAGAGATGCTAAGGTCGACTGAATAACAACAACGTCGTTTAGATTTTATTTATTAGGTATAGGTGCTTAGTTTTTGCATACGTTTGATGAGTAAATGATTTTGATTGGTAAACAGGTTTTATTTGCTGAAATTTTAGTAAATTGCAGTGGATTGTTATGACCTTAACGGTTATGGACATAATATGCGATCTTCAATATTTTAAGCATAGTTACCTAAAACGGGTGTCTGGAAGATTTATAGATGTAATGAGACAGCGATGACTTTACATCTGATGACTGGATGTAGGTAGAAAAGAACCGGGTAATACCTATCTTTGGGTTAAACGTTAGCAGCTGAAAAGGGCGAAGAGAGTTGATAAATAGACAAAGACTGCTGAAAGCCTAGGGTTACCAGGACCTAAAATCGGAAATCCAGTCTTGGAGGATGAAAAATACTAATTTTCAACAAAAAGAGGTCCGGTCTAGCCTAAAGTTTAAGTAGGTACCTACGATCAAACAAAACACTGAAATTTTTATTCAAAGTTAGAAAAAAAAACAATAAGTAGGTAGGTACCTACCTAGATCATGTTTAATAATCAAAAGTTAAACGTAAAAGTGTTCATTATATTTTTTATTACTAGAAATGGCTTTTAAAATTTGGTTTTGACCGCAAAAATTTGATCGAAGAATTGCTCACAACTATATAATCTTTCCAGTTATACCTACTTCGGAAATACGATGGCTTCCACTGATAGTCTGTTTCTTTTTTTTGTCCGGCATGAGTCGAAAAATCCGGTCTGGCACAAAATCCGGGCGAACTCCGGTATTGGCTTTAAAAATCCGGTCAAGACCGGATTTATCCGGTCAGATGGTAACCGTATGAGTGCCTGACTACCTATTATTTTACCAAGGGAAGAGAGTGCGCCTATGCTCTATTTTTGTGCCCACATGTGCACCATATGGCTCCTGCGTTGATGGTCAGTCTCCGCTGAATGGCCGCCATGACCGAAATTCGATCAGGAGAGACTATTATTATGTAGTTATGAGGAGCTCGTGGCTAAATAATAACAGCCGCTCGGGTCGATCTTTAGGTTAAGCCGTGCTTGCCTAGGTTGGTCTGTGGATGGGTGACCACCCATTACATACCGAGTTTCCTCCGTGCCTCTGAAAGCACGTTAAGCAGTTGGTCCCGGCTGTCATTTGTGATCTTTGGCAGTCGTTACAGGTAGTCAGTGGCCAAAAAGGTCTGACACCCAGTCTTACCAAGAGGTATCGTATTACCCAGTGCTAACTGGGTTGTGGAGGTCAGATAGGCAGTCGCTCCATGTAAAATACTGGTATTCAGCTGCATCCGGTTAGACTGGAAACCGACCCAAATAAAAATTGGGAAAAGGCTAGGCAGATGAGATACTATTATTATGTAGCCGAGCCTACCAAAGGACGGTAAATATTTCCGAAGATTCTTAACCCATGAAGACAATCAAGGAATCAAAATAATGACACCCCGTCCTATCTATCATTAATTAATTACGCGAGACGAGGAAAATGACTTCGTTTGTGGTCTTTGAACCCAACAATTATTGATGCACGTGGCATACAGTGCCAGCCGCTCGGAATATATTGATGGCCATTAGTTCCGCTGCCGTTAGAGAAGATGTGCGTAAATAATTTATTTAGACTGTTGACGCAGCAGCGGAGAAGTTAACGGACTGGCTTCTCAATACTTCGTGGTGACACATAGGTCCAACAGAAGTTCATACGGATTTTTTTAGACGGAGAATATCTTTAACGGCGTCGGAGGTGCACAGAAATACTTTACGTAGGTAGGTACGACCTACGACTATCATGAGATAGTGGTAAGAACAGGGGGATTAAAATGACCGCTTTAGCAGAATCTTTTTTTTTTTTGTTAGCCTGTGCTGTCCCACTGCTGGGCAAAGGCCTCCCCCAATTCCTTCCATGTGCTCTTTTCTCGTGCCTCCTCGAACCAACCCTCGCGGTACGCGTCCAAATCGTCCCGCCACCTCTTTCTGGGTCAGCCTCGGCGGCGCCGTCCGTCTTCCGGCAACCATAGCGTGGAGACTTTTGCCCAGCGGTCATCGTGCATGCGACTGACGTCACTTTGTGACCATTTTACGAATTGTAACTTAATTCGTACTATTATCGTACATATTATGATTCTATCCATTAGACCTTCAGTTCACCCACAGTTTTTTAAACAATCAGTAGGTATAAGTAGGATCTAAGTGAGAATTTCTCTACAGAAAACCGCATTGGGCTTGCTTAGCATAGCGGCCTGTCGGCGGTTCGCGAATATACGACTAGGTAGGTATCTTCCACCTTTTACTCATGATAGTGGCTGGAACCATGGGGTTTTAGTCGGTGGGACTTCGATATCTCCGATTGTCCCAGGCCGTGAGCATCCATGCCGATTTCCCAACAGAAAAGAATTGGATAAACTCACTTTCTAGGTTTTTGGGGATTGGAATTTTAGATTGTCCTCCATAGGAGAAATTGTTATGAGAGGGCCATTTATTAAAGGTATGATCTTTAGTTAAGATTGTCTCTTGTTTGTAGAAACCAGAGTATCCCAATGGACTCAGGGAATTTGGAACTGATCTACCTACTCCAAACTTCTCAAGCCTTGAGAAGTTGCAATCTAATTTCTGAACATCTTTTGCAAGGGTAATCTTTTTTGGGAATCTCATCTGATTATGCTCTTAATAAAGTCGAGGGTTATCTTATACTTTCCAATGTAATTTTCGCAACAACTATTATTAGCTTCAAATGAGCCAATTATTTCTTGTTGTTGTTATAACTTGAAAATTGGATGATTTAGTTCCTTGTATGAATTATGTAAATAACTAATTGGCTAGCTGCAAATTACAGCTGTTAATTTACATGGACCAGAGATTAATGATTTAATTTTATAGAAGGTAGGTATATGCCTTAGGCAGTGTGCCTAGGCCTACACACCACAAAGGAGTTTAAAAAAAAAATTAAGTCTACAAGCATTATTTAAAATTAAAAAAACTATGATAATAAGGTCCTCTAAAATTATGTATTGCAGTATCAAAAGAACCTTCGTGGTAACAAAAAAAAATTTTTTTTTTTTGGGTTTAAAATATTTAGGAATGCAAGAATTTTCGAACCGATTAATACTTTTAAAATAAAATCTAAACTCACCAGAACTTCATGGTGTGTCCGGTTGCCCCTGTGCACCCACTGCACATTGGGCACAGGAACTGTGTCTAAACTGCCACAGGGTACAGTCACATTAGTGCCCTTGTCTGCAGCCACATCCCTGATCTCTACCTCCTCGGCCAAAACCAAGGCGAAGGCTAGAAAAAAAAAATTAAATATTTTTAATTTTTTTTTTTTTTAATATTTGATTTTTTTTGAGTAAAAAAATTAAATGAGTGAATATAATTATAGCTAGTTTCTATACAAATGCAATTTATTTACCTTCTAATCCAAGGTAGAACACAGACAACAATATACGCTCGAAAAACATTCTAATAAAACTACATCTAGACACTTAGAAAAAAATCTCGAGCTATACTTTGTGTAAAGTAAAAAAGATTTATTCCCTATCTATTTGTTTTACATCACACAGAATTAATTAAACGACGGAAGGCGAAATAATAGGAAACAAATCTCACAACAAACGTCTTCACTCCATTGATAAAAGGCATAGACTAATTTAATTTTGTCGTAAATTATGTTGCTATAACTCGTTTGTCGCAGCACAATATTGCTATTCAAAAAATGAAATGTCATTTACAAGTTAAGCTAGGTGTACACTAGTGAATGTTTAAGTTTTGAAATGTTTTTCAATCAAGATCTGCATTGTGTTATTTTTTTTTTTCTCAACTAAGGTAAAGAAATGATTCTTGTTTGATAAGCCACTTTATATTTTCAAAATATAAAATGGAAAAACATTTGAAAACATATCGTGAGTATCAAGCCTTACACCCATAGACTAACATTACGGTTTGTTGTTCCATTGAATTCACAGGAGAACTACAAAATAAACTGAATTAACTTATACGAACTAGTTCGATTGAGTAATTATTTACTGTTTTTTTTTATAATTCGTAAAAATCACTCGATACAGCTGGTCAACTTTTTGTGATTTTGTGAAAGTGACATTTCATTTTTCTGACAACTGTCAGATAGCTCTTGTCTATGGTTTTATAATGCATGAGCATAGACTAAAATAGGTATAGATTTTCTTCGGATATGGCCGCTGTATCGGCAATACAACATCTGCAATGTTTTGTAAATTCATTTTTATAAAATGAATAAGGTGTTTTTTACTTATGTATAGTGATTAGCGGACCGTGTACAGTGCTGTGATATTTGTAATGGATGCAGAGAACGAGTACGAATTAAAGAGAGTTCGTGAGGCCATACAAACGATAGAGACTATCCAGTCCATGATCGACGTTTCAGCTGATAGACTCGAGGGTTTACGGACACAATGCTCGACGAGCGCCGAGCTGACCCAGCAGGAGATCCGGACCCTGGAGGTATGGGTGCTAATCTTCACAACTCGTTATACATTAGGGGGAAATGAGCAATGCCCTTGAAAGTATTAAACCGAGAGGCCGGGCCTCAAGGACTTTGCTGCACTCAAGGACTGGGGTGAATAGTTCATTGCCGTAGTGGAAATCGTTGCCGTACGCGCGCGCCGCTCCACCTCACCTTGAATGTTTACGATATTTAATTTCACGCGACTAAACGTTAAAGTAGTCATTTTATTGATATTTGAACCCTGATGCCACTGTTAGGGTGTGAAATCTATTAAAACGTGAAATTAGGCTCATAATGTGCGTAGATATTCACAGAAAAGTAGGTTTTTATGTTAAGAATTCGCATTACGTGACATGTGGCATGTTTTTAGCATTTTAATGAGAAAGAAAAGAATTCCGAGAGAGTAAATGATTGCCAGTTGTTTAGTCATTAACTAAGGAATCTCATAATTTACATTGATCCACTGGTTTCTACTGCCATAGATAAAGATTAGGCAAGTTAAGTAGTAGAAAAGTAGAGTGATTTGATTTATTCTTGAAATTACTTGGCATCTTTTACTAAGTTTAACCAAGTTTTAGTTTTTATTTGATATTTCCTATACCTTTTAATCATATCAATAATAAATCAAATAATTTAGAATTTATCTTTGATTAAAAAAAACCAAAATACTGAATTTTACTCTTGCTTCATAATTTATTAAATTTAATCACACTGAAAAAGTACAATACATTATTCAAAAAATATTTAAACTACATTAAGTACCTACTCATTTGTTAGGTAACATAGATAGTTTATTTTATTGTGTGAGGAATAATCTGAAAGAGAAAGTAGTAAATGATGCCATAAGCCATGACATCTGACAGAGGAGAATGGAAGAAGTGAACTTGTTGAGCCGACCCCAAGTAGCATGGGACAATGGAATGTAGATGGTGATTATGATGACTCATCTGTACCCAACAAATGAGAAAGGAGGTATCTAAGAAGGATCTTTTTAGGGTAAACATCATGACTTTCTCATGTTACAAAATTACTAAGACTTTGTTTTAGTATCAAATTAAATCAGACACAAATAAAAAACTATTATAGTCTGCGCCAGACAAGTCGAAATTAAAGGTCATTGCTCTTTCCTTAATTTCTCTGCATAGGTACCCTGATAATACATTATGAATGATTTTTTATTACGAGATTATCTGGCGCAGACTATAATACAGCAAATGATTCAGACAAATAGACTTCCCTAAACAATCCCTTGCATTCATCATTCAGTAAACAGACCATTTTATTTATTTATTTAAGCTTTATTTATCCATACTATTTACACTCATAATTACTAAGAAAAAATACATATTATTATATTATTGTATGGCCCCTGTAGGGTAAAAAGCCTCCTCCAACTTTTTCCATTTTTGTTTTTCTTGGGCGGTGTACAACCAGTTTTTCCCAGCCGTTTTTACAATGTTGTCAACCCATCGTTTCTTTTGCTGTCCTCTTTGTCTTCTTCCAGTGGGACCGAGCCACTTTGTTGTTTGTAATGTCCATCTGTTATCCTGGTACCTAGCAAACAGACCATTAACAGTTCCTAACTCAAAAATAGTGACACATTATAAAGCCATAGTTACAAACAGTAAAATTTGTCAGAATTGCCGTTGCTAATGTGTCATAATCATCCTCCTAGCCTTGTCGCAACTATGTTGGGTTTACCTAGCAGTCTAATGGGATGCAGCTGAATACCAGTATTTTACATACAAGCAACTGCCTATTTGACCCCCACAATCCAGTTAGTACTGGGTAATACGATGCCATTTGGTAATACTTATTGTCTGACTTTCACTGAGTACTTGTAACAACAGTCAAAGATCTACAAATCACAGTTGGTATCAAAATCAAAGCATTTATTTCAAGTAGGCCAGTTATAGGCACTTTTGAATAATTGTCGAAAAAAAGATGAAAATTAAATGTAGCTACAGTCCCAGTCACAAGACATAAAAACTGCGAACGTACTGTAGATGCCCATTCCTTAGCGTAGATCTCTATGGAGAAGAACGGGCATGAAACTCCATGGACACTCTTTTAAATCAAAATGTTGTTACAAAATCTTGGTTACATCTTTAATGTTGAGATAGTATATTATGTGAGAACAATGTAGCAAGATGTGCATGTTAAACGTGTCCATAGTAAAAACAAAAAAATAAACATTCATGTTCCATGGCGACTAAGAGATGACAGTCACAACTGACAGCACCAGTTCACGAACATGACGCATGGATCAGCACCCTTCAACACAACCATTTTGAAGGGAACTACCAACAACTTAAAGTGCTTTCTGAGGCACAGAGGAAACTTAGTATGTAATGGATGGTCACCCATCCACCACGTCCACCCCTGTGGCTGTTATTATTTAGCCACTAGCTCTGTCAATTGCGTTGATAATGTGTCATAGTGCCATAACATTATCAACAATGGGCCGGCTGTTAAGCCAAGTGATTCAATGTTAATACTTCATGCTTATTAAGGTTTGTATTAATTTATTGTTTTCACTACTGCACTGCTGGACAAAGATTTATAGATTGTTCAATTGTTTAGTATAGGATTTTGGTTTATTCTTTTTAAATAGACTGGTTGGAAAGCTCGTTAAGCCGTTGGCCCCGGCTGTCATTTGTAGATCTTTGACAGTCGTTACAGGTAGTCTGTGGCCCAAAAAAGTCTGACAACCAGTCTTACCCAGGGGTATCGTATTACCCAGTACTAACTGTGTTGTGGAGGTCAGATAGGCAGTCGCTCCATGTAAAATACAGGTATTCAGCTGCATCCGGTTAGATTGGAAGCCGACCCCAACATCGTTGGGAAAAGGCTAGGCATATGAAATAGACTGGTTGGAATGGCCCAAGGGTATACTCCTGTGCAATTGTTTAGTTTTTAGGTATTCTTTGCAGCCTTATTTCAGAAGCAAGGTGTTCTCCATATGGTCCTCATTTTTTTTTATATAACCCCTTTTTCTTCTGCATACTGTCCTAGTTTGAGAACAATCAGCTGTACAGGTCGCGGCACGAAACTCTAGCGCTGACCGTTATTGCGCAGAAGTAAAAAATAAGAATTTCTTTTGGTGTGCGTTGCGCCGATTGGCTCTCCAGTCGTACAACATGCGCAGCTATCCCCTCCACGTTTCGTTCAGCGCTAGAGTTACGTGCCGCGACCTGTACTTTGGATATTCTCACAGTTGGACTTGCCGGGTATGCATCCAGTGATGCACCCTCCTGTGTCCTGTGGTATCCTTTTCTTCAATCGCCTCACATGACGTTTCCTGGCCATAAGCAGTCTTGCTAGGTTGTTAGGATGCTTGGTTAGTCTATGCTGATAATATCTCTTGGTTTGTCTAAACGCCTCTTCTTCGATTCTCTGTTCTTCATTGATTCATTCTTCGATAATCATAACATCATAATATAGCGTCACACCTGTAATACCTGAGGGGTTAGGCAGAGGTGTACCTAATAGTACACCCACAGTCCCATGTAATAGGCTAAAGCTTATCTAATCACTAGGAAGTTTAGTAGCAGTATCTACAGTAATATTAGTATTAACCAACATTCTGATTTACTTTTACTAGTGTCCATGTTGGTTATTTTCAATGTGGACTATAAACAGTCTTTATGACTAATATAGAATCTTGAACCACCCACAACAAACATTGTTTTACTTATACAGTTTGTTGACAAATCATCATCTGCTTAGCCTTTTCCCAAGTTTTTATTGGGGTCGGCTTCCAGTCTAACCGGATGCAGCTGAATACCAGTATTTTACATGGAGCGACAAATAATGGAATAATAATATGGGAATGTGTTTGTTGACAAATATTGTTAATAAATAAATTGACACTGTGCACCTTTGTTTTCATAAACAATTACTAAATCTATACTAATATTATAAAGAGGTAACATTTGTTTGTAAGTTTGTATGTGGGGGTAATCTCCGAAGTAATGAACCGATTTCAAAAATTCTTTCACCATTAGAAAGCTACATTCACCCTGCAACGGGAACTACGCGTTTTCACCCGCGTAGTTCCCGTTCTCGTGGGAGTACGGGGATAAAATATAGCCTATGTTACTCAGGGTGAATATAGCTTTCTAATGGTGAAATAATTTTTGAATTCGGCGCAGGAGTTTTTGAGTTTATTCATTACAAACATACACACAAAAATACAAATCTTTCCTCTTTATAATATTAGTGTAGATTGTCAATCATCCACCAGTTCGTTAGAAAAAGTCGCACGGGTCGATCGTCGAGGTTAAGCTACGCTGGCCAAGGTAGGTTCGGGGATGGGTAACCATCTATTACACACTGAGTAGTTGCCTCCGTCCTTCAGAAAGCACGTTAAGCCGTTGATCCCGGCTATGATTTGTAGACGTTTGGCAAATTTTAATGTTACAGCCACAGGTAGTCAGTGGTCCGAAACTCTGCCACCCATTTTACTAAGGGGTATCGTATTTCCCAGTACTAATAGTGTTGTGGAGGTCAGATAGGCAGTGACTTTATGTAATACCCCAAAAAGGCTAGGCAGATTATGGTGAAGTTCGCTTTTCCGGGCTTTCCATGTTCTCACTCCTAATATCGTGTCGTATTAGAAACCGTGATCATCTCTATTAAAAGATTTCAAATCGCTACCAATTGTTATTACAAGAATTATTTGTTACGATTCAATGATTGTACTATTCTCGATGCGTGTTTACAATTCGCGAAAGAGCTTGTAATTTCTCAGCGAGAAACTAATCATTATAGATTTCTTTGTTGGTATTAGCTGTAATAAATAGTAAGAAAAGTATTTGAAACCTTTTAAAAACCGTTTGGTCGGGGATAGTTATGTTGACTTACCCTTCAGAAGGCCTTTAGAAGTAGTTGGTACTTATAGGGTCAATTGCTCTTGCTTTAGAAAGTCGCATCTACAACAGGCTGCTAAGTTTTGTCATATTAAGGCGGTGGTATGCGCGAACGACCTTGAGGATCTGGGCGGAGCTAAATATTTTCCCCGCGCTCCCCGTTACATTTTTACGCGCGCATACTGTGACTCGCGCTCTTCGCAGGAGGCCGCGCTGTGTGCGTTTCGATGGCGCGACCACAGCATTTTTGTTTAACTACAACGACAAGATTTTGTAATAATTTGTAAAAGTTGATTCCCAAAACCATGAATTTGTCAAAGTTATGGTTAAAAAGTTATAAGGGTTTGAACGTAGCCGCGCCATCGAAACCCGGAGAACCGCGCGGCCACGGAGATCTCTAAAACTAAGCCTTGCAGAGACCTGAAATTCGGGTCAATAACAGATTGAATTTGTAAAAAAATTGTAAAAACATAGAAAAAAATCCTAGGTTTATATTTTAGGAGCTGTAAGACTTGAAACCCCATGGCCGCGCCATTGAAACGGTGAAAAACACGTTATCGCCGATATCTCGTTGAAAAAGCATCGTAGAAGCATGAAGTTTTTTGTAAAACCTGTTTATTTATTATATATTTATTTATTTAATTCTTTAACTGTAGTACGGTATCGCTTAGAAAGAAGTCGTGATTATTTATCGAAGAAAGTATTAGCTAGATTTTTTTAAAACAATGGTGTCGATTCTGTTGTGCACAAACTAAACTTAATTTAGGTAATTGCTATCTTTTTCTCTCCAATAAAACGAGACAGAGACGCACGTCATTTAGAGCTGTCAAATTAAGTTGGAACTAAATTTCTATACAAATGAAGGGTGCACGTAAAAACATGTCGACTAAAAACACGGTGAAGCGCAAGGCATAAACTAGTTTGACATCTCTAACTTAGTTCATAGCTATAGCCGTCCTTTTCTCTCATTGCCTTTTAGTAAAAGATAGCAATAGCCTGAATTTAGTTTAATTTGTACACAACAGAATCGACACCAATACCTAAATATGTAGAACTAACGATAATAGAATAAAAAAATATATAACCCCTGTAATAACGTTTTAAATATTTCGATACGGTGACCATGACTTTGTTTACAGAAAACTTTCCACTTATTGTATTAGAAATTATTTCTCAAGGATTCTAAAATTAATTAAAATGAAAAGTCGTATGTTTATTTCCTAAAAAAATATTTTGTTTTTGTATCTTATTGTTTAATTTTAGTGTATTTATTTTTATTTAAAAATACACTTAACTCACAGGTTATTCAGATTATTAATTTAGATGTTTTTTCAGCTAAAATATAATATATAAAATATCTTAGTGTAAGACAGTAAACAATCAATGATTTATGTGTTTTTTAAAGAAATAAACATGTTTTTGTATCTTATCGTTTCATTTTAATTAAAATTTGAATCATTGAAAAATAATTTCTATTGCAATAGGTGTAAAGTTTACTATAAAAATAAGTCATGGTCAACCTATCGAAATATTCAGAACGTATTGAAGGTTCTAAGCGATACCGTACTTACAGTTCCTGAAATCTAGGATTTTTTTGTATATTTTTACAAATTCAAATCTAGGTTTTACAAAAAATTTCAGACCTCTGCGATGTTTTTTCAGCGAGATATCGGCGATAACGTGTTTTTCACCATTTCAATGGCGCAGCCATTGGGTTTTAGTCTTACAGCTCCTAAAATATAAACCTAGGGTTTTTTCTATATTTTTACAAATTCAATCTGTTATTTCCCTAAATTTCAAGTCTCTGCAAGGCTTAGTTTTAAAGATTTCCATGGCCGCGTGGTTCTCCGCGTTTTGATGGCGCGGCCACGTTCAAACCCTTATAACTTTTTAACCATAACTTTAACAAATTGGGAATCATTTTTTACAAATTTTTGCATAATATTGGCTTGTTTTTTTTTAAAAAAAAACGCCGTGGTCGCGCCATCGAAACGCACACGGCAGCGCCATCGCGCCCTTAGATTCAATTTGAAATGCTTTAAAAAGTAAATACATTGTAAGATTATAGATTGTATTGCTATTCCATCGTTACTATAATGTAGCTACCTACTAGGTATGCATTAGGTTCGCTGGTTCGTGGTCCAAACAATTTTAATTGTTTGTTTGTTGGCATTGAATAGGCTCCGAAAAGACTGCACCAATTTGAAAAATGTTTTCACTGTTGGAAAGCTACACTATCCTCGGGTGACAGGCTATATTTACTACTTTTGTTAGCTTGGGTTTTACCTAGAGATGGGCGGGTGGTTAAAAAATGGGAAGGTAAAAATTGGAAGGAAAGGGTAAAATAGGTAAAAAAGAAAAAATACCCTTTTTTACCGGGTATTAATAAAAAATACCGGGTAAAAATTGAGTACTGCCTTTATATTATTTAAAAGGCTTTGCCATGAAATGTGTAGTGTCTTTATATAATTTAATTGGCTTCCTCATCAATACTACGATCTACCATGTTAATTTTGACCTTGACCATTGAAGATAAATATTGATTGTGTGTCCCCAGCCGTTCCCGAAGGGGAACGGTGCATTGTTATTTTAAACGTGTCTGTAATTGCGGGTATCTAAAGACTTCTTTACACCGGGGCAACACTGTGCGGCATTGCTGCGTGCTATATATTGGGGCGTGCGTCATCTTATGGTATGCTACAAATAACGAAAATATGCGGCAATTACGGTATGCGGCAGCCTAATTTACATCGAGGCAACATCATGCCTAGATAATTTTCAAAGTATCGTGCTGTAAATTTTATTGGAGTGTTTTGGTCTACCAACTTTATTGATCGAGGGGACAAGACACCGTCGATTAAGGCTGATGAAGTAACTTTAACAGCATGACGCAAGATGTTGCCATGCCGCTCGATTTTAGCCACGATGTGCCACATTTTAAATGATTGTAGCATGCGGCCTTGTAGCATGCCGCAAAGTCACATAGTGTTGCTCCGGCGTAAAGCAGCCTGAGCTACATAAAATGAAGTTAATTATGTTTCTTTTAAATCTTTAATCAACATTAATTTTCAATTATAGTAAACTGTTCAGAATAAAAACAAAGATAATAATAGTTAGCTAAATGTTGCCCACTACCTTTAACAAATAAACAGATATTATGTAACATTTATATATCGTGAAAACATTTCAAAACTAATGTTGTAATGTTGTATTGTTACATGAGTAACAATTACTTAGATTTTTCGTTTCAGAATACAATAATTGCAATGCAACCTAAACAGTAATTAAATAAAATATCAAAATTGAACAATTAGTTTGATACTCGTTTAACGTATACAGGATGGATACGGTAAACGGGGCAATAAAGAGAACTACCTTCAGCTACACAAAAATAGTCTTAAAATTTCACGAACTACCTATTACACAAATCAAAATAAAGGCTAGAAAATACCACGTAGGTCAAGATCATCTAGGCCAGGAAAAAATATATGTAATTTAGACGTATATTATTTAAAGTAAAGTGATATACCTACACTGTTGTGAATGTCGAAATATGATTATTTTTGGATACTTTAGCAGGGTGCTGGCTCTTCTTCAAGAAGGGTGACAATGCCCGTCTGAAGAATTATAGGCCAATCTTACTTCATGTCTACAAGTTGTTTTCAAGAGTCATCACGAATCGTCTCGCGCGCAGGTTTGACGATTTTCAGCCTCCCGAACAAGTCGGTTTCCGAAAAGGCTTTAGCACCGTGGACCACATACATACGCTGCGGCAGGTTATACAGAAGACCGAAGAGTATCACCTGCTTCTCTGTTTAGCGTTTGTGGACTACGAGAAAGCCTTCGATTCGATTGAGACCTGGCCCCTTATTCACAAGGCTTCGATTCGATTTTCGATTCGGAAAGTCGTATGTCTATCTTTTTTTGACATTATGAAATCGAACGAGATAGACATACGACTTTCCGAATTGAAAATCGAATCGAAGGGTTTGTGAATAGCTATGCTGGGCTGTACTGCAGTTTCTCCAACGGTGCCAAATCGACTCCCGGTACATCGAGGTGTTGAAGTGTTTGTACAAAAACGCCACCATGTCAGTCCGACTTCAGGACCAAGCCTCGGAGTCGGAACCTATCCTTCTGCAGCGAGGTGTGAGACAGGGAGACGTCATATCTCCGAAACTGTTCACCGCTGTACTGGAGGATGTCTTCAAAGTTCTGGACTGGAGAGGGCTAGGCATCAACGTCAATGGCGAGTACATCACTCACCTTCGGTTTACCGACGATATAGTGGTCATGGCTGAGACCATGGAGGACCTCAGTACAATGCTCGATGACCTCGGTAGAGCTTCCGAAAAAGTGGGACTAAAAATGAACATGGATAAAACCAAAGTCATGTTGAATGCCAATGTAACACCCACTCCTATCAAAATCAGAGACACTACACTCGAAGCTGTGGACGATTATGTGTACCTGGGACAAACGGTCCAGTTAGGTAAGTCTAACTTCTAGAAAGAGGTCAATCGTCGAATCCGACTCGGCTGGGCAGCGTTCGGAAAGCTGTATCTTCTCGTCCAACTTACCGCAGTGTCTCAAGATGAAAGTCTATGACCAGTGTGTGTTGCCAGTGATTACATACGGGACCGAAACGTGCTCGCTCACAATGGGCCTCATCAGAAGGCTTAAAGTCACCCAAAGGGCAATGGAGAGGGCTATGCTCGGAGTTTCTTTGCGTGATCGAATCAGAAATGAAGACATCCGCAAGAGAATCAGGGTCACCGACGTAGCCGGAAGAATTGCCAAACTTAAATAGCAGTGGGCAGTGCACATTGCTCGCAGAACGGATGGCCGATGGGGCTGAAAAGTACTGGAGTGGCGACCGCAAACCGGAAAACGTTGCGTTGGAAGACCTCCCACTAGGTGGACCGATGACCTGGTGAAGGTTGCGGGAAATATCGTTGGATGCGAGTCGCACGGGACTGGTCAATGTGGCGACACTTGGGGGAGGCCTATGTCCAGCAGTGGACGTCTTTCGGTTGAAATGATGAATGATGATGATGACTTTAGCAGGCAGTGTGCGTTCTATATTTTATTTATCTATAATATAATGTACTTTGAATTAAAATTGGCCTACCTTCTTTTTAAATATTAAATTAACAAAACTTCACACACATTTACGACACAATGCCTTTGAAAAAAAAATGTTAATCGTAAAAGTATATCTCAAACGTAAGACACACAAAAACAAAAACGAAGCGAAGCTATAGTTGACGAAATGCACCCCTCCACGTCATCCCACATTGGACAGTTACAGTGCTATACTATTTTGTTCTAATGAGAAAACTATGTCCACGTATGTTGTGCCGACGACGGTCTCGTATAAAATAAATTATAAAATTCTGTATGTCAAAGTATCTATTAAAAATACAATAATTAGTTTAAATTAAACTGATTTTAATTTTTACCCGGTATAAATTAAAAATGGGAAGGTAAAAATGGGTATAAATGGGTATTTACCCAAAGTCTGGGTTTTTACCGGGTATATGCCCATCTCTAGTTTTACCTGTTAAAACAAATGTATGTGTTAATGAATAAAATAAATAAATATTATATTTTCAAAAAAATTGAAATTCCAATAATGTAACCCAAGGTGTAAAAAAATACCTAAAATATTCTTTACATCGCGTACGCTGCAAAAAAGTATTGATGATAGAACAAAATAATGTACTACGACTTTGCAGAACACATAATTATTTACAGAGAGTGTCACAACAGCATATGTCTAACTATTATAGTTATGCCACAATAAGTGTTAATTTATTGAAAAAAAAACATACAGTCGAATTGAGAACCTCTTCTTTTTGGAAGTCGGTTGAAAATTGGATTGAAATGTCGCCGCTAGAAAAGGCTCTTTATTTGTATCGTGGTATTAATCCTTATCAAAATAAAATACTTTATATTCAAGACTGCTTCAATACCTCTAAATTACTTTTTAAATTATCCAATTCGGATATTCTATTCAAAAGATATCACGAGTTTAAAAATCTAAATCTATCTATTACATATATGTACACACGGTAGGTACACGAAAAATAAATAAACTTCACAGTAAAAATCACTGAATTAGTCTTATAGCAAACGTCCAAGCGCGCAAAATAAAATACCTTACTTGCAAAATGACTATCTGACTATGACTACATAATAGAACTAGAATACTAAATCGCCCATGCGAAAATCGGGGCATTATAATGCGAGCGAGCAGAGCAGCACAACCTCCACGTCCGACGGTCCGAGTTGCACTGCCGCCCGTCGCCCGCGCACGGACCCGCCTATTCTGTTATTATAGAATGCATGGAATAATTAATTGTAGCCTAATAAATCATTATATCAAAATTCCAATTGTACCGTTTGTGAAGAAAAACGTGACGAATATTTGAGTGAAAAAAAATTACTAAATTTTAATGCCGTTTAGGAGTAGTTACGAAATGTCTAAGAAAAAATGCTTCACTTTGAACATTTTTTTCATATAGTAATAATAAAGTTAGAATTATTTCAATTGTACCAATTAAAGTTAAGAGTCTAATAAGCAACATATATTTTTTTTGAACATAAATATTCACTCATCAAAGAGGAGTTACATGGAGAAAACCTGTCGTTAGCAGATACCACCGCCTTAAGAGGGCCCTTCCCGGCCCGCCTTTCGTCAACGCGAGCATGGTAAAAGCTTGTTGTTTCATCCAGAGCCACAGCGGTAGTATTCTTTCAACTCCCCTGTCTTACCTAGCCCCGAACCCGCACTACTTGCCTTACCTTACCTTATACCGCCTAACGCGAGGACATTGAACGAAAAATATTGTTCGAAAATGTATAAAACTTGTTCCAGGAAATACGTGTTTTTGAATAAGTCTTACAAGTATGTGAAATAAATATTTGTTATTTAAAATCTCCACTACATTTGCAAGGCTTCTATCACGATGCTTTCTTTATTTTTACAATTTATAAGTACATTAATTTATGAACGGCCAAAGTTGAGGTAAAAGTTGTGCAAAACAGCAATTTTTGGAGGCTTATACCACAGTAATATTATGATACAGTACTCCAACTTCATAGAAACGGACGAAACGCGAGCTATACCTACGCGCCTCGATCTTGGGGTGCGCTTGGGGCGCAGACAGTCACGGCTGTACCGCAGTGTCGAACGGACGGTGTGTTGTTTTTTTAACAATAACCGCGCGATTTTTTCTCAAAAAATCAGTTAATATGACGAGTAGGAAATATTGTGCTGTTTTTGGTTGTATGAATTCGTCATTAACGCATCCAGACATAAGTTTTTTTAAATTACTTGGAAACTCTGAAAGGTAAGACTATAAAATAATTTTACTTACTAGTAGGTAGGTACATAATGTGTGTCTTTTTAATAGATAAGTATTTCCTTTTATCTCACGAAAAAAAAGGTGTTTGGATTAATAAATAAAGCGAATAGAGAAACGGAAAGTTATTGAGACGAGTGAAATAGGTAGTTATATGCGGTTCTGAATGAATCATGATACGGTAGGTACCTACCTACGGCATAATCACGCACGAGCTATTGTCAAAATTCTCGCGAAAAGTATGGCGGGTTGGCCGCTCTTAAGTCTATCTGTCTATGTGTACTTATCTATGTATCTGCGGCGCATTGGATCTTTTTCAGATTACCTACAAAATAAAGAACATGACCCATTTTTGGTCATGGCGGCCAGACTACCTACTCATCGACGTAGCAAACGTGTCGTGCATAAGTGGGTGCATTCTGTCTTCCCACTCTCATAGTCCGATGGGACACAGACCAGGCGAACGACCAATGGCTATATCCAAACTTCGGTCTGCTACTGAAAATTCCTAACAGAAACCCTGGGATTCGTACCCAGGATCGCACCCTCGGCAGTCATATTTGCGACCACGGGACTAATAAACAACTATGAGCCATCATCTCAGTGTTCAACTATGAGGGGTCTGACGCAGAATGTGCACTTGACGCAAAATGTGCATTTCGCAAAATGTGCACTTCTCAAAATAGCACTTCTTAAAATTAGCACTTATCAAAATGAGCACTACAAAAATAAAAACCGTTTGTCTACTATATGTTTTTATTATTTTTGCACGATATTTAGCTTGATCCCATTTAATTGATGTAAAATTGGCATGATTATGCTAAAAATCGGGTTAAAACAAAAAAAAAAATGGTAGGCAAACTGTTCTTATTTTTGTATTGCTCATTTTGAGAAATGCTCAATTTGATAAGTGCTCATTTTGAGAAATGCTATTATGAGAAGTGCACAATTTGCGAAATGCACATTTTGCGAAGTGCACATTTTGCGTCAAGTGTACATTTTGCTTTGTGCACATTCTGCGTCATTCCCCTCTGAGGTTAGGCTCGCGTAACACTGTATAACCAAACGCTTTATGTTCCAGGGCAAACTGGTGAAACACTTCTCCCGGCAGCTGGTGATCAAGGCCGGCTTCGGTGAGCAGATACGGCGTGAGCTCGGCGACGTGCCGTGTCTCGCGCAATGGCTCAGGGTGGTGGGGCTGGGCCCCGATTCGATCGAGGTATGTGGATTGATCAATTAATAAATTAATATCAGGCATCTCAAGGCCCATATACAATACACAAAATTACATTACAACATAAGAATATACTAATACATACAAAATATAACTTTTAAACTATGAACTATGACACACGAAGTGGCGGCGCGCGGCGTCGCGGTGCCACGTAGCCTGCCGCGAAAACGTCGCACTAAGGGGTATTTAGGCGATCTAGCTGGCCATTAATCAAATTCAAAAATAGTGAAATCCAGACAAACGAATACCTGTGTTACAAAATGCAACGACTGGGCCACACAAAGAATGCGTATGCGCGCCCCTCCACCCGCGAGGCCGCCTGTAACGACAGTCGACTCTCGATCGTTTATCTAAGTGCGCGCTTGTGTCATTCGCAACAGTTATTTTTCAATATTTTCGAAGTTGTTTTATATAATTTGTGTTACTTTCCTGAGAGATTTTGTGTTAAATATGGCAGAAGTAGATATGTAAGAATATATTAGTAATACTTTTATCATCACAACAATGTTTGTTCCTATTTTTTTTTTCATTTTACTTATAAGAGAAATTTATTATATATTCTTAACAATTTTTTTACAAAGATTGGAGGATTAGTTGTACATCAGGGTGCGTCCCGGCTCTCTTTTCTAAGTATATTGGTAGCCCCATGTCACTATTTTCTAGAAAAGTAGTAATCGGTTCCGACTTGGTCCGATTTCATGAAATATCACAACATGTTAAAAAGCAATATAGTATGGAAATAAAAGATTTTTTTGTTTGTCCGGGCTAATTTTTGAAAATACTGAACTGATTTTGAGGGGACTTTGTTTGTCTAGTTTGTTATCGTTTATTCACGTTTTCATAATTTTTATATCTTTGGTTACGTTAATACATACTTATGTCGATTACACAGCATAAATCTGTTTTTATTTACCCAACACATCGCAGTTAGGCACAGAAAGCTTTAATAATCGGTTTCAGAACCAATTAGTAACGTAGATAATTTCGACCAACTAGATCGTTAAAATATCCCATAGTGCGTCGGTAGACTACACCCTTCGGCCAAAACTCTTCCTTGAGAAACTTGTCGAGATGTTGTGTCGGAACTCGCACCACAAACGACTTCAAGTTGGTGTTGTGACGCGGCTCCAACTTCTCGACGATGGATTTGCGTCTCACGGATGAAACCAGGTTGAAACTCGCGTAGAAGAGAAGCAGTGCACAAATAGGATGAGGCCTTTACTGTGCAGCGGGTGGAGCAACGCTACCAATGATGATCATTATCTAGATGTACAGGATTATCTGCTAATGGTGACACCTGTCAAAGCTCTTTGTAGATGGCGTGACTATAGCTAGGCCCCAATCAGACCAATCAGGTGAAGCTATTTTGAAATACAAAATGACATTAACAGATTTTCAACCAAGGGCGATGTTTGGAACGAGCTATAGCGTAGTTAGTTTTACAGTTGCCTTCCCTATATTCTTGAGAGAGAAGTACTGTGTAAAAAGACATCGTAGGTTACGGTATCTGGTTCTGTTGTCGAATCAAACCCGGTTCCTACCAAAGCTTCACAGTCTGAACGTCATGCATATACATACACTCTGCCATCATACTTCCCTCTTTTTCTCTCGCACACTTTTGCTCTCATTCACTCGGTTCTGTCGTCGCGTGCTCAACGTATACAGGGTGGTAAAAGACCTCATCACGAAGCCGTTAACCAAGCATTCTGTACATCAAACTAAGTAACTTTACGCAAACATTATTGCTGGGAAGCGACTTTTTTTTTTGGGGTGAAATATCATGTTTTGTGGTAGAACTCAATGTACGCACTCAAAACATTGTGCTGATGGATGAATTAAATGGTACGGGGGTCGTGGAGGCGTTTAGAGAGAGAAAAAAAATATATTAAAAACTTGTATTAAAAAAAAAACTTGTCAAAAAGTTGGAACTTTGACCCCCAATATTTCCGTAAATAGAAGGTTCCCAGGTATGGTGTAGACCAAAAAAATGATCGCAATGACGAGGAGAACAAGTGCCTTTCGGGTTCGTGAAGAGGTGTTGTACACCCTTTATAATATTGTAGGCCCAGTGATTGCAAGTTTGCATGACTATGGAGATTTCCGAGACTTACGTGTCAAGAGGCATGTCGCTTACAAGACTTCAGTCACAGGATTGTCGATGATCTCATCAATTGGCGTAAAAATGCTGAAATCAGGCCTCTTTCTTGTCCATGACTTACATTTTGTCCGACCACTACATACATAGACTTTTCAAATGATATAATCCTCAAGTTTAACCCAATAAGATATTCGAGGAAATGTTTTCGTGATAATATAAAGAGGATGTAAATATTGGCAGATATATAATAAAACACTTACGGAAATAACAGTTACTTTTGACGTATTGTGATAGTTAAAAAGTGTCGCTAAATATTTAGATACTTGTGATAAGATAATGAGGTTCCGATGTGGACTTCTTAAGAAGTACATGTATCAGTTTATATTCGCAATAAAATAATCAACTTTTATCATTACGCTATACTTATTTAGTTACATTAGTTACAGGGTACATTGCATAAAACTGATATGGGGTTTTACCATTTGGCTTAAAAGTTGGAGCTCTTCTAACGCGAAAAAAATAAATTTATTTTTAATAATGCACATGCGTTCCTGCTTTGAATGCGTCTGGTCTTCATGACTACTTCTCTACTGCATAAGCACTATAAGCCTATAATGAAATAAATTCTCCACCTGCTGAACACAGGCCTCCTATTTGTGAGAGGAAGCCGTAATCCACCACGCGAGCCCAGTGCGGATTGATAGACACATTTCTTCGAATGTTTGATTATATGACATACTAATTTCCTCGCGGTGTTTTACTTACTTATCTGTTTTGCCCTACTGTTTAATACTTAATGCGTTTCTGAATAGAGAAAATTATGTTCTTTCTTACTCCTTTGCTGTTATTTTGGTATTGCCATGACACTTAAAACGTTTCTCCGGGATTCGTCGCGCTTTACTGCTTCGGCGTTTTCTGGTGGTCGCCACTGTTTATTCTGGCTTTCAGGAATTCTAGTGGTTAGGAATAGTGTCGCGAGCTTGTCTCAAAATCTTTCTCTTTCATTGATAACCGACTATAACCTGTATTAAAAATGGATCTTGTTTCCCAGGCGGTATGTTCTCGCGTGGCGTCGTTAGAGACGCTGCGAGAACGTTCCGACCACGAGATGCGCGCGCTTCTCGCCGGCGCGCGCGACGAAGAGGTCCTGCGACTGTGCCGAGCCATGCAGCGGCTCAGGAGTTACATAGGTAAGTGTGCAGTGGTAAGGGCTTAGCAGAATCCAAAAAATTCTATTCTATTCCCGAAAACATGAGCAAGTTCTCATAATGTGATTTGAAATAGTACATTGTTCACCGAGAGGAGAAAGTGACCGATTACCGTCGAGGGTGTCGTTTGAAGCCCGAGCCGTAGGCGAGGGCTTTAAAACACCCGAGATCGGGAATCGCACTTTCTCTCGAGTGATACATAGTGCTTTATACTACACCTACGAGGAAAATAAAAAACGAAATCTTTACTAATTGAAATTTATATTGAAATTGTTGCAGTTAGTGAAGTTTAATGTAACACTTTTTCCATTAATGTTCTTTTTTCAAATTGTTTATCCTGCCGCCGCAGGGTCGCACTGCCAGCCCGACACCATCCAACACACAGCTATTGGCCAGTGTCTTTTTGCGAACTTGGAGATAAAAACTCACTGTAAAAACTTTTTGGCTTTTGATATTTAGGTTACCGGCGCATAGTCTTACCCAAAATTAAAAAAGAAAAACCACGTAAGAAATGGATTTTCATACACTTTTCTCTCCCGCTTAGATGCGTTTTCTCCCCGCATATTTGTTCGATATGCAATGACGTACTTTCTACCGTAAATTTGATAAAGTATCAAGGTACTTTCCAAGCAGGTGTAGTATAAACACCATTTTACGCTCTGCTTTTAGATGGTATATCAAGTCTTATCTTTTAACTCGCAAAAAAAGAAAAAAACCTTCTTAGGGACCTCGCGCATTACGCGGCACGACCACGCCTTTTGGTCGGACAACTGGGTGTCTGACCAGTTTTGTGCAAGATAGCGGCCGGTCATACGACAAGTCGTGGTAGTACCCGCTAGCAACGCATTTTTTGGAATTCTTTAAGTTAGTAAACTACATTTTTGCTTCTCCACAGAGGCACTAGGTCGCGGCGAAGGAGGTGCAGAACTGCAGTTGTTCTGGGATTCATGGGAGCGAACCGTGCGGGCGTCGCCTAGGGCTCCCCGAGCCAGGCATGCCAACCACGAACATCATGGCACGCCGCATAACAAGAAAGGTAATGGAACTTTTAGGACTAACTGTTATCATGATGAAAGTAGTGGGATAGAACTAAATAAATCTTGCTCTCCGAGACTCTGAACACGATAAAAATTGCTCTGTTGAACACTAGCAACTATATCCTGAAATTCAAGGGCCTATTGCGATTTTTTATGACTCGCAGAACACACTCGACCACGTTAAAAAAACTCATTTGAATGGATAATTGTGTTTCCCATTTGTATCACCAGAGGGCGATAGTTCATACCCAAACATTTTATATTTTAAAATAGCTTAACTTCGTGGTCAGATTGAGACCAACTATGGTGGTGCCATCTGAGATTTACTTTGCCTTAGCCACCCCATTGGTATAAAACTCACTACAGTCTTGCGTCAAGGTTATAGTAGACAATCCTGACTGGTTCAAAAGCGTCATACGCTCCAAATGCTCCAATAGCGTCCATAGTCGCGTTATTAACCTATGGCTTTGGTGCTTGTTGTTTACCAACAATAGGTACAGTTCCAGGTGGCAAGTCTCCGCCCACGCCGGTAGCCAAGCGGAAACAGAACAGTACCCTCCCGCCTCCCGCCGCGCTCACCAAGTCGCGTTCGCACGAGTCGCAACTGTCTGTCAAACCCGACGCGTCAGACCTCAGGTAAGTAGTAGAGTAGAAGAGGCGAATAATAGTAGATTAAACAACAAGTGAAAAAAAGGGAATTTAATTCGAGGGACAAGTTGGATCCCGAGAGTAGCGAAGGATTCTAGAGCAGAATCCCGAGCGTAGCAAGGGATTCTAGCGGAACGAGGGATACAAGGACCGAGATGACATTTTTTTTACGAGTTGTGTACTCTACCATTGACTGCGAGAAAAATATAAAATATATAGAAGTATATATTATAGTATTTATATTTCTCGTGGGTTAATAATAACAGCCAATCGGGTCGATCTTCAACGTTAAACCACGCTTACGAAGGTGGGTCTGTGGATGGGTGACCACTAATTCAATACATAAAGTACGTAAAGCACGGTCAATCTCTCAAAGCAGTTTTCGAAATTCAGTGCTATATTGTTCTCGGCACGTTTTATTGTTACAAATTCAAATTGTTTTTATTCACTCAGTGAGTAAAAGAGCGATTTATTCACTGTTATCGAGAGTGAGTAAAGTAAGTAAGTTTCTTCATGGGTGTCGTTTTCAAGGTTTTTGGGGTCGCTGATCATGAAAATGAGGTCAAAATGAAAATCCAAGATGGCGCCGACGATAATTTTCAGTTTTTTCTTCATGGGTGTCGTTTTCGAGGTTTTTGGGGTAGTAAATAATGAAAATGAGGTCAAAATGAAAATCCAAGATGGCGCCGACGAAAATTTTCAGTTTTTTCTTCATGGGTGTCGTTTTCGAGGTTTTTGGGGTAGTTAATAATGAAAACGAGGTCAAAATGAAAAACCAAGACGGCGCCGACGAAATTTGTTTTTTGTTATCATTATTTCGTGGCCTACCCACCGTGAACGACCACTGCACGCCACTGCTGGTATAATAATCTTTAAGTAAATCTTGACAAATAGTCATAAACTTACCCATCTTTGCATGTTTTTTTTTTAACGAGAGAGGTAATAACTATCGTGTTTTGAGCCTAATAATAATCAAGAACAAATTCATGAACAAGAACATATATTTTTTCTGAATTAAAACAACGACTCGACTCGAACGAATCGACCTGTTTTTGGTTTGTCTTAAGGTATGAGCTTAAGATAAACCAAAAACAGGTCGATTGGAAGATCCTGGCCTTAGAGCCTGCAAACAGCAATAATAGCTCGCGCAGCGGGGCTACTTCGACTATGCGATATCTACTACCTAGTGATTCATAAGCTTGTTTTCGTTTTTGATCTAAGTCTTAAAATACGATCAGTGTGATAACGATGTGCTGATTGTGATTAACTCAAATATTGTATTTTCAAGTCGCCGTTTTAAACATTTCTATTTACACACTGTATGTCGCCCACTTCGTATTTCAATAGCCCATAATTATTCAGTATTTTGAACACCTTTAATTTGAATTTATTTTCTGACGTACGAATGAGATTCGTCGCAGAAATCGTTATTCGTTCATTCGTGCTCGTCGTTCCTAGTAGTGTCCTAGCGGGGGAGAACGATGTGTGGCGTACTTCTAAACAGGTGAGTTCGACCATCTGACGTACACATTCGTGTGGTCAGTGTTAGTGTAACTTGACCACTGACGTACGGCCTACTCTACCATACTAGGGTGCGCTATTGGTGTGCCATTGTCTATACTTGAGTTCAGAATCTTAAACATCGCATTAACAATAACTCTGCTTTGGCGTATGTGGTCTAAGTTGAATTTTCTTCCTGAACACCAACCTGCACTGAGCCCGCGTGTACATTATGTGTACACCCAAATGGTATTATTTATTACTACTGTGGTAACGCTCGGATTTTTAAGGGAGGTTTAATAATGAATGAATGTTGTTTTTAAATATCTTATTATTTACAACCTATTGATACTGAGCAAACACGGTGACTTCCCTCCGCGCACTCGAGCGGTTTGGATGCGATCTATTTCGCTGTCGATTTTAATTACGATTTTCGTGTTCCGTGATCGATTCCCGGCTCGTGAGTTGTTCCTAGTTGTGTACTATTGTGCTAAGTGCTGGTATCGTAAGTTTTTTAGTGTTTTTACGTCGGTTTTACTGGTATTTTAGTTAATTTCGTTTACTTTCGGTGAGTACATTTACTTTTTTTGGTGTGTGGGTACCTCGAAATAATTTTATCGTCCGTTAATTCTGTTACCTTTCTTACGTTCTAATAGTTTGTTTGAATTTCATAATTTATAATATGTTATCCATTAATGATGACCCGCCTGACCGTGGCAGAGATGCATTCCATACACCCGGGTCGCCGACGACCTCCGCTAGTTCAACAAAACGTTTGTTTCGCGAAATGTCACCTTCGTACATATCGCCCGAGGAAAGGTCAAAACGGCTTCACACATCCGACTCAATTGAGAAACCTTCGCCAATATTAAACGTCAGTACTGCGAGCAATGACAATTACTGCGATTTAGTCTCACAGGCGTCTGCATTTCTTTCTAAAATTAACGACCTTGTTAATGATCAAGGGTCCCGCATTAATGTCGCAAATAAATCCGCTATCATGGACATGACTCAGCGCGTAACGGCCATCGTTTCTTTGTTAGCCATAAAATCATCCTCCAATGAAACTAAATTAGCCAATACGAAACGCGAATTGGATATAATGAAATTAAATCGTAATACTAATAATGTCAATACTAGTGATTGTAACAAATCTTCGTATGCGGATTCTTTGAAACTTCGTCTACCTAAAGTTGCGCCAGCCGTGGAGTCCCGCGTTCCCCTTCCGTGCGTCGTCGCGTACCCTACAGCTGACCGGTTAGCCGATTACTCGTCATCGTCCGCGACTAAACAAGCGCTTATGAAAGCGATTAAGCCTAGTGACGACGGATTTCAAATTGTAGGCGTTAAGAAAACCGCGAAATCTGGCGTTGTATTACGTGTCGCTAATGACAACCAAATAAAAAAATTGCAATCGGTCGATGCTATTAGGTCCGCCGGCTTAAGACTTGAAAAACCGAAAGGCCGAAGGCCTCGTATATTAGTTAAGGACGTCCCATCCTCAATGGAAGACAATGCTTTTCTGCACGCGTTGTACCGTCAAAACATTAAAGACGAGCTGCCAATAAATGAGGATGATTTTATTAAGTCAACTAAAATTATTCGTAGGCGTTCCTTAGATAACGGTCGCAAGTGGATAGGCGTTGAAATCGAGTCCACAGTTCGAAAACATTTAGTGTCCACCAAAGATAAATTATTTATTGATTGGGCGACTTGCCGTTTCATCGATGATGTCGAAGTAGTTCGTTGTTTACATTGCCAGCAGTTCGGTCACGTTAAGAAACACTGCGTTAATAAATCACCTACCTGTGCTAACTGCTCGGAAGCACATGAAACAAATAACTGCCCGCACAAGGATAATTTAAATTACATACCGACTTGCGTGGCGTGTAAACGTTTTAAAAAACCGTTTGACCATCGTTGCGGGTCCCCAGAGTGTACCACTTACAAACTTAAGCTCGAACAGTTAATCCTCAATACCAACTACTAAAATAATGGATAGTTTAACTATAGGACAATTAAATCTCCACAACGATAGGGTGGCGACCTCTGAATTAGACAAATTAATTATCGATTATAACTTAGACATAGTACTTGTTCAAGAACAATACCAGAACGCTCACTTACGTCACAAAGTAGTTCAGCTGGACAGCAAAGCACGAGCCGGAATTTACGTGGCGCGTTCTTCTAACTTTACAGTAACGTCTTTGCGTAACCTCATGACGCCCCACTGTGCCGTTGCGGAAGTCTCATCAGCTTCTTTTAAAGTTTACGTTGTGAGCTGTTACTTTCAATACTCAGACCCTGTTGCACCTCATATACATAACCTCCGTCACGTCTTACAGTCACTCGCGGGCAGTAAAGTTATCGTTGGCGCTGATGTTAACGCGTCATCGTCTCTGTGGTATGGCAAGGTTAGGTCAACGGATTTCGACCGACGTTGTGCTGTTGAAGATTTTATAGCAGAAATGAACCTATCAATTCATAATACCCCTGATGCACCACCTACTTTTTGCAGCCCAATGGGCGAATCTTGTATTGACGTCACACTTTCTAGTGCAGACGTACGATTGGATAGGTGGCGTGTCCTACCAGATGCGTCTTGTAGTGATCATCGCCTGATCGTGTACGAATTTGTTCCGAGGTCTACTCAAGGTCCATCTCATATCACTGGTAATTTTAGATATAAAAGTAAAGGCGCGAATTGGGAATTCTTTGGCTTGCTTTTTGCGTGTCACGCCAAAGACTTCACTCGTGATGAACTGTCAGCTGAAGAAAGTGCTGAAATTATGTCAGACACCTTCACTTACTGTGCTGACATCGCCATTGGTCGCGCATCTATGACCAACATCCATAGATGTGATTGGTGGTGTGACTACTTAATTGAGCAGCGTAAAAGCTATCGCCGAGCGCGCAGACATTTAAACAAGCTTAGAAAACAAAAAGTCACCGGAGACCCACTTAACTTTGCTTTAAATGCATTTAGAGTTGCCAAGTCCCGCTACAGAGCATCAGTGGAAAAGTCTAAGGGTAATTTACTGCGAAAAATAGTAGAAAAACTAGATAAAGAAGGTCCGTGGTCTCCTTTGTATCACGAGTTCAAAGCTAATCGATCAGTCGACCTGGCGTTTGTCCAGAACATTAAAGTAAATAATAGACACACGACCGGTATTGAGGAAACAACCGAAGTTCTATTAAATAGTCTGATACCTGATGATTCGCCAGTAAATGACAATGACTACCATCAGCAGATCAGAGCGTGGGCATCTGTGCCACCTGAATCACCAACGTCAGACCTTCCATCCATTGACGAATTCATTAATCTTGTCAGGAAACTGCCTCTTAACAAATCATCAGGTGAAGATAAAATATCTAATCGGATGATAATAGAAGCTTGTAAAACAGCGGGTGACGCCATTTTATCTGTTTACAACCGATGTATTGCGGACGGCGTTTTTCCTCGTGTATGGCGACGTGGCTTTATACGAATAGTTCCAAAAAGTGGTGATAAGCCACCAGACGACCCTAAGTCGTACAGGCCCTTAACCCTACTGCCATCTTTGGGAAAACTCCTGGAGCGCCTTATCGTTCCACGTTTGCTGCCAGACGGGCCAAAGTTTCATAACAACCAATTCGGTTTCACCGTGGGAAAATCTACCGTAGACGCGGCACTTTCTGTTAGAAAAATTGTTAATAACTCGGAACACAAGTACGTGGTTGGAATCTTTTTAGATATTTCCGGGGCTTTTGATAACGCATGGTGGCCGATGCTACTACTTAAAATGAAGAATCGCGGCTGCTATAAAAACATATATAATCTTGTTTATTCATATTTTTTAAATGGTTCCGCGAAACTCAAACTCGGACATCATTCTATGTCAAAGTCCCTTACCATGGGATGTCCTCAGGGCTCGGTAATCGCTCCGTATCTGTGGAATTTAGGTTTCGATGATTTTCTCGCGATTCCTCTCCCACCCGGCTGTTCATTAACCGGTTACGCGGACGACGGCCTGCTGCTCATTCAGTCGAGTACTCGGGCTGGACTCGAGAATTTAGCTGACACTTGCCTACGATTAATATCTCAGTGGGGCGATCGAAACCGTCTGACCTTTGCACCGCAAAAAACTTATCAACTAATTTTAAAAGGTAATCTTAAATCGTGGCCTAGTATTAAATTTAATAACGTTCCCGTGAAAAGAAAGCAGTCCGTGTGCTACCTTGGTTTGGTCTTAGAGAAGAATTTTTCATTCATAGATCATATAAAAACTGTCGGTGAAAAAGCTAAAAAGAACTTTTATGCCTTAACTAGAATATCCAAATCTACGTGGGGTCTGTCATTTCTAACTTTAAAGACCATTTATGGGGCTACCTATTTGGGGTGTATGTGCTACGGGGCACCTGTTTGGGCCGATAGGGCCACCATAGGAGCGGTACGACGTAAATTGCTTCAAAGCCAGCGTTTGGCTTTGATATTCTTATGCAAAGCGTATAGGACGGTTAGTACTGAAGCCTTACCGGTACTTGCAGGTGTACTTCCAGTCGATCTTGAAGTGCAGCGACGGGCTGCAATGTACTATAACGCGCGTGAGACCACGGACGCAGACTTTTTAACCCTACGTGACCGTGATAAGATTTCTAGATTATTCAAACCACAGACCGACGTCTGGGAGGAACTTTTGTCTGAATGGCAATGTAGGTGGGATAATTCCATCAAGGGCCGACACCTCCACCAGTTCTTTCCATCCGTTCGTGAACGGCTGGCCAGGACATGGCTGGAGGTTGATCACTGTGTTGCTCAATTTCTCACCGGTCATGGTAACTTTAAGAGTAAATTATTTTCCTTCAAGCTTGTTGACTCGCCTCTTTGTCAATGTTCCACATCTGACTGCGAATATGAACAATCAGCACATCATATTTTATGGGAGTGCAGTCTTTGGCAGAATGAACGCAATATTATGTTGGATAGTGTACAGGTTACATCCGGAGTTATTTACTACACAGACCTTGTAGAAACTAGAACAAATTTCCGTGCGTTCAAGCGTTTTTGCCATACCTATTATTGGAATCAAATATAACTGCTCACAACTTAGGACCCATTAATGTTAATACTTTATCCGTGGTGCTAGGCAACTGGGCCTATCCCAGTTGTGAACGTCCCTTTGTGCCTATTGGCCTTGTTTCTTTGTGTCTCCTGCTGATATGGAGGGAAGTGGAAATTACAGATTTTCCTACTCCTCCGCTATACTTTTCTGATTAATTTCGTTGCGGGATCCAAGACAGTTAAATTCATTCTCTGGGACTTCGTCGAGCTTCATTGTCTCGGCGCTTTTCTGGTGGTCGCCACTGTTGATTCTGGCTTTCAGGAGTTACAGTGGTTGGGAACAGTGTGGCGGGCTTGTCCCTAAAAAAAAAAAAAAGCACGGTGATCAATTCTAATGCCATCTTTGTATAAAAATATGAATATTATACCATTATTTATTTTTTCGTAGTCAATGTTAAAAAGAAGAGTGCACAACTCGTGAAAAAAAAACATATCGGTGTTTGTATTCCTCGCTCCGCTCAGGATTCTATCCCCCGCTCACATTCAGGAAACCTGTATCACATTAGAGGGAGCGATAATTATAGGCTATACAGTGCTTTTTTGGTATTTCATTTACCTATTGTTGCAAAATTTAGTAAATATCTGAGATTCTGAATTGAAGAGGTATCTTAACTGTTAATATTTCACCATTTTCTCCGTTCATTGCAGCGACAACAGCCAGTCGTCCGCCGTGGGTACAGCCGAGGTGACTCCGCCGCCGTCCCCGCACGACACGGAGCCCGAGGTCACTCCGCAGCACCGACCGCCGGCCTACTACAACAATAATGTAAGACGCCTACTTTACCGCATTGTACACTTTAGCGCTTTAGAAGTTTAGAATTAGACCATGCTCCTTAGGAAGTAGAGTTCATTTTTGAATTACCCGTGTAAAGCTATGAGCGATTTTAAGACAGCCTGTAGGATGTAGATTCCAAGATACCCCGTATGTATACCCATGCAAGGAATGTTACCAGCGCTATAATTTTCGTGTTAGGTTTAGGTGTTACCATGTTATTTGACCAGGATTAAATTTAATGAACCGTTTTTTTTTTTATGAACCGTGAAAGCTTAAAACAGTGTTTGAGGATTAAATTTTGTTATATTGTAATATTTCTATAGATAGTATGTTATCTACAGATAAAGTAACGTCTTGTGTAGGATGTAGGGCATTTTAAAAGACCTTGTGTGAAGTCCTAGTTATAATAATCTGTTTTGTATGAGAAATGTCATCAGCACTATTATTATTACAATGTAAAATTGTAGGACAGGTACACACAGGCACATACAGGCATTAATATGTAAAGCGTGTAATATACAATATCTTAATAATACTGTCCGATCCATGAAGGTTTTAAGTATCGAGATTCGATTCTATTTTTGCAATTTTTTTCATGAAACAAGTTAAAAAATATCCAAAATAAAATAAAATGAGGAAACTTACATGTCAATATAAGATTGCTTTCGGTTAGTGACGTCATAGCAAACAATTGACGATTAAGCATACTAATGGCCGCTCATGGGGTTGTCACCTTTTAAAAAATGCTAGATTTTGGGGAAATGAAAGTAATTTGGGCACAATTTTAAAATTCATTAATATGTTGACTTTCTTGAATATTTTATGTTTCTTATTTTATTTGGTAATGTTGTTGGTGGGATAGTAATATGCCCCTTTCTGATCGGACAGGGTTTTTTGTAACATATTGTATACAGGATATTTCAACTAGATAGGTATTCATTAATCATATAGGGCCATACAGACTAACAGATTATCACCCATTTGATCTGTATTCAACTGTTTATCATTTAGTGTCTAGTCTTAGAAACGCAGGTAAAGTAATAGCTAAGCATTGCTCATATTAGGATGTATATAGACGATGGTCCGGTCTCCCGCTTGGCAAGGTTGTACGTGACTGTAGACATAGGCTTGTTGTATTTGGGAGAAGGAGGTCGGCCGGGTTCGGCTCGGTTCGCTAGCTCCGCGCCCGGCGCCGCCCGGCCGCGCGCGCGCTCTGGGCCGCCTGGCCAGCATGATGGCGTGCGCCTGCGGAGCCACGCCGCGCCGCCGCAGCCATCCGCGCCTGCCGCACCACGACATGGTGGGTACTCCCCGACTAGGGCAGCATTACGGTGAGTCAGCGAGCGTGCGCTTACACTAGCGTCTAATGAATCAGATACACTAGACACATTTGCCTACTCCTATAGGAAAACTAGGTGTGTGCATGCAAAATTATTAAACTAGTCTATTATTGTCCCACTGTATATCAGTTATAGTTCTAGTATACAAGAAGTGAAAAACACGGCAATTGAATTCGAGGGATTAAATTGGACCCCGAGAGCAGCGAAGGATTCTAGATTAGAATCCGGAGCGGAGCGAGGGATACAAAGACCGATATGTTTTATTTTTCACGAATTGTGTACTCCTCTTTTTACCATTGACTACGAAAAAATAAATAATGGTATAATATTTATACTTTTATACAAAGATGGCATGAGAATTGATCACCGTGCTTGCTCAATATAAATGGGATGTAAATAATAAGATATTTAAAAACAACATTCATTCATTATTAGACCTCCCTTAAAAATCCGACCGTTATCACAATAACAATAAATAATACCTTTTGGAATTTCAGACTGCAAGTTTTTATTTAAATCATAAGCGCTAAGTAAGCTACGCTACGCTGACAATCCGAACCAATCCTTACAGGTTGTTCAAGCTAAGAAAAAAACATCATCATTGATTATAGTCTCACAAACTAACAGAAACAGTCATATCTCTTGAATGTTGTCCAAACTATCGATAGACAAAATTCAAGATACATGCACACAAGCGTTTTCTGTTAGTCTTTCATCACTGCGATCTCCAATCCGCCTGCCAAGCGTGGAGATTACGGCAAATTCCTCCCATCATGGGAGAGGCTTATGTCCAGCAGTGGACGTTATGGGCTGTTGTAGTGTAGTGTAGTATGCACACAAAATCAATGATTAATTTTCTCTTTTCTTGAACAAACTGTACGAACACACAACATCCTTCAATACTAACACGCAAGGCGTATTTGTCAAAATGTTCGCGTTACTTGTGGTAATGCAAAATATACTTTATCGCTATTGACTTATTGTACTGAATCCAAATACTGAATCCGCCTTGCTTTTGCATCGGTTCAGTATTTAACACTTACGGACTCGATGGTCCCGATTATGATTGTCGGGAACCAACGGGTCTCTACCGCCACTTGTAGATGTTTAACTCTGCTTCGCATACAATACTGATATTTAGCTGCAACCGTAGAATTAATAGGCTAGTTTCCTTCATCAATAAATTGCAAATCTATTTAGTCCGACAGTTAGAGTATTGGACAATAATGGACACGTGTTATTTGTTTTTGTAAATCAATGAAAATTGACAAAGATAAAACTCATCAAAACTCGGGAGTGGGGGCTCGTGACGTCAGAACAAAACGCACTAAAAATTATAGCACGGCGTGACGTATGGAGAATTTTAAAAGCGTCGTATCTTCGTCAGTTTTGCTTTACGTAACAAAAGAAAAAATACATGTCAAATATTTTTTGATAATCTAACTGACGGACCAATTAGACTTTTTCAGTTGAAAAGCCTATTCTATTTAATTGTAAAACTTTAAGGCGGACGGCCGGCTGACGGTCGACCATTTTCCAACCTTATTACTTAGGGTATAAGGGTGAAAAGTGGCACACCGTCAGTGAACTTGGTAGATCAAAAGTGCCTTTTAATAACTTAATTGAAATCAATAGTTTGACTTTAAACTTTCATCCAGAACGGACCCCAACAAAACGAAAAGGCTGACTATTGAAACAAAGTTAAATAAATAAATATTGCTGGACATTACACACAGCGCCGTCTAGTGCCACACTAAGCAACGAGGCTTGTGTCGTGGACACCAGATAGTTGATACACTATATAGATACTTCTTGTTTGTAAATACATTATTATACATATAAACATCCATGACTCGGAAATAAATGTCCATGCTCATCACATAAACATTTGCTCCGACCGGGATTCGAACCCGAGACCCTAAGAACGTAAGGCAGCCTCACCACCGCTGCGCCAATCGGGTCGTCAAAAGTTCATTTTGTATTACCTAAACAACGCGAACATTTACCCAAATACGCCTACTGACAAGCGTCAGCAGCTCCACTACACACCCCACTGACCCCGCCCCCTCCCCGCAGGCGGTGGGTGTGGGCGTGGCGCCGCGCTCGCCGCGCACGCCCACCGTGAGCCGCTGCATGGCGCACGACATCGCGCACCGCTTCACCAAGACCTTCAACATGATCGCGACCTGCGACTATTGTGATAAGCAGATGCTCTTCGGGTCGGGGCTGAAGTGTAAGGAGTGCAAGTTTAAGTGTCACAGGTAAGTCTGACGCTCCCTTCCGCTCCGCCCAGAGCGGGACCCGTCATTTGATGATTTCCTATCCGAAAAATAAAAAAAATAGTATGCTCGTTTTAGTTTTGATTAGTACCGATTGGTGTTTATTGCTAATTTATAAATGGGAAATAATTAATCGGGCGATTAAAATAATAATTGGCGATTAATATACTGAATGGGCGACTTACATAAGTAACTATTAATCCGGTTATTGCGGCAAGGAGAACATAGGAAGCAAGAGCGAGCGAAGCGAGCTCGGGACTTGTAGCACCCCGACTCGCGACTGGTTAGTTTCGAAGAGGCATCCCCTTAGTGTTAGGTTAACTTAAGGCCAGGATCTTCTAAAATTATTAACTCTATTTGTGGTGGTTCACCTTCGTTTGAAATACTGTTAGAATAAAGATCTAATCAGCTTGCACTACAAAGTGGTTGTTACGTCGCTGCGGGCCGAATAGTGCGAAATGAGTGGTTTAAAAATAATACATATTTTTAAAAAGTTACCTCAGAATAATATAGACAATGTAATTTATTATTTTTCAGTGTATTTTTTTTATTTATACTGGTAATAATCTTTAAGTAAATCTTGACAAATAGTCATAAACTTACCTATATTTGCATGCTTTTACTATCGACAGAGGTAATAACTATCGTGTTTTGAGCCTAAGAATCAAGAACAGTTCATGAACAACAATATATATTTTTTCTGAATTAAAACAACAACTATCTCATACCTAAGACTTGACCAAAAACAGGTCGATTGGAAGATACTGGCATTAAACCCTGCAAACAGCAATAATAGCTCGCGCAGCGGGGCTACTTCGACTACGCGTTGTCTACTACCTAGTGATTCATATAAGCTTGTTTTCGTTTTTGATCTAAGTCTTAAAATACGATCAGTGTGATAACGATGTGCTGATTGTGATTAACTCAAATATTGTGTTTTCAAGTCGCCGTTTTAAACATTTCTATTTGCACACTGTATGTCGCCCACTTAGTATTTCAGTAGCCCATATTCAGTATTTTGAACACCTTTAATTTGAATTTATTTTAGGTGGCTTAACCCCCACTGACGTACGGATGAGATTCGTCGCGGAAATCGTTATTCGTTTATAATTTTGTTTTGCGCGGTAATTCGTGCTCGTCGTTCCTAGTAGTTTCCTAGCGGGCGAGAGCGATGTGTGGCGCACTTCTAAACAGGTGAGTTCGACCATCTGACGTGCGACATTCGCATGGTCAGTGTTAGTGTAACTTGTTAGATCTTTTTGTTCTGTTCTTTTTCGTCTGTAGTTAAAATGAATCGTAAGTTAATAATAACTAATGGTAATGAAAGTCACATCAATTTCAATGAAAGGTAATGAATCGAAGTATTACACAACTCACTCACTCTCATTTTTTTTTGTTTAATAATAAAATTGTTGTGTGTGTTTCAAGCAGAAACGACGTAGAACCCATAATGGGTGTACGATGTGCGATCAGCCGGTCTGATTGCAGTGTTCAAAACCGACCTGTAATAACTGTCGTTAAAAAGTGCTTCAATAATTAATTAGCTGCTTATATGATTTTGATCTCATAAAATCGTTCTTATTAAAGTATAAAAATGAAAAGAAAAAGTTCCTATAGAACAGTTTTTTTTTTAAATATTATTTTGTTATTATTTCAATACCATTAAGAATGTTGATTAGTAAATATTTTTTCTATGAGTATTTTTATTGTTTTATTTATTTTTACATCTTAGGTTTGAAATATTCTATCACTTAAAAGTGAATAAAAACTCAAATTACGATTGATGGCTGCCTGAGGGGTCTTTAAAAAAGTTTACGAATCTCATTCGTACGTCAGTGGTAGTGTAATGAAATGCCACGTCAGTGGTTAAGGGTTAAATATTACTCTTTATAAATTACCATTTTTCATTTACTATAGACGTTGCATCTTTATTTAAAAAAAAATTAAACTTTGAATAAAATATTGTTATTTATGTGTCTTGACTTCGTTTTAAGTGCAAAAAAATATGTAATTACTAATGAAACCTTGTTCATTTCAGGGACTGCGAAAGTAAAGTACCTCCTTCGTGTGGTTTACCGCCTGAATTTGTGGATGCTTTCAAAGAAAAGTTTCACAAAGACGGTAAGTGTGCGACCAAAAATATAAGTTTATTATTTTTTAAATCAGTTTCTTTCATTCCAACATTAACTCAGGATGTTATAGTTGGTGCCAGTTAAGATCGCAATAGCGTTCATTGCCCTTTCCCTAATATCTCTTCTTACGAAACAAAACAAATAAACCATGTATCGTTTTTCATTAGAAAAAATGTTGAAGATCACGATAGATGACGATTCAAGACTTGAACAGGCTTATTTTTGGATTTCAAAGTTAAGAACTTTAATAAATGTAGGTGAGTCAATGACCGCTTTTGCGAAGTTAACTGGCACGAACTATAACATGAACACAATGACCCCAGCCCCCATATTCACAAAGGTTCGATTCTATTACGACTCGACAAGTATATCTATATTTTTTTGTCATAACAAAAGCGAGCGAGGTAGACATACCGACTTTCCGAGTTGTATGTCTATGCCTTTGTGAATACGGGGGCAGGACCATATCCGCTACGGTTACAAAATACAGTAGTGTACCCCATGCAACCATTTCGCGGATAGAATCATTGTTGGACACTTGAAAAGAGTAATTATCATTTTTTTAGGTATGATTGACGGAGCACAGTAAATAATATGAATGTATTTTCTTCTTCACTTAAATCAATAACGTACAGTACTATCAACCCCATACAATTTTTAATTAAAAGTTAAGTTCAACAAATGGTTGTCACTCAAAAAAAAAAATTTCTTTTTTTTTTGAGTGACAACAAAAAAAATTTCTTCTACAATTTTCTACGACAGTTCAAACGTCCGTGACTGTCGCGGCCATTCCTGTCAAAGCGGTTAACGTCATTTCCCTCTATTTGCCTTGTTTACATCGAATTTTTTAACCTTCACATATAATTTTACTAAATAATTATGTGCTTTATTTAACAATTACCTTAGATATGTTAGTTTTAACTGTAAGTCGGTTAAGAGATCGATAGATAATATTAAGGATTTATGTGTGTGGTCTGATGTGGTGGCCCTACAAGAGACCTGGTTACTTTCCTATGACATTCCAATCTTAGGAACAATAAGTCCTGACTTTGATTATACCGGTAAGTCGGCTGTGGATACCTCTGAGAGCCTATTGAAAGGAAGGCCTCATGGTGGGGTAGCCATTCTCTGGAGGAAAGGCATCTTTGATTCCGTGTCTGTTGTTGCCTGTAGTAGTCCTCGCTTGGTGGCCATCACAGCATCGTCGAAGGGCCGTAATATTCTTATTTTTTCTGTGTATATGCCTACAAATTGTTCAGACAACTTACCTATTTTTACAGATGTGTTGAGTGAAATTAGTGCTACGATAGCGAGCTGTGATATAGAAAATGTTTTTATGTTAGGCGATTTCAATGCCCACCCTCATGAGCTGTTCTATAAAGAATTAATTAACTTCTGTTCTGACCAATCTTGGATTTGTGCTGATGTAGAGAAACGGGGGTTGGACAGCGACACATACACTTTTATAAGTGATGTGTATGGGTGTAGGAGGTGGTTGGATCACTGCTTGGTATCTGTATCAGCGTGGCATACAATTGTCAGTGTTGACGTATCCGAGGATATTTACGTGTCGGATCATCTTCCCATTTGCATGGAATGTGATTTGGAAGTGATGCGGCCTAAAATGATGCCGCGGACCATCTGCCGTGATTCTGTGGTGTGGGGTGAAAGAACTAAGTCTGAAACGCTAAACTACCATAATATTTGTAATAGTAAGTTGCGAGATGTTGATTTCCCCCATGATTTTCAGAGTTGCGGTAGTGGACCGTGTAGTTTGGCTGCACATAAGTCTGTGCTGGACAATTTGTATAGGCAGATTGTAGAAATACTTTGTGCGGCGGCTAGGCAGTCTAAAGTAACACACAACGGGGGGCCGAGACGGGGCAAGCGTGTGTGTGGATGGAATGAGCATGTAAGGGATGCTCATCGCGAGGCCAGGAATAGTTTTCATGCCTGGATAAATAACAAACGCCCCTCTTCGGGACCTATCTATGATAATATGCATGAGAAGCGAAAATGTTTTAAAAGCCGACTGAAATACTGTCAAAACCATGCTGAGCAGATTATTATGGATAGATTGGCCGAACAACGCGCTAATAAAAAATTCAGCGATTTCTGGAAATCCACTGGTAAGTTGAACGGGAAACCGGGACTCCCTACCAGTGTGGGTGGTATAAATGAACCTAGTGGGATCTCTAATATGTTCAAAGAGCACTTTCGAGTTCAGTCCCCTCTCGGTCCCTCAACCGTGAAAGTAGATACTGAGCCCAACAGTCGTGGAGTTAAACCTCTAATGCGATTCTCAAGTAAGCAAGTGAGTGCAATCATAACTGGTATGAGCCGAGGCAAATCTCCAGGTCATGATGGGCTCAGTATTGAGCACTTGAAGCACGCGGGTGTACATCTGCCGCGAGTCCTGTCTATGTTTTTCACAATGTGTATTAGTCACGCGTACTTACCTGCTGATCTAATGAAGACCATCGTGACTCCCATTGTGAAAAATAGGACTGGAGATATTTCTGATCAGGGTAACTATCGTCCCATTTCTCTTGCGACTATAATAGCAAAGGTGTTGGACGGTGTGCTTGATACTTGCCTTAATGACTATATACATCTTCATGATGCTCAGTTCGGGTTTCGTCCCGGACTTTCAACTGAAAGCGCTATTTTGAGTCTCAAGCACACAGTTCAATACTATGTAGATCGCGGGACGCCGGTGTACGCCTGCTTCCTTGATCTCTCCAGAGCCTTCGATCTTGTCTCGTATGATGTGCTCTGGGGGAAAATGGCAAGCAGGGGTATACCCGCGGAAATATGTGGGCTATTCCAGTATTGGTATGGCAATCAGACCAATCACGTGAGATGGGATGGTACTGTTAGGATGGCGCTCCGTGGGTCCCTTTTAATTGAAACACTTTGACTTCTGCTACACTGAATTTATTTAAACTTGCACACAAAATTTACATTAAGTCGGAAAAATTGTGAATTGATTGAATTTGGTAGGTCGACTGCACCGCGCGTGCATGGCGAGCAGTTTTATATAGTGCATGAATTCACAAATCAGCAATTTTAAAGTAATGCATTTGGAATTTATTTATAACATCTCATACATGAATTAAGCGAAGGATAAAATGCAAGAATTAAATTGCTCCAAACAGAAAAGAAAGGGTACAGAAAATTATTTCACAAATTAAAGGTTAACATAGAGTAAATTTAAACATTACAAAATAATTAAAATAATGTCATTAAAGGTAAACACATAGTAAATTTAAACATTACAAAATAATTAAAATTATGTCATTAAAGGTAAACACACAGTAAATTTAAACATTACAAAATAATTAAATAACACAAATAGGTACAAAACAGGAAAACACATACAATAAAGGGTGTATAACAAAGGTAATTTAAAGGCAATTTGATTCGACAAATAATTATTAATAGTGGCTAATATAGAGGGTAAAAGGCCATATACAGTCATAACATAATTAACATTATTACATAAACTTTACTATTTAGTAATACCTACATAATATAATATCAAATAATTATAGAAATATTATAACTTAGTGGGATGAATGAGGACATATGTTTATAAATTATTTTCATCCTGTGGTATGAGTAGCGATATTTATTTTATCTAACAGATGCTAAGTATATAAATAACTGGATTGATGAGAGGTATTTCGATAACAAACTCTATTGAAGTCGACTTAGATAATACTATAATACTGTTAGGTAGGTAACAATAATGAGACGGGAAAATATAAATTTCTTTAAGTCATTTTAATTTTAGAAAATTCTTAAAATAAATTTGGTAGGATTAAACATAAGGATGTAGCTGATATTCGATTTTGCAAATAGATTAGAATTTAAAATAGTGTATAAAATATTGGAAATAGACAACAATGACCTTTCAATCAGATTTATCAGACTGGTTTTATTTCGTTAACGTGGTATTTTATGCGCTTTCTGTTAACACATAGGGTGACGTTAGTTTTTCCGTGTGTTTTCATAATTTTGTAAGGTCCCTTCCAGATTGGGGACAAAGCTTTACGCAGTCTATGATGCTGTTTTAAATATACCATATCTCCAGTTTTGTAATTCTTTGCTTTAGCAGATACATCATAATACTTTTTTGATTGTTCTTTGCTTTTGTTGATATTTTCCAAAGCTCTTTCTCGCGAGTATTTCATTCTATACTGTAAAGCGCGGATATATTCGTGGTAAGTGACATTATCATAAGATTCAAAACTGCTAGGAATAGACGGCTTATACCCGTATAATAGTTCATAAGGAGTAAATTCAGTAGTACAATGGGGTGTTGTATTATATGATAAAATTGCAGTTGCAAGATAGCAATGCCAGTCGTCGTGATCGTCGTTGACGAAAGATTTTAGGTATTCCTTGAGAGTTGCATGACTACGCTCTAGTGCACCATTTGTTTGAGGATGATAAGGGGTAGAAAATATTTTTTTTATTTTAAGAATTTCAGTCAATTGCCGGAACAACTCGGATGTAAAACATGTACCTTGATCGGTGAGAACCATTTTTGGAAACCCGAATAGAGAAATGAAATGAATTAAGCTACGTGCAACTTCATCTGTTGTTGAAGTAATCATAGGGTATGCACATGAGAATTTAGTTAGGTCGTCTTGGAGAGTTAAAATGTACTTAAATTTCTGAAGACCAGCTTCAGGTAAAGGACCAACAATATCTAATGCTAATCTTTCGAATGGTTTAGTACTTGATGAAGTTATAACCATAGGAGCCTTATTAGAACCACGCAATGGCTTATTCACTTGGCAGAGTTTGCAATCTTTAACAAAACGTTCAATGTCAGATCGCATATTTTTCCAATAATATGACGTTTTAATCCTGTTAAACATTCTTTTGAAACCTGGGTGACCAGCTACGGTAGTCCCATGGTTTTCTTGAAGGATATTTTGAACTTCAGCAGGATTTGGATATCGAATTTGGTTTTTATAAACATGAATTTTAATATTAGTGCCGTGGAAAATATATGATATCATGTTATATATTTTTAAATAAACTAATTTAGTAAAAGGTTCTGTAAAATCTGAAACAGATAACTCTTCAATTTCCCTTTTTGTAATAATTTGATCCCTTAATTTTAGTAATAAATTGTAAATTGTTTTGTAGGAAGTTTCGTCATAATGATGAACTTTAGTAAATAAGAAATAGAGCATTTTATTGTTTGCATCGACCGACTGTATAGTTTCAAGTTCGCGCTCAGCTGATTGCAACTCAGCGGAATTTGGTATCATTGACAACAGCTGTTTGCAGTGCGGCATAGTGTTATCGAAGTCAAGTGAAACGGGACACGCAATATTTTTTTGTTTCGATAAATGTAAACTTTGATTGTGTTCTTCAATCTTCGTATCATTAGAGATGGTTTTAGTAAGTAGTTTTTTTAGATATTCTTCATAAGTAGTTTTATTTAAGTTAGAATGAACAATTGAATTGACTGGATAACGAGATAAGGCATCTGCATTCGAATTTACTCGACCAGGCTTGTACACAATCTCGTAGTCGTATTCTTCTAATTTTAGTCGCCATCTTAATAAACGTCCACCTGGATCTTTTGCATTAAATAACCATGTCAAAGGTCGATGATCTGTTACGATTTTGAACTTATAACCGTAGAGGTAGGGTCGGAATGTGTTAACAGCGAAAAGAATAGCAAGGAGCTCTTTTTCAGTTGTTGAATAGTTCCCTTCTTGTTTATTTAAAGTCCGAGATGCATATGAAATGGGCTTGTCTTTGCCAATCTCGCCTTGGGATAATTCACTTCACAAAAAAAGACTTGAGATCACTTTCACTAGATAAAAAGATAGGAAAACTCACAGTGATAATGATATGGCAGCAGTACACGCGAACATTCTGGAACGATGACGTCACACACACGTAGTGTGGCGAGACACGGCGCGCGACGTGGCGACCTGGCGATTCAGCGAATCGTATAAACGGGTCGTCGACACGACACGTTGCGTTCTGCTTGCACGTGGTGCGACCACGTAGCTGATGATGGATGATGTGCAGTTGGAGGTCTTCAGCGAGACCTCGACGGAGGGTCCTTTTGTGATGCGAGCTCGCACTCGGAAGTGGAGACTGACCGTTGACCACAAGGCAGCAGGAGATTTTCCGGAGTGATGCGGGCTCACGCTCTATAGCGGAGGCTGATCGTCGATCACGGGCAGCAGGAGGTGTTCCGGTGTGATGCGGGCTCACGCACAATAGCGGAGGCTGATCGTCGATCACGGGTAGCAGGAGGTGTTTCGGGGTGATGCGGGCTCACGCTCAATAGCGGAGGCTGATCGTCGATCACGTGGATGCAGTAGCGCGGGCTTAGGCTTTTGAGGAACCCAAGGCTTATCGTCGACCACTTACCGAAGGACTACTAGGCCACGGAGCCAACAATTATTAGGTTGCAGACGAGTGGCAACGAATTGACGACGTCTACACCTTTGGATCCCAGTACTCGATGATTTTCCTGAGAACCTTTCCACTTCTGACACCAGTTTGTTAGGATGGCGCTCCGTGGGTCCCTTTTAATTGAAACACTTTGACTTCTGCTACACTGAATTTATTTAAACTTGCACACAAAATTTACATTAAGTCGGAAAAATTGTGAATTGATTGAATTTGGTAGGTCGACAGTTTGCAGTCTCTCCAACGGTGCCAAATCGATTATCGGTACATCGAGGTGTTGAAGTGTTTGTACAAAAACGCCACCATGTCAGTCCGACTTCAGGACCAAGCCTCGAAACCTATCCTCCTGCAGCGAGGTGTGAGACAGGGAGACGTCATATCTCCGAAACTGTTCACCGCTGCACTGGAGGATGTCTTCAAGGTTCTGGACTGGAGAGGGCTAGGCATCAACGTCAATGGCGAGTACATCACTCACCTTCGGTTTGCCGATGATATAGTGGTAATGGCTGAGACCATGGAGGACCTCAGTACAATGCTCGATGACCTCAGTAGAGCTTCCGGAAGAGTGGGTCTAAAAATGAACATGGACAAGACTAAGGTCATGTTGAATGCCCATGTCACACCCACTCCTATCAAGATCGGAGACTCTACTCTCGAAGTTGTAGACGATTATGTGTACCTGGGACAAACGGTCCAGTTAGGTAGGTCTAACTTCGAGAAAGAGGTCAATCGTCGAATCCGACTCGGTTGGGCAGCGTTCGGGAAATTGCGCGGTATCTTCTCGTCCAACCTACCGCAGTGTCTCAAGACGAAAGTCTATGACCAGTGTGTGTTGCCAGTGATTACATACGGGACCGAAACGTGGTCGCTCACAATGGGCCTCATCAGAAAGCTTAAAGTCACCCAAAGGGCAATGGAGAGGGCTATGCTCGGAGTTTCCTTACGCGATCGAATCAGAAATGAAGACATCCGCAAGAGAACAAAGGTTACCGACGTAGCCCGAAGAATTGCCAAACTTAAGTGGCAGTGGGCAGGGCACATTGCTCGCAGAACGGATGGCCGATGGGGCCGAAAAGTTTTGGAGTGGCGACCCCGAACCGGAAGACGTTGCGTTGGAAGGCCTCCCACTAGGTGGACCGATGACCTGGTGAAGGTTGCAGGAATCCGCTGGATGCGAGTCGCACGGGACCGGTCAATGTGGCGACACTTGGGGGAGGCCTATGTCCAGCAGTGGACGTCTTTCGGCTGAAATGATGGTAGGTCGACTGCACCGCGCGTGCATGGCGAGCAGTTTTATATAGTGCATGAATTCACAAATCAGCAATTTTAAAGTAATGCATTTGGAATTTATTTATAACAGTACGCTCTCTGAGCCTTATAGGTTGGAGTGTGGGGTGAGACAAGGAGGTCTGACGTCCCCCAGGCTTTTTAACCTCTACGTAGATGACCTCATAGAGGGACTCAGCAGCATGCGTGTCGGATGCAGTGTTGGTGGTGTTAGCATTAACAACATCAGCTATGCGGACGATATGGTGCTGTTGGGTCCGTCTGCGGGGGCGGTAGGGAAATTACTTAAGACGTGTGAAGCCTACGCTGCCGCGCATGGTTTAACTTATAATGTAAAAAAAAATGTGAGTACATGGTCTTTAAGGTCGGCGGCAAATGCCGGGAAGAGGGACCCGAGCTGCTTATAAATGGGTCAGTAATTCGTAAAGTATCTTCTTTTAAATACTTGGGTCATTTTCTGTCCGACGACCTTAAAGACGATGTAGATATAGAAAGGGAGCGCAGGGCACTTGCCGTCCGGTGCAATATGTTGATCCGTAGATTTGCTCGGTGTACGGACCTAGTTAAAATCACCCTTTTCAAGGCTTACTGTCAGAGTCTGTACACGGGTAATCTATGGATCAATTACACCAAAAGGTCGCTAGATGCCCTGCGAGTCCAGTATAATAATGCCTTCAGGATGTTGTTGAGACTACCTCGCTTCTGCAGTGCGTCGGGGATGTTCGCGCAAGCTCGTACCGACGGGTTTCACGCGATGGTCCGTAAAAAAAGTGCCTCGCTACTCAGGAGAGTGAGAGATAGTCGCAACTGCATCCTGAGAACTGTAGCGGAGAGCTACAGCTCTCCAATTGTAATTTTTCTTGTGCAGAGGGTAATTGGTACTAACACTAGATAATAAGTTATTTAATATTATGTTACTAACACTCTATGGATCTTTTTGAAATAAAATAAATTATTATTATTATTATTATTTAAGCAAAAATTGCAATAACAATATTATAATAACATCTTTGTGAAACTTTAAGTAGTTTTCAAATAAAAGTGTTTCTTTGACACAGCGTTTGACGTCACTACCTGCGACGATGTGTTTTGCATTTGCGTTCCGTTTCACCAAAAACACACTTAATAAAATATTTAATTGTAAAATTAGTGTTGTATTTAGAAAGTTAAACAAGTGTGTACAGCAATGTTTATATGGGTCAATACAAGGCATTTTTAAGGAATAAAAAAGTTTTGAATTTGTTGCATATTCCCTATTGTAAAAGTGTGTAATAGGGATAACTGACTAAAAACTATAATTCTGTTTATTCCGTCAGTTAGATTATCGAAAAATGTTGGATACGTGTATTTGTTTTATTCATATATAGTAGTAGTTCATATCAATAAAAAAAGATGATAAAACGTGTCAAAGGCAATGAGTGGAGGCTTGTGACGTCACATTTGAGTTAAAAATGCTCAAATGTGACGTCACCCAAGTTTTCAACGCATTGTATCGTCTTCATTTTTTGTTTACGTGAGAAAAGAATAAATATCAGACTTATTAGTTTTTTTTGTCATCTACCCTATTGTATTTATATATTGTTTCGTGTAAAATAAAGATTCTTGAATCAAAGACTGGGGTATATGACACACCAATCAATTGAGATACTTTTTAAGAGCTGTCAATACTCGCTTCTCTCATAGATTTTGTATGGCAATAGCAAACTGTGACGTCACTGTTTATTCAACTCAATGACTCAACTATTAATTTATTTCAAAGCAACTAAAAATCGAATTTGGCTATTAATTGAAAATAAATCGAGTTTTCAGGCCCAAAATAAAGTGTTTTTTTTTAGAGAGTGTCTAGTGTCTTGGAATTATTGTTTTATGGTGTCATCTACCCTATTGTAAAAGTGTGCAATAGGGAATATGCATGAATTCTCTTTTTTTATTTAGATACGGAATGTTAAAGTACTATAAAAATAATGACAAAAAGCGAAAACAAGACATAAATCGGCCAAGCAACACAAAAGTTATAACCATTTAAACTTTTGTTTCTATCTCTTTCTAGATAAACGGAATTTTGTATGGATTTTGTACGTCGATGCAAAGAATGACGTCATTCGCTTTAACGGATCTCTCTGTCTAATCAGCAGTTTCAAATGCACACTTCACACACTTGCACCACCACCACCACCACCACCTCGACCACCACCACCTCCACCTCCCCCCCCCCCTCCACCTTGCTTCCACTTGCACTTTGCTATTTCTGATGTTATTAAGCTTTGATTAGAGTGATAAAAAAAAATCATGCATATAGGTACCCTATTTTTGCAGGTGGTTACGGTTACGGCTACGTGTCGTCACCGCAGCCGGGTCGTGGGTCAGGCTTCCTGTCGTCACTGACGCACCGGCGCCGGCCACATGCGCCGCCCGTAGCGCACCATACTGTATGTATCTCTTTATACCAGTGTTTTTCAACCTTTTTCATGACACGACCCCCTCTCATAGAGGAGGCCTGTGTCCCAGCAGTGGGAGCATTAATAGGCTGATGATGATGATGATGATGACGGGTCCCATAGTATGAAAACATATTGACTTGACTTTTTTTTTCATTTATTTTATTATGTTTCAAATATTAAATCCATACAATTTTTTTTTATATATTTGCATATTTAGGATTTGGATAAATATATCTACGTATTTAACATTTTTTTTTATTTGGAATTATTTAATTCTCAATGTAGCAAAAACGGATCCACAATGGAGAAATTAGTTAATGACAAACAAGCGAAACCTCAATAAGATGGATGAGTACTAGGTAATAGGTTTTTATTTTGTTAATTTGTATGAACATACAAATGTTTATATCCTTTAGTTAACATTTTCTTATTAAATCTATCTTTCTAGGCTTCATTGTTATGTATATTGAGGTAGTTTTCGCGACCTCTTGCGACCCCCGTACAAAGGCTTCGCGACCCCCAGGGGGTTGCGAACGGCAGGTTGAAGAATTCTGCTTTATAGGGTACCAACTGCCGGCTCTGCGAAGGCTTAGCTCTCAATCTTCATATTATTATTTTGACTCGTTTTCCTACATTGCTCTCACATATAATTGTAGAAGTAGCAAAAATAATTTATCCAAGATTTTGTAATACCTAATTTGAGTGAAAAAATTGTCCAGGAAGACTAGTGTCTTGCTCAGTCTTCTCCATAGAAATCTTTGTTTTGGAATGGACAAATTTTAGAATAACTGTCATTGGCAATTTAAAAGTACCAGAAAATGGTATAATGGGGAGACACAGGCAAAGATTATCTAAGATGGCGCCACCATAGCTGGTCTCAATCTGACCAATGAGGTTAATCTATTTTGAAATATAAAATGACATTACCACATTTTCAACCAATGACGATGTTGGGCACCAGCTATGCTAGCGCCATTAGTTCCACAGTTTCCTTCCCCATTGAATTAAATGGTTTGAGTATTAATTGATAAACGTGTTGTTGATGTTTAGGGCGGCCCCGACTCGTCGTCCAACACGTCGTCGTGCAACAGCTCGACGCCGGGCTCGCCCGCGCTGGCCGCGCCGCTGACGCCTGCGCACGCGCACAACGCGCACCACCCGCCCACCACCAAGCAGCAGTTCCACTTCCCAGGTACTACATAAACTTGTCAGATATATCTTCTGTATCATCGCCTTACATACTAGCTGATGCCCGCGACTATGCTCAAATGAAAGTCAGGAATTATCCCACGGATATTTTATCTTTTATACATTTTTACCATTGCCACTCGAAAAAGGGCAGTATATATTCATTGATCACAGTGAATAAAACGCTCTTTTACTCACTGAGTGAATAATACTAGATTGTATCATAAGGGAGCAAAATAATATTTTTACGGCGAGGGCGCTTTTTTGAATCCAGAGCGAAGTGAGGGATTCTAGAGTAGAATCCCGAGCGTAGCGAGGGATTCTTTAATAGAATCCTGAACGTAGCGAGGGATTCAAAGTACGTCGCCCGAGCCAAAAATATATTTTGCGCCCGAGTGATACACTCTACTTTTCATCACCCACTATGAGGACCCCACCCACTACAACTAAAAATGGAAAAATAAAAATAACTTTTTTGCAAAAAATAAAACCGAGAAGCTTCAGAAGTCGGTGACAAAAAAAAACTATATGAATCAAACAAAGGTCACCGACTTCTGAAGATCTAAAGTTATTTTTCACTTTATTGTGTTTTTTATTCACTGTCACTTGAAGAACTCATTTTTCAAAACGAAACCATGAATTTCTAACAATTCATGAATATTGACGAAAACGCGGTCTGTAGTTCGCGCGTTTTTAATTTGATTTCTTTTTTTTATTCAGTCAGTGCGGCGGCCGGCGGCGCGATTGGGCCGTCGTACCAGCCAGTCTTTATTCAAATAATATTTGCGTTCGATTTCTTTCGGCGCTGAACACTAAGATGTTCCAAATTCAAAAAGTGCGCCGCAATTATCTTTGCGGCGCACTTTTTGAATTTGGAACATCTATAAAGAGGATTAAAAACTCATTACTGCCCGCTAAAAGTTTCTTATAGAAAACACCACCTTTGGGTGCACTTAAAGGCGAACCAAGTCGTCCTTTTCGAATAGATGGGATGAAAAGACATTTTGAGTTTGGAACAAGGACTAATTATGAACAAATAAAACGTGCCGACAAGAATATATCACTGAATTTCGAATATTGTTCTAATTTCAATCAGTATTTTACATGGAGCGACTGCCTACCTGACTTTCACAACCCAGTCAGTACTGGGTGCGTAATACGGTACCCCTTGGTAGACTTTCGCCCCAATGGCTTCCTGTTACGACTGTCAAAGAACTACAAATGACAGCGAGGACCAAGGGCTTTACGTACGGAGGAAACTCGGTATGTAATGAATTAGTGGTAACCCATCCACAGACCGACCTTGGTAAGCGTGGCTTAACCTTGAAGATCGACCCGAGTGGCTGTTATTATTAACCCATGAAAAATATAAAAACTATTCTTCTGTAATTATATTTTCTCGCAGTCAATGGTAAAAAGTTGATACTCAACTCGTGAAAAAAAAAAGTCATCTCTGTTCTTGTATCCCTCGCTCCGCTCAGGATTCTACTCTAGAATCACTTGCTACGCTCGGGATTCTACTCTAAAATCCTTCGCTGTTCTCGGGATCCAACATAGTCCCTTTTTTTCACTTGTTGTATAATCTATCTTTATTGCTGTTTTTAATAACTTAAAACGATTATAAAATAATGTCGAAAATAAAAGACTCACTAATTTGCCGTTTACGCTGCGTCGGTGACCAAGATTGACGTAAACCACTGAAGATAAAAACCAAGACATAAAAACAAGCACAAAGTAAGCCAACAAAGATTATTTTGTTTTTTTTTTTATTGCAGAACTAAAGCCGGTGGTGTCTAGTCCTAACCACGTGTCGATGCAGTCGCCAGCGAGACAGCACGACCACAAAGAAGACCACACGGCGAGCGTCAAAAGTGGTAATTCTTACTTTGAATAATGATCACAGACAAAACAATTATTAGGCAATATCTTCCTGGATTTGGGATCAATCATGAATGATGTGTCTGACGAAAAGGCGAGTAATAGAAAAGTATGGAAGAATAATACATGCTGCGCCGACCACAAATAAATTGGGATAACGGCAGGACAATGGTGAAAATGTGTTTTGTAAAATAAAATAAAATAACACACGCTCATACACACATTTAAATCTTTTTTTGTAACTAAAACTAGAAAGAAAAGAATAAGAGAACATAAAATTAAAATATGTAAAATTAGAAAGTATAGGTTCACACATTCATAAATTCCTCTCACAATACTTCTGACTGACCAATAAAATCTTTGTCCGTTCATCCGCAAACATACCTAATTTTCAAATTCTGGATGTATTGTACACATCTGCCTCTGCATCCCCTCAAAGCATATACGCGTGATGTTTCGTCATGATGTTGTATAAATAAACACACAAATCCAAAAACAATAAACATCCAAGCGATTGCAGCAATGACGACAGATTTGAACCTTTTACGTTTAGTCTAATTTGAATAAAAGATTAACATTCTGATTATTCGACTAAAGCAATAGTAAGTAGACCTATGTCCATCTAGTTGTTGATGATCCCAAGTTGAAATGCGGTTAGAGTGTATGTAACGCGGCACAGAAAAAAAGAAAAAATTTAGCCAAGATAGTGTTACTTTCGCAAATCGTTTATTTTCTCGATTCTATCGTATAAAACACCTAAATATATGGCTAAAAGTATTTTGGTGTTTTTGTCTCCGACTAACCGTTCGTCGTAAAAACGATGTCGAAAGGAATCCGTTCATTCCGACCACATAGGATAGGTTAGGTTAGAACTGTGACCAACTACGCGCGAGCCGAGCGAGCGGTGCAAGCGGTGCCGCGGCGGCAGCCGGCGAGCGCTACCTCGAAATTGGTCGCAGTAAAAAATGGGGGAAAATATAATGACCACCAAAAATAACTTTGTGACCACTAACATCTATCACCTAAAATATCAATTGATCACCATATTTAGTAAATGGAACACCAAATTTTAATGAGGTGGTTGATCAGACAAACTAGTTTTGCCTAGGCCGACTTGGGGCACCCCGACACGGATAGATTAGGTTAGAAGGGTATGGCGGGGTCGAATGAGCGAGCGAAGCGAGCGAATAGACCCCGCCATACCCTTCGTGGTTATTTTTTTATAAAACATTCAGGAGTAGTCTACCGGGTCTCCCTCGACTCGGATGCAAGAGTATAACAGTTCAATTTCTGATGGTCATAAATAAATTTTTGGTTCTAATTTTACGATAAAATGGGGATTCTACATCGTTCTCACATATATGTATAATCTCAAAATAAATGATGTAACCAAGATTTTGTAACAATATTTTGATTTTAAAAGAGTGTCCATGGAGTTTCTTGCCCATTCTTCTCCATAGAGATCTACGCTAGGGAATGGGCAACTACAGTACTTTCTCAAGTTATTATGCCTTGTGACTGGGACTGTAGCTTTGATTTTCTTTTTTGTAATTTTGACTTTCAAAAGTGCCGTAATGGTCTAATTTAAATAAATGCTTTGAGTTTGAGTTTGATTAATTTTGGTGATCATTTACTAATTTTGGCAATCAAAAGTGATTTTTTTGTCGTTACATTTTGATAAATCTGGTGGTTCGTTAATTGTATGCCGTAAAACATAGTGCCCCGTTTCGTATCAACTGACCTGAAATGCTGGTGTCATGTCATAACCATTGTGTGTGTGTGCAGGCGACAGCTCGCGCTGCGTGTCGCTGTCGGGCTCGGGCAGCACGGACAGCGGCTGTGCGCGCGCAGACTCGCAGCACAAGCACGACAAGCACGACGAGCGGTGGCCGCGACAGAACAGCGTGAGTATAGCGAGCGTGGATAGTTGTACCAGTTAACATGAGAGTAGCGATCATTGACCTACCTATTTATTAAACTTCTTAACTTTGAAAACCAAAAATAAGCCTGTTCAAGTCTGGAATCGTCATCTATTGTGATCTTCAACATTTTTTCTAATGAAAAACGATAAATGGTTTATTTGTTTTAGTTCGTACGAAGAGATATTAGGGAAAGGGCAATGACCGCTGTTCTCATCTTAACTGGCACCAACTATAGTCTTTAAGGCTGCCATCAGACGGACTGCATCGCAGCAACCGCGCGCAGTCGATATTCAACTGCATGCAGTGGTACGTTCGTCTTCGTTCAGTCATGATATCAACTTCACGCGGTCGGCGGCAGTCGAGTGCAGCAAATGCATACAGATAGTGTGCAGTTGCAACTCTAAGCGGTTAACGATAGACAACGTGCGTCGACACTACACGACTGTAGCCGACCGCATAAAGTTGAAGCAAGGACTGTATGTACGCCTACGCACAATGGTCCATTTCAAGGACTAAGTGCGGAAACCAATACCCCATGATAGAAAGATAGAAGAACTGTATGCAGTAAATATTGACTTTACACTATTGCGCACAGCGCACTAACTGTATGCAATTGCTTCACACGACTACAGCCGTATCGTTTTACTCTGGTATCGTATTACCCTACTAACTGGGTTGTGGGGGTCAGATAGGTGGAGTTCGCTCCATGTAAGATACTGGTATTCAACTGCATCTGGTTAGACTGGAAGTTGACCCCAATAATTGGGAAAAGGCTAGGCGAATGATGATGAATCTTTAAGCTAAAGGTCCACGAGTAGCGGTACTTGTAAGTAGTTTATCTATATCTGGCACACCTTGAACAATCAGCCACGTTAACAGATTGTCGACAGGCTAATATTTTAACAATATTCTAATACATCCAAACATAATATTACCATCAGTCCAGCTAGCTAGTCTCTAATTGTCGTTATTTTTACTAAATAAAGCTGAAAAAGTCAGTGAATTATGTAATTATGTAAAAACTGTCTTCATGTAAGGATTTCGAACACAGTGCCATAGAAGCAGTGCAAAAAGAGCTTACCAACAATCTACTACACGGCACATCATAGCTGTTGGAGTTACAAAACTAGCGTCATCCTTTGTTTAATTCATTCGATCAAACTCAAAGCATTTGTTTCAATTAAACCATTACAGGCACTTTTGAATGTCAGAAAAACAAAGAAGAGAAAGCTACAGTCCCAGTCACAAGGCATAATTACTTGTAAAAGTACTGTAGTTGCCCATTCCCTAGCGTACACATAAAAAAATTGCCATCACTTTGAAAAATCGAAATCTTTTTTGTTATGGTAGATTATATTATGAAAAAATAGTTTTATTTTTTAATTTCAAACAGGGTATTTCTATGTAAAGAAAAAAACACAACAAAGATTTTTTCTTGATAAAGTCCAATTTAAAAAATTATATCAGCTTATGAGATTAATCACAAACTTTTTTTGATGTGTGTAGATCTCTACAGAGAAAAATGGGCAAGAAACTCCATTGACACTCTTTTCCATCAAAATATTGTTAAGTACATCAAATCATCATAAAATATGTCCAAAAAATCCTTCACCCTTCTAAAGCCTATCAACAAAGTTTTTACAATAATTCCTTTGAAACGGTAAACAAAACCCATACGCACAGTAGGTATAGGCCCCGGTCATTATTCCGATAACGCTTCGAGGGCGGCTTCCTTGCGATAACGAATGATACATGACATTAACTTTGTATTGTTGTAATGCTCTCGTCATTTTTAACTTCCAAGTTGTGTAGTCGGTTATAAAGCTTTTCACCACGAGTGTAAATAATAGTTTTGTGTACAATGTCTATTGGTGTTTTGTAAATCAGTAATATCGAAATTGAACTTGTCAGACTTATGCTTATAGGCGATAGTAAAGCTGTCTTCTCGTGTGTATTTATAGTTTTATATACTGTCTGTTGATGTGAACAGATCTATCGATACCAACATTTACTTGGTGTATTTATCAATTTTACTTGTCAGTTGGAAGATGTTTATATTACAAGCGGTTATAAAGCTTTTCTAGATTTTTTTATTATTATAAATCAGTGTTTTCAATGAACAGAACCTGCGCTTTGATTTTTTACTTAAACTAATGTGAAAGACGAGCCTTTCACATTAGTTTAAGTTTTAAGATTTCAACAAAATAGTTTAATTTATCAACGTGTTTATAAATAACGGAGCAGTACCTAATAATGTCTATATTTGTACGAAGACGTAGATTGTTTGAGGAAGTGAGTATTCCGGTATTTATGTCTTGTTTTGAGAAATATTTCCTGAGGTTTTTTGTTTGTTTTTTTTTTGCAAGAGTTGTATAAATAAAAGACGACTGTAAGCCGCTCTGAACTTACAAGAAACGTTTTTTATGGACATCAAAATAAACGTAAGAGTTTATTTTCCTTTTAGTTTATATTAACACATTATTTCTCCTCCAACAGCTATCTATGAAAGAATGGGACATCCCGTACGACGAGCTCAAGCTGTTCGAGGTGATCGGCACGGGTCGGTTCGGCACGGTGTACCGCGGCAGCTGGCACGGCGCCGTCGCCGTCAAGGTGCTGCACGTGCTCAGCGACGACTGCGTGCCGCTCGACACCTTCAAGCATGAGGTGAGTGTAACAGTTCGGCACGGTGTACCGCGGCAGCTGGCACGGCGCCGTCGCCGTCAAGGTGCTGCACGTGCTCAGCGACGACTGCGTGCCGCTCGACACCTTCAAGCATGAGGTGAGTGTAACAGTTCGGCACGGTGTACCGCGGCAGCTGGCACGGCGCCGTCGCCGTCAAGGTGCTGCACGTGCTCAGCGACGACTGCGTGCCGCTCGACACCTTCAAGCATGAGGTGAGTGTAACAGTTCGGCACGGTGTACCGCGGCAGCTGGCACGGCGCCGTCGCCGTCAAGGTGCTGCACGTGCTCAGCGACGACTGCGTGCCGCTCGACACCTTCAAGCATGAGGTGAGTGTAACAGTTCGGCACGGTGTACCGCGGCAGCTGGCACGGCGCCGTCGCCGTCAAGGTGCTGCACGTGCTCAGCGACGACTGCGTGCCGCTCGACACCTTCAAGCATGAGGTGAGTGTAACAGTTCGGCACGGTGTACCGCGGCAGCTGGCACGGCGCCGTCGCCGTCAAGGTGCTGCACGTGCTCAGCGACGACTGCGTGCCGCTCGACACCTTCAAGCATGAGGTGAGTGTAACAGTTCGGCACGGTGTACCGCGGCAGCTGGCACGGCGCCGTCGCCGTCAAGGTGCTGCACGTGCTCAGCGACGACTGCGTGCCGCTCGACACCTTCAAGCATGAGGTGAGTGTAACAGTTCGGCACGGTGTACCGCGGCAGCTGGCACGGCGCCGTCGCCGTCAAGGTGCTGCACGTGCTCAGCGACGACTGCGTGCCGCTCGACACCTTCAAGCATGAGGTGAGTGTAACAGTTCGGCACGGTGTACCGCGGCAGCTGGCACGGCGCCGTCGCCGTCAAGGTGCTGCACGTGCTCAGCGACGACTGCGTGCCGCTCGACACCTTCAAGCATGAGGTGAGTGTAACAGTTCGGCACGGTGTACCGCGGCAGCTGGCACGGCGCCGTCGCCGTCAAGGTGCTGCACGTGCTCAGCGACGACTGCGTGCCGCTCGACACCTTCAAGCATGAGGTAAAACTAAATTAAAATCGGTTTATCCGCTTAGGAGCTACGATGCTACAATTTGATTCACTGATAAACACGTTAACCACCCCGCTCGGGGGCTAAAAATAGAACACTATTATAATATAAAGGGATAATAAGACCATTATGCAACTGTGGAATGGGAAAGAAATATGGAAAATTAGTTTTGCATAGATGATGTGATTTTTTTGTTACTTGTATTCAGCTGGCCAGGAGTTTCTTTTTTTAAAATATTTGGTCACGTCGCTGATTGGTCACTTATTACTCTCTCGAGGTTAATTTTCTGACAAAGAATCCCTTTGGAATAATAACATGGTCAAACTTTAGATAACTTAATCCAATATTATGTTATTCTATATTCTATTTAAAATTTTATTCCGTTACTCATTGATTTGATTTCGTTTGTCTAAACTTGACTTGAATTGTATTTGTACCTTCCATTTTTGTTAAGACCTATGTATATTAATTCATTTTGTGTTTTTAATAATTTTTAATTTAATTGTTTTTAGTGAATATTGTGCAAACCTATAAGTGACGTATTTACACGCACTGTAGACTTATAATCACTTTATGGAGTCAATATTGTAAATATGTCGTTGGTGTGCCTTACCGAATAAATAAATAACTATACTATTGTTACCAGTATATGTGACGCAGTAGTCACATCTCAGATTATTTCATAGACCTGTTATCTGTATGCTTTTGCTATTGTGTACTAAAGAAAACCTTGTTTCCCCAGGTCGCGACCTTCCGAAAGACCCGCCACGAGAACCTGGTCCTGTTCATGGGCGCGTGCATGAAGCCGCCGCGCCTGGCCATCGTGACGTCACTGTGCAAGGGCATGACGCTGTACACGCACATCCACCTGCGCAAGGACAAGTTCACGGCTAACAAGAGCGTTATTGTGGCGCAGCAGATATCACAGGTATTGTAGCGAACAAACTAAATCAGAATTTAGCTCATTTTTAGGGTTCCGTACCCAAAGGGTAAAAACGGAACCCTATTACTAAGACTTCGCTGTCTGTCCGTCTGTCTGTCACCAGGCTGTATCTCATGAACCGTGACAGCTAGACAGTTGAAATTTTCACAGATGATGTATTTCTGTTGCCGCTATAACAACAAATACTAAAAACAGAATAAAATTAATATTTAAGGGGGGCTCCCATACAACAAAAGTGTTTTTTTTGCCCTTTTTAGGGTTCCGTACCCAAAGGGTAAAAACGGAACCCTATTACTAAGACTTCGCTGTCTGTCCGTCTGTCTGTCACCAGGCTGTATCTCATGAACCGTGACAGCTAGACAGTTGAAATTTTCACAGATGATGTATTTCTGTTGCCGCTATAACAACAAATACTAAAAACAGAATAAAATTAATATTTAAGGGGGGCTCCCATACAACAAACGTGATTTTTTTGCCCTTTTTTTGATAATAATGGTACGGAACCCTTCGTGCGCGAGTCCGACTCGCACTTGGCCGGTTTTTTTTATAATAATGGTACGGAACCCTTCGTGCGCGAGTCCGACTCGCACTTGGCCGGTTTTTTGTAAGTTATGGTGAATTAAGCAGGTATAATTAACTCAGAGAGAGCCTTAGGGTTCATTACGGAGACGCGGCGTGTTGTGTGGTGCGGTCCGCAATAAATTAAAACTAGAGATGCAACGAATAGTGATTTGGCCGAATACCGAATGTTCGGCGGCGCTCTCAGCCGAATACCGAATATTCGGCCGCCTAATATTCGGTGGGAGATCCAGTACATTTCACGCGAACAAGTTACGACACGTTTTGGTGCTGCCGCACCACGGACTGGACTGAAATTTGGTCTGGACTGAAATTTTTTAGACAACCCATTTGCAATATATTTTTTGACATATTTAATTTGAAATAAAACACTTTTCATCCAATAACCAGCTCGGTGAAGGTCGTTCTTCAAGGGATCTTAGACTATATGGCGATGTATGAAAGTGTTTACGGAGTAGCGATTTTACGCGCGCGCGCTTGACATGCTGCGACAACGGCGCGAGCGCAACATCGTACATGGTCATATGTTAGTGTTGCGTGTGATACCGCGGGCCGCAATATGTGTTCGGAGCTATCCTATACTTGTCAAAAGTGCTAACTAGTGCAAACCGACCTCGACCGAACTGGACTTATCGCTTGCCTCTCCAAAACTTTACCATCGCTGCTAAAAATAACAAAATAAATTATATTATCTTTACCCCTGTTCTTTCCCCAGGGTATGGGGTACCTACACGCGCGAGGCATCATCCACAAAGATCTGAAGACGAAGAACATCTTCCTAGAGAACGGGAAGGTCGTCATCACTGACTTCGGCCTCTTTAGCGTTACCAAACTGTGCTTTGGAAACAAGTTAGTACAAAGGTCAATACAACATTTTGCACTTTACTTACTTACTTTAGTTTATAGTGTTAAGGTATACTTTTGTAAGGCAACAACCACAAACCTCAGTTCACTAATATATGAATTGCTACTATGTAACTCGAAGAAAACGCAGCATTATCAATCACTGTTGTTTGCAACTATGGGCGGATTGTTGATCAGTTGATTGATCGCAGATCAGCAGGCCTATTACGTATCTTTCTGATATCCAGTGACTATCAAGCTTCGGTTGTACACCGAACTTTGATGACAACCGAGAATGTCATAATATTGGTATTACGTATCACACTGAGTGGATATCACTTTATGGTGACAAACAGCCCGAGTACGGTGTAACGTCTTTCACGAAAGCGACTTCAAACTCAGTTGTCATCAATTTGTTGTCCATTAGGCTTACATAATCGAAATAATATAATTATCGATACGAAAGCGTCCGTCAAAATGAGTTACGGTGACTATCAGCCACGATGACAACCAATGATGTCATATTTGATCGCGACTGGTCATACATAATACGAAACTAACGTTTTGACAGTTATTTGATGGACACTGAGCCCAGTTACTATCATTTCGAGCTGTCAACAAAGATACGTAATAGGCCTGCAGGTTTATAACGCGCGTCAACGCTCGTACGAGTCATGCGTGTATACACGCTTCCAAAAACAAGCTAATATTGTCGAAAATACGCTAGTTTAAAACCGCTCTCCCGTTGACGAAGTTTGAGCGGTTGAGCCTTGGGAAATGTACCTTTATCGTGTTGTTATAAGGTGCAGGTTACTATAATATGTGTAAATGGTTTAGTCAGTGAGTGAAGGTTTTCGTGAGTCCCTTTTATGCGCTTATGCTCCAGTTGCCAGCACCGTTTATAAGTACGTAAGAACTAATTGCATCAAGGGTACTTGAGTAAGAGATCAGCGCCGAAATGAAGTACCGATCACCTCTACTTTATCTCTTTCTGAAAAGGATAAACAAACAGCGGGTCTAAAATGGCCGCTTTAACAGATCCTACGCAGAATCTTAGCATGAATCACGTTAAAACATTTAAATTCTTAAAATGGACTTTATGTCAATAACAATAAAGTCCATTTTAACTATTTTAAATTTTTAACGTGATTCACAAAACGATTCTGCTAAAGCGGCCATTTTAGACCCCCTGAACTGAACAGCGATCACTGCTACATACAATAAGGGTAGATGACACCACAAAAAAATAATTCCAAATGTTCTACATTTGTATCTGTAATTTTTATGGTGTACATAAAAAAGACTATTCTGTTCTATTCTAATGAGAGGTTTTCCTTTTGAGGTATTAAAAAAAACTTAGTTTCCAAGAACTCTATAGATGGCGTTGAACTGACTATGATAGTTGGTGCCAAAGCCAAAACGCTTGGAAAAAAAAACATAGCGTCACGTCAAATACGCTCGTTGACTGACACTTTCGTTTGCTTAACATGTGACTGTTCCTAAATTACCCTAGGCTGATAAAATGTTCGTTTTTCCTAATTAATGCTAATATTAGTATTTTGGTCAGTTTCCCCCGGACCTTCCGAATATCACCTAGTTTTTTCGCGCTTTGTTAAAATCTGTTTTTTTAGTTCTGTACTTTGCAACATCATACTAAGTTCAGCGCCATCTATCCAGCGACTAGGGAAGAGCTAAAAAGAAAATCCCTCATTCCAAGACACCAATCTCAAAAAAAATCACTGTATTTATTTTGGGCCTGAAAACCCAGTTTATTTTCAATTAATTTCCAGATTAAATTTTTAGTTGCTTTGAAATCATCAGTCATTGAGTTGACTAAACAGGGACGTCACAGTTGGCTATTGCCATACAAAATCTATGAGATAACCGCGTTTTGACAGCTCTTAAAAAGTATCTCAATTGATTGGTGTGTCATCTACCCCAATAGCACAAAACTGCACGACTTGCATGACTCAAGTGGGTTATATTATATTCTATGTCATGGAAGCATGCACTCTTCTCCCGGCCGCTCGATTGTAAACTTTCCGATCAAAATTGATCAGCAACATTGACTAACCCGACCTATTTGCACGATAATATTATTGTGAATTTATTGAGAAATTGTTATCAGGCAAAAAGTTATGGAATAATTGTTCTACCGCCTATAGAATATTACAGTTGTTCTGAGGAGATAAAAAATAAAGGTATACAAGTGTATCAGCTACAATGGATAACTGTTGCTAGGATATGTTATGTTAACAGGCGTGGCACAGAGGGTGCTCCGGATAGATCTTTTAAGGTTTAGTTCGGCGCGGACAAGTGTTCGTTCACCTTTAAGAGGAAACGGGCCTTCCCTGTGTGTGTATGTTATGACTACCTCGGGGTGGTTGAGTGACGTAAAAATACCGGACTCCCCGGTCTTCCTCAAAGACCGGTCGGAGGCCACAGAAAACAAATTAAAAAGTATGTGTTATGTAATGTGTGTGTGTGTGGTACAGTCTCCGCGGCGACAGCCTGGGCATCCCGGCGGGCTGGCTGTGCTACCTGGCGCCCGAGCTGTGCCGCGCGCTCACGCCGCACGCCTCGCTGCACCTGCCCTTCTCCAAGGCCACCGATGTCTACGCCTTCGGGTATGTACTATTACATCCCGGCGGGCTGGCTGTGCTACCTGGCGCCCGAGCTGTGCCGCGCGCTCACGCCGCACGCCTCGCTGCACCTGCCCTTCTCCAAGGCCACCGATGTCTACGCCTTCGGGTATGTACTATTACATCCCGGCGGGCTGGCTGTGCTACCTGGCGCCCGAGCTGTGCCGCGCGCTCACGCCGCACGCCTCGCTGCACCTGCCCTTCTCCAAGGCCACCGATGTCTACGCCTTCGGGTATGTACTATTACATCCCGGCGGGCTGGCTGTGCTACCTGGCGCCCGAGCTGTGCCGCGCGCTCACGCCGCACGCCTCGCTGCACCTGCCCTTCTCCAAGGCCACCGATGTCTACGCCTTCGGGTATGTACTATTACATCCCGGCGGGCTGGCTGTGCTACCTGGCGCCCGAGCTGTGCCGCGCGCTCACGCCGCACGCCTCGCTGCACCTGCCCTTCTCCAAGGCCACCGATGTCTACGCCTTCGGGTATGTACTATTACATCCCGGCGGGCTGGCTGTGCTACCTGGCGCCCGAGCTGTGCCGCGCGCTCACGCCGCACGCCTCGCTGCACCTGCCCTTCTCCAAGGCCACCGATGTCTACGCCTTCGGGTATGTACTATTACATCCCGGCGGGCTGGCTGTGCTACCTGGCGCCCGAGCTGTGCCGCGCGCTCACGCCGCACGCCTCGCTGCACCTGCCCTTCTCCAAGGCCACCGATGTCTACGCCTTCGGGTATGTACTATTACATCCCGGCGGGCTGGCTGTGCTACCTGGCGCCCGAGCTGTGCCGCGCGCTCACGCCGCACGCCTCGCTGCACCTGCCCTTCTCCAAGGCCACCGATGTCTACGCCTTCGGGTATGTACTATTACATCCCGGCGGGCTGGCTGTGCTACCTGGCGCCCGAGCTGTGCCGCGCGCTCACGCCGCACGCCTCGCTGCACCTGCCCTTCTCCAAGGCCACCGATGTCTACGCCTTCGGGTATGTACTATTACATCCCGGCGGGCTGGCTGTGCTACCTGGCGCCCGAGCTGTGCCGCGCGCTCACGCCGCACGCCTCGCTGCACCTGCCCTTCTCCAAGGCCACCGATGTCTACGCCTTCGGGTATGTACTATTACATCCCGGCGGGCTGGCTGTGCTACCTGGCGCCCGAGCTGTGCCGCGCGCTCACGCCGCACGCCTCGCTGCACCTGCCCTTCTCCAAGGCCACCGATGTCTACGCCTTCGGGTATGTACTATTACATCCCGGCGGGCTGGCTGTGCTACCTGGCGCCCGAGCTGTGCCGCGCGCTCACGCCGCACGCCTCGCTGCACCTGCCCTTCTCCAAGGCCACCGATGTCTACGCCTTCGGGTATGTACTATTACATCCCGGCGGGCTGGCTGTGCTACCTGGCGCCCGAGCTGTGCCGCGCGCTCACGCCGCACGCCTCGCTGCACCTGCCCTTCTCCAAGGCCACCGATGTCTACGCCTTCGGGTATGTACACCTATTACATTTTTACCCGACTGCAGCAAAGCCCAAAAGGAAGGTTACGTGTTTGACCTGTATTGTATGTTATGTAAGTATGCACTGTTTCACGTAACACGTTTCACTTTAATTCCCGTAAGTACTGTAAGTATTATGTAAGTATGTATCTCCGTTTCTGTGTTCCCTCGCAACTCCCAAACGGATTAACCGATTTGGGTAAATTTTACATCGTTAGATTCGTCTTGGTAGCGTGAGTGTCACTGGTTACATTAACCTTTTGATCGCCGTAGTCAAACAAGCAAGCTCACGCCCTGTATGCCAAACGAACGACACAAATATGTGACAAAATGGTGGTGAAATAGAGGCTTGGCGGTCAAAAAGTTAAATTTGGAAAAAAGGATGGTAAAAAATGGTATTTTTTCTAAAAAGCTGAATCTCAAAAACTGTAGCTATACAATATTTAAAAGTATATATTTTTTATAACCTCCGTGTAATACCTATCTCCAGCACGGTATGGTACGAGCTCCTATGCGGCGAGTACCCGTTCAAGAGTCAGCCGCCCGAGGCCGTCATCTGGCAGGTCGGCAAGGGCGTCAAGCAGTCCCTGGCCAACATGCAGGCTTCTAGAGATATCAAGGTAAATAACTAAAACTCGTTATTAGCACTTAATATCGGCTCCAACCAGGCCAATTACCACTAAGGCTTAGTTCCCACTATGTCGTGACGATTCATTTATGGTTGGTTTTTCATTGCCAAAAGTCGAAGATGACAGTAACGGCGTCGTTCTATACAGGGTGTAAAAGACCTCATCACGAAGCCGTCAACCAAGCATTCTGTACATCAAACTAAGTAACTTTACGCAAAAATTATTGCTGGGAAATTACTTTTTTTCGGGTGAAAAATCATGTTTTGTGGTAGAACTCAATGTAACGCACTCAAAACATTGTGCTGATGGATCGATTGAATAGTACGGGGGTCGTGGTGGTGTTTTAAGTAAAAATCTTACATTAAAAACTTGTACTTAAAAAAAAACTTGTCAAAAAGTTGGAACTTTGATCCCCAATATCTCCGTAACTAGAAGGTTCCTAGGTATGGTGTAGAACAAAAAAAATATCGCAATGACGAGGAGAACAAGTACCTTTCGGGGCATAATAAAATAAGGTGTTTTACACCCTTTATTTGTTTCGTGTTTTTTGCCATTTGTACAAAGTTTTCATTGTCTGTCCGCAGGACATCCTCATGCTGTGCTGGTCGTACCGCTGCGCGGAGCGGCCGGAGTTCCCGCACCTGCTGACGACGCTACAGAAGCTGCCCCGCAAGCGCCTGGCGCGCTCCCCGTCGCACCCCGTGCACCTCTCGCGCTCCGCAGACTCCGTGTTCTGAGCCCACTGCCAGATCTATCTACAACCAAACTCTTCACGAAGCCGTCAACCAAGCATTCTGTACATCAAACTAAGTAACCCTACGCTAAAATTATTGCTGGGAAATTACTTTTTTTTAGGGGTGAAAAATCACGTTTTAAAAACATTGTGCTGATGGATGTATTGAATAGTGTGGGGTTCGTGGAGGTGTTGAAAGTAAAGTTCTTACATTAAAAACATGTATTGAAAAATAAAATCGGAGCAGTCTTTGGGGACTTCCGATAGAAGTGAAAAAAAAAAATATACAAGCCCCGCCCCAGTCGTAGCACTGGTTATGCCCCGCGCATGCCTATGTGGTGCTACGCCGTAGCGGATGCTACGAGTGTTACGAACAGCTACGAAGCGTGACCGCACGTTACGTTACGTGACGATGAGTTCAATGTTTTTCCTTCACTCAAAAAGTGGTCAACACGCCTAAAGAAGTTTTCACTTCAAAAAATCTTGTGAATAAATTGGAACTGACCCCCAATGTCTCCATAACTAGAAAGTTCCCAGATACGGTGTAGACCATAAAATTATGGCAATGATGGGGAGAACAAATGCCTATCGGCTTCGTTTAAAGTCTTTTTACACCCTTTATAGTTGCTGCCAGTTAAAATCGCAATAGCGATCATTCACCCACCTACATTTATTAAATTTCTTAACTTTGAAATCCAAAAATAAGCCTGTTCAAGTCTTGAATCGTCATCTATCGTGATCTTCAACATTTTTGTAATGAAAAACGATACATGGTTATTTGTTTTGGTTCGTACGAAGAGATATTAGGGAAAGGGCAATGACCGTTATTGCGGTCTTAACTAGCAGCATCTAAAGCCTCGGGTGTTCCTCGCTAGCTCTCCGTCCCTTGTCGGCGTTTGGCAAGTCATCCCAAGAGAGACAGAGAGTTATTTTGGGCGAGTATAAGGGGCAGCACAGACGACAGACTTTGTGTGTACAAGTCTGCAACAGACAAAAACTCTGCTACAAATTTTGCGTGATTATTATTAATTATGTTCGACTACTTTTTTTGTCTACTATAAGGATCCTACCGATCACGCAAAATTTGTCGCAGAGTTTTTGTCTGTCGCACACAAAAAGTCTGTCGTCGTGCTCCTATGAGGTGAAGTGTGGTAATAGTTGTTACTAATAATAACATCCACACGGCTCGACCGAACATTAAGTTATGCTTACTAAGGTTGATCCGTGGATGGGTTGTAAATATACAAAACTACGTAGTCCGGAAAGGATTCTCATTAGACCTAAAGAGACAATTAAATTATTAACTTTGTAGGTACAGTCGTGGTCTTTTCCGTCTGATCAGTTAATAGTAGATTGTATGACAAGGGAGCAAACATTTTTTCGCTTAAATCATGCGTAGGCGCCGAGTCACGCCCCCTTAAAGTTTGGGCCTATTAGGAAAGCCTCAACTTTGGCGCGCAAAATAACAATAACTCTCGTTTGGCGTGCGTCGTCAGTGCGCTCGGCCGATCGGTATCTTTTCATTCATTATTTCTATACAAAGTCAACGGGGCGGGGCTAGAGAGCGTTTCTATGTTGCGAGTGCAAGCAAAAATTAGCTTAGTGGTGGTCAGGTGGGAGTGTCCTCGATAGTACAACGAGGTGATAACTGAAATGTCAAAATGTTAGAATAAAAAAAAATACGATAGACAACTATACCACACTACCCAGTTTCACCACACAAAGTATTCGCTTACAAAATCCAAGATATAAATAGTAACTATTTAAAACTTTTTATTTATAATCTGAAGTGTCAAAAGGATTTCTTTCTCTTCGACAATTTGGGAGAACAATTTTTGTGTAAAAATGCTTTGAAAGTTATTTATTTAATTAACTCGTAATGAGAATATCGCATAATTTATGTTAATTGTAAATGACGTGTCGTCCAACGAATTTTTCAATGCTACATCAATATCTAACTATCTAGCCGTGTAAAAATAAAGATAATTTTATTTTTAAAGCGTATTCCCTTTTTTCAAGAAGCTGCAACTCGAAAACTATTAAGAATCGCGCAACATACATGGAGTATTTTCAGATTCCCCTATGGGGAATATCAATTTATGACGTCACTATTTGGACCACTCGGTATGCATTTCCTGACTATAGTGGAGTGGAGGGGCGTGCTCACGTGTGTATTATTGGGTGCATGATACATGCTGATTTTTAAGGGTGGGAGCGTGGGGCTGTTTTTGCACCCAAGCTTGGATATTTTCCGCGGAATTAACAGTAAACATTTTGTAAAAAATATCTTAAACAGACCCCAAATATTGTCCTCCCAAATTGTAAACAAAAAACATATAACAAATTGTTATATTCAGTATAACAACAAACGGGTTTTCGATACTTAGTATAAAAAAACATTTATAAATAAAGTGTAAAATATGTTAATATCGTCTATTGTAAGTAAACAATCTTGATCTCTGAATAATCGATAGAGTAAATTATATTTTCGTAATTAAAATAATAATTAATTCAAGTAAAAAATGGAAAAAAAAGTGAAAATGACTGCTTTGTTGATAGAATGTAAATATATGTACAGTGTTACAATTTTGCTGTGATCGAAGAAACGAAAGTCCTAAAAAGAAAAGCCATTTCTAAAAATTTTGCCGGGAAGTTTAGCTTCTCTTTGATCTGAGTAATCTGCATATATTTGACCCCAAAGAGCGAAATTGCACCCCTAGCCAAGTTGACAATCTACAATCGTTAACGCTAGTAGAAAACTATTCAATGACATCATCTCAACGTTAAATTACGTGATCAACACAAACGAATAGAAAATTCCTAGACAAGTTTACATCGTTCAAACTGATAGAATAGAATGTTATCGTTTGTACAATGTTGATCGCTAAACTCTTTGGTAGGAACGCTCACCATAGACTAAATTGTAGGTTTTTTCTACAGACATTAGAGAACGAGCGATCGACTCAGTCGTGTCAACTTGGCTACCAATTTAGCGCTTTCTACAATCGCTTACGAGGCGTTTACGATTGTAGAAAGAGAATCGATATGAAACGTTTGTTGTTTGATTTCAAGATAGTCTTGGAGTAACTGTTTCAAAAATGACAAAACAATGGTTTTTCTTAATTAGGACAATCAAACTGAATGCACTGATCTGAATACTACCTAAAATGAAAAAAAGATGCCTTACTATAGCATATCTCGAATAAACATGTGAGTAGTTTTAGTTATAAAAGAAAGTCCGTTATTTTTGTAATGATTACATGTTAATATTCAAGCAAACTATAGCAATCAATGTTTATCAGAATAACGTAATTGAAGTTTACTACAGACCTGCAGTTCGAAACTATGTCTCGGCTCACAGTTTCAGCTAACATAGGTCTGTACAATAACGCTTTAAAACTCATTTATAAATGTAATATATGAAGATCAGTGCATTCAAAAATATATTCTGTCTGTACTAGCCTAAGAGTTGACATCTTTCATACCTACTTCATTGTTTTACAGGTTTTCTTATTAAAATGTTTCTTGTAGTGCCCTCGCGGTGCGACACGAATTTACTTGATATGACATAGTATAACGACAGTTTATTACAATGTAACGGTCAAAATTTTAGCAATAGTTACTGAGATTATTGGAGTTGGTGTTTAAAGCTGTCATGATTTTCATAATTTTATGAAAAATCATCTCAAATGATCTTCGCACATTACACGGACTTCACTCTGACTCGGCTCACAGTAGGACTGAAATGTGAACTTTATATTGTGTTCTTTGCAGTAGAATTTTCGACATTTACTTTAAAAGGTTAAAGCTTCAATTCTACCATAGTTCTAAGAATCGAGTCTATGTAAAGCCGGGTCCAACCCGATATACATCATTTGCCTGATGCAACCGCTGTATCCGTATCACTGTACCTTTCGTCGTGCCGTATCATACTTATCGTATCTTCAAACCAAACTGTATCTCCTTTGATGATCGGACAAAAACCGACTCGTATCAGAGCGGCGTATCAAGACTGCGTATCATCACCCAACCAGATAGGCGATCATGTTCATAGGGAATATGCATGTATTTTTTTCTTCACATAAATCAATAAAATACACTAATATCAATCAACCCAAGAAAAGTATTAAAAGTGTTTTTTTATGTCAAAAAAAACACTTTTTATACTTTTCTTGGGTTTAAAAGTGTTTTTTTGACATAAAGACTTTGACGTCACTACCAGCGTTATCAATAAACGATGTGTTTTGAGAGTGCGTTCCGTTTCACTAGAAACATACTACATAAAACAATAAATTGTAAAATAAGTTATGTTTTAGAAACTTAAACAAGTGATCCACAATGTTCTTATGCACCAATACAAGGCATTTTTATTAAATAAATAGAGTTTTGTATTTCATGCATATTCCCTATTATGTGGATCTGGCTTATTGTATCTGTAATCTTGATAACTTACTCGTCAATTTTGTAAAAGATCTATGCAGGTTCCAATAATCTCTTTAAAACTATTCAAAAACGAAATATGTTTTGTAAATAAAAGCAAATAACATTCCTTTTCGTAGGTTGTTGAGGTTTAAAACTTGATAGTTACTATTCAAGCAGTAGGACATCAGTTTGTATCTTTTTTAAAGTTACCACTTTCTTATATATTGTTGCTAAGAGGCTTATCGTTAGTCTAGGCTGAATACAGGCGATGTTTGTGCTGTGTTGTCGTTTTAGATGTGGCAGTGTTCTAAAATAGTGTGGTTTCAAGTGAAGGAACTGTGGAACTAATGGCGCTAGCATAGTTGGTACCCAAACATCGTCATTGGTTGAAAATGTGGTAATGTCATTTTATATTTCAAAATAGATTAACCTCATTGGTCAGATTGAGACCAGCTATGGTGGCGCCATCTGAGATTTACTTTGCCTTATCCACCCCATTGAGGTTCAGTGTTTTACATGACAGTATGTATGTTCTCTTTCATGTAAAATGGACAGTGCTGTAAATCTTAAACTATTGTGTTTAACTTTTGACAAGTGTGACTCTTCTAGTTTAGATATGCGTAAGATTTTCATGAATTGACTACAAATTGCTTGAAATAAGTGTATAAAAACTTGTGTATGACGAAAATGACCCCAGTCACATCTAAACCTGCCGCAAAAAAGCTCTCATCAAATCATCAATTAGCGAAATATATCATTTAAAATGAAAAAAAAAAAAAAACGAAAAATAACAGCTCATTATTTTTATTGTTTACTAAATTATTGTTATAAAGGAAAATTGTTCTGGTCAGTCGACTCCTATTATGATAGTTTGTAATAACGACTGTGGCGTCTCGCTGAACTGTAAATATGAAAATTGCGAGGCGCCCGCCATTTGTAATATATATTTATTAGAAAAGAACAATGGTTGGAATGCAGATGGATGTAGTTTTACATTATCTATTGAGATTTGAAATGATTAGGTTAGTTGCATTTGCCAAAATAAATTTCCCGATCACTGTTTGTCCGTTGTTTTATTTATGTGAATATTGTATGAACATTTACAAAATATGTATCACCATAATAACTAGAGGAAACTGTTTTAGACTTTCACGGTTTTTTACTACACTTAAAGTACTTACGGGAATTATCCCGTAAGTGCTTATATAATTGCAGATTAAGCCAAGATTCAAGGAAGTAGCCTGCAAGAGCGAGCGAAGCGAGCTCGAAAATTTTTTGACACCTTATCTTGGACTGGTTAGAATGATTGTTTCGACCTACTGGAGTTACTTGGTCGACTTTAGTAGACAATGCTAAGATCCAATCCAAAAGAAAGTAGGATGTAAGAGCGAGCGTAGCGAGCTGGCAAAATTTTTACATCTTCCCTGGAATAAATTCAGATATTTAATAATACCCAGTCATTTGAGGTCAAAATGTCCACGTGCTCCATTTTTGCAACCTTGTGCATGCGAAAATTTTATCACCCTTGGACTATTTAGAATTGTTTCGACCCTCTATACAAGAGTTATTTGGTCGACTTGCAGATTAAGTCAAGATTCAAGAGGAAGTAGCCTGCAAGAACGAGCGAAGCGAGCTCGAAAATTTTTGACACCTTGTCTTTGACTGGTTAGAATGATTGTTTCGACATAATGAAGTTACTTGGTCGACTTTAGTAGACAATGCTTAGATCCAATACAAGAGAAAGTAGGTTGCAAGAGCGAGCGTAGCGAGCTGGGATTTTTTTTACATCTGAATTTATTCGAGGGATCGAATAAGTTCAGATAATAATAATACCCAGTAATTTGAGGTCAAGATGTCCACGTGCTCCGTTTTTGCAACCTTGTGCATGCATGCCAAAAATGATTAAAGCCTCTGGTTAAGGGGCTCCTAATCTATTTCATCCTCTGTCTACCGGTCGATGATGCGAAAATCCAGTAAGAGTACCAATCCAGAGGCAGAAAAATGCAACCTTTGTGTTAAAAGTTTTATCGCAGGGTTCAAAATACGGACCAGGCGCGTTGGTTTAAAGAAATTGTGGAAGTTTCGAGCGGAAGTACGAGTTCTCCGAGGTTCATTTTTAGCTTAAAAATACTTTACTCTGTAATACAATACCGTGTTACTGTGTTCTAACAATTTAATACCGGCAGGCAGGAAAAGTATGTACCTACTTAAAAAAATCTGAGCCAAGCGCTAGGGGGTACTATTATTTAATTAGTCTACAGATTAGTGAATTCAGAAAGGAGGAGGGAGGGAGGTTCAGGAGTATATTGAATTAGGTCCTCGACGATAGAGGACGTTATTTTAATGACGATGCATTTCTATTATTATTTTTAAAGAAATTCGACCGCCCAATCGGCCCATCGGGCATATGCTCGTATGGCCAGTCCGGGCACGCCTGGCTATAGGGTGTGTTTTATTTAGAAAGAACTGCCTTGTTGGTCTAGTGCAGTCTTTCCCAACGTGGGCGATAACGCCCCCTTGTGGGCGCTGCAGGCCTAAAGGGGGGCGGTAAGAGACCCAGAAAAAAAAGGGGGCATTGTGTAGGGCTTTGGGGTCGATTTATAATTTCATCTACCTAGCTAGGAAGACTCTTAGACACCGACTGAGCTCTCGACTCTCGACTACATCTTGTGAACATCAACTAATATTAATTAAGATATACTTCAAACTCGGTTCGATATAAAAGACCGCGGGCAGTTTTTGTTAAATAATCCGAATTGTACATTCCTATACCAATCGGCTGGTTCTATAATGCCGGCTCTACACGCTGGCTGTTTGTCACAAACACCAAACACAACAAACAAAGTCCCAAACACCGATCACAATCACCCAACACAAACAAGCGTCCTCAAGCTCGGCGAACGTGTTAGTATATTCCGGATCAGCAAACATGGCGGACGACGAGCTTGTTGCAGCTATAACTAAAATAAAAAAAATAAAAAAGACTATTTTTTTTTATGTTTCTTGTAATTCCACATTTTGAATTTGATAATGTATTTTGACATGTATTTATTTATTCTGAATTGATTGTGTACAAATTAATTCATTAATGTTTCTATTGTAATTCCTGTGGAACTAATGGCGCTAACATAGCTTGTACAAAACATCGTCATTGGTTGAAAATCTGTCAATGTCATTTTATATTTCAAAATGGCTTGACCTCATTGGTCAGATTGGGAACAAACTATGCTAGCGCCATCTGCTTTCAGCTTTCACTGGCCAACCCCATTTGTATTTGTTTCTTTCTATTTTTGTTTTTATAATGTCTCGAATGTAATGTAATGTAATTCTGCAATTTTAATGATGTGTTTGTATTTTTGTTTCGGACCTGAAATAAATGATTTTGTTTATTTTTATTTAATATTTTATAACTTTCGGGTTGTCCTATTTTTATTTTAAATTCAAGCAAAATCAAGAAAAAAAAAAATCAGACGATGGTGGTGGATGATCAAAATACAGAGAAATCTTCCTAAGAAAGAAATAAAAAAACTGAAAAAAAAAAATAATAATACATATAAATATAATAATTTCATAAGTACGCCGCTTTGCGCGCGAAAAACTGCTGCAAACAAATAAGAAACGTCCGCCGCGTGCAAGCTCGCGCGCCGTACTGATTGCTACCAAGCGTCTGGATACATCGCAAACTGTTTGCCGAACATCCTTTGATTTGTGAAGAAAAACCGACACCGACGCCGAACACAGGCGAACACAAACACAAACAGGCGAACATAAGCAAACACCCATCTACATGTTGGTGTTTGTTGATTTGTGTTTGCTGTTCGCCATTGTTCGCCAAGCGTGTGGAGCCGGCATAATACTTGTTCTTGCTTGTCGAGTACGATTGGGCGTCGAATAAGATAAACGAGTTTATGCACGTTTCTCTTATTCCTGTTGGTGCGTGCTGCTTATGCAATCCTATTTAAACGACGTAAATTTATTTTATTTTATATACTAGAAATTTGCGTTTCAATAATCAGTTATAAGTACTTAGCGGTTTTTAAGTAAGTATGTTTAAAAAGGGGGGCGTTAAAAAATAATTTATTCTTAAAGTGGGCAGTAGACAAAAAAAGGTTGGGAACCCCTGGTCTAGTGGTTGCAAGGGTGACTGCTGAGCATGGGGTCAAGGGATCGATACCCAGATCAGGCAGTGTCATTGGGTTTTGCCATCAGGAATTTCTCAGTAGCAGCCAGTCTGGATTTGTGCCCAGTTGATGACTAGGCTTGCCCCCTATTATATTGGGACTTAAACATAACTGACAAAATGTGGGTACCTATACCTTAAGTCCCTGCCTATCCCTTAGGAGATTACAGGTGTGATGTATAATGCTGGATACACATTGGTGAAACATAACACACTAAAACTTTGCCTTGGGGTTGGGTTACATTACATTTTGCTTTATGTAACGGCTAATTCGTGTTACATTTCACGCTATGTCACACCAATTTGTACCCAGCATAAGATAACAAAGATATTCAAATGTAAACTAAAATAAAAAACAATGTGGCCTTAAAAATATATTTATCAAATAAGCAGCATCAACATCATACAAATGTTATGAAATATGTCCGGCCAATATACTAGCAATATTAATACACATGCTTTTAATCTCATCATTGCTAAGATATTCTGAGCCCAAGATTGCATTCCCTAAAGCAATGGTTTCTCTCATCGTGTTGGCTTTTATCCAGATCCTGCCATTCATGCCTGCTGCAAGCTCAAAAGGCCATTCATTCTTCAAAGAGTTTAATAATGGGCATTCTGGATTCAAAATCTTTCTGATAAGGTTTAGAGAGCATTTGAACACGAAACCATCATCCAACACTCCCAAACGGCCTTTCTTTCCGTGAGAATCGACGCAAACTATTTCTGGCTCCATGTCTTTGCTGGCTACGAGCATTTTGGCGTATACTACGTCGCCGTTCAATACTTTTGGTCGGTTCTTCTTTGTTGCACCTTCGAAAGAGAGGTATGATAAAGATGCGGTACAACTGCCTCCAACATCGACTCGAAATATATCTCCCGCCTTCTGCACCACAATTCCTATTACATTCTCCCCGCGAGCTGGAATATATCGCTTCTGATAATTATCCACCCAGTATGTATTAGGTGCACGTTTCCTCAAAGTTCCAGCTTTTGTGATAAAAATTCCATCGACTTCTTTTCGTAATCCTGGCCCTAGGATAACTTTGCCTTTTTCACCAAATGCAGCGATTTCTTCGGAGAAATCTCCTGGTAGAACAACGTCACCAACTGATACCTTCATGATTGATTCTTTATATCATTTGTTTGGGGAATAACTAATTGGTCTCTATTTCGTAAACAAAATTATTAGATCCACAGTTCCACACAAATCTAACCTCAAAGATTGTTTTGACAGAGCTACCCTGAACACAGATAAAAAATCCGGTTTCCGTTTCGTTCACTACGGTACAAAATACTGAACAATTTTCTTACTCATCTTATTAGGGGATTTTTTTAGAGTTTTGTAGCAATTTGATGTTAGAAAGATAACAATATTTGAAAATAGTATACATAACTTTCTTTGTAGTATTAAATGCGTAGACAGAGTATTCTGGCAGAATACTCTGTCTACGATTAAATGTGTAAAAAAACAACATTACCATGCTGGAATCTGTCAAATTGACAGTGACAGAATTTTGAGTTTGTGTCACTGTCACCACCACACGTGTTTTTATTTGGCCTAATGTTTACATCTTTATTTTTACCAAAATCTCGATAAAATGGTAGCGACAGTGCATAGTGATGCAATTGTTTACAAGGGCAGCAATTTCTTTCGCCAAAGGTTGTTGCTAGCCACGCTCAGTGGTCGCACAATTAAAATAGAAGAGATTCGGAGTACGCATGATGACCCGGGTCTCCGGGAGTACGAAGTGAGTCTGATACGACTTCTGGACAAAGTGACGAATGGAACGAGGGTGGAACTAAGTCAGACGGGTACTTCTGTGTATTACCAGCCTGGGATATTGGTCGGCGGGCAAGTTACACACAGTTGTAGCACACAACGGGGTATAGGTTAGTATTTACTTTATATTTCTTAGATTGATCATGGACACACCTCCGCCACTGAGAGCACACTCAAAACCCATAAAAAGAAAGAAACAACAATAGAAAGATAATGTGAATGCCATTTTCAGGTTACTTCTTAGAAATCCTGCTAGCCCTAGGTCCGTTCTGTAAGGAACCTCTGAACGCAGTTCTGCAGGGTGTCACACACAGTGATCTAGATGTCTCAGTGGATAAGATCAAGACATCGGCCCTGCCCATGCTGCTGAAGTTTATATTAGTTGATGATGGACTGGAGTTGAAGGTGGTTCGGAGAGGTCAGTAAAAACTAGAATAAAGTAACTCAGTGTCTAAAACCTTATTTGAGCTGAAATTTTATTTTTTTAAACTATGGGTTAAGTATACTAACTCACTAACCTTACAAGAAGACAATAAAAAAAATCACATTTTAGATAACTGTTAGCCAAAGTTAATGTTAAGAACGACCACAAAAATGATAATAAAAAATGGTCTCAACCAAAGCAAAAATGCTGTTCTGAATACCAATTCGTCACCCTGTTAATTATGTTCTATGTGTTAGCTTGTAAACATAATTTATTTTCCAGGAGCACCTCCGCTCGGTGGCGGTGAGGTAGTGTTCAAATGTCCCGTCCGGCGCAGCCTTCGTCCGCTGCAGTGGACTCAATGGGGGCTGGTGAAGAGAATACGAGGCATTGTGTACGCCTTGCGCGTGTCGCCTACCATGGCTAACAGAGTTGTGGATGCTGCTAAGGGGGTGAGTTACTTGTGTGGATGTTAACATTACCTAAGAAAGATTTAAAACATTTATTTGCCCTGAATGAACATCATCATCATCTGCCTAGCTTTCCTTTTTTTAGTAGGTAAGCGTCGGCTTCCAGTCTAACTGGATGCAGCTGAATATCGGAATACCCCTTGGTGACCTTGGTAAGACTGGTTGTCAGACTTTCGGGCCAATTGGTGTTGATTCTGGTGTGCACAAACTAAACTTAATTTAGGCTATTGCTATATTTTACTAAAAGGCAGTGCGAGAAAACGACGGCTATAGCTATGAACTAAGTTAGAGATGTCAAACAAGTTTATGCCTTGCGCTTCGCCGTGTTTTTAGTCTACATGTTTTTACGTGCACCCTTCATTTGTATGGAAATATTAGTTCCAACTTAATTTGACAGCTCTAAATTATAGAGATAAAGATAGCAATAGCCTAAATGAAGTTTAGTTTGTGCACAACAGACTCGACACCATTGACTACATGTAACGACTGTCAAAGATCTAAAAATGACAGCCGGGACCAACGGCTTAACATGCTTTCCGAGGCACGGAGGAAACTCGGTTTGTAAGGGTGGTCACTGACCAGATGGGTGACCACCCATCCACAGACCAAACTAGGCAAGCACGGCTTAACCTAAAGATCGACCCGAGCGGCTGTTATTTTATAAAGGGGAGGTCCTTTGCCCAGCAATGGGATACTCAAAAAGGCTAACAAAATTAAACCACTGCAGGGTAAAGGCCTCCCTTCCCTCCTTCCAAACCTCTCTGTCCTGTGCAATATCTGGCCATGTTCGCCCCGCTAACGGGATACGCGCGTGCGCAGTGACGATCGTGGCCCAACTCGCCGGGCGCATTCGTACTACGTAGCTAGCCCACTCCCACTTCAGTGGGACAATATAGTAGGTACATCTAATTATAATTATAAAAGTAAGATGATTATTTTTGTTTAACATTTATGTACTAATTTTGTTATTTTCGTTTCAGGTAATGCTGAACTTCATCCCTGACGTGTACATCAACACAGATCAGTGCCGCGGCTCCAACGCCGGCAAGAGCCCCGGGTTCGGTATCAGTCTCGTCGCTGAAACTAATGAGAAGACCTTCTACTGCGCTGAGGCTGTAAGTACCTTGACCCTTTTGTAACCATCTTGTTTGTTTGCTAGTCTTTGTTACATAAAAGAAATAAAACTTCATTTACGTAAAGGGTGTAAAAAACCTCTTAACGAAGCCGAAAGGCACTTGTTCTCCCCGTCATTGCGATTATTTTTTTGTTCTACATCATACCTGGGAACCTTCTAGTTACGGAGATATTGGGGGTCAAAGTTCCGACTTTTTGTTATATAATATACAATTTTTTATTGTAAGATTTTTAATTTAATCACCTCTACAACCCCCGTACTATTCAATCCATCCATCAGTACAGTGTTTTATTTAAGTGCGTTACATTGAGTTCTACCACAAAACATGATTTTACACCCCAAAAAAAAGTCGTTTCGCAGCAATACATTTTGCGTAAAGTTACTTAGTTTGATGTACATAAAGCTTGGTTGTCAACCAGTAGTAGCTTCGTGACGAGGTTGTTTACACTCTGTATAAATACTTCACTGGGTCAGAACTGGGTGTATTATACGCCCTGTAACCTTTCACAGTCAGTGCCCAGGCGCGGATACAGGGGGGGCAATGGGTGCAATTGCTCCCCCCCTGATCCGGACCAAATACGTCATAAGCCAAGCTTGAATTAATTTGACGGAATTAAAACTAAATATTCTAGTTGTATATCTTGTCATGGGCGTCGCCAGGAGGAGACAGCTGCCCCTAGAGGCTCAGGATTTTTTAAAGTTATAACTTTTCCTGTCTGATACCATAGAATGGTATTAGAGCATAATTATCTGAGGCAATGTTGTAAAAAAATTTGAGCTCGCTTGGCTCGCTCTTGAAGCCTAGTTTTTCATGAGTCTTAACTTTGTCTACAAGAAGGCCAGGTAACTCCAGTAGGTTGGTAGGAAAAGTGTTACATTTTCGAGCTCGCTTCGCTCGCTCTACAAACTACTTTCTCTTGGATTTATCTAAAATTCGATCAAGTAACTTCTATATGAACGTTCGAAACCATTCTAACCTGTCCAAGGCAAGGTGTCATAAGAATTTCTCGCTACGCTCCTCCCCCTCCGGCCCAAAAGCTGGCGCCCCCCTTGTATCTTGCATATCATGGATTTCTGTAAAGTTTCATTTAATATCAAAATTATATTAATTTTTTTTTTATTGAATTTTCCAAAAATTGCCCCCCCTTAAAGGAAATCCTGTATCCTTGCTCTATTATTCTTTGTTAGAGGGGGTCAAGTAATGCAGAACACTACCATCAAGAAACTGGTTACTCGGTCGAGTCGGGAAAAGGCTAGGCAGTTTCAATCGTCTTTAAATTTTGTCTTTTTGTGATGCCTGTATGTGCAAAAGCGTTAACTAGTCTGCGACACATGAATTGTCCACAAACGTAATACCAAAATCATTTACGGTTCGAGAACTTTTCCAACTTATACTGTTATCCGGATTATAATGAGACAGTTGACAACGCGTACGATAACCTTCATCCAAAATCTATGCCTTAATGACCGCTAACTTAAACAGTACGGTACGTACGAGGGTCGTTCGCTGACGCTGGCTAACACCGCGATTCTGAAAACGGGCCGAATGGTACAACGCCATCTTGTAACTAAGTGGGAACGAAACTGCGAGTTGGGGTGAATACGAATGGTGAAATTGGTGAACGGGAAGAATAAAATATTAGTTACTACGCGGTGTTTAACATGAAGATGAATATGAGGCTTTATCCAAGTTAGTCTGAAGTCACTCCCGCCAACCGCGTATTCAACACATTGCCGACTGAACACACCACATAACACAGCATTCTATTAATATAGGATCTACGACGTCGACGATGACGTAACGTATCAAGATTTTAAAACAACGTAAGAAAAAAATTTAATCCTAAATCTTACTTTTCATCACCTCAGAAGCTTAGTAATTTTATCGTAAGGGCAGTAAACTTATTCAAAATACAATCATATTTATTTATCAATATATATCCTCCAGAAATCAACGGATGTCGGCAGCGGCGACATCACTCTCCCCGAAGACCTAGGTCGCGAGTGCGCTCAGCGGCTCCTCGACGAGATACACCGCGGTGGCGCCGTGGACTCGTCCTTCCAGTGGCTGTGCGCGCTGTGGATGGCTCTCGGTCAGAAGGACGTCAGTGAATGTATTGTAAGTAGAATATTATTATACAAGTGGAATTTTTCAATGCCACCTGGAGAGAAAGTACTCGAAATACTGAAGATAGAAAATTTTACTCAAAGGAAACATTTCTCTCCCATTTCCGAAAATTCGCTTGCCACACTCGGGAAACGAACCGACTAAAGTTCGAAAAAATAACATCCTGTACTTTTCTACATCAATCGATATTATATCAAATCTCTAACAAACATGATAAATTAAATGAAGGGAAAACCAGCGAATGAAAATGTAAATGAAAAAAGCGAATTTTCGAAAATCTGTGAAGGCAGATTTGTTTCTTTTAAAAAATAAAGGAATGTTTCCTTTGAGTAAAATTTGCTATCTCCGGTATTTAGAGTACTTGCCCTCCAGGTGGCATTGAAAAATTCCAGCCTATACAGGGTTAGTTTTCAATGACCGGCCAACTTTTCAGAGATGGTTTAGAATCGATAATATTTTCGATTTATTGAAAAAAAAAAACATTTTTTTTAAATAAAATTTCATTCCTGTCTACCACTACAAAGCGAACGTTTGGATATTGCAACAGCACAATTCAGTTCAACAACCTATATAGGTAGCAGTTAGCACACACATAAATTTGGCGGTGCGTGCACGCACACAAGTGCATTGATTCCCACTAGGTTTATGATTTAGGAAATTTTTAGGACATTTTCAAATGAATGCAATTTTTTTTTCATTGCCTTTACTGTCCCACTGTTGGGAATGCTATTATTTTATTTTATATTTTTCAACAATAATTTAAAATGCACTTTTGGTTTGATATCTAGATCTTGATTTTAATTTTGGCTGGTCATTGAAAACTAACCCTAAATACTAGCTGTAGTAGCTGTGCCCCGCGATCTCGACTTACTCAATCACGCCAGAATGGCTGAAAGGATCTGAATGAAATATGTCACAAAAATAGATATGGAATAGCACATAGGCTACTTTTTATCCCGGAAGTACGATCCTGTACGAGCGAAACTGTGGGTATAAGTTAGTAGGCCATAAGATTAATCAAATCCTCATTTTCCAGATTGGTCCCCTCTCAGACTACACAATAACCTTCCTACAACACCTCAAAGAGTTCTTTGGCGTGATGTTCAAGCTGGAGGTGCAGCGCTCAGGGTCTGGAGACGAGGAGTCTGATGATGAAGAGGTCACGCCCGCCAGCAAGATCAAGATGACTTGTGTCGGCATAGGATACGTTAATATTAGTAAAAGGACGCTGTAGTTTTGTAAATAGTTGTTAATACACAGTATTTTTAAGATTCATGAGTTTTATTTTTATCCTGGATCATTATTTTTCTATAAAAATATTCAAAATTAATATTGAACTATTTCTAACTCTTTATAGTATTTTTTATTTAGTCGCGCTTGTTGACCTGTCGGTAGCCTACGACACATACGATATATATTTATCAAGAGACTCCTTGTCAAAGTAAGCACACTTACTAACGACCAGGGTTTTGTGCGCATACTAAGCGAAATCCCTACATAACCACCGCTTCCAGGTTTACTTTCAGTCTAGTAAGAGCAGATGGCATTTGTAAAAGAATGGTCTTCCTCAGGGAGTGTGTTGGCGCCAACGCTTTTTAACATTATGCTAACGACTAGCCTGTCACCAAACACACCGACCGATTCCTGTACGCGGATGACTTTGCCTCGGCGACATAATCGATAACACTTTCGATAAAATTGATCAAAAATTATCATTGGCACTCGACTTACTGTTTAAAATAAGTAAAGTTTTAATAAAACCAAACATTAAATTTTAATATTTTTATTTGTCTCAATAATCTTATAGCTAAAAATTGTAAAATAATTAAGGCACATTCTGAAATGTATGTAATCCACCTCAGCGGGTACATTCAGGGTCTCTCTGCCTAGTACCTACTCACTTGTATACGAACTTAGTCTACGTCCTACGAGTATAATATTGGCAGTGTTCGTACGATTTTGATACTAAAGTACCAGGGTTTGACTTAGAATTATAATTACAAGGAGTAAACTGCATTACAAAGAAAAAAGGACTGAATATTTTCCAAATTAAGTCATACTTTGTCTTTGACAAAATTTTGGCAGTCTATGACAAAATTATGCAATGACTATGACAAAATCATGTACTAGTGACAAAAAATTGTCATGTAAATGACAAAATTTTGTCAGAACACTCACATCGTGCCTTCGCTTGTGCTTACTCCTTTTTTACTAAAATATTTTATTTATAAAATTTAATTTACTTTTGTTCAGTCAACGATACAGGATAGTTATATATCACTTAGATTTTTACAAAATTTTGAAATCATGATAAATAACAAATATTAAAATAAAGATACAATAGCAGACTGAATAATAGGTATAAAATGTTATATTAAATTAAATAGTAGGTACATAATAATAATTAATTTTTGAATCAATAAAGTAAATACCTAAAAATCACGATTTTATTTATATTTACACATTTTTATTTTCGTTGTATTTTTTCGAGTATCTAGCTTTTATGAACTTTTGTAAATCAATTTATAATTAAGAGGAATCGTTCTTATTTTTTAAAAACCATTTTTTTTTTACAAAATTATTGCAATTACAACATTTTTTTCAGGTGAAATACCTACAAAACTACATTTCAAATTCCGCTTAGTCGTTAAAATAGTCCAATTTGATTCTAATTCTTATTTAATTTTCTATGAACCACTTGATTCCCTGACTTCTCTCAAATGTCCTTCTCATCGCATCCAAGACCTGCCGACCAGTTACAGATGCCTCCTACAGGGTCGAAGCTAAGACCCTTAGGACAGACGTACTCCCATCCTAGGAGGGATCCGTTGTCAATGCGAGCGCAAGAGATGAACTTCTTGCAAGACTTCGGGTGTGGGAAGTTACCGATGTCTAGGCACTCGATTTGACCTGTAGAAGAAAAAGATGTGATTATATGAATGGGCAAAATAAATTAGCTTCTTAAGAATTTACAGGGTGCAGAATATCAAGGACTACATTGGCGTAAATTGGAAGAGGTCGAATTTTGTCGATAGACACTGCAATCGTAGTCGGCAAAACCTTCACTTGCATATCATACCGAAAAACCGGTAGCATAACCGGTTTCTATCATCAGCTCATAGTTGTCCTTTCTAGGACCTTAGTTTCTCTTATAGCATGCCACTGAGCTGCAATCTTTGCAACCTCCTACAGAACCACCATGTATTATTTCAAACCATCGATCGCTGTCGACAAACTTATACCTATCTTAAAGTGCAGCATTCTTCCTAAAAAAATCTGGAGCCTCACGACGTAGGCTTATTTTTTATGGCATGCTATTGACCACAAACACTCCTGACCTGACGGAAATCGATGAGTTAGTAAAAAAACCTTAAATCTTACCATTTTCACGCATCACAATCTTAGTCCCCTCTACGTATTTGACGGCCACCTTCTCATCGCTATCATCGTAGTAGTCATAGTTCGCTATCGGCCGGTACGTCTTCTTGGGGACCTTCGTAATCTTCTCGAAGGGCTGCTTGGAAGGTACTCGTCGTGGTACAGGGGTGGTGGAAGAGGGTGCCTCGGTGGGGCGCAGGGTGGTCGAGATCCTGCGCTGGATCTTCTTTCTGATGACTCTACGAGTTGGTGCGGTCGCTGGCGTTTGTGGGGTCGTGATCGGTGAGAGGTATTGGTATTCCTCTGTGGAAATTAAAGAGGGATTACAGTTTGAAATTAATTAATGATAAAAGTACCTACCTACTGGCGTATATTGGCAAAAAAACGTGAATTTAGAATCTCCGTTTCTTCGCAGGAAGAAGATATTTTGTTAAGACATTTATAATGGCTCTATCTATCGTAGACTTTTAAGACAAAATATTCATATAAACGACCAATTAATGTAAATGACTATATTCCATAGTACTTGTATCTCTCAGCAAATGGGAAGAAAAGACTTAGGTATATTTTTGAAACAATCAATAATTAAAAACCTTACCATCATAAGTCTTAGTCACAGGCGACTCCAGAAGATATTCTCTGGTAAAGTACGAAGGCTCCTGACTAGGTCCAGAATACGAGACCGTCGAGTAACCAGTATTCTCCACTGGTACCGGTATCAGCTTCTCAGTTCTGTACCTCTGAGTAGAAGACCTCTGGACTCCGGTATACCCAGTTGGAGCGACACTGGTTAAAGCTGGATTGAATCTAGACCCGGTTCTTGAGAACTTCGTTGTAGCTGTAGATTTTGGCACGAAAGCTGTTCTTGGCGAGTTCTCCGTTGGTGTGTCTGCGAAGGTTGTTCTCTCGAAGTATCTTGTTGATGTCACAGGTGCTAAAGTCGAAGAGATCTTAGGAGCATTCAACTCCGTTTGCGTATTATCGTAGGAATTCAGTGTCGTTCTTGCAAATTCTTGGTTTATCGTATTCTGGAAATCCGTTGAAGGGAATTTTGGGACGTAGGTCGGTGATGTCTTCGAAATTAACTCTGTTGAAGTATCCAGATACGTATTAGCGGTTGTTCGGGTAAATTCTGAAGGTACTGTGTTCGTTGGGAAGTTTGTCGCTGTTGCCTTTGGAAGGTAAGTGTTTTTAGAATAGAAATCAGTTTGTGTATCGTACGCGCCTCCGAAAGTTGTCCTGACAATGTCCTGGTTCGTCTCTGTATTAGGGTAGTCTGTTGAAGGTGACCTTGGGCTAAACGTAGGAGTTACGAACTTAGGAGGTTCATAAACATTAGTATTTAAAGTGTATTCATTCGGATTTGTTCTAATAAACTCCAAATTCGCCGTATTTGCTGTATTCACCGTGTTAGGGTAAGCGGTGGATTTCGGAACATCATACGTTGTAGTAGATATCTTAGAAGCATCAAAATCTGAATTAGTGAACGGCCCAGTAGAAGTTGTTGAAGCATAATCAGTCTTGTAAATAGTTGATGTTGGGAACTTCGGAGCTTCGTAGTCAGTGGCTACTTTAGTAGTATCATAGTCATTACCAATTTTTGTAGTATCGAAGTCTGTGGCTATTTTGATAGTATCGAAAACTGTGGCTGTATTGGTCGTATCGGAGTCAGTAGCGACTTTAGTGGTATCGTAGTTAGTTGGGTTCTTGTAAGCTGTAGTTTGATCGTAGTTTACTGTGCCCCTATAAACTGGAGTACTCTGATATTCATCATAAGTTGGTGTTCTGCTATTGTCGCTGTACTCATTGTACTCTCGGCTCGTGTATTTGTATTCTACGGTGGTTTGAGTCTTTCTGGTAGGTTTGATGTCTTCTTCAAAGTCGGGTATACTTGGAATGGGGGCAGTGATTAGTTGGTGTGCTGCTAACGCAAGGGCTGTTTCGGCACTGAATTCTGAAAAGGAATTCGTGGTGTCATTGAAGTGCTTTTGCAGAGTATTCACGGTTTAGGCATTGATGACAACATCAGCCTGTGTTATAGTTTTGCGTGGAAAGATTTATTTACAGTGTGCAAATGTTTTTTACAAAGTGAGTACCCTAAATTCCCTCATTATAATAAAAAAAATCACACTTTCTTCAAATAAAATAGAGAGCATAGGTGCTATTACATCAAAGAAACACTATGTTTCTAATTCTACTTGTCTTTTTCTTTTATCGACAAGGTAGATGCACTATCAGAAGAGGACAGGAGATGAGAATCTCCTATCCTAAATTTGTATCCATCAACTCACCTTCAGCAGTAGTCTTCCTCTCCGTAGACGTCTCCTCCTGACTCTTCAGCTTCAGAAGGTCGTTCAACTGGTTCTGCTTTATAGTCGCGCTGTACTTCTTGCTCTGTCTCTTGTTCTCTTCTTCGTTGGTAGCCGACGGGTTCTGATCTTTGGTATCATCCTTCAAATTGACTAGAGGACGACGTTGGATTTTGTTGGTCTTTTTGGGTGCTTTAGGTTCTAAAGTTGGGTCTTCGATCACATCTGTTATGAAAGAAAGTCGAATTATCATTGACATTTTTGACTTTATAAAGGTATTTGAAGATTTAAGGCCATGATACTATTTATGGAATGAGTAACTTAACACTGGTACTGTCTTGACAAAATCAAGTACCGGTTCGATAGCCGTACCAAGTGGTGAGGTCAAAAAAGTATGAGTATTTACTTTTCGATGAGTATAAAGGTTGCTTAACGATTAAATCATTTAAAGCGTTGTTATTCCCGTGTTCTACCTGTCAGATACAAAACGACCAGAAGGAATGTGGCAGTGTGTGGATCGACTGCAGTTGTCGTTGATAGAGGAATCGAGTGAGCTGTTCACTTACCGATATCACCAATATCCTGAAGTGACTCTTCATCCTCATACACATTAGTCACCGCTTGAGGTGCAGCAGCAATTGGCACGGCTGTAGTCGTGGGAGCAGGTGTAGTTGTCGTAGTGGTGGTCGTTGTAGTAGAGGACACTATGCGCCGGCGACTGGTCACGCGGAATGGACGACGGGACACTAGTGTTGGTGATGACGATGATGAGACGGGCGCTGCTGTTGTGCTTGTTGTGGCTGAAAAGATGGAAGAGATGTTAGTTGTTGTTTGGGGTAAGTATAGATCTTGAGAACAAACAACAAATTTAAATAAAGGTCAGTCAACTCAAATAGTTACAGACAAGTATCTCAAAGTGCAAATGGACAGACTCATGTCTTAGTCCATCTGCACTTTGAAGTACCGACCCAATCAAGACAAGTTACTTGACAGCTGCTTGTCCATGCAGCTACCCTCATAAAGGACAGTATATATAGGATTCTATAAGCGACTACCAGTTTAATATATGGCGCAATTTGTTTACTTAAACGTTCATTGAACCCAAGACATAATAAGGTAACAATTTAATTTATCATGCCGTAGATATGGACAATTTATCGTCTTACTTATTACCATGTGAAATACGAAGAGTTAATACCATTTTAAGCTCTACTAATTCCATTCATTGTCATAATCATAAATGATGCATACAATAGTTTGCAAAATAAACATAAATGCAAGGTCTTTGCAGACATTTGTTAAAACAAACAAGTGTTGCCATTGTTCGGGCGCAGACCGTGAAATAGCCGGACGCTTGCCGGACGGACGGACGGAGATACAATGTATCGTTTCAATTTATGTGGACCTGTGGGGATTGTGGTACTAGTTTTTAGTGGGGCTTTGCTTGTAGTACTTAGGTATTTTTCGTAAATGCATAATTAATCAACAATTTGAGAACTAATTTGTTAAGCAACACTCTTTTGCTTTCATATTACTTCTAGCTTTACTGACAATAATAAAAAGGAGCAAGATTATGTCTGAAGACTTTCTATGCCAAAAAAAAACATCTAAATATTATTGTCATCATCATCAGCCTATTAATGTTCCCACTGCTGGGACACATGCCTCCTCTCTATGAGAGGGAATGGGCTATAATCCACCACGCGGGCCCAGTGCGGATTGGTAGATGTCACACGTCTTCGAATATTTTGGTTCTAGGACATGCCGAATTTCCTCACAATGTTTTCCTTCACCGTTTTGAGAGCAGTGAGTGCAGTCTATATTTTTATTTTTATCATCATCATTATTTCAGTCATCAGACGCCTAATGATGGCCATAGGCCCAGGGGTGGACCATGAGTTTGTTGGGCCCTGGGCTAATACTACTTGGGGGCCTGGCCAAGGGCGTCACCAGCTTTTGGGCCAGAAGGGGGGCCTATCAGAAGGGTGCGATTTTTAAGTTTACTATTTACGGATGCAGCTGAAGTGCATATAGCCACTTCAAAAATGTTAGCACCTCCGTGACCTCGGATTGGTTAGTTTAGGTTTTGAAGAGTTATTTGAAAAGGCTCCAAGAGCGAGCGAAACGAGCTCAAAAATGTTAACACCCTACTTTGGACAGATTAGAACTACACACATCAAAAGTATCTAGGGATCAACATATATTTTTGCAATAACTTTTCTCCTGATTGATATTAATTAAAATTTTCTTTAAGGATTCATCAAATAAAGTGTTTTCGTTTGTCACAGTAACGATAAACCAAGTCACCTTTGCATTAATAAAGAAATTTGCCATTTTCCTAATAAAGGGATTTTTGACATTTGAACCACTAACATTAAAGTTCGAAAAAATGACTGAAAACACAGTTTTCTTTAAAATTTTATTGGGTAACTTAAACAATTAATAATCCGTGTTTCTACCGCGAACACTAACAACACAAGAACATCGGTTTGGCATACTCAAAATGAGTTCATCCAAATCACGCTGTGGAATGGCCGCCCATGTTCGTTGCAACAACAAAAAAAGGTCTTCTTGCGACTGGATACCCTCCATATTCGGCAGAGCTCTTCTCTGTAGCATATCCCATGCATGCTCAATCGGGTTCAAGTCTGGCGACTGAGCAGGCCAGGGCAGGACATTGATGTTAGCTGCGGCGAGAGTCTGTCTTACAACTCTTGCGGTGTGCGGTCGTGCATTATCATGCATTAACTGAAATAAGGGACCGATTTGCACTTGTAGAGGAACGATGACGTCTGATACAATCGTCTCAGCATAAATTTGAGCGTTGAGGTTGCCTCTGATCCAAATCAACTCAGTTCTTCCGCCGATCCAAATACCCGCCCATACCATGATGGTTCCACCACTATAAGGATGGACTTCCTGGCAGGATTTTAATCGCTGTTGGCGTCCAGGGGTTCTCCAGTGTCGTATACGTCTTGTATCCGGTCTCATACCAAAACGAGACTCATCAGAAAAGCACACGAAACGCCATTGTTCTTCTGCCCAATTTCTGTGTTCAAGAGCCCATTGATATCGAATCCTACGATTGTGCATTGCTATAGGTGGTACCCGTAGCGGTCTTCGGGAATGAAGGTCCACTTCATGCAAGCGGTTTCTGACTGTTTGGTCGCTAATTAAGTTCCCTGAAGAGTGATGAAGCCTCACGGCTAACATCATGGCGGTTATTGTTGGAGCTCTTCGAGTTAAGATTTGAATGTATCGGTCTTGTCTCCGTGTGGTGCAGCGATACCGTCCTCCATGGCGCTCAGCCACGGTACCAGTGCTTCGGTAACGTGTCCAAAGTCGACTGATAACACTCTGACTTGTATTCAGAGCTAAAGCTACAGTACGTTGCCGGGAACCAGCTTCTATCATTCCCACGGCTCTGAGCATTTCTTCCCTGCTTAAATGACGTCGCCGCTCCATAATAACGTTGGTTTTAATCAGTAGTAGGGAAACAGTAGCACTAATAATGTCTTCAATGCGTTGTATGTTTTTATAGGGAAAATATTGACAGCTTATTTTCATCTTTTACTCGAATTTGATTGAGAGTTCCTGATTCAAATTATGAAATGCACCAAAAAGGATCCATATAAATTTATAAAATCATAAATTTATTACAAAGCCACATCTCAATCTCAAGAAATCCGCATAAAAATGCTTGATCCCTAGACACTTTTGATGTGTGTATTTCGTCACTTCAGACAGGAGTTACTTGGTTGACTTCAAAAGTTAAGATTAAAGAGGAATTTGACTGCATGAGCGAGCGAAGCGAGCTCGAAATTTTTTTGACACCTTGCTTTGGATAGGTTTGAATTGTTTCGATCCTTCATACAGGAATGGGTAACAGGTCGACTTTTAGACAAAGTCTAAAGAAAGTAGTCTAAAAAGCAAGCAAAGCCAGTTGGAAAACTTAACAGTTTACCTACCTTGGACAGGTTAGAATTGTTTCGAACTACCGGAGTTACTTAGGTGACTTATGGACAAATTTAAAATTCAAGAGAAACAAGGCTGTAAGAGCGAGCGTAGCGAGCTCGAAAATTTTACGTCTTTCCTCAGAGAAAGATCTTGAGATCAAAATGTCCACATGCTCCAATTTTTGCAAAAGGTGACTGAGGGCCCTTTATATCCACGCGGGGCCCTGGGCTGCAGCTCAAAAAGCCCTTATATAGTTCCGTCCCTGCATACGCCTCGCAGATAGAATGCCACAAGGACCTAACTAGCGCTGCTCTTTCTGTGTTTACACTATATATTTACAAATATACCTACATACATGAACGTGTAGGAGGACATATTATATTGTTGTTATGAAAGCACCTACCCTGTGCTTTGAAACAAAACGAGTTGGATGTATTATTGTATTGTATTTCAAATTGAAATTATCATTTTACTCTTCTAGCTTTTTGTTCTGCAAAGAAGTCTATGGCCTTGTCATAATTTATTTCATGTGCCATTCGATTTTCTATCGCTAAGATTGCGAGACTTGACAAACGTTCCTGGCTCATAGATGATCGCAAATAACTTTTAATAAGTTCTGTGATGACTTCGGAGCAGTCTCCACAGTAGTGAATGCCCGGAGAGTACCTGTGCCAGACGGAAAATGAGAGCGCCATGCCGTCTTTTTATGCCACTTCTTCGTCACGAGTCTTATCGCCGTAAAAGTGATGTGCACTGGGTTTCGGACCTGGGTTGGCGAACTTCTCATTCCACCACTAGGAACTGGTGGAGCACAGCCCTGTACACCTTGACATCATGTCGTTGGCGGCGCATCAGGTACTTGCTCTGTGTAAAGACTATAACGTCAAGATTTCATGGTGGTGATCCGGCCAAAAAGCTCGCCGCCTTGAAGGAGACCGTTTGATTTATTCTCTTCACTCTGATGGCCATCGCTCTCTGGGTTCATCGCTAAATTACAGTATTTAGGTCGTCAAGTTGTTCGCCCATACTGGCACTCCATAGGGCGCTATGGACCGTACGATCCCCATATATCCTATACCATAATCTTCTGTAGAAAGTGTGTGTGTGTGTGTGTGTTGGATCCCCTCAGATTGGGCAGTAGCCACGAGATTAAGTTCGCGGTGCCCATCAACCGGGGTGTCAACTGCTGAAAATGCGGCAATTAGGGACAAGTCCCAGGTACTTCATCGTCGACTCGGATCCCATCTACGACCCCAGAACTGTCGCCAAGATACAAGAGACGACCTGCCGAAACGTTTGCCTTCACCAGCGTGTCATCAGCATAACAGATGACACAAACACCATGAAGAAGCTAACCGCGAAGCGCCCAGTCGTACATAGATGATATCTCTATTCCTCCGATAGGCCCTGATTATGCAGCAGAAGTTGGTACGGCATAGGTTTGGCATGGTATAAGGAGTGCCTCCAATCTTTTCTCGAGGTAGAAATCCTGAGCTATGGGGAGAGTCGAGGAGTCTGACAACTGCGCAGTTGCTCTGCGAGGCAGCGGCATCTAAGCGGGTCCGCCAGATCCTCAGTAGCCAGGTGCTGAAATAGGCGGTTTACAGTTTAGCTCTCAAAGAGTTTGTCTTCCTCATCTAAATCGATGGGCTAGTATGCATATGGGGTGTCTGCAGGGCGCTCCTTCTTCTTCAACAGGAACAGTTTTCCAGTCAGATAGAAATCAATGAGTTGTATCGTTACAACTCATCATTATCGCAACTTTGACCGTAAGTCAGCCAAGCTTGAATTTGCCGCCCCCTAAACTTGCCGCCCGGGGCATGGGCCCCAGCTTGCCCCCCCCAAGATCCGGCCCTGAGGTGAGAGCATGATGGATGACGGGAAACAGTCTTTTAAGTGTATAATCTATTATTGACATCAGTGACTCTTTGTTTGACTAGAGTAGTCACACTCTACTCTTCGTTGTAAAGAGCCTACAAACTGGAACGAAACATTCTATCAGAACGAACGAATCCGAGGCATCAGCTAAATTGACACAATCCCAATTAAGCTTGTCTACCTAACCGAATGGAGTATTCGGTTGTTTGTAATCGATTCGTCGCGACACGTCTACCTACTAATAAGAGGGTCGTGAGTGAATGTAAGACGAGAAATTAAGAGCATTTCATTGGTAATAGCATCGCTACGTATAAGGCATCGATGACGCAACGTGAGCTTGTTCTCACTCAAGACACACTGCGACGAGTTCACGCGTAAGACATTGATTAACTGATGGTCTAGCGCAGAGGTACCCAAACTTTTTTTTAGTATTGAGTGGTCATACTCAAACTCAAAACTCAAAACCATTTTCAATAAGACCATTCTATTTATTTTGAACTATCGAAAACCCAGAAGATGAAACTACAGTCCCACAGTAACAAGGCATAATAACTTGTTAAAGTTCTACAGTTACCCAATCCAAAGCAACATGAAATGGACATGGTTCAGTATGAGCTTTTTATGGTTGGACATATAAACAGTAATTTGAGTGACATTTATTCCTCAGGTATTTACGTAAAATGGAATAGACATGGTTGTCCTTGTGGTTTTATGATTTGACTTTTTGTGCTTTTTATGCCTTGGTTTTTGATGGATGACATAGTAATAGTTTTTTTTTGTATTTGATCCTTTTATGTTTGTAATGTTTATTGTAATGTTTATATAATTATGTAATAATTTTGTAAAAATTTCCAACACAATGTAAATTGTTCGATGAATGAATAAAAAAAAAAAAAAAAAAAAAAGCGTAGATCTCTATGGAGAAGAACGGGCAAGAAACTCCAGAGACTTTCCATCAGAAATTTCAGTAGTAGCCCCGCCTGGTTTCGTGCCCGTTTGATGGTCATCTCTTGGTTGCCATGGCTTATTTGAATGACTTTTTTGAATTGTATTTTTTTTTTGTTTGTGTTTTTTTTGCTGTGGACACTTTTACCGTGCACATCTTGCTACATTGTTCTCACATAATATACCATCTCAACGTGAATGATGTAACCAAGATTTTGTAACAATATTCTGATTTAAAAGAGTGTCCATGGAGTTTCTTGCCCATTCTTCTCCATAGAGATCTACGCTAGGGAATGGGCAACTACAGTACTTTCACAGTTTTTATGTCTTGTGACTGGGACTGTAGCTACATTTAATTTTCATCTTTGTTTGGACAATTAAAAAGTGCCTGTAACTGGCTTACTTGAAATAAATGCTTTGATTTTGATTTTGATTTTGATTGATGGCAATAGGCTTGCCCCATAATACCTGGCTAAATCTTTGGGGTTCCCCGAACGCTTATGCAGAGCCGGGGTTGCGGGACGGTTCGAAAGAGATACCGTGGCCCCGGAACACAAAGGGCGATGAAGGAACATGGATGGGTTTTAGTCAGTAAAAGTCTGACACTCCCTCCTGCTCCGCCCAGAGCGGGAGGAGTCATTTGATGATTTCCCATCCGAAAAAAAAGGGTTATGCAGAGGAGTTCCTAGTCTAGAGTACACCCCCACATTTCGCCAGTTATGTTTAAACCCCATGTGTGATAGAATCAGATAGGTACAAATAGGCGGTATCCATGACGCAACGTAAGCTCGTTCTCGAGACACACTGAGACGAGTTCACGCGTAAGACATTGATTAATTTGATCCAATTTCTGCAGCCGCGAGTTTCATCATCTATCTCTGTGATAGTGGCGAGGGAGAAAGGTAATGGTAGTTGACGTAGATGCTGCGCTGGCGCCGAAGAGGTCGTTATCAACATTAAGTTAGGCAAATCGGGCAAGTCTTTGGAATTTAAGGAAACTGTAGTTCACTTAGATAACCATCTACTAACGCTTCCTCGGAAAAATCAATCGCATTTTTGGCTAAAAAACCAAGAGATGGAATCCGTACGACAAATCAATTCAGAAGTTGACGGATGTAAAGAAATACAAGCCATAACGTACAAATAAATACGTATTTAAATACAAACAAAACAATTAACAATGCAAAAAATAATGCACAATCCAGTTCACCTCCTGGATGCCTTTCATGGTGCATTCCTGACTATAATCACGCGACAAAGATTGATGCTTGGGCTGCAGAAATGGTATTAAAATGACGTTTAAATTTTTATGTAATATAGGTATGACGCTGGCATCCAAGTTTAAAAAGAAGAACAACATACATACTTACACACGAACATATAACCTCCTCATTTTTTCAAGTCGGTTTAAAACCAAAAGCATCGTGATTTGTCTCCAACAAGATTGTCAGCAAGCACTACCGTAACTTTTATACATAGGTTTAGGTTTAAAGATATTTATTCTCAAAAAAGACACAAAGTCACTTACATGAGAAAAATGCTTAAAATAAATTATAATTAAAGTTCGTCACAGACGTCACGGTAGCGATTACATATTAGATACATTAGATATACCCATCCACTGCATTCAGATGTTAGGAAGGTTGTTATTTGTCATTATATATTCAGATTATAGACTTTTGAATGCATTGAATGAGTGCACCCTTTTAATACATGAGGGTATTTTGTTGTATAATTGTGCTCCTTCAAATATAAACCTTTTTTTGCCAAACTTAGTTCTCGTCTTCGGTAAAATCAGAAAACTAGCTCGGCGAGAGCTACGTCGCGTTGGGTTACTTGTTTCACTTTAGTAAACGATAAATTAGTCTGTATACTTTTGTTGAGTGCCTTACGAATGAAAATACATGTATTGTAAATATATAACTGTCTAATGTTCATTATTTTGGTTTCTTCATAAATTTTGCTTGTCGATGTTAAGAATGGGTAGTTAAAAATCATTTTTATTAATTTGTTTTGTGCAACTTGAAGACTTGCTAGCTTCGTTTTGGCCGCACTGCCCCATATTTCAACCAGATATAGTAGGTGAGGTTTTACTAAGGCGTTATAGATGGTGTGCAATCTATGTGGAATACATCGAACTATGTTTCGGAGGGATCCAAGTAATAACGTAAGCTTTGTTCTTATATGATCCAAGTGAACAGTCCACGAAAGAGAACTATCCATTCTTAAGCCAAGATATTTTTCACAAGATTTTTGCTGTAAAGGTATATTATTAATAACTAATGGATTATGTGGAGGTATTATTTTATTTTTTGCTTTAAACAAGATATAGCACGTTTTAGTAATATTTATAGTTAATAGATTATATTGAAACCATGAAAAAAGGGTGTTTAAATCGTCTTGAGCCTGGGCAACTAAATCATGAATGTATATATACATTCATGATTGAAATATAATACATAACATAACATCACGCCAGTAATCCCCGAAGGGTTGAGCAGAGGTGTACCTTATTAGGTACACCTCACACACACACACACACACACATACACTCACATTTCGCCAGTTATGTATTAGTGCTATGTATTAGTGCTATATAATAGAGGACAAGCCTATAGCCATCAACTTCACACTTTGCCTGACCTGGGAATCGAACACAGGACCTCATTCAGTTGCGCTTGCGACCACTCAACGAGGCAGCGTAACTTTTATATCGTAATCAAATCTTAAAGTAATTAACAAGAAGCTTGATGCCGTGCGGCAATTATATATTTATTTTAACGTACGGTAGCTATTAATGATGACACGCTAACTAACTACCGAACTACCCACTTAATTATATGGTGTGGGTTGGTACGGTTGTTGAGTAATGTATGATGATTGGTGTTCCTCGTACAGCTAATTGCTATATGGTTGACAAAGAATAAATTATGTTATGAGATAAATGTATATTTGTACACCAAATGGCAATGTATTGTACCATCCTGCACACTGTTGTAACCTTGTTTACAAATAAAGACTATTGATTAAAGAAAATAAAAATTGATTGATGTTTATTATGCATATAATATCATGATGTTCATTAAGAGGAGCTCGTGGCTAAATAATAACAGCCGCTCGGGTCGATCGTTAGGTTAAGCTGCGCTTGCCTTGGTTGGTCTGTAGATGGGTGACCACCCATTACATACCAAATTACCTCCGTGCGTCGGAAAGCACGTTAAGCCGTTGGTCCTGGCTGTCATTTCTAGATCTTTGACAGTCGTTAAAGGTAGTCAGTGGCCCAAAAAGTCTGACAACCAGTCTTACAAAGGGTATCGTGTTATCCGGTACTAACTGGGTTGTGGAGGTCAGATCGGCAGTCGCTCCATGTAAAATACTGGCATTCAGCTGCATCCAGTAAAACTGAAAGCCGACCCCAACAGAGTTGGGAAAAGGCTAGGCAGATGGTGATGATATTTATTATGCAAATAAGTTTTTACAAACACGTGTTTCACACGACGTGGCCGTTTCCTCCGTGCCTCGGAAAGCAGGTTCCGGTTGTCGATTGTAGATCTTTGACAGTCCTGACAGGTAGTCAGGGGCCCGATTACCCAGTACTAACTGCGGGTTGTGGATGTCAGATAGGCAGTCGCTCCATGTAAAATACTGGTATTCAACTGCGTCCTGTTAACTAGAAATCGACCCCAGCATAGTTGTGAAAAGGCTAGGCAGATGATTTTGATGGTACGTACACACGTACATACATGTAATTTTGGTAACATCTTACCACACATCTTGATTGGCAGTACACCTAGATTGAGCATCTTAATAAGATGCTCAAGTTTATTACGCCTCGTTACTGCAACGTGCAATTATTTAATTCAAACTTGAAATCGTGTGTAAGCAATCAGAATGACTATCGAGTTCAATATTTATGATGTAGTTCGTTACTTCATAAGAGGTAATTGCAGCTCTACTTATCCTTGTATGGTAAGGACGGACTTATTTGTAGCGTGGAGCATTTCCACCATATTAAAAATAGCTGATCCGCGCAACTTCGTCTGCGTCACACAATATAGCTTATAACATGTAATTTTGTGCATTCAATTATTTTGTGCATTCAATTACGAACAAAAACCTTTTAAAATCAATATTGCTTACCTCCCATAACATACGGCGTGATAATATGTATGTAGCCTAAAGCCTTCCTTATCCTTCCTGGTTTACAAAGAACATTTTTGCTGAATTTCAATTCAATCTATCCAGTAGTTTTGGCATGAAGCCGTACCTTACACACAGACAAACAGACAAAAAGTCGAAAAAGTCACTTTTTGTCATCAGTTACGTTTTTCTAACAAAAGCCACTTATATTTTTCTTGAAAATTCTCAATGTACAGTTTTTCTTTCGTTACTGTTTTATTATATACTAGCTGACCCACGCAACTTCGTCTGCGTCACATAAAAGGGAAACAGCTCACAAAAGGAATACATTTTTCCCCGTTTTTGCAATATTTTTCATTTATGCTCCGCTCCTTTTGGTCGCAGCGTGATGTTATATAGCCTATAGCCTTCCTCGATAAATGGACTACCCAACACTGAAAGAATCATTCAAATCGGACCAGTAGTTCCAGAGATTAGCGCGTTCAAACAAACAAACAAACAAACTCTTCAGCTTTATAATATTAGTATAGATATAAATACGTAAGCTGCAGATTCAGAAAACAGCCGTTTCTTAACTTATCCTGTAGCTAAGTGAAATAATTACGGGTAATCAACTCATCATCACCATTCTCTTACCCTAAATCCCAATTCATTTGTAGTCGGCGCAGCTTGTCTTCCTCTTCCATACTTCTCTATAACTCGTCATATCATCAGACACCGTCCTTTCTTGCCAGAGTTACGGGTAATCAACTAACAACAGAATTTTGAGAATTTGACTATTTTCCCAACAATAAAGAGGGTGGATTCTGAAAGTTAAAGGTTTCGCTAATAAATGAGCTAGATTAAATGCCTCTCAGGCACAGAAAAAGATACACTACTCGATACAAATGACGCCTGCACGATACAAATAAAAAACACATCACACGCACCGCAATTAAAACGCACAAATCAAACTATCACGCGACACTTCAACAATGATTGATTTCGAAGCCTACAAACCTGAATGCAGTCGTAAGGCTGTGTTTCTACCAGTAATGTGCGACATAGCTAGGCGAGGCGTTAGGAAACATCTAGCCTCGCACAGTACTGGTGAACAAGTACTAACGGAGCTAGGTGTTTGTTCTACCGAGTTCACTTTTCACCCTTCTGCTATAAATCATAAGGTTGAAAACTGGTCAACCGTCAGTGATCTCGGTAGTATACAACAACAACAACAACAACAGCAGCCCATAACGTCCACTGCTGGACATAAGCCTCTTCCATGATGGGAGGAATTTGCCGTAATCTCCACGCTTGGCAGGCGGATTGGATTGGAGATCGCAGTGATGAAAGACTAACAGAAAACACTGCTGCCCATTCTCTGGTCTACGGAGGCGCAAGGTGTTCTGCCTCAGACATTAGTCGCCTTATACGACACCCGTGAGTGTAATGGGTTGGTTCTATTCTACTCTGCCGGATACCACACGGCTAATGCTCGGTAAGGCTAAGGCTCGGTAGTATATACAAACAAAATGAGAAGTATGTGCGAGAAACGCAAGCGAGGTTTGTGCAAAACGGCGTAGACAAGTATGTTTATCTGATAAGAGCCTGCTACTTATGTATACTCACACCACTCAGCTTCACAGCTTCGCTACGCATTCTCGCACCGCACAAGTTGTTACTTAGCTTTGGTGGAAGTCATTTCACCTTTTAACAGAGCCACTTATCACCGATAGCATAGTGGAGTGACCGTCAAACTGCCAAGTCATAGGTCTCAAGTTCGAACCCAAGACACGCATCTCTGATTTTTTTGATGTGCGTATTGTCTAATAGGGAATATGCATAAATTTTCTTTTTTTTATTTCGATTTTTAATGTTAAAGTACTATAAAAATAATGACAAAAAGCGAAAACAAGACATAAATCGGCCAAACAACACAAAAGTTATAACCATTTAAACTTTAGTTTCTATCTCTTTCTAGATAAACGGAATTTAGTATGAATCTTGTTCGTCGATGCTGCGAATGACGTCATTCGCTGTATCTGATCTCTCTGTCTAATCAGCAGTTTCAAATGCTTATAACTTAGTATTTTGTAAAAATATTAAAAAAATAATTTCACTTTGCTATTTCTGATGTTAATACGCTTTGTTTAGAGTGATAAAAAAATTCACGCATAGGTATACCCTATTATCACTTGCTTCGGTAAAGGAAAAAATCGTGAGGAAACAAGCATGCCTGAGAGATATTTCTCGACGGTATGTAAAGCTAAGCCAGAGGCCCATGGGCGGCCTAAAAATTCTGACACCAGGTTCTAAGGCACTAACTACACGATAAAGAAAGAAAACGGCCCGGCGCGGGCGCCACTACACAAGTATACGCACCGCCTAGCTAACTTTTTTTTTTTTCGGATGGGAAATCATCAAATGACTCCTCACGCTCTGGGCGGAACAGGAGGGAGTGTCAGACTTTTACTGACTAAAACCCATCCATGTTCCTTCATCGCCCTTTGTGTTCCGGGGCCACGGTATAACCTCTTTCGAACAGTCCCGCAACCCACGGGGCCCCGTAACCCCGGTCCGCCTAGCTACCTCGCATAGCTCTCGTGTAAAACGAGCCTAAAAATTAACCTGTGGAAAGTCACGGCGCTTACGCGTTTCCCAACGATATCTAGTTAACTCAGACACCATAGAACATGCGTGGCTCAACCAGATCGTGGGAACCGCTAGGGTTTGCGTTCATGTTGCGTTTTTATGTAGAACAAACACATTTTTATGTATATAGCTGTCGTGGTTGAACACGACATTCTTTAACAATTGCTTAAGACACTCGCAAATAATGAAGGTATTCGTCGAATGTATGCTAAGAGCAAACGCTATGCTAACGCAGCGTCAACGGGACTTCTACGCGGCGTACACTTGACAAATTGTGTCGTGGGACTCGTGGGTACTTTAACGAGACAAGGGACAATCGCTTTTCATAATACTACAGTGACTTTCAACAGGAGTTATTTTAATTAAGGTTTTATGTGGATATCGCCTGCCTGCACGTTACCGAAATAATTCATGGATCCAACTTTCCAAGCTTAAATACCGTAGCTAAGTTCTAGATCCAGGGCCGACTCAATGTAGCTTGCTATCAACCATTTATGAAGAAGAAGTGTGCATTTCCCGCGCCACCTGACCAGTGGGCGGTCAACCTCGCCTACCAACTTGTTGAAAGATATCATCTACTACTACTACTACAACAGCCCATAACGTCCACTGCTGGACATAAGCCTCTCCCATGATGGGAGGATTTGCCGTAATCTCCACGCTTGGCAGGCGGATTGGAGATCGCAGTGATGAAAGACTAACAGAAAACGCTGCTGCCCATTCTCTGGTCTACGGAGGCGCAAGGTGTTCTGCCTCAGACATTAGTCGCCTTATACGACACCCGTCAGTGTAATGGGTTGGTTCTATTCTACTCTGCCGGATACCACACGGCTAGAGAAGAAATCATCACCTTGGCACAATCAATAGGGACGTGAAAAACAATAGCATTATTGCGAGTTAACTAACACGTGGCATGACATTCGTCTAAAAACCGCATGATCACATGTTCATTAGGGTTGAGTGCAATCAGTTCGGTCTAGTTTCTCACGCCTTTGTAACTATGGGACGATTGCGCGACGGCCTGACAGCAGGCGTCATGCGCAGGGGCAACCTTGGTGCAAATGATGTCGTGCTTGTGATGATATTGAGAAATAATTGATTGTTATTGTATGAGTAAACTGAGTAATGGGTTTTGGGGTGTAAATGTATATAGGGTTTAGGCACTTGTTCTCCCCGTCATTGCGATCATTTTTAGGGTTCCGTACCCAAAGGGTAAAAACGGAACCCTATTACTAAGACTTCGCTGTCTGTCCGTCTGTCTGTCACCAGGCTGTATCTCATGAACCGTGACAGCTAGACAGTTGAAATTTTCACAGATGATGTATTTCTGTTGCCGCTCTAACAACAAATACTAAAAACAGAATAAAATTAATATTTAAGGGGGGCTCCCATACAACAAACGTGCTTTTTTGCCGTTTTGTCTAATGTATAGATAATGGTACGGAACCCTTCGTGCGCAAGTCCGACTCGCACTTGGCCGGTTTTTTTTTTGTTCTAGACTATACTTGGGACTAGAAGGCTAGTTACGGAGAGAATGGGGGTCAAAGTTCCAACTTTATGACAAGTTATAAATACAAGTTTTTAATGTAAGATTTTTAAACACCTCCACGACCCCCGTACTGTTCAATCCATCCATCAGCACAATGTTTTGAGTTCTACCACAAGACATGATTTTTCACCCAATAAAAAAGTCGTTTCCCAGCAATAATTTTTGCGTAAAGTTACTTAGTTTGATGTACAGAATGCTTGGTTGACGGCTTCGTGATGAGGTTGCTTACACCCTGTATAAATAAATATCATTCTATTACTAAAAACGATGATGGAAGACTAAAAAATGTATGGAATTGACATCAGCTAACGGATAATAAATATGAAACGTTTTGAAGAGAATGGCCTATTGTTTAGCCTACACACTGGCGGATGTTAGCTGTTCCTAATGTATTTATTTATTCAGAAAAACATTATAAGCATTTTTTAAATTTATTTTATTTTTTTGTTCTAATTCTATTTTAAAACTCGCTTTCCCCCAAGCTTTCGTACAAAGTAAGCATTAAACATTCAATAATATGTTGGATCATTAATCCAGCTCGATCCATTACATCCGTAATCCGTAATTTAACAACGACAATTTCAATTCAATTTAAATACTCGTCATACTATCATTCCACTCTAATATCAAATTATCTTCTCCGAAACATATCATTTTACTATGTTTAGTAGTTGCGGCTCCACCTCGCCACATTCTCGTATGTTAAACGAGAGAGAGTTGACCATTACACCAACATAATAATCATCACCCATAATGCTTTCATAATAAGTCATCTTTTCAAATAATCTGTCACATTCACGTCATTCTCGCCAGTATTACGTGTAGCCAATGAAAGTAAGTTGCTATCGCCAACGGTTACACTTGACCGGTCGCTTTCACTCATCTCTGTTCATAATTGCTATTGTTATTGCCACTATTGCCAGTCGCTTTCTGTATACTTACTAACTAGCGTTACTAGCTTTTGTTCGCGGTTTCGCTTGCGTTATAGTCGGAAATTAACCCACGGGAACTTTTTAATTCACCTATGACACTCGGGGAAAATGTAGGTTCCCATTAGTGAAATCATTTTCGGAATCGGTGTAGTAGTTTCGGAGATCGAGATGGTTTGACGACCTGATCGGCGCAGCGGTAGTGAGGCTGCCTTACGTTCTTAGGGTCCCGGGTTCGAATCCCGGTCAGAGCAAAAGTTTGTGTGATGAGCACGGACATTTGTTTCCGAGTCATGGATGTTTATATGTATAATAAGTATGTATTTACAAACAAAAAGTATCTATGTAGTATATCAACTATCTGGTGTCCACGACACAAGCCTCGTTGCTTAGTGTGGCACTAGATGGCGCTGTGTGTAATTTCCAGCAATATTTATTTATTTATCTACATCCAAAGCATGCTAGTTGTTGCTCGCGGGAACGCTGCCGTTATATACAGAAATTAACCCACGAGAACGTATTAAATGTAGCCTATGACACTCGGGAATATTGAAGCTTTTCATTAGTGAAAGAATTTTCGGAATCGAATCAGTATTTCCGAAGATTACCCCCTACACAGTCAAACTTACAAACTTAAACTCTTTAGAGTATTATTTCAGTAAAATGCTGAGACTTTACACAAGAATAGAGCTTGTTTTATGCAGATTCTTTTGTGTTTATAAAGTTTTTAAAAGTGTGGATAATTATTGTGGTATTGTAATAGATTGTCTGGCTTCTTTTATGTTTGTTTTTCTGGTTAGCGTGGTTGACTTTCGATTTTTAAGTGCTGAATTTAATTTTATTGACGCTTTTAATTTTTATGATGTTCCGGATTCGATAATGCTTCCTTAGGTGAATTTTGCATTTAATATTTTTCAAGAGACAGTTTCACGAGGTTTTAATTGCCAAACATATTATGTAACTAATTGCGTAAAGCCTTGATTGTTTCTGGATTTTACATAACATATCATCACGCCTGTAATCCTAGAAGGGTTAGGCAGAAGAGTACCTAATAGTACACCCACATTTTGCCAGTTATGTTTAAGTCCTATGTAATGGGGGTGAGCCTATTGCCATCAACTGTGCACAAATCCAGACTCCGTGGCTGCTACTGAGAAATTCCTGATGAAAAACGCAATAACACTTTGCCCTACCCGGGAATCGAACCCAGGATCTCATGCTCAGCATTCGCGCTAGCGACCACAGACCACTAGACCATAGAGACAGTCTCTGGAGTAAATCAAAAGTACGAATCTCTACCTCCTTTCCTCCTACCAATATCCGTGAAATAGGCTAGTTTCCACCATCAATAAATTGCAAGTCTATTTAATGGACACGTATTTTTTGTTTTTGAAAATCAATGAATATTGACAAAGATAAAACGCATCAAAACTCGAGAGTGGGGCTCGTGACGTCAGAACGCACTAATAAATATAGCACGGCGCGCGTGACGTATTGAGAATTTTAAAAGCGTCGCATCTTCGTCAATTTTGGTTTACGTAACAAAATAAAAAATACGTGTCAAATATTTTTTGATAAGCTAACTGACGGACTAATTAGATTTTTTTTCAATATACAAGCCTATTCCCGTTGTAAAAGCATGGTAGTTAACGTACAAAACCTAATGAATTGTTCTACTTTTTCAACCTTCGGCTGTCCAAATGCTGAGTGTAGGTCTCTTCCAAATCTCTCCACTTTTGGTGGTTTTGTGTCACGGCTATCCAGTTAAAACCAACATCAACCATTTTAACGCTTCACTGTGCAAAAATCTTAAGATCGATATCTCTATAAATCTCTCAGTTGGTTACGCAACGATTAATTTCCGTATAGATCAGCCGCGAATAGGAACCTGCTGAAGACATGTTAATTACTGCGATTACTCTCACGCGAGCTCGTGTGATGAGTCGAGCAGTTTAGGTGTAGTTGCAACACGAATTGATGGAAACGAGACATTATGAGGTAAGGTGTTGGATAAAATTGGTGTGTTTCCGAAAAGTAGTGGTCAGGACAGTCACTTACGTTTAGTCTTCGGTTTCGTAAAGAGTAGCGTGTTGAAATCAAAGACGCTTTATCAAAGGCCAACGTGCAGTGGAGCCAACACAGATCAGTTAGAAAAAGGGGTAGAAGGTGGATGATATGCCAAAGCAATCATGTAGAATTTCCGGTTTAACCATATGACACTGATTGATGGAATCACGAAAATTGCTAACATCCGGTACTAAAATATTCCGAATTTTAAGCATCTCTAAGAGATTTCATCTGGAGTTTTAGATGCTGTGTGTGTGTGTGTTGTGTGTTTTGGCTGAAATACAGAAGGAAATCCCTCAAGAAGAAACAAGATGCAAACACAGAAAACTTTAAAGCACAGAAGCAGAAACAACCCTAATCATAGTGGACTCGAGAAAACAGACGTATTAATTAAATAAATAAATAATCACTAGAAATACTAATCAATTCATATCTAAGCCGGTAGTAAGCCTACATGTCTAAATATGACAATGATCCTGACAGCTTTGTGACGGAATGGTGTCACGGTGACGACGGAGCCTTGGCTTTGGCAGAGCGTATGGAAATGATCTAGAGATAAACATACAATCAATTATTGTGTTGTTTGAAAGTGTCAATCAAAGTGATGTGTTAGCACAAGGATATTATGTTTGTTACTAAGTGTTTATTTTAAAGCAGTTATTACGGTATTCAATGATTATGTAAATATAAAATAATGTTGATGGATCAACATTATTGGAAAGGAAGAGGAACACCAAGGAAACGCTGGATGGATTGTGTGAGGAATGATATTTATTTATTTAAATAACATGGGAGACTTACAGCTAAAACAAACAGATCAAGAACAGTACAATAGACTGAAAGCCATATGAAAGAAACATGAGTGAATGACAGGCGTGACGGTTGACAGAGGAGGACGGAAGAAAAAAACGTGTTGCGCCGACCACAAGTAACATGGAACAAGGGTAGGAAGACGATGATTCAATTTAATGTTTATATGGTTATGGCGAAAGAAACAGAACCCAGAATCAGGACTTTTGAAATAAAAAATAACTCTAATAACGGGGAGATATTCTGAAGTATCGAGGACTATACCCGGTCATGATGATAAATAATGTCGATGATAATGATAGAAAATTCGAAAAATGTCTCAAAAAACAACCAATTCTGAAGGACCTACCGTGCTACAAGCAAGATAAGTTAATGCGTTCATAAGTAATAAAATAACGGAATTTTATCATTATCCTCAAGAAACGCAAAAAGCATCAATGCCTTTACAAAGAAGACGCACATACCAATATATGTACATAAACGCAAACATATTGAACTCGCGGTCATTGCTACAAAAGATCATAATTAATTTGACCCTGCCAACAAACTTGCTAAACAAATACATCATTCAGCATTTGAAATCAAAGCCAGCAATTTCAGAGGAGCGAACAAATCATTTCGAGCTGGTTAACTTAGCAAGCAGATGTTAAAACGTTCACGGTCAAGCCGTTGCCAAACAGATGCAACTGATTGTTTCGTCAGCCATCATTATTTCAATGTATGGGGGTTTAACAACATCGTTTTAGACAACGTTCCGTAGCGCATTTGGGTTTTTTTGAACAAATAATCTTGATTTCATGAGTACAACTCTATTTCCACGCGCGCCTCAAAGAGATGTCAGCAAAAAGAAGGGGTCTGCAAGGGCCGATGCCTGCCGGAGCTGCGGGACTGTTCGAAAGAGATACCGCGGCCCTGGAACACAAAGGGCTAAGAAGGAACATGGATGGGTCTTAGTAAAAGTCTGACACTCCCTTCCGCTCTCCCCAAAACGGGACCCGTCATTTTATGATATCCACATATACAACTCTATTTACATAAAAGTTGTGGAAATGGTGAAGGATTTGGGTCAACAACATTTTTAATACTTTTGTGCAAGCGATACGAAAAAGAAGAAGTAGTACAATTCTCATCACAACTTCTGGCGATACCCAAAAATAATCAAGCTCTAAAGCTGTCTAGTCTGTTGCAGAAATATTTGGGGTGCATTATCTCCATGGTAATTTATACGTATAATGTCGATTTATACAGCCTCTACGTCGTGGCCAATCGTCAGCGCTACAAACCTTTGTAAATAATCTTTACTCCACGGTTTGGACCATGTACCAACAGTACACCCGTATACTTACCTTGTTTATAAGATAAAGTAAGCCTATCTCATTTCTTCTGACAGACTTATTAGGATTGCACCAAAAGCTGCCAGTCCACAAGCCATACTATTATTTTAGCAGGAGAAAGTTCTGGGTCACCACACAGTGCCGGCGGGCGCATCATTAGGCCGCTTACATAACAAGGCACCCATTGTTAGGTGGAAAGTGTATGGGAACGTTAGTGTGACATCACCTTATGTATTTAGGCTTTATTGTTTTTGGCGCGGCACGCCACGTGGGTGACGAAATATTTGGGGGTTACATCAGTCGGAATCTCAGGGTATTTATGTATGAAATGGTGCTGTGACTGATGGGCCGACAACTTGTAGGAAGAAGATGGAAGTATGCAAATTGGAAGATAATTCCATAAGTGGTATAGTTAGAAGGCTTTAGAAATGGTTCTAATACGTTAATGTTTTTGGAAATTCAGATCATAATAGCCATCCCACAGCTGGGAAAAGACATCTCCTTAAGACTTTCAGCCATCGCGCTCCAGGGCATTAGCAAATTAGTTCAATTAGGAAATTCCGGTTAGGTTAATTCCTTAATTAAACTCTTTAGTTAAGTTATGTATCTGATTGAAAATGATTGTTGATGTAAGCAGGGCTGCTATGGTGCCAGGTTCTTCCTTCAAGTTGCCATCAAGCTTTTCTGATAGCAAATTTCAGAATTCGGCCAAGTATCAGATCCAGACTGTCATACCGTGTCTCCATTATTTATCCATCCCAGTAACGTTTGGTAATGTAAGGAAGCATACTTTAGATAGCCTGTAAAAGCGATTTAAGGAGAAAATAACTTGTTCGTGTACCTACAGATAGATTTATGTTCTGATATGTTGCTCGCAAATGTGAGCAAAACTCGTTATTTTATGCAAAGAGAAAACTCGTGACAGGAAATGCCGAGACATGAAGAAAGATACAAGGCCGACAGGATATCATCATTATTTATAGATTTGCATTGCAGATATCCAATGTTGCATTTAATACGATCTGAACGAGTTCCATTCACTGGATAAGTAAGTTATTAAGAATTCGCTATTGGGTAAGACTTTTTAAAGACGCTCGATTGTGTTTGAATACTTTGGGTTACAGACAGAGATAATTTCTTGAGAAAGGTGCTTATTAGCTTAACATAGTCTCATCAACATCATTTGCCTAGCCTTTTCTCAACCATGTTTGCAACGATTACCAGTCTAAATGAATGCTGCTGAATTCCATAATTGACTTGGAGCGACTGTCTATCCGATCTCCGCAACGGACCTGGGTAACATTATACTCCTTGGTAAGACTGGTTGTTATACTGACGGATTAAACTATCCACAGACTGATGACTGCAAGAAAAATCGTACATTAGTGATCAAATGGCATGATTGCTTTAAATCAACTCACATTTCTTATACATGGCATACCGCCAGATCTCAATGATATGATCAGACATTCCACTTTCCAGCAAATAAGCCTCTTTAAAACAATAATTCTCATATGATTGACAGCGAAACCCCGTCCAATACTAACATATATTTTACGGAGAATTTTCTTCTTACATCGAGGTTTTCCTCAGAACATTGCGTGATCTTGGACTTGTAACGTTACTTAGTTACGCACCGCTACCGGTGTGCCAGTTACTGTTTCACACTGAACTATTAAACTGATTTGAATATTTATTAACTGTTTGTCTGATTTATGACGGTTGGTGAGCTATATTTTTGTTTACTTAAAGAACTACGTACTTAATACGTACGTAAATGATACGAGATAGAAATGTAAAGAAAATCGCGCGGTTTTTTTGAAGTGAAAACTTCTTTAGGCGCTTTGAGCACTTTTTGGGTGAAGGAAACACATTGAACTCATCGTCACGTAACCTAACGTGCGGTCACGCTTCGTAGCCGTTCGTAGCACTCGTAGCATCCGCTACGGCGTAGCACCACATATGCATGCGTGGGGGGTCCATATTGGCTCACCTAAAGTTCTTTACCCGAAATTGTTCTTCCTAATGATTTGCAATCCGAATGATCACTCTTCCTAAAATTTTTCATCCTAAAGTTTTCATTCATACTATTTGTAGTGCTACCGGCGATGTTCATAACACTCATGTTTCCGAAAATTGTAATTAATAATATCATTAATGTGAACATATTTAAACTCCTACTGTTTTTTATCATAACGCTTTTATCCCTAAACATAATTACCATAATATTTTTACTCATACTCAGAAAGAAACATTTACCAAGTGTAATAAAAAATATATATTATGTGGGTAGAAGATGGTATTTATAGTTTTAATTTGAGGGTATGATTATTATTTGGGTGTATGCTTTACATAACGTAATTATCATTATAACTATACCTGAGATAATTATCTCTAAAAAAACAACTGTTTAGAATGATTAAAGGTCGTTTCACAGATTTTTGTCTTAAATGAATGAAATTCAGGTCAGAGTGTCGTCTTGGGGCACTATGAAAAAAATACTTAGTAGAAAAGTTTCGCGACCAATTTCGAGGTAGCGCTCGCCGGCCGCTGCCGCGACACCGCTCGCTTCGCTCGCTCGGCTCGCGCGTAATTGGTCACAGTTCTAACCTAACCTATGGATATCTTTGCAGGTACACACCGCTAAAAATATATATGAAAACATGTATTTAACTACTTGTATACAATTAACGAACCACCAGATTTAGCAAACTGTAACGGCAAAAAAAACACTTTTAGTTGCCGAAATCAGTAAATTATCACCAAAATTAATCCCCATTTCATCGTGAAGTTAGAACCAAAAATTTATTTTTGACCACTAGAAATTCTGAATGGTTTATAAAAAAAAACCACGAAGGGTATGGCGGGGCCTATTCGCTCGCTTCGCTCACTCATTCGACCCCGCCATACCCTTCTAACCTAATCTATCCATGTCGGTCCCAAGTCGGTCTAGACAAAACTAGTTTGTCATCAACCACCTCATTAAAATTTGGTGCTCAATTTACTAAATTTGGTGATCAATTGATATTTTAGGTGATAGATGTTAGTGGTCACAAAGTTAGTTTTGGTGGTCATTTCATTTTTTTATTATTTTGTATTCTTATATGTTATACATGTTATGTGAAAATAAAGTTACGCAATATTAATGTATATAATACTGATTATTATGAATAAAAATAAATCTAAACACAAAATATATGACTTTGAATAATAGTGTAAAAGATGGTTATGTTGAGAAAATATAGGAAAACAAATAAAAGTATGATATAATATGTTTATTGCTACTGACATTATGAACAATGAATGCTTCGGAATTATGAACATTAGAGACAGAGTAGTTAGGAATTGTGATTGTTAGGATGAAAAATGTTAGGAAGAACATTTTCGGATTTCCAATTATCGCAGTTGAAAATTTAGGTGAACTTTGGCGCACCCATGCGTGGGTCATAACCAACGCTACGACTGGGGCGGGGCCTGTGTACTTATTGTTTTCACTTCTATCGGCAGTAGACAAAGACTGCTCCGATTTTTTTTTACAAATTTGAGTATAGCAGTGCAACATTATTTTATTTTTACTAGCCGTTCCCAAAGCGAGGCGATGTCTGTTACAGTGCGCTTAAGTTAAGTGTGCGTTGCGGGATGGAGTTCCCGAACGGGTTGAGTTAAGGGGATGTTGATCCCGTGCACTACTTATTTATTGACCGAGTGTTGACTACTTTGAAGGGTGTGGTGTGAATGCTTTAAAGTACCTTATGGTTTACTGTGATAAAAACATAACATTCCTTTTTTTGCGCAGTCATGTAAAAAGCAGTGAACTAAACAGATAATTTATCGGTAATTTATTTAAGAATTACTTGTACTAGCATTTAGCCATATCCCTCTAGATTTACATCTAGGAGACCAACTAAATCATTTATCTGCTCATTTACGTCTGCAAGCTTTTACAAAGCTAACTCTAGACCAATTCCAACAAAATACCCAATAAATATGCAAACTACCTCAATCTCTACAAGTCTGACATCACTACGATCTATTTTACATAGAAGATAATTTTCGCATTTATTTGACATCTGCAAAGGCGACCGACCTCCGTGGAGGTCCGTTCCACACTGGCTACTGAGGACAACGTCCCCGGAATGTCTAGGTCGTAGCTCTAGGCTGTATACTTGCTTTAGTTTATTTTAGCTCTTTATTGGCTGAATGAATGGAGCGGTTTGTTATTCTGTTAGGGCTGTCCACAGGATTACGTTATTGTTGGTTCTTGAGAATTTTCGTGTTCTGGGTTTCGGCTTTTTGATGATGACCTTTTTTCGGATTGGAAATCTTCAAATGACTCCCTCCGCTCTGGGCGGAGCAGGAGTGAGTGTCAGACTTTTACTGACTAAAACCTATCCATGTTCCTTCATCGCCCTTTGTGTTCCGGGGCCACGGTATCTCATTTTGATGATGACCTGAAGTTTTCTTTGAAATTTCTCTTTATTAAAACATAATCATTTTAATCATTTGTACACTGCTTTGCTTTTACAGGGTTCACATCCGGTGCCCCATTAATGTAAAATCTAACTTACTAAATGAGTGCAATAAAAAATTGAGTTTGACTGTTTGGAAAATTAGTAAATCTATAAGATTTTTTGAGGCTAGCTATACCCGTAGTTTCAGCAATTGTTATTCCGTAATTTAATTGTGTAGGAGAATGTTTATACAAGCTTGATTGTATCTGATAGATGGTCATGGACAGAGGTGTACAAGATTACATTTCACGCCTACAGACTATCCATTAAAGGTATTAAGTCCATTTTCGGATCGACCCTATTGTCATTTGTCTTTTTACCTCTTTAATTTATACGTTTTTGATTCTTTTATTTTGTAATATGTCTCGTATTGCGTTTTATTTTGAGCTCGATGATGTCATGCGGTTTGCTTCGATTAAATTAATAGGTACGTAAATAAATATTTTTGATCGTTTATCCCGATGACACTCCGAATTAAGTTTTAAGACAATATTTATCTAGAATTGGTATCAAGTTTCTTTTTTTCCAACATTTTGCTTGTCATATAAATAAACAGGCGCATAACTTGTTGTGGAACTTGTTCTAGAACAGGGGTTCCCAACCTTTTTTTGTCTACTGCCCACTTTAAGAATAAATTATTTTTTAACGCCCCCCTTTTTAAACATACTTAAAAACCGCTAAGTACTTATAACTGATTATTGAAACGCAAATATATAGTATTCGGACAGAGTATTTTTTATTGAAAATAAAACAAACATAATCAATTCTTATATAAATACTAATGTGAAGGTTGAATCTGATGCTGTTCAATAAGTTTGTTGATATATATTGAACTATATCTTAATTAATATTAGTTGATGTTCACAAGATGGAGTCGAGAGCTCAGTCGGTGTCTAAGAGTCTTCCTAGCTAGGTAGATGAAATTATAAATCGACCCCAAAGCCCTACACAATGCCCCCTTTTTTTTCTGGGTCTCTTACCGCCCCCCTTTAGGCCTGCAGCGCCCACAAGGGGGCGTTATCGCCCACGTTGGGAAAGACTGTTCTAGAACGTTTATAATAATAATAATAATAATAATTTATTAGCTCAGACAACAAAGATCCACGTGTTAGTTATAAAAAACTTACAGAACTATGTTAGTGTATAATATTATTAAGCTCCAAGAAAATACGTACATAAACAACAAACAAACATTACAAAAATCATCGATGATGCATCATTCTTGCCTCACCAACACCTGCATGAAATGGTTCATCATCGGTGAATCAAATTTATCCATTAACATCCTCAGAATGCTATTAGAACTCGACCGCATTCTTTCTAATAGTGACGCAGTTTTCCTTCTCACCATTGCGTGGAAGTCGTGAACACGCGCCTGAGCGAACATGTCAGAGGCACTACAGAAACGCGGTAGACCCAAGAGCATTCTGAAGCTGTTATTGTATTGGACCCTCAGCGCGTCCATTGTTTTCCGTGTGTAGCTGGCCCACAGGCCACTTGTGTAGAAGGTCTGGCAATAAGCTTTAAACAACGTAATTTTAACCTCCTTACTACAACACACAAACCTGCGAACCAGCATATTGCCTCTTACAGCAAGAGCCCTACGCTCACGTTCAATATCTTCATGATCTTTGAGGTCCTCTGTTACACAGTGCCCCAAGTACTTGGCCTGCTTTACCCGCTGTAGGGGCTGGCCATTGAGGGTAATAATTGGCTCGTATGACTGCGTCCTACCGGTGGCCTTAAAGATCATGAGAAGGCTCTTCCTACAATTATACACTAGACCGTGGCTAGCAGCGTATTCTTCACACAGCTTTAAAAGTTCCCTTATGGAGCCAGCCGTTGGACCCAGCAGCACCATATCATCCGCGTAACTGAGATTATTGACGCAAATGTTGTCAATCCAACAACCAATCCGTTTGCTGCTGAGTCCATCGATTAGCTCATTTACGTAAAGGTTAAAAAGCTTGGGCGAGGTCAGCCCCCCCTGCCTCACCCCACATTCCAACCCATACGCTGCAGAGAGCGAATTGTTCCACTTTACATAGTTCACTTGATTGTTATACCAATACTGGAACACACGTATAATTTCAGCTGGCACGCCAGCCTTCCCGAGCTTTTGCCATAATACGTCATAGGACACTAGGTCGAAGGCTTTAGAGAGGTCGAGAAAACAAGCGTACACAGGCGTGCGTCTGTCAGTATAATATCGGATAGTCTGTTTCAGGCTAATTATTGCACTCTCGGTGGAAAGTCCTGCCCGGAAGCCGAACTGAGCATCGTTTAAATTCAAATAATTATTTAGAGTTTTATCTAACAGACTGTCCAATACCTTGGCTAGTACAGTAGCAAGTGATATTGGTCTGTAATTATTTACATCGGAGACGTCACCAGTCCTACTCTTCACTATTGGTACTACTATAGTGTCCGTTAACTCGGGAGGAAGGTATGAATGACTCAAGCATAAAGAATAGAACGTGGATAACACTCTCGGACAATGTATACCAGCATGTTTCAAGTGCTCAATGCTGAGACTATCATGCCCTGGAGACTTGCCTCTGGCCATTTTTTGGATCGCAGATGAAACCTGCTTGGCTGAGAAACGAATGAGAGGGCTTTTGTGACAAGTCTCAGCATTGACCATTGAGCAAGAAGGCCCTAGCCGCGAGGAAACGCGAAAGTGATTCAGGAAAGTGTTTGCAATATCCTCCGGTGCACTACAGCCCGCCACTGTCACTGGCAAAGCTGGTTTAAGATCAAGTCGGGATGTCGACTTCCAAAACTGGCCAAAATTTTTGGACGATCTTTGTGTTGATATTATGTCCATTTTGATTTGCTGTTGATGGTTTTGGCACCATTTAAGTTTGCCTTTAAATAGTAATAGTTTATGATAGCGATCGAAAGGTCATGAACTTGCGAGATGATAAAATTGACAAGTATCTGTCAATTTTATCATCAACACAATGTTTTATATTGTGTTTAAAACCTGCAGTCACAGTTAAATATATGGTTTTGGAAAAGTATCTCATCATCGTTTGGAAAGCTTAAGAATATAAATGGGACAAGTCGTCTAAAAATTATTTATCTGTCGCTGAAAGACGTTTAATACGTTTGGATCCTGATACTGTATCAATTCAACTTAACTTTGATATTGAACTTCAATATACCACCTTTTCAAACTATACAATGGAACCTGACTTTCATCTATGGTGAGGATAGTGAGAGTGAACGATTTCTCTTGCTCTATAGCTAGGGTCATGCTCTATGGTGCTAGTTTATGTAATACTGGTCAAAGGTGAGAGAGAGCTGATTTAATTTGTGGGTAGAATTCTGCATCGTTTTGTTTAAATATACAGTTATCAGTATTTCGATGGGGGGTGATACCGTTTGATGAATATTGGACATTTTGCGAATTGGGTCATTTTTCGGTTTAGACATTTTGCGAATTGGATATTTTGCGAATTGGACATTTTGCGAAATGAATATTTTGCGAATTGGACATTTATCGACCGCTGGGCATTTTGCGAATTGGACATTCTGCGCCTAAACGGTTTTTTGTTGAAGTATAAACTTCAATAAGAGTTTATGATAGTGAACTAGACTGTCTCGTAGGTCTCGTGGTCGTAAGCGCAACTGCTGAGCATAAAGTCCTGGGTTGGGTTTCCAGGTCGGGCAAAGGGTTATTCCATCAGGATTTTTTCAGTAGCAGCCATTGAGCCTAGATTCGTGCCAGTTTGATGGCAATATGCTCATCCCCTATTACTTGGGACAAACATAACTGGTGGAATGCGGAATATTGGGTACAACTTCGGGGATTACAGGCGAGATTTTATGTATGATAGTGACGTCTGGGGGATTCGAAGAAAAATACGTGTTGTGTTGTGTGTGACTTGTGCCGACTATAAGTTACATGGGAAAGAGCAGGGGCCCAATTCTGTAAAATTACCAACTTGTCTATAGTGTGTAAGTAGTGTCTCAATAGGCTAATCATTGACAATTGTTATTCTACAAATTATCTATGATCATGACTTACCATTGTAGTGCCATTGAAACGCCATAGAAGACTATTGTAATAATTGGTATTCTGCTCCACTATAATGTGTCAATGTCATCATGATGGCCAAAGTAGTCTGTAAATATTGTGGATTTGAAAGTTGTGTTTATCGTGTTTGAAAAGTGTTTTGGCCATCGAACTGCCATTGTGAAGCCATCGAACAACGAAAACACTGAAAAATATTGTACCGCCAGACTAACGACACACTACTGAGACACCACTGAAACGCCATTTAAGTTTTTGAAGAATACCAAATTTGCAACAGTGGCAATATAATGTCTGTGGTGTGTCGATAGAGTGTCAATGGCGTGTTGCTTAACACAAAGTTACAGAATTGGGCCCCAGGAATAGTTCAAGAAGTTCAGGTGAGGTCTCGATTATGTTACTCAAGGGATACCTAAGTTTTGCAGCATTATATAAAAGTAAGGGCTTGCTGCCTTTTTGTATAAGGCTGAAGGTAATGCTCAGATTTACAGACCAAGCAGTTGGCGGTTTGTAATCTTAGACTGAAATTGTAAATTGTAATTTCAGTAAATGTAGTACGTAACATATAATTCGTTCTTTCGAAGACCAGCCTGATGAGAATGAATCATTAAAAAGCAATGAAGGAATTCTTTGTCATTAATTGTAACATTTGTCTAACTCCAAGCAAATTCTCCGAGAAGGTTCCCAATTCATCGCATATGTTCTCGGATTGATCCAAAGTGTTAGTCTGACGTGATTTGAATATCAATTGCTGCTAACACCCAACAAATCAGACGCCTCATTGTTGTAGCTGATAGTGGGCGTTCAATAAGTATAATGCATAAGTAAATACATGTATATGATGGACCTAAAATATTGCCACCCACACCTAAAATATTGCCACCCACTCGTACATGGAATGACTTCCCAAAATAGCTTGATGCTACTTATCTGTATAATATTAGCATCAGGGTTAGCCAAAGTATTTGACGACCCGATTGGCGCAGCGGTAGTGAGGCTGCCTTACGTTCTTAGGGTCCCGGGTTCGATCCCGGTCGGGGCAAATGTTTGTGTGATGAGCATGGACATTTGTTTCCGAGTCATGGATGTCTATATGTATAATAAGTAGGTATGTATTTACAAACAAAAAGTCATCATCATCTGCTTAGCCTTTTCCCAACTATATTGGGGTCGGCTTCCATTCTAACCGGATGCAGCTGAATACCTGTATTTTACATGTAGCGACTGCCTATCCGACCTCCACAACTCAGTTAGTACTGGGTAATACGATATCCCTTGGTAAGACTGGTTGTCAGACTTTTTGGGTCACTGACTACCTGTAACGACTGTCAAAGATCTACAAATGACAGCCGGGACAGCTTAACGTGCTTTCCGAGGCACGGAGGAAACCCGGTATGTAATGGGTGGTCACCCATCCACAGACCAACCTAGGCAAGCACGGCTTAACCTAAAGATTGACCCAAGCGGCTGTTATTATTTAGCCACGAGCTCCTCAAACACAAAAAGTATCTATGTAGTATATCAACTATCTGGTGTCCACGACACAAGCCTCGTTGCTTAGTGTGGCACTAGATGGCGCTGTGTGTAATGCCCAGCAATATTTCTTTATTTAAAGTATGAAATTGTCTCTAGTATTGTTCTTTGTCAACTTTCAAGTATTCTTGTTAATGTCATAAATGGATACCTTTACTTTGTACGCGTATATCTATCTTCAAAGACTTCGAACTATTTTTTCCTCAAATAAAACGTGAATGAAGACTCTGGAAAATAATAACCTGGCTATGAAGACCCTAAATGCAGAACTGAGTTCTTCAATCAAGCTCCACGTTGGCCAATGATCCACGTCTTCCCTTCTAAAATCTATAGTTAGCACTTACAACTATCATTACACCATGAAAACGTGACGACCTTCGATTCCACTCTATGAATAAGGGCTCCGGCGGAAAAGTTTTGATTGTTTTAACAGGTTTTAAAACTTACATAAACAATAAGTGACTAAATGGTTAGTAAGCGGTGGAATATGTCTGAAACTTTGTTACATCGAGGCTTTCTCGCTCTCTTTAAACTACAAAATAAAACTGAAATTCTATGAAAAAAGTGGCTAAACATACCTATGCTAAAATATTCATAAAATTGAATACCGAAAGTCCGCTCACTGAGTGCAAATTCAGTTTTAGAAAGTATAGAAGTAATGTCAACCAAATCATGTTTTCTAGCCTCTCTAGGTAAACCAGCAACCAGCTTCACCGTCAATTTCCCTTCGGCTTTCCATGGAAACTCTGATAGAATCTACAGAAAATAAACACAAATAGCTTAGAGCAAAACCGGACTCACCGTTTGCCCCCCCAGGCCGCACTCGAACAAACTTGCGAGTCGGTCGCTCAGTACGCCGCACGCCGCCGTTGAACGTTGGCCGACGCGAAGCATTTTCAACCTCATTCTTCGTAGTCGCACCTTTTTTCTCAAGCTCAGCCTCTTTTCGCGATTTGAATTTGGAGTTCCCGCGTCTAGTGAACTTGTTTGTGGTGGTTTCTGCTTTATCTGTGGCGGATTCCGTCTCCGTTGTGTCTGGTGGCGCCGTCGCTTTTGTACGGCGAAGGAAATTGCGCTTTGCAGCCTGTGGACAAAAATAAACGGTTAGTAAAGTTTTATTTTATTTATTTGTAAAATAGTTTTCTTGTATTGAGTTGAGTCGGGCTTGACCTGAAAGGAATGTTGTTTATTGCTAAATGTAGTTACTACGTAGAACTATTTCGTACTATAGCGTTGTTTGTATTCCCATTTGTAAGGTCGTCACAATATCCTTAAGTTATCAATATATTATGAACATTAAGCAAAAGTCTAGCTTGAACTTTGAATTGCGCAATATTTGTACTGGTGAAGGCATCTATAGTAAAGTAAATTGAATGAAAGCTTTATTTGAAATTGCGGGATCCAACAAAATAACTATGAATGGTTAGAAAGTCTTATGTTTTTCATAAAACTAACAATTTAGCCTAGGTAATTTGATAATTAAATGATGTTATTATAAATAAACATTGTTTTTCTAGAACTAAATGGCAATTTCCACACAGTGTTTATTTATTACGAAATAAGTCATGGTTTGTCTATGGTCAAATTAGTGTTGTTGAGATTTAATGGCGCGAATTACTGCGAAGGTGACGTTTGATTGTGGTCTAGGGATTATTTCAACTCGTAGAAGTTGTAATACAAGACACTGCGGTTTCCTTTGCGTTGCGGTTGAAATTACTGAATCGAAAAATTATGACCCACATTACCCCTTACTATATTTGTTCAAGTTTTAGTTTAATTTACTCACATCCGGAGTTTAATGTTTTGAATAATGAAACATTTATGACTCGCAATGTTTCTGCTATTACTGAAAAATTAATTAGAGTAATTGTCAAAAAATGCATTGTTTTAAGTACACCTACCTACCAGCATCAGTTGGCCATGAATGTAATAAAATGAAATGATTATTCATGGACACTTACTTCCTGTAGTTAGCAATTTAGTTAGTGTTATTTGTTTTGGATCCGGTTGTAAGAAGATCCACTATAAAATAAATATTTAAGGGGAGGAATTTAATTAAAATGGAAATAGTGCCTTTGCTAGTTTATAGACATAAAAATAATCGAAAAAAAAAATCGATTACCATAATCACGTGTTAAAACTTGAAATTCAACTTTATGTACCCAAAATATGCCAAATCACCATAATTTGAAATTCTAATGTGTTATGTAATTATTTTATCGAAACGTAGGACAGATTTAGTGGTTGTAAATAAAGGTTATATTGGCTTTGAGTTTTTTATGGAAAACGTTGGAAAATTCCATCAATTTTTATAGCTTTTAGGCAACGTGATTTCCACAATCACGTAGGTACCTAAGTAGCTTTAAATACTAGGCTATTTATTATTATTTATTATCAGGCAGATAATTGAGACAACTAATAGCTGCCTGTATTCTACTGTTCCCCACTAGATTTTCATCTTTAGTTAGATATTTTGGGACTGAGTTCAATTGGATAAGTTTTTTTTTGTCTTTGGTATCTCTTGAAGATTGATCATCATTGGGGTAGTGTAGGTAGGGATAAAATCCCGACGCGTTTGTAGGTGCGTGCAATATGGTCAGAACGTCGGCAGAGGCCTAGTTATGTCTATAAACGCTGAAAACAGCTTCAAAATCGCACCCCAGACGTGCCATTTTGAAGCTGTTTTCAGCGTACGCACGATTGTAGATAAATATACAATCTTAAATACTTATATCCAGGATTTCTTTGAAATAATATCGTGTCCCGTTAATCCTATCGTAGTACCTACTTTATCATATATTAATTAATAACAGTAACATAGTTTGCTGAATATCACTTTAGCCTCTCTGTGCGATCTTTTGCCCACGAGCCAGTGAAAACCAGTCAAAAACTAGTTTGGGTAAAAAATAACTTATTGCGTAAAGAATTTCTATCTCATTTAAATTTTAAATCAGCGTTCGTAGCTTCATAATATATTCTGTTTAATGTTCTCATGTTTTATAATACTACGTTCTTTCATTTCTCGTCTTTTTAATTTGTTTTTTTTTTAATGTAATTTATGCGACGTTTTGATTAACCTATCATCACCTGTTTTGGTTTTATTTTATATTATTTAAGGCATTAAAATTACCTATATCTACTTCTAAAATTGTTGTAGGTATAAAACCTACTATCAGTGCGATACGAACACAATTTTAAAATATTAAAACCTTATTACCATTCCAAATATAAATAGATTAAAAGAAAGTTCATTACGTTATATAATTTTTTTTCACAACTGACAAGGCTGTACCACAACTTCCAAAGTTACAAATAAAAAAAAGAAATCGCAAAGTACGCGTCGCGCTGCTGATTCTGAATCTTAAACAATTAAAGAATAAGTAAGTACTTTTAAATTAATTGAAATCACCAATTAACGCATTATGATTTAATCATAAGGTGAAATCTGATATTAATTAAACATATTTCGGGCAATATCAGGGTTTTCTTGTCTGTGGTGCGACACGGTCGGTTGCCGCGTAAACTGAGCGTGACGCCTAGAGGTTTGTGATGACCGGAGCGGAAACATCTGTCGTAGTTTTATTTGTAAAATTGAAATTCGAAATTCAATTCTTTTGTTTTGAGTTTTGTACGCAATCGTCAATGCAAGAAATAAAGGTTAATTGATTGATTTCTTATAGTAACTTTCGCGTTTTAAGATTTACCATAGATTTTTTTTTAGAATTTCATAGATTTTTGGCTGGCTGTATTAAATAATTAATTTTTAAAGTAGGTATCTACCAATTTGTAGTAGGTACCTACTTATTTTAGTTAATTTATTACGAGTATAGATTCGTAAAATAATCATACAGTAACCTGTTTACGTCAATTTCTCTTAGTTAATTCAAAGTGATTTATGGCTTACGATAACACAGGTGTACAGTATGAGCCGATACCTCGTAAATCTCTTATTAACAGGTATAAGACACTCCTCATTACTCAAGCCGATAATAAAGGTTATATGCTAATCCTAAGGTCTCTACTGACCCACTAAACCTAAGTACAAATACATACAGGTAGGTACTTAATATTGGTTGCCAGGTTGGACGATTGAATAGATAAAATATATTTAACTGTGTTATGCCCAGCACTGTACTTAAGTTGAATGCATCTTTTTCTTTCTATTTCATTATGAAAAGAACAGAAGATAAATATTAGTTTAATCCTGTCAAATTAGTCAGCACCTGACGTAATTTGATGTAATTTTAGTAGTCAACTTTTTAATCGCGTCTAAAACTTGTATGGTGCTGATTAATTTGACAGAACATAACTAAAATTTATCTTCTGTCCTTTTCTTAATGAAATAGAAAGAAAAAGATGCACTGAACTTAAATTTGGTTTAGTTTGTAAACAAGGGAATCGGCACCAATGTCAGGAGGGCGCCCGCCATTCATGAAACATTCTGTGGAAATTCTGTAAAAAAAAAATAACAAGATGGCGCCGTTATTTCCGATAGGCCGCCATCAAATGCTCCAAAATGTAGCGATGGGCGATTCCGAGATGTTTTAACAATCGAAAGAATCGGAGTCGTTAAAGTAAACCATCGAGTCGACTATCGACTCGCCGTTTTTCAAAACAATCGAGATGTTTTTCGATTGTTTCGAGTCAACGGAATCGACCGCTAGTTTTCGAATCAGTCACTCTCACTTACCGAGTCTCGATCGATCACCAGGGTCAGTCGATTGCATGCATCGAGTCGAAGTGCATGTAAGGCGAGAGTGTGCCAGACTCGAGCTAAGTATTCGTACGTAAAGTTAACTACTTCCATTTTATTCCCGTCGAGGTTTTGATTATTTTCGACTGCTCTTGTTGAAAGAAGTTGGTAGTTTGAATTCGCAATCACAACGCAAGTCAAGAACTCGCGAAGCTCTAAACCATCGAGGAACAACTCTCGAATGAACGCGCCAGTCGCAATAACAGACCGATTCGGACTCGAGCCCAAGTCGAAACAATCGAGAACCATCGAGATGTTCGAACAATCGAAACAATCGAATAAAACCTCTCGCCATCGCGCATCGCTGCCAAAATGTAGTAGTTTCATTTTCGATTAAAAATAGTTCTATATTACGTTTACGTCGCTCGTTCGTGCTAGGGTCTCTGATGGTTTTATAAAAAAACATAATTGAAACAACACAATATAGCTTGATACGATACCAATCAACGTGCAATCAAAATAGCTTCCGTGTTTTTTTTTCGTACGTACGGCATTGTTGTTCAGCATACAGCCTTTAACTTTTTGGACTGAAGATTAAAATCTGGTTTCATTTTAGTTTTCCTATATCATTAAAACATTATGACCTTTGATTGGTTTTTCATCCATATTTGGCAGTGTTGTGATGAAAATGAAACTAATAAAAAAGACACTAGTAAATCGTTTCCCGTCCCTATTTATTTATGGAAATTAAAAGATAATGAAGTTGGTCGTTTCAATAATGTGTTGTTCAAATAAATCAAACTTGATTCCCGCGCTAAGACAAAAAACGAACAACATGGTGTACAGTCGTATTCGGAATATTCGAACGACATAAAACAAAGATTAATGATAGTTCGTAACTCAGTGAGTGAACGTGTAGGTTCTAGTACGGAGTACCTACATAATGTTTGTCGTTCAGAATTCATTAATTTAAAGAACCTAAGTAGGTACCCAAGTCGTTTCAGACAAAATAACAAAATAATTTCAAGATTCAGAATCGTTTGTATTGGAATTGGAATGGACTCACAAAATTCTGAAAAAAAAAAAAAAATTGAAAATTATAGTAAGTACCTAATTGATCATTCATTGCAATTTTTCCCTTTGAACATCCTGTGCAAAACTAACCATGCTGATCAAGCTCGCAGGGCAAACTAAGCAGATACCTAGATCCAAAATGAAAAAAACGTAAGCAAACTGAATTGTCTAAGGGGGGAAATATAATTACCACCAAAAATAATTTTGTGACCACTAACATCCATGACTTATAATATCAATTGATCACCAAATTTTGTAAATTGAGCACCAAATTTTAATGAGGTGGTTGATGACTCAACTAGTTTTGCCTAGGCCGACTTGGGGCACCCCGACACGGATTTTTTTATAAACCATTCAGTATATAGAAGCTAAATCTGGTAGTTCGAGTACATTGAAAGATATGTATTAAATGTACATTAGGTATGTACATTTATTATGTCAGTAGGAATTAGTGTTGCCCAAAATCGGTCTTGGTCTTGCAGTCTTGGTTTTTTGCAAGACCAAGACCAAGCCCAAGACCGACTTATTGTAGCAAGACTAAGAGCAAGACTGGACCCTGCAAGACTTGAGCAAGAACAAGACTAAGCCTGCAAGACTCTTGCGTCTCGCAGTTAAGTCAGACTGAGATTTGGGCAAGCATTATTTGTATGCGTTTGTTTCGTGTCGTACTCGTAAGTATGGTGTATTTTCTGTGATCGATGAGTCACGGAACGCGCAATATTGGTTGAAATATAAAGTTTGAAATTATAAACATCAATTATTTTATTTCATAAATCAGCAGATTTTTTTTAAAGTTCGATAGATAAATAATAGGTGCTTAAAAATTCCTACAAACAATATTCGTTCGTCACACTCACAAGCCACAATAGATATCCAAAAAATGATATGTCTGATACATTTTAATATAGGTATCAAAAAAATAATTCATGTTTTAGATGTTTGTGCTAGTAATTAAAAGTCTAGCTGACGACAAATTTTATTAGTTAGAAGTATCAAGTCCAGATGAAGATGAAAAGTATAATGTGATCATTATATACGCTAGCTGTTTGTGAAGAGTTTAGGATAGCCAGTTCACGTACAGAAAATCATTAATGGTACCTACATAGAGTTAGTAATTACGCTTAGGTACTAAATTGCGTCATTTTTTTTTATTATTGTCAAGTTAATTTTATTAATTTGGTGGTTCACTATGCCTATGTCAATTTAAGCTCAACATGTACCTACTCTGTTACGTTGTTCTAAGATCTAAAGTAACGTTTTTATTATATATCAATAGGCTAATAGGTATTTGAAAGTAGTCTAGTCTAAGTTGTAGAGTATCTCAAGACTTCTGAAACTCTTGCTGTAAGACCAAGACCAAGACCAAGACTGGCTAAGGTCTCGTATTGGTCTTGCATTTGGGCAACACTAGTAGGAATGCGACGATCGCCAGTAAACACTATGATAGTTATCATAACCTGCTTCCATTAACGTATCTACAAATACCTCTAAGGAACCAGTTATTGTAATCTGCCCTATTATCAAGTTAGGTAACAAAATGCTAAATAGCGTACTCTTTAAGATTGAGGAACAAGTTAAAGGATACAAAATAATGGCAACTATTTAAAAAAAATAGAAGATGTGGTCTCAGCAGGATATCTTTTTTAAAAGAGAACAAACTTGAATAGTGCGAATTAACATAATTATGTATGATTCTTCATTTTTTAAGTCGGTTTTAAGATGATAGCTTTACCGCCAATATACATAACCATTGCGACACAACGTTAACTAACAGGAAACTTATATTGTCGAAACCAAGCTCTTAACATATTGCTATTCAAACGAAGAATTTTTAACCCAGTGAGTGACCACAGAGCAATCTTTACTTTTCTTTCATAACCTACACCACCATCGACACGGAAATACAAATAAACTTAACCTAAATAGCCGCGCAAATATAATAAAATCTTGTTTACCTTCTTACAGCCTACAGAGTTTAAAATTGGAATATGAAATCTTCACTCACGATAAAATATTCCAAGGGCACTAGAACGAGTATGATCGCAATTACAAGAGTCGGTATGTTATAATCTGTGCCGAGATGATCAGTGGTTGATCACCTTGAATGATGTTGTAGTGTGATTATATTACGAATGTTGAACATCCCACAGGCTTGTACCTACGCCTACCTACGATTATTTTAGTCGTTAGGACAAGGTTTGTTTGAAACGCAATTTGTAAGGATTTGACTTGTTGATATTCTGACTACTGATCATTCAAGTTGCTGAGGGCAAAAATGGTAGACACTATGTGAAAACACTTTGATGATTTTTAGGAAATATAGTTGGTCAACTAATGGCCAAACAAAGCAATCGTCCGTAAGTACACTTCCTATAGCAACACCCATTGATAAAATATCTACCTAGTTTAATAGGTTCTTCTTGTACCTAAGTAATTGGTAGCATTGTGATATAATTTATAAATTAAGTCTATCTTAAAATATAGGTACAAAACGAGCTCTCTGCAGAAAACTTCAACAAATGTATGTAAAATAAATAAAACATAAAACCTTAATCCTACAACTCTAGTACCAGTTCTTTATAAAAACATCATTATAATACTCAACATTTTTGCTTCCATTATTTTTTATTTCGCGACATAAGTACCATAATGGGCCTGTCACGATCTAAGGTTAAGAGCACATTAGAGCAATCCGCGATTTTTACGACATATTTTTTGCGACATAATTTTTATGACAGACTCTGTAAGTGCATAAATATTTTTAATATGGTTTGTGACATGATTACCTCTACCACTGTTAAACTGTGTTGAAACTCATGTTCGGTGATTCTGAAATCACAAAAACTTGAGAAGTAAAAAGGTTAGATTGCCGGCGGTTAATCTAGAAACCTGCAGTGTCGTTTGCTGATGCTCTTTTTTGCTGCTAGTATAACGTAAATAAGTAGTAACTATAAAGGGTGTAAAACACCTCTTAACGAAGCCGAAAGGCACTTGTTCTCCTTGTCATTGCGATCATTTTTTTGTTCTACACCATACCTGGGAACCTTCTAGTTACGGAGATATTGGGGGTCAAAATCCAACTTTTTGACAAGTTTTTTTTAATGTAAGATTTTTTACTTTAAACACCTCCACGACCCCCGTACTATTCAATCCATCCATCAGCACAATGTTTTGAGTGCGTTACATTGAGTTCTACCATAAAACATGATTTTTCTCCCCAAAAAAAAAAATCGTTTCCCAGCAATAATTTTTGCGCTAAGTTACTTAGTTTGATGTACAGAATGCTTGGTTGACGGCTTCGTGATGAGGTCTTTTACACCGTGTATGTATATATCTACCCAATTTATTCATTACTGAAAAAATCTTAAGTAATAACACATAAGGACAGAGCTTTTATAAAAAGAAATTCCTATACGTAAGCAGAATATAACAAAAGTTATATCAAAAATATTTTACACAACTTGAAAACACGTGGTGCATTCATACTGCATTTATATAAAATGAGTCAGTAAGAAAATGCTAATTAAATAAGGTGTGCCAATGACGAACGGTATAAGACCTTACGATTAAAATTGTTGGCAAGATATGAATCAAGTGAGACAGGTACATAAACATGCTTCATCATTGTCACGTTTAGGAACGTTGGGAACAGCTACCAGTTTACGAGCAATTGGATTAACTTCATCAGAACCCACTGTAATTCAGACACTGCAGATAGGAGGTATCTTCATGTATCATCCTTTGATAGTCTCTTCAATTCATAATTATAGTACTGATCCAACTAGGTAATCGTGAATTCTTTGAGATTATGAGAAAAATCTTGCTGCGCGGACGCCAAATAAACTGGCATAAAGGCGGAGGAATCATGATGGTGCAATCGTTTCAAGATATTAAAGGATATTAAACCTTTTTAACTTTTAAATTTAGTTTAGTTTGTGAACAAGGGAATCGGCACCAATGTCACTTAAGCGCCGAAAAATCCATGCAGCTATGTATCCGATATCATTTTGGTTTCTGAATTTTCGAACACGCTAAGTACCATATTATACTTAGGTATGAATCGATAGGAGTCCTTAAAAACTAAGAAAATATTACTATACGTATGACTAGCTATCATTTTCAATTTTAAAATTCTCATTACTCGGTGCGTTCGAGCAAGGCCCACCGATATCCAGTGTTGTGTCAATTAAATGTATAAAATCATCTGGTCGCCCTTGCGGTGCCAAAAAAGGTTCGAAGATTGCGTGGATCATGGTGAACTGGGCTTTTGTTAAGGAATTTGGCCTTCTAAGTGATAAAGTACTAAAGATAATGGAGGAGTAATTCCTGTAGGTACTTACTTTAAGAACGATCATCATTTGAATCTCTGCCTTAATCTGACAAAAGTCACTCATGTAAGCTATCAATTTTGGTTGGCTTACGAATTTGAAAGCGAAATTTCAGAATCAGCAGCCTATTAGTTATTGTCATGTTCCATTCCGGAATACATAAGATCTAGAGTTTACTTCACTTTCGAAATGCTTTTCTCATTTGTTTATCAGTAATGGCTTTACATAGGCATGTTGTTTGTTAGCTTAGCCAAGCTAAGCCCACCTTAGTTACCTAATGTAACGTGTTTACAGTACGTAGGTACTACCGAAGTATATGACAGTATGTGGGGGTTTCATAGGCTAGCTTCCTTCTTCAATTACTTAGGTCCTCTAATTCTATCTGTGCTAAGTAATAAGTACTTAGCACAGATAGAATTCTTTTCTAAAAGAGTGATTTTATCGATCGCCATAAAATCGAAACATTCACATAAAACATATTGAAATTTCTATCTCTATCTCTTCTTTCACAAGGCAATATTTTATTTTTCTCACGCAGGCAACGACGCAACGTAGGAGACCCCAACCATATGTGTCACGGCCCTTTATTCAATAATTTACAACATCCATAGCACCACTCGCATTATATCAAAAACCCTCGCAGACTACTAACAAAACCCCAAAACCCTCACTGGGCGCCAAAACGTCAACACGTAATCTTTTTCATTACTCATACTCGGAAAGTAGGTCTGAAGTTGCCTGAGGAGCGGGTTGAAAGTAATACTTTTCAGCCTTATGGAGAATCGTTTTCAACTGACAGCTGTCAAATTATTAAAAAAAAATAGATCATTTTTCTATTGAACCATGTTCCAACTTTCTATACAGCCACGATGTAAAATTGAAATAACATAAAGTTAGTGTTAATTAGAGAATATATATTTTTTAAATAACTTTAATATAATTAAGTTTCAACTATTTCTTTAAACATAGATTTGGGCAAAATATTTACCATTGTTTCGATCATGAAAATGAAAAATAGGTAATGGCTGAATAGCTGGCCGGCAACAGAAAAAAAAGCAAAATAGGCGGGAAAGCGGCAATCCGATCTTCATTTGTTGATTGAATGTTTTTATTTTTACTTTCCTTGTATTCGTAATGAAAAGCACAATGTTTACCTCGGGTTAAAACCTTATTTAGTCCCTCGAACTATTAGCGCCCTCGCAAACCCCGTCTCGGGACTAAATAAGTTACTTTCACCCTTAGGGTAATAATGTACTATTGGCGCATCCATCGACAAATTCATAAATGTTCATTAACAGCGCCCTCTTGTCAATGTCAAAAAAACGCAAAAAAATCCTTGTAGCTCTGTAGCTACATCCATACAACATGTTTAGCACATGTAAACAAGTTTTACGCTACCCTCATGAATGTATGCTCATCGCGAACCAACGACTTGTGAATCGAGTTAAAGGTCATTTTGAGTGCTGAATAACAATGTTATTGCTTTACGATATACGGAGCAGGAATGTTAAGTGGAACCTTTATTTTTCCTGGTAGCTGGCCGCTTTGAATTGTCTATGGAATCCTTTGGGTTTTTTTTTATGAAGGATTGTGCATTTTTCCGTGAAGGTTGATTGTAATGGAGGAAACAAGTACTTAGGTAGTAAGTTGGCGACTATTTTGTATAACGCCGTCGTCGTGCCAGCGGTGCCAGTACAATTTTTATTTCTGGCTTTGGAAGTGTACCTGAGTAACTTTTTTGCTAACAGACTTAAAAACGATATTACAATCTTTATGAATTAAAAACACGTTATTAAGTCTTTAAGATAACGTTGTACCTTTTCTAACTAGGAAGTATTTAAAAAAAGCGTAGCTCAGCTCACGACTACAGCTCATTTCAAAATTACTAATTCTTAATCTTAATCATAATAAACACATTAATCCTCAAGTAGGTACTAAGAGTGTCAATGTTGTCTACGCATCAATAAATGCGCAAAAACCATAAAACATTTGTTTGTACGTGATGGAACGGTTGGCCATGAAACCAGTGGCTTTATAACCACTTGTAATAAATATATAAAAACATACGTCCTTGTGATGTACCTAACGGTAATGGCGGTCGGTACCACTCAGTGGGTCTTAGCATAGAGTATAGTAACTAAAAAAAGGAATAGAGAGGCAAGTCGACCCTAAAGAACGTCCATGAAGAAAGTGCTGCCGTCTATGAAACTTTATCAGAACTAACCGCCAAAGCCGTGGCTATAGGTAAAAAATTGAAAGAGAGTTTACTGAAAAGGCGACCTTACACCGCAGCCTGAGTCAGATTTGCATATAACAAAGAAAATAAATACCTATGTAACAAGCACAATTAAATGCAAATCAGGCTGCTGGTGTACGATCGCCTATAAATTATTAAAATAATAAAACAAAATCATTTTAACATAGTTTTTTAATCACTTATCCTTCATTTAGATACATAAAAAATAATTTACAGTTATATAAATACAAAATCAGTAACAACAACACAAATTAATAATAACAACACAATAAACAACAAATAACACTACGATAACGCGAAAAAACAACTTTTCAAGTTTGAATTCAAATTAAAAAAATGGTTTCAAAGTCGCATTGACATTGAATGATTTCTCCGGCATTGACAGCTCGACAGTTCTGTCAATAAAACAGTCGCTCTAGCAAAACAGGCGCCATCTAGCGAGATTAAAATCACTTGGAAACGGTTTTAACGACATTTAGTTCTGCAAAACTTTCAAAGACGGCAGCACTTGTATGTCATTAAGGTCGAAAATCGCAAAAGTTCTAAGTTTCACGCCCCTGGGTCTTAGGATCTGGTACTGTTGTTGTTAACTCAAGTTCGCTTGTCAATTTTATTCAAGCCGTTTAAAAAGTATGAATCAAGATCAAAGAGGTTTTCCATCTCCTTGGTTTTCCTTTTTCATTTGTTAATTTTAAACCAATTTTATTGCATTTTTTAAAGCTAAGTAATTATGAAGTTTAGGTAAATTAATAAGTACCTAATTATTTTCCTAAAAAAATGCATCTAAATATTACCTACATTTTTATGTATCATGATTGTGATTGCTTAAAGTAGCCATGACACCCATGACAGTTTCTCATTTTCCCGCGCAGATTGTGACAGCTAAGTCTAATAATGTGAAGTTTTGTCGCAACATTTTACTCTATGGTATTCAGAAGTTAACAACTAACGTTATATTCATAGACTAATATAAATATAGAATGGTTATATTACTGCTTGCAGGAGTTACGTAGTCATGAAACAATTTATAAATGAGGCTGACCAATTTTAATATGTTCATCTCGAACGCTCATTGGTGCATCATTAGTTGAAAAGCCTTATTTAAATCGTGCTGTATTAAAATCGCAAAATTGTCAAGACTTGCTCAGAAAAGACAGATGCGCAAAACATTCTGAATAAAAAAAAAACGGATACAATATCCAGTGTCGATGTTTAGCTTTAATTAAGCTTAGTATTCTTAATTATGTTTGTATGTATCTTTTTTTATTACACTCACTATAAACCAGATCACAGTCCTGATAAAAACAAAAAAAAACATAACACCCAGATTGCCAATCGACCATGGTAAAAAATGTTCATGTTGAATGTTCGTTCCCATTTTATTAAAAAAAGGTTTTTATGTAACTTGTTGCGAAACTACGCAGTATATATTTCTTAATGAGATCTCGTATTCGATTTGTGGAATATACCAATGTTTCGTAAAACTACGAGAGTCGATCACATTTTGATGATCAATGCCAGTTTTTATTGATGGTTAGTAAGTTAATTGGGCCCAATTAACTTAATAACAATCAATAAAACCTCTGTGTTTCGCTAATCATAATGATTCTCGGGATATATTCTAATATATAAAAATCTCGTGTTACACTGTTTGTTAGAGAACTCCTCCGATTTTATAAAATTATTGGTGTATGTTTGGTACAGTTCCTCGCGAACCAAGTCGCGTTCAACAGCTAGTAATGTATTTTAATAATTTTTCATTCATCAAAAGCATATTTATGTGGCAAATTTGACACCTGAGACTTCTTCTAAATCGATTCTATTTTATGATTGACTAGCGGACGTCACGCGGTTTCACCCGCGTAGTTCCCGTTCCCGTGGGAGTACGGTGATAAAATATAGCCTATACGGATTCGGAAGAATCCCTCTAAGTAATGGTAAAAGAAATTTTGAAATCGGTACAGTAGTTTTTGAGCCTATTCAATACAAACATACAAAAATACAAAGGTTTCCTCTTTATAATATTAGTATAGATTAACGATTTTCTCGAATACTCCAAATCGATTAATCGAGAATCGATTCTACGAGGTAACTCGTTTGTCATGCTGGCCAGCATTGCTCAGATGCCATGCGTGGGCCTTGGTCGCTTTGTTAGCATTACATAGCCCAGACATTAGCATAACGGCCACATAGAGCCAGTTGTGTAACTTAATGGGATTAAATTCCTTTACATGTGGCCAGTATAACTTATGTTCGTCCTTTGCCACTTATATCAAAGTCGGCCACACTTTTATTTTAAATACCGTAATCGTGTCCCTCTCCTCTTTATTACTTTTAAACTAAAGTTGCAGATTTAAAAACCATAAACTCTCATTGTTCTTTGAGATTAGTAAATAAGAGCGTATCAAGCTTTTGTCCATACATACACGTCCTACATTACTACTCAACAGTTAGAATCGGAGTGCATAATTGTCAACTTTGACCTTCCTGTCAATCCTGACACACATCTCAGGGAAATCATAAATTATTTATCGTTTAATTACCATAAACTATTTTACTACGTCCTAATCCTGACTCACGTAGTCATGACTCACTCCTTCATCTGTGTCGGAACTGAGGGTCCACTTACATGCGATTAGGTTGCCCAACCGTGTCACCAACCACATCTGACCATATCCGACCATGTGATGATGTGCAACCAACACTGATATAGACAGATGAAATTCTCGTAGACCTTGTAGTGTATGAATGGGATTTTTGTTATTTGAATTATAGTTCCGCATCATAATCTGCCTAGCCTTTTCCCAACTATGTTGGGGTCGGCTTCCAGTTTTACCGGATGCAGCTGAATACCAGTATTTCACATGGAGCGACTGCCTATCTGACCTCCACAACCCAGTTAGTACCGGGTAATACGATACCCCTTGGTAAGACTGGTTGTCAGACTTTTTGGGACTCTAACTACCTAACGATTGTCAAAGATCTACAAATGACAGCCGGGACCAACGGCTTAACGTGCTTTCCGAGGCACGGAGGAAACTGGGTATGTAATGGGTGGTCACCCATCTACAGACCAACCTAGGCAAGCACGGCTTAACCTAACGATCGACCCGAGCGACTGTTATTATTTAGCCACGAGCTCCTATTCTATCCTTAAGTTTAGTCCTATTTAGCACGAGCGAATTATAGTACCGCAATGTTATTAATAATGCATGAATTTATTTTACTAACAGAAATCTTACATTATAATATTACTTCTGTAATTCCCGAAAGGTTTGACTAAGGTGTAGCTAGGGTTACCATCTGGCCGGATAAATCCGGTCTTTACCGGATTTTTAATGCCAATACCGGACTTCGCCCGGATTTTGTGACAGACCGGATTTTCGACTCATGCCGGACGAAAGACTGAAACAGACTATCAGTGGAGTCCATTAGAGCCATCGTGCTTACGAAGTATTACTGGAAAGATTATAGTTGTGAGCAATTCTTCAATCAAATTTTTGCGGTCAAAACCAAATTTTGAAAGCTATTTCTAGTAATAAAAATATAATTAACACTTTTACGTTTAACTTTTGATTACTGAAACATGATTTTTTGTCTTTTTTTTATAACTTTGAATAAAAAAATCAGTTTTTTGTTTGATCGCAGGTTAACTTTAGGCTAGACCGGACTTTTAGCCAAAAATCAGGATTTTTAGTCCTCAAAGACCGGATTTCCGATTTTAGGCCCTGGTAACCCTAGGTGTAGCCCACAATTTGCACGTTATGTTTAAGACCCATGTAAAAGGGGGCAAGCTACGGAGTTACTATACCTATTAACTCAAAAACCAGATTTTTAGAATATGTTTTTCAATTAATATTGGAAGTTGCGTTGGTAACCACTGTGCTCAATATTTTTTTAAATATTTTAAATACTAGCAGTCATGACAGTTTTTCTTTTTTTGCTATCTCTCCATTGATACCCTTATTTACTTACTAAGGCCATAGCGTAAGCCGGCTATTCACACAGAGGCGTGCCAACTTGCGTACCGACTGTTTGACCATGAATGGGATTTGCATAACGTCTGTCGCAACACGTCAAAAAATGGCGGTAAAACCTGAATGATGAGCTTTCTATTTAATTAGAAGTTAGATAATTATGAGGCTACGGCTTCCTTCTAAGCCGATTTGTTGAGGAATGTGACATGCGCAATGATGTCTTGTTTAGGCACGGTAGTGCGGACATTGGAATCGCTTCATTCGTGACTTAAAAGGGCATAAGATTGCGGTACTACCTTCGTTCGAAACCTCTTCAGTATGGACAGAACTTAGTATCGAGTTGAGAATAAACATCAATATCTCGAGAAATTAATTAGATGGAATTAAATTATGTGGATATGCACATAACGTGCATAATTGCCTACATTTAAAAAAAGCCTTTAATTATTAAAACAAACAAAGAAATACCGGATGACAGCAGCAAACTACATTGCGATACACGAATGCATAATCTGTGATCAACATCGTAAAAATTTTCACACGCATTTTATGACGACAGCGTTACTTAACTGTATTCAAGCTAATTCCTTTGCATTTATGTCTCAACGGAATATCTTCTAAACTACAGGAAATGGTCTCATTACACAAATATGCTACACTGACCATAAATATTCAACTTTCTTAGAAAATCTTAAAGGAAATCCATAGACTAAGCTCACTCAAATTAACATTTCAAGTAGGCAAAGGAATTTAACAAAAGGTCCTGTTCAGCCTATTCGGAGCAAAGCGAACATTACATAAGTCATTACTTACCTCATCGGTTAATGTAACGAGAATGTGAACCAGCTATTAAGCGAGGTACCGGTTAATTTGCAAAATTACCGGCTACAGTGAGAAACGGAAGCGGAAATGTGAAATTGTGGCAACACTATTAATCTTTTTTCCCCGTGGTAATTTGTAATTAACATAAAATTGTAATAAGATGGTTCTCAAGTCTTATTACTTTCCACGATTTTCGTAATTTACGATTACTTCAGTAATAATTAAAATACTCATGTAATTTTTGCCTGGTGGTTAATGTAAGTTTAAGTTTCTAATTTTTTGTATTGTTTTGATTAATTGGTATTTTAGTTTAAGACTTACTGAAAAATTTATTGTTTTAAATCAATATATGTATTTCTTTGTTCATATTTGTACGCTTCACGGCAAAAGATTTAAGTTCTACAGAGAATCTAAGTTCTACATTGTAACATCTCACATACTGTGTAAAATTAATAAAATAAGTAATATAATTTTCTTATTCTTATTTAATTTACCGCAGATCTAGTTTCTACATTGTCCCGCAGTTTATGAAAAATAAAAACGAATAAATACAAGTTTATTATAGTAGGTATACAGAAACGATTTAGTAATAAAAAAATATACCCTGAACTAGGTAAAATTGTAGGTACTTAACACAACGTGGTGTCCTATTTCTAACCGTGCGCTTGGTAGATTTTTGTTTAATTTAAAATTCAAATTTTACTACAATATTTAGCTTTTTTATCTACATGAGCTTCATACTCAATCACCTGTAAATATTGCCCCGACCAACATTACCAAACATTACCAAAAGTGCGAGTATATGATCGCACCTCGTTATGTCATTACACAACTCGTCAGTAACTACATCGAGGTGTTATTTACTCAAATGAAGTAATATGAATGGAGAGAACATTTGTGTATTATTGTCTATACTAATATTATAAAGAGGTAACATTTGTTTGTAAGTTTGTATGTTTGTAAGTTTGTATTAAGGGGGTAATCTACAGAAGTAATGAACCAATTTTAAAAATTGTTTCACTGGTAGAAAGCTACGTTATTCGTGAGTGCTATAGGCTATATTTTATTCCCGTACTTCCACGGGAACGGGAACTACGCGGGTGAAACCGCGGGACGTCAGCTAGTTACCTATAAGTAGGTAACAGTAAACATTCAACACAAGACATTTCGTGATCTTTCAGTAACTTCTCTTCTATCATTATTTTATTAAACGAATTGGGACCAACAGTGGTGCCCGCCTACTCCTCGAACGAAAAGGTATAGTGCTATAGGCTATATTTTATTCCCGTACTCCCACGGGAACGGGAACTACGCGAGTGAAACCGCGGGACGTCAGCTAGTAGATAATATATCAATAAGCTTTGGTATGAGAGTCATGCAATGTAGACATAAGGCCCTACTTTTATTCGATAGAGTCTTGTCGTTTTAAATGTTTACTATCACTTTTCTATCAGTCTATGGAAAAATCACGGGAATTTTAATTATTTTTCAGTTGCCAATCCAAAAGATAGTAACGTATAGTAACTTCTAGATAGATGCGAGTTGCGCCTAATCTGAATCTAATATGCATGAATCACTCCATTCATTTCTACATTAAGATGTTCCTACTGAATAAGCTAGCTAAAATACCCACCTACTTACATTAACAAGATTACAACCCACGTGATTAGCACAAAAAGCTGCCAATATTAAATCGAGCTATGAAATAAGTGATCGATAGAAAAAGTGCTAGAGATATTTATTTATGTTTTAGTTTTCCGAAGTATGAGGTAACGAATGCTTATGATGTGATTAGGTGTTTTCTATATCTTTATTAGGAAAGTAGTTAAGTATCTTGCGTTTTACTTTAAGGTTTGACGGTTTGTAACTTAATAAAAAAACCAGACTCGCGCATGAAGGGTTGTTTACCATCGTAGTAGGGGAGCCTCCGAGGAGTATCATATTACCCAGTACTAACTGGGTTCTGGAGGTCAAATAGGCAGTCGCAGTGGCGTAGCTACGGGGGGGCGGTGGGGGCCATGGCCCCAGGCGGCATACGAAAGGGGGCGGGGCGGCAGGAAGTGCCAATTTATTAATTTGGAAAATTTTAAAAAAATATTCGAAATCGCGCTCGCAATGTCATGCCATTCTTGCCATAGAAAACTATATAAATGTTGATATACAGGGTGATTGGTAATTGGGTGCAGGCCTTCAAATGGGTGATACCATTAAACACCTTATTTGCTACAATTTTGACCCCGATAACTCGGGGTCCAAACTGGGTAGTTTTTGAGAAATCGAACTTTTAAAGTGAGTTTGAAAATTTATCAACTCTCCACCATAAAGTGCTGATTGTGAGAAATCTAAGCCGTTTAGGATGTTAAACTGTTAAAAAACTTTTATAGTTCGATTTCTCAAAAACCACCCAGTTTAGACCTCAAGTTATCGGGGCCAATAAAAAACAAGGGGCGGCGTATTTCTGGTCGGCCCCAAGCGGCGAAAACCCACGCTACGCCACTGGGCAGTCGCTCCATGTAAAATACAGGTATACGGCTTCATCCGGTTAGACTGGAAGCCGACCCCAACATAGTTGGAAAAAGGCTAGGCAGATGATGATTATTTGTTCGCTATAACAAAAAATCATCATCTGCTATGTTGTTGTGTTATTGAATTTATAAGTTAAGATTTTATGGTTTTCCTTTCATTTAATTTATCATGTCTGTAAGAGGGATTTGATCTTTATGATTGACCCTATCGATTGGTGCCATAAAAGTACAGGGTGTTATTTTTTTTGGACTTTAGCCGGTTTAATTCCCGAGAGTGGCACGTGAACTTTCAAAATCTTTGAATGCAATGTCTTTTTTAAAATAAAGGAATGTTTCCTTTGAGTAAAATTTGCTATCTCCGGTATTTAGAGTACTTTCCCTCCAGGTGGCATGCAAAAATTCCACCCTGTATACGAGAACCCGACACCAACTGTCGGACAGTACCCCACCAGACACAACCCCCGTCTGGTCGGAGGATCCTCCCTTTTCTATGGGGGATAAAGAGCTTTACACCCTGTTCTACATACCCCTGTAGCGGCACTACAAAAACAACATAGAACAAAAAGTACTACAGCGCCATCTATGACACGAACGATGAACTAAACTGAGAATTCCTACATCGAGCAAGCAGAGTTATCCGCGACTCAAGACTATATACAAGAACCCGTAACCAACTGTCGGGCAGTACCCCACCAGACACAACACCCGTCTGGTCGGAGGATCCTCCCTTTTCTACGGGGGATGAAGAGCTTTACACCCTGTTCTTCATACCCCCAAATTATTATCTTATTCATTATAAATTAGAATCACGTTAGCAGTGTAACTTCAATCAGTAATAATCAGAAGATTAAGGACGTTTTAAATGAAAATAAATCATATATCATTAAGTATATGATTTATATTAATTTGTTCAGCCTTTGCCTCGTTAATAAGTTTTTTTTTATAAAGTTTTATATTTAGGTCAACTAGTCAATCTATTCAAAATATTTGTCAAATTAATAGGTCATAATAGATTGCACGCCTTTTGGTCTATCAATTTTTTTGTTGAACAAAATAGCTTTGTAATCAAACAGAAGATTCTCTTTGAAATTGGAAAAATGTAGGTAGGTACAGAGTTAAAATCTCCTATAGTAATTCCAAGTAATTACATAAAACAACCATTGGGACTCTGTACATTAATATTTTATAAATAGTACTTAAACATAATGGTGCCGATTCCCTTGTTTACAAACTAAACCAAATTTAAGTTCAGTGCATCTTTTTCTTTCTATTTCATTAAGAAAAGGACAGAAGATAAATTTTAGTTATGTTCTGTCAAATTAATAAGCGCCATACAAGTTTTAGACGCGATTAAAAAGTTGACTACTAAAATTACATCAAATTACGTCAGGTGCTGACTAATTTGACAGGAATAAACTAATATTTATCTTCTGTCCTTTTCATAATGAAATAGAAAGAAAAAGATGCATTCAACTTAAATTTAGTTTAGTTTGTGAACAAGGGAATCGGCACCAATGTCATTATGTCACCATAAATAACGACTAGCAAATGAAATAGTAGAACTCCTATAAAATGACCGTTACGTGCCAAATGCAATCATTCATTCGGAGCCATAGACCACTAAAAAACATCCAGTTTATTAAGAACAGTAATTAATAACAGAGCGTGAAATCAAAACGTGTCACCATCTCGATCTGACGCAACCGTTAGATAATATCTCGCTAAACAAGTCATTGCTCAGAGAAAGTAGTTTTCTCTGCTCGGATGCTGCGCGTCGATCTGTGGGTGAAATGTGCGCGCAAATTAGATGGATTGATGGTTTGTTTAGCATGTAGGTGCTATATGAGTATACTGTTTCTCTTTTATTTCGTAGCAGTGTGTGCGGTTTTCATAAAGGCTACAAGTATATTACTACAGACGCGATTTACCAGTCTCATAATTATTATACAACACAATTTTTTAGTCGTTTTAATTACATTAAAGGCGTCTAGTACTCATGAAAATAAAGAACTTTAACTATGGGACCGCCTGACTATGAAATCTCGAAAATAATATCAGCTGCTGGCCTGCTATACCTACATTTTTTCGAGTTACGCGACCAATAATGTATGAAGCAGCTGTTTTTTTTTTCGAGATTTCATAGTCGGTTCATAGCCACAAAGATAATACTGCCAAGTGGTACTGCAAAGTGGTCATCCACTTTAAGTGTGCTAAGGTGGCGTTGCTTGTCAACAAAATTTGCATCGTTATGTCAAACTTGGTACATTTATTTTAGCTCGGTTTTCCCGCTTTCACAGCTAACTTGGTTGAAGTGTATAATTACGTTGACAAAGCAAAAAATGATGACTTCTTTCTCTGTAAAACCACAGCGTCTTACGTATTACCTGCCAACGCATTAACAACTTGCAAACTCACAAGATTCCAATATAGTATTATATGTAGTGAAATCGACGAGCAGTAGCATCGTGCATCGCAAGAAACCGGCCATTGATTCCTCTCCGATGCTAACAACTCTCACAGTTCGCGTGGGAACCAATCGTTATATACACACTATGTATTTATGTAGTCTAGACATAATAAATTACGATATAGGTATCTACTACAGTGATTGAATATTATTAAAGGTGTAAAAGGATTTTACGTGATTTTACGAAGCCTGACGGCTCAACCAAGCATTCTGTATATCAAATTAAGTAACTCAACCCAAAAAATATTATTGAGGCCGTGGAGGTATTTTAAGTAAACTTTAAAAACTTGTATTAAAAAAAAAAAACTTCTGAAAAAGTTGGAACTTTGACCTTAGTATAGTTAGAACAAAAAAAAATGCAATGACGGGGAAAACAAGTGCCTTTCGTTTACACCCATTGTACCATCAGGGAAAACAGTTCTGGAAAAGTCCAAAATTAAATAATCATGTTACCGAAATTCTCTAGTTAATCGTCTTATAAGTTATTGTAGAAATACGAAACAATTTGAAAGAGATTGCTGCCGTCTGAGTTTTCTGAAGGTGGTTTATGTTATAATTATGTGACTAATGATATCATTAGTCCCTTGTAAAAGGAAATGAAACTACTGCCAATTATTGTCATGCTAACGTATTTCTTTTTCATGGTTTCAGATCAACATGGAAGGAGGATGAAGCATGACTGCGGTAGCCAGATTCATCTGGTGATATGAATAACAATAACACAGAACACCATGGGGACCTTGGTGAAGAAGTTTGAAGAATGCCGGCGAAGACTGAACTGAAGAACAATAACGAAGAAGAACATGGGGACTTTAATGAAGAATTTTGAAGAGTGTCAGGGTAGATTTAAGAAGACAATGATGATAGAGATTGTAAAATAAATCAAGTCAATTTGCGTGTTTCCTTGATTGACCTTAAACCCGTTAGTTACCCTTACCCTTCTTGAGTACCTAACTATACCATCTACCGTAAGAAAGTGAATTTTAAAGTAAATAAAATTGGAAGGTTTACAGACAACTCGATATTGAAAGTCGTGACTGGAGGTATTACTTTTACTCCAATCGTAAAAAAAAAAACAAGATAATTGTGATCAGAACTTTCACTTTACGAAGATAAAATTAAATACAGCAGTATAATATAGAACCAGTTTTACTTAATATTGACAAATAATTTTATGAAAAAGTCAAACGATACACTTTTTACTGTAAAAGAAGTTCCAACTTTTGCAAGCATTTTATGGCAAATTAACAAAAAATGGTTTAATACACAACATACATAACTCATGCTAAACTGGAGTACCTAGATCATATTTCTGTGACGACTGAGGTAAATGACTATTTCTGCTCACTTATTACAAAAAAGCAAGTTTACCTAATCGGGAATTTGTCAGATTTGCTTTTTAGGTAGGTTCTGGATATGACTTAAACACAACAGGTCATTGGTGTAAGTGCCTTGTGTGATGCTATCTTTCAAAATTGCAGGAAAGTACAATGCTGATTCTATCTAGCAACGACCTCTGCCTACTACACAAGGAAAATAGCTCTAAACAATCTACTTGATATTCATAGCAGCGTCTGCTAAACCGGCCCACAAGTGGGTCGTTGATGATACAACACTCGTAATTTATTAGCTAGTATTAGAGAACTTGAGACTACGTAAATGACTACAGAGTTACTTTGAAAAGGAAACAGAACGAACTTTGAACTCACTAAACGTTTTTATTCTTTATTGCACACAAAATTAAAAGAAATATACACAAAAAATTACAGCTTAAAGCTTATGTGCAATGGCGAACTTAAACCCAGAATTGGGTTTTGTAAAGTTGATAGAACAATCATCTAAAATCATGTATCGGTATCTGGAGGTATTACTCCAGTAAATCTAGGAACAGCATAAATGTTGAAGCTGCTGGAAAAAGGCAGATCAACAACAAATATCACCTAAAATTTTGCATATCATTAATTCAGTGAAATCAGTGAATTGGCTTGTTAAGACAAACAAAACATCGTCTAAGTAAACTAAATAGGTACTATAAAGTGTACATATACTATGTACAAACTGTTTTGGCCTAAAATGAAGAATTGAATCTCCAAGATAGACTACTGTGAATCATCGCAGCTCAACTACTGTTCAAGATTCATTCGTCCTCCTATTCCATGCTCACACTAAATCTGATGATATCCCAGAGCGAACACCTTTAAACGGCCGTTTTCTGTAACTTACCTATGAATAACTGTTAGTTAATATGCCTACGTCTCGTAGCTATCGGTGTTTCTATAAACAAAGTAAGCTTGAAATATCCTATCCGCGACACCTACCTCTCACTTGATTAATAGAAAAACCAAAGAAAGCTTTTCTGTGACGTTTTGTTTCTAACGGTCCGTAAGCGAAATGACAAACAGACAGACATAGAAACCTTCAGTTACCTGATAGTAATTTATTGAAAATGGCCGTAATTAATTTGTTTATAGGCATGAAACTGATAAGTTTTCCGAACAACAAAGATCAACAAAAGCTTTTGTTTGAACCAATACATTCGACATGTTAGTTGCTAAGCTCCCTACGGCAGGCACCAGCAGAATGATGAAATCACCGACCATGTAAGTACGATGAATGAACAGACAAACACAAGTATGTAAGCAGGTTCGTATACGAGAATCACGAGGATCCAGTATCGTAAGATGCGCAGGAGTCACGACATTTTGTTATTTATTACTGTAAGCATATAATGTGGCCTAGGGTTTGAACTCTGCAGCTGCTGATGACGACAAGATAGAAGCTAGTATTATATTTCAAGTTTTGAAGTGGAGAGACTAACAATATTTTTCAAAATGATAATACGGTAGTAAGAGCCCGAGGTATTGATGTTAAAAGTAGTTAGAGGATCAGCCATGTACCTAATAGAATACTAAAAATGCTGCTGTAACGAACTGAAAGCAATATGCCAACTGAAAAACCATGAAAGACGAGTTTTCTACTTCTTTTACTATTTTCTTTTAAAAACTGTCTTATTGCAATTTCACGCTATCGATCATTGTTGCAATTACTCCTGCAATCCTTACCAAATCCGTATCGCAACTACTAGTAGATATCAATCAACGTATGATTAACTGGAACCTACTATCGATATAGGTAAACCTAGCTTACATAACTTTAGGTTACATTTAGCGGCTGTTAGTTTGAGCATAAAAGTGAAGGGCACTAGGTACATGCAGACAGTCTCATGTGTGATTAAAATTCTAATGCAATGCGGGTCACTGCTATTAGATTATATTTTTTAGGGTAATTAGGTCACCTGTGACCATGAGAAAATATTAACTAAGCCGAGCTTTTACCGCAAAATTCAAGTATCCGTTATACTCAATTTTGAACCCTAAAAGCTGAACCTCAAAGAAGCACTTTCAGTGTACCTGGATAGACCGAATTCACACCATACAATTTTCAGGTACAACCAGGTAAATTTTGAATACATTACAGGAAGAGACTCTGACAAGTCCTAAGGAATCTTAATTACCTTCCACAACATTTATTTCTAGTGCTTTAAGCTGATCGTTGTCTACCAAGTCAGTCAATTGACCAGGCAGTCATGAAAATGTTTTATATTATAGTTAGATCCATAACTACGAAATAATCGTTTGTCCTACTGCCGCTCTGCGAGAATTCTGTTTTATGCCTGAAGGCAATTGTAGATTTACTATGCAACGTTGTTTACTTTCAAATTTTAGTCTTAGCATCTATCTGTCCCGAGGTTCAATACATTTTCTACTATAATTACTACCATTCTGAAAGTCACAATTAACTACCACCGCTGTTATCTGCTCACGGCTGTCAAATATACTGACAGATGATTGACTGTTGTAAGTTCTGTCAAACATTCACAACTTCAGATTTGACAATAGATAAACCAATCAGAGACCTTAACAACTCATCAGAAACTCAGTAAGTCTTCGCACGCGTCAAACCTACAGGTTTTATTTCAGTATCATTGAGAAATAATGTAATAAGTATCTGCGGATTGAAATGGCAAAGCATTCTATCGACTGTTAGTTATGAATGAGTCAGATAAGAAACAATGAGTACTTGTGAATGAATTCAAAGTCTTTGTACGGTGATAAAAAGACTTTTTGGCCTTTGAATGATATTGAAGAAACGGCGTGTAGGTAAACACTTGTCAACTGTATTGAAAATACAAGATGGCGGCGCTAGTCCAGATTTTCGGCACCCGCCAAAAGATCCTTGTACAGCCTTACATTCCGTTGCAGACATGTGATAGATTAGGCACACATGTTACTGTTGCCTAACAACAAATGAGAATATATACGTTTTTAATGTTGAAAATTGCAATGTTTTATGCACTTAGAAAGGATTATAAATCACTTCGTTTATGCACTGATAAATATGCAGTTTAGTTTTAGTAATAGTTTTAATTTAGACATCCAGTTCTTTGTAAGGTGATTGCCAAATATTGTTTTCGTAATTTACTGTTTTTTTTTGTGTACGTATCTAATTATTTAAAATAAAGATCTTGTTTGCTTAATCATATCATTTTTTTTGTGTTTTTGTACCGTCGATGCGCAATTTCTAATGAAATGTCCACACCACATTGTATGTATTTTGACATGCCACTGAGAAAACCTTTTGACTATGAGAGTCAATTGTCTATCAATAATAGACAACTATTGTTCTGAACACGATAAGAAATAGCACAATGCAGCTTTAAGAGGTGACGATAAAAACATCGATTACGGTAATTAGGTAGGTAAAAAGATTGAGAAAAGTATTAGCGGTTACTACGAACAAAATTTTATAATTAATGAAAATAGATTTGTTACAAAAAGCGCGGTAGTCACTCAATTGAACCAGAGTACCTAGTTAAAGATACTTAGAAAGGTTGGTATAATGTTTTGAGAATATTATAGATCTACTACGTATATATAGTTTACAGACGCAGTATTTTTGAAATTCTATGCACTATGATAAATCGTCCAAATTATCATGTCGTTATAAATAAGTTATCAAAACTTCCGTCAATATCTGTCCATTGTCGACCAGAGCGATGAGTTTTCCAAGTATGTAACAATAGATGCCAACTTTGTACCTAACTTTTACTAAAAATAATATAGAAATAAGCACTTACCTGTGACTCCCAGGTCTTGGTTGAGCACAAATACGATATAAAAATTGTGCAAATTTACGTTGAGTTTTAAACTATAAAGATATTGTGACGACTGTTGATAAAAGGGGTGCGAGCACAAAATATGTCAGACAATAGTGTTACAACTAAAAAACCATAGATAACTCAATGAAAATAACATAAGAAATAAATTCTAATACTTTATTACAAACCTTTTCTTTGAATATTACAATATTTCATTCACATTATTACAAAAAAAAACATCCCAATCCTAACCATCCGTATGTACATTTAATGGTAACGATTAATAATTATTAATATAATAATAAAACCTTTAAATAAGTGTAATCTAATCATAACCTATGACATTTTGTAAAGTGAAAGTCTCTTCTACCAAAACGAACTAATAAATACAATTATTTGGTACAATAAAACTTTCATTAAAACCTAAAATATTATTAAAGCTATTAAAATCTCTAAGAAATATGACTATAATGATGTTGTGTACCTATATATACAAGTTATCCCATCAGTATAAAAGAGTATTTTCAAAATTATCATGTTAAAATATTACGCCTTGAAAGATCAACGAATGACAATTTTAAAACTTTGCATTTTTATAAAACGGTCATATTTTCGGATTCGGACGAAACGTCTTTGCATTTTTATAAACCAATTATACAAATAATATCAGTCGTTCATGTTATTATGGCCAGAGAAACCGGATCCTACCAGTGGGAGCCGCATAAATCTAGTAAGAACTAGATTCAGCCAGACTTTTAAGTGTCTTCGGTGACGGGAAGTGTTGTTGTTTTTCTTGGGTAAAAGGCTGGTCTAAAATTGGGTCTGATTGGTTTGAAATAGATTTTTCTTTCGGTTGTCGTCTTTGGGCTTTCTGTCGTGAATGTTTTAGCTGTAGTGAAGGTCTTACTAACTACTTTGGGGGAGTTGGTTTTCTTCTTAAGATCTACTGGGACGTTTTGACCTCTAGTTGCACTGAAACGTGATTTTGACGGACTAAAAGTGGTTTTGTTTGCTTTCTGGTTTAAATTAGCTGCCACAGTCGCGTTTATTTTCTTAACTGTTCTGGGAGCTACGCTTGGTCTAGTAAAGTTTGAGGATTTTATGATTGGTCTTCTGGGGAATCCGAATTTGGCCCGTTTGGCGTCTACAGGTGATATTTTCGCTGTGGTCGTTTCTTCAGGTAAAGTTCCTGTAGTCGTAGGTGCTTCTGTTGAAGTAGTTGTTTGGGCTTCTGTGGTAGCTTGTGTTGTAGACAGCATGTCTATAATCGGACTTGAACTTGACGGACTTGCCGTTGTTGTGGTCGTTGTGAGTGTAATCGAAGAAATAGTGGTGGGTATCGTAGAAGAGGGAGAAACAGTTGAACTTTCAGTTTGCGGTAACACTGAGATACTGATTATCGGATTTTTCACTGTAGCCACTTCAACAGCAGAACCGTTAAATTCTTGGCCTTTAGCAAAAGTAAGAATACTACGACCTGACTCAGGTTTCAAGGGGGTAATTTTTACAATGCTAGCTTCATCTTCTTGGTTAGGTACTGATGCAGAATACACGACGAAAGGTTGATTTTTATCATCATTTACATTACGCGCCATTAATGGGTTCTCAGTTTTGAACAATCCTTCTAAAGGTAAAGTGGATGGGTTAGTCAGCATTGAACGTGGTGTTACTATTTCGAAACTTTTGGCTGCTCTTACCTTTTCATTTTCGTATGCTGCGGGAACGAATTGCCAGGAAGCGAACAGTGGTCCGTCATGTTCTTCATCAGTTTTGTTTTCTTCATTTACGTAAGATAAGAAGTCGTCGTTGGGTAGATGTTCCACATGATCTTTGTTTTCATCGGCCTTAGAATCAGATACTTGCTTGATATGCCTGTAGGCTTCGTTAACACTCTCCGACGCAACCAGATTTTCTCTGGGCGCGTCAGGGTAGGTTTCAACTAAAGCTCTCGCATTTCTTGCCTCATCAATACGTATAATATTTTCAGGTGGGTGCTCAACTGGATATATGTGACCGTATTTAGTCAAATAAATTGGAATGTCATCTTCGACTATTTTGATAAGACTAAATCTACTGACTTCACCAATTTTATCAATGACTGGTTTCTTTTCAACCATGATTCTTCCTTCTTCAATGTGAGTGGTTTCATTATTTTTATTTATGTGGTGTTTATCTAATTTTGAGTTTACTTCAACTACTCTTGTGATGGAGAATAACTTGTCGAATTGTGTCTTAATGATAGGGGGTGGTGGCGTTGATTGCTCAGTTGTAGTAGTTGCGGGGATAGTTGTAGGTACTGGTTCAGTTGTTGTTTCTGTATTAGGTACCGTGTACATAGCAGTATTTTGTACGATTGTTGTTTTGATTTCAGCTTCATTTTGTGAAATTGTAGTAATATCTTGTGTTGTAGGATAGTTTGTGGTGCCTTCTGTACTCTCTAAGTAATCATCTGTACTGTTGTCTACTTCCATTTGGTATGTTGCTGTTTCCATTTCATCAGTATTTGTTGTAGATGCATCTTCAGATGTCGTGGGCTCTTTACCGTCAGTTGTAGAAGTTACTGTGAGATAATCATCATCAAATGATGAAGTAGTTTCACCTTCAGTATCTGCAGTGGTCGTAGTTGTTATATCATTAGATTCCTTTTCACCTGCTTGAGTTCCATTTTTAATAACAATTGTTTCTGTACCTTTAGGTATAGGGGCAGCCACAGTGGAATTGTAACCTGGTGGGACGTTTTGAACTCGTTTTTTACCATCAACAGCTGGTTTGTTGCTAAACCTAGTAATGATTCCAGTTCTGTTTTGAGAACTTGGGAATCTTTTTGGAAGTTCTGTTGTAGAAGTAGAAGTTCTGAATGTGTTTGAGTTTACTACACGGGGTCTAAAACCAGGTCTTCTTGTTGTGAGAGAAAACTTCGTTGGTGTTTCATCCTCGTCAACTGCCTCCTCATCATAATGTCCCTCTTCTTCTTCATCTAACAGTTCCTCAGAATTAGCAGCTTCTTCGCCTTCTTCTTCAGAGTCAGGTTTCCTTGTGAAAAGTTGGTTTGGTGGTACAAAAACGAACGGATTATCTGATTCTGGATCTTCCTCGAGAAGTTCCTCGTCATTATATTCTTCATCTTCGAATCTTTGAGTGGTTCTGGGAGTAAAAGGCTTTCTAGTAAATAGTTTAGAAGAAAATGGTCTTCTAGTACTTCCAGATGGTCTGAACAGTGGCCTGTCTGCAGTCGCAGGACTTGTGTAAACGCCAGGATTGTATTTTCGGCTAAACACTCTAGTGGTAGATGGTACTGAAGATTCCGTGGACGGTGTGTATAACCTCTTACGTGGCCTGTAAGGTAACCTAGTTCTGCTTGTTGATGTGGTCGATACAGTAGTGCTGACAGTTGTAGTTTCTGTTTGAGAGTCATCAGTTTCAGTAACAGTTGATTCAGTTTCAGTGGTGTTTTTATTTTCTGAAATGTCCACGAACTTTCCTTCAGATATAACAGTCACCTCGGGTTTTTCTTCCATTTCAGGTTTTGAGTTTGTTTCAACTTTAACTTCGCCTTCAGACTTTTCGGAATTTTCCTTATTTTCTCCTGTAGTTTTAGAATCACTGTCGGTACTTGCTTCAGTAACAGCAGATTTAGCTTCGGTAACCGTTTCTTGAGTGTTTTCCGTATTTTGAAGATTTTCCGTTTGATCATTTGCGTTAGATTCAGTGTTAGCAGCTGCCGTTGTTTGTTCGAATGTTTGCTCTATGGGTTTTTCTTCTTCCTTTTCTATAACTTTTTCTGTCACCTCTTCCTTAGTCTCAACGTTTTCACTCTGTAATTCCACCTTTACTTTCTTTTCTTTGTAAAATTCAGTTACTTCCTCAATTATTGGCTCTGTTACAGTTTCAGTAGTTGTGGTAGTGGGACGTGTCTTTTCTCCGTAGTTTAATTCTTCAGTAGTAGTGCTTCTGAAAGTGTTCAGAGAGCCAACAGACTTGGCTGTAAGTTCGGCATCAACTTCAGCAGGCTTTATTTTCTTACGAATGATTTTGCGAAACCTCTGCAGGCCGGGTGCGGTAGGTGCTTCAGTAATAACAACTGGTTCTGGAACTGCAGTTGTAGAGGTTGGTCTACGTCTGATTATTCTGAACCTCTTTTTACCAGAATCATCAATAGGAACAGTTTCAGTGGGAACATTGTCAGTATCGGCTGCCTGAGTTCTGAATTTCTTGATAACAACTCTACGTTTAGGTGCTTCTTCAGTTACTTCACTTTCTTCGTCGTCTTCGTGCTCTTTTTCTTCTCTGGCACTTTCCGAAAGTAAAATATCATCAACCCTACCTTCTGGTTCATCGTCATCGTCATCATCATTGGACAAGGTTTGCTGTGTAGTTGATTGACGAGACGGGAATGGTAACTTTCTAGCTATGATTCTTGGTGAAACGGTGGATGTTGGTCTAGATCTGCCAAAAGGCAGACGAAGTGCAATTCGTTGAGGGGTTGTAGCTTCTTCAGGCGCTTCAGTATTTTCATCGTCCTCTGTGTCAGGTGAAGCAGTTGAAGCTGACGGCCGTGTAAAAGGTCGTGGAGTGAATCTTGCAAATGTTGGTCTTCTCTGTGCAAAAGAAACAGAAGCTGGTTGAGCAGTCGGCTCCGTAGTAGTACCTACTGTGAAGCGGCTTCGTCCACGCGGGAGAAGGTTTGGTCGACTAGTCTCTACGGTAGCAGCAGATCCTTCACTATCAGGTATCGCGTCAGGGGCAGTGCTAGCAAGGGGCCTACGGAAACGTCTGTCAGCTCTAGTACTGACGCTAGAAACTTGTCTTGGAACGAATTGTGGTTCCACGTCGATTGTAGTAAAAGAAATTACATCATCTGGGTTTAAAACTTGGGGTTTGAACGATCCCCTCGACACAGGAGAAGCAGCAGCGGGAATAGAGTCGTCACTTCGAGCCGTTTGTGATGCTTGGAACCTACTTCTAAACCTCCTACCAACCGGGCCGGTTTCCCTAGGTAGTATCGCTTCATCGACTTCACGACTATCCGGAGTAGTGGATCTAATTTTACGAGAGACTTCAGCCGAATCATCTGAATCCGAAGATATTTCGTTTGGCCTTGACAAAGGTCGCCGACGGCTCACAAAAGCATAATTCCTGGGACTCACCTGGGTGGTGCTTGATGGGGCTGCTGTACTGGGAGATGGGGTAGTAGAGCCTCGTCGTCTGATCAGAGTTCGTCGAGTGGGGATACTTGGAGGTGCTGGAGTCGTCGTAGTGGTCGTAGTTGTAGTTGTGGTTGGAGTCGTTGTTTCGACTACAGTAGTCGGAGCTGGCGCTTCAGTTTCGGGTGTTTCGATTTCGTCAGAGCTCGGGGAGTTAAGTAAGGAGGATATTTGAACAGAAAGGACAGTAGTAGGGTCAGGACTACTGGTTTCTTCAGTGGCGACCGTAGTGGAACGTACTCTAAGTACGGGGGCTTCAGAGCTAGGCTCTTCAACGGGACGGGAGGTAGAGCGAGACCGTACGATAGAAGTATACTGGGGTTGTGTTGATATTTCTCTTTCTAATGCTGTTTCTTGGAGTTCTACTTCTTCTTCAAAATTTTGGTATCTGGGAAAAAGAAAAGGATATTTCAAGTACAAGAAAAAAAGGTTTTCAATTTTGGAACGCTCGTTCGAACTATTCTTGTCAAATAATACTTACTGCACAGTAGTGGTCTCCACAGTGGTAGGTCGTTGTCTTCTGATAGTGACGTATTCCGGCTGATTTTCTCGTCGTGCGCTCAGGATGTCCAGCGAGTTTGGTGTGTCCGACACCGAAACGAAAGGCTCCGAGCGTTCGAATAGAGCGTTCCTGTAAAAACAAATAGCCATGCATTATGTTTTTTGAGATGAAGAATGGAGACATTCTACTGACTGACCCATAAGGGACATTTCATCGGTTATTTCCTTGGTCAAAATGGCTGTTGTTTTGAGCAACCAGCGAACACTAGGTTATAATCGTGTTCTGAATTCATGGCAATAGTTTGTGAATCGATGTCCCTCACATTCTGTATTAATATAGACACTAGCGGTATCTATAACTATATAAACTCACCTTGAAGCAGTATCATCAGCGGTATCCGAAGTAGTAGGTCTCGCTCTACGAATATTTACATACTGCAGTGGCTTGGTAGTTGTTCCGACCCTGGACTCTGTTTCTACAGACTTAGCTCTGAGGATCTGTTGTACTTCTTCCTCTTCGGATTCATCTTCATCCTCTTCGCTTTCCGGAGTTGCTTCAGTCGGTTTGGAGACACGTTGACGGTTGATCGTTGTGTACCTGAATAATGTTATAAGTGATGAGAATAGACTAATACACAATGTAGGTAGTTGCTCGGTATCTTAAAATAAGAAAAATTCTATTTGCATTGAAACTTAGTACAGAATTGGCCTTAAAAAATGTGTTTTGATCTCGCCATGGGCATACATTCATTACATAGAAAAAAACAAGTAATTATTACATGAAATGAGGATTATGAGTATAGGTAGTCCAGAATCATTCAATTACAAACACTTTGTCTTTTAATTGTCAATTTTCCAGGATTCAAGATAGAAGTTGTCTAACAATGCATTACAATCCATTTATTATAGAGAGATAACTTACTGTGGTCGGTCCTTCCTTATCAGCTTGTCCTTATCACTTGATGGTTCTATTCCAGCATTCTGTGGTCCTCGCCGACTGTTCTGTCCAGAACTTTCGAGGATGCTGTTAGGTCCAGTGTATCTGTTGAAGACATTATTTTACTAACATGGGAGTTCTTCATATTTGACAAAAACGTTTTAAATTTTTTCTTCTACACTTCATCATCATCATTAGTCTACAGTAGTCTACGGCTAGACTTAAAACTCGGATGGAACTTTTCTTCTACACCACTTATTGATTAATTGTTTCATTAATTAATTAAGTACCTGTTCTGGCCGCGTGTCCTCTCCAACACTTTCTGGTACAGCTTCTTCTTGTAAGGCGATGGTGTGGTGGTGATGCCGCCGTCTGTGCTAGCCTGCTGGCTCTCGCCGTAATGGAGCTGTTTCTCCAACTGTTCGATACCGCCTGTAATATATTATTAAATTGTATTTCTGCTATATTTATTGTTAGCAAGTAGTGACGAACTGTCTAAAATGTATTAGCAGAATAATTTTACCACCATCCTGGGTACTACTGAAGAAAATTTTAAACAAAAGCTACAGTGAAAATTTGCCATGTAAAAAGGATTTAAGTTTTTACTCTTCGTGTTGTTTTGACAGAGAACGGTTAGTGTGACGACGGGTGTGTTTCTGCATTACTCACCGACTTTCTTGATCAGATCAATCAGTTCCTTGAGAACTCTGGGATCCTCTGCATCTTCATCGGTTGGCTCCTCACGAGATTCATCTTCGTATTCTTCTTCCTAAACCATTTAAAAAACAATCGTTTACATACTCTTCTTTACTACTTTATTGAGTGAGATAACATAATGTCTGAGGAAAACGCGGTATGTCCTAGAATCAAAACTTCGAAGACTTGTGAAATCTACCAACCCGCACTGGACCTGCGTGGTGGGTTCCCATTCCCTCTTAAAGAGAGGAGGCCTGTGTCGCAGTAGTGGGCACATTATACACACCTAAACTGTCCTAAACACCCACATTTCACTTGTTATGTTCAACTCCCATGTAACCGTGGGCGAGCCTATTGCCATCAACTGGGCACAAATCCAGACTCCATTGCTGCTACTGAGAAATTCCTAATGGAAAAACCCAATAACGTTTCGGCCAACCTGGGGAGCTCATGCTCACCAGTCACGCTTGCTACCACTCGATTAAGATCCAAAGAGCATACACCTTTGACCAATGTCGATTTGACATCAACCGCTTACCTCAGGCTCAGGAGTAGTAGACGAAGTAGTCCTGAACAGCGAAGAGCTCTTCGTGCTCAGTCTGATGGGCTTCCTAGTGGTGGTGGTGGTGGTGCTGGTGGTGAGGGCCTTCGTGGTGGGGGCGCGAGTGGTAGGGGGCTTGGTGGGGGGGTCCTTGATCTTGCACTGCACGTTGCGGGAGAAGTCGCACGAGTCGGCTGCCTTGTTGAAGAAGAGACCTGGTGAAGAAGAGGAAAGTTTGATTGTTTTTGTGTAAAGTTTGTGTAAGCGATGAGTAAAGGATTGTTAACGATATATCAACAGTCAAGTGAATTATGTACCAAAACTATGGCAAGATTGGTACACGATGTAAGGGACATTTAGACAAGCAAGGACATTATTTGAGGAATGTTTAAAAAGAAAGGTAACATAAAAACTATCAATTCATGGAGTAGCAGATTTTTTAATAAACTACCTAAAATAGAACGTGGTTTATAGGAACCTAGTTTAATTAGATACTTAAATGTTTAAAACACTATACCTATTTGATGATGAATTACTAAATTAGAAACTATGGGTGGTCTTACCAGAAGGACAAGTGAACTGATGAGCTACAATGCCAAGGTTGGATGGTCCAGAGTCGAGACACCAGAAGTACTTCTTGCAGTCGCGGGGGTGAGAGTAGAAGCCTTCGTCGACACACTTGAAGTCTGGAACAAAAACATGTAAACATATGAAACATCATGATCATTTCTTAGATCGATAGAGATGGAGGATATCAAATCAGCAGACCAATTCACGGTTTTTGTGGAGACGTTTGATCTATCTTTTTCTAATTGAAACAGACTGAAAAGACAAGACAAATAAAGTACCTGATCCTGGATCGGGGGTGGTCGGTGGTTCCGGAGTGATGATGTTCCAGGCAGGAGTTGTGCTGGTGACGCTGGTGCTAGATTTGCGTCTGTTGCTCCTGTAAAAAAATTAAATAAAGTTAGAAAAAATCACGAATAAACGCTATGATGTTACCATCATTATTATTTTTCATACATACGCTGTGACTGTATGAAATTGTAAAGGTTCTATCTAACCCTTCGACTAATGATTCGCATAATGGGGTAGATGACACACCAATCAATTGAGATACTTTTTAAGAGCTGTCAAAACGCGGTTCTCTCATAGATTTTGTATGGCAATAGCAAACTGTGACATCACTGTTTGGTCAACTCAATGACTCAACTATTAATTGATTTCAAAGCAACTAAAAATCTAATTTGGCAATGAATTGAAAATAACTCGGGTTTTCAGGCCCAAAATAAAGTGTTCTTTTTTAGAGATTAGTGTCTTGGAATTATTGTTCTATGGTGTCATCTACCCTATCAGCTACCATGATACGCTGACCAAACACAAGTATAATAAGGGTTAGAACTCACTTGGAAGCTGGCTTAGGCGTGGTGGTAGTAGTGGTGGAGCTCCTCGGTCTGGTCTTCCTCCTGTAGCTGGTCTGTACCTTCTCCTTAACGTCGGTAGATCTGCTAAAGAAGGGACTTTTGTTATTTATAAAGGAACATTACTGTTTTTACCTGAAGTTACAAAGAAGTTTTTCAAATCCGTATAGGTTTCAGCAATGAGATTTAAAAAGATTATAACCGCCTTAAAAAGACTAGCACGCGTAGTATAACCATCGTAGAAAAGAATGATGAATGGAGATTCTAGAGAGATTTAAGATGTCAAAAATTCAGAATGGTAAAAAAATGGAAGGTCACTTTTCTTCTCAGAGCTGAAATATTAATTTGTTAACAATACTCGTGCTACCGCATGCCTAAAGTCGGCTGCATTACAGTTTTGGAAAAGACGAATGTTAATTTAATACAAGTGCTTACCCAAGTTTAGCGAAGTAGGATTCCTTGGCAGCTTCAATAAGTGGGTAGGGTTTGCCGTGACACGTGCCGCGGAAGTCATCGTTGTCGATAGACCAGAACATAATACCTGGAATAGAAATATATTTCGTTTTAATTTTATTTTATTTTATTTATTTATTTGGCTCACCAACAATTGAATACACTGCTTCAAAGATACAGGATACATTAAATTACACACACAGACAAGTGTATCAACCTCTTAATACAGCATTATAGGCTAAACTAAATTTTAGTATTCTGTATCTTAGTTGATGCCTATTCGAGTTTGTTTAAGCTTCGAAATCTGTATACAAAAAGACATGTTAAATGCAAAACTGCAAAACAGTTTGTTTATTATCTGTTTGTTTTGTCTGGTTTGCTGTCCATGATTGTAGTGTTAGCATAGATCTATGAATAAAAGCAGGTTATGCCAAAGCACTACGAAAAGCACATTTAAGAGAGCAATAGTTCAACGAAAGCATGCAGTTTTGCAGGCACTATTATTCAGGAATCTTAATCAAATAAAGTCTACTAACCTCCAAGTCCATTCTCAGCGACATATTCAGCCTTCTTCCTGACAATATCCACGTCATCGTAGCCGACCCACTGGTTGCCCTTGAAGGCGACGGGACCCATCGCTTCGCGGTTAGGGTGCATCACCGTCCACTCTTCATCTTCCTCCTCTTCGGAATATTCTTCAGAATCTTCTTCGGATGCCTGTCGGCGCTTCTTCGTTTTTGGTTTTAGGGATTCGCAGATCTGGAATAATTTGTTGAATTAAAAGTTTTTGCTTTAGGATTGTCAACAGTCAATTTCGGTATTTTCTACAATGCCGCCATTTTGGCGAGGTCTACAGTCAGAATGAAAAAGAATCCCAAAGAGCCATGCTGATTGACATTGCAACATAGAATTGTAGTGACGAATCGTATACCATAACGAGACCATAATCTATTGATAAGAATGTGGTTCCATGACAAGTGGTTGATGTGTTGTTTGTCTTGAATTTATCAGTCCCGTTAATCAATATTGGAACTTGTTTAGTCGCAGAAAAAATTGATGACGACGAAGCCATGGTCAGCCAAGTTGATGGCTCTACAAGCCTTATCTGCCATAAACGAACTATTTAAGATGAATGAAGTACTGTTTCTTACCTCATAATAAGCCAAGTACCCTTTCTCCCTGGTAGCGTCTCCCTGTTCTCCGGGACCGTCAGCGGGCGAGCCAATCTCGAAAGCATCAGGGTTGAACAGAGTGTAGGAGCGTCCGTACGTCGGGATACCCAGTACCAGTTTGGATGGGTCAGCGCCGGCCTCGATGTAGAACTTGATCGTGTAGTCCTGGAATAAAAGAGGAATATAGGGTCTGGTGAGAAAAGTAGCGAGAAAGGAGGTATATGCACACTTGGGAATGTATAAAATAGGTTGTTGACCTAACCAGCAATTCACACGACGTGGTGGTTCTTAGGTGTATCCCAGTATCTGAGCCCAAACTTCTCAGGGGTGGATGAAACTAAATGTGCCATTCTCTTCCATTAACGCTGGATGAGGCTTAAAGACGGATGGCGATGATGGAGACGTATGCCACTATCTGAGAGCCAATTCAATAATCAGTTCTTGATTTATCATCTCATGCCAAGTTACTGATTGACTGGCTTTTTAGTAAAACATGTAAACGTCCTCAACATAAGATTTTTGACAGCGGATTTCTTTATCATGCTTTCAGATACCAGTCTTTGACTTGTAGCAGTGCTTACACATTGCAATGCTGTTGACCTTGGTACCACATTGTATGGCTACCGGTCTTTTAAGGTCAAATCGTGAAGACATTTTGAAATGCCTACGTCTAGCTGCCGTCTACAATAGGCTGAGCTGATTTGAAGGTTCGACCGGTTCCTGAGAGTCAGTCAAAGAATGGCTGTGACTTTGAGTTAGGTATGACAGTATTGCCGGCCACAAAGCTTAGATCATGAAATAAAATTATGTTATGATAATGACTGAACCGATCCAACGATATTGGAGTTCGGCACTCAATGTCTTTTGCTCGCCTACCGATCGATGAAAAAGAGCTGCTATGAACGTTCATAATAATGATCTTATGTAATTTTGTCAACGTCATTCAATCATTTATTTATTTATTTATTGCATTCCACACCTATGCTTTACAAAAGCCAACGTCTTTCTCAAATCACTCTCTCAAATATAAATATTTTATCTTAGTCATCATCCGTCTTTGGCCTGAGGGCTGAACCTTTTGACTTGTCTAAAGCCTTTGATTCTCTGAAGCTTAGAGGCACACATTCTTTCTTTTTCTTCGCTCTTCTTGGTTTTATTTCCGAATGTGTTGCGGATCTTTTAATTTGTTTATACAAAATTTGTAATTTCCTTTTTTTAACTTACAATATTAAGCTCGTTATCCACGCTATACTCGTTGGGTTCCTCCAGAGGGTAGAGGGGTGCGTGATGGTTCACTGCCGGCTCGAACGCCGAGTGGTAGTCGTATGACAACAGGTTCATCCAGTCCAAGTATCTGTAACAGATTCATTACATTTAGAATATAGAAGTTTAATATCACAGCATTTATATTAAAGTAATTTTAGTGGTTGAGTTGAGACTTTCTCAGGTGTAAGGTCGTTGGTTGGTAAAATCTAGACCAGTGACTTCTGGCATAAAGATACGGATTCATTAATTTATTAAACCGATTTTGTGTTGAGGACTCATAGAAAATCCCTACCATACAGGAGGTCTACTCTCTAAGCACGAAACCCGTAGTTCCGGCCGAAGTTACGGACGATAAATAGCCAATGTGACGAGTGGTCATCACATCCGATACGTCGTAGAAACCTTTCGAAAAATACGAAATCGTAAGAATGCACGTGTAGCTGTGTAGTGTATTTAAAATGGTCTAAAGCCACAGAATACGCAGAAGTTAAAGCTAAAGCTTAAAGTAGCCTTGGGCGTATCCGTCCGAGTCGCGCTGCTTATAATCACGTATTTCATGCAGTAAATGACAGTTGGTGACTTATGGATCACGATCTACGGTGCATAAACTAAAACAGTTCACGCACAATAGCTGAACAATGTGAAGGGTTGCAGACTTGCATTGTCCATCGCGTGCGAAACAAATATTTGCTTAGGCTACCGTTAGTTTAAGGTAAAGATAGGATATTTTTGTAATAAAGTAAGTATACTTCGAACGTGAAGAAGATGTTTCATCTTCATTATTCTAACTCACTAATTCTAATTCTTCTGACATCACGGTTGGCGCAGAGGCTGAGCGATTGTCTGATTCGCTGCGTGTCGCGGGTTCTGTTCCCGCACGGAAAAAATACTTGTAAAGCCTACAGATAGTTGTTCCGGGTCTGGCTATTTGTGTACGTGAGTTTAAATGTTTGTAAACGCACCACGATACAGGAGAAATTCCTAGTGTGGGGGAACGATTTTATTTAAAGGCAAGAAACACATAAGAACTGACACCATATTTTTGCAGTAAAAAAGGTACTTAACCTAATCATATACCAATCTAAATTCATACTTAAGACCAATCTTATCGAATGCGGAACTTATACTAGAAGGTACTTAATGTATCTCAATCAACATAAACACCTGCCACACCATGATTATCATCTCAAGATTGGCATGGGAACTGGCGATCATTAAATATGGTCCGAAACCAATCTACCTTGACCTTTCCGACTCAATCGGATTCCATAGCATGTATTAAGTTTAACCTGTTCGCCTACGCACTTCTTCAGCAGGTAAATAATTACATTATTATGTTCTTATTTTATCCTTATGTTTACTTATGTATGTTTTTTGGCAATACGCTCGAAATGTCAGGTGTACTATAATACAGGACCGACAGTCTCGACAGAGATAACGACAAAATCGCTAACTTTCGATCGCTAATTATTACTAACGAAAAAATTCTCGAATTTTGCTTGCAATGCTTGCGGGAAACTCAAGTTTTTACAGACTTGAGTTTCCCGCAAGCATTGTTATTGCAACCGAATTTTTTCGTAAGTAATTAGCGATTGAAAGTTTGCGATTTTGTCGTTATCTCTGTCGAGACTGCCACGGGCCAGGGTGAAAAACACCGACGCACAAACTTCCACCAAGTATTCAGTACATCATTTAAAAAAATCAGCTGATCCATACATTTAGATCGTGTAGGCTTTTTTGTAGGAAATGGCTGCTTTTTTAACTACCAATGAAAAATTTCGATGTCTGTGAGGGAGGAGGGGGCGGGGGGTGGTTCAGAATGATGTACTGAATATGTGGTAATCGTTTGTGCGTGGGTGCTTCCACCCATAATTTTTTCATCGGTAATAAAAAAATCAGTTGTTGCTGCTGCTGTGCAACATTTTTACCATGTATAGGTGTAAACAACCTCATCACGAACCGCAACCACCATTCTGTACATCTAACTAAGTAACTTTACGCAAAAATTATTGCTGGGAAAAGACTTTTTTTGGGGTGAAAAAACATTTTTTTATGGTAGAACTCAATGTAACGCACTTAAAACATTGTGCTGATGGATGGATTGAATAGTACGGGGGTCGGGGATGTGTTTAAAGTAAAAGGCTTACATTAAAAACTTGTATTAAAAAAAACTTGTCAAAAAGTTGTAACTTTCATTTAATGTCTCCGTAACTAGAAGGTTCCCAGGGCCGGCAGTCTCGACAGAGATAACGACAAAATCGCTAACTTTCAATCGCTGATTACTAACGAATAAAATTGGTTGCAATAATGATTTTTGTGAAAATCGCATCTTGGATGTAAAGACTTGCGTTACTGGCAAGCATCATTATTGCAACCAAATTAATTCGTTAGTAATTAGCAATCAAAAGTTAGCGAATTTGTCGCTATCTATGTCGAGACTGCCTGCCCAGGTATGGTGTAGAACAAAAAAATGATCGCAATGACGAGGAAAACAAGTGACTTTCGGCTTCGTTAAGAGGTATTTTACACCCTTTAGGTATAGCACTTTAGTAGGGAACCTGGGAACATAAGATTTTTTCTTTTTAATTACCTTTGAAAAATGTCTAAGTACTGAAAACGTGGTATTAACCGGTTGTGATTCTGTAACCCCTAATTCCTGTATATCTAGCCATTTTTTGTAGCGGTTATTGTACTTCAAATGTTTCTAGCGACGTATGACCTTACATCAGCAGATGATTACGTATTTCCTGTATGAAACAAATTGAAGATTAATTTATGTGGGTTCAAAGACGGTGCTTTGTTTGGTGTGTTATTAAATAACTGTGTCTGTAGGCGAATAATGATGTTAGGTGCTTGTGTCATTACTTGTTATTGATGTGTTAATATGCTAGGTGTAGGATATTGGTTGGAGGGCAGCGACAACCGCGCTTGATACAAAATATTACAGGGTTTCGACCGTGATAGTATTACGATAAAAATACAAATCCGAAATAAGTATATTCTGAGTTCTGCTAAGGTACCTACTGCTTGTTGTGATCTCATGTCAGTTCAAGTGATTAGCTGGCCAAAAGTGTGCGGAAGTTGTCTTGAAATGCATCAAGTTTTGAATTTGTTCAACTTTTAGAAAACATCATTTAGTTAAAGAGCCTCTACGCATTTTATTGTCCATGCAGTAACTAAAAAGCAGACCCTAGTACTTTAAACAATGGTGATCACGAAAGTCCAGACACCGACGAAGCCTGCACTAATATCTCTCTACTTAGCGCTGATTTTCATCACTCGCGACTTAATTTATCGTAAAACTTAAATCGTAAACTAAGCCATTGTTTTCAAAGACTTTGCGTAAATATCTAAAGACAAAGCTAAGCGAAGGAACCAGAGCGTTGAAGGACGGTGCAGAAGAATTAACACATCTCATTGTTTAGAACTTTGTAGGGCTGCCAAGATTTCATGGCAAGTGGGATACAGTAATCTTAGGTGCGGGCTTCAAAAGTGACAGTGTAATTTTAAGAAACATAACAATGGTGTCGATTCTGTTGTGCACAAACTAAACTTAATTTAGGCTATTGCTATCTTCTATTATAAGGCAGTGCGAGAAAAGGACGGCTATAGCTATGAACTAAGTTAGAGATGTCAAACTAGTTTATGCCTTGCGCTTCACCGTGTTTTTAGTCGACATGTTTTTACGTGCACCTCTCATTTGTATAGAAATATTAGTTCTCCAACTAAATTTGACAGCTTAAATTACGTCCGTCTCTTTCTTGTAACACGTAAGTATTACAAGAAAGAGACGGACGTAATTTAGTATAACATAATTGAATTTGAGTAAAGTCTTTATCATGACAGCAGATAATATAATACTCCATGACTAAGAGGCGTAAAGGTTTTCCTGCGATTCTATATATTCAGGTCTTGATATTAGAAGGTTCATTAGAGGTTCGAAGAGCTGTTGTTTTTCAATAAGGGTATGCGGTCTGATTTGTAAATAGTAGTGTTAAGTATAGTAAGTAAGACGCAATGAAGATGTTTAGTAGGTCATAAGCAGTAAAAACTTAAAAGCAGTCTGTGTCCTTTATACCTGAGGAAAACCAAAGAAAAGATGTATCCATTGTGTGAGGGTAGGAAGGAGGAAGGAAGGAATAAGGAGTAAATGATAGCGTGATGATTGATATGGGCGAATGGAAGAAAAAAACGTGTTGCACCGACTCTAAGTAACATGGAGCTATAGAGCAGGAAGATGAATCTCCTTTATCGAGTACCTTCATATATTATCAGTTAAAAATATCATCATCATCTGCCTAGCCTTTTCCCAACTATGTTGGGGTCGGCTTCCAGTCTAATCGGATGCAGCTGAAATACCAGTATTTTACATGGAGCGACTGCCTATCTGACCTCCACAACCCAGTTAGTACTGGGTAATACGATACCCTTTGGTAAGACTGGTTGTCAAACTTTTTGGGCCACTGACTACCCGTAACGACTTTTAAAGATCTACAAATGACAGCCGGGACCAACGGCTTAACGTGCTTTCCGAGGAACGGAAAAATAATCTTCTCCATCAACAGATTTGATTAAATTTTGTGGGTAAAACAATCAATATCAAAATAATGTTTACAGCTAAGCAATAACAAACTAGCAAACACTGGAGCATGCAACTTTTGGTAAAGAGCATGATAGCCGTAACTGATTAGCATCTAGCAGATTTTTGATTTCTACACTTTAACAAGTGCAAAATTACCCCGTAGAAGCTTCATTTACACATCGCACGAACTCCCAAGGCCTTCCACTTGCATAACCCTTCCACCATGGTCACTATAGCAATTCCCATTGTGTATTCTAAGCCCCGATGCATTGTATACTTCATTCAAATCAGCTGGCACTTGCGAAACCTCTAGTACTAGTACTTGCTAACATTGGAACTCTGAATGAAGCATGTGATGAGAATGTTGGTGTGGGATTCGAAGTTAATGGTAATTGTGGTGACTTACTGAATGGTGTTTTAAATTGAAAGGTAATTGGAGCAGCTTGCTAAGATAAAGTTTTATTAAAGTTGGGGACGGAAGTGATCAGCGAAATACAACCTTGATGATATGAGATTCTTCATGGGGTATGACATTGAAGGTTATAAATGCAGGCAGACAAAGGTGTCGATTCTGTTGTGTACAAACTAAACTGAATTTAGGCTATTGCTATCTTCTATTATAAGGCAGTGCGAGAAAATGACGGCTATAGCTATGAACTAAGTTAGAGATGTCAAACTAGTTTATGCCTTGCGCTTCACTGTGTTTTTTTTTAGTCAACATGTTTTTACGTGCACCATTCATTTGTAAAGAAATATTAGTTCTAACTAAATTTGGCAGCTCTAAATTACGTCCGTCTCTTTCTCGTTTTATTAAAGAGAAAAAGATAGCAATAGCCTAAATAAGTTTAGTTTGTGCACAACAGAATCGACACCAAAGAGTCCTAGCGTGGGAACAGAATAGCAATAATTTCCAATGATGCAGATTCCACTCTTCACCTTTAAGACTGATAAGTTATTGACTCATATGACTCACTCAATAATCAATATGGATATTACCAAATAAAATATTTAAGGCTTCTTATAATAAGTTCATAGAAATCAACTTAAATTGTATTAAATAGAATCCTTGTAAATTTTCGATTTGATTCTTGGTATTCGGTTTACAGTACACCACTGAATACCCCCTCCCCTTCTTATCTTAGTCCATCCAAAGGTTGTCTGGAAGAAACCGCTGTTAGCGATAAGACCGCCGTTGTAACCATAGATTAAGCAATATTGTAAGCAGTATTTTTAAGATTTTGGTGTACAATAAAGTATATTCTATTCTATTCTATTCTATTCGATAATAAAATGTGAGCGGCCATACTGACGAGGTGTAAGCTAAGTAACGTGTTTAACGTTGGTCATAAGCCTGCGCCCCGCCCGCGTCGGTTTAGGCTTCACATTTACAATCATTAAAATTCCGATTTCGATCGTGTGACATTCGTGGTGGCATGGATTGTGCGTTGGATTGAGTTTGAAGCGGACAGCGATTTTACCAGAGATGGTTTCCAGAATGATCCATGTTTTTACTACATCGAGCAAATAGCAGTAGAAATACCTGCATTGTCTTTGACAACGGGTGGAAACGCAAAACAAAATATTCAAAAATAAATCCTTTTTTTTTACTGCTTCGTTGGTCTGTGGTAGTGGTGGTGGCAAGCGCGAATGCTGAGAGGTCCTAAGTTGAATTCCCAGGTCAAGCAAAGTCTAAATGGGTTTCTCTATTAGGAATTTCTCAGTAGCAGCTACGGAGTCTAGATTTGTGCACGGTTGATGGCAATAGGCTCTCTCCCAATTACATGGGACTTTAACATAACGTGCAAAATGTGGGTGTACTATTAGGTACACCTCTGCCTAACCCTTTGGGGATTACAGGCGTGATGGTATGTAAGTATTATTATATTATATTTATTCATTTTTGACTTTTACATCATCATTATATCGCTTAAAACAATGTCACTTTAAACTTATATTGTCACTTACGGGACGTGATTATTAATTGTTTTGAGCTCCCGATATTTCGAGGCAGTGTCGAGTTCTAATAGTGCGCGTAGCAAAAGACAAAGAAAGAGGGTAGACAGATTTGTCTGCTCCTAACAATTTATTTTCCATCCACCCGCATTCACCAGCCAACCCGCGATCATGGCGCTTGCAACAGCTTCGAAATATCGGGAGCTCAAAACAATGAATAATAATCACGGAAGATATATCCCGTAAGTGACAATATAAGTTTAGTTTTAAACCCGCTAAAGCTTAAAACAGTGTTTGAATGTCACTTTGTTAACATGTCAATATCTTAATATATATAAATTACGTGTCACGTTGTTTGTCCGCGATGGACTCATAAACTACTTAACCGATTTTAATCAAATTTGCACACCGTGTGCAGTTTGACCCAACTTGAAAGATAGGATAGAATGATAGGATATATAGATAGGATAGAATAGAACAAAATTAAATGTCCACCCGTGCGAAGCCGGGACGTGCAGCTAGTATATTAATATATTGGTACACCTAACCTCAACATCAATACTAATGTCAGGAATAAATCATTTTAACGTTCTATGAAGAAATCAAAGTACCTTTCTTCATTCAACCTTCTTACGGACTTATTTCAAGGACCATATCTTCAAATCGTGCCCATAAGCTCATCACAATGCTCGTTCGCTTATCACTTTCACCACCGCCGATATATTGTTAGGCAACACGACATTGAACTAGTAAAGTTCAATGTCGTGTTGCCTAACAATAGATGTGTATGACTGGTGTATGTATGTAATGTGTGTATGGAGTAACGTATTTGCATGTGACAATTAAGTATTTGCACTGTGTAGTGTTAGGTAATTTGTACAATGTCATGTATGCTAGTTTTTGGTTTGTTTAGCAATGATTTAAAGGAGTGTTTTGTTTTTTAAGCAAGTAGATCTATTAAATTGAATGTCAGACACAAAATAGAAGTCAATAATATTAACATTTTTGCATTATTCTTGACATTAGTCTGAGGTCGTTACTGAACTTTTCAATTTGAATTTGTTAGTAAAACATTAGTTTATGTAAACCTTGAGCTTATTTCTTTCTTCGACAATTTTGTATATGTTTCTTTATAGTTTCTAATTTTTTGGACTAAATATTCGTTACTACATAAAGAAGTTGAAAACCTTGTTTATCGTGAAGGTTTTACTTACTCACTCCACATTTAGGAACTTTCCTATTACTAGGTGTTTTGTGTCAACTTGAGTAAATTATGAATCAAAAATTAAATAGGTTGGCTATACCATCAAATTCACGAAAATCAGTTGGATTAGAGACTCACGCAGACGAGAAAAATGCTAGAAGAAAGGCGAGGCCTATTTTAATTTGTTTTGACTTTAATTTGATTTAATTTTGTTAATAATTTTAATTTTAATCATGATTTCAGCCGAAAGACGTCCACTGCTGGACATAGGCCTCCCCCAAAGGGGGGCTTTTACCATAATCGCCACGCTTGGCAGGCGGGTTCGCGATCGCAGTACGGTTGTTACAAAAGCACAGAGAACGCTGCTGCCCATTCTCTGGTAAGTCCCTTAGTCGCCTCTTACGACACCCACGGGAAGATATGGGATGGTGCTATTCTTTACGTCCGACACCATACAGTACAATTGTAATTTTAATAGTGATTTTAATTTTAATTGTGATGTTGACTTTAATTGTGCTGTTGATTTTGTCATTTTTAATTCTGTTTAATTGTACCTATGAATGATCCAAAGTTGATGGAAATAAATAAATAATAATCATAATACCCAGGAGTTCCTAATTCTGAAATGATGATAATAAGCCCAAATAAAACAAAACTCACTGATTCAGCGTCTTCACATCAAATCCCTTCTGTATATACTCAATCCCGGCTGGCACAGCCATGGTCAGCAGCAGCCTAGGTTTGCCAGTCTTCTCGGATTCCCTGTCGAACTGCTCCCGGAGCTCCTTCACCAACTTGGCGTAGTTCTCCCTATCCTTGGGTTTCCCTCCGTCACGGAAGGCTGGGTATTCCCAATCCAGGTCCAAGCCGTCGAAGCGGTTCTGTCTGAGGAACTGGGGAAGAAGATGGTTTTGGTTAGATTTAAAATGATTGACATATGCATCACTGTCTGGATAGGTCTACTGAAAACAGTGTTGTGCTTACTTCACGAAGCCACCTCAATAACCCGAGATGTCACAACGGACGAAATCTTACCACCGATACGGCATCCGGCCGCTATTGAAGGGCTTATGTACGCTCATCAACCAATAGCATCGCAGCATCTGATCCCTTGTTGTTAATGAAAAAAAGGGTCGAAAGAAAAAAATACAAAACAATACGGGTGGTAAACAGATGTGGTCATCGTGTCCACGGGATTTTGTTAAAAACATGGTAAGATTTCGTCCGAGCTGATGGTACGTGTAGTGTTACAGATTATATCTATAAAATAATGTGTAGAAAATAAATATCACATAACATAACATAACATTACGCCTGTAATCCCTGAAGGGTGATACAGAGGGGTACTTAATAGTACACCCAAATTTCGCCAGTTATGTTTATGTTATGTAATAGAGGGCGAGCCTATTGCCATAAATTAGGCACAAATCCAGACTTCATGGCTGCTAGGAAAAAACCAATAACACTTTGCCCAACCTGGGAATCGAACCCAGGACTTCATGCTCAGTAGTTGTGTTAGCGACGACTAGACCAACGAAACGGTCTCAAAAAAATAAAAATCATAAAAAAAAAGTTTTTTCTTCTAACTTTCTTCTTCTACTTTTGAGTTTTATGGAGAAAAAAAAAATTAAAATTAAATATAGAAATCCCTAAAGCGTTTCTAAACACAAATTATAAATAAATATTAAAATTATATTATTAAAATTAAATATTATCATTACGATATCTTTTTGTTAAAACAAATTCGGAAAAACCGGCCAAGTGCGAGTCGGACTCGCGCACGAAGGGTTCCGTACCATTATCTATACATTAGACAAAACGGCAAAAAAATCACGTTTGTTGTATGGGAGCCCCCCTTAAATATTAATTTTATTCTGTTTTTAGTATTTGTGGTTATAGCGGCAACAGAAATACATCATCTGTGAAAATTTCAACTGTCTAGCTGTCACGGTTCATGAGATACAGCCTGGTGACAGACAGACGGACAGACAGCGAAGTCTTAGTAATAGGGTTCCGTTTTTACCCTTTGGGTACGGAACCCTAAAAAGCAAGTGAAAGGACATTGTTGCAATCAAACGTATTCATGAAATCCAATATCCAAAATGTAGTTCAAAAGTCAAGGTTACGATGTATTTTCGAGAGTTACTGTTACGACAGACTCACACTTTCATTGTTTAGAATACTATTTGCATAAAAGAAACAATATTATGGCGGATAAAAAGTCAAATAAGTACCGCGCCTTTCATTAGTTTACGAGTGACAGCAGCAGCTCAAAAACAACCTTGTCGTAATATAAATAAAGATCACTGTTATTTGACAGCCTGGTCCAATAGCAGCAATTGAACAACAGCCTTATTGTAACTACGATAAAGAGTAAATTTGCAAGTTTTGTCAGATCAGTAAGTAAATTATTGAAAGAACTGTAGTAATGACACTTTGAATTAAGATCATTGTTAGAAAACTACGTAAAATGAACAAAATGCGACTGTGAGAAAGGCAGAAATAGCTTTTAGTAGTGCAAACATTCTCAGTCATGAGTATACCGTATAATTCGAAATACATTGTACCCACATTTTCTAATCTAATTTCACGTAGAAAGGTGCAATGTAATTACAGGTCTACGGAGAAAGTAATAGACTCGCAAATGCAGAGATCAGAGATGCTTTCGATGTGCAATATATCCGATCTGTTGAATGAAGACTTCATCGATGAAGAGAAAATTGTAATGACAACCGACTTTAAAAGGTAATGTGATTTGTGTTTTGAATTATGTCTGACAGTTTGATGAAGATCTTTTAAACTAAAGAAATAATGACATTTATGGTCATTTAAGCAAACATTTGAGATACAATCTTCATAAAGTTATAGGTTAATATATTATAACTGATATTACTTTTGACTTGAATGACTTTTGAAATAGTCATTAAATCGAGTTACATGAACTTGGAGGGTTGTATTGATGATTTTCATGATTTTAATTCTGTAACTACATACGTCTTACAGCCGCGAATAATATTTTAATCAACATAAGACCTAGCACTGGCCTGCAAATTGCAAAAAAACGTAAGAAAATTTGAATTTCGCGGGCTACCTTGGAGTGGTGCTGTAGTTCCACAGCTAACGGGGCACTTAATATCGAGTCCTACATGTCCTGTTATTTGCTTGTTACAGACCCTGATAGATGAATTACTAAAGGTGCCAAACTTTTAGCCAAATTTAGAACCTGTTAAATTTAGGTTTATAATAACTGTTATAGAAGAAACTTAGGGCTAGTCATCATCATCTGCCTAGCCTTTTCCCAACTATGTTGGGGTCGGCTTCCAGTCTAACCGGATGCAGCTGAGTATCAGTATTTTACATGGAGCGACTGCCTATCTGACCTCCACAATCAAGTTCATACTGGGTAATACGATACCACTTTGGTAAGACTGGTGTCAGACTTTTTGGGTCACTGAATACCAGTAACGACTGTCAAAGGTGGACAAATGACAGCCGGGAACAACAGCTTAACGTGCTTTCCTAGGCACGGAGGAAACTCGATATGTAAGGGTAGTCACCCATCCACAGACCAACCTAGGCAAGTACGGCTTAACCTAAAGATCGACCCGAGCGGCTGTTATTATTTAGCTATGAGCTCCTCAAAAATAGGGCTAGTATAAGTAAGTATAAGTATAATTTACCTTGATGGCGTTCCTGACGAACTCCTTCCTTCTCTCCCTGGAGCCGACCATGGGAGAGAACCTGGAGGAGCCCTCGTTCCATCCGCCGATGGCCAGCATCGTCTTCAAGTTCTTGTTGTATGTCTTCAATCCGGTGAATTTGGCGTAACCACCTGCGATAAAGAACCAAGTGAAATTGACGCCCAACTGGGACTGGGTGTGTGGATTTACGTCATATTATCACTACATATTATAAAACAAAGTCGCCCCCCGCGTCTGTCCCTATGTATACTTAGATCATTAAAACTACGCAACAACGGATTTTGATGTGGGTTTTTTTAATAGATAGAGTGATTGAAGAGGAAGTTTTTAGTATATAAAATGCGGGCGGGCGAAGCCGCGGACATCAGCTAGTCATCAATATGGAAATATTGAAGTTAATTCAACGAATTATAAAATAATAATAATCAGTATTTTTTGGACGAATCATCTCATTGGCGCCCAGCATGGGCCAGCGTTGGCCGCCAATTAGATTTGTAAGTATAGAAAACTTGAGTAATATCAAAAACGAATTCAACAAGACTAACAAACTATTGAAATATTATAAAAAAGTATGAATTTTTCTTCATAGAAAAAACAATCGAAGTCTTCTAAGCCAAAGAGCAATGTACTAACCTTTCTCAATATCCTGATATTTATCGAAAGGTTTGAACGTGTTTTCCTTGGTGAACCCTCCGAAAGCATAGACAAGATGCGTGCAGAGGTAAGGGTTGATGTTCTGGGGGTTGAACTTCGCGGTGCCGGGCCGGTACACCGACCAGTTCGTGTAGTAGCACACCACACGGGGCTCGCTTGCTGATGCTGTAACAAGAATGCAGAAGGATTATTATTAGTGAAGGTTACATAAAGGGTGTAAAACACTCTTAACGAAGCGAGCTCTTAACGAGCTTGTTCTCCTCGTCATTGTTGCCTTCTAGTTACGGATATTGGGGGTCAAAGTTGCAACTTTATGACAAGTTTTTTTTTAATACAAGCTTTTAATGTACGATTAATAAACACCTTTAAAAAACACCTCCACGACCCCCGTACTATTCAATCCATCCATCAGCACAATGTTTTGAGGGCGTTACATTGAGTTCTACCACAAAAAATGATTTTTCACCCCAAAAAAAGAAAGTCGTTTCCCAGCAATAATTTTTGCGTAAAGTTACTTAGTTTGATGTACGGAATGCTTGGTTGACGGCTTCGTGATGAGGTCTGTTACACCCACGTATATTGGGAGGACGTGTAAACAAGACAGAGAGTGCAAAAAGATGCCGTTAAGGAAAATTTAACACACATTTTTCCAACTGTCGCAGTTTCGCTTTGACTGTTACGTTAATTATTTCATACATCGAACACTCCACAATATCTACCATGGATTCATAGATAAAAGACTACCTATTTCAACAATATTTACAGCAAAAATATGTAAGTTTAAGATTTTTTTTTTTAAATTATCCCGGACATGGAAAGCAGAGCGTCAAGGGATGACGTGAGTTATGAGGCGTGTAATAACTTGGTAATAACTAACGTTATGTCGTTACAAATGGTAGGTTTCGCATAATAGTGCATGCATTTACTATCTATTTGTTATATCAATATTCTGATCTAGTTTTCTTATATTGGGACTTACTGGATATTTTCAGTGATCTTTTATTTAATTCAGATCACAGAATTTGGAGGCTGTTACAAGCACCGTGATTGTGGCGGGGTGAATAAATAAATGCGTAGAATAAAAAAAAAGTAAGTGCAATAAAATTTACATAATTAATTTCCATTTGACATTATTAAATATTTGTTTAGCATACGAAATATTGCAAATTTACGAATTTCTTATATATAATGAACCAAAATAACCGACTTAAAACCATAAACAAAATAAAATAAAACTCCAGTGTTTCATCAACCATAGACATAATAATAATCTGCAAACTTTTATTTTATTTATGCTTAGAAATGTTTCTAGAAATAAAACAATAGTTTAGTTGGCAAATAAACTTTCCGCACGGCTGATTTTCTAGACTTATTGAATAACTGAAAGTGCAACTTTGGTACAGTTTGTCTATGGTACTAGTTCGCTGCCCGGCGCTGCTCGCTAATCAGTATGACTAACGCAGCGGAAAATTATGAAGAAAATAATACTTTATTTTGTGCAATTCGCCCGTGACACCTGCAATAGGGTTGGGTAATCATTTTATTAAGTTATAACTATTGTTTTATTTAAATATTATGAGAGGTCGATAATATTCTTGACATAAATAAAAATGTCATTTTCACTTCTCATGCTCTGAAAGTGCTTGTTTGTGCACGATATAGGCTGCACAAAATCGAATTTTGTGCACAAGTGCATTAATGTATCTATATTACAGGCAAAAGAAGTTCATAGATAGAATTTGTTATTTTATAATATTTACTTTAATTTATTTGCCTTGTTTTTAAGACATAAAGATAAAAATTATTTAACTAATTAATTTAAGAAAATTATTATTACAAAATTCAAAATCAATGTCGAAAGATTTAAAGAAAATAAAGCGGTGATATGCCGGGAAAAACAATTTCCTATTCAAAACTGTACTAATTTTACCTTGAATTTTAACGGGGACTATATTTCTTGTCACCAAAATTTATATTTGTCATCAAGTTGTATCACATAATAAATAGATCTATCGCCACGAAATATGTTCGTTCTCAGTTAAACAAAAAGTGTTCCCAGGTTCCAATTATCAAATTAATGTTAATATAATGTGTAAAATAAGAGATGGATTACCAATAACATTGTAGTGCATTACATGAATATAAACTTCGTTCTGATAATAATAGTTTTATTACTTAAATAATAGCTTTATGCTCAGAATGGTAGATCTGTCACCAACTAGTTTTGCCTAGGCCGACTTGGGGCACCCCGACACGGATAGATTAGGTTAGAAGGGTATTCGTGGTTATTTTTTTATAAACCATTCAGAAGTTCTAGTTTATTATATCATCATCATTCTCTTACCCTTATCCCAATTCATTTGTGGTCGGCGCAACATGTCTTCTTCTTCCATACTTCTCTATGTTTCGTCATCTCATCAGACACTTCTTTTCTTGCCATATCATTCTTTACACAGTCCATCCATCGTTTCTTTGGTCTTCCTCTACTCATATACCTATTCTAGTTTATTATATAATTTTCTATATATAATTTTCTAGTTACATAATAATTATGATTTATTGGTGATCTCTTTAAATTAGTTTGCTTAAATACTTATTAGGACAAACCTTTTAAATTACATACAAAAACATTTGTTTGGTACTAGACCCTATATCTTCATGATTTTAGGTGATTTATTGTGGAATTGATTTTATAATGTTTGGTGACTACATTTTGGTGACAAATCTACTATTTTGAGGGCAAACCCTATTATTTAAGGAACGCAAAACTAATTAAATTGGTGATAGCTTAAATGATACCCAATTTTAACTAGAGAAATGTTATGTTATACTACTGTTTTATTTCCGCACAATCGAAGCAGAGCAAAAGCAGAGTTTATAACTCGTGCACAAAACCATTTTATCCTCGACTTTACTATCAGCCTCTAAAAATGGTTCGTTTTGTGCACTTCTTGTAAAATATACTATTTAATGTAAGTTCAGTTTAGAAACCACATTTTTTTATTTTTTTAGCAATATTAAAATAATCCCTTCATGTTGAAGCTTTACGGGCATCCTTTTTCCTTAACCACAGAGTTTGTGTGTTGATTTGAAAAACCGCAAAAAGTTTACTCATTCACATAAGGGTTTCCGCGAATCGATTACTTACAGAAGAAGGATTCATGATCTTGCAATGTGTTTTTTTAGGGTTCCGTACCCAAAGGGTAAAAACGGAACCCTATTACTAAGACTTCGCTGTCTGTCTGTGCGTCTGTCCGTCTGTCTGTCACCAGGCTGTATCTCATGAACCGTGACAGCTAGACAGTTGAAATTTTCACAGATGATGTATTTCTGTTGCCGCTATAACAACAAATACGTACTAAAAACAGAATTAAATTAATATTTAAGGGGGGCTCCCATACAACAAACGTGATTTTTTTGCAGTTTTGTCTAATGTTTTTAAATAATGGTACGGAACCCTTCATGCGCGAGTCCGACTCGCGCTTGGCCGGTTTTTTATTGTAAGACTCAAATAATGGGTGTAAAAGAGAGTTGCTGACGTGGAGAATATTTTTTCTTGTATTTTTTTTCTTTTTCTCCTCGTCATTGTATTTTTTTATTCTTAAACATACCTGGGAAACTTCTTGTTAGGAGATATTGAAAGTCAAAATTCCAGCAATTTCACAAGTTAAAAAAAAACTAGTTTTTAATGTTATAACTTTATTTTAACTATACCTATTGCCATCAACCTGCCTATTGCCATCAACTTGCCCCCAATTCAGACTCCGTGCGGCCAAATCAAATTAAATTAAACTACTTATATATTTGTTTATTTATGGAAACTAGGCCCAAGTTATCAATAATTTGATTAAACTCAAATAATTATTGATATCTGTCATTGACTCTGACTGTTGGTAACTACCTAATATATTTTAACCTCAATAGATCTGGTGTATTTAGCAATCATAATACGCTAATCATCTTTAAGAACGTAACATAAGCTATTAATAAAAACTATCATAAGTACACAGCTACAATACATCGTTTGTCAATCAACAATAATAATTAATTTACAATTATTTGTTTGTTGCAAGTCTTGTGAAAAATATTATTTGATGGATGTGTAGCAATAATGATGTGCTAGAATTGTTATTTAATATAAAGATGTCGACATGTTGAATTGTTGGCATCTCGAATGTCGATTGACGTGAGACAAAATATGGTGTGTTGTATGAATTTTCAGGGATCCATGTATACGTATTTCGAGCATTGTTGGTTTAAAGATTAAAGACTAATTTATGAGAATATGGTGTAAGTCTTCATTTCTTTATCGTGTGGTTCAGAGTTCTTAGGTGTTGGTGTTGTGGTCGTAAGTTGGGTGTCAGAGTTTAAATGCCGCCCATGGGTTTCTGATCAATGCTGTTGACGGCTTTACATGCCGTCGAAAAATATCTCTCAGGCGTGTTGGTTTAATTTCCTCTCGATATTTTCCTTCACTGAAGCAAGTGATAATAGAGAATATGCATGAATTACAAAACTCTTTTTATTTATTAAAAATTCCTTTTATTGACCCATAAAAACATTGTGGTACACTTGTTTAAGTTGATAATACATCACTTATTTTACAATTTACTGTTTTATGTAGCATGTTTTTTGTGAAAAGAAGTATTATATTATCTGTGGTGAAAAGGAACACACTCTCAAAACGCGTCGTCCTCGTTAACGCGGTAGTAGTAGTGAAATCAAAGTCTAATGACACTAGACTTTGATTTCACTACCGGCGTTAACGAGGACGACGCGTTTTGAGAGTGTGTTTCCAAAAACACTTTTATTTCAAAAGTGCTTAAAGTTTCAATAAGATTTCATTATAATATTGTTACTGCAATTTTTACTTGAATATAGCACATCCAATTAATCAAAGTATTCTATTAAAGGCAAAAAAAATATCTAAACAAGGCAGATTGTGGTATATGATGCCACATCATGGCCGCGACAGCTACGGACGTTTCAACTGTCATAGAAAATTGCAGGAGTTTAATATTATTTATAAGCGACAAACAATAGTTGAACTTAACTTTTAATACTTTTCTTGGGTTGACAGTATTGTATTTAATTGATTTAAGTGAAGAAAAAATTACGTGCATATTCCCTATTATAGAACACGCACAAGAATCCGCTAGACCCACAATCCATACCCGTACTCCGATTGACACACCGTAAAATCAAACTCGAAATAAAAATATACAGTACTTTGTTATTTATTTTGGATACATGAAATTAAACTATTGACCCCTAGCTCCAAATGACGACACGATGAAGTGTGTCGGCGCGACTAAACGTATCGTCACAGTTGACCGAGTGGACAGCGAGCTGTTGCGTGTTTACACGCTCTTTAATAGTCAAGTGACAAGTGCTTGACATCTTGGCTTGAGGATAAACTGGTTGCTGTGGTCAATAGTGCAGGATCATCTAAGAGCTTTAGAGGTGATTTTGGTGATGTATTCTTTATTAGATGTCTGGTTATTATGTAAAATATCCTTATGTCACGTTTTCAGTAATTTTCAGTATCTTTACTAATTTACGGGTAAAACATGATGCCGTGTAGTTATTGTGCTTTTGAAGTTCTCTGTGTGTCAAACTGAGAAAAAGAGGTAATTTAAAAAAAAGAATAGAAATAAATAAACAGCTCACTTCAGCTAATTAGGAATGAGTAAACGTATTCAATGCTGTTTCCAGTGAATCATAATGTTTGCAGGGTTCTCAAAGATTTTCACAACAATGACAATGACATTTTACCTTAAAAGGGCACTGAACTCGTATGAGATCAATACCCTTTTAAGGTTAGATATTCTAAGAACCTTAGGTAACAGTAACATTTCAAAAAGGTAAATAATCCTACTTCCTACTTAATATTATAAAAGTGAAAGTTTGTAAATATGGATGGATGTCTGGATGTTTGTTAATCTTTCACGCAAAAACTATTAAGCGGATTTTAATGAAATTTGGCACAGATAGCTGTTCATAACTTAAATTAACAAATAGGATACTTATATTTTGGCAGTACGATCCTGTCGGAAAATAGGCGAAACGATAAAAAAATCTAATTAGTCCGTCAGATAGATTTCCAAAAAAAATTGGACGCATATTTTTCTTTTGTTACGTAAACCAAAATTGACGAAGATATGACGCTTTTAAAATTCTCAATACGTCACGCGTAGGTATCATTTTTAGCTAGTTCTGACGTCACGAGCCCCCACTCCCGAGTTTTGATGCGTTTTATCTTTGTCAATATTCATTGATTTACAAAAACCAAAAATATGTGTCCATTATTTTCCAATACTCTAACTGACGGACTAATAGATTTGCATTTTTTATACTGTCGTCATGCCTATTACCGAGCTATCAAATTACCTAAATAAAACTTGTCTAGGCAGTTTACTAGACCTTGCAACTGGAAGCTTTATTTAAAAGCACACTGCAGATAAGTTCAAAACCGATTCATCTTATGACTCACAACACAATGCGAATTCTTGAACAATGAGTAAAGCCTCCAAGATTATGTATATATGCACCTACATGTATCTATATATATACATCTGGCTGCTGTTTGCACTACGCAGTGGTAAATATATTGTCATTTGACTTAGCTACACATGTTTAATAAAAATAGTATCTACTTCGAATTTTACATGTCTAAGAAAATCAGTATCTAAATTGTAATGTTGTCTATGGAAGGAAGGAAGAGAGGTCTTCGACAGTCTTCGTCCGGTAGTATGTAGAGGGAACAAACGGGCTCTTAAAAAAAAAAAACAATAATATATTTTTTACAATTTTAAATATTTTTTTAATTACCAGTAAATAGTCAACATCTGCCTAGCATTTTCCCAACTATGTTGGGGTCGGCTTCCAGTTTTACCGGATGCAGCTGAATACCAGTATTTTACATGGAGCGACTGCCTATGTGACCTCCACAACCCAGTTAGTACTGGGTAATACGATACCCCTTGGTAAGACTGGTTGTCAGACTTTTTGGGCCTCTGACTACCTAACGACTGTCAAAGATCTAAATGACAGCCGGGACCAACGGCTTAACGTGCTTTCCGAGGCACGGAGGAAACTCGGTATATAATGGGTGGTCACCTATCCACAGACCAATCTAGGCAAGCACGGCTTAACCTAACGATCGACCCGAGTGGCTGTTATTATTTAGCCACGTCACGTCACGTTTGTCTCTCACTGACTTAATGACCTCTGAATTACCAGGAAATAGTACCTACCACTAAAATATGCGCTTAAACCTTTTCGTTTAACAGACGGTAACCATAAAGCCTTCAGACAAATAAATCAGAGAAGAAGAGTTTACAGCCATTACTTATACCTCAATAATTCAGAACCAATGTCATAAAACCTGTAGGCTTTGTACGAAAACATGTTGGTATATCTGTAAACATGTATTAAAAGGTCATTCATCGACTCCCACTGACGGAAGATGTTGGGAGGAGGAGCTATAGCTTATTAGGGTTCCGCAGCCAATAGCAAGAATGTAACCTTTACAATGTTGTTATAACCGCCTGTGCTTTTGACTATCGGCCATTTTCAATAACTTACTGATCGGTTTCGGTTTAATAATATTTACATTATTTACATACTAACTCTATAATAGAAATAAAAATATTTACAAGTGTCAAAAAGGGTTACAGGGCGTCGAAAAATTCGTCCGCATCGCTGTCAACAGGAAAAGTGCCCAGGAGGCTGGCAGCATTGCCGCGTTGGATGGCAATGCTGATTCTTTGGCCAAAAAATAGGCCCACCCACTGGTCACGTGAAGAGTCGACCAACCGTTTGGCGATTTCTCGAAAAGCTTGGTGGGCACTCGGACCCCATGGCCCTAGTGTTTCAACCCCAAACGGCTCAAACACATAATTCGGTTTCGGTAGGTTGCTATCTCTGCCTGTTTCACATTTTGCTTACAGACGGTTAGAAACAAAACGTCACAGAAAATCTTTCTTTGATTTTTCTATGAATCAAGTGACAGGTAAGTGTCGCGGATAGGATATTTCAAGCTAACTTTGTTTAGAGAAACACCGATAGCTGCAAGACATGGCATGTTAACTGACAGTTATATACAATGATATTCTAATAAACACATATCCACCGAAAAAAGTGTTCCGCCCCGCAGCGGCACCACACTTTTCATTCGTTCTACATTTCAAATGATACAAAAGGGATAGCTCGATAAAACCAACAAGAAAAAAAGAGACAGATAGTGTAAAATAGTGTTGTACTATGTCGTTAGTGCAAGCGTTCTTGTAGTACTCACTACAAAAATGCGTTTCCCATCTCTTTCTTTTTTTATCCTCCATTATCAGAATATTAAGAAAATAAATGAAAAATATTAATAAATCAAAGTATGTATATTGCGTAGTTACATGTGGTATGAGATCCCCTGTGTTTTATTTACTTTGGTATCTAATTGGTACACTTTCTGAACACGCACGATGGCTTTTTTACAATTTTATTTATTTAAATTCGTAGCAGCGTATCGCTCGTCGCCATGCGTGTTGCAGACTAAAGGCAAAACGAGCCAATTGGGTCGTTTTCGAGTCTTAACGATTGCGCGCTCACAACAAATCTGTTTACTACAATATCATTGGTAATATGTAACTGTTAAATGTCCCAATAAAGTAAAATAAAATATATCGATGAAAATTGGAGAAAACGGGTATTCTGAGCGCTCAGAATACATGTACTCTCCAATTTTCATCGATATTTTTTATTTTTTGTTTTGTGCATGCGTAAATATTTATCCCAACTACGGAACACTTCGCCGAGCACGGCATGCATTTTGCCGGTTTTTATGTCTTTCAGATAAAAATAATAAATGGTTTTGAAGGTCAGTAGCCAGACACAAATAAATAACAACTACAAGAACCATGAATTTATTGCATGGGATGATAAATTCAGACACAAAATAAAACAGCTGTCTGGGTGCGCCATGTTTTATTACCCACGCCCAGGAAATTGAAAAGGAAGAGTTGTGGTTCATATGAAGTTAATGACTTATACGGAATTTCGTGTGAATAATTACATGGGTGTTTAGTCTGAACGGACCAAAATGAATATACCGCGGTCCATTTAGACGTAGATAAAAAATTATATAGTATAATGTGGGTGTTTAGTCTGAACGGACCAAATCGAATGGACCGCGGTCCATTCAGACGTAGACAAAAAATGTTTACGTCCGAACGGACCGGTGTAAAAAAAAAACAATTGAATAAACTTCATCAAGGTCTACGTCCGAAGTTCCGAACGGATCGGTGTCAAAAAAACAAATGAATAAACAATAATAGGTTTAAAGGGAAAGTCGCAACGCCTGTGATCCCCGAAGGGTAAGGCAGAGGTGTCCCATGTAATAGGGGGCGCCTATTGCCATCAATCGGACACGAATCCAGACTCCGTGGCTATTACTGAGAATTTCCTGATGAAAAAACACAATACCACTTTCCAATCTCAATGTTGACCTATTTAATGTAACCCAAAGGTTGACTGGTAGAAAATACCTCAAAATTAAAATCAAAATATTTTATTTCACATAGGCCTACATGGGCACTTATAAAACGTCAAAAAGGTCACGGTTCGGGATGGTCGTTTCCATGGAGAAGAACCGGCAAGAAACTCCATGGTTACTCTTTACCTCCGGCATTAGGTCCGCCTATGTACCACAAATCCAGACTCCGTGGCTGCTACTGAGAAATTTCTGATGGAAAAACCCAAAAACACTTTGCCCGACCTGGCAATCGAACCCAGGACCTCATGCTCACCAGTCGCACTTGCGACCACCTAGCGAATAATCATGAAATAACATAATATTTTTGGGAGTTAATAGGGTAAATGAAAAAAAATATCTAATTAGTCCGTCAGATAGATTTCCAAAAAATATTGGACACATTTTTTTTTCTTTTTTCACGTAAACAAAAAATTAAGACGATACAGTGCGTCGAAAACTCGTGTGACGTCACATTTGAGTACATTTTTTACTTAAATGTGACGTCACAAGCCCTCATGATCTTTGACACGTTTTATCTTATTCAGTTTTTATTAATTTGATAAAACAAAAAACATGTATCCAATATTTTTCAACTGACGGAATAAACATAATCATATTATTTTTAGTTAGTCATCATATAATCCCTATTCTAGAGATATCTGAAGTTATCCTAGGTGTGGATAGAATTAATAGATTTTTTGATGGGTATCAAAGATTTTACTTCTGCTTTGTGATCTTGGGATAAGACTTACCAGTGATAATCAATTTAGCTGAACGGCAAACCTTTTAAGCAAAAGATTGAAAAAGCAACAGGATCTATATTATATTCTTCCGTATTTAAAAACACTATACGTACAAGATTCATGTACTCATAAGTTATGAATCAAGTAAGTTTTAGGTCGTCACTCTCTGCGCCGGCGCAGTGCACAGTGCGCGGGAGTACGTGGGACTAATGACCCATTGTTCAGGATTCACTTCTAGCCAACCACGATTGTATGACATTGTAAAATACTAACAGTTTTATTAGCCACTTCTACCGTTGGACTATGAACCTTAGCGTGCCTGACTTAAAGTTCTTTTAGGGGTTGATGGTTGATCGTTGTGTTTCTTAGAGCTTTGCTATTATCGGAACTTTTAAAAGGATGTATGACATTGTAATATACTATCAGTTCTGTTTGAAAAATCTAACGTTGGACTATCGACTTTAGTTAGTCAAGAATACAGTTCTTTTTTAGGGTGGATCTTTAGATTTCTCGCAGGAATATTTAAAAAGAAGTAAGCATGTGGGATTATAAGTGTTTTAAGCCTTTGAAAATGGGATTTATTGCTAGCTAACAACGATTAATTTTATTTTGTTGTGTGTATAGTAAAACGTGGTAAAACGTGCAATACAAAATTATTTTAACTAAATATCATACTTACTTATGTGAGTAAATAGAGTTAATTTTAGCTTTACCTAATTTGGGCCGTTTTGACAACCTTATTATATATTTATTTATTTAAGTACTGAACGCAGCTGACAGTTTCACTCTCATCTTGTAAAGGTGTTTATCATATTGTTGAAATCTGTTTAGTAGTTATATGAAGAAGTAATATAAAAACAAACAGAGACAACATATTTATTTAATAAAAAAATTGTAAATACCTGTTGATCCTAATGCTATTACTGCTAACAGTAGTGAGAGCCATGTTGTGACTTCCTGTAAAGAAAATAAAAACAAAACATTAGAACAAAGAAATAAACGTAAGGTACAATCGGAACGGGGTTGCGGGACTGTTCGACGGTGTTGCGGGACTGTTCGAAAGAGATACCGTGGCCCCGGAACACAAAGGGCGATGAAGGAACATGGATGGCTTTTAGTCAGTAAAAGTCTGACTCTCCCTCCTGCTCCGCCCAGAGTGGGAGGAGTCATTTGATGATTTCCCATCCGAAAAAAAAGAAAAAAAAGGTACAATCGGAAAAAATGTTATATAAATAAAATTAAACCGTCGTTTGTCCGTGAGGAGGGCCTATACCCAACAGAAATGGATACAAACACACATTTATACATACATCCTACAAGAAATATACGGATAATCAGGATACCTGTAATGCTTGAAATCACAAGGAAACTCAATTTCAATCAGAAAGTAAAATCAATGACAACACTAACACAACGCGATCTTAGTCAATCATTTACCAACGAAAAACCAGATTCTAGCCTATAAGGCAATTATTTCAGAACTTGAACTGCGCGCATGAACTCGACCACACCATACAATACAATACATACTTCCTTACAATACAATAAAGCAAGAAAAGAAGCAAGAAAACCTTCATTGTGCATTGTTTGCGATACAATGTTACTTTTGAAATGGACTAAAAAGATGCTCAAACGATGGTCGCGCGTTGATGTCTTTTGCATGAAGAGTTATTAGTGCTGCGGTTGAAAAGTGAAGGTGATGTTTTTGCGGGCGATGTTTTATTTTTATTTCTTCTTGGTGACAATAATAGGCTTGTGTCCTGAAAAAATCTCATAAGTCCGTCATTTAGATTATCAAAAAATATTTGACACGTAATTAGGGTTCCGTACCCAAAGGGTAAAAACGGAACCCTATTACTAAGACTTCGCTGTCTGTCCGTCTGTCTGTCCGTCTGTCCGTCTGTCTGTCACCAGGCTGTATCTCATGAACCGTGACAGCTAGACAGTTGAAATTTTCACAGATGATATATTTCTGTTGCCGCTATAACAACAAATACTAAAAACAGAATAAAATTAATATTTAAGGGGGGCTCCCATACAACAAACGTGATTTTTTTGCCGTTTTGTCTAATGTATAGATAATGGTACGGAACCCTTCGTGCGCGAGTCCGACTCGCACTTGGCCGGTTTTTCTTTTGTTACGTAGACTAAAATTGACGAAGAATCTGAATCTGACGCTTTTAAAATTCTCAATACGTCACGCCGTGCTATAATTTTTAGTGCGTTGTGCCGTCACGAGCTCCTTCTCTCAAGTTTTGATGCGTTCATTGATTTACAAAAACAAAAATACGTGTCCATTATTTTCCAAAACTGTAACTGACGGACTAAATAGATTTGCAATTTATTGATGGTGGAAACTAGCCTTTCGGTGGGTTAGGTTGTAGGGGCCTATAAGAGAAGTCTTCGAGTACCTGACAGCTTTAGACAGTATCATCATCTGCCTAGCCTTTTCCCAACTGTGTTGGGGTCGGCTTCCAGTTTTACCGGATGCAGCTGAATACCAGTATTTTACATGGAGCGACTGCCTATCTGACCTCCACAACCCAGTTAGTACCGGGTAATACGATACCCCTTGGTAAGACTGGTTGTCAGACTTTTCGGGCCTCTGACTACCTAACGACTGTCAAAGATCTACAAATGACAACCGGGACCAACGGCTTAACGTGCTTTCCGAGGCACGGAGGAAACTCGGTATGTAATGAGCGGTCACCCATCCACAGACCAACCTAGGCAAGCACGGCTTAACCTAACGATCGACCCGAGCGGCTGTTATTATTTAGCCAGATACATAAATACTTATAACAGGACGCTTACAAAAGCCGATAATATGACAAAAATAAACGAAAAAGCTTGCTATATTATATTCAAGGTGAACTAGACAATACAGTCTCTTCGCGACGATTCAACCAGTTCCTCGTATCTTCATTAATTAATTTAAAATATTCCTTTCCGCCATCTTTAAAATTCACTACAGGTAAGTTACTACGTTTTGTCCATACAAATTAGATTAGATACTTGTAAGACCAAAGACTCGAAGAGCTCGTGGCTAAATAATAACAGCCTCGGAAAGCACGTTAAGCTGTTGGTCCAGGCTGTCATTTCTCAATCTTTGACAGTCGTTATAGGTAGTCAGTGGCCCAAAAAGTCTGACAACCAGTCTTACCAAGTGGTATCGTATTACCCAGTATGAACTGGGTTGTGGAGGTCAGATAGGCAGTCGCTCCATGTAAAATACTGGTATTCAGCTGCATATCCGGTTAGACTGGATGCCGACCCCAACATAGATGGGAAAGGGCTACGCAGATGATGACTAAGCATCATCATCTGACTAGCTTTTGCATATGCGATCTTCTTGAATTCCCATGTTGACACAAGTTTTGTGACAACTTTGATATGACTTACCCAATCTCTAAGAAAATTGAGTCAGTGCATCTTAAAACCACCTTGTATATTAAATAACATTAAAACAAATCTTATGGGCTTAAATATATTAGAGTCCAAAAATTAGAAGACTGTTTCAAGAGCTTGTCATATTATGACTGAAATACCGGGAAACCAGTTCATAAAGGTCAGTAATGTCACATAGTGTTTAAACACAATACACTCAAAATGGGGTCAATTGAAACTGCTGCGCCTAATTGTAACAAAGAAATTGTTGCAGTTTTGTCATAAGTGCGAAACTATTTCGTTATATAACCATTCTGAAATCGGCTGAATACTTGTAGATATTTCGTATGATATTTAACTTTAGCTGACAATGTAATCACTATTATTATTTAATTTAATTACTTAATTGACGCTTGTTAACATGCAATCGTACAGTTTTATGAAATCGAGAAATAATGCATCGATTTGTTCTTTCTCTTCTTTTTCTAGGTACCTCTGATTTTCGGATTTATGTGCGTATTGCATAATTATCACTTGCTTCGGTGAAGAAAAACATCGTGAGGAAACTAAACCATCATGCCTGAGAGAATATTCTCGACGGCATGTAAAGCCAAGTGGGTGGCATAAAACACGGACACCAAGTTATGCACTATAGTTATGAAAAAGAAAGACCAATTTGATAAAGGATAGCTACTGGTTAGCTAACAGAACAGGGACCAAGTCTAAGAGCTTATAATAATGTGTAATTTGAGGAATGGTTTCCCTTTTGAACGTTGAGGAGGAGCTGGGGGTAGGAGAGTGAGACTTAAGTGTTTCGGGACTAAACAATGCCTAAAGAAGCACACAAAGAAAAGTCCTACTAGCAATGTGACAAAGCCACAATAGTTAGCTCCAAAAAATAGCACCACGTCCCTTTGTTACTCCAAGAATGCCTTAAAAATACAGTTCTCAGACACCTAAGGTGGCCCTTAATTACATATTCCATCCTCGCCGATCGTTAACCAAAAAGAAACCATTAACCACACACGAGCTCCTTACTATTCACCACGCAAACACTCCAATTAAGTTATATAGGTTGATGTAACCGTTATCAGCCACTGAAGGTTGGTGAGGTTGCTGACCAACCAGGCGCAACCGTTAGATAACAGTACTGTAACGAGCTATGAATATTCAATTGTTTTTATTGGTTGGGAATATGGGGCGTCTGTGTGTTTTCCTGTGTGAGTGGATTTACCATGTTGGTATAGTGGTCACAAGTGCTACCGTTGAGTGCTTCAGGTTCGGTTAGATTTCCAGGTCGTGCAAAGTGATATTGGGTTTTTGACCGGTTTTTTTAAATATCATGGAGTCTGGATTTCATAGCAGTAGGCTTGCATTTATGGTATTTGATTGTACGTCATTCAAACTCAAAACTTACTGAAATAAGAAAAATATGTGTTCTTTGCTTAACTATAATATTTTTTCTGGATTATTCATACATAGTTGATATATCACCTAGCCTATCTGCTTAGATTATTCTCATAATCTATAGATCCTATCTTAAAGAGATATAGATAACAATATGTAATATATTACGTTAGAGACCTGTAACATTATGATATAACTTTGATCTTTGAACCACAACACTCAACTGCCATATACAGTACCTACATTCAGTGTGTGCCATGCAACTTTTACCACTTGAATAAAGAATAGAAAATATAGTGAAACGATTCTTTATCAGACTTGCAGCAAGAAATATAGTACAAGCCCGCCACACTATTCCCAAACCACTGCAACTCCTGAAAGCTAGAATCAACAGTGGCGACCACCAGAAAAGCGACGAGAAAATGAAATGACGAAGTCCCAGAGAAACTTAACTATCTTGGATCCCGTAACGAAATTAATCAGAAAAAAATTCAATCAGAAATTTATTGTACAGTCAGTCAGTCAAAATTAGTTCTAACACATGCTCCACTGTAAACGCCTTTATTACAACATAAAGGCGATGACAATGTTAAATTGTGACCTCAAATATTACACAATATAACTCGATAAGTCAGTGTCTCAAAAACATCTTGAAATATAGCTTACGTATATATAGCCCTTCAAGCACACGAGACAGTCATACTACAAACAAAAAATATTTCCATCCATTATTCATTAGTACAGCAACATGAACTCAATAACTCAAAATTCCAATGTTAACCATAGTTAACCGATTAACTACACGTATAGCTAGCGGTTACTCGACAGTTAGCCCTTGGCCACAAGCTTCACGCGTGTTGCGAGAATGAATACACAGAAAAACCAATTCAAGAAATTGTTCAGAGAATGCTAGATGGTCCGGTGACTTTAAAAAGCTGGGCCTGCGGATGGTTCAGAACATAAAATATATTTATTTGCCCTAAAGGGATGCATATTTATATATAGCTAGCCCATATTGTCCCACTGCTGGGTCAATGCCTCCCTCCATTCCTTCCAACGGTCACGATTCTGTGCTACTTCCTTCCTCCATTCTCAAGGAAGACACCCAGTTCGTCCCACCACCTCTTTCGTAGTCTGTTTCACTGTTTCAGGGCGCCAATCCTAATCGTAAGGCCTGTAAAGGCCCACAGTGCGTTCGGCATGCGGTAGATAATTATGTCCTGCCCAGTCCTATTTGATTTGGGCAGCCTTTTGAGCCACGTTAACTATATTTGTTTCAGACACAACAAAAAAAAAAGAAAAAAACAGGGTGTTGAGACGCAGCGTGTGCTACGATTAGCTGTATAGCTTCTATGATGCCACAAGTCACCTCGTTGAGTCGTTAATCACGCGAATAAAACAAGTGACTCACGCATGTGTCTCTAGACGCAGGTGGCGTCGGCTGAGGTCGTGTTCGAGGCGTCACCATTGGGTAACCGCTACTGTGGCGCAGCGCAACGCCGGGCATCACTCAGTTAACTTAAGTTAGATAATATAATTACTGTTTACATACTGGTTGAACATCGTCTGATAACGTTGTGGGGTAACACGATTGTGATATGATAGCATTGTTAGAAGCGTATCTACATATCTTTGTTCGTGGGTTTTATACAGAGTGAAGTTTTGTTGCTGTTTTTAATTACTGATTGGGAATAATTAGCTGCGTTAATGATTGAACTATGAGTAAAAGAGCTATTTCTGAACTGTATGAATTACTACGGTGACTACGGTAAAAATGTCATTGTATCAAGTGTGTTTGTGTTCAAAATGGTTGTGAAATTCAAACGATTTCCAAAATATACATGTTACATGGCACTTGTCCAGTCAAATTTCTATATCTTTCAATTGTTTTTGGTAGGGGCGTTAACAAATAAGTCGCTGGTGGTAACTACTTTCAAGTACTGTCCACCAGTTCGAAGCTTTTCGCCAAAGTTGGATTTGCTAGTCACTTTAGAGCACATGAAAGAGCAGCACACCAAAGGTCCAACCACGCAAGAAAGCCATCGAATGTAGTCGATGTGGCTGAAATCGACTAGATGGCATCCATAATCACCAGTTCGGAAGAGGCCTTGTTTGCCTTTTTATCGGTTTTTAATATGGTTTTGTATGTTTGTATTTTTGCTACCCTATTATAGCATTTTAAATCCTTTATCTTAATCTTACTCCTAATATAAAGCTGAACCAGAACCCAACAACAGTGTAAAATCTGAAAATCCCACAACCCATCCACAAGTTTTACCCAACTTATATATAGAAGCCAGAGTTTACATAATAAATTGCATACTCTATTGTTATTGCTGTTCTATGTTCGCTTGCATAACTTTCGCAAGCGTTTAAAAAGCACTTTGCATAGAAGAACAAGGAAGTGTGGAGTCGAATGATTGGCGTGCTGTAATGTTGTTAACTGGTATGTTAGTATATGTGCCGTAAATGGCAGATTATAATACTATTGGAGATAGTGTAAGAATTGAGTGCGTATCGAAAGAGTTGGCTGAGGTAAATGTTCTAAGATCGGATTGGATTTATGTACTACTAGCGGACGTCACGCGGTTTCACCTGCGTAGTTCCCGTTCCCGTGGGAGTACGGGGATAAAATATAACTTATGTTACTCAAGGTAAATGTAGCTTTCTAATAGTAAAAGAATTTTTGAAATCGGCGCAGTAGTTTTTGAGTTTATTCATTACAAATATACACACAAAAATACAAATCTTTCCTCTTTATAATATTAGTGTAAATATGTATATGTATATATGTACTATGACGCATCAATTCAACGTCAGTGGATTCGTATGGGTTGTTTATTGGTACCCCTCACCGGTCGGTAAACAGAGGAAAATAAATGATACTGAAAAGTGTCGCAGTCTTTCGTTTTTCTATTTTTAAATAAACGTTACCCCACACTAGGAATTTCTCCCATTCATTATATTTTACTCATCATCTTTCCACGTTAAAATCGACTCAAAATTTCCATTCCGAAATTTATCTATAACTTTTAAACTCTTGCCATAACAGACATTGAAATGAAATTCAAACTCTGCGTATGATACAGCTCACACATCCTAAATAATTATTTTCAATTACACACAACCATTACAACGATCCAAGTATCCCAGAGCAAGCCAGTCGCATTACCGAGCTGCATACAGTTGCCTCATCTGTTACACGGGAAGTTGCCCCACATTGAGTAGTGGCCTGTAATGGCCTGCAGTGGCCACTTCTCATTGATTATTGTGACTATCACGCCAACTTCCTCTGAGGCAAGCAGGGATGCAGGGGGACACGCCTTGAGTGATATTATTATAGTGCAGTGCAGAATTAGTTGGTGTTAATTTAAAATCGGTGGTATGGTTAAATTAACGTTTCATTTTAAGTCAGTTTCTCAGTCCCGATCAATGACGAAGCATTTGTGTTACAAAATCGAATGATTACAAGTGACGGCAACTACACTGACCTGCAAAACTAAATACTACACTTTTAAAATTCAATTTTTTCTAAACTCTGTAGAAGTTAAAGGTTTAAAATGAAAAAAAAAACGTTTTATAGCAATATTTATCAGCTTTATTAGTTTTATGTACAAAATTAAACTCCTTTTCGAGTCCGTTTTGTTTCGAAAGTATATCTTGTGTCATTATCATCATTTCAGCCGAAAGACGTCCACTGCTGGACATGGGCCTCCCCCAAAGGGGGTTTTTGCCATAATCGCCACGCTTAGGAGGCGGGTTGGCGATCACAGTACGGTTGTTACAAAAGCACAGAGAACGCTGCTGCCCATTCTCTGGTAAGTCCCTTAGTCGCCTCTTACGACACCCACGGGAAGATATGGGATGGTGCTATTCTTTACGTCCGACAACATTCAGAACTATCTATCTTGTGTACTTAAAAAGTTATTGCAATTTTAAAAGTGTCATACTTATTTTGGCAGGCCAGTGTATTTCCCATGGGTAAATAAGCTTGTCACCCAAACTATGGTACAGACGCTATGGTAAACTGTATTTTTATTCCAATTCATCTTGAACGTAATGCACTAGCGATAAAATTGAAAATCTATTAAAGAAATTTGACAGATTGTAGTAGCTATAAGTGCTGGTCTGTAAATTGGTCATTGATCTCGTGATCCCAAAAAACCGGCCAAGTGCGAGTCGGACTCGCGCACAAAGGGTTCCGTACCAATATCTATACAACATTAGACAAAACGGCAAAAAAAACACGTTTGTTGTATGGGCCTGAGATATAGCCACTTTAAGCATTAAAAAAAATGTAGTTGCCAGTCGAACTTAGATGAAATCTTACCATTTGCAAGAACCTGAAAAAATGGATTCATGAAAATTTTACCTAACTGATTATTTCCCAACACCTTGTATAATCTAAGTTCGTGATAGGTTATTCTTAATCTTCTGCTAATACTTGCATCTTACATCGTCCTCATTATTTTTTCATGCATTATTTATAAAGGTCATATTAATTGTGTAATTGTAGTGACAGCGTAACCGCCATACCGACTAGTCATGGATGATTCTTTAAATATAATCTTGATGACCTGAATGACGCAATTCTCCTTGTTGAAGGTCATAAAGTCCACAACAGGATTCTTTGTTTTTAGGCTAAAGAAAGGCGCTTCGGTAATCTGTGTTATCGTTACTAAAGAAAGTTGCAGTCGCTCTTCGAAAGAAATATTTTTAACTTTTTACATTTTTGCGTAAGTTGTAAAATGCTCAGACCAAATAAAAAGATAAAGACAGAACTCTGTTCCAAATTACGTCTCGTTCTGTTCATACACGCTCACACAACAACAACAGCCCATAACGACCACTGCTGGATATAAGCTTCACCCATGATGGGAGGAATTTGCAGTAATCTTCACGCTTGGCATGGATTGGAGATCGCAGTGATGAAAAACTAACAGAAAACGCTGCTGCCCATTCTCTGGTCTACGGAGGCGCAAGGTGTTCTGCCTCAGACATTAGTCACCTTATACGACACCCGTGAGTGTAATGGGTTGATTCTATTCTACTCTGCCGGATACCACACGGCTGACACGCTCACACATTTACATCAAACTACAATTAAACTATGCCTCAATAAATGCACAACATGTTTACGAAACCGGACTCACTTCTCTGTTCGCAGAGTTCCATATTAACTTTTTTTTTGGTCTGAGTATACACGGCGAGACATAGTTTGACGGGCCTCACTTTGCTGTTGGCAGAGTTCGGTCTTTACCTTTTTATTTGGTCTGAGGTATAATGTCAACTTACTAAATAACAGCTGCCATGGTAGGTTAAATAGTGTAGATACAATGATAGCAAACCGTCCATTGTAACACCTAGTTGAAAACTTCGCACAATCATTTTACAACTTACTTTCATTAAAGCTAAAAATAACTAAAAACCGAGCAATACCCTACTATTCTACTGTCAAAGCGAACTTCCCATAGATACACATTATTTACATGTGAAAGTAAAATTATATCATATTGTTGGCACAAACTATTGTTCCGTGGGAACGTTGCGGGTATTATTATATTTTTCCCATTTTAGCTTTGGCAACACTGTACTGTGGCATGAATAGTCCGAATTGTAGTTCAAAAGGGTTGCCAGTATAATTTGCAATGTCTGTTACGAACATTTCAAATTAAGTTATGTCAACAATATTGTAAGCGAACATTGGTGTCGATTCTGTTGTGCACAAACTAACCTTAATTTACGATATTGCTATCTTTTACTAAAAGGCAGTGCGAGAAAAGGACGGCTATAGCTATGAACTAAGTTAGAGATGTCAAACTAGTTTATGCCTTGCGCTTCACCGTGTTTTTAGTCGACATGGTTTTACGTGCACCCTTCATTTGTATAGAAATATTAGTTCCAACTAAATTTGACAGCTCTAAATTACGTCAGTCTCTTTCTGGTTTTATTAGAGAGAAAAAGATAGCAATAGGCTAAATTAAGAGGACGCATTGGAAATCATGGAGTCAATGATCTCAATTTTTGGCAGTAATTACAAAACAAATGAAAATATAAGTTGGTGACCTGATAATTCATGATAAAAACCTTATTTTGTTAGTTTTCAATACATGATTAAGTAACTTTTGTAACAGAGAAAAAAATATCAAACATACCTCTTTTTAAAAAGAGATTCACATGTTATGGGCAAACGGGACCAATTAAATCCTCTTAACTTTCTCCGTAGATGAGTCTATACATACTCTTTAAAATTGTAGAAGGAATTTCTGAAATTATCGTTCCCAACTGAATTAAATAACAAAAACCATTTTGTCGTTTACGTCCTTTAAGTTATAAGCCAGCAATCCTCGCCCCGCTCAGACGCCCAGTCCCCCGCTCAGTCCCGAAGCGCGCGTGCCCGGTTTTAGAACGATGCCTCGCCTTAAGATTAGTTTGTGCACAACAGAATCGACAACAATGTGTCTTTATGTTTAGTTTTACACTGTTTCATAACATCACGCCTGTAATCTCCAAAGGGCTTGGCAGAGGTATATCTAGATACACCCTTTCGCCGGTAACGTTTCAGTCCCACGTAATAGGGGAAGAGCCTATTGCCATCAACCGTGCACAAATCCAGACTCCGTGGCTGCTATTGAGAAATTCCTGATGGAAGAAACCCAATAACAATTTGCCCGACCCGGGAATCGAACCTAAGACAGACTCAGCAGTCGCGATAGCTACCACTACACCAACGAGGCAATGAGGTTTATGTAACATATACATAAACTCCTTACAGGTTGTGACTTGTGACACGTATGATCAAAAGTGTATGTAAATGTATTAGGAATTAAATGTAAGGAATAGTCACTGATGAGAAAAAACCGGACTAAACTAAGTAAGAAGCAAATATGTACTATCGAGGACACTCCCGCCTGACCACCACTAAGCTTATTTTTGCTTGCACTCGCAACATAGAAACGCCCCCGCCCCGTTGACTTTGTATAGAAATAATGAATGAAAAGATACCGAATCGGCCGAGCGCACTGACGACGCACGCCAAACGAGAGTTATTGTTATTTTGCGCGCCAAAGTTGAGGCTTTCCTAATAGGCCCAAACTTTAAGGGGGCGTGGCTCGGTGCTTCCGCATGTTTTAAGCGAAAAAAAAAATATGGTCAGGCGGAAAAGACCCCGACTGTACATAAGTGTATGGTGTGTACCACCTCATTGCGCAAACCGGGCTCCGTACAGTACACGTACACGTACATGTACAGTACAAGACACTGAACCTGTTTAAAAATTGTACAATTATAGTACATTTCCACACTTATTATTACAAAATGTCAAATGCATCAGTATAATTTGTTTAGGTTAGGTTCGAACATTCGAACGTTCGTACGTAGATCTGATCTTCTTCTTAGCGTATCAATGGTAAAAAGTTTAGGCGACGCATCGTTCTAAAACCGGGCACGCGCGCTTCGGGACTTAGCGGGGGACTGGGCGCCTGAGCGGGGCGAGGATTGCTAGCTTATAACATAAAGGACGTAAACGACAAAATGGTTTTTGTTATTTAATTCAGTTGGGAACGATAATTTTAAAAATTTCTTCTACAATTTTAAAGAGTATGTATAGCCTCATTTACGGAGAAAGTTAAGAGGCTTAAATTGGTCCCGTTTGCCCATAACATGTGAATCTCTTTTTAAAAAGAGGTATGTTTGATATTTTTTTCTCTGTTACAAAAGTTACTTAATCATGTATTGAAAACTAACAAAATAAGGTTTTTATCATGAATTATCAGGTCACCAACTTATATTTTCATTTGTTTTGTAATTACTGACAAAAATTGAGATCATTGACTCCAAGATTTCCAATGCGTCCTCTTAACCCAAAACTCAGCCACGCGAACCCCGCTCACTGATGTAACTGATGTAATAGGTCTATAATAGCCCCACTGCTGGGAAGGAAGGAATGGGCCGCGATCCATCTTGGACTTAGGCTTAGGTAACTGTGGTAAGATATACTGTTTAAGGTCCTCCAACAAACTCGGAAACAATTTTTGTGGAAGAAATCTTAGGAGTATGAACCACAGGGTGTAAAGTTCTTTCTTCATCCCAGTTAGCAAAGGATCGATCCTCCGATCAGACTCGTGTTGTGTCATACTCTTAAGTCGTGGATAACTTAAACCCAATATAGAATTTTTGGTGTTAGTTGTCATATCACAATTTTGTTTGTAATATTCGAGGCTCACGAAACCTTTAACGACAACTTCTTCTAAGTCCACCGAACCCTAACGCAAGAATCCAACACACGTCAGTTACGTAACGGCCGCGGGATCGATTCCTGTGCGAGGCAGCATTCTTCGGACGAAAGCAGCCATTTCACTTTCAATACGCACGACTGGTTTATACTTTTTGTTTTCAACACAATCATTTGTTACTATTTGTTTTATCCGTTGATGCTGTTTGTTTGACACATGTGTAATTATTTTATGATTGAAAACAATGTACAATTGTACACATTCATAGATATATTAAACTTTTTTCCTGTGTGGAGTGGGTAGAAACAAAAAAACGCTATCAGCAAAGATGATTAGAAAAACACAAAAAAATAAAAGTAATTTATACCGGATGACTTTTATAACACTCTCCAAAAAAAAGGGGTATATTAGGTGAACGGAGTAGAAGCTTATGGCATACCTAGTTTTCCTAGTTACCTAGTTTATTCGATGCAAGAAAAATTACATCGAATAATACAATGAGAGGATTTCCTTTTGAGGTTTTAAAAAAAAACTTAGTTTCCAAGAACTCTATAGATGGCGTTGAACTTACTATGCCAAAGCCAAAACGCTTGAAAAAAAAACGTTGTGTCACGTCACATACTCTCGTTGACTGACACTTTCATTTGCTAACCTTCCGAATATAACCAACATTTCTCGCGCTTTGTTAAAATCAGTTTTTTTAGGTTCCGTTCCTTGCATTATCATACTTACTCCTAGCGCCATCTATCCAGCGACTAGGGAAGAGCTAAAAAGAAAATCCCTCATTAGTTTTCTTGTTTTTTTCAAAAAGGTAAATATTTCGTGATAAGAAAAATAAAGAAATAATGCTCTATTTCTGACCATGAGGCCTAGGCTTGATGCCCGGATTGTGTTAAATGTTGTTGGGTTTTTCCATTAAGAATTTCTCAGTAACAGGATGGATAGATATACCTCTACCCAACCCTTTCAGGATTACAGAGGTGATGTTATAGATAACTCGTTAAGAAAGGGTGTAAAACACCTCTTAACGAAGCCGAAAGGCACTTGTTCTCTCCGTCATTGCGATATTTTTTTTGTTCTACACCATACCTGGGAACCTTCTAGTTATATTGGGGGTCAAAGTTCCAACTTTTTGACAAGTTTTTAATCTAAGATTTTACTTTAAACACCTCCTTGACACTCGTACTATTCAATCCATCCATCAGCACAATGTTTTGAATGCGGTATATTGAGTTCTACCACAAACCATGACTTTTCACCCCAAAAAAAAAATCGTTTCCCAGCAATAATTTTTGCGTAAAGTTACTTAGTTTGATGTACAGAATGCTTGGTTGACGGCTTCGTGATGAGGTGGTTTACCCTGTATACTACATAATATGATGAGTTGCTGATCCTCATATTGATATAATTTGTGTTTTCTTTTGTTGTTTTATTCACTCGCTCTCGATAGTTTATCATAGTTATTATCTTACTATAATACTTTTTGTGTTACGATTACGTGTACAATATATCGTCAAGATCCTTTGGGCTGAGTAGAATTTGACGTTAGATATAACGGCTATTTATGATATTTTACCGATTTCCTACAGTTTTGCAAAATAAAATAAGTTCGAAGTTAGTAGAATATATGTTTGTGCATGTATTTAGGATTGATCTACACCGAAGTACAGCTTTATTTCGTTTGGGTTGCAATCAGTTTTACAATAAATTTTGTAAAATACATGTAAAGATGGCGTGCCTTAACTGTGTCTTACAAATCCTTCCTAATCCCTCAAAAATGAAAAGTGCATCACCTTATTTATCTATACTAATATTTTTAAGGAGGATTTGTTAGTGAGTTTGTATGTAGAGTAATCTTCGGAACTGCAGATCCGATTCAGAAAATTCTTTCACTAACGGAAAACTACAATATCTTAGCCAGAGGCTACATTTAAAATATTCCGGTGGGTTTATTTCCGTACATAACGGGAGCAAATGCTAGTGTTTTGTCTAAAGAGTTTTCCCAAAACATATGTGTTCTTACACCTGTACCTACCTACCACTGTCTCTATCTACGCCAGTGTCCACTGTGGAGCTACTTTCTGCGTCCGGTTCTATTATTGTATGCTGTACAGGTTCCGGACTGCGCCATGCTTTCCTTATTAATGGGAGTTTCACTTATTTCTGCATTTCCTAGTTCAAGTTTGACTGGACTCTTTAGAGGTGTTAAATCGCTTTACTTATCGTTTTTTTTGTGTCAACACATCATCATCATCATCATCTGCCTAGCCTTTTCCCAAGTTTTTTATTGGGGTCGGCTTCCAGTCTAACCGGATGCAGCTGAATACCAGTATTTTTACATGGAGCGACTGCCTATCTGACCTCCACAACCCAGTTAGTACTGGGTAATACGATACCCCTTGGAGGGACTGGTTGTCAGACTTTTTGGGCCACTGACTACCTGTAATGACTGTCAAAGATCACAAATGACAGCCGGGACCAACTGCTTAACGTGCTTTCCGAGGCACGGAGGAAACTCGGTATGTAATGGGCGGTCACCCATCCACAGACCAACCTAGGCAAGCACGGCTTAACCTAAAGATCGACCCGAGTGGCTGTTATTATTGAGCCACGAGCTCCTGTGTGTCGTGTTGTGTCAACACGACTATAAGAAGATAAAAGAAAATTGGAAAAGCATTAGCTAGTCAGTCATGGTTCCAATAGATACAATACTATCACGTTTAAGAGTCAAACGATACAGTTTTAAATCCGTTCACAGTTTCCTAGTTACCAAGATCTCGTGAACTATTCGAGCCATTCGTTAGGAGAGCGGCTCACGGCTCTACCGATGAATTCCTGCCATTAATATGTCACGGTCATCGTTCTAGTTACGATTTACAGTAGGAGCAATTGTTGTAGATAAGGTATTGTAGTGGAATTACGGTATACTGTAGGAATATTTGTTTGGCTGTTGTTAAGTTATGGCACAAAAAGTTTAATAAATTACTGTACGAGTTAAAAAAAATTACATTTATTTGCTCAATCAAAATAACAACCGTACAGTTCAATAAATTACAAATAAGGTAGAGGTGTAGCACCTAGAGGTGTGCACCTAGTGACAATTTTTGTTTGTTACGTGTCGGTATACTTATTTTGGTTGTTAACACCAGACTGATTCACTTTGCTCCCCGTACTAGTACCTATAGACTGTATTACGGTGGACCGGTGTTCCTCGTTCTCTGTTGTGCTCTTGGTAGCATAATTGTAACAAAATAATATTTTATTTTAGTTTAGTTTCAATCTGACCAGTGTATTCTGAAGGTTAAAATTCTGAAGGTGCAAGGGCAAAAATGTATGAAAATGAATATGACGGTTGCATAAACAAGTGGTAATTGAAAGCCAAAGTTGGGAAGGAATATTCACGTGTTGACGCAATAAGTATATGTGAAATACTTTTGTACGTCGTTTTATAAGAACATGTTATTCGAGTATACTCATGCCGTATCACTTATGGTGTACCTACTCATGGAAGTTATGGACTACTCTACAATAAAGATAAAGAGCTTGTTGCTCTGTGCGTGCCAAAGATAAGATCTTTACGCTCTTATTCTTGTCGGAGAAGATGCGTAATTACGTCATTTGTTGTGACTACTGGATGAGTAACGGGCACTGTTGGCAAAGGGCATTGACATTATGTACTGGGTTAAGTACACGTGGTTTTGATGTTTAAATTGAGTTGACGCCGATCGTTCTTACGGATAGTTAGAAGTCTTAAAGTCTGCTAACCTGTCTTTTTAAGAGATATCGAATAGGGAATATGCATAAATTTTCTTTTTTTATTTCGGTACAGAATGTTTTTAAGTACTATAAAAATAATGACAAAACAAGATATAAGCCGGCCATACAATATAAAAGTTATAACCATTTAAACTTTCGTTTCTATCTCTTTCTATATAAACGGAATTTATTATGGATTTTGTACGTCGATGCAGCGAATGACGTCATTCGCTGGATCGGATATCTCTGTCTAATCAGCAGTTTCAAATGCTTATAACTTAGTATTTTTTATGGCTATTAAAAAAATAATTTCACTTTGCTATTTCTGATTTAAATACGCTTTGTTTAGATTAGAGTGATAAAAAAAATCATGCATATACCCTATTACCGTTACAGTGAGCGCTTACCTGAGAGATATTTCCCGACGGTATGTAATGCCAAGTTAGAGGCCCATGGGCGGCATAAACACTCTGACAAAAGTGTTAGGGTCACTAACCATCACGATAAAGAAGAAAGTACTTGGGCTGTGGGGATCAGATAGGCAGTCACTCCATGTAAAATACTGGTATTCAGCTGCATCCAGTTAGATTAGTGACCGCTGTTGGGGGAACACAATATATACCTACGTAGGGTGTAAAATACCTCTTAACGAAGCCGAAAGGCACTTGTTCTCCCTGTCATTGCGATCATTTTTTTGTTCTACATCATACCTGGGAACCTTCTAGTTATATTGGGGGTCAAAGTTCCAAATTTTTGACAAGTTTTTCTTTTAGTTATAAGTTTTTAACGCAAGACTTTTACTTTAAACACCTCCACTACCCTCGTACTATTCAATCCATCCATCAACACAATGTTTTGAGTGCGTTACATTGAGTTCTACCACAAAACATGATTTTTCACCCCAAACAAAAAGTCGTATCCCAGCTAAACTTTTTGCGTAAAGTGACTTAGTTTGACGTACAGAATGCTTGGTTGACGGCTTCGTGATGAGGTTGTTTACACCCTGTATAGGCCGACAATACTATAGATAAGCTGGGACACACCTCTCAACAGCTAATGTCACACTAGTTTACAGTGCTGCACTACCACTTGACAGCTATCTGTCACACTTGTAGCACGCGCACCCGCCTCCAAAAAACTGCATTAAAAACCGTCTAAAACTGTCTCCTCCAGAGTTTATTCCTCTGTGTTCAATTCGTTACTAAATTCCTCAATAATAAAATCGAACATCGCAACACTATTCCATAGACAATTTGCCGAAAAAAAAAGAAACTTTCATTTGACAGACGGTGAACACTCGAATTTACCTGCGCAGCAAATGTCGTGATAACTCTGGTATTTTTAATGGTAGCTGATACTATTATATATCAAAATTATCCTTGTGATTTTGTGAACCGTGCTTTATTATTTTGTCAACGTAAATTCGTTTTGGAATCTCGAAGTTGCAATATTTCGCCCGTGAAAAAGTAGTTATTATATGTACCTACAGTGATTGTGTAGTGTGAAGAAATACGTGATTTAGTGACTAAAACGTGTGTGAAATGGGAAAAACAGTGCTTAATTAGTGAGGTGATTAGATTGTTCAACTATCTACACCAAAAAACATGTGGGTTTGTGTGTTTTTTCATCCAACACCGGCTGGCAAAAATTAGTTCCCAGATGTAAACAAACAGTGAGTATCTAGTTTCATAGGAATATTTAGATATGATTCTATTGAGATATTAATGAGATTGTGGTCTTGTTGGAAAGGAAATATAGTCTAGTCTATTTCTATAATGTTAAAATAGATAAAAAACTAAGAGAAAACTGATATTTCTAGCAAAATATCAGTTTTCGTAACTATTTTTTAGCTATACATTATGACTTGGAGATATAATTAAAGTATTTCATTTTGATTTCTAGATAAGTAGATTCCTTATCTAATCAGCTTGACAACAGTATTTTTGAAATTGCTCTAGGACTTGTAGTTTTTGAGCTACAGGTGTTTTTATCGGATCGGGCAGAAAATGTTTTGAAAACTTGCAATATTTTTTGCATGTGCGCTTTTGGGGATTTGCAATCCGCACGTTTAGCTGCGGAGAGGGGAAAGAATCCGACAAACGCATGCATACCCTTGCTTTACCAAAGAAAAAGGGTTTTCCATAATCATTACCATAGCTCTCAAATTCTGCTTACGCCCTTATCGGCTACCCCACTTCAACTTATTTATTTATTTATTTTATTTAATGCACAATGTACGCAACCAATTTTACACGCCAAGCTTAAACTAGTGAGTACATGACCCTGTTAGGGCGCAGCAAGATAACCTAAAACTAATATTGCAGAGTAGGTATCTAGAGGGTAGGTATTTTAAACATAAACGAACCATTCCCACGTACCACTAGTCCCAAGAGCAGGTAAATATGATCTGTAACGAGCATCCACTTTCGCCAGCACTAGGAAGTACAAGCTGCCATGTTGCCATAGTGAAATGTAGTGAAACTACCATTAGGCACGGCTAGTACTCTGTGAGACTGTGGCTATATGTCCTGTTCTACGTGAGCTGAGTTTTAGATGGTTTTGGTTTGTAGATTTTATGTGAAGCGTCTTACGTTTACAAAGAATGAGGATTCGGAAACACGTCTACGTCGTCTTTGTTTTGCTCATACAACCTAGCCTTTGAAATAGTTTTTCGCACTCTCAACAGGATTGGACTAACTCTTCGGTAGCTTAATATCAATCCAGTACTTTTCTAGTTTCCCGTTATCTATCATGATCATCTGCCTAGCCTTTTCCCAACTATATTGGGGTCGACTTCCAGTCTAACTGGATACAGCTGAATACCAGTATTTTACATGGAGCGACTGCCTATCTGACCTCCACAACCCAGTAAGTACTGGGTAATACGATACCCCTTGGTAATACTGGTTCCCATTTTCTATGCTAATCAATACTCATATTATTAAGCTGTAGAGTATGTTTGGATGAACGCTGATCTCAGGAACTACTGGTTCGAATCGAAAACTTCTTTTAGTGTTGGGTAGCCGATTTATCGAGGAAAGCTATAGCATCGATGAAAAACAGAGGAAATAGTTTTTTTTTTTTAATAATAATTACATGCGGACGAAGGACCCGGGTAACAACTAGTCGCTGATAAAATGTCACTTTGCCTATATGCTTTTTTATCCCAATTTTCTTAAACGATGGCTATCGTTTAGGTACTTGTTTAGGGAAACAAGTAAATTACTCCATTAGTCCAAGTATATTACTTGTCAGTTTAAACGATTCCTAAATCCTATATGCCTCCATTCCTCCATTTATACCTTTACCAGACTTAAGATGCTTCCTAGTCATTAGGTCCATCATTCTTCAATGGCAGTCTTAGGTTCCGTCGTTTGTTCTCCATTCAACAACGGAGTTGTTTATAATAAAGGAGTTTTCTTATCAGATTACCAAACCTAGCACTTAGGTTCTGTCGATGCGGATAACGGACTTCCTTCATCAGTATAAAATGCACTTCAATACCCGCAATTACAGACACAATTAAAATAACAATGCACCGTGCCTCACGAGGCACGGCCGGGAGCATACGATATACGTTAAGAACGCATTAGTGTGACAGACTAATTACATACACGAACCATATAATGTCCACTTAATAAAAATCTTAAATTCTCTGACCAACAACGTACATCCTAAACCGCTGAGTTTAGCACTTTAGCATAGTTACGCAAGCATTTTCTGAACAAGAGTTTCTTAAACAAATACGAAAGTAAGCACAATTGAAAAATAGATCCCCTGAAAATGTTAAATAGGGAATGAAAAATTTGAATTCATGTTTTTACTGATGGAAAATCCCGGTACACGACTTGCATTACTTACATAAAATACTAATAAACCCCAAGGCTTGAGTACCAAGACGAAACTTATATTTGGAGAACGGTTAGCAAGTATAGCAACATTCTCCGTAGAGCCACCATCTAACGTTCACTAACCACTGCATCATTGGATCTAGAATCTAAAGTCATCCTTTATCTAAAACCTTATTAAATCGGCCTTTTATAGAAGTAATTACGATATTAATATCGGAATGAAACATCCTGTCTCATAATATGCCATGAAAAACACAAAATATTTTATGATTTCCCATTGCCATTAAATATAAATCTAGCTTATAATAACTTGTTTGAGTTTATAGCTTTTTATATTCGATGATTCATATGCAGTAGATATTTGATGTGCAGTAGATGATTTATGTCCACTAGCAAGTTTCTCAGTAACTAGCACTTCGCATGCGACTTCATCCGCGAAAATTATGATAGCTCGACTAAGATGCATCATACAAATGTATGATGTACTAGCTTCTGCTAGCGGCTTCGCGTGAAATTTGATAATTGTCCCATGAGATCTTACTACTGGGATAAAAAGTATCTTATGTTTTAATCTAGGTTATAAACTATCTGTGTGCAAAATTTCATCCAAATCCGTTCAGTAGTTTTTGCGTGAAAGAATAACTAACAAACATCCATACTCACAAACTTTCACATTTGTAATATTAGTTGGACAGCCTATCACCCACGAATAATGTAGCTTTCTGCCAGTGAAAGATTTTTTTAAATTGGATTATTAATTCCGGAGATTATTACCCCCTACATACAAACTTACAAACAAAGTTTACCTATTTATAATATTAGTATACATAACTTGTGCAAAAGGTGTGGTTCAGAGAGCTTTTAATATTATAGCTTCTTGTGTTTTCATTATAACATTATCGATGATTCAATCATGAGTCACACATAATCCTAGATTAGCTATAAGTACACAATATAAAATACCTTTCTACTATGTAGTGTTGCATGGATATTCGGCGCTTGAATAATGTTTTCAGGATGGAGTTGTTCGTAAACATTCGTGAAATAGGGTAGATGACACACAACAATAATTCCAAGACACCAATCTCTAAAAAAAAAAGACTTTATTTTGGGCCTGAAAACCCGATTTATTTTCAATTAATTGCCAAATTCGATTTTTAGTTGCTTTGAAATCAATAAATAGTTGAGTCATTGAGTTGAATAAACAGTGACGTCACAGTTTGCTATTGCCATACAAAATCTATAAGAAAAACGCGTTTTGACAGCTCTTAAAAAGTATCTCAATTGATTGGTGTGTCATCTACCCATCATCTACCCCATTGTCTCTGGAAATTATATTGAAAAAAGATGGCGGCCCTTATTCCAAGTATAGTATGACCACTTTGCAGTTCAAAGTGTCGTTGCATGTCAACAAAATTTGCATCGTTATGTCAAACTTGGTACGTTTGTTTTAGTTCTGGTGTTTTCCCGCCGGACCGATATAGTTGGTTTAACTGTATGGCCTTATGGGTGCCTAAGGTATGGCTTAAATGCCATTACGTTAGTTTGAAATAACTTCTAAGTTCCAATATCTATTGAACGTGAATTACTTAATAAGTAAATAGCATTTGTTTGAAATGTTATTAGTGGCCATTTATATCTAGTAGAGTAAGGAATGTTATTTTATTGGAGTAGCGCACTTTATAACATCTAACATTCTAAATCACCATCAGCATGGGACATTTTTTTTAGTTACTTTAATTTAAGTCATTACTGGTTTACCTTTTGTTCATAACAATCTACTGTTAGGCTAATTGTGCTATTGTACTGTCCCATTGTGTTCTCGAAACTGAAAATTCTGTGTTTTCAGTTACGAAGGCATCATTTTACTTGGAATGATGCTCTTCCTTAATTTTTGCAAGTTTAATTTTATTTTCGGTCTGTTTAGCATAGAGTATTCTTATAAGATTACATAGCTTAATATGTTTGTAGGAAATTTATATGATTTCCAAATGTGACAAAGTTTTTTAACTTTTTGGCCATTTTAAAGTCAGAGTCTGTAAAGTCAATGTGTGCAACATTTAGGAAAATAATTATAATCCCTTTGGTACGAAGTATAATTGGATACTTATTATATCCAAAAAGTAGTCAAGAACGTGTCCAAATTAAGTTGATTTTATTCGTTCAACTTGCCGACCGGTTGAGCAAGACTTACGTATAGGTAGAAACGTATTGAAAACCTTTTCCGACGTAAAATATTTAGATCGATTTCGTAATACATGTAGCACATAATTTATTAATGAAAAATTCATATTAATTTTGTATTTCGTTAACTTTAAACCGTAGACAGAAAAAGTATTTGAGGTTTCACTTTCCTTATGGTTATATCACTTATGATGTGTATAGCTCAGCAATGTTCAATTGCAAGCTATTGAAGAATATATTGTAGAACTTTCTACATTATATTCTTTTGATCAAAATTAAAGTGGCTCATAAAGACTGAATTTGTAATCTTCTAAACTTCCTTTGAGATGTGCACCATCGTTCAGTACATTGACGTCTCCACAAGTTTTACATTACTATTTAATATGGACCGGTCAATGTGGCGACACTTGGAGGAGGCCTATGTCCAGCAGTGGACGTCTTTCGGCTGAAATGATGATGATGATGATGATTTAATATTGACTGACTTTTAGTGACATGTTGCGAGGCCCCTGCATATCGTACAGTTACAAATACTCTAACAGTAATGTCATTAAGACTAATATCTCAACAGTACACTAATGGCGTTAGCATCGGTTGTGCTTGTGATATGCGCACGCGCAAGTGAGGCGTTGCGCCAGAGCCGCTCCCAGTTACTGCGACAGTCGTCACGCGATGCCGAGAATTCCGCAGATCTGTTAGTTGAGTTAAACGTTAGTCTTATTAGATGACTTCGTATTATAGCCAGTGATAGATTTTGTTACCAATCGTAGGATTTAGCCTTTTGCTAGCTGATTCATTTTGCAGAAGCATTTTTTTGTTTCAGTCATCTACGCTTCAACCTAAGGCCCGAAATTGACAACAACACAAGAATTGTTTAGAATTCATCATCATCATCATGTCAGCCGTAAGACGTCCACTGCTGGACATGAGCCTCCCCCAAAGGGGGGTTTTGCCATAATCGCCACGCTTGGCAGGCGGGTTGGCGATCGCAGTGCGGTTGTTACAAAAGCACAGAGAACGCTGCTGCCCATTCTCTGGTAAGTCCCTTAGTCGCCTCTTACGACACCCACGGGAAGATATGGGGTTTAAATTATTAGAAACTTAACATTCGTTAATGATGACTGCTAAAGACTCGCTTCGCATCAAGCGAGTTGCGGAAAACGAAAGCCTATCTAGTGTAAAAAACCGGCCAAGTGCGAGTCGGATTCGCGCACGAAGGGTTCCGTACCAATTATTATAAAAAAATCACGTTTGTTGTATGGGAGCCCCCCTTAAATATTAATTTTATTCTGTTTTTAGTATTTGTTGTTATAGCGGCAACAGAAATACATCATCTGTGAAAATTTCAACTGTCTAGCTGTCACGGTTCATGAGATACAGCCTGGTGACAGACAGACGGACAGACGGACAGACAGACGGACAGACAGCGAAGTCTTAGTAATAGGGTTCCGTTTTTACCCTTTGGGTACGGAACCCTAAAAAGGTTCCCATGTTGCATCGACCCACAATAAATTGGGATAAAATCAAGATAATGTGACCTGTCTTGTAAACATAATATTAATGCAAGATGTGGCTTCATTAGATTTCGATATCCATGATAAGGCAGAGTTATGTTGCAACTTGCAACAAGTTAACGACCTCCAAAACTCTAGTTAGTACGACTTACATAACGTAACAATAAAAGACCTAAGTATACTATACATAGCGAAGGTTACAAGCGGTCAAGACCTGTAGAATGCGGCAGCAATGGGCCGTGTGCCAAAATCAAACTCCCATAGAATACCAAACTCGAATTCCTAATTCAAAAACCCAAGCCCATTACGCTAAATAATAAAGAAACTCGACATACACACCACACACAATTTCTTTCACCATAGAACAATTAAAATTCAAATTCGAAGGCAAAGGCATCCCTTACGACATCCTCTTGACACTATAACGTGTTGAGGTTGCAACTCGATGTTAACTCGCTTTTGCGAAATGTTTGTGACCTTTTGACGACACTGTGTAAGTGGTAGACTGGTATAGAAACTTTTTAAAGACTTGCAGTTTTGTATTTGCGGTTATTTGAGTGACAGCATGATGGGTCATCTAACATCTTTGTATAATATCCGCCTTGAGAATATTTTTATTCTAAGAATTGTAATTTGGTTGGGTAATACCAGTGGTAATACCTTTCATAGTTGTCAGGTGAATAAAACAAAAACATACGCATTAATTTGTGAACTGGTCATGTCTGTGTAGTATCTCGTAATAACAAAAAAAGCGGCCAAGTGCGAGTAGGACTCACCCATGAAGGGTTCCGTAACAGCAAGTAACATAATATAAAAGTTCTTGTAGTTCGTTGTAACTTTGATCGATGTTTTAATAATAATTGCGGTTTACGATTTATGACGTATTAAAAAAAAGTACATACTAGATCTCATACAAACCAATTTTCGGTGGAAGTTTACATGGTAATGTACATCATATATTTTTTTTAGTTTTATCATTCTCTTATTTTAGAAGTTACAGGGGGGGGTGACACATTTTACCACTTTGGCAGTGTCTCTCGCGCAAACTATTCAGTTTAGAAAAAAAAAATATAATAGAAACCTCCAGACATGACGAATCCATAAGGGTTCCGTTTTTTGCCATTTGGCTACGAAACCCTAAAAACGACATTTAAGGTAGGCCAAGCAAAGGACAGAAGGATGAACTAGACTCAGATATCTAGAAGCAGTTGAGCAGATGACAAGTGGAAGAAGAAAAGTGAAAAAAAAACGACAGCGGCAGTGGTAAATTAAAGAAAAAATAAAGCGAAAAAAAATTGGAAGCGGTCAATTTTCAGCAGTGTAATATAAGACTGATTGAATGAACTTGTAGCGGCATTACAAAAAGTCCTAAAGCATTATAGTACAAAATTACTACAGCCCCATCTACATAATTATAACACAAATGAAGAATCAACATCTAAATTATTAATCGTGCTATTAAAGTTATCCGCAAAATTAAGACTATATACATTTAGAAAAAACTCCAGACAGTTTTGGTCAGTAGCCCACCAAACAACGCCTGGTCGGAGAATCATCTATTTCTATGGAGTAATGAAGCACTTCACTTTCCCTGTTCTTGATACCCTATAAATTAACTCTCTAACCAACATCCCCAATAAGAACTTATTAATATCTAACAAGGTTCAAATAAGACGTAGGTCACTTCATATAACATTACATAACTAGCAAGGTATCGCGTCGACTGGCCTTGCCCCGCGGCTCCTGTTACATTTTTATCGCATTATGTCATTGATACGCTGTGGCACTTTTAATTTATACTCTGTGGTTCTTAGAATAGCACTCGCGAGTTGCGGATGTTTTTTTTTTTATTATTATTGAAGGTGTGGTCTGTGGTGAAGAAACCATTGGTGTTAGAAAAAATGCAGAGTTATTGAGATGGAACTGTGATCAACAGACGTCTTTAGATTCGAATAGAGAAACTTCGTTTGAAACGTTTGATGGGCAATGGTGTCGATTCTGTTGTTTACAAACTAAACCTAATATGCCCTCCGCGCCCTTTCCGCTCCCCCGCTTGCGCCCGTGCAGGCCCGCGCCGTGCCCGCGCCCTGTCCTTCCTATATGTTTTCCAATACGGCGCCGACGAGTTAACGTCGTGACGGCGTCCCGTCTTTTCTGTATGTTTTACGTCGCGACAGCTGTATACATTTTATATGCAAACTAAGTAGATTAAACGGGCGCCGCGACTGCGACGGGTCCGTGCCTTGTGTCTGTTCTGTGTGGCCGGTGCCTAAAAACACGATGAAGCGCAAGGCATAAACTAGTTTGACATTTCTAACTTAGTTCATAGCTCTATCCGTCCTTTTCACGCACTGCCTTTTAGTAAAAGATAGCAATAGCCTAAATTAAGTTTAGTTTGTGCACAACAGAATCGACACCATTGCCCAGATTTTGCGAAAAGTAATCCCTCAACACTTGAGTTCAGTTTGCTCCAAACACATTTACATGTAATGTAATATCTAAAAACACAATAAACTATTATTTTTTTGTGTTTTTGAGTAAATGTGGTGATGGCTGGTAGCAATTGGAGAGAACCCTAAAGATATGGTTGCCGAGAATTGCTGGAAGGGGCTTTGGCAGACCAACAGCTAGATGGGCGGTCGCCCTACAGAAGATCGTAGAGAAGACCTGGAAGAGACTCGCACAGACGAGTCACGGAACCACCGGAGTGTCCTTACATCCACTGCAATATTTCTTCGTAATATAATGTTGCTTCGGTTGACCCAAAACATAAGAAAATCACTCATTTTGTAGTATTTTTCGAAGAACCTTCAAGGTAAGAATATCAGTAAAGTAACTAGGGTAGTAATGTCAGGAAAGTAACTAGGGTAGTAATATCAGCAAAGGAACTAAGGTAGTAATATCAGCAAAGTAACTATGGTAGTAATATCAGCAAAGTAACTGGGTAGTAATATCAGCAAAGTAACTAGGGTAGTAATATCAGCAAAGTAACTAGGGTAGTAATGTCAGCAAAGTAACTAGGGTAGTAATATCAGCAAAGTAACTAGGGTAGTAATATCAGCAAAGTAACTAGGGTAGTAATATCAGCAAAGTAACTAGGGTAGTAATGTTAGCAAAGTAACTAGGGTAGTAATATCAGCAAAGTAACTAGGGTAGTAATATCAGCAAGGTAACTAGTGTAGTAATATCAGCAAAGTAACTAGGGTAGTAATATCAGCAAGGTAACTAGTGTAGTAATATCAGCAAAGTAACTAGGGTAGTAATATCAGCAAAGTAACTAGGGTAGGAATATCAACAAAGTAATTAGGGTAGTAATATCAGCAAAGTAACTAGGGTAGTAATATCAGCAAAGTAACTAGGGTAGTAATATCAGCAAAGTAACTAGGGTAGTAATATCAGCAAAGTAACTTGGGTAGTAATATCAGCAAAGTAACTAGGGTAGTAATATCAGCAAAGTAACTAGGGTAGTAATATCAGCAAAGTAACTAGGGTAGTAATTTCAGCAAAGTAACTAAAGTAATATCCGCAAAGTAACGGTAATAGTTAACAGACTACGTCATGAATGACATATAGTCTATTTGTCTTACTTTGTCACTTAGTGCTGCTAACTGACTTCCGGATTGCAATGCGGAAGTCAGTTAGCAGCACTAAGTGCTTAGGAAACCTGCCTGACTTAGTTATAATCACAAGCGAAAGATTGTGAAGGTAAAAAGAGTACTTTCCTAAGTTGTCAATGAAAGACACAGTTGTAAAATAAGCAGAGAATATAAAAAAGTAACCATTTAATTACCTACTAAATATTTTTCTAAAATCTTAAGTCACGCTGCAATACTATCTAGATCAAAAATGAAACAATAAGTAAATGCGCAAATAATTGAATTGTACACAATTATCTTTTAAAAATAGTCGAGAGCGGCTGTCGGTTGCTCATAGTACAGTCAGCAAAGCTAGTTTGGTAGCTACAGTTACTCTCTAATACATTGATAAGCGGTTAAGATCGTTAATATGGTGTTTATAATTTTATCTAGATAATTAATTATCCTGACACGGACATAAATGAAAAACTACGAATTTAGAGCAAGAATGGCAGGCGAGTGATAATTAGGTGAATCAATACACAAAACGAATCAGTACCCGTCAGCCTTCAAAGCAAGAAGGTATGATCATGCCCAAAAGCTTATCTCTGGGGACGCTCGTTCTGTGGTAGTCCTCATCTATCACATTCCTTCAGCTGTGGTGGACTTCAAGATTGGTTAATCCGTACTAATAATAATAAAAAAATCCTCTCAATCTTAATCCTAACTCTGTTACTTGGCTGCACACCAAACTCTTTCGCCAACAGTGCCATCTAGTAATAGTTGTTGTGGTGACGTCACCTGCGCAGGCGCAACTGGCAGGTGGATGCCAGCCGGTTCCGGTTCGCTCTCACTTTCATTACATACGAGCTTGTCTGTGTTGTTGACTCGGAGTCTTGTCAAATTGTAGGTGTTTGGACATTGTTTAATGTCTAGTATGTTATGTTGGCAAGTGGCCGAATACTTATATGACAAATGAATCGGATTTGATCTACCTAATGTTTTTTTTGACGAGTAGTTCTGTGGTTAGTACATGGGGAAGGCTGGTCAAAGCTGATTGTAGATGGTGCATCCATAGCTTAGACCCAATCTGACCAATGAGGTCAAACTATTTTGAAATATAAAATGACATTGACAGATTTTCAACCAATGATGATGTTTGGTTGAAGCGATGCTAGCATCGCCATTAGTTCCACAGCTGCTATCCCCATTGGAATGGATGATAGTTCTGTATAGTTGTGGAAAATTAGGAAATTTTATAGTCTTTTTTAGACATAAAATACTTTCAAATTCCTGCTAAAATATTGAGAAGATTAAAAAAGCGTAACCAACAGTACTAGGCCTCACAATTCTAAAATTAGAAAGGACTGCTATTCCATATTCATAGACAACTCCACAGAGTACGAATTTGCATTTCCATAAATAAATACTATGGCCCGTAGCAGTCGTCCCATTCATAATTATACTCTTTGCCCCACTGGGAGTTCCTGTCTCATGCATGCGTGATACTGCACGTAGGTACCTACCGACTTTATTTCAAATACGGAAATTGAGACCATAGAGCCATAAAAGACAGACATTCATGGAGTTACATACTGGCTGGATAGATCGAACGGTGATACTCATGTTCGGTTACGCTAGGGCATGCGAAACCCGGTTTCGGTCCCATAGTAAAACCCGGGAGAAACCGGTATTATTATGGGACCGAAACTCGATTCTGCATGCCCAAGTTACGTCAAAGTGCCATGGTAGGGTTCCCCAAATTAACATAGAATTTTTATCCCATTATAGTGCCTGTTCATGATTCAAAAATAGTAGGAATGATTACTGTTAAGACCTTAAATAAATTGGGATAAGGACAGGTAAGTAACGATGTTTCTTGATTCAAAAATATGAACTAATCGTTACTTAAGGTGACTAAAACATCGAAACAGATAAGCTACAATTTGTCAACGTCCAATTCACCAGCAATCAAGGTCAATTACATCACGTAGCCATTCGGACACTGGTCAGGGTCAACTTAGACCATCTACATGTTAAATAAGACCATTTTAACAAACTAAACATGTATTTAGTCGATTTATCTTCTCGATGCACGATCGTTTCCGAATTTGAGGTTGAATAACAAGTGTGTCCTTGCCGCGAAAAAAAAGCGAATGGTGCATTGTTTATTCGCTGTCAATGTTATTTAAATATAGAATTTATTCTTGTTTGTAACGGTTTTATTTGATTTTTTATTAGATAACATTGCGGAATGTCTAGCGGACACATAAATATATCAATTCATTATTTCCAACATAAAATCTTCTATTTGATTAAGTATTTCCGTCGCAATTAAAATCTATTACTATTTTGGTATGTATCATTTTATAAAAATAACAAGTTTATTTCTAGATTCGAAATAATTTATTGACATCAACGAAATTGATACCAGGGCAAACAAAACGACAAATGACCAAAAAACGGAAATATATAACTTTTAAGTATTCTCTTTTTCAGACGAAATCTTACAAAATCGGTTATTGTTTTAATGCCCGTTCAAAGCTCACAGTGAAACTTTAAAAGCATGTATTAATCATAGCTTTCACGAGGGTTTGAACGCAAGCAAATAGATATTATACAAGGCTGAACATTGACAAATGAGTTTAACTATCGTGGTGTCGACATTAGCTGATACGATGGAGAAAAGCCGGGAGAGAAACAAAATAGATACCATCTTGATGTTTATTAGGGGCATGTAGGTACGACGAACGGTGGATGATCGCTGGGCAAAATTTACATCTGATTGGGTCTCGCCATTTTCAAAATGGCGACATAATCTGTTCATGAGGTGGAGTTTTATTGATTACACCTCAACCGTCAACAAATGCGAGAACTGGAGGGAGGAGGGAGGCCTTCGCCCAGCAATAAAACAGTAACGCTGATATTATAAAATAATTAATTTTAAATTTTAAAGGCGTTCTGAAACAAAAACTACTTACAAAATAGATAGAGTCGACTTCGTAATTACTGCGTCGATTTAAACAATTCCTAAAAAAACAAACTTCAGGTGGGGTAAATTAATAGACTTCACATCGACAAATAGACCTTGTCGTTTATAATGTAAAAGTGCCATTCGTCTTTAGCGTAGTAAAGCTAATAAGAGAAGTTCAATGTGTAATAGGGTAAAATATAATTTCTATTGGTAAAACCGGAGCATGGCAATGAGTCATGCATTCTTCAATCTGTATAGTATACTTATTAGCATTAACTATTATATGCAATTAAAATTAAATTGCTCCTGTTCGTAGCAAAAAACATTTTAAGCTTAACGTTCCGAAATTCTTAATCAGATTTCAAAAGAAACTTTAATTTTCATATCATTATCCGCCACTTTGTCCACGACCACGACATAAATATAAAAGCATTTATTCGAACAATTATTATTATTTCAAAATTAGAACAGCTTATACACGCCAGCCTGCAGACAATACAATACAAACAGCCAGTTACAAAATGGCCATTGCTCAATGGATTTTTCGCACGCAGAGTTCATTCGTTTTTAATAATATGTACTACAATTGAAAATCAGCTTTAGGCTGCACAACATAAAAAACTTAACGTAAAAAAGTACAAGGAAATTACAATAAAAATGGTCGTATTTGTCTACAAATCGACTAAATGTTTAATTAGAATAGTTACCGATTGTAATCGATTAGCAAATGAATCGATTAATTGTTTTGTAATCTGTTTTTTTTTAATGCGTTTTATGATGCAATGGATAACGGTCAATGATTTATTCAGCCTTTACGCTTTCATTAGTACTCTCTTTGATGTAATACTTTGGAAGCTTAATCATTAGAACGACAATTTAATGTAAATAATCGCATGTCGTGCTCTGTCGTGCTATACATTTGCTTAAAAATTATAATTTTGTAGGTTTTTGAACAAATTTTGCTGCATTAGTTAGTTTTTTCTGCAATAGGTAAGTACCTCAAACGTCTAGGCCTAAAATAATATAGGTACAATTTTGCTCAAAAGTGGTTTGAATAACGAAACGGGCAGTGGAATGATTTCTAAAAAATATTTTCTTGATGGGGTAAATTAAGGTATAAAAGTTTGAATAAGACGGGAGATTTATCTGTTTTTTATATTTGATGGTATTTGGTTTCAGTATTCAACATCTAATGACCTAAAAATACAAGAATTTAAATTGATATTTCAAATCGCGACGTACGACAATCTAGTTACATTAGTCAATTAAAAGCAAATCTAGATCGGCAGCCATTTTAAATGATTTCATGTCAGTGACTGTAGGAAATACCATTTCAAACGTATGCCACATCACTGGCCGCATGTCGCAATTATTTGTTTTATTTTTATCTGCTGATGATAGGAAGTCGTTTCCTTGGCGTTTATTTCACGATTTACAAGGTTCTTTATGAATTAACTTTGTATATAGGCTTTCATTAATGTTGTTTAGGTCCTATAACAAAACAAAAGCCTACTGCAATTAATATGGACAAAATCAGACACAGGGGTGCTTAGAATTTCCTTATATGGAGCTCGTACCAAACCACTCAAATAGCAATCAGTCAGTCAACTTGGCCGTGTGGTATCCGGCAGAGTAGAATAGAACCAACCCATTACACTCAAGGTTGTCGTATAAGGCGACTAATGTCTGAGGCAGAACACCTTGCGCCGCCGTAGACCAGAGAATGGGCAGCAGCGTTTTCTGTTAGTCTTTCATCACTGCGATCTCCAATCCGCCTGCCAAGCGTGGAGATTACGGCAAATTCCTCCCATCATGGGAGAGGCTTAAGTCCAGCAGTGGACGTTATGGGCTGTTATAGTAGTATAGTTATAGTAGTCAACGTCCCTGATTGCTTTTGATCGCTGTATTCTTCGTATGAAAAGGCCTCAGCGGTTAACTGGATCCCATCAATGTTTAATGAAACTGGTACGTACCTGAAAAATAAAAACATGACATAAGTTTCCATTCACAATTTCAAAAATTGTTACCGCAAAGCAAGAACATTTACAACTACATGTACAACTAAATGTTGTACATGTAAATTGGTATTGTAAATGTTCTTGCTTAATTAAATATTAAAAAACAATAGAAACAAAAACAAATCATACATTCGTAACCGCCAATCAAGTCCTTCGATTTTGAAAATGGAAAGCCCATTCGGGCGCGGTCGGCTCATCTCGGCCGCGCCCTATTACATCACTTTGTAATATCGCTTTCTACTACGTAATTTCGTTAACATGGTATGTGTTGTCCAATAAAGGTGTTGTCATAAAAACTTGATTTTGTCATGATTAAATTCAAGGCAAATATGAGAATTATATAATGACCCTAATTTACGAATAGTACTTGTTTGGTGTCAGCCCTGATTTATTAAAAATAATCGACTATTTGACAGGTGAGAATCGACTGGTATTTCTCAAATTATACATCTAGATATTTCATACTACAGCAGAAAACAGAAAATCTTAGTGAATCATTTTAACCTAAATACATTTTCCATATTATACTGCGCTACTCTTAGTAAGATTCCTTTTGAAACGGAATTTTCAGGTCATATCATACGGGACAAACCAGAAAAGAACAGACAAAATACGCCTGCATTCAGTTAAAAAAAAAAAAAAAATACCGTAGATACGGAACTTAAACACGCAAACCTTTTTGCTACTTCCACATTCTAATTTCAAAGCGTTGAAATTAACCCAAGCTAACACTACCTTTAGTAATTAGTCAACTTGAGAACTAAGTAAGGCTAAGTGGCAAAACGTTGCAACAACTTTTCTTATAGGCTGAAAGGTGCTAATGTGGCCCTTAAAAAGTGGTGAATAAAGACGGCTATGTCTGAATAGTGATGCGGCGCTTACACATAGATATAATAAGAACTGTGTGCAATGCTGTCTTGTCTTCATGTTTAGGGACATCACTATGCAGGTCGAATTGCAAAATGTGTGGCGTAAGTGACACGAGAGTGACGTTTTTGTGTTACAAGAATAAAGATTTATTCACTTTGCCTTTATTGATCATAGAATGCAACTGAATAAAATTTATTGATCCATTGTTACAAGTTTTTTCTAAACAATACTTAATTTAAATGGAGTAAAAATTTTGAAAGATTCTATGATATCTCAGCAAAAAAACATACTCGTAAATCTTTGCAATTTATGCAAACGAGAAAAGAAAATCTTGTTTTTTTTTTAAATAATTTCACGGAAATTATGTTACATGATTCCTTGAGTGTCTCAAAAAGGTCTGATGCCTATCTCTGGCTTGATTACGACGAAGTCCTCATTCCTTGATTATATTAGCCTACATACCGGGTCGACTCTCTATTTAGCTGTATGTTTAAATTCATTTTTTTAACGTACTCAGTAAGAACCTAGCCTGAATGCCTACACTCACATAACATCACGACTGTAATACTAGAAGGGTTAGGCAGAGGTGTACCTAATTAGTACACGTTCATTTCACTAGTTATGTTTAAGTCCCATATTCCCATATAAAGGGGCAAGCCTTTTGGACACAAATTCAGATTCCGTGGCTGTTACTCAGAAATTTCTGATGAACAAACCAAAACTTTGCCCGACCCGGGAATCGAACCCAGGACCTCCTGTTCTGCAGTCACGCGACCTCTAGACCAACTAGACCGGAGCAAGGTATCTTACTTGAAAAAAAAAAACACTACATTCATACTACTTAACTAACTTCCACAATGGTGTCGATTCTGTTGTGCACAAACTAAACTTAATTTAGGCTATCGCTATCTTTTTCTCTATAATAAAACGAGAAAGAGACGGACGTAATTTAGAGCTGTCAAATTTAATTGAACTAATATTTCCATACTAAATAAAGGTGCACGTAAAATCATGTCGATTAAAAACACGCTGAAGCGCAAGGCATAAACTAGTTTGACCTCTCTTACTTATTTCGTAGCTATAGCCGTACTTTTCACGCACTGCCTTTAAGTAAAAGATAGCAATAGCCTAAATTAAGTTTAGTTTGTGCACAACAAAGCCTTGTGGTGTCCGGCAGAGTAGAATTAGCCGTGTGGTGACCGGCAGAGTAGAATAGAACCAACCCATTACACTCACGGGTGTCGTATAAGGCGACTAATGTTTGAGGCAGAACACCTTGCGCCTCCGTAGACCAGAGAATGGGCAGCAGCGTTTTCTGTTAGTCTTTCATCACTGCGATCTCCAATCCGCCTGCCAAGCGTGGAGATTACGGAAAATTCCTCCCATCATGGGAGAGGCTTATGTCCAGCAGTGGACGTCATGGGCTGTTGTTGTTGTTGCACCAATGTGGAAGTTATAATCCCGCTTCCTCCTATGTCTTATCCTAAAAAAGTTTACTACCGAGTTTCAAAGAAATGAATCATTGGTATTCTTAGTGCGGCGCGTGCAGGGTTACCTCGATACCTACTTGACGTTATTGGCTAATTAATGTGGCGGCAATACCTAGGTTTCGTAATTAGCCCTCCACTGCCAAGTGTAGAAAATAGAAAGTTTTCTATGTAATTGAATGTTGAGACATTTACATAAATAGGTGAAGTTTTTCTAATCTATCATTAGTGATGCCAATCTATTGATTTGGAAAAAACATTTTTAAAAGAACAAAAATCATCATCATCTGCCTAGCCTTTTCCCAACTATATTGGGGTCGGCTTCCAGTTTTACTGGATGCAGCTGAATACCAGTATTTTACATGGAGCGACTGCCTATCTGACCTCCACAACCCAGTTAGTACCGGGTAATACGATACCCCTTGGTAAGACTGGTTGTCAGACTTTTTGGGCCTCTGACTACCTAACGACTGTCAAAGATCTACAAATGACAGCCGAGGCCAACTGCTTAACGTGCTTTCCGAGGCACGGAGGAAACTCGGTATGTAATGGGTGGTCACCCATCCACAGGATCGACCCGAACGGCTGTTATTATTTAGCCACGAGCTCCGCTTCAAAACAACAAAAATAATTTAGCTTAATAAAGTGTTAACTACTTGTAGAGGGTATTCCGTGAATGCAATCAAAGACTTGAGGAACTCGTACACCGGATATAATATTGTAAAATAAAGTTACTAGAAAATACATGAGTGCAGCCATCAAGCGGTCACATTGACGAATACAAAAGTCGTTCTCCATTTAAGGGCTATATATCCCTCAAATGGCTTAGCATGATCCTCCGTTACGCCTAAAATACTGCAGCATTAATTTTGAAATAAATATATGGTAAAGTTGAGGATTAATGCTAAGTCCTATGTGTGACGAAAACACGATTCCATAAATTTTTCTCGATAGAAAAAAAATCCAAAGTTACCTCCAAATCGAACAATAAACCGCTGGTATTCAGAAATTTCTTCAAATTAGATCATGAAACTTTGCATACTAACTGAACTGACTATACGTATAAAGCAGGTCTCGTGTTTTATTTTTTTAGTCCAATCAATAGATTTTTTGTAGATCGCAAAAAACCACTCATTTCGCACTATTCGGCCGCAGTGACTGACGTAACAACCGCTTTGTAGTGCAAGCTGATTAGAACTTTATTCTAACAGCATTTCAAACGAAGTTTGAACCACCACAAATAGAGTTGTTAATATAAGGGTTAGAAGGGCCTTAAGAATAGAATCAAAACCACAAATCAAACAGTGATTGCACAAAGAAGGTCAAAATTCAACATAAAGTCATACTGGCATGGACGATTATTCCAAAAGATTCCCTCACTCAACTCACTCAAGTATAGTAAAAAGGCATTGCAATTATTTTAAGTGCAACAGAACTGCGGAAACTTGCTTGATGATAAAAATGGAAGTGAAAGAAGCGGGTCCACATTGCAATGGCTACATCATTATATCGCAAGACATCCTCAAGGAAAATAAACAAAATAAATAACTCTCAGAACAGGAAGTAATTATGAGACTTCAAAAAGTTATTAATAGATATCAATGGCCAGTGTGCACAATCCACTTAACATTCCTTTTATATCGAAAGTTTAGTACCTATATCTGGTATAGTGGCAAGTAAGCTAACATAAAATATTACACAAGAATACCAATATTTTACATGGAGCGACTGCCTATCTGACCTCCACAACCCCGTTAGTAGTTTAGTACTGACATTCGGGCCCCTGACTAACTGTAACGACTGTCAAAGATCTACAAATAACAGCCTGGGACCTTCCGAGGCACGAAGGAAACTCGTTGTCGTGGTCACCCATCCACGGAACAACCTAGGCAAGCTCAGCTTAACCATGAAAATCGACCTGAGCAGCTTTTATTTGTTATTTCTAATAAAGTATATGACATTAAAAATAAATTAAAAACAAGATAATTCCATCATTCATTTCACAACATTTTGTTTGGTATTCGTCAAAGGAATTATTAAAAAAATTACAGACACCTAACGCAATTTGATACATAATTTAACAACTATAATTTCACGCAATTATGACACTTAATAAGAATATTATAAAAATGATAATAGCTTACAAAACAAAAGTGACATAATAATCCATCTGTCAACAGCGACCTCGATTTTTGATTAGCCGTTTAGATTTATAACTTGTAGAATGTAGTTATAGTAGTAACAGATACCCATTTTTATATGATGTTTAGCAATAAAATATTTCCATCGATAGTCGAAATATTTTTTGAAGAGAATCTTTTCAATAAATCAATAAGTATTTCAGGGTTAAGAACCTTAAGCCTACAAAGTTTTATATTTTCGGATTCCGCGAACTAGGTACTTTTCTCGTAAAAAAATATATATAATTTTCATGCGAACCGTACCTATATACGCACGACGACCAATCAAAGCTATGCAAACCAAATTAATCTGATCTCTCATTGTACTGATGCTCATACAAAGCAAGGTCAGGTTGGTTTGATGTGTCGCCCTGTGTACTACTCCGATATTGTAAAAGTAACACCGCCTCAGCCCGTTTGTTTCTAAATCAATGGCATAAGAACAGGCCATTCATACATCACGCTAAATACTTACCATTGTCTTACTTCACATTTAACAATAGAAGGTATTACCCCATAGCTTAAGACTAACACTATACGTAGAATACATTCCACAGATTAAGTATATAGGTAGTCTATCCCAGCGGACATCGAGGACGGGACTGGACTGCAGCGCATTTTATCTTTACCCAACGTAAATTTATGCGTAGCTAGTAGGCAACAAGACACAGATTACAATGTTCAGTACCCCGAAACGAAATCTTTTTTAATACCTTGGGGTCGATATGTAAACATTGGAAACTGTATCTTTACCCACAGATGTGTGTATAATTTGTATAATACAGTAGAGTGTCTTGTTTCCGAAGGGAAGCCAGCAGGAATCGGTTTATTAGGTCCCCTCGGGCCTGGTATCTCGTCTACTAACGTTGGGTTGAGATAAAAAGCTATGCCATTCCTTCCTCGGTCTGTGTTGCCCTTTATGTGTCACGATTTCGTTCAAATTCTATGCAAAAATTGACACAACTCGCGATGGAAAGCACCTCGTTGATCTAGCTGTCTCAAGCGTTACCCTTGACCATGAGCTCTTGGGTTCGATTCCTAAATTGATGGCTATAGTTTCTAGCTAAATGGCTAATGGCGATGTACTATCGGCAGCCTCTGCCTATCCCGTCGAAGAAGACAGACTTAGTATCATAGTACTGAAACAAGATTTTGAGAACTTAGTTTCATATTCTTAAAGATTAATTCAACTTTCCATTCTTGATTTTATGACTGAAAGATATACCATTCATCTCACACAGTTGGTAGGCACGCTTGATACATGACATATTACTACAACCGCCCATAACGTCCACTGCTGGACATAAGCCTCTTCCATGATGGGAGGAATTTGCCGTAATCTCCACGCTTGGCAGGCGGATTGGAGATCGCAGTGATAGAAGACTAACAGAAAACGCTGCTGCCCATTCTCTGGTCTACGGAGGCGCAAGGTGTTCTGCCTCAGACATTAGTCGCCTTATACGACACCCGTGAGTGTAATGGGTTGGTTCTATTCTACTCTGCCGGATACCACACGGCCAATGACAATGACATATTATAAGTAACATATTTGTCACGAAGTTCTATCAACAACTTTCTGATGTAGATTTTTCGATGCGTCCCATTGTCCCTTCAATGATATTGTTCAATTGAGTGGCCATCACTTTGTTCATCGCATGATGAGTTCATGAAGAAGGGTAACAAATAAACAAACTTGTGAATCAATACTGTTATCAATAACATGATTGTTAACCTTGTGCAACAATATTGCATCTACGTAATTACATCCCATTGTTGATGCTCAATACAGCATAATCAAGATATTTTTTTAAAACAACAGAAAGCCGAAGGCTTTCTACTTACCTGGTGGCTTTGCTTTGAAAAAAATCACCGAATACCAAATAGAGTAGGCCGCTTTATACTAAAAAATAATTAAAAACTAATAATTTTTTTTCTTGCTTTTTTTATTTATTTTTTTATTCTGGGTGGTCCCAGAACAGGATGATGATTCAAAAGAGTCTAGAGAGATTCAGTAAATGAGGTTGCAATAAACATTATTTTAGCACGTTTCACGTGTTTTCTAATTTTCAACTTTGTTGGCTTTAACATTTAGTTTGCTACAGTCACTAGCACTTTTAAATTGGCAAAAACTAAAAGATGAAGCTACCAGTCCCAGTCACAAGGCCGGATTACTATGAAAAGATTGAAGGTGGCATCTAACTCTTATCTCTTTTCGAAATACCTGCTTACTCACAAAAAACGCAAAGATAAGCAAGTCTAAACAATTCCCCATGCTACTTTCCACCAATGAAGCGCAACGTTCGACCGACGACGCAAGCGTAGAGCTCGTGTCAATCAGTTTAACGGTAGATTTCACTCAGTTTAGCATAGCCGTGGTAATTGTTGGCGCAAGTCGACCCTTAGGTCATGTGTTGCCTCATTTTTGAAGCTTCAGGTGAATAATTATACACTTTGTTAGGTAATAGTGTTGTTTGCCAGGAAAAGTTGTGTTAGGAACATAATTTTGCAAGACTAAAGCAAAGCACAACTAAGCAGGTACCTTGTTCCTGTAATACAACTTATCTTCGCCATGTAGAACAGTTATACGTAGATAGCAATAACCTAAATTAAGTTTAGTTTGTGCACAACTGAATCGGCACCAATAGCAACTTAACCAAAGTAAAATGCCAAGTCTCAAGACAAAGTTTCAAAACTGTATCTATTGTTCTCTAAACGCAAAAAGTATCAATAACAAGAAGCGTTGAGTAAAAAATATTGTTTACAACAAATTGTAATGAATTTCTTTCTATCCCACTGCGCAGACGCAACTCTTCACAGATCATTGACTGCGAAATCCATCAATGAGTTTCTGTGTTTGAAATCTTTTATGAAATGCTGCACGACTTGTAGGGTTAGCACGGAAATATACAAAGTGTTCTATAAGTATGTGTTTTGCAAGATAATATCTTGTAAAATACAACACTATAGTTGGTGCCATTTAAGATGAGAATAGCGGTCATTGCCCTTTCCTTAATATCTCTTCATGCGAACCAAAACAAATAAACCATATATCGTTTTTCATAACTTAAAAATGTTGAACATCACGATAGATGACAATTCCAGACTTGAACAGGCTTATTTTTGGTTTTCAAAGTTAAGAAGTTTAATAAATGTAGGTGGGTCAATGACCGCTATTCTCATCTTAACTGGCACCAACTATAAAACACACTTACTGCTTCTTGGTTGGTCTCGTGGTCGAAAGCGCGACTGCTGAGCATTAAGTCCTGGGTTCGATTCCCCGCCCAACAACAACAACAACAACAGCCCATGACGTCCACTGCTGGACATAAGCCTCTCCCATGATGGGAGGAATTTGCCGTAATCTCCACGCTTGGCAGGCGGATTGGAGATCGCAGTGATGAAAGACTAACAGAAAACGCTGCTGCCCATTCTCAGGTCTACGGAGGCGCAAGGTGTTCTGCCTCAGACATTAGTCGCCTTATACGACACCCGTGAGTGTAATGGGTTGGTTCTATTCTACTCTGCCGGATACCACACGACTATTCCCCGCCCGTCAAAGTGTTATTGGGTTTTTCCATAGAGAATTTCTCAGTAGTAGCCACGGAGCCACGGAGTCTGGATGTGTGTTTGGTTGATGACCGGTGGATGGACATGGGACTTTAACATAACTGGCGAATAGTGGGTGTGGTGTAATGGACGCGATTAAAGCTATGGAGGCCCCCATACAAATGCTACTAAAGTATTTGTCAGTGAACGGTGTCCACAGTCTGTCCGCAATCTGTCCGGACCGGTTCGCCTGATCCCAAGTTATTGACGCGGAAAGGCCGTATGTGTTTAATTTATGTTTACCTATACTTAGCTGAGCAGCGCGGCAGCGGTGGCCCAGTGGTGGCGGCCCCGACTTACAAACAGTAAGTCGTGAGATCGAACCCAGACAGGCGCATTACTTTGTATAATTTATTTCATCACCACTGCTCTCAAAACGGTGAAGGAAAACTTCGTGAGGAAACCGGCATGTCCTAGAACCAAAAAAATCGAAGACATTGTGACATCTACCAACCCGCACTGGGCCTGCGTGGTGGATTATAGCCCATTCCCTCTCATAGAGAGGAGGCCGTGTCCCAGCAGTGGGAACATTAATAGGCTGATGATGATGATGATGATGATACTTAAGCATGTAGCAATACTTGGCAACACCATGTTCAATAGTAATTTAATTAAATTCCATTCTTATTGGCAACCCTAATGAACCCATCTATGACTCACCTCTTGTTGGCAAATTAAACAAGCCGTCGAGCCTTTTAAACGGACCTTTTGTACGCAGCCTTTGTCTCGAGATTTTTAGGTAATCTTTACAAATAGCAAGCTACTAATTATTGGCTTACCTGGTCTGCACAAAGCCTCAAAAAAACTCGCCTATGATAGGTTTTTTTATTTTTTATTTGAGTTTTCTACCACAGACGTGGTGGTCCGCGGTCTAATTTTTAATTGTTTGCTTTGTGGTATTTTAATTCTTAAGAACTAATCGTGCTCCAACATTGGACATGTTACATTATACTAAACTTATAACATTAGGTAACTTAAAATCTACGTGAGTCCATCAATTTTTTTTTAATTAATTCACATGCTCTGATAGGTTCAATTAGGTTAGGTTGAGCTTTTATCTTCTGTGCAAGTTCAAAAGTCTGAATAACATTTAAATCTTTTGCGGACCACATTCGATGCTACTGCGGACCATAGATTGGGAACCACTGTTCTAACCTAACAGACCGTTGTGTTGCTGGGGAGTTTTTTCCGCCACTTCTTCTTCGTAGCTGAAACACTAGCAAGTGTCGAAGACGTTTTGGGGGACTCAAAATGAACGTCAAAGTTTACCAGCCTAATTATAATACTTTTGATTTTGAGCATGAAGTCCTGAATCGATTTCCAGGTCGAACAAAGATTTATTGAGTTTTTCCATCAGGAATTTCTCAGTAGCAGTCACGTAGCCTAATTTTGGTTTCGGTTGATGGCATATGCACGTAATTTTTTCTTCAATTAAATCAATCAACCCAAGAAAAGTATTAAAAGTTAAGTTCTACTACTGCTTGTCGCTCAAAAATAATATTAAGCTTCTGCAATTTTCTACGACTGTTCAAACGTCCGTAGCTGTCGCGGCCATGACGTGACGTCATTGTCCACAATCTGCCTTGTTTACATCTAATTTTTTTGGCGTTATTAAAATAATTTTACTAATTGTATGTGCTTTATTCAAGTAAAAGTTGCAATGACAATATTATAATAAAATGTTAGTGTAACTTTAAGCAGTTTTCAAATAAAACTGTTTTTTTGACACAATGAACTTTGACGTCAATAGCGGCGTTATCGAGGACGATGCGTTTTGAGCATAGGTTTTGAGAGTGCGTTCCGTTTCACCAAAAACATGCTACATAAAACAGTAAATTGTAAAATAAGCGATGTATTAGAAACTTAAACAAGTGTACCACAATGTTTTATGAGCAAGTACAAGGCATTTTTAATAAATAAAAAGAGTTTTGTATTACATGCATATTCCCTATTGGCAACAAACTCGCCCACTATTACATAAGACTTAAAAATAACTGGCGGAATGTGGGTGTACCATGAAGTACACCTCTGCTAATGATATAATGTATTTAATTACTTAAGACACCAGTAACACAAGTGATTGATGTCGTAATTAAAACTATGATGAGCATTTAATAAGTGGCTGTACCTAATTTCTTTTTTAGCGGTAGTGTAACGATGCTGAGAGTAGATTACATGTCGTAATTAGATATACCGGAAATTAGCCGTCATTTTTTAGTTGGTATTTAGAATTAAGGCTGATGCTCCAGGGTAGCCCGCGAAATTCAAATTTTCTTACGTTTTTTGCAATTTGCAGGCCAGTGCTAGGTTTTATGTTGATTAAAATATTGTTTGCGACTATAAGACGTATGTAGTTACTTAATTATAATCATCAAAATCATCAATACAACCCTCCAAATTCATAAAGGTGCAAAAATGATTTTGACCTTGGAAAAGTAAGTTTTCCACCTTTATGAACTTTGAGGGTTGTATTGATGATTTTGATGAATATAATTCTATAACTACATACGTCTTACAACCGCGAACAATATTTTAACCAACATACAACCTAGCACTGGCCTGCAAATTGCAAAAAACGTAAGAAAAATAGAATTTCGCGGCCTACCCTGAAACATTCACCTTAAGAGGCTTTAAAGGGTGTTATTCTGTGAAATGTGGCTATTTGGTTTTATTGCAACGTATATAATCACTTAAGTACGGCTAGAAAGAACTGCAAAACCAGTTATTTATATGGTCATATGGAAGGAAAAAGTGCGTATAAAGCAATGCAATGAAATTCTAGATGTCATCTTACTGTCTTAAAACCAGAAGACCGATATTTTTTTTAATCTTCAAATATTTCCAGTAGTAACCATGTAAAGCTAGCTAAGTATGGTCAAATTGTCTAAAGGCCGTTTTCCATAACTTACTTACCTTACTTTTAATATGCCTACGTCTCATAGCTATAGGTGTTCTTATAAACAAAGTTAGCTTGAAATATCCTATCCGCGTCACCTACCTGTTACTTGATTAATAGAAAGATCAAAGAAAGCTTTTCTGTGACATTTTGTTTCTAACCGTCCGTAAGTTAAATGTCAAACAGACAGGTATATCAACCTAGTGATACCTGTCAGTAAGTTATTGAAAATGGCCGTTAATCGCATTTCTGTCATGCGCCCAATGATATTATATGTATAGTAAAAACAGGTAGATATCGCACTAGCACGCACAAATTGTTGAGGACAAAGTGACACAATTGTTGCACTTTGATAGCTAGAAACTCTTTCTATCTTATACGTTCCGTATTATCTATCGCTGTCGTAGTTTTAAATTACTCGCAACGATATCTGAACGCCATTCAGTATGAACATGGCGTATCTTCTTTATCACTGCATGCGCCCCCAGTTCACTGTGAATAGACGTTCATACGAATTCACGTCAAAAACCAATACCCGGAACATCATCCACGACAAAACACCATTCTGCACAAAACCAGTCAGCACTCACCCATAATACTAACCACTAGGCTCACAACGGATACGGAAGAGACTCGAGAGGATATCCACATTTCTATATAAAAATGTACCGCGGGTGTAACGCCCTGACAAGTAAGTGGTACTGGTCCGACTTGATCTACCGGTGTAGAGCGGATGCTATGGCTTGGCTACCTGTGTTACTGATTGATATCGTGCTGTTGATAATGACACCTGTGTGTAATATCTTTAGTTGTGAAGAAGTTCCCTAGTTCACTGACATTAACGTGAAGTTTATACCACTGGCATATAAAATGACTTCTTTCGAAAAGATGTCCCAGTATATTTTGAAGGGATTATTCACTCATTTTCGTCAGCGAGTCAAAAAGAGTTTAATTATACAGGGCGAAAACAGACTTTCGCCGTCAACCAAGCATTCTGTACCTACATCAAATTAAGTAACCCTCCGCAAAAAAAAAATCTGGGTTTTTTTGAATTTCGATTTTTCTTTATTTTTTTTTTTTGCAAAAAAAAAAATCTAAGTATGCAATTTGCTTCTACTCCGTTCACCTATTATACCCATTTTTTTTTAAAGTCGTCCTGTATATTATTTTACTCATTACAGTATTACCATAATACTTTCAACAAATAATTAGGTCGGTAAATAAATTAATATAACATGGTTGGAGTCGCCTGAGAGGAATCGGAATATAAGAAGGTAGTTTATCTATACTCCGATCCCTCTCACTTCTCGATAGCCGACAGATTTATATAATTTGCATATTTAGCGTCCAATGTAATTAATAACTCGCAGATTCCTTGGATGTGTTTCACAAGGCGTGAGTTCGGAACGCGGTGCGCAGGAGTTTCGCAATCAGCGCGCACCGGCTCGGCTGCTGCGCGCGCGCCGCTTTCACACGTCGCTTGCTACAGCCGTGTTGGGTTTTGGTGAATATTAAGATTTTTTTATAAGTAAGATGGAAGCTGGGGAAATTGATTCACCTCTTGTTCTAGGTTAACGGAAATAATTCAATGATGTTTAGAATTAATAAAATCTACAAGTTTTATAATATGAGAAGATCTGTCAGTGACCAACGATTGTAGATGAGACTACGAACATCATAACCACTTTGCTAATCAGCAGTCATTCTTTCAAGATTGAAAACAAAACACAAAAATTAAAAGAGAGGGACAATTATAATCACACCCTCAACCCCTCATAAGAAAAAAAAAAAGAAGAAAAGCCTCCTTTCTCGACTATTGTTTATATAACGACCCGAATGGCGCAGCGGTAGTGAGGCTGCCTTACGTTCTTAGGGTCCCGGGTTCGAATCCCGGTAAGAGCAAATGTTTGTGTGATGATCATGGACATTTGTTTCCGAGTCATGGATGTTTATATGTATAATAAGTATGTATTTACAAACAAAAAGTATCTATGTAGTATATCAACTATCTGGTGTCCAAGACACAAGCCTCATTGCTTAGTGTGGCACTAGATGGCGATGGTGTAATTCAAATAATATATAAGTAGTGTCCAGCGATATTTATTTTATTTATAAACTCTGATTTGAAATTATAAAAACAGTCGCAAATTGGAAGGACATAGTGCATAGATATGTGACATCTTTTTCCTGAAGTTATTGCATTCTTTTCCACGGAATTAAGATGAATATCATCTTAAATCGAGATATCAGTGAAACCAGCAGAGCCTATCACCATTCTTAATTATGAGCTTATTGGAGCGAGTAGACCGCAGCCGGATAGCTGCCAACCATTTTGTACCCATTAAATCTAATAAAGTTAACAAAGAAAGAAAAAAACTTGCCGTGAGCAAAAGAAAGTGATTTACGCAAAGGTGAATAAAATTTGTGTTTGTGCTTTTTGTTTTATTTTTGATGGCTGATGTAATGAAGTTATAATTCGCTTTATTACTTTGATTCATTTTGATCGAACAATTTTTGTTTGGGACAAGCTTATGAACCTGAACCATAAATGAATGAATTTACTCAGAAAAGGATAACGCGCTTACGTTTATCCTTTTCTGAGTAAATTCATTCATTATTACGACAAAAAAAACACAAAGATTTTATTCACCTTTGCGTTACTTTCTTTTGCTCACGGCAACTTTTTTCTTTATTTCAAACTTCAAACCAGAGCTAGAAAGGGTGAAAAAATCACTTGTTCTCCCCGTCCTTGCGATATTTTTTTTGTTAAAGAAAGAAAGAAAGAAAAATATTTATTGACTCACAGGATAAACATAAACAAAAAGATACAATAGAAATGACAAAATTATATAAAAAAACTAAACAAGAGAAAAAATAAAAAAAAAAACAAACAAAATGGAACTGAACCAAAATGAAATGAAATGAAAAAATGAAATGAAAATGAATGGAATGAAATGGTTCTGAACCATACCTGGGAACCTACTAGTTACTATTTAGAGGTCAAACAAAGTTCCAACTTTTCACAAGTTTTTTTTTTTCAAATACTTTTTTTTAAGGTCACAACTTTACTTTAAATACCTCCATAACCCATTTACTTCATACTTAAAACGTGATTTTTCACCCCAAAAAAAAAGTCGTTTCCCAGCAATAATTTTTGCGTAGAGTTACATTTGATGTACAGAATGCTTGGTTGACGGCTGTATAAAATTATGAACATCCTAAAAATATTCGCAAATAGAATCTCACCATAAAATCTACAGTCAATATTACGAAGCATAACTTATAAACTTACATAACTGCACATGAGAAACTTTCTTTTGAACACAACAATGAACACTCTGGTATGGCCTTGGGCGTAATTTTAAATGCTTAGACATCACAAAAATGGCTAAATAGGTAGCCTTACATAAGAAGATGTACAATGTTTGATATCTAATACTAATATTGAATAATGTCGTGTCTATTTATTTAGATATACTCATGGTTTAAAACAGTTTCATAACCGATTGTCGGACTGAGAAAAAACGCTAAAACCATCATCTGCCAAGCCATTTCCGAACAATAAATTTTTTGTTATATTTTTTTTGTCATTTTGTATACACGTCATGTCCCTGCGACAAATAAAAACTTTTTCTTTCTTTTCTTTTTTTAACTATGTATCTGGGGTCGGATACATTGTAATCGGATGCAGCTGAATTCCACTATTTTATATGGACCGGCTACCAATCGACCTCCACCTTAGTTACCCAGGTATACTGGGTAATAATACGATACCACTTAGCAAGACTGGTGACGCTTAGACCAAATCCAAAAACTTAAGAAGGGTTTTAGCCTATATATACTACCTCAAATTAGCAACTCTATTTGGGGAGGTTCAAACTTCGTTTGAAATACTGTTAGAATAACGTTCTAATCAGCATGCACTGCAAATTGGTTGTTACGTCAGTCACTGCAGGCCGAATAGTGCGAAATGAGTGGTTTTTTTTCTTTATAAAATCAAATTTTCGTCTTTTGGAAAAAATAAAAAAAACATAAGACCTGCTTTATAGTTAGTTCAGTTAGTATGCAAAGTTTCATGATCTAATTTGAAGTGCTTTTTGAATACCAGCGGTTTATTGTTAGGTTTGGAGGTAACTTTGGAATTTCTTTCTATCGAGAAAATTTTACGGAATCGTGTTTTACAATATCTAATTTCAAAATTAATGCTGCAGTATTTTAGGCGAAACGGAGGATCATGTTACGCCATTTGAGGTAGTATAGGCTCTTAGCGGATAGATTATTTATAGCCAGTTAGTTATTTTGCAAGAACACATTCCCATGTCGAAAATAAAACAGTAACAATAATCAATTTAATAGAGATGCTTGTGTGTTATAGGGTAACCAAACGATTGTCATTCAATTTGTTTTCACACATAAACGATTCGATTCTATTTTACTTGCGGTATCTAGTCGATTCTACAGTATACTTTCACTAAATCGATTAATGTTTGTACAACTTTTGATATGCACTTGTAATCCTATGACGGAATAAATTTAGATTCTATTGTTACCTACTTGAAGTAGGTATTAGTATGTTGGATAAATCCATAGATGTTTTTAATTTGCCACAATGCGTTGACAATTTCATGGATTTTTAAAAGAAAAAAAATATCTATGATTTTTAACAGTACCATGTCGGAAAACTGCTTTCGATGCCGATTTCTACTGCGGAGAAAATTTCGCAATTCCAACGTTCTGAATAATAATAGGATATTCTAATGACTAAAAACATTAGGACTAATAAATAAGGATAATATTTATAGAGTAAAAAAAAAACCCGGCCAAGTGCGAGTCGGACTCGCGCACGAAGGGTTCCGTACCAATTATTATAAAAAAATCACGTTTGTTGTATGGGAGCCCCCCTTAAATATTAATTTTATTCTGTTTTTAGTATTTGTTGTTATAGCGGCAACAGAAATACATCATCTGTGAAAATTTCAACTGTCTAGCTGTCACGGTTCATGAGATACAGCCTGGTGACAGACAGACGGACAGACAGCGAAGTCTTAGTAATAGGGTTCCGTTTTTACCCTTTGGGTACGGAACCCTAAAAAAAGTCGACTACCTTGAACTTTAAACTTTTTCTCAATTAATTATAGTAAAATTCTTTACCCAATATTATTACTACATTAAAAGTCAATATTTACCTACATTATTAAAAGAAACCATCTCACACTTTATTAATTATAATAAATTATCAATTATTATTTTTTACACACTGAAACATAAAAAACTGAATTCCTGTTTGAGCTCATCTTCCATTTTGCAATCCGTCGACTGGTTTTAATAATGTCAAAGTTGACATTTTAAACACTCGTTCGACCTTGCAAAAGGCCACATCCCTATTAACATACCGTCTTGACATTTCATTCTGTATTTTAATATTCAATCGTAAGGTCGCTTTTCCTTTCTTTGATGATGTGCTATTTATAAGTCTCTTGTCGGTCTTAATTTGATGTTTTCCGCGTTTAACATAAGAATGTCATATGTACAAAATTAGTCGAGTTGCTATTTAATTTAGTCGATTGTTTTTTTTTTTTTTAAACTTATGTGGATTTTTTGTGGTCATTATTAATTATTCAGCCTATTACTACTTTTATTTATAGGTATTTAAAGGTCATGATTACAATGTTCAGGAGTATTGTTTGTCAAACAAGAATAGTTTGTAGGATTTGGTACGTCGTTGTACGAGTATAATTAAATTATTATATTTTTTTTTGTAACCATTTACGTGGCTTATTCCCAGGCGCTCCATAATTTTATTCCCGGCGGCTCCAAATTAAAAAAGCAATATAATAATAATAAATAAAATCTTTCCCATGAGCTCCAAAATTTTCAAGTACTTACCACGAAATTATAACATTGATGGTAGCAATTTGTGTTTAGTTGACCTTACGCAATTTGGTTTGGAGCCGCTGGGATAAATTTTAGTATTTTATTATTTAACTAATAAAATTATGGAGCTGTTGGGAATCAATGTATGGAGAGAAATTGTTTGGAGAACAATCGATTTAGGATAACTCAACGAAAATCTAACAATAGGGTAAGGGTAAGGGATCGGAATAAAGATACTGCGAAAACTCACATAACAGTATCGCAGTTAGCCTATTGTAAGATTAACTTAAGTTGGTTCACCTCGTTGACAAAAAAAAGTCTATGACCAGCTAAACTTATGTGGCAGTCAAAACGAAATGTCAACTCATAAAGTCACACATCTTATTACAAATCGTATTAGAAACTACAATAACACCAGTTCAATAGTACTACATATCAAGTCCAAAACCTAAGCCCACAGATATATAACTTCGATATGCAACTCAAATGTCAGGGGTGAGAGCACAGCACGACTTTGACATTAAACCAACAGATATTTTTAATAATCTATGGTCTATGCGCGTAATATGCCACTCTAGCGATTTGAAGCATGCAGTTCATGTTCCTAACTGTAAATGTCTTGGGATTTTATGTCGCTATATAGGTGTGATAGATGATTTTGTTGCATTTTACATCATCAGATAAAGAGATGTGTATTTTTATGTATCCTGCGACGATTACTACTTACTATGAGAACTTAATTTTACTAAAAATATAAGTTTATCAAGGGAGGAAAAATAACTAAAGGAATATCTTTCCTATAATATTATGCTCGGCAAAATAACCCGTCTGGGTGGAAGCAAACATTGTTTCAAAAGATCTTACAGTCATGCTACCTAAATGCACTGACGCATCCGAAGGCCTTTTGCGTTAAGCAATGGATATCACATTCCATTTTTGGTAAAAAATAGTCGTGATTAACCAAAAACACAGATCAAAGCTTATGATGATTCATATAAGTCAGATTAGGGACAGACAGACGTGGCGGGGGACTTTGTTTGACAATATGTAGTGATGTAGTGACTTACATATTTTGAACAAGACTCTTAATTAGAAGCAAGTCTGGACATCTTAATATGGTAAAGAAGTCTGTTATAACTTGTGTTATAAGATAAAGTATGAGGAAATCAGGGCCTTAATAAAATATAATTTCCTGACACACGCTTTAGACGCCTAAAAGGAAACTCCAATCACTAGTTTGTAAGAAAAACTTGGCAAAAACAATAAATATTTTTTAATTTTTCATAATCAAGTAACAGTTTTGTTATCGCAGAAGCTTTGACTTTGTCAAAACAACAGTATCTATTTTGAGATATTATGTCGTCGAAGTTTTTTTTGTAGACAACATGTACTTGGGAAACTGTATCTGATGAAAAGTCACTTTAAAAAAATATTTTGTATTGAAGGATCAACTTCTAAGTTATTTACAAGTTTCACTTACATCAAAACAGTGAAATGACAGCATAAACAGCTAACATAAACTAATCATTATAATAAATAAGTAGGTAACGTACACAGCGCTTACACTCTGTCCGTGTGAAAGTGTTCGCTCATATCTCACGAATGAGCGGATTATTGTAGAAAATGGACGATCATTACGGCGCGCTCACTTCCTCTGTTTCTTTACATTTTGTTATTTTTGTTTTGCTTACGTAACTGTCATGGCTGATGTCCTCGAGAGGAATGCAAAGTTGCATTGTTACGTGTTCTATAGACTGGTATAGGTAATTTGGGTCTAAGAAAGCTAGGATAACATTAACAGCGGCTCCATACGTTTTCGTGTTCACTTAGATCAACGAAATGTATGGAGCAGCTGTATTGTTCACCCTTTTAGTGTTGGTCCCGTAGTGGAATTTAAGTATAATAATGAGTAAGTTACAATGTTTTACCCCTGTTCGGGTTCAGGGGTAACAAAAACAAACCTTCTGTTAATGTATTTACGATTTTTTTTAAGAAACGTGACAGCATTAAAACCAGCCTTATTAACCGATCAACTTATGTGAGACCAAATAAGCTACATGGTTCACGGGCTTGGGTATAATATTTTGAACTTGAACTTTGTGTTGATTTGCTGTGAAAAACTGCGACTGAAACACAGCCACTTTCATGCACCCAGTACAAAATTACAATAACTCAATTTACAATTTCTATTAACCGATCGTTCTAGGCCATGTAGCCAATTAATATTTGTCTAATTTTGCAGCAGTACTCGAAGGAAATGAAATGGAATATATAATACACTAGCTGACCCACGCAACTTCGTCTGCGTCACATAAAAGAGAAACAGCTCAGAAAAGGAATACATTTTTCCCATATCCGTTTTTGCAATATTTTTCATTTATGCACCGCTCCTTTTGGTCGCAGCGTGATGTTATATAGCCTATAGCCTTCCTCGATAAATGGACTACCCAACACTGAAAGAATCATTCAAATTGGACCAGTAGTTCCAGTAGCTTTATAATAGTAGTATCACGGTAATATTATAATACAGTACTCCAACTTCATAGAAACGGACGAAACGCGAGCTATACCTACGCGCCTCGATCTTGGGGTGCGCTTGGGGCGCAGATAGTCACGGCTGTACCGCAGTGTCGAACGGACGGTGTGTTGTTTTTTTAACAATAACCGCGCGATTTTTTCTCTAAAAATCAGTTAATATGACGAGTAGGAAATATTGTGCTGTTTTTGGTTGTATGAATTCGTCAATAACGCATCCAGACATAAGTTTTTTTTAAATTATCTGGAAACTCTGAAAGGTAAGACTATAAAATAATTTTACTTACTAGTAGGTAGGTTCATAATGTGTGTCTTTTTAATGGATAAGTATTTCCTTTTATCTCACGAAAAAAAAGGTGTTTGGATTAATAAATAAAGCGAATAGAGTAACGGAAAGTTATTGAGACGAGTGAAATAGGTAGTTATATGCGGTTCTGAATGAATCATGAATTAAATCTACCAATCAAAAAACAACACGCATTTTTATTGAACACTTCTTATTCAATATACAAAGTATTTCATTTATTTATATAAAAAGGATTTTTACAATCACAAAACTAAATAGAAACAGAAAGTAGGCAAATGTAATTAAAATGCTGGAGACGGGCAGCCCTAACGCATGTTTACGTACCGCACGGCTGTAGGCATTTATTTCTATCATGCGGCCGAGTTACACTACTGTATCATAACATTGCCGTGGTAGTATAGATAAGAACGTAACCTTTGGTCACTCTTCGGCGCCTGCGCATTCGGGCAACGCGTTGGAATAACTTGTGCTTTTATTAGTACAAATATGGGTGTAAGAGAAACCGATACAGCAATGTATGGGTTATTTCTACAGAGGTTAGAAAAAATAATAGAAATGATAAAATAGAAAAAAAAAAAATGTTTTATTTGCTAGAATTTTAGTACATTATAGATGGTAAAGTTTTTTACAATTGCTCAAAAAAATCGCTTAAACCAGCATGCAAAATTATAGAATGCAATAATAAAATAATTGAAGGTAATATAATTGGTATGTTATAATATTAATGATGTCAATGATTTGTCAATATATACTAGGAAAATGTGAATCTTTAAGGTTTACTCATTCACAGAATAAAACGATTTGTCTATAATATTAGTTATCAAAAGAGTTTTTTCTATACATATTAATCATGTAAACCAGTTATCTATAATAAAATACACCCGAGACACTTTTACAGCGAAATCGTCGAATGTCAAGAGAGTAAAATTAGTGATGAAAAATTAGTGCGACATTAGTGTGCATTCGTTGTTAAGTGTAGGAATAAGAATAGGTGAAATTAGGGATTTAGTTATTCGAGATCCCATGGCGTTAGGTTTTTCGAGGTAGCGTGCATTCGGTGTTAAGTGTTTCGTATTCGTAAACTTACGGGGACGTCACCTTTGGTGTTTCACTTTTCGAAATCACGTATCACACCCCGCGTCCTCAGGTAGTGCTGTGCTGTATCGACCGAGTAGGTTTTCGATTTTCTTCCGTCTAACAATAAATAGCCATCTGGCCGTTGAAAACGATTGATTGGCAGTTCCCTATATTGATTTTGGTTGTTTCGGAATTTATTGATAGATTCTGTTATCAGCTAACGAATTTTCTCGCTTAACTTTTCTGATATAGAATAAGTATATTAAGTAAGTACCTCCACTTACCCATTTTCACAATAATATTGTCACTGTCACTTTTTAATTCGAAATTATACTATGACTATGGCTTTTTTATTGCTCAGTAAAATTTTACATTGGATGAAGTCATTATGAAAGTGATAGTGCGTAAAACGCAGTTATGAAACCACTTTCCTGCTTCGTTAGTTCTGAACTTACTCATCGTAACAACTTTATTTATAAGTCACAGCTAGTTAGTCTACACTAATATTATAAAGAGGAAAGATTTGTATTTTTGTGTTTATGTTTGTAATAAATAAACTCAAAAACTACTGCGCCGATTTCAAAAATTCTTTCACCGTTAAAAAGCTACAGTCATCCTGAGTAACATAGTCTATATTTTATCCCCGTACTTCCTCGGGAACGGGAACTACACGGGTGAAGCCGCGTGACGTCAGCTAGTACTTAATATATAAGCTAGAATGTATTGTGCGTCCACTTTTTCCTCGCTAGCTTTATAGAGAATGTTTTTTTTTTGGGCTGTATCCATACTAATACTATAGATGCGAAAGTAACTGTTTGTTTGTGACCTTTTCTCGACTAATCTACTGATTGGATCGTAATTTGGCAAGGAGATAAATTAAATCCTGGGAAAAGACACAGGCTATATTTATTTCAAAACACAAATCACATTAAAATTTCCAAGCGAACGAAGTCCTAGTAATAAAATAATTATAATATAATTATTAAACGACGGACAAAAACGACGACGACGAAGACGACGGATTAGGACGAAAAGACAGTGCTGTTTTGAAAGTCATACAGGCGTCCATAGGCACGCAAGCATTGCAAGAATATTCATTTATTTATTTTTCTATGCACATTCAATGAATAATTAACAGTTGCATAGTTTAAAGATATTACAGTAGTAATATCTCTCATTTAAGACATCGATGTGACATAGGAATTTCTCCTGTACTTACCTAAGTAAGGTTACACAGATCTCAAAAGGAAAAAGAAATAAGGAATATTGAATATGCATAAATTTCCTTTTTTTTATTTCGATACGTAATGTTAAAGTACGTCGTGTACTATAAAAAAAATGACAAAAAGCGAAAACAAGACATAAATTGGCCAAACAACACAAAAGTTAATAACCATTTCAACTTTTGTTTCTATCTCTTTCTAGATAAACGGAATTTAGTATGGATTTTGTACGTCGATGCAGCGAATTACGTCATTCGCTGTATCGGATCTCTCTGTCTAATCAGCAGTTTCAAATGCTTATAACTTAGTATTTTATAAAGATATTAAAAAAATATTTCACTTTGCTATTTCTGATGTTAATACACTTTGTTTAGAGTGATAAAAAAAGATCATGCATCCCTATTATCATTCCAAATAAAATTTGTTATGCTATTAGTAATGATTTTTGAGCAATGAAGATTACATACCGAATCTCGATTCGATTCCGAATTCCGATAGATTCGATAACGCCGCCCGTTGGTCTGATCGTAATAGTACATACATCTCAACATCTTACCACAACGGATAATAACTATAAATGTAGTAAATTCCGAGTTAGAGAGGCAGTTTGGTTAACTAGGTGATCGGATTGTAACCTAGATTTAGTATACATTATATTTTAGAGGTAGATTTATGGCTGCATGTGTACCAAATGGTAGATTGTTTGATTTATATGGGAACTCTACTTTGTAGGCTTCATCTAAATACGTTAAGCATAGTACATTGAGTTATATTTAGCTTATTTCTATATATATATATATATAGAAATAATCTCAAAATAACTCTTACTTCAATACCAAGCGGCACCTCGATATTTTAATATTTAATACATAAATATTTATTTCATACACTAGCTGACCCGCGCAACTACGTCTGCGTCACATAATATAACTTATAACATGTCATTTTGTGCTTTTAATTATTTTGTGCATTCAATTACGAACAAAAACCTTTTAAAATCAATATTTCTTACCTCCCATAACATACGGCGTGATAATATGTAGCCTAAAGCCTTCCTTGGTTTACAAAGAACATTTTTGCTGAATTTCAATGCAATCTATCCAGTAGTTTTGGCGTGAAGCCGTACCATACACACAGACAAAAATTCAAAATGTCACTTTTTGTCATCAGTTACGTTTTTCTAACAAAACGTTTTTCTACCACGACTGTCTTGAGAAAACATAATGAGCGCCATAACAAATTACTTATACATATATAAGGACTTTTGACGGTTTCATAGGGTGAAGCTTATAAATCTTTTATAGGTAATCTTATGATGACGATAGTGCACTCATTAACTCAAATCTTGTAACAAAATCATGTCATCGGAATCACAATATGTATAGTTGGTGCCAGTTAAGATGAGAATAGCGGTCATTGCCCTTTCCCTAATATCTCTTCGTACGAACTAAAACAAATAAACCATATATCGTTTTTCATTAGAAAAAATGTGGAACAGGCTTATTTTTGGTTTTCAAAGTAAAGAAGTTTAATAAATGTAGGTGGGTCAATGACCGCTATTCTCATCTTAACTGGCACCAACTATAGTAAAGATGATCACGAATCGTATTCTCAAATCATTAATGAAGATGCGTAAACTATTTCTCAACGCGAAATATCTCGACTATTACGATACGCACACATATTTTACATGCAAGCGAAGATATTTCCAATTGTCACGCAATTTTAACCCACAAAATATGTGGGACAGTGTACAAATACTAAAACATTTAACACATAAAAATAAAGGCTAAAATCGCGTGTGTGTGAGATTGTCAAATATTACGCTGATCGTGCAATATTTGAATGGGTGAAGTGGCTGTAATGAATTTGGTAACGCCTGGTATAAGCTCACGCTATTATCCTAAGCTGTGAGGGGTAAATGGTTTTACAAATAGAATATTTGATCGGTTTTGCCGCTTTGTGAAAGTCGATTTCATTTCGCGTTAGTCAGCAAATCGTAATCTTTTCTACTGCTGAAAGAATTATCGAAATAGACAAAGACTTAATTACGGCAAGGCTTTGTTAAATTCTACTGGCTATATATGTTTAAGGTGAATAATAAATAGGTGGGCTCCAACCAGCCCGCGAAATTCAAATTTTCTTACGTAACCCTCCAAGATCATGTTACTCGATTGAATGACTTTTTCATGAAATAGTCATTCAATCGAGTTACATGAACTTGGAGGGTTGTATTGATGATTTTGATGATTATAGTTCTGTAACTACATAGGTAATATTTTAATCAACATACGACCTAGCACGGGCCTGCAAATTGCAAAAAAAACGAAAGAAAATTTGAATTTCGCGGGTTACCCTGAAGCATCAGCTTTAAGTCCCATCTGTTATAGGGGCTAGCCTATTGCCAGAATTAAGGCTTTTTACGTAATTCCTGATGAAAAAACCCAATAACACTGATCTGGGAATTGAACTCAGGACCTCAGAGACAACAGTGGCGTTGGCGATCTAGATTAATAAGGCAGACCTAAGTGGAAATCGACATTTTTACTTTTTTGAAGTGAAAACTTTTTTAGGCGCGTTGAGCACTTTTTGGGTGAAGAAAAAACATTGAACTCATCGTCACGTAACGTAACGTGCGGTCACGCTTCGTAGCCGTTCGTAGCACTCGTAGCATCCGCTACGGCGTAGCACCACATAGGCATGCGCGGGGCATAACCAATGCTACGACTGGGGCGGGGTCTGTGTACTTTTTGTTTTCACTTCTATCGGCAGTCCCCAAAGACTGCCCCGATTTTTTTCTTTTTTTGTGTTTCAATTTAGACAAACAAACACGCACACCATATTTAAATTCTAAGCTTGCAAATCAACTTTCATTCTCCATGTCGATTCATTGATAAGGAACTTATTCTAGAAATCGCTCGACATTGCAACTGTTTCGCAAAAATGCCGGCGAAAAGTGAAAGAATAAGTAATCGATCGGTAGTCGAATCACGCCGCACTTTCTCGCACATCTGCGTAGAATGTATAGTGCTGTGAGAATACACCCTGAGGTTAGTGCAACAGTTTCTAATTGTGACTGTATTGGGCATGAAATGAAATGAAATTAAATTTATTCTTCTATAAGTTAAAATAAGGTATTTATTTTCAGTAATATTTACATTATTTACATACTAACTCTATAATAGAAATAAAAATATTTACTAGTATCAAAAAGGGTTACAAGGCGTCGAAAAATTCGTCCACATCGCTGTCAACAGTCTTCTATTACCTTTATTCTGTAAGTAGTTATAGAAATTATGAAAATTTGACCATAAGAATATCAATGATTTTAAGAACGCGCAAAAGAAGGTTGCCGCTAAGAGTAATTCCTTATGGAAAACTAAATATAATTTTCCTAATTAAGTAAACGAAGGCTGCATTTGGTGATCGAAACGTTTAAATTACTTGCAGTTATTCATCATCTGCCTAGCCTTTTCCCAACTATGCTGGGGTCGGCTTCCAGTCTCACTGGATGCAGCTGGAAACCGGTATTTGACATGGAGCGACTGCCTATCTGACCTCCACAACCCAGTTAGTACTGGGTAATACGATACCACTTGGTAAGACTGATTGTCAGACTTTTTGGGCTACTGACTACCTGTAACGACTGTCAAATATCTACAAATGACAGCCGGGACCAACGACTTAACATGCTTTCTGAGGCACGGAGAAAACTTGGTAAAGGGCGGTCACCCCTCCACAGACCAACCTAGGCAAGCACGGCTTAACCTAACGATTGATCCGAGTGGCTGTTATTATTTAGCCACGAGCTCATAAAGCTCCTCCACGAGTTATTATAAAATAATAAATATTCAATCATAATCATAAATAAATGACTTTTTAGTAAACTACAAGCAATAACTTGGCTTCAACTTGGTAACAAAACGTAGGTAGGCCATTGTACGTAAGCTATATTATTGCAATTTGTATGTTTTATTTTTATTTTGAGTGCATAAAAGAAAAAGAATCGGTATCTTTTTGAAGCTATACCTACTGTACTAGGTAAAAATCTTTGTTACCAACAAAAACATTGTTGATATACAGACTTTGTGTTAACGAGATACTGTTTAAGACAATATCTCCTTATAACAAAGGTGACATACCATCCAATACATCCTCAATCCTCATTCACAAACACAGAAGTCAGAGCCTTCAGAGTCCATCACAATATCTCACAAACACAATCACATGGTATGTAAGGTCGCAATTGTTTTGATTGCCTTCTTCAAGATTCAAGATAACATCATCACTTAGATATCTAATACGTTTTTCTATTGTACACGCCAAAAACAACCTTGTATACAACCAGCAGTGTACAGCTTAAGATAATTATCGCATAAAACTGTTATATGCCTATTCTATGTTTGTTTTTCGTGAGAATGACCTTTTTCTTAGTTTTTTGTTAGGAACCACTGACCCGTGTAGTATTTTTACTTTTAGTTTTTAGTTGTTAGCTTGTTACCCATTCATTGTTTTTTCACAATGGAAGAGAAACGCCCTTCTGGGAGATAAGGGGCGGGTGGGGAGGGGGGGTTAATCTTGAGGCCTCTACGCGTGAGGCCCTTTTGTGTGAACATTGCATTTTAATTAATGCTGGTGACAACTGACACACTTTAAGGAGCACCCACATGGAATCATTCCCTCTACGTCGATTCCCGTCGACTCGTGAAACAAATGACATCTGTTTTTAAAAGTTTACGCTTGACCACGAGGTTGGAAAAGTAAACATAAAACAAAAAGTGAAACGCTTTTATCTACACTAATATTATAAAGCTGAAGAGTTTGTTTGTTTGTTTGTTTGAACGCGCTAATCTCTGGAACTACTGGTCCGACTTGAATGATTCTTTCAGTGTTGGGTAGTCCATTTATCGAGGAAGGCTATAGGCTATATAACATCACGCTGCGACCAAAAGGAGCGGAGCATAAATGAAAAATATTGCAAAACGGGGAAAAATGTATTCCTTTTATGTGACGCAGACGAAGTTGCGTGGGTCAGCTAGTTTGCAAATAAAATTATCTTTATTTTACACAAATTATAATTTACTATTCTAATAGAGACAACAAGGCTATTCTAAATTAATTAATATCTAATTATGTATTTACTAAAATTGTCCTTTTGGCGACAGAACGTACTAGGCTTGCATACATTCAAGGAAGTCTACGTACTACTTAAGATGCGACTGCCTGATTGGTCCAGTGCTCGACTGCTTCGCATAAGATCCTGGGATCGATAGCTGAAAATAATACGCTCCGTGAATCCGCAATTTTGCTTGTTGTTGCTACGCCAATCGTTCGAAGGAATATAATCGTAATAATTATCAATAATAGCTGGAAACTACGGTTTAGATTGATGTTATTATATAACAAGGATAATAAGCGGAAATAAAATCATTAATCGTTCGAAAAAATGAAAAGATTATTTTTGGTCTGTAGTCGTTTCCTGCGACTCATGTCATACTTAGCATAAAATAGTACATTTTGATACAAGTGGAGAAAGTCTGTTATTGCAATCGAGGCGGAATTATAACACACGAGCCGTAGGCGAGGGTGTTTTTGAGCCGAGAATTGCAATAACAAATGTCCACGTGTATCAAACGACGTTTTTCAATACACTTTTGAAGAAATAAAATAAAATAACGTATAATATTTTTGTCACGAACTATGAAACTATGATTTAAATTTTCTTTTTTTTTTCGCACTTTGGTCTCGCCAGGTTGAAAGAGAGGCAATGGTATGAAGCCGTTAAACAGCCTAATATAAAAAATAGATTTATTTTATATTTTTGAATTCAGAACACAAATAAATGTTAATTTGTGTATAAAAGTAACTATTAGTTTTAAATAATCATGTGTATCTATGATATTCTATTTAAAAACACAATTTGAAAATTCAAAAAATATTTATGCCGTAAAGACGCGTAGTGCTTTGACAAAAAAAAAAAAAACATTCAAATCAGACTATAGACATTGAACCAATTTGGACTAAGTATAGGTATAGTTATCTGTGGCAATTTTCATTCCCGCACACGTGCAGGAAAGTGGAAAAAATCGCACGCGTGTGAAATACATTGCATGTTGTAACCTAATCGTAGTGCGTTATGGACCAGTTTTCGAGAAAGTGTATTGAAAAAGTAGGTATAATTTACGCACATAGAGTGAAATTCAACTGAACGGGATCAGTTCTTCTTAACCGCGTTCAAGAGCTGCCAGTGTAAAACCACCGATTCGTATGCATCATCAAACACTGTTTTAAGCTTTCACGGTTTAAAACTAAAGTAATATTGTCACTTACGAGATATTTTATTTAATTCATATGTATTACACTGGCCTGCAAAACAAAGACTACATGTCTACACTTTTAAAATTTCATTTTTTTTCTGAACTATAGTAGTTAGAGATTTAAAATAAAAAACGTTTCATAGCAATTTTTATCAGCTTTATTGGTTTTTATGTACAAAATTAAACTTTTTTTCGAGTCCTTTTTGTTTCGAAAGTATTTCTTGTGATACTTAAAATGTTATTGCAATTTTAAAAGTGTGATACTTATTTTTGCAGGCCAGTGTATTTTGAGCTCCCGATATTTCGACACTTTTGCAAGCGCCATGATCTCGGGTTGACTGGAGAATGCGGATGGATGGTAAATAAATTGTTAAGTCCAGACAAATCTGTCTACCAATTACTACTTATCTTCTGGCAAATACATAAACATGGCACGTATCTATCTCTACCTTATAACATTCTTTCGTGAGCGATTACAATTACTCAATCGATTGTCAATCATTAAAGTAAAAACATGCCATTGTTAGCCCACCACACATTTGAAATCAACGTAAGCCGACATTCATTCATAAACTCTTTCCGACTTGCAACATAGTTTCCATTAACAATCGATTTTATTTGAATATAAAATAGAACACTATTTCCAATCAAAATTGAGAGGTGAATCAACAATAAATCACACATTTTCACTTCCTAATGAAAATTTTACCCTCTAGACCAGCGTTTCCCATTTGCCGGGTCGAGACCCGGTACCGAGCCATTAAAATAAAATACCGGGTCGCAACATTCCCGCCTTGTTTTAACAATAATTGGGGATATATTCGACACAAGACCATTGATAGATTTTAGGTTATCTTGTCGTGAAGAATACACAAAATTAGCTCATCAAGCAATAACTTTTATAATGCCTTTTGTCGCAACTTATAAAATGTGAAAGCAACACTAGTTTACCTTATATAAAAACCGACTTAAAGTATTAAAATCGACTTAAGGCCGTCTACGCCAAGCAAAGTAGGTATTTAACGCTACCACCCTTTACGCGAAACGAGTCGTGCACACGCGTCGCCGACTTGAACCCAAAGCTGAGCGAAGTGTCACAGTATAGGTAAGCGTGTCGTGTAGGCAGTAGGTCAACTTATTTTATTAAATTGTCAGCTTGATTTATTATAATAGGTAGTAATTGCGAAAACCTAACATTTAAATGTAATAAATTAATTTGAATAGATGTTGTAAATGCAAATTGCTGCAAGTCGTAATTTATTCAATTATTTGTGTACCAGACGGGTGGACTCGTGTTTGGAAATTCAAAAACTATAACGGAACCAAATCTGAGCCACTAACCGCCCTGTACCGAAAGTTCCGGGTGTAAACATTAGCTTCGTGGAACGGAGAGGTGGGTTTGGAAAATACTGCAATATTATTGTAGATGGAGAAGAAATGAAACACTATTTGACTATGGTAAGACACTACAAGCAGACAATACTGGAAAAACTGAGCTGAAACTATAATCGGAAAGAACTGTTAACTATTCGGATATCGAAACGAAACTGACTGCTTCAATATCGTAAACAAAACTGACTGTTCCAATGTCGAAAACAAAACTTACTATGCGGTGCCTGCGCTATGCTTTCATACTATTAGCAGACACACAAAAAATATTCGCGAATCCTCTAGCGGTGTGTAGTATTTGTTCGCTAGAAAATCTTTTAATTCATACAAAAAGCATGAACAAAAAACATTAACAAAAAACATTAACAAAAAAATACAAAGGAAACTATAAACAAAAGGATAATAAATAACTCGAACGGAAGAAGGAAGTAGGTACTTTACGCTCTCGGCGTACGGTCGAAATTAAATTAACATTTCTCGATGTTTTTTATAAGTAGTTTGCGTACGCGCACCTGTGACGAGACTATTCTCGAGGGAATTTGTACCTACTTACTTTTAAAACTAATAATAACAGAAAGTACTCGACAAAGAATCACAAACACGGCAATAGCGTACTTTCTCGAACGTTCTTTCTATAGACTATATAAAAACACTGTTTGAGACACTTGTCGCGAACAATTTGACTAGGTTTCTTACATTGTTTTTATCTCACGAAGAGACACATGCTTTATTTGTTGTACTTATGTGTCACCGTAAAATTGTAAATACCGTTAGATTATAATCTATCTCGTGAGATTGTAAACTCGTTCGTTGAGGAATTCCCTCGACTGTCTATGGTCTTCATCATCAGACCAATGGCACTTACAACCCATATGGGTGCAAAGTTCTCATCAATAGAAATGAATTAAATCCAAACACAAGGTAGCTACTGTAAAACGTTGAGGAGTTCCTTTGACTGTCCTTCGTCTTTATCATCAGACCCCTAAAGATGACCACAACCCATTTAGGTGTAAAGTTCTCATCAATACAAATTAATCAAGCCCAAACACCAGGTAATTATTGTGAATCGTTGAGGAGTGCCGTCGACTGTCTTCGGGTTCCATCATCAGATCGAGTCCAGACTTTCTTTAAATAGTAGTGCTCTAAAATACTCAATGAACAAAAAAACAAACGCACTAGTCGCACTACGATGTTCAAAGGTTTCCCTCGATTTCTCTGAGATGCCATCATCAGATCCCAGTTTCATGGTCATGGTACTACTCTTGGAATATCTTATTTCCAACAAAAAAAGAATTATCTAAATCGGTTCATAAACGACGAAGTTATCCTACGGTCAAATTGTGAAACCTCCTCCTTTTTTTAAGTCGGTTAAAAAAGACTGTACTGTTATAATTACACTACGTTCTTTAAATAAATCGTTCGATAAATCGGCGGGACAGCCGTGCGCCAGCAAAAGGGACATAGGTCCTACCTCGTCAAGGCCTGGCGGGCGACTGAATCCACGTGCGCAAGCCGTTTTCTTATATAATAATTTATTATTAAAAGGATTAAATTGTTTTGAAAAAATTAACCACAAATAATTGTTCTATATGTTATTAACTTTGCTTAGATATTTTTTTTGGAAGTAAAACTTTAATATTCTCCAAGTAAAATAAGAAAAACATAAAAAAATATTCGAATTAGGCTCCTGTTCGGATTTTTTTTTCATCGAGTGAAGTTTTTGATATCATGTTTTGAACCACAAATTATCTTAGTAAATATAGTCAACTATAATATCTATTTTTTTTGGCTTTAAAAAATCACTCTTTCTTTGATTACTATTGAATCAAAGTTATGTAAAATTGGGAAAATTGGGACTACCTGCCCTTAAAATGGAGCAGATCTCAGGATAAAACTTCGCACTAAATAGGCGATACCGAAATATTAGTTAAACATTTTTAATATACCTAATTTAACCAGCGGGGCGGGGTTGTAAAAAACTATTGAGTGGGTCACGAAGGGGCAGTGTGAAAATTACCGGGCCATGGCAGAAGAATGTTTGGGAAACACTGCTCTAGACAATTTTACAAGCCCCCATTGATCAATTATTCCTTCTGTGTATGAACTAAAATGGTTCTAGTCTACCACTTATTTTGTTGTAAGACTGCAACTAAATCGGTTACCGTGTTTTATTGTTTTGCGCCCATTGGTGACACAAGTCTAGTGTAACCAAACGCCATCATGGCCAATCATAGCGTATGGTTTACTTGTCAAGTCACACAGAAGTGTAAAATTTTGCCTGGATTGTTATTCTCAGTAAATAATGTAAGTTGTCACCTAAAAAGGTCAAACGCGAGCATCGGTTTAAGGCCCTTCTAACCCTAAAATTAGCAACTCTATTTGTGGTGGTTCAAACTTCGTTTGAAATACTGTTAGAATAAAGTTCTAATCAGCTTGCACTACAAAGTGGTTGTTACGTCAGTCACTGCGGGCCGAATAGTGCGAAATGAGTGGTTTTTTGCGATTTACAAAAAATCTATTGATTGGACTAAAAAAATAAAACATAATATAAGACCTGCTTTATAGTTAGTTCAGTTAGTATGCAAAGTTTCATTATCTAATTTGAAGTACTTTTTGAATACCAGCGGTTTATTGTTCGATTTGGAGGTAACTTTGGTTTTTTTTTCTATAGAGAAAAGTTTATGGAATCGTGTTTTCGTCACACATAGTACCTAGCATTAATCCTCAACTTTACCATAAATTTATTTCAAAATTAATGCTGCAGTATAGGCGTAACGGAGAATCATGCTAAGCCATTTGAGGGATATATAGCCCTTAAGCAAAGAGTGTGGACGTTTGGAGTATAATCCCAACTAAAAATGTATGAACAGACCATCGGAACATCCGCCATATAGGAACTCAAATAAAACTGTCAAAACGTGAGTGCATTAGATATAAATACGCCTGCCTTACTCTCCGGGAATTACAGGCGTGATGTTATGTTATGTCGGATCAAGTTCAAAATAATAGTGAAACTCGAAACATTCTGTTAGGGTAAAAATCAAGTTTGTAAACATACTTGCACACTAAGACTTACAGGTCAAAGGTGATCGCAAGCGAAAGTACGGTGCTTGCATGATAGCTTGATTAGAAAAGTGGTCATGGTTCTGCTTGTTTTCACGCTAAAAAATCCTGATTCTAATTACAAAAATCCTTTCGCAGAATTCTTTAATGGCTTGGGAGACGCATACGGCGTTGTCACCTTCCGCCTAACGCAGGTCCTCACCGGACACGGTTGTTTTGGGAGGTTCCTGCGCCGAATCGGGCGGGAGGAAAGTACTACGGTGGGCTATAGGCTAGCTCGCCGTCTGTCCGTCTCATGACGACAGGCCGTGTCGACGGCGCGTTCGTGTTCCACGCGCGCCTCAAAGAGAGTCAGCAAAAGGAAGGGGTCCGTAAGGACCGATGCCTGCCGGGGTTGCGGGACTGTTCGAAAGAGATACCGTGGCCCCGGAACACAAAGGGTGATGAAGGAACATGGATGGGTTTTAGTCAGTAAAAGTCTGACACTCCCTCCTGCTCCGCCCAGAGCGGGAGGAGTCATTTGATGATTTCCCATACGAAAAACAAAAAAGATATCTTTAATTGTTTTATTGAGGACATAACAATAAGAGGTAGGTGTGCATGAAGACTGCTTCGTAGGTCTATTCTACAGGTCAACCAAGGTGTTATTAGGTTTTTTTCTCAGCCATGGAGTCTGAATTTATGGCCGGTTGATGGCAAATAGGCTCGCTCCCTATTACTAGGTCTTAATAATAACTAGCATGCATGCTAGCATTGGCATATGTCTTATAAATGAGATCTTATTTTTACACTTATGATTATTTCTAATTTTAATTTGTTGACTGCCAAATTATTTTTTAAGTAATAAAATAAGTCGTGAAGGTGTGTGTTGTGATTTGCCTTATTTTTCTAATAATTGTTATTCAATGTACCTAATGCTTATATGATCCAACTGTTGATTGAAATAAAAGGAATTTAATTGAATTGTAATGTGGGTGTACTAATGGGTAACCGCTGTCTTAATAAACAATAAAATCATCATCTCATCATCTGTCAAGCCTTTTCCCAACTATGTTGGGGTCGGCTTCCAGTCTAACCGGATGCAGCTGAATACCAGTATTTTATATGGAGCGACTGCCTATCTGACCTCCACAACCCAGTTAGTACCGGGAAATACGATACTCTTTGGTAAGACTGGTTGTCAGACTTTTTGGGCCTCTGACTACCTAACGACTGTCAATGATCTACAAATGACAGCCGGGACCAACGGCTTAACGTGCTTTCCGAGGCACGGAGGAAACTCGGTATGTAATGGGTGGTCACCCATCCACAGACCAACCTAGGCAAGCACGGCTTGACCTAACGATCGACCCGAGCGGCTGTTATTATTTAGCCACGAGCTCCTCTAATAAACAATAAAATATGCCTAATAAATAATGCCTAATGTCTAATAAATGCTTTTTCTTTCTTTCTTTTCTAACCCTTTGGGGAGTACAGGCGTCATGTTATGTTATGATGTTATGTGTGTGTAACTGTGAGTGGACTGTATGTTTTAATATTGTTTTAATCTATTAAAAGAAAGGCGCTTTTTCAAAAGGTAGGAAATTTTACTGACTTTCTTAAGACTAGAACAAAAGCTTTTTCTTAATACAAAATCATAAACAGTCAATAGACAAAAATAAGAAGGTGCGTTATGCACAGTGTGCATGAAGCTAGTTTTTAAGGTCATATTTAAATCCATCTCACATCCTTCCAAATTGTTTCTTCAAAGCGATTAACTAACACAAAACATCCTGATACATATTACATAAACGGCATAATCGACAATTTGCTTCGAGAATTCCGGCCCCGTTCGTCTTTGCTGCCGACAAAACAAATAATTACGATATCCCTCGAGGAAATATTGATAGAAAGCTGAATGTTGTGGGCTTATTAGCTAACACTAATTACTAGTACAACGCAAGTAACGTAATGTCGATTGCGACATGAGTACGAGTATGAATGGTAGGGAGTCGTTACCGTAGGAGGATCGAGTGGGTGCAGATGGTTGGTTGAATAGGCTAGTTTCCACCATCAATTAATTGCAAATCTATTTAGTCCGTCAGTTAGAGTACGTATGAGATTCTTATATTTGTAGTTCAAAGGAAATAGAGTACTTTGGGAATAACCCTTGGAAAATAATGGACACGTATTTTTTGCTTTTTGTAAATCATGAATATTGACAAAGTTTTAGAACGCATCAAAACTCGGGAGTGGGGGCTCGTGACGTCACAACGCACTAAAAATTATAGCACGGCGAGACGTATTGAGAATTTTAAAAGCGTCGTATCTTCGTCAATTTTGATCTACGTAACAAAAGAAAAAATACGTGCCAAATATTTTTTGAAAATCCAACTGACGGACTAATTAGATTTTTTCAGGACACGAGCCTATTGTAGCTGTTATTATTAAGTAGATATAGATCAGTATATTATAAGATATCAGTACCTATAAGTAGATATAGGTCAGGTCAGGTGCGTGTACTCGCAACCGGCGTGCGTGTATGCAGACCAGATGTATGAATGGGGACGAGGCAAACGGAGTATGTAGGTATCGTAGCAGGTCCCTTTTCCTCCGCTCTGGGCGGAGCAGGAGGGAGTGTCAGACTTTTACTGACTAAAACCCATCCATGTTCCTTCATCGCCCTTTGTGTTCCGGGGCCACGGTATCTCTTTCGAACAGTCCCGCAACCCCGGCAGGCATCGGCATAATCTTTATTTATATAAAAACAGATTGTAGTACATTTATAAGATGTTACAAAGTGGGTAGTATTAAATCACTGGCAATCAAGTGGGTGACGTGCTGTTCTCCTTGCAGGCTATGAAATAGCCTGTATTAAGAAGTAACAGTGCCGATCCCTCAAATTGTATTATCACAATTTTATTTATTTTTACAGCAAAAAAAAAAGTTTAAATTTGACTTTTTACAATACTACAGATACTGGTGCGCGAGCGCGTTTGTGTATGAGTGTGCATGAGAGTTTATGACATGTATGTGATAGGTCTATAGTAGTATATAGGTAGTGATAATAGAATTATCACTAAGTATCACTACATATTATAAAACAAAGTCGACCGCGTCTATCTGTCCCTATGTATGCTTAGATCTTTAAAACTACACAACGGATTTTGATGCGGGTTTTTTTAATAGATAGAGTGATTCAAGAGGGAGATTTTAGTATACAATTTGCGGGCGGGCGAAGCCGCGGGCATCAGCTAGTAGTAGTATAAGTCAAATTTTCAAGTTACCCGATAGTAGCCCAGGCCATTATTCTTGCGTTTTACAACTTCTGCACACCCAGATGAGGTTATTAAAATCCAGCTAGATGTTCAAGATCAAAACTCACGTTTACGGCCACAAAACGGAAAACTAACCATCAGTGGTGTGTCCATAAAGGAAAACAGCACCATTTCCTCCCCATCATCATAAAGCTGATAAAATTCTTCCATTTCCTTGGCTAGAGATTTCGCTGGCAGTTCTCACGGTTGGTCGCGGTTGCTACAGACAACCAGCACCCGTAGTTAATGGTTGCGTAACCATAGTTAACTAAATTAGTGCAATTAGTGGTCCTTAACGTCATTAAGATGGGTTTCTAATCAATCTTTATGGATTGTTTTTAATTATATGGATAGCATGAAGTTCTCAATTTTTGGGATGTCTTTTATTTTTGTTGCTAAAACTCAAAATCCGTTTCGCTTTCAAATGAATATACATACATACATAATTTTTTTTTTCATAATTTTTAACAGTCAAATATCAGCGAAGACCTCGTAGTTGAAAGTAGTCGTCGTCTGCCTAGCCTTTTCCAGTTATCTTCTTTTTCTAAGTTCCCAGTCTATAGATGCAGCTAAATACCAGTATTTTACATGAAGTGACTGCCAGTCTGACCTCCTCAACTTAGTTACTGTGTCATAACCCTTGTTAAACAAGAGTATTCATCAAATTATCAAAATGCCTGATTATAGTCTAGCGTTTAACTTTTAAACAGGAGTATTCATCAAATTATCAAAATACCTGATTATAGTCTAGCGTTTAACTTAAAATAAATAAATATCGCTGTAGATTACACACATCGCCATCCAGTGCCACACTAAGCAACGAGGCTTTTGTCGTGGACACCAGATAGTTGATATACTACATAGATATTATTTGTTTGCAAACATCCATGACTCGGAAACAATTAATGTCCATGCTCATCACACAAACATTTGCTCCAACCGGGATTCGAACCCGGGACCCTAAGAACGTAAGGCAGCCTTACTACCATTCGGGTCGCCATTCGGGTCGTCAAAATAACACACATCATAAAAAACTGAAAGTATGCAACTTAGCTAAACCACATACACACACGTCTGTTATCCCCGAAGCGTTAAGCAGAGTTACCTGATATTACACCCAAAGAGTGGACGAGCCTATTGCCATCAAATTCCTGAAATTTAATAACAGTTTGCCTGACCGAAACGGACCCAGGGGGCCTAAAATGGCTGCTTATGCTTATGAATCACGTTAAAAAAATAAAATTCTTGAAATTAACTTTATGGTCATAACTATAAAGTCCATTTTAAATTTTAAACGTTGTTCATATTAAGATTCTGCTAAAGCGGCCATTTTAGACCCCATGTTCAGCAGTTACGCTTGTGACCACAAGTCACGAAACAAAAACTAGACAAATACATAAAAAAACCGGAAAAGTGCGAGTCGGACTCGCACACGAAGGGTTCCGTACCATTGACTATATTTAGTATTTGTTGTTATAGCGGCAACAGCAATACATCATCTGTGAAAATTTCAACTGTCTAGCTGTCACGGTTCATGAGATACAGCCTGGTAACAGACAGACGGACAGACAGCGAAGTCTTAGTAATAGGGTTCCGTTTTTACCCTTTGGGTACGGAACCCTAAAAACAATCGTATTTTAAAACCACTTTGAGATACCAATCATCGATACCAGTCCATATAGGTGACTCAAGGAAGACGACCTCTGACGTTAATACCAGTGTTCCTATAAGAGGCTTATATGGGCTAAACAAGTTTTAATTCTTGAAAACACGACTGTTCTTAATTATTGTAAAGGCAGGTGACTTTTTATTTATTTTGTTTCGATATTTTGATCTTCTATTATTTAGTGTCCGTCTGTATTAATACTTCGACAGGTATAGAGGTAATTATATTCTTCAGTATTGCTTTTTTAATTCTTTTGTAAAATTCATTGATTAGAGAGAAGTTAGTTTCTTAATTATTATTATATCAATTAAAAATTATGTGTTCGGAAGATTAATATTACATTTTTATACGCAATAAATAATAAATTATCTAAATGATGGCGGAAACCGGATCAAAATCTCTTGCGTAATAGGGAATATGCATAAATTTTCTTTTTTTCATTTCGATAATGCGAAAACAAGACATAAATCGGCCAAACAACACATAAAGTTATAACCATTTAAACTTTTGTTTCTATCTCTTTCTAGATAAACGGAATTTAGTATGGATATTGTACGTCGATGTAGCGAATGACGTCATTCGCTGTATCGGGTCTCTCTGTCTAATCAGCAGTTTCAAATGCTTATAACTTAGTATTTTTTATAGATATTAAAAAATAATTTCACTTTGCTATTTCTGATATTAATACGCTTTGTTTAGAGTGATAAAAAAAGATCATGCATATACCCTATTAAAAAAAAAAAACAATACAGCCAGATCGACAGCCAAAAAAGATAACTTTAATTTTGTTTCTAATATGTTCAGACGTATTATATTGAATGTTTTTTACACGACTCAACATTAAATAGGATAGTAGCTGTCGAGGCTGTCAATATGAAATAAGAATCCCCTCTATTCACATATTAATATTACACATCGTTTTTATATCTTACACAATTCTCGGTATTTATTTGACATTCTACAGTTGACAGGATGCAAGGCTGACTCATAGTCGTAGGTATAAAATGCATCGGAATCTGGCTATACCCATACTTATAAGTATATACTTATGAATATGTATACAGTCTTCAGTCTTGTATAAAAAAGCTCTGAATCAGCATCTAAATGTTTGGTAAGCGGATCTTTAGGTGACGCAAGTTGACGCTTGAACTTTAGCGTGCTCATGTCAAATGGAATCTTTTATTGTATTGTAAAACGTGTAATTTTAGTTCTAACAATCATTTCAATAAATAGTTACTTTTTCTAACAAGTTTCCTTTATTTATATTGTTCGTCATCATGCTTTTATATCCTCATCACTATATTCATGGTAAAAGATAGTACCACGATATCCCTACACCGTATATAAATCATAGAATTAAAAAAGTATATATCTGTTCAAAACTAAAGAAAAACTAAAATAAACAAGTTTCAAGTGAATTTTGACCTTTATGTGATGTGAATTATGTCAAACGTCATGACAAAAATACGTCTATTGTCTTAATAAATTGTATGGTTTCTAAAATGATGATTGTTTTTTTTTAACACTGCGCCGTTTTTCTAGTTATGGGAAAAGCCCTCTGGTCAAATCAGGCCCTCTTCTTAATATTAAGCCAAGCTACAATAGCTAGTAGTATTCATAGCTTACTATTTATTATTAAGCTGCTTTCTTCAAAGGATTAGGCAGAGGCGTACGTAGTATCAAGTACACAAACACCAGTATAATCAATTTATCACTGACTAGCACTTCGCCCGCGACTTCGTCCGCGAAAATTGTGATAGCTCTGCTAATTTTCATGATATCAATATAATTTATAGCCTATGTTACTCGGTAAAGATGTAGCTTTCTAATCGTAAAATATTTTTTTAAATCAGTTTAGTAGTTCTTGAGTTAAATCGTAACAAACAAAAAATCAAATCTTTCCTCTATATAATATTATAGTATAGATAGTATAGATAATATCTACCAATCAGCACCACCTAGAGCTATATCTTATCTACAGTTTATTAATAAATAAGTACCCGTTGACATTGCGGCGCAGGCGCACCCTTGAGGCCAACCGCTGCACGCTGTGTAATGTGTACCCCTCTACTGTAATGTAAGACCTGTTCTATCGACACTGCAGTTTAGTAAGATGGAGACTGATCATGTTACTACCCTTTGTTATAATAAGCATAGATATTTGTATGAAATGAGGAAAAATATAGGGTGTATATAATAATATAGTGATATTATAGTTTTAGAACACGGCGGTTTTAAAATTAGTCATAATTAGTCACTTTTCATGTGAGCTGTGACCTACTGAAACCTAATAGAACCACTGATTGGGTCCCATTAAATAATACTAACCTCGAGGCAGATCAAGAAGAAGATGCAAGTATGAACTGCCTTTTTAGTTATTCTTATCGAAAATACTGGTAGCGATAGATTGTGTGGAGAAGGTAGAGGGAAACTTTTGTCCAGAAGTGGGACAGTTTTTTTTATTTTTCGCTAGCCTACATTGTCTCCCTCCTAACCTCCCTGTTCTGTGCAATTTCTGGCCATCTTTACCCTGCAAACATGATCAGATCGTCACACCACCTTCACAATATAGTTAGTTTATTTTGAGAATTTGGCCAATAATTGGGGCATCTTTTCACAGTTCATTTGCCAATGCTGGGCTTGAAATTATGAACTCTTTCAGAAAATGATGAAAAAATAAATTAGAGAATCAACATTTTCGTCATGCTTTATTTAGGTGAATGTTTAACACAGTACTAATTAAGCGGTTGGTTCGTGGTTGGTGTGTAAGTTTGGTTTAGTTTGGCGTACATGAAGAAATAGTATACAATTTTAACGTTAGCTAACCAAAAACTTAAAACATGAGCTACTTTTCATCGTTCATTCAGTGCATTGTTAGATATACTAATTTACCCTAACTAACCTATTATTAATCATTCACTACCCAGGGCGTGAATGATCCACATAATAATATATTATGTGGATCACGAACCAACAATCCGTCAAACAAGATTGACAAGTGTAACGCTATCCTAATTTAAGTTCTTCAATAAAACACGATCAATAAGTTTATTAAACCACAGAGTAAAAAACATCGTTATGAAACAAGTCGTGCACGTTATGTCTGTACCAGTTTTTATGTTCAACCTTTTTTTACCGTATTTGTGTCTAACGAATTTAATTGACTATGTATTTAATTTGGGTACCATGAAATTACATCGTATATGGTTGATTGTGGTGGTATTAAATTAGTATCAAGGTTGGAAAGGGTTAATGACGCATCTAACAATTTTGACATTTCGTTTTTTGCAATATTTTAGTTGATGCTACTTCAAAAGTCCAAAGTATTTGGCTCGAAACTGAATACAACCACGATTTTCTCTCCACGATTGAGTCATAACCACCAACAAACCCATCTACAGCAATACCCACCTTACTTCATATTATATAACTCATCTTAACACGTAACAAAGAGTATAAAAAGCACTAAACAAGACATACAAATAAAAAATAATTTGAATAGCACCTTTTAGGTGAGCGCGTTGAACTCTTTTGTACGGCAAAGCGATACGGGCTAGAGTATGAATGGGTGAATTTAGCTACTGTGAAAAGTTGAAAACTCTCACTCGGCCAAATCGTAAAAAAGCGAAAGTTTTTATTAAAGAAGTCGATACTCTACGGTGTTTTATTACTGTAGTGACCTTGAGTAAACGGTTATGTTGGAAAATTGACGGATAGAGTTAAGTTTTATGTTTGGTTTTAAGGGCACAGTAGCAGAATTGTGAAATTGTTACTACTTTTTATAATGGATATGTTGTCTTTGAGTTTTAATTGAGCAGTACCAGAGCTATTGCACTCCGTGTGTAGGCATGAGATAATTACCTACCGCTTCGCGCATATTGAATATGCAAGCTTAGTGGGGCTGTCGCGCTCCAGCCGTGCGTACGTATGCTGTGTTATTTTTCGCGCTCTTTCGACTGGTCGCTTGCGTCGCGTACCCACTCGTACTTCGTGTTTGATAACTGACTGATTTATTGATCATTAAACATTATTAGTGAAAATGACAAGCCGTATAAACTTTTGCGTGTATGGATGTTTAAATACATTTAATAAATGTAGAAAAAAAATGACATTTTTTTACTTACCAACTGATTGTGAGATGTAAGTTAATTGAAGTTTTATTTTATTTTTATATTAATTTCACTGCTCCATTTCCATGCTTCCCATCAGAGTTTATTTTAAAATTATTTGTCAGATTTCGCATTTACTTATGCAGCTATTAAATTTAATAATCGTTATTTTAGAGAAGGCAAGAAATACATGAGACATTATATTAAAGTAAAACAATTGTAATTATATAAGTTTTAATTCACATTTAAATAATAATACATTAAAATACAAACATTTTGGTGGGTTTTTTATTTTTAGTACTTGTGACAACCCTACCGATTGACCATTAAGCAGCAAGACACCGAATAACATACGCTAACGCGTGGCGTCAAGGCACAATTTAGATCGAGCGCGCCCAGTTTAGGTATTTAAAATGTCGGCTTTCTTCAAGATCAAAGGAGTGCAACTTCTGCTATTATCTATTCTGTGGCAGTACGTCATTTTTTAAACAATCATGCTTTATATCTGAGGCACGGCGTAAGTAAGTACCGAAATCTACGTCTAATGCAGCCTTAGGCAGACTATCAACAGATGATACTCTGTGTACTACGAAACAACTAAATGAGATAAGAGGGCGAGTAGTCTTAGTAATATCAACTCCAACCTCTATGACTAGTCTTAAATAAGTCAGTAGATTTACTACATATTAATAGTTCTCCTAATCCACTGGCCATTTCACAGAGTATTCTCTTGTCAGCAAGTCAATAATATTGTACAAACACCTAATCTTTACGACAAGTTCTATCTGTGAGAAGAGCCGGAATAGCTGCACGACGGGGAATGTGCGCCCGCGCAGGCCGCTCAGCCAAGGACGCGTCGCCAGTACTCGTGCGCGGACCGAGCGTAATTTTACGTTCCATGTTTGCAAGCAAATGTAAAATGTATGACTGTTGAAGGAATTCTTATTTAAGTCGTTATATATAGCCAATTGTGATTTAAATTTACTTAGAGTAGGTAATTAATGAAAAGGACAAGCTTCAATGGTGGCCCGGAGTCTAGATTTGTACTCGGTTGATAGACATATCCAATAGGGTATATGCATTTTTTTTTATCACTCTAAACAAAGCGTATAATTAACATCAGAAATAACAAAGCGAAATTATTTTTTTTATATCTATAAAAAATACTAAGTTTAAGCATTTGAAATGAAACTGCTGATTAGACAGAGAGATACGATACAGCGAATGACGTCATTCGCTGCATCGACGCACGTACAAAATCCATACCAAATTCCATTTACATAAAAAGAGACACAAAAGTTATAACCATTTAAACTTTTGTAGAAACAAAAGTTTAAATGGTTATAACTTTTGTGTTGTTTGGCCGATTTATGTCTTGTTTTCGCTTTTTGTCATTATTTTTATAGTTTACATTCCGTATCGAAATAAAAAAAAAAAAAAAAAATATCTTTAATTTTCTTACACAAGCATTGTTTATGTGTTAACTAGGATCTAGTTACTAAAATAAAAAAAATAAAAAACTTTATACAGTCCAGTTACAAATCAAGATATTATTGACTAAAAATATGTACATCACTAAAACACATAAGTCACGTTATCGGTACATATGTTAATCACTTCCTGGATCCAACGGCTATTTTACAGAAAAAAAAAGGTAACTACGAGTGAATTATTTTTATTTATTTTTCCATTAGACCATTACTGCACTTTTGAATGTTAAAAAAGCTAAGTTACAGAGACAGTCACAAGGCATAATAACTTGAGAAAGTACTGTAGTTGCACATTCCAAGGCGTAGATCTCTATGGAGAAGAATGGGCAAGATTCTCTATGGACACTCTTTTCATTCAAAATATTTTTACAAAATCTTGGTTACGTCATTCATTTTGAGTTTATACATATATGTGAGAACGATGTAGAAAGATGTTCACATTAAGATCGTCCAGAGTAAAAGCTTAAATCAGCAATTTTAAAATAATAAAGTAATTATTTTTAACCATGGCAGCTAAGAGATGACAAGTCCCAACTGACAGAGCCCGTACACGAACATGACGCATGTCGGCGCCATTCAACTCGACCATATTGAAGGGAACTAAAATCAATTCTTAAATCTAGGAGTGTCTCAAGCAAAAACGTACATTTGACGTTGTTGATCAAACACTTCCTGGATTCTATGGGTATTTTAGAAAAAAAAAGTACATAATTGATTTTTGCAACATTTTAAATTGTTTAGGCATAGTCACGGTTCACCCATATTATACTCCATAATGACGATAATTCTGCCATTTTAGTCATTAAAAATAATCAAAGGCTTGAAAAAAAGTTAATTTTAGCAATATTTTAATTTGGTTAGCCTATTATTTCTAGAAAACATGTCACGCTCAACCCATATACCTACTACTCCATAATTAAGTAAATTTGGTTATTTTAGCCATTAAGCCTTAAAACAGGTCGTGCCTTCATTAGTACGCGCTAAACAAGTTCCCTAATCCATGATGATCACTTGATATCATGTTGTTTGACCTTCGCCACAATTAGAAGAACCAGGTCTTATCGTCGTGGTATATTCATCAATTAGGCAGGTGTTCTCGATTTTATAATATTGCACAGAGATAGGTATTAATAATAATAATCGGACCCTGTTCCCAGCGCTGGTGGGCTACTATTTTTACATTTTTAAATGTTTTTTCTTTTATATTAGGAATATTTAAAAATGTAACGATAATTATGTTGTAAAATGAATAATAATAATAATTTATCATTTATTTTCTCTTCACAAAGCAGACTTAAAGTAAATTATGTACAAAATAATGATATGTCTCAGCCGTATTTAGCCTTTGTGAGATTCTATCTAGTTTCTTTAAAGTCAAGACTGGCAGACTATTTCGATATAGGATTCGCTTTTAATGTTAAGCAAAAACATGTGTAATACGCTCTGTATTTAATTTTTGTACCATCTTCGATACCATGTTTTTATACAAATAAATTTTATTATATTCTATTCAAACATATAGAGATGTACCTAATAATATACCCACATTTTCCCAGTTATGTTAAATTTTTATTGCCATCAACCATTCATTCAGACTCCGTAGCTGCTACTGAGAAATTCAGTAACACTGGCCGATCTGAGAATTGAACCCAGGATATCATGATCAACAGTCGCGATGTCGACCACTAGACCAACGAGGCAGTCAATCTCAAGTGGTCATATAATAAAAAAACAGATAGACTATTTAGAAGAGTTGCGTTTTAGGCGAGAAGCGTTTCAAAACCATCTGTCAGTTGCGTTTTAGGCGAGAAGCGTTTCAAAACCATCTGTCAGTTGCGTTTTAGGCGAGAAGCGTTTCAAAACCATCTGTCAGTTGCGTTTTAGGCGAGAAGCGTTTCAAAACCATCTGTCAGTTGCGTTTTAGACCAATTTGTGCTTAGACCAGCTACTTTTTAGAGCACTTGCTAATTAGACTAGCTGCTTTTTTAAACGAAACGATACTAACCCCATGTATATACTTATCTAGCATCGAAATAGTGTTTTTTACACCGACGGCAGTGGTTTAAATTAACCCCCAATTCCACAATACTTGCAATACTACATTATATTCACTGCTGAAAACTAACATATTAAAACGTAGTCAATAGTGAAATAATCAACAAAAGGCCATCTCTGGGTCAAGCCATAAATATTGTTAACTCCTATCCCACTGCCTTAATTATAGACAAAATTACTGTATTTTAATTAGAGACATTAGCTACAAAGCAAGAAATCTCTAATTTTTAGCATAACTTCTGTTATAATAATTGCTGACCTAGGTATATAACTTAACAAGAATGCCATACGATGTAAAGATAAATACTTATTGAATACTAACCTTTAGTCCTGACTTTCAAACTTATCTGTTGCTATGCCTCCAAATGTTATGCCACAATAGGTCATAGAATTTGATTTTGTGACCTTTTTTGTGGCTGTTTTACTACGCTTTTAAGTTTTGGCTGTTGTTACTAACGATTTACTTTATTGAATTGTTAAAACCTTACTATTTTTTTTTAATGCAGTTTGTTGATATGGCACCAATTTGGAGCGACTGGAATGAGTGAAGTTTTTAGGAAAACTTGCCCAGTAAATTGAAAAGAATCTGGAAAATTTGAACATTCTTTTCTTCTATGGGATTTTTTGAATAGGACAACGTTTACAGGTCAGCTTGTTACCAAATAAAATTGAAGAAATAATTCGAAGAAAAACGTACCTGTACCTAAAAAATAAAGCCAATAAAATCAGCATAAAGACGTCAATTGAATATATTAATATTACTAAAAGTCAAACCTGACTAGTAATTTATATCCTTGACAATTATTCGCGAATGTACATAAGTTATCTTAAAATAACAGAATTAATATTCACAGTATGTACTTTATGCTTTAGTACTATACATTTTATTTCATTCTTTATTGTCAAATTATTTACATTATTTGCATACTAACTCTATAATAGAAATAAAAATATTTACAGGTATCAAAAAGGGTTACAGGGCGTCGAAAAATTCGTCCACATCGCTGTCAACAGGAAAAGTGCCCAGAAGGCTAGCAGCATTGCCATGTCGGATGGCAATTCTGATTCTTTGGCCAAAAAATAGGCCCGCCCTCTGGTCACGCGAAGAGTCGACCAACTGTTTGGTGATTTCTCGAAAAACTAGGTGGGCACTCGGACCCCATACTACTAGTACTAATTTAGTACTAATTTATTCTGTATTATTTTAGAAATGACATCAATTAGACATAAGTTCGTCGTTAAGTCGAGTAAAGAACCTGAATTTCCTGAAGACCTTAATTTTCCTGCATAAAAATCTTACAGAACAGCACTTTCAAACTGATTCTAAATCATCATGTGATCTGCCTAGCCTTTTCCCAACTATGTTGGGGTCGGCTTCCAGTCTATCCGGATGCAGCTGAATAACATGAAGCGACTGCGTATCTCATGACCTCCACATCCCAGTTGTTACTGGATGTGTCTGGGTAATACGATACCCCTTAGGAAGACTGGTTCTCAGACTTCAAACTGAGGATTCCAACTGATTTCAAACACAAGTTTGGTATAACGTTTACGATATGCCAGATAAATGTTTTAGCTCTCGCTTTTCCACCACGAACAGTCCTGTAATAAGTCTTACATCGAAAGTAAAAGCTACTGGTTTTCTCTTCAATCCGTAAATGTTTCGGCATAGAGATTGAAGATAAATCGGTTTGAAATTAAAATGATAATCGGTTTGCAATCGTATCTCGGGTCCAAATGAGTGAGCATTACGTAAAATATGTTCAAACCAGTCTGTTCTGGTTAACATTCCGAGCGCACGCACTGGTATTATAAGTTAGTCAGTTTGTAGACGAATGACTGACTTATAATGTAGTTTTATCCTTGTTGGGTCAGCAGAGTTGTAGTTGCAATTATGGCGTAATTCCTCTTGGAAACCAAGTTTTATTAAGTGAAAAGTTATTTTTGATGAGTTCAGGAACATCAGGCTGTACTATTCGCACTGTTGGTCGGTTCTAAGTCCGGTTCAAAAAGCTAATTCCCGTAATTAATAACTTTTTAAATCTTGTCTAAATCTTATGTCATGTCAGCGATCAAACATAAAGGGGCTTGTTCTCCTCGTCATTGCGATCATTTTTTTGTTCGACACCATACTGGGAACCTTCTAGTTACGGATATATTGGGGGTCAAAGTTCCAACTTTTTTTTTAATACATTTTTTTTTAATTTATGATTTTTATTAAACACCTCCACGACCCCCGTACTATTCAATCCATCCATCAGCACAATGTTTTGAGTGCGTTACATTGAGTTCTACCACAAAACATGATTTTTAACCCAAAAAAATGTGGTTTCCCAGCAATAATTTTTGCGTAAAGTTACTTAGTTCGATGTATAGAATGCTTGGTTGACGGCTTCGTGATGAGGTCTTTTACACCCTTTTACACACCTGTATGTATGTAACGTATCGTTTCATTTCAATTTTTGATGGATTGGCGATATGATTAGGTACATTGCAAAGGTTCTTAAAACATAACATAAAATCACGCCTGTTATTCCTGAAGGGTTAGGCAGACGTGTACCTAATAGTACAGCCACATTTCGCCAGTTATCTCTAAATCCCATGTAATAGGGGCGAGCTTATTGCCATCAATCGGGCACAAATCCAGACTCCGTGGCTGCTACTGAGAAATACCTCATGGAAAACCCAGGTCTTTAAAACTATAGATAAATATGATAAAAAGCTTTGAATAAACACTTAAATCCATACTAATTTTATAAAGAGGTAACATTTGTTTGTAAGTTTGTATGTAGGGGGTAATCTCCGGAAGTAATGAACCAATTTTAAAAATTGTTTCACTGGTAGAAAGCTACATTATTCGTGAGTGTTATAGGCTATATTTTATTCCCGTACTCCCACGGGAACGGGAACTACGCTGGTGAAACCGCGGGACGTCAGCTAGTCTATAATATAAAAATTAATCGCCAAATGTGTTGCTAGAGCAAATCTTGTGAGCAGCTGAACCGATTTCGCTAATTCTTTTTTATAATTTTTCTGGAAGTACGAGGATGGTTCTTACGGAGAGGAAAAATTAAAAAATTGCCTGAAAAAAAAGAAATAATCGACTGTTAGGCGGTACGAAGTTCGTTCAGCTAGTGAATAAATAAATTAATAATTAATTTCTATGAAAACAACTCAAGCCTCAAATCAAGGCTCTCCAATTGCTTCATGATTTTCCAGATTATAGCACCACAATTATTATTTTTATCGAAGACTTCCCAGTTCAGCAAGAAAGTTTTCAAACCTGATCATTACCGAGATCTATTAGTAACTCTCACATTAGTTTAACGACTACTTATAACATATTTACGTAATGTAAGCACTTACATGTGCTGTTAGCTAATTAAGATCCAGTTTAATTGAGTTTATGTAGACATTAGCTTTTTCTAATTTATTTATTTTATTTTGCGGATATTATTTCATAGAAAGTATTTTACTGTCCAGTAGCTAGAGTGTGAAATTCATGATTAATACGACCAACAAACGACCTAGAAGTGGAACCATAAATAAGATAAAATAATTAATTTCGGAAACATATAGGGGACATTGACAAAACATGATATTTCTCAGTATTCATAGTCATTTCGTCCGACAACAATAAAATATAGTCAAACCGAATCCATGTTGGTATGTTTGTCGTCTGAATTTTCTTATTAATTCTATTTGTAGTGAACGTGTTGCTGCTAAGGTCATAATCGAGACAGATTCAGGTACCTAAAGAAGTTTATTAATAGTGTTTAAGGCAAACTACATAACTGCCAAATTGGAAAAATCCTTTCGTCGATTTTTTAATTTCGCTGGGAAAATTCCCAGTTTATGTTGATATGATTGACCAAGTTAACGTAACCATAGGCAATTTGAACCATAAATTGTTTCAACAGTCGTAAAGAAAAGGCTTAAGATTTAATTACCGATTTATTTTCTAACCGCGCATAGCCAAACAGAGAAATCGCAAAACAAACCGAGTGAAATTCCAGTCGATTTTACTGAATACTACGATTCTATACCGATTATATTATTAACCAGTTTGTTACCCAACCTAACCGGACTCAGATGAATTCCTCGTCTTTCGTAAAAGTGACCAATTTTGACGATTACGTATGACTTATGGAAATAAAGGCATAAGCTGTTACGAAACTTGACTAACGCACATTAATTAGGCTGTATCACACTAATTTACTGGCTTTCTTGCATAAAATTAAAAAAGAAAAGTTTTTTTTCTATGGTTATTTATTTTTATAGACCACTAATTGTGTTTACTTTTAATTTGAAAATAGAACTTACCATTTTAAATATCGTATAAAACCAACTCGTCCTGTCAAAGTTCCCCATCCTTAGAAAACGTAAGTACACAAAGAATCTATCGATTGTACTTTATAAACACTACTGTTATTCACATTATTCACAACATCACATGCGAACTAGATCCAAAGCACATTAATAAAAAAAACTATATTGACACTGGCCGTGAACACGCGATTTGAAAAAAGTTATGAAAAGTTGCGTTCGAAATTCAAGTTTTGGCGGGAAGCGTTCACTCGCGCGGACTGCGCGCTACAGACTGCCAACATGGCCGCCTATTTTTTTGACGGTTCACACGAGTCGATTCACTTTCTACGACCTTAAGGCGTATGCGACTCGTAATTAAGCATAAAGATTTACGTAACGCGCCGATGTAACCCGTGTCAAAATTGATTTCCGCGAATTTATCTGTTTTAGGACACCTGTCAGTTCGCCAAAAAAATTGAGGTTTTTGGCGCTTATTTCCTCAGTTTGCCAAAATTGAGGGTAGTTAAACATTAATAACGGTTCAAACTTCCTTTATTTTACTTTTCACGCACTTAGCCCATTGAATGGATATAATTGAAGCAACCAATCAAAAATACCGTGATCAGAATTGAAATGAAAAAGCATCAAGTAAATCTCAAGCATTGGTCAACCAAAAAGCGTCATTCAATAATTTGTTTTATCTATTACCATCATTAACCAATCCCACAATCTTCTATGCTGTAATTTCCTCCTATAAATAAAGACTAGACTCAGAACGAACGCATTTGTCACATAGGTACTGTTATATTCTAACAAGTTCTCGACCTTATATCAATAAGTATGATCCGGTTCACCTAACCTTCAGGTTAGATCGAAGTGAACTGTTAGCTATATACTGTTATAAATAAAAACTTTGATTGGCACCCATCAAAAGACGAGCATTGAAAAATCGACACACATTTTTATACACATCTTTCTGTACTGTTCTGATTTGAAAAAAAAGAAAGAGATCAATCAAAACCTTATTTTCCTTTTTTAGTTTTGTCTAACATGTCACGGCTCTTGATCGAGACGGTAAAGCAAATACTAAACTAAGGCATAGTGTTTACGCCCGATGCTGAAACAATCCTAGATCATGCATAATATGTCTTGTCTATGTAATAGCTCATGAATAGCTCAATGATTTTATCCATCATTTTTTTTTTAGTAGCCAAGGTAGCAACCGAGTCACTGGATTGGCAAATGCATTTCCGTCGGTAGGCATGTCGTGAATATATGTATTCCATCTACAAAAAAAAAACGATAGGCACCAATCAATTAAAGTGATTTATGTTTTAACCGTGAATAAGTTATGTCAAGTCCTCAATGCGTAAGTAATAAATATATCAAGGTAATACGAAAAAGACATCTAATGAATACACAAAATTATTGAAATAATTGCATTAAAAAGTCGAATGATGGATTCATTAAAGTGTATCGCTTTTCTTTTCCCGGTTTTTAATTACGACATGTAGAAAATAACAATAGTGTATTTTTGGATTCATCGATAAAATTAAGGTTAAGCTGCATCCGGTTAGACTGGAAGCCGACCCTAACATAGTTGGGAAAAGGCTTGACAGGTAATGATATCAGAATTATCAAACAATATGTAATAGGTTAAGGCATTTGCTTCCGAAAGATACTAGCAAATTACCCTGTAAAAGATTAAACTATCGGCTCTATAGTAGAAAAAGTATAAAATAAGAGTGCGAGTACTGTATCTTGCAACTGAAAAGTATCAAATTCAAAACGGACACCCAGACACAGGAACAGAAGGCCGCACCACAGTGGTAACAAAATTAGCTTATGTGGGCTATCACATTTTTTCTTGTGAGTGTTTGAAGAGTCAAATACTTAAATAAGTACTTACAGTTACAGTTGATATTTATTTAGAACACTCCCGAGAGAAATAATCAAACTTTCTCGGGCATATTCTTTTTTTAAATTGAATGGCCACAAAATTTATATATATATATATACCATAATCACACATCAAAACTTTCCACTAATTCTATTGCAACTCCATCCAAAGTGCTCCAAAGTGTATCCACCGACATGCGGTCTGCTGTCTACTCTAAAAGGAAACTATCGAATCAATAAAAAGAAAAAAACAACAATAATTATGTTTACATCCAACCAGTGGGTCTGAGAATGATCTCAAGAAATATCGCAGCTTTAAAATATTTTTTTAATAATATCTTTGACAAGTTTTTTCGTAAGGCGCGCCGGTCTAGCTTGCTACCGACTGCATTCCAGTCTTTTCGTTGAACCGGTCAGGCGTGATCTAGGACACATGTTGAAGGCTTGTGTGACAGAGAAGGGCACTTGCTAGTGACAGACATCTATTTTTAAAATAACTACGTAGCTGGAGCCGGAATTGGGTTTCCTGGTAGCCTGCGGAAATATTTGTTAGCTAGGAAGTCATGATCAAATCATGACTTCCTACCTTACTAATATTGTTTTTTATCGGTCCCAGAGACAACTTTTGGTACTTTTTTATTGCTTCAAGTCTTCAAGAGCGTGGTGATTGTAACAAGGACTGACAGTATCGATAAACAAGTCATACGTAGTGATTACTTGAGTAAAAGTAGTGCTGGAAGTTAGAACTTAACTGTAAAATGTTCGGTTCTTAGATTTGCTTTCTTTTCATAATTCGTTAAAATTCTTGTCTGTTGCATAAAACATGTAAACTAAGTCATTAGCTTGACTATATGTAAATACATATTATACCAGGGTAAGTTCTTTGTTGGAACACATTTACCAAGGAGATTTTCGATTCGATTAATCGTAATTCGTTGAACTCTTCGTCTGATAAGGTGGCGGATTAGTCCTTACCTAATCAAATTTCTTACAAACCTTTGGTGAAGAAGCACTTACAGTGTGGAAGGTAGTAAAAAAAGGTTTAAAACTTGTTTGAAACCTCGAATCGAAGCAACACTTTGCTTCGATTCGAGGTTTCAACAGACTTGTTTCACTAAACAAGTCTGTTAATTTCACATTAGGCACAACGTTTTATTTCAAAACAGTTAAAACACAAGTCAGTAACAAGCAATTTCTCCGGATACTTTTTTAGGGTTCCGTAAAAAAAATAAAAAGAAACGGAACCCTTAAAGGATCACTCGTGCGTCTGTCTGTCTGTCCGTCCGTCTGTCACAGCCAATTTGCTCCGAATCTACTGGACCAAATTAGGTAAAATTTTGTAGGATGGTGCAATCCTATAACCCAAACACAGACGTGCAAAGAAATATATTTTTTAATGAGCGTCAGTTTCGGGGGACATATTGGGAATTAAAAAAAAAAGTTTTGCAAACCTTACTGTGTCATATATTATATCAAATGAAAGGGCTCATAATGGAGATCTCAAATATATTTATGTTATTATTGTAGAAACAGTCAGAATTGAAACAGCAGGATGGTTGAATATGCGTTTTATTTAGGACTGACAATAACTTAATACAGTATAAACTTAGCGGTTAGTAAAATTAATGTTCATTTCTAGGAAAGTTTAGTCTTCTAGCAATAATTACGTCGGCTTATCTAAATGTGACTGCTCGCCATGAGCTCAAGAACCAGAATTAATCTTAGAAAGGAATCGTTTTTGCCTGAACTTATCTGTTCCCCACTACCACTGCACAACCCCACTAAAACCAACGGAGTTTCCAACGCAGTGTTGCCAGTAAAATAATTAAATGTGTATCAAGTCTGTTACACCTTCAAAAGTTTTACATTATTGTAAAATAAATACTTTTGATTTGATTAATGAAAGAAGACGAAAATTGACCATTCCCCTCCCCTGATCTCCGAAATTACTGAGCCTAAATTTTTTAAAAAGAATGTAGTTCATTGCTTGTAGATATTACAGGAAAACCTACAAGAATTCTATCAATTGAAAATAAAGTGGTAAACTCAATATAATACTTTCACTTACGGAAAATTTGGCAAACTTTGGCATTATACGGAACCCTCTCGTAACTCGCACTTGGCTGGTTTTTTTATAATTTCATTGACAAACAAACTTTCCTTGGGCATCGTATAAGTCGTATTCCGCACACGGCGGCTGCGCGGGCGCACAACAAAGAGAATTGCCGCAGTATCAGACAGAGCAGAAGGTCATCTCTTAACAATGGGCTATTCGGAACTTGGAACTATAGTCTCTTACTGCGTTTGGAGACCCTGAGCTGGCTTTGGAGGAAAAAATAATCAAAATAATCTACAACCTGCGTTTATATCTTGCCATCTTGGGATCATGATTGTGGAGCCATAAAAATTCCCCTCTTCGCAAGGTCCAAGCTGGGTTTTTGGTAATCTGTAACTATTATTGTGTGTAAAAATGGATGCCTATAATTACTGCTGAGCAAGAGGTTCTGGGTTCGATTCCCGGGTCGGTAAAATAAAATTGTTATTAGGTTTATTAGAAAAATGAAAAAAGAAAAAAAATCATTTAATTCTGATTTAACGTGATCCATAGTGCAAATTAAAATAAAATATATATTTTTTAATAAAAATAAATTAACATTGAAACCAAAAAATTAAAATAAATTACCATCTAAATTAAAAACTACACTACAATAGCCCATAACGTCCACTGCTGGACATAAGCCCTCCCATGATGACAATAGCCCATAACGTCCACTGCTGGACATAAGCCCTCCCATGATGGGAGGAATTTTCCGTAATCTCCACGCTTGGCAGGCGGATTGGAGATCGCAGTGATGAAAGACTAACAGAAAACGCTGCTGCCCATTCTCTGGTCTACGGAGGCGCAAGGTGTTCTGCCTCAGACATTAGTCGCCTTATACGACACCCGTGAGTGTAAAGGGTTGGTTCTATTCTACTCTACCGGATACCACACGGCTTCAAAGTTAAAAATTAACATTAAAATCAGAATTAAAATAAGGTAAATTAAAATTCATTCAAAAATTAAAATAAAATATTCAAATAAAATTACATAAAATAAAAATAGGAAGGAATGGGGTGGTAGAATTTGTGCCCGGTTGATTGCAATAAACTCGCAACCTTAACATAACTGGGTGTACTAGTGTACTATTATGTTCACCTCTGCCTAACCCCTCGGGGACTACAGGCGTGATGTTATGATGTAGTTTTCGATCAGACAGGAAGACCGAGAAAAGGGTAGATGATAGTGGTATTCCTGGTCACAATAGGCTAGTTTCCACCATCAACAAATTGCAAATCTATTGAATCCGTCAGTTAGTATTGGAAAATAATGGACACGTATTTTTAGGGTTCCGTACTCAAAGGGTAAAAACGGAACCCTATTACTAAGACTTCGCTGTCTGTCCGTCTGTCCGTCTGTCTGTCACCAGGCTGTATCTCATGAACCGTGACAGCTCATCATCATCTGCCTAGCCTTTTCCCAACTATGTTGGGGTCGGCTTCCAGTCTAACCGGATGCAGCTGAATACCAGTATTTTACATGGAGCGACTGCCTATCTGACCTCCACAACCCAGTTAGTACCGGGTAATACGATACCCCTTGGTAAGACTGGTTGTCAGACTTTTTGGGTCTCTGACTACCTAACGACTGTCAAAGATCTACAAATGACAGCCGGGACCAACAGCTTAACGGGCTTTCCGAGGCACGGAGAAAACCGGGACAGCTAGACAGTTGAAATTTTCACAGATGATGTATTTCTGTTGCCGCTATAACAACAAATACTGAATATAGTCAATGGTACGGAACCCTTCGTGTGCGAGTCCGACTCGCACTTGGCCGGTTTTTTTATTTGGTAAATCAATGAATATTGACAAAGATAAAACTCATCAAAACTCGGGAGTGGGGGCTCGTGAGTCTCGTTACGTCACAACGCACTAAAAATTTATTATACCACGGCGTGACGTATTGAAAATTTTAAAAGCGTCCTATCTTCGTCAATTTTGGTTTACGGTACAAAAGAAAAAATACGGGTCAAATATTTTTTGATAATCTAACTGACGGACTAATTAGATTTTTTCAGTACACAAGCCTATTGACTTGCTACTTCTTAGTAAAAAACATACGAGAAACTGGTATTAATCGCGAATTTATTTTTGTTTTAAACTATTATTTTAAAACAATATTTAAAACAATTTATAGTATTTTGATCGCAAAAGTTTAAAAAAGACAATTGCTTCTTCTTCTTCATGACACTCTCGCAGGAGCGGTTATGGTCGTGGCGGTGACTTCTGTAAAGTTCTGTAGGGGCAGATGTGATTCGCCACTCGATCATTCGCCACTTAGGGCTGAGCTGAGACAGACTATTTCCCTACTAGTGCGAACGAGACAGACTATTTATCTCTCGCTCGCACTAGTAGGGAAATAGTCTGTCTCAAGACAGTTTTGTCGCAAGTGTGCGGTAGCCCTTACGGAGCAAAAAAGCTTCCTAGAAAAACTAGGCCATAGAAATATAATACCTCTAGCCTGGACTCAATTTAATGATTTAAAATCTCCAATACGAATAGAAGAAGCTTGATAATCTAGTATGTAATATTTAAGTGGAGATACTTCTCGATGGCATGTAAAGCCAACTCAGAACTCAGGGTGCCTTAAAAACTCTGACATCAGGTGAGGCACTAACCACACTAAATTTAAAGAAGTATTTTCGATGCGATTAAGGCCCTTCTAACCCTTAGATTTGCAACTCTAATTGTGGTGGTTCAAACTTCGTTTGAAAGTCTGCTAGAATAAAGTTCTAATCAGCTTGCACTACAAAGCGGTTGTTACGTCAGTCACTGCAGCTGAATAGTGCGAAATGAGTGGTTTTTTGCGATTTACAAAAAATCTATTGATTAGACTAAAAAAATAAAACACATAATACCTGCTTTATAGTTAGTTCAGTTAGTATGCAAAGTTTTATGATCTAATTCGAAGTACTTTTTGAATACCAGCGGTTTATTGTTCGATTTGGAGGTAACTTCGGATTTTTTTATTTTGAGAAAAGTTTGCGGAATCGTGTTTTCGTCACACATAAGACTTAGCATTAATCCTCAACTTTACCATATATTTATTTCAAAATTAATACTGCAGTATTTTAGGCGTAACGGAGGATCATGCTAAACCAGAGGTTCCCAAACTTATTTTGTCTACTGCCCACTTTGAGAATAAATATTTTTTTAGCGCCCCCATTTTTTCACCTACTTAAAAACCACCATAACTTCAAATTAAATTAATTATTGTGAGCTATATTAGCGGAGACTAAAAATTCATTCTAAACGAGACTTTACTATAACTACCCGCAAGAGTTAACTTGAGACCTGAGCGCAGTAGGTAGTACACAACGGCGCTCAGGTCTCAAGTTAACTCTACGACACCTGCCAATGACAATGATTATTAAAACGCAACTTTATAGTATTCAGACAGAGTATCTTTTATTCAAAATAAAACAAACAATCGATTCTTCTCTCGATCTCTAAATTAATATTAGTTTATGTTCACAAGTTGTAGTCGAGAGCTAGAGCAGTCGGTGTCTCTAGATGAAATTACAATCGTTCCCTAAGCCTCTACACAACGCCCCCATTTTTTTTTCTGGGTCTCCTACTGCCCCCCTTTAGACCTGCAGCGCCCACAAGGGGGCGTTATCGCCCACTTTGGGAAAGGCTGTGCTAAACCATTTGAGGGATATATAGCCCATAAGCCACTGTACTGGAAACATCAGACTCATTGACCCGGTGTATCTTCTGCGCTTACCTTCTCTGCGACATCGCCATGTTTGTCTCGACGTCCGTGACGAGCCTGTTGATCAGATGAAATTCTGAACAAGTCAGTGAACCCAACAACACGTTATGAAATCACTGATTGATTTAAAAAAATCTTTATAAGCATTGTTTGGGAGAAATCAATCACAATATTTGTATTTTAGTAAAAACGTGCATCAAATGATCACAATCTCATTAACTCACGGGTTTTTCGCGTTATTGGGTAGGCTTGGCAGACACAGAGTCACCTAGAGTACTACTATTTTTTATTACTTCACCTGCTATGATCATTACATAGGTGTAGGGTACTTCTTTCGCTTCTCTCTCTCTCTTCTATCTAGTTACCACGAGTTATGAGTTATGCGTCAAGCTACACGATAAGTGACAAATCATCATCTGCCTCGCCTTTTCCCAAGTTTTATTGGGGTCGGCTTCCAGTCTAACCGGATACAGCTGAATATCAGTATTTTACATGGAGCAACTGCCTATCTGACCTCCACAACCCAGTTAGTACTAGGTAATACGATACCCCTTGGTAAGACTGGTTGTCGGACTTTTTGGGCCACTGACTACCTGGAACGACTGTCAAAGATCTCAAATAACAGCCGGGACCAACTGCTTAACGTGCTTTTCGAGGCACGGAGGAAACTCGGTATGTAATGGGTGGTCACCCATCCACAGACCAACCTAGGCAAGCACGGCTTAACCTAAAGATCGACCTGAGCGGCTGTTATTATTTAGCCACGAGCTCCACGATAAGTGAAGTGACAAATGCTTGCACTAATCGGACAGGTCCACTCAGATGGTGTTGATACAACTTTGCAGTCGTGCCAAACCAAAAAAAAAAAAAAAAAACTTTGCAGTCAGTCATCCCAAAACTTTCAACATTTTGTTGACATACTTCTCTTGATCAACTTTGATTCCAATATCGTTCTGTTTTATGTGCATTCCGAGATTATGGTGAAAGCGTCAGGGTAGCCCGCGAAATTCAAAATTTCTTACGTTTTTTGCAATTTGCAGGCCAGTGCTAGGTTGTAGGTATGTTGATTAAAATATTGACGCGCGTGGAACACAAACGCGCCGTCGACACGGCCCGTCGTCGTCATAAGACGGACGGAGGGCGAGCTAGCCCATAGGTCACCGTCCACAGGCCCGCGCCTACGGTGGCCGGGGACCACCTTAGTGGCCAAGCGGGGCCAGCGGGGCACACCTCCACAGTGTTCTCCGGTCGATCCTCGCTATGGTAGCAGCACTCGGGCGTTTTCTCCCGCCCAATTCGATGCAGGAACCTCCCGAACTATTGAGGCGTGCCCTTGGAGCATCAGCCTTAAGTGAAAGGCGCACTTACTAAAAATATGAATGATGACCATTCATATTTTTAGTAAGTGCGTTATATTTCCATTGCGAGACACTTGCCACTAAGGAACTGAGGCACTTACTTGATGACACCTTTTTTTTTTTTTTTTTTTTTTTTTTTTCGGATGGGAAATCATCAAATAACCCCTCCCGCTCTGGGCGGAGCAGGAGGGAGTGTCAGACTTTTACTGACTAAAACCCATCCATGTTCCTTCATCGCCCTTTGTGTTCCGGGGCCACGGTATCTCTTTCGAATAGTCCCGCAACCCCGGCAGGCATCGGTCCTTACGGACCCCTTCCTTTTTGCTGACTCTCTTTGAGGCGCGCGTGGAACACGAACGCGCCGTCGACACGGCCTGTCGTCATGAGACGGACGGACGGCGAGCTAGCCCATAGCTCACCGTCCACAGGCCCGCGCCTACGGTGGCCGGGGGCCACGTGGTTGTGGCCCCCGACGCCCGGGGCGTCTCCCGCGGCGGCCGGGACGTTGAGAGGTTCTCTCCCTCTCACGTTCCGCCACCTCCTTCTCTAGCATTACTGCTTCGCAGAAGGAGGTGACGGCGTCCCATTCCGTCTCGCTCCGGACCATGGCTTGCACCAGGGCCGGACGCGAGAGGTCGCCGCCGCCGATCGCTGCTTCGAGGACACGGCGGTGCTCCGCCCACGCGGGGCACACCTCCACCGTGTGTTCCACCGTGTCCTCCGGTCGATCTTCACAATGGAAGCACCCGGGCGTTTCCTCCCGCCCGATTCGGTGCAGGAACCTCCCGAACACTCCGTGTCCGGTGAGGACCTGCGTCAGGCGGAAGGTGAGGACGCCGTGGCGTCTCTCAAGCCACTCCTCAAAGAGGGGACTTATCGCCACAATTGTGGCGTGCCCTGCACGGGGTTGTGACAGTCGCTCTCTCCATGTCGCCATGAGATCCCGCCGGAAGTCTGTCCGCTGAGCGACAATTTGTCGCTGCAGCGGGGTTTCCCCCCGGCGTAGCGCCTCCGCGCGCCATTCATGCAGGCGCGCGAGGACTATCGCCTCCAGATCCCATGGCGGCAATCCGGCAAGGAGGCTCGCCGCCTCGCGGGCAATCGTGCGGTAGCCCCGGGCCAGCCTTACGGCTACTACCTTTTGGGGCGCGTTCAGGTAGTGGGCGGCACGCCGCCTCAAAGAACGCGCCCACACCGGGGCCCCGTAAAGGGCCATGGACCGCACGACTCCCGCGTAGAGCCTCCGGCAGGAGGCGTTCGGCCCCCCCAGGTTGGGCAGGAGCCGCCTGAAGGCAGCCCCAGTCCGTTCCAGTTTGGGGGCCAAACGTCGGAAGTGCTCCACGAAGTTCCACCGGCTGTCGAGGACGAGTCCTAGGTACTTCAAAGTCGACTCGACACCGATGGATACCCCTCCTACCGTAAGTAAGGATCCCGGAGGTGGCGCATTCCGAGGCCCATGAAAGCACATGGCCTCGGACTTGTGCAATGCCACCTCGAGACCCAGTTGCCGGATCCTCTCAACGACTGTCGCAACCCCGCGTGTCATCGCTTCGGCCGCCGCCTCGTGCGACCTCCCCTGGGCCAGCACCAGCGTGTCGTCAGCGTAGCAAACTACGCTGACACCACTAGGGAGGTCGGCGCGCAGCACCCAGTCGTAACCGATGTTCCACAAGGACGGCCCTAGGACCGATCCCTGCGGAACACCGCACGACATCTCTCGCCGGTTCCATTCTCCGCTGCGACCGGGGTAGATGACGGCTCTGTCCGTCAGATAGTCCCCGACCACTCGACGGAGGTAGGTCGGCACCCGGTGATACCGGAGTGCCTCCCTAATGCAGCTCCAGGGCATGGAGTTGAAGGCGTTGGCGATGTCGAGAGACACCGCCAAGACGACCCCACCCCTGGAAACCGCATCCCCCGTCGTGAGGGCTCTCACGCGCATGATGGCGTCCACCGTAGAGCGCCCCTTGCGGAAACCGAACTGGTGTTCCGCAAGGTCCGGCCCAGTCCCCGCAAGGTGCTCGGCGAGGCGGTTCGCAATGACTCTTTCAAAGAGCTTGCCCACCTCGTCGAGCAGCACCACGGGCCGGTATGCGGACGGAGAGTCCGCAGGGCGCCCCGGCTTCCGGATGAGGACCAGCTTCCCCGTCTTCCAACGAAGCGGGAACTGGCCTCTCTCCAAGCATGCGCTTAGGAGCCCCTCCAGTCGGGGCCCGAGAGCCTCCGAGGCCAGGACCCAGGCTTTGCCAGGCAAGCCATCGGGTCCCGGGGCGGTATTTTTGGCACTGAGCCTGCGCACCGCCACTCTCAGGTCTACCCCAGTCACCTCCGGAGTGTCGTCGTCGTCGTCCTGATGATCCGCTTCCAGCACCGCAGGCGGCGGAGCCATAGGCGGGGGTGGGTGTTCCCCTCGCGAAGGGAACAGAGTGCTCACCACGTCCTCCACGAGCTCAGGCCGGAGACTCTGCGTCAGTGGGGGGGCCCAGGGGCGGAGTTTGTCCCGCACCAACTTGTAAGGGCGCCCCCACGGATCTCTGTCGAGAGTCCCCAGCATCTCCTCGCGGGCCAGATCCCTGGCCCGCAGGACAGCCTCGCGGAGAGCGGTCTTCGCCGCTCTGTACCCCTCATATAGCTCCGCCTCAATGGCTGCCGCATCCGGTGGGCGGATGCGGAGCCTGCGATGCCTGGCGTACAGGTGCCGTGCAGCGACGCACGCTTTGCGCAGAGACGTTAGCTCTCGCGACCACCAGTACACCTGATGCCGGGCGCTTCTTGACCGAACGCGGGGCATTGCCACGTCGCAGATGTCGGACATGGCCTCCTGGAACCACCCTGCCTCATTGTTTACGTCGGCAGGCCTGTCCGGTGATGTCACCCAGGCCTGCACGATCGAGGCTTCCAGGAGGAGCTCCCGGTCCAGCTGCTTCAGCGCCCAACGCGGACCACTCGGGGCCTGTTGGACCGGCGCGCTTGAGGTCTGGGTGGAGACGTCGAACCGGATGTACCGGTGGTCGGAATAGGTCTCCACCCCCTCCATGACACGCCAGTCAACGACACGCGGCGACAGAGCGGGGCTAGCGAACGAAATGTCCACCACCGACTCGCCCCGCATCCGCACACACGTGGGGACAGAACCCCGGTTTAGGACGACCAGGCCCTTCTCCAGGGCCCAGTCTTCCACCATCCTTCCCCGCACGTCTGTGCAACGAGAACCCCAAGCCAAGTTCTTGGCATTGAAGTCCCCGAGGACAAGCACGGGGAGGGAATGGTTTCCGACGACAACACTCAACTCTGCGAGAGAGTTGTGGAACTCGGCGAGAGTTCGGCTCGGGGAGAAGTATACTCCCACCACTACGATCTCCCCGAACCGGGCTGCTACGCACCCCCGACCCCTCCTGACACCTTCAAGAGTCGGGGTACCGGCGGCGGCCGACGACACTATGGTCACTGAGCCGCTAAGGTCCGCCACCCAGTCTTCCCTGGGGAGGACAAAGTACGGCTCAGCGACCACAGCAATGTTAATCAACCACTGCGCCATGCTCTGGAGCAACAGATCCTGAGCGCAGGCGCAGTGGTTGATGTTCGCTTGGAGGAAGCGTAATGGGGCCGTTATTGGCACTCCATTACCGCTTCCTCCCTAGCCCCCTGCGAGGTCCCCTCTGTGGCGGCGACAGTGGCAGCGGCAACGGTGGCAGTTGCGGCTGCGGCGGTGGCGACGGTGGTGGTGGTGGCGGCGGAGGGCCTCCCCTTGCCTCTGGTGGCCTTGGTGGGTGCAGCGCAGGCCTTGCTTCCAGCCCGGTGGTCGGCTGGCTTGCCAGCCGCCGCACAGGCACCGCAGTGCGGCGTGGCGCAGCAAGCCGCGGATACGTGACCGGGCTGGCTGCAACGGAAGCAGAGTCCGCTGCGGTCAACCTCCGAGGCGCACTGTACTGACACGTGGTGTCCCACGTGGCAGCGATAGCACCTCAGAGGTCTGGGCTCTAGCAGCTTCACCTGCGCTGAGACCCAGCCCACCAGTAGCCTTCGGCCCTCCGTTATGGCTTTAGCCGCCGTCACCGGGCAGCATACCGTAACGGTATGCATACCCGTGGAGTCCGGGCGAATGGCGCCTGCCCTGACCTGATCGGCAGGGCACCCTCCGGACCTGGCGACGGCAGCCACCACCTCCTCCTCGGTAACCGAGTCGTCCAGACCCAGGATGCGCAGGTCTGCGCATCTGACGGGCCTGGACACTCGGGCCTCGTCCGCGTTTAGGGACGCTCTGAGCTTTTCAGCCAGAGCGTCGGCGGACGAGCCGCTGGTTTCGCCGGGGATCTCCAGCAACCGAGCCCCTGTCGCGGTGACTTTAAGCCGGAGGCCCCCGGTGATCCCAAGCTCACTGAGGTTCACCGCCTCTTTCGCCTTCGCCAGAAGGTCGCGGTAGGACACGCCCCTCTTTTCCGCGTCCGGCTGTAGTGTGATCACTACAGCCGCGGTCTTCGGGGCGCGAAGCCTAGCCGCGATCTTTCGCGCCCTGTGCTGGCGCTGCCGCTCCACATTTCGGGCCTTTTTGGCCGCCTTCCTCCCCTTCTTCTTCTCCCCGACCACCTGCCATCCGGCTTCAGCCGCAGATGTCGGGGGCTGGGGGGGCGGTGGTGGCGGCGGCAGCTGGCTTGCCGCAGGCACTGGCCCACTCGCCGCTGGCACTGGCGCCGCTGGCGCTGGAGCCGACACAGTCGCCGCCTGTGCAGCCGCCTTGCCCTTTCTCCTCCTGGGCGCCTTCTTAGTCGGCGCCGGTTGCGCCGGAGCTGACTTTCCAGGGGGAGGGGGCGCCGCAGCCCTGCCGGAGGACTGGCTCGACGGCCCAGGTCCAGGTGTGGCAGCCGCAGCAGCCGCGTATGACACCGTACTCGGCATCGTGCTCGGGCCCGCGGCTGCCTTGTTTGCACCCAGAGGGGGGCGCAGGACGATTCCCTCCAGGACGGAGAACCGCGCCTGGAAGGACGCCAGCTCTTGCCGAACCAGGTTCAGGACCTGGCTCTCCACCGGCACGGGCTCGGCTTGTCGCTGCTGCTGCTGGTGACGGCCCCCATTCGGAGGCGCAGCGCGGGTGCCGGCCTCGCGTAGACTGGCCAGGTCTGCGTGGAGCTTGGCATTCTCCTTTTGGAGAACCTCCATGGCGGCCGTTAGGCGGGCCAGCTCCACGCGCAGTTTGGCCACCTCCTCACCACCTATCGGAGGAGGAAGAGGGGTAGGCCCCGCAAAGTTTGCCACTGCTGCCGCCATGATGGCGGCGGAAGCCCCGGGTATGGCCTTGAGTTTTGAAGATGTCTTCACCTTCAAGGCCACGCCCCTTATCGCGGCTTCCACCGCCTTTGTGAAGCTGGCCTTACGCTCCGCCTCGGAGCCGCCAGTTGCACCCGCCTCATCGCCAGGCCCGGGAACAGTAGTGCCCGGGGGGCACACCTCCTCGGCCACTCTTGCCGACCTCACGGAGGCAGGGAGCCCCCTCCCCTTGCCCCGGATCCCCCCACGCTTGTTGGTGGGGATTTTTCGGGCCGAGGCCTCCTCATCTCCGGATGACGACCCCCGGTCGCCATCCCGCCTGGGCCGCTTGCGGAAGAACTTGCTGTTCTCCGCAGGCGTCCCGGCCCTCGCGCGACGGGAGCTCTCTGAGCCTCCCGCGCTCACCTCACTTGATGCTACGTCGGACTCCGACGCCGCATCCCTCCTCTCCTCCATCTTGCCGTTGCCGGCGGTGTTTGTTTTTTTATTAAAATCTTCCATATCTAATCCCACGAGAATGGGGGAAATAACATACAATCTAGGCAGAGACCCCTGTACCTAGAAGGGCAGATTTAAGCATTTGTTACTCGCCATGGGGGTCTGCAGGTACCCTGGCGAGGAGTGCACTAGCGACTGATTTGTTCCATGGAACACCCGTCAGCCATACATCCCCTCGCGGTGCGTCGCCACTTGGGATTCGGGGTAACTTTTTATAGAGGTTTTCTACCTCGCGGTCCGGGCGGTTAAGCCAAGACCCTCGGTCCCCTATCGAAACCGCGAGACCTGATCCACAGCGCTTCGATAGCCAGATTACGAGAATGACGGTGACAGAGGAGGACGGATCCTTCTCTGTCTGCTCGGAGGCAGGGTGAGTGCACACCGAGCCCGCCCTCATTCCTCAGCTGTGCCCTCTGCCTTACAGAGGGTCACGCAGAGGAACGCACCGTTGGTCCTATAAGGACCCTACCTTTGTCAGATTCATTAGCCGCGGCGGTCACATTCCCCGGGGGATAAAAGAAAACTCTCATTTCCTCTCATTCCCCGGAGAAGGATACCGCCGCGTCCAGGGTGCACCGGCCCAGCAGCTGCTCTTCCCTCCAGACGTATCGAGAGGGACCAGCAGCCGCCAGACACACGTGGAGGACTTCTGACATCGCACCCCACTTGATGACACCTTAGGGCTCATTTACGGAGACGCGGTGCGATGCGCGGCGCGTCGTGCGGCACGGCCAGCTTAAAATTCAAACATATGGCAATGTATGAGAGCGTTTACGGAGAAGCGATTATACGCGCGTTTGCTGAAATGCAGCGTTGCCCGCCGCGTGCACCGCCGCGGTCAACGCGGTAGTGCGCGCGCAAATACAAACATAATGACAGATGACACCGCTGCTGCACACGCGCGCCGCCTCTCCGTAAACGGAAAAACGCGCAACGCGCCGCGTGACGCGCCGCACAACGCGCCGCCCGACGCACCGCCTGTCGCGCCGCTCAAAGCACCACCCGACGCGCCGCGCGACGCGCCACGTGTCCAGAAATGAGCACTTAGTGATATAGGTCTCGTTATTCCAACATCGCGGTGTTTTCCGCTCTTGGCTCTACAACTACTACAAAGGGTGGAGAACGGGGAAAAAAATTATGAGAATTTCCACTCCACAAAAAGGACGTCAGCTTGAGGAGATTGGATGTTATGAGTTCCTAGCTCCCTTATTATTATTATACTCTTTGGTTCCTACAGGCGCGGATACAGGGGGGGCAATGGGTGCAATTGCCCCCCCCCCCCCCCTGAACCGGACCAAATACTTAGCCAAGCTTGAACTAGTTTGACGGAATTTAAACTAAATATTCTAGTTGTACCTATATCTTGTCATGGGCGTCGCCAGGAGGAGGCAGCTACCCCTAGAGGCTCAGGATTTTTAAAAGTTATAGCTTTTCCTGCCTGATGCCATAGAATGGTATTTTAATATACGTAATAAATTGTAGCGTAAAATGGAATCACTTAAATTAGGATATTGCCCCGAGGCCTTATTTATATGTATGCAATTGAAGCATTGGGTGCAACAAGGGCGTTACGACAAAAAGTGAGTTCTGAGATAATTGAAGTTAAAGTTTTAGATGTATTATAAATTTTAAATGAAGTATGATAAATCTCTAAAACTTTTAAAATTAAGGAGAACCAATATTTTCATATTGTTAGAAACTACAAAATAATGTATTTTTTAAATACATGTTATCCGCCCTTGTTGCACCCAACCGCTAAATTAATTGGGCATTCATATTTTAAAAGATTTTAAAGGCATAAATAATAGCTTAAGGTGCTTTAAAGAATCATTTTTATTCAAAAGTAAATCACAACATTCATTTGGTTTCATTATTTAAAACTTTAAACATATTTGTGTGCTTTACAGAATTATTTTTATTTAAAAGTAAATCACAACACATTTGGTTCATTATTTAAAAGTTTAAACATATCTGTGTGTATGTTTAATATCCTCCAAAATCGCTCGACCCAACAGAATCGTCAGACTCATCATCTGCAGGTCTCACTGGCCCTACTAGATGGTCCAGGTAAAGGTTCCCCTTAGACGGCGTAGTGTAATCCTCTCAATTATTATCTATCACGCCATCTAGAATCAATGAATCAAAATAAGTTTTTGCCATATGATACTAGATGGCGCAATGCTTAATTTGATGCAATAATATTAAAATGGCCATTGGGTCCCTAACGCCCTTGTTGCTCCCAGTGCACAGTGCTTCAATTATAGGGAACGTGCACAACGACGGTGCTGCCAACTGGCGTCGCCAATCCGAATCTTGTGCTCTATTAATGCTTGACATAGACTTTTCTAAACAAGTAAACAGAATTAATTTTAAAGTGAAAATTAATTAACTAATCATAATGCATTGTTGCATTTCTGGATGTAGGCAGGCCCGGATCTAGGGGGGGGCAAGCCGGGGCCCATGCCCCGGGCGTCAAATTTAGAGGGCGGCAAATTCAAGCTTGGCTGACTTGCGGTCAAAGTTGCGATAATGATGAGTTGTAACGATACAATTCATTGATTTCTGTTGAAGACTGGAAAACTGTTCCTGTTGAAGAAGAAGGAGCGCCCTGCAGACACCCCATATGCATTAGTATGCATATGGGGTGTCTGATGGGCTAGTGCCCATCGATTTCGATGAAGACAAACTCTTTGAGAGCTAAACTGTAGTGTAGACCGCCTATTTCAGCACCTGGCTACTGAGGATCTGGCGGACCCGCTTAGATGCCGCAGCCTCGCAGAGCAACTGCGGAGTTGTCAGACTCCTCGACTGTCGCCAGAGCTCAGGATTTCCACCTCGAGAAAAAAAAAGATTGGAGGCAGGGATAGAGATATCATCTATGTATGACTGGGCGCTTCGCGGTTAGCTTCTTCATGGTGTTTGTGTCATCTGTTATGCTGATGACACGCTGGTGAAGGCAAACGTTTCGGCAGGTCTTCTCTTGTATCTTGGCGACAGCTCTGGGGTCGTAGATGGGATCCGAGTCGACGATGAAGTACCTGGGACTCGTCCCTAATTGCCGCATTTTCAGCAGTCGACACCCCGGTTGATGGGCACCTCGTGGCTACTGCCCAATCTGAGGGGATCCAATTCCTGCAAAAGATTCTATATGGGGATCGTACGGTCCATAGCGCCCTATGGAGTACCAGTATGAGCGGACAACTTGATCTAAATACTTACTGTAATTTAGCGATGAACCCAGAGAGCGATGGCCTCCTTCAAGGCGGCGAGCTTTTTGGTCGGATCACCACCATGAGATCTTGACGTTATAGTCCTTACACAGAGGAAGTACCTGATGCGTGCCAACGACATGACGTCGAGGTGTACAGGGCTGTGCTCCACCAGGTCCTAGTGGTGGAATGAGAAGTTCGCCAAACCAAGTTCGAAACCCAGTGCACATCACTGTTACGGCGATAAGACTCGTGACTAAGAAGTGGCATAAGAAGAGGTATTAAGAGACGGCATGGCGCTCTCATTTTCCGTCTGGCACAGGTACTCTCCGGGCATTCACTACTGTGGACACTGCTCCGAAGTCATCACAGAACTTATTAAAAGTTATTTGCGATTATCTATGAGCCAGGAACGTTTGTCAAGTCTCGTAATCTTAGCGATAGAAAATCGAATGGCACATGAAATAAATTATGACAAGGTCATAGACTTGTTTGCAGAACAAACAGCTAGAACAGTAAAATGATAATTTCAATTTGAAGTACAATACAATAATATATCCAACTCGTTTTGTTTCAAAGTACAGGGTAGGTGCTTTCATAACAACAATATATGTCCTATACATGTATGTAGGTATATTTGTAAATATATAGTATAAACACAGAAAGAGCAGCGCTAGTTAGGTCCTTGTGGCATTCTATCCGCGAGGCTTATGCAGGGACGGAACTATATAAGTGCTTTTTGAGCTGCAGCCCAGGGCCGCATGGATATAAAGGGCCCTCAGTCACCTTTTGCAAAAAATGGAGCATGTGAACATTTTGATCTCAAGATCTCTTTCTTCTGAGGAAAGACGTAAAATTTTCGAGCTCGCTTCGCTCGCTCTTACAGCCTTGTTTCTCTTGAATTTTAACTTTGTCCATAAGTCACCTAAGTAACTCCGGTAGTTCGAAACAATTCTAACCTGTCCAAGGTAGGTAAACTGTTAAGTTTTCGAACTGGCTTTGCTTGCTTTTTAGACTACTTTCTTTAGACTTTGTAAATTAAGTAAAGAAGAAAATTTGCGAGCTCGCTACGCTCGCTCATGCAGTCAAGTTCCTCTTAAATCTTAACTTTCGAAGTCAACCAAGTAACTCCTGTATGAAGTGACGAAATAGTTCTAATCTGTCCAAAGTAGGGTGTTAAAATTTTTGAGATCGCTTCGTTCGCTCTTCAAAAAAAAAAAAAAAAAATAATTTGTTTGCGTAAATAAGGTTCAGAAAGATGGTGAAATACATGAAATTGTTCTCTTATTCTGCCTTTAATTTCGGCGTGCAAATATAAGCTAAAGTTACACATTTCTTATTAATTTAAATTAATTATATATCACAATCATACAGACATTAAGCAGATAATCCCATTAAAATTGTATTACTGAATTAAATAAATGTTAAAATAATAATAAAAGAATTAAAAAAGTAATAATCATAAATGTCAATAGCAATCATTTCAATAATGGGAGAGATTCGCCATCCAATAATATAACAAAAATAATTCAAAATGACCGTGCAGTTTATAAAACTTACTATTTATCACCCAAAAGCTCATGTACACTGTATTTTTATTTAAATTAATTTATTGATCATAATCATGCAGTCATTAAACAGATATCTTGGAGCCTTAGTTCCTCTTTCTCATTACATTGTCTCCCTAAATTGATTTAGTAGCATCTATTTAAGAATAAAATTTCATTTAGTTCCTAACCTTTTCAAATAAGTCTTCAAAACCTAAACTAACCAATCCGAGGTCACGGAGGTGCTAACATTTTTGAAGTGGCTATATACAGTTCAGCAGCATGCGTAAATAGTAAACTTAAAAATCGCACCCTTCTGCCCAAAAGCTGCCGACGCCCTTGGCCAGACCCCAGGGGCCAACCAACTCACGGTTCACCCCTGGGCCTATGGCCATCATTAGGCGTCTGATGACTGAAATAATGATGATGATAAAAATTAAAATATAGACGGGCGGGGGCGGCATTTTTCAGTTTTTGCCCCACCTCGAAAAAATTCAAGATCCGGGGCTGGATGTAGGTACCAATACATCCATCACCATCATCTGCCTAGCCTTTTCCCAACTTTGTTGGGGTCGGCTTCCAGTTTTACCGGATGCAGCTGAATACCAGTATTTTACATGGAGCGACTGCCTATCTGACCTCCACAACCCAGTTAGAACCGGGTTATACGATACCCCTTGGTAAGACTGGTTGTCAGACTTTTTGGGCCTCTGACTACCTAACGACTGTCAAAGATCTACAAACTACAGCCGGGACCAACGGCTTAACGTGCTTTCCGAGGCACGGAGGAAACTCGGTATGTAATTGGCGGTCACCCATCCACAGACCAACCTAGGCAAGCACGGCTTAACCTAACGATCGACCCGAGCGGCTGTTATTATTTAGCCACGAGCTCCTCGTACTAATACATCCACAAAAAAAAAAAAACAATTAGCGTAAAATTCTATTACTTTCCAAAGAATACTACTATCATACCATGTTTTGGTGAAAAACGCAAAAAATGGATAAACGCAGTAAAGAAAAATATTTGAAAACAACTTGTTTTTGTTACACTCTGCATTGAAAAGGCCCTCAAAATCAACCGTCCATGCAAACATACCAGAACCATTTATACTTCACCATACACGTGTTCTACTAGACCGCACTAAAGTTCACACCGAATATCCCTCAACAGTTAATCAAAGACTCCACATGTACTCAGAATATAAACATGGTTATACCCACAATAATGTTTTTAGTTGGCTGCACTCTGCACTCCTTTGGTTTTTTAAGTTTTGTATCTACTTAAATGCTACGGACTGCATTTTATTGATTGCTTCATCAAATGATTGTGAACTAATTGATTTATTAGAGCCTGGAGATACTGTTTTCACTGATAAAGGATTCCCTTCCATTATAACATGTGTTGAAAATAAGAAAGCTATCTTAGTTATGCCAGCCACCATGTCTTCATACAACACAATTTTCATCAGAAAGTAAACGAAAGATATAAAATTCATATTATTAAACATTTATATTACGCTGACGATCGTTATTGATAGACTGGAAATCATATTTTATACCTTTTAGCATATTCAAAAATAATATAATTGAAGAGACAATTTTGTATAAGTAAATTGAAAGCACGATGAGAAGTGATAAGTTTCCTTTTCTGTCCGTATAGTGTCTCTTTTGTCGATTAGTGCTGCCACCTATAGTTCCTGCACGTTCCCTATAGCATAATTATCTGAGGCAATGTTGTAAAAATTTCGAGCTCGCTGCGCTCGCTCTTGAAGCCTAGTTTTTCATGAGTCTTAACTTTGTCTATAAGAGGCCCAGGTAACTCCAGTGGATCGGTAGAAAAAGTGTTAAAATATTCGAGCTCGCTTCCCCCCCTACCCCCTTGAGTTATAAGTCGAGCTAGGTACACGATAACTGACAAATGCTTGCAATGACTGGACAGGTCCACTCAAATCTGTGTGGTTCTTTCTTCAAAAGACCATCTCAGACACTAATCTGCATAGTCCTCATGTGAATTGAGCAAGATTATGACATTGTCTGGACTTCAAAAGAGACTATGACCTCTGAGTTTGTTTCGGCTGTTTCTTCTCAGAGTAGTCAGGTACGAAACACCGCCCCATCTAGTTTAAAAAAAATGACGTGTAAAAGTGTTTGTAAAAACCTACTTGCAAAATAAACATCATTTATCATTTATATGAACGTTCGAAACCATTCTAACCTTTCCAAGAGGTGTCGTCAGAATTTCTCACTACGCTCCCCCCTGGCCCAAAAGCTGGCGGCCCCATTGTATCTTACATATATCATGGATTTCTGTAAAGTAGGTATTTATTATCAAAAGTACGGTACTTACATAAATAAAAAAATATTTTTATGAATTTTGCAAAAATTGCCTCCCCATAGAGGAAATCCTGTAACCGCGCCTGGGTTCCTAGGGTGCGAAGTAAGTCATTTATGTAATGTAAGTAAGTACCTAACGTCACTAACAATACCTACTACACAACAACCTACTATCTAAAATCGTTACTCGCATTCTATTAAAACTTCAATTAATGTAGTCAGCGCCATCTCATGTCAATCAAGTAAACTAAAATTGACACCAAGTGTTGCAATCTGAAATAATGCGAGACTAAACAGTGTTTTAAAATAAAATGATGCCAAGTTAGATTTTTCTGTCTTTTTAGATTTTAAGACAACTTATTATATCAGTATGTAAAAGTAATTGAATTGAATATTTATTTTGAAATAATTAAAAAAAACTTAAAAAATAACTCCTTGTGTGGTAGTGGTATCATGGGCTGCGTTCCGAATTAGGCTATAATCGCTCACAGCGCTCACATCGATATTTTGCGTTCCGATTTAGATATCACGATTATGACAGCTAAGAGCCATCATCAATTCGGAACGCTCGTGAACGCGTTGACAGTAAACATAACCCCAAACCAAAACATTTCACAAGACTTATTTTGAAAATGGAAGTTATATTGGTTGACTCTATCTACTCTGATAACTCACATTTTTAGATAGAGAACGACGATTCGTCCAGTGATGAAAAGGATGACGAAAGCGTTTATATTAGGGTATTTTGCTCCCGGCAAAGATTTACCCCTTAAAAAAATCCTACGAATTACAAATTACATAGATGCAACGGTAATTAAAAATAATGTTCATGAGTTTGAAACTCATTTCAATTTTTTTCAATCAAACTAAACAACACAACCTGTGAAAAAAACTGTCATTTTTGACAGCGCTCACAGTGATATTTATTTGGGGCATGGTCAGTGTAATCGCAAAATGGCGCATGTCATGACGTCATCTATGACGATTCAAGGGACATCGATATCGCGCTCACGGTAATTCGGAACAGCTTTATGGACGCTCAAATCGATTACAGCCTAATTCGGAACGCAGCCATGGTATGGTAAATGGCATGGCAACATTATAATACAAGTGTCAAACGAGGTATCGGAGAGTGCGGACGGCTGTTCATCAATGTTGTAAAATTATGAAAATAAACGAATTATTATAAACCAATTTACATTTTATAATAATATTCCGATTCTATATTACTGAAATGGTGTAAAAAACTCTTTGTGTCTGTGAAGTGGGACGAGAAAAACCAGCAAAATGGCAAAGTGAGTGGAAAAATTATTCTGTTTGGAATCTAAGTGGATTATTGAATAGTAACTCAATACAAAAGTGTCGCCTACGCTATGTTGCGGTTGATTAGACACGGGCACACGGCTGATGAAATCTCCGATTACGGATGTGTATAGTCTTCAATAATAATAGAGGAAATTCATATAAAATACGTCTATGTTTTTATGAAGCGAAGTTTTCTCCTCTGCTTAGCTTATATTGAGATGTCGCAACGATGTTTAGGGTCAAGGAGAATTCATGTTTTGAAATTTATTTATTGATATAATTTTTAATTCAAATTATTACCTGCTCCTAGAACATTTGACAACAATAATACTTACTAAAGAATAATTCATGGCAAGCTTTCTTTTAAATTATGCCATATAAATGACCATTGTGCATGTGCTTAAATATTTAAAGCCACTGCTAGAATGGCATTATAATCCAGGCCGTTCCAATAATAGTACAAAAATAATTTAGATGCATAGCAGCAATAAAATATGAAATGTAAATAAGACAATAAGCACTTGTATGCTTCAATCATGTAGATTATAAAATTACCATTGGGTCTCCAATACTTTTAATTTCTGGTTGCCAACACATTAACATCCAAATTCTGTTTTTAAATTACAAACATATTAAAATTCTATCTCAGGTTTATTATTTTCTGCGCTCAAAAATGTGCCTTGGACATGCAGGTGCAAACACCAGCTCAAAGTACGCTAATTATTATCTCAATAGGGAATATGCATGAAATACAAAACTCTTTTTATTTATTACTAGCGGACGTCACGCAGTTTCACCCGCATAGCTCCCGTTCCCGTGGAAGTATGGGGATAAAATACAGCCTATGTTACTCAGAGTGAATGTAGCTTTCTAATGGTGAAAGAATTTTTGAAATTGGCACAGTAGTTTAGTTAATTCATTACAAACATACACACACACAAAAATACAAATCTTTCCACTTTATAATATTAGTGTAGAAAAATGCCTTTGACAATGCAATAATGAAGTGACGTCAAAGTCTGTGTCATGAAAACACTTTTCACAGACGTTTGAACTGTCATAGAAAATTGCAGGAGTTTAATATTATTTTTGAGCGACAAGCACTAGTTGAACTTAACTTTTCATACTTTTCTTGGGTAGATAATACTGTATTTTATTGATTTAAGTGAAGAAAAAATTACATGCTTATTCCCTATTCTGTCTCTATTTTCTTACTCTGTCTATTTGCAAGTGTTAAATATTGTTGTTTTTGTTTGCAGGGAGATGATGATAGTTTTTGTGTATGACACACTGTGTTGTACCTCTGAAGAAGACGACCCAATCAATGCCGTGCTGTACTTCCATCCCGGATGGGTGTCTGACACACAGCGGCATGCGCTTGCAGGACAGGTTTGTACTTTATTCTTATGCATTTATTTTATGTAAGCCATGTACTCCTGGTTTTTTTTAAATGAAAATCAACAACATGACAAAACAATATAGAAAGGTACATAGAGTAATACAGTTACAGCAAAGAAATGCAAACACTTCAAAAATTCAAAAGCAAAAAAGCCTTGTGAAATAACAGTTTCTACTTTGAGATACATTATGCGAATTGCATCATCTTCAACCACAACCATTCTGTCAAGAACGCACAACTGAGGACCTCAGTCATGCGTTCTTGATACTTTTAAAGTCCACCTGGACTTTGAGATGACTTATTTTGTTATAGTATGGCTTTCAAAATACTAAGTTCATGAATGAGAATGCTTAACGTTAATAAAAACAGTAGGAGAAGGAGAAAATCAGTTTAGAATTTTGCTGAGTGTATCAATTTCATTCATCATCATCATCTGCCTAGCCTTTTCCCAACTTAGTTGGGGTCGGCTTCCAGTTTTTACCGGATGCAGCTGAATACCAGTATTTTATATGGAGCGACTGCCTATCTGACCTACACAACCCAGTTAGTACAGAGTGTATCAATTTCATTGAACATGAATAATTAGTACATGAAAATGATTAATTCCAACTTTGAAGCAACTCATTTGAGCTCTTTCCAAATGAATGTGAACCAAAAAAAGCTATTCCTCCACCTAACCAATCTCACTAGATGAGATGTGGTAATTTCTATGTAGATTTTTGTTCCTGAAACCAGTTTCAGGAACAAAAAAAGTCCCAATAACATCTGGATGTTATTGGGATTTTTTAATGATTTTATTAAATTAATATAGAAGTGGAAAGAATGGAGGGAGGCCTTTGCCCAGGAGTGGGACAGAGCAGGCTAGAAAAAAAAAAAAAAAAAAAAAAAAAAATTGCCTCTAAAAAGTTGGTGGTAGTAAGTAATCACCCAGATAGCTAAATAGGTGCAGCTATGTGCTATTTTAAAGCATAGATTAGAGAAAAAAGATTAATTTCATCCTTGACTTCATAATTTTATCTTTTAAATTGTTAAATCAGTATCCATTCCAGTCTTAATGCAATTCAGTTGATTGTCTTATTGTCTAGACACCTAAATCTATAAAAAAATGATTATTTATCACAAACACTACAGGAAATTCCCAATGCGGTATTATCGTAAAATACATCCATAATAATATACTAATCTACACTTCTACACTAATATTATAAAGAGGAATGATTTGTATGTTTGTAATGAATAAGCGCCGATTTCAAAAATTCTTTCACCATTAGAAAGCTACATTCACCCTAAGCTATATTTTATCCCCGTACTCCCACGGGAACGGGAAATACGCGGGTGAAACCGCGGGACGTCCGCTAGTAATATAATATTATTAAGATTACTATTATTAACCTGTGACTGTGCTAAACAACACCTAAATGAATACCTGAGTAAAAGCACACTATTGGATTGCGAATTCTCAGCCTGATTTGAATAATACCACATCACGCCTGTAATCTCCCAAGGGTTAGGCAGAAGTGTACTTAATAGTACCTACACCCACATTTCACCACTTATTTTTAAGTCCCATGTTGTAGGGGTGTACTATGCCATATCGAATGCCAAATAATCGAATATCAATTGATCGACAACTATAAAGCGAACGTCTAAATACTCGAACGTTCATAATATCGAATGGTTAATAAATCGAACATTCAATATATCGTACACTCAATACATCGAGTGTTCAAAATGTTTTTTTGATAGATGATCAATGCATCGCATATTCATTGTATCAAAATAGCATTTTCCTTTTTATGGCAGCTGAATCTAGGGCTTGATTCATAAAGCAATACTTCTGGACACGGCACGTATTGTTAGGAGGTTCCTATCTCAAGAGCCCTGACCACCGGCAGTCCGGACCTTGTTCCCAATGCTAGTGGGCTACTGGTGGGTAAAAATAGAAAAGATGTGTGGTAAAATAAATAAACGGAAATATTAAAATGTGATTTATTGGTAAAATTTGTGTTTCTGGTTCTCTGTATAAAAAGTATTCAGTACAGTTATATTTCGATACAATGAATATGCGATGCGTTGATCGCTCGATCAACAAACATTCGATGTTTTGAACACTCGATGTATTGAGTGACGATAAATTAAATGTTCGATTTATTAAGGGGCTGACAACACCTAATTTGTTGAAATGGATGTTATTTAAGCAGTTTTTTAAGAAAACCTATTTGTTCTAGCACATCAAATAAAATATATATTAATACTAGCTGTTGCCCGCGGCTTCGCCCGCGTAAATTTCGGTAACTGTCCCACTGAATCATACTAAAGGGATAAATAGTGTCCTACATGTGAATCCAGGTTATAAACTATCGATGTGCCAAATTTCATAATCATCACAACCACCATCACTGTCACAACCACCATTATTATCACAATCACCATCACTATCAAAACCAACATCAATATCACAATCATTATCACAATCACCATCACTATTTCAGTCACCATCACCATCACAAACACCAACACAATCACCATCACAATCACAGTCACCATCAATATCACCATCATTATCACAATCACCATCACAATCACCATCACAATCACCATTACAATCACCGTCATCGTTATCTCAATCATTATCACAATCGCCATCACAATCGCCATCACAATCACCATCACAATCACCATCACAATCACCATCACAATCACCATCACAATCACCATCATCACAATCATTCACTATCACAATCACACTATCACAATCACCATCACCATCACAATCACCATCACAATCACCATCACAATCACCATAACAATCACCATCATCGTTATCTCAATCATTATCACAATCGCCATCACAATCGCCATCACAATCACCATCACAATCACCATCATCACAATCATTCACTATCACAATCACACTATCACAATCACCATCACCATCACAATCACCATCACAATCACCATCACAATCACCATAACAATCACCATCATCGTTATCTCAATCATTATCACAATCGCCATCACAATCGCCATCACAATCACCATCACAATCACCATCATCACAATCATTCACTATCACAATCACACTATCACAATCACCATCACCATCACAATCACCATCACCATCACAATCACAATCACAATCACCATCACAATCACCATCACAATCACCATCACAATCACCATCATCACAATCATTCACTATCACAATCACACTATCACAATCACCATCACCATCACAATCACCATCACAATCACCATAACAATCACCATCATCGTTATCTCAATCATTATCACAATCGCCATCACAATCGCCATCACAATCACCATCACAATCACCATCATCACAATCATTCACTATCACAATCACACTATCACAATCACCATCACCATCACAATCACCATCACAATCACCATCACAATCACCATAACAATCACCATCATCGTTATCTCAATCATTATCACAATCGCCATCACAATCGCCATCACAATCACCATCACAATCACCATCATCACAATCATTCACTATCACAATCACACTATCACAATCACCATCACCATCACAATCACCATCACCATCACAATCACAATCACCATAACAATCACCATCATCGTTATCTCAATCATTATCACAATCGCCATCACAATCGCCATCACAATCACCATCACAATCACCATCATCACAATCATTCACTATCACAATCACACTATCACAATCACCATCACCATCACAATCACCATCACCATCACAATCACCATAACAATCACCATCATCGTTATCTCAATCATTATCACAATCGCCATCACAATCGCCATCACAATCACCATCACGATCACCATCACGATCACCATCACGATCACCATCACAATCACCATCAATGTTGAATGATCACAACCGTTTCAAGGTTCCATCTATCTCTATACCAAAATTCATTTAGTAGGGATATACGATACACAACTGCACTCTGCGTTTCCACCCGTATAATTCCGGGATCGGGATCGGGATCTGGATAAAAAGTACCCTATGTCCTTTCCCAAGGTTCCATCTATCTCTATACCAAAATTCATCAAAATCGGTTCAGCGGTTCCATCAATGTTGAATGATCACAACCGTTTCAAGGTTCCATCTATCTCTATACCAAAATTCATTTAGTAGGGATATACGATACACAACTGCACTCTGCGTTTCCACCCGTATAATTCCGGGATCGGGATCGGGATCTGGATAAAAAGTACCCTATGTCCTTTCCCAAGGTTCCATCTATCTCTATACCAAAATTCATCAAAATCGGTTCAGCGGTTTAGGCGTGAAAAGGTAACAGACAGACAGAGTTACTTTCGCATTTATAATATTAGTAGGGACAAGGTTCCATCTATCTCTATACCAAAATTCATCAAAATCGGTTCAGCGGTTCCATCAATGTTGAATGATCACAACCGTTTCAAGGTTCCATCTATCTCTATACCAAAATTCATTTAGTAGGGATATACGATACACAACTGCACTCTGCGTTTCCACCCGTATAATTCCGGGATCGGGATCGGGATCTGGATAAAAAGTACCCTATGTCCTTTCCCAAGGTTCCATCTATCTCTATACCAAAATTCATCAAAATCGGTTCAGCGGTTTAGGCGTGAAAAGGTAACAGACAGACAGAGTTACTTTCGCATTTATAATATTAGTAGGGATATTAGTAGGGAAGTAGGGATTCATCATATTTCAAAGACCGTGGACGGACTCGATACATAATTTGACGAAATCGGCTCGACAGAAAATAATTGCAAAAATTGGTCTTAAAATCGTCAATAACGGTTCTATGTCTTTATTTTTTTGACGTATGGGTCTGCAATTAAAAACACGAAGTCAACATATTCATACCTAAACCGCTAACGAGTCATATTTCAAAAATAATCCACACTTTTTTTTTATTTCAATATTTATTCATTATTTTCTTCTAAAAACTGGCCGCCCAGTGATAGTGACGTCTCGTTTACTCCCATACAAATAGACAGTGTGCGCGATTTTGGTGTTGACAGCGCCTTAACCATTCGATATTATGAACGTTCGAGTATTTAGACGTTCGATTTATAGTTGTCGATCAATTGATATTCGATTATTTGGCATTCGATATGGCATAGTACACCCATGTAGTAGGGGGTGAGCCTAAACTGGGCACAAGTCTAGACTCTGTGGCTATGGTGAAATTCCTGATGGAAAAACCCAATAACACTTGTCCGACTTAGGAATCGAACCTAGGACCTCATTTTCACCAGTTGCGCTGGCATCCACTAGACCAACGAGGCATATTCAAAAGCCATTATAATTGGATCAGAAATAATAGCATTTTATCAATACTACTGAGTTTGATACATTTTGTTTTAGGAGCTCGTGGCTAAGTAATAACAGTCGCACGAGTCGATCTTCAAGGTTAAGCCGTGCTTGCCGAGGTTGGTCCGGGGATGGTTGACCATCACTACATACCGAGTTTCCTCCGTGCCTCGGAAAGCACGTTAAGCTGTGGGTCCCAGCTGTCATTTGTAGATCTTTGACAGTCGTTACGATTAAATCAGAAGCCGAAAGTCTGTCATCCAGTTTTACCAAGAGGCATCGTATTACCCAGTTACTGGGTTGTGGAGGTCAGATAGGCAGTCGCTTCATGTGAAATACTGATGCTCAGCTGCATTCGGTTAGACTGGAAGCCGACCCCAACAAAGTTTGGGAAAAGGCTAGGCAGATGATGACTGAGTTTGAATCATGATATGCCCCACCTCCTTTCTTGCCCATCCTGCACAGCCACCAGCAACTTCCAGGATTTAAACGAAGCCAACGACAGCTGTGCAGGTGGCTACATACACAACAACAGCCCATAACGTCCACTGCTGGACATAAGCTTCTCCCATGATGGGAGGAATTTGCCGTAATCTCCACGCTTGGCAGGCGTATTGGAGATCGCAGTGATGAAAGACTAACAGAAAACGCTGCTGCCCATTCTCTGGTCTACGGACGCGCAAGTGTTTTACCTCAGACATTAGTCGCCTTATACGACACCCGTGAGTGTAATGGGTTGGTTCTATTCTACTCTGCCGGATACCACACGGCTACTACACGGCTACATACTGGTCGGGTATTATTTGAGTCTATCGACACTCAAAGAATAAGATCAATACTATCTTCTCAAACAACCGACCTAGCTGCCTATCCTCTTAAGTTAATCCCTCAAGGCCAGCGCTTCGTAGTCGGCTTAGCCCTGCCTAGCAATATTCATTCTTAATCTATGACAATACGCCCCGTAATTGGCTTACCTTCCTAATTTGCTAGCTTATATCGTATGCCGGAGAATTCACAAGGGAGTTTAAGATGTAAGAATTAATTTCGTGGAAGTTTGTTTTAGGCGAATATTCGCGATAGCAAAAACATCGCACATTAAATATTAATGAATGAAACTTCTTTAATTCATCTCACGATTTCGTTGATAAGAATATACATATTAATGAATTATTGTAATGTTATCGAGTAGAACTACGTCTGTTCGTCGGGTCCATGATATACGTAACATAAATGTATGAGAATCTACGCCCGTCTATCCCCAATTACGTGTAATTTTAAGACGAATCTTTTGCAAAATAACAGTGCGGAACCCACTCTGCGTAAGCAAGGCACGGCTTCGCACACACTTGACCAGATTTTAGCGACTAATCACCTGTTTTGAGACAGTTTGACCGCAGCGGTGGCCTAGTCGTGGCGACCCTGACCGAGCAGTAAATCGTGGGTTCGAACCTAGGCAGCTGTGCTTTACTATGTGTAATTTATTTCATCACCACGGCTCTCAAAACGGTGAAGAAATACATCGTGAGGAAACCGGCACGTTCTAGAACCAATAATTCGAAGATATGTGACATTTACCAACCCGCACTGGGCCCGCGTGGTAGATTAAAGCTCATTCCCTCTCATAGAGAGGAGGCCTGTGTCCCAGCAGTGGGAACAGTAATAGGCTGATTATGCATGATAAGCACCTGTCTTGACATTCTAGTCATCTAGTTCTAGTACCTAATTAAATTATTCAACAATTAAGCTCTTCAATGTCACGTCCACAACTCTTAAACCCGCTACCCAAGACCTGAATACATCACTTAATAATACATAGGTATTAACTACAGCCAGTTAGCAGTGTCAACTGATTAGAAAGTGTCTTAACTAATCTGCCTGTAGAATGTACAACCTGTTCAAAACGCATCAGTTATGCGAGCGAGCAGTTCTGAAACTGGTCATATGGGCTATATATCCCTCAAATGGCTTAGCATGATCCTCCGTTACGCCTATAATACTGCAGCATTAATTTTGAAATAAATATATGGTAAAGTTGAGAATTAATTCAAAGTTCTATGTGTGACGAAAACACGATTCCATGAAAAAAAAACCAAAGTTACCTCCAAATCGAACAATAAACCGCTGGTACTTATTCAAAAAGTACTTCATATTTGATGATGAAACTTTGCATACTAACTGAACTAACTATAAAGTAGGTCTTATGTGTTTTATTTATTTAGTCCAATCAATAGATTTTTTGTAAATTCGAAAAAACTACTCATTTCGGACTATTCGGCCGCAGTGACTGACGTAAGAACCGCTTTGTAGTGCAAGCTGATTAGAACTTTACTCTAACAGTATTTCAAACGAAGTTTGAACCACCACAAATAGAGTTGCTAATTTTAGGGTTAGAAGCAATGATGTTATATATAATTTAGAAGGGCCTTAACTGTCTGACATGTAGACGAACTTGAGTACCTAGTCTAGTTACAGTCAGACCGAAATTTAATTAGCAGCAGCGATTGTAATTTGGCTAAGTGTGATGTCTGTTTCGGATGTAGGAACTTCTTGCTCTTTGTAACGATAAATACTTCCAAAGAATAACATTTTCAACCTCCGCATTCCAAAGAATAACATTTCCAAATCACGGAAATAAATACACGTGTATAAAATCGTTATGTTAGCTTGTTAATCTATGTAAAATGCCGAATTATCGATCGCATCCTCAAAATATAGCAAGCGTAAGGTCAGATTAAGCTTATTTATAGATCAGAGACCGCGTAAATGCTTTGTTTTATCTTTTTTAGGAAAAGAAAACACGTTGACGATTCTGTAATTTTTTGACACGTAGTGTTTTCTCTGTATCTTAGAAAACTAAATACTTTATTACTTATCGCAAGACTTAAATCAGACATACACAAAAACCTGTATCTGGAACAAAACTGCGTAATGGATTTGAATGCGATTTTCAACATCATCTTCATCATTTCAGCCGAATGACGTCCACTGTTGAACATAGACCTGCCCCAAGTGTCGCCACATTGACCGGTCCCGTGCGACTCGCATTTTCAACATCATTTGTAGAAATTATAAACACGCCACACACAGATAGATCATGCATCCTTAAGACATTTTCTTTACTTAGCCTAAATTGAGCCACTGCTTGGCAAAGGCCTCTCCCATAGGGGCCGCCTCCACGAGCGAGAGAATCGCGGCGATTCAACGTATTTCTATACGAAAATTTCGCCGCGATTCTCTCACTCGTGGAGGCGGCCCAAAAGAGAGTCTATAGAAAAACGTGGCAAGGACGACAATATCGCCGCGATTCTCTCGCTCGTGGAGACGGCCCAAAAGAGAGTATATAGAATAACGTGGCAAGGACGATAAATAGCCGCGATTCTCTCGCTCGTGGAGACGGCCCAAAAGAGAGTGTATAGAATAACGGGGCAAGGACGACAATATCGCCGCGATTCTCTCGCTCGTGGAGACGGCCCAAAAGAGAGTATATAGAATAACGTGGCAAGGACGATAAATAGCCGCGATTCTCTCGCTCGTGGAGACGGCCCAAAAGAGAGTATATAGAATAACGTGGCAAGGACGACAATATCGCCGCGATTCTCGGCCCCATAGACTTCCACTCTTCTCTCGGTCTCCGTGTGGTTATCTCCAGCCAATCTCTCACAAACGCCTCTTAGTCATCACGCCAGCGTTTTCTAGGCCTCCCTCGGTGACGACGCTCGTCGTCTGGCGACCGATGGGCCAGAGTCGTCACGTAGTGGGTACTGTGACGACTCTGGCCCATCGGTACAAATACATTCTACAGACATGACCCGCCCAATCCCAATTCAACCCAGTAATGTTATTGTCAACATCAGCGATTCCGGTTTTTAAGCGTTTCTCAAGATAAAGGATACTTTAATACGGGTAATAATAGTAGGTACTTTCCCGTGGGAAACGTACCGACAACCACGCGGGCGTAGCTGCGAGCAAATGCTTGTGATAATAAAGTCTGTTGTGGGTCTTGTTCGACTAATTCTAAAGACAATATTGTCTACAGGTCGTGGGCGCAGCACACTGCATCAAGACTCTGTTCTCCCAACCAGTCGCCATCACGCTGCAGAGTGGCAAGTTCATCATCAGAGAATATGGAAGATATATACTGGTAAGTGGTGAACGAGCACGGAATAACTAATGGAAATACGAGCAGTTCTGTAAATAACGTTCAACTAAACTGTCTGTAGCCCTCCATCACAGACAAGACAGCAGGAAAGGTGCACTCATCGACTTGCAACTGAACTGCTATAAATGCTTATTCATTTAAATAAATTAAATTCGATTTTGAATAAACCACCTATGATAAACTTCCGCAGAAAAAAGTCCTACTACTCCTATCTACTTCATAAAAGATAGCTTGGTCTCTGCGACATATGTCAAACTCATACAACAAACTTCAAATTTGCACAATTTGTCACATAATATGTCGCAGAGATCAAGCTATGTTTTATGAAGTATAAGGATCAACGCACGCTTGTAATACTTCACGGAATCAGCATCGACTGGGCTCATCGGCTCGTCGTTTAGGGGCCATCCTTTAATCATGTAACGTTTTTAGACCACTCCTTTACTCGACCCTCCCCCGTGGTGATACGATGTGAGGTTACGGCTACCCTCTCTTCCCCTCTTCCAGCATCACGTGTATTTTTGATCAGATAGTTTTAAGATTTTATGACACAAATTGGTACGCTTCCTCGGGTTTTTACATGTTCAGGGGCACACAATTAAATTCAATCCTATATTGATAAAAATATTCTATACGTCACACATTTCCTTTTTTCACGTGATTGTCACTCTATGCCATCCCCACCACCACCTACATCGTGATTAATCGTGATTTTTTTCTGAACCCCTGCCCCCCTTTTTGAACCTCTTGTGATTAAAGGACGACCCCTTATTACCTGATCCCGATCCGACGCGAGTAAGGCCCAGCGCACACCGCTGGAGGCGCAGCGGAGCGCCTTTGAAGACATCAATTTAATATATACCTTAACTACAGTACCCGGCACGTAAGTTGGCAAGGTTTTGGCGGAGTGGGGGCAAGTTCGCGCATCGTACACTTAGTGGAACAAAAAACTAGTCACTTAAATTTTATTGATTGTCATTTTTGGTTATTGCCATCATTTATTTTCAATCATGTGGTTAAAAAAAGCAGAGGAATTCGTGACTTTTATTAGGTGTTATAAATAAAACATAATACTGATGCATTTTTTTTATGTATGTATATTTTTTATTTTTTCTATTCCTCTTTTTTCCCGGTGTCCTAATGACTGTGAGGAATTCGGAATTTCTAACTTCTTAACTATACGTCTTACTGTTCTTTCTGACGTTTTAGTTGCTTCTGCAGTCCGTTTTACCGTCTCTTTTTCAATTTGAGCTTCTTTCTCCATGAAACAGTACACATCGTATACCATTTTTCTGGCATGTCTGCGTAAAACGGTATTTGGGCCTGGCATTGTAAAAAACGTAACAAAAACTAAATTTAAAACGATAACAAAAACTGGTAACAAAAACTAAATTTAAAACAATAACAATAACTTGTAACAAAAACTTAATTTAAAACTAAAACTGAACTCGTAACAAAAACAAAGGGTAGAACTCGTGGCCGCAAGTGTAATCGGGAGCGAACGGAATGTAGACGCGGTGCGGGAGGCAGGGGTCGACTGACGCGCCAATCGCGCGCTCGGATCGGCGCTACTTCATACCCCGCGTCCCGCGCCACCGCCAAAGAGACCTAAAAAACGACTTCTGCGCATCTAACGACTCTTGCCAAGTTACGTGCCGGGTACTGTACCTCGATATACGGTCGCGCGCATGCTCTTGTAGTAGCTTGAGGGCGCTCCGAGTACCGCATGCGAATTTATTCTTATATTGACCGTATATCAAGATAGTTAAGGTTTATATTAAATTGCTGTCTTTAAATGCGCTCCGCTGCGACTCCAGCGGTGTGCGCTAGGCCTAAGTGTGCGATGCAGAATGGACTTAACAAAGAATCTAGAACTACTCGAGTTGAGGCGATGTTGACCTTTAATAGGATGCTTCGAGAGAGGTTTTCATTTTGAGTATTTAAAAAAAAAAAATAGTTTCCAAGAACTCTGTAGATGGCGTTGAACTGACTACGTTACTAGGTGCCAAAGCCAAAACGTTTGGAAAAAAAAAGAAATTGCTTCACGTCACATACGCTCGTTGACTGACACTTTCGTTTGCTTAAGCTTCCGAATATAACCATTCCATCCATGTGAAATGATCTGACGTTCCGTTCCTTGCAGTAACTTACCAAGTTCAGCGCTATCTATCCAGCGACTAGGGAAGAGTTGAAAAAGAAAATCCCTCATTAGTATTCATATTTCCAATTCTCCTGCGCGGACATAATTTGTTTAACCTCTCCAGGCTATAGGCAGCGACAGGAACATCCCAGATTGGGTGCTAAAGAACCGCGCGAACCTCCTCACCTCCATGATCAAGGTGTACCACGGTGACCTGCAAGTCCTGGCCGGTCAGATGGATGACCAGCGACGTCTCTCTGAGAAGCTGTACCAGGTGTTCGAGACGTATCTACCGGTGCTGCAGTACGGGTGCCATATCTTTCAGAGGGTGCCTATGTTGACTCTTCCAAAGGTAAGGATTTAAAAAAAATCCTAGGTTTATATTTTAGGAGCTGTAAGACTAAAACCCCATGGCCGCGCCATTGAAACGGTGAAAAACACGTTTTCGCCGATATCTCGCTGAAAAAGCATCGCAGAGGATGTTTGACACCAGAGAAGCCGGCTTGAAAGAGATAGTGAGGCGACCAGCCGATACCCCTTGGTAAGACTGGTTGTCAGACTTTCAGGCCACTGACTACCTGTAACGACTGTCAAAGATTTACGATTGACAGCCGGGACCAACGGCTTAACGTGCTTTCTGAGGCACGGAGGAAACTCGGTATGTAATGGGTGGTCACCCATCCACAGACCAACCCAGCGCGACGTAAACAGAAGATGGACCTGAGCGGCTGCTAATATTTAGTCACGAGCTAGATTCTAATGCTTATCTACACTAATATTATAAAGAAGAAAGATTTGTATTTTTGTGTTTATGTATGTTTGTAATGAATAAACTCACAAACTGCTGCGCCGATTTCAAAAATTCCTTCATAGGCTATATTTAATCCTCATACTCCCACGGGAACGGTAACTACGCAGGTGAAACCGCGTGACGTCCGCTAGTCTACACTAATATTATAAAGAGGAAAGATTTGTATTTTTGTGTGTGTATGTTTGTAATGAATAAACACAAAAAACTACTGCGGCGATTTCAAAAATTATTTCACTATTAGAAAGCTACATTCACCCTTAGTAACATAGTAACATTGACGACCCGATTGGCGCAGCGGTAGTGAGGCTGCCTTACGTTCTTAGGGTCCCGGGTCCGAATCCCGGTCGGAGCAAATGTTTGTGTGATGAGCATGGACATTTGTTTCCGAGTCATGGATGTTTATACTTATATCTAAATATATAAAAGAAGAAACTGACTGACTGACTGACTGACTGACTGACTGACTGACTGACTGACTCATCTATCAACGCACAGCCCAAACCGCTGGGTCTACAGATTCCAAATTTGGCAAGTAGGTTCCTTAGGTGGTCTAGGGGTGCACTAAGAAAGGATTTTTCAAAATTCACCCCCTAAAGGGGTTAAACGGGGCTCCAAAGTTTGTATGGGGAAACAAGATTAGTTAGACTATTTTATTCGAAACTTCACAGGAGTACTCCTATTGATAAATGAGTAGAAACGGGTTTCAGGGTTTTTCAGAATTCAACCCCTAAGAGGGGGAAATGGGGTGGCAAAGTATAAAAATCAATGCACAGCCCAAACTGCTGAGTCTAGAAATTCCAAATTTGGCAAGTAGGTTCCTTATGTGGTCTAGGGTTGCACTAAGAAAGGATTTTTCAAAATTCAACCCCTAAGGGGGTTAAACGGGGCTCCAAAGTTTGTATGGGTAAAACAAGATTAGTTAGACTATTTTATTCGAAACTTCACAGGAGTGCTCCTATTGATAAAAGCGTAGAAACGGGTTTCAGGTTTTTTCAGAATTCAACCCCTAAGAGGGGGAAATGGGGTGGCAAAGTATAAAAATCAATGCACAGCCCAAACCGCTGAGTCTAGAGATTCCAAATTTGGCACAAAGGTTCTTTATGAGGTTTAGGGGTGCATTAAGAAAGGATTTTTCAAAATTAACCCCCTTAGGGGTTGGAACGGTAGTCCAAAGATTACATGGGGAAATAAGATTAGTTAGACTACTTTATTCGAAACTTAACAGGAGTACTCCAATCAATAAATGAGTTAACATTTGCGTTTCAGGTTTTTTCAGAATTCAACCCCTAAAGGGGAAAATAGGGTAACAAAGCCTGAAATTCAACATAGGTATTGTTTTTATGGTAAACTGGGTCGGGTGTATTACAAAAACAACGATTTTAAGATTTAGTGTGGCGGACCTGAAATACAATCATTCCCTGTTGGGGTGCGATGGGGTTGAAATGTCTAAAAATCAATATGGGTGTCGATACCGAGATTATCAGGGGCGCTGATTACGAAAATGGCATTTATTTTGAGATCCAGAAGATGGCGGATTCGACTTCTATACAGGGTTATTGATGATTTATTGTGATGATTGTGATAACGATGACGATGATTGTGATAATGATGCTGATGATTATGATGATGATGATTGTGATTACGATGAAGATTGTGATAATGATGATTGTGATTAAGATGATAATGATTGTGATTACGACGATAATTATTGTGAAAACGATGATGGTGATTGTGATAGTGATTTTGATGTTGATTGTGATAGTGACGGTGATTGTGATGGTGATAGTGATGGTGATGGTGATTGTGATTGTGATAATGACGAAGATGATTGTGATTACGATGATAATGATTGTGATAACGAGGATAGCGATTGTGAATGTGATGGTGGGTGTGATTGTGTTAATGATGGTGATTGTGATAGTGATGGTGATTGTGATAATGATTGTGGTTGTGATAGTGATGGCGATTGTAATCATGATGATTGTGATTGAGATGATAATGATTGTAATTATGACGATAATTATTGTGAAAACGATGATGGTGATTGTGATAGTGATTTTGATGGTGATTGTGATAGTGACGGTGATTGTGATGGTGATAGTGATGGTGATGGTGATTGTGATTGTGATAATGACGAAGATGATTGTGATTACGATGATAATGATTGTGATAACGAGGATAGCGATTGTGAATGTGATGGTGGGTGTGATTGTGTTAATGATGGTGATTGTGATAGTGATGGTGATTGTGATAATGATTGTGGTTGTGATAGTGATGGCGATTGTAATCATGATGATTGTGATTAAGATGATAATGGTTGTGATTACGATGATAATGATTGCGATAATGATGTAAGTGATTGTGATAGTGGTTGTGATCGTGATTGTGATGGTGATTGTTATGGTGTTTGTGATAGTGATTGTGATGATATTGGTGATTGTGATAATGATGGTGATTGTGATTACAATGATAATGATTGCGATTACGATGATAAAGATTGTGATAACGATGATGGTGATTGTGATAGTGATTGTGATAGTGACTGTGATAGTGACTGTGATAGTGACTGTGATAGTGACTGTGATAGTGACTGTGATAGTGACTGTGATAGTGACTGTGATAGTGACTGTGATAGTGACTGTGATAGTGACTGTGATAGTGACTGTGATAGTGACTGTGATAGTGACTGTGATAGTGACTGTGATAGTGACTGTGATAGTGACTGTGATAGTGACTGTGATAGTGACTGTGATAGTGACTGTGATAGTGACTGTGATAGTGACTGTGATAGTGACTGTGATAGTGACTGTGATAGTGACTGTGATAGTGACTGTGATAGTGACTGTGATAGTGACTGTGATAGTGACTGTGATAGTGACTGTGATAGTGACTGTGATTGTGACTGTGATAGTGACTGTGATAGTGACTGTGATAGTGACTGTGATAGTGACTGTGATAGTGACTGTGATAGTGACTGTGATAGTGACTGTGATAGTGACTGTGATTGTGATAGTGATTGTGATAGTGATTGTGATAGTGATTGTGATAGTGATAGTGATTGTGATAGTGATAGTGATAGTGATTGTGATTGTGATTGTGATAGTGATTGTGATTGTGATTGTGATTGTGATTGTGATTGTGATTGTGATTGTGATTGTGATTGTGATTGTGATTGTGATTGTGATTGTGATAGTGATTGTGATTGTGATTGTGATAGTGATTGTGATAGTGATAGTGATAGTGATTGTGATTGTGATTGTGACAGTGATTGTGATTGTCATAGTGATTGTGATAGTGATTGTGATAGTGCTTGTGATAGTGATTGTGATTGTGATAGTGATTGTGATTGTGATAGTGATTGTGATTGTGATTGTGATAGTGATTGTGATTGTGATAGTGATTGTGATAGTGATAGTGATTGTGATTGTGATTGTGATTGTGATAGTGATAGTGATTGTGATTGTGATAGTGATTGTGATAGTGATTGTGATAGTGATTGTGATAGTGATAGTGATTGTGATTGTGATAGTGATTGTGATTGTGATAGTGATAGTGATTGTGATTGTGATTGTGATTGTGATTGTGATAGTGATTGTGATTGTGATAGTGATTGTGATAGTGATTGTGATTGTGATAGTGATAGTGATTGTGATTGTGATAGTGATTGTGATAGTGATTGTGATAGTGATAGTGATTGTGATTGTGATAGTGATTGTGATTGTGATAGTGATAGTGATTGTGATTGTGATTGTGATTGTGATAGTGATTGTGATTGTGATAGTGATTGTGATAGTGATTGTGATTGTGATAGTGATAGTGATTGTGATTGTGATAGTGATTGTGATAGTGATTGTGATAGTGATTGTGATAGTGATAGTGATAGTGATTGTGATTGTGATTGTGATAGTGATTGTGATAGTGATTGTGATAGTGATAGTGATTGTGATAGTGATTGTGATAGTGATTGTGATAGTGATAGTGATAGTGATTGTGATTGTGATAGTGATTGTGATTGTGATAGTGATAGTGATTGTGATTGTGATTGTGATTGTGATTGTGATAGTGATAGTGATAGTGATAGTGATTGTGATTGTGATAGTGATTGTGATAGTGATTGTGATAGTGATAGTGATAGTGATTGTGATTGTGATAGTGATTGTGATAGTGATTGTGATTGTGATTGTGATTGTGATTGTGATTGTGATGGTGGTTGTGATAGTGATGGTGATTTTGATGATAATAATAAATTGTAATGATTATGAAATTTGGCACATAGATAGTTTGTAACCTGGATTAACATGTAGGATACTATTTATCCCTTTATTATGATTCAGTGGGACAATTACCGAACATTTCGCGGGCGAAGCCGCGGGCAACAGCTAGTGTATAATAAGTATGTATTTACAAACAAAAAGTATCTATGTAGTATATCAACTATCTGGTGTCCACGACACAAGCCTCGTTGCTTAGTGTGGCACTAGATGGCACTGTGTGTAATGTCCAGCAAAAAAAAAAAAAAATAGGCTATATTTTATCCCCGAACTCCCACGGGAACGGGAACTACACGGATGAAACCGCGTGACGTCCGCTAGTAATCTAAATATATAAAAGAAGAAACTGACTGACTGACTGACTGACTGACTGACTCATCTATCAACGCACAGCCCAAACCGCTGGGTCTACAGATTCCAAATTTGGCAAGTAGGTTCCTTATGTGGTCTAGGGGTGCACTAAGAAAGGATTTTTCAAAATTCACCCCCTAAGGGGGTTAAACGGGGCTCCAAAGTTTGTATGGGGAAACAAGATTAGTTAGTCTATTTTATTCGAAACTTTACAGGAGTGCTCCTATTGATAAATGAGTAGAAACGGGTTTCAGGATTTTTCAGAATTCAACCCCTAAGAGGGGGAAAAGGGGTGGCAAAGTCTAAAAATCAATGCACAGCCCAAACCGCTGAGTCTAGAGATTTCAAATTTGGCACATTGGTTCCTTATGTGGTCTAGGCGTGCACTAAGAAAGGATTTTGCAAAATTCATCCCCTAGCGGGGTTAAACGGGGCTCCAAAGTTTATATGGGGAAACAAGATTAGTTTAACTATTTTATTCGAAACTTCACAGAAGTGCTCCTATTGATAAATGAGTAGAAACGGGTTTTAGGTTTTTTCAGAATTCAACCCCTAAGAGGGGAAAATGGTCTTAATGTGTGTCTGTTTGTTAGTACACGCTAATCTTTGGAACTACTGGACGGATTTGAATGTTTTTTTGTTGTTGTTTATGTATTAGGTCTGGGCAACATATAGGCTATAATTTATCTTGGAAACTTGAACACCTGATGCAGAACCGCAACAGACCAGCTAAACTATAAGAGATACAAAAATGGTACTATAGCAAAAATTGTTCCACGTGATGAGAATTTTCTGCTGAGAGAATAAATTTGAAGATCTGGAACACCTGATGTGGAACTCCAAGAGCCCAGCTACACTAACATACATAATATAGGAATGACGTTTTAGCAAAAGTTGTTCAATCTGATGAGCACTCTCTGTTGACTTATGAAAATTGAAGATCTGGAACACCTGTTGTGGAACTCCAAGAGCCCAGCTACACCATAACACATATAGGAATGACGTCTTAGCAAAAGTTGTTCGGTCTGATGGGCATTTCCTGTTGACTTATAAAAATCGAAGATCAGAAACATCTGATGTGGAAATCAAAGCTATCACTCATTTCAATGTTTAATTTTAAAATAACATAAGCTGGGAGTAGGTACCTCCACGCGGTGAAGGTGGTAACAGTTTAGGACTGATTTTAGATGACGATGGTATATCATTGAAAATTTGACGCTACTGGCCAAAACTCCCTTTTATTTTTTTATTTTATCGAATAAATATGCCTTCCGGCTTATGTAATTTTAGAGTTTAATTTCCTTTTCCATTTATCTTCGTGAGCGTTAGCCTACCCGGTAACGCAGCGGAGCAGTCACATAGATTTTAATAAAACTATAACCATGCCTAGAAAGAGGTCAAATCTTTCCCAATGTTCCAAAGGAGCTAAAACATTGAGGATCATCATAAGATTCCAAGAATCTACCGAAGAGCGTCAGGAGAGACTTGATGCTGTTCGAGAACATCAGGCTTCAACTCGCTCCGTGGAAACCTCTTCGGATCGCGAAGCACGCCTGCGTTCTCAGCGTATTTACGCATCTACATCCAGGTCTCTAGAGACCAGTGAAAAATATGATACGTGACTGACTGCTGATCGTGAACGTCTGCATTGTCTCGCGAGTTGGAGACGTTCACGGATAGAGAATTGCGCTTCGACATCAGACGAATCAGATCTTCGATTTTGACGACCCCGTTGTCGCTGGCATAAGCAACAGGTTCCGCGTACGAAGTCGCGGGCAGAAGCTAGTCGTAAATAAACCTCTACTTATTGCCTGCAATAATACGTTTTTCTGTCCCATTCAAAACACCTCTGTCAATCGTCACGCTATCATTCAACTTCCCCTCCATTCATAATTGAATGAAAAACAAACAAAACCGTCTCGCCAATCAAAACCTACATCCTTGATAACGATAGCAAGTAGGGTTGCCAGTATTGTCCTCTTTTTCATGTAGGCGTACTTTATCTACGACGCCAATAAAGTACGCTAAAATAATCTATTTACGTAAAACTGATTGTAACGGACGCGTTACTGGTTATGAGTACTTATAAGACTAAATAAACTGGTTTTTGATTTTTTGATTGCAAAGAGGCTGTAAATAACTTCAAGAAAGGCAAATGTTTGTTAAATGTTGCAAAGAGCAACAAAAAATACGTTTTTAAGGACAAATAATGTAAACTAATAATAAATACTCTTTAATTTTAATAAAATAAGTACACAGCACAAATGCTGTGTACTTATTTTTGTACTACCAAAATGAAAAAATACTTTATTCGTCTTAAAAAAAGGTGGCAACCCTAATAGCAAGGTACAGTTACCGCTTGGAGTGTATTTACTTGGCGCTTATCAAGAGTCGCGCGTCGTGCAAATATTATGAAGTGGAACAGTCACTGAAGTGAGTGCCACTGTCCTCATGTCCTGTCGCTACCTATATCTAATGTGGTAGCGGGAAATGAAATGTAGGTATGAAGATTAAAATGGCGCCATTGATACAAAAAATTACATACTGTAACATTATGAGTTTCAGTAATAAATATTTTTAGCCCGCATTTCGACTGTAAAAAAAGAGCTCGTGGCTAAATAATAACAGCCGCTCGGGTCGCCGTCGGTCGGTTAAGCCGTGCTTGCCTAGGCTGGTCTGCGGATGGGTGACCACCCATTACATACCGAGTTTCCTCCGTGCCTCGGAAAGCACGTTAAGCCGTTGGTCCCAGCTGTCATTTGTAGATCTTTGACAGTCGTTAGGTAGGCAGAGGCCCAAAAAGTCTGACAACCAGTCTTACCAAGGGGTATCTTATTACAGTCCCCGGCACGTAACTTGGCAAGAGTCGTTAGATGCGCAGAAGTCGTTTTTTAGGTCTCTTTGGTGGTCAAGCGGGACGCGGGGTATGACGTAGCGCCGATCCAACCGCGCGATTGGTGCGTCAGTCGACCCCTGCCTCCCGCACCGCGTCTACATTCCGTTCGCTCCCGATTACACATGCGGCCACGAAAGTTTGAAAGCCCTTTGTTTTTGTTGACTTTTAGTTACGAGTTCAGTTTTAGATTTAAACTAGTATTTGCGTGGGTGCGCGAGCTGCGCGCAGCTCGCGTGTTGTCGTGTTCTTGAGAAGTATTCCTTACCATCATAAAATTTTGAGAATGCATAGGAATCCTTAAAATAATTGGAAAATCCGTTACAACTACCCCTAAATCACTATGAAAACCCTTAAGAACCCCTAAAACATTATAAAATTAAGTAAAAAAAAAAAAACCTAATAATATACAAGTAAAAAAACCTTACTTAAAAACTGAGACCCATTAAAAAAAACATAACCCTAAAGTTGCTTGTCGTCGCCCCTGAGTTACGCTTCACCCACTCGACCTTCGTTACGCTACGGAGGTCGCCGGCTCGCTTCGCTCGCCACCTCCCCCCTTCTCTCCACTCGGTCTCGCAGGTTCGCTCCACTCAGAACCTACCTACCACCAGACAGGTTTGGACGCCTACTATAATATTTGTTCAAACACATAATGGCTATCTCTGACCGTTACGAAGTTATAGCCCTTTCATTTTTAGGGGAGGTTGGGGAGTGAAGGATACCCTCCGTATACAAATTTAAACGCTCCTCAATAATAATTAATGGTAAAAATTAAAAAGCCGCTACGTGTCCTAGATTCCGAGATACGATGGGGAGAGGGGTGAAGGGGGGGAGAGTGGGGAATTTTGAAAAATGATTTTTACTAACTCTAGGCCCCTTCTTACGAATCTGAAAAAAAAAATGTTCCAAGTCTCTCAACTTCCGAGATCCATCTCAAGGGGGGAGAAGGGGGAAAAAGGGGTCAATTTTGAAAACTGCTTCTTACTTTTCCGAGCCTCTTCTATACGAATCTGAAAAAAAAAATGTGCCAAGTCTCTTAACTTCCGAGATCCGCCTTAAGGGGGTGAAAAGGGGGGCAAGGGGGGCAACTTAGAAAACTGGTTTTTACTTGCCCGAGCCTCCTCTATACGAATCTGAAAAAAAAATGTTCCAAGTCTCTTAACTTCCGAGATCCGCCTTAAGGGGGTGAAAAGGGGGGCAAGGGGGGGCAACTTTGAAAACTGGTTTTTACTTTCCCGAGCCTCCTCTATACGAATCCGTAAAAAGAAAAAAATACGGGTCTCTTAGTTTCCGAGATAAGATAGGGAGGGGGAGGAAGGGGGGCGAAAAGGGGAGGTTTGGCACTTTTCCCATACTCGCGGGAGTTACTTGTTTACGAATCTGTCAAAATATACCCACCTCCCCATCCACCATCTGGGAGAACAATTCTGTCAGTGAGTCAGTGAGTGAGTGGTAATCGAGCTTTATATAGTATAATAATTAAGTTTTTGTTACGAGTTATTGTTATTGTTTTAAATTTAGTTTTTATTACGAGTTGTTGTTATTGTTTTAAATTTAGTTTTTGTTATGTTTATTACATAATATGCCAGCTCAAGTGGTAGTTCTAATTTGATGCCAGGGGTAACAGTATTATTAACCGATAGTGACGACGAGAACCTATAATTTTTAATAATAATACTTTTTTTTCTTAATTAAAAAAAATGCAAATTATATTTTATTTATAACACTTATTAAATGTCACGAATTCCTCTGCTTTGTTTAACTACATGATTAAAAATAAATGATGGCAATAACCGCATAATGACAATCAATAAAAGTGACCTGTTTTTTGTTCCACTAAGTGCACGATGCGCGAACTTGCCCCCACTACGCCAAAACCTTGCCAACTTACGTGCCGGGAATTGTACCCGGTACTAACTGGGTTGTGGAGGTCAGATAGACAGTCGCTCCATGTAAAATACTGGTATTCAGCTGCATCCGGTAAAACTTTCCAGTTTTACCGGATAACCCCAATATAGTTGGGAAAAGGCTAGGCTGATGATTTCGACTGTAAAAAAAACCTTTGTAGGTTTTTTATCATGCGGTTAGACCTAGTATGAAAGTTTCTATGCCGCCCAAGAGCCTCTGACTTAACTTAACGTGACGTCGAGAAATAGCTCTCAGACATGCTGGTTTCCTCACGAAACAATAATGTCAAGGATCATCTTCCATCTCATTTTCAGAAGTAGGAATATGATGAGTAATTTGTTTTTAACCAACTCCAAATAGGAGGTTCTTCATTTGACAGTGTGATCATCGTCATGTCCGTGAACGGGCGCTGTCAGTTGTGACTGGTCATCTCTTAGTTGCCATGGCTTATTTTGAATGAATTATTTTGGTTTTTGAATTGTATTTTTTTTTTCGTGTTTTTACTGTGGACTTTTAACGTGCACATCTTGCTACATTGTTCTCACATAATATACCATCTTAACATGAATGATGTAACCAAGATTTTGTAACAATATTCTTATTTAAAAGAGTGTCCATGGAGTTTCTTGACCGTTCTTCTCCATAGAGATCTACGCTAGGGAATGGGCAACTACAGTACTTTCACAGTTTTTATGTCTTGTGACTGGGACTGTAGCTACATTTAATTTTCATCTTTGTTTTGACAATTCAAAAGTGCCTGTAAGTTACAGGCAAACCAAAATCAAAGCAAGTTTTGTTGTAATCAAAATCAAAGCATTTATTTCAAGTAAGCCAGTTGGCTTACTTGAAATAAATGCTTTGATTTTGATTTGGACAAAACTTTCTTTGTTGGGCTCCTACAAGTTTTTTAACACTAAACACATCCTTTCAAGCACACCACAGTATCGCCACAGAATATATATTAGTACCTTACGGTACAGAAGTCTCACTCCCGAGTTTAGGTATGATAAACGCAAGCGTGCGGCCACCGCACTAGTCTCAATAGGCTTGCACTCGCTCGACTTGTCGCACACGCAGCGCACGCACCCGCGATACAAAAATAAACTGTTAATACCGTAAAGTACCTCTGACAGTCCTAGCAGATTGAAGCGAGACGGCAGACAGTTATTGTACTATGAACGCTATGCGCAATGCAAAAGGTTGAAATTAGCTTGTTTTCCAGAATAGTAGGTAAATATCTCGGGGTTTTTGCGCCGTTTGTATGGAAGTGAGACAGGCCTGGTATCGCAAAATCGACAAATATGAACACTTATTGCCTACAAATGTACATAAAACTTACCTCATTGGTTTGTCTCTTCCAGAGTGCGACATCGGTGTACATGGAGTCGATGCAAATACTAGATCATTGTAGGAAAAGCAAAGGTGTGCTAGGCGGCGTCATCTTATACAATAACAAGTAAGTTGTAATGTTGATGATCTTTCAGATGAGCGTTGGTTTTTTCAGGCGTCCGATCATACTAGATACCTAAAAATCGTTTTTGAAGTGAAAACTTCTTTAGGCGCGTTGAACACTTTTTGGGTGAAGGAAAAACATTGAGCTCATCGTCACGTAACGTAACGTGCGGTCACGCTTCGTAGCCGTTCGTAGCATCCCGCTACGGCGTAGCACCACATAGGCATGCGCGAGGCATAACCAGTGCTACGACTGAGGCGGGGCCTGTGTACTATTTGTTTACACTTCTATCGGCAGTCCCCAAAGACTGCTCGGTTTTTTTTTTTTAATAGCAACCCTGGTTTTTTGCATTGTAGCATCGCCATTTCGTGTTCCCCCATTAATAACGAAGCTAATGATATATATATCATCTGGGAGTCTTATCAGACTAGGTTAAGGCTGCGGTTCCACTGAGGCGGTGCGGAGCGGAGCTGAGCTGGGAAAGAGATGTGATTGGTGAATCGCGGCACAGCTCGTCTCCACTCTGCTTTGCTTCACCTCAGCGGAACCGCAGCCTTAGTATCGGCTCTCTAACTAAACGGAAATTAATAAAAACTTAAAACTTGTTTAAAGCCCTGTACTATCGGGGTCTTTTCCGCCTGACCATTTTAATTTTTTTTTTCGCTTAAATCATGCGGAGGCGCCGAGCCACGCCCCCTAAACGTTTGGGCCTATTAGGAAAGCGTCAACTTTGGCGCGCAAAGTAACAATAACTCTCGTTTGGCGTGCGTCGTCAGTGCGCTCGGCCGATTCGGTATCTTTTCATTCATTGTTTCTACACAAAGTCAACGGGGCGGGGCGGGGCTAGAGAGCGTTTTTATGTTGCGAGTGCAAGCAAAAATCAGCTTGGTGGTGGTCAGGCGGGAGTGTCCTCGATAGTACAATTAAATCAACTGCAAAATTATTTTCTTTTTTTTTCATCTTTTCAGAATAATTTCCACACAGTTACCACCAGGTCTGACCTCATACCTAACCGTAGTAGACCCCTACAGGATAAAGTCTCCCGCCGAGACCCTGGACACGGAGACACCCTTGCCTCTCGGTGCTCAGCTCCTGGTGGTCTACGTGGGGAAGAAGCTGTACGATAACCTCAAGAGGCAGGTGGATAAGATACAGGAGTTCCAGCAGAATGGGGAGGAGATGATCGCGAGGTTTAAAAAGGTCAGTAATTTTAGTTCTTTCAAAAAATAAATCTTCGTCATCTATTAAATGAGCAATCTATACTAATCTATATCTATACTATCTACACTAATATTATAAAGAGGAAATATTTGTTTTTTTTTTTGTTTGTTTGTGTGTTTGTTACGATTTAACTCTGAAATTTCTTTATTAGAAAGCCACGTCTTAACTGAGTAACATAGGCTATATTTTATCCCCGTACTCCCACGGAAACAGGAATTACTCGGGTGAAACCGCGTGACGTCCGCTAGTTAATATTATAAAGAGGAAAGATTTGTATTTTTATATGTAACGAATAAACTTAAAAACTACTGGACTGATTTGAAAAATTCTTTCAGCAATGGATAGCTACATTATCAGCGAGTAACATAGGCTATATTTTATCCCCGTACTCCCACGGGAACGGGAACTATGCGGATGAAACCACATGACGTCCGCTAGTATTTGCATATATTTGTAATCACGTTATCGTAATTAGGTAATGGCTCTAACGATTTCAATGAAAGTTGCAATATGTATGTTGGTTGTACGGGGGTGAAAAATCGATCAAGCTATGTCTCATACCTGGGAATAATCGATTTCTTTATTTTCATCCGAGTAAAGTTCGGTCGCCCAGATACTTAGTTTTTAATGTTTCTGCGCTGAAGCCGTGTGGTAGTATCCGGCAGAGTAGAATAGAACCAACCCATTACACTCACGGGTGTCGTATAAGGCGACTAATGTTGAGGCAGAACACCTTGCGCCTCCGTAGACCAGAGAATGGGCAGCAGCGTTTTCTGTTAGTCTTTCATCACTGCGATCTCCAATCCGCCTGCCAAGCGTGGAGGTTACGGCAAATTCCTCCCGTCATGGGAGAGGCTTATGTCCAGCAGTGGACGTTATGGGCTGTTGTAGTAGTAGTTGTAGTTTCTGCCTACCCACATGGAAAAAAGCGTAAAAAATCCGTCACGTTTGTGTTTCGTTTTTAGGGTTCCGTACCCAAAGGGTAAAAACGGAACCCTATTACTAAGACTTCGCTGTCTGTCCGTCTGTCCGTCTGTCCATCTGTCCGTCTGTCCGTCTGTCTGTCACCAGACTGTATCTCATGAACCGTGATAGCTAGACAGTTGAAATTTTCACAGATGATGTATTTCTGGTGCCGCTATAACAACAAATACTAAAAACCGAATAAAATTAATATTTAAGGGGGGCTCCCATACAACAAACGTGATTTTTTTATAATAATTGGTACGGAACCCTTCGTGCGCGAGTCCGACTCGCACTTGGCCGGTTTTTATTTGAATACCACTATCTCGTTCATTCTGAAAGTCGTCGTTCCAAGCGGCCAAGCGGCATATATAAAATTACTCTTTTCAGTGTGAACTTATCACGTTGACACACGATTTAAATCTTTCTTTGTGTGTGGGAAGGAACGGAAACAGCATAATTATATTTAATGTAATGGGCGGTATGGAGGTAACAGTCGCACTCGGCCACATTGCTCTTATCAATGTTACAGAATTTTTATGACTTTTCATTGATAACGGCACGGTGCACTCGTCCGTTACTGATTTTATGACTACGCGTGTAGTATGTTGAATTGAATGCACAAATGCCCTAATATCAAGTTAACCTTGCAGAACCAAGAAGCCGAACGCGAGAAACAACGAGAGTTCCCCCAAACTGGCATGAAACGAGACAAATCCCTACTCTTCACCGCCGTCCCCGAAGAGGACCACTCCATGATATCTCCCCCGAGCAGAGAGGAACGGAATCCTGACGAAGAGAGGGAGAGGAAACCACCCTCCATGCCAGACGTTGTACCATTCACGAATAAACCTAGACAGAGGCCAACGAAGCTATCACTCAGTTTTAAAACACAGCAGTCCCTAGACGAAGAAGCACAAGAAAATGATAAGGTTTTCACCGGTCAAACAAGCGTCTGTTCAACACCCATGGTCGAGTACAAAAGACTTCACGGCAATATGCTCTCAATCTGCCAAATACCAGAGGCCCAGCAGGATAACGATAAATCAGACTTAGAACCAGACGTCCTGCAAAACATAGAAAATTGCAACAAAATCAATATGGAAAATGAGAAACGGGACAACAAAATGGTTTTAGATATCAACTGTATTGCTGACCATTATATTAACAAACCCGAGCCAATTAGGAAACTGGCTAGCGTCACAGATTTACAAGAAACTATTAAAAAGTTATCGAATCGTGCGACGTCTAAATTCAAGTTGAAAAAGTCGAAAATCTCCCTTAATGATGATACTCCGTCCCCTGAACATACTCCTAAGAATCCTAGCACTATGACCATCAACGATCCTTTATTCCCCGTCTTTAGAAACGATGGTGTTGCCATATCAGAGTCCCTTTTCAACCAGTACCTAGAACAACACTATTCGAAAATGAAAAATGATTCCAATGACAATATGTTTACTTTTAATATGAAGTTGTGTGAACAAGACAAATTTGAAGATTTTGATTCGGAATTGAACAGGTCTCCTCAAAGAACGCCGAAAAAGATTAAAGCGAAAGATTCGACGAAGACGTTGCCGACTGATCAGTCGAGAAGGAAATCTTTATCTTTACCTTTGAAGTCTTTGAATGAGAGTACGGATTCTCAAATAGGTAAGACAGCAATCATTCCCTTTAAATTAACGAGCGAAATTTTCAGATGAAATTAAAAAGTCATAATAGGGTAGATAAAACGAACTAGACAGGTTCCGTCCGAACTGGAAGGAGGACGCGCGGGTTCGCGAGAAGTGGAAAGAGTGGAGGAAGGCCTTTGCCCAGGAGTGGGACAGAGCAGGTTAGAAAAAAAAAAAGTAGGGTAGGTGACACCTTAAAACAATAATTCCAAGACACCAATCTCTAAAAAAAAAATTATTTTGGGTCTGACAACCCGATTTGTTTTCAATTAATTGTCTAATTCGATTTTTAGTTGCTTTGAGATCAATAAATAGTTGAGTAATTGAGTTGACTAAACAGTGACGTCACAGTTTGCTACTGCTATATAAAATGAGAACCGCATTTTGACAGCTCTTAAAAAGTATCTCAATTGATGGATATGTCAGAATCAGAATCATTTATTTGTCAAACATAGGTATAAACATTAAAGATCTTATAAATAGTAGAAGCTCTTGCTATGTTTTGTCGTTACAGACATACAAATTTGAATAAAGTGAAAAAAAAAAAACAATTAAGATTACAAATAAAATGTCAACTCAAATATAAGATTACAAATATAAAAAGTCAACTGAAATAGAAGATTACAAATATAAAATGTCAATTAAATATGAAATTTTAAAAAAAATCACAAAAACGAAATGTCAATAAAAATATCATTCTTATTCTTTATTGCACACAAAATTAAAAAAGTATACACACAAATTAAAATATATAGCTTATGTACAACGGCGAGCATCGATATCATCATCCCATCATCATGTCATCTACCCCATATTAAACAAATAAGTACAGTTAAGGCGACGCATCGTTCTAAAACCGGGCACGCGCGCATCGGGACTGAGCGGGGGACTGGGCGTCTGAGCGGGGCGAGGATTGCTAGCTTATAACTTAAAGGACGTAAACGACAAAATGGTTTTTGTTATTTAATTCAGTTGGGAACGATAATTTCAGCAATTCCTTCTACAATTTTAAAGAGTATGTATAGACTCATCTACGGAGAAAGTTTAGAGGCTTAAATTGGTCCCGTTTGCCCATAACATGTGAATCTCTTTTTAAAAAGAGGTATGTTTGATATTTTTTTCTCTGTTACAAAAGTTACTTAATCATGTATTGAAAACTAACAAAATAAGGTTTTTATCATGAATTATCAGGTCACCAACTTATATTTTCATTTGTTTTGTAATTACTGACAAAAATTGAGATCATTGACTCCATGATTTCCAATGCGTCCTCTTAATTTATCAGTCAACGGATTTTTGTCTTATCTAACCGTCGACATACTCATCACGACTATGAAGAGCTTTGCCAATTAATTTGATTCAAACGTGTACAAGTATATATTATGACATTGTGTCACAACATTCAGTACATAATAAAACGTGTTCTATCCATAGGTTCAGAATCTGAAGCGACAAGTTTCAAGAAGAAGTTGACTGGTGTGCAACTAACCCCCTTAATGGAGAAGCTGAGTCACTTGGCGTTCTCTGACAAGTCGAGCGGGTACAGCAGTCGGGTGATGACGCCGCTGGAGTTGCGGGAGTTCCTCACGCCCGCTGCGGAGAGGCAGATCACGTTTACTGATAGGTATCTATACCTACTAGTCTTACTATGGAAGTCTATCCTACGATATTATAAATGCGAAAGTTTCTCACCAGAATATACATAAATTATTTTACATTGGTGAGATTCGACAATGATACACAATTCAGGTAAGTAGGTATATATTTGGAAGTATAAAGGGTGTAAAATACCTCTTAACGAAGCCGAAAGGCACTTGTTCTCCTCGTCATTGCGATAATTTTTTTGTTCTACACCATACCTGGGAACCTTCCAGTTACGGAGATATTAGGGGTCAAAGTTCCAACTTTTTGACAAGTTTTTTTTGAAATACAAGTTTTTAATGTTTGGTTTTTACTTTAAGCACCTCCACGACCCCCGTACTATCCAATCCATCCATCAGCACAATGTTTTGAGTGCGTTACATTGAGTTCTACCACAAAACATGATTTTTTACCCCAAAAAAAAAGTCGTTTCCCAACAATAATTTTTGCGTTACTTAGTTTGATGTACAGAATGCTTGGTTGACTGACGGCTTCGTGATGAGGACTTTTACATCCTGTATAGTGTTTGTTTGTTACTCTTTCACGGCAAAACTACTAAACAGATTTGGATAAAATTTTGCACTCAGATAGTTTATAACCTGGATTAACACATAGGATACTTTTTATCCCAGTAATATGATACCGTGGGACAATTATCGAAATTCACGCGGGCGATGCCACAAGCTTATGCTAGATTTCCATAAAGATTTTGTAGCCGTTAAGACTGACCAACAGTATGCTAACATTTTTGACATATTATTTACCCAACGGTAAAGATGTTCAAAAGGGTTTTACAACAATTTTAACTGGCAATATTCCAGTCGCAAAAAGATTAACTATTGCCACGGAAAAGTTTTAGTGGTTAAAAACATTTTTTTTTTACAAAAGCTAAATAGGCTTGTGTCCAGAAGAAATCTAATTAGTCCGTCAGTTAGATTTTCAAAAAATATTTGATACGTATTTTTTCTTTTGTTACGTAAACCAAAATTGAGGAAGATACGATGCTTTTAAAATTCTCAATACGTCACGCCGTGCTATAATTTTTAGTGCCCTGTGACGTCACGAGCCCCCACTCCCGAGTTTTAATGCGTTCTAACTTTGTCAATATTCATTGATTTACAAAAACAAAAAAATACGTGTTCATTAATTTCTAATACTCCAACTGACGGACTTGCAAATTATTGATGGTGGAAACTGGCCTATTTGTTTTGGGACAAAATTATACGTAATCTTGTCCCCAAAGCAAACCAAACTTAGACAAGTCCAATAAACCATTTGAATCTATTTTCCAGGCCAAAAACCCAGCGCATAGACTCAGAAAGCGACGACGACTCGGATAGCGACCTGGAGATACTCCCGGAGTACAGCAAACACGCCGTCAAGTGTGCGCTGTTTGTGAGCGGACTGCACAATATGGCACTGTTAGCGCTTGTCGACACCGACGCGGCCAATAATGTTGATACTATTAATAGTTTGGTAAGTGATATTGGTGTCGATTCTGTTGTGCACAAACTAAACTTAATTTAGGCTATTACTATATTTCTCTCTAATAAAACGAGAAAGAGACGGACGTAATTTAGAGCTGTCAAATTTAGTTGGAACTAATATTTCTATACAAATGAAGGGTGCACGTAAAAACATGTCGACTAAAAACACGGCGACGCGCAAGGCATAAACTTGTTTGATCTCTAACTTAGTTCATAGCTATAGCCGTCCTTTTCTCGAACTGCCTTTTAGTAAAAGATAGCAATAGCCTAAATTAAGTTTAGTTTGTGCACAACAGAATCGACACCATTGTTAGAAATTGTAAATTAAAAAGTAAGTAAGTGGCAGTGGGCAGGGGACATTGCTCGCAGAACGGATGGCCGATGGGGCCGAAAAGTTCTGGAGTGGCGACCGCGAACTGGAAGAAGACGTTGCGTTGGAAGGCCTCCCACTAGTTGGAGCGATGACCTGGTGAAGGTTGCGGGAATCCGTTGGATGAGAGTCGCAAGGGATCGGTCAATGTGGCGACACTTGGGGGAGGCCTATGTCCAGCAGTGGACGTCTTTTGGCTGAAATGATGAGTGAATTAAACCTTATGTCAATGTGGATAGAAGTCATATGAATGCTCTTGATTTATAACGGCTATAACTTGGTCAAAACGTAGTGGGTCTTCGTGGCCCATCGAGCATATAACCTATAGTAATGTTACTTATTTTGTTTGAAAACAATTCCGCTAACTGACAGCTACTCAAATCTGCGTTCGCTACGCTCTGATTCAAACAACGACCCAAGGTCAAATAACACTCTCTCTCTCTCGCTCTCACTATTTTAGAAAGAACGAGCGTCAACATTCAAAGTGACAAATCACTTATTAGTTGCGGAGGCGGATGGCCCGACATTACGACTCTATAGGTTATATGCTCGATGTCGTGGCCAAACTGACCAAGATGGTGGAAGATGATCAGTGTTATGTTCTGGGATCATATTCAAGATCAAAAGCGGTAGTCCTCGCCTTTAGACAAGTTTGAAGCCTCTATGTCTTGAAAGCAAATACCATAACCGCACCTGAATACATATTAATAGTTTGCGCGTCCCCTTACGTTCTTCTTCTGTAGATGTAATCTGGCTAAATGGGGTATCCTCGATTCATCCCAAACATATTGTCAGTGTGGAGCACCTCAGCAGGAAATGCTCCACCTCCTGCATAGCTATTCACAACGCTTTGATTCGATTCGAAAAGTCGTATGTCTATCTCTTTTTGGTATTACGAAAATGAGCGAGATAGACATACGACTTTCCGAATTGGAATCGAATCGAAGCGTTGTGAATAGCTATGCTGTTCTGCCCATCCTGTACAACCAGTTGCACCCATCAAGATTTAATCGAAGCAAATGATAGACCTGTGCAGGTGGTAACACACTGGTCTAACACAATTTGAGTTCATCGACACGTAAAGAAGCCTTATGTTGAGAAGTCTGCAACTCCTTTAAACTTTGACGACTCGAATAGCGCAGCGGTAGTGAGGTTGCCTTACGTTCTTAGGGTCCTGGGTTCGAATCCCGGTAAGAGCAAATGTTTGTGTGATGAGCATGAACATTTTTTTCCGAGTCATGGATGTTTATACGTATAATAATTTATTTATTTACTTATCCCACACGTTTCCTTTGCCATTACAGATAAAATCTAATGCGACAAGTAAAGATAAGCGCGATAAGTATGTATTTACAAACAAAAAGTATCTATGTAGTATATCTACTTTCTGTTGTCCACGACACAAGCCTCGTTGCTTAGTGTGGCACTAGATGGCGCTGTGTGTAATGTCCAGCGATATTTTATTATTATTAAACATTCGGTTACATTTTCAGTGGGAAACGTCACTAAACGCGCTCGGGCCGATCGAGCAGAAGTGCATGGAGCCCCTCGGGGCGGTGGGCTCGGCGACGGACTACAGCTACCTGACGCTGGACCCCGACTGGGGGACGGTGCGCAAGGGCGGGCCGTGGGCCGCGCTCGACATCGCCACCATGGGCCTCATACATAACGACTTCGCCGAGGATACGGAGATGTCAGAGTTTATATTGAGGTAACAGTTTGTTGCAGGAGTTTTGTTTTGTTTAGATCAGATCAGTGGAACTATTGGTGTCGATTCTGTTGTGCACAAACTAAACTTAATTTAGGCTATTGCTATCTTTTACTAAAAGGCAGTGCGAGGAAAGTATGGCTATAGCTATGAACTAAGTTAGAGATGTCAAACTAGTTTATGCCTTGCGCTTCACCGTGTTTTTAGTCGACATGTTTTTACTTGCACCTTTTATTTGTATGGAAATAATAGTTCTAATTGAATTTGACCGCTCTAAATTAAGTCCGTCTCTTCCTCGTTTTATTAGAGAGAAAAAGATAGCAATAGCCTAAATTAAGTTTAGTTTGTGCACAACACAATCAACACCATTGCCTGGTTAGATTTTAAGCTTGCGGAAATAATGGTAGATATTTTAGCCACGCAAAGATTTTAATCTTTAGATGTGCCTCTTCGTACTTAGATCGTTCGTATCTCATACATCCCGTAAGAAATGCTATTAAAATGTCAACGAAACAGAAACGTGACCAGTTTTTCGAAGGACGAATCTACGATTTAATCTTCGACGTCATGTAAAATTTGTAGAAGACCAAAGGTTTTTTTTTATCATTCTAATTCAATCTTTACTTTGCTAACTGTGAACGCGAAAGTCCTTTGGAATGATGTTTGTATGTGGGAATCAGCCGGCTCGGATTGGCGTGTGTAACAGAATAAAGAATCGAACAAAAATATCCTACGAGGCTCAATCATCATCAGCCTATTAATGTTCCCACTGCTGGGACACAGGCCTCCTCTCTATGAGAGGGAATAGGCTATAATCCACCATGCGGGCCCAGTGCGGATTGGTAGATGTCACATGTCTGCGAATTTTTTGGTTCTAGGACATGCCGGTTTCCTCACGATGTTTTCCTTCACCGTTTTGAGAGCAGTGGTGATGAAATAAATTACACAAATTAATGCACCTGTCTGGGTTCGAACTCACGACTTACCGTTCGTAAGTCGGGGCCGCCACCACTGGGCCACCGCTGCTCAATACTTAACGAATTATTGTTGCAGGAGCGACGAGAGCGTAGTAGTAGGTTCAGTGTGCGGCGGCGCTCAAGTGTACTACCAAGAGAAAGGAGCGCGGGGCGCGGGGCCCCCCCCTCCCTCCGACGTGCTCGCTGTAGCTCCGCTGCGCGCGCGCAGGCGTCTGCACCGGGACCACGCCACGCTGCTCTTGTAGATACTAACACCGAGGGGACTGCCATCCACAGGTAAACCAGGAATCTTCGGTCCACAATAGGCATAGGCGAGACGACAAAAAAAAACGAGTTAGTCCGTCAGATAGATTTCCAAAAAATATTAGACACATTTTTTATTTCATTTATTACGTAAAACAAAATTGACGAAGATAATACGTCACGCCTTAGTATAATTTTTAGCTAGTTCTGACGTCACGAGCCCCTACTCCCGAGTTTTGATACGTTTTATCTTTGTCAATATTCAATGATTTACAAAAAACCAAAAATGTGTGTCCATTATTTTCCAATACTCACTGTCGGACTAAATAGATTTGCATTTTTTTAATACTGTCGTCATGCCTATTGTTGTATGCTTAAGACAGTTAACAAAGTGAGGTTGCCTTCGCATCTGGCGTTTGTCGACGCTGCATGCAGCCCTTTCAGTCATTTTGCCGCTGAATTTCCTTCATCGTCAAAAACACAATGATCTTTATTCCCTTTTAATGTGTTAATTTGTGTATTTTAAAGCGTGAAACACACAGAGTCGCCGCGGTTCGGGCACGTGTCGGGTCGAAGTGCGACGGTTTTTTTTTTTTTAGATAGGACCACTCCCAGTTGCAACTCGCTAAGGTTGCTTGACTGCTTAACCGGACTATCCTGTGGTGGCCAAAAATTACTTTAAGCCCCCCCCCCCAGCCAGGGCTTACAAACTAAGGATTACTTAAAATGAACAATCACTAAGGGCGCCCCCTGTGGGGCTCGGACCACGGCTTAGTGCGTCATTGAGGAGAGGGCAGCAAGGGTGAAGTTGGGTCGGATTATTGCGACGGCTATGTATATGTATTTATATGGAGGCCACACTCCCGACCCGCACGCTCTCTGTGTTTCACGCTTTATCTATAGACCTTATTTTCCTGATAATAAATAAATTATTATTAATACAGTTGCTGACACTGACAATAGGGTATATGCATGACTTTTTTATATCACTCTAAACAAAGCGTATTTACATCAAAAATAGCAAAGTGAAATTATTTTTTTAATATCTATAAAAAATACTAAGTTATAAGCATTTGAAACTACTGATTAGACAGAGAGATCCGATATAGCGAATGACGCCATTCGCTGCATCGATGTACAAAATCCATACTTAATTCCGTTTATCTAGAAAGAGATAGAAACAAAAGTTTAAATGGTTATAATTTTTCTGTTGTTTGGCCGATTTATGTCTTGTTTTCGCTTTTTATTATGTTTATAGTACTTTTACATTCCGTATCGAAATGAAAAAAGAAAATGTATGCATATTCCCTATTCTGTCCAAATCTTTATCCTCGTAATAATATCGATGTCAGAGGTAACTGTAGACATGATTTTTTGTAAGCTAGATGCGAAGGGTGCCTTACTCAAGATGCGCCAATAAAGTTTTTACAGTGTTTGACGTATGTGGTCGAAAAATGTTAGTGCAATTACTATCTAATTGCAAAATTAATGTTATTAGGGATTGTTTGTAATTAAGCCGTTGAATGAAACATAGATGTTGTATAGATTGAACAGGTTGGCATTATGTATGTTTGTTAGGTTCTGAAAAGTCTGGTAATTGGTGAAAGATTGCTCTAAATAGTCGCAATGTTTCGCTAAAGCGTATCATTTATACAAACATCCTTGTGTAAATTATTCGTTTTATCAAGAGAGGTTTTCTTGAAAGATATTGACAAACTATGTATGTTACTGTGGGTATTTGAGCGGAAAAGAAAGCATTTTTAATCACCTGAAGTAATACTTTAATCAATTAATCATTAAAAGACACTTAAAAATTGCTACTAAACATAATGACACACTGAAAATCAGATAAAACTATCTGTAATTTATTAATCAAATCCCCTTTTCACTAACATTAAGAGACACTTAATCAAATGCCTAAATATAAAGGCATTATTAAAATTTCAACTCTGCGCTGAGCGAAGCGTGCGTTTTTATTTAAACATTAATTAATGTGTAGTTTAATGTTAGTAAAAACAGGCTTAAAATATTAATGCAACAAATTAATGTTGTATTGGATACAATGTATTGTAGCCATTTTAGATTTCTCCACACGATAATCACATATCTGATAGTTCCAATGTAGTTAGGGATCCAGCAACATAAAGTACCTACATAATACCAAATAATCTTTAGTACCTTATACCAAATCGTGATCCATATGAAGCCCGTGAGTCATATTTTATTGTTCTGTTATACATACTTGCTATTACACATAAGTTTATGTTATTTACCCTTATGTTGAAGTACATATTTCGTGATATTCTGATATTGATTTTTATCACAAACAATAGTTTTTAGATTCGTGTATTCAACGGGTAACCACAGGAAATATCCTTTAGATCCCATTGTTAAATACAGGATGTATTGAATTAATAAGTTAGTAAAAACTGCATTCTCATATCAGAGATAATTATTATGATAGAGCCACTCTGGCATTCGATAGACGGTCAGACCTATTTCAAAACAGAACTTCGTCCCCACTATCTTGTAAAAGGTCATCAACTGCTTAGCCTTTTCCCAACTATGTTGGGGTCGGCTTCCAGTCAAACCGGATGCAGCTGAATACCATGCCATATACCATATTTTACATGTAATAGCTTCCGATCTGACCTCCACAACCAGTTCATGTAACCACGAGCTCCTCTCCTCTGTTTCAAAGCTAAAATACCGAAATTGCGGAATTATTCTCGAATATGAAAATGCGGTTCTAAGCCCTTAGAGACCTTATTATTTCACAATCGATGAAGTACACAGTAAGGGGCCGCCTCCACGAGCGAGAGAATCGCGGCGATATTATCGTCCTTGCCACGTTTTTCTATACACTCTTTTGGGCCGTCTCCACGAGCAAGAGAATCGCGGCGATATTTTCGTATAGAAATACGTCAAATTGCCGCGATTCTCTCGTACGTGGAGGGTAAGGGTACTTTGCCAGTGTTGCAAGGCGTAAGTCGTATGGCACAGTTAAATTAGAATGTTACCCACTTAAACGAGTGCTTGTAAATATTGCCAAATTGTTGTTTAGATTTAAGAATAATAATTAGTCGAAAGTTTTTTATGAGTGTCACACCGGTGTCTGTATTATGAAGTATTCATTATCTTTTTATACATGAACGCTTATTTTCATAACCAAACACATTGCAGCTTTTCCAGTGCTGTTTCGCACCAAAATAATATGATATTGTGCCAGAATACTTAGTGCCATTTGGTTAGTCGTTAGAATTTGATGTAACTAGATTATTTTTGTTATATTTTTTTTAGTGTGAATGTTGGTATTATCGCATCGGTGATGACAAATACACAAGAAATAATCCAAAAGAATGAAATCCGCCCTTTTTCGTTCCTGCGGGAAACGCGTCATGTTTGTAAGAAAACTAATTCAAAAATAATATTGACAGAAGGTATTTGCCTCCATTTACTAGAACTCGAACATAACTGACGAAATGAGAGTATCACACCTCTGCCTACCTGTGTTCGAGGAAAAGGCGTTATGCATTCACCAAATCTTATTTGCCCTATACCGATTGGGATATACCAACTTTGTTGTAACGGGTTTGAAAACCACTAGGGTTATGTAAGTCCATAGATAACAAATATTAGTTATTTATGCAACTGTTGTATAATGAGGGGTATTAAAACACGAATGTGGGTTTATCACACGAGGCGAAGCCGAGTGTGATAATAGTATCACATGAGTGTTTTAATACCTAATTATGTACAGTTGCATACAAGACTTTATCTACATCCATGATATGAATCCTCCATAAAAGGTTCTGAAACCATAGGGTGTTGCAGTGTTCTAAGAAGTCTATGTAAATTCATGGAAAGTTTAATTGCTTGTATTACTACAAACAAACCGTATATAGGTAGTAATATAATTATTTACATTTTGGATTGTTCAATTATCAAAATTCACAAAGCTTGTATCACTCATTTTTGTAAACAACAAAGTACATAATGCAATACTAATAATATCCAAATGTCGAACAAAAATGGCGGGATACGACGTGAATTCGAATTAACCTATAAGTTCTTTTTTTTTTTACGGCGCTGTGGTAGTGAATCGCACGTGCTAGACGTTCGATTCACTACCACATTCGATGTTCTTTTTTTAAAACGAGTTGCATAATGAAATTCAGTACAACATTATAACACCCGTTTGGGTGTTATAATGGTTATCATGACACTGGCTGTTTTAATGTTGGCCATAAGCTAACTGTTTCAGATACCTTTATAGAGGATTTATAGCATGGGTGTAGATAAAAATATTTAATACATACCTTCCTAGCTATTATATTTCTTGCAGTAGTGTAGTAACTGCATCGTAGTTTAATCGTTTCGAGCTCATTCTACTCTTGCCACTAGGAAATAAGTTATTCGGCCAACTCTAGATTAGTGTTGCTATAGAAAGCGGTGTTGCCAATTTAATATTTATTTTCATAGACAGCTGAAAAATTCTAGTCCTTCCAGAAATTATCTTGTAGTCATAACTTCGCTAATACATCTTTGTAAGCCTCTGAAAAGTGCTGAAATGTGTCGATACGATGACTGTCTGCCAATGTTTTCAATGGATTGAACCTTGTTCACAAGACCGTGTAATGCTGAATAATTGACGGGTAGTCATCGTACAGTCGGGTAAAGAAAAGCGGGTTGCTATATCGAAACTTGTATTTTCTATACTTTTTTATATTACGTAGTTAGTCCTGTGACTAAACAGATTTGTCTAGTTTATTCAGCTTAGCTATAGTAAGTATATATTGTTGGAATGTTGTTTGCCAAGTACCTAAAGTGTACTCTTATTTTAGCAGTATTATATGTATGCATTCCAGATTTTTAAAAGCATCTTTGATTTGAAGCAGATTAACAGTGTAAACTTTTACAGTGAGACTAGATAAACTAGTTGACCAATTTGATTGGTCATCAGTGTATTTTTTTTTTCTAAACAGTATTTCTGGCTTACTCCAGAAATCTAAAAAAGTTCAGTAGCATTGCATACGAAAACGAACCGTTTATTCGTTATGTGCATATTCCTATTAGTGACTGATCAAGCGGTTCATACGAATAATCAAATTACATTCGTACGTTCACATGAACCTGCTATTGTATTATTAGCTTGCATCAAGTTACAAGTTCACTAGATAGAGGGATGCTTGCCGCAATCTGTAGATTCCATGACAGATTAAAATGCTCTTTTGTTCTCTATGTCGATGTGCACTAATGGGGAGGCTAACTGTGGAACTAATGGCGCTAGCATAGTTGGTACTCAAACATCGTCATTGGTTGAAAATGTAGTAATGTCATTTTATATTTCAAAATAGCTTAACCTCATTGGTCAGATTGAGACCAACTATGGTGGCGCCATCTGAGATTTACTTTGCCTTAGCCACCCCATTGACAAACAACTAAGTCGTTTTGATACCTTTTATTTAAGTTGTTAGCAGCTTCAAATCAAACGTTGCAATATTTGATCACATTCCACGTCCCGTAGCTTTAAGTAACACAATTCCGCCATAATTGAAATCGCGTCCAATGCAAATTAATGCTAAACAAACGATCATACGTTGCCATGAAATTGTTTTTAATGTTATTTGTATATTTTTTTAAGTTTATTAGCGGTTAGCGTAGTCGCCATGGTGAGTGCCAACACGACACAATTATGTGGTATACATATTTATAATAATAATAATTATACATAAATAATTGTTAAGAATTTTAATAAAAATCTGATAGTGAGAATTTTGTTAATATTATTTCACTAATATAGTACCCATTCTATTCTAATACTACTTTGCATAAAAACTGTATTTTGCTTTTGCTACTTTCTAGTTTTTTTTTTACATATAATTTGAAAATACCCACTTGGCACACAAAGTTGGAAACTGGTTACAGGTCGCGGCACGTAAGTCTAGCGCTGAACGAAACGTGGAGGGGATATCTGCGCATGTTATACGGCTGGAGAGCCAATCGGCGCAACGCACGCCCCAGGACATTCTTATTTTTTACTTCTGCGCAATAACGGTCACCGCTAGACTTTCGTGCCGCGACCTGTACTGCTGTTGATTAAACTGCCTAGTGTTTATATACCCTATTTTTACCACATCTAGAATAAAACATGTATTGTTATAGTTTTGTACATAATAGATGTATCCTACAGTATGCTTGCTATTACATCAAGAGTCAAAAATTCAATGTAGGTATTTACAGTTTTTATGCAATAAAGTCTGGCTAATTAAAACTAACTAAATGCCATCAATATTACATACATATCTATTAACTAACGATATTATACTAAAAATCATAATATAGATAAAAGCAAGGTATACAAGAATTCAATGTCTGTCTGTCTGTAACGACGCTGACGTTGGATCAGGCAATGGTTTTACTTTGCATCAGACCCTTTCAGAGGTTGAGAACAATTCGAATTTGTATAGCAAGCAGTAACTAGACAGATTTGAGCCGAGCTTGGCAATTGGTTTGCCTCAAAACTCCTGATGAAAATTATTATATAATAACTTTATATATTAATAGTTGACCCCATTGCAAGCAAATGGAAAAAATATATTGCTCTCATACATTTACACTATAGCATTGCTTGTTTCTATATTGATACCTATTTTCCTGCCCCACCCCAATTATTTACGATGATAAGCATTATCATCTTTCTGTATGTTTATCCTGCAAAAAACCCAAATTATAGGTACTGTGGGATTCAGTACATAGCTTCGAATCTTCCCAGACCCCACGCAGCGTCGGTCGAGAGAAAAGAAAGGATACAATGGATAGAGAAGGTGGGACGAACCGAAGTGAATGAAGAAGAACCATAATGACGTTACAAAACTATTGTTTATTAACAAGTCGTACAACACAACGCTACTCTAGAACGTGAGAGGCCAGACTCGATACAACCGAATACATAATAATACATATGTAACTAGCAACACGAGAAATGCAAGGTCACGTCGCCGCAACGCTAGAATGTATGTACGGTAGTCGGAAGATAAAGAATATGATCTATGCGCGCGCGACTTCTCTCTTCAATGTCTTCGTAAAGCTTGGGCTTCCTACTTAGCGGCTAACTCGATCATATTCTTTTCGCTTCGACAAGCCGGTGCCGTCGGCTGCGACAACACGGACGCCCGGCGGCCGGCGGCCGGTCCCGATTCCGGCGAGCGCCATTTCGAAAGGACTTTTCAATCAAACATTTTCAAAACTTCAACACAGTTAGTTTCAAGGAACTTCATCCTTTACTTCTTGTTTCAATACCTTTTCAAACAAACAAAATCAATATTAGACTTAGTGTTAAATCTTTATTAAGAGCTAGTTTTACATCCTAGAGGCAACTATGCCCGCGCGGGCGTTACACGCTAACTTACACTAGACCCTTTCATCACATTATATTAACACAAAGGAGCTTCTCTCTTGGGGCCGCGCGGCCGGCGCACGCCTGGCTGCGGCCCGCCTGTTGCAGAATGTATACAAACGTTAACATTACTCTACACTAAACCGGCCGAACAGTATATAAATGCATAGGAGCCGGGCGACACATAGTTGGGATCTGTTGTCGTATCAAAATGCTATGCTATGTCTGAAGTTGAACTCAGCATCACGCACTTACTAATAACGACCTGCAAAGTCAAAGAGGGGAGTAACTATGTGTTCTACCGCAACAGTATCAGTATGGTGCTACGGAGTGGAGGCAACATAACATCTATCAATTTATTCTGTTACATCAATGACTAATTACCATCACATTGTTTTGTTTGCTTTCACTTAGTATTATCCGCTAGCGATAACAATGGGACTGGACCCATATACTTAACAGAAAATCTTTAGCCGTTATGCAAGTTTGCCGATGCAAACGGCCAGGTAACTTACTCTCATCTAAATTCTTATCCAAGTCCTATCGCGCGAGGATAATACTAGTAAATCCTCAACATGCAGGACATTTTGAAGAATAAATTGATAGAAAACAGATATAGCAGACAACATTTAGAAACTTATTCCTAATTAAACTAAAAACAAAGATTCAAAGACAGACCCCACCTTCATACAGTCATACATTATATACAGGAGTTTTGTAGCAAGTTACCAATTGAAATGGAAGAGCTTGGGCATGCCCATTCTTTGGTATATGAAAAGGTTTCTTTGAAATTAATAAGTACATTTTTTTATAGCAATTGCAAAGGTTTTAACCTGATACACAAAGTAATCTAAATAATTGAATTTATGTTGAGTCAATTGAAATCATAATTAATTTTAAACTGAATACACTGACTCAAGCTAACCTACTATAACAAAAAGAACGAATAATGACTTTGTGTCAAAAAAATTATAATAATACATAATGTGTAATTTACATTACTTTTGTACAATTTAGCTTGAGCTTCAATGGTCATACATATTCTCACATCGAGGGGGTTATTAAGCTGTACTGCACATTTAGCAAGTCAATCAAACAGGGCTACTAAAACTATCATTACAGAAAAGAAACAGCTATATTATCTTCTATTTTGAACTCATCATCCCCATAACACATAACGTTACCTACTTCCTATCTACCTAATTGACTATTTACATAGTTACTATATTAATTTTACTATACAGCCAAAAACGTAAGAAGAAAGAATTTAGACACACTCAATTGCTGCAATTTGTGCAGATTCAAACCAAAAGTGTCCAGTGTCACACATAATATCAAGACTTTCTTGTAACTTACTCATTCAATGTCACAATGACACGTCCACACTGTAAGCTTTCAAGATTTTATCACCCACCACCGAAAAATAAAATTAATAATTATTTATTTTCACACATCTCTCAAAATAGATATAAGTTTATGACTATATTTCAACTAGCCTAAATAGCTAGTAACGTCCCAAGTTTGAGTAGCCCTGCATGTATGGTGATCCAAAGAATTGGTTTACCAGCAACACTGTCCCTTACGCGTTCTAATAAGCGCTATTTTGGCTTGTAAACTAGCAATATCGAAATGATGCCTAAAGCCTTATTGGCACTTTTGTCGGAGAACTAGTAATTTAATCAAGTGACTTCTTAAAAAAAACATATATGACCTTTATGAGCAAGGAATGGAAGGTATTAGAAGGTGTTCAACACAATTTCATGCCTTTATAAACATTGTCAATCTAGATGATTGAAGATATTCTTTACGTGGGGCACTTTGGCTTACTTTAATGGGCGATGCATGCTAGACCCCTGTGGTTATATTTTTGACTTTCAAAAGTGCCGTAATGGTCTAATTGAAATAAATAGTTTGAGTTTGGTTATCTCTTAGTTGACGGTTGAAAAGAAAAAATAAATGGATTTCCAGTAACTTGGAAGCTGACATGAAAACAACGAACAATATTTTCCACAAATCACTTGACCAAGTTACTAGTTTGAAAGTTTGTTATGAATAAGTTGTGGTAATTACTGGCAAACCAGTCATCTGGGTTGTTAAAGGAGCGGACAACGTGGGTCTACCGCTCCTGGTGATAATAGGACTTACGCGGCGAGTAGGAGCGCTCGCGCTCGTAGCGGCGGCGGCGGTAGTGCGGCGACGGCGAGCGGTGTCGGTAGCCGCGGTGGTAGTAGTCGCGCTCGCGGTAGCCGCCGCCCCCCGAGCGGTAGTAGTACTCACTGTCAACCAATGGAACGTTATTGAGGAAAATTGTAACGTTATTAGAGGGTATTATGAGGATGTGTTGTCAAATACGGGACCTCAAAGGTGCAATTCTGAAAGCGACAGCAACCGCAAACTGCTTTTTATTTAAGGCCATGAAAATGCTTGCGTAGGTACATGGCTACATGACCGCTTCCACGGAGTTACATAGCAAACAGTCGTGGCATTGTGGTCTGTCATAGGTATTGGTATTTGCCGCTGCAGATTCCAGTTGCGTCGCTACGGAATCGTACCTTAATAATGAGATTCGTAAATAATGCGACAATTTAGATTGTCATCGGCACATTTCTCACATAGTCATAGACCTAGAAGTATTAAGTTTACATTTACTGTACATTACTAGTACTTTACTATTTCACCTTTAATTTTCCTTTACTGCTAAAATCCAAGATCTTTATTATAGTAACAATAAGGTTATGTAATAAGGAGTTGCTACTATTACAGATAAATAATATGACTGTGAAAGGATTGTACAACCTTAATAAGGAGTTGCTACTATTACAGATAAATAATATGACTGTGAAAGGATTGTACAACCTTAATAAGGAGTTGCTACTATTACAGATAAATAATATGACTGTGAAAGGATTGTACTAACTTATCTTGACAATTTGGCTGAGTTAGCAAGAGGGAAAATAAGACAGAAAATGGGAAAACTCACTCTCTGTCGCGGCCGCCACCACCACCACCACGCCTGTCGTATCCATTGTCACCACCTCTGCTTACGCTGTAAATTAAATAGATTCATATATTTATAATTATATTTTACACTTCAAGCACGATGTGTACGGAGGTTGACTTGTTGCTATGAGAATTTTCTACTTGTCAACCTTCGGATAATGGTAACGAACGAAATTAAAAAAATAAGCAAATAGTGTCGATTCTGTTGTGCACAAACTAAACTTAATTTAAGCTATTGCTATCTTTATCTCTCTAATAAAACGAGAAAGAGACGGACGTAATTTAGAGCGGTCAAATTTAGTCGGAACTAATATTTCTATACAAATGAAGGGTGCACGTAAAAACATGTCGACTATAAAAAACACGGTGAAGCGCAAGGCATAAACTAGTTTGACATCTCTTAGTTCATAGCTATAGCCGTCCTTTTCTTGCACTGCCTTTTAGTAAAAGATAGCAATAGCCTAAATTAAGTTTAGTTTGTGCACAACAGAATCAACATCAATGTTAAAAATTCATTCCAAAGTTGGGTTTGATGCGTTAGTATTATTTTTTATGGGAAATCTTTGCTGAAGTCATGGTAAGAATGTACAATGAAGTAATGTACGACCAGGCCTTAAATAAATCGCCAAAGCTATATGACAATTTACTCTAAATCCGGTCATAGTAGTATGATCTACCAACACATAGGAGTCACCCATTTCACTCTTAAGAATGTGCGAATTTCTATGTTGGATACAAAATTAACCGATTTGTGATAAATCAATCATCTGCCTAGCCTTTTCCCAACTATGTTGGGGTTGGCTTCCAGTCTAACCGGATGCAGCTGAATATCAATATTTTACATGGAGCGACTGCCTATCTGACCTCCACAACTCAGTTAGTACTGTAGTAAATCAATACTGAACTTAATTATTCGCGTATGATGTTTTGATCTAAAGGTCAATTATAAAATTAATGCAAGCTGCGTAATATTTTTTTCAATACACTTCCTCGAAAACTGGTTCATAACGCACTACGATTAGGTACAACATGCAATGTATTTCACACGCGTGCGATTTTTTCCACTTTCCTGCACGTGTGCGGGAATGAAAATTGCCACAGATAACTATACCTATACTAAGTCCAAATTGGTTCAATGCCTATAGTCTGAGGTGAATGTTTTTTTTTTATTTCGGCAAAGCACTACGCGTCTATACGGTATAAATATTTTTTGAATATTCAAATTGTGTTTATAAATAGAATATCATAGATAATCATGATTATTAAAAAGTAATAGTTACTTTTATACACAAATTAACATTTATTTGTGTTCTTAATTCAAAAATAGAAAATAAATCTATTTTTTATATTAGGCTGTTTAACGGCTTCATACCTTTGCCTCTCCTTCAACCTGGCGAAACCAAATCGCGAAAAAAAAAAGAAAATGAAAATCATAGTTTCATAGTTCGTGACAAAAATATTTTTCGTTATTTTATTTTATTTCTTCAAAAGTGTATTGAAAAACGTCGTTTGATACACGTGGACATTTGTTATTGCAATTCTCGGCTCAAAAACACCCTCGCCTACGGCTCGTGTGTTATAATTCCGCCTCGAATGCAATAACAAACTTTCTCCACTTGTATCAAAATGTACTATTTCAATACACTTCCTCGAAAACTGGTCGAAAACGCATTACGATTAGGTACAACATGCAATGTATTTCACACGCGTGTGTTTTTTTCCATTTATATATTTTAGTTTTTTATTTCTTCAAAAGTGTATTGAAAAACCGGCCAAGTGCGAGTCGGACTCGCACACGAAGGGTTCCGTACCATTGACTATATTTAGTATTTGTTGTTATAGCGGCAACAGAAATACATCATCTGTGAAAATTTCAACTGTCTAGCTGTCACGGTTCATGAGATACAGCCTAGTGTCAGACAGACGGACAGACGGACAGACAGCGAAGTCTTAGTAATAGGGTTCCGTTTTTAGCCTTTGGGTACGGAACCCTAAAAACATCGTTTGATACACGTGGACATTCGTTATTGCAGTTCTCGGCTCAAAAACACCCTCGCCTACGGCTCGGGTGTTATAATTCCGCCTCGAATGCAATAACAAACTTTCTCCACTTGTATCAAAATGTACTATTCTGATCGGAGGCTAACAATAAGAGGTGCTTAACACTCGTCCGGCACATTTTGAACAACAAAGCCGAAATGAAGCAATTTCGACACACTCGGCTCGTCCGAAACGGAAAACTTCAGCACATTTCAGCAAAGCCGAGCCGCTTTTAACCGACCGAATATCTATCGAACGTGTAGGTACCACCAAACTATATAGATATACTTAAAATGTCACTTACGGAATATCTTCCGTGATTATTATTTATTTTTGAGCTCTCGATACTTAGAGGCTAAGATCCGATATTTCCCGTAAGTGACATTTTAAGTAAAGTTATGAACCGTGAAAGCTTAAAACAGTGTGTATGTAGATATATCAGATGCAGAATGAGGCTATCTTTGAGAGAAGAAATTAACATAAATTAATTGTTAACTCACGTAGGTTTTCCCATATAAATGCCGGGTGTCGGTGTGTGCGCTCGCTGCGTGATCGAGAAGTCTACGCGAATGCGACGTCCGTCAATCTCCATGCCGGTGCACTCGTTCTTGGCCACTTTGGCGTCCTCCTGGTTCTCGAAGTAAACGAAGCAGAAGCCTCGGGAGCGACCGGTCTGTAATGTGCTTTAGTTTTAGGCATGTATTGATTAAAATAATTTAAGGCTAAAGCGCTAGGGTAGCTCCAAAATTATTATTTTCTTAAGTTTTTTGCAAGTTGTAGATCAGTACTAGGTTGTTTATCAAAATTTGTTTGTGACCGTTACAAAAAACCCAAGAATATTTCGCCGACTTCCTTAGTTCTTCCTTGGTGGAAGCGCCAGGATAGCTTGCGAAATTTGTATTTTCTTACGTTTTTTTTTTTGCAATTTGCAGGTCAGAGTCAGGTTGTATGTTGATTAAAATATTATTCGGTTAAGGTGTCGTCATTGGCGAAGTACTTGATTGAAGTGCTTCACATGATGCTCGCACTGTTAAAAATATGTATATGAAAGGTGCGCACACTACAGCGTGACCAATGAGAAGTGGCAAGATGGACAAGCACAATTTATTTATTTATTAATTCCCTGTATTTGATATCTCCTAGTGACAGCTTAAAATATGATGCTTGCATCTTTAGAGCTCCTTATTCTTAATTTTTAGACTATTAAGTGCCTAGATTCGCGCATAATCGCCTCAGGCCTCTTCAAAAACCACTGAAAATAACATAACAAACTTGTAACTAATCCTCCTGAAATAAAAACATATGGATGAAACTCACCTTAGCATCAATAACGACTTGTACTTTATCCACGGGCCCATATTTGGAGAAGATATGATTGATCTGCTGTTCGGTTGTGTACAGACTCAGTCCAAACACGCCAAGGCATCTGGACGGCGTAGGATTCTCCTGTTGACGGTACATGGGGTCTATTTTCTTGGAGACGAGTCTCACTCTTTATAATGCTTTGAAAAGCTACAAAAGATATCGAGTTTTGTTTTGTCTTTTGCTTTTCATTTTGAGTAGACAGTCCAGTATTTACTGTGGTACTCAAAAGTATCGAACTGATACTGGGTTAACAGATTTTAAAGAGACTTAAAAAAAATATTATTCAAGAGCAAGACATTTGATCAAAGATTAACACAGACTAGAAAATTTAAATGGGATACTGAAATCGAATACAAAAATTAATATTGTGATATTCTTAAATTGAATTTAATTAAACAAATTGAGCTAAGGCCATTATTATTTCCTTATCAAACATTGATAGAGATGCATTTGGTTTTAATTAAGTCATCTTTTACAACCAAACATGGCTCATAATAGCTCAAAAACAGCATGCATTAATAAAAAAAAACTATAAATACTTAAAACTATGCTTACAACTAAAATTTTGCTTCTTGACAAAATATGCAATTGGCTTTTTAGGGGACTGTGTGATTAAAGAATTAATCACGAAAAATCAGCCAATTGCTGTTTATTCCGACGTTCTGTTTGTATATTAGTCGGGCTTTTTACGTCAGATGCAAACAGTTGTGCTTACTACTGACATTTTCTTTGTTGCTTCAGTACACAATGGCCATTGTTTATGTATACTTTATTCGTATTCATGGAAGTTTAATTTGAAGGCTTTATCAGTGAGCCAAAGTAACTTTACACAGCTCTTATGCAATAATGTTAAATGTATGGGTACAATGGCAGTCTTATCGCTCATAGCAACAGAAACAAACGTAGCTCATTCATATATGTCCACATGGGCCACTGTGTACAAGCTTTTATATAGCATGCGGGGACAACTTAAAACTAGGGAGTAGTACAAAAAAAGGTATTCACATAAACATCACTTCTCACCCTGTCGCCCATGTGCCGACGGCGGGAGGACATGGGGCTGTGACTGTGGGAGCGTCGATAGGAGCCCCGCGGCGAGTACGAGCGGCTGCGGGAGCGCGAGTACCGCGAAGAGCGGTACCCGCGCCGCGCAGAGCCCGACCGCGACCGCGACCTGGAGGCGGACCTAGCGTCAGCGGGAACGCTCAAATTAACATGCAAGAACACACAAAGCGGAGGAAGCGAAGCTGTTTTTTGGTGACTGTAGATTGGATGTTGACATTTTTATCAGGTGTATCTAAATCAAAGTTACTTTTTGTTCATAAAATTAAGATAGTTTGGCTTTTGTGGTTTCATTGACCATTGTTGCCCACTACAATAGCAAATGATGCTCCATAAAAGATACCTTTAGTGTAGATGCACCTTTAGATGGGACAATAGTACAGAAATATTAATAAAAGCTGCATCAATCAAGCAATTTACTAGACATATAATATAGGGCTCTCCACAATTCAGCTTATTACTTGATATAGACATCTCCTATTATATTATAGCCAGTACCGTCCCACTGCTGGGCAAAGGTTTCCCTCCATTTTTTCCATCAACAGGTTTGATTGATCAATTAAAAGCTCTCAGTGAAATGAGACAAACAAAGATATAAATAAAACTTTGTTCAGTATTCTTTTTAAATGTCAAAATCCAATATGAAAACAATTTCAAGTTTTATTGCATTAATAATTAAGTTTATTCTAGAACATACTAACATTATGTAGAAGTCAACCAAAAACCCAATTATGTTAGCAAACAACGACAGTTGTCATAGTTTCCTGCACACAATATTATTGATCACACATCAACAGACATCTTGTTTATGCTGCGTTACTATAGTTTTTAAGTAATTGGACACACCATCTATGATAACAGGGACAATAAAGTGTGGCCAAATGATTACATGGGTTTCAAGTGATCAATAGATAGTATTGTGAGTAAGAAACAGCATTGTTAATAGGCATGCTTACATGCATGGGTGCAGGGGGGATGCAGGGGTTAAAAACACAACTTTGACTGTCATTATGAACAACTTTTACTATGGGACCAAACCCTGAATCGTTAAAAAAGATCAGCTGTTTCTTAAAATTATGTTTGCATAACTCGTCAAAATGAATGGACCAGCTGATTTGGTCCCTAAAAGTTGTTCATAATGATGAGTACAATGACAGGTTGAAGTTTATCGATATCATCTGGAAACACATCGTATTGGGACTATTGGGAGTCGGTTTTCAATCTAACCAGATGCAGCTGAGTACTACTGCTTTACATGGTGCAACTCTATTTGACCTACACAACCCAGGGAGTCTCTACACACATCATCTGCCTAGCCTTTCCTTAAAGAGTTGGCTTTCAGTCTAACCAGCCATGCAAGTACATAGGAATCGATTTGATAAATCTGACAGTCATTCTCGACCAAATTAGTTTATAACAAAGATAAACATCAGTCATTTTGTCGAGAAAAACTGACAGATTTATCGAATCAATACCTACATACTTGCACTGCTGATGCAGCCCCCCATACCAGTATTTTGCATGGAGCAACTGCCTTTCCGACTTGTGGTAGTCAAATAGGCAGTCACTCAAAGGTTAGATACACAACAGGGAATTATTATTCTAACTTGCATTTTGAAGCTCTAGTGTGAGTGTGAGCATAACAGGATATTATTGTTAATATTATATTGGCTAGTAGCTACTAGCTTATTATCATGAGCTTATGAGTTTTGCTGACCTATTGGCTTGTACTGGTTTAGGTACATTCATATTGTATATGTATAGAACTTGATAACTACCTAAGATATCAAGTTCTATTATACTAAAAATAAAAGTCATGAAAATATCATATTATTCTTACTTGACCAAACAAAGTTATTGATAAATTATTGCTTGTTCATATCAAAATTAATTAGTTTTATCTAGATTGTTTTAACATTGTAGGCCTCGTTATAATAAAAGAATATAATTTGAAGTTATTAATGTTTTGTTTCTCTTCTATTTTATATAAGTTTAAATTAAAGTTGACAATGGAATAAAAGTAAATAATCAGGAAAAAACTAACTCGAATGAAATGAGTTGGTAAGCAACTGGGCATTTGAGGACAAACATTCCAGCTATGTAAATAATAATTAAATGCTACTATTTACTACTTTCTTATCAATCCCCGCGCGCCCCACCTCCCCGCAAACATACAACATTACCTATTGATTTAACTGTTGCTACGATAATATAATGAAAAACGAACAAACTATGTAATAAATTAATTAAAAAACAGATGCCTAACGACTAGCAGTATGCGGAACCGTCACGAAAATAAGCAAGCAGCAAGGTCGTCAACTCTAGCTTATATGACTACAAAATTTGCACTTCCCAAGTCGCATGTAAACTATGTTTGAGTTTAACGATACACACCATTGCGCAACACACGCGAGCGTTACCCTTGAGATCGAGGTTATGAGTATTTGTTAGTAAAACAACGTACAATGCCGACTAATCGTTAAATAGAGAATATTATCAAACATGCTTCCACAACCAAAAATTAGTAACAGCAGACTTACGGGCTCCTATATTTTCTGCTCGATGCTTTTGGCGGGGGCGGCGTCCTGGACCGGCTTCGGCTGTGGCCTCGCGACATCACGGCGGGCTTCGGTGCCGGCTCTCGAGACCCGTTACGAGTCCTCGAGCGACTCCTCTGAAATCACCCAAGCGATATTAACGTCATTAATATTAGAGAATGATCCGCCGACAAAATAAAACACACGCGGCGGGAATGCGAGACGGACGTGACAAACTACGGTTAATAATAGTACCTCTCGATCCGACATTATATCCAACGTGATGAATCCGACGAAGAAAAAGAAGATAAAACGTATTCAATCTATTTTTGATGTATAAATTTCGAATAAAATTCCGCGAGCACGCCTCAATCGCGTACAGCAAGAAACGAAAAACAAAATGGCGTGGGTTAGTGTTGTCAACTTATGATGCTAAATATTTTGAAAGAAAAAACTATCCGTGTTGAGTCGATTTTATTTAGGGTCTACACTTATTAGTAATTTCCGAACGTAAAAAATAATTCTATAATTGGAGTAACGTTTCTAAACGAACAGGGACTGTCAACCAACTGTCAAGTGGACAAGTGGCAATTATCCACATCACATTGCGGAATGTGTGGTGTGATTCGCTCAATAATTAAATTCATCTAATTTTTGTGTAAAAATGACTGACAACGAAGTACAAAATGATTCCTTAGAGGACCAGCCTCAAGAGAAGACTGCTAAACAACTAGAGAAAGAAGCAAAAAAGGCTGCAAAGCTGGAAAAACTCAAAGCTAAGTTGGATAAAAAGAGCGCTACGCCAGCTGTGCAGAAAGATAAACCAGAGGTAGGTTTTTGAGCCCTAAGATAAAGCTGCAACAATTCCCTTTAGCTATAACACTTCATTTATTTTGTTTTTTTCTTATACAAATGTATTTTTTGCCGCTTTGTTGTAGCGAAATTCTTAGGTTAATAGCTTGAAACCTGGCGTCGGCAAGTGAAAGTAATGCCGCAACATTGTTAGTCACATTGCATCAGTCTAATTGTCTTCCAACATGTAATGATCAGTGATCTGTATTATGTTAAATGAGACTGTTTTGTAACAAACTTTCAGAAAATCTGAAATTGACCTGATACCATTCAGACTTATTTCATATTAGGGCGAATTTCACAGTTGTTATTACAACCCGCCTTTCAGTTCTGTGTGAAACAAGTTCTTAAGTAAATTAATCTTGACTTAAATCATAACCAACTTCACCAGCTACACTTTGATTGCGTTTACAAAAATAAATAAATCTCATCATAAATATGTATTTGCAGCATGTGACAGCAACATACTGCATTTAAAACCACAAATATTTCAGTATTACTAAACGCGAATAGTTTTCAAAACTGTCTTTACAGTTGCGTCAATTTCATATTCAAAACGTGTTGTGTACAGTTCTGCGTATTTTTCTTTTAAGTTCGTTGTGTTCGGTAATATGCCTTTAAAACGGAAAAGGGACCCGACCTTCACAGCCAGTGAAAAGGATGCCCTAATTCAGCTAGTGGGTGAACACTTTGAAGTGCTGGAATCAAAGAAAACGGATACCGTAAGCATGATACATAAAAATGAAGAATGGAAAAAGGTTTCACATAAATTTAAAGCGATATCCAGCATATACCCACGAGACTGGATAGTCCTAAAAAACTGTTGGGAAAATTTAAAGAAACGGGCTAAACAGAAACAAACATTGTGGAACCAGCATTTATTGAGAACAGGTATGTATTATGAATTTTAATTTTGTAGAATGTTTGTTTATTCTCAGATTGTACTTTTAATTTTATCATTTGAATATACACTTTTTCCAAAGGAGGAGGGCCACCACATATAAATGAAGACCGAACAGTAGAGAAGGTGCTGGCACTCATTTATAATGGGGTAACCGGTTTTCAAAATAGCGATGATGAGGATGGGGTCCATGCGTTAAGTGAGAATTCGTTTCATTTACTTGTTTATACATTTTAGAATACTTTGAAGACATCATGGTAAACTAAATTGTAAAAATTTCAGGTTCAGATAGCAATAGTGTATTGGAGACGACACAGCCAGAAGTTTTGTTTGTTATGACTGGTATGTACCTACTCTTTAGAAATATCTTTTTTTTTTTTTAATAGACTTGTGTGCCTTACTGCTGGGCATAGGCCTCCCCCATAACCTTCAAGGAACTCTTCTCTCCTGCGCCACTTCGAACTAGTCTTCGTGATGCGCGTCTCGCCACCTCTTTCTAGGCCAGCCTCAGCGGTGCTGTCTGTCCTCAGGTACTCATTGTGTTGAGACCTTGGTCCAGCGGTCGCTATGCATTCGGCTTACGTGACCTACCCAATCCCATTTGAGTCTAGCCTCTTATTGACGACCCGAATGGCGCAGCGGTAATGAGGCTGCCTTACGAGTTCGGGTTCGAATCCCGGTAGGAGCAAAATGTTTGTGTGATGAACATGGACATTTGTTTCCGAGTCATGGATGTTTATATGTATTTATTTACAAACAAAAAGTATCTATGTAGTATATCAACTATCTGGTGTCCACGACACAAGCCTCGATGCTTAGTGTGGCGATATTTATTATATTATTATTTTATTTAGTAAAATGTTTTTTTTTTTCAGATACCAGTATAAGTGAGTCAGATAGTCAGTTGCAAGAAAGTGTTGTAGATGATGAACCTGTTGCAAACACATCAACATCTGTAAGTATCCTTGACTCAACGTAATTGAACTAGAATCAATGATAATTATTTGTTTGGGATTCATTCATTTCAATTTATTCAAAATTATAATGTCATATTTCTGCACAGGACTGGTCCCCGTACAATGCAACTATGAGAGAAACGGTTAACCCGATTCTGGCTAGGTCACCAAGCCCATCATCTAACACTCCGCTAAGGTTAGCAGTAGATCATTCATTTAGACTTTTACATCTGTTCTGTTAAATTGTGAATGAACAAGAACAAGGATCACTAATGCATGATTAAATTGAATTAGCTAGTGAAGTTTAAATCAGTTTCATTTTTGTCTTTATTTTGTTTAGATATTGCTTCCGAATTGACTGTAATGTCTGTCAAGTTTATACAAATATATCTAACAACTTATACCAAGTACTACATGCGGTCTTTGAACTCAAACAAACACAGAGTAGGTTTTTTTCAATACACTTCCTCGATAACGGGTTCTTATCGCACTATGATTAGGTTCAACATGCAATGTATTTCACGCGCGACCATTTTCTTTAATTTTTTTTTAAGAAAAAAAATCAACAGGTAACATAATATACTTATACGAAGTTCAAATCGGTTCACTGCCTATAGACGCATATTGCTTTACCGATATTAAAAAAAAAACATTCCAACACCTCCGAAGTGAATGTTTTTTTTCTAATTTCGGCTAAGCAATATGCGTCTTTACGGCGTAAATATTTTTTGAATATTCAAATTGTGTTTATAATATAATATCATAGATAAACATGATTATTTAAAACTAATATTTACTTTTATAAACAAATTAACATAAAAAAAATTTTTTTTGGCTGTTTAACGGCTTCATACCTTTGCTTCTCCTTTAACCTGGCGAAAGCAAAGCGCAAAAAAAAAGAAAATTAAAATCATAGTCTCCTACTTAATGTCAAAAATATTTTTCATTCTTTTATTTCTTCAAAAATGTATTGAAAAACGTCGTTTATTGCATTTGAGGCGGAATTAACACACGAGCCGTATAACATGTTGAAATATCGGCAACCATCAAGTCTGTGGAGCGTCGAGCGTTATTAAACTTGATCCTGTATAATCAATAGTAGATTCTTATTTAGGGCACAAAACCTCCAGTTTTGTGACCTAAAGAAGAATCTACTAAATAAAAAAACAATTAAAAAAATTGGTTGCCTGTAAAGTCGGTATACGGGCGAAAGTTTTACGTGACAACGACTTTGAGTGGTAAAATAAACTTTTTATGTCTGTCTCTCTCGCTCTTAGGCGGGCTCTCACTCGCTCTCATTGTGAGCGCATAACGTGAGCGGAGCGTAACGCAGTTTCTTGAAGTGTCACCCGGCAAACCAATTTATAAGACGTTGTCACGTCAAAAAAAATATATCTTTTATTTTTATATTTAATTAAATATATTTCAGGGGCCAAGCGGCGTCACTAGCTGTAGTTACGGCTTCCGGGCTACCGGCTAGTTCCAACACGAATCGCTGGAGGCCTACAATGAGACAGGAAAGAGAATCTCCCCTCAACACACGAAGACTCGACTTCCTATTAAAGTCAAACTTGCGAGCCGAAGAGAAGCATGATGTCGAAATGTCAATAAAAAGAGAAATTTTGAAGCAAGAACAATTAAAAACGAAACAGGAGCAAATTAGAGTAGAAATGTTAGAGATAGAATTAAAGAAATTGAAAGAATAATAAGTTTATGTCGTAATCAACACGTTTTAATAGATACATTGAAGAGGCCTTCTTTTAAGGCGAGGTTAACCTGATTAGACCATAGTTAATACTTTTCTTTGCGATTGATTGGATGCAGTAAAGTGCAAGTAATCGTGTATCGACGGCCGAAATATCTAGATCGAAGTGTGAAAAATATGTAAAACGTTTTTTTTCTTTTCTGAATTTAAATGAAACACGATGCAAAACACGCATATCTGGGTAACCTGGCTTTAAGTATGCAGATACTTGTAACAGAAGCCCTCCCTCTTAAATTTTTATGTGCAAACATAATACAAGGCCTGTTAATTACATAAAGTAGGTGAAATAACAAAAACTTAGACTAGAGAATTTAAAAAGAATAGATTTAATATTTTGAGTATTTCGTACCGCCTATTTTTTGGTAAATTTTTGTATGCAATCGTTTTTATACGTTATGATTATTATTTTAAGACTGATATCTTATACATTACAAACTTGTTCCCGCGGCTGCGCCCGTATCTATACCCGTAACCTAGGTAATGGACTACCTTTGTGCCATAGACGTGAATAAGTAACAGATAGATATAGGTGTTGATTCTGTTGTGCACAAACTAAACTTAATTTAGGCTATTGCTATCTACAAACTAAACTTAATTTAGGCTATTGCTATCTTTTTCTTCTCTTTAATAAAACGAGAAAGAGATGGAAGTAATTTAGAGCTGTCAAATTTAGTTCGAACTAATATTTCCATACAAATGAAGGGTGCACGTAAAAACATATCAACTAAAAACACGGTGAAGCGCAAGGCATAAACTAGTTTGACATCTCTAACTTAGTTCATAGCTATATCCGTCCTTTTCTCGCACTGCCTTTTAGTAAAAGATAGCAATAGCCTAAATTAAGTTTAGTTTGTGCACAACTGAATCGACACCATAGTTTGGCATTTTTAACATTAGTAAAGATTTTTATGTAGTTATAATATATATTTAAATGTAAATAAACTAATTCTTAAATATGTTAGAATATTGTTTTATAATGTATTGTTTATTACACACCTTTCTCCTTATTCGTTTTAAAATACAAATCCAAACACAAATTTACAATTCAATCACTACATCGTCGTCCTCACTCTATGCATGCCATGTCCAGGAGTACTGCTTTCTGAATCAAGCTCCTAGTCAGCTAGTAAGCTAGTCGCACAGTGAGTGGTGCAAGTACTCGCCGTTAGCAAGATGACAACGACCAGAAATAATAAACCAAAGACCATTAAAGGTGAACGCCGTTATCAGAGCCGAAGGAAGCGAAATAATCGAATTTTAGAATTACTTGTAGGAAATCCTGTAAAACATTGAACATTTCACAATCGAATTTGAATCGGACGAATAGATAACGTTATACGAATGAGAAATGTTTCTTTCGGCGCGGTCGGTTCTTTCGGCGCGGATAAGTGTGCCTTAAGAATAAGAATAAGAAATTTTATTAGCTCAAACATGTGTTTACATAAAGAATTAAAATAATACATGCATGCAAGGTCTTAAATAGGAGTGGCTCACGACATGTCTGCCATTTCTCATGGCGTGCAATTATTTTCAGGTACAATTATTATTATTTAATTAATGATTTTTAAATTTTAAACATTTACATTATATACCAATTTATTAAATACAATTATAATTACAGAATCAAAAAATTTAAAAAAAATTGCGTTCACCTTAAAATCTATAATAATTATGACATGGACAGCTCGAACGCCCGATTTTCGGCCCTCAAGCTCTTACATCGAAGAGCTTGAGGGCCGAAAATCGGGCGTTCAGGTGTTAAACTTGTTTTAGCTTGAACTGCGATCAATTTCTGGTAATGAAATAAAATATGGAGAACTGTTTGGCGAAGGCCTCCCCCATTCCCGACCCGACTGGCCCTGGCTGGCTGGACTTTTGACGACCCGATTGGCGCAGCGGTAGTGAGGCTGCCTTACGTTCTTAGGGTCCCGGGTTCGAATCCCGGTCGGAGCAAATGTTTGTGTGATGAGTATAGACATTTGTTTCCGAGTCATGGATGTTTATATGTATAACTAGCTGTTGCCCGCGGCTTCGCCCGCGTAAAGTTCGGTAATTGTCCCACTGAATCATAATAAAGGGATAAATAGTATCCTACATGTTAATCCAGGTTACAAACTATGTATGTGCCAAATTTCATAATCATCACAATTTATTATTATCATCAAAATCACGATCACAATCACAATCACAATCACAATCACAATCACAATCACAACCACAATCACAACCACAATCACAATCACAATCACAATCACAATCACAATCGCAATCACAATCACAATCACAATCACAATCACAATCACAATCACAATCACAATCACAATCACAATCACAATCACAATCACAATCACAATCACAATCACAATCACAATCACATTCACAATCACAATCACAATCACAATCACAATCACAATCACTATCACTATCACTATCACTATCACTATCACTATCACTATCACTATCACTATCACTATCACTATCACTATCACTATCACTATCACTATCACTATCACTATCACTATCACTATCACTACCACTATCACTATCACTATCACTATCACTATCACAATCATTATCTCTATCACAATCACAATCACTATCACAATCACTATCACAATCACGATAGTGATTGTGATAGTGATTGTGATAACAATGATTGATTAACAGTGATTGTTAACAATCACTATCACAATCACAATCACAATCACAATCACAATCACTATCACAATCACTATCACTATCACAATCACAATCACTATCACAATCACTATCACTATCACCATCACAATCTCGATCACAACCACTATCACAATCACTTACATCATTATCGCAATCATTATCATCGTAAACACAACCATTATCATCTTAATCACAATCATCATGATTACAATCGCCATCACTATCACAACCACAATCGTTATCACAATCACCATCACAATCACCATCATTAACACAATCACACCCACCATCACATTCACAATCGCTATCCTCGTTATCACAATCATTATCATCGTAATCACAATCATCTTCGTCATTATCACAATTACCATCTCTGTCACAATCACAATCACAATCACCATCACTATCACAATCACCGTCACTATCACAATCACCATCAAAACCACTATCACAATCACCATCATCGTTTTCACAATAATTATCGTCGTAATTACAATCATTATCATCGTAATTACAATCATTATCATCTCAATCACAATCACCATCACAATCATTCTCGCAATCACTATCCTCGTTATCACAATCATTATCATCGTAATCACAATCATCATCATCATAATCATCAGCATAATTATCACAATCATCGTCATCGTTATCACAATCATCACAATAAATCAACAATATCCCTGTATAGTAGTCGAATCCGCCATCTTCTGGATCTCAAAATAAATGCCATTTTCGTAATCAGCGCCCCTGATAATCTCGGTATCGACACCCATATTGATTTTTAGACATTTCAACCCCATCGCACCCCAACAGGGAATGATTGTATTTCAGGTCCGCCACACTAAATCTTAAAATCGTTGTTTTTGTAATACACCCGACCCAGTTTACCATAAAAACAATACCGATGTTGAATTTCAGGCTTTGTTACCCCATTTCCCCCTTTAGGGGTTGAATTCTGAAAAAAACCTGGAACACAAATGCTAACTCATTTATTGATTGGAGTACTCCTGTTAAGTATCGAATAAAGTAGTCTCTAATCTTATTTCCCCATGTAATCTTTGGACTCCCGTTCCAACCCCTAAGGGGGTTAATTTTGAAAAATCCTTTCTTAATGCACCCCTAAACCTCATAAAAAACCTACTTGCCAAATTTGGAATCTCTAGACTCAGCGGTTTGGGCTGTGCATTGATTTTTATACTTTGCCACCCCAATTCCCCCTCTTGGGGGTTGAATTCTGAAAAAACCTGAAACCCGTTGCTACTCATTTATCAATAGGAGCACTCCTGTGAAGTTTCGAATAAAATAGTCTAACTTATCTTGTTTTACCCATACAAACTTTGGAGCCCCGTTTAACCCCCTTAGGGGTTGAATTTTGAAAAATCCTTGCTTAGTGCAACCCTAGACCACATAAGGAACCTACTTGCCAAATTTGGAATCTCTAGACTCAGCGGTTTGGGCTGTGCATTGATTTTTAAACTTTGCCACCCCATTTCCCCCTCTTAAGGGTTGAATTCTGAAAAACCCTGAAACCCGTTTCTACTCATTTATCAATAGGAGCACTCCTGTGAAGTTTCGAATAAAATAGTCTAACTAATCTTGTTTCCTCATACAAACTTTGGAGCCCCGTTTAACCCCCTTAGGGGGTGAGTTTTGAAAAATCCTTTCTTAGTGCACCCCTAGACCACATAAGAAACCTACTTGCAAAATTTGGAATCTGTAGACCCAGCGGTTTGGGCTGTGCGTTGATAGATGAGTCAGTCAGTCAGTCAGTCAGTCAGTCAGTCAGTCAGTCAGTCAGTTTCTTCTTTTATATATTTAGATAAGTATGTATTTACAAACAAAAAGTATCTATGTAGTATATCAACTATCTGGTGTCCACGACACAAGCCTCGTTGCTTAGTGTGGCACTAGATGGCGCTGTGTGTAATGTCCAGCAATATTTATTATTATTATTCCTTACACTCTCCTGATGTGTTGCCTTCTCTGGCCAATAAGCTAGGAACGAGTCCGCCAATGTTTCTGGGGTCTACCTCGGTGACGAGGACCGTCTTCAGGAACCCACTGCGTGACCATTCTATGCTAGCTATCCTGAATCATCCTGGAAATATGAACCGCCCAGTCCCATTTTAACTTGAAATGAAGTACACTGGCCTGCAAAACTAAGTTTCACACTTTTAAAATTGCAATAACTTTTTAAGTACACAAGATATACTTTCAACACATAAAGGACTCGAAAAAGAGTTTAATTTTGTACATAAAAACTAATAAAGCTGATAAAAAATTTTATAAAACGTTTTTTATTTTAAATCTCTAACTTCTATAGTTTAAAAAAATAAAAATAAAAGTGTAGTACTTAGTTTTGCAGGCCAGTTTAAATAATTAAAACTTCACTCTTCACGACAAACTCGATCTTCACCCGAGCTTATTCTTAAAACTTATTTCTTTCTTCAGAAAAAGGTGAAGGAAACAAAAGAGAGCGCGGTATACACAGCGGAGACAGAGCCGGGCGAGAAGAAGGACATCACGGGCGCCATGCCCGACGCGTACAGCCCCAAGTTCGTGGAGGCGGCCTGGTACGCCTGGTGGGAGAAGCAGGGCTTCTTCAAACCGGAATATGGAGTAAGTATAGCCTGAAAGTGAAACCTTATTAAAAACAAAGATATTGAACAGTTGTCAGTCATCATCCAACAGTCAGTTGGATGATAAAAAAAAATATGATTCTGTTTAGTCCGTCAGTTAGATCTAAATATATAAAAGAAGAAACTGACTGACTGACTGACTGACTGACTCATCTATCAACGCACAGCCCAAACCGCTGGGTCTACAGATTCCAAATTTGGCAAGTAGGTTCCTTATGTGGTCTAGGGGTGCACTAAGAAAGGATTTATCAAAATTCACCCCCTAAGGGGGTTAAACGGGGCTCCAAAGTTTGTATGGGGAAACAAGATTAGTTAGACTATTTTATTCGAAACTTCACAGGAGTGCTCCTATTGATAAATGAGTAGAAACGGGTTTCAGGTTTTTCCAGAATTCAACCCCTAAGAGGGGGAAATGGGGTGACAAAGTCTATAAATCAATGCACAGCCCAAACCGCTGAGTCTAGAGATTCCAATTTTGGCACATTGGTTCCTCATGTGCTCTAAAGGTGTACTAAGAAAGGATTTTCCAAAATTCACCCCTTAAGGGGGTTAAACGGGGATCCAAAGTTTCTTTGGGGAAACAAGATTAGTTAGACTATTTTATTTGAAACTTCACAGGAGTGCTCCTATGGATAAATGAGTAGAAACGGGTTTCAGGTTTTTTCAGAATTCAACCCCTAAAGGGGGAAATGGAGTAACAAAGCCTTAAATTCAATATAGGTAGGTATTGTTTCCATGGTGAATTTGGTCGGGTGTATTACAAAAACAACGATTTTAAGGTTTAATGTGGCAGACCTGAACTACTATCATTCCCTGTTGGGGTGCGATGGGGTTGAAATGTCTAAAAATCGATATGGGTGTCGATACCGAGATTATCAGGGGTGCTGATTACGAAAATGACATTTATTTTGAGATCCAGATGATAATGATTGTGATTACGATGATGATAATTGTGATAATGATGACGATGATGATGATTTTGATTACGATGATAATGATTGTGATTACGATGATGATGATTGTGATAACGATGATAATAAGTGTTATAACGATGATGGTGATTGTGATTGTAATAGTGATTGTGACAGTGATGGTGATTGTGATAGTGACGGTGATTGTGATGGTGATAGCGATGGTTGTGATAACGAGGATGGAGATTGTGATTGTAATAGTGATTGTGACAGTGATGGTGATAGTGACGGTGATTGAGATGGTGATAGCGATGGTTGTGATAACGAGGATGGAGATTGTGATGATGATGATTGTGATTATGATGATAATGATTGTGATTACAATGATAATGATGATGATTGTCTTGATGATTTTGATTACGATGATAATGATTGTGATTACGATGATAGTGGTTGTGATTACGATGATAATGATTGTTAACATGATGATAGTGATTGTGATGGTGATAATGATTGTGATTACGATGATAATGATTGTGATAACGATGATGGTGATTGTGATAGTGACTTTTATGGTAATTGTGATGGTGGTGGTGACTGTGATAGTGACGGGGATTGTGATGGATATAGCGATGGTGATGGGGATTGTGATGGTGATTGTGATTAAGATCGTGATGGTGATGGTGATTGTGATATTGATTGTGATAATGATGGTGGTTGTGATAGTGATGGTGATTGTGATAATGATGGTGCCTGTGATAGTGATGGTGATTGTGATAATGATTGTGATAATGATGGTGGTTGTGATAGTGATGGTGATTGTGATAATGATTGTGATAATGATAGTGATAATGATGGTGGTTGTTATAGTGATGGTGATTGTGATGATAATAATAAATTGTGATGATTAAGAAATTTGGCACATAGATAGTTTATAACCTGGATTATCATATAGGACACTATTTATCCCTTTAGTATGATTCAGTGGGACAGTTACCGAACTGCACGCGGGCGAAGCCGCGGGCAACAGCTAGTTATCGAATAATAATGGATACATATTTTTTGTTTTATCAAATTAATATAAATTTACGAAGATAAAACGTGTCAAAGATCATGAGTGGGCGCTTGTGACGTCACATTTGAGTAAAAAATGTACTCAAATGTGACGTCATACGAGTTTTCGACGCACCGTATCGTCTTTATTTTTTGTATACGTGATAAAAGAAAAAAATATGTGTATTTTTTGGAAATCTATCTGACGGACTAATTAGTTTTTAGGGTACGGACCCAAAGGGTAAAAACGGAACCCTATTATTACTTCGCTGTCTGTTCGTCTGTCCGTCTGTCCATCTGTCTGTCACCAGGCTGTATCTCATGAACCGTGACAGCTAGACAGTTGAAATTTTCACAGATGATGTATTTCTGTTGCCGCTATAACAACAAATAGTAAAAACAGAATAAAATTAATATTTAAGGGGGGCTCCCATACAACAAACGTGATTTTTTTGCCGTTTTGTCTAATGTATAGATAATGGTACGGAACCCTTCGTGCGCGAGTCCGACTCGCACTTGGCCGGTTTTTCTTATTGTCATCTACCCTATTGCTTTGTGTGGTGCACTTTTTTAAACAACAGAAGCACTCGAAAAGTACTACAGCGCCATCTATGCCACAAAAGAAGAACAAACTTCAAATACCTAAATGACCATATTAAAGTTCTCCGCGACTTAAGACCATATAGAAAAACCCGACATCAACTGTCGGGCAGTAGTCCACTAGTCACAACACCCGTCTAGTCGGAGGAACTTCCCTTAATTATGGGGGATGAACACTGAGGTATTACTACTACGTATAGAGAAGTCAACGCGTTGCTCGATTTTGCGCCACGCTTTGCGGTACACTGTACCGCAACCATCCAGTGAGTATCCAACGCCCGTAGAGACTAGTCGTGTTTGGCTCGCATAAATAACAACATCAAAATGCCTGGTTGTGTTCCTAAAGACTGCCGTCAACACTCCAGAACATCAAAAAAAAGTGATGGTTTAACATTTCATCGTTAAGTAGACATTTAAACGTTTAAAACTTTTTGATTTAAAGTTTTTCGATGTAACAATGCTCACGAGAATCGGGGTGCCGGGCGCCGCCATTTTGCAATACTAATCATAGAGTAATGAAAACTTAATACGCATGATACGCAACATACATTTGTACCTATTTTGTGGTTCAGTTTGTCAATAGTATAAGTGTTATTTATTATTGTGTAGAATAGATGTAAAATAAGTAAATTGTGACTTTTACCTAAGTAACCTAAATAATTTTGAAGGATTCTACGGCCGGGTCATGAGAAAAGAGAAACTTGGATAAAATTTGTGCAAAATAATCGGAATGAAGAAATATGGCTTCCGACTCCTCATACCTATATATGTTCGTTGCACTTTAAGGATGAGGATAAGCATTATACAAATATATTATTTGTTTGTACCTACAAGTAAAGGCCTGAAATAAAATTATCATTTATTTAGGAATACAATACAATTTGTTCAAGAATGAGACTTCCCATGACCCTGACTGAACCAGTTAGTATAGGTATATATGCCAGAATATATTATTTGTTCCGCAGAGTACCTAAAGTCAGTTTATACCTAAAATCAAGATTATAATAAAAATTGTGAGTCAAACAATGTGCACGTAAGTACGGTAAGTAAGTGGTACCCAATGAAATAGGCAGAATATAAACAAAGTGTCGCCTATAGGCAGAATATAAACAAAGTGTCGCCTCTTAACGGTGACATCGCATCTATGACTCATTAGCCGCCCCCCGCGCGCCCCGCACTGCCGCGCTTGTTGCACAGATTTTGTTCGCGCTGTCTTCTCTATACGTAGTAGTAATAGCTCAATGGGGATGAAGAACTTTACACCCTGTTCTTCATACCTATAAACACAGTGCAGCTAAAATATTAATAGGTGCAGAAGGAGACTTTGGCCCAAAAGACTTCTTACTCTCCTAGCAGAATATGTAAAAACATTGCCCCATTGCTGGTCAATAGCCGGATCCACACCAGACGATCCAAAATGAATCGCCAATTCCTGCAATCCTCGATCCGGGAGCATGAGGCATGGATTATGGCTCGTGTCGTCTGACGAACTTAACTTCTCTTGCGATCCCGCCGCGTCGCATCGACACGCTCCAACCGATCCACACTGATCCGCCGCACAGTTGAACCGTCATAATGTGTGACCCCGCGGTCCACACGCAAATGTCTACACCGAGCGCGCCGAGAGAAGGCGCCTGTGTGCTAGTAACAAAAACCGACAGCTGACGGATCACTCGCGGCAAAGAGCGCGCGCTCCTTCCACGCAGTTTGGATCGCGCGAGGCAAGTCCACATTAAACGCTCCTATGGAGCGCGCTCCTGCCGCCCGCGATCGGAGCGCGTTGGATCGTCTGGTGTGGATCCGGCTAATGATCTTGCCCATACCTTCCATCCTGCCCTATTTATTGCTTTATTTTTTTTAAAGCAATCCGTTTCATTTCTTTCTGTTTACAGAGGAAATCCGTCTTGGAACCAAATCCAAAAGGCAAGTTTGTGATGGTGATCCCTCCTCCCAATGTGACGGGCACTCTCCATCTTGGTCATGCCCTTACTAATGCTGTTGAAGACGCACTCACGAGATGGCACAGGTAATTAGAATTAGATTTGTTACTGTAAGACGTCAGGCACACTATAGCTTAAGAATTATGTTTCATTTATCTTATTACGCTTTCGTCAGATAATCTCATAATTACAGGCCATATAAATATTGGGAATGAGAGGTAAATGTAGCCCAGTTATTGATTACTCAAGCACTACTGTGACAGTCAGTCGTGCTAAAAATATTAAAACCTCTTTGCACACTGAGGCACTGACGCGAATACTTCTTGCGTAGGTATTTCATACAAAATGACACGGCGCGGTGTCAGCTAAATGCCCGTAGGATTCGCCAGGATTCGCTTTAGTTTCGGTCACAGCTTAAACTAAACATTTACTTACATATTGTTACTCCAGCCCCAAATAGGCTAGTTCCACCGTCAATAAATTGCAATAATCTATTTAGTCCGCCAGTTAGAGTATTGGAAAATAATGGACACGTATTTTTTGTTTTTGTAAATCAATGAATATTGACAAAGATAAAACGCATTAAAACTCGGGAGTGGGGGGCTCGTGCGTGACGTCAGACGAAAATTATATCACGGCGTGACGTATTTTTAAAAGCGTCGTACCTTCGTCAATTTTGGTTTACGTAACAAAAGAAAAAATATGAATCAAATATTTTTTGATAATTTAACTGACGGACTAATTACATTTTTTCAGTTAACAAGCCTATTTTGATTAAATTTATCAATTTTTCATCTCAATCAACAGGATGAATGGTAAAACCACCCTGTGGAACCCCGGCTGCGACCACGCCGGCATTGCCACGCAGGTGGTAGTGGAGAAGAAGCTGTGGCGCGAAGAGAAGAAGACCAGGCACGACCTGGGACGGGACGAGTTCATCAAGAAAGTCTGGGAGTGGAAGGAACAGTTAGTAAACCTTGCTATTGTCACTATCGCTACATATTATAAAACAAAGTCCTGTCCAGTCCGTCTGTCTGTCTGTTTGCGATAAACTCAAAAAATTACTGCACCGATTTTCATACTGTTTTCACCAATAGATAGAGTGGTTCTCGAGGAAGGTTTAAGTACATAATTTGTAAAGTTTAGCCGTGTGGTATCCGGCAGAGTAGAATAGGACCAAACCATCACACTCACGGATGTCGTATAAGGCGACTAATGTCTGAGGCAGAACACCTTGCGCCTCCGTAGACCTGAGAATGGGCAGCAGCGTTTTCTGTTAGTCTTTCATAACTGCTATCTCCAATCCGCCTGCCAAGCGTGGAAATTACGGATAATTCCTCCCATCATGGGAGAGGCTTATGTCCAGCAGTGGACGTAATGGGCTGTTGTAGTAGTAGTTGTAAAGTTGTTGTATACGTTGGCTGAAATACAATGATATTTGTTGGAGGTGTCGGAAAAAAATAAGCCGTCTGGGAACTTTATTTTTGGTTGCGATAACCGACATCCACGCGGGCGAAGCCGCGGGCATCAGCTAGTGCTATATGAAAAAGAGTTGTATTTTTCCTATTTGTGAGGTTAACGGCCACCTTTTGCTTTGATTTACTTTACGAAAACCAAATTGACCCTTATCCGGTCTATTGGAAATTCTACCTTCTCCATCTGTACCTAAAGTCGAAGTGTTCCACTACAAACCAAACACAAATCCCACCATTCTCTCCCCAGAAAGGGCGTCCGCATCTATGAACAGCTCCGCTCGCTCGGCTCGTCCTACGACTGGTCGCGCGTGCGCTTCACGATGGACCCATCCATGTGCCGCGCCGTCAACGAAGCCTTCATCCGCCTGCACGACGCGGGCGACATCTACCGGGCCAACAGACTGGTGAACTGGTCGTGTACGCTCAAGAGCGCCATATCTGATATTGAGGTGGATAAAGTTGAGCTCACTGGACGGACGTTTTTGAGTATACCAGGGTATACCAATAAGGTGCGTTGTTGCTTTAATGTTTTATTTATAATCTAGCTCTTTGTTCGTGTGAATTTCTTATGTCGACAACAGTGCCACCTACCGAGTCCTACTATAGCTTAGATCCTTTCAGGTGAGCCCATAAGCACAAACATGGAAAAAGCGTTTTAGGAGGAGACGTGTAAAAGTGTTTGTAAAAACCCTTTTTGCAAAATAAACATCATTTATCATTTTATTAACACGCTAAAAAAAAACTTTTATATTTTTCCATTTTAGTTGTTCCCAAACAAATATTAGCCATGAATTTATTTCACATTGTTAACAATACATGTCATGGTAATAGGCGTATCCCCAATATTATTTGGAACTTAACATACCTTTTTTTTCGGAAGGGAAATCATCAAAAAAAAAGGAACTGAAAAGGGAAAAATAATAACCTTTTAGTTTAAACAAGCGTGGAGCTGAGAAATGAACAATAGCGTTTTTCAGCTTTAATATAAAAAGTCGGTTAAAAATTGATCAACGATCATTTCACTATACTACTTAAGGAACCTATTGCAACACTCCTAATCTCATACTTCCACCTAAAAAACCTAAAATACCATCATCAGAGACCCTACTAACTATAAAACCATGTTCCAGGTTGAATTCGGTGTGCTGGTCTACTTCGCGTACAGGACGGAGGACACGAACGAGGAGGTCGTGGTCGCGACCACTCGTATCGAGACCATGCTGGCTGACGTGGCCGTGGCCGTCAATCCCAATGATACAAGGTATTTTGCTACTACAGCCGCTCGGGTCGATCGTTAGGTTAAGCCGTGCTTGCCTAAGTTGGTCTGTGGATGGGTGACCACCCGTTTTCATTGATCGATGGGAATCCCCCATGCTGCAAAGATGGGTGCGGCTTCATGTCTACTAACATTAGTTTTTAAGAACATTGTTACTAACAAAATAAGGACATAGTCTGAAATAAATGTTTATTATTATTATTATTACATACCGAGTTTCCTCCGTGCCTCGGAAAGTACTTTAAGCCGTTGGTCACGGCTATCATTTGTAGATCTTTGACAGTCGTTAGGTAGTCAGAGGCCCAAAAAGTCTGACAACCAGTCTTACCAAGGGGTATCGTATTACCCGGCACTAACTGGGTTGTGGAGGTCAGATAGGCAGTCGCTCCATGTAAAATACTGGTATTCAGCTGCATCCGGTAAAACTGCAAGCCGACCCCAACATAGTTGGGAAAAGGCTAGGCGGATGAACAAATCTACATGCATAAACCTTTAGCCTTTTTCCCAACTACACTAAGCCATCTGCTGCGATCCTTACAATTTACATACGCCACTCGTCTCGTCCATGTTCATATACCTGACTTTTCTGAAGAAACTCACCATTCATACTTAAAATGTCACTTACGGGATATCTTCCGTGATTTATGAAGACGGAAGATATCCCGTAAGTGACATTTTAAGTGTAGTAATGAACCGTGAAAGCTTAAAACAGTCTCACCATTCATATCTACAGTGCGGAAGAAAACTGTCAAATTAGTTCCGCGAAGATGTTTGCTAAAAACTATTGCCGCGAGATGGTGCTAAGCGTTTTGTCTTGTCGCTGATCGGTCGCTTTTCATTTTTAGATGATTTTTACAAGTGACAAATATTCAACGCGCTCGCAGCGATGCTTCCAGCGAACCACCCCAAAAATAACTCACAATATCATAAGATACTATCTGGTTTTTAATTTGAATCATTCATATTTAAAATGAATTGCATAAAGCACGACCGAAAGACTATTTTTCTATATTACCCGAACCAGCAAGGAATAGTACATTATGATATAAGTGCGGTAAGTTGAAAATTACAGTTGAGGCGATATTGCAAAGCCCACGTATGTCATACGACGTTTTATAACATATTTGCGAGGAAATAAATAAACCTCGGACTTTCTTAAACGAATAAATCTTTTAATTGTTCACAAATTAGCGATGCGCGCGCATAAGCGCTTTTTTTAAGGTAAAGACACAAAAAACAGCCAGTATTACTAATAAAATACATTAATATTTTTGTGTTTTTGTTACAAATTAAATTGTGTCAAAATTAATTTAATTAAATGTTTATTTATTATATTTCATCTCCCAAAGTTAATTTTATTCATAAAATGTTGACCACTTTTCTGACATAAAAACTCTTTGCTAAGATTTAAAAAAGTACCGTTCGGTTTAGACGGAGCATCTTGCTAAACCGTGCGTTTTACATTAAATAACGCACAAGTACGTAATGAGATACAATACGATATTGAAATTGGTGAAATAAGAGACCCTTTACAAGCAAATGTGTTTTTCTCAAAAATGGTATGTAATGTTGCCATAACATCTCTAAAAAGTATCCAGAAAGTGAACTCTACCGGAGACTTATTCACAACTGTCCAGTAAGAAGCGAGATTTTAAATTTGGAATCTCCAACTATCCAGTAAGTAAGTATGTAATTTACTTACTGGACAGTAGGTCATCCTCTTTGGATCTGCTTAGAAAAGGCTCCCAATATATATCTATCTCTCTTTTTGGTATGACATTTTATGAGATACATGAATATTACAGCCATTTTATAGTCTGTGACACTTAACGCGACGCAGAAAAAGTATGCGTTGCGTTTTGTACTTAGTAATGTGTTAGAAGTATAGTGTGGGATTTTATGTTTGTATTTAGTAATGCAGTTTATAAATCACGTTGGATTAAAACTTTCCATTCTAAAATTAACATGGAGTTTCAAAAACAATAATTTACATTTTTTTACAAAAACATTCATGTAATGTAAAAATAGAACAATTTCCAAAACTAAACGCAAACTTTGTATTAAAAAAAAAAAGAACGACTGGCGGGATTTCACATTCAATTGCGCCAATTGTGTTTAAATGAATTTGTTGTTAAACTTTCTTTCATTTTGAGAAAAGTATTATACAAACCTCAACCAGTAAGAAAGCCATCCTGGCCTCGTATATAACTGGACCTCACCTGCGGTTCGGTCCGGTTAACTCATACTTGGCCAGGAAGGCTTACTTACTGGATTCTGCAGTAATGTACTAATAAATGAATTTAAAATGGCGGCGCTAATCAATCCATCTCATGTTACACACAAACTGAATGAAAGCCTTTTGTTTGACCACCATTGATATTTGATTCTCTAATGGCGCATGTAATATTACAAATAAAAGCTGGTGATTGAATGCTGACCTGAAATCCAACCATGCATTGCTGTTTCTCATTATATCCTGTTTGTCAGGTACAAGCACCTGGTTGGTAAGAAGGTGGTACATCCGTTCGTCGGCCGGAAGTTGCCGATCATCGCCGACGACTACGTCGACATCAACTTTGGAACCGGTCAGTATATAACCAACATAGGGCGAGATTTAAGTGTAAAGCTAGTTTTTGTTAGAATATAAAAAAAATTGTTGAGAATAAGGGTGAAATTCAAATAGGACTTTGCCAAAGTAAGGTAGGCTGTTCATGGCCTGTAGACGGAGAGCTATGGGCTAGCTCATCGTCCGTCCGTCTCATGACGACAGGCCGTGTCGACAAGCAGGAGTGTTCCACACGCGAAGCTAAGATATCAGCAAATGGAAGGAGTCCGCAAGGACCGATGCCTGCCGGGGTCGCGGGACAGTTCGAAAGAGATACCGTGGCCTCGGAACACAAAGGGCGATGAAGGAACATGGATGGGTTTTAGTCAGTAAAAGTCTGACACTCCCTCCTGCTCCGTCCAGAGCGGTAGGAGTCATTTGATAATTTCCCATCCGGGAAAAACAGGTAGGCTTTTCATGTGAATATAAACAGTACTGGTATAAGAATAAGGTTCTATAGTAACATCTGTCAGTTAGGTCTATCTTTTCTTTATCGTGTGGTTAGTGCCTAACCTGCATAGCTATTCACACGCTTCGATTCGATTCGACAAATTGTATGTCTGTCTTTTTTGACATTACGAAAGCGAGCGAGACAGACATACAACTTTCCGAATCGAAATCGAATCGAAGCGTTGTGAATAGCTATGCTGGTGTCAGAGTTTTATGCCGCCCATGGCCTCTGACTTGGCTTTACATGCCGTCGAGAAATATCTCTCAGGCATGCTGGTTTCCTCACGATGTTTTCCTTCACTGAAGCAAGTTATAATACAATACGCACTTGAATCCGAAAAATCAGATGTGTGTGTCTTGGGTTCGCATTTGAGACCTATAACTCGGGAGTCCGAGGGTCACGCCAACATTCTATGACTGGTGCTAGGCCCGATTGGATGTTGGTAACAAACGGAGTGATCACGCGTGTTGTGAGCCCCTTTTTTTTTCGGATGGGAAATCATCACATGTCTCCTCCCGCTCTGGGCGGAGCAGGAGGAAGTGTCAGACTTTTACTGACTAAAACCCATTCATGTTCCTTCATCGCCCTTTGTGTTCCGGGGCCACGGTATCTCTTTCGAACAGTCCCGCAGCCCCGGCAGGTGTTGTGAACCCCTAAAGTTCGCATTGCATGAAACTCCAGCCATTACTCCTACAGTCCTACAACTCCTTAACCTACTACTTAATTAAATTATTAGGGTTTCGTACCTCAAAAGGTAAAAAAAGGAACCCTTATAAGATCACTTTCTTGTCCGTGTGTCACCACCGATTTTCTCAGGAACGGGTGGACCTAGCAAGTTGAAATTTATACCAGATACTGAGGTCTAAAGTCTCTATTAGGTGTAAGGTCCTGAGTCAACACGATAAAAGATATGGGCTAATTTATATTTTCGCGAAAACTTGTAAGTACCAAAATTTATCTTAATTTTTTACTTTTTTATTTTTCGGAATTTTCCCTTTACTTGTGCTGTAAGGCCTTGCTTATAACCAAAATTGGCAATAGGCATGATGACAGTAATTGAAAATTACTAAAATATTGTATTTATTTAATAAGACTTGAATTGTGGAATACGAAACACGCATTATTTTTATTATTAAGAGCGGGATTGATAAATTAAACGACAATTAAAATCTACAAAATTCATATGTCCGCCATATTATGTTGAACACCAATCACAGCGCATGACGTCACTTTTGATAACACGCGGGAAATTTAGGTAAACAAATGGTCGAATTTCTGTGGTTTTGTGATTTATCTTATGATACACGGATCATGGAACAAGGGTATAGTAAGGCAAACAGTGCTAAATTGCCTAAAATCGATGTGATGATGTTGGGAGCTATTTTTTTGCATCGAAAACGGCCTAATTGACCCGTTTTGCCTTTAGTTTGCAACACGCATGGCGACGAGCGATATATGCGACTACGAATTTAGATAAAAAATGTAAAAATGCCATCGTGCGTGTTCAGAAAGTGTACCAATCATGATACCGAAGTAAATAAAAAAAAAAATTGGTTGCCTGTAAAGTCGGTATACGGGCGAAAGTTTTACGTGACAACGACTTTGAGTGGTAAAATAAACTTTTTATGTCTGTCTCTCTCGCTCTTAGGCGGGCTAACCATGCCCGAGTGGAAGGGACGCGTGCCTCTCACTCGCTCTCATTGTGAGCGCATAACGTGAGCGGAGCGTAACGCAGTTTCTTGAAGTGTCACCCGGCAAACCAATTTATAAGACGTTGTCACGTCAAAACACAAGGGATCTCATACCACATGTAACTACGCAATATGCTTTGATTTATTAATATTTTTCATTTATTTTCCTAGTATTCTGATAATGAAGAATAAAAAAAGACAGAGATGGGAAACGCATTTTTGTCGTGAGTACGACAAGGACGCGTGCACTACAGTCATAGAACAACATTATCTGTCTCTTTTTTTCTTATTGGTTTTATCGAGCTATCCCTTTTGTATCATTTGAAATGTAGACTGAATAAAAAGTGTTCGCGTGCTGCTCAGCTGCGCGGAACACTTTTTTCTGTGGTTTTGTAGGTGTATAACATACCTATCTGTTTATTATAATATCATTGTATAAGTACCTTTATTAATACTACAACACATTTTATAAATGTAGGTATAAATCTACTTATGTAATCATTTTAAAATCACAATATTTTGAGTAATATAACAAACTAAATTTAGGTTTAGTAGTAAGTATGATAAAAGTATGTCTTTGAAATGCACTTTTGTAATATTGTTTTTAAATTGAACCGTATGTTTATTTGTTTCGTTTCTTTGTTTATTTATATGGTCTTCCAGGGCACCCTATGGCGATGACGCCGTAAGCTACGTAGGTACAAAATCTGTGCACAGCAGTGATAAGAAAAATCTGCCCAGAACATAAAGTACGTACCTACATGCTAAGTTGTATGCAGTAACTTTATTAATGTACTTAGCTATCTACTGATCTTTAAGCTCATGGCTAAACTTCCCATGTAATCATATAATCCGAAATGGGTACGTTCAACCGACGACAGAAAACGTAATCATCTGGTACGCATCCTCTCGTAAAAGGCAATCTTTCTTTCAAAGCGACGACAATGTGAAAGTATGGCGTTTAATATTAAGAGCATTACGTCACACATTTTTTGTCGGATCTTTATGAAAAATAGACTCATCTCGGATTATTCATGTTAAGTGTTGAAAGCGATGAATCATTTTGTCTACAATTAGGTGAATCAGGAAAAAAAAACGCTTTTTAGTAAAAAGATTAAAGTTTAAATTCGTGCGGATCATTTCTGGTTTTAATCATAGTGGGATGCTTTTGTAATAATGATTAGGTACTTGACGCTAAATTATGTAAATGAGGACGTTGAAATTACACGGTTGACATTTAGCTTTCAATTTGTAGCAAGACGTAGATGAACAGCAAGAGACAGTAAATTCAGTCGAATGTCATGATTGTGTAGCTTCACTAGGAGGCTGCAAACATGCCATAGCTTTTTTTATGTTGATGCATCGCAGAAGCGAAGAGCCATCCTGTACATCTATCGAGTGTTATTGGATTAAATCCAAACTTTCCAAAGTTGGGACTACGGACATAAATAACTTATTTGGGGTTTGTATTGATGTGTTCCCGCACTGCGGGACCGCACAACACCTGGGGGTCTAAAATGGCCGCTTTACCAGAATCGTTTTGTGAATCACGATAAAAATTTAAAATTGTTAAAATGGACTTTATATCAATAACAATAAAGGCCTTTTTAACAATTTTAATTTTTTTAACGTGATTCATGCTAAGATTCTGCGTAGGATCTGCTATAGCGGCCATTTTAGACCCGCTGTACTTTTTCGAATTCATTTTAATAATCGCAATTCGCAAATTATTTAAATGTATAGACGTACGAAACCTGTAGCTTTGTTGTGTTGACGTTTTGCACTAGTCAGGTGTGACGTCACCGGCGACGCCATGACACTGGCGAGCGTTTCGGTGGGAATTTTAAATAAAAAAACTAAAATGTTCTTTTTTAACTATTAAACCTTAACTGTGGCCAAAAATATGAAATTGATTTTAAATAATTTACATTTCCGAACATTATAGGACAGTTTTTCAAAATTTGTCATCATGCCTATTCTACGTCAACCGGAAGTACCCAGTAAGTATAGGTTTTGGGTCGAAAACCTATATGGTGGTTTCCGCTGACCTAGAATCACGAAATTTGGCGAGAAGTAAAGTCAAATAAAGGAATAATACAAAAAAAAATGAAAATTAAGGTAAATTTTGGTACTTACAAGTTTTCGCGTACGGAACCCTTCGTGCGCGAGTCCGACTCGCATTTGGCCGGCTTTTTTTAGATATACACCTACCACCGTTCGTCTCTGCATCAGCCAAAGATTGATTGGTAGAAAATGCTAATGGCATTAAGCCCGCCTCTGTACTTTGTGAAGTGTTTTAAATAAATACCTAACTGCGTACATGGTCTCCTTTCGCTTTTAGTGTGATCATTATCATTTTCCTGATCTTGTCTCATGTTACTTGGGGTCGGCGCAACACGTTTTTTCCTTCCATTCTCCCCTGTCAACCATAAACAACAACAACAACAGCCCATAACGTCCACTGCTGGACATAAGCCTCTCCCATGATGGGAGGAATTTGCCGTAATCTCCACGCTTGGCAGGCGGATTGGAGATCGCAGTGATGAAAGACTAACAGAAAACGCTGCTGCCCATTCTCTGGTCTACGGAGGCGCAAGGTGTTCTGCCTCAGACATTACGAGCCTTATACGACACTCGTGAGTGTTAGGGGGTGGTTCTATTCTACTCTGCCGGATACCACACGGCTAACCATAAACACGGTCAACCATAAAACCGTAGTGTATTTATCATTAATTTATTATTTCTCGAACAGGTGCGGTAAAGATATCGACAGCGCACGACGTGAATGACTACGAGCTCGCCAAGCGTCATAATCTGCCGTACATCAACATTTTCGATGACGAGGGCAAGATGCTGCCTAATTGTGGAGCTTTCACTGTAAGTTGTTAATTCAAAATACTTACGTTAAAAATAATCTAAATCTATCAACATCTACACTTCTACACTAATATTATAAAGAGGAAAGATTTGTATTTTTGTGTGTGTGTATGTTTGTAATGAATAAACTCAAAAACCTATGCGCCGATTTCAAAACTTCTTTCACCATTAGAAAGCTACATTCACCCTGAGTAACATAGGCTATATTTTATCCCCGTACTCCCACGGGAACGGGAACTACGCGGGTGAAACCGCGGGACGTCCGCTAGTACACTATAAAGAGGAAAGATTTGTATGTTTCTAATGAATAAACTCAAAAACTACTGCGCCGATTTCAAAAATTCTTTCACCATTAGAATGCTACGTTATCCCTGAGATATATACACGTGCGAAGCCGGGACGTGCCGCTAGTTTTAAATATTTTATCAAAAGAAAATAAAAGAGGGAAACTGATTGAAACGGATATACCTTTACTTGACTTTATTACTTACTAACTTTGCTGTGGCCCCCTTACCTCCCACGCGTCGACTCTTTCACAGAGCTCTCGCTCATTAGTAACAGTTCCCTATCCTTCGGCTTTGGCCCATTTTGGCCGAAGCTGTAGGTGGTGTTTTTGGTAGAATGTGGCCGAAGTCGAAAGCCGAAGCTTCCGTCAGTCACTAAATATTTTCCATCTCTTCTTGGACTAAATGCGAATTATTACCTTATATTATCTCGCACAGGGTATGAAGCGCTACGACGTGCGGCGCGCGATGCCCAAGGCGCTGGAGAACGCCAAGCTGTACAAGGAGACCAAGGAACACGCCATGGTGGTGCCGCTCTGCAGCCGCTCCAAGGATGTCGTGGAACCTATGCTCAAGCCGCAGTGGTGAGTACCGTGTCTTAACTAGAAGTACACTTTTTTTTTTGTTTTTTTCGGTTGGGAAATCATCAAATGACTCCTACCGCTCTGGGCGGAGCAGGAGGGAGTTTCAGACTTTTACTGACTAAAACCCATCCATGTTCCTTCATCGGCCTTTGTGTTCCGGGGCCACGGTATCTCTTTCGAACAGTCCCACAACCCCGGCAGGTACTAGAAGTACCCTGCGGTAACATGTCATCTACGAAAATCGAGTCAGTGGATACGAAACGGGGTACTATTTTTTACTGCAACCAATTTCGAGGTAGCGCTCGCTGGCTGTTGCCGCGGCGCCGCTCGCTCTGCTCGCTCGGCTTGCACATAGTTGGTCACAGTTCTAACCTAACCTATGTGGTCGGAGTGAACGGAATCCCTTCGACGTCGTTTTTACGACAAACGGTTAGTCGGAGACAAAAAACTTCAAGATACCTTTAGCCTTATATGTAGGTGTTTTATAAGATTAAACGATTTGCAAAAATAACACTTTTTGGCTAAATATTTGTGTTTTTTTCTCAGTGACCCGTTACGTACACTCTGACCGAAAATAGCTCTTGCTGCTACGATATAAAGGCACAACACACGGTCATTGTCATTTTATTGCCAGGATGTATGATTGCCTGTACTAGTAAGAAGGAAGTGACTACACTTAACGACACGGAATTAACTTGCGCCGAACAATGAGAGCTTAATGCCCATAAAAATCGAAAAAGACCTAATTCGCCTGTATCGATCGAGACGAGAACGCGACCCGCGTCGGACTATTAGTTTTTATTAAAAAAACGCTCTTTTTAAAGGGCTTAAGCCAATTCCACGTCCTTAAAGTGTCTTCAAAAACATTGTATCTCAAGTGAAATAATGTCGAAAGAAGATTTTCGTTATATTGAAACATTAATGTCTTAGCCGTGTGGTATCCGGCAGAGTAGAATAGAACCAACCCATTACACTCACGGGTGTCGTATAACGCGACTAATGTCTGAGGCAGAACACCTTGCGCCTCCGTAGACCAGAGAATGGGCAGCAGCGTTTTCTGTTAGTCTTTCATCACTGCGATCTCCAATCCGCCTGCCAAGCGTAGAGATTACGGCAAATTCCTCCCATCATGGGAGAGGCTTATGTCCAGCAGTGGACGTTATGGGCTGTTGTTGTTGTTGAATGTCTTATAATAAAACGAGGTCGCTAGAGAAGATTTTTAATTTATGCTTCAATGTTTGACTAACTTTATCTACACCCATGCTATAAATCCTCTATAAAAGTATCTGAAACAGTTAGCTTATGGCCAACATTAAAACAGCCAGTGTCATAATAACCATTATAACACCCAAACGGGTGTTACAATGTTGTACTGAATTTCATTATGCAACTCGTTTTAAAAAAAGAACATTGTCTAGCACGTGCGATTCACTACCACAGCGCCGTATTAAAAAAAAACTTATAGGTTAATTCGAATTCACGTCGTATCCCGCCATTTTTGTTCGATATTAGTATTGCATTATGTACTTTGTAGTTTACAAAAATGAGTGATACAAGCTTTGTGCATTTTAATAATTGTACAATCAAAATGTAAATAATTATATTTTTGTTTGTTTGTATTAAATACTCAGCAATTAAACTTTCCATGAATTTACATAGACTTCTTACAACACTACAACACCCCATGGTTTCAGAACCTTTTATATGGAGGATTCATATCATGGATGTAGATAAAGTCTTGTATGCAACTGTACATAATTAGGTATTAAAACACTCATGTGATACTATTATCACACTCGGCTTTGCCTCGTGTGATAAACCCACATTCGTGTTTTAATACCCCTCATTATACAACAGTTGCATAAATAACTATTATTTGATGTCTACTTACGCTGCACTTCGCTATTACCCTACACTGTACCTCCTCTATCTTCAAAACCCAGAACTGACCCTCTTCATCACCAAAGGTACATAAAATGCGACAACATGGCTGCCGAAGCGATCAAGGCAGTTAAAACCGGTGAACTGAAGATCATCCCCGACATCCACGAGAAGACATGGTACCATTGGATGGAGGGCATCCGTGATTGGTGCATCTCCAGGCAGCTGTGGTGGGGGCATCGGATACCTGCGTATAGGGTGACGCTGCCTGAACCAGAGGTAAGAAGAACGAAGTCAAGATGTTTTGCCTAAAGGAAATGTAGTAATCTTTCTGTCGGAGGCCGGAGGTTACTTTGTTCTAATGATAGAATTCATGACTTTCTTAGGTAGAACTAAGTTAAAAGGGTAAATAAGCTTTTGCAATTAATATAATAAAAGAAAGAAATAAATAAATATCGCTGGACATTACACACAGTGCCATCTAGGTGCCACACTAAGCAACGAAACTTGTGTCGTGGACAGATAGTTGATATACTACATAGATACTCTTTGTTTGTAAATACATACTTATTATGCATATAAAACATCCATGACTCTGAAACAAATGTCCATGCTCATCACACAAACATTTGCTCCGACCGGGATTCGAACCCGGGACCCTAAGAACGTAAAGCAGCCTCACTACCGCTGCGCCATTTGGGTCGTCAAGATAATCGAAAAGAAAAGCTTCATTCGTCAAAAACGTGAAGCTTTTATTAAAGAATATTCAATACTACATAGTTTTTATTTTCAAACATTTTAGTATATAGTTTCAGAGAATAATAGGTCTATTTATTAAATACAAGTATATCAATAAAATAAAATATACTTATGAAAGGTTAATAGTAGATTTTACAACAAGTGCACAAAACGAATCATTTTTATCCGAGACTTTTAGCAGCCCTCGCCTTCGGCTCGGGCTGATAGTAATGTCGAGGATTAAATGGTTTTGTGGACGAGTTATAAACTCTGCTTTTCACTTCGATTGCGTGGATATAAAACAGTAGTTTATCATAACATTTCTTTAATTCAAATTCAAAGTAAAATGAGTACAGTTTTGAATACGGAAGGAAATTGTTTTTCCCGGCATATCGCCGCTTTATTTTTTTTGAATCTTACGACATTGATATTAGGCTTGGGCTGCAGACCTATATAGCCTACTATTAAATTAATTTTGTAATAATAATTTTCTTAAATTAATTAAATAACGGTAGGTTATTTAAATAAAATAAACTTAAATTTTAATATCTTTGTCTTAAAAAACACATAAGGCAAATAAATCAAAGTAAATATTATAAAATAACAAATTAATAAAATAAAATAATTAACAAAATATTACTGTGTTTGGCTGTCTCATTTTCTTTGCCTTAATATAGATACATTTATGAGTAGATACGCTAATGCACTTCTGCACAAAATTCGATTTTGTGCAGCCTATATTCTGCACAAATAAGCACTTTCAGAGCATGAGAAGTGAAAAATATTTTTGTCATCGAATCTACTAAATACAAACAAATCGACTAAACACCTTGCATCTCAACTTCGTTGGTGCTGCCAAGGAGTTCGATGAAGCGGAAGGCCCTCACGTGAACAAGACAGCTCCGCGGCGGAGACACACGCGCTCGGGCCGCAAGAAGTCGCGCCGGATCCGCGCGCGCCGCCTGGCGGATTCCGCGCCGGATGGAAGCGGTACAGCTGTATGTCGCTGCATACGCGTGGATGTAGTGGCTTTGACGTTCATTTGCATGGCGTTTTGTGTACACTGTTTTTTTTAGATTGTTTGTTTAATTTTGTCGTGAAAATGCGTTTGTTGTAGTTACAGCAATATTTTCGCCATAAGATGTTCAGACATTTTAATAGATCTACATGTGTTACCATTAACTGGTTTAAAATATAAGTTAAAGCACTGCTTTATTTTAAGTTTTTACTCCATAGTCCATACCATAGTAATGTCCAATTTGTAATTGTTTTACTCATTATAAAATAATATAATTTACCACTAAATGTCATGCTTCACTGTGATAAAAACAATAATTTTAAATGTTTAATGACCCATTTCAAAATTGGGATGTTATAACAAATTCGAAAACCATTTTAATACTTTTAACAACTTACATCTACTACATTTGTGGCGTAACATGAATTAAACTCTAATAAATACACGCTCATTCTTTTCAAGATTTTTACCCGACTGCGCGACGCAAAGGAGGGTAATGTGTTTATCAGTCTATGTATGTATGTATGTTTGTTTCTATTGTTCCGTATAATACAAAACAAATCATAAAATCTAATGCAAAACAGAACGACTCACAGTCGGGGCCCATTTAAATTTTACCAATCAAATCTTCCCAAGGGGCCCCGACTGTGAGTCGTTCTGTTCTGCATTAGAATTTATGATTTGTTTTATGTGTGTATCGATTATAAAACTATTTCAATTGTGTAGTTATTTAGTATTACTTAACAGAATTCTAAACTACTGGGCTTGTTTCTTTCTTTTTAGTTTTTATTTAAGTTAATTCTTTCACGTATTTTTTAAAATTAGCTTTTACGCAGTCGGGTTTTTTGTTTTTCTTTAAATTTTTTTTTTTTTTTGTTGATAAGCACATTTTTTTACCTTATGCTCGATTTTTTTTGTAGCATATAAAATTGTCCCATGATAATTTGGCATGTAAAGTAGTACATAGATATATTTCAATGTTTTAATGTTTACGTTTGTTGTGTAGCCAAAATTTGAAACTATCCCCTAGTCGTCTTATCGTTACAATACATTTAACAAATGTTTACCAACCGCACACCGCACATCCCTGTCAACGTCATTCGAGTTGTTAAAGATCGCTGTACTACTGTACTCCGCTAGGAGTAATAGTGTTCTCTGTCCCTGTAGCACTCCAACGGGTAGAAATTCCCTTAAAGATGCCGAAAGGTTCACCGGTCATTGAATTGTTTTTGTCCTGTACCATACCTGGAAACTTTCTAGTTACAGAGGTATTGGAAGTCAAAATTCCAACTTTCTTAAGTTTGTTAATGCTATGACTGTACTTATGAACGCTGTACTATTCAAAGCATTCATCAACACAATGTTTTGAGTGCGTTACATTGAGTCCTACCGTAAACCGTATTTTCACCCAACAGAAAATTCGTTTTCCTGCAATATTTTTTGCGTACAGTTACTTAATTTGATGCTTAGTTGACAGCTTCGTAAAGGGTATATTTACGCAATACATAATTACACATTGACTGCACCTAAATCCTATACAATAAACTAAATCCCTTTTTCTTCCTCTAGAAAAAAGACCAAGAACTCTGGGTATCCGCTCACACGGACGAGGAAGCGCTCGGCAAAGCGGCCGCGAAGTACAACGTCCCTGCCGCTGACATACAGTTAGCGAGGGATGAAGATGTGCTCGATACCTGGTTCTCATCCGGACTGTTCACTTTTTCGATATTCGGCTGGCCGGATCAGACTGATGATTTGCAGGTATGTACATTTTTTTTACACTGGTCTTGTACACCGCCATCTATCGTTTTTTGGTGGAAGTTGGCTTATAAAAAACCTAAGAAATATAAAAAAAGAAACAACATAAAAGAGATCCGATTTTTTCACGCATCGGTATGAATACATAGAACTGTGAAGTTTTGCTATAGTCTGCGCTATTTAAGTAGGGAATAAAGGTCATTAACCCGCATACAATTCGTATTCAAAAACGAATTCCGAAAACAGAAATAATGACATAAACTTGTCCCAAAACTACCTTTATCGTGATCCTTGACTTTTTCTAGTAATAAAAAACGATTCATAATGTATTGTCGGGGTACCTAGTTACCTACTCAGATAAAGTAAGGAAAGAGCAATGACCTTTATTCCCTACTTAAATGGCGCAGACTATAGTTAATTTGATAGGCTGTCATTTGATATCATTTTTAGGGTTCCGTACCCAATGGGTAAAAACGGAACCCTATTACTAAGACTTCGCTGTCTGTCCGTCTGTCTGTCACCAGGCTGTATCTCATGAACCGTGACAGCTAGACAGTTGAAATTTTCACAGATGATGTATTTCTGTTGCCGCTATAACAACAAATACTAAATATAGTCAATGGTACGGAACCCTTCGTATGCGAGTCCGACTCGCACTTGGTCGGTTTTTTTTTTTGTATCGATTACCAGGTCGGGCAAAGTGATATTGGATTTTTCCATCAGACATTTTCTCAGTAGCAGCTACGGAGTCTGGATTTGTGCCCGGTTGATGGCATAGGCGTGCCCCCTATTACATGGGATTTAAAACATAACTGTCGAAATGTGGGTGTACTAGATACACCTCTGCCTACCCCTTCGGGGATTACAGGTGTAATGTTATGTTATCATTTAATCACTAACTCACCTAAGTAAGACGGTAGACCCAGTGAAGTGCCCAACTCTGGGCTTCTATAAAAGTACCACCAACGGATAGAGCACTTTCGTCTACAAGATCCCACCTTGTTGAAAAAAGGTCATGCCGTGTTAAAGATACTAGTCAGTAAGAGAAATGGTACTCTTGAGTATTGTTCTTTTTTCATATTGATGGCACGTCTCATCACAACTACACTAATATTATAAAAAGGAAAGATTTGTATTTGTGTGTGTGTGTGTATGTATGTTTGTAATGAATAAACTCAAAAACTACTGCGCTGATTTCAAAAATTCTTTCACCATTAGAAAGCCACGTCTTTACTGAGTAACATAGGCTATATTTTATCCCCGTAATCCCACGGGAACGGGAACTACGTGGGTGAAACCGCGTGACGTCCGCTAGTAACTAGTAATTCAAGAATTACCTCGTGGTGTCAATTTTTAAGCACCCCATTTAAGGCATCCCGGTTTCTGATATAAGTAATGGCTTGCTTTTAGGTTAGGTTTGCACGATATATTTAACATTTCGGAGCAGGCTTACAAGTATCAACAATAAAATCAAACTAGTACTGATTTGAATGCATTGTTTTATTAACCAATTACAAATAATCACAGTTCTTTCACTTAAGCATCCCTAAGCAATTATTAGTATTAGGTGTATAATTTTATAAATGCGAAAATTACTCTGACTGATAACTTTTAAGGCTAAACAACGGAACAGACCTAGAGAGAGACATATAAGCTTATTTAAGTCCATCTTTTTAATAGATACAAATACCAAAATACTTAAAAAGTTTTAAATCTATACTTCTATACTAATACTAGCTGTTGCCCGCGGCTTCGCCCGCGTGCAGTTCGGTAACTGTGCCACTGAATCATACTAAAGCGATAAATAGTGTCCTACATGTTAATCCAGGTTATAAACTATCTATTTGCCAAATTTCATAATCATCACAATTTATTATTATCATCACAACCACCATCACTATCACAACCACCATCATTATCACAATCACCATCACTATCAAAACCACCATCATTATCACGATCACTATCACAGTCACCATCACTATCACAACCACCATCATTATCAAAATCATTATCAAAATCATTATCACAATCATCATCACAATCACCATCACAATCACCATCAAAATGTCCATCACAATCCCCATAACCATCGCTATCACTATCACAATCACCGTCACTATCACAATCACCATCACAATTACCATCAAAATCACTATCACAATCACCATCATCGTTATCACAGACATTGTCATCGTAATCACAATCACCATCACAATCACCATCACTATCACAATCACCATCACCATCACAATCTCGATCGAAATCACTATCACTATATCAATCACTATCATTATCATCGTAATCACAATCTTCATCATCACAATCTCCATCACTGTCACAATCACGATCACCATCGCTATCACCATCACAATCACCGTCACTATCACAATCACTATCACAATCACCATCACCATCACAATCACCATCAAAATCACTATCACAATCACCATCATCGTTACCTATGACAATCATTATCATCGTAATCACAATCATTATCATCTTAATCATAACCATCATCATCACAATCTCCATCCTCGTTATCACAACCATCGCTATCACCATCACAATCACCGTCACTATTACAATCGCCATCACTATCACAATCACTATCACAATCACCATCATCGTTATCAAACTCATTATCATCGTAATCACAATCATCATCACCATAATTATCATCATCATTATAACAATCATCATCATCGTTATCACAATCATCACAATAAATCAACAATAACCCAGAATAGAAGTTGAATCCGCCATCTTCTGGATCTCAAAATAAATGCCAATTTCGACATCAGCACCCCTGACGATCTCGGTTTCGACACCCATATTGATTTTTAGATATTTCAACCCCATCGCACCCCAACAGGGAATGATGGTAATTCAGGTCCGCCACATTAAATCTTAAAATCGGTGTTTTTGTAATACACCCAACCGAATTCACCATACAAACAATACCTATGTTGAATTTCAGGCTTTGTTACCTCATTTCCCCCTTTAGGGGTTGAATTCTGAAAAAACCTGAAACATAAATGTTAACTCATTTATCGATAGGAGTACTCCTGTTGAGTTTCGAATAAAGTAGAGTAACTAATCTTATTTCCCCATGTAATCTTTGGACCCCGTTTCAACCCCTTAGGGGTTTAATTTTGAAAAATACTTTCTTAGTGCACCCCTAAACCCCATAAAGAACCTATGTGTCAAATTTGGAATCTCTAGACTCAGTGGTTTGGGCTGTGCATTGATTTTTATACTTTGCCACCCCATTTCCCCCTCTTAGGGGTTGAATTCTGAAAAAACCTGAAACCCGGTTTTACTCATTTATTAATAGGAGCACTCCTGTGAAGTTTTGAATAAAATAGTCTAACTAATCTTGTTTCCCCATACAAACTTTGGAGCCCCGTTTAACCCCCTTAGGGGATGAATTTTGAAAAATCCTTTCTTAGTGCACCTTTAGACCACATAAGGAACCAATGTGCCAAATTTGGAATCTCTAGACTCAGCGGCTTGGGCTGTGCATTGATTTTTAGACTTTGTCACCCCATTTCTCCCTCTTAGGGGTTGAATTCTGAAAAATCCTGAAACCCGTTTCTACTCATTTATTAATAGGAGCACTCCTGTGAAGTTTCGAATAAAATAGTCAAACTAATCTTGTTTCCCCATACAAACTTTGGAGCCCCGTTTAACCCCCTTAGGGGGTGAATTTTGAAAAATCCTTTCTTAGTGCACCCCTAGACCACATAAGGAACCTACATGCCAAATTTGGAATCTGTAGACCCAGCGGTTTGGGCTGTGCGTTGATAGATGAGTCAGTCAGTTTCTTCTTTTATATATTTAGATAGCTGTTGCCCGCGGCTTCGCCCGCGTGCAGTTCGGTAACTGTCCCACTGAATCATACTAAAGGGATAAATAGTGTCCTACATGTTAATCCAGGTTATAAACTATCTATGTGCCAAATTTCATAATCATCACAATTTATTATTATCATCACAATCACCATCACTATTACAACCACCATCATTATCACAATCATTATCACAATCACCATCACTATCACAACCACCATCATTATCACAATCATTATCACAATCACCATCACTATCACAGTCACCATCATTATCACAATCACCATCACTATCACAACCACCATCATTATCACAATCACCATCACAATCCCCATCACAATCACCATCACCATCACTATCACAATCACCATCACCATCAAAATCACAATCACCATCACAATCACCATCATCGTAATCACAATCTTTATCATTGTAATCACAATCTTTATCATTGTAATCACAATCACCATCACCATCACCATCACAATCACCATCACAATCACCATCACAATCACCATCACAATCACCATCACAATCACCATCACAATCACCATCACAATCACCATCACAATCACCATCACAATCACCATCACAATCACCATCACAATCACGATCACAATCACAATCTTGATCACAATCACTATCATAATCACCACCATAATTTTAACAATCATTAACATCGCAATCACAATCACTTTAATCATCATCACCATCACTGTCACAATCACCATCACCATCACAATCACAATCACCATCACCATCACAATCACAATCACCATCACAATCTTGATCACAATCACAACCTCGATCACAATCACTATCATAATCACCACCATAATTTTAACAATCATTATCATCGCAATCACAATCACCTTAATCATCATCACCATCACTGTCACAATCACCATCACCATCGCTATCACCATCACAATCACCGTCACTATCACAATCACTATCACAATCACCATCATCATCAAAATCACTATCTTAATCAGCATCATCGTTATCACAATCATCATCATCGTTATCACCATCATCATCACAATCTCCATCCTCGTCATCACAATCATTATCATCGTAATCTCAATCATTTTCATCTTAATAACAATCATTATGATCACAATCGCCATCACTATCACAACCACAATCATTATCACAATCACCATCGCTATCACTATCACAATCATTATCATCGTAATCACAATCACCTTCATCATTATCACCATCACTGTCACAATCACGATCTCCATCGCTATCACTATCACAATCACTATCACAATCACTATCACAATCACTATCACAATCACTATCACAATCACTATCACAATCACTATCACAATCACCATCACCATCACCATCAAAATCACTATCTTAATCATCATCATCGTTATTACAATCATCATCATCGTAATCACAAACATTATCATCGTTATCACCATTACAATCGCCATCACAATCACTATCACAATAATTATCATCGAAATCACAATCACCGTCATCATTATCACCATCACTGTCACAATCACAATCACCATCACCATCGCTATCACCATCACAATCACCGTCACTATCACAATCACTATCACAATCACCATCAAAACACTATCACAATGATCATCATCGTTATTACAATCATCATCATCGTAATCAGAATCATCATCATCGTAATCACAATCATTATCATCATTATAACAATCATCATCATCGTTATCACAATCATCACAATAAATCAACAATAACCCTGTATAGAATTTGAATCCTCCATCTTCTGGATCTCAAAATAAATGCCATTTTCGACATGAGCGCCCCTGATAATCTCGGTTTCGACACCCATATTGATTTTTAGACATATCAACCCCATTGCACCCCAACAGGGAATGATGGTAATTCAGGTCCGCCACAATAAATCTTAAATCGTTGTTTTTGTAATACATCCGACCCAATTTACCATACAGACAATACCTATGTTGAATTTCAGGCTTTGTTACCCCATTTCTCCCTTTAGGGGTTGAATTCTGAAAAAACCTGAAACAATGAAAATTGAAAATGTTAACTCATTTATCAATAGGAGTACTCCTGTTAAGTTTCGAATAAACTAATCTAACTAATCTTATTTCCCCATGTAATCTTTGGACCCCCGTTTCAACCCCTTAGAGGGGGTTAATTTTGAAAAATCCTTTCTTAATGCACCCCTAAACCCCATAAAGAACCTATGTGCCAAATTTGGAATCTCTAGACTCAGTGGTTTGGGCTTTGCATTGATTTTATACTTTGCCACCCCATTTCCCCCTCTTAGGGGTTGAATTTTGAAAAATCCTGAAACCCGTTTCTACTCATTTATCAATAGGAGCACTCCTGTGAAGTTTCGAATAAAATAGTCTAACTAATCTTGTTTCCCCATACAAACTTTGGAGTCCCGTTTAACCCCCCTTAGGGGATGAATTTTGGAAAATCCTTTCTTAATGCACCCCTAAACCCCCATAAAGAACCTATGTGCCAAATTTGGAATCTCTAGACTCAGTGGTTTGGGCTGTGCATTGATTTTTATACTTTGCCACCCCATTTCCCCCTCTTAGGGGTTGAATTTTGAAAAATCCTGGAACCCGTGTCTACTCATTTATCAATAGGAGCACTCCTGTGAAGTTTCGAATAAAATAGTCTTAACTAATCTTGTTTCCCCATACAAACTTTGGAGTCCCGTTTAACCCCCTTAGGGGATGAATTTTGGAAAATCCTTTCTTAGTGCACCCCTAGACCACATAAGGAACCTACTTGCCAAATTTGAACTCTGTAGACCCAGCGGTTTGGGCTGTGCGTTGATAGATGAGTCAGTCAGTCAGTCAGTCAGTCAGTCAGTCAGTCAGTCAGTTTCTTCTTTTATATATTTAGATTATAAAGAAGTAACATTTGTTTGTAAGTTTGCAAGTTTGTATGTAGGGGGTAATCTCCGGAAGTTATGAACCGATTTCAAAAATTCTTTCCCCATTAGAAAGCTACATTCACCCTGAGTAACATAGACTATATTTTATCGCCGTACCCCCACGGGAACGGGAACTACGCGGGTGAAACCGCGTGACGTCTGCTAGTATAAAAAAAAAAATAGTAGATGGCAGCCTAGAGCTTCTTTGTGCGGTGGCATATTGAGAACCACCTCAACAGACTGGACAAACATCTTCTTCCGTGATTTCCATATACCTAGAATTAAAAAAATAACAGTTAGAAGAAGGTTTGATTTTGGTGACCATAATAAAATTCCTGAGTGACATTTTTGTGCTCTGATTCTTTAAGCCGTAGTAATGATATGTAAGTGTAATAATCATCACTTATTACGCATAGACCTACCGAAATGAATTCCCAGACTAATAACGTTATAATAACAAAAAATATATAACTAAATTGCCAATAACAAACCTCCACAGATAAATACAAAAAAATATTAGTTCCTTAGTACAAAACAATCTAACACTACAGTACAGTACTGTCAAAATATTAATTAATTTAAATGAAACCCAGTTTTCTCGTAATTTGAAAAAAGTTACGTGATATTAGCCGAGACCCCCTCTTTTCCTAGTGAGATTCGACTCGACACCCTCCCTCCTTAAGGCGACTACATGAGCTAAACGCGAGTTTTATAATGCATTAAAGCATATGATTCACTGCAATAAACAAAACCAAAAAATATATGATATTTTTTAGGATATTATGCTAGTACGATAGTGTTTTGAAATAATAATACAACTCATTTTATTCGATAGAAAAAAATCATGAACTTATCTCTAAAAATTTCTTTTAACGAGTAAAAACCATACTAAAATACATGCGATCATTCTGATTTTTTGGCAAATAATTCTACAAGCAACATATTAGCATCATAGTGTTTTACTTTTTTAGTCCAATCCAAATAGATTTTTTGTAAATCGCAAAAAACCACTCATTTCGCACTATTCGGCCCGCAGTGACTGACGGAACAACAACTTAAGCTGATTAGAACCTTATTCTAACAGTATTACAAACGAAGTTTGAACCACCACAAATAGAGTTGCTAATTTAGCTCCTGTAATCGCCTTAACGCCTCACCTAATTAATGGACGCTCGCTTTAGAAGAACAACGCCGTCACACAGACAATAACCCTCCTTTTAGGCTCCGCTCCAGTCGGGAAAAAGCTGTAAGCTACTTTAATTTACGATATAAAAGATTTAAGAAAGTAAACCTACTTACTTTTCGCAAGAAACGCATTGTGTTCCTAGATGAATGAATCCCTCTGCGCAGCACCCGTGTACAGTAATAGTTCTAAAACCTAACTTATGTCTCTTGACACCTGACGACTCTTGGTGATCGGGTGCTAAACCGTGTCGGTACACGGTTGCACGGTGTGCCGAACACAACGCGGCGAGAAACGCGACAATAGCGACAAATGTTATAAAGAACTTCATGTTGACACGACAACACGAGCTACCGTGCTCACTTCTACACTACATTGAATGACAACCAACACCTCTTTTATAGCGTTTCTTCATGACTATATGTCAGACCAATAGCCTACTATTTAGTAATTTTACAAAACGTCAATGCAAACCTAAATAAATACTTCCTGTAGCTACCTACCTTACCTATTTAAGGATTTATTCATATTTTTTCATGACGTCAACACGGGCCGACCGCAGGTGTACTAGGTATCCCCATTGAATATTATGTCAATTGGAGAATTACGTATATTCATACATAAACTTATGACTTTTCCCCAAGTATACGTAGATGAACAAGAACCACAAAACGTCACCTGTCTTTACAAACTCCTTTCGCTTGCAAGTTAATCTATACTAATATTATAAAGAGGTAACATATGTTTGTAAGTTTGTATGTTTGTAAGTTTTTATGTAGGGGGTAATCTCCGGAAGTAATGAACCAATTAAAAAAATAGTTTCACTGGTAGAATGCTACATTATTCGTGAGTGCTATAGGCTATATTTTATTCCCGTACTCCCACGGGAACGGGAACTACGCGGGTGAACCCCAAAAGTTTAGGTAGAGCCCAGAGATGTATCATAGTAGGTATATACACATTTCGCCAATGAACTAATTAATACGTAAATATCAAAAGATTGTCAAATATGGTCACTGCGATGGTTATGCTAGTGCAAGTCAGTCAAACCGCGGTTTGTCACATGGTTGTACCTTTTGAACTGTAATAGAGATTAAAAAATTGCAAATGTCTTCAACAAATCAAATGAAATAAAGTTTAAAATGAAAGGGGGTGGTACTAGGGCTTGCAATATCCGTTCATTTTTACCATCCGGATAATACGGATATTCGGATATCCGGATTGCAAGCCCTAGGTCGTACAGAACCCACAGAGTCCGACTTGCACTTGGCCGGTTTATGTGCGGGAATGACAATTGCCACAGATAACTATACCTAAGTATACTTAGTCCAGATTGGTTCAATGCCTATAGTCTGAGGTGAATGTTTTTTTTTTTACTTTTGGCAAAGCACTAAGCGTCTTTACGGCGTAAATATTTTTTGAATATTCAAATTGTGTTTATAAATAGAATATCATAGATAAACATGATTATTTTAAACTAATAAGTAGTTACTTTTATAAACAAATTAACATTCTAAATTCAAAAATATTTAAAAAAACATTTTTTTTATAATAAGCTGTTTAGCGGCTTCATACCTTTGGTTCTCCTTCAACCTGGCGAAAGCAAAGCGCGGAAAAAAGAAAATTAAAATCATAGTTTCTTAGTAATTCATGACAAAAATATTTTTCGTTCAATTTGTTTCTTCAAAAGTGTATTGAAAAACGTCGTTTGATACACGTGGACATTTGTTATTGCAGTTCTCGGCTCAAAAACACCCTCGCCTACGGCTCGGGAGTTAATTCCGCCTCGGATGCAATAACAACCTTTCTCCACTTGTATCAAAATGTACTATTCTATAACTAACTATCATAACATCGACAGGCTTTCTACCCCGGAACACTGCTGGAAACTGGACACGACATCTTATTCTTCTGGGTGGCGCGGATGGTATTCTTTGGACAACGGTTACTTGGGAAACTACCCTTCAAGTAAGTCGAACGTTACTTTATCAATTTGGTGATAGAGGCCAAAATTAGTTGCTTTTATCCAATAATTTCGACAGCACGGTTGGCGCAGTGGCCGAGTGATTGGGTGCTTCGTTGCGTGACGCGGGTTCAATTCCCGGATGGAACAAATATTTGTATGGCCTACAAGAAAAATACCTAGAGAGAGGAAATATTTAAAAAAAATGCATCCAAAGCACACCAAGCTACCCGTAACTGTCAAATTTTCCATACATAATGACTTTTTAATGGAGAAACACTAGGCTGTCTCCCAAGTCACAGGTGAAAACCTAGTTTGGGAGCCAGGAGACCTACCTGTGGGACATAATCTGTATGTTATATCTTAAGATGTCTGTAACAATGTTGTCAATGTATTGAAATAAAGAATTTTAATATTATTTCCCAACCAACCTTGAATCTTGTAAAGTCGAAAATCTATTAAGGTGAATGCTCCAGGGTAGCCCGCGAAATTCAAATTTTCTTAAGTTTTTTGCAATTTACAGGCCAGTGCTAGGTTGTATGTTGCTTAAAATATTATTCGCGGTTGTAAGACGTACGTAGTTACAGATTTATATTCATCAAAATCATCAATACAACCCTCAAAGTTCATAAAGGTGGAAAAATGACTTTATCAAGGTCAAAATCATTCCTGCACCTTTATGAACTTGGAGGGTTGTACTGATGATTTTGATCATTATAATTCTGAAACTATATACGTCTTACAGTCGCGAACAATATTTTAATCAACATACAACCTAGCATTGGCCTGCAAATTGCAAAAAACGTGAGAAAATTTGAATTTCGCGGACTACCCTTGAGCATCAGCCTTAAAGAAATTTGACAGGTTGCGATAGCTTGATGTACTGGCGTCTGTACGTTATGACTTCGTATACCCACTGCAGCATAAGCTTCAGGGACGCAGGCCTCTGTGCGAGGGAGTGGTTGATGCCGCATGTCCTTTTATGGTTCTAGGACATGCCGGTTACCTCATATTAGTCACAATAATAGAAAGACTTTTCATACATACATTAAACTCACACCTTCTACCCATGGGGGTAAACAGAAACTACCAAACGCTACCTACAAAGATCCTTACTCCTATTATAAAACACATGTAAACGGGTATTTATCGCGAACCCAAAGAGAATGGTTCGGGAAGCGATTTAGATCAAGAAGTATCCTAATTTCAATCGCGAAGACGGCGTCAGTCTCTCTCCCGCTTGAAATTCAGTGATCACTAAGTGTACTCGTCAAGTGAAATCATCTCAGTATGCGGACACTGTTAGTGTAGTGTGCTGTCCTAGTGTGAACCGGCCCTAATTAACATTTATGAAGATCAAGTGAGGTTAGTTGAATAGGGCCTGTGGACGGTGGGCTATGGGCTAGCTCGCCGTCCGTCCGTCTCATGACGACATGCCGTGTCGACATGCAACAAGCAGGAGTATTCCACGCGCGCCTCAAAGAGAGTCAGCAAAAGGGAAGAGGTCCGTAAGGACCGATGCCTGCCGGGGTTGCGGGACTGTTCGAAAGAGATACCGTACCCCGGAACACAAAGGGCGATGAAGGAACATGGATGGGTTTTAGTCAGTAAAAGTCTGACACTCCCTCCTGCTCCGCCCAGAGCGGGAGGAGTCATTTGATGATTTCCCATCCGAAAGAAAGGAGTAGTTGAATAAAAACCTTCGCTTTGCTGTGGCGGTACCTCCAATACTTCAGTATTCCCGCGACCACGGCTGGTGCAATCCGGTCGAAACGCAGGGCTTATAATATGAAAGGTAAAATTCGCGATAAATACCCGTTTACATGATTGTGTTGTATAATGTGTTCTGATCGTGAAAGTTTAAAAAAGACAATCCTTACTACCTTACCTATCCTTACCTACACGTATAGATCGGGCAGGTCGCTAACAAACATTTTTGAATTCCACATTATCGTTTCTTGCAACTGTTGAATGTATGTTAGTTATAGTTTACTTTTATGCACTAATTATACCATTGTTTCAGAAATAACACTACGGCACCTAAATGTACATTTTTGTAATACTTTTTTAAATAAATTATTCTTATTCTTTCGCTTCGTATAAAATCTAACTCCATCTCCAACAGAGAAATCTATCTCCACCCAATGGTCCGTGACGCGCACGGCCGTAAGATGTCCAAATCTTTAGGCAACGTCATCGACCCAGTGGACGTGGTGCGAGGGGTCACGCTGGAGACGCTTCACGAACAGTTGGAGGAGTCCAACTTGGACCCCAAGGAGGTGGAGAGGGCCAAGCAGGGACAGAAGCAGGACTACCCGAATGGGATACCGGAGTGTGGGACTGATGCGCTCAGGTGGGTTTTCTGTCGTTGATATGTTGTTTTATTTGGTGGTTCGTTTCGTTACCCGACTGCGCCAGAAGAAGGGTTATGTTTTTCGAGAGTATTTATGTATGTATAATTGTTTGGCACGCTCTTTGGCCTGTACGGCTCGATGGATTTTAGCTTGAGAGGTGTCGTTAGATTTGTATTTACTGTGATAGTGACACTGGGTATATCAAAATAAAAATAAAAAACAAAATGGCGGGAGTTTTGGCGCCAAATTCAAATGTTTGGCACGCTCTGGGGGTCTAAAATGGCCGCTTTATCAGAATCCTAATATGAATCACGTTATGAAATGTAAATTCTTAAAATGGACTTTATAGTCATGCTCATAAAGTCCGTTATAAGGATTTATTTTTTAGTGAATTAAATTATGATTCTGCTAAATGTAAATTCTTAAAATGGACTTTATGGTCATGATCATAAAGTCCGTTTTAAAGATTTAATTTTTTTAAAGTGAAATACTTTATGATTCTGCTAAAGTGGCCTTTTTAGGCCCGCAGCAGCCTGAACGGTTCGATAAACGGCTCATCATGAGGATTTTAAAATGGTATATCTAAGTAACTAAAAAGTGTAAAATAAAAAAATAAATAATTAAAAATAAATAAAAAGATAAAATTATAAATTATTTTTAACAACTTGTTGTTTTCTTTTAAATTTTTATTTAATGTTATTAGTTATTTTTTAACGCAGTCGTGCTTTTTATTTATTTATTTTTTTAATTATTGAACTCATTTAACTAGGTGTCGCTGCTATTTCGTAATTTAAACTAATATTATAAAGAGGAAAGATTTTATTTTTTGCTTGTTTGTTTGTACGATTTAACTCAAGAACTACTCAACAGATTTAAAAATCGTTCGTACATCTTAGTATATAGTAATATAGGCTATAAATTATATTGATATCATGCAAAGCCGAGCTATCACAATTTTTGCGGATGTAGTCGCGGGAGAAGTGCGCTAGTCAAGAAAGCAGTAATTTTTAATTACACTTTACTAGGGATGCACTATGCACGTATGCTTTACTGTTTAATACACAGTTGTGTATTAAAAAACGTCATCTCTGTCACTTTTTGACAGGGGAGACGACAAAAATCGAATTAGTCCGTCAGATAGATTTCCAGAAAATATTGGACACATATTTTTTTCTTTTTCACTTAAACTAAAAATGAAGATGGTACAGTGCGTCACAAGCCCCCAGTCACCCCCCCCCCCCCCTTCTCACTTTGACACGTTTTTATCTTCGTCATTTTTTATTAATTTTATCAAATAAAAAACACGTATCCAATATTTTTCGATAATCTAACTATCGGACTAAACAGAATCATATTTTTTTTAGTCAGTCATCATCCGTATTTGATTTCACAAGAATGGAAACTAGCGCATTGACGAATCACATGAGAAACGGGATTTCAACCAATGTTATTGGTACAATGGTGTCGATTCTGTTGTGCACAAACTAAACTTAATTTAGGCTATTGCTATCTTTTACTAAAAGGCACTGCGAGAAAAGGATGGCTATAGCTATGAACCAAGTTAGAGATGTCAAACTAGTTTATGCCTTGCGCTTCACCGTGTTTTTAGTCGACATGTTTTTACGTGCACCCTTCATTTGTATGGAAATATTAGTTCCAATGAAATTTGACAGCTCTAAATGACGTCCGTCCCTTTTTCGTTTTATAAGAGAGAAAAAGATAGAAATAGCCTAAATTAGATTTAGTTTGTGCACAACAGAATCGACACCAATATCTCTCTGCACCGCTCGTCTCCACTTTGGTTCAAACCGGGCCTCACGGGCGGGTACTTAAACAATTGATTTCTCCCAGGTTTGCTCTGTGCGCGATGACTCAGGGTCGCGACCTGAACCTGGACATCCTGCGCGTGCAGGGCTACCGGTTCTTCTGCAACAAGCTCTGGAACGCCACCAAGTTCGCGCTGCTCTACTTCCCTAAGGACACCGTCTATGAGGTCAGTATAAATAAATTAATAAAATAAAATACATTTATTTCAGGTCATTGACCCATATTAGATGCAAAACAAACAACATTTTTGACAATTTTAGTCAGCTGATTGAATAATAAAAAAAAAAAGTGAATTCAATGACAAAAATAATTAAAACTGAAGCGTGGGAATATGGAACTCTATTGGGTTAAACAAAACTCACCAACACTTTCATTAAAAAAAATAATTTATTAGAAGATAGGTCGCGGATTACAGAAGCCCGTCATACGTTTTTTTCCGTAATATGGAGGAAGGCGCGTCAAGTACTGCCCTGGCTTGCGCGTGGCTGTATGGACGCTGGAGCCGAGGAGCAGGATGCAGGACCCGCAGGGTAGGTGGTAGCGGTGCCGGATGCCCGATGCCCGTAGAGGCGTCGTTGGATGTCGGATGCCGGTGGAAGCGACTCGTCAGATGCGAGTGTCGGCACCAGGTGACGCGGCAACGGCACACACGGGTTAAACCCGGTGAAGGAATATCCCGAACTTTGGTCCCTGGAATTTATGTCCAGTGGTAAGCATAGGGTTCTCTGCTTATCCTCTCCTGACGGTGACCACAGCAGCGTAAGCGTAAGCGTAGGGATGGGTACTATTGCGCTTAGGGCGTATGTGTGTAGAGGTCACCTTCAGAAGCGGAGTTTACAGAGAAAAAAAGAAAAGAGAAAAAATGGTGTGAAGCACTTTTAAATTAATATTTACATACATGAACATTGATGTAGCAATTAAGGTTTGAGTACAATAGTTGAAATAGTAGCTAAAATGATGTCTATGAAAAAGATGATGAAATAATTTTGCACATCATTGACCTTGACATGACATTTAGAAACAAGCACTGCGTGAATTTGTCAACACTTAGCCACTTACCCGATATGGGGAATTACACACTGAAGTTATGGTTCCTTTATAGAACTTTTCAAAAAGTAAAATTATTAAAAAAGTTTTGGAAATTATCAGTAGTCCAATCAAAAGTCTAATTCGCGAGGCTGCGCATATGCGTCTAATACATGTGTAGACTGCCCGCGTGTGGATGACGACTGGCCTCTGCAGGTATGCGAGCGTGGTCGCCACTCGCGGCGCGCGGAGAATGATGGAGTGGGAAAAAAACTGGTTTTTAAGAACGCGAGCGAGTGAGACAAAAGTACAGGCGCGATCAGGTGATTTGGTCGGCTGGAAAACGATATTAAAATGACTTCTGATTTATTTGTTTACGTTTTATCAAATTATGAACTAACAACGTTACAAAACATTAGAAACAAATAAATGTCACATCAAATCAATTAATGTCAATGGCACAAAACAAAATTAAATTAAATAAAACAATTAATTAAAATAACAAATATAGTTGATGTCAGAAGCAAAAAATAAAATGACATGAGAGCTGTATAAAATGAAAAGTCAAGCACCAGGAATATGCCTGCTACAACAATGACCAACGTAGGGGCAAACCAGTCGCTGCGCAATCATCGCCAGGACCGTGTTACACCACCACCACCACCACAACCACCATGTGTCCGTGTACCGTGTAGTATAGCCCGGTTTCCACCGGTTTCCATCGTTTTCATAAAATAGGTTTGCGTTTCCACCTCAAAAGAGAAATGAAACAAGAATGGAGTAAAGCGAGCTCATTTCTACTCTTTTTGTCCGTTGAGTTATTTCCGCTCGACTCTTTGTTGGCGGAAATATATGTAAGCGTTTTCTCTTGCGAGGTAAAAGAAGTCCGCTCCGCTTGCGGTGTAAACGGGGCTTATCGGCTATCACTATGAGATCGCACGACCATAGCCTGTACAGATACGGTAGGCTCCAGGTTAATGGTAAGAAAACCAGGATAAACTGACCTCTAATTTTTCTGAAACTACGCACTTCGCTAGGTCAGCTCAAAGCCAGAGTTTTACTACCGATGTGCGTACTTTACCGTAACAATTCAAAATCAGCCTATGGATCAATCATTGATCACTTTTAAGTGCTTATGATTACAGGGTTTGACGACATTTTACATTCATATTTACACTTAACATGGTCCACTGCAGGACAGAAGCCTTTTAAACACGGCTAAGGACATTGTATGCGCAATATTTTTTTTTATGAGACAAGCCCGCCACACTATTCCCAAACCACTGTAGCTCCTGTGCGCCAGAATCAACAGTGGTGACCACCAGAAAAGCGCCGAGATTGTCTTGATTCTCTCTTAGCTCGACGAAGTCCCATAGAAACAATTATAAGATGACTGACTAAAAAAGAAATGATTCTGTTTAGTCCGTCAGTTAGATTATCGAAAAATATTGGACACGTGTTTTTTGTTTTATCAAATTAGTAAAAACTAGCTGACGTCTCTCGGTTTCACCCGCGTAGTTCCCGTTCCCGTGGGAGTACGGGAATAAAATATAGCCTATAGCACTCACGAATAATGTAGTTTTCTATCAGTGAAACAATTTTTAAAATTGGTTCATTACTTCCGGAGATTACCCCCTACATACAAACTTACAAACAAATGTTACCTCTTTATAATATTAGTATAGATTGACGAAGATAAAACGTGTTAAAGATCATGAGTCCCGCTTATGACGTCACATTTGAGTAAAAAAGTACTCGATTAAGACGTCGCACGAGTTTTCGACACACTGTATCGTCTGTTAGTCCAATATTTTTGGAAATCTATTGACGGACTAATTAGGTTTTTTTTTTGTCATCTACCCTATTGTTTTGGACCCCCAACGAAATTAAACATAAAAGTATAGCGCAGGAGTATGTATAAGTATAATGCACAGTAAATTATCGTATTTGTCATAATTTTGATCTTAGGTGCACACACCAACCCTACCTACAGACCTGGCCCCAATGGACCGCTGGATGCTGTCCCGGCTCTCTCTCGCCGTCAACAAAGTGAACTCTGGCTTCTCATCGTACGACTTCCCGTCCGCCACCACGCACTGTTACAACCTCTGGCTCTACGACCTCTGTGATGTGTATCTGGTAAGTTTCACTTTTAACAGGTGTATCACTTACGGCCATTTTCAATAACTTACTAACAGGTAACGGATGGATGCTATCTCTAACTGTTTGACATTTAGCTTCAGTCCGTCTTAGAAACAAAACGTCACAGAAAAGCTTTCTTTGTTTTTTCTATGAATCACAGTCCTCCAAGTGACAGGTAGGTGACGCGGATAGGATATTCCAAGCTAACTATGTTTATAAAAACACCGATAGCTACGGGACGTAGGCATATTAACTAACAGTTATACGTAAGTAAGTTATAGAAAACGACCGTTAGTTATCTAGCTGAACTCCCATTTTTTTGTCGATAAAAAGTCTTTATATTCTAAAGAATTAAATATACAATAGGGAATATGCATAATATTTTTTTTTTATTTCGATACGGAATGTTAAAGTACTATAAAAATTATGTCAAAAAGCGAAAACAAGACATAAATCGGACAAACAACACAAAAGTTATAACCATTTAAACTTTTGTTTCTATCTCTTTCTAGATAAACGGAATTTAGTATAGAGTTCGTACGTCGAAGCAGAGAATGACGTCATTCGCTTCATCGGATCTCTCTGTCTAATCAGCAGTTTCAAATGCTTATAACTTAGTATTTTTTATAGATGTTAATACGCTTTGTTTAGAGTGATAAAAAAAATCATGCATATACCCTATTACTTTATACATTTCTGCAGCCCCACGTTTTTGATAACAGTTTCAAATTGACAGTATTTTATCAATAAGTATTACCCTTTAATAAATCCTACCACTGATTTAAGGATGACTATGCTAACTTGTCGTTACTGAATTCTGGAAGTAAGTAATGTATTTCTTTGACGTCTTCCTCAGGAATACCTCAAACCAGTCTTCACCACCGGTACAGAAGCGGAAAAAGCGGCCGCCCGTCGTACCCTCTACACAACCCTGGAGTACGGGCTCAAGCTGCTGAGTCCCTTCATGCCGTTCGTGAGCGAGGAGCTGTTCCAGCGCCTGCCCAGGAAGCACACCAGCTGTCCGTCCATCTGTGTAGCTAGCTATCCGACTGTGAGTCACATATTCAGTAAAGGCATACAATTAACGAACCACCAGATTTAGCTAAATGTAAAAGCATAAAAATCACTTTTGATTGCCAAAATTAGTAATTGATCACCAAAATTAATCCCCATTTTATCGTGAAATTAGAACCAAAAATTTATTTATGACCACCAGAAATTGAACTGTTATGCTCTTGCATCCGAGTCGAGGAGACACGGTCGACGTAGCCCCGGTCCGCGGGGCTCCTACTCCTGAATGGTTTATAAAAAGTCGGCCTAGACAAAATTAATTTGTCATCAACCACCTCATTAAAATTTGGTGTTCAATTTACTAAATGTGGTGATGAATTGATATTTTAGGTTATTTATTGATGTTAGTGGTCACAAAGTTATTTTTGGTGGTCATTATGTTTCCCCCTTTAGTAAATAGGACGTTTCTAAAACTGTTTTAACAATAATATTAATATGCGCTCTCCATGGGCCCGATGTAGACCTACCAGCGTCCGTAGCCTGGCTACGTACCGGGGACCTATTTGGAGAAACCGAAGGTTTTGTCTGTGCAATAATGGATGAAGTTATGATGACGAATAACTACCGTAGATTTATTGTGAAGGATGGCACGGTTGACATATGTCGGGCATGCCACCGTCCAGGCGAAACAATCCGTCACATTATCTCCGGGTGTTCTCGTCTAGCTAACGGAGAGTACCTGCATAGACACAACCTTGTAGCCAGGATTATCCATCAGCAACTTGCTCTTAAATACAACCTTGTGGAGTCGGAAGTGCCTTACTATAGGTATGTGCCCGACCCAGTTCTCGATAATGGCTGTATCACATTGTACTGGGATCAATCCATCATCACTGACAGGACTATTGTAGCCAATAAGCCTGATCGATCCACCACCACTATTGGTGGTGGATCGATCAGAGCGGCGCGCAATGATTGTTGACATAACGGTCCCGCATGATGAGAACCTCGTGAAAGCCGAGAAAGATAAACAAATCAAGTATCTTGACTTGGCTCGCGAGGTTGTTGACATGTGGGAAGTGGACTCAGCAATCATTGTGCCGATAGTCGTATCAGCCCATGGCTTAATTGCCAAGAGCCTCGATCAATACCTGAGGAGGCTCTCGTTAGGCAGCTGGATCAAGGGCTTGATTCAGAAAGCGGTACTCCTGGACACGGCTCGTATTGTTAGGAGGTTCCTCTCTCTGGAGCCCTGACCGCCGGTAGCTTGGACCCTGTTCCCGATACCGGTGGGCTACAATTTTTTATATTTTTAAATGTTTTTTATATATTTTTTAATTAATATTTAAAAATGTAACAAATTTGTTTAAAAATGAATAAAGGAGATATTAATAATATAATTATCATTTAATTCAGGTAACAAAAGAGTAAAGACCCACATCATATACACCTTACAGACTAACATACATATTTATATAAACCACAAAAACCTATATAAACTATTGAACACGAAGAGACGGCGTCATGTTGCGATGTGTGGTGTTTAAGCTTTCACGGTTTTTAACTATACTTAAAATGTCACGGGATATCTTCCGTGATTATTCGACTGTCCAACAACCCGCGATCATGGCGCTTGCAACAGCGTCGAAATATTAAGAGCTCAAAATTAAGGGCCTATACTACCTCAAATGGCTTAGCATGATCCTCCAATACGCCTTAAATACTGCAGCATTAATTTTGAAATAAATATATGGTAAAGTTGAGGATTAATGTTTGGCGAAAACACGTCGATTCCATAAAATTTTCTCAATATAGAAAAAAAAAATCCAAAGTTACCTCCAAATCGAACAATAAACCGCTGGTATTCAAAAGTACTTCAAATTAGATCATGAAACTTTGCATACTAACTGAACTAACTGTAAAGCAGGTCTTATGTTTTTTATTTTTTCCAAAAGACGAAAATTTGATTTTATAAAGAATAAAAACCACTCATTTCGCACTATTCGGCCGGCAGTGACTGACGTAACAACCACTTTGCAAGCTGATTAGAACGTTATACTAACAGTATTTCAAATGAAATTTGAACCACCACAAATAGAGTTGCTAATTTTAGGGTTAGAAGGACCATAAGAGCTCAAAATTAACAATAATCACGGGTAAGTGACATTTTAAGTAGGACGTTTTTGTCGGAGTTTCAATATACACCTGCTACGAAATGGTATTACTTGTACGAACATTAGAAATTCTTTTAAATATAACTTATTTCTTTTTACCCAGGACGCCGACACCCCCTGGCGATCAGAAGACCTAGAATCTGATGTGGACACTGTTCTGAAAATGGTGCATCTTATAAGGTCTACTCGCTCGGAGTACAACTTGACCAATAAGCAGAAGACCACGGCCCACCTCATCATATCTCCGGAGTTGAAGGTAAATATAAAGAGTGGTATTATTTTTGACACTCCTAATCACCTTTTTTAATGTCAAAATGAGAGGTTTTATTTTTGAGGTATTAAAAAAAACATAGTTTCCAAGAACTTTGTAGATGGCGTTGAACTGACTACGTTACTTGATGCCATAGCCAAAACGTTTGGAAAAAAGAAACATTGCGTCACGTCACATACGCTCGTTGGCTGACACTTTCGTTTGCTTATGCTTCCGAATAATGGTTTCTCCAAAACCTACATTTTGCTAGTAATTTTTAAGTCTTCAGTACATCTTTTATTTTTCTTTCGTGTTTTTTTCAGGCTCACAATCAAAGAACATGTGACCTAGATTTCTCGCGCTTTGTTAAAATCAGTTTTTTTACGTTCCGTTCACTTACCAAGTTCAACGCCATCTATCCAGCGACTAGGGAAGAGCTAAAAAGAAAATCCCTCATTACGTAAGACAGCTCTCCGAAGCCTAGCCTTCACCACTTCCAAGTGAGCGATGACACATGGGCATGTTTAGGCACAACCAAGCCTTCACCACTTCCAAGTGAGCGATGACACATGGGGCATGTTTAGGCACAACCAAGCCTTCACCACTTCCAAGTGAGCGATGACACATGGGGCATGTTTAGGCACAACCAAGCCTTCACCACTTCCAAGTGAGCGATGACACATGGGGCATGTTTAGGCACAACCAAGCCTTCACCACTTCCAAGTGAGCGATGACACATGGGGCATGTTTAGGCACAACCAAGCCTTCACCACTTCCAAGTGAGCGATGACACATGGGGCATGTTTAGGCACAACCAACCGGGCGGAAAAACCGAAAATCTTTAGATATAACATCACGCTTATAATCCCTGAAGGGTTAGGCAGAGGTGACACTCATTTCGCCAGTTATGGTTATGTTATGTAAAAGAGGGCGAGCCTATCCGAGTCTCCCGAGCTGAGTTGCTAAATATACTTTCTGGAAAAAGCCACTCAGCTTAATTAGAATTTTGCAAAGCCGATTCGACCATGATGAATTTTCTGATCTGCACGAGCTGAAACCTGAATGTGTTGTAATTGCTTTGAGTTGGCTGTTGTCTAGTTTCAATACCAAACGTATCTAATGGGGAGACACACTGTGGAACTAATAGCGCTAGCATAGCTGGTTCCCAATATCGTCATTGGTTGAAAATGTGGTAATGTCATTTTATATTTCGAAATAGCTTAACCTCATTGGTCAGCTTGGGAACAAGCTATGCTAGCGCCATCTGCTTTCAGCTTTCACCGGCCAAACTCATTGAAGTTGCATAATGATTTAGCCCTGGTTTTGTCCTTATAGGTGGAAACCCTGAAAGGTCTGTTCAGAAGTGTGCAGTCGCTAGCCAATAGCGAGCTTTCGGATGAGAAGCCTCCCATTGGCTGCTCTATACTAACGGTGTCGGATAAGATTGAAGTGCATCTCGTTTTGAAGGTATGTAACGTCGCCTTATGACTTAATAGGGTAGATGACAAAAAAAATCTAATTAGTCCAGATAGATTTCCAAAAAATATTGGACAAATATTTTTTCTTTTTTCACGTAAACAAATAATGAAGACGATACACTGCGTCGAAACCTCATGTGACGTCATATTTGAGTTCATTATTTACTTAAATATGACGTCACAAGCCCCCTCATGGTCTTTGACACGTTTTATCTTCGTCAATTTTCATTAATTTTATAAAACAAAAAACACGTATCCAATATTTTCCGAAAATCTGACGGACTAAACAGAATCATACTTTTTAGTCAGTCATCATCCCTATTCTCCGTTTGGGGTAGTCCAGGATAGTAAAGTTCATCATATTTTGGCAGTTATGTTTAAGTCTTTTGTGATATTAACCAAACTTATAACTACTATCAATAAATCATTTGGAAATTAAAGGCAACCAAAACTTTTGACTCAGCCCTTTTGCTAGTCTCATGACTTGAATTTTATTTAGACGTTTATGGTCGTCCTAAATATCCACACACTGAAACTGGTGTTGCCAGACCGCAAAAGTCACTCACATCCCACAATATTAAAAAAACATTCCATTATTCCAGGGCCTAATCGACCCCGAAAAAGAGTTAACAAAGCTAGAAAAGAAGAAAGAAGCCCTCTCCCAAACGATTACCAAGTTGCAACAAGCAATGGCTGCCGACGACTACGCAACCAAAGTGCCGGCCGAAGTACAGAAAACCAACTCTGAGAAATTAGCGCAATCACAGGGAGAAATAGACAGGTTACAAGCTGCTATGGAAACCTTGAAACTCATGTAGATGAGGAAGGAGGTTGTACACAGTGCTGATGTTATTCTGACGTACGTACGTTCGTACGTGTCGTTCTGACGTTTCTGTTGTTCTTCTTAATGTACCATATGCTCAGAAATAAACAAATCTTATCTTATCTTATCTTAAGGGAATGTCAAAGTGACAGGAAGATGACAGTGACATTTGATTACCAGAGAGGGATGAAGTTATGCAAAGTATAGCGCCATCTCTTTTTCGCACGGTCAGATGGTTTTATAACTGCTTGGAAAAAGAGGAAAGACAATATCCATTGCATTCAATATTTCAAATATTTAGTGCCATGGATATTGTTCAGTATAAAAAATAAAATGGAAAATGACGACAGGATTTCATTAGCAGTGTGTATGAACTGATTAAATACCTGTACAGTTAGTAGGCGTAACTACCTCGTGAGTCTCTTGTCTACAGATTATGGCGCAAACTTTTTATACCTACCATAGTTTTATTAGATAATATTATTAGAGTTCAAAGTTTAGAACCCTCCAGTAATTTTAACTGCAAGAAAAGGACCAGTAGTGGCCTTGTACCATTTTGTCGGAAATGCATTTTTGTCTACACCTCTCAGACCAAATAAAAAACCAAAAAAATAGCGTTGCGAACAATAAAGTGAAGCCAGCGTAAAACTAAGCTCCACTCCGTGCGTACACACTCACACGCACACATTTACATCAAACTACAAATAAACTAAGCTCAAAAATAGCACACGTTTACGAAACCGGCATCACTTTATTGTTCGCGGCACTGTGTCTTGGTTTTTTATTTGGTCTGAGCTACACCTTAAGAAATTTCTAGAAATGTTACCTTGAGTCAAGTGACACCAATGTGTGGTATTGTTCGTTAAGTGAAATATCTTTTACTTTATTTATTATTCCAATAAACTATGCTTAATAAATTAGCGGTGTGTTTTCTTTGTTTCCCATCTATAATAATTACCTAGTATTTCACTAGACGTTGTCTGTCGGTAGTAGTACTTGAACTTCGATAACCGACCTTACTCTTAGGCCCAGCGCACACCGCTGTAGGCGCGGCGGTGCGCAAGTGAAGACAACAATTTAATATAAACCTTAACTACCTTGACGTACGGTCAAAAGCCGAATAAATTCGCACGCGGTGCTCGGAGCGCCCTCAAGCTACTACAAGAGCATGCGCGCGACTGCTCCAGTCGCCGCCGCACTACGAGAGCGAGTTGTCTGTACAAAGTATCGAACAGCACTATTAATGGGCGCGCTTGGAGTAGCTGCGCGCCGCCGCGCGTATCTCAGCTCTCAGCGCCGTTCGGGGCCCGCGCTTTTTAAGGAAATGCGCTCCGCCGCGCCTCCAGCGGTGTGCGATGGGCCTTACGAAAAATCAAAAATGGGTCCTTAGTCAAACTAAGTACAAAGGCTGTGCAGTCGACTATCACGCAATGGCACAATATCTGGGGAACCATAGTAAGTAAGTATATTTATTCGCATAAAATGTGGTAATACAGGCTGTTATAAAAATGTTATAGAGCACATATTCACATACTTGCAAGCTTGGTAGCAAATGTAGTCGACTGCATTCCTCTAATCCAAAAGTTATTTGATAGCAGTGGCACTACTGGCACTGCCTCCCCCGTCGTGTAAAACATTCAAACTTCAAAGATTTCTGAACGACCACAATGACTGCCACTTTTGCGAATATGACACTGACGTATCGGTTGCGTTTCGGTTACCAAATTTCAACCAGTTTCAGCGTGTGTAGACGCTGTTCCTTTCGCTCTTATGGAAAATGTAACTGGCTATCCTGTTGACAATTTGAAATGTCACATATGTCAATTGTCATATTATTATGATATTAATGATACTGGAACGCAGTTTGAGGTTATTTGTGTTTTTCGTTTTGTGTTTATCATTACCTATAAGAAAATACAATAATTCCGGAAGAAAAGCCTTTGTTTGTAAACTTCATTAATTACTTACTACTTTGAGGTTGGTAAAAGGCAAGCACCCATTAAGATGGAGTTTCCTACACTTGGTGAACACTGCCAGTATCAGAACTGCAATCAAACTGACTTTTTGCCTCTCCAATGCAAATGTGGCAAGGTATTCTGCCGGAAACATTTCAACGAACACTGCCTGTCTGGTGAATGCGAGTTGGCGCCAAAACCTAAGGAAGTTAACCTCAAAAATGATGACCAGATATTCAGATGTTCAGAAACAGGATGCAGAAAGGGAAATCTACATGAAATGTTGTGTACAAAGTGTAATAAACATTATTGTATTGAACATAGGTTTCATCCGTAAGTATCTATGCTTTCTACTATATTCTCATGTTACAGAAGAGCATCGACTTGCCCTGTCTCTTGCGTGGTTGGTAATCAAGCACTCATTCTACCAGTGACAATGTGTCCTAATTATTCTTCACCTCATTTCATTTCATTTTGAGTTTACTCGGAAATTTTTAGTTTTACGTTTGCAAGATGTGCCAAGGTTCTGTTTTGTTTAGTTTTCAATCTGTAGATAATATCAATTGTTTTTTTTATTTTCCAGCACTTGTCCAGAAATAGATGATGAAACAATGACAGCCAAGGTAGAGCAACTTGAAGCCCCAAGGAGACAGTTCAGAGAGGCTAATAAGCATTTACAAGAAAAGGTAAACTGCATGTCCTCTCTTTGTATACCATATCACATTTTTATACTTTTATCACAAAGCAAAGCTGACTGGTAGAGAATGATGTTGATTCTGTTGTGCACAAAATAAACTAAATTTAGGCTATTGCTATCTTTCTTTCTCTAATAAAACGAGAAAGTGACAAAAGTAATTTAGAGCTGTCAAATTTAGTTGGAATTAATATTTCTATACAAATGAAAGGTGCATGTAAAAACATGTCGACTAAAACGCCGTGAAGTGCAAGACATAAACTAGTTTGACATCTCTAACTTAGTTCATAGCTATAGCCGTCCTTTTCTCGCACTGCCTTTTAGTTAAAGATAGCAATAGCCTAAATTAAGTTTAGTTTGTGCATAACAGAATCAACACCTTTAAATTTTAAGTTGGCCTATGTACCATTACTGTACATGAAGTTAATATAAAACTCTTGAATCAAAGGCACCGAAGTTCTAATTGCTCTCCTGGTATCTTTTACAGATCACTGAAAACATTCGCAAGGCACTCCAATCGTCAGCTAAAGTGAAGACTGCCTCAAAAATACACCTTATGAGAATAAAACAAAAAGCAGTTGGCCCTAAATCCATCCCACCTTCAGATAGAGTATACTTTGCTATCAAAAAACCTTTAAACATGGAACCCAAACCAATAAGGATCATTCAAGAAGAAGATAGTATCACTAAGTTTGAGTCTGTGACTTTAGATCCAGATTTAAAAGATACTGTACCAGTATTTATCAGTTCAAAGTGGAGTCTGGGTCGTTCTATAGACAGTATCTGTGATTCTTGTAATATTAAGAATGATAACAACAAAATCAGTCCTGTAAAGCTTCGATTATTTAGGCAGTTGGACAGTTACTGCATAAGTCCTATAAAGATGGATGCAGAAGTATCGGAGCTGATGAAAGCTGAGGTATTGTTGGAAGGTGACAAATTAGTAGTGGAATATATTGATAACAATGTGTTAAGTAAGTTAGAAGAACACGCGCAGTTGTTCTTAAGTTGACGAGTGTGTAAATAAATGTATGTAGACTGATTTTTGTTACAATTTTTTTTTTGCCATGGCCCCTGGTCCTGAGCTGGTGAAAGACAAAATATAAGTAAACATAACATGTTTTGAAAAAGAAAACATGTTATTTTGAAATGATTATAGTTCATCTCTAGCAGAACACCAATAAAACACAACATTAAAAATAAATAACCGTATAATAATGTCAACATAACCTAAATTACAACTAAACACTTAAAGCGTTACTTCACTACTGTCTTTACACTGTGACTGACTTCTCTGGTACGAGACAGAGTCTACGAGGGGCATCAGATGCGCAGGCGCTGATTGGTTGGTGTGCGCGGTGGGGGGAGGGGTCGCAGCCAGTTTATACTTCTGCACCACCCAATTACAGTGTCCTGTCCGCGCGATCAACGTGATAAAGTCTCTTCGGTACTGTTTCGTCAATATCGCGTATAGGAACGGGTTTGCACAGGCGTTTAGGGGGTAGAAGAACACTAGGAGCACTTTCCCGTGACTGACGTCGACTAGTGGAGCGCCTGCTAGTGCTGTGATACCGAAGAACGCGACGGGCGCCCAGCAGAGCAAGTCTGTTCCGATGAGCAGCGCCATCTTGTTCGCGATACGTCTCTCAGCCGCTGCGGCTGCTCCTCTCCCGCCATAGCTCTCCCCTCCCCCCAGAGACCTGTATATCTGCACGTAGCACACCACGATCGTGACCCACGCCAACGCGCTCACCATGAAAATGGCTCCCTGATACACAGCATCTCCCACGTCCTTGCTCTCAACCGGCAAACATATTGAGGTAGACGAGTAGTCTGACACGCCGAGCAGCGGTAAGCCAGCCATTAGAAAGGAGTACAGCCAACCGCCTATCATAATTTTCGCGGCGGCTGACAAAGAGATCCTCCTTTCTAAATAAATTGCATACGTTATCGCGAACCAGCGCTCCAACGTGACTATAGTAAGAGTAATGACGGAAAGCTGTCCAGAAAATACTGATAGGAAGCCAGCGATCTTGCAGCCGACGCCGTATTGCCAGTCGTAGGCGTAATTGAAGAACTCCCCGTAAGACCTGAGGTCTACCACTGCGAGCATGAAGAGGTAGAGGCCAGTACAGAGGTCGGAGAACGCAAGATGGCACATGAGGAACCTCGGTACGGTAATCTCGGTGTGGTTGGTTAGCAAGACGAGAAGAACGGCAACGTTGCCTACGACTGCAGCTGTGATGACGAACCACACACTCATTCGCAGCCACGACCAGCCCATCACGTCTTCGCAAGGGTTGAGCGCGTCTGGTGCAGGCGTGCATTCCACCGTCCGTGGGCTGAAAAATAGAAGACAAATTAATGGGTTGACCTGACCTATCTTAACAATATCAGGTATTTCAGACAGATCAGATTTATAACAGACCTATGAATAAATTCTAAAACTGCAAGCAAGCTTGCTGGTGAGTGCACTAAGTAAGGGGCCCAAAACAGACCCTTGAGGTACCTACGCCCAGACAAAATTATCTCCCACACAAAACCCAGACGCTTGCTTTGGCAACAGTTAGGCTTAATACAGCACGTAAGCAGTTTTACGTTCCAGTACCAAATCTGCTGATAGCAAAACATAGTGTCTACCACAAGACTGGTACCTAGCTATGAATTCTATAGAAAGCCAAAGCCGATTCTCGGGTTTCTATCAACACACTTTATGTACTGCCATGGATAGGTCTCCCCCAATCTGCGCCAAACACCCTGCTCTTCGTCTTTCGCACACGGTATGTCTCTGTCAGCTCATTTAGGAAGAGTTCGTAATACTCACTTAATACTAAAATTACCGCACTTCGCCGATATGGAAACGGCCCCCAGGGTGTTGTTGACGGGGTCATGGAACTCTCCCTGGTCATCCTCGTCCTCCCAGCTGCCGGAGTCAGAGAAATACTCGTCCATCATGTTCGCGTCGTATTCTTCACTCGTCGTGGCTGTTGATACGTCGTCTTCTAGCGAGTCTCTGGGGATTTTTTTTATGGTTACTTTGGAAGGGTTGTTTAGAAACACAATAACATACCTAACATCACACCTGTGAGGATTACGCCATGATGTGGTGTGATAATGTGAGTGTAGGTACCTAACAGTACACCGACATTTCTCCAGATTACGTTTAAGTCCTACGTACCTCATACCTACTCAGCAATCGCGCTTCAACCACCACATCAACAAAGCAGCCTAAAAGTTTTATTTCGAGATATCAGCAAACAAACACAAACATAGGGAATATTTTTCTTTTAGTTGTTTACCGTCATTGGTCTTGGAAGAGTCTTAATGGAGAACCTTCTGGGTCTGATACTGTGATCGGTGGAGACTTGGAGACAAACCCGGAATTTCTATTATTCTTAGGATTTTAAATAGAGGGGTCAAAATCAAAATAATGTAAAAAGTTCTTACGTAGTTATGTTCGAGTTGTTCTGAGGCGGCAATATTTTGATTGGCTCCAACGATCTTCGCTTTCGGAACCGCGGAGTCCTCTGCTGACCACCGTTCGCGCATTTCTGAACAAAACAATACGCAATGTTGGTAAAACTAAAATAGGATTTTCCAGAAGTCTTTAATTCTGCTAACAAGATCTCAAAACACTAATGTCTTTTTACATATACCCATACCATACCCATACCCATACCCCATACCTATGGGCCTCAAGTCTGATAATACAATATATAGTGTCAGATGGTCTATCATTGATTTCATAATTGTTGATTTGGACAAGTTTGGTAATCTACTAATATAATGGCGTCACTATGACTTTCCAATGATCAACCACTGAAACTCCATTGAAAGAAATGGCATAGAATGGTAGGGGAGCCGGGGGAATGAGAGTCAGTGGGCGGGCAATGGGGGTCAATTCAAAATGAATTGAACCTTAAGCTTTACAGAATATGGCTATGTCGCACGGGGTTTAGCTCTGCACCCCTCCCGCACTGGTCAATACGCGGCCCGAAAGTCATGCTCGCATCACCGGTAGCGAGGCACGTGTCACAGGTCAGGAACCGTTCGAAAATTTCCGAAATTTCGATTGAAAACGTGATTATCTATATTTGTTAAATTTTCGTATAAAATAATTTCAAAGCGTAGTACTGGAACTAAACTTATATTTATTAATGCAAGTTATTAGATTTTCAGATGTTTTTTGTGTAATAATTCAAATCTAGCAAACAAACCGTTATTGGGGTAATGAGAGTCAAGCTATGAAACGTTAGGAAAAAGAGAGACAAAGTTATCAGTCTGTGTGTACGATATGCCTCGAAGAGAGAAAACTCTGTGCTGGATGGGCCCATGAGGCATGTACAGGATTTGTTGATCCAAGTCACTATCGCTGTGATTTTTGCATTTAACTCGATTTATTTACTATTCTTTGTTATTCCATTGGTTTATCATTTGTAACTTTTCAATTTATTAATTCTTATTATTTTGTTAAAAGAGATTTTGTTACTTTCTCCGTTTTATAATTTTGACTCGTACTGGACATAAACTGACTTTCATTTCCCTTACATGTGGGTAATTGGAGTCAAAGCTACTTTTTTGTTTTTTAATTATAATTACGTTTATGGCAATGATAGCCAAAAAAGACTTATATAAATCGATTCCTGATTAGTTTTTAAAGATAAGTCAATTTGAACAAATTATAAGACTGATCATTAGTGATTATAATAACGAGTTTCCCTTAAGTGACTCCCAATTCCCCCAACTCCCCTAATCTCGTACAAATGAATGACTGACATACTTAACTGATGAAGCCTTGATCAGATTTGTATGTCTTGCAACGTTTTCGACAAGTACAACTGTCTGAGTATCTGACGTAGCATCAAGCACTTCAAATCGATTAACACATTTTACTCAGGTACTTATGCATAGTATGATTATCTTACCGCCTGCATGAGCGCCACTTGAGTCTCGAACAGCTTATGTCGCGTGGGGTTGTGTCGCTCGGGGAAGCGGAACGCGCAGCAATGGAAGTGGTGGGTCAGGTACGCTTTCTGGAGACTCTGGAGGTCGAAGTAAGGAGCAGATGGTTAATTCTGTGGCTAAGATCATGTCGAGATGGAGAGTTGAGTAGTGTGAAGGATTCGAAATGAAGCTCTCGTTAAATTAAATGTAAGCATTATAATAATACCAGCCTATTATTGTTCGTCTGCTGGACAAAGGCTTCCTCGCATACAGAGAACACGTATTTATCACCACGCTTGCAAAAAGCGGATTGGCAATTTCATCATGTAAGTGAAGCCCAAGTCAAGGAATGCAAAGAAAAAAAAATAACTGTTAGTATTTATTCTGAACAACACACCTCTGTTTACTCTCCGGGGAATGCAGACGCGATGTTAATGTAATAATGTTCTTCTTTCGTAATTTCGTTGAATTGAACTGGTCAAAAGGTAGAGGTGATTACAACAGGAAGTAAGGCTAAGGGGTGGCTTACCTACGGGTGTGTCAATGTTTTGCTAAAGTAGGCGGCGAGTCGGCGACATTGACCTTTCTTCGATAAAAATAGATATAGATATAACTAACCTGAAATTCATAAATCGATGGGATATATTTCAGCGAAGGTGTCTTCTCTATTCTAAGGGTTTCCAAGTTTTGTAGTCCTGCGGTGGGGAGGAAGGTAATGGCGGTGTTGCTTAAATCTCTGAAACAATAGCAAAACAAGAATCAGCATACAATGTTCCCGCAGCTGAGACACACAAATCCTCTCTATGAGAGAAAGTGGGCCGGAATCCACCAAGTGGGTCTACTGCGGGCTAGTCTGAATGTCACATATCTGCTGTGACATCCTTCCAACCATTAAAATTTCCTAAAAATAATAGGATCAGGGATCCATAACTGTTCATAATTTACCCTAGGCTAATTAAATTGTTGCTTTTCCTGAATCATGTACCTAATTAAATTAGTTTTCGAGTACTCCATTAAGGCGGCTGGTTTTATAGGACGAGATTCTACATTGAATAGCTTAAGAACGTATAAAATGATAGATATGAGAAACTTACAATTGTCGGAGGAGTAGATTTGACGCGAAGGCATTTTCGTCTAAGTGTTTCAGATTAGTGTTGCCTCTGAAACTCCTGAAAAAATAATACAGCGTCAATTAACAATCTTTAGATTTTTTGACATCCAAATAATCAGATTTGCGTTCATTTCAACTTACAGTTTAGAAATCTGTGCATTTTTGAACGCAAATGCAGGAACCTCTTCTAGCAAGTTGTAGTTCAGGGATCTGTTGACAAGAAGCAAAAAAGAACTTAGACCATGGATGCTAATGCCATGTCAACATAGTAAAATTATTTTTTAAGAAAAAGAGTCGAAATTGCTTAAATAAATAATAGCGAGGTAGCTCCAGTTTTGCACGAGGAATCTCGAAGTTTCATCCCCCGACTTAATAAAGACTAAATAATACCTCCTATATCGGTAGACGTTTTAGGTGCAAATTATACAAGGAAATCTAAACGAAATATTAAATACTTATACCAACATAAATTTTCAGACATCTCCATAGTAAAAACAAACAGAATAGTATTGTAGGCACTCCACATATCCACGTTATACCTAAGAATGTAGGTGGCTAATCGACCTTTCCACGTTGGTACTTAGTTGCTGCCGCAATAAAGATAATAATTTTCACTTATGGCTGCAATTACTTGAGCAAACTAATTAAGACTAGATTAGAGATAGCGCCGGATAAGCATCCAGCTATTTGCGAAGATAGATATACGTACGGAATGAGAAAATATTGAAATTGTCGAGTTCATAACAGAAAATAGTTTGTTTTCTAGCAGAAGTAACTAAACACGGAATTGCACGTTTGAAAATTGTTATATTTTTCTACTTTTCTCAATCCGTTTAAAAGAATAGGCTAGTTTCTACCATCAATAAATTGAAAATCTATTTAGTCCGTCAGATAGAGTAGGTACTGGAAAATAATAGACACGTATTTTTTGTTTTTGTAAATCAATGAATATTGACAAAGATAAAATACATCAAAACTAGAGAGTGGGGGCTCGTGACGTCACAACGCACTAAAAATTATAGCACGGCGTGACGTATTGAGAATTTTAAAATCGTCGTATCGTCGTCAATTTTGGTTTACGTAACAAAAGAAAAAATACGTGTCAAATATTTTTTGATAATCTAACTGACGGACTAATTAGATTTTTTCAGGACACAAGCCTATTCTATTTAACCTTCGTATGAGCGATTTTTCAACGCGGCGATTTTTAACCGCGCATAGATTTTTATAAATACACGGTATTATATTATGTGTGGTAATATTATATTGGTTGTAGTTGGTAGTTTTTGGCTATCTACCTATCACTAACCGGTGGTATTCCTACGAAAAACTGCTTCTCCTCGCATAGACCACGAAAATCATTGACAGCCAGCCATCTAGCCATTAGTTCAAAGTAAACGAAATAAAATAGAGCACATGTTGTGTATGTACCTAGGGACTTACACTTGATCGGCTCTCACGCGCAGTGCGTGCGGTGACAGTCGCCTTATGTGGTTGCCTTCTAGATCTCTGAAAAGAAAACAAGAAGGAAGCTGCGGTTGAAATACATCTAGGAACAATGCACGATAGTAGCATAATTGGATTTTAAAAAAACAGTAGCATTCAAAAAGCCTCTGCAAGGTAAAATTTTGCTTCAGTTTGGATAAACTTGGCCATTAATGAAGGTTTTAATCTGTTAATCGGTGGATGGAGGGTGTCCAATATTGTCCACCCTAGGTTGTGAGGCAAAATAACCGCATATGTATCAGCTACCTCAATAGGGTATATGCATGATCTTTTTTTATCACTCTAAACAAAGCGTATTAACATCAGAAATAGCCAAGTGAAATTATTTTTTTAATATCTATAAAAAATACTAAGTTATAAGCATTTGAAACTGCTGAATAGACAGAGAGATCCGATAAAGCGAATGACGTCATTCGCTGCATCGACGTACAAAATCCATACTAAATTCCGTTTATCTAGAAAGATAGAAACAAAAGTTTAAATGGTTATAACTTTTGTGTTGTTTGGCCGATTTATGTCTTGTTTTCGCTTTTTGTCATTATTTTTATGGTACTTTAACATTCCGAATCGAAATTAAGAAAAGAAAATTGATGCATATTCCCTATTGCGTCGTGTCGTTCGTGAAGTTTAGGGTGGAATGGTAGGTAGGCTCGCCCGGATTGCTAAAAAGGGTTCTGGTGTTGTCTCCAGACCTGGAGGTTACAGGGTAGGGTACTCACATAGCTTGCAGATATGCGAGCGAGTTGTTATCCTTCTTGTTGTCGTGCACGTGGCTCAGGTTGGGCACTTCCACCAGCCCAGAGGTCGTGATGATGCTGGATAATTTACAGATTTATGGTAAGGGTAACCCACGGCAATTAACGAGTGGATGGATAATTTCCAAATTTAAATGTCTTCAAGCTATTCTAAGTCTTTGCCAAAGGATCGGTCCAACTAACTGTTACGGACAAATTGCGAACCAGCTACGGATACCGGTAGGGTTGCCAACCATACTGTTAAAAACAGTATTATACTGTTTTTCACTACATTATACTTTTTACTGTTGAACATAAATAAAGTATACATAATACTGTTTTCAGCGCATACATTAATATCCATAAATATTTTGTTCAAAAAGTTAACAAAAATTGTATGCGGCATTTCATTATTATCAGGCAAGTTCAGAACTAACTTTTTTCGTATGATCTTTGTTTTTGTTTGGTTTAAAATAAAAAGTTGTGTATTAGTGTTAATAATGGCCAGAAAATGAAAAGTACAAGTATACAAAACACTAAAGACGAATTTAAAATCATTAGAAACATTGTTTCTTTTCTGCTATCTGTTCCTGCCACTTCAGCATTTACAGAAAGGGTTTTTTTTTCTGTTAGGAATGCGATGTGGCGGGATGATAGAAATAGAGTCAGCTTAAGTCTTATAAAAATGAGCTTTTCATTTATTTTAGTTTTAATTATAATAATTGTAATGAAGCCTTCAAAAATGATAGTACATTGATTAGTTATGCAAGAAGCTCTCAAAAATATGTATTTAAAACTTTGAAAAAATAAATACTGTTAATTTTCCTAGAATACTGTTTATTTTCCTTCTCAGACCCAAATGTACTTTATTTCTTGCAAAAAAAGTTGGCAACCGTAGATACCGGACCGTTCCAGTGAGTGGTCCGGTATCCGTATCATTGTTCCGGACAGTTCGGGAACCGCGTCTGCACAGCGTCTGTAATCTGTTTGAACGGTTTGACCGAAAACATTTCTTCCTGGTTTATCAAAATTATCATTGTCTAAACAAGACATGAAATATGATGAAAAAATATATAATTACCAACTCAGTTTAATCATTAAAGGGCTCAATAAATCTTGTAACTTAGTTTCATTGATGTACCGGTAGCCCTTGAAAAGAACCGCTATCACGTAGATAAGCCTTATTTACAGATCAATAATATACATGGTAGGTACATATTTTATTAATGAATAGGTAGCAAATACCTACATATTCATAATGCTGGTGTACAGTCACGAGTTCTTTTATATTGTATTTTATTTGCTCAAAACAAATAAAATTTAAAAGAATTAATAAATTCTATCGATTCGTATTCTAAAACATCACAATCATATAAGCAAAGGTGGGTCAGTGGAAGGCGAATTTCCTGTGTTATCGATCGCAACTTTGAGACCAAATACCTAATAACTTTTCACAAACGTCATTTGGGGGTTCCGAAATTCCGAATGACCATTTTCGTAACAACGTAAAATTGCAACCAGTTACAGTGAGAAAAAAATACTTCGGAAAAATTCTGCGGAAGACGGGAAATCACTACGCCAGATTTTTATAGGCCTCCCTGGCCTAGAAAAATCTAGCGTTGGTAGGGATTTTTAGGCATCCGTGGGACATTGCCCCACGTAACACGGGACAGCAGTGGAACAATACAGGTTGATGAAACAAAAAACTACATAATTATTAGGTCTCGTGACTGTACTTATGGAATGAGTCATGTCTTGTTATGATAATGAACAAAACAATAACAAAATTAAATACATACGTACAATGTGCGCAGCTCAGGTAGCGATGGTAGAGGTGCCACGCGGTGCAGACGAGGTGCTTGCGTTATAAAACTGCGGAAAAAAACTTGTTATTGACCAATTAAAAGGATCACATCACAAGTAAATTTACCTAATGATCATGGCCACAACTCTGCTATTTTTATAAATTCATCATTCCATTTCCAACACGATTCCATTCTCATCCCATTGTCATTTTGCTAAAAGTTCGTAATCTGCTAAATTCATAATGGTCGATCATTGGTCGGTCAATGGTCTCGTAATAGAATTGTGTTATAATGACATTATTTTATTCATGCCAGACTTCATTTATATATATTTATACATATTATTTATTCGTGTTATATTATAAGCAATCTGAAGTAGTAAGAAGTTCGTAAATAGCACCGCCCAAGTCGCAGTCATTCATTTGTCATTATGTAGGTTTACCATTCTATGCCATTTCTTTCAATGGAGTGTGTCAGTGGTTAACCATTGGAAAGTCATAATGACGCCATCATATTGGTAGATTACCAAACTCGTCAAAATCAACAACTATGGTGATAGACCATTTTGACACTATTGTAATAGCAGACTTGAGGTCCAGGGTGTCAGAACCAATTTTTGACCAAGCTAGCTAGACTAGTACAGATTTTTAAGTGAAAGTTTTCAGATCGTCAATTCCACGTAGAATCTCTAAATAGGTACCTACCTACCTAGGTACGTTTTTAGTTTAAGTCGAATTATCACGAAGGTAAATAAGAAACACTGCTTGGACTTCAGTCCGTTAGCGGTTTTTCATTTCCCATCCATAACGCCGCCGCGCCGCGCCGCGGACGCATTGTTTACTATTTTTTGGATTGGATTTTGTATTCATTCGGACCAAATCTTCTCAGGATGAACATAGGAACAAAGAACTCAGTTCTACTCTTCCACTGACTTCTACCGGTTTTTATTTTTCTATCCGATTTAAGCTCATAATCGCACTTATTAGCATTGCTCCCGATCGACACCACCTCACCTCATTTTGTGTGCTCACTATGGAGATTCATAAAAAGAATTCCGATCGAGTCCAAGTTCAGACGAAGCTGATGCAGTGCCCATAACTGCACACTGACCTCAACGCGACCATTTCCCTTACTTCGACATTTTCTAGCACAACTACTATTTGTTTGTTTGCCGACGTTGGGTGCAGCATACTGATATTACTGCGTCACAAAACTTTTAAACCGTGTGGGAGTTTGTTTGCGTTGACGCCCAACGTCATTATAACGAAGGTACGATACTGCGGGTCAGGTTTCTGATACTTTGCCAAAAGACACACTGTTATACTTTTTGCTTTGTGCCTGTCATAATAAGCTTAGAGACAGACACTAAATGTGGATCGTCATTTGTTATTTTAGGTCTATACACGTTCATCTCTTCTACATAGTTTAGGTATACTGTAGACCTAAAGATTGTGATCATCTGAATGGCTTTTTCTCAACTATGTTGGGATCGGCTTTATATTATAGTACCGCATGTAGATGAATACCAGTATTTTACAAAGAGCTAATGCTGCTGCAGTGCACCTCACCTACCAAGACTATATTATCATGCTTCTCCTCCGTGCCCTTGTAAGGTCATACGGGTTATTATAGCTCGATTGGAGTATTATGAACTTTCTATCTACAAATACTGCCATGTTGTTTGTTTTGGCTTTACCACGTTAGTTCATGGTTCATCATCATCATCATCATCATCATCAGCCTATTAATGTTCCCACTGCTGGGACATAGGCCTCCTCTCTATGAGAGGGAATGGGCTATAATCTACCACGCGGGCCCAGTGCGGATTGGTAGGACATGCCGGTTATTCCTCACGATGTTTTCCTTCACCGTTACATTTAGTAAGGTAAGTACCTAATCTAGTAGTTGATCGTGCTTGTACTAATAATTCGCCTACAATACTAACTAATGTCCCTGTAAGTTGGAGCAGTCAAAAGTGTAACCTCAATTTTACAGAAAAATACATTTCAATTCTATCTTCTGAAAAATTCAAATAATCCCATCTACAAGTCAATAAACTAGTTTCATAACCCGTTTCGAATACTCACAAAGATTTGAGATTAGGCATCTTAGTCAGATCTTCAACGGCGATGTGATCCAGTTTGGGCGCATCCATTATTGATCTGAAACCAAAAATAACACTCGTAAAACGTGTTTCCCATGTCGAGTTGAGAGATGAACGAACAGATGCGAATCTTAACAAAGAGAGATAAGGATAAGATAATAAAAGATACAACTGTATCTTGGGATTTACCATTGCAGTAACACCAATAAATCAAGGCTAAAAAATAAGACAACAAAGATTTTAGTGCACTGCAAGATACTGATTTATAAGATACAGTTAAGACAACAGAGATAAAAATAAAACTCGTCAATGGACATTCTGGAAACCAAAAGAGGTTCGTATCTTCAATCTACATAATTATTTATTTTGTACTTACGACGACGTTACCCCTTGAAGACAAATTAATACACTGACTGTGAAAATCAGAACAAGTTGAATCTATCTATACAATTAGGGGGTTAAATACTATACTAGTCAGGATGTTTCTAGAGGCAGAAAGAACTCTAACATAAGGTTATTTAGGATACTATCCAATTTTCCGGGCCCACCCTACATCCCGAACCCGATAGGTATATTATTTAAAATTTCGGTGATGGTAGCAGTGTTATGTATTAGGTCACAAGTATAATAAGTACTTACAGATGCTCAACCCGATGCAGATGATAGCCGGCAGCATGGATAGCCTTTGCCGTGAGCCTGGTGATGTTGGTCTGATGTAGCACCACGGAGACGCTCTCGCTCATCACGTGACATGCTGCCTCTCTGCTGCCTGTAACAATATACATAATGTTATTCCTCTTCTTCTTAGCGCTTTGACAAATATATTTGGCCCAAAATTTATCTACGCGTACTCCGCTCATTGATGTAATTATAACTTTATACAGGTTGTAAAAGATCTCATCACGAAGCCGTCAACCAAGCATTCTGTACATCAATCTAAGTAACTTTACGCAAAAATTATTGCTGGGAAACGACTTTTTATTTGGGTTAAAAATCATGTTTTGTAGTAGAACTCAAAGTAACGCACTCAAAACATTGTGCTGATGGATGGATTGAATAGTTCCGGGTCGTGGAGGTGTTTAAAGTAAAAATCTTTCATTAAAAACTTGTGTTAAAAAAAAAGAACTTGTCAAAAAGTTGGAACTTTGACCCCCAAAATCTCCGTAACTGAAAGGTTCCCAGGTATGGTGTACTTAGAACAAAAAAATGATCGCAATGACGAGGAGAACAAGTGTCTTTCGGCTTCGTTAAGAGGTGTTTTACACCCTTTATAGTGCAGGTCAACAGTGGAAGATGGGCCGTTGTCTGTGGTCTACCCCTATGCCACATTCGCACATGAGATCTGAGCCGTCTATAAACCCTCATGAAGAAAAGGTCATGTCAACATCCCCCGTTTGTGGACATGTAAGCTATAACAACACATGACATGTAAGCTGTAATGCACGGCCATTCTCCGGTTGCAAGTTTTTTTTTGTCCGGGCTTACATAATCCGTAATTTTATCAAATTCAATTATGGATTTTTTTTATATGTTAGTTAGCATCCGTATCTAGCTGTAAACAAAATATTGGGTTCTGTTTTTAATTAGTTAAGACTAAATTAATTTAACCTCTGTTCAAAGAACCTCTATTCTCTAATTACCGTGGCGTGTCCGCACACCAACTTAATGTTAAAACTTGCTTGTAATTCCTAAGACGTACAGATTTACTTTGATCCATTGAATATTTTAAACGATATTAAGCATCGTGTATCGCATAACAAAATATGGACTCAATAGAACCAGTCTGTAAATATTTATCATTAAATAACCGCATGTCCGATTAAAAGTTATAATTGCCGTGACATTTTCTGTTCTCGGGTGTGTATCCCTAAAAAACGGTATTTGGCACATTACTACCGCACGCGTCGGATCTCCTCAGTGTGTGCCGCGGCCCATCAGCAGTTGCACGTCTCTTACGTTAGTGTACTGCCAATGAAGCACGTGAGTATATAATTACCGTAGCCTTGGTTAAAAACTTTTCTAATTACCGTTTTACTTACTTAAATACTTGATTTTTTAAGTTACATCCTACTTGATAATGTAAATGGAACAGTACTTTGGCCTCCGTACGTTGTGATAAGCCAGTATTTGCATACTGTGTTGGTTTTCGAAATTTTGAAGAAAGTCTATCGTTTTATAATTACCATATACTAATTACCATGTGTTAATAATTACCGTTGTATGAAAAATTAATACTAGTTTACTAACTGTAGCCGCGACGGCGTCGTCGCGTCGTATTAATAGAAAGTTTTCGTAGAATATTATTATCATTGTCCGTTAATACGTTTATACTATCAAGTTATTTAATTTGTAGGATGGGAAAACCCAAAAGACCAAAGAGGAAGTTAAAGAAAAGAGAAACGAATCGAATCGAAACTCATTTTGAAAAATTGAGAGGTAATGTCAAGGGAGTCATTACAGATATAGTAGAAGAAGCAGATATTCTTCAGAAGGATCTTCTGATCCCTAAAGAGATAATCCATCAAGTCGTTTGGAGTTCATCAAAACCGAACCTACTTGCAATGCTATAGTTAATCTGTAATACGCAACAATGTATGTATGAAGCAATTGAATGTGAATATGGTAGACAACATGGATTTTACTCTTTGAATCTAGAAAAGGCAGAAGAGCCTGAACTTAATTTCCCCGCCTGCCAGATTCATTTTGTCTGCACCTTCCGAAAACAAATATATGTAGTTGCGATACATCACGGTCTATTGGTGCTAAGAAATCTTCAGACAAACCTAAAATTTTATCTAATTGGCTAGTGAAGCCCACTTTTCCACCACCACCACTATTTCCTGGGTGTTCGAAGTCTCTTATTTCCAAACATGATATATATGGCTAAGAGAGAGAAGTTTAAAGAAAAGGCTGAAAGTAGCTTAAATTTATCTGACACGGACACTTTTCGGGCTCCTGTCTCTCCTGTAGATTTTAGTCTTACAATGCCTTCCTTCAAAACAATGACAAATGTGCCAAATAATAGTATTAAGAAGACTAGAGTTTCATTTTTCGATGTATCTAATTCTGATGAAACTATTTTTAAGTATCGTAGATTACTTGTTATTTTTACATAAAACATTACTATAAAACTAGACTGATTCCACTGTATGACATACTAGTCGGTATAATTATGATGATTAATAGAATATAAGTTCTCAGTGATACTAATATACGCAAATTTTAAAAGAGCTGTGAGTAGCTTTAAGCTAGATCTATCCGTATTATCCAAGATAATTAAGAATATTAGTCTCTTATAAGTTCCATCCTACTTACCTTTAAAAGATTACCAATTAAGACATACTAGTTTTTTAGTTTGTTTTTGGCTGATTTTCATTGAAAGTATCAAATTTTTAATAAACGATAGCAATGATAAATTGACTTTTTTACGATCGGATATGAGGTACATTGTTAATTCTACATTGTGTACATTGTGTATTTACATTGTTATTTTATTATGATTGTGTACAAATGATTAATGCATGTCGAATGAGTGATATTGTCATTTTTAATATTTTACATGGACTTGATGGTATTTTCTAATTACCGTTGCATCAAATATTCAACTTATCTAATTACCATACGCATAAAATTTTTAAGTCTCATTATCTAGAAAACTACCACTAATATTTAAATGCCTCATTAACTACTGAATTCGTATCTTTGATGTGTTTCATATTCTAATGTGTTAATGTCAAATCAAAGAAAATAAAAAAGGGTACGGTAATTAGGCAAAGAACGCCTAATTGAAGAATGACCGCACGTTTCTAGGGTGGAAATAAAGACTAGTCATAAGTATTTAAGGTTTCAAAAGACTACTCGAAGATGGTTGCTTCGAAAGCATAGATAAAGTTCCGACGTAATGTACTCGTAGATAATGAAGTATGTGATGCATGAAACCGTGCACCACTTTGATTGTTTATTGCTAGCCGGACAATAAACAATCAAAGTGGAGCAGTAAGTGGACAGTACACTCAACAAAGAGTAAGGATGCCGTCTACCCTTCATCTTCAGTCAAGATTTAATCAAACTATCCCAAGTTTCGGCAAATTGAAACTTAATCAAACATTTTGTGAGTCACACCATCACATCATACGTAATTGTCTGTTATTTTGTCCATGCATCCATAGAAATACAGCGTAGGTGCTCCAAGGTCTTGGTCAATGGAACATTACATTACAATACAATATTAATAGAACTATAAGGTAATCAAATTGAAGATGAGATATTGGTGTGTTTTCCAACAAGTAGCCAGTGTATAATTTATTGTAATTTATGTTAGTGTTTTCTTACTGCTCGAGGTATTTCATTGTGATGATTTTGTACTAAACAAACAACTAAGCCTAGTTTGTGGAGTTCAAATAGGCAGCCGCTACATGTAAAGTACTGATATTCAGCTGCATCCGGTTAGACTGGAAGAAGAACCCAGCATAGTTAGTTCGGAAAAGGCTAGGCATGATGATGAATCCACTAAGCCTTTTGCAGTCCACGATTAGACGTACACCTCTCAGCTGCGCCACACTATCCAGTCTTCTGCTTCTAGTCTGTCCCAGCCATTTTTTCAAGTTCATCGGTCTCTAGCTGTAGCATCGGCAAATCGGGAGTCTCGGAGTATCGGAGTGGAGACTCTAGGACGCGTTAGCTCCATCATCTATCGGTCCTTCGACAGACATAGCTTGCCTATTGCCACTTGACTTTGTCTAATAAACAAATTAAAACGAAATTAATTAGCGATATAGATGTGATCGGTGACGTGTATCGATTTCTAACCATAATTACCAAAGAAAAACTATGAGCCTAATTCCGTTTGTTAACTTTCGCAAAAAAAGACGCTGATTTGATTTTGACTTTGACTTTGGTCCTATCTAAGCTTTTTGAGGGCGTCATCATCATCTGAGCATTGCAGGCGCGGATACAGGGGGGGGCAATGGGTGCAATTGCCCCCCCCTGAACCAGACCAAATATGTCATTAATTAGCCAAGCTTGGTTTGACGGAATTGAAACTAAATATTCTTGTTGTATATCTTGTCATGGCCGAGGTAGCTGCTCCTGCCCCTAGAGGCTCAGGATTTTTAAAAGTTATTAAGCTTTTCATGCCTGATGCCATAGAATGGTATTATACCATATTATCTGACGCAATGTTTGTAAAAATTTCAAGCTCGCTACGCTCGCTCTTGAAGCCCAGTTTTTCATGAGTCTTAACTTTGTATATAAGAGGCCCAGGTAACTCCAGTAGGTCGGTAGCAAAAAGGGTTAAAATTTTCGAGCTCGCTCTACAGATTACTTTCTTAAATTATCATATAACTTTCTTAATATATCTTAAATTTGAATTTATTAAAAATTCGACCAAGTACCTAACTCCTATATGAACGTTCGAAACCATCCCAACCTATCCAAGGCAAGGTGTCGCAAGAATCGCTAAGTACGCACCCCCCCCCCCCCGGCCCAAAAGCTGGCGGCCCCCTTGTATCTTGCATATCATGGATTTCTGTAAAGAAACGCCTATTTATTATCAAAAATTTATCCATTTTTTTATTTATTTTTTAAGTATTTTCCAAAAAATGCCCCCCCTTCAAGGAAATCCTGGATCCGCGCCTGGAGCATTGTCCTAGGTCCCAGCTATGTTGAGGTCGGCTTCCAGTCTAACCGGATGCAGCTGATTACCAGTATTTTACATGGAGCGACTGCCTATCTGACCTCCACAACCCAGTTAGTACTGGGTAATACAATACCGCCCTTGGTAAAACTGGTTGTCAGACTTTCGGGCCTTTGAGGTGTAACGATTGTCGAATGTGTGTGATTTACAAATGACAGCCGGGACCAACGGCTTAACGTGCTTTTCGAGGCACGGCGGAAACTCGGTACCTATGTAATGGGTGCATCCATCGACCAACCTAGGCAAGTGCAGTTTAACCTGAAGATCGATCCGAGCGGCTGTTATTACTTACCCACGAGCTCGAGAGAGTAGTTAAACAATAAGCTTTTTAGAGAGTATTCATTGTTAAATAAATAAGAACTTGGTAAAGAATTGTAATATTTTTTCATTGTAGCGTTTTCGTCTAGGAATTCATAATATTTATTATCTGTGGATCCGGGTGCGTTACGTACGGCGGGTGATCATAAATCTACAGAATGGAAAACGGTAGCGTTTTCCATTCTGTAGATTTATGATCATTTCAATGATGTTTTCAGTAATATTTTATTTCAGAGTTTGCTTTTATATACTCTTGCATTTCAAGTTCATAAAACACGTTATTTTAGATACATTTTCATAATACAGGTACCTACCTATATCTGTGGCCAGCTGGTGTAGGTGTATGGTAATAGGCTCGCAAGAGTATTTTAAAGGGATACATTGCCAAATTACAGCACTTCTTTATCACATCCAAATCGAATTTACTGAGCGTAATGTAACATTTAATCTCCAGGAAATATAGGATAGCTTGCCAAGGGTATTTGGCCAGCATTTCTATCATGAGGCATCAAGTATTTATGGAAGCAACCAATTTATATTCTAAATATGGCTCGTTATGAAATATATGTGGTAACAGATTCATTTTTCCAATAATAAAATCAATAAAAATAAGTAAGCCTTTTATTTCTTGCTTTTCACACATTTTACTTAAATAAACTATTTTCTATTAAAAACAAATTATATTTTGTTAAAAAGTAGGTAGGTACTTAAAAGTATTTTTTTACACTTTACATCTTTCCAATATAGGACCTAAGCATAAAAATCTCGTGTCATAGTGTTTGATAGCGAACTCCTCCGAAACGGCTTGACTGATTTTTATGTTTTTTTTTGTGTATATACTATACACAAAAAAAAAACGTGTGAGTGTAGTGGTAGGTCTGAGAATAGGTCGTAGGCTATTTTTAGTCTTACACATACACGTCAAAATTTCCACGCAAACGAAGTCGCGCACAACAGCTAGTTTAGTTATAAATATAAACATCAAAGGCTACCTAGGAAACACCAACCTATTTTAAAGCTTAGAGACGAGACGAACGTTTTCACAGACGATAATTTTAAGCACATTGGGATTTTCAAGCTTCAAGAGTTTAAATTAAAATAGTGCAGTTATTTAGGCAGAAATTTAGGTGTTCCTAAGTGTCAGTGAAAACGAGCATTAGTTTTGTTTTTTCCAGCAGGCTCTAAAAGGGGTAACTCCTTATGATCATGCTGACTAGAAATCAAAACGTCTATGTCTATAATTATGTAAGTATAGTAAAATGTTAGGTGTGAAACATTCCATTCTCATATTGTATCATAACATCACGCATGTAGTCGCCAAAGAGTTTGGCAGAGATGTTAAAAATTATACTCTGATAAATATTTTAGAAAACTTAAGTAGAGATGAAAATTACCTAGGTATCTTTTTACTTCGCACTGGAATTAGATGCAAATAAGCTGACAATTTTCCTGATTGACATGTTAAGTATGCCAACATCATTCACCACTCATTCATTCATAAACGTGACTTTCCAGCATACAAAAACGCCAAAAATGGCTTCTAGTTTTCAATGTATAACTTTCGCACGTATTTTCAGGAAATTCGTGACGAAATAGAGATTTGTGGGCTGTTTGAGAGATACCAGATATAACAGTTCGTTTAGCGTACTATAGTAAACACAGGTGCATGCCGCATAGTTTACGAGACACCAACTGTCTTGTAATTGTTCAGTGTTCACTTTTACTATCGATTGCTGAGAACATAAATCGCTGCTTTTATTGAGAGTGTTTTACGGTGTATCGGCATCTAAAATGTGTTTGTTGTGATGAGTAAGAACAGAGTAATAAAAGGAGTATGCTGTATTCTATTGGGAGCTAGTTATTTACACTATAAAGTGTAATTTATGTCTTTGTAAATACAATTCTATTTTTTAATGAGCTTACATGATCTTGTTTTTGCAATACTTCAGTTACGTTATAAGAAAGTTTATAACACATTTGCTCGTAAAGGGTCTCTTATTTCACCCATTTCAATATCGTAATGAATCTCATTACGTACTTGTGCAGTAATGTAATGTACATACAACGCACGGTTTATCAAGATGCTACGTCTAAAACGAACGGTACTTTTTTAAATCTTAGCAAAGAATTTTTATGCCAGAAAAGTGGTCAACATTTTATGAATAAAATTAACTTTGGGAGATGAAATATAATAAATAAACATTTAATTCTTTAATTTAATTAATTTTGCCAATAAATTACTTACAACCATTTACCTGTAACAAAAACACAAAAATATTAATTTACTTTATTGGTAATTCTGGGTGTTTTTGTGTCTTTGCCTTAAGAAAAACCGGCCAAGTGCGAGTCGGACTCGCACACAAAGGGTTAATCCGTACCATTGACTATATTTAGTATTTGTTGTTATAGCGGCAACAGAAATACATTATCTGTGAAAATTTCAACTGTCTAGCTGTCACGGTTCATGAGATACCTACAGCCTGGTGACAGACAGACGGACAGACAGCGAAGTCTTAGTAATAGGGTTCCGTTTTTACCCTTTGGGTACGGAAACCTAAAAAGCGCTGATGCGCGCGCATCGCTAATTTGTGAACAAGTAAAAAGTCTGAGTTTTATTTATTTCCTCGCAAATATTATGTTATAAATCGTCCTATGACATACGTGCGCTTTGTTAATTACAGCCTCTGCTTTCTTGTAGCCGTAAACTTTCTAACGTAATTTCCTTATGCGGTGGCTGTCCCACTGTCGATGTTATTTAAAAACAGTGTTATCAGTGACGTGTGTTATTGCACAGATAACGGGACGGCCTTGCCAAACTGCGGTTGATAGATCTTGCCGGATCAGGAAGGAGATTTCAGTCAGCGCATGGACCATCTCGCATAGAATTTGAAAAAGTAAAAAAGAACAAAATCATCAGCCCTGATATCATCAGTCATCTGTCCGATGTCCGCTGACAAAAACTTGTCTAACTTCTTACGTAGGTACCTACGTAATAGGTAGGCACTCAAGATTGATGTTCTATATTACTTTTCAATACACTTTCTCGAAAACTGGTCCATAACGCACTACGATTAGGTACAACATGCAATGTATTTCACACGCGTGCGATTTTCTCCACATTCCTGCACGTGTGCGGGAATGAAAATTGCCACAGATAACTATACCTATACTTAGTCCAAATTGGTTCAATGTCTATAGTCTGAGGTGAATGTTTTTTTTTTAATTTTGTCAAAGCACTACGCGTCTTTACGGCATAAATATTTTTTGAATTTTCAATTGTGTTTTTAAATAGAATATCATAGATAAACATGATTATTTAAAACTAATAGTTACTTTTATACACAAATTAACATTTATTTGTGTTCTGAATTCAAAAATATAAAATAAATCTATTTTTTATATTAGGCTGTTTAACGGCTTCATACCATTGCCTCTCTTTCAACCTGGCGAGACCAAAGCGCGAAAAAAAAAGAAAATTTAAATCATAGTTTCATAGTTCGTGACAAAAATATTATTCTTTATTTTATTTTATTTCTTCAAAAGTGTATTGAAAAACGTCGTTTGATACACGTGGACATTTGTTATTGCAATTCTCGGCTCAAAAACACCCTCGCCTACGGCTCGTGTGTTATAATTCCGCCTCGATTGCAATAACAAACTTTCTCCACTTGTATCAAAATGTACTATTACTACCTACTAGCTGACGTCCCGCGGTTTCACCCGCGTAGTTCCCGTTCCCGTGGGAGTACGGGAATAAAATATAGCCTATAGCACTCACGAATAATGTAGCTTACCACCAGTGAAACAATTTTTAAAATTGGTTCAATACTTCCGGAGATTACCCCCTACATACAAACTTACAAACAAATGTTACCTCTTTATAATATTAGTATAGATATACCTATGTAATTGAGGAGCCCGTGGCTAAATAATAACAGCTCTAGCCGCTCGGGTCGATCTTTAGGTTAAGCCGTGCTTGCCTAGGTTGGTCTGTGGATGGGTGAAAACGCCCATTACATACCGGGTTTCCTCCGTGCCTCGGAAAGCACGTTAAGCGGTTGGTCCCGGCTGTCATTTGTAGATCTTTGACAGTCGTTACAGGTAGTCAGTGACCCAAAAAGTCTGACAACCAGTCTTACCAAGGGATATTGTATTAACCAGTACTAACTGGTTGTGGAGGTCAGATAGGCAGTCGTTCCATGTAAAATACAGGTATTCAGCTGCATCCGGTTAGACTGGAAGCCGACCCCAACATAGTTGGGAAAAGGCTAAGCAGATGATACCTATGTAATTAGACACAGCAGTGGCGAAGAGTGAAGATTGAGTCAGGGGAAGCCGAGGAAAAAATGAGAGTAGGTAGATGTTTTTTTTTTTTTTCATTTTTTTTCTATGTTCATTTTGACCTCATTTTTGATATCAGCGACCCCAAAAACCACGAAAATGACACCCATAAAGAAAAAACCGAAAATTTTCGTCGGCGCCATCTTGGATTATCATTTTCACCTAATTTAAAAAAAAAGTGATTTTATTCTTTGTTAATAAGTCAACAAAATAAGTGATTTTATCCGATCCTATACGAAATTCAACGAGCGATAACGATATTTTCCCATCTCGCTCACGCGCACGCATTTTCTATTACTTTCTCTATGAATAACTCGGTTTGCGTTGGCTTACCAGAGTCCTAATATAGGCGGGCTGGCTAGTGACGTCATGACGTTTATTTTACATAGAAATTTAGCTGCCAAAAAGCCGATAGCGCCTGCGGGTTATTTTATAGCAATATGTTGTTGAAGAGCAAATTTTTGTTGATTGAGCACGAGTAGGCGTTTCGATCACGAAATGCCTACTCGTGCTCAATCAACAAAAATTTCATCTCACCAGCATCAGCATCAGCTTGTAAAAAGTACTGATTGTGTCATTTTTCAATTATGGTAGAGATAGAGAGTGGTTGTGTTCCAACTTCTGAAGGGAAGCCGGTGGGAATCGAGTTATTAGGAGCCTGCGCCACTGAGACACAGTAAGTACATAGATTGAAGGCGACGCACCTAACGTGAACCAGATACATCTCCTGCTAGGTGTAATAATTTTGGCATAGAGTCTATGAAACTGTGAATTAAGGTTTCTGAAACTTTTAATTTTCTATGTTGTTTGTTTACAGCAATGCCAATTATTTCTCTGCTTCTGACGATAGGAATCATACGCGCGATGTATTTACAAATATTATTATTCTATGTTGTTCCGCACATGAAAGGAACATTTTCATGTTTCAGTTGATCCCAATTGCGTGTTAGCCGTTTTATTGTAAACAAGTTGTGTTATTTATGAATTATTTCATTTAACAACTTTTTATTGCATCTCCTCTGAAGAAGCGAAACGTTGCAAGTGCGTGTACTTAGTTTATGTGTGACAAAAAGACAAAAATCAAAGATGTTTAAAAATAAAAAGAGAATTTGCTGAAAGAAAACATACTTTCTAATTGTAAGCATCGATTTGCTGGCGTACAAAACTGGGAGTAGCCTTTAAAATGCAGCTGAATACCAGTATTTTACATGGAGCTTACTGCCTTTGACCTCCGCAATCTAGTTGACTAAGTAATACGATACTCTTTGACAAGATGGGTTGTCACATTTTCAGGACTACCTGTCAACGATGGTTGTAAAAAAACCTCTTAACTCAACTGAAAGGCACTTGTTTTCCCCGTCATTGCGATCATTTTTAGGGTTCCGTAGTCAACTAGGAACCCTTATAGTTTCGCCATGTCTGTCCGTCCGTCCGTCCTCGCTTAATCTCTGTGACCGTTACTTTTGAACCATAAGTTTAGAAAATATGAAAAAAATTTGAAAAGTAGAACTTTATAAAGACTTTCTAGGAAAACAATTTTGAACTTGATGGAAACAACAGTTTTTGTACAAAAAAGACAAAAAGTTGTACAAAATAATTTCTGGACTAAGTTTGTAGTATATTCGTATATGCAAGCATTTTTACATAATGGATACCCACCTTTAAACTCATAAGTGGGAACACTTATTGTGACGGACGGGACACGCAGAAAAATATGGGTCAACAAAGCCACAATAAATGCTTTGTTGATAATTTCCTATCGGAGCAACTAAATTTTTTGTTACTATAACAGAAAGAGCTTAGTTGGGATTAGCAACTTTTTTATTGTGCGCTGATTGCCCGTCGTTTAATGTGCTAGGAACAATTTAGCTTTGTCCTTACATTAAAGTTAATAAAAAATTGGATGTCGTAACAATAAAACGTTGTAGGTGTGTCTATTTGAACATTGTTAATAAATTTGACAAAATAACTATAGTCGTAGCATTAAACTACTAATTGTCGTACAATATGTATGTGGCTGTGGTAACAATGGAACATTGCGAGTGTGCCAATGTGAACATTGTAAACAATCTAACAAAATAACTTTATTCGTAGCATTTAACTACCATTTGCCAGACAAGACATATGTAGCTGTGGTAACAGTGGAACGTTGCAAGTATGCCAATGTCAACATTGTATATAAATCTAAAAAAATAACTATAGTCGTAGCATTAAACTATCCTTTTCATACAAAATATATGTGGCTGTGGTAACAATGGAACGTTGCAAGTGTGTCAATGTGAACATTGTAAATAAATAAAACGCGCTACTAGATGGCGCTGTCCCTATGACGCGCATTCCTACATCGCGGTGTTAAGATTCTCCGCGGCTGAATGACCCTTATCGGTTCGTCCGATTCAGAGATTTTATTCCAACTTTTTGACAAGTTTTTTTTTTAACACAAGTTTAATGTGAGATTTTTACTTTAAACACCTCCACGACCTCCGTACTATTCAATCCATCCATCAGCACAATGTTTTGAGTGCGTTACATTGAGTTCTACCACAAAACATGATTTTTCATCCCAAAAACAGTCGTGTCCCATTAATAATTTTTGCGTAAAGTTACTTAGTTTGATGTACATAAAATGCTTGGCTGACGGCTTCGTGATTAGGTTGTTTACACCCTGTATGAATGAAAGCCCGAGACACTGAAGGGTCACCTTATACTCAGTAGGTAGAATAAGTTAGTTATAGCTAGGTATAGCTTTAACCTTCGATCGACCGTACGGATGTTATTATTTAGCTACGAATCCCTCTCGTGATCGATTATCCCTGACCTACAACATTAACAAAATGTTATGATGACAAATCTCCTGCCAATAAAACCAAAAGGCCTATGCAAAGCCTTAGATCACTTCACTTCTCACCAAAATAATAATAAATGACATACGATATACTGCGTGCGTTTGCTGCAGTTCGAAGATCAAAGCTCACTATGTGGGTTTGTGGGTCATGCTTAAAACAATGTTGACAGAATTAGCACGTTGCATTCAACGCACACTGGCTTAATATATACTGTGATGGGTTGATGACGCATTTGGTGGCAGTTCGGATTACTTTTTGACGCACATCTCAAAATTTTGCAGCAGTATTTTTAATGAAGGTTTCGAAGAAAATAACGAATTTATTATAATGCACCGTTGCCTTCTTTATTTAAGTTACAGACAGTTAAATCAGAATTACAGAAGAACGTCATTTTAACAGAAGTAAGGGCCTATCTCCCGACCCCTCACGATGTAATGTCCGAATTGCCACTACTTACCGAATAACATTCAAAAATAGAACAGAATTTGTACCTATGCCTATGTTCTGCCAAGTAAGGTAACGGGAACTAAATCGTAGGTTAGGTGGTGAAACAGACCCCTTTTTTTTTTTTTTTTTTCGGATGGGAAATCATCAAATGACTCCTCCCGCTCTGGGCAGAGCAGGAGGGAGTGTCAGACTTTTACTGACTAAAACCCATCCATGTTCCTTCATCGCCCTTTGTGTTCCGGGGCCGCGGTATCTCTTTCGAACAGTCCCGCAACCCCGGCAGGCATCGGTCCTTACGGACCCCTTCGTTTTTGCTGACTCTTTTTGAGGCGCGCGTGGAACACGAACACGCCGTCGACACGGCCTGTCGTCATGAGACGGACGGACTGCGAGCTAGCCCATAGCCCACCGTCCACAGGCCCGCGCCTACGGTGGCCGGGGGCCACCTGGTGGCCCCCGACGCCCGGGGCGTCTCCCGCGGCGGCCGGGACGTTGAGAGGTTCACTCCCTCTCACGTTCCGCCACCTCCTTCTCTAGCATTACTGCTTCGCAGAAGGAGGTGACGGCGTCCCATTTCGTCTCGCTCCTGACCATGGCTTGCACCAGGGCCGGACGCGAGATGTCGCCGCCGCCAATCGCCGCTTCGAGGACACGGCGGTGCTCCGCCCACGCCGGGCACACCTCCACCGTGTGTTCCACCGTGTCCTCCGGTCGATCCTCACAATGGAAGCACCCGGGCGTTTCCTACCGCACGATTCGGTGCAGGAACCTCCCGAACACACCGTGTCCGGTGAGGACCTGCGTCAGGCGGAAGGTGAGGATGCCGTGGCGTCTCTCAAGCCACTCCTCAAACAGGGGACTTATCGCCACTATCGTGGCGTGCCCTGCACGGGGTTGCGACAGTCGCTCTCTCCATGTCGCCATGAGGTGAAACAGACCCTTAATTCGGGAACTAAATCGTAGGTTAGGTGGTGAAACAGACCCTTAATTATTACAGCAATAATGTCAAAAACCTCTTACTTAAATAAATCTTGTGTTCCAGATTCTTTCCACGTGCAGCGACCAGAGAAGCAAGACACTTCAAACTTTTAATTCCTAATTATCATGTCATTCACATTTAGGAACATTCGTTGAGTGATACGCGCCGTATCTTATCAGTGTTATGATCGGTGTGCAAGCAAGCCGACTGTGTGGCCTGTTAGCACAGCAAACTGTTGTAACAGCGAGGATTAAGATTAACACATAAGTACTTACATCGTTTTTACTAAGCTGTCCTAGCTCATTCATCATCAACATGCATGCTGTTTCACTGGAGAAGTGAATGGTTAGCGTTTTCTGGGACTGTCCTACCGTTGACGTCCAGCAAGTTTCAAGGTTTTAGTAATATTGAATGATGCTCTTATTGTCAGTCATTTTCCATAACTCGCGACTACACCGCACTGGGCTCGTGTGATGAATTATAGCCTGCTTCCTCTTACAGAGCAGGAGGAGGTTTATCAGCAGTGGGAATGCTATTATAGCTTACTATTGTCCATCAACAGAACACTTTTATCACAAAGCACCACTAGATTATTGAAATGACCTAAGTAAGACAAACAAGTCATTGCAAACACATCCTTCTGGTAGTTTCTATGTGTGGTTGTATTCAGCAAGAAATATATTTTTGTTTTCACAATTTAAAGTCAAGTATTAAGTCTAAGTTACCAATTTAATTGTAGCTGGTTTGTTACGTATTATGACTGTCTTATATGAAGACTTGAAGAGTTTTCAGTCTTCTACGCTTTTCCCGACACGACGTATTACTTTGAAAGTGTAGTAACCCTCCCGTGGGCCGGTACATATGTACCTAAGTACATAATGTACGCTACAATTTCAAACCGTAATGAAGCGGTCACGAAGATCTAACCGACACTGTCAACAAACGATCACGACTTACACATCGAGTGTAAGAGTACACATTGATTGGTTACAGGCACCGCAGTTATAAACTGTGGTAAAGGTTAAAAGAAACAAAAATACGTTAACCTACTTATTATACCTACTGCATGCGCAACCCTTGGCTGCAGGGCTTTGGAAATCTTTTCAGGGTGTATCCCGAAAGTCTTCACAAAAAAAATCTTTAAAACATTTTTAAAGAAAGAGCAAAAGGTATAGTAAGATCAAATACATTTTTCATTACTCATACTCTGAAAGTAGGTCTGAAGTTGCCTGAGGAGCGGGTTGAAAGTAATACTTTTCAGCCCTAGGGAGAATCGTTTTCAACTGACAGCTGTCAAATTATTAAAAAAAAAATGGTTCATTTTTCTATTGAACCATGTTCCAACTTTCTATACAGCCACGATGTAAAATTGAAATAACATAAAGTTAAGTATTAATTAAAGAATATATTATATATTTTAAATATCTTTATTATAATTAAGTTTCAACTATTTCTTTAAAATAACATAGATTTAGGAAAAATATTTACCATTTTTCGACGATGAAAATGAAAAATAGGTATTGGCTGAATAGCTGGCCGGCCACAAAAAAAAAAAAGCAAAATAGGTGGGAAAGCGGCAATAGGGTAGATGACACCATAAAACAATAATTCCAAGACACCTTTCTCTAAAAAAAACACTTTATTTTGGGCCTGAAAACCCGATTTATTTTCAATTAATTGCCAAATTTGATTTTTAGTTGCTTTGAAATCAATAAATAGTCGAGTCATTGAGTTGAATAAACAGTGACGTCACAGTAGGCTATTGCCATACAAATTCTATTAGAGAACCGCGTTTTGACAGCTCTTAAAAAGTATCTCAATTGATTGGTGTGTCATTTACCCTATTCGAATTCCGATCTTCATTAGTTTTTTCGAGTTGTATGTTTTTTTTTACTTTCCTTGTATTCGTAATGAAAAGCACAGTGTTTACCTCGGGTTAAAATCTTATTTAGTCCCTCGAACTATTAGCGCCCTCGCTTGGTTCTCTATTGTATTACCTAACTTTTTTATTCATAATTTAAAGTGCCATAACTTTTTTTGTCCTAATCATCATTTGTCCGAATGATAACTTACCCGAACTTAATATCACATAATATCACATGCCATAAAATTGAAATCCCTAAATACAATATGCTCTAAACCCGTTTGTCATAAATATTACAATCAATAATATACAAAACACTTAAAATCGTTTTCAATAATAGTTAAAAATCCTAAATAAAATTAAAAAACTGTTTAGATCTTTATAATATTTTTAAAACAAACCGGTATGTTCCCAGACGTTCCCAAAAGAGAACAGAACATTCTTATTTTAATTGTGTCTGTAATTACGGGTACCTACAGTAAAGTAAGTATTACTTAGCTTTTGCTATGCTATGAACTTCTCTCAACACAACACATTTTTATACAATATTGCTCTTATGCAATTTGTAAGAATTAAAAAGTAGTAGAACCATCATATCGCAGAAAGTTCACAGTTAGAATCTTCTTTTGTTTTGGCATACATTTCATATAAGTAGTCAGTAGTGGATTTTATTTTACCCTGTAATAAGTATGCAAACAAACATGCAGCAAGCATGCAGCAAGCATGCAGCAAGCAGGCAGCAAGCATGCAGCAAACAGGCAGCAAGCATGCAGCAAGCATGCAGCAAGCATGCAACAAGCTTGCAGCAACCATGCAAGCACGCATACAGTATGCAAGCAACCAAGCAAGCGAGCAAGCAACATGCAGCAAGTAGCAACAAGCTGGCAGCAACCATGCAAGCACGCATACAGTATGCAAGCAAGCATGCAGCATGCAAGCGAGCAAGCAACATGCAGCAGGCATGGTTTCTGTCACGGCTCCGGCGCTGCGGGGCTCCGGCGGTCCCACGCGAGCTTATCGTCGCAGATGTGTTTAACGCTCACCACCGCAGCTTCGGCTTGCTGGCCGGCTTCGCCGGCCAGCCTCAGCAGCGGCGGCGAGTGTTACAACCCCCTGCTCCTCAACTCGCGGGCCGCCTCGCCCCTCCGCGCCTACGCGATTTTAAATTAAACTCTCGGGGTAGGGCAGACAAGACTGCGTGGGGTCGGATTTACAGCGATTCGTTTCTGTCACTAAAACCTAATTTTTAGCAAATGTTTTAAGACCAAAAATTTTATTACACTTATATGAACATTAGGAATAATACACATTATATAATATAATACTTAGGATAATTGACTTTATGGCATATAAAATTAGAAGATTCAATTATTATAGTATTCGATATTATGACAGAACAGTTTTAGAAATAAAGATAATTATGTAAAACAAAATTTCGGGATTTTGAACATTATGGTAACTGAAGTTTATAGCAAACGTTTTATGGATAATGATTTTCGGACAAAATTTTTTAGGAGATATAAGGGAGTACCCCCTCGCTTCGCTCGGGCACCAAACCCCGTCTCGGGACTAAATAAGTTACTTTCACCCCTAGGGTAACAATGTACTATTTCATTACTCATACTCTGAAAGTAGATCTGAAGTTGCCTGAGGAGCGGGTTGAAAGTAATACTTTTCAGCCCTAGGGAGAATCGTTTTCAACTGACAGCTGTCAAATTATAAAAAAATGGATCACTTTTCTATTGAACATGTTCCAACTTTCTATACAGCCACGATGTAAAATTGAAATATCATAAAGTTAAGTATTAATTAGAGAATATGTATTTTTTAAATAACTTTATCTACACCCATGCTATAAATCCTCTATAAAAGTATCTGAAACAGTTAGCTTATGGCCAACATTAAAACAGCCAGTGTCATAATAACCATTATAACATCCAAAGGGGTGTTATAATGTTGTACTGAATTTCATTATGCAACTCGTTTTAAAAAAAGAACATTGTCTAGCACGTGCGATTCACAACCACAGCATCGTAATTTAAAAAAAAAACTTACAGGTTTTCGTTTTCGAGGAATTCGAATTCACGTCGTATCCCGCCATTTTTGTTCGATATTTGGATATTAGTATTGCATTATAGCTATTTATTCACCAAGGGGAGTAAGGCACAGATTACTAATCGAGTGTGCATTTGAGGCCCGACGCGAAGCGGAGGGCCGTGAACCACACGAGTTTAGTAATCTGTACTTACCCTCGAGTGAGATTTACTGCTTTATACTACACTTGCAAGAAAAGAAAAGAAAAGAAAAGAAAAGCAAAGAAAAGCAAAGAAAAGAAAAGAAGAGCAAAGAAAAGAAGAGCAAAGAAAAGAAGAGCAAAGAAAAGAAAAGAAAAGAAAAGAAAAGAAAAGAAAAGATAAAAAAACGTGTTGCGCCGACCCCAAGTAACATGGGATAAGGGCAGGAAGATGATGATGAAGTCATCAAGACTTAAAAAAACAAAAACATAACGCGTTAGTAATGCATTACTACCCTGATTTTCAGGGCAGTAATGAAATTCCATACAACATAACTGCCTAGATTTTTGAGAAGGTTTAATGAACAGCTTTCAAGCCTATTAGTGGGGTAGTATTGGTACACTTACTAAGCAAGTGTAGTATGATAGTAGATTGTATCATAAGGGAGCAAAATAATATTTTTACGGCGAGGGCGCTTTTTTGAATCCAGAGCGAAGTGAGGAATTCTAGAGTAGAATCCCGAGCGTAGCGAGGGATTCTTTAATAGAATCCTGAACGTAGCGAGGGATTCAAAGTACGTCGCCCGAGCCAAAAATATATTTTGCGCCCGAGTGATACACTCTACTTTTCATCACCCACTATGAGAAAATAAAAGGCGCCTAATAATTTTAACTGACTTCAAGAAGGAGGAGGTAATTCGACTGTTTTTTTATGTATTTACACCGATTACGCTGATATTTATGAGCCGATTGACGTGATTATTCTTTAGTTTGATGCGGAATAGTTGCCATTTGGTCCTATAAAAATGTAACATAGTTTGGCCCAGTAGTTTTCATTTTATGAACATTTTTACTTCAGTCGTGTGGTCTAATTTCAACATCTAAAATAAATGCATATCTAATGTTTGGATAGGATATTACAACTAAAAATGGAAAAATAAAAAAACTTTTGCAAAAAATAAAACCGACTTCACAAAACACAAAAACGTTAAAAATAACTTTAGCTTCAGAAGTCGGTGACAAAAAAAAACTAAATGAATCAAACAAAGGTCACCGACTTCTGAATATCTAAAGTTATTTTTCACTTTATTGTGTTTTTTGTTCACTGTCACTTGAAGAACTCATTTTTCAAAACAATTGACGAAAACGCGGTCTGTAGTTCGCGCGTTTTTAATTTGATTTCTTTTTTTTATTCAGTAAGCGCGGCGGCCGGGGCGGCGCGACTGGGCCGTCGTACCAGCCAGTCTTTATTCAAACAATATTTGCGTTCGATTTCTTTCGGCGCTGAACACTAAGATGTTCCAAATTCAAAAAGTGCGCCGCAATTATCTTTGCGGCGCACTTTTTGAATTTAGAACATCTATAAAGAGGATTAAAAACTCATTACTGCCCGCTAAAAGTTTCTTATAGAAAACACCACCTTTGGGTGCACTTAAAGGCGAACCAAGTCGTCCTTTTCGAATAGATGGGATGAAAAATACTTTTTCATTACTCATACTCTGAAAGTAGGTCTGAAGTTGCCTGAGGAGCGGGTTGAAAGTAATACTTTTCAGCCCTAGGGAGAATCGTTTTCAACTGACAGCTGTCAAATTGTTTAAAAAAATGGTTCATTTTTCTATTGAACCATGTTCCAACTTTCTATACAGCCACAATGTAAAATTGAAATAACATAAAGTTAAGTATTAATTAAAGAATATATATATTTTAAATATCTTTATTATAATTAAGTTTCAACTATTTCTTTAAAATAACATAGATTTGGGAAAAATATTCACCATTTCGATGATGAAAATGAAAAATAGGTATTGGCTGAATAGCTGGCCGGCCACAGAAAAAAAAGCAAAATAGGTGGGAAAGCGGCAATAGGGTAGATGACACCATAAAACAATAATTCCAAGACACCTTTCTCTAAAATAACACTTTATTTTGGGCCTGAAAACCCGATTTATTTTCAATTAATTGCGATTTTTAGTTGCTTTGAAATCAATAAATAGTTGAGTCATTGAGTTGAATAAACAGTGACGTCACAGTAGGCTATTGCCATACAAAGTATATTATAGAACCGCGTTTTGACAGCTCTTAAAAAGTATCTCAATTGATTGGTGTGTCATTTACCCTATTCGAATTCCGATCTTCATTAGTTTTTTCAAGTTGTATGTTTTTTTTTTACTTTCTTTGTATTCGTAATGAAAAGCACAGTGTTTACCTCGGGTTAAAGACTTATTTAGTCCCTCGAACTATTAGCGCCCTCGCTTCGCTCGGGCACCAAACCCCGTCTCGGGACTAAATAAGTTACTTTCACCCCTAGGGTAACAATTTACTATTTACCATTGCCACTCGAAAAAGGGCATCAATCAAGGGCAGCATTCATCGATAACAGTGAATAAAACTCTCTTTACTCACTGAGTGAATAAAGACATTTTGAATTTGGAACAAACACGAATTACGTACAAAAAAAAACGCTGCTGCTGAAAGTACGTACTGGGAGGCTGAATGGAGCTATTCTATTCCAAATAAAATAAAAAAACCCGCCAATTTAGTTACGTTCTTTTTTATCTGTTACTGTGGTTGTTTTGTGTTATTGGAAAATCTAAAATTAATTAATGAATCTAAACTTAAGTAATTATAATAAAATGAGAGACTGACTCCGGAATCATTTTGTTCTAAAGCAGCAGTTATAGTATATGATTTGTTGCCGCCAAAATCTCGGGAGTTGTACCTGAAAACATACAATTTGTTCTGCGACTGGAAAACCACGAATGGCGCCAATTCCTTCTCTGAGTGCATATTTCTAATAATTTAATTAACCAAGACTAAGAAGCCGTCGACACTTTGGAGCATATATTCTATGCTAAAAGCCACAGTGAGAATCAAACACAACATTGATATTTCAAACTACTCAAAGTTAGTGACATACTTAAAACGGCTATCCGAGGGTAATAAGCCAAAGAAATCTAGAGTGCTTAGCTCCGAAAACATTGAACGTTTTCTAAATGATGCGCCTGATCACAGTTTTCTGGCCGCAAAAGTAAGTACCTACTTAATATATGTATATTTATTTACAAACCTACTGTGCTTCTAAGGTTTTCCTGTCAATACATATTTTTTAAATTATTGTTCACAGGTTGTGCTAAATTTTCGGCGTGAATGGAGCCTGTCGCAGTAATGAATTATTACAGATAACTATAAACGACATCCAAAAACACTCGGATAATTTATTACTTATCGTTTTAACTGATACGAAAACTAAAATTGATAGAACTTTTGTAATACGCCAAGAATACGTAAAAATCGTCGAAAAATATCAAGCTTTACGGCCCACTAATACAAAAACCGACAGGTTTTTCTTACAATACCATGGCGGAAATATACACGCCAACCTATTGGAATCAACAAAACTTTTTAACAAAAAAACATAAAACCGACTTCAAAAAACACAAAACACAAAAAAGTGAAAAATAACTTTAGCTTCAGAAGTCGGTGACCTTTGTTTGATCCATTTAGTTTTTTTTTAGTCACCGACTTCTGAAGCTAAAGTTATTTTTCACTTTTTTGTGTTTTGTGTTTTTTGAAGTCGGTTTTATTTTTTTTTGTTAAAAAGTTTTTTTATTTCTCCATTTTTAGTTGTAAGTAATATCCTCTACAAATATATTATATGCATTTATTTTACATTGTTAACAATACATGGCTTGGTAATAGGCTTATCCCCAATAAATGGAACTTAACATATCTAAACTGTCGAAATTTGGGTGTATTGTACACATCTGCGTACCCCTCAGAGCATACAGGCGTGATGTTACGTCATGATGTTGTATAAACAATAAATATCCAAGCGATCGATGGCAGCAATCACAACCGATTTACCCTCTAGTTTTGAAGAGTTCCATTGTACGTATATATCTCCGAAGATCAGCATCAGATCTTCACCAAATTTAAGTGCGACCATCTCAGGAGTATACTCTTTCAAATAAAAAAATAGTTTTAAGAATCGCTCCACAAATGGAGGAGAAATCGGTGAACATACATGAAATTATGCCACACGACTGATGCAAAAATGTTGATAAAATGAAAACTACTGGGCCAAACTATGTTAAATTTTTATGGGACCAAATGGCAACTATTCCGCATCAAATTAAAAAAGAATCACGTAAATCGGATCATAAATCTCAGCGTAAACGGTGTACATACATAAAAAATACCAATCGAATTGAGAACCTCCTCCTTTTGGAAGTCGGTTAAAAATAGGTGCGATGCCAAAAGAGATTGCCAGTTTCTTAAATCTATCGAATCCCGAAAAGTACACAGGACATTGCTTCCGCAGAAGCTCTGCCACCCTTTTAGCAAATTCAGGTGCTGATCTTATAGAACTAAAACGCCACGGAGGGTGGAGGTCCAGCACAGTAGCAGAAAGTTATATCGAGGATTCAATCGAAAATAAATCGAAAAGATGCAGCCGGATAGTTGAAAGTATAAATCTAAAACCGTCTGCTGTTGAGCCTTCTGCGCCACTATCTCCGGCGCGCCCTTCTACATCGAAAGGTTGTGAAACGACTACATTACAGCTGTCTCAGCAACAGCAACCACAAAATACGGCAACTTTGCCAAATACCCAAGTGTTGTCTAATACAACAGTTTCAAACCCAAACCAGCCTATAACACTAAATTTTAAAAATTGTTCTATGTTTACTATACATTTTTAATTTAATATTTAATCCTTTGTTATTATAATACTGATTATATAATAAAAACTGTTAAATATAAATACCATGCTCCTTTTTATTTTCTCACAGTCAATGGTAAAAAGTAGAGTACACAACACGTGAATAAAAAAATTATCTCGGTACTTGTATCCCTCGCTCCGCTCAGGATTCTAATCTAGAATCCCTCGCTACGCTCGTGATTCTACTCTAGAATCCTTCGCTGCTCTCGGGATCCAACTTCGTACCTCGAACTAAATTCCCTTTTTATTCACTTGTTGTATAATCTACTATTGTTGTTTACAAAAATGACTGATACAAGCTTTGTTAATTTTAATAATTGTACAATCCAAAATGTAAATAATTAGGTATATTATTACCTATACATGGTTTGTTTGTATTAAATACTCAGCAATTAAACTTTCCATGAATTTACATAGACTTCTTACAACACTGCAACACCCTATGGTTTCAGAACCTTTTATGGAGGATTCATATCATGGATGTAGAAAAAGTCTTGTATGCAACTGTACATAATTAGGTAGAGGTTACAACACTCATGTGATACTATTATCACACTCGGCTTCGCCTCGTGTGATAAACCCACATTCGTGTTTTAATACCCCTCATTATACAACAGTTGCATAAATAACTATTATTATAATTAAGTTTCAACTATTTCTTTAAAATAACATAGATTTGGGAAAAATATTTACCATTTTTCGATGATGAAAATGAAAAATAGGTAATGGCTGAATAGCTGGCCGGCCACAGAAAAAAAAAAGTAAAATAGGCGGGAAAGCGGCAATCCGAATTCCGATCTTCATTTGTTTTTTCGAGTTGTATGTTTTTTTTTTATTTTCCTTGTATTCGTAATGAAAAGCACAGTGTTTACCTCGGGTTAAAGACTTATTTAGTCCCTCGAACTATTAGCTCCCTCGCTTCGCTCGGGCACCAAACCCCGTCTCGGGACTAAATAAGTTACTTTCACCCCTAGGGTAACAATGTACTATTACAAGCTGTATATAAATAATATTAGAAGACAATCTGAAGACTGCACTGCTGATTGAGCTATCGGATAATACAGACCACACAGAAGAAAGAGTGAAAGGCTCTCTTTTTAATAGTACTATCTTTTTTTATTATTATTATTGTAAAAAGAAGCTATTGTTATTTTATTTATTTTTTGGAATTTGTTTTATTATTATTATTATGAACTATCTACCTAATCCTTAATAATCTAATTTTAATTTATATTTTCTACACAATGTATTTTATTCAGAAACAAATGACTCATGCTCTATGGGGGGCCGTCCGTCCGTCCCATGACGACAGGCCGTGTCGACGGCGAGAGAGAGAATCAGCAATAGGAAGGGGTCCGCAAGGACCGATGCCTGCCGGGGTTGCGGGACTGTTCGAAAAAGATACCGTGGCCCCGGAACACAAAGGGCGATGAAGGAACATGGATGGGTTTTAGTCAGTAAAAGTCTGACACTCCCTCCTGCTCCGCCCAGAGCGGCCTTTTTTTATCAAATGAGGAGTCATTTGATAAAAAAAGGCTCTATGGGGGAGACCTTTGCCATCCATACCATCAGTGTGGGACAATACAGGCTGACATAAAAAGTACAATAATCCTTTTTAAATCAAAATCACGCGTAGATCCCATGTTAAAACAACATACAAAGTTGCAAGTGCAATGCACTGACACCCGTACATTACATCTGCACACGCGAGCCGGCTATCTTACTCCACCTTATCTTACTATCAATCTTTACGACTCGCTGTTACAGTAAACAATTCGTTGTAAATTCATCGAAAACTCTCATAAAACTACATAGTAGCCACAGATATATAATACTTATATAAGTACCAAAGTATGTAAGTAACAAGTTACTTAGTGCCTATTCAATCATGTGCCATCTAAGAAAACACAGTATTTTGTGAGGTCGCACTGCTGATTACTAACAAGCGATCCTCTTTCTACACTCATATTATAAAGAGGAAAGATTTGTATATTTGTGTGTGTGACTGTGTATGTTTGTAATGAATGAACTCAAAAACTGCTGCGCCGATTTCAAAAATTCTTTCAAAAGTAGAAAGCTACATTCACCCTGAGTAACTATTAAAATTTCATCCCTGGACTCCCACGGGAACGGGAACTACGCGGGTGAAAAGGCGTGACGTCCGCTAGTAACTAATAGGGCTGTTAAATGATTCATTTCCTGCTTTCTATAAAATGATCTACTAAAAATAATACAGAAGAATTTATGAGTGGTATTCAAGAAAAGGAAACATCTACCACTCTTGAAAATGCTTCGGGAAGCTTCCACAAGTATGATACCTATACAACAGTGATACCAAACAAAATAGATTTACCAAGGCTACAAAACAAAGCTTGGAGAAATACCACGAAAGAAAGTCTCAAGGCTAAGGCCATTTTAACAGAATACTTTAGCTAATTAATTAGGTGTTGATGAATGATTAAGTGCCTTACGCATACCTACCTCACCTAAGGCCCGTTCACAACCTCGGGTGACGCGACCTGAGATGCAACTTGCGTTAGCATAGCGCGAGTCACTTGTTTCAGTCCGTTGCTCCGCAAGTCGCGGCATGGTGACTAACACCTGTATATTTATACAAATTAAAGTGATTACACGAGTAAAAGTAATTACTTAGATACGAATTTTATTCCGTAGCTTTGCAATTGCTTGAAATTAGAAGTTCAAAAGTTAGAAATCTTAGCTTTGCTTTCTGTGACGGTTTTTACTTCGTTCAAATTCTTAACTATTACATAAAAATGGTGGCATATAATAACTTAAACTCAAGTAATTACTAGAACTTACGGAGCATAGATATAGCATGCTCTATACAACTTCTTTCATTTGTTTTCTCCGCTGCTGACGCAAGACGCGTGCCGCGAGAACTTGGAGCTCGTGTCCACGGGGTAAGTGATTAAGTGCCTACTTAGCGCATACTACAGCTAAGTCAATCAATATTGATTTACGCTCGAGTAACAGGGAGAGCTTGCAATTAAGAAAATTGAAACACGTCATGTTAACAATTATTTTCATTGAATTAACAGTAAAAGAACAAACAAATTGTTATTGGCAGATTACATGACACTGTGAGCTTTTATAAGCACTAACAACTTTGCTGGTGTAATTGAAAAACACGCTTGGTCGAAGTTTTTCTAGAAGGGTATTACGTACCAACATACATAACAAGCCTATAGTAAAAAAACATTAAAACAAGCTTTTAAAATATAGATGATGACGGTCTTAGCAAACACACAGATTGCAAGTTATATAAAAGCTTGCTATTTCTCAGAAAGAGGCAGAAATTAAACTTAGAACGTCATGCTACGATCTTGACATTCTTTACATACCATAATTGCTTCGTATACGTTCGTTCATTTTTCTGATGTCGTTTAAAACACGGAATTTAAACTTTTAAAGGTTGTATGTTGATTAGTAAAAGTTAAAAAAAACTAGCTAGGTAAGTACTACATAGGTCATTGTGATTTATGTGCAAGTTGGTATTATATTCCGTAGTAAGAAGAGTGAGAGTTTTTATATGGCAATACCAATTTATGACCTAATTCAATACGTAATAAACAACTTTGTTTTTCTTTATTTCTTAGAACTCACGGAAATAAAAAAAAAAGTATAAGGGCAGGTAGACCCAATTTTCCCAATTTTACATAACTTTGATTCAATAGTAAACAAAGAAATAGTGATTTTTTAAAGCCAAAAAAAATAGATATTATAGTTGACTATATTTACTAAGATAATTTGTGGTTCAAAACATGATATCAAAAACTTCACTCGATGAAAAAAAAATCCGAACAGGAGCCTAATTCGAATATTTTTTTATGTTTTTCTTATTTTACTTGGAGAATATGAAAGTATTACTTCCAAAAAAAATATCTAAGCAAAGTTAATAACATATAGAACAATTATTTGTGGTTAAATTTTTCAAAACAATTTAATCCTTTTAATAATAAATTATTATATAAGAAAACGGCTTGCGCACGTGGATTCAGTCGCCCGCCAGGCCTTGACGAGGTAGGACCTATGTCCCTTTTGCTGGCGCACGGCTGTCCCGTCGATTTATCGAACGATTTATTTGAAGAACGTAGTGTAATTATAACAGTACAGTCTTTTTTAACCGACTTAAAAAAAGGAGGAGGTTTCACAATTTGACCGTATGATAACCTCGTCGTTTATGAACCGATTTAGATGATTCTTTTTTTGTTGGAAAGAAGATATTCCAAGAGTAGTACCATGACCATGAAACTAGGATCTGATGATGGCATCTCAGAGAAATCGAGGAGAACCTTTGAACATGGTAGTGCGACTAGTGCGTTTGTTTTTTTGTTCATTGAGTATTTTAGAGCACTACTATTTAAAGAAAGTCTGGACTCGATCTAATGATGGAACCCGAAGACAGTCGAGGGCACTCCTCAACGATTCACAATAATTACCTGGTGTTTGGGCTTGATTAATTTGTATTGATGAGAACTTTACACCTAAATGGGTTGTGGTCATCTTTAGGGGTCTGATGATAAAGACGAAGGACAGTCAAAGGAACTCCTCAACGTTTTACAGTAGCTACCTTGTGTTTGGATTAAATTCATTTCTATTGATGAGAACTTTGCACCCACATGGGTTGTAAGTGCCATTGGTCTGATGATGGAGACCATAGACAGTCGAGGGAATTCCTCAACGAACGAGTTTACAATCTCACGAGATAGATTATAATCTAACGGTATTTACAATTTTACGGTGACACATACAACAAATAAAGCATGTGTCGCTTCGTGAGATAAAAACAATGTAAGAAACCTAGTCAAATTGTTCGCGACAAGTGTCTAAAACAGTGTTTTTATATAGTCTATAGAAAGAACGTTCGAGAAAGTACGCTATTGCCGTGTTTGTGATTCTTTGTCGAGTACTTTCTGTTATTATTAGTTTTAAAAGTAAGTAGGTACAAATTCCCTCGAGAATAGTCTCGTCACAGGTGCGCGTACGCAAACTACTTATAAAAAACATCGAGAAATGTTAATTTAATTTCGACCGGGCGTAAAGTACCTACTTCCTTCTTCCGTTCGAGTTATTTATCATCCTTTTGCTTATAGTTTCCTTTGTTTTTTTTTGTTAATGTTTTTTGTTCATGCTTTTTGTATGAATTAAAAGATTTTCTAGCAAACAAATACTACACACCGCTAGAGGATTCGCGAATATTTTTTGTGTGTCTGCTAATAGTATGAAAGCAGAACGCAGGCACCGCATAGTTAGTTTTGTTTTCAACATTGGAACAGTCAGTTTTGTTTACGATATTCAAGCAGTCAGTTTCGTTTCGATATCCGAATAGTTAACAGTTCTTTCCGATTATAGTTTCAGCTCAGTTTTTCCAGTATTGTCTGCTTGTAGTGTCTTACCATAATCAAATAGTGTTTCATTTCTTCTCTATCTACAATAATAGTGCAGTATTTTCCAAACCCACTTCTCCGTTCCACGAAGCTAACGTTTACACCCGGAACTTTCGGTATAGGGCGGTTAGTGGCTCAGATTTGGTTCCGTTATAGTTTTTGAATTTCCAAACACGAGTCCACCCGTCTGGTACACAAATAATCGAATAAATTACGACTTACAGCAATTTGCATTTACAATATCTATTCAAATTAATTTATTACATTTAAATGTTAGGTTTTCGCAATTACTACCTATTATAATAAATCAAGCTGACAATTTAATAAAATAAGTTGACCTACTGCCTACACGACACGCTTACCTATACTGTGACACTTCGCTCAGCTTTGGGTTCAAGTCGGCGACGCGTGTGCACGACTCGTTTCGCGTAAAGGGTGGTAGCGTTAAATACCTACTTTGCTTGGCGTAGACGGCCTCGTCCATAAGAATAATCTCTCAACCAATTTACTATTACTTAGATTATTTAATTCAAAGGAATGACATAAACATAGACCGTACCTAACTGGTTTTAATAAATAAATGCAGGAATTTGTCGTTTACATAAAGTGCGATTATGAAGACTAGATTAAATTAAAACACTAATAAAATATTCTGATTACGGTATCGAGTATAAATAAATAGATAAATCTGCTGTCAAAACGGTGAAGGAAAACATCGTGAGGAAACCGGCATGTCCTAGAACCAAAAAATTCTAAGACATGTGACATCTACCAATCCGCACTGGGCCCGCGTGGTGGATTATAGCCCATTCCCTCTCATAGAGAGGAGGCCTGTGTCCCAGCCAGCAGTGGGAACATTAATAGGCTGATGATGATAATAAATAGAAAGACTTTTAAATAAATAGTAAATCTAAATTAATGTTATAAAGCGGAAAGATTTCTGTTTTTGTATGTAACGAATAAACTTAAAACTACTGAACCTGTTTGAAAAATTCTGTCAGCAATAGATAGCTGCATTATCAGCGAGTAACATGGGCTATATTTTTATTCCCGTACACCCACGGGAACGGGAACTATGCGGGTGAACCCGCGTGACGTCCGCTAGTATTTAAGTAATGCTGACCTATTACCTAGACTATTTTTTTTCGCGAGACTTTTATTGGTTAGGAACGTCGCGTACCAAAATTATAAATTCAAAACTGGCTATTTTTTTAAATCACAAACGTAACGGTAGTAATAGTACATTGTTACCCTAGGGGTGAAAGTAACTTATTTAGTCCCGAGACGGGGTTTGGTGCCCGAGCGAAGCGAGGGCGCTAATAGTTCGAGGGACTAAATAAGTCTTTAAGGCGAGGCATCGTTCTAAAACCGGGCACGCGCGCTTCGGGACTGAGCGGGGGACTGGGCGTCTGAGCGGGGCGAGGATTGCTAGCTTATAACTTAAAGGACGTAAACGACAAAATGGTTTTTGTTATTTAATTCAGTTGGGAACGATAATTTCAGAAATTCCTTCTATAATTTTAAAGAGTATGTATAGACTCATCTACGGAGAAAGTTAAGAGGATTTAAATGGTCCCGTTTGCCCATAACATGTGAATCTCTTTTTAAAAAGAGGTATGTTTGATATTTTTTTCTCTGTTACAAAAGTTACTTAATCATGTATTGAAAACTAACAAAATAAGGTTTTTATCATGAATTATCAGGTCACCAACTTATATTTTCATTTGTTTTGTAATTACTGCCAAAAATTGAGATCATTGACTCCATGATTTCCAATGCGTCGTCTTAACCCGAGGTAAAAACTGTGCTTTTCATTACGAATACAAGGAAAGTAAAAAAAAAACATATAACTCGAAAAAACTAATGAAGATCGGAATTCGAATGGGGTAGATGACACACCAATCAATTGAGATACTTTTTAAGAGCTGTCAAAACGCGGTTCTCTAATAGACTTTGTATGGCAATAGCCTACTGTGACGTCACTGTTTATTCAACTCAATGACTCGACTATTTATTGATTTCAAAGCAACTAAAAATCGAATTTGGCAATTAATTGAAAATAAATCGGGTTTTCAGGCCCAAAATAAAGTGTTTTTTAGAGAAAGGTGTCTTGGAATTATTGTTTTATGGTGTCATCTACCCTATTGCCGCTTTCCCACCTATTTTGCTGGCCGGCCAGCTATTCAGCCAATACCTATTTTTCATTTTCATCATCGAAAAATGGTAAATATTTTTCCCAAATCTATGTTATTTTAAAGAAATAGTTGAAACTTAATTATAATAAAGATATTTAAAATATATATATTCTTTAATTAATACCTACTTAACTTTATGTTATTTTAATTTTACATCGTGGCTGTATAGAAAGTTGGAACATGGTTTAATAGAAAAATGAACCATTTTTTTTAATAATTTGACAGCTGTCAGTTGAAAACGATTCTCCCTAGGGCTGAAAAGTATTACTTTCAACCCGCTCCTCAGGCAACTTCAGACCTACTTTCAGAGTATGAGTAATGAAAAATAATAAAATCAAATATTGAAGCCGCGTTCCACTGCGATGAGTCGGATTATCTCGATGTTATTCACATTCCGAGTTTGAAAAACAATCGATAAACACTTGTAGCCACTTCATGCTAAAGATAATAACAATTGAAATCTGCAGTAAATGCACTGTGGAAAATTCCTGTATAAAATTTATTATGAGATTGCATTCGATAAGGTGTGTAACATGGCATTATATTAAAAACAAGCTATCAAGTCATAATTTTTAGATTTGCTTATCGTTTTTAATTCAAAAAACAGTAATTATTATATATAGGTGCATAATATCTGTCTTGTCTTCGTGTATTAATGTTCAATTTCTTGTCAGTTTTACCAAATTAACTTCGCCTGATAAGATATGGGATATGGAAGGTATATTGGCTGGTTTTTAGGAGGGCTGAGGAGCTCGTGGCTAAATAATAACAGCCGCTCGGGTCGATCTTTAGGTTAAGCCGTGCTTGCCTAGGTTGGTCTGTGGATGGGTGACCACCCATTACATAGCGAGTTTCCTCCGTGCCTCGGAAAGCACGTTAAGCTGTTGGTCCAGGCTGTCATTTGTAGATCTTTGACAGTCGTTAGGTAGTCAGAGGCCCAAAAAGTCTGACAACCAGTCTTACCAAGAGAGGCATCGTATTACCCAGTACTAACTGGGTTGTGGAGGTCAGATAGGCAGTCGCTCCATGTAAAATACTGGTATTCAGCTGCATTTGGTTAGACTGGAAGCCGACCCCAATAAAACTTGGGAAAAGGCTAGGCAGGCCAGATGGTGATTGGCTGGTTTTTAGATCACATGCACCTGCATTTACAAGTAGTTTTTTTAAAAAACAAAATACAACACTGTTTTTAAGTCGTTTTAATTACTTCATCATGAACAACTTTTACTATGGGACCGACTATGAAATCTCGAAAAAAAAATCAGCTGCTTTATACTCGTGCATTATTGGTCGCGTATCTCGAAAAAATGTACGTAGCAGCTGATATTTTTGATTAAAACGACTTAAAATTGTGTTGTATATTTGGATTTTTGTTTCTAATCACCTAACTCAAAAAACTTTTTTATTTTTTCCATATTTAGTTGTAAATGCGTAGCAAATATTTGTATAGGATATCTTATTACAAATATTTGCTACGCATTTATTTTACATTGTTAACAATACATGTCATGTTAATAGGCTTATCCCCAATAAATGGAACTTAACATACCTAAACTGTCAAAATCTGGGTGTATTGTACACATCTGCGTACCCCTCAAAACATACAGGCGTGATGTTACGTCATGATGTTGTATAAACATCCAAGCGATTGCAGCAATCACAACCGATTTACCGTCTATTTTTGAAAAGTTACATTGTCCTATTTTTGAAGATTTCCATCTCCGAGGATCAGCAGTATACCCCAGGAGTATACTCTTTCAAAGAATTTAGAGAATCGCTCCACAAATGGGGGAAAAATTGGTGAAAATACATCAAAATAATGAAGTAATAAAATGACACAAAAAAATGATACCGCGTTGATGTCTTTTTCAAGTCCCTTTCTTGGTTATAATATAACGGTGGTCTAAACATAGAGTATATTATACTCTATGTTTAGACCACACGACTGAAGTAAAAACAAAAATGATAATAAAATGAAAACTACTGGGTCAAACTATGTTAAATTTTTATGGAACCAAATGGCAACTATTCCGCATCAGACTAAAGAAGAATCACGTAAATCGGATCATAAATCTCAGCGAAATCGGTATACATACATAAAATAAACCGGCCAAGTGCGAGTCGGACTCGCACACGAAGGGTTCCGTACCATTGACTATATTTAGTATTTGTTGTTATAGCGGCAACAGAAATACATCATCTGTGAAAATTTCAACTGTCTATCTGTCACGGTTCATGAGATACAGCCTGGTGACAGACAGACGGACAGACGGACAGACGAACAGACAGCCAAGTCTTAGTAATAGGGTTCCGTTTTTACCCTTTGGGTACGGAACCCTAAAAAATACCAATCGAATTGAGAACCTCCTCCTTTTTGAAGTCGATTAAAAATCAATGCATGTAGGTAAGTACGCCAGTTACAGGCAAGCAGCAAAGCATGCGGAATGCGACGGATGTTATGATTAAAAAGCACTCTCGTTTTCTTTAATACCGGAAGAATATTTTACAACACCATTAAAACTTGAATATTATTGCACATTATTTCTTAAAAATGTTATAAATAAATTAACTGTCGAGATTGCCTTACAACAACATTATAATTTGAAATGTAACCCAACAACACAGCGAATTTATTTCAGTGTATGCTACATTACATGTTACGTTTCACCAGTGTGTACCTAGCATTACATATTTTTGAAACCTATTTCACAGTTTTCATTGTGAAAAATTTGAGGAAAATTGGAATCTGATGAATCATGCAGTAGCAATTAAATACTATCTAAGCACTTCAATTATGTCTAACAAGTTCTGAGAACGATAAATAGACAACTAAAACAAACAACAGACGCGCCCCAGATGTCGAGGCACTGAATTACGGACAACCATATTTAAATAACTTTTTTTTTTTTACCATAATGATGACACTTTTTTTCAGGAGCATAATCTAAGTAATCTTTATCCGTAATTTTAATCAAACAATCTATCCTTTTTCTCATAGATAGATACTTACTAATTAAAAAAATTCCGAAAACCTATCCTCAATGGTACAAAGGTAAGCCAATAACGTCATATAAGTTACAACAAAGTTTGTTAAACGAGGTAAATGCATTGCTAAATTGGTAACATGGGTGGATAGTCCAGGGAGTGCCTATCAAGCACTAGTCCGTGTCCATCCGACACACGTGGAAGCTCTTTTATTGCACCCTGAAGCCAATTAAATAAAGTACCGTTCTTAATCTAAATATATAAAAGAAGAAACTGACTGACTGACTGACTGACTGATTGACTGACTGACTGACTGACTGACTCATCTATCAACGCACAGCCCAAACCGCTGGGTCTACAGATTCCAAATTTGGCAAGTAGGTTCCTTAGGTGGTCTAGGACTGCACTAAGAAAGCATTTTTCAAAATTCACCCCCTAAGGGGGTTAAACGGGGCTCCAAAGTTTGTATGGGGAAACAAGATTAGTTAGACTGTTTTATTCGAAACTTCACAGGAGTGCTCCTATTGATAAATGAGTAGAAACGGGTTTCAGGGTTTTTCAGAATTCAATCCCTAAGAGGGGGAAATGGGGTGGCAAAGTATAAAAATCAATGCACAGCCCAAACCTCTGAGTCTAGAGATTCCAAATTTGGCAAGTAGATTCCTTATGTGGTCTAGGGTTGCACTAAGAAAGGATTTTTCAAAATTCAACCCCTAAGGGGGTTAAACGGGGCTTCAAAGTTTGTATGGGTAAAACAAGATTAGTTACGACTATTTTATTCAAAACTTCACAGGAGTGCTCCTATTGATAAATCAGTAGAAACGGGTTTCAGGGTTTTTCAGAATTCAACCCCTAAGAGGGGGAAATGGGGTGGCAAAGCATAAAAATCAATGAACAGCCCAAACCGCTGCGTCTAGAGATTCCATATTTGGTACATTGGTTCCTCATGTGGTCTAGGGGTGCAGTAAGAAATGATTTTTCAAAATTCACCCCCTAAGGGGGTTAAACGGGGCTCCAAAGTTTGTATGGGGAAACAAAATTAGTTAAACTATTTTATTCGAAACTTCACAGGAGTGCTCCTATTAATAAGTGAGTAGAAACGGGTTTCAGGTTTTTTCAGAATTCAACCCCTAAGAGGGGGAAATTGAGTGGCAAATTATAAAAATCAATGCACAGCCCAAACCGCTGGGTCTACAGATTCCAAATTTGGCAAGTAGGTTCTTTATATGGTCTAGGGGTGCATTAAGAATGAATTTTTCTAAACTCACCCCCTAAGGGGTTGAAACGGGGGTCCAAAGATTACATGGGAAATTAAGATTGGTTAGACTATTCGAAACTTAACAGGAACCTATCGCTAAATGAGTTAAAATTTGTGTTTCAGGTTTTTTCAGAATTCAACCCCTAAAGGGGGAAATGGGGTAACAAAGCCTGAAATTCATCATAGGTATTGTTTGTATGGTGAATTGGGTCAGGTGTATTACAAAAACAACAATTTAAGATAATGTGGCGGACCTGAAATACCATCATTCCCTGTTGGGGTCTTGGGGTGCGATTGGGTTGAAATGTCTAAAAATCAATATGGGTGTCGATACCGAGATTATCAGGGCTGCTGATTACGAAAATGGCATTTATTTTGAGATCCAGAAGATGGTGGATTCGACTTCTGTACAGGGTTATTGTTGATTTATTGTGATAACGATGATGATGATTGTGATGATGATTGCGATGATGATTGTGATGATGATTGTGATGATGATTGTGATGATGATAATGATGATTTTGATTACGATGCTAATGATTGTGATTACAATGATAATAAGTGTGATAACGATGATAGTGATTGTGATTGGGATTGTGACAGTGATGGTGATCGTGACGGTGATTGTGATTGTGATAGCAATGGTTATGATAACGAGGATGGCGATTGTGATGATGATGATTGTGATTAAGATGATAATGATTGTGATGACGATGATAATGATTGTGATAACGATTATGGTGATTGTGATAATGATTTTGATGGTGATTGTGATGGTGATGGTGATTGTGATTGTGATTGTGATAGTGACGGTGATTGTGATGGTGATAGCGATGGTGATGGTGATTGTGATTGTGACAGTGATGGTGATTGTGATTGTGACAGTGATGGTGATTGTGATAATGATGAAGATGAAGATGATTGTGATTACAACAAAAATGATTGTGATAACGAGGGTAGTGATGGTGATAGTGATAGTGATTGTAATGGCGATGATGATTGTGATAGTGATGAAAATTGTGATGGTGATTGTGATAATGATTGTGGTTGTGTTGGCGATTGTGATCATTTTGATTGTGATGAAGATGATAATGATTGTGATGAAGATGATAATGTTTGTGATTACGATGATAATGATTGTGATTACGATGATAATGATTGTGATTACGATGATAATGATTGTGATTACGATGATAATGATTGTGATTACGATGACAACGATTATGATTGTGTTTGTGATGGTGATTGTGATTGTGATGGCGATTGTGATGGTGATTGTGATGGTGATTGTGATGGTGATTATGATGGTGATTGTGATGGTGATTGTGATAGTGACGGTGATTGTGATGGTGATAGCGATGTGATTGTTATTGTGACAATGATGGTGATTGTGATAATGATGAAGATTATTGTGATTACGGTGAAAATGATTGTGATAACGAGGATGGTGATTGTGATAGTGAGTGTGATGGTGATTGTGATGGTGATGGTGATTGTGATAATGATTGTGGTTGTGATAGTGATGGCGATTGTGATCATGTTGATTGTGATTAAGATGATAATGATTGTGATTACGATGACAACGATTATGATTGTGTTTGTGATGGTGATTGTGATTGTGATGGCGATTGTGATGGTGATTGTGATGGTGATTGTGATGGTGATTGTGATGGTGATTGTGATGGTAATTGTGATTGTGATAGTGACGGTGATCGTGATGGTGATAGCGATTGTGATTGTGACAGTGATGGTGATTATGATAACGATAAAGATCATTGTGATTACGATGAAAATGATTGTGATAACGAGGATAGTGATTATTTTAGTGATTGTGATGGTGATGGTGATTGTGATAATGATTATGGTTGTGATAGTGATGGCGATTGTGATTATGTTGATTGTGATTAAGATGATAATGATTGTGATTGTGTTTGTGATGGTGATTGTGATGGTGATTGTGTTGGTAGTTGTGATAGTGATTGTGATAGTGACTGTGATGGTAATAGCAATGTGATTGTGATTGTGACAGTGATGGTGATTGTGATAATGATAAAGATGATTGTGATTACGATGAAATTTTTTTTATTTTTTTATTTTTTTTTTTATTTTATTCAACTTACAACTATCATTACAGGTAATCTTAAACCTAATTCGATAGTGTGGCTATATCTTTACAAAATAAGAATACTTTAACAACTAGAAAAACGAAATTTAAAGTCATACATATATATAAGAAACTAAGTATAACAATACTTTTGCGAATTCACTCAAAGTGCACGAAAAAATATCGATTCGCTCGTGAAGCTCGTTTACTACACGGATCGTTCGGGTGAGAGGGGTCTTAGCCAGGAGATTGGTTCTGGCTACCGGCACGGCTAGTAGTGGTGGGCGCCGCCGCCTCCACACGTATTGATCCGGCACGCACAGTTTCAGGTGCCGCAGCACTCCCGGGTTATGAGCTGCACCACGTAACAGTTTAACTACATACGCAGCGAGACTAAATTCCCGGCGTACCCTGAGCTCATTATACCCCACCATACCCAGTACAAATAGTGTAGGGTACATTAATGGATAGAATGGATATACCCCATATAGTTTAAAATACAAATACCTTGTGTATTTATTTTGGACTCTCTCCAACATAACACTATATTTTGTTTCATGGGGAGCCCAAATGACTGCACTGTGTTCAAGATGACTCCTGACTAGAGCGTCATATAACACCCTGAGTGTGGTAATATTCGTGAACCCCTGCGATTGCCTCAGTACAAAACCAAGGTTTCTGTACGCCTTCTTGCATATCTTTATTATATGTTCCCGAAAAGTGAGGTCTGGTGTGAGAATAACTCCTAGATCCCGTACCTGTGAAACCCGCTCCATCGGTGCTGCTTCCACTTTGTACTCGTAGCATAGTGGGGTCCGCGCCCGAGTGAACGTTATTACCGAGCATTTGTCAACATTAAAGTAGAGTTTATTCCTCTGGCTCCACTCTACCACTCTGTTTATGTCCTCCTGCAAACGTTCACAATCAGACTTATCCCTCACCTCAAGCAGCAATTTAAAGTCATCAGCAAATAATAAACACATACCATGTTTGACGACCTCCGGTAAGTCATTTATCATTATTATGAACTCAAGTGGCCCCAAATTGCTGCCCTGACTTACGCCGGACCCGGTGTAGTACGGCTCGGACTCGCACCCTCTGTAGTCAACATACTGCTGTCTGTTTCCCATATAGCTGACGAAGAACTGTAACAAGTGTGGTGAAAAGCCAATGTCTGCTAACTTTCGTAATAACACGTCATTGTCGACGGTGTCAAATGCCTTTCTAAAATCAAAGTACACCGCGTCTACCTGCACACCAGAGTCGACTGCCGGCACCACCAGCGTCATGAAGTTGAGTAGATTGGTGGCAGTGCTGCGCTCCGGCCGAAACCCGTGCTGCGCATCCGAAAGCTGCGCGCGCACCTGTCCCTGCACGCAGCGCTGGATAGCAGATTCAAACACTTTTGCCGGAGTCGATAGCACAGCCACTGGTCTATAGCCACCGACATCTGGGCCAGACTTACCCTTCGGAACCGGAATAACTCGTGTAATTTTCCATCTAGGCGGGAACGTCGCTTGCTTCAAACAGGTGTTAAAAATATACTGCAGTGGTTCTGCTAGCACCCTGCCACAGTCTCTAAACAGAAAAGCCGGTATACCGTCAGGGCCAGATGAACGTTTTGGCTTGAGATTAGCGAGCGCGTCCTTAACATCCTGAAGACTAAGAGTCTCGATATGCACACGCGCACTTGTGGGCTTAGCCGCGCCGCCGCCGCCGCACGTGCGTCCAGTCGCGGTGGTTCCTTACTGTAGACAGATTCAAAGAAATCCGCGAATTCCCTAGCACATTCATGATCCGTGAGGTATTGTCCATTCTTTACGATACTTTGCCTACTTAGTCTACTTCGCTTAGATCCAATGTACTGCCAGAAGGATTTCGGATCTTTTGCGAACTGACTCTGAATTTTACTTTTGTGTTCTTTGAGTGCAATTTCTATTGATTTTTTTATGCGAGCTCTGTACTTTGCAAATGTGTCATAATCGCTATCGAGTTTCGTTTCTTTGAATTTTTTATGTAGTCTGGACTTCATCTGTATATCTTTGATAATATCCCTAGTGTACCATTCGGGATAAACGTATCGCGAATTCCTGTGGTTAAACTTTTTCTGGGGTACACATCTATCCAAAATATTATTAATCTTATTATAAAAGACATTCAACACCTCCTCCAAATCATGCTTGTCATACATTGTATCCCAATCCGTGGAAGTAAGCATTGAATACAACAACTGATAATCGGCCTTATAAAAATTCCACCGCGGTCTAATACTGTGCGCGCTGCTACGGTCGTCGTCTACGGGAGGGCCAGGGGCGAGCGCGGGTGGCGCGGGGGCGAGGCGCACGCTCACCGCTAGCGGCGGGTGTTGCGCGTCGACGGGCACGAGTGGCTCGTCGGCCGCTACTACTGACAACACTTCGCTAAAACCCGCACTCAGAACCAAATCCAGCTGACGACCTAAACAATTGGAGACGGTGTTACTTTGAGTGAACTCGCAATAAGACACAAAACATTCATAATAATTACTAATATTAACAGGACACGAATATAAATTAAAATCTCCAATCACAATTACTTCTCTATACCTATCACATAGTTTTTCTATTAATCTAAATAAAATCATATAGTCACTCTCTGAACTACCTGGAGGGATATATATCACAGAACACAAAAACAAAAACCGGTTATTTAAGTGAACCGTTGCACAAACCATTTCGAAAACGCAGGTGTCTATCGTTACGTCCGTCATATATACTTGCCGTAGCTCGTACTGGTGTGTGGCCACTAGAAAGGCGCCGCCTTGTTTCCGTCCATCCGTTCGATCGCAGCGAAGTATTTGAAATCCCGGAGGAATAATTTCGGAATCCTCTATAGAAGAATTGCACCCAGATTCAGTAATTGCATATAAGTCTGAATGCAATGATTCTATACTATTTCGGAACTCGTCCAATTTAGTTCGAAGACCTCTTACGTTTTGATAGAATATGTCTATATTATTTACTTGATGCATTTTTGGTTGAGTTCCGAAACCAAATCCACTCATTAAATTCAGCGTTCATAGGCCAGCATTCTGCTTGGTTTAATTTCTCGAAACAGTTTTCAGGCACTCCAACAATAAACGATGCGTAATCTCTCTCCGTTTTATGTTTAATTTTATTTATTTTAATTTGTACCTCTGAGCCACAAATGTTTTTCACGTGGTCGGTTATGGCTTCCACAGTTGTTTCTGAATGTAATCGCCAAACATGCAAGTGTTTTTTTCGTTCAGTCGCTTGAATTGCCCTCAACTCTCAACTCCCCAACCCTCAACTCAACTCCTCGTTATCACAAAATGATTGTGATAACGAGGATAGTGATTGTGACAGTGATTGTGAAAGTGATTGTGATGGTGATTGTGATGGTGATTGTGATGGTGATTGTGATTGTGATGGTGATTGTAATAATGATTGTGGTTGTGATACTGAAGGCGATTGTGATCATGGTGATTGAGATTAAGATAATAATGATTGTGATGGTGATTGTGATTGTGAAGGCGATTAATATGGTGATTGTGATGGTGATTGTGATGGTGATTGTGATGGCGATTGTGATGGTAATTGTGATGGTGATGGTGATTGTGATGGTGATTGTGATAATGATTATGGTTGTGATAGTAATGGCGATTGTGATCATGTTGATTGTGCTTAAGATGATAATGATTGTGATTACGATGATAATGATTGTGATTACGATGATAATGATTGTGATTGTGTTTGTGATGGTAATTGTGATTGTGATGGTGATTGTGATGGTGATTGTGATGGTAATTGTGATAGTGATTGTGATAGTGACGGTGATTGTGATGGTGATAGCGATGTGATTGTGATTGTGACAGTGATGGTGATTGTGATAATGATAAAGATGATTGTGATTACGATGAAAATGATTGTGATTACGATGATAATTATTGTGAATACGATGATGATTATTGTGATAGCGATGGTGATGGGGATTGTGATGGTGATTGTGATTGTGATAGTGATTGTGACGGTGATTGTGATGGTCATAGCTATGGTGATTGGGATTGTGATGTTGATTGTGATGGTGATGGTGATTGTGATGGCGATTGTGATTGTGATGGTGATGGTGATTGTGATAATGATGGTGGTTGCGATAGTGATGGTGATTGTGATAACGATGGTGGTTATGATAGTGATGGTGGTAGTGATTGTGATAGTAATAATAAATTGTGATGAATACGAAATTTGGCACATACATAGTGGATTAACATGGATTTACATGTAGGACACTATTTATCCCTTTAGTATGATTCAGTGGGACAGTTACCGAACTTCACGCGGGCGAAGACGCGGGCAACAGCTAGTAACTTAATAAGTGCCTTAAAAATAGTTCTATATATACAATACTGGCTTTTGTGCGTGTGTTCACTCGCGACCTATCTATTACTGTTAATTATAAAAACTGAACTTATAGAAAGGCTTTAGTAAAATGAAAAGATGAAAATTCGGTTTATCTCTAAGCACAACTCTACACTTACACCCCACAGACACGCACTACACTCGCATACAATACAACACTCCCGCATGCACAACTTAAACACTTATACCTATTTAAATTTTTATTACTACTTTAATTGTTTATTATTTTAAAAAAAGTACTATTTTTTTTGTTTTCTCTGTACCTACTGGAACGCTGTGGTCTCCCTCTTGGAGGTGGACGTTAATAGCTGCGACACAGTTTTGTAACTAATGTAGCTATTTACGTACGCAATCAATTTGTAAAACGTATTTTTGTTCCAATAAATATTTATTATTATGATTATATATATTATTATTATCTATCAATATTGAATGCGTATACAAAGATTCGTATCCGTGCATTAACCGTTGAGGGGTTCTCTCGTGAGAACGCGATCCTGGCTACAGGACCAAGTCATGTCTGTCATAATCATGATTCACATTTAGTTATGGTGACATAACTAAATGTGTATATTTCAGCTCAGTCGGATGCCAACAAGTGGTCAAAAAAAACCGGCCAAGTGCGAGTCGGACTCGCACACGAACCCTAAAAATGGTTTGTTTTGAAGCGGACAGCTTGCATAGGTACCAACATACGAATAATAATAATAAATCATTTTATTTCGGACAACTAAGAGATCCATAAATTGTTAGTAACAGGTTTGCACTTAAACACTATTGTTAGTAACTTAACTAAACACGAGTTAATAAGATGACCACCCATAGTAAATAGCCATGATAATAACTAGGACAACAGAATTCTAGGGTATTAGTCTTCTCACAAATTGCCTTATTATGGTGGAGGAAGTATCAGCCGCCACCGCCTTCAGGATGCTATTGTGACAATAAGGCTTGTAAAAAGAATTAACAATAAAAAAAAGCAAACCATAAATGGTGTTCCAAGCACAAAAATCCGTTCAGCCGTAAACATGTGAAAAGGTTACTGTCAGATCGACAGCCACTTTAACATTTATAATAATGTAAGAAGGTATCTTTCTCTGTGTTTAGATATTTATGGTATGTACAGCTACGTAAGTTACACTCGCGCTTCGCCTAAATAACTGTCTGATGCATTACATTGACGTTCTGCAGACGATGCACTCAGAATTGAATGAAGCACCTTGTATCTCAGACAGTTTCCATAAATTGATTTCGAGATAAATCTGAAGTTCTAATACATGTTTTGTTTCAGTATTTGGTTTGTTGCGTGCTAGCATGGTAGGCTAATCTAAGTGGCCTAGCTTTGTACGGAGTTTCATAAAAATACATGCCTCTATTTCATCGCCTTGTTTCGGCTGGCAGTCTCGACATAGATAACGACATTATCGTTAACTTTCGTCTTCGATCGCTAAAATAACAATGAAAAAAAAATCGGTTGCAATAACGATGCTTTCGAGAATCGCATCTTGGATGTAGAGACTTGCGTTTCTCGCAAGCATCGATAATGCAACCGAATTTTTTCGTAAGTAATTATTAGCTATCGAAAGTTTGCGATTTTGTCGCTATTTGTCAGCCACTCTCATGACGCTTTATAGTAACCAAAACCGTCGCAAACCGCCGTCGATCGGCGCTCTGAGGACGCTAGTTGCGATATGTGAGTCCTATGCAGTGTCCCATGGGCTCAAGTACAATGTCACGAAGAGCGAACTGATGATGTTTAAAGCGCGTGACATAAATTATTCAGATGTCCCGAGTGTCACGCTATGTGGTGCTCCTTTATCATGGGTGACTAAGTTTAAGTACTTGGGTCACTGGGTCACTGAGGATCTTAGGACAATATAGACGTAGAGAGGGAGCGCAGGTCGCTGGCTGTTCGATGTAACATGCTGGTTCGAAGATTTGCACGTTGTACAAATCACGTAAAGGTAACGCTTTTTAAAGCTTTCTGCCAGTCCTTTTACACGTGCAGTCTTTGGACCAGTTTTACGCAGAGGACATACAGCGATCTGCGTGTCCAATACAATAACGCGTTCAGGATACTGTTGGGGCGGTCGTGGCGTTGTAGTGCGTCTGGTATGTTTGCGGAGGCGCATACTGATGACTTTTACGCCATAATTAGAAAAAGGACCGCATCCATGGCCGGCCGGCTGCGTACCGCCACTAATAGTCTCCTGAGCGTGTTCCGAGATCGGTGGGACTCTGGATGAGGATCCACACCAGTTAAGCGATTTCTTATTTTTATTACTAACACTAGTTTTTTAAGTAATTTTGTTATACTAACCCAATGGACTCCTGTCTGAAATAAATGATTTGAATTTGAATTTGAAAACAATTTTTTTGCAACAAAATCGTAGGAGAGATGAAAGTTAATTATCACTTTGTAATGATCTTCGTGATACTCAGATTATGTCATAAAATAACTATTACAACAACTTCACCGACTAAAAATAACCTCGATTATCTAAGTCTTTATATTTAACAAACAAGATAAGTTATGCATAATACATTTTTATGAGAGCTAAAGTGCTTTATTTGTTAAAACAAATATATTTTTTATAAAAAACCGCATGGCAACGGACCTGATATCTATATACATATAATAAATCTGTAGAAAAGTCATTTTTGTACATTAAAGAAATTGAAACAAAAAATAGCCAGCGTGTGAAAAGATAAGTAACAGAACCCATTTCCATCATTTTTGAAATTTTTGTCTGTTTGTCTGTTTGTTTGTGCGCACATCACGTAAAATCTACGAATTCAATGCTGACTATGTTTATACATAAAAATTGTGTGTAACTTGGGGTATGATTTAGTGTTTGTTTCATTGAAATCGGTTAATTCTATCAAAAGATATATAAACTTAAAGTTTTCAAGAAGAACTAATCATCAAATGTAAGATACATACATGCAGCGACATCTGTTGAACTAAAATGATACCAATGACTAAAAATGTGCTCACCACAGTCATAACTTTTAAATCGACTGACCAGCTTTAAAAAAAAATTATAGCATAGGTAATAAATATACTTTAGCAGTTTAACATTTTGGTCGATAGACGGCGTTGTTTATTTCACTCCATTTTCTGAATTGAATGACCCTCGCCCGTGTCAGTTGCCTATTTTTTGTTTTTTTTTTTTCGGATGGGAAATCATCAAATGACTCCTCTTGCTCCGCCCAGAGCAGGAGGGAGTGTCAGACTTTTACTGACTTAAACCCAGCCATGTTCCTTCATCGCCCTTTTGTTCCGGGGCCACGGTATTTCTTTCGAACAGTCCCGCAACCCCGGCAGACATCGGTCCTTGCGGATCGGCCCTTCCTTTTTGCTGACTCTCTTTTAGGCGCCGACACGGCCTGTCGTCATGAGACGGACGGACGGCGAGCTAGCCCATAGCCCACCGTCCACAGGCCCGCGCCTACGGCGGCCGGGGGCCACGTGGTTGCCCCGGAAGCCCGGGGCGTCTGCCGCGGCGGCCGGGACGTTGAGAGGTTCTCTCCCTCTCACGTTCCGCCACCTCCTTCTCTAGCATTACTGCTTCGCAGAAGGAGGTGACGGCGTCCCATTCCGTCTCGCTCCAGACCATGGCTTGCACCAGGGCCGGACGCGAGAGGTCGCCGCCGCAAACGTGTAAGTTGCCTCAAGATTGGTTTTTTAACCGACGAAACAAAAAGAAGGCAGTTCTCAATTCGACGCGTATTTTTTTTATATATGACCACGGATAACTTTTACAGAGAAGTCCGTACATGGTCCTTTTGTTTGTAAAAAGCGTAGGTACATCTCAAAGTTGGTCCCATTTATAATTGAAAAATCGTGTTTGGGCTAATTTCTTGCACCTTTGATGAGAACTTTCGACCTAGCTGGAGTATGACTGTCTTCGAGTGTCTAAGGATGAAGGAGGTGGCGGAACGTGAGAGGGAGAGAACCTCTAAACGTCCAGGCCGCCGCGGGAGACGCCACCACGTGGCCCCCGGCCACCATACGCGCGGGCCTGTGGACGGTGGGCTATGAGCTAGCTCGCCGTCCGTCCGTCTCATGACGACAGGCCGTGTCGACGGCACGTTCGTGTTCGACGCGCGCCTCAAAGAGAGTCAGCAATAGGAAGGGGTCCGCAAGGGCCGATGCCTGCCGGGGTTGCGGGACTATTCTAAAGAGATACCGTGGCCCCGGAACACAAAGGGCGATGAAGGAACATGGATGGGTTTAGTCAGTAAAAGTATGACACTGCCTCCTGGTCCGCCCAGAGCGGGAGGAGTCATTTGATAGTTTCCCATCCGAAAAAAAAAGGCTGTCGAGGTAAGCCCTTTTTTGGAAAAAACATAAGTAGATTATTTTAGCGATTAATGCAAATATATCGAAGAAATTAAATTGTTACCCACTTGGATCTACGTAGGTATATATCTACTAATATTATAAAGCTAAAGAAATTTTGGTTGGTTGAACGCGCTAATTACAGGAAAACTTTTAGTGTTGAATAGTTATCGAGGATGGCTATAGGTTATCTAACATCACGCTATAATTAAAAGGAGCGGAGCATCAATGATAAATGTTGCAAAAACAAGGAAAATTTATTTCTTTCGAGAGCTTCCTTTGCGGGCGCTGCATAAACGGTTAAAGTTGCGCAACAATCATGTATTAGGGAATTGTTCGTTTTAAAGCGTTCTAAAAAAACCGCGATAGCATTATGTCTATCTTTCAAGGTTGACTCCACTCTCTCTAACCCTCTCTCTCTCATGTGACGCAGACGAAGTTGCGCGGGTCAGCTAGTTTATTAATAAATCCATAAATGTATGAAGATTGGTAATCCACTTATGGTGATCTCGCTAAATGTTCGACAAGTTTACAAACAAAACCTTTTTGGTCAAACAAGACGAATAAAAAAAACTGACGCACTTTTGGGCATGGTATGATTATTGTGTTTACTTGAGTTAGTATGATGTTATTTACCAAGAAAAGCTATATGGGTCTGTTAGATCACTGGTCAAAATAAGTCCACAAACAGGATAATGATCATTATTTATTATTTCTGTTTGTTTCACTTGTAAATAACATAGTCTGTATTATAAGAAGTAACCCATCAATATTTTTACACCTTTTTTGAAACGTTATCGTCTCAATGGCGGCAAAATCGATAGTTCGACCTTTTGACGTGATAACGTCTTATATATCGATGAACACCGGCTGCACGTACGAAAAAGTTTCACACCATTCCGCGCGCCAGTTGATCAACGCCTTGGACCTAGAAAACTGAAATTTGGCACAGTGGTTCCCTTTATAATGTAGACAAGGAATACGGAAGGATTTTCCGAAATCCAACCCCTAAGGGAGTTAAATAGGGGATGAAAGTTTGTATGAAAGTCCGTCAGTTTTAAAGTTAGGATCTTAAAATCGGGTTCCTTCTATCTGGCAGAATCTAGATGCTCCGAAATTTATTTGGCATAACACACATGGCATAATCTTCTTTAAACGAATATTTTTAAGGCATAACAAATATTTAATATTGTTATTTATATAATATTAAGGCCGAATGTTTGTATGTCCGAATTTACAATGGCATACTTTTAAGATGGCAGAATTTTATTTGGCAATATTCAAATTCCGCATAATTTCGTTTAGAATAACGTTTATTTAGAGCGACGATTATTTGGTACAATTTCACTTGGCATACTATGAAGATGACAGAATTCCAATTGGAATAATTTTATTTGGCATTATTGCAATTTCTATAAAATAGCATTTTTAACCTTAAATTATTATTAAAATATTGTCTAAACAAGATAATATGTTACGCTAAAAAAGGTAGTGACAGAAACGAATCGCTCCAAAACCGACTGACCGACACGTAGTCTTGTCTGCCCTACCCTTAGAGTGTAATTTAAATCCGCGTAGGCTTGGAGGGGTGAGGCGGCCCGTGAGCTAAGGAGCAGGTAGTGAGCGTAAAACACATCTGCGACGATAAGCTCGCATGGGTCCGACGTCCGCCGGAACCCTGCAGCGCCGAAGCCGTGACAGAAACCATGCCTGCTGGATGTTGCATGCTTGCTTGCATGCTGCATGCTGGCTGCATGCATGGTGTATGCTGGTTTGCATACTGCATGCTTGTTTGCCTGTTTGCATACTGCATGCTTGTTTGCATGTTTGCATACTGCATGCATGATGTATGCTTGCCTGATCAGAAATATGCAGCATTAACATTATCGTCGTATGTTTGTGGCGAAAAAAAAATGTTCAATCAATTTTATTATTATGGTAAGATAAGAAATACAAAATTATTCTAACTATGAATTTTTTGTTATGTGATAGATGAGGCTTTCCATTATTATGCATAATGAAATGTATGCCAAAAGATGATTCTAACTGTAAAATTTCTGTAATATATAGATAGATATATCTATAGATAGATATATCTATATATTACAGATCAGAACAGAGAACAGACTATCATATAATATATGATAGTCCGCGATATTGGATTTAGAATGAAGTCACTTAGCTAACCATGCATTGTCATCCAAACTAAAATGAGTGCAAATTTCAACTCCATCGAAAACTGGAAAGTAGGTCAAATTTAATTTCTCAAATTTTTTACATAGTTACAGCTGATAAAAAAGTGTTAAAAATGAGATAGGTGCCCAAAAAAATTCTTCTGAATAGTAAAGAAAATACTCTCAGGGAGTCAAAGGTGGATGACGAACGATGCCATCAGGTTTTGAGCTCAAAATGCGGAAAACCATAACGAAGTTACTAAATAATTTGTCAAATATTTAATAACAAAACAATGTGTATCTGTCATTTTCAATCTACCTCCAAAAAAATCTTCTTGTAACAGGTAAATAACCTAAAAGAGCTTCGACCAATGTAGACACAGCTCGCATTAATAAATTATCATTTAAATGACCACATATATATTTGTGAACAGACAATTGATTGCGTTCTTAAACAAATTGATTAATACGCACCTTAATATTTGCATTATTAAAGGAGCCGTCTGCAAGCCTATTCAAACTAATGAGACAACACAATCTGCACATTAATATTTATTATTTTAAGTACTTCCGTGATGGCATACCATTTGCAAAAACGGTATTGCTGCGGCCATCATTTAGACACCTTACGTTACGTTACCCAGTACTATTATTTATGTTGTAGGTGTCCCCCTCAGAGCCACGGGCGATCTTGCTTCAAACGACACGCGCGTGCGTCACTCACTTGTTTCTTATCCGCGCCGTTAGGACTCCACTGAAGCGGAGATAAAACGAGACGAGAGAAGAGGAGACGACGGGAGAGGAGATTTGTTGCAAACCACCAATAGAATTTCGTTATTTACACTTCTCGTCTCCGCTTAGCTTTAGTGGAAACGGTTGAGCAGAGCGGAGAGATGTCTCGTAATTATTTATTTACGAGAGGAGACGTAAGCGGCGTGCGATCAGCGGTGTGGTGTAAGAGGCGTGCCACCGCACATCATATCAGCCGAAAGACGACCACTGCTGGACATAGGCCTCCCCAAGGGGGGTTTTGCCATAATCGCCACGCTTGGCAGGCGGGTTGGCGATCGCAGTACGGTTGTTACAAAAGCACAGAGAGCGCTGCTGCCCATTCTCTGGTAAGTCCCTTAGTCGCCTCTTACGACACCCACGGGAAGATATGGGATGGTACTATTCTTTACGTCCGACACCATACAGACATACCACCGCACGCTCACAGCTAACCAGCGGTGAGCTGTGAGCGGCGTACGGTGAGCGGTGTGCTGTGAGGGGTGAGCTGTGAGCGGCGGCGGCGTGCCGCGTAATGTAATCATCAACCGGGCACAATTCTAGACTTGTGGCTGCTACTGAGAAATTCCTGATGGAAAAACCCATTTTGCCCGATCTGGCTATCGAACCCAGGACCGCTTGCTCAGCAATCGCGCTTGCGACGAAGTCATGTAAATATAGTTATGTGAATTTAATCACACTATTACAGAAGTGAGTATATTGCAATATTTTCAGATAGCCAAATATTCAGGACATCACAAGATCACAACATTGCTACTTCAAAAACATGTTCTAATTACACAGCTGCGGGTCTAAAATGGCCGCTTTAGCAGAATCCACGCAGAATCTTAGCATGAATCACGTTAAAAAATTAAAATTCTTAAAATGGACTTTATGGTTATAGTCATAAAGTCCATTTTAAGAATTTTAAATTTTTAACGTGATTCATATTACGATTCTGCTAAAGCGGCCATTTTAGACCCCCTGATGTAAACATTTTTTTTATTATCATAATATTTATACAGGACAATATATGGGCGTTACTGAATTCCCGAATACCTACGCGATGAAGCTATAAAAAATAAGTAAGTTATAACCGACATCCAATCTACATTCATTATCATCATTCATTGTATCTGTGTAGTATATCAACTATCTGGTGTCCACGATACAAGCCTCGTTGTTAGCGTGGCACTAGATGGCGCTGTGTGTAATGTCCAGCATCATCTGCCTAGCCTTTTCCCAAGTTTTATTGGGGTCGGCTACCAGTCTAACCGGATGCAGCTAAATACCAGTATTTTACATGGAGCGACTGCCTATCTGACCTCCACAACCCAGTTAGTACTGGGTAATACTGTACCCCTTGGTCAGACTGGTTGTCAGACTTTCTGGTCACTGAATACCGGGAACGACTGTCAAAGATATACAAATGACAGCCGGGACCAACGGCTTAACGTGCTTTCCGAGGCACGGAGGAAACTCGGTATGTAAGGGAGGTCACCCATCCACAGACCAACCTAGGCAAGCACAGCCTAACCTAAAGATCGACCCGAGCGGCTGTTATTATTTAGCCACGAGCTCCTCAATCATTAACATCCAATCCACATTCAAGGAAAATAAATTATTCTCCAAATATTTGTCCGTGTTTATGGACGATCAACGAAAAAGTGCGTCCGGCAGTAAACCCGTTTTATTCGGACATATTCATAAAACAGTACCGTCTGCATAATAAATTAACGTGTATACGTTCATTTGATGCGCATGGATATTTTACTACCTATCATACGGTTGCTTATTCTGCTAGCTGTAGGTGGGTAGTACAATGTTATTACTGCTCGGATACTCCCAGTAAGAATTTATTATGTTGATTATTTTGTAGGAAGTATGTAGCTACTAAAATGGATCTGTGTATATTTTATGTGTCTATAGATGGTGCCAGTTAAGATGAGAATAGCGGTCATTGACCCACTTATATTTATTAAACTTCTTAACTTTGAAAACCAAAAATAAGTCTGTTCAACTCTTGAATCGTCATCTATCGTGGTCAACTACATGGTTTATTTGTTTTGGTTCGTACGAAGAGATATTAGGGAAAGGGCAATGACCGCCACTCATCTTAAATGGCACCAACTATCAAATCTTTGACTCGGGCAAAGTACTTCGGTAACCTAGGTACTCTCCGCAAGATCGCCAGCATCAAGGTGTTGCTGGCCTTTCTCGGGGAGCATGGGAGGATCAAATGATCAATTGCCACACCCGTCTGTCAAATATGCGCTTTGGACGAGGAGTTGCGGATATCAGCCCGTTATACAATACAATCTTTAGCTCTAAATTTTTTTTTGCTGTTTCTAACTATCGTCAATTACACCCCGATACACCCACACACTCACACACACACACATTACACTCTTAATCACATATACTTACCAAATATTTTGAAAGTGCTTAGATTATTAATTCATATAAATTGTAAAAGTAGTGAATCAATTTTGTTGAACTGTCAAAATTAATGACATTTGCATTACGCGTGTGATTCTTTGAAGACCTGAAGCTTTCTTGAAACTAGCAGTTATTGGCTAATAATATGTTATGTCAGCAAAGTTGAAAGCTGAGCTAAACGCTTAAGAGGGCCCTTCCCGGCCCGCCTTTCGTCAACGCGAGCATGGTCGAAAAGCTTGTTGTTTCATCCAGAGCCACAGCGGTATAGTATTCTTTCAACTCCCCTGTCTTACCTAGCCCCGAATCCGCACTACTTGCCTCCCGCGTACCTCATACCGCCTAACGCGGGGGACATTGAACGAAAAATATTGTTCGAAAATGTATAAAACTTGTTCCAGGAAATACCTGTTTTTGAATTAGTCTTACAAGTATGTGAAATAAATATTTGTTATTTAGTATCGCCACTACATTTCCAAGGCTTCTATCAGGATGCTTTCTTTACTTTTATAATTTATAAGTACATTATGAACGGCCAAAGTTGTGGTAAAAGTTGTGAAAAACAGCTATTTTTGGAGGCTTATACTGAATTTGTTTCTACAAATTTTTATTTTCTGCTTCGATAGAAGCATAATCACGCACGAGCTATTGTCAAAATTCTCGCGAAAAGTATGGCGGGTTGGCCGCTCTTAAGGTGCGCTGGACATAGGTTCGTCATTCGTGAACTTATAATATTTACCTAAACACCTCGAATAGATTAAGAAAAAGAGAACTTTATCATAAGGCCTTGATAAAATCGCTAACTATGCCTCCAAGCTGTCACTTTTGTTTGACTACCTCATTAGTTTCTATCAAATTGTCTGTGGTGAGAAGCACGCAATTTTCCTAATCACCTAACGCGCATTTATCGTTAGAAGACACAAATAAACAAAATGCGTAGCGTACTAGCTAATGCGTCATTTGATATTTTGTGTACGTAAGTTTGTTTTCAAAAAAATATGGAAGAACTACATTTACGTGTAAATTTTTGTATAACACCACACCTGTATTTCCTGAAGGTGTAGGTAGCGCTGTTCCTAAAGTACATCCACAATTCCACATTTTCCCAGTTATGTATTTGGCCAAATATGTACTTCCTATTTGTTAACAATTTCAGGGGTTGCCTATTTTTTCAACTGAATCCTTTTTTTTTTATAAAAGTAGTCCTTATTACATCATATCATACCTGCCAATGAATCTCCCATCAAAATCGGTCCAGCCGTTTCGGAGATTAGCCGGAACAAATAGACAGAAGACAAAAATTAGGTAATTAAGATCAAGTAGTGTTGTTAGAGACTGGCCCAAGAAAGCCGCATGGAGAGAGGAGTGTAAGGTTATGGGGGAGTCCTTTGCCCAGCAGTGGGACAATAAAGGCTAATAAAAAATAAAAATAAACCGTGTATACTTTCATTTGTATTCAGTAAAAGCTGTAATTTTAAAATTACAAACACAAACACTTTAATTTTATTTATCTACTTGTATAGGATGGGGCGCATATTGCAGTAAACCGGACAACCGTATTTTGTATGCATCTGAAAACAACTATTATAAATGTTCTAGCCAGATATCAACTTTCTATTTTCTTAGTATGCTTTCTTCATTGCGTAGCTCGTAGCACAGTGGTCTACGCCGTAGCTGCCTGCTACGAATTTGATAGCACAGCGTTCGCAACAAGAACAGCCTACCTACCTTACATGATCAGTCTCGTGATTATTTATTTTCTTACAGTTTTTGTTAGTTTTATTTGAAACTGATTTATTACAAGAACCTATGACGTCATCGCATTATTTTTGTATACTGAAGAACTACGATATCTGATAAGGGTATTTCAGCAGATTTAAAGTATTTGTGACATAGAAACATTAATCGTAGCTGACGTAGCGATGGGCTACATTTTTGTTGTATAAATAACAGTTTGAAGAAGGTTTTAAGTATGTCAATGTACAGTGAGGGGCTTAGCAGAAACGCACGGAACAATTCACTTGATTTTGAACGATCTTTCAATTAGAGAAATATTTGTTTCGCATATACGAGTAATAATTATTATCCAGGTTACTTATGACTTTATTCGTATTTATGGATACTATAGTTGATGCCACTTAAAATGAGAATAGCGGTCATTGACCCACCTACATTTATTAAACTTCTTAACGTTGAAAACCAAAAATAAGCCTGTTCAAGTCGAGTAATCGTCATCTATCGTGATCTTCAACATTGGTTATTTAAGAGATATTAGGGAAAGGGCAATGAGGGCAATGACCGCTATTCTCATCTTAACTGGCACCAACTATAACTGTGCTTGTCGCAAAAATGTAAACCAAAATACTATAGGATACCGTTGTATTTTATTTTCAAATAATGGTACAAAAAATATCGAATTATACCCCATCTAGCCAGATTCGCTAGGTTCAAAGATTTCTATAACGAATTATGTTAAGTTTACGTCGCACGTTTCTCCTAGGGGCCTCTGAAACTGAAAGTAACTTGACGAAATGAAGTGGTTTTATTGCGGCGCCAATAGTAATAAAACGGTCAGTGTTCGTCCGAAGGTGGTCGAACTCACTTTGCAGGTAAATAGTTTCCACTAATAGGTTTTATTATTTTGTTATGATTTCACCTATTCTCACAGAAAATGGCGCCAAACATATTAGGTAGGTTCCTAAATATTTTTAATGGGAAACAAATTATTTTTCGGTCTGAAAAATCACGGGTGTCCCTACCAAATAAATAAATTTAGTAAAATAATGGATCTTTACAATTAAAGTAACTAAACTAATTAACATCCGGCTTATTTGTTATTTATTATCTTTTATCTGATGCTACGTGACTGGTGAGTTACCGTGAGGTATGTCCGAATACCGATGTGTCATTGAAAAATAACCTGCGTCAATAAAAGTTATTTTGGATAGGTATTAAGGACTTTAAAGTATTGTGCAATGTGTCGCTGGCTTGGCGGATTACCTATTTTTTTCAAAAGGAAAATCATACTTCCGACTCACAACGGGTTTATGATAATATAACAATCTACATTCAATAATAGGCCAGTTTCCACCATCAATAAATTGCAAATCTATTTAGTCCGTCAGTTGGTATTGGAAAATAATGGACACGTATTTTTTGTTTTTGTAAATCAATGAATATTGACAAAGATAAAACGCATCAAAACTCGAGAATGGGGGCTCATGACGTCACAAGTAGTCACAACGTACCTAAAAATTATACCACGGCGTGACGTATTGAGAATTTTAAAAGCGTCGTATCTTCGTCAATTTTGGTTTACGTAACAAAATAAAAAACCGGCCAAGTGCGAGTCGGACTCGCGCACGAAGGGTACCATTATTATCAAAAAAAGGGCAAAAAAATCGCGTTTGTTGTATGGGAGCCCCCCTTAAATATTAATTTTATTCTGTTTTTAGTATTTGTTGTTATAGCGGCAACAGAAATACATCATCTGTGAAAATTTCAACTGCCTAGCTGTCACGGTTCATGAGATAGGTACATCCTGGTGACAGACAGACGGACAGACGGACAGACAGCGAAATCTTAGTAATAGGGTTCCGTTTTTACCCTTTGGGTACGGAACCCTAAAAATACGTGACAAATATTTGTTGATAATCTAACTGACGGATTAATTTGGTTTTTCCAGGAATCAAGCTTAATTATGTTAATCACAGTCAATCTTCATCATCACACAGTCTGTAGTTGTGTTTGATGACAATAGGGTACTTAAAATATTACAAAGTAACTGCATTTCGCCGGACCCTATTGCCACCAAACGGGCACAATTACAGACTGTGTGATGCCATGCTAACCTAATAACACTTCGCCTAACCTGGGAATCGAATCCAGTGTCTTATGGTCTACAGTACCTATTGCGATCACTAGAACATCGTGGTAAAATAAAACTAATCCTGAAAAAAAAAACTAAAATGATCTATATGCACATCTATAAACATACTCTGAATGACTAAAAAATACTAGCTGATGTTTTTCCGTCATAAATACCTTTTGAGATAACGCTACGTATTGGAAACACCTATTAGTAATTTTATCATCAATCATTATCTCCAGAGGACTGTCCAAATCACAAACCGTAAGCATCAAAAATTTAAAGTTATCAATATTAATCATTACTATATCAGGCACAGATAACAATTTATTCATCCACTGTTTGTAAAGAGATTAAATATATTCTATTTTCGGTTATCGATATCTTTTTCGAGTATTGATGTTGATAATCAATTTTTGGGTGTTAACAACCACCCGGTTATGTTTATCGCTTACTGGTACCACTTAATAAGTAAGTATTGTTAATTGCATTTTTTATGAAGTAGATTGTCAGGAGGATTTCTAAAATCGCATTCAGGGTTTGTTCATTAGAAATAATAGCATTCAGTTTGTCGTCGGACGGCTTTCCAAAAAGTTGGCAACAAACAAGTTCGCATTTTATGTTTTAGTTTACATACCCCTACTCGTTAAGATTGTATCAAGGCGGATCGTTTAGACATTAAACTAGTCTTGCCTACAATAAACAATGTAGTACAACGCGGCACGTGACAGGTCATCAGACTAAAAGTATGGCTGACCAGCTCAGCGGGCGGCAAATTGTAGGGCAGCGCAATTTGCACGCACACCCGAATACATGGACATAGATGCTATCATTTTATTGACAACCATGCAATAAAATATAATAAAACCAGTACACTAGCACTTGTTTGTTACTTTTCTAGAATGAACTACTTGTTGCTCTGGAATATTTAAATTTAGAAAGTTGAAATTGCAACCCCAACGTAATTTCATCATTTTAGAAAATCTAAAAGAGTTTCTTGGTTATACGTAAAATACAGGTCATCTTATACTGTTGATGATACATAGGCATAGTATTATACACTGACTTTTTTATCCCTTTCCAAAGATATGGGTATATTAGGTGAACGGAGTAGAAGCTTTTGGCATACCCAGATTTTTTTTCTTTTTTCCACAGCTTAGAAAAAAATTGATGTATCATCAAAAACGCTACAAATTTCAAGTAAACTTTCCATATTAGAACAAAGAAAGCGAAATTTTGAAAAAAATAATGAAAAAGTATTGAATTTTAAATCATACGTATTTCGCGTATGATTTTAATTTTGTTTTTTTTTTTTCAAAAACAATAAAGAATACCATTTGCTTCTTCTCCGTTAACCTAATAAACTACTACATTTTTTTTGGAAAGGGATAAAAAAGTGACCCTGTGCTCGCGACCTTCCTTCGCGTGAAATTATTATGTTACCTATTTACTTCCGTACTATCGGATTTTTAACAATTTCAATGGTTTTAATTTGTTAAACGGAACCCTTAACAAGCTTTTTCTAAAACAAAAGTAGCCTGTTACTTAAAACATCAGCTATTTGCCAGTAAGTAAGTTCCGTCCAAATCGGCCCAGCTATTTCGGAGATTAGCCGGAACAAACAGACAGACAGCCAAAAGTTCAAGGAGAGGTATTTTTGTTATAAGTACCGTATATATGCTTTCAGTATGTAGCTGTTATTTTGAAATTACACACTTCACTTTTTATTTATTTGATAGATGTAGGTACCTACAGATACTTAGGGTAGTTTTCACCATCAATAAATTGCAAATCTATTTAGTCCGTCAGTTAGAGTATTGGAAAATAATGGACACTTATTTTTTGTTTCTGTAAATCAGTAAATATTGACAAAGAAACGCATCAAAACTCGGGAGTGGGGGCTCGTGACCTTAGAACGCACTAAAAATTATACCACAGCGTGACGTTTCGAGAATTTTAAAAGCGTCGTATCTTCGTCAATTTTGGTTTACGTTACAAAAGAAAAAATACGGGTCAAATATTTTTTGCTATTCGCGGACTAATTAGATTTTTTTCAGTTGACAAGCCTATTGTCAAGAAGACTGGATGAAACTTGTGCATACCAGGATAGCATAGCATAAGAAGAGGAATATATACAGCAGTGGGTACAACAATAGGCTGCAAACATTGACGGTGGTAATCATCTAGACAATTTATTTCCAAAACAAACGGTGCAATAGGGTATATGCATGTTTTTTTTTTATTACTCAAAACAAAGCGTATTAACATCAGAAATAGCAAAGTAAAATTATTATTTTAATATCTATAAAAAAATATAAGTTATAAGCATTTGAAACTGCTGATTAGACAGAGAGATTCGATATAACGAATGACGTCATTCGCTACATCGACGTACAAAATCCATACTAAATTCTGTTTATCTAGAAAGAGATAAAAACAAAAGTTTAAATGGTTATAACTTTTGTGTTGTTTGGCCGATTTATGTCATGTTTTCGCTTTTAGTCATTATTTTTATAAATGATAAATGATGTTTATTTTGCCAGCAGGTTTTTACAAACACTTTTACACGTCATTTTTTAAAACTAGATGGGGCCGGTGTTTCGTACTGACTACTCTGAGAAGAAACAGCCGAAACAAACTCAGAGGTCATAGTCTCTTTTAAAGTCCAGACATAATCTTGCTCAATTCACATGAGGACTATGCAGATTAGTGCCTGAGATGGTCTTTTGAAGAAAGAACCATACAGATTTGAGTGGACCTGTCCAGTCAGTGCAAGCATTTGTCAGTTAACGTGTAGCTCGACTTATAACTCAAGGAGCTCAACGAAACGACGAACAATACCAAAGAAAGGACATTTGGGTAGGTCGCTTATAGTACTCAAACTGCCAGACAGTTGTGGGAAAAAAACAAACAAAAATTAAAAAATGTGACCCACATGGTCCCCACATTCACAATAATCAAATAAAATTAATAACAAGTTCTTTCCAAATGAATGTATTAAGTAAAAAAAATCACAAAAATCATTAAGTGTCGCAATGTTAATAAAAAAAAAGGTAAAAAAGTACTTAATAAAATAAGTATTCATGTCAAATCAGTAAATGTCACATAAAATAATAAAAAAAAAAAAAAAAAGTAAAATAATAAAATACATGTCAAAAAAATTCAATGTCACAGTGTATAAAAGAAAGGAATCAATAATAAACAAGCGAAGTCCGAAATTTCAACATATAGATTTTTAACATTCCGTATCGAAATGAAAAAAAGAAAATGTATGCATATTCACTATTACTATCAAGCCTGTAGAAGGAGACCTACAACATATAGATCGTTATAGTTATTATGAATGAGATCCAGTCACCGCTCGTACGCACGTCATCAATCACTGCACAATTTATTGAGCACCGATTATCAGCCATGGATATGGACCATTGTATGGAAAAATGTAAACATATCGATGACACAACACACATATAGAACGTGCCATATGTCAGGTATCTAATATCTCAATGGTGTCGATTCTGATGTGCACAAACAATTTAATTTAGGCTATTGCTATGTTTTACTAAAAGGCAAATTCAAATTCAAATATTTATTGCTCAACACAGTACATTTTATACATTTCCAGATGTTAAGTGAATGCGCAGTCCACTGTATTGTACCAATTATTATGGCATGCAAAATTTATAATTATACAATTTCATAAAAATCAATTAAAACCACAGAGTTGAAAAGAAAATAAAATCGAGTTAATACCTTTTACAATGTCATAACTTCAAATTAATACGTTATAAAATGTCATAAATTAAGAAATCATAAATAAAAAATAATACCATAAACGTATACAATGTCATAAAGTCAAATAAATCCATTACACAATGTCCTTCAATGTCTAAGGCAGTGCGAGAAAAGGACGGCTATAGCTATGAACTAAGTTAGATATGTCAAAACTAGTTTATACCTTGCACTTCACCGTGTTTTTAGTCGACGTGTTTTTATGTGCACAGTGACACACTGTGACAGCTCTAAATTATAGAGCTGTCAAATATAATTGGAACTAATATTTCTATAAAAATGAAGGGTGCGTCTGTCTCTTTCTCGTTTTATTAGAGTGAAAAAGATAGCAAAAGTCTAAATTTAAGTTTAGTTTGGGCACAACAGAATCGACACCATTAGCAGACTCATAATCTGTCTAATCTCTCAACTATGTTTGGCTTGGCTTCCAAACTAACCGGATGCAGCTTAATACCAGTATTTTACATGAAGCGATTGCCTTATTACCTTCAGTTACCAGTTAATGTGATACGACTAGTTGTCAGACTTTGCCTACCCGTAACGACTGTCAAAGATCAGCAGCAGCGGACTAACGTTGTAACGTGATTTCCGAGGCACGGAGAGGTCTTGGAATGAAATGGATAAATGGTGGAATAACACCCACCTTTCTTATGTTTACGTCCTGTGTAATAGCGGCCATTAGTCATTAGTCATTTATTCATGAACAACAAATTGTATCTGAAATTACATGGTAGGTATAAATAAAAATAAAAAATTACATAAACACAAACAAAACACACACGCCAAAATATTACAACAATGCATAAATTAAACAACAATGAAATATAACATAATTACATAATATAGGAATGTCGTTACAGATCTTCAACAGCATAAAGACACACCAAGATGGGTACCTACTTCACACTCTTACAAGACTAGAACTAAGCAAGTAATACTACTACTACTTATCGTGTGGTTAGTGTCTACTCGTAACCTGCACCCCTAGCCAAGTTGACAATCTACAATCGTTAACGCTAGTAGAAAACTAATCAAATAAATGGGAATGACATCATCTCAACGTTAAATCACGTGATCAACACAAACGAATAGAAAATTCGTAGACAATTTTTACACCGTTCAAAATGATAGAATAGTATTTTATCGTTTCGACAATGTTGATCGCTATACTCTTTAAGGTGTAGGTTTTTTCTACAGACATTAAAGAACGAGCGATCGACTCAGTCGTGTCAACTTGGCTACCAATTTAGCGCTTTCTACAATCGCTTACGCCGAGGCGTTTACGATTGTAGAAAGAGAATCGATACGAAACGTTTGTAACTTGGCTAGGGGTGCTGGTGTCAGAGTTTTTATGCCGCCCATAGGCCCCTGACTTGGCTAAAGATGTCGTCGAGAAATATCTCTCAGGCATGCTGGTTTCCTCACGATGTTTTCCTTCACCGAAGCTAGTGATAATTTTACAATACGCACATGAATCAGAGAAAAAATCAAGTAATCATAAAAAAGCCAAGCAAGTAAGATTTTATTATGGTGTGAAACAGTACAATAACGTATTGACCACGACATGCCTACTAAAATATTTGTATTGTGTACATTTATAAGAAATGTATAATCACAGCCAATTGCGAAAAGTGTGTGGTTTTGTGCTGATTGGAAAACTTCGACCATTCAAGGTCTTTCACGGCGTTGTTTATATTTGACCAACACAAACCGACCCTCACGTTTGTCAAAATTGAAGTGATAATGACCCAAAGACCAATAACACTGCTAGAACCTTGACCAGCGGTCATCTATACTAATATTATAAAGAGGAAACATTTTTGTATTTTTATGTTTTTGTATGTAAAGAATAAACATAAAAACTACTGGACCGATTTGAAAAATTATTTCAGTAATGGATAGCTACATTATCAGCGAGTAATATAGGTTATATTTTATTCCCGTACTCCCACGGGAACGGGAACTACGCCGGTGAAACCGTGTGAAAATACTTATTACTTACATTTTTCTTTATCCGAACTCGTAAATACACATTTAATTAATTTACTCGTTATCTATTTATTTGTAACTATTTATTTATATATTATGAAACTGTTTTCCGTCACTTCCCCCTCAAGGTTCATTGGAAGACCAGCGTCAGACAGCATCACCTGTCTGGCATAAATGCTGAAATGGACTTTTTTACCATTGCCACTCGAAAATAGTAGATTTTACTTCGTGGCAATCTTTCAAATAATTATTATAACTTGGTAGTATTTCTTATATCTACGTTACTTCACCGCGGTTTTTAGAGATTAAAAAAATAATATTTTTTAAGAATTGCAACCTTCGTATGCATCTCTGTTCTGACATATGACGCGGTACGTCACTTTTCTTTTTCGCGCGTTATTAACACTGCAAGAAAAAATCTTTCTCGTCAAATTATTCATTTAAAACTAAGTTTACATTACATTTTACCAAAATAACAAAATGTCGAGTGACAGGAAGTGTACTAAGTGCATCTTTAGTGAAAATCGTAAACCCGAAACAGAAATCCGAGCATTTACAAATAACGCTCGCTACCGACCACGAAATTGGAAGGACATTATTTATCAGAAGACATCAGAGACGAAGCAGGAAAAGTATATTCCTGGCAACAACTTGGATGCCCGACTTTAACTGACCCCCGGATACGCGATATCCACAGTGCTCATTGAAGCACTAAGGGGGTTGTAAGCTCGTTAAAGCTTTTTTCCTCCAGTGGGTACGCGATACCCCAGTAACACTACTACTGGTTACTAGCTGGATGGTGAACTATCAGTGGAGATACGAGATATCCTTTAGCTAAGTCTTTGAACGATGCTAACACTGAAATTAACAACTGACTATGGATGTTGACTTAAGACGAATAATGATTATAATGTTAAATTTAGGTAACCAAAACAAAAAATATTGTACACCCAATAGGTATGTTACAGCGATCTTTTATAATAATAATAAGAACAAATATTTCACCTGTGACAAACAATAAATGAATTTGAATTTGAATTTGAATTTGAAAATCTAATGGCATAGCATTCAACGGCAGGACGCAGGTAAGTGCCATTTTCAAGACCAGTAACACCTCATGTTACTAGCTGCATGATAAATTATCAGTGTGACACGCGGTGTCCAGCTAAATTTATTGAACAATGCTAGCACTGAAAATCTAATTGGCATTGCAGCCAAATTGTCAGGTATTTTCATTACCTTGATCAGGTAATTACAAAATTGTGCTATATGTCCATGACCATGCAGGTCGTAAGACGACCCTGCTTAACTTAGCACATCCCGTGTGTGTTATAACCTTGCAAATGCATTATACTCTCGCAGTGAATGTGGAACTATTCCTTGCCTGGATTCCCATCAGAGAGTAAAGTTGCTGGCTGGCTGACATACATTTGTCAAGTCCACACATTCTTAAGTACGAGATACTAACAGCATATTAAGCCCATATAATGTGTTTTTAATAATAATCATAATTATTTATTTATTTCGAGCAACAAGACTCATAGCGTTAGTAACAATATACTTACAAACTATGTTAGTAATACATTTACAAACAAAATAAAACAGAAAACAGATTGTGACATCATTCCTGCAAGGTGACGGGCGCAGGTTTAGCTTGAACATCAAGTATAAATTAATGTTACACATACGTTTAACTAATGAAAACACCAGCCCAATAAGTGTATTTATTCTATTTTGGTGGAAGTTATGCCCCTACAGGATATTTATTATACCTACATGCCTAAATACGAGATATTTACAGCATGTTATAATCCACACTATGTTTGTAAGCTTCGACGTCAAGTATGATATTATCAAAGAACCCTGTGGCTATGCCATAAACTTGTCATTTTGATCTTTCAGCGATGAAGTAATTTACATTTAAGCATAACACTTTTCATTCAAATAATAGAACAAGATTCTTTGTTCACTTAATACTATGAGAGAACAGCTGATGGAAAATGTTCCAGACACTTATGACAGACTTCTGTTCCACTACTATACATATGGTGAACCGGTGAACCAAGGTATGGAGATGTTCTAAACCAAATTAGAATGTTACTGTTATCATAAGCAAAGCAACCGATGAATGGCTTGAATGACACTGCATAACACAACCTACCAATGTTCAATGTCAACCTCGAGATTAAATTAATATTATTTATATTTTCTTTAATGAAATGAAACACCAAACCTATAAGGACAATAGTTATATTCTTAGCTTATTATTTATATTTCCAAATAACTAATACATGTAGCTAAAGAGATTTTACCACCAACAACAAGAAGATCAATTAATCTGTTTGTGCCTAGCACAATAAAATTCAAACACCCTAAAAAGTATCCCGTTAACAAGAATCTTTCCAGACTGAACACAATAATAGATACTGGAGTGCTAAGTCAGTAGCCCCAAAGAGAACACATCAAGGATGGTACCGGAATGATTTAACCATATTATATACCAGTTATAAAGTAATGATCTGGGTACTTGGTTTAAGTACAATGGTTCAAGAAACCATTTGTTATCAAACCTATACACCATAATGTCATAATACTCAAAACTATTAGTATTGAGAGGAAAAGGGTTATAGACTTACAAAGTTTGGAGGTCTTAACAGCCTGTCAATGTACAAATGGCATTAACAACTAAACCTGTTTTAGTTTTAGTTTTAAATCAAATTGCAAAGTGGAACTAAAACCCACCCCAGCTTCGAACAAAGATAATATTCTTATCATCATTATGTATAAGCCCAATCTAAAATAACATCTCCAATAGTAACCCATTGCTTTATCTAGCAATCCATAGATACAATATTAAATTATGGGTATATTAATCATGCAATTCATTTAAGTACCCCTTAAGTCCAAGAGTATTTTTGGAAGGGTTCCCATGACCAGATAGTTTTTCCTGCATTGCATTGCATTTTAAAATCACTTAAACCTTACCCATAATAATTAATCACCTTTCTTAATCATATTGTTGCTGACTCATACCTTAAAACTAAAATGAAATATAATTATGCCTATTATGAAGTCAGTAGTAAAACATAACTTCATTGCTCTCTGGTTCCGGGCGTTGACCCCTATAATCAGCTGTAGCCTACTAGAAAATGAACCATGCTGAAAACAAATTAATCCCTATCAAATAACAACTGATAATTTGGCATGTCATCTACCTACATTGAATCATAACATAAAATTAAAATCACAATTAAAATACCCAAAAAGATAGATGGGCAGACATTATTGTGAGATGTATACAAACTCATAAAAAGAAATTTTAACTAAGAAATTTCATTTATTTTCAGTTTTCACTACCAATTGGAGTATTGGCTTTAATAGCTTTATAGCTTTCTATTGAAAATAAGCACTAAAGTAAACCAAAAAGGGGGGGGGGGAGGTGCATGCGATTGCAGAGATCAATGGATTGTGACTAGAAGATAAAATGCCATACATTTCGTGTAGAGCTAATAAAATCCAACTAAAATTCATAACAATTGACAGTACATTACGGCAATGTAGCCAATTACCTACACAATGTTGATTGAATATGGTCAACACACATATCTACTAATTGCACAACATTTAGTCAATTCTTTAGAACTACTAGATGATTAAACAGGAGTGTTCGAGACCCTTGAAAGACATTGTCATGAAAACACTGCTGATTCTTGTAGAAGTACCTAATATTTGAAATAGTTTGGGAAATTACACTAATATAGCAAATATTTATCATGGAGACCAGACCTCTAAGTATTATATTTTTTCTACTATGAAACCGCAAAACTTATTGCTCCTTTACAAGGTGCCTGGGAAAACATAATAATAACAATGGTTTTATTTATATTGTTTCTATCATTATAGGAATAATAGGTTAAAAAATGAATTATAAACGAAATCATAATGTACAAAATACCAGACTAAAAGTATTAAGCAGAAATCAGTTTCTAAGACTTTTACAGTTTTGAGAAAATAGCTCAATCGTCCTTTTAGAGCCAATTGACTACATCTCAAATTCTGTTTTACCAGTAAGGATTGAATCCCTTAACATTCATAATATTTAGTCATAAGACTACCAGACCCTTAGCAAAATTTTGAGCTTTATTTATACTACGTACTACTAGGTACTAATTAATAATAAAAACAGTTTAATCCACACTAATAAAGAGGTTTCTCTTTCTTTTCTTATTAATTGTATGTAACTATATTAATTGGTGATGATAGAGTGAATACTTTAATATCCATAATATTTGATCAAGGATCTACCTAGACCCTTAAAAAATGACTGAGCTTTATTGATAAGAAGTACTTACTACTAGGTACTGATTAATAAAATCAGTTTAATTCTCACGACAATAAAGTGAAGAGATTTCTGTATTCTGATTAATTGGTTGTAACATTAATTGGAAACAGTGTTTTGAATGGACTCTGGCTCTCCTACTATTGAACAATAGTTAGACATTGTATGTGATCATAAAATCATTAGGTACATAAATTTTTTTTTATAGTTATACAATCACCTTTTGAGACGATATATCTATGGAGCTCTATACTTGCCTTGGTTGCACTCTGCTGTTGCAAGTATTTTAACAAAAGGCCCTAAGTGAATAAACATTGCCTTGGTTGCACTATTCTGTTGCAAGTATTTTAACAAAAGGCCCTAAGTGAATAAAAATAATGCCAGTGGCATTCCTTGATAGTACTTCCAGACAATTCAACACTAAATAATGGAGTTGATGAGCCTTTTTTATTTGCAGACACATCTATTAAATACTAACACTACAACTGGATTTCAAATTATAAAATTACTTACTGAGAGATCTGAGGCTATCATTGCCTCAATCATAGAATCTATCAAAAGTATCATTAATTTCGTCATAGTTTGATAATATGAGCAAAATTTAGAAAACAAAGACATTGATTGTTCTCCCAGCTCTAACTTTAACCCATTGGAGCAATAAAACAGTTATTAAAGTATATCAAACCCTAATATTCGTAAGTTTGTCAGATTTCAAGTGAAAGGGGTATCTAAACTCCAGAATTAAACTCTCACTATACAACCAAAACAACAGCTCAAATTAGAGCTGGCATCAACGAAGTCAGACATAATGTTGATTACATGGTTATCAAAGTTATTTTATAAAATGTAATATATTTATTGTAAAGTATCCTTGAAGCTTTAATATTGAAGCTTTAATATTCTTACAGAAGAATGTCCAATGTAATGATCACAAATCAACACTCAGAATTACTTGCATTTTAATCAGTTAATATGTAAATTAATTATTGCAGCCAACTCTGAACATCTACCAAGTTATAATAATTATTTGAAAGATTGCCACGAAGTAAAATTGGGAATCAAACGAGCTTACCTGTTAAGCGAAGTCTTGATTCTAATTTTATGAGTGGCAATCTGAAAAATAATTACCCACCCGCCGCTATAATATAGTTAACACTAACATCCCCAAAGCTGCAATAATAAGTCTACCTAATTCAATTTTAACCTTTCAGGAAAACATAGTGAATGTAGGTATTTGGAACTACTCTGTACATAAAACAGAGATTGTTCCAATGATAAGATCTCTAAAATAAGTGACGTACCGCGTCATATGTCAGAACAGAGATGCATACGAAGGTTGCAATTCTTAAAAAATATTATTTTTTTAATCTCTAAAAACCGCGGTGAAGTAACGTAGATATAAGAAATACTACCAAGTTATAATAATTATTTTTCAGATTGCCACTCATAAAATTAGAATCAAGACTTCGCTTAACAGGTAAGCTCGTTTGATTCCCAATTTTACAGCGAGGGCTGATAGTAATGTCGAGGATAAAAATGGTTTTGTGGACGATTTATAAACTCTGCTTTTCACTTCGATTGCGAGAAAATAAAACAGTAGTATAAATTGAAGAAATTAATAAACACGCAAAAACAAGAGCTGTTTCCCGCCGCTTTCTTTTTTTGAAATCTTACGACATTGATATTAGAGTTGGGCTGCAGACCTATACAGCCTACTATTAAATATTTTTTTTTACAATAATTTTCTTAAATTAATTAAATAACCTACCGTAGGTACTTGAATTTAATTTTTTATATCTTTTATGTCTTAAAAAACACATAAGGCAAATAAATTAAAGTAAATATTATAAAATAACAAATTCTATTTATGAACTTCTTATTGCGTTTGGCTGTATGGCTCATTTTCTTTGCCTTAATATAGATACATTTATGAGTAGATACATTAATGCCCTCGTGCACAAAATTCGATTTTGTGCAGCCTATATCCTGCTGTTCGTGCACAAACAAGCACTTTCAGAGCATGAGAAGTGAAAAGGGCATTTTATTCATCGATAACAGTGAATAAAACTCTCTTTTACTCACCGAGTGAATAAAGACATTTTGAATTTGGAACAAACGCGAATTACGTACAAAAAAAAACCCTGCTGCTGCTGAAAGTACGTACTGGGAGGCTGAATGGAGCTATTCTATTCCAAATTAAAAAAAAAAAACCCGCCAATTTAGTTACGTTCTTTTTTATCTGTTATTGTGGTTGTTTTGTGTTATTGGAAAATCTATTAACTTAAGTAATTATAATAAAATGAGTTCTTCCAATATCGAAAATGAGAGACTGACTCCGGAATCATTTCGTTCTAAAGCAGCAGTTATAGTAGATGATTTGTTGCCGCCAAAATCTCGGGAGTTGTACCTGAAAACATAGTACAATTTGTTCTGCGACTGGAAAACCACGAATGGCGCCAATTCCTTCTCTGAGAGCTTATTTCTTAACTATTTCAATGAATTAACCAAGACTAAGAAGCCGTCGACACTTTGGAGCATATATTCTATGCTAAAAGCCACAGTGAGAATCAAACACAACATTGATATTTCAAACTACTCAAAGTTAGTGACATACTTAAAAAAAAAACGGCTATCCGAGGGTAATAAGCCAAAGAAATCTAGAGTGCTTAGCTCCGAAAACATTGAACGTTTTCTAAATGATGCGCCTGACCACAGTTTTCTGGCCGTAAAAGTAAGTACCTACTTAATATATGTATATCTTTTAATACATCAATGATGTATATTTATTTACAAACCTACTGTGCTTCTAAGGTTTTCCTGTCAATACATATTTTTTAAATTATTGTTCACAGGTTGTGCTAATTTTTGGCGTGAATGGAGCCTGTCGCAGTAATGAATTATTACAGATAACTATAAACGACATCCAAAAACACTCGGATAATTTATTACTTATCGTTTTAACTGATACGAAAACTAAAATTGATAGAACGTTTGTAATACGCCAAGAATATGTAAAAATCGTCGAAAAATATCAAGCTTTACGGCCCACCAATACAAAAACCGACAGGTTTTTCTTACAATACCATGGCGGAAAATGTACTCGCCAACCTATTGGAATCAACAAAATAGGTGCGATGCCAAAAGAGATTGCCAGTTTCTTAAATCTATCGAATCCCGAAAAGTACACAGGACATTGCTTCCGCAGAAGCTCTGCCACCCTTTTAGCAAATTCAGGTGCTGATCTTATAGAACTAAAACGCCACGGAGGGTGGAGGTCCAGCACAGTAGCAGAAAGTTATATCAAGGATTCAATCGAAAATAAATCGAAAAGATGCAGCCGGATAGTTGAAAGTATAAATCTAAAACCGTCTGCTGTTGAGCCTTCTGCGCCACTATCTCCGGCGCGCCCTTCTACATCGAAAGGTTGTGAAACGACTACATTACAGCTGTCTCAGCAACAGCAACCACAAAATACGGCGACTTTGCCAAATACCCAAGTGTTGTCTAATACAACAGTTTCAAACCCAAACCAGCCTATAACACTACATTTTAAAAAAATGTTCTAATTTTACTATACATTTTTAATTTTAATTTAATATTTAATCCTTTGTTGTTATAATACTGATTATATAATAAAAACTGATAAATATAAATACCATGCTCCTTTTTATTTTCTCACAGTCAATGGTAAAAAGTAGAATACACAACACGTGAATAAAAAAATTATCTCGGTACTTGTATCCCTCGCTCCGCTCAGGATTCTAATCTAGAATCCCTCGCTACACTCGTGATTCTACTCTAGAATCCTTCGCTGCTCTCGGGATCCAACTTCGTACCTCGAACTAAATTCCCTTTTTATTCACTTGTTGTATAATCTACTATTTTGGCGCAGCCGTGAGGCACACAGCACATATTATGTTTTCCTCCTTATTTTGTATCTTTTATTTATATTATTGTGTGTGTGCTTTATTAACTGACGTCAAATAAATATTTTTTCTTTCTTTCTTTCTTTCTGACGTCTGCTATCACTTATATTTTGAGTGGCTTTTGACCGCGGCTTTGCTCGCGTGGACGTCGGACATTGTACCGCGCAAAAATTAACATAACACTATTGTAAGTAATCCCCGAAGGGTTAGGCAGAGGTGTACCCAGTAAACCCTCATTTCACCAGTTATGTTTAAGTTCTATGCAATGGGGGTGAGCCTATTGCCATTAACCGGGCCCAGATCCAGAATCCGTGGCTGCTATCGAAAAATTCCTGAAGGAAAAATACAGTACATAACTGATTGCCCTGATTGCACTGATTTTTTTCCCACTCTTCCGCTGTACTTGGGATCCAAGACAGTTAAATTCATTCTCTGGGACTTCGTCGAGCTTCATTGTCTCTGCGCTCTCCTTCTGGTGGTCGCCACTGTTGATTCTGGCGCACAGGAGTTACAGTGAAAAAAAAACACTGAAAAAAAAATACTGATTGCCCGACCCGGGAATCGTACCTAGGACCTAAAGCTCAGTAGTTGCGCTTGCAACCACAACAGTCTAGCTAGACCAACGAGGCAGATAAAAGTACCTATCTAGTTTTATCCTAGGTCATGGTTTATCTGTGTGTCAAATTTTATCGAATTCCATTCATTTATTCATTCATTTTTGCCTTAAGGCGAGGCATCGTTCTAAAACCGGGCACGCGCGCATCGGGACTGAGCGGGGGACTGGGCGTCTGAGCGGGGCGAGGATTGCTAGCTTATAACTTAAAGGACGTAAACGACAAAATGGTTTTTGTTATTTAATTCAGTTGGGAACGATAATTTCAGAAATTCCTTCTATAATTTTAAAAAGTATGTATAGGCTCATCTACGGAGAAAGTTAAGAGGCTTAAATTGGTCCCGTTTGCCCATTAAATGTGAATCTCTTTTTAAAAAGAGGTATGTTTGATATTTTTTTCTCTGTTACAAAAGTTACTTAATCATGTATTGAAAACTAACAAAATAAGGGTTTTATCATGAATTATCAGGTCACCAACTTATATTTTCATTTGTTTTGTAATTACTGACAAAAATTGAGATCATTGACTACATGATTTCCAATGCGTCCTCTTAAAATCTACATCTACACTAATATTATAAAGAGGAAAGATTTGTATTTTTGTGTGTATGTTTGTAATGAATAAACTCAAAAACTACTGCGCCGATTTCAAAAATTCTTTCACCATTAGAAAGCTACATTCACCTTGAGTAACATAGGCTATATTTTGTCCCCGTCCTCCCACGGGAACGGGAACTATGCGTGTGAAACCGCGTGACGTCCGCTAGAAATAGAATACAAACGCAAGAGATACATTCGATATCGTTGTCGGTTATTGAGCCAGCTCCTTTCCTAGTTTCATTAATATTTATTTAATGATCTTACTCAAAATTAGATCGTCAATCAAGAACGATATAAAGACACTGTTTGTAATTATTTTGAGCAAGAACTCAAGTAGACAATGGGCCGGGGCGGCGCGGCGAACAATCTGACAAGCCATATTAATAACAACATATTTATGTGTGATGTTTACGGTAAACAACTTTGCATAAATAATAATAGAAGAAGACAGTAAAGTCTTATGGTGGTAATTCTGCATAATGTACCTACCACTATTGCGTATTGAGGAATTACATGTAGGTAGGTACTTGGTTTAAAAATGCGTAGTTAGGTTATATTTTGATGTTTATTTGGATCAAATAGTAAAAATACTAAACAAAACAATGAAATGAAAACAAAATAAGTAGATTACCTATTTCTGGAATTGGTATACAAAAGAATAATTTACCATAATATGCGGGTCGTAAGCTGCGACTCGTACCTATAGAAGTCTGGCCGTAGCATGTCCTACGCAGTCTACGCCAATGACGTATTATATATAGACACGTCATGAACCAACATCGCGGCGCTTAAAAACGGCGAAAATACTAGAACTACTTATAAGCGTGAAGAAAGAGAAAGAAAATATGACACCGAACGGCGGGATGCCTGTTGCGAGAGGGAGATAAATATACATCTTCAGTCACGTCACAGGATTTATTAAATTATAAACAAACGTAGCGTCGCGCGACAGGTTGGTGCATAACTAAGCGCGATGTGGCCAATTGGCTTCATTTCATGTTGTCATTTTAGAGTGCGGACAACGTATTATAGTTTATATATCATTGGTCTACGCACACAAAACTGTAAGTATTGGAATAATGTTGGTCTACTTTTGGTTTTCTTCGTTCTAGTAAAATTAACGTGATTGATCAGCGGCACAAATCAATGAATTAACTGTCGAGTTGAAAGTAGTACTAAAGTACCTACTAACCTTTCAAAGTATGTTAAATTCAGTCAACACACTTATTATTATTTAATTATGCCAACTATGGTTTCCGTAGCTGATAAATAAACCAGTCATTATTTTATAAGTATAGTAAAATTTAAGCTAAGGTACACTAGCGTAAGTTATTATTCAGATATAATACAGTACCCTCCTAAAGTTATAAATTAAAAATGAAAGTTATAAGGTTGGAAAAAATAAAAAAAAGTTATGCTATTAATAATTAAAAATGTTCACTTCCGACGTTACATCGCCATACCATCTGAAATACTAGTTTTCATGGACTAAAAACAACCTAGTATTCTAAAAGTTAATGAGACAACTTATAAGGTGAATAATTTCAACTAACTTATTTGTAGGGCACGTACTATCGAGGACACTCCCGCTTGACCACCACTAAGCTTATTTTTGCTTGCACTCGCAACATAGAAACGCTCTCTAGCCCCGCCCCGTTGACTTTGTATAGAAATAATGAATGAAAAGGTACCGAATTGGCCGAGCGCACTGAAGACGCACGCCAAACGAGAGTTATTGTTATTTTGCTCGCCAAAGTTGAGGCTTTCCTAATAGGCCCAAACTTTAAGGGGGCATGGCTCGGCGCCTCCGCATGTTTTATGCGAAAACTTTTTAAAATGGTCAGGCGGAAAAGACCCCGACTATACCTACTTCGTAATTGTCTCTGCTGCATTTCGGGGAACAAGCAAATTCTTTTTTCACAAATCTTATGTATGTGGGTTCGCACGGTTTTTTTTTTTTCTGTAATTGTTGTCACAGCATAGAATCTACACAGATTGTCCAACAAACCCGTTCGCGGCCATTGCATCTACACAACAACTGTTAATGTCTGTTAAACACACATACGATGAGTGATGACTGTTTACCTACCACGCGCGGGTTTACTGATTAATACAGTTTCTGTTGTCATTTCATTAAAAACAATCATGTGATCATTGTTGTGTAGGGTCGTAAATTAATGCCTAAGTAAGGTACCAGGAAAAGATAATTGTGAAGATAAATAAAATCGAATTTAAGAACTGCTTGAAATGTGTGACGTTGTCTGTCATGGCGGTCAATCCAAGGTCTGAATTAGTGTCGCGCTGACGGCCGGTCGCGTACGGTCGGTCGCGTACATGTGGTCGGTGCGTACGAGTATATATTGTGTTCCATATAGCACCCGGCATGACATCAGCGGCGACCGACAGCCGTATTTTGTTCTCGCTGACGTCACGACCGACGTTGCGCGACCGACCATCAGCGTGACAGTAATTCAGGCCTAAACGGAGGTTAGCCAAGTACCCAGGAGATACTGTGTACACCTGTGATAGTACAGAAGTGTAAACGCTAAAAGGTACAGGCGCATTCTCTGTTCCTTTACTTTTATCGCCCGATGGAACAGCAATCTGATCTGGCACCGCTGGTTCACGACCGCAGGAGTCACGGCTTGCTTACTGCGAACTTCTCAAAACCAAACAGCCCTGAGTTTGGGGTGATAGGTACTGAGAAGTTCGTAATAGAAAAACCAAATACACTTGCCCGGCCCGGGAACTGTACCATAATCAGCGGGCGCGCTTTGTAGCACAAGAAATATAAAACGGATTCCACTTTTAAATGTATTAGGGGTCAGTCTGAAATCCATGCCCTAAAAATGCTCCTAAAATTCTGAAAACACTCGAGTTCTTCAGTTATATACATTTGTCGAATAACAAACGAAGCCGTACGCTTCCTCGACGCCAGTTATCTAGTTATCAAGAATGTTAATGCAGATATATTAAGTGGCATTACTTAAAGATCATAAAACACGGCCAGCTCTCCGGCTTCCTCGCAAGGGGCCAGCCAAGATAAACTGAATAGATACGACAAATGATAACTAATATTAAAAGCAAACAGCTGGTGTCGGTACTTCACAAACACCTGATCACGAAGGATGGGCGTGAGTACTCAATTAAATTATAATTGAAACATAAACAAGGATTCATGGCGATATGCGCAAATTTTTCACAATAGTCTAAATGGTGCGCATTACATATTTTTCTAAGGGCAAATTTCGCTATCAGCATCGGACCATGACTTTAATAGAAACTTTTTTTTTTGTTGTCTCTTTTCTTTTAAAATCTGTCACTATTCATTAGGACATTAAGGGCCTATACTACCTCAAATGGCTTAGCATGATCCTCCGTTACGTCTAAAATACAGTAGCGTTAATTTTGAAATAAATATATGGTAAAGTTAAGGATTTATGTTAGGTCTTATGTTTGGCGAAAACACGATTTCATAAAATTTTTAAAGATACGAAAGATACGAAACTCCGAACTCATTTAGTTTGTAAAAAAATAACGTGTGAAAATATTTTACGTCCATGATTAAATATTATTTCATTTCACATCTAAACCGCGTTCATGAGCTGTCAATGTGTGTAGTCATTGTTAAGTATACGGAATATTGTCAGCTTTGCAATTGACAGCCTTTGTTTGGATAATTATGCTGATCGCGATCAGTATAAATCGTGAAATCAACCCTATATAAGGTCTACTTGAACGAATCACTCACATAACTAAATTGATGTTCTAAATTACGTTTAAGAACATTAATTTAGTTCTGTCATTTTTAAACAATGACTGACAGATATATTATGATGTACCTACACCTATTAAATCTGTATAAGGCAAAATGTATTAATATACTAACAAAATTGTGATGTACGGTACAAGTGGGTATAAGTTTTTTTAATTGCGAATTGTAAGACTACCAATGGCGTGAGCAGGGTGAATGCGATTAATTAAATAAACATAAATAAAGAAATTTATTTATGTAAATGGAATTTGCTAATGGAAAAAATTGTCGTATAGCTTAGATTTACCTGATAATCCGGTTTATGGAAATTAACTTACCCATAACTTAGACATAATTCTGACCACACGTGGACGCTATACACTCTGAAGTTAGTAACAAAAGCTTCGTTAATTGTTAATTGCTGTGAATATTGTAATCAAACCGGACAGTTGCATCTACCTTAATTCCTAATTGCATCCTTGCTCTTACAATTAACGTCTATTAATCCATTTATTTGGCCTAGATCAAAGTTAATCTTTGTTCCGAGAAGTTCGGGATGACAAATATATTTTAATGGATAACTCTTAAGTGACCAATGAAATTAAGTAAGTATGCCAAAATATGTTTTATGAAAAAGTTGTAATGGTTGTTTTGAAAGTTTCCCCGTATCTCTTATAAATAGATTGGGATTCCCCATATTTTCACAACAAAATATATTAATTAGGTATATATGTATACGTTAGGTCATTGAAACCGTATATTGTCATGTTTTATTTAGTGTCGTTTTCATTAACAATTTAAAAAAATAAATTAGCTTCACGTCGAACTCTCTTAATTACTACCTACATTGTCATTTTAATTATATTTAATGATTAAAAATAAAAGACGTACGTACGGATGTAGAAACAAAATCCAAAATGAGAAATAGTTTTTTTTTTAACGTGTTATCAAAAAAAAAACACAGGGGGTCCTTCCCGCGAAAAAAAATGTGATAAAAACTTACCCAGCAAAAGTAGGAGGATGGTCCAAACAAATTGTCTCCGAAACATCTCGATCACAGTAAACAAAACACTATTAACTAATCATCCCTCTTATGTTTTCTAAACATTGTCTTTAATTTAAATTAATCAGTATTTTTTAACTCCACATCTTATTTAAAATACAACAATTTTATTATAACACTATTCAACCATGTCTTCCAGTAACTAATTATAAAAACACTAATTAACTTTATAATATTTGTTCAGGCCACTTAGATATTTTAACTTATCATATAACATCAATTTTCTTTTATCGTAAATTACAGGGGCGCGAGAGACACGCGCGCTCCCCTCGCTTTCCGAGTTTCAACTGATGGCTCGGAAAATCTCAACGTACAAGAGTTTTCGGGCATAGTCAACGACCGATTTTTTTTCTGTCAACGGGCTTAATGGTGATGTGATATATATCAACAGAAACAAAAAGTATTCTGTATGCAATCTAAACTTATCTTGAAAGACAAAAGAGATTTAAAGGATTTATTTCGAAATTGATAAGTCATGTTTTTTGTTCTGATTGAGATACTTACTTGTTATTGGCAGAAAATGAACGTCATGCTACTCGGCATTTTTATTTTATCTGGTTTTAATCTTTTCCATTTCCAGCATTTTTTAACCGATTACTGGCCGGGAAAGATCGCATCTAAAAACTTTTAACGCCTTTATCTCAATGTTTTCTAATTACTTTATTAAAAGATAACTATTTATTTGTCAGTTAGGCCATTGAGAAAACCACTTTATGGGGACTACAGGAACTAAACGCGAGTTTTATCTAAATATATAAAAGAAGAAACTGACTGACTGATTGACTGACTGACTGACTGACTGACTGACTCATCTATCAACGCACAGCCCAAACCGCTGGGTCTACAGATTCCAAATTTGGCAAGTAGGTTCCTTAAGTGGTCTAGAGGTGCACTAAGAAAGGATTTTTCAAAATTCACCCCCTAAGGGGGTTAAACGGGGCTCCAAAGTTTGTATGGGGAAACAAGATTAGTTAGACTATTTTATTCGAAACTTCACAGGAGTGCTCCCATTGATAAATGAGTAGAAACGGGTTTCAGGTTTTTTCATAATTCAACCCCTAAGAGGGGGAAATGGGGTGGCAAAGTCTAAAAATCAATGCACAGCCCAAACCGCTGAGTCTAGAGATTCCAAATTTGGCACATTGGTTCCTCATGTGCTCTAAGGGTGCATTAAGAAAAGGATTTCCAAAATTCACCCCTTAAGGGGGTTAAATGGGGATCCAAAGTTTGTATGGGGAAACTAGATTAGTTAGAGTATTTTACTCGAAACTTCACAGAAGTGCTCCTATTGATAAATGAGTAGAAACGGGTTTCAGGTTTTTTCAGAATTCAACCCCTAAGAGGGGAATGGCGTGTAAAAGTATAAAAATCAATGCACAGCCCAAACCGCTGAGTCTAGAGATTCCAAATTTGGCATATAGATTCTTTATGAGGTTTAGGGGTGCATTAAGAAATGATTTTACAAAATTCACCCCTAAGGGGTTGAAACGGGGGTCCAAAGATTACATGGGGAAATAGGATTAGTTAGACTACTTTATTCGTAAATATATAAAAGAAGAAACTGACTGACTGATTGACTGACTGACTGACTGACTGACTGACTCATCTATCAACGCACAGCCCAAACCGCTGGGTCTACAGATTCCAAATTTGGCAAGTAGGTTCCTTAAGTGGTCTAGAGGTGCACTAAGAAAGGATTTTTCAAAATTCACCCCCTAAGGGGGTTAAACGGGGCTCCAAAGTTTGTATGGGGAAACAAGATTAGTTAGACTATTTTATTCGAAACTTCACAGGAGTGCTCCCATTGATAAATGAGTAGAAACGGGTTTCAGGTTTTTTCATAATTCAACCCCTAAGAGGGGGAAATGGGGTGGCAAAGTCTAAAAATCAATGCACAGCCCAAACCGCTGAGTCTAGAGATTCCAAATTTGGCACATTGGTTCCTCATGTGCTCTAAGGGTGCATTAAGAAAAGGATTTCCAAAATTCACCCCTTAAGGGGGTTAAATGGGGATCCAAAGTTTGTATGGGGAAACTAGATTAGTTAGAGTATTTTACTCGAAACTTCACAGAAGTGCTCCTATTGATAAATGAGTAGAAACGGGTTTCAGGTTTTTTCAGAATTCAACCCCTAAGAGGGGAATGGCGTGTAAAAGTATAAAAATCAATGCACAGCCCAAACCGCTGAGTCTAGAGATTCCAAATTTGGCATATAGATTCTTTATGAGGTTTAGGGGTGCATTAAGAAATGATTTTACAAAATTCACCCCTAAGGGGTTGAAACGGGGGTCCAAAGATTACATGGGGAAATAGGATTAGTTAGACTACTTTATTCGAAACTTAACGGGAGTACTCCTATCGATAAGTGAGTTAACATTTGTTTCAGGTTTTTTCAGAATTTAACCCCTAAAGGGGGAAATGGGGTAACAAAGCCTGAAATTCAACATAGGTATTGTTTTTATGGTGAATTGGGGGGTGTATTACAAAATCAACGATTTTAAGATTTAATGTGCAGACCTGAAATAATACCATTCCCTGTTGGGGTGCGATGGGATTGAAATGTCTAAAAATCAATATGGGTGTCGATACCGAGATTATCAGGGGTGCTGATTACGAAAATGGCATTTATTTTGAGATCCAGATGATAATGATTGTGATTACGATGATGATGATTGTGATTGTGATTGTAATGGTGATTGTGACAGTGATGATGATTGTGATAGCGACGGTGATTGTGATGGTGATAGCGATGATTGTGATAACAAGGATGGAGATTGTGATGATGATGATTGTGATTAAGATGATAGTGATTGTGATTATGATGCTAAGGATTGTGATAACGATGATGGTGATTGTGATAGTGATTTTGATGGTGATTGTGATGGTGATGGTTATTGTGATGGTGATTGTGAAAGTGGCGGTGATTGTGATGGTGATAGCGATGGTGATGGTGATTGTGATGGTGTTTGTGAAAGTGGCGGTGATTGTGATGGTGATAGCGATGGTGATTGTGATTGTGATAGTGATTGTGATGGTGATTGTGATGGTGTTGGTGATTGTAATTGTGATAGTGTTGGTGATTATGATAATGATGGTGATTGTGATAGTGATGATAATGGTTGTGATTACGATAATAATGATAATGATAATGATGATAGCGATTGTGATTACGATGATAATGATTGTGATAACGATGATTGTGATTGTTATAGTGATTTTGATGGTGATTGTGATGGTGTTGGTTTTTGTGATAGTTATTGTGAGAGTGGCGGTGATTGTGATGGTGCTAGCGATGGTGATTGTGATGGTGATTTTAATGGTGATTGTGATGGTGATTGAGATAGTGTTGGTGATTATGATAATGATGGTGATTGTGATAGTGATGGCGATTGTGATCATGATGATTGTGATTAAGATGATAGTGATTGTGAGTACGATGATAATGATTGTGATAACGATGATGGTGATTGTTATAGTGATTTTGATGGTGATTGTGATGGTGTTGGTTTTTGTGATAGTTATTGTGAGAGTGGCGGTGATTGTGATGGTGCTAGCGATGGTGATTGTGATGGTGATTTTAATGGTGATTGTGATGGTGATTGAGATAGTGTTGGTGATTATGATAATGATGGTGATTGTGATAGTGATGGCGATTGTGATCATGATGATTGTGATTAAGATGATAGTGATTGTGAGTACGATGATAATGATTGTGATGACGAGGATGGAGATTGTGATGATGATGATTGTGATTACGATGACAATGGTTGTGATTACGATGATAATGATTGCGATAATGATGATAGTGATTGTGATTACGATGATAATGATTGTGATAACGATGATGGTGATTGTTATAGTGATTTTGATGGTGATTGTGATGGTGATTGTGATAGTTATTGTGAGAGTGGCGGTGATTGTGATGGTGATAGCGATGGTGATTGTGATGGTGATTTTGATTGTGATGGTGATTGTGATTGTGATTGAGATAGTGATGGTGATTGTGATAGTGTTTGTGATTGTGATAATGACTGTGATTACGATGATGATGATTGTGATAACGATGATGGTGATTATGATAGTTATTTTGATGGTAATTGTGATGGTGATGGTGATTGTGATTGTGATAGTGACGGTGATTGTGATAGCGATAATGATGGGGATTGTGATGTTGATTGTGATAATGATGGTGGTTGTGATAGTGATGGTGATTGGTGATAATGATGGTGACTGTGATAGTGATGGTGATTGTGATAATGATGGTGGTTGTGATAGTGATGGTGATTGTGATGATAATAATTGTGATGATTATGAAATTTGGCACATAGATAGTTTATAACCTGGATTAACATGTAGGACACTATTATCCCTTTAGTATGATCCAGTGGGACAGTAACCGAACTTCACGCGGGCGAAGCCGCGGGCAACAGCTAGTAATGCATATACAGGGTGGAATTTTGTAATGCCACCTGGAGGGAAAGTACTCTTAATACCTAAGATAGCAAATTTTACTCAAAGGAAACATTCCTTCATTTTTAAAAAGAAATTAATCTGCATTCAAAGATTTTGAAAATTCGCGTGCCACACTCGGGAATCGAACCGTCTAAATTCCAAAAAAATAACTTCCTGTACTTTTATGGCACCAATCGATAGGGTCAATCATAAGGATCAAATCCCTCTAACAAATACGATAAATTAAATGAAAGGGAAACTATGAAATCTTAACTTATAAATTCAATGGGATAAGATAAAGCACTTTTAGTCAAAGGTCCATCCAATTACGAACATAGTAAACAATTCTCTTTTGACGACATTTATTAATTAAAATGACGAAGAACTATTTACATAGGAATATTGCAATTTGCACAAACAAACACATGCAAATTGCAATCTTCTTCTGCAATCTTATTCTCTTCAATTGTAAAGGTCCATCATTTTATTAAAGTGCTTTATCGTACCTATTGAATTTATCCCTTTGAATTTATAACTTAAGATTTCATGGTTTTCCTTTCATTTAATTTATCATGTTTGTTAGAGAGATTTGATCCTTATTATTGACCCTATCGATTGGTGCTATGAAAGTACAGGGTGTTCTTTTTTTTGGAATTTAGACGGTTCGATTCCCGAGTGTGGCACGCGAAGTTTCAAAATCTTTGAATGCAGATTAATTTCTTTTTAAAAATAAAGGAATGTTTCCTTTGAGTAAAATTTGCTATCTCGGGTATTAAGAGTACTTTCCCTCCAGGTGGCATTACAAAATTCCACCCTGTATATGATTCATCGCAATAAACAAAACCAGAAGAATACCTATACCGGATGACGTTTTTATCATTTTCCAAAAAAAAAAATGGTAAATTAGGTGAACGGAGTGGAAACTTGTGGCATAGGTACATAGTTTATTTTTTATTTTTTCCACAGCTTAGAAAAAAAAACTATTATCAAAAAACTGTAGGTATAAATTTCAAGTAAACTTTTCAAATTAGAACAAAGAACGAGAAATTTTGAAAAAATAAAATTAAAAATATCGAATTTCAAATCATACGCAATACGTGATTTAAATTTCACTGGGTTGTGGAGGTCAGATAGGCAGTCGCTCCATGTAAAATACTGGTATTCAGCTGCATCCGGTAAAACTGGAAGCCGACCCCAATATAGTTGGGAAAAGGCTAGGCAGATGATGATGATGACGTGATTTAAATTTCAATAAAAAAAAAAAATACCAATTATGCCATTTGCTTCTACTCCGTTCACCTATTGTACCCATTTTTTTTGGTAAGTGATAAAAAAGTCACCTGTAATGATATTCTTTAGATGATGATGATGATATTCTTTTATATGCGATGATGATGATATTCTTTTATATGCGGTTTTGAAAACATAATTTACAACTAATTTTACTCGATAAAAAAATCACAAACTTATCTCTAAAAATTTCTTTTAACGAGTAAAAACCATACTAAAATACATGCGATCATTCTGACTTTTGGCAAATAATTCTACAAGCAACATATTGTTAGCATGATACTGTTTTATTTTTTTAATCAAATCAATAGTTTTTTTTTGTAAATCGCAAAAAACCACTCATTTCGCACTATTCAGCCCGCAGTGACTGACGTCACAACTACTTTGTAGTGCAAGCTGATTAGAACTTTATTCTAACAGTATTTAAAACGAAGTTTAAACCACCACAAATAGAGTTGCTAATTTAGCTTCTGCAGTCGCCTTAAAAAAAAAATGTAGCACACCAGTATCAGGAACCGCAGCCAAGCTACCCAGCTCAAGGTTTCAGAGGAGGAACCTAACAATGCGCGCCGTATCAAGAAGTACCGCTCTCTGAATCAGGCCTCTGATTCAGCGGCCCAACAAGAGCCTCCTCTGGTATTTTACTTTTTTTTTCATTATTATTGTGACATTATTTTTTTTTTTTATTATGGACATTCTTTTTGTAAATTATTGTTAATTTAATTTAATTATTGTGAATGTGAGGACCATGTGGGTCACATTTTTTTTTTCCACAACTGTCTGGCAGTTTGAGTACTATAAGCGACCTACCCAAATGTCCTTTCTTTGGTATTGTTCGTCATTTCGTTGAGCTCCTTGTACTATAAGTCGAGCTACACGATAACTGACAAATGCTTTCACTGACTGAACAGGTCCACTCAAATCTGTGTGGTACTTTCTTCAAAAGACGATCTCAAACACTAATCTGCATAGTTCTCATATGAATTGAGCAAGATTATGTCTGGACTTCAAAAGAGACTATGACCTCTGAGTTTGTTTCGGCTGTTTCTTCTCAGAGTACTTAGTCAGGTACGAAACACCGGCTCGATATAGTTTTTAAAAAATTACGTGTAAAAGTGTTTGTAAAAACCTACTTGTAAAATAAACATCATTTCATTTCATTTCTGGTGTCGGTCGAGGCTCTTGGTAATTAAGCAGCTGATACCAGTGGATATCGGCAGAATGATCGCTGAAAAGACACATAATTACCTATTATTATATTGCAGATGTTAGTGAACAAAAGTTATGAGAATCTGTTGGGTAGAGTAAGATATTGTTACGAGCTGGGTATGGGATAAATTAATTACTACCGATGAAACAACTGAATAACTTTAATAATTACAAAACACTTCAAACTCAATCACAAGTACACCACTGATCACTATTCACTTAGATATCGCACTTACTAGATCACCTCGATTCGCTCCGTACTGTAGCCAAAATAATACTGCCGCTCCCGTTTTTTTTTTTTTTTTTTTTTTAAGGAGGGACCACTCGCAGTTGCAACTCTAGACGGTTGCTTGACTGCTTAACCGGACAATCCTGTGGTGGCCAAAAATTACTTTAAGGCCCCCAGCCAGGGCTTACAAACTAACAGGAATTACACATTAAATGAACCGTCACTAAGGGCACCCCCTGTGGGGTTCGGGCCTCGGCTTAGTGGGTCATTGGCAAGAGGGCAGCAAGGGACAACAACAGGCTGGGTCGGATCATTAATTGGCTCATCGAGCATGTCGGGCTGGGGTCGGGCAGTGATGTTACTGGGGGGTCGCGGGGGTCCACGCCGGCGGGACCGGATTCGCGGTTTAAATCGGTTTTTGTATTTGTACCTACGTAGTGTACTCGTTTCCCTACAGCTCTCTTGATAAAGGGTGATGGGATCATCGGGAGTGACAAGGGTAAGTCTGGGTCTACGAATCCTAGATATGTTAGAGGGGGCATAACTGGCTGCTGAGGAGATCAGCGGGTTAGGGTGTTTTTCGGCTGAATCGAAAAAGCCCTTGGTCAGACGTTTCATGTACTGCATCATGGTGGGGATTTTGAGATCAACGTGGAGTTGCTCATTCCTAACGTAAGGTGGGGCACCTGTGGCCTTTCGCAAGAACCTATTCTGGAGGGTCTGCATCTTATGAAGATGGTAGGGTTTGGTGTGCGCAAAAACGGGACATGCGAAAGTCATGATAGGCCTGATGCACGCGGTGTAAATACGCAATTTGCACTTTAGTGACAATTTGCTACGTGCGTTCAGAATGTAGTGAAGCCTACCGAGAGCAAAGGCGGCACGCGAACGCACCGTCTTTATGTGCTCACTAAAGTTAAGACGTCGGTCTAGGATAACACCCAAGTACTTGGCTCGCTTCGCCCAAGGGATCGGCTTGCCAAGCATGGTGATCGGACTGGGGGTATCGGGGAAGAGTTGACGGGGGCTTGAGAAAAGTACCGCCTGGCTCTTGTCGGGATTGACCTCGATTCTCCATTTCCGGAACCAATCGCCTAAGGCGTTTGCGGACTTCTGGAGAATGCGAGTAATATTAGCGGGAGTTCTACCGGAGTAAAAAATGGCCGTGTCGTCGGCGAAGAGTGCTAGCTCGGACGCTGCACTCTTGGGGATGTCGCTGGTGTACAGCGTGAATGCTAGTGGGGAGATCACCGATCCCTGAGGGACACCGGCGCGGATCGGATGAGGGGCTGAGAGTGCACCTTCGATACGGTATCGAAATGTGCGGTTTGACAGAAAGTCACGAAGGATGAGCACGAGACGATCGGGCACACCGAGCTGGTATAGCTTGTATATCAGCCCGTTGTGCCAGACCTTGTCGAATGCTTTCGCGATATCAAAGAACAAAGCACCGGTCATCAGGCCTCGCTGAAAGCGGGCGCTGATGTGCTCGACAATGCGATGCACTTGTTGGACACAAGAGTGTTGGGATCGAAATCCAAACTGCTCCTTTGGAATTAAACTCTTTGCCTCGGCGTAGTCTTTGAGACGCTTATAAATAAGCCTCTCGTAGATTTTGCCTATGACATTGAGGAGACTAATGGGGCGGTAACTACTCGGGGAGGATTTAGGCTTGCCCGGTTTGGGAATACCAATAACGGTAGCCTGCTTCCACGATTGTGGGAAGATGTTGTTAGTTAATGCGCTATTGAAGATAGCGGTCAATAACACTATAAGGGCGGGGGTTCTGCCGCTCCCGCGAACAGGTCCGCTATTTATACTGGTGACCAATCCTTCCAGAAACATCCAAGAGTTACTCGAATTTCTAGACAATTACAGTCGGTCATTGGCCTTTGTGCAAAATAAAGAAGTAGGAACTTTATGCCCTCGGCGTACGGTCGAAATTACAATGACCATTCCTATACCTACACCTTCGAGACTCGTCCTACGTAGGTACCTACCTACTAGTATCTACCTACCTACTTTTGATTGTAGGTACGAGTACGACGTAACAATATGTAAGTACATACAGGTGGCGTTTTAAGGTGGAAGAGTTTATTGATTAAAATATGATTAGACCAGAGACTGCAACATTTACAAAAAAAAAAAAAAAATGTAGGTAATGGTAACTCGTCTTTACTATTCTTAATTTGGTCATCATTCAATCATTCATTTTTCAATTCAATCATTTAATTTTATCATAATTCTCGTGGATGACTCAATTTTTGGATATCAAGTGATTTCGCTAACCCTGTGACTAATCCGGCCCTGCTGACCTAGACAATGGATAAAATTAATAACGATTTGGGAAAACTTTGTTGTTAATACAATGATATTATATAGTAATAAAAAAATCTATGATAACTAATTCCACATGATCTTTTTTTAGCTGTTTTTAATATTACAAAAATAATTTAAGGCTTAGTTTTGGCAAAAAGAAATACGTTACAAATTGAAATTGGTGTCGATGCCACACAATCTGTATTAGATTATTCAAGTCTAAGGCCAGATTTAATGATGAGATGAGTAAGCATTCAATTTCAAGGTAACCAAGTAGGTATGGATCATAGAGGCTGCACTTCAAAAATAAAGGTAAGATACAAGCTGATTTAGTCCAAAAATTTAATGGAAAAGCCAATAACTAAAAAAAAAAAATGAAAAAAAAAACCTAATGGCATCCCATATTTTTTGGATTCTATGGCCAGTTGCTTTCGATCCGTAAGGAGGTGGTACCTATAAGGTTTGATAATGTTAATTCAAATAGCGTTACATCGAAAATAACCTCAATTTCGTATTCACTAAAAAAACTGTAGAATGTGCAGTTAAAATATAGTTGAAATTTCGAAATATATTTGTATAGATCACTCGCACACTCACACGATATATTCAGCCGTAAATCATAATTGAACTGCGTTCGCTACAAACAGAGAGTTTTGGCGACTCTCCAAACTGCCCATGTGGATTTATCCTGTATTTTTATCGAATTTATGTCGGGAATCTCCATGGAGGAAGCAAGAAAATGTTACATAGGTCGAGGTACATATAGTATATGCTCTGCGCGGTATAGGTACCCACGTAGATGACTGGGTTTAAAAAAATAAACCTTCTTTTTAAGACGTCCTGTTGAATGAAACAATTACAAAACATAAGAAAAAAGAGCAGGGCTTCCTTTGTCTTACTACGTACAAACTAATACTTAATTAACAAAATTATCGTTTATTTTGTAAATGCATGCCATGGTAAATAATTAGTTGATGAAATTAAATAAGACGCTTTTGGAAGCAAAATCAATTATTTATAGAAGTAATAGTCGATAATAATACAAACTTTTTAGTCATGTATTATATTTTTCAATACACTTCCTCGAAAACTAGTCCATAACGCACTACGATTAGGTACAACATGCAATGTATTTCACACGCGTGCGATTTTTCCAATGAAAAATTGAATGAAAATTGCCACAGAAAACTATACCTACCTATACTTTTTTTTTTTTTTTTTAGTGGCTTCGCACGGTTTGTGCATTTAGCCAATGTCATGTTAGGTTTTTTAGGGTTAGGAGACAAAGGTAGGGAAACTGCAATTTATAAATGTAATCTATGGCGGAATTTGGGATATAGGATCAGTAGTGGATATAGTATCTAAAATAGATTAATAATGAATGATGAGATGCAATAAATGGACGAGAAAAAAAAAATATATATATATATTTATATTACAATTTAATATTATTAATGATAATGAATGAAGCTATACATTTATACACAGGTAAACTATTTGTACAAAATAAAGAAAGAACTGAAGTAGGAAAAGGAATACGGAGAGACAACAGATCACTGAGAAAGGAAGAACGGTCGTATAGAGGACAGGAGAAAAGAATGTGGTTCAAGTCGCCCACATCTGTGCCACACGAACAAGTGGGGTCGTCAATGATATGTAGTTTGGCAAGATGGGCTGGAGTGCAAACATGACCTAGTCTCATCCGTATAAGAATGGAGGTCTCCATCTTACCAAACCCAGCCCTACCAAACCACGGTTTTTCCGGAACGTCAGGTTGAATTAACGAAAAATAGCAGCCCTTCGATTTGCTACTGATATCCCAAGCTATCTTCTAAGTGTCCCGAAGAAAAGTTTTTGGTAGAGTCACAAGATCAGAGCTAAAATTTACATATGGAACTAAGTCTCCACACTGCACCGCATCACCGGCGAGTGTATCCGCCACTTCATTACCGTGGATTCCAGCATGGGCCGGAATCCACGCAAACTTGATTGAATTACCCTCGGAGATGGTTCTGAACGCAAATTCTCTTATTAAATAAATGATAGGAAACTGCGATTTATGTTCGAAAGGGGATTTGTTGATGGCTAGAAGAGCACTTTGAGAATCTGTAAAAATTATAGTTTGTTTGAGTTTAAAAAAGCGAGAATATTCTAATGCTTTTAAAATGCCGAAACATTCCCCCGTAAAAACAGAAGTTTCCGGAGGCAGCTTTATTTTTTGGACGATGTTGTATTGAGAGTGATATGTACCTATCCCAACACAACCCGTAGGAGAAAGCTTGGCAGCATCCGTAAATACATGGTGATACTCTAAGTGTTCAGTCAAAAATATATTAAAACTTGAATTTCTGTCAGGGTCTGATTTTTTAACACATGTAAAATTTAGGGTGGGGCTGAACAGTAAACTTTCATAACTACAGTTAAACATGGGAAGTTTATTGGAACGGTGGATAGGAGAAGAAAGTGAAAGGAATTTTTTATAGCTTATAACTAGACAGGGAGCTCGTTTATGGGACCAGTAGTCAGAAGATTCTATTTGTAACACTAAAGAGTCTAGTTTAGGAATGAGAGGATGAGTTGATGACTGAAGAATCCGGAACAAATATTTGTCAGACAGGAATTGTCGTCTCAGATGTAAAGGTGCTTCCCCGCATTCAATTTGGAGTGCATTAATGGGACTGGACTTCATGGCACCCGAAACAATACGTAGAGCTTTGGACTGGATGCGATCCAACTTTTTGAAAGCCATAACGCTACCAGGTTCCAGTAGAAACAATCCATAATCCAGAGTGCTTCTGATGATTGCGTTATAGATAAGTTTCAATGAAAAGGGGTGCGCACCCCACCATACACCAGAGAGGCATCTAAGCATGTTTAGGTGATTTTCACATTTGTTAACAATATAATCACAATGAGGGACACTACTTAATTTACAGTCAAGTATTACACCTAGATATCTGAAATTATCTTTAATCGGGATAGGAGTTTCCCTATAAAAGAGATTTATTGTGGGAATATTTCTCTTTCGGGTGAATAAAACGGCCGCGCTTTTAGACGTGGATATATCCAAGCCGTTAAGATGTAACCATGACTCCAAATTAGATAAAGCGGAATTGATAGCCTGGCTAGCCTGATCGACGGATTGACTTGAAGAATATAACAACAAATCGTCGGCATATTGAAGAACCTTAACATGGTCTAAGGACGAGTCTAAATCAAAAGTGTAAATATTGTATAGAAGGGGGCTGAGCACAGAACCCTGTGGGAGGCCTTTCTACACAAGGTGAGATACATCTTGATCTCCAATTAACATACTAATAGAGCGTTCAGTCAGGATATTAACAATAAAATTCGACAAATTCAATGGAACCCGTAAGGCACTTAATTTATTTTGTAAAACTGATAATACTACATTATCATAAGCTGAATTAATGTCGAGGAAAACCGCGACTATGGAATGATTATTAGAAAATGAAATCCGAATATCCGATGTTAAAATGCTTAAACAGTCACTGGTACTTCTACCTTTTCTAAAGCCATATTGTGATTCTGCCAAAAGACCCTTACTTTCAACAAACCATTCTAGACGATTTTTAATTAAGTGTTCAGCTAATTTCATCAGAACTGAAGACAAAATTATGGGACGGTATGAGGAAGCGTCAGATGGGATTCTATTTGGTTTAAGGAATGGCAACACCATTTGACGTTTCCATTCAACAGGAATATTTCCAGTGATCATAATAGAATTGATAAGATGTAAATAATAACTGAGGACGTCATCATTTAAATTAGCAAAAAAGGAATATGGGATGCCATCACTGCCTGGTGCAGAATCCTTAGTTTTATGAATAACACCCTTTAATTCAGTAAGAGTGAATGGGCCATCTAGGGTCGTATGGGTGTCTTGGTTAAGGGATCCGTTGGTTATTGACAGTATTGGTAAGGACAGGTTAGGGTTAATAGCCTCAGGAACCCAAGGCGGCGCTAAATTATCTAAAAATTCGCTAGCTAAAGAATCAGGTATAGGTGAAGGATTCTTATAAATGGATCTAAATCTACGGATATTACGCCAGACAATCGTTGGGTGAGTATTCGGTGAAATTGATGAGCAGAAGTTACGCCAAGACTCAAATTTTTTCTTCTTAAAAAGTTTATAAGTTTCGTTAATTAGGCTAGTAACAGTTTCAAAATTAATATCAGACATATTAAGGTTATAATTATATTCCGCCTCTTTACGTTTGTTAACTAATTCTGTACACTCAGAGTCCCACCATGGAGGCGAGGGAATTGTACTATTATTGTTATTTTTTACAGGAAAAACTACATCTGCAGCTTCGATTAACAAAAGTGCTAAAGCTTCAGCACAGCTGTTTTCATTGCCATCAGAAATTACAGGCAAGGAGCAAAGCTTACTGTCAACAATGCTTCTAAATTTGTCCCAGTCATTATTATTTCTACTAGGTAATTTATGTTTTAAGTTAGATCTCCTTGGTGATGCCTTTGATTTGGAAGTAGGGTAAGAAATAACTATTGGGAAATGGTCACTACCATGAGTGGAGGTTAGAGTATGCCAAGTTAATGAAGAGGCTAAGTTTGAAGAACAGATAGATAGGTCAATGGCACTTTGGTTTTGGTTGGGATCTGAACGGCGAGTAGCAGCTCCTGAGTTCAAGATGCATAAGTTATGTGAGTCTATAATATCTAGTAATTCCTCTCCATGCCAATTAGAAACAGAACAACCCCATGATTGGTGATGGCAATTAAAGTCCCCCAATATTAAGAAAGGCCTTGGAAGAGAAGAAAAGAGATTATTCATCTCTTGAAGGATAGAAGAAGAAGGGTGAGGAATGTAAATAGAAACAAAACAAGTTTGGTGCACCTTAATGGCTACAATAGAAATTTCCTCACTATGAGGAGGTAATGAAATAATAGAGAAAGGAATAGAGTTCTTGATAAGTATAGCTACACCACCATACCCATCAGATCTATCCTCCCTAATGGTTAAATAACCATTAATTTTAAAAATATGATTTGATTTGAGCCAAGTCTCTGCTAAAGCAAAGATAAATGGCTCATATTTGTTTAAAAGGTATATAACTTCACTCTTTTTGTTTACTAGAATGCGGCAGTTCCATTGGACTATTTTGGATGTGTTGTCCATTATGAATGGATTGAGGTACATTGAAAGTTGAGGCAACGTTGGACGGTGAGATGTTGAACTGATTAAGAAGATTGTGTAATGCAGAGAGAAAATCGTTAATAGAAAAGTTTACATCATTTTTATCATTATTTGGGTTATTAGAAAAACCACAGCCATTAGATGGCTGGGGAATTGTAAATTCGTTAATAATAGCATTATGGGCCTCTTTATTATAACCTTGTATAGATTTGGGTGGGGAGCGTGGTTTCAGGAAGACAGTCTTTTTATAACTACTTGAAGCCTGCATTCTATTGGGTGAAGAGATTGATGGAGTATCTGCAAAATTTTTTGAAGGAGAAGATAAAAGTGTGTCAGCATACGATTTTGTTACTGGGGGGTATACTTTTGCTGCTTCAGCATAAGAAACTGAGCTATGTGCCATGTATGATTTTATCTGTTTTTGTCGAGAGAATTCAGGACAAGATTTATTAATGGCATAGTGAAAGCCAGAACACAGACAGCAAGATGCATTTTCTATTTCCCTTTCACAGCTATCTCCAGTATGGCCTTGACCACATTTATAGCAGCGAGGTTTAGATCTGCACTGAACTTTAGTGTGTCCAAAACGACAGCAATTGAAGCATTGTACAGTAGGGAAAATATATAAATCAACAGGCAATGCATTATAACACATAAAGATTCTTTTAGGTAGAACCTGTCCATCAAAAGTAACAACTATGGATTGGGATTGCTTCCAAATGGTTGTACCATCAACAACGGATTTAAAAATCAAAATCAAAATCAAAATCAAAGCATTTATTTCAAGTAAGCCAGTTACAGGCACTTTTGAATTGTCGAAACAAAGATGAAAATTAAATGTAGCTACAGTCCCAGTCACAAGACATAAAAACTGTGAAAGTACTGTAGTTGCCCATTCCCTAGCGTAGATCTCTATGGAGAAGAATGGGCAAGAAACTCCATGGACACTCTTTTAAATCAGAATATTGTTACAAAATCTTGGTTACATCATTCACGTTGAGATGGTATATTATGTGAGAACAATGTAGCAAGATGTGCACGGTAAAAGTGTCCACAGCAAAAAAACACAAACAAAAAAAAAAATACAATTCAAAATAATTCATTCAAATAAGCCATGGCAACCAAGAGATGACCAGTCACAACTGACAGCGCCCGTTCACGGACATGACGCATGGATCAGCACCATTCAACTCAACCATTTTGAAGGGAACTAAATGATCCGACACATGCGCCACCATCAGCGAGACAATAGAGTGAGCATGACATACTCCAAACCGCCAGGGCACATTCAAGTCAAAAAAAGACGTAGGTTTCCAGTGAATGATAGCTTTCTAGTACATAGTACTCACACAATATGGGCTATGCATTTATATAATACTAAAGAAAAATTAAGGCGTCTGACTTTTAGAATTGGACCGCAACCAATTGGAACTGTAATTGTACGGTGCAGATTGGTTCCTGAACTGTACACTATGATAGTTTGTGTTTTAAGTAGCGAGTGTGTCCAACATTCAAAACACTTCACACAGTAACCCAAAAGTTTATTTAGTACTAGTGTTGTAAGGTTGGTGATTCTTACATGTACGTCTGTTTCGCGTGTTGGTAAGTTGCACACTAAGTAAGTAGTTGTATTTGTTGTGACAAGTAAACCTATTGATTCGCCTTGTCAGCGAGAAGTAAGGTTAATGTACGTAGACCGTACATACTCCTAACCCAAGCAAAGGATGAGGAGAGTATGACCATGTGAGAATCACCAGTACAAAGCAAGAAATTAAAGATAATGTAAAATGTAAAAAGTGTAAACATTAAAAGTATAATCATATAACTAAGTCAAATGTCAAAAGTGAAATTCAATGTCGGTGTTGGAATCCAATGTGGGCCTTGTAGGTGGATGGTTGCCGCTAGTCCTCCGCTCTGCTTCAACTCTTGACTTCTTCGGAGGCGGGTGATCTTGTAGTGAGCGCGACCTGAATAGTTTTCTCATCCCAGCCACAGAACTCCTGGACTGCATTTCCACGTCTGCGGTACTATGTCGAGTAACATGACTTACATCATCTGTTTTCTTTGTACAATAACCTCGCCTTTTAGCCAACCATGCAGTTATTGCTACTCCAATTACAGTCAATAGTACGTAAGAAATGACGTATTGATGTATATCGTGTGTTTGTCAATGTCGCTGGAAGTTGTTCCATACTTTTCAAGTACCGCAGTCGTTCTTCGATGACAGCGATGTCTTCGTTGTGCTTTACTTGCAGCGGAGGTGTTGTATGCTTGTTTATGATGCCATTTATTGTTTTTTCCAGGGTAGGGACCTCGATGTCGTAATCCAATCTGGCGTTGCTGTCGTAGTTGTTGTGGGAGTGTATTTTCAGCTCCTTTGTTTGTAGAAGACATCCTTGTTTCAGTGTCACTATAGATGACGTGTTGATGACGTGCGTTCTGACGTCATCTTTGCACACAGTACGTATTGTGCATGAGTTACAACAAGTGACTAGCCATGTGTTCGTGTTATGTAATTCAATCCAGGCAGTTTCACATTTCGTTTGTTCCGTAATGCATGGCAAGGTTGAATGTTGACCTAGTAGTCTCGCTTCACACGGTGCTTTGGCGTTTTGTAAACTAAATATAGGCAAGTTCATAATGCAGACGAAATTTTCCGGTCGCCTCTGGATGCAGTGATGCAATTCTTTTTCGTTTAGTCTGATATAAGTGTTCTTCTCCAGATTCGCTGCGATGTACTTGTATGACACTGGAATAACTGTCGTTTCGTCTTCCTTCTGTGGATTTTTTATGGGCAGTGGAATAATCTGGTGTACAACAAAATCCTCGTCACTTGCCAGTGGAATGTGAAGCTCGTACAAGAAGTAACTGTCGGTTACACGTGCTTTCACGTAAATTAGTTTGTAGATATCTTTTATATCTTCTTGAATATTTTCTATTGGTAAAGTCAACGTTTTCGGTAGCCTTCCTGAGATTATTGTCAGCTGTTGAATTAAATTGACTGGAGTTAGTAAGTGAACATCCATACGGCCTTTATAGATATCCAGTAATGTGTTGAAAAAGGTTTCTTGAATGTTTTTCAAGTTTTTCAATAATAAGTGTGCAGCCAGCGAAGTCGAGGTAGAAAAACTCGTGGCCATGACTATCTCCATTTCCGATTCAATTTTCGCTAATCTTATGTCAGTGTCGTTCATAAAGTTGTTGACAAGTGTAAATTGCTGATCGATGTTCTCTTCGTTTTTCTTCAAGATGTCATTTTCAATTTCAACTATAGAAGTCTGGTTTTTAACGAGTTGCAGGATGTAATCTTCATTCTTTTGCACGTTTTGGATATCCTTATGATATTGGTCTGCAAATCTCTGGTCAAGAATTCCAAAGAGACTGTTCGCCACGTATCCCACTCCGTCCATCAGACTTCGTTTGCTGCGACCGGACAAGTGTTTATGTGGGGCCAGTAGTACGTCGTTGTAGTAGTGCAGAAGGTCCATTTCGTGCAAAAGCTGACGAATTGTGGTTTGACAAAATCTTGGTTCCAACTTATTGCAGAGGTCCGAAATGTCTTGTAAGTAGTTTTCGAACTTTTGAACTCCACTCCAGTAGGTAGATAAGTTGTAGTACATCAGTAACCTCCATTCGTCGTGTATCAGCTGTACTTTTCCAATGGTGTCGTAGTATATGGGTCGGTCACTTCCTAAAGTTGTTATGTGAACACTTGATGATTCTTGTGGAATGACACTGCCGTCAATTCTAGCTACCAAGCAGATCAATAGTAGTGTGGTTAACATGATGACTTGAAGTATGTTTACTTTTCGAGTTTTCAGTGTAGTATGTCGCGGTATTGGTAAGCAAGTGAGTACGTAGTGACTTGTTGTTTGTATTTATTCACTTAGAGTAAAGTTTTAATTGGCAACGGCGACAGTTTTGTGATGGGTCGCTTCAATGTGCCACCTTGCGTTTTTATAGTTGCGACTCGGACGTGTCCGTCACTGCCAGGATGCACTTCGGTTATGCGTCCAAGGGCCCATTTTCCTGGTGGGAGGTTGTTTTCCCTTATCAAGATAACATCATCTGTTTTGATGTTAGGTGTGGGTTTCAGCCATTTACTGCGAGCCTGTAGCGATGTTAAGTAGTCTGAGGACCAGTGCTTCCAGAACTGATGGAACATGTTTTCAGTTAACTGCCACCTTTTGCGTAGATCTAAGTTGCGGTCATCTTCATAGCTGGATAGCGGAAGTGTCATAGTTGGACTACCAGTAAGAAAATGTCCTGGAGTGAGATAATTGTAGAACTCATCTGGATCCTCTGTGAGGGGGCAATATGGTCTGGAATTCATGCACGCTTCTATCTTGGCCAGTAAAGTCGAAAATTCTTCATATGTGAGTTTCTGTTCCCCTAGAACTCGACGTAAGTGGTGTTTCATAGAGCGCACTGCGGCTTCCCATAGTCCCCCTGCGGTTGGCCACGCCGGGGCGTTAAAATGCCACTCCACTTTCATTCTGCTTATTTCGTTAAAGAAATCAGCGGGCAATTCCGTTTTGAACATTTCAAACTCATTGTTCAGCATCTTTGAGGCTCCGATGAAGTTTGTACCACAGTCCGAATAAACATGACTTGGGGTACCACGTCTGGAGCACATCCTTTGGAAAGCGCCCATGAAAGCTTCAGTGCTCAAGTCTGAAACTAGTTCGATGTGAACTGCCTTTGTTGCTAAACAAACAAAGATTGCGATGTAACCTTTGGTTGTCTTAACGCCTCTTCCTTTGTTTAATTTGACGTCTACGTGACCCGTAAAATCCACCCCCGTGTGAGTGAAGGGGCGGGACGGTGTCACACGCTGTGGTGGAAGGTCGGCCATTAACTGGTAGTTTTCCGTAGCTTTGAATCGATGGCACCGTGTACATCGTCGCAGCTGAGTTTTTACTGCTCTGTTTCCTCCTAGTATCCAATAATGTTGACGGATGAAGGCGAGTGTCAACCGGGCTCCACCATGTAAAGTCGCGGTGTGAGCTTGGTTTATCAGTAGTTCTGTGAGTCTATGCTTTCTTGGTAGAATTGCAGGATTTTTCATTCCCAGCGGTAAGTTAGTTTTGTTCAGGCGTCCGTCGACACGCAATATACCCTCCTTGTCGAGGTAAGGCCATAATTTGCAAATTTTGCTTTTGGTGGGAACATGTTGATTTTTTTGTAATAGGTCATATTCTGTGCTGAATTCTAATCGTTGAACGTTTCTTGTTATTATGTTCGTGGCGTAATTGAGTTCATTTGCCGTCAGGTCATTGTATTGACCGTCATCAAATTTCTTCATTTGTTTAGCGTTACTAAGTGAATTTGTCTTGAATCGCATAATCCAAGCGACAACTCTCGTAACCCAGTTTAATTTGCTGTAATTATTTAATAAGTTGATTATTATGTTTTCTGGTTGGCTTAGGGTTGGCGCGATGCTTTTTTGTTCCATCGTAGTTGTAAGTAGACAACTACGTTGCTCTTCGGGTTTGCCTGTAAAAGTTCTCAGCGTTGCAGGTCCATTCCACCATAAGTGAAAATTCACTATTTGTTTTGGATATAACCCTCTTGTTGCACAATCTGCAGGGTTATTTTTTGATTCTATGTAGAACCAATGGGATGCTGGTACTACTTGCTTGATCTTGACGACTCGGTTTTCTACGTACTTTTCCCATTTGGATGTCGCTCCTTGCAACCAAGCCAGTACCACTTTTGAATCGCACCAGGCCCATATAGTTATTGTGTGTCCTGTTAGCGACTCGATGGTTTTGTTTACCAGCTGTGATAGAAGTAGTGCCCCGCTGAGTTCAAGTCTTGGCAGAGATAGTTTTTGTGCGAGCGGAGCAACCCTAGTCTTTGCTGCCAGCAGGCTTAGTTTAGGTTCTCCGGTTTCGTTTAACGCCCGTGTGTAGATGACGCACGAATATGCTTTCTCGCTTGCGTCGCAAAATGCGAGTAGTTCAATTTTGTTTTGGATGGTTCCGATCCAGCGACTTATTGTAATAGTTTTCATTTCGTCCAGCTGATCTTTCAGTTTCAGCCACTCTTCTTGTATGCCAATGGGTATCGGTTCATCCCAAGTTAAATTTTGCATCCAAACGCTTTGAAAAATTAGCTTGGCACGTATAGTGACTGGTGAAAACCAGCCGAGTGGGTCGTATAGTTGTGAAATCTGAGACAGTAGGGATCGTTTAGTCAGTCCCTTTTGAGAGTCTTGTTTCAGGTTCCAGTTGAACGTAAATGTGTCCGACGTAGGGTTCCAGCCAAGGCCAAGTGTTTTCATGCAGTCTTCTTGTTTAAAGTCAAAGTTGGTCTTAGAAATTTGGTCTTCCCGAAGATGTTTAAGCAATTCGGTACAATTGCTGGACCACTTCCTTAGGTTCATACCTCCTCGCTGTAGTAGTTGTATCTAGTCATTTTGTAATTGTTTGGCAGTTTCGAGAGAGTTGTGGCCGCTAATTAAATCGTCGACGTAGAACTCTTTTAGTAGAATTTTCGTTGCGTCAGGGTATAAGTGACCGTCATCGATAGCCAATTGTTGTAAAGTTCGCATGGCTAACCATGGTGCGCATTTTGTACCGTATGTCACAGTCCGTAGAGCATATTCTTGTAGTTGTTCGTCCGGAGAGTTTCTCCATATGATTTTCTGAAGTTGCTGTTGGTCCTCGGATATCCATATGCATCTGTACATTTTTTCTATATCAGCAGTTATTGCATATTTATAGGTTCGCCATTTTAGGATAAGGGCTTGAATATCCTTTTGTAGGTTAGGACCTTTTTCCATGAGGCTCTTCAAACTTTTGCCACTTGAAGTTTTTTGTGACGCGTTGAAAACCACCCTTAGTTTAGTGGTTGTCGATTGATCCCTTAGTAGGACACCATGGTGAGGTAAATAACATTCAAGTTGGTTGGATGTAATTTGACCCGCAGGCTTCATGTGTTGTAGTTCTAAGTACTCGCGGATAAAGTTTTTATACATCGTTGAAAGTTGTTCGTTTTTACCTAGTCTTTTTTCTTGTTGTAAGAATTGCGCAATAGCAGCTGACTTTGAACTTCCAAGATCTTTTTCGTAGGTTTTGGTCATAGGCATTTTTACTATGTATTTGCCATCTGAGCATCGTTTGGTCGTTTCTTGGTAGTAAAGTTCACATTGATCATTCCTCTGTATGTCTTCCTCACCTGGAGCAATATCTTCGGTCTCCCAGTATTTCGACAGATCTGTAGTATCGAATAAGGTTAAGTGACAGTTGAAGGTCTTGAGTTTTCCACACAAGATCCAGCCCAAATGAGTTTGCTGAGCGATAGGTGCGTGTTGGTCGCCTTTTAGAACTCCGTCTAGGATGATGTCTGCGTATACGTCAGCTCCCAGTAGGAGATCAATAGAGCTTGACACATTGTAGTTAGGATCGGCCAGCTTTAAATTTCGAAGATGTGTCCAGCCAGCACTTTGGAAAGTACAGCTGGGCAACTTGTTTGTTAAGTTTTGTAGGACCAATGCTTGCACGTTGAATCTATAGCTTGAATGTATCGATTGACAATCAAGATGCAGGAGTCCCCTGCAAGTTCGTGACGTAGAACCTATTCCGGTTACTGCTGCGTCAAGTTTCTTTCGAGGTAAGCGCAATAGTTGAGCGGCATTCTCTGTTATTAAGTTTATTTGAGATCCCTGGTCGAGGAGACCCCGTAATGTTACGTAAGTTCCGTCAGCTGATTTAACTTTAACAAGGACTGTAGTTAATAAGATTTCAGTATTATCGGCAGTCAAGTGGTGAGCTGCTGGTTGAGTTGATGTTGACGGTAGTGAGTTTCTGGTTAAGTCATCCTTCCTTTCCGCAGTCGGTTCAGAGTCAGAGGAGTTTTTCGTATGTAGTAATGTATGATGTTTTGATTTACATTCGCGGCATGTTTTTCTTGAGTTGCAATTGTTGTCGCCATGGCTGTATAGACAGTTTTTGCAAAGTTTTAGTTTCGCCACTGTTTTGTTTCGTTGCAAAATATCCATGTTAGTGAACTTATCGCATTGCATCAACACGTGATCATTGTTGCAGAGAGGGCATTTTCCAAATGACGCATGAAATATTTTTGAGTATCCCACTTTTGTTTGATCTTCTGACTTTTTAAAGTTGCTTTTGAACTTGTAATTATGTTTCCAGCTCTTGTTGTTTGGTCTTTGGGTAGTTTTATTCTCACCCGAGTCCTTTAAGCAGCTCTTCGCGGTTTCGTGAGCGAGAAAGTTGTGTTCCAGGAAATTAAGGAATTCGTCTAGGTTTGGCAATTCCCTATTGTTTTGCGTTTCCTTGGTATATTCGTTAAGTGTTGTGGGATCCAATTTTTGCGACATCATGTAAACAATTATTGGGCCCCAACTGCTCACTTCAACTCCCATGTTGCCGAGGCCGTTTAGGCACTCGGATATTACGTCATGCATCCTTTTCAGGTTGTTGGCGTTGGGTTGCTGAATAGTTGGTAAGTGCTGCATAGTGCTCATAAACGAGTTGAACTGAAGTCGGCGATTGTCGTACCGGTGAGATAGTATTTCCCAACAGGAATCGTAGTTATCTGCACTGATGGACAGATGCTGGACGAGGCGTTCTGCTTCACCTTTTAGTTTCGTCTTCAGGTGTTGCATCTTCTGCGCTTTGGGAATATTCGGGTTGTTATGTATGGTTTCAATAAAAATGTCCTTAAAAGTAATCCAATGAACATATTTCCCGGTAAATTCCGGGATTTCAATTTTTGGTGTTGATTGTTGATAATGTGTATTGGACCAAATCTTGCTGTTTAGATTTCTTTTCAAGTTGTCGTATCTTTGTTCAATGGCTTCGTACTTTCCATTGTAATCTTCTTTCAAACTAGACAGCTTCAGCTCATCTTCAAGTTCCCAGTGTATTTTGTCGATGGATTGCCACTTCGATTTCAAAGTTGCTAGATGTTCTTCGAACTCCCACTTTTCGGTGATGAAGTCAATGTTTATCTTTGACATAGCCTTAGTTAAAGCCTTAAAATTGCGTTCTTGTTGAGTGATGAGCTTCTTAACGTCGTCCTCAGTTTCTTCATCCATTAGCCCAGTGAGATCGAAGTTAAGGTCTTGTTTTTGTTGCCTCTTTTGAAAATCCAGTAGATCCATAATATGCCTTTTAGTTGACTCGTATATGTCCTTTGTTTTCGTGTAAACGTCATTCTTAAAGTATGCGATGTTTTTATGTTCAGTGGTCTCCAACAGTATTTTATGCTGCTCATCAAAGGCACCCCATTGTTCTTCTAAGTTCCTCAAACGTTTTTCCAGGTAGTCAACGTTTTTCCTAGTTATGCTGTCCTTTTTATAGTTGGTGCACAACGTTTTGATATCTTCAAAGATGCCAACTTGTTTGGTAAGTAGTTCCATTGTAAGTCAGTAGTTTTAAGTTTGACTTAAGGTATGTCAGTATAGTAGGTACGTACCTTAAGTTTAGTGGTAGTAGTAGTCAACAGTAGTAGTAGCCGTAGTAGTAGTTGGCTTGTTGACGCAGTTGAGTCTTGTTCACGAAGAAGTTGCAAAGTATTCCCTCTTCGTTGTTTGCTCAGAGCTCTTGTACTCTTCTACGAATATGCGCGCTTTCTCAACTTGACTGGTGAGATCCGCTTGTGGAAGGCCAGCCAAGCCGATTCGCTGTCGTTCCAAGAGATACAATTACCCCAAACAGTGAAAGGCTCGAAGGACCATTAAATGTACGGTGCAGATTGGTTCCTGAACTGTACACTATGATAGTTTGTGTTTTAAGTAGCGAGTGTGTCCAACATTCAAAACACTTCACACAGTAACCCAAAAGTTTATTTAGTACTAGTGTTGTAAGGTTGGTGATTCTTACATGTACGTCTGTTTCGCGTGTTGGTAAGTTGCACACTAAGTAAGTAGTTGTATTTGTTGTGACAAGTAAACCTATTGATTCGCCTTGTCAGCGAGAAGTAAGGTTAATGTACGTAGACCGTACAGTAATATTATCAATAACTTCCTCTGGAGACCATTCTGCAGGAACACCACGCACCAGACCCATTCTCGTAACATTGAATGTGGGTATAAAAGCTTTTGTAATTATATGTTTCCAGACTGTTATGTGAAATAAAAGAATTTGCATCCAGAAAATTGGAAAATGAAAGAGAAATTTTATTGCGCCCAATTTTTTTGACGCTACCATTTATTATGTTTTGAAAGGCGTTGTGTTTAAGAAACTTGCCAAATGTGATTGGGTGTAATGTAGTACCATCATCAGGGGAAATAGTTTTCTTTTGTAAGTGTATAATATAAGGTGCACTGTCGGTTTTGTCGTATGCTTTACGACCGATTTGCGCGGGAACAGCTACGGATGGAGTAAGAATATCTGCTGCAGCAATGGTTGGTATTACAGAGCTACTATGTTCCGCCAAAGTTGTTGTAGGACTTGTATGTTCCGTGCAACCACAACCCGACGACTCGGAACCGTGGTTATTTCGGGTGCGACGGCGTTTGTTACAGTGCTTGCACACATGTACGCGGCTTCTTTTACGGTAACGAGCCGAGGACGATCCATCAGTATCCATGCCTGACTCGTTGCTTATAGTTACAAAATTGCCTGCCGGGGGAACAGGGTCCCCCGGGTCTGGCGGGTCGTTCATCGTCCAATAAACTTTTAACTTAGTAAAAACACTTACCCCTACTGAAGAATATACACAAACTTAAATAAATAACAAAATAAAGAAACTACGACACTAAACTACGACTACTGATACTATAATACAGTTAAAAATTATTTTAAAACAGAAAAGTTCAAAAAGACACGTCCGTGAAGTTGAAAGTTTCCCGCGCTTTTTCCCTACCTATACTTAGTCCAAGTTGGTTCAATGCCTATAGTCTGAGGTGATTTTTTTTTTATTTTTTGCAAAGCACTACGCGTCTTTACGGCATAAATATTTTTTGAATATTCAAATTGTGTTTATAAATAGAATATCATAGATAAACAGGATTATTAAAAACTAATATAGTTACTTTTATACACAAATTAACATTTATATGTGTTCTGAATTCAAAAATATAAATCTATTTTTATATTAGGCTGTTTATCGGCTTCATACCTTTGCCTCTCCTTCAAACTGGCGAAAGCAAAGCGCCAAAAAAAAAAAAAAATTAAAATCATAGTTTCATAGTTCGTGACAAAAATAATTTTCGTTATTTTATTTTATTTCTTCAAAAGTGTATTGAAAAACGTCGTTTGATACACGTGGACATTTGTTATTGCAATTCTCGGCTCAAAAACACCCTCGCCTACGGCTCGGGTGTTATAATTCCGCCTCGAATGCAATAACAAACTTTCTCCACTTCTATCAAAATGTACTATTTCAATACACTTCCTCGAAAACTGGTCCATAACGCACTACGATTAGGTACAACATGCAATGTATTTCACACGCGTGCGATTTTTTCCACTTTCCCGCACGTGTTCGGAAATGAAAATTGCCACAGATAACTATACCTACCTATACTTAGTCCAAGTTGGTTCAATGCCTATAGTCAGAGGTGATTTTTTTTTTAATTTTGCAAAGCACTACACGCCTTTATGGCATAAATATTTTTTGAATATTCAAATTGTGTTTATAAATAGATAAACAGGATTATTAAAAAAGAATATAGTTACTTAAACACACAAATTAACATTTATTTGTGTTCTGAATTCAAAAATATAAAATAAATCTATTTTTATATTAGGCTGTTTAACGGCTTCATACCTTTGCCTCTCCTTCAACCTGGCGAAAGCAAAGCGCCAAAAAAAAAGAAAATTAAAATCATAGTTTCATAGTTCGTGACAAAAATATTTTTCGTTATTATATTTTATTTCTTCAAAAGTGTATTGAAAAACGTCGTTTGATACACGTGGACATTTGCAATCGTGGTTATTGCAATTCTGGGCTCAAAAACACCCTCGCCTACGGCTCGGGTGTTATAATTCCGCCTCGAATGCAATAACAAACTTTCTCCACTTGTATCAAAATGTACTATTACACCCCACTGGCCATTTTGAGTTAAGAAAAATCTACTATTCTATTTATTTTACTATTCTATTAATTTCTATTTCTTTTTTGCACTTTATGGTATTTTATGAAATTATTTCATCAAAATAAACCATGAAATGTCATTTTATTGCAACCTCCTGTTAATACTGATAGACAGTTAGACAGTGCTGCATGGTTAATTTTGGCGCTTGAATGACTAAGTGAAAAAACAAGATGGCGCCGTTACTAACTATTCGCACTTTGATAAGACCAATGGTTTCCTCGACTTCAATAATTCCAACGGAAATCCAGAACTCGACGATATTATTTTTAAGACAAACATGTTATTGTTTAATAGAACTATATTGGATCGATCAACAGGAACCGATATATTAGTATTTTGATCGCTATTTAATGAGATATGCAGTGCAAGTACGTAGCACTCGATTCGATAAGATTCGATAAATCTGACAGTTATTCTCGATAAAATGAGTTTTTAACCAATCGAAAAGTCGGATTTATCGAATCGTATCGATTCGATCGTTATCGAATGCTACGTACTTGCAGGGATGAATTGATAACCACTCCTGCATTTTCAAAATCAACCGATTCTAGGGAATGGATGCAATTAATTATTTCTAAGTAAGGAGGTACTTATAAATACTTCTGGAGGCGGCACGCGTGTTTGTTTATCTAACGTTAAATATAGTAAACAAACGTATGAGTTAAAGCGTAGCGTAGGTACCTACACGTTATTATTACAAAGCTTATTTCTGGCTTAAATCGGCTTCATTATTTTACATGAAAACCGGCCTGTAAAAGGCAAATAAGTGTTCATCAACACCCCCCAAGAAAATTATTGACAATCAAATCGGTAAATGAAAAGCCGCATATTATGTGCTTGCTAAGGTTATACCTTTCTTACGTTCGAAAAATATTTGACCGAATTTAATTTTTATCTAAAACTTTTCAACTGTTGTCGTTTCATTTTTTTTACTTCATCGAAGTTACGTCTGCCACTGTCATCAGTCTCAATTTGCGTTTTTTCGTTACTCCGACGTTTCATTTGGTCGAAAAACTTTTTACCAATGTTACAATTATCCGAAATAACATTTGTTCGAAGTACATAAATAGTATGTTTCCGAACATGCAATGTGACCCATGATACCTCTGATACCTCTACCCATTGAAATATAAAATTATTAAAACATGTAATGGGTCCCGCCTGCTTCCAAGTGCGCTTGTATATTGATTTTTAGTCGGGTTTTTTAGTTTTTATAAAAAAATATGTTTTTATTTCCAGCTTTTCAATAATAATGTGAAACATTTCACAGACGATTTAACTCCCTGATTTTTCATTTTTATATGATTTTGTATAGGCTGATAATAAACATTACCATTCTCAGTCGGGTAAAAACGTCCACTACTGCCCGCGGGCTCCAAAGCTCCATTTATAAATCGATCGGTGGTGTGCTCGCGTCCACCGTAATTCAATTTGTATTGACGTACGGTTTTAGGTTTTACCAAAACATGCTATGCCAGGACCTTGACCAAGAAAATAGATTAATCGAGGTAATCTGCGAATCGCGAGCGAATCACCTGCTCCAAGGTTATTTACGAACATTCCTGTGGGCCACTAAAAACAATAATTTTTAAATATTTTACGACAGTTTTTACTACATTTTTCTCTTAGGTATTTCCTAAGCGTTATGAGGTCAAAGAGTGATGTGCTGGCGTTCTGCCCATCCCATTCACAGACAAGCGGTGTAAAGCTATATTTTTAGTTGGGCCACTTGAATGGGTTATTTTTGCAACACTTCACACACGTCAGTAACCAACGACGTTTGAAATATTATTGCGTTGGTGAAGGCCATGTGTATTCCTACTACATATAATTTAATAGTAGCTTGTTGAAACTGGTACAGTAGGACGGGACTCGGAACGCTTATGGCAGTTTAAACATAACCAGTATAAGCTGGTCTCTCATTCTGATGAAATTCTGTACCTAACGTGTGGTCGATTGTACCGATCATTATTACTACATATAATTTAATAGTAGTTTATTTAAACTGGTACATAAGATGGGTTTTTCACAAAACCGGACATGAATACCTAGGTGCCTTATTTTTTCTTATTTTCTGCCTAGTTAAAAAAAATAAAAATAAGTAAATTATGTTTTATTGTAGGCAAAATACCTATCATCATCATTTCAGCTGAAAGACGTCCACTGCTGGACATAGACCTCCCCCAAGTGTCGCCACATTGACCGGTCCCATAATGTTTATGTAATGTAAAAATAATTAACGAAAACATATAAACCTTACTTGTTTAGTACAACAATACATTATCAGCCTGTTTTTCCCACTGCAGGGCAAAGGCCACTTCTCATACACAGAAAGCATCACGAATAATCACCATTCTTTTTTATTTAGACTGTAGTTAAGTCTATAATTACAGAAAACTCACGCAACAGGATATATTTTATTTTGATAAGAAATCTATAAAGCCAATGGCCGAATAATCTCCATCAATAACAATTCATTAAATCGATCAACAACCAATTTTATTGCAAGTGTTTTATTTATAATCATCTATATACATATAATAAAAAGTAAAAAATCTATATCTATATCTATATATCTATATAGGTACATATAATAAAACAGTAGAAAAACTGTGTCTGTACATTGAATATATTAAAAAATAAATAGTTGAGGGGGGTTTAGAAACAGCAATAGAGCACGAATCCAAAAAAAAAAAATCTGTCTGTTTGTCTGTGGGTCTGTTTGTTTGTACACGCTAATCTTCGGAACTACTGGACGGATTTGAATGATTTTTTTATTGTTGTATAGGTATTAAGTCTGGGCAAGATATCTATATCTTCTATATATCTATATACATATAATAAAACAGTAGAAAAACTGTGTCTGTACATTGAATATATTAAAAAATAAATAATTGAGGGGGGTTTAGAAACAGTAATAGACCACGAATCCAAAAAAAAAATCTGTCTATTTGTCTGTGTGTCTGTTTGTCTGTGGGTCTGTTTGTTTGTACACGCTAATCTTCGGAACTACTGGACGGATTTGAATGATTTTTTTATTGTTGTATAGGTATTAAGTCTGGGCAAGATATCTATATCTATATCTATATACATATAATAAAACAGTAAAAAAACTGTGTCTGTACATTGAATATATTAAAAAAGAAATAATTGAGGGGGGTTTAGAAAAAGTAATAGAGCACGAATCCAAAAAAAAAAAATCTGTCTGTTTGTCTGTGGGTCTGTTTGTTTGTACACGCTAATCTTCGGAACTACTGGACGGATTTGAATGATTTTTTTATTGTTGTATAGGTATTAAGTCTGGGCAAGATATCTATATCTATATCTTCTATATATATATATCTATCTTCTATATATACATATAATAAAACAGTAAAAAAACTGTGTCTGTACATTAAATATATTAAAAAAGAAATAATTGAGGGGGGTTTAGAAACAGCAATAGAGCACGAATCCAAAAAAAAAAATCTGTCTGTTTGTCTGTTTGTCTGTTTGTCTGTGGGTCTGTTTGTTTGTACACGCTAATCTTCGGAACTACTGGACGGATTTGAATGATTTTTTTGTTGTTGTATAGGTATTAAGTCTGGGCAAGATATAGGCTATAATTTATCTTGGAAACTTGAACACCTGATGCAGAACCACAACAGACCAGCTGAACTATAAGATATACAAAAATGGTACCTTAGCAAAAATTGTTCCACGTGATGGGCATTTTCTGCTGAGAGAATAAATTTGAAGATCTGGAACACCTGATGTGGAACTTCAAGAGCCCAGCTACACTAACATATATATATAGGAATGACGTTTTAGCAAAAGTTGTTCAATCTGATGAGCACTCTTTGTTGATTTATAAAAATCGAAGATCTGAAACACCTGTTGTGGAACTCCGAGAGCCCAGCTACACCATAACACATATAGGAATGACGTCTTAGCAAAAGTTGTTCAATCTGATGAGCACTCTCTGTTGACTTATAAAAATCGAAGATCTGGAAAACCTGATGTGGAACTCCAAGAGCCCAGCTACACTAACATATATATAGGAATGACGTCTTAGCAAAAGTTGTTCAATCTGATGAGCACTCTCTGTTGACTTATAAAAATCGAAGATCTGAACCACCTAATGTGGAACTCCAAGAGCCCAGCTACACCATAACACGTAGGAATGACGTCTTAGCAAGTGTTGTTTGGTCTGATGGGCATTTCCTGTTAACTTTTATCTTGGAAACAAACACCTGATGCAGAACCGCAACAGACCGGCTGAACTATAAGAGATACAAAAATGGTACCATAGCAAAAATTGTTCTACGTGATGAGCATTTTCTGCTGTGAGAATAAATTTGAAGATCTGGAACACCTCGAAGATCTGGAACACCTGTTGTGGAACTCCAAGAGCCCAGCTACACCATAACACATAGGAATGACGTCTAAGCAAGTGTTGTTTGGTCTGATGGGCATTTCCTGTTGACTTATAAAAATGTTTAGTCTGATGGGCATTTCCTGTTGACTTACAAAAATGAAAGATCTGGAACGTCTCGAATCGTCTCGCGCATCCCGTTGTATTCCCGTCCCCGGGCTCTTAAAATTCGACATCAGACGTTTCAGATCTTCGATTTTGACGACCCCGTTGTCGCTGGCATAAGCAACAGGATCCGCGTACGAAGTCGCGGGCAGAAGCTAGTACATATAATAAAACAGTAGAAAAACTGTGTCTGTATATTGAATATATTAAAAAATAAATAATTGAGGGGGGTTTAGAAACAGTAATAGACCACGAATCCAAAAAAAAAAATCTGTCTGTTTGTCTGTGTGTCTGTTTGTCTGTGGGTCTGTTTGTTTGTACACGCTAATCTTCGGAACTACTAGACGGATTTGAATGATTTTTTTATTGTTGTATAGGTATTAAGTCTGGGCAAGATATAGGCTATAATTTATCTTGGAAACTTGAACATCTGATGCAGAACCACAACAGACCAGCTGAACTATAAGAGATACAAAAATGGTACCATAGCAAAAATTGTTCCACGTGATGGGCATTTTCTGCTGAGAGAATAAATTTGAAGATCTGGAACACCTAATGTGGAACTCCAAGAGCCCAGCTACACTTACATATATATAGGAATGACGTTTTAGCAAAAGTTGTTCAATCTGATGAGCACTCTCTGTTGACTTATAAAAATCGAAGATCTGGAACACCTGATGTGGAACTACGAGAGCCCAGATACACCATAACACATATAGGAATGACGTCTTAGCAAAAGTTGTTCAATCTGATGAGCACTCTCTGTTGATTTATAAAAATCGAAGATCTGGAACACCTGATGTGGAACTCCAAGAGCCCAGCTACACCATAACACATAGGAATGACGTCTTAGCAAGTGTTGTTTGGTCTGATGGGTATTTCCTGTTGACTTTTATCTTGGAAACAAACACCTGATGCAGAACCGCAACAGACCAGCTGAACTATAAGAGATAAAAAAATGGTACCATAGCAAAAATTGTTCCACGTGATGAACATTTTCTGTTGAAGATCTGGAACACCTGATGTGGAACTTCAAGAGCCCAGCTACACTATAATATATATATAGGAATGAAGTTTTAGCAAAAGTTGTTCAATCTGATGAGCACTCCCAATTGAATTATAAAAATCGAAGATCTGGAACTCCTGTTGTGGAACTCCAAGAGCCCAGCTACACCATAACACATAGGAATGACGTTTCAGCAAGTGTTGTTTGGTCTGATGGGCATTTCCTGTTGACTTATAAAAATGTTTAGTCTGATGGGCATTTCCTGTTGACTTACAAAAATGAAAGATCTGGAACGTCTCGAATCGTCTCGCGCATCCCGTTGTATTCCTGTCCCCGGGCTCTTAAAATTCGACATCAGACGTTTCAGGTCTTCGACATTGACGACCCCGTTGTCGCTGGCATAAGCAACAGGATCCGCGTACGAAGTCGCGGGCAGAAGCTAGTACATATAATAAAACAGTAAAAAAACTGTGTCTGTACATTGAATATATTAAAAAAGAAATAATTGAGGGGGGTTTAGAAACAGCAATAGAGCACGAATCCAAAAAAAAAATCTGTCTGTTTGTCTGTGTGTCTGTTTATCTGTAGGTCTGTTTGTTTGTACACGCTAATCTTCGGAACTACTAGACGGATTTGAATGATTTTTTTGTTGTTGTATAGGTATTAAGTCTGGGCAAGATATAGGCTATAATTTATCTTGGAAACTTGAACACCTGATGCAGAACCACAACAGACCAGCTGAACTATAAGAGATACAAAAATGGTACCGTAGCAAAAATTGTTCCACGTGATGGGTATTTTCTGCTGAGACAATAAATTTGAAGATCTGGAAAACCTGATGTGGAACTCCAAGAGCCCAGCTACACTTACATATATATAGGAATGACGTTTTAGCAAAAGTTGTTCAATCTGATGAGCACTCTCTGTTGACTTATAAAAATCGAAGATCTGGAACACCTGTTGTGGAACTCCGAGAGCCCAGCTACACCATAACACATATAGGAATGACGTCTTAGCAAAAGTTGTTCGGTCTGATGGGCATTTCCTGTTGACTTATAAAAATTGAAGATCAGAAACATCTGATGTGGAAATCAAAGCTATCACTAATTTCAATGTATAATTATAAAATATCCACGCGGTCAAGGTGGTAACAGTTTAGGACTGATTTTCGATGATAATGGTGTATCATTGAAAATTTGATTCTACTGGCCAAAACTATGTCTTCCGGCTTATGTTATTTTAGTGTTTAATTTCCTTTTCTATTTATCTACGTGGCACGGTAGCCTACCCAGTAACGCAGCGGAGCAGTCACTTAGATTTTAATAAAACTATAACCATGCCTAGAAAGAGGTCAAATCTTTCCCAGTGTTCCAAAGGAGCTAAAAGATTGAGGATCATAAGATCCCAAGAATCTACCGAAGAGCGTCAGGAGAGACTTAATGCTGTTCGAGAACATCAGGCTTCAACTTGCTCCGTGGAAACCTCTTCGGATCGCGAAGCACACCTGCGTTCTCAGCGTATTTACGCATCTACATCCAGAGTCCATCTAGATCCAGGTGTCTAGAGACCAGTGAAGAAAATGATGCGCAACTGACCGCTGATCGTGAACGTCTGCATTGTCTCGCGAGTTGGAGACATTCACGGAAAGAGAATTACGCTTGAGTTTTCAGCGTATCTACACATCGACTTCTAGGTATCTAGAGACAAGTGGGGAACGTGATGCGCGACTGACTGCTGATCGTGAACGTCACGCATTGTCTCGCGAGTCGGAGACGTTCACGGATAGAGAATTGCGCTTCGACATCGGACGTATCAGATCTTCGATTTTGACGACCCCGTTGTCGCTAGCATAAGCAACAGGTTCCGCGTACGAAGTCGCGGGCAGAAGCTAGTTACTATAATATAGCCTTTTACTGTACTATACCCAATTACCCAACGAATGCTTTGGACGGGTTTAATGTAGGTACTTGTATTGCGAAATTTCAAATCATCGAGATTTCTTTGCCATTTAAATTGATATTAAATTACCTAAATATTTTTCTACTCTAATAACGAGCTAAAGATTGTAAGGATGGATCTAGTTCTAATTTGTCGGAACTACTGATCCGATTCCAAAAATTCTTTAATTATCGGGAAACTACATTATCCCCGAGTGTCATCCGTCATTTGGATAATTTCCGACCATAACGCAAGCGAAACCACGGGCAAAAGCTAGTACGCATAAAATTTCTAGAATACATAAGTAGGTATGTATATTGTTTAATTATTAAAAGTTTATTAGCTTTAGAACATGAGCATGGGCGACCAAATGTGGGCCAAAATAACAGGAAACTGGTGCCCTGACAGAGTAAGGCGGGGTCGCGGCAGGCCACGAAGGAGATGGCGGGACGAACTAGATAGGTTCCATCCGAACTGGAAGGAGGACGCGCGGGTTCGCGAGAAGTGGAAAGAGTGGAGGGAGGCCTTTGGCCAGGAGTGGGACAGAGCAGGCTAGAAAAAAATCAAAAATAAAAACTTTAGAACCTTATTGGTTGAAATTCATGTGAATTATATTTGCATGCTTTAAAGGCAAACGGTAAAACAGCTGATCGAGAAGAGTCAAGAATACAACTGGCCCTTGTGCATGGCTTTCGTCGATTACGAAAAGGCTTTCGACAGTGCCTGCACTGTTGCAATATCCTGATATTGGGCCATATTCCACGCTCTCCAGTTACGTGGATGTGCTGCGGGAACTATACACCATGGCAACTCTGCAGGTTCGCATGCACACCCTATCCAAACCCTACCGATCAAGCGAGGAGTGAGCCAGGGCGACACCATTTAACCGAAACTCTTCACAACAGTCCTTGAAGACATCATTAAAACCTTAGATTGGGACTATTGCGGTATTAATATCAATGACCTGTCTCACTTAAGATTTGCAGATGATCTCGTGCCTTTTGCTGAAAACTTCGAGGATCTCCAGGAGATGTTTCAAAATCTTTATAATGCCTCCTTCAAAGTAGGACTTAGGATGAACATGGTCAAGACGAAAATTATGGCAAATTTCTCCAGCAATTTAAATCTTTCTGTCAGTTTCAAGGTCGGAAATGAAAGGTTGGAGAAGGTTGACCGTTATGTCTATCTTGGCCATATTCTTTTCTTTGGAGAAGGAGCATCAAATACCGGAGGTAGGTATCGAAAAGAATCCAGCTAGGGTGGGCTGCATTCAGAAAATTGGACGACATTCTGAAATCAGCCAAAATTCCACACTGCCTACCGCCACCCGTCTCTATATAATGAGTTCTGCTCACCATGACGTAGACATCGTAGAGGCTGTGTATAGTTGTGAGAGCTGTGTGTACTCAGAGCAGCACCCCTGTGCTGCTCTGAGTCTGTACACAGCCTCTCAGTATGGAACGCTCCATGGCTCCCTAGTGGAGCGCTCCATACTCGGCATAAAACTAATAGACCGAGTTCCAAACGTCGAAATCCGGAGACGAAGGTCTTCGATATTGGAAATCGCGTTATGGAACTCAGATGGAGTTGGGCAGGACACCTAGCAAGACGCGGTGATGGCAGGTGGAGTATAGCTGTGCTGTGACCGAGTGACGTCCAAGGAATGGAAAGAGAAATGTCGGTCGTCCGGCGGCGACATGGGCAGACGACATTGTTGCCATTGCGGGAATATCCTGGATGAGGTTGGCACAAGAGCGTGGAGCTTGGCACAAACAAAGAGAGGCCTATAATACCCAGCAGTGGGTGAAGTCGGGCTGTGGATAATGATGATGATGAAAAAGGCAAAATGTTTTGTGCCTAAACCGCCATTTTGTACATCTAATAACACGTATATTTTAAGCAAATAATGATGATCCTTGATTCTTGAAAAAATGTTTTCTTTAATAAATTTGATGAAGAAGACGTTGCGTTGGAAGACCTCCCACTAGGTGGTCCGATGACCTGGTGAAGGTTGCGGGAATCTGCTGGATGCGAGTCGCACGAGACCGGTCAATGTGGCGACACTTGGGGGAGGCCTATGTCCAGCAGTGGACGTCTTTCGGCTGAAATGATGATAATAAACTTATTAAAATCCCATGTTTCGTAAAAATGGTCACACAGACATACACGAAAATGACTTCGTTTTATTATCTAGATTATGTAATAAATAGTAGGTGCAGTTTACAACAATGAGTTGTTTGTCAAAATGTTATGTGTAGGAATTTATTGTTATATTGCATTCTAAGATTATCGTTTGATAACAATTTTATTTATAACATCTTTGACGTCAACAACGTCAAAAATAATAAAACTCTTTGTTTTAGGTGTATAAGTATTACCCATCTATATTTATTAATGGATTAATCATTGACAGGTTTTTATCACAATAGATATTATTACTTATAATAATGTAACGAACTTGAATGCGATTATAATGAACTGGAATGACACTAGGTGTCTACATATACATAATAAGTAAGTATATGACTACTATGTAAGGTAATGTTGCAATGCGATTACAGGGATAAAGAATTTTACAACGTTTTTTTCCGGGCACTATGCAGGAAATGTACAGACTAAGACAACCATTTCTAACCATTTCTCATCCTATACAGGATGTAAAATAATAAACGCAAGACCTAGCGTGTGGTATGTCTGACCGTGAAACCATTTTTTTTTGTTTGTGTATTTTTTTATGTTCTATGACTTTTTTGAAAAGTCATAACTTTTTTACATGTTGATCGGCTGATCGCGTCAGTTTCTATAGAAAGTCCGATTTTTGATGCTGTCGAGTAACAGTATTGTAAGTTTCACGACCCCTAGTGATTGCACAATCTCGTAGAGTGTCGTCCAGAATATTTGCTTGGTTTGTTTGCGGCCAGTAATCGAGAATCAATGCCCTGACGCTCTGGAGGACTATGATTAATTGCCCCTCTGACGCAATCTGAGACAAACAAACTGAGCAACCCGTGTAGGCTTCTTTTCACTAACTTTTTGGGAATTAATTGAATGAGGCTACCGTTTTATATTGGTATGGGAAGGTTACAATTTTTATATAGCTATACTTATTATTTTCTTATTATAAAAAAATATTTTCTTATTTCTTATTATACATATTATAAGCTAATGGCGTCCAAGAACGAGGAAAATAAATGTGAGTCGTCTGGCGGCGAGATGGGCAGACGACGACATAGTTGCCATCGGGGAAAATATCTGGATTGGCACATGAAAAGAGAGGCCTATATTACCTATCCCAGCAGTGGGCGAGTCCTGGCTATGGATGATAATGATAATATAAACGTAACTATTGAAAAACCAAACAGTTCAGTAAATATTGTTTTTAATAAGGTTCTGATAAATAGCGCATACCGTTTCTAACTCATACACAATATTATGCGGGCATTATCGTGACCGTTTCTAGTTCGAGCGAAGTAGATTAGGTACTAAATGTGTGCGGAAATTGACTTATGTAGTACATTATCGCATGGATTTTTTTTTTCATCGTACTTACTTCACGAATGTTAGTTAGTATTGTTACATTACCTATATACCAAGTAACTTAAGTAACTTCGCACCACGTTTAATATTAATCATTTTATTTATCTTTTTATCTGATTTCGAAAGGGTGATGCTGTCTTCACAGAGAAAAAGGAGCAAAAAATCCGCTACGCTTGTCCTGGAGGAACACAAGAAAAGGTTTCCACGCGCTACGCTGCTACGTCGCGTTCGTAGCGCTACACGTTGCTTCGATGTCTCCAACCAATTGCAATGGCGATATGAAACATTGTCATTACATTGTTTATTTCAGCCTTACTTAAAGTGTGCTCCGCCGAACCCTAGAGCTCCGTGGAGCTTCTGGGGGCTCCACGAAAATACTGGTCATAATTAAAAAAAAAATCGGAGCAGTCTTTAGGGACTGCCGATAGAAGTGAAAACAAAAAGTACACAGGCCCCGCCCCAGTCGTAGCACTGGTTATGCCCCGCGCATGCCTATGTGGTGCTACGCCGTAGCGGATGCTACGAATGCTACGAACGGCTCAATCAATGTTTTTCCTTCACCCAAAAAGTGCTCAACGCGCCTAAAGAAGTTTTCACTTCAAAAATATTCCAAAGAAAAATAAGGTTGCAGAGTAAATTAAATTGCTATACCGACAATCACTAAAATTATAATATTTTTTAAGCAAGTAAGCATTATAGGGCAAGCAAGTAAAATACTTACTCCTACTTAGGGCTGCGTCAAATATTTAGGTTTCCAAAAGGGTTCCGTTGCTAAAAAGTTTGAGAACCGCTGGTCTATTTGATATATTTATCCCTTAGCTGTATTTTAAAGTTCTTATTGTAACTTAGATACCTATAGAACCTCTCGCTTTTTCCCCACTGGTAAAGGCAGAAAAGACCGACCGCTACTCACTACGATCCTTACTCCGTCAATGTTCATAATATTATAAGTCACTGTAACATGTAAAGGGATTTTTTTCTGATTTTTATCAAAAAAAATCAAGAAAAATCAGAAAAAATCCAGCCAGGTCGCAGCGTGACAATCGGCTCTAAAACTAAAGTCACGCCAGATGAAGTGTTAATCATGATGTGTGTTCACAAACAGCACTCGTACAAGTTATTTGTTGTTATTTTAAAACCAAACAAGCGTTATTAAAATATACCATTTAACTGAAAAATTGTTTTGCCATCAGTGCCATAAATGAGTGAATTATTATTGTGTCTATTGTCCACATAATATTATGTTTATGATTGATTGAGTCAGTCATTCGCTAATTAACTTACAGTACCTACAGTATTCCAAGAACCAAAAAATTCGAAGACATGTGACATCTACCAATCCGCACTGGGCTCGCGTGCTGGATTATAGCCCATCCCCTTTCATAAAGAGGAGGCCTGTGTCCCAGCAGTGGGAACGTTAGTAGGCTGATGATGATGATGACAGTCTTCAGTAATCTTCGTGATTTCGAATTACTATTACTATTACGGAGTTACGCCTACAGAAGCAAACTTTTGTCGAATCGTGTTTGTAGAAGTCTTGTACATTTTCGTTGCGCATTTTAGTAGTTGGTTATTTATCACTCAAAAGTTGTGAAAAGTTTTCTACGAATTGCAAGAGTTGTTAATCTATATTTTTAGGGTTCCGTACCCAAAGGGTAAAAACGGAACCCTATTACTAAGACTTCGCTGTCTGTCCGTCTGTCCGTCTGTCCGTCTGTCCGTCTGTCTGTCACCAGGCTGTATCTCATGAACCGTGATAGCTAGACAGTTGAAATTTCCACAGATGATGTATTTCTGTTGCCGCTATAACAACAAATACTAAAAACAGAATAAAATTAATATTTTAAATAAATAAATATTTGCCCTTTTCGATAATATTGGTACGGAACCCTTCGTGCGCGAGTCCGACTCGCACTTGGCCGGTTTTATTTGTAATATAACGATAATATAAAATATGCTAGTAGTAGGTACTTATTATGGACAACCATCTATTTACTTTTTCAATACACTTCCTCGAAAACTGGTCCTTAACGCACTACGATTAGGTACAACATGCAATGTATTTCACACGCGTGCGATTTTTCCACTTTCCCGCACGTGTGCGGGAATGAAAATTTCCACAGATAACTATACCTATACTTAGTCCAAATTGGTTCAATGCCTATAGTCTGAGGTGAATGTTTTTTTTTTAATTTTTGCAAAGCACTACGTGTCTTTACGGCATAAATATTTTTTGAATATTCAAATTGTGTTTATAAATAGAATATCATAGATAAACATGATTATTTAAAACTAATAGTTACTTTTATACACAAATTAACATTTATTTGTGTTCTGAATTCAAAAATATAAAATAAATCTATTTTTTATATTAGGCTGTTTAACGGCTTCATACCATTGCCTCTCGTTCAACCTGGCGAGACCAAAGCGCGAAAAAAAAAAGAAAATTTAAATCATAGTTTCATAGTTCGTGACAAAAATATTATTCGTTATTTTATTGTATTTCTTCAAAAGTGTATTGAAAAACATCGTTTGATACACGTGGACATTTGTTATTGCAATTCTCGGCTCAAAAACACCCTCGCCTACGGCTCGTGTGTTATAATTCCGCCTCGATTGTAATAACAAACCTTCTCCACTTGTATCAAAATGTACTATTTTTCGTCTATATATCTCACTCACCACAGATAAAATAAAACTTGGGAACATTGATACTGTTAATTAACTATAAGGCACTTGCTTCTCTCTTTACTTAAACATACCTCCTCTATATTGCAGCTGGTGTATTTAATTACGTTCTGCACATAAAGCCTTGCCTTTTCCCCCAGACTCGACGAAGCCTTGGACGTTAGTAGTACTGCCCACCCCAGCAAGGCCATCCGCCCATTCATGCAACCTTCATCGTAGGTATTACTTGGAACATATCACATGGAAAGCAAAGAGTAACTAATACCTATAAGTGATGACCGAAAAGTTAGACAGAGGTCTACCTACCTACTATAACAGCCCATAACGTCCACTGCTGGACATAAGCCTCTCCTATGATGGGAGGAATTTGCCGTAATCTCCACGCTTAGCAGGCGGATTGGAGATCGCAGTGATGAAAGACTAACAGAAAACGCTGCTGCCCATTCTATGGTCTACGGAGGCCTAAGGTGTTCTGCCTCAGACATTAGTCGCCTTATACGACACCCGTGAGTGTAATGGGTTCGTTCTATTCTACTCTGCCGGATACCACACGGCTAATAATAACGGCTACCTACCTAAAGGGTGTAAAACACCTCTTAACGAAGCCGAAAGGCATTTGTTTTCCTCGTCATTGCGATTATTTTTTGGTTCAACACCGTACCTGGGAACCTTCTAGTTACTACAAGGTGTAAAGGGACTTCACGAAGCCGTCAACCAAGCATTATATACACATAAGTAGGTACCTACTAAAAAACTCTACGCAAAACGATTCGCTGTGAAACGAATTTATTTTCTTTAGAGGTGAAAAATCATGGTTTGCTTTAGGACTATGTAACACATTCAAAACATTGTGCTGATGATTGCTTTCCATAGTAAGTACAGGTTAATATTGTGTCCCATGTAAAAGGGGATGATGGGTAGTTCTTTAAAGTACATATAAGTACACCTAATAAACTCAGACCAACCAAGTAAAAAACCAAGACAGCGCTGCGAACAATAAAGTTATGTCTCGCTCTTTACATCAAGCTACAATTATACTATTCCTCAATAAATGCACAACTTGATTATGAAACCGGCCTCACTTCTCTGTTCGCAGAGTTCCGTCTTAATGTTTTTTTCTTCGTCTGAGTGTACACGGCGAGACGTAATTTGACGGGCCTCACTTTGTTGTTCGCAGAGTTCCGTCTTAACGTTTTTTTTTTCGTCTGTGTGTACACGGCGAGACGTAATTTGACGGGCCTCACTTTGCTGTTCGCAGAGTTCCGTCTTAACGTTTTTTTTTTCGTCTGTGTGTACACGGCGAGACGTAATTTGACGGGCCTCATTTTGCTGTTCGCAGAGTTCCGTCTTAACGTTTTTTTTTTCGTCTGTGTGTACACGGCGAGACGTAATTTGACGGGCCTCACTTTGTTGTTCGCAGAGTTCCGTCTTAACGTTTTTTTTTTCGTCTGTGTGTACACGGCGAGACGTAATTTGACAGGCCGCACTTTGCTGTTCGCAGAGTTCCGTCCTAAGCTTTTTATTTGGTCTGAGGTAATAAATACAATTGTAGTTTTTTCACTATTCACGCTATTCACTCATCATCATCAGGCCATAGATAACGCGGTCGGTCATCAAATTACTTACGGAAAACGCGATGCAGAATCTAAGCAATCGCCGAGTCGCAAAACTTGATGATAGAGGTAGATAGGCGCTTTTCACACGAATTTCACGTCGCATTTGGCTTGTATCAATTGTATGTAATCCAGTGAGGTCTAACACACGTAAACCGCCCTAGAGGTGCTCTTCGGAAGACTCTAGATATAGCGACATGGCCGTCAGTCTGTTACCTATTCCTGTTTATTATTATTTATTCCTTTCTTTTATACACTCTGACATGAATACTTAGTTCAGTATTTTATTATTTTTACTTTTTTATTATATGTTATTTTTACTCATTTGACAGGAATATTTACTTTGTTAAGTATTCTAAGTACTTCTTCATTATTATTGTGACATTTAATGATTTATTATTGACATTGATTTTGTAAATTATTATTAATTTTATTTGATTATTGTGAATGTGGGGACCGTGTGGCAAAAGAAGTCGAGTAAATTACGTCGCTTTAGTCACCCGCCACAGTAACTATTTATTGGCCAACATAGCCATAAAAATAAGCAATATTAATAAATTAGAAAATTATGGGCGTTTACCAGAAAATACATAAACGTCTTTGTGGAAAAGTCATAAATTAGGTAAAACGTAGGTCACATAGAAATAGGTGATTTTCATTTATTGATGACCTCACCGAATAAAAATAGAATAGTTAATCGATATGAAAGCCTGAACCTAGTGTAGCTTATTGCGAAATCAAACTAATTAATCTAAAATGAACAACGTTACATTTTACTGGATTTCCGCAAATATTTGTGCCTGATTTCGGAACTGACTATATGCCCTTAGCATTAACAAAAAAAAAGCAACTTGCATGGAACTTGATACGAAATGCAAAAAGATAGGTACTTACGTTACGTATCAAAGAAGCTACCTCTTATGAACAAGAACAGCTAAACTATTTAAACAAAGCAAAGTTTATTAAATTCAGATGAGACTAAATGGCGGGATTCCTGTTACTCAATGAAAAGAGAATCACGTAAGTAAATCAGGCCAGTATAATGACGAATAAATCATATTGAGCGGAATACAATTATCCTCCTTTTATAGAAGTTGTTAAAAATAGCTTCACTTAATCAAAGAACAGATTGCAGGCCACACCGACCTTTATTAAAACAAACGCGTGTTTTCCTGTAAAGTTTAGGACCTACTTAAACAAATTTTATAGCGGTCGCGTGAAAGAAAACTGTTAAACGTTTTAATTTTGATAAAAACGGGCCTTGAATCGTTTCGAAAAGAGCGAAACTGCTTTCCTGCTATGATGCTTTTCCTACGTAAAAGTTATAAACGGCAGTGGGCCTAACTATAACAGCCTGTATATTATGTTATAGCCGACTTTCTAATACAAAGAAAACATAATTAGGGCGTAAGACGATCATGGCGACATGGAGAGAGCGACTGTCGCAACCCCGTGCAGGGCACGCCACGATAGTGGCGATAAGTCCCCTCTTTGAGGAGTGGCTTGAGAGACGCCACGGCGTCCTCACCTTCCGCCTGACGCAGGTCCTCACCGGTAACGGGAGGAAACGCCCGGGTGTTTCCACTGCGAGGATCGACCGGAGGACACGGTGGAGCACACGGTGGAGGTGTGCCCCGCGTGGGCGGAGCACCGCCGTGTCCTCGAAGCGGCGATTGACAGCAGCGACCTCTCGCGTCCGGCCCTGGTGCAAGCCATGGTCCGGAGCGAGACGGAATGGGACGCCGTCACCTCCTTCTGCGAAGCAATAATGCTAGAGAAGGAGGTGGCGGAACGGGAGAGGGAGAGAACCTCTCAGCATCCTGGCCGCCGCGGGAGACCACCGTGGGCGCGGGCCTGTGGACGGTGGGCTATGGGCTAGCTCGCCGTCCGTCCGTCTCATGACGACAGGCCGTGTCGACGGCGCGTTCGTGTTCCATGCGCGCCTCATAGAGAGTAAGCAATAGGAAGGGGTCCGCAAGGGCCGATGCCTGCCGAGGTTACGGGACTGTTCGAAAGAGATACCGTGGCCCCGGAACACAAAGATGCGATGGGCGATGAAGGAACATGGATGGGTTTTAGTCAGTAAAAGTCTGACACTCCCCCCTGCTCCGCCCAGAGCGGGAGGAGTCATTTGATGATTTCCCATCAGAAAAAAAGGGCGTAAGACGATTCCGCAAACAACTTTTAGACAGCAAAATTACGCCAACTTGGAGATTGTGACAACAAATATTATGTTTCCATCGACAGAGTCTATGAAATACGTAAGTATAAGAACAAAATTGCATGAGATCCATCATCCAGGGTTATTATAAGATACCTCGAGGAAGCAGACCTAGCATCCCGACAAGCATCGTATGAAAGGATAAATTACAAATGCGCACCGTTATACTCAGATTGGCTTGGTCATGTCAAAGAACTGATGGTGGCCTACCATGACGTATAAGCAGGATCGTTTTAATCTTGTTCCAATGTGGGTAAGAGTCGGAGCTATAAAGGACGTCTAGCGCCATCTCTTTCCCACACTGAATAAAATTAAAACAATCCTGCTTTATGACGTCATGGTAGGTCATCTCTGTGCTCCCCTGCCGGGGTTGCGGGACTGTTCGAAAGAGATACCGTGGCCCCGGAACACAAAGGGCGATGAAGGAACATGGATGGGTTTTAGTCAGTAAAAGTCTGACACTCCCTCCTGCTCCGCCTGGGCGGAAATGATGATGATGGGAAATCATCAAATAACCCGCTCCAGAGCGGGAGGAGTTATTTGATGACTTCCAATCCGAAAAAAAAAAAAAGGCCATCTCTGTGCAGACAAAGATGGCAAGAATATTTTGACGAACGATCTAAGTTAAAAGCAATCTGGTATAAAACCATCCAGTCTGAACCGCTTCGTTACCCATGGTTCGAAGGACGGGAGATAGATAGAAGATATGTTGTAGCTCTGCAGCCCTAGCCAAGTTGACAATCTACAATCGTTAACGCTAGAAGAACACTATTCAAATGAATGGGAATGACATCATCTCAACGTTAAATCACGTGATCAACACAAACGAATAGAAAATTCGTAGACAAGTTTACATCGTTCAAAATGATAGAATATAATGTTATCGTTTATACAATGTTGATCGCTAAACTCTTTGGTCACTTCGCAGCTAAGCGCGCGGATTTGCAAATACCGTAACCGCTCACATGCAAAAATTTTTGCAAGTTTTCAAAACATTTTCTGCCCGATCCGATAAAAACACCTGTAGCTCAAAAACTACAAGTCCTAGAGCAATTTCAAAAATACTGTTGTCAAGCTGATTAGATAAGGAATCTACTTATCTAGAAATCAAAATGAAATACTTTAATTATATACTCCAAGTCATAATGTATAGCAAAAAATAGTTACAAAAACTGATATTTCGCTAGAAATATCAGTTTTCTCTTAGTTTTTTATCCATTTTAACATTAAAGAAATAAACTAGACTATATTTCCTTTCCAACAAGACCACAATCTCATTTATAGCTCAATAGCATCATATCTAAATATACGTATGAAACTAGATACTCACTGTTTGTTTACATCTGGGAAGTAATTTTTGCCAGCCGGTGTTGGATGAAAAAACACACAAACCCACATGTTTTTTGGTGTAGATAGTTGAACAATCTAATCACCTCACTAATTAAGCACTGTTTTTCCCATTTCACACACGTTTTAGTCACTAAATCACGTATTTCTTCACACAACACAATCACTATAGGTACATATAATAACTACTTTTTCACGGGCGAAATATTGCAACTTCGAGATTCCAAAACGAATTTACGTTGACAAAATAATGAAGCACGGTTCACAAGGATAATTTTGATATATAATAGTATCAGCTACCATTAAAAATACCAGAGTTATCACGACATTTGCTGCGCAGGTAAATTCGAGTGTTCACCGTCTGTCAAATGAAAGTTTTTTTTTTTTTTTCGGCAAATTGTCTATGGAGTAGTGTTGCGATGTTCGATTTTATTATTGAGGAATTTAGTAACGAATTGAACACAGAGGTATAAGCTCTAGAGGAGACAGTTTTAGACGGTTTTTAATGCAGTTTTTTGGGAGGCGGGTGCGCGCCATACAAATGTACTAGATAGCTATCAAGTGTAATGCAGCCATAACGCAAATGACCCAGATAGCTGCGGAGAGGGTAGGAACGCTCACCATACTTAAAGTGTAGGTTTTTTCTACAGGCATTATAGAACGAGCGATCGACTCAGTCGTGTCAGCTTGGCTACAAATTTAGCGCTTTCTACAATCGCTAACGCCGAGGCGTTTATGATTGTAGAAAGAGAATCGATATGAAACATTTTGTAACTTGGCTAGGGGTGCTGTTGAGGATGCGTTCAGGTCCTAACCCATCTAACAAATTTAAATATTAAAAGGGTAAAATTTCCTCACCAAACTGCGAAGTTTGTGGGGTCATAGAAGATATTTATCACGTGTTGATGGAATGTGACCGGAACATATAAGTAAGACAAGATTTGCCTGGTATGGGATTTGAAGTGGGAGCATGTAACAGTATTCTAGCGTCCCCTTTATCGGAGAAGGCTAGGGTGTTGTGTCGGCTGTTGTTAGCAGGGCTGCCAGGTGCAAAAAATGTGTGATCGTACGACAACTACAATACATAAAAATCGTATGCCAAGGAACTTTTGAAATGAAAATATCGTACAACCTAAAAGTACAAAGTTTTTCTTAAAAATAACTAAAATTCGTTAAGTTTAAGAAAAGAAAGGCAACAAAACTATTTAATATTTATCAAACGCACACTATGTAAGCAAGCTTATTACAAGTTGGGCGATTATATCGCTGATAAAAATGCGTGGCTCAATGCTGGTCCTGCTCCACATGGACAGGGGCGCATAAATTAGATAGCATTACATATAATTGTTGGAGCTGCTGAAGATTGTACAACTATCTTTGCATTGTATAGATTCAATCTCTAGTATTATATAATCGCATAGCCCATATATTGTGTGAGTACTATGTAAAGCTATCATTCACTGGAATCCTACGTCTTTTCTTGACTTGAATGTGCCCAGGCAGTTGAGAGGCTGATCCATGCGTCATGTTCGTGAACGGGCGCTGTCAGTTGTGACTGGTCATCTCTTAGTTGCCGTGGCTTATTTTAATGTTATTTTTTAATTGTATTTTTTGTTTTTACTATGGACACTTTTAACGTGCACATCTTGCTACATTGTTCTCACATAATATACCATCTCAACACGAATGATGTAACCAAGATTTTGTAACAATTTTATGATTTAAAAGAGTGTCCATGGAGTTTCTTGCCCGTTCTTCTCCATAGAGATCTACGCTAGGGAACGGGCAACTACAGTACTTTCACAGTTTTTATGTCTTGTGACTGGGACTGTAGCTACATTTAATTTTCATCTTTGTTTCGACAATTCAAAAGTGCCTGCAACTGGCCTACTTGAAATAAATGATTTGATTTTGATTTTGATTTTGAATAAACATACAAATTTTCTGTGGTCATATTTTTAACTTCGTTCCTTTCAGTGTTTCATTGGTTGTTACAACTTGTTAGAAACGAATAAAACAGGTCATGATTATTAATGATTAAACGAACTTACCTGTACGTGAAGTTCGATCATAATTATACGAAGTGCTTCGTCCGAAGAGATTAGTAAGATAGAATATTAATGAACACAATGTAGTAACGCTTAGGTGTTACCACTTCAGCACTATAGTTTAGAGGGTATTCGTTATACCCATTATGGCAACACAATTTATTACCCTAATACTTCCCTGCCTGCATGAACATCCAGTCGGTCGAGCTTCATTAGTTTAGAGACTTATCATATTTCCGGAACTCCTGGGATATCCAGGGCGGGCGGGACTTACTAATCTCTTCGGACGAAGCACTTCGTATAATTATGATCGAACTTCACGTACAGGTAAGTTCGTTTAATCATTAATTATACTCGTGCTTCGTCCTCAAGATTAGTAAGATAGAATATTAATGAACACAATGTAGATGTTGAGATAAAGAAGGTGGAGGAAATATGAAATTAAAATAAATTTTATCTTCTGAAACATTTATTTTATTTCCCATTAAACAACCAAACAGATAACAACAAACAATGAGATAGGTACATAACAAAACTGAAACTTCTATAATAATTTACGCAAGTACCATTTATATGTACTGATTAATCATTTAGAGGAGCATACTGCCTTTGCTACAGCCACATTATCTTCTTTGCCAATGATTGGTCTGTTATAGAATTTTGCGAAGGTAGTGGAATTGCCGCTCCATCCTGCGGTTTGTCGTATGGCGTCAAGGCTTACCCCTTGTCTATATGCCATAGATGTTGCAGCATGTCGTGTGCTATGGGAGGAAAACACAGTTACGTCAATTCCACTATCTTTCAAGGTAGACTTAATCCATCGACTAAGAGTTTGACTCGTAACACGATTGAAAGGTTTACGATGGCTAATAAACAGTTGATTGGAATTTCTTAGATTTATAGTCTTATCTAAATAAGCTAAGAGAGTTCTTGCGGGACATATTTCGGGTCGCTCGCTAAAGAATGGCAAATAAAGCGTCGGTTGAGTTGTACCTGCTTTTGATGTTTTACTATGATCTTTAATTTTTATTATAATTTTATCATCTAAGGTAATTATTTGATCAATATTAATTTTAGACAGTGTCTGTGCCCGATGGGCTGTAACAAGAGCTAGAAGGGTAGAACACTTCTTTGAAAGCCGCTGTAGTGTTAGGCTTTCGTTAGGGAACAATGTGGTTATATAATTTAAAACGACATTTGCATCCCATGTTACGTTATACCGCGGTAACGGCGGTCTTAATTTATATACACCTTTACAAAATCTTATGATTCGATCATCGTCAGAAATGTCTCCAATAATTAAGGAAAGTGCAGATTTATGGCTATTAATTGTCCCATACTGGGCACCATCATTAAATATCTGTGTAAGAAAATCTAAAATCATTGGAATCGATGGTTGGTACATATCAATTGCATTTGCAGAACAAAAATTATACCAACGTTTGAGGCAAACGTCGTATTGTTTGAAAGTGTTGTCCGATAGAGAAGCGAGCACGATGTCTAAGGCTGAGGCTGGGATACATCGCTGCTGCATGGCCGTCCGGACAACACTCCGGCAACCAGGGTAACGTGAGCTTGGATGTTTCGGTTGCTGGAATTGGGAATAATGACGTCATTAGAGTCTAATTTAATCATTTTAGAAATAAGTAATCGCTGAAATAATGGATACCATGGTTGTGTAGGCCAATCGGGAACAACCATGATACCTTCAGCATTATCTGCTATAACTTTCCTTAGGGCCTTAAGAATGATTGCTACTGGTGGGAAAGCATAAAACAGATGGTTGGACCAATTTAAGGTGAAAGCATCAATCGCAGATGCCTCTGGATCTTTGTGCCAAGAGACATACGTTTCACATTTTTTGTTAATGCGAGTAGCAAATAAATCAACTTGTGGAACTACCAATAAACGATCTATTAATTTTTGATAACCGGTGTGAGACAGTACCCACTCTGTGTCTGGATGGGTTCGTCGGGATTCCCTATCAGCAATAACATTTTCTGATGATTTAATATAAGAAGCAAAAATGATAATTTTACGGTCCTCACACCAATGCCGTATATCTTTTGTGATTTTGGTAAGATGAGGATATTGAATACCTCCCATGCGATTAATATAGCTCACAGCAGTGGTGTTATCAATTCTTAGTAAGATTTGGCAATTCTCATAATTTTTAGCAAATATTTTGAGTGCAAAATATGCTGCTAAAAGCTCAAGGTTATTTATATGCAGCTTAACCTCATTGTTAGACCAACTACCACTAGCCGTTTGTCCATTACATGCGGCACCCCACCCCGTTGTTGAGGCGTCAGAGTAAATTTCTAACACGTAACTATCGTTCCTAATCCTATGTACGGAATGATCTATGACCTTACACCACCAGTTAATATCTGGTAACAATGACTGCGGTATTGTCATGAGTCTTTCATAATTATCGTCATTTCGTAAGTTAAGAAACTTGCAGCGTTCAAGTTCTTTTGTATGTAACCACCCGTACTCTATGGCAGGGCAGGCAGACACTAACAAACCTATTAGCTGAGCGAATTTCCTAATCTTACAACGTTTTAATATTTTAAAATGTTGTAGCTCGGTTTTGATTTTAATTCTTTTCTCAGAAGGTAGGCTTAATTCCCATTTATGAGTGTCTATTACGTAACCTAAATATTTGCATGACCTTGAGGGTATTTTATTACTCTTTTCCTCGTTAATAACAAAACCTAGTGCTTGTAATAACGTCTGAGTGGTCTCAATGTTTTGCAAACATTCATGGTGGGTATATCCAACAAGAAATATATCGTCTAAATAAATAGATGATATAAAACCACACGATCGTAATAACTTAATGACAGGTTTCATCAATTTCGTAAATATGAATGGAGCCGTACAGATACCGAAGGGCAGGACGTTAAATTCATATAATTTTTCATCAATATTGAACCGAAGGTATCTCCTTGAATCGGGATGAATATTGATGAGAAAATATGCATCTTTTAAATCTAAAGTTGCGATGTAACACTCTCGTGATACAAGTTTCAATGCAGTACGTATGTCCTCTAATTTAAAATGTTCTGAATTAATGAAAATGTTTAAGTTTTTCAAGTTAAGAATTAATCTCATCTTGCCATTCGGTTTCGGTACTAAAAACACACGTGACACATATTGATCGGAACATGGTTTAGCTTCGGATATGGCGCCCATGGATAACAAGTTTTCAATAATGATTTTCAACTGAGCCTTTTCAGAGTCAGAAAATGTATTTGGTGTTGGAACACTAAGTTGATGTACCGGATGGTTAAACTTAATTTTATAACCGTTTATCCGCGACAATACAGTACGGTCTTTAGTTAATAATGACCATTGTTTATAAAAGTGGGCAAGTCGGCCCGCATAACGTACCGGATCTATTGGGGGCGGTTGCGCTTGGGTCGCTGCGAGAATGCTTGCGACCAATTCCTGGGCGGCTGCGCGTTCCGAGTAGCAGGTGGAAGTTGCTGCGGCGGCGGACCCCTCACCTGCCTGCGAGCCGGGATCCTCGCCTTCCCGTTTAAAGGCCTGTGGTTGTAAGTTTTATTCGCCGAAGTCGAAGCTTTTGGTTTAGTTGCTTCTGGTTTCATTTCAGAGCTGGATTTTGAGACGGCCTTTGCTGTTTTGAGGGTATCGGCGAGATCGTTTCCAAAGAGGAACTTGTCGATCTTTGTGGTATCCAGCTGGTCCTTCAACTCTTTTTTGAGTGAATACAGTGCAAAATTACGCCTAGCTTGGGATTCTGAGTGTTGAATATCACATAATATTCGACCAACGTCCATGAGATTTTTTAGTAGAGCATGGTTTCTCTCCCTGGCGTCAAGCTGCTCGGAATCTCGGATATAATCCTGCCCAAGCATGAAATCCCTGCTGCCAATTGCTTCTGTCTCGATTCTATGGCTTTGTCTCTTTTATGTACTTGATCGGTTGTGGCGGCTTTAATTTCTGCATTCAGGAGTGGTGCAGCTATCGTAGTGCAGTTTCCTGATACTAAAAACTTACTGAGAAGATCTTTACGAACATCCTTGTCCAGACCGGACGTTGCGATATGAGCAAATCTGGATGCAACATCTTTGTTTATATCCGGGCCGTAATCAACCGTTATTGACGGATCTGCTCCCAATATGTCCAGGATTTCAGTATTGCAGTCTGCGTGGTCGTTTGGAATGATTACATCTTCTGTCGGGGTAGACACGGCTATCATTGGTGAAACATCGTCATCCGCCACTGTGACTGGTAGGTCTACAGTGATGGTGTCTGCATGCTCGTCAGGGTTTGTCGTTGCTTCCTGATCTGTGAAGAGAGGATAGCAATCAGACTATTTGACAAACACGAATATGCATACCTACATAGAAATGCAAAATCGGCAGAATGTAACATTCGGAAAATCAGTCATCACAGTATAGTGATTATCAAATGCGGCGATATAGTCCCATAGACTAATCTGATGCATACAACTAAGATACCTACAAACAATTAAGTTACACATTATGCGGCGATGTAGTCCCAAAGACTAATCTGAAGCATAATAGTAGGTCAATTACGAACAAAGACTCCATGTTTATTATTTTAAGCGGCGATATAGTCCCTCAGACTAAACTGATGCATAAAAAGTGGGTAGTCTTTCAACAGTTTACTCCATTTAATTAGGTACGTATAAGTAAATGCGGCGACATAGTCCTGCAGACTAGTCTGTTGCATTAGACGTGATCGTTAGTGATCAGGGTAATTGGTTTGGTGTAATATAACCGTTGTTATATATTACCAATATCCACTTTATAATTTGCAAATGTGGGTACTTACTGTCTGGGTTCTCCTCAGCTGGCGCCGGCGCGGGTGTAGAACTCCTCGATGAGCATGAGGACGAACTCGAAGACTGGCTCGAAGATGAGGACGAACTTAACCGAAAACAATTACGTCTATCGCGGCGCGAACGTTCCATTTCTTTTTCTAATTTTCTTAATTTTTTCCTTATGAATTTTAAATTATTTTCGTTAGCGCGTTTTGGCATTTTTACTTTTATTATTATGTGCGAAGTGGTTGAGCACTAAAAAGCGAATGAAGCTCGACCGACTGGATGTTCATGCAGGCAGGGAAGTATTAGGGTAATAAATTGTGTTGCCATAATGGGTATAACGAATACCCTCTAAACTATAGTGCTGAAGTGGTAACACCTAAGCGTTACTACATTGTGTTCATTAATATTCTATCTTACTAATCTTGAGGACGAAGCACGAGTATAATAATAAGAACTGTGCATTACCCATGTTCAGTGTTAAGTTGTTAATTGTAGTTTTTGTTGACACTATCGCTAAGTGCTAAAACCCCTTAAAATAAATAAAGATTGAAAAAATAATAATAATAGGATACCTCCCTGATACCCACATGTTTCTTTCTACCAACGGCAGAATCATCACAGATTTATTTTTTTCTGTTTTTTTTTATTTTTTTCTTTATTAGTTGTACTGTGTTTAATTTAAACATTTTACTTTGTGTTTTGTCCTGTGCGGGCTAATAAATGCTTTTTCTTTCTTTCTTTCTTTTTCTTACTCGATTTTATCCTTTATCTTCAGTCGTGTGATGTCTTTCATAAAATTTTCAGATTGTAAATCGGTCAGCGGGAACAAACGAATACAAAGCCAGCCTAGTTTATGATGCCTTATGCTATTAAATGGGCTATCAAAGCTACAATATAACGATTAACGGCCCATTAACTTGTTGTTTGAAGCTCTTCAAAGTTATTGTTACGATGCCGCATTTTTAATTATGTACAGAGTTAGGTCTCACCGTAAAGATTACTGTCTCGTCGAGTAGGTAACCGTCGTATTCATTAATGGGCGACCTCAATATTTACTATGTTAGATGCGCAGGTAAAATGAATACCAACCTAATGAATCTAATGATGATTATCTATTCGTTGATTATAATATTGACGAAGTCACTACATTTTCTCCCGACATATTTACAATGGTAGGGGGTGCTGCTTGCGAAGAGTAAATTTACCCCACACGTAGCGTTTTTATTATTTTTAAATAAACGCCATCTAGTGGTGAATAGAAATACTAAATACAGAGCTGCCATCTTCCGGAAATAAATCAAAACTTACCATAAATACAAAGTTACTGTTTTCATTTACAGAATTTAGTAGAAGCATTTTAAAAAAATGTCAGCTTTTTAAATAACTATTAATAAGGTATTTCAAGTTATGAGGACTTTCTTTTGAATAATGCAAAATATGAGATAAAATAATATAAATAACAAAATCAAATGCCCTATTATTTTCATTACCTGCTATTTTGTCTATGCCTTGCTCTATTATTTTGCGCCTGCGCTCTTGATGGTCTACGCGACGTACCTAAAATCATTTTGTGGAAAATTTGAAGTTTGTTGTTATTTGTGACAACTTATAATTCATAATTATTTATGAAAGCTCCGTGCTAATTACCATTCCAGGCGCGGGGCAAGATTTCACTGTGGTGGTTAGCCTGGATGCGTTCAGACACTATACTTCGAGCGGTGTACGGTAGCCATCTTGGAATCGAACAAAGCTTCAGATGTGTAGTTTGTCTGTTTATCAATAATTTTTGTGCATTTTCTTGTAAATAGTTTGTATGTTTAGGATATGTACGGAACGTTCGTCCATATGTGTAAATAGCTATGGCTGCGACAAGGAAATTACAAGGTAATTTGTTATGTTATCAGGTTAGAGATTGATTGACCCCAACCGATGTAGGTACGTGTTCTAGAGCATTATTGTCAATTGATGAGACCTCTGGCGTACTGGAGCCAGTGGTGGCGAGCAGAATATGTGAAACGTGTGTTAGTTACACGAGTACAGATCGCAATGCGTACAGGTGGTCGCTAAAACTTGACAAACTGCCGCGTTTCTTACGATAAAGTACTATGGACACGATTTTATTGTTATGAACTATCAACATCGACAGCCTGTCGATCGTTATCAGGCCTACCCTCTGTATTAATAACACAATCGCGAAGCAGAGAATTGTTTTTAAGTGATACCCTCAGTGAAACAGGTTCTTTGCATTAATTCAATAATGTGGCTTGCAGGTGAAATAGACAGGTGTTTAAAAAAGGTAACGGAGGGCGTGGAGACGTTCGATGACATCTGGCAGAAGGTACACAATGCGACGAACAGTAACCAAAAGGAGAAGTATGAGGCGGACCTCAAGAAGGAGATCAAGAAGCTTCAGAGGCTACGGGATCAGATCAAGTCGTGGATCGCCTCCGGGGAGATTAAGGATAAGAGTACACTTTTAGAATATAGGAAACTAATAGAAACAGTGAGTTGATATCCCTTTTATTACTTAGTTCAGGATTGTTGATTTAACATACATTATTAGTGGTCTCTAACCAACATTTGAATACAAGTTTGTGCCTATTATAGATGAACTTTCTGTTATCAATTCTTATTGACATTCAAATCAATGTCAAATAGTTGTATTCAAGTAAAGTCTGTTGCTACATACCAAATATTTGATATTAACCCTTTGTGTGCCGGAACGTAGATCTAGGTGTGACACAAAGGCTTTTTAATTGTTTCTATAATTACGGAATAATATGCCTCATATTATGAGTGGTTATAGACCCAATTTGTCTTGAAATTATTAAAACTTTTCTTAAATTTTCTTATTATGTTATTTTAAGGTGGAAGCGCAGGTAGCCCATGAAATTTAAGATTTCTTACTTTTGTATCTCATTGTCTATTGATGATTGGCGATCTTAAAAAATATTTATTTACAGAATAATAGGCATTAAACTTATCAATAAACCTCCCTAAGTTCATAACACTAAAAATTACTATTTCAGGAAATCAAGATATTTGAGGCTTTCACTAACTTACAAAATTGTACTGACTTGTACTCATTTAAATTCTGTAAATATATATTTCTATCATCAACATACAACTGACCTAGTCAATACTTACCTGCGAATTGAGGAAAAAGAAAATAAAGTTGAAAACCATCAGAAAATTTGAATTTTTCAGGCTACCGTGACGCTTTAACCATAACTGCATCAATACCCATGTGTTTTTAAATGTGCTCTTTTATGTACTGTCTTCCCTCTATGTGCCCTGTCAGGAACCTAGCATGAACATTTTTTATTTATTTTACTTTCACATTTTAAGTTTTACACAATTGATTGTTTTTTGTTGGTAATAAACACATTAAAACTGGCATTGCTCTTCAATTAGATAAATAGGTATACACAACTAAAAATAAGGTTAAACTTATTTTTTCTATTTAGCTCACATACACGTTGTTTATCCCTACTTGTGCCGGAACACAGATATGTACACAGCACACAATAGTTTTTTAATTGTTTCTATAATTACGGCAAATGAGTGGTTAAAAACCAGAAACAATATTGGTGATTAGAATGTCTTCAAAACCAGATGCTGTTCAGAACCCTTATTTACCCTTCTCTAATTTCTTCCAAAAACTCTCTTATTATTCAGGAGCTCTATATCTTGTCTCAATCTACCCCCTGAGCATTGAAATATAACTCAAGTTTAAAACACTTACAATAAAGGGAATGTGGCAAAAACATCCACAACCATGAACTGATACAAGTTTTCAAAAACTACACCACTCAATAATTAGTTACTTCCACTAATATGTTGCAACCCTTAGGATTAAATAATTTAAAACTTACAAAAGAGTAGTGAAGTATGAATTAAATTGATAGAACCGTCATGCAGAAAGTCTACAGAACAGACGGTCTCACCATGACTAACAAGCACATGAATTGATCAATCCTCAAAATAAAAATGGGCCAGTTAGATATCTGACCATTTGCTTCATGTAAATACCAAGATCCTGCATGCATCTGAACAGTAACTTTTTGTCCCAGATTTTGTCAGAAGCATGTCTCCGATCTTAACCTTAAAATGTTTAATAATTCCCAGTACTTAATTGAATGTGTTAACAGTAAAGGGTCTATCGCTACTTCCATTTCTCAAAGATATGGCATTTTTTTTTTTCATGTCTAAACAAAATAAATGCCAAATCTCCATGAAACAAAAACAATGATAGACCCTTTTACGGGTAACACAAATTCAATTCTTTGTGAATGTTGGGTGGCAGACGCTCTATATAAAATTCAAATTGCATCTAGTTGAATGTATGGAGGTTGGCTTAAATAAAAGATTTTAACGTTTGGTGTTTTATCACCCACTGTAACTTAAAATGTTTAAGAAACTTTCTACTACTGTCCCTTCATCCAATTATTATGGGTTATTCCCTGCTTGCCAACTTTCTCTTTGCTGCTATTTGGTACATTTTTTTATTTACACTCTAAAAGTCAGCGCCGCTGACTTCATAAAAAAGTAATTATCCATTTTTTTTTTAAAGTCATGTATTTATCCTTTCTATGATAAACACAGATGTTTTATTAAAAACAGTTTAACTTCAATCAAAAGTTCATGGAACAAACTCCTTCAATAACTTTTTTCAATACTGCCAATTGATTCCGTCTGTGTTTGTATGCATATTCTTTTATTTTTGTCAGTCTTATCAATTAGAATGACCCTGCAACTGAATAATAAAGAATATAAAATTTGCAATAGAGTTCATGCAAAATTGATTAAAATTCTGATCAGAATCATATTTAATAATACAGATAACTCAACCAAATGCGTGTGCTTACATATAATAATAAACATACTAAATCAATGAAGAATTGCCCATTTTAATGAATAAGATAAACAACCAACTTTCGTTATTTTTAATCAGAAATTATCCAATAGGATTTCAACATTAAATTATTGATTATAGACACACCCCCAAGTTTCATAATATTACGAGCCTAGACATCTGTCTTCCAATCAGTGACACAAATACCTTATCAGCGAGATAAGCTTGCATTTCGTAATACGAGCTAAGGAATAAGCAAAGCAACGCTTTCAAAATGCGTCCATAGAGGTTTAAAGTTATACCAAGTTCATTTATAATTACGTTTTCTAAGTTAATTTGCTTGTTGCTCCCAAGTAGTCGTTTGTGGCTGCCGCACTAAAGCTTTACTTGTGTTGTGTATGCCCTTATTTTTGGTGATACATATATATATTTATAATAAAAAATATATTTAGAGGTTTTACTCATACCTTCGGTCAAATAAATAAAAAAAAAAAAAATGGTACATAGCCACGTTTTCGAAAATAATAAAAAAAGTTCACCAAATAAACATCTTTTTTTACGTTTAATTGCCTTTTTTTTTCTTTGTTGTGCATACCGCTATTCAAAATAAGTCTTTAGTTCTTCAAAAACCTTGCAAAACGCCTAAAATTATGCCGCATCATGATCCCAACCAATACGGTATCCTGTAAACAATCTCCCATGTATTAGATACATGTCTGACACAGATAAAACTGATTTAAATTCAGTCAACATTCGGACACGAATGCAACAATTTAACACTTTAATACTGTTTACGTGTTTTTTGTTGTCCCCAATATTGTCGCTGAAGCTTTAAAATGTCATCATAATCACGAATTCATATGACTGAATTATTTATACATATTTTTTTCTGTAATCTTGGTCATTGGGTATTCAATTATTATTATTAACCTGGATTTTCCCACTTTAGGGAAAAATAAATGACCAAAGATACTGATTTCACCTTTATTTAATAAACAAACAAAACAAAAACTTAAGATGCCAAAGGTAAAGCTAAAGAGTTTCTAAATAATAACGATGTTGAAAACAACAAGTCTATTAATATCACTTTTGTGATTCGAAAGGTTAATGTTTGTATAAAACCAATTTCCCGTCATTTATGACAATATATTACTATTTTCCTTACAAGCCAGAATTTCGTGTTCTCGATTTTTTTTTCAACCTTTTTAAGTTGTTTTTCTTTTTATTTCTTGTGTGTAAGCATGGAAATAATTGCCGCAACTTTCAAATCGATGTATTCAGTTTTTACTTCTCTGCTTATGTCCTAAAGCAGAACATTATTCACCGAATTAAGTTGTTCTATTTGTTTTAATTAAATAGTTAGTCAAGTTAAGGGTTAGCTTAAAAAAACTCGCTATAAATTTATTAGCGGTCGGCGGCGTATCACGTGCGTACGCACTTGAAGCCTGTTGAGCAGGCCGCCGCCGGCGCGAGTAGACGAGCTTCGAGACCGCGCTTCCTAGGGATGTTGCCAACCCATATGGTAAGCCATCAGAAAAAAATAGGCTGCCATAACCTAGGGTGAAAGATACCAGCAGGGTGTCCACTAGCAGGAAAGCTGAAAAATCAAAATTACCCTGGGATAGTGGACAGATACAATTTGCTGCAAAATTTGAAACGAATTCGTTGATTTTGGTGGGAGAAAATACAATTGGCATAAAATAACGCATATATCAGCGTTCATTTTCCCTCCTAATCAGTGGATACCCTGTCAGAACTGTAGGTACTCAGCTCACCGCATATGGGCCACCAGGGACAGCCACGAGCGAACTGCTCTAATATTTTAATCATTTTGTTTTTTTACAAAATGTTAAAATACTGGTTAGTATAGTGGCTGTAGCTGATGAACCTTGTGTGGTGAGCCCTTCTATTACAAAAGTAAATTCAGCTAGGTTTCCTGTCAAGGGTCACCTTAATAAAATAACTTAATCAAGAAGGTGATAGTAAAAATCGATGATAGTCCAGATTTTAAACACTTTAAACCAACAATAAATTAATCAGTTTTACCAATCATTTCTCTTAACATAATGTCCTATACAGTATTGAAAACTTCATTTTAACCAAAACCATTGATCATAATTAACTTCACTACAATCACAAGCATCTAATACTTATTTTTGAAAATAGTTTTTTAAATTATTTGAAAACTTTTTTTTTGTAAAATCAATTAACATTAGACACACACACGAGCTATAAGATTTCCTTTCTCTTAAATACATTTTAGTTTTGAAAAACCAACAGTTGTTTTAAACGAATTGCCCTTCTATTTTCAGCAAATGGAAAGGTTTAAAGTAGTGGAACGGGAGACGAAAACGAAGGCGTATTCCAAGGAGGGTCTGGGTGCGGCGCAAAAACTGGATCCTGCTCAGAAAGAGCGAGAGGAGATGTCCTCGTGGCTCGTCTCCTCCATCGACGCACTTAATTTACAAGTAAGTATCTCAGATACACGGAGGTGCTAACAAATGCAGTGGTTATGTGCGGGGAACTGGTGGGATTCAAGCTACGCATGTAGGGTCCGGATATTACCATCAATCAGATCATCATTATCATCATCAGAAAACTATAGGTAGGTAGATTATAATTTATTGTGCAACAAAATAGTTTCTAGCTCTTTACAAAATTCTAGTATACTTTACTCTGAAGGCTAAATCTTGTAAGTACTTAAAAGACGTTCAAGTCATAACGATATCTCGGCGACAATCAATGCCAATATGTAGGTAATTTAGGGAACTTCTTGACAGATTGACACTGATATTAGAATTATACAAATATTAGTACTGACATCAAACTAAAAATATTGATACAAAAACATCGATAACACTTAATTTTCCTATAAACAATTTTACTAATTAACTTGCTTGCCTAACACGAAATTTTATGCTTTCTAAACAAATATAGTACAGTATTTTAGTAGTGAATAGAATGTAATAATCCTTAATGAGTCGTAAATAAATATTGTAGAGTATCGATACTTACTCGAGTATCGTTAAAAATATTATATTCTAACAGAAGTATCAATACAACTGTAGTGTCGATACTTTTTTCGGATGTTGTCACGCCCCATATTAAGCTACCCTTCTCTAGTAGTTTTGTTCGCCACATGCTTTCTGACTTAGTTTTACTCTTCCAATATGCGCACACTTCATTTGTTTGCCACTCCGTGTAGCTATAGGGGCTGTCGCTTTCCTAGTGGCATTGCGATGAATACTCTCATTAGTAATCTATGATTTCCACCGCCTTTTGCTATCATCGTTCGTCCTCCACAAAATTAAGATGACCGTTATAGACAGATTTTCACGGTTATAACAGAATTAAAGTAAACCTCATGAGAAATCTGTTTATCGGTGCAACACTTCGTGCCGCAATGGCTTGGATCCAGCGGCGGCTTGCCGGTAACTCGGTCGTATGCCGGCGGGCTGGGCAACACTCGCGGTGGCAACGGTGCGCGCGCGTCGCGACGGTTTCGCAACGCACTGGTGTGTAGATAGAATTAAATCCTGCCGGAGGATCGTCAGAGTGTCTTCACACGAAACGTTTGTCTAGGCGTGGACGTCGCGTTGACGCCACGTAGTCTCTGTGTAAACTCGTACGCAACGCTAGCGTCACCTAGACGTAATGAGGGCTATCGCGTGTGAATTTGCCGCTAGAGGCGCTTGTGTAGACTAAGGTCCTCCAAAATGTCAGATGTCATACAGTGTTGCGCGTTGTGTGCTTTTTTATCACGTATTTATACTAATACTCACGATTGTGTTCTAGATTGAGCCATTCCTGATTAATTATGACTTGAAGATTTTAAGTAGAAACTTAGAATCATAATATTGTTAGTACTTGGAGGTAGAATGATTTTTAAATGTTTCATGCTTGCTAATTTTAGGAAGAATCTATACATATAATAAAACAGTAACGAAAGAAAAACTGTACATTGAGAATTTTCGAGAAAATATAAGTGGCTTTTGTTAGAAAAACGTAACTGATGACAAAAAGTGACTTTTTAGAATTTTTGTCTGTTTGTCTGTTTGTCTGTGTGTATGGTACGGCTTCACGCCAAAACTACTGCATAGATTGAATTGAAATTCGGCAAAAATGTTCTTTGTAAACCAAGAAAGGCTTTAGGCTACATATTATCACGCCTTATGTTATGGGAGGTAAGCAATATTGATTTTAAAAGGTTTTTGTTCGTAATTGAATGGACAAAATAATTGAATGCACAAAATAACATGTTAATAAAAAATTTACTCTAGGAACATAATAATCACGCTATTTTTATAAAGGAGCGGGGTATTAAACTTACTTATATCCATACTTAATATTATAAATGCGAAAGTAACTCTGTTTGTTTGTTTGCTACCTTTTCACAATTATACGGCTGATCGGATCGTAATAAAATTTGGCAAGGAGATATATTTCAACCTGGGGAAGGACATAGGCTATATATTATTACGCTAATAACTTACGGGGTGAGCAATATTGCATTTCGTCAATATTATTTAACTATTTGACAATTGACAACTGCCATAACATACGTTGCAATAGAACAGCTATTTTGAACCTTTTGTCACTAGAACAAATAGCCCGTCGGCGACAGCGACCGCCCTGTGAACAGTGTTTCGCAAGTTCGAGCCTCAGTCAAGACTCACTTTTTGTATTAATTTTGATTTGTTTAATGCTGTAAGATAATAACTTAGGTTCGCATGTTCGATCCCCATGCAGTTTTCGCTTTTTGTAACTAAGTATTTTGTTTGTTTTTAAAGCTTTAAGGTTTCGAAATCATTACTACATAGTTTATACATACTTTTATTTTTTTTAACCATATAAACGACGGTTAGGGAATAATTTATTTCAATCAAAATTTATCCATATTTATTAATACAAAACCTATCATTTAGTAAATCTGTAGACGCAGTTTAAATTGACTCCATTTTCTGAATCGCAGTGTTAAGATTATTACGAAAGAATGATAAATACTGTCATTCGCCCGTGTCAGCTGTGCAATGGAGTTGGGCAGGACACCTAGCAAGGCGCGGCGATCGTAGGTGGAGTAAAGCTGTGACCAGGTGGCGTCCTAGAAACGGAAAGAGCGTGGAACTTAGCACAAACAGAAGAGGCCTATACCCAGCAGTGGCTGAATTCAGGCTGTGGATGATGATGATGATGACGCATAACTTTTTCCAGAGAGGTCCGATTTGCATGATTATTTTTTAGTGAAAAGCGTATATCTCAAAGTTGGTCCCATATAAAATTGAAAAAAATCGTGTTCGAACCCAAGTCGTGCACTTCTGATTTTTCGGATTCATGTGCGTTTTGTATAATTATCACTTGCTTCGGTGAAGAAAACCATAGTGAGGAAACCAGCATGCCTGAGAGATATTTGTCGACGGCAAGTAAAACCAAGTCAGAGGCCCTTTTTTTTTGGATGGGAAATCATCAAATGACTCCTCCCGCTCTGGGCGGAGCAGGAGGGAGTGTCAGACTTTTACTGACTAAAACCCATCCATGTTCCTTCATCGCCCTTTGTGTTCTGGGGCCACGGTATCTCTTTCGAACAGTCCCGCAACCCCGGCAGGCCTCGGTCGTTGCGGACCCCTTCCTTTTTGCCGACTCTCTTTGAGGCACGCGTGGAACGCGAACGCGCCGTCGACACGGCCTGTCGTCATGAGACGGACGGACGGCGAGCTATGCCATAGCCCGACGTCCACGGGCCCGCGCCAACGGTGGCCGGGCGACGGGATGTCCGGGGCGACTTCCGCGGTGGCCGGGACGCTGTGAGGTTCTCTCCTTCTCACGTTCCGCCACCTCCTTCTCTAGCATTACTGCTTCGCAGAAGGAGGTGACGGCGTCCCATTCCGTCTCGCTCTGGACCATGGCTCTCCACCGTGTCCTCCGGTCGATCCTCGCAATGGAAACATCCGGGCGTTTCCTCCCACCCGATTCGGTGCAGGAACCTCCCGAAACAGCCGTGTCCGGTGAGGACCTGCGTCAGGCGGAAGATGAGGATGCCGTGGCGTCGCTCAAGCCACTCCTCAAAGAGGGGACTTATCGCCACTATTGTGGCGTGCCCTGCACGGGGTTGCGACAGTCGCTCTCTCCATGTCGCCATGAGATCCCGCCGGAAGTCTGTCCGCTAAGCGACAATTTTCCGCGGCAGCGGAGTTTCCCCCCGGCGTAGCGCCTCCAAGTCAGCCATTGGACGGCATAAAAACTCTGACACCAGGTTAGGCACTAACCACACGATAAACAAAAAGAAGATCGTTCTTAGGCTCATTTCATGCTCTTGATGAGAACTTTAACTCTGGCTGGAGTATGACTGTCATCGATATTCTAACGATGGAGACGGAAGGCAGTTGCAAGAGGTTCTCAGAGTTTACAGCATCTATATCGTGTTTGTGCTCATTTTGATGAACCTTGATGAGAACTTTAGACCTGGGTGGAGTATGACTATCAAAGAAGGTCTGACGTTGGAGAGGGAAGGCAGTTGCGAGAGATCCGCAATAGTTTAATGGAGTTTTATCGTGTTTCGGCTCATTTTGTGTACCTTGATGAGAACTTTAGACGTCATCGAGTGTCTAAGGATGAAAACGTAAGGCTGTCGAGGGAAGCCCTTATTTGGAAAAATATAAGTACTTAGAATATTTTAGCGATTAACGCAAATATTTCTGAGAAATTAAATTGTTACCCACTTGAGTCTATACTAATATTATAAAGCTGAAGAGTTTGTTTGGATGGTTGAACGCGCTAATTTCAGGAACTACTGAATTCGTAGACAAGTTTACATCGTTCAAAATGATAGAATATTAATAGATATCGTTTCTATAATGTTGATCGCAATACTTTTTGGTAGGAACGCTCACCATAGACTTAAGTGTATGTTTTTTCTACAGACATTAGAGAACGAGCGATCGACTCAGTCGTGTCAACTTGGCTACCATTTTAGCGCTATCTACAATCGCTGAAACCGAGGGGTTTACGATTGTAGAAAGAGAATCGATACGAAACGTTTGTAACTTGGCTATGCCTACTGGTTCGACTTAAAAGTATATATTAGTGTTGGATAGCCTATTTATCGAGGAAGGTTATACGTTATAAAACATGACGCCACAACCAATAGGAGCGGAGCATCAAAGAAAAATATTGCAAAAAAACTGGAGATTCCTTTTGGGAATCTTTAACCGTTTACGCAATAATCATAAATGACGGAATTGTTCTTCTTAAAAAGTTAAAAAACAGTCCGCGATAACATAATGATGTCTATCTTTTATGGTGGTCTCAGAATCTCTAACCTAACCCTCTCTCTCTTTCTCTTATTATGTGACGCAGACGAAGTTGCGCGGGTCAGCTAGTATACATCTAAAGCTTACACTATGTTGCTAAACGTAATAAAATAAACATTTTTATATATATTATTATATTATATTATTTTTATTATATTGGTGCTTTAAAGTATTGAATAGAATTACTGACAGGACCTTACACGACAGTGCGCCATCTGGTGAGCTCTAAAACGATAGCCCCCATTGAGTTGTGTTGACGAGGCGCTTGCGTCGCGTTTGTGCGGGACTTACGTCGCGTTCGACGACGGTCTCCGCCGGACCCACGTCTGATGCGAAGACACCCTTACTCCGGCTTATGTGTCAGTTACCGTTAACATTTGTCCATTGGACGGATCCAGGGAAACCTAGCGTAGGCTCCAAGTGGTGTTGAACCGATACGTTACGATTGGTATTGCCATAATCACCATGCTTCGTAGACATGGTATACAATCAGCATGAAAACACATTCACAACACACATATCGTCATATAAAACTGGTAAACAAATGCTTTGAATCAAAATACAATTTATTATTATAATATAGTAAGACTCTCTCTTGTGTGATCTCTGACATTGAAAGAGACACCAGAAACGCTTCCCACAATATTATTACTAGCCCAAAGTCCTTCGAGAGCTAAAATCCCACCAACATTAAAATCTGAGATGAAAGTTCTGATGCTTACAAGAACACCGTCGATCTTCATTGATCTGCTAAATTAATCTTAGGCCGAGAGTTGTAGACATTACTTAGCATGTGCTTTTGACCTATCGCCGACTTCTGAATTGAGTAAACGAAATTTAGCCTTACTTAAGTTTTAAATGTTAAATTTTGCTACATTACATTGAAGGAAACCTGAGTTGAAGTAGCTCAGTATTGATTAAATACACTTTACTACTCAAATCAGAAACTGTGCGTTAGACAAGTTCCCGCCTCTAGATTTATAGGTACTTAGACAGCTCCGCGACAATAACAGGACAGTCTTAGCACGCACTTTGTGGCCGCCTCCACGAGCGAGAGAATCGCGGCGATTCAACGTATTTCTAAACGAAAATATCGCCGCGCCGCGGCCCCTTTCCGAGCTAAGAAACGATTATAGACCTCGACCTTAGTGATTGTATGCAAAATCACCCTTAGAATATACAACTGACTCTGTATGTAACCAGTAGATGAAAGCTTTGCGTAACACTTCATCATACTAATGTTGACTTTCTCCATTCCAGGTTGATCAATTTGAGTCTGAAATAGAGTCACTGCTAGTGGGTAAGAAGAAAAGATTGGACAAAGAGAAACAGGATCGGATGGAGGACCTTAAATGCAAGTTGGAGAAGCACAGGTTCCATATAAAGAAGTTAGAGACATTGCTCAGAATGCTTGACAACATGTCCGTCGAAGTTGAACAGGTTGGTACTAAAAACTTCTTTTTTATACTCTTTATTCTAAGTCTTTTATTTCAGCCTAAGCAATACCACTGAGAGCAGCGGTGGCCCAGTGGTGGCGGCCCCGACTTACGAATAGTAAGTCGTGGGTTCGAACCCAGATAGGCGCATTACTATGTGTAATTTATTTCATCACCACTGCTCTCAAAACGGTGAAGGAAAACATCGTGAGGAAACCGGCATGTCCTAGAACCAAAAAATTCGAAGATATGTGACATCTACCAATCCGCACTGGGCCCGCGTGGGGGATTATAGCACATTCCCTCTCATAGGAGGCCTGTGTCCCAGCAGTGGGAACATTAATAGGCTGATGATGATAATACCACTTAAATGGATAAAATATGCTTTCCAAATGAATTAGTGGTTGCAGTATGTATTGTGTTGTAATAACGCGGTTACTGCTTATACGCCACGGGAAATAAAACCGTGAATATTATACCAAACTTGCGCACACGCTGATCAGATAACAGATCGCTTCTGTATCTACGTTCGTTACGAATAATCATAAACCAATTACGTGTATGTTCTATTAATTCCTGAGTCAGACCAGTCGAACTAGGTCAGCGAAACAGTGAATGCGTTGAGGCAGATCAGTTATAATGACGTATCTCTAAGTAATAATTTGGTGAATGTATCGATACGCCGAAGTTTGGCGTGCATCCATTTCAGTATGGAAGTATTTCCGACCACTCTAGGAAGATTAAAAAATGTCTACGCCAGATCTGGTTTATGCTAGGTACTCGGACTACCTAATGCCTTTTACAGTATTTTCATCACAGATTTAAAGTCAATCACAATGGGTATTCGAATTACCCAATACGTTTTTCAGTATGCGTGACAGATCTACGGCTATCCTTAAGATATGAACTGAACATTGTATTGTAACACAGTTAAAATTAACTGAAACATTACTGTATTAGATGATTATGATTGAATACCCCCAGATAAAATTCACAGTTCCCAAAATATATGTTGTTTACTGTGTGTTGGCACTGGCAAAGTATTCACATATGTTGATATCTATTTCTTTCTCCTTTGTAAGTTGTGTTTTGTATCTCATCAGACGAAGTTTTTATGTGAATATTTCGCTAGTGGAAACAACAGTGAGACATTATAAAATCCTCTGTCCTTCCATTCTTATATTACTGTATTTACTTGTATATTTACGTGTACCAAAAACCAAAAGTTAATGACCAATCTTTCTCAAGTCTAAGCAGGTGTACCTTACATTGCAGATAAAAAGGATAAAAGAAGACGTCGAGTACTACATCGACTCGTCACAAGACCCTGGGTTCGAAGAGAACGAGTACATCTACGACGACATCCGAGGACTCGACGAAATTGAGCTCAGCGGCGTCGGCCTACCCTCCTCAGCGACCACCGATAGTAACAACAGTAATGACTCCGCGGGATCTCCTACTAGTATGCTCTCAGGTATGTATATACACCTATATACCACTTTATTTATGTACAACTTAATGCATGACCAGATTAGCCAAGAAATTGTGTGTTTATGTGAGCTATTTCATCACCACTGCTCTCAAAACGGTGAGGAAACCCGCATGATCTATAAACCTAAGATTCAGAGACGTGTGTTAGCTACCAGCCCATGCCCGGCCCACAAGTGGAAGCTTGTATCCCAACAGTGAGAGTGTAATAACCCACACTCCCAACTTCTTTAAAGCAGGCACTTCCCCAGAGTCTTTAAAGCAGGCATAATGCTATTTCATGTATCTTAAATCGCCTGTTTCTATGTATGGTTGGCTTCAGTAGTGATTAGACACTCAACAATTCCTTTAACAAATACTAGATACCTATTTTCTATACAAAAAACTCCATTACGGCCAAACACTCCGTATTCTGACATCCTGTGGGTGTGCGCTCGTACGTGACAAAGCCTAACCCCTAACAAAACGTAGCCCATCAAAATGCCTCGTCATTTTAATGGAAAAACCATGACTAGCGAATTCTACAAGACTTAACGCATTTGTATAGAATTCTTTACATACATCAAGTTAAATGGAATGGAACCAATTTTTTTTTCTAGATTAAGGTTATTGCCATAACTTTGTATGATGAATTGGTTGCAGTGTGGTATCACTAGCCATTGTTTCTGAACTAAAGGCGCGTGTCGCGATACGTTTTATTGTGTTGGCAGTCGTGAAAGAGGTCATGCAACCTAAGCAACGGTACTTTTTTGGTGCGAATCTAATCACTCACTTGGTATAGAGCTTAATCGCAATAAAATCCTGTATTTTCTCTATATCATAAAGTGAACGAGAGTGAGTGAGTGAGTGAGTGAGTGAGTGTGTGTGTGTGTGTGTTTGGGTGAGTGTGTGTGTGTGAGTGTGTGTGTATCTATGGTTTATTAAAAAAACTTTTTCTTCTCTTTATAGGTACAAGTCCAGTAACATCACCAACGTTAGAGGTACACAACCATTCAACAGACTCCATAGACGTCGAAAAAAAGAAAAAAGAAGAGATCATAGCCAAAGTGAGTAGTCACACACACAAACATGTCATACCATTACACACATATTTATTATAATCATTATCTTCCCAATGTACTGCTACGTGGAGTTTTGATGTGGATTTTCCAAATTAATTGCTTTTTTATGATTAGTTTTGGGTTCTGAACTAATTTTCGTCAATCGAATTTTAGTAGTGTTATCGTGTGTCGAATCTTTTCGATAATTTCGTTGATTCGTTACATTAGTTTCTCGTAAAGTGTTACATGTAAAACTGAATGGTTTTTCGTGTAAACTTCATGTCTCCAAGTGACTTATTTATCTCTAAGGCTGCTTTCTTTTCGATGAAGTATTCCTAACAATAGAGCTTGTTATTGTCCAATGATTATTATATTTCCCGCAAGATACGCCATGCCGTGGCAAGTCTCCAATATTGGCTTAATATAAGAAAAACAATCAATCCAGTAAGAAGTCCCGGTGTCCCTATTAAAGTATGTTTCGGAAACTTCAGATTTTTTCAAACGTCAGATATTTTTTTTTATCAAAAAAAAATACGGCAGTTTGAAATATTTTCCACAAAAAAACTGTCATATTTATTCTTCAGATAAAAGACACCTGACGGTCGAAAAATCGGTCCCAAGTGGAAAATAATTGGCCAAGTGATAAATTAACTTATAAACTAATTTAATGTTCTATTATCATTATCTAGAACAACACGGGCGTAACTAAATAACACCAATTTTACAAAAGAGCCGCATGCCGATATATATTTGTTATAAATTACTTTTACCCTTCTGTAAAGATGGTGTGTGCTCACATTTACGCCCTTTTTGTTCTAGGTGTGCGATCTGTCTTTTTCACCGACGATTCATACGAACTTGGTAAGTGCTGCGATATTTTTATTAATTTAGTACCCATCTTTATATAAAAACTCCAATAAGAAAAAACCCGTTGTGGCTATATTAAGTGCCAAAATAAAAACAGGCACAGTTCATCATATTTTACAACCATCTTGTCCATGCAAGTTGATTTAAACTCAACAAAACCTCTTTACATCACGAATTTACCGTGAATTCCTCCCAAAAATCTTCTTAGCGTGTTGATGACAATCTGTAATGAGTTAAAACTTAGCTACTATATTAGCTAGTCCATAAATTTCTGTAGCGTGCAGCTATCAGGCACGCAGGACACCATACTATTGTCCCATTGTTAGTGGAACAACACCACAGTCTAGAATCTTCTATGAAGTCCCACTGGACCAGGTTCTCCTTGTTCCTCCTCCCAAAAGTCGATCTGAACGAACCCAAAACCAATCTTCAAGTTGACACAAATGGTACAAGTGATGTTGTGTTGATATTTGCAGCCGGTAAAGCCTCTGCCGCTGCGCGCGGTGAACGCGGGCGCGGTCAGTAACAGCACGTGTAACGTTAGTTCCTTGCTCAATAACTCCGCAGCATCCACCAATAGGTCAGTCCACTGACACAAGTGTATTTATTACCACCTTTATGTAATTTACAACCCACATTGCTTGACGATTATTTCAATGGAAGAGTAATTTAACTTTGCTAAAGTAGGAATGTTGCTTTGGAGCTCGTAAATTGTGATAATACGACGTTAGATGAACCTCTTATGAGGTAATCATCATTGTATATCAATAGATCAATTCCCATAGTACGCGTTATTATGATTAACTTTTGCTATGGGACCTATAAAATCGCCCCGTTTAGGGCTTGCGCACGACAGACTTTTTGTGCGGATGAGTCTGTGGCGCACAAAATGTCTGCATGACATACAAAAAGTTCGTCGCGGATTTTACGCAGACTCAACGCATACGACGCACATCTTCGATCATTCTATTCGAGTGCAGATTGCATACTAAAACAACTGTACTAAAACAGCTGTTTAAAACACATTTTTGAACATGAAAATGTGTTTTAAACAGCTGTTTTTAGATAATCAGACTGTTATCTTTTCGGTGAACTTGGCCCTAAAAGTGTGCGCCGTCTACGTTAGCGCGCGTTGAAGCAAACGCACACTTTTGAGCACTATTTTTTTCGCACACTTGAGCGGCGCGGCGCGGTGTGATCTGCCAGAATGACACGGAATTTTTGGCCGCCGGACTTTATGCGCGTCGTATGCGTTACTGCATATAATTGCTTAGGTTCTATTTTCACAGACTAAAAAGTGGGTCACAGATAGTCTGTCGTCTGCGCAGGTCCTTAACCTCATTTAGTCGTATAGGGTTAACAAAAACGAATATTAATTTCATTCTAAGTGTAAGAAAACTATAGAAATAACCCGTAATCAGCACCTTAATTGCGTGACACACAATCACAATCCTAATAAAAATAGAAATTAATAACGGAATTATTTATACGTTAAAAAAAATCTTCTACTCGACAATGTAAATAGCGCAACTATCCTGCAAAGAAAACAGCTTGAATTTACAAACTGCATTAATCGCTAAAATAAACATAGAAGGAAAACAAGACAATGAATATTTCATTCATTTTGTTGTCCCTGCAGTTTTGTAGAAAAATGTAGAGCGTAGCATGGCGGTGAAAATATCTACCCGTTAAAAAGTCATAATCTATCATGAGATCGTATCATGAAAGAGATTATTTTCACAAAAAACATTCACGATAAATACACTAAAACCGGACACCGGTAACCGGTTTATGAACTCCAAAATAATATTTATTATTGTATTATTTTATAGCAATGACTCATTGAAATGCATTTCATTATCTTCCATTGAAATAGTCTTCAACACTCGGATATGTAGTTAAAAATTCACATAAAAATGAGAACACAAAGACAAACTTGATCCAAAGTTATATTTTTTTGTTCTCATTTCATTGCGCGCATGATTCAAGCTCATTTTAGAATAAATATTTTAATTTCCAGATAATGTGTATTATGAAATTGGGTATTTTGGTGCAATAAGCTTAGAAAGTTACAGTTTTCTTGAAGTTGTGACTTAAAATGCAGTAGTGTTTGTTTGTATGTAAATATATTGATTAAAACACGATTGCTTGCACAGCTGTTCACGAAATCACACCAGTAATTACCATTTAGTATAAATTAATTTAATTTTACAGAAAATAGTGCAAAAAAATGCATTTCTAACTCCGCCAATACGAAATTGGCGCCAAACATTGTAACCTTAAAAGCTTATTGTAAAGGACAGTTAGCGACATCTCTTCAAATCTCAATGAAATATCTAGCAGACGGATTCGAGACGCGCGTTGCATCCTATACTGATCTCTGTGTTGCAAGTAATAAGTTTCAAAGTCTATTATTTGTCGGCCATAGGATGTGCATACTCATAATTTATTATACATGCTGTTATTGATTTTATGTGATTCTATTTATAAAAGATAGTGTAAGTCACTTGAGCAGTATCCGGTACGCACGTTTTGCTTGCTGATAACAGTTTTCTTTGAAATCTGATCTGTTTCTGTATTTTTTAGGAGTTAGAAGGATTTGTGCAGTGTTAGTAAACATTGTGAACGTAGGATAAGTCAACAAGTGCCGCGTGTTTTCAAGGGCAGTTTAGAGGGGTTGTCTGCTGTTTGCGTTTTCACTTTTCATCCGTCTGATGTTTAACAAAACATGTTTTGTATTGGTTTCAAACGTGTTACTTACTTTTACGATTCGAAATTTGTTGAAATACGTTACTGAATTGGATGCAACAAGTGGGTTAGTCGTGTCTATGACTGAATTCATTGTTTGTCGTCGACTAGTGACATTGAGATGAAGGGATGTGTGTAGCATGACGTTAGCTAGGTGCTGCGAGTGCTAGGTTCAGTGCAGTGAGCGTGCGTGTATGTGCAGTATAAGCAACAACACGGGCGGCGCGTCGGGCGCCAGCACGCCTAGCAAGCAGCCGGCCGCGCCCAGTCCGCCGCACGCCGCGCACGTGCCTCACGTGCCACACGTACCGCATGTGCCGCACGTGCCACACGCGCCGCACCACCACGTGCGGCAGCCCAGCTCCAACACCAATACCAACAGTAACAATACCGGTGAGTCACTTTAAACTGTTTACCAATGTTTGTGTACAGTCTCTGAAAGGCTAAATGGGCAACTCAGCTGTGAAACTTAATGTCAGTTACTATAATAGGTATTATGTCTGTATCTCTAGATAGATTCATAAAACACGATGATTATTTCTTTATTTATTTAGGAAAAACAAACAGTAACATATTACAGGTTTCTAATAAGGATTATATACTAAACTATTATAAATATGCTACCTACTACGTTTTCCAGATTACTATAAATAATAAGTACAACTAGAGAGACTAAACTGTTTATGAAGTAAACTAAAATAACAGTTAATAAAATAAGTTTTACAATAAGCAATACGCGAAGCACAATATACAAAAAGTTACATTAGTTACAAAAGTTAGATTATTTGTAAACAATATCAAAATCTTGCAAAAAATTTAGAAATATGTAATACTGGATGGATTTTAAATACAGGGTGTCCGGTAATTAATGGATAACCTTGAAATGGCTAATAGTAGAACTTATGGCCATTTAAAAAAAATGTGCGAAAAAAAATCTAATAAATGTAGTACCTGTAAGCAAGTTCATTTATTTTGGAAAATTAGCTTGAATTAATTTTTAAACAAAGTTAAAACATCTTGGGTAAAAAAAAAATGTAAGTAGGCATACATAAGTGACCACACATCTGCCTAGCCTTTTCCCAAGTTTTATTGGGATCGGCTTCCAGTCTAACCGGATGCAGCTGAATACCAGTATTTTACATGGAGCGACCGCCTATCTGACCTCCACAACCCAGTTAGTACTGGGTAATACGATACCCCTTGGTAAGACTGGTTGTCAGACATACATGAGTGACCAATCATTTTAAAATAATGTCGGTTTCAAGTAGATTTGATAATGGTACAATTCATAATTGTATCTGCCTTAAATAGTGAATTATTGCTATAAATGTAGACATGGAGAAAAAATTACTGAAGCATAAAAAGGTTTTAAGGCCCCCCATTCTTATGCAAGCCCTGCATCTGCGGTTGAAATTTTTTTATATATTTTTCTTTCTTTTTTTTTCTGAATGGCCATGGATTTTGCTATGGGCCATTTCAAGGTTATCCATTCGTTGTCGGACACCCTGTATGTATATTCAAAAAATCATAATGCGTTATCTTATAGAAACATTAATTACTTAATGTTAGTTGGTTGAATTATTTAGGCTTTCAGAAACTAGGTAATAGTGAGTTCATACTTATTTATGTATTGACTTCTATGCTCTTTCAATGGCAGCTTTATTATGCGCTGTCACATTTCATGATGTTTTATGTATTTACAACTTGTGAGCTAAATATTCATACAGTTGTAAGTCCATATGTATTTAACACTTTATTTCATAACATACTGTGCTATTATTAACTCAGCATAGTTGTCAATATTGTATTGTTGAGTTGACACAGTCGTTGGCATAATTTATGATGATAATATTTTATGTAATTCTTCATGTGCTAACAATCTCTCAGTAAATAACGCAACTAGGTTTTACATGGTTGATTTTAACACTTATATTTTTGACAAAACAGATCTTTAATTTACATTTGGCAAAGATTTATGTTAAGGTGGATGCTCAAGGGTAGCCCGCGAAATTAAAATTTTCTTACGTTTTTTGAAATTTGCAGGCCAGTGCTAGGTTGTATGTTGATTAAAATATTGTTTGCGACTGTAAGACGTATGTACTTACAGAATTATATTCATCAAAATCATCAATACAACCCTCAAAGTTCATAAAGGTGGAAAAATTACTTTTCCAAGGTCAAAATCATTCTTGCACCTTTATGAACTTGGAGGGTTGTATTGATGATTTTGATGATTATAATTGTGTTACTACATACGTCTTACAGTCGCAAACAATATTTTAATCAACATACAACCTAGCACTGGCCTGCAAATTGCAAAAAACGTAAGAAAATTTGAATTTCGCGGGCTACCCTTGAGCATCCACCTTAAATGAATTATGGTTTTATTTTCCGTAGCCATTTGTTTGTATGTTACCTGGATTTTAGAATAAATTATGAATAATATGAGCGTGATTACATAATGACATAAGCAAAGGCATACAGTTGTGTTGCTGGGGAGTTTGTTGCGACAATAATAGGAAATGGTGAAGGGCGAGAGTTTTGGAGGACTGTTTTTACAAAAGCGCTAATTACGAGCCTAAGTTGAATAAATGAATTGAATAAGAAAGGTTTAAGTTAAGATATAACAATGGGGAAGATAAGGCAAGGTAAATCTCAGATGGCGCCACTATAGTTGGTCTCAATCCGACCAATGAGGTTAAGCTATTTTTCATTACTCATACTCTGAAAGTAGGTCTGAAGTTGCCTGAGGAGCGGGTTGAAAGCAGGGGCGGCTGTACTTTAAGTGCGCTCGTGCGCTGAACCACCAATTCAAAAGATTTAAAAATTACAAAATTTACCATCATCTTGATTTTAAAATTACCATATTAATAATATTTTTTTTTAATACAAAATCATATAACAAATGAAATTTCCAATTATGACGAAACAGTTTAATATTTTATTATCCCTGTAAAAAAAATACCTAATCTCGTGCGCTTCGGCGAGTGAACGCGGACTGCTAATATAACTTGTATGGGGTACGAGCTAACATGCCGGACGCGTGAGACAAAAGATAGTTCATAGAAATGTACCGAGAAATTAGTCAGTTTTCGTGCGCCGCACGTGCAGTGCGAACCGAAGATTACCGAGAGTACCAGATGTTTGACGAAATTCGCCGGCCGGGGCGCCGGGCGGTGACGGTGGCCATGATGGATGACATCTCCATATCAGTATAGTTTTGCTGCATCGGTGACGCGTTAATTATTGTTTGTTTATACTCGTAATAAGTAATAAGTACAAACAATACCCAATTTTATTAAAAAGGTGATTGAACATTTAATTTTCGCTTCACAAAAATCTAACCGCATTGATTTATCGTATACAAAACAATAAAACATTAACATATTTTATGTAAACTGTTGTTTTATTGTAATTTCTAATCTTTGAGGAAGTAAAGTGCACCACCAGTTCGATGACCCACCAGCCGCCACTGGTTGAAAGTAATACTTTTCAGCCCTAGGGAGAATCGTTTTCAACTGACAGCTGTCAAATTATTTAAAAAAAATGGTTCGCTTTTCTATTGAACCATGTTCCAACTTTCTATACAGCCACAATGTAAAATTGAAATTACATAAAGTAAAGTATTAATTAGAGAATATATATTTTTTTAATAACTTTACTATAATTAAGTTTCAACTATTTCTTTTAAATAACGTATTTTTGGGAAAAATATTTACCATTTTTCGATGATGAAAATGAAAAAAAAGGTAATGGCTGAATAGCTGGCCGGCCACAGAAAAAAAAGCAAAATAGGCGGGAAAGCGGCAATCCGAATTCCGATCTTCATTTGTTTTTTCGAGTTTTAAGTTTTTTTTTTTCCTTGTATTTGTAATGAGAAGCACAGTGTTTACCTCGGGTTAAAGACTTATTTAGTCCCTCGAACTATTAGCGCCCTCGCTTCGCTCGGGCACCAAACCCCGTCTCGGGACTAAATAAGTTACTTTCACCCCTAGGGTAACAATGTACTATTGAAATATAAAATGACATTAAGTACCACATTTTCAACCAATGACGATGTTTGGGTACCAACTATGCTAGCGCCATTAGTTCCACAGTTAGCCTCCCCATTCCTGTTATTTCGTGCGTCATTCGCGAACTTTCACTTGTTTATTTAAGGATTTGGCAGAAAATATGAATTCAGTGAAATAAGGAAGTACCCTGACACAACTGACTGAACTGACAATAATACTTGCCAAAATAATTATTTCGTGTGATTGGCAACCGGAATACAGAAATAGCCCCATTACTGTCGTCTGCTGATCAAATATATGGTTCCATACCCAAATAATCGCAATATTTCCCAGCACAATTTAAATTATCATTCGCTTCTGAAACCGCAACCACAAATTCCGGCTGAATCAACAATTGAAACCTAACAAGGAACCGCCACTGAACTTCCTCCACCAACGATAACAACACAAAAAAACACCGAGCCAGGCATAATTAAAAACACACGTTATCATTACTACTAAACGTGATAACGTACGCTTCCATTGTTTACAAAATAAACAGAACGTTTATCGACGCGAATGAATGGAACACGGCGACCGACAAACTCATTATAAAAACGATTAATCGCACATTGGCGTTCCGCCAATATTCGTAAAATTTGCTAAAAACTGGCCGTAAGCCAGCGCGATGACATGGCGTGAGCGTCGGCTCAGTCACTAGGCTGCATCGGACGAGACCTGTGCCTAACTTTAGAAATAATTAAGAAAACATAATAACAATGGTTTCCCGCGCGAATGTAGGATAAATATGGACGATGGTAAAGATATTATTGTCGAGTGTTGTGTGTGCATGTTTTTCACAAAAGAGTTTCAGTGGTGTTGTGAAGTAACGCGGGTATGTCGAGAACTGCGTAGTTTGATGTTTTGTGTGATTTCCGTGAACTTCAATGGCTGTTACATAATTTTTTGTTATGGTGTGTTGCTGGGTTATGGGAAACGTCTATTGTTCGATTCTACATGACGTGTTTTTGTTGCGAGGTGAGGGTACCTAAACAAGGCCACTACTATGATATGCTAAAAGCTGTAAGCTCTAAATCATCTAGATCAGCACATTGTTTTATGCCAGTCTGGGACCATGGGAAATTAAAACAAATTCGATTTTGCAAATGGCTCATGTTGTTTTGATTCTGACAGCTGTTGTAATGTCAAATCTACTACGTTTCGTAAACTTGACATTGAAGTCTGTGTGGCGTGTTTACTGTGTCTAACCCAAAACCTAAATTTTTTGGTATATTCGAGAATTTAAAAAAGTAAAAATTGAAGGTGGTAAAACAATAATTTTGTCCAATAACTGATTGGCATGGTGGATATAATCTCTTATTGGCATGTTTTACTAAACTACCTTTCATTCTTGGCTCATTGTTTGCGACAATAGTTCTTTATTTTCACATGGGTGTTAAAGTGGACATATTAACATATGGTACGTTTTTTATTCAATTAAAATATTAATTACTGTCGATGTGAACATTTTGACCTAATGTGGGTATTTTTTGTGTTAATTTACTTATGAACTTACTTTTTTGTGGTTAGTTTTATTATTTTTCTTTGCTAGTAGGCACTAGTTGGCAACATAAATGACGTTTCATCCACATTCATAGAATGCATCTTGTCATTCTCGCCCGCCGGTTGCGATCTTTACATACCTTTCATAAACGAAACTCTACCAATTGAATTTCTATAACCAACGCTACTACATTATTATTATTTATTGCTTTTTATACAAAAATATCCGGTCATTCATCTTCATTAAACATTTTGTTCCACGCATATAATTTTACAGCATAACCATAAAAATGTTGTTACATTCAAAATTATAAACATATAATTTATTACAATGTCGTCGTATTTATATTTGAAGGGGTCGTTACACAAAACAGATGTTTTTTCGACCGATGAGTCAGAACGACATATTTTAAACTGATTCATTCAATTTCTTTTGACCCGGTCACATTATTATAGTAAATACGAAAATAAAAACTAATTTGCGGAAAGTAATGTCACCATTGTCTCTATTTTCCTCTCATTACTCGAAAACCAGTCGGTATCGTGTTACCCAGAAACTGGGTGACGAGATTGACAGTCGCTCCATGTAAAACTCTGGTATTCAGTTACGTCCGGTAAGACTAGAAGCCGACCCCAACATTGTTGGTTAAGGTGAATGCGCCAGGGTAGCCCGCGATATTCAAATTTTCTTTCGTTTTTTTTTTTCATTTTGCAAGCCAGTGGTAGGTCGTCATCATCATCATCATCATCATTTCAGCCGAAAGACGTCCACTGCTGGACATAGGCCTCCCCCAAGTGTCGCCACATTGACCGGTCCCGTGCGACTCGCATCCAGCGGATTCCTGCAACCTTCGCCAGGTCATCGGTCCACCTAGTGGGAGGCCTTCCAACGCAACGTCTTCCGGTTCGCGGTCGTCACTCCAGAACTTTTCGGCCCCATCGGCCATCCGTTCTGCGAGCAATGTGCCCTGCCCACTGCCACTTAAGTTTGGCAATTCTTCGGGCTACGTCGGTAACCTTTGTTTTCTTGCGGATGTCTTCATTTCTGATTCGATCGCGCAAGTAAACTCCGAGCATAGCCCTCTCCATTGCCCTCGTGGTAGGTCGTATGTTGATTAAAATATTGTTCGCGACTGTAAGACGTATGTAATTACAGAATTATAATCATCAAAATCATCAATACAACCCTCCAAGTTCTTACAATCGCGAACAATATTTTAATCAACATACAACTCAGCATTGGCCTGCAAATTGCAAAAAACGTAAGAAAATTTGACTTTCGCGTTCTACCCTGCACCCCTAGCCAAGTTGACAATCTACAATCGTTAACGCTAGTAGAAAACTATTCAAATGAATGGGAATGACATCATCTCAACGTTAAATCACGTGATCAACACAAACGAATAAGTTGTATTAGAAAGATAAACAAGTGTACCACAACGTTTATATTTTCTTGCAAATTCCCTATTACCGCTGAAGTCTACCTGAAGCATTAAAATTAGAAGTATAAGAGAAATTATACAAACTAGGTCAGTGTGTATCGATCCGCATCGGTCGCCTCTTGATATGAATTACACGTATATAAACAGCGTAAGTTTAATGAGGACTGCTTTCAATCTGTTGGCTACTTCAAGAGGCATTGATTACTTGTGTTTTATCAAGGGTAAATGGGCAATAGGGTATTGGGGTATTTGATAACCTAGGATAACCTTCTCAAAGCCAATTCAATCAAATCGTTTGTGAATTTATGAATACTGGATTACTGCAGCGTGTAGTGTCATTGGCTGTTGTGGCTGGCTTTCAATCAGTTACACAGATTACAGGGATACAGGTGATGAATATAATGTTACAATATCATGAATTGTTTTCTGTATGATAGGGAAAGTAAGGGTGTGATAACAACAAGAAAACGTCGCACGTATCGTAAAAGGCTTGCACAAGTCGGCTTTTGAAAACGTAGCTTCCGAAACGAACCCAATTCTTGACTCGCTAGCACAGGACGTGGTCCCGGGAGCAATACGTCATTATGGGCCTTACATGCCTCAAATGGCTTAGCATGATGCTCCGTTACGCCTAAAATACTGCAGCATTAAATTGAAATCAATATATGGTAAAGTTGAGGATTAATGCTAAGTCTTATGAGTGACGAAAACACGATTCCATAAACTTTTCTCGAAAAAAAAAAAATCCGAAGTTACCTCCAAATCAAAAAATAAACCGCTGGTATATAAAAAGTACTTCAAATTAGATCATGAAACTTTGCATACTAACTGAACTAACTATAAATCAGGTCTTATGTGTTTTATTTTTTTATTCCAATCAATGGAGTTTTGTTAATCGCAAAAAACCACTCATTTCGCACTATTCGGCCACAGTGACTGACGTAACAACCGCTTTGTATTCAAGCTGATTAGAACTTTATTCTACCAGTATTTCAAACGAAGTTTGAACCACCAAAATAGAGTTGCTAATTTTAGAGTTAGAAGGGCTTTAAGAATGAATGAACTTGGAGATTCGAACTCTCTACCTGTTGACAGTGAAGTACATAATTTGCGAGTTACCCCGAAATTAAACCGCATTATTCACCTGTTTGAGTCACGCAAACCTTCAATTCACTTCAATTGTCTGAATGCTAAACTTTTGTTTGTAAACAAGCAATTTACCTTACCGCAAGTCTATTTAGCAGTGGCTGTTTTACATATACTTATTTATGTACATATTTAAGTAGATGTAAAACAGACACTAGTACCTACATGTAACATAAATAGCAATTAGTTTATTATAAGCCTTTACAATAAACAATAACAATACCAGCTGATTACCATCCTACTGTTCGGCGAAGGCCAATTCTCATACAGATTATTTTAAGTCCCATGTAATAGGGGGCGACCCTATTGCCATCAACTGGGCACAAATCCAGACGTCGTGACTACTGCTGAGAAATTCCTAATGGAAAAAACCAGTAACACTGCCCCACCCGGGAACCCAGGACCTCAACGAGGCATCAAAATAAAATCACAAACCAGTACGAAAAACCACTTTAAAAAGTTGCGTGACTGTGGACCTCGTGCCTAAATAATAACAGCCGCTCAGGTCGATTGTTAGGTTAAGCCGTGCTTGCCTAGGTTGGTCTGTGGATGGGTGACCAGGACCACCCATTACATACCGAGTATCCTCCGTGCCTCGGAAAGCACGTTAAGCCGTGGTCCCGGCTGTAATTTGTAGATCTTTGACAGTCGTAAGGTAGTCAGAGGCCCAAAAAGTCTGACAACCAGTCTTACCAAGGGGTATCGTATTACCCGGTACTAACTGGGTTGTGGAAGTCAGATAGGCAGTCGCTCCATGTAAAATACTGGTAATCAGCTGCATCCGGTAAAACTGGAAGCCGACCCCAACATAGTTGGGAAAACGCTAGGCAGATGATTTCTCGTGACTGCACGTAACGTAAATCTATACTTCTATACTAATATTATAAAGAGGAAACCTTTGTATTTTTGTATTGAATAGGCTCAAAAACTACTGGACCGATTTCAAAATTTCTTTTACCATTACTTAGAGGGATTCTTCCGAATCCGTATAGGCTATATTTTATCACCGTACTCCCACGGGAACGGGAACTACGCGGGTGAAACCGCGTGACGTCCGCTAGTAGCAAATAAATACGTAAGAGAATCCTTGTACACATGTTTAGTACCGTGAAAAGTATCGATAGTGCCCCTTACGTTGAACGTAACCGTAGTACTACTGAGTCACCTACACAGACGGGCACGCCACGTGCGCGCGTGCGTGCGACTGCGTTTGTTTGTAAACAGCGAGACGTGGAGCGTGAGCGATAATCGGACACGTTTTTTGATGTTATAGTGTTGGGTATTTCATGGTTTTTCTTTGATAAGGTGATAATGGTTTGTGCTGGTAGTGAATGGTTAAATGAAACTCAATTATTATGTTGGAACAAGCTGTGTGCTTGATGAGATTTCCCGTCGACAATATTTAAGAAGTCTCAGGAGTTATAAGTTTCCAAAAAACGTCGTGGAAGTTAGGAGCAGAAGTTTCTAACTTCTACGATTTATAATCTTTAATAGAACTCCTACACAAATTTTCATCCCCTACTTAAGAGCCTATACTACCTCAGATTAGCAAATCTATTTGTGGTTGTTCAAATTTCGTTTGTAATACGGTTAGAATAAAGTTCTAATCAGCTTGCACTACAAAGCGGTTGTTACGTCAGTCACTGCGGCCGAATAGTGCGAAATGAGTGGTTTTTATTCTTTATAAAATAAAATTTTCGTCTTTTGGAAAAAATAAAAAACATAAGACCTGCTTTATAGTTAGTTCAGTTAGTATGCAAAGTTTCATGATCTAATTTGAAGTACTTTTTAAATACCAGCGGTTTATTGTTCGATTTGGAGGTAACTTTGGGTTTTTTTTATATCGAGAAAATTTTATGAAATCGTGTTTTCGCTAAACATAAGACCTAACATTAATCCTCAACTTTACCATATATTTATTTCAAAATTAATGCTGCAGTATTTTAGGCGTAACGGAGGATCATGCTAAGCCATTTGCGGTAGTATAGGCCCTTAAGCCCATTAATACGAATGAATTTTAATAAATCTCGGAGCAAACATGAAGCGTTATTCGTTTAGGTACTACTCTTACAAATGATGTATTGCTATGCAGAAATCATTCATTTTTTATGGTGTTAGGCAGAAACTACACATCGACGCGTGTTTTGATCATCTTAAATAGGCTAGTTTCAAACTTTCCACCATCAGTAAATTGCAAATCTATTTAGTCCGTCAGTTAGAGTACTAAAGCAGTCGGGTAAAAATAATGGACACGTATATTTTGTTTTTGTAAATCAATGAATATTGACAAAGATAAAACGCATCAAAACTCGGGAGTCGGCTCGTGACGTCACAACGCACTAAAAATTATAGCACGGCGTGACGTATTGAGTATTTTAAAAGCGTCGTATCTTCGTCAATTTTGGTTTACGTAACAAAAGAAGAAATACGTGTCAAATATTTTTTGAAAATCTAACTGACGGACTAATTAGATTTTTTCAGGACACGAGCCTATTAATTTTACCTATTTTGAATTTTTACTTGCCATACATGCGCCGGTTGTGGTAACTTCAAACTTACCGTTAAAACACCTTTAACTATAAGACCCCATCACTGATGACACTTCTACAATCACAGTACTTACGTGTCCTTATTTCTGTCTGCAGATAATGAACTAGGCAGCCAGTCTGCGGTCAATCTGACATTCGGTAGGCACGTCGGATTGACTGTACATCGGATCTCCAGCCTGGTTGCCTAGGGTGTTTATAAAATTGTAAAAAAAACTTGTGTGCTGTTGAAAAATACACGATTTGAGAATATTTCAGGTATTTATTTAATCTGGCGTTTTGTTGGCGGTGTTTGTTCGGAGGAAGTTAAACTGTTGTGTTTATTGCAGAAGTAGTGGAGAATGGTCCGGTGTCGACTACACCCGCGCACACAGCCACGCATCTACCGCCTGCGCCCACGCAACCACCACCCGTGAGTACTGGAATTCAACTACTTACTAACTAGCCTGAATGGGGTAGATGATACACCAATCAATTGAGATACTATTTAAAAGCTGTAAAAACGCGGTTCTCTCATAGATTTTTTATGGCAATAGCAAACTGTGACATCACTGTTTGGTCAACTCAATGACTCAACTATTTATTGATTTCAAAGCAACTAAAAATCTAATTTGGAAATTAATTGAAAATAAATCGGATTTTCAGGCCCAAAATAAAGTGTTTTTTTTTAGAGATTGGTGTCTTGGAATTATTGTTTTATGGTGTCATCTACTCTATTGTTCCCATGAGTCCCATGACCAGACTTCCTCCTCCAAAAAATTCTGTCTTTTCATGGTGTGGGTAACGCCAGTGAGTACTAGATAATAACTTCTAACTAGTTCATATTGTCCCACTGCTGGGCAAAAGCCACCCTCTCCCTTCTCCCTACATGTTTCTGTCTTCTGCTAGTGTGAGCCAGTTTTTTACTATCTCGAATATAACTGTTCTAAAACTGCACATCAACGTTTTTGTGTTGTTTAAATAATCCACCTTTAATTCTTTCTTACTTTAATATTTTTCCAATGAAATTCTTCACGCGTTTATTCGTTATTTTTTACGGAGCGATAAGATTAATTTCAAGACATTTTTATGTAGAAACCAGAATAGATTTAAACTCGTGTTCTAATATAGCATTTCCCTCGACAGACGTCAAAGAGTTCGTCAGTGCCGCTACTCGGGTCGAGCACGAGTGCGAGCGAAACAGCGGCGTCGCCGCTCACCATCAACGGGCCCAGCCAGACGCAACATCACACGCCGCAACATGTCGCTAACAAGTACGTACTTTTAACAATGTTAAATGTAACACTGTGTTCATATCTGCCTCTTAACTAAAGCTGTACATGATTTTTCTGGCGCCTGGCTAAAATTGGCACTGACATGACCATCTTTAGTAGTAGTGTTCCGTACAAAAACTGAAGAAACGGAACCCTTATAGTTTTTAAGTCTAATGCTCAAGGGTAGTCCGCGAAATTCAAATTTTCTCAGGTTTTTTGCAATTTGCAAGCCAGTGCTAGGTTGTATGTTGATTAAAATATTGTTCGCGACTGTAAGACGTATGTAATTACAGAATTATAATGATCAAAATCATCAATACAACCCTCCAAGTTCATAAAGGCGCAGGAATGATTTTGACCTTGATAAAGTCATTTTTCCACCTTTATGAACTTTGAGGTTTGTATTGATGATTTTGATAAATATAAATCTGTAACTACAAACGTCTTACAACCGCGAATAATATTTTAATCAACATACAGCCTCGCACTGGCCTGTAAATTGAAAAAAACGTAAGAAAATTTGAATTTCGCGGGCTACCCTGGAGCATTCACCTTAATGCATTTCACAAACCATAAAAAGATCCTTGTCAACACACATGTCATGTTATTGTTTGTCATATCAATAAAACAATACCAAAATGCAATTCAGTATTGGAGTTATAAGACAGAGAAAAATCCATGTAAGGATATCGAATTGTATTCTTGGATAGTTATAATAAATTGTATTCGTCCATTTATCGTGTCCGAAGTTACTCAGCAGGTAAATCGACGACGCCTCTTTGTTGTTTCGCGAAACAGGTGTCTCCAGGTATATTTAAGTCATGAACAGTAAACTGTGTCAGAAAGGGTGCCGAAAGTAGGTCAGTGTGGTAATTTTTTCTTTTATGTTTTTGCACAGACTTTTGTGGCTTTTGGGGAGAGTTACTTTAATTTTTGGAAAGCAATTCAGCTATTAGCCATTTTCGGTAGCAATTTGGTAAAATACCGAGGATCTATTCTGCATCAAATTAACTCTGTTAAGAGCCCCTTCCAAAAATTCAGTCGCTAGAGTTTAGGCAAATTCGTTGCGATCCTATGTTAGTGTGCATTGTTCATGCAGATACACGCACACACGGGTGCAGATCGAGCGTAGTGATCGCCTAAACCATTTTGATCCTGTAGACGATATTATTTTATGATACATAATTATAAAGTCAGTACGGTTTAGAAATAAAAGTCTGGAATGTGTGTCTACTGTATATTTATCACAATCAAAATAAAAATGGTTTAATTTTGTATTAGAAGAATTTAGATACATATAAACATTTTACAAAATGATAAATAAAAGTGCGAGTTGGACTCGCGCACTGAGGGTTCCGTACAAACTTTTTAAAGGACAAACTTAATTTTTCTGGATCTGGGACTTTTGCGCGAAAAACATTTGCGCGAAGGACACTTGCGCGAACCCATTTGCGCGAAAAGACAAATGCGCGCATGGACTTTTGCGCGATTGGACTTATGCGCGAACGGACTTTTGCGCGCCTGGACACTTGCGCGATTAGATTTATGCGCGAACGGACATTTGCGCGCCAAGATACTTGCGCGAATGGACTCTTGCGCGAAAGGACACTTGCGCAAATGGAAACTTGCGCGACTGGACTTTAGCGCGACTTAATGGCCACTGAGGTTCACTCTGTAGAGTAAACATAACATACCCCTGTTATTTATACTTGAAGGTGGTTTTTTCTTTTGGTTTTTCTGTCATGGATGTCATTTTCATGGTTAAGGAGACGCTGATAACGAAATGAGATCAAAATGAAAATCCAAGATGGCGCCGAGGAAAACTTCTGTTTTTTCTATCATGGGTGTCATTTTTATGGTTTTCGTAGTCGCTGATTATAAAAATAAGGTCAAAATGAAAATCCAAGATAGCGCCCAGGATAATTTTTGATTTTCCGTCATGGGTGTCGTTTTCATGGATTTTGGGGTTGCTGGTTACGAAACTGAAGTCGAAATGCAAATCCAAGATGGCGCCGAGGAAGCATTAAAATTAAAATAATCAGCGACCTCAAAAACCATGAAAAGTACACCCATGACGTAAAATCAAAAATTTTCCTCGGCACCATCCTTGATTTTCATTTTGATCTCATTTTCGTATCCAGGAACCCTTTTTTTTTTTTTTTTTTTTTTTCGGATGGGAAATCATCAAATAACCCCTCCCGCTCTGGGCGGAGCAGGAGGGAGTGTCAGACTTTTACTGACTAAAACCCATCCATGCTCCTTCATCGCCCTTTGTGTTCCGGGGCCACGGTATCTCTTTCGAATAGTCCCGCAACCCCGGCAGGCATCGGTCCTTGCGGACCCCTTCCTTTTTGCTGACTCTCTTTGAGGCGCGCGTGGAACACGAACGCGCCGTCGACACGGCCTGTCGTCATGAGACGGACGGACGGCGAGCTAGCCCATAGCTCACCGTCCACAGGCCCGCGCCTACGGTGGCCGGGGGCCACGTGGTGGTGGCCCCCGACGCCCGGGGCGTCTCCCGCGGCGGCCGGGACGTTGAGAGGTTCTCTCCCTCTCACGTTCCGCCACCTCCTTCTCTAGCATTGCTGCTTCGCAGAAGGAGGTGACGGCGTCCCATTCCGTCTCGCTCCGGACCATGGCTTGCACCAGGGCCGGACGCGAGAGGTCGCCGCCGCCGATCGCCGCTTCGAGGACACGGCGGTGCTCCGCCCACGCGGGGCACACCTCCACCGTGTGTTCCACCGTGTCCTCCGGTCGATCCTCACAATGGAAGCACCCGGGCGTTTCCTCCCGCCCGATTCGGTGCAGGAACCTCCCGAACACTCCGTGTCCGGTGAGGACCTGCGTCAGGCGGAAGGTGAGGACGCCGTGGCGTCTCTCAAGCCACTCCTCAAAGAGGGGACTTATCGCCACTATCGTGGCGTGCCCTGCACGGGGTTGCGACAGTCGCTCTCTCCATGTCGCCATGAGATCCCGCCGGAAGTCTGTCCGCTGAGCGACAATTTGTCGCTGCAGCGGAGTTTCCCCCTGGCGTAGCGCCTCCGCATCCAGGAACCCCTAAAGCCATGAAAACGACATCCATGATGGAAAAACAATTTTTTTCTCAGCAACGTCTTGGATTTTCATTTTGACCTCATTTTCGTAACCAACAACCTCAAAAACCATGAAAATGACACCTACGTTGGAAAAACCGAACTTTTTTCACGGCGCCATGTTGGATTTGCATTCGACCTCATTTTTGTAACCAGCAACCCCAAAAACCATGAAATCGACACCCATGACGGAAAAACAAAATTTTCTCTCGGCGACATCTTGGATTGTCATTTTGACCTCATTTTCGTAACCAGCAACCCCGAAAACCATGAAAACGACACCCATGACGGAAAAACCGAAAAAAAAATTCTGGCGCCTTCTTGGATTTTCATTTTGATGTCATTTTCATAATCAGCGACCCCAAAACTTACTTCTATATTATTATTAATACTAGTATTTGCGTGGGTGCGCGAGTTGCGTGCAGCTCGCTTTTTGTCGTGTTCTTGAGATGTATTCCTTACCATCATAAAATTTTGAGAATCCATAGGAATCCTTAAAATAATTGGAAAATCCGTTACAACTACCCCTATATCAGTATGAAAACCCTTAAGAACCCCTAAAACATTCTAAAAACCAATTTAAAAAAATATCACCTATAAAAAAACCTTATTTAAAAACTCAGACCCATTATAAAACACATATAAACGGGTATTTTCGCGAATTTTTACCTTTTAATATTTGCCCGACGTTTCGACCGGATTGCACCAGCCGTGGTCGCGGTCAGACCCATTAAAAAAAACACTACCCTAAAGTTTGCTTGTCGTCGCCCTGAGTTACGCTTCACCCACTCAACTTTCGTTACGCTGCGGAGGTCGCCGGCTCGCTTCGCTCGCCACCTCCCCCCCTTCGCTCCACTCGGTCTCGCAGGTTCGCTCCACTCAGAACCTACCTACCACCAGACAGGTTTCGACGCCTACTATAATATTTGTTCAAGCACCCAATGGCTATCTCTGACCGTTACGAAGTTATAGCCCTTTTATTTTTAGGGGAGATTGGGGAGGGGAGGATACCCTCCGTTTACAAATTTAAACGCTCCTCATTAATAATTTATAGTAAAAATCAAAAAGCAGCGGCTTTTTGATTTTTTGACGTGCCCTAGTTTCCGAGATACGATGGGGGGAGGGGTGAAGGGGGGGAGAGTGGGGAGTTTTGAAAAATGATTTTGACTAACGCGTTGCCCCTTTATATGAATCTGAAAAAAAAAATGTTTCAAGTCTCTCAACTTCCGAGATCCGCCTAAAGGGGGGAGAAGGGGGACAAGTGGGTCAACTATTGAAAACTGGTTTTTACTTTCCCGAGCCTCCTCTATACGAATCCGTAAAAAACAAAAAATATATTACCAATCATAATAAACAACCAACGCGTCAAAAAAAAATCTTATCTAAATAATATGTACATCAAAAAGTTTAATAATTTTAATATAAATACTGGATCGAAATGTGGTAGTCTGCGTATATCTCGGAAATATATTCACGTAATAACTCGGGAGCGCTTGCGAAGCAAAGTGATACGTGCTCACGCTGGGAGAGCCCTTTCGTTACTGACGGGATCGGGTTTGCGCGGTCGATTATATAGTTCACTTTGCATTTAATTTACGAAATGAAGTTATTGTTTATTTATAAATTAAAATTCAGATTCTAATAAAGGGCTACCTTGAGATTAATGAGTAATTTTAAAATTTTCTTTAAAGTGTTTCTAAGGTATAGAAAAAAATACCCTTTTGTCTCGACGTTTTCCATAAATTAAGTTTTTTCAACATTTTTTTCTGCTATATTTCGTATAGAAATCAATAATGTTTTCCCGTATGTTACGAGTAGACCATATATTGATGTTATTCATATTTTTTAACATTCAGAATATTTTGTAGTTCTTTGTTCAGAGAACCACAAACATAACTCGCTCGTTACTTTTGCGGAAAAGGGGTTTTGAATATGGGTGATTGCCATTAATATATACATTATTTAAAACAATTGTTCCCGCAGTCGACAAGAATAAGAACCTGACTCTTATAATAAAAATAAAGCAGGTTCAAATTCTTCTTGCCTTTCTCACAAGGAGTGATCAAAAATGTTCAAAATGACTTAATTTCTTGTAGGGACCCTTAACCATGGATTTTAACCAATTGAATGTCAACAAAAATGGTAGGTGAAATTGTGGCTTGGCGTGTGGAGGTCACGCGCGTGCGTTTATGCTCTGGCGTTGAAAAGGTTAAGTAACTGAGGAATAAAGGGTGTAAAACACCTCTTAACGAAGCCGAAAGGCACTTATTCTCCCCGTCATTGCAATAATTTTTTTCTTCTACACCATACCTACCTTCCTTCTACCTTCTTGTTACGGAGATATTGGGGGTCAAAGTTCCAACTTTTTGACAAGTTTTTTTTTCAATACAAATTTTTAATGTAAGATTTTTACTTTAAACACCTCCACGACCCCCGTACTATTCAATCCATCCATCAGCACAATGTTTTGAGTGCGTTACTTTGAGTTCTACCACAAAACATGATTTTAAACCCCAAAAAAAAGTTTTACCACAAAACATGATTTTTCACCCCAAAAAAAAAGTCGTTTCTCAGCAATAATTTTTGCGTAAATTTACTTAGTTTGATGTACAGAATGCTTGGTTGACGGCTTCGTGATGAGGTCTTTTACACCCTGTATATCAGCAGACATTATTTTTATAAAATAAAACCATTTCAAATCTACCAAAAAACCCGTAAATAATGTTACATACGTCCTATTCATTCCCGCAAGGCTAGGACAATGTACCGCTCCCTGAAACTAGGTCGCACAGTGAACCGGTTAGCTTGTATTTAGGTCAAGAGTAGCAAGGTCAGTAGGTCAGGTGGTTCAGAGGTCAGAGAGTAGGATCAAGGACTAGTACTATCGGGGTCTTTTCCGCCTGACCATTTAATTTTTTTTCGCTTAAAACCTGCGAAGGCGCCGAGCCGCACCCTCTTTAAAGTTTGGGCCTATTAGGAAAGCCTCAACTTTGGCGCGCAAAATAACAATAACTCTCGTTTGGCGTGCGTCGTCAGTGCGCTCGGCCGATTCGGTATCTTTTCATTCATTATTTCTATACAAAGTCAACGGGGCGGGGCTAGAGAGCGTTTCTATGTTGCGAGTGCAAGCAAAAATAAGCTTAGTGGTGGTCAGGCGGGAGTGTCCTCGATAGAACATAACCAAAAGTTTATGCCCTATTATTAGCTATAATGATGTTTATTATTTGGAGGTAGATTATTTTGTTTGTAACTTAGGTTTGTGATGGGGTAGGCAGATGTACTAGATTGCCAACTTATTTGTCAGTTTGAATTTATTGCAATAAAGTATCTATTACTTGATTAATTAATTCAAGACTTACTAAGACAACATACAGGATGTAAACAGACTCTTCACGAAGCTGTCAACCAAGCATTCTGTACATCAAACTAAGTAACCCTACGCAAAAATGTTTGCTGGGAAATGACGTTTTTCTTTGGTGAAAAATCTGACTTTTAGCTAAGACTCAATGTAACGCACTTAAAACATTGTGCTGATTGATGGATAGAATAGTATGGGCGTCGTGAAGGTGTTTATAGTACAAATCTTACATTAACCCCATATTTAAAGAAAAACTTGTAAAAAGTTGGAACTTTGATCCCCAATATCTCCGTAACTAGAAGGTTCCCAGATATGGTCTAGAAAAAAAAAATGATCGCAATGACGGGGAGAATAACTGTCTTTCGGCTTCGTTGAGAGTCTTTTTACACCCTTTATACAATACCTTCGATGTTCGGGAACAAATGGCTTTTGGATGGAGAACTTCGTTTCGTTCGTTGGTTATTCATGGATATAAAACAGCTCCTATACGTGCAACACTTTTACTGCAATATTTTTGAGAATATTCCTACAATGCCGATAATTATACAAGTAATATAGGTGCCGTAGTAACACACTATAGTGTATTCACGGAGACGAGTTAGTATAGCGCCTTCTCTATCACACATATCATACAAATGACAAAGACAAAAAAACCTTTTTTTGGATCATTGGACAATACCTAAGAAATGTAAATCCGCGTTCACACTGCGCTTCTTAAAAGTTCGCTTAGTTTATACCTGCGGCTTCATCTGTCATAGTTGAGAGCCATTTATTTGGTAAGATTTATTTTATAGGTAATTTTTTAATGTAACTGGTAGATATGAAGGAAAGCAATAAAATTGAGAGTGAATTATTACATTTACTTTATTATATCATAATAAGAATTATACAAGTTAGCATATCACCTCACTCTCTCTGAAAAGTCCGTTTCAGAAGCCGCTAAGTCCTCAGAAAACCACTTAATCATAAAATCCAATACACAAACCGGTTTACGAGTTGAGCATACAGTCACAAGTAAGAGCACGTCTGCACAGTACGGAAAGTATGAGTACACATTGATCACTGACCAATCGCAGTTAAAAAATTGTGTGAGTGAGATAGCACTCTACTAACTCGTCTCCGTGGATACACTATAGTTGCAGTATATTGCTTAAGGCGCTGTACTTAGTCAAAATAGGCTTCACAAAACAGTTTTTTAGCCAAATGTATACATTTTAGAGCAGCTAAAAAAATATATGTTAATCTTGATCATATTTATGGGTGGACCATTGTGTTCAAAAGACGGTTTCGGTAAATTTTCTCGATAAAAAAAGACCATAAAATAACCATTTAAATTGAAATTGTAGCAATTGTAACTGTATTATTTATAATCAAATCTTGATAATATTAATAACAGTGATGTAATATATAATAATAAAGGGAACCGTTGTTTTTATTTATTATTTTTATTTATCACTTTTGTTTATTTCAATATTTATTCATTATTTTCTTCTAAAACCTGGCCGCCCAGTAAAGTAATAGTGACGTCTCATTTACTCCCATACAAATAGACAGTGTGCGCGATTTTGGTGTTCACAGCGCCTTAATAACATAATATCACGCCTGTAATCCTCGAATGGTTAGGCAGAAGTGTACCTCATAGTACACCCACATTTCACCAGTTTGCTAAGTATTGCAGCAATATTTTAGGGCCAGCAACATTCTTCCGTCTTTAGCATTTTTAAAACTTTCTGCTGATATGTTTGCCAGTGCAAACTCAAAGCATTTATTTCAATTAAACCATTACACTTTTCAACATCTGCCTAGCCTTTTCCCAACTGTGTTGGGGTCGGCTTCCAGTTTTACCGGATGCAGCTGAATACCAGTATTTTACATGGAGCGACTGCCTATCTGACCTCCACAACCCAGTTAGTACCGGGTAATACGATACCCCTTGGTAAGACTGGTTGTCAGACTTTTCGGGCCTCTGACTACCTAACGACTGTCAAAGATCTACAAATGACAGCCGGGACCAACGGCTTAACGTGCTTTCCGAGGCACGGAGGAAACTCGGTATGTAATGGGCGGTCACCCATCCACAGATCAACCTAGGCAAGCACGGCTTAACCTAACGATCGACCCGAGCGGCTGTTATTATTTAGCCACAAGCTCCTCCATTACACAACCATTACACTTTTGAATGTCAAAAATACAAAAAAAAAACAAAGCCACAGTCCCAGTCACAAGACATAATAACTTGAAAAAATACTGTAGTTGCCCATACCCTAGCGTAGATCAAGAAGAACGGGCAAGAAATTCTATGGACACTCTTTTAAATCAAAATGTTGTTACAGTGGTCGAGTAAGCGAAGCATCGAGTACGGCAGCACTGAGTGCCGGCAGCGGTACGCCCGCCAACGTTGCCAATGCCGGCACCGCCTCGCTCAAGAGCATGGCGCAGGAAGCCGTGCATCGTGCGGGACTGGACCAGACACATCAACAGGTACAACCAATTTCATCATCCAGGCCATGTAATGTAGGCCTAGAACCTCACGTCCCGAAGAGAGTCAGCAAAAGGAAGGGGTCCACAAGGACCGATGCCTGCCGGGGTTGCGGGACTGTTCGAAAAAGATACCGCGGCCCCGGAACACAAAAGGCGATGAAGGAACATGGATGGGTTTTAGTCAGTAAAAGTCTGACACTCCCTCCTGCTCCGCCCAGAGCGGGAGGAGTCATTTGATAATTTCCCATCCGAAAAAAAAGAAACCATGTAGGGCCTCTCTTTGCTACTACTAATCTCCACATTCCTGTGCCAGCCTCATCCAGCGGGTCTAAAATGGCCGCTTTAGCAGAATCCACGCAGAATCTTAGCATGAATCACGTTAAAAAATTAAAATTCTTAAAATGGACTTTATAGTTATGGTCATAAAGTCCATTATAAGAATTTTAAATTTTTAACGTGATTCATATTACGATTCTGCTAAAGCGGCCATTTTAGACCCCCTGGCATTGGCAACAATTTTCATGTTTCTGGCCATCTTCATGTCAGATAATAATGGACAGGTCCACTCAAATCTGTGTGTTTCTTTCTTCAAAAGACCATCTCAGACACTAATCTGCATAGTCCTCATGTGAATTGAGCAAGATTGTGTTTGGACTTCAAAAGAGACTGGTACGAAACACCGGCCCCATCTAGTTTTTAAAAAATGACGTGTAAAAGTGTTTATAAAAACCTACTTGCTAAAATAAACATCATTTCATTTCATCAATGCTATAACTTTCAACTCAAAAGTAGTGAGGCTCTTCCATGTACTGACTTCCAATGATAACATCACATAATATTTAGCTTTGTGTCTAGCAAGAAAGCATTGAACTTGCAATGCCGAGTGATAAAAAGAGTTTGACCTATCTAAGTGACGAGGTTTAACTTCACCTAAGTAAACCTTCATCTGTTAGCGAAGTAGACACAAATTGAGTTAAACAATGACGTCAGACCGATTCGGTCGGGCTTCACAGACGAAGGGAACTGAATGAGCCAATCTTAACTATGCCAGCCTAATCTGAAGAATTTACATTTACGTGTTATCTTGAATTTAAGAACATGATTTCTTTTTTTGAAGTGAAAACTTCTTGGGAGAAGGAAAAACATTGAACTCTTCGTCACTTGACGTAACGTGCGGTCACGCTTCGTAGCACTCGTAGGTGATCCGCTACGGCGTAGCACCACATAGGCATGCGCGGTACACAACCAGTGCTACGACTGGAGAGGAGCCTGTGTACTTTTTGTTTTCACTTCTATCGGCAGTCCCCAAAGAGTGCTCCGATTTTTTCACTGTAATAAAGTTCCAACCAGAAAGTGACACGCCTACCTTTTGAGGTCGAAAGCAAGTTCATGAACAGCGCTTGTTGTGTATGTTTCAGAACCTAAGACGAGGGGCCCCCCTGGCGCAGGCGCACATTCCTCCCCTACTGGGCGTCGCACCGCTCGGCCCACTACCACTTAACTCTGTAAGAATAACTTGGTTTATTTGTTATTTTAACTTTTTTTTTTCAGGAATACTGAGAAAGCCGCCACGCTAAGTAACAGGTGCAAATATAATGTATCCACGCATACATGCTATATCAGCTTATAATTTTCACACTGGTGGGATACAATCTCAAAGTTCAAGCTCCTCTGTAGAATCTTTGCCACATTGCATGTGTGAATTATGGCTGGTGGCAAGATGATGGTTACAACGCGTTAGAAACAATATGGTGATCAAGACCACACTTAATTAGGGGCCATCCACGATATTACGTCACACGTTAAGGGGGAGAGAGGGGGTCGACGAAGTGTGACATTGTGTGACAAGGGGGTGGGAGGGGTCCTAAATTTCGTCACATTTCAAAATCTTTATATGTCTGAATCTTTAATAAAAATAATTTATCGTTTTTAGTTTTGTAAAATTTTTATGTTTCATTTGATGGTAATTTTATTATAGAAGAACTAGCTGTTGCCCGCGGCTTCGCCCGCGTGCAGTTCGGCAACTGCCCCACTGAATTATACTAAAGGGATAAATAGTGTTCTACATGTTAATTTAGGTTATGAACTATATATGTGCCAAATTACATAATCATCACAATTTATTAAAATCATCATAATCACCATCACTATCACAACCACAATCATTATCACAATCATTATCACAATCACCATCACTATCACAACCACCATCATTATCCCAATCATTATCACAATCACCATCACTATCACAGTCACCATCATTATCACAATCACCATCATAATCACCATCACTATCACAACCACCATCATTATCACAATCATTATCACAATCATCATCGCAATCACCATCACAATAATCATCACAATCACAATCACCATCACAATCCCCATCACCATCACAATTACCATCACCATCAAAATCACCATCACAATCTCGATCACAATCACTATCATCATTTTAACAATCATTATCATCGTAATCACAATCATCATCATCACAATCCCCATCCTCGTCATCACAATCATTATCATCGTAATCTCAATCATTTTCATCTAAATCACAATCGCCATCACTATCACAACCACAATCATTATCACAATCACCATCACTGTCACTATCACAATCGCTATAACTATCACAATCACCATCACAATCACCGTCACATCACCATTACAATCACCATCACAATCATTATCATCGTAATCACAATCATTATCATCGTTATTACAATCACAATCTCCATCACAATCACCATCACAATCACTATCACAATCACCATCACAATCACCATCACAAGCATCATCACAATCACTATCATCATTTTCAACCGACTTCCAAAAAAAGGAGGTTCTCAATTCGACTGTATTTTTTTTTTTTTTTTTTTTTTTTTTTTTTTTTTTTGTGTTTGTTACCTCAGAACTTTCGACTGGGTGAACCGATTTTGACAATTCTTTTTTTATTTGAAAGCTGGTGCTTCCCGTGTGGTCCCATTTAAATTTTGTGAACATCTGATGCTGATCTTCGGAGATATACAATGGAACTCTTCAAAAATAGACGGCAAATGTGCCGTGAATGTTGCAATCGCTTGGATGTTTATTGTTTATACAACATCATGACGTAACATCACGCCTGTATGCTCTGAGGGGGTATGCAGATGTATACAATACACCGAGATTTCGACAGTTAGGTATGCTAAGTTGGCGCGATCGTGTTCAGCGCGCGACTCAAATAACTTAACATCACGCCTGTATGGTCTGAGGGGATACGCAGATGTGTACAATACACCCAGATTTCGACAGTTCGTTCGTGTTCCGTGCACGCCTCAAAGAGATGTCAGCAAAAGGGACTGTTCTAAAGAGATTCTGCGGCCCTGGAACACAAAGGGCTAAGAAAGAACATGGATGGGTTTTAGTCAGTAAAAGTCTGACACTCCCTTCCGCTCCGCCCAGAGCGATAATTTGATGATTTCCCATCCGAAAAAAAAAGGTATGTTAAGTTCCATATATTGGGGATACGCCTATTACCATCACATGTATTGTTAACAATGCCAAATAAATTCATGGCAAATATTTGGGAACAACTAAAAATGGAAAAATAAAAAACTTTTTTGCAAAAAATAAAACCGACTTCAAAAAACACAAAAAACGTGAAAAATAACTTTAGCTTCAGAAGTCGGTGACAAAAAAACGAAATCAATTAAACATGAGACACCGACTTCTGAAGCTAAAGTTATTTTTCACGTTTTTTGTGTTTTTTGAAGTCGGTTTTATTTTTTGCAAAAAAGTTTTAACAATCATTATCATTGTAATCACAACCACTATCATCGTAATCACAATCATCATCATCACAGTCTCCATCCTCGTCATCACAATCATTATCATCGTAATCTCAATCATTATCATCTTAATCATAATCATCATGATCACAATCGCCATCATTATCACAACCACAATCATTATCACAAACACCATTACTATCACTATTACAATCGCCATCACTATTACAATCACCATTACTATCACTGTCACAATCACGATCACCATGGCTATCACCATCACAATCACCGTCACTATCACAATCACAATCACCATCACAATCAAATCACTATCACAATCACCATCGTCGTTATCACAATCATTATCATCGTAATCACAATCATTATCATCTTAATCATAATCATCATCATCACAATCAACATTATCATTATAACAATCATTATCATCGTTATCACAATCATCACAATAAATCAACAATAACCCTGTATAGAAGTTGAATCCGCTATCTTCTGGATCTCAAAATAAATGGCATTGCCATTTTCGACATCAGCACCCCTGATAATCTCGGTTTCGACACCCATATTGATTTTTAGACATTTCAACCCCATCGCACCCCAACAGGGAATGATGGTAATTCAGGTCCACCACATTACGTTGTTTTTGTAATACACGCGACCCAATTCACCGTATAAACAATACCTATGTTGAATTTCAGGCTTTGTTACCCCATTTCCCCCTTTAGGGGTTGAATTCTGAAAAAACCTGAAACACAAATGTTAACTCATTTATCGATAGGAGTACTCCTGTTAAGTTTCGAATAAAGTAGTCTAACTAATCTTATTTCCCCATGTAATCTTTGGACCCTCTTTTCAACCGCTTAGGGGGTTAATTTTGAAAAATTTATTCTTAATGCACTCCTAAACCCCATAAAGAACCCTATGTGCCAAATTTGGAATCTCCAGACTCAGTGGTTTGGGCTGTGCATTGATTTTTATACTTTGCCACCCCATTTTCCCCTCTTAGGGGTTGAATTCTGAAAAAACCTGAAACCCGTTACTACTCATTTATCAATAGGAGCACTCCTGTGAAGTTTCGAATAAAATTGTTAAACTAATCTTGTTTCCCCATACAAACTTTGGAGCCCCGTTTAACCCCCTTAGGGGGTGAATTTTGAAAAATCCTTTCTTAGTGCACCCCTAGACCACATAAGGAACCTACTTGCCAAATTTGGAATCTGTAGACCCAGCGGTTTGGGCTGTGCGTTGATAGATGAGTCAGTCAGTTTCTTCTTTTATATATTTAGATTTAAACGAAACAAAATAATTATTATTATTTATTTATTTGCCAGGCTACAGAGAGGTCCACTGTGTTAGTAACAATATAACTTAGCCTATGTTAGTACCTTAATAACGGAACTGCTTTTTAATTCAATAATTTGTTGATGTAGAATTGCAAAATATGTGACGTCACACTAGGGCGGGGGGAGTCTCACAAATGTGACCAGCTGTGACAAAAAATCATGAAATTCAACGTAATTTTTGGATGGCCCCTTACAAACTTCTTTCTTATGTGAAATGTCTACTTTAGGGCTCATTGGCAAATAACACCGCAGTAACCTAGCAGTAGGTAATATTTAAAGCTAAGTAGTCATACAATATCATGTCATCGGAGGAGCTCGTGGTTAAATAATAGCAGCCGCTTGGGTCGATCTTTAGGTTAAACCACACTTGCCTAGGTTGGTCCGTGGTTGGGTAACCACACATAACATACCGAGTTTCCTCCCTGCCTCGGAAAGCACGTTAAGCCATTGGTCCCGGCTGTCATTTGTAGATCTTTGACAGTCGTAACAGGTGACTACCAGTCCATAACCAGTTTTACCAAGGGGTATCGTATTACCCAGTACTAACTGGGTTGTGGAGGTCAGATAGGCAGTCGATCTATGTAAAATACTGGTATTCAGCTGCATCCAGTTAGACTGGATGCCGACCCCAACATAGTTGGGAAAAGGCTAGGTAGATGATGATAGTCATACAAAATCATGTTGAACCGATGTCCCCACTTATTACCTCGATGATTTGTATTGTATTGTATAGCGGGCTGGTGTCCGCAACTCCACGTCAAAGCGCGTATTTTGCGTACGGGTGGGAAATTTATTCGATCCACCCTAACTCCCCGTGAAACGCCAGCAGCGCCTTGGTGTTGCTGACAATCTCGCGGAGAGTACCTGGGTTACCGAAGTACTTTGCCCTGTATGTTGCAATCACTGGGCAGTGCAGAAGCACGTGGGCTGCTGTCTCGTCGTCCTCCATGCAGGCACGGCACAGGGGGCTGTCCGTGACTCCTATGACAAAGAGGTGTTTATTAAAAGAGCCGTGTCCAGTAATGGCGGCTGTAACTGTGCGCAGCTGCGGTTTGGTCAACCGAAGCGCGCCTTTGGTGAGGCGGCCATCGATGACCTACCTAAACTAATGATGATAAACTATTATCAGTTACGTACGCATCAGGTCTTAGCTTCAGTAAGCTAAACCTTAGCCTAATCAAATTAATGATACTGATATATTTGCAGGAACATCAGCTACAATTCCAAATGTTGGAATCGTCGTTCTACCACATGCCGCACCCGTCCGACTCGGAAAGAACGAGGGTATATCTGCCGAGAAATATATGCCCCACGCCTATATACTACAACCAGGTCAGTTATTTACTTAATTAAATAGTACATTTTAAAACAAGGGGCTAAAATGACCCTTTATACAGGGTGTAAAAGACCTCATCACGAAGCCATCAACCAAGTATTCTGTACATCAAACTAAGTAACTTTACGCAAAAATTATTGCTGAAAAACGCCTTTTTTTATGGGGTGAAAAATCATGTTTTGTGGTAGAACTCAATATGACAGGGAGAAGTTGATTTGAAGTGGCTTTCGGCTTCGTTAAGAGGTAGTTTTACTACCGAGCTTTAGCGAGGTAGTAAATAGGAACCGAATTATAATGGGATTTTAGCGCCGTGTGTTACACTGTGCTTTTCACTTTGAGTGCGAGAAAAATAGTCAATTTAGTCAGATGGACAGACAGACGGACGGACAGACAGACGGACATACTGTTAGACAGACAGAGGAGTCTTAGTAATAGGGTCCCGTTTTTACCCTTTGGAGTTTGTCTATGTCACATGAAGGAAATTAAAAAACTAATTACTTTTACTGCCTAGAGACTGAAAGGGTCACTTTAGTCCCGCTTTGTAGGGCTATATTGGCGTACTTTTAGATCATGAGAAGTGAAAAATTAGTTTTTTTCCATTTTCATTGATTAAACCCATTATTTTAGAAGTCCATACTCAGTCTTCATTGTTTTCAAAGTAATATCAGAGTAACGCTAATAACTGCGCATTGTTAATATCTAGTTTTCCCACGGTTCTGCAAGGTCAATTAAAGTTGCTAAGTTGAAATGTGAAGCAAAGTATCTTAGCTATATATAGTCATTTGTAAACGCATCATTAGCAGAAACTATTCTGTACTTGGACAAAATATCCAAATCATTTTATCTAATCTTGGGGTCTAAAATGGCCGCTTTAGCAGAATCATTTCGTGAATAACGTTAAAAATTCAAAATTCTTAAAATGGACTTTATGACTATAGCCATAAAGTCCATTTTAAGAATTTAAATTTTTTAACGTGATTCGTGCTAAGATTCTGCGTAGATTCTGCTATAGCGGCCATTTTAGACCCGCTTGTATTATTTTGCATTTAAAGTTTTCTCAAAATGAGTATTAATAAACAATAGGCTTATGTCCTGAAAAAATCTAATTAGTCCGTCAGTTAGATTATCAAAAAATATTTGACCCGTATTGTTTCTTTTGTTACGTAAACTAAAATGAACGAAGACTTAATTTAAGATTTTTTTTTTTTAACTCAATACGTCACGCCGTGCTATAATTTTTAGTGCGTTGTGACGTCACGAGCCCCCACTCTCGAGTTTTGATGCGTTTTTATCTTTGTCAATAATCATTGATTTACGAAAACAAAAAATACGTGTCCATTATTTTCCAATACTCTAACTGACGGACTTAATAGATTTTCAGTTTATTGATGGTGGAAACTAGCCTATTATATTTGTCGATAGGCAAACCGCATTGCATTAGTAAGTAGAAGTAAGAGACTAAGCAGTTGTATTTATAATAAACTACCGGAAAAAATAAGAAAAATGAATAACTTAGAACTTTAATCAATTGGCTTTGTGACAGATGTTTTTATTCAATAGATGATTATTTAAATTTTAAACAGACATGATGTAAATAAATTAACGAAGACTTATTTAAATTTAAATTGACATTATATAGAAATTAATTAATACATTGATGAATTGTCGTAACCGTGAAATATAATTTTACTCCTGATAATAGCTAATTTATTTACTAACTACTTATTTTAATAATTATTTTTTGTAATGTAATTAATGTACGTAACTAATATTAATCGAAGCAAGACTGTAAATTCTATTATGTATGACAATGATGTGTATATTGTGTATGACTATTGACATAAAATGATATTATTATGCATGTACTAGAAATATTTGCACGACTGATAAGTCGAATATAGCAAAACTAAAATTATTTTACCATATCATGTAAGCACCTATATTCTGGCAAATAAATAAATTTCATTTCAATGTTTTCAGGTGCTACTCCCGCACTCGGACTCAGTGGAGTTCTTCCAGCGACTATCGACGGAAACGCTGTTCTTCGTGTTCTACTACATGGAAGGCACGAAGGCGCAATACCTCGCCGCCAAGGCGCTCAAGAAGCAGAGCTGGCGCTTCCACACCAAGTACATGATGTGGTTCCAGAGGCACGAGGAGCCGAAGGTCATCAATGAGGAGTATGAACAGGTGAATATACAGTTTGAGCGGTCGACCACTTAGAATAATATGTTTTACTATATCATTAACACTAGCTGATGCCCCGCGTTTACCCGCGTAGTTCCCGTTCCCGTGGGAGTACGGGGATAAAATATAGCCTAGGTTACTCAGGGTGAATGTAGCTTTCTAATGGTTAAAGAATTTATGAAATCGGTTCATTACTTCCGGAGATTACCCCCTACATACAAACTTACAAACAAATGTTACCTCTTTATAATATATCATTAACATAAGATAGGAATTTTCTTCATGTAAAAGGCAAATTATTTGTAAGAAATCCAATTTCACAATGCAATCATACACAGGTCTCCCAAAGATTTCTATGCGCTAATGCGAAAGAAATAGAAAATCTTCGTCACTGTTCGGCAACGGTCGTATTCCCCGAGCGTCGGAAGACGATATGTATATAGAGTGGTTAAGTGCATTTTCTTCATGCATAATTTAGTAGAATTATGTGTTTTGTGCTAAATATTGATTTATCAGTGACGAAATTGATTCGATAATTCGATGTAAGTAAATAGCGAGGAAAACGACACGTTTGCGAATATGCTACAATCTTTGTTGAATTGATTTACTTCTTCATACTGAAGCTGGTGTAATGATGGAAGAAAAGAAGGTTTAAATAACAAGGTTTAAGGTTTAATAATTAAAGTTGTAATTAAATTCACCTTTGAAAACAAAACCAAGTAATAGCAGCTCTATATAATTCCATACAGAGAGAACACGTGCAGTCACCACCAATGTATAAAGACGACTGACGGACCTTTGACTGACCGGCGACAGCCGCCGACCGCCCGAATTGTTTTCAATTGTTTCACATGATTTGACATATGACATTGACTCCTGTTTCTTTCGAACAAGGTACAAAATGCAAGTGCATTGTTTAGGGCTCTCTCCGATTCAATGATTCGGGTGTTTCCGGGAATACGACAATTGGCGAAGATTTGCATGCGCATTATTAATTTGGGAGTACTGTAAGTGAGATGGGCTATATGATAGAAACAACTGTATGTTTCGCGAATCAAATGGGGTCCGATTGAACTGGCTAACTTGTAATGTTGTGTGTGTATTGTTCCAGGGCACATATATCTACTTTGACTACGAGAAGTGGGGCCAGCGCAAGAAGGAGGGCTTCACGTTCGAGTATAAGTACTTAGAGGATCGTGACTTGAACTGAGCGTGACAGTGTACAGTAGTGTCGCGCGCCGCTCGCCGGGCCGGAGCCGGGCCGCGCCGGGCCGGAGCCGCGCCGGGCCGGGTCGCGCCTCCCGGCCGGCGACTTCATTCCTTGTTGCAGTATTGTACTACAGTGCGTGATGCGTCTGTGATGGACCCGACTAGTGCCGCGAGTGCCGCGTAGCGCCCGCGCGCGAGACTGTGCCGTCGGTGCCGACTGTATACTGATCTGATAACTGACGCGTGTGACTCCATGGATGATGTTGAATGACGTGTTGTCTGCTACATATTTGTTTTGTGTGTGAGATTAGCCGTAGTGTATGGGTGACAGTAAGCACGGGAGGCCTATTGCCCGGCGGTGGACAGCTGTAGACTTAATTCTTCTGTCAGTACTACCGACGTCGTCGCACAGCTCTCGCGGGCGAGGGCTACTCGACGGTCACCGCGTACATTAAGTAAATTCTAACTTAAACAATAGAGTGTATTTGAACATATTCTGGCAGTTTTGTAAAATGGAATAATTTGTGAGGACGAGAAATCAGTTAGTATTGAAGCCGAAGTGTTTGTAAACTGTACACAAGAACGAACAAGCGAAAGATAACGTGAAGATTAGTTTCAGCCATACAAGGTTGTTAGTAGCGAAACATGTGATATTGTTATAGGAGCCCGGGCCGGCCTCGACCGCCCACCGACGACGCCTATTATCATGTAAACTTAAATCTCCAGTAAGCGGCTAACGCACATTTTAATTGTAGTACTTTTATTGGAGCATTTCTAAGAGCGATTGGCTTGAAAATATTATTATTTTATAAAAATTCGCAGACGTATTGTACGGACTGGCAAGATTTGTTAAAGGAAAGTCGATTCGAGGACGTCCCGGGTCATTTGTTTTTTAACTTGTGTATAGACATTGGAATAGTTTGAAATTATTTTAAGTGCTCTCGCGCGCACCACGCTTGTCGTATTTGTGATCTTAATTTTTGTAGACTGACTAGTTTTCCTATAATTGTGATCAATACTGACGAGTGTCAGTGTTCTATGAAACGGATAGTTTCGCGGGGCATGAGGGGGGCGTGGTGCGCGCAGAGAGATGCCTAAATATAACTACAATAAGGACCTCCAGTGTGATTTCATTAGTTTGCTAAGTAATACACTTTTTCACCTCTAAAATGATGTATATTTTAGTTAGTGCATTTAAATTTGAACAAAAGTTAAATTATGTAAGAGCATGCATGTCACACTGCCAATGTATTATATTATTGGATAGTTATACGGTATATATTTATAAATTGTACTTATTTATTGTTTGTGATAAATTTATCGTGATGCACCGGCACCGCTTCGGTATCGAGGTGAAAGAGTATATTATGGAAGGTAACGTGAACGCGAACGCAATAGTCCACTGCCAGATGAGTGAGTTCTGTGAGTTCCACCAACCAACACGTGTTGTTTTCCATTGTTCGTCAGACCATAGTGTAATTTTGTATTTAAATATAAATCATAATAGTTGCACACGCGTCGCGCAGCTCAATTAGATCCGTGTTGGTTGCGACGTGTCGACTGTCGGTCAGTCGGGCCGAGTGTTGCAGAGCGTGTAGTATGTTGTTGCGACTGCGAGCGACGCCGCGGCGAGTCCCTAGTTAAGAGGTAGGTAAGCGGTAACTGCGCGCGATCTCGTTTATTACGTGCGTAATGTTGATAGTTTTCACTTTTGTAAAAAGTCTATCGTGAGAGCAGATGATGAAGTGGTAAATAATTTAAAAAATTATCTGTACAGTTCTATTTGTATAGAAATAATAAATAATGATTAAAAAAATTAAAACAACGTTGTGATTTCTTCCTAAACGGTTAGTTTTAAGTGCGTCGGTTTTTACAAGTGCGTGCGCCAAATTTAGGGCGTGACGCGATTTTCGCATTTCTTTTTTTATTTATTTATTTTTTATTGAAAGAAATGACTGTTTACTTTTAGAATAAACTGTAAGAAAGCATTGAAAACAATTTGTTTCGTTTGAGGATCACGCTGATTCCCATTACTTGTATGGACATTATTTATGCAAAATCCCGATGCTGTTAAAACACTTTCGTGTTAGTACAGGCTTGTGGTAGCTCATTCTTTCGAGAACCACGCAAGTTAACTGTCAGGTCTTACATCCAAAAAAAAATCTACATGTATAGTTGGTGCCAGTTAAGATGAGAATAGCGGTCATTGCCCTTTCCCTAATATCTCTTCGTACGAACCAAAACAAATAAACCATGTATCGTATTTCATTACAAAAAATGTGGATAGACGAAAGTTAAGAAGTTTAATAAATGTAGGTGGGTCAATGACCGCTATTCTCAGCTTATCTAACACTAACTATAGGAAGTAATCAATTTAAAGCCTGGAAAGCTTTTTTTCTTACTTTCCAAGCTTTAGAAATTGCCTACCTGGGCAGAGTAGCCCAAAGATCAAGGCGTTGGATTGCCTAACCTGGTGGGATTCAAATGGTGTCTTGCACAATAAATCAATTGAAAAGTATCTTTACAACAAATTCTAAGCTTTGTTTTAGTAGTCAGCAATAAGAAGAGTTAATTTACAAAAAAATACTGAAGCATGAAAACACAAGCACTACACTTTTCTTAGCAGGGGCGGATTTACGTAACCTAAGGACTTTTTAGGCTGCAGCCCAGGGCCCCGTGGATATAACGGGCCCCCAGGCACCTTTTTTCTGCTTCTGGATTGGCACTCCTATTGGATTTACGTATGGACCGGTATAGACAGAAAATAAATTAGTAGTCGTTGCCTCAATGCTTTAATATCAATAGGCAATATTATGTAACATACATACACAGGAAGCAAAATATGGAGCATGTGGACATTCTCTCTCTTCCGAGGAAAGATTAAAAATTTTCGAGCTCGCTTCGCTCGCTCTTCAGTCTAATTTCTCTAGACTTTGTCTAAAAGATTTCGAGCTCGCTACGCTCACTGATGCAGCCAAGTTCCTCTTGAATCTTAACTTTGTAAGTCGACCAAGAAACTCCTGTACGAAGGGGCGAAACAATTAAAAAACAATTCGAGCTCGCTTCGCTCGCTCTTGGAGCCTTGGTTCCTTTTTTTTTCTTAAAATTGTCTATTTCTGAATAAAATATGTAATAAAGTATAGCTAACTTGTCTGGAGTGGAGAGCTTAAATTTCATTTAGTTCCTAGACTTTTCAAATAACTCAACAATTTCACCTAACCAATTCGAGGTCACCGAGCTGCTAACATTTTTGAAGTGGCTATTGCATTTTAGATTCTTAGAAGCACTTAGCCGCAAATAGTAAACTTACACATCGGTTTTTACTCGCACCTTTGTGCCTCCCCCTCACCCTGGCCCAAAAGCTAGCAGCGACGCTCTTGGGTAGACCACCCCCAAGTAGTATTAACCCAGGGCCCAAAGAAACTCACGGTCCACCCCTGTTTCTTAGGTAGGCTAATAAACCTTATTTTCAACATAAAAATACGGAACACACAATCCCTTTCGGCGTGATGTTAAGTTAGTATAGTTGGTGCCAGTTAACATCGGAATAGAGGTCATTAACACCTACCTACCAAGTTTTTGATCACAAAGCGATAACGACACTTACTAGTTACCTAAATCGACCAATAAGCGATACTTTGCTACATCGCTAGAGTATCATAATACCAGTCGGCTAGACATACAGGGGTTGAGAATCTTGTGTTGTTCCAATTCGAATTTATTATTATTTTTTGCTAGAAAACTAATTTTATGCTTATAAATTTACGTGTGACGTAAACGCCCCCGCACCGTGACCATAATGTGCTGCACACCTGACGCAATGACCTCGTAAAACGAAAACGGCATAAGATCAGAATTATAATTTTTTGTGATGAGATAGTTTTTGGGATGTCATAATTATATTTAGATACTTTTGGTTTTTCCGTCATGGGTGTCGTTTTCATGGTTTTCGGGGTCGTTGATTACGAAAATGAGCTCAAAATGAAAATCCAAGATGGCGTCTAAGATTTTTTTGGTTTTTCCGTCATGGATGTCGTTTTCATGGTTTTTGGGGTCGTTGGTTACGAAAATGAGCTCAAAATGAAAATCCAAGATGGCGTCCAAGATTTTTTTGGTTTTTCCGTCATGGGTGTCGTTTTCATGGTTTTCGGGGTCGTTGATTACGAAAATGAGCTCAAAATGAAAATCCAAGATGGCGTCCAATTTTTTTTTGGTTTTTCCGTCATGGATGTCGTTTTTATGGTTTTCGGGGTCGTTGATTACGAAAATGAGCTCAAAATGAAAATCCAAGATGGCGTCCAAGATTTTTTTGGTTTTTCCGTCATGGATGTCGTTTTCATGGTTTTCGGGGTCGTTGATTACGAAAATGAGCTCAAAATGAAAATCCAAGTTGGCGTCCAAAATTTTTTTGGTTTTTTCGTCATGGATGTCGTTTTTATTGTGTTCGGGGTCGTTGATTACGAAAATGAGCTCAAAATGAAAATCCAAGATGGCGTCCAGGATTTTTTTTGGTATTTCCGTCATGGGTGTCGTTTTCATGGTTTTAGGGGTCCCTGAATATGAAAATGAGGTCCAAACGAAAATCCTAGATGACGCCGAGGAAAATTTTTGGTTTTTTAATCATGGGTGTCGTTTTCGTGATTTTCAGGGTCGTTGATAACGAAATGAGGTTAAAATGAAAAACCAAGATGGCGCCGAGAAAAAAATCGGTTTTTCCGTTATAGCCGTCGTTTTCATGGTTAAAGGATAAAGAAAATGAGGTCAATAATTATTTATTTCAATTCGGTCATCAAAGGCACTTTTGAATCACGAATAGTGAAATGGATTCAATGATTTACCTTGCCTTTGGTTAAATCTGATTTCAACAAATCATTTTCATTATCAGCGACCCCGAAAACCATGAAAACGACACTCATGACGGAAAAACCAAAAAAAAAACAACTTCAAGTAATAATAGGCGTGATGTTATGTTTACTCTACAGAGTAAACCTCAGTGGACATTAAGTCGCGCAAGAGTCCGATCGTGCAAGTGTCCATTCGCGCAAGATTCCTTTCGCGCATAAGTCCATTCACGCAAAAGTTCGTTCGCGCAAAAGTCCGTGTGCGCACACGGACTTTTGCGCGCTATGTCTTTTCGCGCAAGTGGGTGCGCGCAACAAGTGTTCTTTGCACAAATGTCTTTCGCGCAAAAGTCTCAGATTCTAATTTTAAGATGTATAATAATATATTTACTTTATTAAAATTTCATCACTTCATCACTTCCCTCCGCGCACTCGATCGGTTTGGATGCGATCTATTTCGCTGTCGATTTTAATTACGATTTTCGTGTTCCGTGATCGATTCCCGGCTCGTGAGTTGTTCCTAGTTGTGTACTATTGTGCTAAGTGCTGGTATCGTAAGTTTTTTAGTGTTTTTACGTCGGTTTTACTGGTATTTTAGTTAATTTCGTTTACTTTCGGTGAGTACATTTACTTTTTTTTGGTGTGTGGGTACCTCGAAATAATTTTATCGTCCGTTAATTCTGTTACTTTTCTTACGTTCTAATAGTTTGCTTGAATTTCATAATTTATAATATGTTATCCATTAATGATGACCCGCCTGACCGTGGCAGAGATGCATTCCATACACCCGGGTCGCCGACGACCTCCGCTGGTTCAACAAAACGTTTGTTTCGCGAAATGTCACCTTCGTACATATCGCCCGAGGAAAGGTCAAAACGGCTTCACACATCCGACTCAATTGAGAAACCTTCGCCAATATTAAACGTCAGTACTGCGAGCAATGACAATTACTGCGATTTAGTCTCACAGGCGTCTGCATTTCTTTCTAAAATTAACGACCTTGTTAATGATCAAGGGTCCCGCATTAATGTCGCAAATAAATCCGCTATCATGGACATGACTCAGCGCGTAACGGCCATCGTTTCTTTGTTAGCCATAAAATCATCCTCCAATGAAACTAAATTAGCCAATACGAAACGCGAATTGGATATAATGAAATTAAATCGTAATACTAATAATGTCAATGCTAGTGATTGTAACAAATCTTCGTATGCGGATTCTTTGAAACTTCGTCTACCTAAAATTGCGCCAGCCGTGGAGTCCCGCGTTCCCCTTCCGTGCGTCGTCGCGTACCCTACAGCTGACCGGTTAGCCGATTACTCGTCATCGTCCGCGACTAAACAAGCGCTTATGAAAGCGATTAAGCCTAGTGACGACGGATTTCAAATTGTAGGCGTTAAGAAAACCGCGAAATCTGGCGTTGTATTACGTGTCGCTAATGACAACCAAATAAAAAAATTGCAATCGGTCGATGCTATTAGGTCCGCCGGCTTAAGACTTGAAAAACCGAAAGGCCGAAGGCCTCGTATATTAGTTAAGGACGTCCCATCCTCAATGGAAGACTTTATGGATGCTTTTCTGCACGCGTTATACCGTCAAAACATTAAAGACGAGCTGCCAATAAATGAGGATGATTTTATTAAGTCAACTAAAATTATTCGTAGGCGTTCCTTAGATAACGGTCGCAAGTGGATAGGCGTTGAAATCGAGTCCACAGTTCGAAAACATTTAGTGTCCACCAAAGATAAATTATTTATTGATTGGGCGACTTGCCGTTTCATCGATGATGTCGAAGTAGTTCGTTGTTTACATTGCCAGCAGTTCGGTCACGTTAAGAAACACTGCGTTAATAAATCACCTACCTGTGCTAACTGCTCGGAAGCACATGAAACAAATAACTGCCCGCACAAGGATAATTTAAATTACATACCGACTTGCGTGGCGTGTAAACGTTTTAAAAAACCGTTTGACCATCGTTGCGGGTCCCCAGAGTGTACCACTTACAAACTTAAGCTCGAACAGTTAATCCTCAATACCAACTACTAAAATAATGGATAGTTTAACTATAGGACAATTAAATCTCCACAACGATAGGGTGGCGACCTCTGAATTAGACAAATTAATTATCGATTATAACTTAGACATAGTACTTGTTCAAGAACAATACCAGAACGCTCACTTACGTCACAAAGTAGTTCAGCTGGACAGCAAAGCACGAGCCGGAATTTACGTGGCGCGTTCTTCTAACTTTACAGTAACGTCTTTGCGTAACCTCATGACGCCCCACTGTGCCGTTGCGGAAGTCTCATCAGCTTCTTTTAAAGTTTACGTTGTGAGCTGTTACTTTCAATACTCAGACCCTGTTGCACCTCATATACATAACCTCCGTCACGTCTTACAGTCACTCGCGGGCAGTAAAGTTATCGTTGGCGCTGATGTTAACGCGTCATCGTCTCTGTGGTATGGCAAGGTTAGGTCAACGGATTTCGACCGACGTTGTGCTGTTGAAGATTTTATAGCAGAAATGAACCTATCAATTCATAATACCCCTGATGCACCACCTACTTTTTGCAGCCCAATGGGCGAATCTTGTATTGACGTCACACTTTCTAGTGCAGACGTACGATTGGATAGGTGGCGTGTCCTACCAGATGCGTCTTGTAGTGATCATCGCCTGATCGTGTACGAATTTGTTCCGAGGTCTACTCAAGGTCCATCTCATATCACTGGTAATTTTAGATATAAAAGTAAAGGCGCGAATTGGGAATTCTTTAGCTTGCTTTTTGCGTGTCACGCCAAAGACTTCACTCGTGATGGGCTGTCAGCTGAAGAAAGTGCTGAAATTATGTCAGACACCTTCACTTACTGTGCTGACATCGCCATTGGTCGCGCATCTATGACCAACATCCATAGATGTGATTGGTGGTGTGACTACTTAATTGAGCAGCGTAAAAGCTATCGCCGAGCGCGCAGACATTTAAACAAGCTTAGAAAACAAAAGGTCACCGGAGACCCACTTAACTTTGCTGTAAATGCATTTAGAGTTGCCAAGTCCCGCTACAGAGCATCAGTGGAAAAGTCTAAGGGTAATTTACTGCGAAAAATAGTAGAAAAACTAGATAAAGAAGGTCCGTGGTCTCCTTTGTATCACGAGTTCAAAGCTAATCGATCAGTCGACCTGGCGTTTGTCCAGAACATTAAAGTAAATAATAGACACACGACCGGTATTGAGGAAACAACCGAAGTTCTATTAAATAGTCTGATACCTGATGATTCGCCAGTAAATGACAATGACTACCATCAGCAGATCAGAGCGTGGGCATCTGTGCCACCTGAATCACCAACGTCAGACCTTCCATCCATTGACGAATTCATTAATCTTGTCAGGAAACTGCCTCTTAACAAATCATCAGGTGAAGATAAAATATCTAATCGGATGATAATAGAAGCTTGTAAAACAGCGGGTGACGCCATTTTATCTGTTTTCAACCGATGTATTGCGGACGGCGTTTTTCCTCGTGTATGGCGACGTGGCTTTATACGAATAATTCCAAAAAGTGGTGATAAGCCACCAGACGACCCTAAGTCGTACAGGCCCTTAACCCTACTGCCATCTTTGGGAAAACTCCTGGAGCGCCTTATCGTTCCACGTTTGCTGCCAGACGGGCCAAAGTTTCATAACAACCAATTCGGTTTCACCGTGGGAAAATCTACCGTAGACGCGGCACTTTCTGTTAGAAAAATTGTTAATAACTCGGAACACAAGTACGTGGTTGGAATCTTTTTAGATATTTCCGGGGCTTTTGATAACGCATGGTGGCCGATGCTACTACTTAAAATGAAGAATCGCGGCTGCTATAAAAACATATATAATCTTGTTTATTCATATTTTTTAAATGGTTCCGCGAAACTCAAACTCGGACATCATTCTATGTCAAAGTCCCTTACCATGGGATGTCCTCAGGGCTCGGTAATCGCTCCGTATCTGTGGAATTTAGGTTTCGATGATTTTCTCGCGATTCCTCTCCCACCCGGCTGTTCATTAACCGGTTACGCGGACGACGGCCTGCTGCTCATTCAGTCGAGTACTCGGGCTGGACTCGAGAATTTAGCTGACACTTGCCTACGATTAATATGTCAGTGGGGCGATCGAAACCGTCTGACCTTTGCACCGCAAAAAACTTATCAACTAATTTTAAAAGGTAATCTTAAATCGTGGCCTAGTATTAAATTGAATAACGTTCCCGTGAAAAGAAAGCAGTCCGTGTGCTACCTTGGTTTGGTCTTAGAGAAGAATTTTTCATTCATAGATCATATAAAAACTGTCGGTGAAAAAGCTAAAAAGAACTTTTATGCCTTAACTAGAATATCCAAATCTACGTGGGGTCTGTCATTTCTAACTTTAAAGACCATTTATGGGGCTACCTATTTGGGGTGTATGTGCTACGGGGCACCTGTTTGGGCCGATAGGGCCACCATAGGAGCGGTACGACGTAAATTGCTTCAAAGCCAGCGTTTGGCTTTGATATTCTTATGCAAAGCGTATAGGACGGTTAGTACTGAAGCCTTACCGGTACTTGCAGGTGTACTTCCAGTCGATCTTGAAGTGCAGCGACGGGCTGCAATGTACTATAACGCGCGTGAGACCACGGACGCAGACTTTTTAACCCTACGTGACCGTGATAAGATTTCTAGATTATTCAAACCACAGACCGACGTCTGGGAGGAACTTTTGTCTGAATGGCAATGTAGGTGGGATAATTCCATCAAGGGCCGACACCTCCACCAGTTCTTTCCATCCGTTCGTGAACGGCTGGCCAGGACATGGCTGGAGGTTGATCACTGTGTTGCTCAATTTCTCACCGGTCATGGTAACTTTAAGAGTAAATTATTTTCCTTCAAGCTTGTTGACTCGCCTCTTTGTCAATGTTCCACATCTGACTGCGAATATGAACAATCAGCACATCATATTTTATGGGAGTGCAGTCTTTGGCAGAATGAACGCAATATTATGTTGGATAGTGTACAGGTTACATCCGGAGTTATTTACTACACAGACCAAATTTTCGATATAATTTTCGATAGAACAAATTTCCGTGCGTTCAAGCGTTTTTGCCATACCTATTATTGGAATCAAATATAACTGCTCACAACTTAGGACCCATTAATGTTAATATTTTATCCGTGGTGCTAGGCAACTGGGCCTATCCCAGTTGTGAACGTCCCTTTGCGCCTATTGGCCTTGTTTCTTTGTGTCTCCTGCTGATATGGAGGGAAGTGGAAATTACAGATTTTCCTACTCCTCCGCTATACTTTTCTGATTAATTTCGTTGCGGGATCCAAGACAGTTAAATTCATTCTCTGGGACTTCGTCGAGCTTCATTGTCTCGGCGCTTTTCTGGTGGTCGCCACTGTTGATTCTGGCTTTCAGGAGTTACAGTGGTTGGGAACAGTGTGGCGGGCTTGTCCCTTTATTAAAATTGTCTCAATAGGTTAAAATAGTGTTAAAAACGAAAATAAATTATTTAAATCAATTAATTTCGTAGGGTACTTGCTCGATTTCTTATTTTTTTGGGTTGTGCACTGTGTTATGTATGTGGGACACTGTGGATGTATTATGAGACTCAAGCGATATCAGTTTTGCGATAGGTTTGTACGGATGGAGCGACAGTATCGCTAATATTTAGATATCGGGATGAAAGTCGGAGCAATGACCTCTATTCCGATGTTAACTGGCACCAACTATAGTATAGTCAATGGTGTCGATTCTGTTGTGCACAAACTAAACTTAATTTAGGCTATTGCTATCTTTTTCTCTCTAATAAAACGAGAAAGAGACGGACGTAATTTAGAGCTGTCAAATTTAATGGAACTAATTTTTCCATACCTACAAACACTGATTTAATAAAGAAGGAGATATGCTACGCAAGACGAAAATGTATCGGAACCCTGTGTCTTCACTTTGCCCCTACCACACGGCAACTATTACACACGCAGTTCAGTAAAAGTAATAGATACGCAGTCGCGCACACACCCGCATTTCTTAAAACTGAACGTACTACACAAGCAATTATAAACCTTATGACATCAAACACAGCGTGTATTTACCATGCACCGTACAACTTACGCACACAAAAACATCACTCGCTATCGTTGTGTTGTGTAAAAGCATAAGTACGCTAGTGATTGACTAAATCGGAAAGTTATCGAATCTTTCATTTATTATTGTGTAATTTTTTTTTGTGGTCCTGAAAATAATTAAATAAAAATAATGTCCAGAATATAATATTATAATAAAAATAAACAATATGTTGCTAAAAAATATATTATGAAGTAAATTAAAACAATAAAATATCCGGGTACGTTAGTTTAGGCTGTCATGGCCTAGTGAAACAGTAGTTAGTAGCACTAGGATAAGGCATAATATACGATAATTCAAAGCCAAAAACACTCCACCGATTAAACCTGAAATTTAATTAACTTATTTTATTAAAGTTGGTTACGCATTTCTCTACTATGCTGTAAAATAATCAAAATACATAAAAAAACATTATTTGACATCGATCTTCCAACCGGGTTAAAACGGTTGACAAATTGAAAAATAAAACTAAAATAGTAATATTTAATTCGTCAATCGACATTGTCGATAGCCTACATTAGTGGATCTGCACAAGCCCATCATTAACTCGTCGCGAGAAGGAGCGGCCGTACTACGTGATTCATCCGCTTAGTGAAATATCGTTTTGTGATTTTTACATTGCTTGTTCAGTCACTTAGCGACAAACTTAGGTAGTGGTTAAGGAGTAATGTATTTATTGCAAAAATAGTACACTCGCTGTGATATTTGAAAACAAACATAACATAGTAAAAGCAACAAATATTTTACGATTTGTTGTTTTTCTTGATTTTAAAGACAAATATAGTAAAATACTTGCACTTATGTATGATAAGTAATTCCGTGATCAACAAAGTTTAGGTTTATGCTTCGGTTTTTACAAAAAACCCCTGAACAACACGGAATTGCTATAATTTGTAACGATCGCGGTCGAAAGTACACTAGTTCGCGGAGACGGCCATTTGCCTATGACATGGCCGACTGGACATGTCGCGCGGACACCGACACGCCCCCTTACCACTTCTCCTCTTTTTTAGATTTCTGTGCCTACAAATTAAGGGTGCACGTAAAAACATGTCGACTAAAAACACTGAAGCGCAAGCCATAAACTAGTTTGACATCTCTAACTTTGTTCATAGCTATAGCCGTACTTTTCTCGCACTGCCTTTTAGTAAAAGATAGCAATAGCCCAAGTTTAGTTTGTCTCAACAAAATCGATACCATTGACTATACGACTATACTAACTTAACATCACGCCTGTAATACCGAAGGGCTATGCAGACGTGTACCTAGTAGTGCACACACATTTCTAACCTACTCCAATAAAGTTGAACGTTTATCGAGCTCTTTCAAAATTAAGTGGATTGTGAGATAGGTACGCAATTGAGGTGCTGTACCTACGCCCTCTAGTTTTCCTGACTGGACACATGGAAATGCAGAAAGAAGAGACGCCTTTGATGCAACTATATCTTGAAATACGTAAGTATTAGGTAGAATGATTAGCGCAGCTATTTTAGATTTGTTTAACACTAGTTGTAAACAGGTTTTATACGTACCCCTCCCCCGCCCTTCCATGAGAAAAAAGAAATAATGCCCTCATCTCGTTTTTAGGGTTCCGTACCCAAAGGGTAAAAACGGAACCCTATTACTAAGACTTCGCTGTCTGTCACCAGGCTGTATCTCATGAACCGTGACAGCTAGACAGTTGAAATTTTCACAGATGATGTATTTCTGTTGCCGTTATAACAACAAATACTAAAAACAGAATAAAATTAATATTTAAGGGGGGCTCCCATACAACAAACGTGATTTTTTATAATAATTGGTACGGAACCCTTCGTGCGCGAGTCCGACTCGCACTTGGCCGGTTTTTAAAAAGTCGTGAATATTTAGATATGTATGCATTATAGATATAACAAATACGTGGTTAGTTTTCAATGACCAGCCAAAATTTTTAAATTAAGATCGAGATATCAAACCAAAAGTAAATATTTTTGTCGAAAAATATAAAATAAAATAATAGCATCAATTTAAAAACGTCTTAGAAAAATCATAGATCATAAACCTAGTGGGAATCAATGCACTTGTATGCGTGTATGCACCGCCAAATTTATGTGTCCGTGTATGCACCGCCAAATTTATGTGTGTGCTAACTGCTACCTATCTAGGTTGTGGTAAACTGAATTGTGCTGTTGCAATATCCACACGTTCGCTTTTTAGTGGTGGACAGGAATGAAATTGTATTTTAAAAAATGTTGTTTTTTTTTCATTATATCGAAAATATTATCGATTCTAAACCCTCTGATAATTTGGCCGGTTATTGAAAACTAACCCTGTATATGTAGAGAAATTCTCAACGGAAAATGAAACACCGGTGATAAAAATTAAATCATTTATTTATCGTTTCCTCTTCTTGCCGCCGCCATGCCTGATCTTATTGTTGGGCTTGCCCTTGATGCGTCTGCGCACGCCGGCCGCCTCCTCCGTGTCGTCGTCGGAGTCAGCGCCGCGCTTCTTCCCTTTGAAGTTCTTTTTGTCTTCTAGCTCTTTCATTTCCTGTATGGGAAGGCAAAGTGGTAATTAACAAGACAGCGTCATTATCCATTATATTGTTGTAATAGTTTATAGGCTAGTAGTATAAAGTTGTCTATATTTTAGACATTATTCAAAATTGCGGGCCGTCTGGCCCGTAATTTTTGGTCGACCTGGGATGGAACCTAGAACCCTCATCATGCATGGCTATCACTACACTAACGATGCAGTCCTCCAATACTGTAATAGTTTGTATGGGACTAGCCATCCATCAAAATGGCAAGTCCTGGGCGCCGTGGGCAGCCAGCCTTGCTACCATCTTGCTGACTGTCTAATATAAGTAACATGGCATACGCCATATACATTTTACAAGGGAAAAAAATACGTACGATCTTAGTGAGCCTCTGGGCTTCAGAGACCCTTTCCTGCAGCACCATGACTTCGCTCTCCTCCGTCTTGTAGATCGGCAGTTGTTTACCGATCAGCTGCTCGATGCGCTGGTACAGTTCTACGTCATACTGAAACAAAATAAAAATTGTCGTAAACATGATCAAACCTGTAATCTCGGAAGTGGTAAGTAGAGCAATACAACCACACGCCTATCACAAGCCGATCTAGACAAGTGGTGTTATTTGCTGTGTTTATAGATGGATGGCAATCAAACAAACGGCCCAACGCAGGCGCGGATACAGGATTACCTTTAAGGGGGGGCAATTTTTGGAAAAAAATCATAATTTCTTTTTCAATACACTTCCTCGAAAACTGGTCCTTAACGCACTACGATTAGGTACAACATGCAATGTATTTCACACGTGTGCGATTTTTTCCACTTTCCCGCACGTGTGCGGGAATGAAAATTGCCACAGATAACTATACCTGTACTTAGTCCAAAGTGGTTCAATGCCTGTAGTCTGAGGTGAATGTATTTTTTTTTTATTTCGGCAAAGTACCACGCGTCTTGACGGCATAAATATTTTTTGAATATTCAAATTGTGTTTATAAATAGACTATCATAGATAAACATGATTATTAAAAACTAATAGTTACTTTTATACACAAATGAACATTTATTTGTGTTCTGAATTCAAAAATATAAAATAAATCTATTTTTTATATTAGGCTGTTTAGCGGCTTCATACCATTGCCTCTCCTTCAACCTGGCGAAATCAAAGAGCGAAAAAAAAAAAAAGAAAAAAAATCATAGTTCGTGACAAAAATATTTTACGTTATTTTATTTTATTTCTTCAAAAGTGTATTGAAAAACGTCGTTTGATACACGTGGACATTTGTTATTGCAATTCTCGGCTCAAAAACACCCTCGCCTACGGCTCGTGTGTTATAATTCCGCCTCGAATGCAATAACAAACTTTCTCCACTTGTATCAAAATGTACTATTTATAAACTTCTGATAATAAATGACGTTACTTTACAGAAATCCATGATATGCGCGAGAGATACAAGGGGGCCGCCAGCTTTTGGGCCAGGGGGGAGAGGGGTGCGTACTGTGCGTAGCAAGAAATTCTTAAATTCTTAAAACACCTTGCCTTGGACAGGTTCGAATGGTTTCGAACGTTCATATAGGATTTACTTGGCCGAATTTTAGATAAATTCAAGAGAAAGTAGTCTGCAGAGCGACCGAAGCGAGCTCGAAACTTTTAATAGTTTTTCTACCGACCTACTGGAGTTACCTGGCTCTCTTATAGACAAAGATAAGAGTCATGAAAACCTAGGCTTCAAGAGCGAGCGTAGCGAGCTCGACATTTTTTACAACACTGCCTCAGATAATTATGCTATAATTGCATTTATATATAAGGTCTCGGGGCAAGGGGCTCCTAATTTATTTCAGGCTCTGTCTATTGTATAGATCGATCATGCAAAAATCCAATAGGGTACTCCCTTATATCTCCTAAAAATTTTTGTCCAAAAATCATTATCCATAAAACGTTTGCTATAAACTTCCGTAACCATAATGTTTAAAATCCCGAAATTTTGTTTTACATAATTATATTTATTTCTAAAACCGTTCTGTCATAATATCGAATACTATAATAATTGAATCTTCTAATTTTGTATGCCATAAAGTCAATTATCCTAAGTATTGTATTATATAATGTGTATTATTCCTAATGTTTATATAATATAATAAAATGTTTGGTCCTAAAACATTTGCAAAAATTAGGTTTTAGGGACAGAAACGAATCGCTGTAAATCCGACCCCACGCAGTCTTGTCTGCCCTACCCCTAGAGTGTAATTAAAAATCGCGTAGGCGCGGAGGGGCGAGGCGGCCCGCGAGTTGAGGAGCAGGTGGTTGTAACACTCGCCGCCGCTGCTGAGGCTGGCCGGCGAAGCCGGCCAGCAAGCCGAAGCGGCGGTGGTGAGCGTTAAACACATCTGCGACGATAAGCTCGCGTGGGACCGCCGGAGCCCCGCAGCGCCGGAGCCGTGACAGAAACCATGCCTGTTGCATGTTGCTTGCTCGCTTGCATGCTGCATGCTTGCTTGCATACTATATGCGTGTGTTCGAGCTAACGCCTGCTCGTTTGGAGAGAGCAACAATCAACGTTGCGTACTCATTAGTTTGTAGTTAGATGTAAGGATTTTATGTACTTTCTTGTCATTTTGTCTTCCATTTTTGTTCTCCAACGAAGCAATACATAGTTTGACTAATTATCAGCATTTTTGAAGTTTCTTTGGAAAATCACCTAAAATTCCCCCACATTTTGGTCCATTACCGAGCCGGATTGGTAATACAATGAAGATTTGCTAAAAATCAGTGGATTTGTGTAAATATTACCCGGGAGATGTGCCGACGAGGTTATAAGCCGGCAACGTGACTGAACAAAGGACAAGCTAATTCACGGTGTTAAGAATATTATAGGTAGAATATCATCACCCAACACTCGTTCAGGTAATAAATAACCATAATTAGCGACGTTAAAAGGTTAGTATTTTATATTCCTGAATATTGTTTAAAATAACTTATTTACCTTAGTACATTGTGAATAGTTTCTAGTACTTATCATTATTTTGTTTGATGATACTGCTTTTGCAAATACAATTATACGTTCTTTCTAATTAATATAGTGGAAAGTTCAGTAGATATTTTGCTACATTTATAATTGTATTGTATAGCAGTATACCAGTTCTATTCATAGTAAATAGTTATTAGTGTGTAGTTTGGTGTTAGATGATGTTACAAGTCATAATTAGTTTTATTCAGTTATTTAAACCGTATTAGTCAATTTAGTTACTTATTAATTTGTTATTGTATTGCTTATAGTTAAACGTTAGGTAATTAAGTGTTCAAGTTTTGAGGAATTTCTGTACCTAGCCAAATCAAAGTCTAAATTAAAAATCCCATTTTGTATTCACTTAATGTTTACAATAGGTAGAAGTCAATATTTACAGTGTTAACATCCTTTGTTCAATTGTTTTAATTACAATAGTAGATAGACGTAGGGTTCCTAACATAAGTTATTTCAGTATTGCATAAAAATATACCTTGTTATTGTATAAATTCCAGGTTGACTACATTCGATTCCCAGTATGTCCGAAGAAAGAGAACTAATTAAAAAACGAGGAAGCATAAAGGGACGCTTAACTGTATTTATCAATTACCTTGATGCATCCAGCGACAAGGAGTTGACTAGTTGTGAGGTCAAGGAGTTGCAGTTACGGATTGGAAGAATCGAGTCCTTGTATGAGCATTACGATGAGGTACAGTTGCGATTGGAATGTCTGGTAGATGATGATAAAGCTCAAGTCTCTGAGCGTACTGAATTCGATACACAGTATTACAAAGCACTGGCTAGGGCACAGGAGCTGTTATGTAAATATAACAGCGATAATGAGTCCATGATTAGTACAAAATGTACCCGTATTAGTCAACGTAAGCCTGTTAAGTTACCCACGATACAGCTACCTAAATTTAATGGGAGTTTTAGCAATTGGTTGGAGTTCCGCGACACTTTTACTAGCCTCATTCACTCTAACGATGAAATTGATCAAATTAATAAATTCCATTATTTGCGAGCGTCTCTGGAAGGATCTGCTGCTGTTGTAATCCATGGGATTGAGTTTTCCGCAAGTAATTACGATACAGCTTGGAAGTTAATTTGCGATCGCTTCGATAACAAAAGAATGTTAGTTCAAAATCATGTGTCGTCCTTATATTATTTGAATGCTATTACAAAGGAGTCCTCTGTGGCGTTGAAAGGATTGATTGATCAACTTAATAAAAATCTCCGTGCGTTGGAAGCGTTAGGTGAGCCCATCAAGCATTGGGATACTTTATTAATATTTATGGTGACTCAGAAGCTCGATCGGTCAACTTATCGTGAGTGGGAGGAGCACAAAGGTCGTATAGACAAGGATAGCACAATAACATTTGCTGCACTTATTCAATTTATTCGCTTTCGCGCTGACTTGTTAGAAACACTAGAAACAGCACGAAATAGCACTAATCCCACTCCCGGTAAGCCTAGTTCCCATTCTAGTAAGATGAAATCTATGGTTGTATCACAAGATTCTAATAATTCCAGGTCCGAATTAAGTAAGTTATGCCCGCACTGTAAGGCTGATCACGTGTTAAGTAGTTGTTCACAATTCCTTTCACTTAGCACCGACGCCCGACTTAAATTAATACCTAACTATAAAATATGTTATAACTGTTTTCATGCAGGTCATTTTGCTAACCGATGCAAAAAGCCGGGATGCAAGTTATGTAAACGCCGACATAATACTTTGATTCATTCGTCGGAGAATAAAAGTACGGCGAATTCTTGCACTAATGATAACAGACCAAACGGTAGCTCGTCCCATTCCGTATCAACGTCATCACCCACTAACGCCGTGGCTAGCACTGATGTGAGTGCGAATAATTTAACTTTGTCTGCGGATCTCAGCTCGCTAAGTGGTGAGCGTAAACAACACGCTGTGTTATTGTCCACCGCTCTTATCAAGTTATGTGATCAGAATGATCGTGAGCACGTAGTGCGGGCCCTGCTTGATAGCGGAAGTACATCGTGTTTTATTACGGAACGGTTATGTACACGGCTTAACTTAAATACTAGTCAGATAAATGGATCGGTCTATGGCATTAATAACGTAAGTTCTCGCGTAGGCAAAACATGTCATGTAAAAATGACGTCATTAGATAATAGTTATGTTGCCAAGTTTTATTGTTTTGTTTTGCCATCGTTAACGACTGTTGTGCCTTGTCGTGAAGTCGACATTTCAGACCTAAATATTCCAAATAATATCTGTTTGGCTGACCCTAACTTTTACATGCCTTCAGAAGTAGATGTCTTAATAGGAGCGGATCTCTTCTGGGACTTGGTTGGTTCACAGAGAATTAGACTAGGAATAGGTAAGCCCGTGTTGTGTGAAACGCTGTTAGGCTGGATTGTTTCTGGCCCTGTTACCTATAATAATGGTAAATTATTTTCGAATAATATTTCGTGCAATTTAACTCATACTGATTCCCCCAGTAACGGTGATTTAAATAAAATTCGCACCGATTTAGAGAAATTCTGGAATCTAGAAGAGATTAGTTCACAATCCTCGCATTATTTACCAGAGGAAAAGTTGTGTGAAGAGCATTTTGTCAAGAATACGACACGTTTAGACAGCGGACATTTTTGTGTTCGTATTCCTGTTAAGCAAAATCCTTCTATTTTAGGAGAATCCTTCAAAAGGGCTTCTAAGTGTCTATATTCCCTAGAACGCAGACTAAAGTCCAAGCCAGAGTTTGGTAAATTATATCGCGACTTTATGTCTGAATATGAGACGTTAGGACATATGACCGAAAATAAAAATAATGACAGTCCCAGTGGATATTTCATACCACACCACGGGGTACTGCGTGAATGTAGCACAACTACCAAACTTCGTGTTGTTTTTAATGCAAGTTGTGTTACTTCTTCAGGGGTATCCTTCAACGACGTGCAGATGGTGGGTCCTACAGTGCAGGACGATCTTATATCTATACTTCTTCGGTTTCGACAACACAAATTCGTTTTATCAGCTGATGTTGCGAAAATGTATAGATGTATATACGTCCACCCATCTGATAGGTACCTCCAACAGGTTCTGTGGCGTGATAATGCATGTGATCCTGTCAAGGTTTTCAAATTGAATACCGTCACATATGGTACGGCTAGTGCACCATTTCTTGCTACACGTTGCCTCAAGCAAATAGGGATGGATTATCAGTCCAATGACAGTAAGATCTCTTCGCGTTCAATAGGTAAGTCATCCTCAGGTAGCAGAAATAAGATTGCTGACGTCATCATGCATGATTTTTACGTTGATGACCTCTTGACAGGAAGTGATGATTTGAATGAGGTTATGTTTATCCGCACAGAGGTCACCCACGCACTAGCATCTGCTTGCATGCCGCTTAGAAAGTGGAGATCCAACGTCCCTAGTGTAGTCTCCGGAGCTTCTCAGTCGTCATTAGATTTAGAAATGGGATCTAATGAACCTAATAAGTTATTAGGGCTTAACTGGTATTCTAGTTCCGACGAATTTGGGTTTTCAAGTTTAACGTTGCCATCTAAGGATTCTGTAACAAAGCGTGATGTACTTTCTGCCATAGCACGTATTTTTGACCCCTTAGGAATTTTATCTCCTTGCGTAGTCACAATGAAAATGTTTCTACAACAAATGTGGTTAGACAAGCTCTCGTGGGATGAGCCATTATCCCCGCCACTTAATGCTAGTTGGAATGCTATTGTCAAAGCATTGCCGCTTATCAATAACTTTCGTGTTCCACGGCACGTTATATGTGATTCACATAATATACTGGAACTACATGTATTCACAGACGCATCAGAGCGTGCGTATGGTGCGTGCGTCTATGTACGTAGTGCCAATGATGAGGGTGAGTACATGGTTCGTCTCTTAGCTGCTAAAAGTCGAGTGGCGCCGATTAAGCCGACCACCATTCCAAGATTGGAATTGTGTGGCGCAGTAGTCGGAGCTCGTTTATGCGAGAAGGTTGTGAGCTCAATGAGACTAAAGTTTAGTCATGTTTATTGCTGGACTGACTCCACCGTCGTGTTGGGATGGTTGCAGATGCTACCTTCTAAGCTTCAGCCATTTGTGCGTAATCGCGTTGCTGAAGTTTTAGACAAGACAGGGCACTGTACTTGGCGACACATCCCAACTGCCAAGAACCCTGCAGACCTAATATCACGAGGCGTGGATATTAGAATTCTGCAATCTTTGGACTTGTGGTGGAGTGGTCCCAGCTTTTTGAAGCAAGTCCAGTCTCATTGGCCGTCTCAACATAAATTATTAGAGTCAGACAAGCTGCCTGAAACTCGACCTCACGCTTTATTGAGCGCCAGTGTTAGTTGTAAAAATCAATGTGATACAATCATCGATTTTAATCGTTTTTCTAGTTATTTAAGGTTAATCCGTAGTGTAGCAACAGTTTTAAGATTCATAAAGTTGTGTAGAAAGCTTCCTTGTCCCAGTTTCCTATCACAAGACGAGTTGCAGGACGCATTAAATATTTTAATAATTAGGAGTCAGATTGAATCATTTCCCGAGTACAAATTACTCATTAGTAATCAGAAGTTGCCTCATAAAAGCGCCCTAATAAAATTTAATGTATTTTTAGATGATAATAAAATCATGCGTGTCGGAGGACGCTTAGCAAATTCAACTTTTTCTTTTGATAAAAAGCACCCTATTCTTTTACAGTCCACTCATAAATTTACGAAATTACTATACGAATTTGAACATAGAAAGCTTATGCATGCAGGTCCTCAGTTATTGCTGGCTTCAATCAGGGATTCATACTGGCCTATAGGTGGACGAAGCCTAGCAAAGAGTTGTTATCGTAATTGCGTGCGTTGTTGTCGCATGTCGGGTAGAACAGTTACTCCATTAATGGGTAATTTACCGCAGCAGCGTCTCCTTCCAGGTGGTTACCCTTTTGAGAGTACTGGTGTGGATTATGCTGGTCCCATCATGGCTGCTAGTAGGCAGGGTCGGGGATGTAGGCTGGTAAAAGTGTACATAGCCATTTTTGTGTGCTTCACCACGAAGGCTATCCACTTAGAGCTGGTGAGTGACTTAACCAGCAACAAGTATTTACTAGCTTTATTTAGATTTATCTCGCGACGGGGAAAACCCAGTGACATCTACTCCGACAACGGTACCTCATTCGTTGGTGCCTGCAACGAACTTTCGAATTTTCTTAAATCTAATTGCAATTCCTTGGGCGAGCAATTGGCTAATGACGGAATTAAATTTCATTTTATACCCGCGTATACACCTCATTTTGGCGGACTCTGGGAAGCGGGTGTAAAATCAACTAAATATCATCTCAGGCGAGTGTTGGGAAATTGTCACTTAACCTTCGAAGAACTTAACACCACATTAGTCCAGATTGAGGCGATATTAAATTCACGTCCACTGACGCCGCTGTCATCCGATCCAGCGGATTGCACACCACTGACTCCGGGTCATTTTCTTGTTGGCCGACCGCTGACGTCACTCCCGCAGCAAGATTTAGAGAACCACTCCACTGCTTCATTGTCTCGTTTCCAACGAATCGAGCAGCTACGTCAGCATTTTTGGGCTCGTTGGAGTAAGGAATATGTGTCTGAGCTGCAGCACAGGACCAAGTGGCATACCAGCAAAGATATGCTCAAGTTGGGTTCCTTGGTCATCATAAAGGAGGACCATCTTCCTCCTCTAAAATGGAGATTGGGGAGAGTCGTCGCCGTTCACCCGGGATCAGATGGAATTGTTCGTGTGGCAGACGTCAAAACATCCACTGGAGTCGTCAGAAGAGCCTTCAATAGGATTTGCCCACTGCCCGTTGATTCTGCGCTTGGTTGAAAGCGCCTCTGCTGCTTCCAACGTCCGGGGGCATGTTCGAGCTAACGCCTGCTCGTTTGGAGAGAGCAACAATCAACGTTGCGTACTCATTAGTTTGTAGTTAGATGTAAGGATTTTATGTACTTTCTTGTCATTTTGTCTTCCATTTTTGTTCTCCAACGAAGCAATACATAGTTTGACTAATTATCAGCATTTTTGAAGTTTCTTTGGAAAATCACCTAAAATTCCCCCACAGCGTGCTTGCATGGTTGCTGCAAGCTTGTTGCATGCTTGCTGCATGCTTGCTGAATGCTTGCTGCATGCTTGATGCCTGCTTGCTGCATGCTTGCTGCATGCTTGCTGCATGCTTGCTGCATGCTTACTGCATGTTTGCATACTTATTACAGGGAAAAATAAAATCCACATAATTATGTTCACACTCAACTGTTTTATAATGATTGACGGTTTGATTGATTGATTTTCTGCCTTTTAGTGATTACCTATATGAAATGTATGCCAAAACAAAAGAAGATTCTAATTGTGAACTTTCTGCGATATGATGGTTCTACTTTTTAATTCTTAAAAATTTCATAAGAGCAATATTGTGTAAAAATGTGTTGTGTTGAGAGAAGTTCATAGCATAGCAACAGCTAAGTAATACTTACTTTACTGTAGGTACCCGTAATTACAGACACAATTAAAATAACAATGTTGTGTTCCCTTTTGGGAACGTCTGGGAACATACCGGTTTGTTTTTAAAATATTATTAAGTTTAGATCTTTCTCTATCTTTAATTTTTTTATTTATTTAGGATTTATAACTATTATTGAAAACGATTTTAAGTGTTTTGTATATTATTGATTGTAATATTTATGACAAACGGGTTTAGAGCATATTGTATTTAGGGATTTCAATTTTATGGCATGTGATATTATGTGATATTAATTTCGGGTAAGTTATCATTCGGACAAATGATGATTAGGACAAAAAAAGTTATGGCACTTTAAGGTTGCACAAGTCGGTCATTCTTCCATACAAACGTAGTCTGGTGATTACTCGTTTGTTTGACGGTGTAGGTTCAAAATTAAAAATTGTATCAACTGGTTTTTTCATTATCTAGCCCTGTATGGAAGCAGAATTGGAAAAAAAATATTGGTTTGGAAGTTATGACCGTCGAATCTTTCATATTTCAACACTAATTTTAACTCATCTTTGGGCGTAAATAAATGACCTAAGTAGTATGAAAATGGAAAAACTAAAACCATACAAGAATAGATAATTTATTCAAAAGTTAAAATATTTTTATTTTGAACAGATACATCCAACAGATTTTCCATGATACCCGTACTCCCAAAGGTCTGCATAAAGAATTTCGCGCGCCCGTTTTCGTTGTAAATCATATTGCATTTCGCTACAAGTTGCCACCCCTGTCAGTGGGGAAGAGGGGAAGCACGCAGCGCGTGAGTGTGCGCAGTGTCTGTGGGTGCACACATGCTCACTTGGTTAGCTGCCGCCCGGCACGTCATGCTGTCGTATTACGAGTATACTATTTTATAACATTGAACTCTGGCTTGAATTTTGGATACCGATATTTCTTTATTGATAGTTTGTGTTTATTATTTTGAATTTGTTTCAAATTTTACTGACCCTTTTTTTTTTTTTTTTTTTTTTTTTTTCGGATGGGAAATCATCAAATAACCCCTCCCGCTCTGGGCGGAGCAGGAGGGAGTGTCAGACTTTTACTGACTAAAACCCATCCATGTTCCTTCATCGCCCTTTGTGTTCCGGGGCCACGGTATCTCTTTCGAATAGTCCCGCAACCCCGGCAGGCATCGGTCCTTACGGACCCCTTCCTTTTTGCTGACTCTCTTTGAGGCGCGCGTGGAACACGAACGCGCCGTCGACACGGCCTGTCGTCATGTCATGAGACGGACGGACGGCGAGCTAGCCCTTAGCTCACCGTCCACAGGCCCGCGCCTACGGTGGCCGGGGGCTACGTGGTGGTGGCCCCCGACGCCCGGGGCGTCTCCCGCGGCGGCCGGGACGTTGAGAGGTTCTCTCCCTCTCACGTTCCGCCACCTCCTTCGGACCCTGGCATTGGACTTTGGATTCCGATTTGATAGTGATTTACGGGTGGCGTTTGAATTCGATTTTATTTATTATGAATGTTAGCAGATTTCTCCCCCATTTGTGGACCGATTCTCAAAATTATTTTTTTATTTCTTTTTTGTCCCATTTAAATTTGGCCAAGATCTGATGCTGATCTTCGGAGATATACAAGAGAACTCTTAAAAAAATAGACGGAAATCTGTAGTCATTGTCGCTTGGATTTTTATTGTTTATGACGTAACATCACGCCTGTATGCTTTGAGGGAGTACGCAGATTTGTACAATACCCCCAGATTTCGAAAGTTAGGTACCTACCTATGTTTGCGGATGGATGGACAGAGATTTTGTTGGCATGTCAGATGTATTGTGAGAGCAATTTATGAATGTGTGAACCTTTACTTTGTTATTTTGTATATTTTAATGTTATCTCTTACTCTTTTAGTTCTAGTTTTAGTTACAGTAATTGGTTTAAATACAACCGTTGTAAGTAGATAAATAAATGTTATGTTTCATTTATAGTGGATAAGCCTGTTACCATAACATGTATTGTTAATAATGTAGGTATAATAAATATTTATGGCGACTTGTTTGGGAACGACTACCACCATCAGCCTTTTCCCAACTATGTTGGGGTCGGCTTCCAGTTTTACCGGATGCAGCTGAATACCAGTATACATGGAGTATCTGCCTATCTGACCACCACAACCCAGTTAGTAACGTGTAATACGATACCCCTTGGTAAGACTGGCAGTCAGACTTTTAGGGCCGCTGACTACCTAACGACTGTCAAAGATCTACAAATGACAGCCCGACCAACGGCATAACGTGCTTTCCGAGGCACGGAGGAAACTCGGTATGTAATGGGTGGTCACCCATCCGCAGACTAACCTAGGCAAGCACGGCTTAACCTAACGATCGACCTGAGCGGCTGTTATTATTTAGCCACGAGCTCCGCTTGTTTGGGAACGACTAAAAATGGAAAAATAAATACCTAAGTAAAAATATTTTTTGCAAAAAATAAAACAGACTTAAAAAAAACACAAACATAAAAAACACTTTGATTGATTTGGTGTTTTTGTCACCGGCTTCTGAAGCAAAAGTTATTTTTCACCTTTTTGTGTTTTTCTTTTTTTTAATTCTGTGATAATTTCTAAACTATTCAATCAAATGTAAAAGACAGCTGTAAAAGACAATTTTAATCTAAATTCAATTGTCAAGATAATGGACATACTTATTTGGATAAGGATTAATACTGCAAATAAGGTAGGTACCTACGTTGTCCTCGAAGCGGCGATCGGCGGCGGCGACCTCTCGCGTCCGGCCCTGGTGCAAGCCATGGTCCGGAGCGAGACGGAATGGGACGCCGTCACCTCCTTCTGCGAAGCAGTAATGCTAGAGAAGGAGGTGGCGGAACATGAGAGGGAGAGAACCTCTCAACGTCCCGGCCGCCGTGGGCGCGGGCCTGTGGACGGTGGGCTATGGGCTAGCTCGCCGTCCGTCCGTCTCATGACGACAGGCCGTGTCGACGGCGCGTTCGTGTTCCACGCGCGCCTCAAAGAGAGTCAGCAAAAGGGAAGGGGTCCGTAAGGACCGATGCCTGCCGGGGTTGCGGGACTGTTCGAAAGAGATACCGTGGCCCCGGAACACAAAGGGCGATGAAGGAACATGGATGGGTTTTAGTCAGTAAAAGTCTGACACTCCCTCCTGCTCCGCCCAGAGCGGGAGGAGTTATTTGATGATTTCCCATCCGAAAAAAAAAAAAAGGTAGGTACCTACGTCATATTTTTAAATAAAATTTCAAAGATAAAAATGGTTATATTAGGTACCTACTTTACTCTTTGTCTGGATAGAAGGTCAACCTATTCATACACGAAATATTTTCAGAGAATCATCCAACAGCTATAACGAAGCCATAGCAACGAAATTTTTTACTGAGTAGGTAGGTACCTATATTTAAAAAATCTCTACTTGACCCACACAATAAATAGGTACTGGCTCCATATTTTAACAACATCCATTACGCTAGTTTACTACAATACTACGTCAGCGGCACAATGCCTATTGTTGATAAATGTATAATAAGACAATATTACAGACCGCTATTGTAAATAAATAAACAGCCAATAAACAATTTACAAAATAACATAATTTTTTATTTGATGAATCAACAACAAGACTCACAGTCAGATCAAAGTCACGCTGTCGAAAAAGCAATTATCCTGACTCTGGCTGTACTAATCAGGAGTCGCCTGTGGTTTAATTATAGGTAACTAGCTAGGCTAAGTAAATACCTAGGTATTTAACATAAGTAGTAACATAGTTGCACAACCTATAATAACAAGTATAGAAATAAAGTCATATCAATGAAATTATTTTTTAAACTAAATAACAATATCTACCTACATTACTACCTACCTACATTTTCGCAAGCGAACTCATTGCCACGTCTCGCAAAGTCGCGGGTCTACCTATTAGGAATATTATAGGATGTAGGTATGTAGGAGCTTGTCCTTTCATAATAACAACTAAATTGGGTGCATAATAATTACGTTTCACTGAGTGATTGTCCTATGTTGTAAATTCCAACACCTATTAGTTTGAGTTTATGTTGTCCTTCAAACATAAATCGCATATACGCCAGCACGTGCCAACGATGATACTACACAATTGCACCCGCGCCGCGCGCCGCCGCTACAATGTCGTCCCGTCTTCAATGAAATTGCGCATGTATGCGTCACTCAGCGTTAGGAGTGTGTATGTGTACGCGCAGTAGCTTCCTTCTGCTCTTTACAGCGTCTATCCCTTTCGCTCGTGATGTCGGATGAAATAGCATGCATTTTAACCCCGCCCACCAACTAGTTCGTTCCGCTAGCTTGTTCGTTCTTAAATTATGAATAAAAAAGTTAGGTAATACAATAGAGAACCATCCAATAGGCCAATCCAGAGGTAGAAAAAAAGGAGCCTTTTTGATAAATGTTTTTTCGCAGGGTTAAACAATATCTTAATTTAAGTGATTCCATTTTACGCTACAATTTATTACGTATAATACCATTCTATGGCATCAGGCAGGCAGGAAAAGCTACAACTTTTAAAAATCCTGAGCTTCTAGGGGCAGGGGCAGCTGCCTCCTCCTGGCGACGCCCATGACAAGATATACAACTAGAATATTTAGTTTCAATTTCGTCAAACTAGTTCATGCTTGGCTAATGACGTATTTGGTCCGGTTCAGGGGGGGGCAATTGCACCCATTGCCCTCCCCCCTGTATCCGCGCCTGGCCCAACGAATGGTATCACTGCAGACCCACCGTCCCCTAGTAGTACCAGGTAATAGTGTTGTAACTCTAGTTAAAACCAGTTCTGACAAAAATAATTTTATTAGAACCTGCTACGACTCCATGACGCGTGCTAAATACATACCGGTTACGGTCGCGAATCATATTTAAATTAACAAACAACCTTGCACAATTAAAAAATAATAGTAAAACCTGACACTGATTTTTACTAAGAATGGATAGAGTTCTTATTATCTACATTAAATTATAATGCTGTTTAAAAACATACCTGTGACACGAAGGTGATAGCCTTACCGGCCCGGCCCGCTCGCGCCGTGCGGCCCACGCGGTGGATGTAGTCCTTACTGTGCAGCGGGATGTCCAGGTTTATCACTACGTCCACGTGCGGAATGTCCAGACCTCTGTGAACAAAAAGATTAGGTTATGTTATTACAGTGAAACGATAAAGGAAGTACTTAGGTCTATAAATATGTGTGCAAAATCAAAAAATCTAAAATTATTTAGTTGTTCACATTTTAACTTTTACGTTTAAAAAGTGCTAATACGCAGCATGCATTAGCACTTGAACGTAAAAGTTACAGTCCCTCAAAAAACGCCGCCCTTCGCCGCTTCCTAGTATTTTCCGTCTGTTAAGTTATTGCGATGCATAGAGACTGCTATTGAGAGTTCATTCAGTATATTTCTTTCTCGTAAGCATAAGTTTGTCGATACGTTAACCCTCAGTCATTATTGTCCTGTAGAAAACCAAGATCACCTCACAAGGTATGATGACAAAAGTCTTTTATTCAAAAAGTTCCTAAAAATCCAGTTGACGATCATATTTTAAAAACTACAAAATACCAATTCACCTCGAAGCCACATCCGTACAAATCAGAACAGATCTACTCTTATTCTTGAACTTGTTCAGCGCCGCTAACCGCTTGTTCTGCGACATCTGCCCGTGCAGCGGCACGGCCGCCAGCCCGAGGTTGCGCAGGAGTAGTGCGGTGCGCAGTGCGCCCGCGCAGGTTGCTACGAACACGATGAACGAGTTGCCTGACATCTCGTTGAGAATGTGGACGAGGTATACGTCCTGGAAAAAAGGGAGGGTGATTTGTAAACGAAGTTTATTGTGGGAATAACATTTAGCCTTGTTTCGAGGTTGGTTAGCAATAAAATTACAGCAGTAACTTGTAGATTTTTGTAAAATTGCAGCATTCATGGTTTGCTAACTGACTTGATTGTTTGTTAAAAAGATCATCAAGCTATTACAAAAAAAAAATGGATAAATTTGACAGGTTTTTGTTAATCTGCTATAATAATCCAAGCATAAGTTGATCCTATATAATGAGCAAGTGTTTTCTTTTGCTTTTGAAATGGCAATACTTTGGATTTGATGGAACTATCCAACCTCTATGGACAAGGCATTACCATCTAACTAAACACATAATTTTTCCTTACCTTATACTTAACAGGTATAAACAGATAGTACTGCAGGAGCTTCTCAACGGTCTGGTACTTGGTAGACACCTCAACCTTCACGGGGTCCTGCAAGGATGCACGCTGCAGTTTCTGCACCTTCTTAGTCATGGTGGCTGAGAACAGGTAGGTGCGTCGCTCGCGAGGGATCACGCGCAGGATCTTGTCTACTTCCACCTCAAAGTCCATGTTGAGGATGCGGTCAGCTTCATCCATTACCTTTTGGAGAAGCATAAGTTTATGACCACAGTGTATGTATGACTAGATCGGTGGTTTCCAACCATCCGCAGGAGACTCGAATATGGTCCACGAAAGGTTAAAATGTTATTATTAATACTTTTAACTTCCACAGAAGATGCAAGCTCAACCCGACCTAATTGAACGTATCAGAGGCGAGGTGCAATTTTGTTTTGAGAATTTTTCGTTTTTCCGTATGAATGATTGCAAAATTTTTCGAGCTTACTTCGATCGCTTGTATCCTTCCCTACCTTAATTCTAAAGGTTTTCATCCCATTTACCAATTTTTCCATTGTGTGAGTAAAAGATTCATCCCCCTAGCCTAGATAAAATCTTGTCGGTGTCCATGTTTATCTAGGATCTATGGCCCCTTCAAACAATAAATGACACCAAAGTGGTCCCAGGTCCAAGGAAGGTTGGGAACCACTGGACTAGATGTATGAATGTGGAGAAAGGAGTGTTTATAGATGGTTACAGTTGGCATTCTGTATTTTCATGGAAAAAAACAAGAGTTCATGTTTATTGGGAAGTTCAGAGGTAATATAATGTTTTAGTTCATTCCTTTTTAGTTTAGGGTTTAATTTCTTTCCGTATCCTGGCGTATCGTCATCATCGTCCTGGCGACAATAGCGGTAGCAAGACAAATATTTAGATTGGACAATCAATCTAAAGCAACAGAAGCCTATGTAATCAACAACCTTAAAAGACTACTTTACGTTTAAGAGGTAAGTTCAAATTGTTTATTTATATGTATATCAACTAACGAACATCACGCGGTTTCACCTGCATAGTTCCCGTTCCTGTGGGAGTATGGGGATAAAATATACCCTATGCTACTTGCTGATAATGTAGCTATCCATTGCTGAATCAAGGAATTTTTCAAATCAATCCAGGTTTATTTGTTTCATACAAAAATACAAATCTTTTCTCTTTATAGTATTATTATTTATAGCCTTCCTTCGGACATGACAATAGTTCTTTAATATTCGTAAATTGTTCTTTTGTTGTATTTTTGCGTGTCCGTTTGCCAGGTGGCAAAGGCCTCCTCCAATCTTCTCCATTCTGGCCTTTCTATGGCCACTCTACCCCATGTTGTTCCCGCGACTTGTCTTATGTCGTCGTCCCACCTCCTTTGTGGTCTACCTCTCTTTCTCTTTCCATCTCTTGGGTACCATTGCGTGGTTATTTTACTCCATTTATCCTTTCCCCTGATCATGTGGCCTGCCCATTTCCATTTTTGTCTCCTTATTTTCAAAGTTATGTCCTGGACCTTAGTCTTGCTTCTGATGCTGCTACTCTTTACTTTGTCCTTTCTTTTGATCCCACTCATACTCCTTTCCATGGCATGTTGACATACGGAGAGTTTGTTTGTTACGTTTTTTGTTAAAGCCCATGTTTCGCTCCCGTATGCCAACACTGGCAGGATGCATGTGTTAAATAATTTGCTTTTCGTTGAGATGTGTAGGTCCTTGTTTTTCATTATTTCTTTTAGGCCCCAATATTTTTTCCAGCTATTCGCAACTCTTCTTTCGACTTCTTTGTTTTCGTTGTCGTCTGGAGACATCAGTTGACCGAGGTATATGTACTCTTCAACATAGGAGATTTGCTTCTGTTCCACTGTTACAGGTTCTTTGTTGCCATTAGTCATGATTTTTGTTTTTTCTGGGTTTAGCTTCAATCCAGCCTTTGCACTTTCTGATGCTAGATCATTTATCATCTTGCTTAGATCCGCTGGTGTTTTTGCAAATAATACAATATCATCAGCGAATCGTAGGTGCGTTAGCGTGCGGCCATTAATAGTTATGCCCATGTCTCTCCATTCCAGGTTCCTGAAGATAATTTCTAATACGGCCAGAAAGAGTGTTGGTGAAAGAGGGTCCCCCTGTCTCACGCCTTTTTGTATTTGAAATCTATTTCCTTCTTTTTCTAGTCGGATACAAGCCGAACTGTGTTTATAGATATTTTTTATAATTCTTATGTATTTATGCTCTATACCCAGTTCCTTTAAGGCTTCCCAGATTTTTAAGTGTATCAGAGAGTCGAAAGCTTTACTGTAGTCAATAAACGCTATGTAGTATATAAGTTGGTATTCAGCGTATTTTCCTATAACTTGCCTTAGAGTATGGATGTGGTCTAGTACCGAGAAGTCTTTGCGGAAACCTGCCTGTTCTATTGGTTGTTGCTCGTCTAGTTTCCTTCCTATTCTTTTCAAAATAATCTTTGCAAAGATCTTATAAATATTAGACATTAGGCTGATGGGTCGGTAGTTTCCAATATCGCAGTGATTCCCTTTCTTGAATATAAGGATTATGATGGATTCAGTCCATTGTTTTGGGATGATTTCTGTGTTAATCACGTTGTTGAAAATTTCTGTGAGTATCGGTGTCAGTGCTACTTTTGCTTGCTTTAGTATCTCATTACTTATGCTATCTGGTCCTGGAGCTTTGTCGTTTTTCTGTGTGTCAATAGCTTTTTCCGTTTCTTCCTGCATGATATAAGGTACAGTTTCGTTCTCTGGTAAGTCTATTTCTCTTTTATTTGTGTTATTTTTGTATAGTTCGGTGTAGTAGTCAGTAGCGATCTTGAGTATTTCCTGTCTACCTATCCTCTCCACTCCACTGCTATCTTCCATCTTTACAATCCATTCTTTTTTATTAGTTAGTTCTTTGTACGCCTTCTTTATTCCTCCTGACTGTCTAATATGTCTCTCTATTGTTTCCATCCGACGTTGTCTCCTGTCTTTCCTTATGTTTTCTTTTATTTCTTTGCTAATTCTTGCAATTTCTTTCCTATTTTTATCTGCACTCATTAGAGCTGCTCTTTGGTCAAGGAGCTTGACAGTTTTTTCTGTCATCCAGTTGTTTAGGTTCTCTTTCCTTTTGCTATGTGCTTTAGTAATGGTTGTGATCGTACTTTCCAACCAAGTGTATTTCTCTTGTATGTCGGCGTCTTTTGTTTCTTTTTTGTAATCTTTCAGTTTCGAGTTTAGTGTGTTGGTTATTTCTGCTATCAGATATTTGTTAAGTTTTATATTCTCTGGACTTATTTTTGGTCTCGGGTTCTTGGGTTGGGATGCGTTCAGTTCAGCCCTGACCATGCGGTGGTTGGTGTTAAAGTTTAGATTATTGATGACATTTATGTTTGGGAAGAATTTATGTTTATTGGTCAGTATAAAGTCAATTTGGTTTTTTGATTTACCATCGGGTGACAACCAGGTCCACATTCTGTTTTTCTTTTTCTTGAAGACTGTGTTTAAAATAGTCAGGTTATTTTCCATTGCAAAATCCACGAGCATTTTTCCATTCCTGCTTTTAGGTTTTGAGCTATATGTATAGGGTCCCATAATTGCATCTTCGTCCCGTTGACGTTCCCCGATTTGACCATTAAAGTCACCCATCACAATGATATTTTTGTGGGCATAAGTCTGTAAAGTTTTGTTCAAATCCTGGTAAAACTGGCCAATTGTTTTAGTCTCTGCTTGTTCTGTGGGTGAATAGATCTGGATAATGCTCCATGGGTCCTTGTAATCTGGTAGTTTTAAGTTCAATAATGCTATGCGCTCTGATACACCATAAAATCCATTTATGTGCTTTGCTAGGTATTTTTTAACTAAAAATCCCACACCATGTTTTCCTGGGGTTTCTCCTATATGATAGAGTACAAAGTCTGGGTGTGCGACAATGTTTTCTCCCATTCTTCTCACTTCACTCATGCCGAGGATATCCCAGTTGGTGTTTTGTAGTGCCGTTGACAATTCTGATAAGTTTTCTTCTGATCTTAATGTTAATACGTTTAGAGTTGCAATGTATATTCTTGTGTGTTTGGATGTTGGAATCTCCATATCAATGTTTTGCTTGGGTAGAGTTGGTTTGATGTTGTTTACTTCATTATGTTGTTGTTGGTTTGTTATTGGAGGGTTTTGGTCTAATTCCCCACGGGGACCAGCCGGGTTGGGGAATGTAAGTTGTTTTTGTTGTTGTTGTTGTTTTTTCTGTGCGATATTTCGTTTCCGGTTATTATTTGAGGTAGGTATTTTTTTCGGACATGGAGTAGGCTCGCTCACGCATGCGTTGGAAGGCGTCTGTTCGTTGGATTTTCTTGCTAGTACCGTTGGTTGCTTCCTTCGGACTTGGTGTCTCTGGGTTTCTTTTTCTTTTTTCATTTTCACGAAAATTACTTGCTTTTGCTTTGCGTTTCTCCAAGGTTTCCTTAGAATAGTCATTGGTAATGTAAGTGTTTTCTCTCATTTTCTTCTTGTTTCTAAGGATTTGTATTTTTTTCTGCAATGTTGTTAATGTGAGCAGTATAGGTCTTATTTTCCCATTTTCCTCTTTTTTACCAAGACGTTGTACTTTATTTATTTCGCTATTTTCGAGTGACACATCCAAGTCCGTGATTGTTTTTATTACCGAAGCGTTTAAATCCTCGTATCTTTCGGTGTTAGGTTCCACGATTCCATGTAGAATGATGTTGTTTTTCCTAGCGATTATGTCTAAAGTCTGGAGCTTCTTGTTCAGTGTTTCGACTTCACGTGAAAGTCTTTCGTTTTCCGCTATTATTGGCTGTATCTTCTCGTCCACCACCTTTAGTACTGTTGTTGTAACATTTTCTGTTATTTGTATTGTTTGTTTATTTAGTTCTTCCTTCATCTTATCTAGGAGCAATAACATTTCACCTGATAGTTGAGTACTCATGATGGCAACCACAGACCAGAGTAGGATATGTGATAGAGGTGTAACTAATATATTCATAATAGGTACAGGTATTATAATACAAACCACTTATATTCATATTAGGATACGCGAATGTAAAGTAATAGGTTACCAGGTATTAGTCAAATATTAGGGACGCGTAATAGCGAGGCTATAATCTGTGTGTGCGACTCACCTCGCTCGGTAGTCTATTACCTACTATTTGCCAACCGCCGCCGCCGTCATCTCACTCACTCGCTCGCCAACGAGTGAGCGAGATGACAAGACTCGCCTATACCGACTCTAGGCGGGCGAGTGAGCGAGATGAATATTGTATTGTATGAATAGTATCTGGCCGCTTGCTTGTCGAATTATGCACGTAATGTGTGTATTGTAATTGTAAAGATATAGTTATACACGTCGGGCTTCGTATGAAAGCTGCATGAGTTGGGAACAAAGTAAGTAAGCAATGAAAACCGTTTTTCAAATTTGGTCACTTGTTTCTGTCGCACTGTGTATTCGCTAATCTAACTAATACGAATATTAGCGGTGACCGAAGCTCACAGCGACTCCATATTATATTCAGATAGCACCGTGCACGCAGTGTCGCAGTGATTGATAATATTTACGTAATACGTATTATGTTAGTAGCTATTTTGTATTTATTGGTTTGGTGGTGGTTTTTCATTTTCATCATCATTCATCATTTTCATTATTGGTTAAGGCTCACAAAAGTTGTACTTTGTCCATATTTTTTATGTGCCAGTTTCTGAGCAGAGAAAAAAAAAAGTCGAAGGTTCCTAATGAATTAATCTTTTGTTTTCCATGTTAGCTATTAATAACTTGTTAATATTGGGCCTTTGAAATAGTGAATATATTTGGAATTTAACCAAAACGAACTGCTATAATTATATCTCTAACTTCTAATTTCATTCAACAATAAAATGTGTCCACCCCAAGTCGAGTTCATTTTTTATTTATTTCATCCTATCTGTGCTTTTTATCGTGGAATTGTTGTAATGTGTAAAATAAATGGAGTTAAAACTACTGTTTTAATGGAAATTATAATAAAACTGGCCATCAATTAAATAAATATGATTTGAAAAACAAATGTATCCAACACGTTTCACGTGTGTTACAAAAAGTTTGTTACGTAGTAGTTTACTTGCATTATAAACTAGCAACACATGGTATCTATTTTTTGTGATGGCAACATTACTATTTTCAATATGACATGTCAGTGTGTTGTCGGACATCTTGGTTTTTGTGCAAGAGGCAGTGCTCCGTGAGAGTTACTTTTCGTCCTTAGATTTTCGAAACTTTTCGGAAGCAATTTCGCGTGGTTAGTAGTAAAAGATGTTTGTTTCGGATATGGGCAGTTGAAAAGGATAACTAAATGATCAAATAAAGCAGTTTAATACAGATTTGAATTGCATTTTAAAGATGCTAATGACTTTTAGGTTATATTACTCACGAGTGTTTGTTCACGTGTGTTGCGTGTGTTACGACATTGTGTGACGTAACACACGAGAAACGCACAAAGCTTAGTTCATATGGCAATGTTATTGAGAAGTCCACTAATAGGTATGCATGCAGTCCTGAAATGTGCATTTGGATAAACTACCTACTTAGTATTTTATTTAATTAATAACATGTAAATTAACTCTAACAATATTTCCAGTGTGTTACATATTTCTAGTGTGTTATCGTGTGTTACAAGTTCCCGTGTGTGATGGTACACTTTTTATGAGCCTGAGCCTATTATCATTGGTAATAGGCATATTTCATATTCAGAGAATAAAAGCAGGTATCAATATTAGATTGAGTAGCTAATAATGAATCTGTTCACTAATATTTGACTAATACCCAGTAATAGGTATGGTATCATAATATGCGTTAACTAATATATTCAATAATATGATTACCTAAAAATGACCCTAATATAACATCTCTAATATGTGAACAAAGCAATGTATTTACACTTGAAATAGAGCGTGCGGCAGACACGCAGTGTACTGCGAAATCTAGCGAGCAATGTACGTCGAAGCGTCAATATGTCACTGTTGGTACACTTGATTATTCTAGTCTTTGACAGCAAACGCAGTGTACTGCAAAATCCAGCGAGCAATGTACGTCGAAGCTTCAATATGTCACTGTTGGTGCACTTAATTACATGTCATTGACAGCTGACTTTGTATAACGGGTAACTGTTTCGTCCCTCTGTAGACTAAGACTCGGACATTGTTGTAGCCCTGTGTTCCTGCACAAAATCCATGCCCGGGATAGTTCCCTGTGCGAGTGTGGTCTTGCGGAGGGTACATTAGATCATATTTTCTTCTCCTGCTCCCTAAATAATAAATCCGTTGACCTGTACCAAAAAATTTCCAAATTCAATATACCTCTCCCAACCAACTTTCATACTCTCCTTTCCCACTTCTCCCCTAAATTAATCAACATTTTGGCAACATTCCTAAATGAGAATGATCTAAAATTTTAGTTGGTGCGCAACGTTTATGTAATTAGTCTGTATATAGTTAATACTAGTTTATGTGTAGAATTATGTTTATATTCTTGTAAGTTAAATTATTTGTTCTACTAACCTATGTGTTCGTCCTTACAGCTAGACTAACACCTACCACGAAGTACGAAGTTCGACGGCCTGCCTCTCTGTGCTGCCGTCACGACGTGACACTGGCAGAATAGTCGGAACCGGCTCAGTTGCCAAAAAGGAAAAAAAAAAAAAAAAAAAAAAAAAAACCTCAAAATTAGTTTCGTTTATTTAGCACTATCGAATTTCACTTTGTTTTCCACTTTCCGCGTAGATTTTTAGCGACGATTTCCTGCAGATGTTTTTAGAACACAATTGTTGTGTTTTTAGCACTGATGCACCAATTTTTATCACTTTTATTAATTAAAATCTAGGAGTGATTGACAGCACGTCTTTACGATTATAATACCGGAAACGGTCACTTTATAGTATTAGTATAGATTAATTTTCCAGAGACTAATAAAATAGACCTAGACAATAGACAGCTTAGGACAGAAGCAACATAATATAGTAGTCCATTAGCTCACATTAGCTTCACTTATTAGCTTTATAGTACTCACCAAAAACTTGAGTGCCTTTAGATTGAATCCCTTGGTATTCTCCAGATGATCCACAAGTCTTCCAGGAGTTGCGATGATGATGTGTGGCTTCTTGGACAGCATGAGGGACTGAGCCACCATGTCCATACCTCCAACGATTACTGCACATTTCACTCCTATACTGGCTCCTGCAAATAAGAATAGAATAAGAATAATTTACTTTAAAAAGTATTACAAAAATGTCCATTTAGGTGCAATAGTGTTATTTCTGAAACATTTAATTAGTGCATAAAAGTAAACTATAACTAAAATATATTTAACAGTTGCAAGAAACAATAATGTGGAATTTAAATGTTTGTTAGCGACTTGCCCGATCTAATCTAGGTTTATTTAAACCTGTGTTTCAGGCCATCACTTTACATAGCACAAATTAACTAGGACAGTAAATATTATAAAATAAAATAAAAACTATTTACAACTATAAGAATAATCAAATTGGTACAAAAAACATTAAACATTAAATCTAAATTAAGTAAATACATAAATATGTACAATTAGATATGAGGGAATAACATAATCAAACCAGGACTTCTATAGAAGTTTTTAATAATAGTAATCTGGATGTGTTGGGGCAGGCACAGCCCAATATTTGCAAGGTTGAAGAGATAGAGGTGTGGATGGAGAAGGGGAGCCCCTGCCCAAAATTGCAATTATTCAATTAATAATTGTAATTTTATAGTGATTGCTAAAGGACCAATTTGTGTTATCCACTTACTGGACTGTGGGGAACAAATGGATAGTCCCACAGTGTAAAATACTGGTAGGTATTAAGCAGTATTCAGATAGAATCCAGCTAAACTGAATACGACATGGAAAAAGGCTAGGTAGATGATAAAAGGACTGATTAAATGTAATACTGGGGGTCTAAAATGGCTGCTTTAACAGAATCGTAATAAACTAACGTTAAAAATTTAAAATTCTGAGAATGGACTTAATGATAATAAGTATAAAGTCCATTTTAAGAATTTTTGTTTTTAACGTGAATCTTATTAAGATTCTGCTAAAGTGGCCATTTTAGGCCCGCTGGTAAGGACTTACTGGACCCAGACCAGAAACACAGACTAGAAAAGCTATTGGATGCAAGAACTTACCAAGAGCTTCAAACTGTTCTGATATCTGAAATGCCAATTCTCGTGTGGGTGTCAATACCAGTGCAAAATATCTTTGTGGGTTCTCTAACAATGCTTGTAAGATAGGAAGGGCAAAGGCTCCGGTTTTGCCCGACCCTGTCTCAGCCAATCCTATGATATCCTTTCCTTGCAATGCCACGGGTATTGATTCCTTTTGTATTTTTGACGGTTTCTTCCATTTTAACTCTTCGCAAGCTTCACATAAAACCTCTACAACTCCCTGAAAAAATAGAGATATTGTGGTTTAAACAAACATAACCTCAATTTGAAAAGTATTTACCATATTATGTCTACGAATACTAACAGAGGGGAAGATAGTGAGAGGATTATTACTTAAGATGACACAAATAATAAACAATATTATGAAAGGTTTTGTAGTCTCTTGTGAATAGCACATCATGCAAGTCGCACTTACCAAATCTTTAAACGTCGTTTTATCTTCCTCTTCTTCTTCCACCACCGGTTCTGTTGGTTGCTCTTCTTTTTCTTCAGTCTCTAATTGTTGGCTATCATCGTCACTGCTTTCACTCTCCACGTCCGGAGTCATTTTCATTAATTTTAATAAAGTACGCACGGTAGGAACATGTGTATCAACATGCCAAAATGTGTTGTCAATACACTCAATACCAGTGTTGCCAACTCAACTACATCAAAATATGCTAGATTGGTGTAAAAAATATGCCAAAAATATGCTAACCTTCTCTAAAAAATGCCAAAAAATATGCTAACAAAAAATGTCAGTATTTATTAAGATATTAAATCAGGGGAATAGAATATCAATGTCTTGATATTCATCAACATTAGCTGATATGGAAGACTGAGAGCTAGAGTCGTAACTCTCTTTGTTTCCGATACAAAGTAGTATAAATATTGTCTGGAACAGTGTAAGACTATCAGCACTTTCCTGCTCTTTTAAGGCTGAATCTGAAGTACAAAATAGCAATCAGGGTTCTCACCGCCAAACCGCCGCGGAATCGAGTATCGATTTCAATTTTTATTTCAAGAAAGATTCTGATTTGCATTCTTTTAATGTTTATAAAATATGTCAAAAAAATGCTAAACAAGAACAAAATCTGCCAAATTTAGCATATAATATGCTAAATTGGCAACACTGGTCAATACTTGCCAAAAAATGGAAATGTCAAAAAAGGTTGGTTCAGAAACTAATGTTTTCAAGAATTCCCTTAAAATGAATGAACAGTAATATTGTCTGTAATTACTAACAGTAAATAGATTGTAATTATAAGTTCTTGCATAATTATTATTCTTACCAATCTGAAATTTCAGTAACTATATTGCAGAAAAAAGAAATATACTGAGAGAGAACGAAAATCGCATACGGTTTTTGAACGAAACTTTTCATAGTGCTCGTTCAAATACTTGATAAAAGTACGAGATCCAAATTACTCAAAACAAATTCTTTAGTTTCGATACGAATTTATACGATAAAAAGTGAATTGAGTGTTTCTATCGTATTTCGTTATTGCGATTTCGCTCATTGTTAATTACATAAATAACAAAAACCCACAAAAAAAATATATTTATGTTCAAAAGTATTGCGAACGAAAACGAAACTTTATTTTCGAACGCATCAATAAACAGCCAAGCGTCGTGTTTTTGAGGTTATTCGTCGGTTGTTATTATTGTATATTTCCAAATAATTTGCAAGAAAAACTCATAGACTGACGATAAATCATGGCAAAGCATCATCCAGATCTTATCTTTTGTAGAAAACAACCTGGTGTGGGTAAGTAGAGCCACTTTGAATCGGAAATGACATCCAAATTTCTATGTTTAATTTCGACCTGTTTCTTACTTTCTTTTTAGCTATTGGCCGTCTGTGTGAAAAATGTGACGGTAAATGCGTGATATGTGACTCCTATGTGCGTCCTTGCACCCTGGTGAGGATATGCGACGAGTGTAACTACGGATCGTATCAGGGTCGATGTGTGATCTGCGGGGGGCCCGGTGTATCGGACGCGTATTACTGTAAAGAATGCACTATACAGGAAAAAGACGTGAGTTCCATTGGAAATTGGTTAATAGGGTCAGAGTGCCGCCTATGGGCCGGTTTCTTCACAAAAAATTGCTTGTAGTACTTATCAATGTTATAAAAGATTTTGACTAAAATTGCAATCTTTTGGATAAATTACTACCTATTGCTTTGTTTGTTGTCTTGAATGAAACACCTATTGTGGTTTATCTTCTTTGATATAGGTACATTTTACCTCCTTTTTTTAGGGTTCCGTACCCAAAGGGTAAAAACGGAACCCTATTACTAAGACTTCGCTGTCTGTCCGTCTGTCTGTCACCAGGCTGTATCTCATGAACCGTGACAGCTAGACAGTTGAAATTTTCACAGATGATGTATTTCTGTTGCCGCTATAACAACAAATACTAAAAACAGAATTAAATCAATATTTAAGGGAGGCTCCCATACAACAAATGTGATTTTTTTGCAGTTTTGTCTAATGTTTTTAAATAATGGTACGGAATCCTTGGTGCGCGAGTCCGACTCGCACTTGGCCGGTTTTTTAACCGTCATTTTGATCAGACAACATAATTCAATCAATCTTTTAATTTTGTTACAGAGAGATGGCTGTCCAAAGATTGTGAACTTAGGTAGTTCTAAGACTGATCTGTTCTATGAAAGGAAAAAGTATGGGTTTAGAAGACATTAGTAGTGGTTTTACAATTATGTTATAATTATTACTACCTAGAATGATTATAACATAATTGGTATGTATTTAATGTGAAGAGACTATTATCATGCCTGTAAGTGTATGGGAAAAGTTAATTGTATGTTTAGGTTATCTGTGATTTTCATCATTCAAATACAAGATCAGCACAGACCAAACAATACCCAGTAAATTATAGGGGTTTATGACACTCAATAGTAGTAGGTATATACGCAAGTGTTTCAAAGAGCAGGCAACTCAGCACAATAACACTTGTGGAACCTTTTAATATCTGCATCAATTTTCATACAACTTTTAGCTTTATGTTGCTGAAAATAAAGAATACTATTTCATATTATCAATAAATACTTTGTTTTCTAGTACTGTTTGGTCTGTGCATGGCCAACTTATTAATTGGCTGCTACTGTTGGCACCATCCAATCATTCAATGTGTCTATGGCATTTACTTGTACCACATATAATTATTGACTGAAGACACAAATTAAGTAATACTGTTTAAATAAGACCTTCAATAAAACACAATCACACTCTCTTATTATTTATTTCTGTTTATATCTCTGATTATAAATCTATATGACTACATAGCTCTATTCTATTTACATGGAAACTTGCTATATAACTATGCTAAAATCTAGAACTAATTCAATACCAAAATACAATATCTGCTAACAAACTATTTTTTATTGTCTACTATACTATTGATGTAACTTGTTAACAAAAACAGCAATATCTTATATCTACACAAACAAATATTTATTTGTCTTTGTGGTATTTATTGATTTTTGTTGTAGTTCATTGCATGGAATACAATTTCATTACATTTCCATACAAGCTTACACTTAGGTACCAATTTTGGCTCTAAAACACCTAATTGTCCAAATTTACACTTACAGACCATTTTAAACCTGGTCAACTTCTCCAATCTTCCATGTTCACATTAGAAAGAAGCAGGGGTACAGTAAGTGTCTAACATTGCCTGATCTCTCTTCCGTCTGTAACACAGGTTATGCTGGGCATCGACCACAGACAACAATTACAGTCCATAAAACAAACTATGATGCTGACTATGTGATCCCTCTCCAATTTCTTTACCAAGTAAACAATCCTAGACTCCTGGGTAAAAGTCATTTCCTTGGATTTTAAAAAACTTACAATTATACAGAGTGGTCATTGATGCACAAATTGTTACTTACAATGTGATCGTACTGATTTGTTTAATTTTCTGTGGGGGGGGGGGGGGGGAGAAAATGTTTAAGGGGAAGGAAACTGTGGAAGTAGTGGCGCTAGCATAGCTGGTTCCCAACATCGTCATTGGTTGAAAATGTGGTATATTTCAAAATAGCCTCAGACCTCATTGGTCAGATTGAGACCAGCTATGGTGGCGCCATCTGATATTTACTTCGCCTTCGCCACCCCACTTAAAAAAAAAGCTGTTTCCTACAAAAGTGACCTTCACGGTCAAAATGTATGGAACAGCAGACCATCGATGTCTCTTTAACCCCATAAAACACAATTTTCATTATATTTAGCCCCTATCTAGTGCTTCCCGCACTGTTGATACTGGCTGCCGAAGTGATTGGGTTGGTCCAAATGTTGGCGTCGTTAGAGTTGGCGCCTGAGTATGTCGGCCGCGCCGGTATGATCGGCGAGCGAACACAGACACTGAAATTATGATAAATATTTTAGAAATGTTTAAAATTGACAGCTTAAACTTAAAAGGGGGAAAATATAATGACCACCAAATATAACTTTGTGACCACTATCTTATAACACCTAAAATATTGAACACCAAATTTAGTAAATTGAGCATCAAATTTTAATGAGGTGGTTGATGACAAACTAGTTTTGCCTAGACCGACTTGGGGCACCCCGACAATTTTTTTATAAACCGTTTAAAATTAGGAGCCGCGAAGTGGGGCTCCGTCGACCACTCTTCCTTGACTCGGATGCAAGAGCATAACAGTTCAATTTCTGGTGGTCATTAACTAAAAAAATATTTTTTTGGTTCTAATTTCACGTTAAAATGGGGATTCATTTTGGTGATCATTTACTAATTTTGGCAATCAAAAGTGATTTTTTGACGTGACAACGTCTTATAAATTGGTTTGCCGGGTGACACTTCAAGAAACTGGGTAACGCTCCGCTCACGTTATGCGCTTACAATGAGAGCGAGTGAGAGGCACGCGTCCCGCCTAAGAGCGAGAGAGACAGACATAAAAAGTTTATTTTACCACTCAAAGTCGTTGTCACGTAAAACTTTCGCCCGTATACCGACTTTACAGGCAACCAATTTTTTTGCCGTTACATTTGCTAAATCTGGTGGTTCGACAAACACCATTTATTTCAAATATTTCAGAAACTTGATCCATCATATTTTCGGCCATTACGTAATGCCAGCACGCGGATCATCATCATTCGAGCCTATATAGACTTCCATAATTGCTGGACATATGGCCTCGCCAGTTCTTCAAGGATCGCTCTTTACATTTGGAAGATTTCTGCGACTTTTTAGACCAAAAAATCTTATGCAAAACCACACTTATGCCACTTCTGATAGATATTTCTGTAGAATTATGATGTCAAGCAGTTGTCCTAACTCTTTCTTGATTATTATTTTAAGCTATCATTTTATAGATGCTCTGTGAGGCTATATTAAAGAAAGGAAGATACCCATAATGTCTAAATCACACGTGGTATTGTGTAGTGCTGCAATTAACATTTTAAATTAATTTAGATCATGCTTTTATAAATAGAATAATCGTAAGTAGTAATTAAGGTTTTATGCTTTTCGGCGTGTCGTGTATCATGCATTGTAACAGCCCTTAAGTTTGTAACTGACCTCCCTTCGTTCTTGTTGGAGTATCAGCTGAATCCAAATATTGACCTAGGAACACCATCATAAATTATTAGACTTAGCAGTATTCCAAAGTAAAATTTTTAGCTTGGAACTCCGCTTAATGAAATACCAAACGATCTCATTTGTTTTGTATGACCAGCCATCACTTCTTCAGTAAATTCCAATGGATATACTAACCAAATAGGAGGTTTATGACGACCATCGAATGGTTTGGACTGATCTCCATCTTTTGACGTGACGTCTTATAAATTGGTTTGCCGGGTGACACTTCAAGAAACTGCGTTACGCTCCCGCTCACGTTATGCGCTCACAATGAGAGCGAGTGAGAGCCCGCCTAAGAGCGAGAGAGACAGACATAAAAAGTTTATTTTACCACTCAAAGTCGTTGTCACGTAAAACTTTCGCCCGTATACCGACTTTACAGGCAACCAATTTTTCAAAGAGGGTAGGTATTTTCAAATAAATCCTCACAAAAAGAAAAGCTGCCTTACATGTATTTTCTAATTATTCTAGGTAGTCTTTGTTATCGTCTTTCTCTCCCAAATTCGATCTCCAAAGTCCCAGTATCTGTGGTTATCTACCTATACTCACGAGTTAACATCCTCCAGCTTCTTCAACAGCCTCTCGTTCTCCCTACTCAGCATCTCTTGGTCCCTCAGCAACGTGTCCCGCACTCCGAACAGTTCGCTGTTCTCGGTCCTCAATGCGGAGTTCTCTTCCATGTGCAGTTGTACGAGCTCTACTAGTTCAGATTGTGGAAGCTGATATAATTTGTTTGGTTCTATTTGAGTTGGCGTTCGGCGATGACCTTGACCTGAGGAAGATTCATTTAAAAAAACGGTTACCTAAGATTTGTTTGTAATACAAAAAATGGTAGACAAAGTTTCGCTTAACTCCAAAGAGGTAGACAGCGCTAGAATGGAAGAAGTGTAGGCCAGATTTACTAATATTATAATTTAAAGGAAAAGAAAGGCGAAAGCACTTCTGGACAAACTGCCCTAAGTATCCTTCGGATGCCTTGATACAAGGTCAGCCAGCACTCGAGAAATTTTCGCTACGATCAGCCATTCTAGCTCTAGTTCCTATTATATCGGAAAAAAGTTCCGTAGGTAACGAATTCTTACTGTAAGCGTCCAAGTTGTAATCCGTCTGCACGTGTAGTGCGGTTCTCAGATGCTGGTTCTCTGCTTGTAATGCTTCTACTTCCCTCTTCAGACTTAATATTAGGGCATCTCTTGCGTCCTGAAAATAAGCAAACAGAGCTTATGTCCAACAGTGGAAAAGGAGTTACGAAGTTGAAAACGTAGGTAGGTGAAGAGCCCAAACTGATCAGGCGAACCTGCGTGCAGTCTGTTTTGTTAGTAAGGACTTCTAGTTTCCAACAGTGGTCGGTTGTTAAATGTAGATGTTGCCTTAATGGTTAATATGAAACCAATTACTTACCATCTTGACGATAGGTTTCGTTTTGATCTTCTTAGCGCGCGATGCGTACCGAAGAGTGTTAAGGGTCTCACTGAGATTGGATCGCGTTGGTGCTATGCAGGCGATCTGAAAGTATTCAAAGGAAACATTATGTGGACTTTGGAACACCTAAGGCACAGATAATATAACTAAGGGCAGTAATGGTAGCTAGCTTTTTGATATACATGTAAGAATATGCCTTGTCTTACCATAAGTGTGACTCCATTTCCTGCGAGGCTGTCTGCTAAAAGTTTCGTAAGCTTGCTGTCTCGGTAAGGTATATGGCCCCGTTTCTTACCATCGCTGAGCTGGGCTATGCAGTAACCTAGGGGGAAAAAACAGTCAATATTTTCTGGTAGGTAAAGTAGTTAAGATTCAGCATTTGTGAGTTTTCTTACGAAGGTTCACAAGATTACGAGTTCAATTCAATCACCGACACCCAGTGGGAATGCGGTGCCCTGATCAAAATTATGTCCCAAATGTTTGAGTGCCCAGGATTCCGACCACCTACACAATTCTGAAGGGTTCAAACGTCATAGATGCTGCAATTAGCGTGACCAACTACTCTTCTTCTTTGCTTTTTGATAAACTCAAATAATGCCCGACCAGTATGTTGCCACCTGCACAGCTCTGTCGTTGGCTTCGTTCAAATCCTGGAAAGTGCAGGTGGCTGTGCAGGATGAGCAAGAAAGGAGGTGGGGCATATCCTGCAGAGGGGCTCCACACTGACATTGTCTTTGGGACGGGTCGATGATACCCATTTGGCCAGATTACTTCTAGGCCCGCAAACGGTTAAGACATTTCCAGATTGGCCACTGCAGTTCCTGTTCGGGGGAAGATGTTCTGCTGGATTGATGAAGTGAGGAGGGGTGGGGGCCAACTACTGAGCCCAAACTCATTTAATTATCGACTCGAAAAGAAGAACAATCTCAACTCACCAAGCACCATAAGACTCCTATTAATATTATTAGCTTCCTCCAACGTCTTCCCAGTGCTGTGCGTCCTCTTGGTCATCTCGCTGCCGGCCAAGTCCACGAAGTTGATCTTGCCGTGCGTGGAGCAGACGACGCCGGCGTCCTCGCGCAGGTCTCGTCGCACTCGCACGCACAGCAACGTGTGCGAGCGAGACGAGTTAGCATTCATCGCGTGCGCTCCTACGGCGCGGTTGCGCATACCTGGTAAAAGAGAAAAGCCTTTTACTTCGAACGAAACTTCGGGTTCTGTAAACTCTGCTGAGGAGAAAATTCGCAGTCCAATCTCATGGTAGCTGTTTGTTGACCGATCAAACACTATAATATACCTATTATGAGGCTTCTCAGGCTTCTTAGAGATATTTCAGAACGGGTAGATACATCTGATTAGACTTTCCAGAAACTGATGAGGTCAACAATATTAATACATTTTTTGTACCATATTTAAGACGAATAACTTCTGACTTCTGAAACCTGATGAGAATGTATTATCTGAAGTTTATTTACCTAGTCCATATAAGAATGTCGAGATGTCTGAAATACTGAAAAGTAACTAACCTTCTTCCAATACTGCAAACAAATCATCAAGTGTTTCACAGTCTACTGTGAACTGATTCTCTACGTAGAAACTCCTGCTGTCCTTAGACCACCGCACTTGGAGCGGTTTTCTGGAACTGCCCGGGTTTAGGAGATCTATTACCTGTAAGCAAACAAATTTCGTAAAGGGGTACCTATGGTTTTAAAGGGTAGTTAGGGTACATACCTATATGCTTACTTAGAAGTAAATATGCATTTACAGAAGTTAAGCAGTTGTACATTTAGTCCAGTTGGAAGGAGTGACACACCTCCAATTAATTATTGGCGTTTTAGTCTAGACATTTTCGGGTATCCCACCAGAAACCTATTCTAACGTGATTTATGACGGATTTTAAATAAAGATAATTTAATTGAGCCTGCCTGTGATTCTCGTACAACAAGATGGTCCAATTGCTTAAATGTGGTCTGGGAAATTGCACAAATTCGATTTTAGGAAGCTCAACTAGCTGGATAGCTTTACTTTCCTCAAACCAAGTTTTAAGTGTTGCATAAATACCTTTTCATTATATATTTCTAAGAAGGACGCCTTCAATATGAAGTGCGACTCCGGTCTTTCGTTGATGAGCCGGAACAGGTGGATGAATGAGCGGACCATCAGCCCGTGTTCTGGATGGAAAGGAGTTGCTCCACTCTCCACCTAAAAGAGTCAAAATGAAGAAAGTTTTGATTAGTATATTACATGGGCTCGTTGGTCTCTTTGTCGCTCTGGTGGCATGCATGGCTGGCTTAGTTCGGGACCCTGGGTTCTATACACATGTCGAGCAAAGTGTAGGTGGTATGGAATTTCTTAATAAACACCCCTTTTTTTCTTTTTTTTTTTCGGATGTGAAATCATCAAATAACTCCTCCCGCTCTGGGCTGAGCAGGAGGGAGTGTCAGACTTTTACTGACTAAAACCCATCCATGTTCCTTCATCGCCCTTTGTGTTCCGGGGCCGCGGTATCTCTTTCGAACAGTCCCGCAACCCCGGCAGGCATCGGTCCTTACGGACCCCTTCCCTTTTGCTGACTCTTTGAGGCGCGCGTGGAACACTCCTGCTTGTCGACACGGCCTGTCGTCATGAGACGGACGGACGGCGAGCTAGCCCATAGCCCACCGTCCACAGGCCCGCGCCTACGGTGGCCGGGCCACGTGGTGGTGGCCCCCACCAAACACCCCTGAAGTCCGAAGTTTTTGTCCAAAAGCAAAAATGCTTAGGTCTAGTCATCTTGAATAACCCACATGAAAATAGGACTCAAAACTTTACTGGCAAAATGTAGATGTGCAAAGTGCATACAGCTCTCCCTACCTTTTCCATGAAAACAGGCGTGATATTAAACTTTTGTTTGTCGATTCGATGTGTCATATTTGTAGTGAAGCGACTACAATGTGTGAAATAACGTGTTTAGTTACGATGCGACAATAATCACAGATGTCACGGCATCCATACTCTGCAGTCGGAATGGATCGATACATGGTTTTTTAATGTTTAATTGATTTATGAGCTCACAGTTACATTGTTGCATCGGTACGTGTAGGTATAAGGTAAACAGAAATAAAAAGTTGTAAAAGCTTGTAAACCTACGTAGGTACTATCGAGGACACTCCCGCCTGACCACCACTAAGCTTATTTTTGCTTGTACTCGCAACATAGAAACGCTCTCTAGCCCTGCCCCGTTGACTTTGTATAGAAATAAAGAATGAAAAGATACCGAATTGGCCGAGCGCACTGACGACGCACGCGAAACGAGAGTTATTTTTATTTTGCGCACCTAAGTTGAGGCTTTCCTAATAGGCCCAAACTTTAAGGGGGCGTGGCTCGGCGCCTCCGCATGTTTTAAGCGAAAATAAAATAAAATGGTCAGGCGGAAAAGACCCGACTGTACACAGCGGTTATTGTGGATAATTGAGCAGTTCAGCAGCTTGGGGTTAACTACTACCACTATTCGATAAAGGCGAATGGCAGGCTTGTATGGGAATATCGTACCGCTAATAAAATGTCGTGTTTTGAGATATTTTTTGTTTTAATTGGTAGTTAATATGATAGAAAAGCCCTTTTTAAATTCTTAGATTTTTAGAACTTGGGGCGTAAAAGTTATAACCAGTTTTATTTTTTAAGGTTAAGGTCTGTAATCCACGAGTGTACCAATGTACTTTGGTACGTCATCATCATCATCATCAGCCTGTTAATGTTCCCACTGCTGGGACATAGGCCTCCTCTCTATGAGAGGGAATGGGCTATAATCCACCACGCGGGCCCAGTGCGGATTGGTAGATGTCACATGTCTTCGAATTTTGTGGTTCTAGGACATGCCGGTTTCCTCACGATCTTTTCCTTCACCGTTTTGAGACCAGTGGTGATGAAATAAATTACACAAAGTAATGCGCCTGCCTAGGTTCGAACCCACGACTTACTGTTCGTAAGTCGGGGCCGCCACCACATGGGCCACCACTGCTCTCCGGTACGTAGAGTACGCTCTTTGGTACGTAGAGCTGCCTAAACAATGTTTTGGTGATAAAGTAAATGTTCTAGTATAGTTTTCGCCATTTTTGTAGCAGGAGCTCGACTCAACGTAAATAGGGCCAGACAATTCGCTAAATTGCTCAGATGCAGTCACAAACTACAATTCAAAACAACAGCAAAGATCTGAAGTGAAGTAGAAAAGTTCTAAAAGGCAGATTTTCTTTACCTGTCAATAAATAATTGCCATATGAGCAAAAAAAAATATTGGTGACGAAAATCATTCCTATCATTAAAATCGTTATCTATTAAGATTGCATGCAACAATTATGCTTTCTTACGTGTAATAGTAAGTGTATGATTATATTTAATGTTATTTCTATAAATAATTATTTAACAATTAGATTTTTGTGTTATTTTACTTATGGCAACATCGAAAAACACAGCTGCGTTTAGTTTACGATATCATTACGTTTAATTATTAAAATCTTTTTATTGATATTATTAATTAATCCGAAGTTATCAAAATAGTACACTTACATGAAAATAAAAGGCATATTTGCCTTATTAAGTGGTACAAATTCTATAACAAAACAACAAACAAAGTTTGCGGTACGAAACCTGCCGTTCGCCTTTGGGATCGTACGAGTGCAATAATAGACTAGATAGTTAGCCAGCACCTGGCAGCTTACGATTAGCAGAACCTGATTGGCAAATCTCATAATTATCACCAGAATCCTTATATTCTCATCCCAATTTATTTTAAGGTTGCCGTACCATGTCTTCTTCTTCCATATCTACATCACTATTTGCCAACATATCAGTAGTCACCTCTTACATAAACGAAAAAGCTCAAACTATAGTAAAAACCAAGGTATCGGAATATTTATTATCAGTTATAAGTTTTTCTTGGAAGCTCCTACATCATACATAATACACCAAAGAATAGTAGGAGAATGAATGAAAGTTTGTGAATTTCAACAATAGAGAGCTTTACGAACCAAAGAAGATTAATAACTATGTAGAATTCTAATAACCGTAATATTATAAACAAAATTAACTAGTTTATCGCGTCTTACAATGAGCGAACTTTTTCAACAAGTCGATCTTTAGACATGATGATCATTATAATTTTAAACGTGTATCGAGAATCATCATATTCTGAATATTTATTTCTACTTCTCAGAACACATGATCTTTAACAGGAACGAAATCTACTTCCAATGGCCAATAGGTTGTTGTCAGTACATGTTTATCTTGTCAACCTTAGCAATTACGCCATTTAAGTATAGAGTAAACCAAAAAGGCATTTTCACGAACACTGACAGAGCGGCACCTAAAAAAAATGCCTTCATACGAACTAAGCATTGCCATGTATGATGTATTACATAATACAGATAATTCTATTCTAAGCTGAGATATCACCTATCAGTCGTGATGTTAAAGTAGGATATGAAATCAAAGAGTCACAGACACATGCGAGCGTTATCCGACGGGAAACCGATGTTTATCGAATTGCGTCTGTTAACCAGCAAAACCTTATTTTTAATATCACAATATGAACTGCCTCGTTTAAACGTTTCTCCTACATAATGCGTTCAGAAACTCGTCGTAAACAACCGTCTGGTCGGAAGATCCTTCCTTTTCTATGAAAGATGAGGAGCTTTACACCCTTTTCTTCATACCTCTAAAGCTTATTTTTTGTCATAATGATAAGCAAGTGAGAATGTGTTAATTTTAACAATAAATCGTGTTTTGAGCCTATGTAAATGCAGTACCTATACGTATGTGCACATCGCGTGACGTCACAATGTTACGCGGCGTGGTTTTACCATGATTACGATTTTAATTGTCGTCCGTTTGTTACAAGCATATTGTGTGACTATACTGACTATACATATTATTATAATAGGTACATACTTTGTGGTAAAATAAAATAACTAAATAGTTTTAACTAGTTCCACGGAGTTGTGGTAACTCCTTAAAATAGAAATTAGGCGGTTATTTTTCAACCTACATGAGAAAACCTAATATCTAAAAAAAGGTAATAAAAGAAGAAGAACCTTTTTTTATTCATTCTATATTATAGATGATTAAGTACTTATTTGATCCATGCATTTGGGTATCGGTTCAATCCCCAGAGACGGGTAACTTAAAGCTCGGTTATTTGCACCTACCCGGCCTATCTATTTGGGTCAGGGTGCTTTTAGGACCGGGACCGCGGACCCGGATTCCCTCTAAATATTTTTGAGTGGTATTTTGGGACTACAAGAAAAAAAAAGTTAAAGTACAGTTATCAATAATGATTAAATAATAATGTAAGTACCTAGTTCTTACACTGATAGACGTGATCTCGGTGTAGGTACCTACTAGGTGTGCTCTATACATATAACATACTTACAGGGTGTAAAAGACCTCATCACGAAGTCGTCAACCAAGCATTATGTAGGTACATCAAAATAAGTAACTTTACGCAAAAATTATTGCTGGGAAACGATTTTTTTTTGGGGTGAAAAATCATGTTTTGTGGTAGAACTCAATGTAGCGCACTCAAAACATTGTGCTGATGGATGGATTGAATAGTATGGGGGTCGTTTTTTTAAAGGGATCTGACGCAGAATGTCAGGGATTTAAATTAAAAACTTGTATTTAAAAAAAAAACTTGTCAAAAAGTTGGAACTTTGACCCCCCATATCTCCGTAACTAGAACATTCCCAGGAATGGTGTAGAACAAAAAAAATATCGCAATGACGGGGAGAATATGTGCCTTTCGGCTTCGTTAAGACACCCTTTATACGCCAGGATATTTACCATAGCGAAATATCCTGGCGTCATGTGATGTTACAAGTTCAATAGTAAATTCAAACAGACTGCTAACGACGTGCATGTCACGTGACGTTTGTTACGCCATTGTTTTAGCGTGATTACGTTTGTAATTGTCGCTGATTTGTTGTGAAGCTTTTCTGTTAATTTATGGATTACTCTAGGTATTCACTTACCAGTGTAGTAATAAAGGACAGTTATTACTTATTTTCGCAGTAGAACTGGCGCGAATAGATCATTAGATATATATGTATATAGCTGAAAACCAGTATTTTCATGGAGCGACTGCTTAACTGGCCCCCACAACCCAGAAAGTACTGGGTAATACGATAGCCCTTGATAAGACTAGTCAGACTTTCGTGTCACCAGGGCCATCTTTACCTAGTATGCTGGGTGTGCGTTGCAAACGTGCGCAGCGGTACTAGGGGGCGCCGAGCGCCGCTCGCTACGGAGCCCCACACGGCGCCTTCCCAAAAATGTTATACCCGTGTACAGTGGGCCTCGCTGGCTTGCCTTACCTAACACTTTGTTTAGCTATACCTAAATAGTAAATACCTACTTAAAATTAGTTTGAGTTGTATACTCCAAATAGTATGCCACGGCTTAAATAATGTACATTTTATAATGTTCTTTCCAGGAATCACATTTCATTTCTAGGTCAGTGAGACAGTGACGAGTAACGATCCTTTTCATATTAAGAACTTTATAAAATATATATGCATCTTTGCATACTACATAGGTAGTATAAATTTGGTTCCACGTGTATGATTTAGTATGCACACATAGCTAATGCATAAGTTTTCATCAAATGATAAGGCACAATCAAAATGTATAAGGTCGCGGCACGTAAGTCTAGCGCTGAACGAAACGTGGAGGGGATAGCTGCGCATGTTATACGACTGGAGAGCCAATCGGCGCAACGCACGCCCCAAGACATTCTTATGTTTTTACTTCTGCGCAATAACGGTCAACGCTAGAGTTTCGTGCCGCGACCTGTAACCTCCCTAAATATGAACCGACCATTCTTCGCGTGGGTGGATGCAATGGAAACATGACAAAACATCGTGATTTGTATGCGAAAACAACGAAACCTATCGGATTCAAAACTATAAATTATATCTTTCAACCTGGAACCAGCCAACCACATTCACAAAAATTCATTGAGATTGGTGGGTAGTTTCGGAGAAAAACATGCAGAAAACTACGAACATGGTGGGTGAACATAGACAATTAGATCTTGCCGAACCCATGATGTAATGTGTATGTCCATGACTCCATGTAATGTGAAATATAAATTTTCAACGGTAATTTGAAAAATATCTGCTATTTCTACTAAAGTGCACACGGTTAAAATGCTAACTCATCAACAGGGCTTATATCCAGACTATGAAAAATGTTTGATCGAAAAACCAAATAATATTTTGCCCATCCTGGGAATCGAACCTAGGAGACCTTAAGCTCTTAATAAGTACTTAGCACTTGGAACACTAGTCTACCGAGGCAATCATTTAAAATTTTACTTTAGAGAAATAAAACTTCTTAAAATTATATCCTGTCGTAACCGAACTAGTAAAAACACACAAAAAACGCAACACCCTCTTTAGTGTCATTTTAAATTTTACCCGCGCAATAGGCTTGTGTCCTGAAAAAAAATGTAATTAGTCCGTCAGTTAGATTATCAAAAAATATTTGACACGTATTTTTTCTTTTGTTACGTAAGTAAACCAAAATTGACGAAGATACGACGCTTTTAAAATTCTCAATACGTCACGCCCGCCGTGCTATAATTTTTAGTGCGTTGTGATTAAGACGTCACGAGCCCCCACTCTCAAGTTTTGATGCGTTTTATCTTTGTCAATATTCATCGATTTACAAAAACAAAAATACGTTTCCATTAATTTCCAATACTCTAACTGACGGACTAAATAGATTTGCAATTTATTGATGGTAGAAACTAGCCTATTCCTGAAACCATAGATGGCCCGCTTATCTATGAATCTGTCGCAATCATAACTCATCAATGCACCACACACACACACACACACACTGCCTCATGTATGTACGATCGATAGTCCCACGAGGTCGGAATCGACTGTCATTCCGAATGGCTGTTATTAACTCCTGTTCACACTAAATAGCAGGGTTAGGGACGTCTGTTTGTGTGTCATTTTCTGATGTCCACGATAGTGGAGCGGACTACAGTGGTGGGTGAAGCGGATTGTAAACAAAATATTATTTTATAGGAAGTTCAGAGTACTGAAGAGACACTTACCAATCCAGGAGGTCCAGTCAAGGTATGAGTCTTCCCGCTGCCGGTCTGACCGTAGCAGAAGGCTGTACAGGAGAACCCTTCCACCGCCATCTCTAGCAGCCTCTTGACACCGGAATATTCTAGAACGTCTTCCTGTTTGGGAACAAAAGAAACATCGATTGTACAGAGACGATCAATATTAGGTGATTTATTAATTAATTGCGAAGTTGGGTGCACCAATAAATTATGAGTATTTAAGCTGAATGCTCCAACCAGCCCACGAAATTCAAATTTTCTTACGTTTTTTTGCAATTTACAGGCCAGAGCTAGGTTGTATGTTGATTAAAATATTATTCGCGGCTGTAAGAGGTATAATACATATGTCGGAGTTTGTCAGGAATTTATTTCGCTAAGTTCGAGCTTATGTGGGCAGAACACGGGTTTCGTGCTATGAAAACACATTGGATGCGAAACACTATTTTATTTCGCATTGCACGGTTCGGGTAGGTAGTTTCCATGGAGAAGAACCGGCAAGAAACTCCATGGTTACTCTTTTCAAACAGATACACTGAGTCTAACAAATAACTTGACATTACACTTTCACACATTAACACTAGGCACAATGAATCGTATACAGTTTCAAGACGTCTTAACTCCGCTGCGATCAGACCCAGACTGTCCGCCTCGCCGCGAGGTGTTAACATCAGGACTCTGTAAAAGCCGCCATGGTAGGTCGCGTGATGTCACCACTGGCGCGCTTTCGATTCATTCGCCCGTCCGTACTCATGACCGGATGCGACACGGCCATCCTGCTTTCACACGTCCTCGTGTGATGGTAACCCTGCAAGCAAAAAGTCCACGACAGAAATTTGTTCCACTCGGTCACTCCTGACGAAACTCATAACGTCACATCTGTAATCCCCAAAGGGTTTAACAGAGGTGTACTTAATAGTACACTCACAGTTCGCTAGTTATGTCCAAGTCCCATGTGACATCAACCGGCGCAAATCCAGACACCGTGGCTGTTACTGAGAAATTTCTGATGGAAAAACTCAATAACACTTTGCCCGATCTGGGAATCGAACCCAGGACCTTATGCTCAGCAGTCACGCTTGCAATTACTAGACCAACGAGGCAGTCGATTAAATCAAACACGGTTAAATTGGGAATAATCGAAAATAGGTCAAACATTGGGCCATGTATCATAGTCGTTCGAATCAACCTTTAAAACTCTATTCCAACAAAAACTACGAAGCTTACAGAAACCATGTGAAGTTCAACATAGTCTAAATCAATTTAAAATTCAACAACATTGACATTTTGATTCGCTTCTACTTTGGTGGCCCAGTTGCTCCATGCAACTAACAGATCACTGTCTGTTCAACAAAAAAACAAATAGACTCTCAAGTCTCAGGTCTATCCAGACCAATAGCCAAAAGGCCCAAGTCACGTCCATGTGACTACTATAGTCTCTTACAAGACCCAGGTCCGACCACACCACGAGCCGCTCATCACGCCCTGAACGACAACGTACGCAGTTGCGACTGCGTCTTGTGGATGCAGATTGACCAAATAGCCAACAAGCGCAATCATAAGTCTGTCGAGGTTCCTTCGCCTTCAGAAACATCGTCTATTACATCCAACTCTGTTGGAACTTCACAGGTTGGCATCTTTCTTAGCCTACCGTGTAAATATTTGTCGGCACCCTTATAATTCAAAGCTTTCAGTTTATAACGATCATCGTTATCAAAATGTGTGGAAGCACTACCCTCGGGTATCTTCTTCAATTAATCGTGAATTCGTGAGCATATGCATACCGGCAATTACAATTTAATGATAGCAAAGTGTATCTGACGTCCTAATAATAAACTCGTCGGAAAATTAGACTCTACACGTCACTACACGTCACTCTACGCGTCACACTACACGTCACACTACGCGTCACACTATGCGTCACACTATGCGTCACACTACGCGTCACACTACGCGTCACACTACGCGTCACACTACGTGCATGTCAACGTCAGTTATTTTTCGCAGTCTGTCATAATTCAACTATATTGCGCGATGCCTGCTCTCTCATTGCAAAAGGTCCGATCAACATTGTAAAAGGTCCGATCAAAAAGTTACAACACAGGAATTCTAACAATTCTGTTACTCTTTGCCATAATTCTTAGGCAATGCAAACTCAACTCATAAAACTTTCATAAGCGCTCTGTGCACCAACACAGACAGAAATCGCACCAACGATTCCCTACAGACCCATCGCCACATGTTACTCATGAGGTGCGGTCCAACAGACCCATCGCCACGTGTTACTCACGAGGTGCGGTCTAACTCATCATAACAGACCCATCGCCATCATGTTACTCATGAGGTGCGGTCTAACAGACAACAGACCCATCGCCATCATGTCACTCATGAGGTGCGGTCTACCTGACCCATCGCCACATGTCACTCATGTGGTGCGGTCTAAAGTTTCGAGTATGAGTGTACAAGCCTTTCTTAATCAGATTTGGTCTCACTACTACTGTCATCAACTATGACATCTAATTCTCGAGGAACTTTGTGATCGGGGATCTTTCTCACACAGGCTAAAATCTTCGCATTACCATTCACTGAACCTTGAACTACACCAGTTATAGTAACGACAGGATAAATATGCTCACTCTTAGACAGACTAAACAGAATTAGCACTCTGCTCCAGAGTCATAACAAATGAAAACGACTTACCAAAGTACTTTCATGTTCCGGCTCGATGATGCAAAGGTCGACTCACTTCTCGACCAGTACAGCAGCACTGGATCAGCGCTGGCCTGCTGCGCAGCGACTGGCGATGTGGCCCGGCGTGCCACACTTGAAGCACATCAGTGAGCTGCTGCTGGCCTGCGGTCACCGCCCAACGCCTGTAGCAGCCGGCACAGGCAACGGCTTCTTGACGGCGGTCGTCTTCGTCCGAAAATCCGCTTGTTTGTCCTCGTTTGCCGCATGCGCGACACTTGATTGGTAGTTACGATGAAAACTTCTAACGTATCTTGTAACCGACGTAAGTGCGCATATTTTTCTTTTGTTTGTCACTACTCACGTAAATGACGTACAACGTACACGAATTTGGCACTGAACAATTCTTTACACTGGTTTCACGACATACCACAACACTATCTTGCTGTTCACTGGTTAGGTTTTAAGAATTTGTAAACGATACAAAGTCTAAACGATACGAAGTCTTTGTTTTGCGTTTCAAAAAGTAACCGTCACTGATTGTCATTAACACTTCTTTCTTGTCCGTTTTTTTCACGAACTTTTTCGGCACTTTCCGGTTTTTACACAGTTGACACTGATTGTTATCGACACTGTCCCCGCGACATGATTTCATTAGCACGATTTTATCCCACTTCTGATGTCGGAGTTTGTCAGGAATTTATTTCGCTAAGTTCGAGCTTATGTGGGCAGAACACGGGTTTCGTGCTATGAAAACACATTGGATGCGAAACACTATTTTATTTCGCATTGCACGGTTCGGGTAGGTAGTTTCTATGGAGAAGAACCGGCAAGAAACTCCATGGTTACTCTTTTCAAACAGATACACTGAGTCTAACAAATAACTTGACATTACACTTTCACACATTAACACTAGGCACAATGAATCGTATACAGTTTCAAGACGTCTTAACTCCGCTGCGATCAGACCCAGACTGTCCGCCTCGCCGCGAGGTGTTAACATCAGGACTCTGTAAAAGCCGCCATGGTAGGTCGCGTGATGTCACCACTGGCGCGCTTTCGATTCATTCGCCCGTCCGTACTCATGACCGGATGCGACACATATAATTTGAATTTCGCGGGCTACCCTGGAGTATTCACCTTAAATGTGTAATTCTTTAATACGTTAAAGAGCTAGACATTTAAGGTGAACCTTAAGAAGAAGGGGTAATTATTAAGATACTCGTTAAATTAACTAGGCTGACATATAGCTAAAGTTGCACGACCCAACAGGATTGTTACAACATTTCGTAAAGAAAAAGAACTTCCATTTCGAATTTATAAGATTTCGGATATCAGATTTCGGGAGACATGCCATTAGGGAATGCAGAACCGGTATCGGTTCCATAGTAAATCCTGGGAATTTCCGGTTCTTACTACTGGCACTACATCCAATGCCTCTCCTGAGCGTCGCCACGTCGACCGATCCTGCGTTTTTCGCATCCTGTCGATTCCCTGTCATCGTTTGTCTTCATATGCTAAGGAGAAATTATATATGAAACAGTTACCTGCGTCGCCTCAGGTTCGAAAACAACATTGTAGGAGAAGACCTTCGCCTTTTGAGTGGGCGTGGTGTTGTGGCAGATCACCTGGCCTTTACCGGGAAACTCTAGCAGCGTGCGCTCTCCGCAGGATCGCTCTTTCTCAGTAATTGGACGGACTCTACGGAAAATATTAACAGGCTGCAATTATGTAAATAGTTTCTCTGTGACAAAGTAGTTTTTAATCGGTTCCTACTGCTACGAAAATACCGACTAACCCCAAGAGTTAGAACAACAGGGTAACAGTTATTTCTTCGTTCAACGATCGTAATTTGTTTAAAATTGGATCAAGTGGCTGAGACCTTTTTTGCCTGCAAAAGTTTGCTACTATTTATTTGTTTCCTGAGTGATCAACTATGTCAGTCTCTGTTGTTCTGGTAGTAGGGGTAGGTATCGTATTACCCACTACTAACTGGGTTGTGGACGTCAGATAGGCAGTTGCTCCAAGTAAAATACTTGTATTCAGCTGCATGCAGTTAGGCTGAAAGCCGACCCCAATATAGTTGGGAAATGGCTAAGGCCAGTGGTTCCCAGCCTATGGATCGCGGACCACCGGTAGTCCGCAGGAGCTTCAGGTTAAAATGTTATTCATACTTTTTAACTTGCTTAAAAGATGCAAGCTCAACCCAACCTAAAACCTATCAGAAGCGAGATGCTGAAATCTTTTGAACTTGTTGCGCTCGCTCTTACAAGATTCTTAAGCATTTCTGCAAAAATCTACTAACTTATCCTTATTTCTGTATGAACGATTGTAAAATTTTGAGCTCACTTCGATCACGCTTGTATCCTTCTACGAGTAATCCTTCACTATCTTCATTCTAAAGGTTTCATTTCATTTCTGTATTTTTGCATTGTGTGAATTAAAGCTTCACCCCTCTAGAAATAATCCTGCCGGTGTTCATGCTTATCTAGGACCATAAGGGCCCTCTGCTAACTATAAAGACACCAAAGTGGTCCCTGGTCCAAGTTAGGTTAGGAACCACTGGGCTAGGCAGATGATTGTATTATTATTCCTGTTCAATCGACTCTTAATGACCCGAATAGAAAACAAACATAATCGACATTTCTGACACCCTGTAATTCTTTTCCCATTTTAAATCTATTTGTAGTTTGTAAATAAGTACATACTGATTTATAAAATAAATGAAAAAATGGACTCGATTTATGATGATCACAAATCAAATACCCACAAAATCTATAAAACTAATGATTCCAACATTAAAATAACATAGCTCAAACCAAAGCAAACATCGACAATATTAACAATAACAGGTAAACCTATGATTAACACCCGAAATCTTGGATCTTAGACAAGTTTTGTACATTAGTTATCGAGTAGAACATCAATCAATCGAGGGCGGAGTCGTCCTTTCAGTTCGAAACTGATGGTGAGAAAACTATTCAAGGACGTATACGATGGCTTGTTTTGTTTACTTCTAAGTACTTTTTTTTTTAATAAGAAAATCAGCAAGCGTTTATAAGCTTCACCTGTTACTATGTAAAAAATCGTAGAAGTTATATTTTACCCACTTCCTGGTTTCAGATTGAGCTGAAATTTTGCATAGGTCCTACGTGTTTTGTTTGGATGGCAATGCATGGTTAGCTAAGTGACTTCATTCTAAATCCAATATGGCGGACTCTCAAAGATGGCGGTCTAGTTATTTTTTATGCATTCCCGTGTTATGGGAACTGTCCACCACTAGTGTAGTGAATTTTATTTCATTTGTTTCTAGACCTAAGTATTAGAAACCTCAGAGCATCTACTTTCATTGGATGTCTGATTTAATCCTACTTCCGGCACCATAGGTGGTATAGGTACCATCTACACATCCTATTATCCCAGGGATTTTGTATTTACTGTAAAATCTGAAAAAAGTAGGTAAGTAGATACCTAAGTTGTAGTTACTTTTAAAATTCATTAACTAATTTTCAAGTAAGTAGAGCAAGGCTATCCCCAATTCATTAACTCAATTTCCCATCATTTTAAAATTAACAACATCTTTGCTACAATCCGTCGTATCACTGTTTCGCTCCACACACTGCGAAGTTGTCATTCCAACGAGTATCGATTTCATTACAATCAAAAGAACATGTCAACAACCCAAATACCGACTTACAGTTACTTTTGAGGGCAATTATTAGCCGATTTATACTTTTTGAATTGTCTTTCCAATTATGCAGGTGCAGTAGGTACTTAATTAGTTATTTAATGGCTGATAGAGTGGTGACGCATTACCAGTTCTAGATTATTTTCAAAGCATCGTCATCGACTGATCGTATGTAGAATCTTTTTTTTATTACAATTAATTACTAGGGACGTGTGGTCATGCTTTTTGTGCGGAAATCGTCATGGACTATTTACTTCCCTAGGGGATACATCGGTCTACCGGTCTACGAGTTTGTGATGTGAGGCCTCTGACTGACCTCTGAATAAGTGGTTGTTTGTTTTCAATGAGGGTTTTTCGGATTTTATCTGACACCAGATGTCGCTACGTATAGACAACTGTCAAATTGTACCAAATTGTATGATATTGAAACTATTTACCGAAATTTCATCGTATTTGGACTGTTTTAAAATATACGTATATATTGTCCGTAATCCTTATGGAAGAAAAGTAGCTGAACTAAAGATTAAGCTTCTTAGTACTGCAAAAGTCAGTGGTACAAGGAAAAACTTAATGAAAGGTAACTTATGCGGCCACATCAATAAAAGGTAACATGCGGCATAACACTGAGGCATTTTATTAATGATTTAAAAGATAATTAATTAAAAAAAGAATCGTAAACTACAAGAAACTCGGATCATTCCCACTAGTTCTACGATTTTGTACCACCTGAAATCGTAGGGCTAGTGGCAAAAAAAAATCCCACTAGTTCTACCGTGGAACTGTGTATTAGAACTAGTGGGAATGATTCAGAAACTCGTGTATTTTGATAGATGTTTAGACCTTACGCCAGTGCTGCCGCCTTGTGGTTTTGTCATTTCAGAAAACTCTCATTGTACAAAATTGTTGTCTCATTGTACCTACACGAGGAAAGCAACTTTGCCTGTCGCTTGGAGCTTTTTCTTTGAACAACTTCAATATAAGGGTAAGTTGGAACAAAAAATCGAAATAGGAACATTCTCTGTAAACTTACCTGACAACGACGTTGATATTGTCCTCATCAGCATTAAGCGTGGTGCTGGAACCTCGCGTGCTGAGGCGATCCAGACTGCCTGCTCTGCTGCTGCCACTGTAATAAAACGAAGGCTTAAGATGCGTAGGTAGATATATGATAAGTAGGAAGTATTGCCCATGCCAAGAGTATGAATTCCCAGTTTTTCTATAAACTTTATTTGAATAGTAATTAGGTATAACTGACAACTACTTAACACTGCTATGCCCAATCCTTGGAGCTATATGTATAGCGCATTATTTGTGGCCCATGTTCAGTATTTTCTAGATAGAAAAAGAAGGTTTCGTATAGTTTTGTTCAAACTGTAATGCGGCTCGGAAGTTATCTGCTAGTGACGGTCAGCGGTTTTAAATTTTATTGCGGTTCGAAACATACAGAACGCAATTTTAGGTCTTTCCGGGGCGCAGAGGAGCATCGTCTTGGCTGTATAATGTGCAAATCAGCTCTAATTAGGAAGGTCCTAGTATTCCCAGACCGTCAGTTGCTGCTAACATCCGAGCCGACTCAAAAAAAAAAAACTCAAAGCATTTATTTCAATTATACCATTACGGCACTTTTGAATGTCAAAAATACAAAAAAAAAACAAAGCTACAGTCACAGTCACAAGGCATAATAACTTGAGAAAGTACTGTAGTTGCCCATTCCTTAGCGTAGATCTAGAAGAACGGGCAAGAAACTCCATGGACACTCTTTTAAATCAAATTGTTACAAAATCTTACACACAGTTCACAGTTCTTACATAGTTTGAACAGAACCAGCCCGCTTAGCATGACCGCCGAAGATACGAAAGAGAATCGACAAATCTTTTGTTCATCTGTCATTTTGCTGTCATCGAATCGACAAAATAACAGATGAACAAAAGATTTGTCGATTCTCTTTCTTTTCTTCGGTGGTCATGCTAAGCGGGCAGGGCTATACATACATATCTTTCAGGCGCGGATACAGGATTTCCTGTAGCACTTCAATACCCGCAATTACAGACACAATTACAGAAAATTAATTTAAAAAATTGATAAACTTTTGATAATAAACGGGCGTTACTTTACTTTACAGAAATTCATGATATGCAAGATACACGGGGGCCGCCAGCTTTTGGGCCAGGGGGGGGGGAGCATAGCGAGTAATTTTTACGACACCTTGCCTTGGACAGGTTACATTACAATGGTTTCGAAGGTTAATATAGGAGTTACTCGGTCAAATTTTAGATGAATGAGAACGTAGTCTGTAGAGCGAGCAAAGCGAGCTCGAAAATTTTAACACTTTTCCTACCGACCTACTGGAGTTACCTGGGCTTCTTATAGACAAAGTTATGACTCGCGAAAAACCAGGCTTTAAGAGCGAGCGCAGCGAGCTCGAAGTTTTTTACAACATTGCCTCAGAATATCATGCTATAATTGCATATCATACATAAGGCCTTGGCACAAGGGGCTCCTAATTTATTTTAGGCTTTGTCTATTGTATAGATCGATGCCTAATCCAGAGGTAGAAAAAAGGAGCCTTTTTGATAAATGTTTTTCCCAGGGTTAAACAATATCTTAATTTAAGGGATTTCATTTTACGCTACAACTTATTACGCAGGAAAAGCATAACTTATAAAAATCCTGAGCCTCTAGGGGCAGCTACCTCCTCCTGGCGACGTCCATGACAAGATATACAACTAGAATATTTAGTTTAAATTCCGTAAAACTAGTTCAAGCTTGGCTAATGACGTATTTGATCCGGTTCAGGGGGGGGGCAATTGCACCCATTGCACCCCCTGTATCCGCGCCTGATATCTTTAACTTATCCTGTCGCAGTCCACTGCTGGATCTAAGTATTTCCCTGTAAAAGTAAAAGGTTTGCTATGGGACAGGAAAAAGAGCTACAGGAGACGAGCATACGTTACAGGCTTGTCATTGAATTACAGAATTATTCTACAGGTAGATACTGCGGCTATTACCTACTTTTTTCATTAAAAAAGTTAGACAAATAAAACAAATTGTTTACTTAAATGAAATTGCTACTTTATGGCCAGTAATATGCAAGGGTCGTTTGTTTAAAGTCCAGCTGACCTCGATATCAATGTTTACATCTATTAGATTCTATGGTCGAAGGGACATTTTTCTCTATAAACTGTTATCATAGTATTCTTTGATGTTAGTATTTGCCCATATGTTATGCATGAACGGCGATAGTGCTGGCGGAATCGATTAGATTGTATACTCGCAGGCAGTTTGACAAGATATTAAAAGATACTTAAGTCAGAATGTTAAATTCGTAGAAGGTATGAATTTTCGACAAAAGCAACTGTTTTTGAAGTTTTTTTTAATACTATTTTGCTTTAACCAATTATTAAAGATATTATACTTACCTATATTTATTTCAGTAAGATTATTAATGTTCTTTATATGCAAACTTTATTTTATTTATATGCAAACTACAAATAGATCTAAAGATTAATTTGTACTTATCGATTCTTTTGATAAACAATTACAAGTTTTTCTGCCTGTTGAGTGTCCCACTGCTGGGCAAAGGCCTCCCCTTTCTCCTTCCAAACCTCTATCCTATGCAATATCTGGCCATTTTCGCCCCGCAAACAAGATCAGATAAAAAACACAAAAAAGTGAAAATAACGTTGACTTCAGAAGCCGGTGACGTGTGTTTTTCTTTTTTTTTAAGTCGGTTTAATTTTTACAAAATTTTTATTTTTTATTTTACCATTTTTAGTTTTAATATCATAAACAAATATTTGCTATGCATTTATTTTACATTGTTAACAATACATGTCATGTTAATAAGGCTTATCCCCAATAAATGGAACTTAACATACCTAAACTGTCAAAATCTTTCAATTATAAAAATAATTTAGAGAATCGCTCTACAAATGGAGAAGAAATCGGTGAACATACATAAAATTAGACCACACGACTGAAGTAATAAAATGAAGCAAAAAATTATACCGCGTTGATGTCTTTTTGAAGGCCCTTTCTTGGTTATCTTGGTTGTTTAGACCACACGACTGAAGTAAAAAAAAATTAATAAAATGAAAACTACTGGGCCAAACCATGTTAAATTTTTATGACAACTATTTCGCATCAGACTAAGGAAGAATCACGTTGATCGGATCATAAATCTCAGCGTAATCGGTGTACATACATAAAAAAAAATACCAATCGAATTGAACCGAGAGAGAGAGAACCTCCTCCTTTTTGAAGTCGGTTAAAAAATGAAGATTATGAGGGCAAACATGTCAATTTATAAAATATCCCAGAAGATTTTCGTGTGAAGAAAATGTGGCTTAATATTATTTTGCTCTTTGACAGGCTCAAACCGTTTCCTCGTTGATAGATGTGGTCATACGTACATGTACCCATATTCACTGATTCATTCCTCGTCGGGTAATTTATGAATTACTTTAACGTCAAACATAATTGCGACCGCATCGAATTTAATACTTACTCAGTAATATTACCATAACGCTAAGGAAATGTATTCGTCCAAGTGTTTCCGTTGCGTGGTAATCAGAGCTCTCACGCCATCGCCGCCATGATGGATTATACTTGACGGTTGACTTTAAATAAGAAGTGGGTAGTTTACCTATGAGAAACAAAAATTGCTTTTTTTCCTGAAGTGTACGCAATTTTCGTCGCTTAAGACGAAATTCGCTTAGTTTTTTCGTTTACTCAAAAGGGAAACGCCTGAACACAAAACAAATCAATCACCTACCGAAAGATCGAAAAAGGTCTTGAAAGGAGTACCTAAATTATCATAAACTTTACTTGCTATTTCTGTCGTTTAAACGTGGAATGAAACAAAAAAAAATAACAGTCACGTCGAGAGAACCGTTAAAACAATGATATTTAATTAAGAGTCCTATTACATTTTTTACGTAAATTCATGATTTTTGACGCAGTAATTCTCAGCAGCAGTAAGACATTTTAATTATTTGCTTAAAAATAACGATAGTGCCATTCTCTTTATTGTAAGTTGGAGTTACACATTTTCATTTTTCTTTTCGTGTAATTTACTATAAATATTTTACGAACTCAGTTTGCAAGAAAAACCGTCGACGATGGAACTTTAACGCTCAAATTCACATAGTTACATTCAATTCTTATAAAAGCTAAAATTATTAAAAGATAAGTTGAATGTTTTACTTGTTTATTGGAGTTTTAGAATTTCTTTAAATTCCTTGAGTTTTCACGGAAAAAATCGTAAAGAAATAGTAATTTAAGCCATAAATGTCTTAATTCAGCGTCCATTATATTCCAAATAAACTCAATTTTATCAAACAAATTAAAATGATATAAAACTTCGATCTACAATGAATAAGTTTCATTAGTTTTCGTTTGTCAATATAATAAGACAAAAATACAATAAATAAAATTAAAGTACCTACTATAATTCACAATTCAGCTCGCTCCTCAGTCTCATGTCAGTCTCGTCTCTAATATTCGTCAATATCAATCGACAATCGTCCAAATATCGCTTTTATTATTGACTCGTGTACGCCGACCGAAATAATTTGATCCATGAAGTAAAAATCAAAAATTTGCCTAAAAAATGTAATAGGACTCTTAAACAGATATGTTATGAGCGCGCAATCGTGAAGACTCGAAAACGCGCCAATTGGCCTGTTTTTCCTTTATTCTGCGTCACTGCGTGTACGTGAGCTGGCTTTCCCCCGCGGAACACTTTTTTCGGTGGTTTTGTAGGTGTATAACATATCTGTTTATTAGAATATCATTGCGTTAAAACTAATGAAGCGTCTGATATCACTTTAAGCTCTATCTGATTTATGTTACTGTTTACAAAAACCATTTTATTAATTAAACTCAGGTCCCACTTTCCATTTCCAGTAAAACTGAATTGAATAATAAAATACTTAGATAAAACCACGATCATTAATTACACTTAGCTACCAAAACAAAGCGTAGCGTGATTCACATTAAGGCAGGAACACACTGAATGTTCTCAGAAATGGTTGAGGCTACTGAGGCCCTACTCTCTAACGTCTGTCCGTCTCTATCCGTCTCTTTCGCGCACGTCTGTAGATGATTGCGAGTGAGAGAGACGGAAAGAGACGGACGGACGTACGGACGTAGGAGAGAGTAGGGCCCCTGTCCCGCCCGCCGCGCCGCCGCCGCCGCCGCCGCCGCGTCGACGAGGAAGCGACAAGCTATCGAACATTAGCTCAAGAAATGAACAATAGATGAAGATCATGAGTCAGCAAAAGATACATAATATAGTTTATCGCTGACTGTTCACATTGCCACCGAAAACTATCTCTCCACTAGTACGTCGACGTCAAGAGCTATCAAGGCAAAACTCGCTCAGAGACGCTCACCTCGTGGGCAGCACACTCGTTGGAACAGTATCTTCTAGTGCATCATACGCAAATTAGCAAATGTTTGGACGCGAGTAAACGCTGACGATTTCGGGAACCCTCTCATAGGTCAACGACAAAACTATTCAAACTACACACTCGCTGTCTCGCTGCTCGCCAACTCGTTCCTACCTACTAGCTTTTAGCTAATCATCGGTGGTGAGACCATTTCCTCAACTGAAGTAGTTGAATATTCAAATAGTTTAGGGTGTGATTGACAGCTGCTGCGCCATACCCATTGGACTAAATGCCAAGGGCTCTCCTATTGACCGCTGGCTATATTAATGAGGCTTTCGCTCTTTTCACATTGATTGGGCGTTTCTAAGTAGTCGTTATCGGAATTTACCGTCGATTAGATTTCACATAGCGTCGCGAAGGTCATGGTTTAGGATAGTTCACTGAAGTTCATTGCTGGGTAGTTAGACTTTTCTAAAAGCTCTCTTCGTGGCGTGACCACAGATATAGTGAGGAGTTAAGAAAACTACTAAGTTCTTGTTAGGTAGAACTTTTTTTGAAAAGTTGTTTCACACTAGGAATTTCTCCTGTACACTAGTTTCCAAGTTACCCACGAGGGTAACTTGGAAACGTTCCAATTTTATTCCTAAAATAAATATCCTACCTAGGTACTTCAATATTCTGTAATTATGGGGCATTTGACACTTTGAAAGAAATAGTAGGAAACACTAGTAGGTACTTGACTATAGTTCGAGACCATAATTATACATATCCCGTCCCGCGTCCATTACTAAAGCTTGGGCCAGACTGTTGTAAACAAGCCTGATGTGAAGGTGTGTGGAGAGCGTTTACAACAGAGATTTACGTCAATTGTTTAACTATTGTGTCTACTAATTAGTCGTTTGTATAAATGAAATCTCCTTCTGTCATAAGAAATTGCAACGACACTTCTTGTAACGTTAAATTATCGTCGTTAGTTTTGTGTGACTGTGGCAGACTGGTAGCGGGCCCGGGCGCGAAAAACGAACAAGAATCTGAATAATTTAGTACATAGATGAAAAAATAAAAAAAGATGCCGATGCCGGTGGAATACATAACCTCCTTTTCTCTTTTTTTTAAAGTCACTTCAAAATATATCTCTATCCCTTTTAGGAGTTGGCGCATCAGCTTCTTTCATAAAAGCCTTCATCTGAGTACATACTCACCTTCTTTCTAGCCTTTCCGGTATTACCAGAGACAACACAAGTACCTCACATTTTTACTTATGGTCATTTTCACACCAGTCATGTTCAAGGTCAAGGTAGAAGGCACATATTACCTATGTACTCGCATGCAACTCATAGTAAAGCGTTTCATTAATAATTCAATCCGATTTATGACCTGTTACTTACGTTATGGCGGCAAGCAATGGTACAAATTGATTAATTACTTCGCTTCATAAGGTCAGTTAGTATTATTGGCTTCCATCTATTATTTGTGTTAGTGAAACAAACTGATTTGTAAGGAATGAGTCATTAAGATTGTGGGCGGAGTTTAATCAATAGGGTTTATTAGCTTGTAAAGAAAGTGTTTCGCAATATATTTGTGATTCACACGGTTTTACTGGGATTATTTGGGGAGGCCTAATGTCAAGGACTAAACGACTTTTGACCATTATAAATGTCAGGGGTTGAATGTTTTAAACGCACCCAAGATGCTGAAAAAATGACTAGTGTGGACAACGTCATAATGAGCAGAGAAAAACATGAGGGCCAAGAAGACAAAGTGACATTGAATGAGCACGCGGTCCTGGGTTCGTTCCCAGGTCGGGCAAAGTGTTGTGTGTAAGTGAAATATGGATGATTCCTGACTAAAAAAGTATGATTCTGTTTAAACACTGCGGTTTAGTCCGTCAGTTAGATTATCGAAAATATTGGATAAGTAGGTGTTTTTTGTTTTATCAAATTAATAAAAATTATCGAAGATAAATCGCGTCAAAGATCAAGAGTGGGGGCGTGTGACGTCACTTTCCAGTAAAATGTGTCTTCATTTTTTGTTTACGTTAAAAAATAAAAAAATATGTGTCCAATATTTTTTGGGAATCTATCTGATGGACTAATTAGTTTTATTTTTGTCATCTACCCTATTGTGACATAATCTTTGAGAGAAATAGAAAGAAGCAAGCTGAACTTTTTCTACGATTACGAGCTCATTATTCTTTAGAAATACATGACATAACTCTTCTGCCCTTGGACCAAAATCAATTCCGGAATATAACGGTAAATCAATATCTATTATGAACTTTTATATTTTGTTGAAAATTTCGTTTTCATGAATGAATGGGAGGTAGGATCATTAGCAGCAACAATTTGGATCAAGGTTTCACGCATCAATACTCCATTAACTTCTGAATGGAAAGAGTTAGTGGGTTTACAGAAAGTTTAATTCGTTTAAATTGCTAAAATGTAGGGTTATGTCATTTGTGCGGATTGGATGAACAATTCGTCGATGTTGTAGTGGGTGTTTTTTATTTGTCAATTTTCATGGGTGATTTTTGGTTGTGTGCAGTCTTACTTTCGGCACCTTTCGGGGTATCCGAAAATAACTTCATATTACCTACTTACAACTCTTGGGGTCAAAGGGCAGTCTGTTTAGAAGTACATCTTACCTACATTTTAATTAACATACAGGGTGTAAACAGAGCCTTCACGGAGCCGTCAATCAAGTATTCTGTACATCAAACTAAGTAACTCAATGCGAAACTTATTGCTGAAAAAGGTTTTTTTTTGGGGTGAAAATAGTATATTTCATTACAAGTGCGGAAAGGCTGTCATTGCAACGAGTTCCGATAAATGTCTACCTGAGCCGAGGCGCAGCCGAAGGCGAGGGTTGACAGTCGGAACAAGTTGCAATGACGGTTCCGCAGGTGTACTGAACGACTATTTTTAATACAGTTGCGAAAAAATGAAGCAATTTAATAAAATAATAAAAACCTCGACCATAATACGTAGACGGTTTTAATTTTACTGAGAGTTCGGAGAAGTATGCCAACATAACATTTTCTGAAAAACTATTTGCTTTTTTCTCTTCTCTCCACGCAATAAATTCGTCGTATGTAGATATGTAACGACTTTTTGACTTTCCGGTAAAATGTTCTCCGAAGCATTTTGTGCAATTATACTGAGTTCCGGTGGTGTTCATTAAAAAAAAATAGGGTCGAAATTACTCATTTTGTGCAACAAACAACTAAACTTGCAAAGAAAATTTCTGGAAAATGGCGCCAACCGTAGAATATAAGCAGAGTTTTTTTTTCTTCACCCATTTTGGTAGGCAAAGGGAACTATCCATACAGCTTAGTCTTCAGTAGATTTTTTTATTGTTATGAAATGAAAATGAAATTTAATGAGATGAAATGAAATGAAACCTATCCTAACTCATTCAATTAAATCATTAAATCTGATATTGAAATAAATTAGTAGCTTCTTTTTAGAAATATACGTATTTGTATGAATCACAAAAACTCTTTAGTAAAAACTTCATGGCTGGTTTTTCTTTTCAATAGACATTATTTTGACAGTTGGGAAAGAGAACGCACGAGTTCGGGAAAGGTAAAAAAAAGCACTAGTATGTAATAGCCCACATCCCGAACGCTATACGTCCCTGCAATACACCACTTTTTGAGCAACAGTATTAAAAATCACGATTTACGGTAAAACTCAATGTAACTCACCCAAAACATTGTGCTGATGGACGCATTGAGTAGTAATAGGGTTACAGAGGTGTTTAAAGTAAAGTTATGACCTTAAAAAATTGTATTAAAAAAAATAAAAACTTGTGAAAAAGTTGGAACTTTCACCTCCAATATCTCCGTAACTAGAAGGTTTCCAGGTATGGTGTAGAACAAAAAAACGATCGCAATGACGGGGAGAACAAGTGTCTTTCGGCTTCGTTAAGAGGTGTTTTACACCCTTTGTGTTTGAGACAAATAAAAAAAAACTAAACTTGCCTTGTTTATAAATATAATAAACAAGGCAAGTTTAGTAATTAAAGCTTGTTAAAGCTTGTATTGTAAGAAACAAGTAAAAGTATAACCAAGAACTCTCGGTAATTAAAGGTAGAGTATGTCTGAAAAGCCAAAGGTGTTTAAAACCACAACAAACAATCAATAATTCAAAGAAAACAATACCTATGTCAAAGTGTAAAACTAAGGGTATAAAAGTGGTTCGTTTTGATTATGGGTAGGTACATCATGTAAAGTGTGAAGCGATTTCTAGGGATGTAGCCACATTGCGTGTTTCACCCCACTATGATTCATTACTTCAGGAGCGAAGGAAACTTGCGTACAGCCTAGTTACTCATGCTTTTAATCTTCGTGTTAAGTGGAAATTGCGTAAGTAGTTTTAGTCATTTAGTTGGCATACGTTGTTTATGTAGATTTTTTTCTGACTAATACTGAGAGAGTGTTTAGAGGTAACTGGCTGTGGCGCCTGAAATCGTTTTAGATCGTTCTGGAACCGAAAGAGGGTTGCCAACTTTTGTTATAAGAAATAAAGTATATTTGGGTCTGAGAAGGAAAATAAACAGTAGGTACCTATTTTAGAAAAAATATCAGTATTTTTTATGTTTAAAGACATATATTTTTAGTGGTTACCGCACAATTTTGTATTATTTTTAAAAGTCTCATAGACCTTGCCACAACCAAAACTAAAATAAATGAGTAGCTCATTTTTTATTAAATTTATTGAAGCTCTATTTCTTTCTTCCCGCCACATTTGTACTATTTATTCTGTACCGCCTCTTTGCATTCATTAGGTACCTACCGAAAATGTTAATGCTGAAAACAGTAGGTATTTTGTGAGTATACTTTATTTTTGTTCAACAGTAAAAAGTATAATGTAGTGAAAAGCAGTATAATACTGTTTTTTTAACAGTATACTTATTTGGTGACCCTACTAAAGCCATAAACTCGACTATCGAACTCGGACTCTTTTTAAAATTGATAAAAAAATCCAATTTATTAGAAATTTAATATATTTTCGTGATTTTTTTATTGTTATTTTTTTTTAAATCACGAAAAGTTTAAATTTAATTTTTTTTAGTTATTTAAAAAAAAAAACAGTCCCAATGGTTCCGAGTTCGATGATTGAGCTTATGGCTGTCGGTTCTAGAACGACAACGAAAAATAAAACATAGTCTACATCCTTCTCCCGCGTACCTAGCATGGCCGCCATGGAAAAAGGTTTTGTCGACTGACAATCGACAAAATCGACGATATTTGACAGATTTTCGAAAGACTTCTATCGTCCTAAGCATGGCGATGTTTGACATGTGGCAAAGAAAGGTTTCTTTTCTTTAGCGACAAAAGTCTACAACGTCCGAGCATGGCGATAACTTTTGTCTACTTTTGACACTGGTTGTATGAATCGGAATTTAATAAATTAATTGTATAGGCTGAAGTTCCTAGTAATGTAAGTCACTCAGAAGTAGGTACAGCCGTAAACAAAATCATAACAATGGTAATGTAGCGAAAGTGATTAAATAAATAGGCGTATAGTATTGTATTACGGCGTCAGCTTTGTCTAGACTTTTTACCTAAGTACCTATCTACTTAGGTTTCAGCTAAGTTATGGAATTATGACACGACAGGTGCTAATGTTCAGTGGACATACCTATTTCCCAAGAAATTAGAAATGCAAAATGGCTTTCTCGAATTACCTCGAATGAAAAGGAAAATTCTCACTACATCCCGGTCACATTATCTCGAGACCTGGCGTCGATGACGTCACGTCGCGTCGGCGCTCTGATATGGTGCGCAAAACAAGTATCCTCTAGTAGGATATTATTATAAACAATAAGATTTCCAACTAAACAAATATTGTGTTAATTAATTGAATGTAGGTAATATTATTATAATGATATGATTAAAATGATGAGAGGTTCGCATTCCAGCGAGGTCTCGAGATAATGTGACCGGGTTGTAGCTTAGTAGGCATAATAAAATATACTTTTATAGAATACTAGCTGTTGCCCGCGGCTTCGCCCGCGTGCGGTTTGGTAACTGTCCCACTGAATCAAACTAAAGGGATAAAAGTGTCCTACATGTTAATCCAGGTTATAAACTATCTATGTGCCAAATTTTATAATCATCACAATTTTTTATTATCATCACAATCACCATCACTATCAAAACCACCATCATTATCACAATCACCATCACTGTCACAACCACCATCATTATCACAATCACCATCATTATCACAATCACCATCTAATCACCATCACTATCACAACCACCATCATTATCACAATTATTATCACAATCAGCATCACAATCACCATCACCATCACAATCACAATCCCAATCGTCATCACAATCCCCATCACCATCGCTATAACCATTACAATCACCGTCACTATTACAATCACCATCACCATCACAATCACAATCCCAATCGTCATCACAATCCCCATCACCATCGCTATAACCATTACAATCACCGTCACTATTATAATCACCATCACCATCACAATTACTATCAAAGTCACTATCATAATCACCATCATCGTTATTACAATCATTATCATCGTAATCACAATCACCATCATTATCACACACCATCACAATCACAATCACAATCACCATCACAATCACCATCACAATCACCATCACAATCACCATCACAATCACCATCACAATCACCATCACAATCACCATCACAATCACCATCACAATCACCATCACAATCACCATCACAATCACCATCACAATCACCATCACAATCACCATCACAATCACCATCACAATCACCATCACAATCACCATCACAATCACCATCACCATCACAATCACCATCACAATCACCATCACAATCACCATCACAATCACCATCACAATCACCATCACAATCACCATCACAATCACCATCACAATCACCATCACAATCACCATCACAATCACCATCACAATGACCATCACAATCACCATCACAATCACCATCACAATCACCATCACAATCATCATCACAATCACAATCACAATCACAAACACCATCACAATCACCATCACAATCACCATCACGATCACCTTCACAATCACCATCACAATCACCATCACAATCATGATCACAATCACTATCATCATTTTAACAATCATTATCATCGTAATCACAACCATTATCATTGTAATCACAATCATCATCATCACAATCTGTACCTCGTCATCACAATCATGATCATCGTAATCACAATCATTACCCTCGTAATCTCAATCATTTTCATTTAAATCACAATCATCATGATCACAAATTCACAATCGCCATCACTATCACAACCACAATCATTATCACAATCACCATCACTATCACAATCACCATCACTATCACAATCACAATCACGATCACAATCACAATTACAAACACCATCACAATCACAATCACCACCACAATCACCATCACAATCACTAACCTCGTTATTACAATCATCATCATCGTAATCACGATCATCTTCATCATTATCACAATCACCATCACTGTCACAATCACAATCACAATCACAATCACCATCACTATCACAACCACCATCATTATCACAATCATTATTACAATCACCATCACTATCACAGTCACCATCACCATCACAAACACCATCACAATCACAATCACCATTGCTATTACCATCACAATCACCGTCACTGTCACAATTACTATCACAGTCACAATCACTATCACAATCACCATCACCATCACCATCATAATTACCACCAAAATCACTTTCACAATCACCATCATCGTTATCACAATCATTATCATCGTAATCAAAATCATTATCACAATCACCATAACAATCACCATCACAATCACCATCACAATCACCATCACAATCGCCATCACAATCACCATCACAATCACCATCACAATCACCATCACCATCACAATCACCTTCACAATCACTATCACAATTACCATCACAATCACCATTACAATCACCATCATCGTAATCACAATCATTATCATCGTAAACAAAATCATTATCACAATCACCATCATAATCACCATCGCAATCACCATTACAATCACAATCACCATCACAATCACAATCACCATTACAATCACAATCACCATCACAATCACCAACACAATCACTCACTATCACAATCGCCATCACTATCACAACCACAATCATTATCTCAATCACCATCACTATCACAATCACACTATCACAATCACTATCCATGTTATCACAATCATTATCATCATAATCACAATCATCTTCATCATTATCACAATCACCATCACAGTCACAACCACAATCCCCATCACCCTCGCTTTCACCATCACAATCACCGTCACTATCACAATCATTACCATCGTAATCACAATCATTATCACCATCACAATCACAATCACGATCACTATCACAATCACTGTCATCATTATCACAATCATTATCATCGTAATCACAACCATTATCATAGAAGTTGAATCCGCCATCTTCTGGATCTCAAAATAAATGCTATTTTCGTAATCAGCGCCCCTGATAATCTCGGTATCGACACCCATATTGATTTTTAGACATTTCAACCCCATCGCACCCCAACAGGGAATTTCAGGTTCGCCACATTAAATCTTAAAATCGTTGTATTTGTAATACAACCGACCCAATTCACCATACAAACAATACCTATGTTGAATTTCAGGCTTTGTTACCCCATTTCCCCCTTTAGGGGATGAATTCTGAAAAAACCTGAAACACAAAATATGTTAACTCATTTATCGATAGGAGTACTCCTGTTAAGTTTCGAATAAAGTAGTCTAACTAATCTTATTTCCCCATGTAATCTTTGGACCCCCGTTTCAACCCCTTAGGGGGTGAATTTTGAAAAATCCTTTCTTAGTGTACCCCTAAACCACATAAGGAACCAATGTGCCAGATTTGGAATTTCTAGACCCAGTGGTTTGGGCTGTGCATTGATTTTTATACTTTATCACCCCATTTCCCCCTCTTAGGGGTTGAATTCTGAAAAAACCTGAAACCCGTTTTTACTCATTTATCAATAGGAGCACTCCTGTGAAGGTTCGAATAAAATAGTCTAACTAATCTTGTTTCCCCATACAAACTTTGAAGCCCCGTTTAACCCCCTTAGGGGGTGAATTTTGGAAAATCCTTTCTTAGTGCACCCCTAGGCCATATAAGGAATCTACTTGCCAAATTTGGAATCTGTAGACCCAGCGGTTTGGGCTGTGCGTTGATAGATGAGTCAGTCAGTCAGTCAGTCAGTCAGTCAGTCAGTCAGTCAGTCAGTCAGTTTCTTCTTTTATATTATAGAATATATATATACTATAATGGAGGTTTACCAAAGTTGACACACCTGAGGTGTTTTACCATATCCTACACTACCAAATGAACAATATTTGTAAATACACATTAATTTGTAATCACGTGCTCGAAAACGACTACGATTTCGATGAAAATTGTGGTTGTTGTTGTTGGTTTACGGGGCCCAAAATCAACCTAGCTGGGTCTCATATTTGGGAAAATTTGTATTCTCTATTTTACCAGAGCTCGGTATTTACATGGGCAACAACGGCGGTCTTATAGGGCACCATGCAATCAGATTGTCCGTGGTTGTAGAAAAATAATAATTATTTATTATGTTGTTAATTTATTTTTGAGTGCTAGTGCATCCCATGGTTTCCTTGTAACTTTGGGAGCTGACTGTACTGTACAAAAACAGTTGAAATTTATGGTTGACGAAATGGGATTAAATGTATGATGATTAAAATAGAGTTACGAGTCGGAAAACTTTTTCACTTGTTTCGCACGTCTTTTGTTTAGTTGTCGAAATCAGAAAGTTTTTGTTTTGTTTTCTTGTGGTCCCAAAATACCTCTTAAAAATATTTAGGGGGAATCCGGGACAGTGGTCCTGGTCCCGAAAGCCTCCCGACCCACGAGATGGGCCGGAGCCTCAAAATCAAAATCAATCATTACTAAAGAATATTCTATTCAATTCTATATTTTAACTACCACCTCTGTATCAATCTAAGTTATCAAAATCTTTCGTCAACCCTTTGGTTAGTTAGAACAGACAATTCAACCGCCCGACTGACCAGTTAGATCATCTTACCTGCCATTCCTGGAGCGACTCCGTAAGCTGTCGTCATCCCTGCCCCAACCCTTGGTGAGGTTTGGCAGGCCGAGTACACTGCTGCCTTTTGCCATGCCAATGCCAGGCTGGTCTGTGCTTCGAGCCTTGCGTGCTTTTGGCTCTTTGTCTGGTAAGGAAATGGAGAAAATATTTAATCTGTAGCGATTGTATTCTCACTCTATAATCTTATTTGTGACTTCGAATAAGATTATAGAGTGAGAATGGGTGATGGATGAGTGGGAAACAAACAAAAAAAAAACGATTTATTATCTGCCTAGCCTTTTCCCATCTTTGTTGGGATCGGCTTCCAGTCTAGCCAGATGCAGCTAAATACCAGTATTTTACATGGACCGACTGCCTATCGGACCTCCACAATCCAGTTAGTCTACAGTTAGTAATACGACTACCCCTCTTGGTAAGACTGGTTCAGACTTTCGGGTCACTGTATACGTGTAACGATTGTCAAAGGTTTTGTCAAAGGATTGTCAAAGGATTGTCAAATGACAGCCGGGACCAACGGCATAACGTGCTTTCTGAGGCACGAAGGGAACTCGGTATGTAATGGGTCACTCATCCACGGACCAACCTAAGCATGTGAAAGGAGAATGGTGAGGTTAGACCCACGTAATTTAAAAATCAACGGAGCGCCGTTCACGGTCTATTTTATATTAATTATGGTAAAAAGTTTATCAGAGTTCTATATACAAAATATTGAGTTACTAGAAGAGGGAATTAAAAGTTATGAATGATTTTAATTTATAAAATAAGTCATCGTGCAGTTTCCGAACGCAACGTTTGACATTTACCTTCTTACAACTGAGAAATGGAACGTCAGTGTCAAATTCATCTGTGGACATAGTCTGTGGATCATTCTATTTTTTGTTTGTGTTCAACGGATATGTGGAATACTGATAAATACTATTTTATGCCATTCTACTACTAAATAATAACCAATAAGTCCGTGCCTTAAGTTAGGTTATAATCTTCTACCTTTCATATCTTTTTTCTCCCAACTTCTATAACCTACTTTCCATTTGCTTTTTGTTAAGTCGTTCTTCAACTACCTATTCATATTTTCCACAATGTACGCCACCCATATCACTGGGTCCCGAATTACATGCAATCTCGCCATTCTCCTTTGAAAGGTTTTCCCCTTTCAAATTTTCACTATATATTGCAGTTTAACTTAGTAACAGTTGGCAGGTTTTCCCAGTTTAGCATAATCGAACTAAATAAAACATTTACCTACTTAATTTAAGGTAAGTAAGTACTAATTATTTTTTTAATTATGAAAAAGAACTGCTGGAAAATGACTAATGACAATAAACATAATAATTAGGCAAATCATGGACTCACATTTTATACTGCCGGCAAGAGTTTCAGCAGACTTGGAAATACTCCTCGACATAGCCGTAGGAGGAGCTCTCATGGGGGTCGCCTGACGCTGCTGGTAAACCATCTCGGACCTCCCAGGATGGAACAGTCGGAGATTCTTCAGCGCCATAGCTTACAACGACCATTTTCACTTCTGACCAACATTTGAAATGTTATATCAGTTCCACTAACGAGAATAACCGCCCGAGTTCGATTTTCAATAAAAATAAAACACCAATCAACGATGTAGGTAAACAAGAGTATGTTTTTGATAACAATTTCACACGATGCGGGCAAAATTATTACTTTCTGGAAAGTTAACAAGTAGTACAAAAATAACAAAGCTTTTTGTTAAAAAATATTGACGTTAGCTAAGAACGATATTAACCTCATAAATAAATAAGTAACACTGTCTATTGAGCCTATGTCATAATAATCGATGTTTCTGTCAATGCCGTGTGAACGAAAACGTGTCAAAACATAAATTAAATTTAAATAACATAATTAGCACTCCACTTAGTTTAACTATCTCAATCCAATATTTAGTTTAAGGAATAATAAAATAGTTTTATTAATGGCGCGAACGGAAAAGCGGGAAATATTTTTCACAATATGGCGGACCCCACTGTCACTTGCGCGCGCGAGGCACAGACTGAAGTGTTTTCAGCCAGAGCCATAAGGGTTGTTTTAAAACTTACTCGTGGGGTATGTTATTGAAACGCCGTAGTTTTATTTCATGTGTGATTAATGTGACTAGGATAAATTGTTTTATGTATGTCTGGAAACAAATTGTGCACCTGTTTATGATAAATACTTAGTTATATAACAATTCGAAATCGTGGTGACGTGGGATGATGGATTAATCATTAGACACCTATGTATCCCCGACTTTTTGTTTTATTTGGTATCTTGGCGTAAAATAAAAAAGTAGGCGGTAGGAGGCATAGATAATACACTAAGTATATAATATAAGAGTAGGAGCCTTAGATTTTTTACATATCATAACATCACGCCAGTACTAATCCCCCAAGGGTTAGGCAGACGTATATGTAATAGTACACCCAATTTTAGCCAGTTATATGTATTTAAGTGTCATGTAATTGGGGGCACAAATCCAAACTCCATGGCTGCCACTGAAACATCTATCAATTTGATTGCAGCATCGGCATCGGGTTAACCTTGGCCAAAGAAACCCTGTTAGCTTTTTAGAAGCGTGGCCCTACGACACACCGAAATTTAAAAAAAGTATTATGAGGTATTTTTTTTAGGTAGATGACACTTTAAAACAATAATTCCAAGACACCAATCTCTAAAAAAAAACACTTTATTTTGGGCCTGAAAACCCTATTTCTTTTCAATTAATTGCCAAATTCAAATTCAAATTTTTTGTTGCTTTGAAATCAATAAATAGTTGAGTCATCGAGTTGACTAAACAGTGACGTCACAGTTTGCTATTGCCAAACATTTATGAGAGAACCGCGTTTTGACAGCTCTTAAAAAGTATCTCAATTGATTGGTGTCTCATCTACCCCATTATGTAAGTCTGAAAAAATCCCACTTTCTTATTGCTAACGAGCCCTTAGATGCGGATATTCCAAAAAACCGCCAAAAAGGTCAACTAACCGATTTGTTAAGAATTACCATCCTCTAAAAGTATTAATGCGACATTGGCTTTGGCGATATGAAAATTGCTAGAATGTTCAACGAACTAAGTAATTTAGTTTATCATTTTATTAAATATCGAACGAGTGCAGGTATCTGAAAGAAGTTCACGCGATATATACATCAAGTGTTTTTAGACCATATTCAACAGTGTTTGTTTTGATGTCCATTAGCACATGAAATAGACAACTTTACTGTAATTTGGCATCAACTTTATTTACCTTTCAGGTTTTATCGATTGACATAAAATTTTCTACGAAGTTGCTAGTTTTTTCACCAACATTTGTGAAGGTTGCATACATATTACCTACCTACCTTGCCATCCACCATCTGAAAAGTTGTGAAATATTATCACATAGGTAATTTTACTTAGAAACAAAAAAAAACCGGCCAAGTGCGAGTCGGACTCGCACACGAAGGGTTCCGTACCATTGACTATATTTAGTATTTGTTAAATTGTTATAGTGGCAACAGAAATACATCATCTTTGAAAATTTCAACTGTCTAGCTGTCCTGAGATACAGCCTGGTGACAGACAGACGGACAGACGGACAGACAGCGAAGTCTTAGTAATAGGGTTCCGTTTTTACCCTTTGGGTACGGAACCCTAAAAAAAGGACAGCAAAAGCTTCATAACGTAGTTACTTACGGAACCCTATTACTAAGACTTCGCTGTCTGTCCGTCTGTCTGTCACCAGGCTGTATCTCATGAACCGTGACAGCTAGACATTTGAAATTTTCACAGATGATGTATTTCTGTTGCCGCTATAACAACAAATACTAAATATAGTCAATGGTACGGAACCCTTCGTGTGCGAGTGCGACTCGCACTTGGCCGGTTTTTTTTTTATAGTAGCCCTGTATGTCTATACCTAGTATTGGGCAAATGCCTGCCCTATATATCCTTCCAGGGACTCTTCTCCTCTTTGTCCAACCGTTATGCATTCGGCTCATGTCACCTGCATTATTGTTTATTTATGAGCTCCCGATATTTCAAAACCTCAAAAACTAAAACAAAACCCTCTTCAAAACCTAGTGATACTGTGAGTGTGTTTTGCCGTGACTTAGTGTCGGGTTCCAGTAGTGCGCGTAGCAAAAGACAAAGAATGAGGGTAGACAGATTTGTCTGCTCCTAACAATTTTTTCCATCTACCCGCATTCTCAGGTTAACCCGCGATCATGGCGCTTGCAACAGCGTCGAAATATCGGGAATTCGGGAGCTCAAAAATAAACAATCACGGAAGATATACCGTAAGTGACATTTTAAGTTTACTTACTTACTTAACTATTTAAAATTCTATGAAATCAAAATAATAATTGTGAAAAATAATCCACAGCTGTCGCTACTTAGCTCTACTTCTCACTTCTCAGCTTGAGGTCCTGGGTTCAATCCTCTAGTGAGGCACAGTTTGGATGAGTACTTCCTCAAAGAATTTCTTAGTAGCAACTCAGTTTGGATTTGTGTGCGGTTGATTGATAGCAATAGACTCGTCTCCTATTACTGGCGAAATAAGGGTGTAACCACCTACTATAGGGTACAATTCTATAAGTATTCTGCCTATATCTCTTCGGGGGTTGCGGTACTTTTAATGTTTGAGTAAAACTAGGTAATACCTAGCTACTAAGGGGCGCGTGTAAGGATGATTTTGGCAATTTTTGACCCCCCCCCCTTACCCCCATGTAAGGGTACCTACGTAAGATTTTTCAAACTCTCTCCTATTCTTACGTAAGATTCCATTTCGTTTTTCAAAATAATAAAATGTTGCTAGAAAAGGATCAGCTAAAACTCCCAGTTTGACGTAATAAAAAAAATCAATATTGTTACGCGTAAAACATTACGTGTAAAGCCGCGTTAACACCATCAGAGTATGCTCGGACCGAGTGGACTCGGATAGCGACTCGGAGCCGCGTTGACACCATCAGAGTATGCTCGGACCGAGTGGACTCGGATAGCTACTCGGAGCCGCGTTGACACCATCAGAGTATGCTCGGACCGATTGGACTCGGATAGCTACTCGGACGCAACTCCTATTGTGGCAACCCATACCAACCCATACTTACGAGTGCGCTCGGATTATGGGTAGTCACAATACGAGTTGCGTCCGACTATGTATCCGAGTCCACTCGGTCCGAGCCTACTCTGATCGTGACAACGCGGCTTTAGAATGGGTTTGACCCCCCCCCCCCCCACAAAGTAAGAGTATGGGTACAGATTTTTCCAAAACCCCCCCGTCCCTCGGTCCCGAGGTACGGGGTTACGTAATTAATGAATGGCCCCTAAGTATGTTAGTAGTACTAGTAGTTAGTATGTAAATATTTCAGCAAGTCACCGTCTTTCATAGTTTAATACCATGTTTTACCAACGAACACACGCGGCTATATATTATAATCGCTTGGTCCAACAAACATAATTACTATTATTATTCCGTGTTACTAATTTGACAGAATATTTTATTTCTTACAATTCTCACAAATAAAATACATTTAATTTTATAGGTATTAGAAAATCGGCTATTTATTTATGTAATTGCTATTATTTTGTCAAGTGTCCAAAACAGTACAGGACCTATTTATACTATAGGTGGGCTGACTATGAATTTGGCCAACTAGTCAGTTGCAAAATGGCCCACTAATTGGCCAAGTCGATCATAGCTTTCGGTGCAGTTCAGCCTTCAGAGGGCATCGGCAATGTCCGTTGCGTTTCATGTACAGCTGACATTGAGTACCTACATAGCTCGCATTGAGTGCATCATACAACAAACTCGCAAAAAAACAATTTGGTTTGGGAAATGGATCAGTAATTTGCGCAATGGAAGCAATCCGGCAACACTTACTTGTGAAACTCGATGAAAAATATATGAAACGTAGTAAGTATCATTTTTAGGAGACGGGAAATACACTACCTATATGGCTGTTTACCCATATCTAACAAATTACTTACAAGAACTAACAAAGTCATGAAGAAATCAATTTAATGGTTTGCCGAGTCGAAATCGATGAGCGTTATTGCAAAATGCGAAGTTATAATACCTATTTACTTTTCACATCCGCCAACCGGTATTGGGCCCGCGTGCTGGATTACGGACCACACCGTCTGTCATTTGTAGATCTTTGATACTTAGTCGTTACAGGTAGTCCGAAAGTCCGAGAACCAGTCTTACCAAGGCGTATCGTGTTACCCAGTAGGTACTAACTTGGTTGTGGAAATCAATAGGCAATTGCTGCAAGTAAAATACTACTATTCAGCTGTATCAGGTAAGACTGGATGCCGATCCCATCATAGGGCTGGCAATAAGGGCAACATTTAGAAAAGGCTAGCTACTCCTTGGAGTAGATGTCAGAATGTCAGCCTTCTGTCATTGAGCTACCTATTAGTACTACGTATATGAGAAGACAGCGCGAACAAAATCTTGTGTCAGTTTGTTTGTTCTCATCAGTTCCAACTTTTTGACAAGTTTTTTTTTTAAACACAAGTTTTTAATGTAATATTTTTACTTTAAACACCTTCGCGACCCCCGTACTATTCAATCCATCCATCAGCACAATGATTTGAGTGCGTTACATTGAGTTCTACCACAAAACATGATATTCCACCCCAAAAAAAAAAAGTTGTTTCCCAGCAATTTTAGTCTACATTTGACAGATTCTACTTATGACATCATATTCTACATTTGACAGATTCTATGTTTGACAGATTCTACAACCGACAGATTCTATGTTTGACCGATTCTACAATCGACAGATTCTATGTTTGACAAAGTATTTTTGCGTAAAGTTACTTAGTTTGATGTACAGAATGCTTGGTTGACGGCTTCGTGATGAGGTCTTTTACACCCTGTATTTCTAGTATACCTACCTATTTACCTAATTGATAGCAATCATTTTACCTACAAAATCTAAAGAAGAAAATAAAATACTAGCCTTTCCAACATCTGTTGCCGGGTCCCAAGTCACAGCCATTTTTCATCCTGCGATGACCGCTTCAAGGTCGCTCTATTGTCACGCCTGACGGTTCTGATTGCTATCCATTGGTGGCTATAGTTATTTCACACTTATTTACTTCTAATTGACCATATGACAATGATCTTTATCGTCATTAAAATAAAGTTGGTGTTCGGTTGCTGCCATTGACAAGTCTGTCAAATGACTGTGAGCTTTATGATTATTAAAATAATATGGTTGATGTTGGATTGCTGCTGGCAGACGAAGTGTGACAGGACTGTAGATACTACGAGCTATCAATCATGGTCGTTATGTAGTATAACGTCGAAAATTACAATAAATGGCTCGTATGATTGATTAACTGAAAGATATTGATATGATAGGTTCTATAGCTTCGTAGTAGTTTATGTTTTGTTGGGTGGTAATGCCGCTCATGAAACTATTAATTACTAGCGGACGTCCCGCGGTTTCACCCGCGTAGTTCCCGTTCCCGTGGGAGTACGGGAATAAAATATAGCCTATGTTACTCGCTGATAATGTAGCTATCCATTGCTGAAAGAATATTTCAGATTGGTTCAGTAGTTTTTAAGTTTATTCGTTACATACAAAAATACAAATCTTTCCTCTTCATTATATTATTACTAGCTGATGCCCGCGGCTTCGCCCGCCCGCAGATTATACACTAAAACCTTCCTCTTGAATCACTCCATCTATTAAAAACCGCATCAAAAACCGTTGCGTAGTTTTAAAGATCTAAGCATACACAGGGACAGGCAGACGCGGGCGACTTTGTTTTATGTAGTGACTAGTTGACGTCCCGCGGTTTCACCCGCGTAGTTCCCGTTCCCGTGGGAGTACGAGAATAAAATATAGCCTATAGCACTCACGAATAATGTAGCTTTCTACCAGTGAAACAATCTTTTAAATTGGTTTATTACTTCCGGAGATTACCCCCTACATACAAACTTACAAACATACAAACTTACAAACAAATGTTACCTCTTTATAATATTAGTATAGTAGTGATAGTATAGTTTATACTCAATGATATTATAAACTATAGATACGTTGTCCGCACTCTAAAATGACAACATGAAATGAAGCCAATTGGCCACATCGCGCTTAGTTACGCACCAACCTGTCGCGCGACGCTACGTTTGTTTATAATTTAATAAATCCTGTGACGTGACTGAAGATGTATATTTATCTCCCTCTCGCAACAGGCATCCCGCCGTTCGGTGTCATATTTTCTTTCTATTTCTTCACGCTTATAAGTAGTTCTAGTATTTTCGCCGTTTTTAAGCGCCGCGATGTTGGTTCATGACGTGTCTAATACGTCATTGTTTATACTAGCTTAAGCTCGCGGCGTCGCCCGCGTGTAGTTCGTATATAGTCCCACGGGTTCGCACTACCAGGATGAAATGATGTAAATGATCCTGTGTGCTCATTTAGGTTAAAACTGTCTGTGTGTGCGAAATTTTGTCCTAATCCGTTTTACCCGTTCAGTAGCTTTTGCGTCAAAGATCTAGCAAATATCCATCCATGCTCACAAAGTTTCGTATTTAGTACAGTTTAAAAGTAATAAGTAATTATATTGTAATCTGCTAAGCGTACGGTCCTATAGGTTTGATAACCAGGTCAGGCAGTGTTATTCGTTTTTGTATTTGTAATCAGTATCGTTAATTACATGATCCTTAAAACTTCACCATTTTTCTACACTTATCTCAATTTGATTGAGGTCGGAGTAGCATGTATTTTTCTTTCCTACTTCTTTTTTTTTATTTTGAATAAACACACCTTATTGATATATTAACACTATATACAAACTACAACAAACTACTACAACAAACTACAAGTCTAAATAACAATACAAATACCAATACCTATGTACAAGTTGTAACGTAACATTTTCCTGGATAGGATCCACAAAACTGTAAGGTCACTGAGCACTCACCTACCTAACTTTCAGTCTGGAGGGGAGCACTATTAAAAGAAATAAAGGGGACGAGTTATAAGAATTTATTAACAAAGATAATCCAAAGGCTGGAGCTACTTAATTACTAATGCCAGTGAAGCTGGCGGAAAGTACTGAAGATGAAATGCAGAATGGAATAGATAACTGAAGAACGTCCGTCTTCAGACTGTGGAGGAGGACCGAGGAACCATCAACTCTCAGGCCGTAGAGAAGGGCCGAGGGCATCCGTCTTCAGACGGTGGTGGACGGCCGAGGACCGTCAATCCTCAGGCCGTAGGAGGAGGGCCGAGGGCATCCGTCTTCAGACGGTGGTGGACGGCCGAGGACCGTCAATCCTCAGGCCGTAGGAGGAGGGCCGAGGAGCATCAAATCTTCATCAGGCTTGTGTAGCTCAAGGATCAAGGTTTCCAGGTGTTCTTGGTGAGGGTGCGGCACGGAGAGAGGCCGACTTAAAACCGAAGAATAAGGGAAACTGCCCTTTTTTAAATATAATTTTATGGAGCTTCTCAGAGGTGTTACTGCTCTCAGCTCTGAACGTAGACTGCCCATTCCACCACCAGGCTCCTGTCAACTCCAGATATTTACATTTTAAAATTAGAAAATTATTAAAAAGAAAATCGAATGAGGTCGATGTGATTTACCTATACAACCTACAAATAGCTCCAGCAATAAATTATCTTTGTTAATAAATTCTTATAACTCGTCCCCTTTATTTCTTTTAATAGTGCTCCCCTCCAGACTGAAAGTTAGGTAGGTGAGTGCTCAGTGACCTTACAGTTTTGTGGATCCTATCCAGGAAAATGTTACGTTACAGACTGGCGCCCAACGTGGGGAAGTGTTAACCCACTTGTGGGCATTGCCAAGGTTGGAGATTGGTTATTCTACAACGGTTATTGGACAATATCCCGTAATCGTTTATCTCATATTATACTTACTCTCTACCAAAACATCGCTATACTGCATCCCACAGACTTGCACACCACTACGTTTACCCTCTGGTATTCGTACCCAATGGTCGCTTGATGTGTTAATCCATTCGTGGACACTCCCAAGTGGGTCGTTGGGACACTTCACGACTGAAACAGGAGAATATCCTGTGGATGTTTATACAACCCTAAAATACTACGTTACAAAGTATCAAAACGGTTACAGGGCGTCAAAAAATTCGTCCACATCGCTGTCAACAGGAAAAGTGCCCAGAAGGCTGGCAGCATTGCGGGCATCGCCACGTTGGATGGATTGCTGATTCTTGGGCCAAAAGCAGGCCCGCCCTCTGGTTATTTCCTACTTCTGTACTATTCCACGTCAAGCCGTTGGTCCCGGCTGTCATTTGTAGATCTTTGACAGTCGTTGGTGACAGGTAGTCAGTGGTCCGAAAGTCTGACAACCTCCGTAGAATTCAGCTGCATCCGGTTAGACTGGAAGCTGATCCCAACATAGTTGAGTAAAGGCTACGCAGATGATGATGACTTCTTGATAAATTGTCATTGCAGTAGACTTCGTATTTCTAGCCATTAAATCTTTCACACAGCCTATTCTAGATCATCGCTTTTTTGGGCTTCCCCTACTCTTACAGCCATCGATAATTCCACGTTCATAGGAATTAGGATACTCAAAACTTTCCTCCGCATCACATGCCCGTATCGTGACAGGCCTGTCTCACTTCCATACAAGCGGCGCAAAAACCCCGAGATATTTACCTACTATTCTGGAAAACAAGCTAATTTCAAGCTTTTGCATTGCGCATAGCGTTCATAGTACAATAACTGTCTGCCGTCTCGCTTCAATCTGCTAGGGCTGTCAGAGGTACTTTACGGTATTAACAGTTTATTTTTGTTTCGCGGGTGCGTGCGCTGCGCGTGCGACAAGTCGAGCGAGTGCAAGCCTATAGGGAACGTGCACAACGACGGTGCTGCCAACTGGCGTCGCCAATCCGAATCTTGTGCTCTATTAATGCTTGACATTGACTTTTCTAACAAGTAAACAGAATTAATTTTATAGTGAAAATTAATTAACTAATATAATTCATTGTTGCATTTCTGGATGTAGGTACCAATACATCCACAAAAATGAAAATAAATCAATTAGTGTAAAATTCTATTACTTTCTAAAGAATACTACTATCATACCATGTTTTGGTGAAAAACGCAAAAATGGATAAACGCAGTAAAGAAAAATATTTGAAAACAACTTGTTTTTGTTACACTCTGCATTGAAAAGGCCCTCAAAATCAACCGTCCATGGAAACATACCAGAACCATTTATACTTCACCATAGACGTGTTCTACTAGACCGCACTAAATTTCACACCGAATATCCCTCAACAGTTAATCAAAGACTCCACATGTACTCAGAATATAAACATGGTTATACCCACAATAATGTTTTTAGTTGGCTGCACTCCTTTGGTTTTTTAAGTTTTGTATCTAAATGCTACGGACTGCATTTTATTGATTGCTTCATCAAATGATTGTGAACTAATTGATTTATTAGAGCCTGGAGATACTGTTCTCGCTGATAAAGGATTCCCTTCCATTATAACATGTGTTGAAAATAAGAAAGGTATCTTAGTTATGCCAGCCACCATGTCTTCATACACCACAATTTTCATTAGAAAGTAAACGAAAGATATAAAATTCATATTATTAAACATTTATATTACGCTGACGATCGTTATTGATAGACCGGAACTCATATTTTATACCTTTTAGCATATTCAAAAATAATATAATTGAAGAGACAATTTTGTCTAAGTAAATTGAAAGCACGATGAGAAGTGATAAGTTTCCTTTTCTGTTCGCATAGTGTCTCTTTTGTCGATTAGTGCTGCCACCTATAGTTCCTGCACGTTCCCTATTGAGACTAGTGCGGTGGCCGCACGCTTGCGTTTATCATACCTAAACTCGGGAGTGAAACTTCTGTACCACAGAAATCTAAAAAAGAGTTTAAAAAATTCTTTATATCTATGGTACTAAGTAATATTAGTCTGTGATCGTGACAACCGATTTGCGGTTAATTGACTGGCGTGTAGGTTGTTGAACTACTTAGATAGTCTCAACATAAAGGGTGTAAAAAGATTCTTAACGAAACCGAAAGGCACTTGTTCTCCACGTCATTGCGATCATTTTTTTGTTCTACACCATACCTGGGAACCTTCTAGTTACGGAGATATTGAGGGTCAAAGTCCCAAATTTTTCAAAAGTTTTAATGTATTTTTTTTATATTAAAAACACTTCACGACCCCCGTACTATTAATTCCATCTATCACAATGTTTTAAGTGCGTTACATTGAGTTCTACCAAAAGTGACTTATCACCCCAAAAAAAAGCAATTTCACAGCAAATTGCGTAGAGTTACTTAGTTTGATGTACAGAATGCTTGGTTGACGGCTTAGTAAAAAGTCTGTTTACACCCTGTGCCTACAAACTCTTCAAGCAATATACCGATCATCATCTGCCTAGCCTTTTCCCAACGATGTTGGGGTCGGCTTCCCGCCTAACCGGATGCAGCTGAATAACAGCCTAGTATTTAATACGGAGCGACAGCCCGTCTGACTTCCGCAACCCAGTTAGTACTGGGTAATACGATAACCCTTGGTAAGACCAGTCTTCCTTGGTAAGGTTAGTGGCCTGAATGTCTGACAACCATGTCAGACTTTTAGACCACTGACCAGCCGTAACGACTGTCAATATATCTACGAATGGCAGCCGGAACCAACAGTTTAACGTGCTTTCCGAGACACGGAGGAAACTCGGTATTTATTGGGTCCGGACTAACCTAGGTAAGCGACTACAGGAGCTAAATTAGCAACTCTATTTCTGGTGGTTCAAACTTCGTTTGAAATACTGTTAGAATAACGTTCTAATCAGCTTGCACTACAAAGTTGTTGTTACGTCAGTCACTGCGTTCGAATAGTGCGAAATGAGTGGTTTTTTGCGATTTACAAAAAATCTATTAATTGAATTAAAAAAGCTATCATGCTAATATGTTCTTGTAGAATTATTTCCCAAAAAATTTGAATGATCGCATGTATTTTAGTATGGTTATTACTCGATAAAATATTTTTTTAGAGATAAGTTCGTGATTTTTTTCTGTCGATTAAACTTAGTTGTATTATGTTTTCAAAACACTATCGTACTAGCATATATCCTGAAGAATATCATATATTTTTCCGGTTTTGTTTATTGCCGTGAATCATATGCTTTTATGCATTATACAACTCGCGTTTAGCTGATGTAGTCGCCTGAACCTAAAGATCGACCCAAGCAGCAGCTATTATTTAGCCACGAACTCTTTCAAGCAATATACCGATATGATGTTATCCAGCAACTAAATTGTCACTGCACCCCGTCCTCCTCCACCACAAAAGAACCCAAAACTTCGTGATATCGATCGTCGAAATAATTGCTGGACTTTATTTTTGTTTACGTTTTCGTTTACTATTAATTATTCACGGTTCGAAGCGGATGGGAGGGTGGCAGGTATGGTGGCAGGTTGTTGACACCGCTGCCCTTTGTCCACTGATTTTTGGTAAAATATTGACCTCTCTAGTAGCTGTGCGTTGTTTTTTTTTGTGATGTTCAGTGCTTTAATTGTTGTCAAGAAGTATTTCCGGTAAATTGTCTATGTTCGTTATACGGAATGCATAAAGAAAGCTTGTTACAACATTTATGGTTTTTATTTAGTGGAGGAAAAAGCGTTTTTCAAAGAAAAATAGGTAAAGGATTACGGCCAGTATTGAAAATAAAATATTGTGGTGTAGGTGAATAACTTTTTAACTTTTCAAAATGTCTATAACTTATAGCTGCTTATCAATATTGAATTCGTAAAGTCAAAGTTGGGCTTTTCCTGAAAATACTTATCACATCTTCCACTCGTGACAAATTCTGCTGAAAAATCCGAAAGAGTCGATGCGATTATGTTAATAAAACATAACATAATGGTGAAAGAAGATAGATAGGTTCACCCTTATTTTGCCAGTTATGTTGAAGCCCCATATAATAGCTAAGAGGCGACCCTAATGCCATCAACAGAGCATCAATTGAAAAGGACTGCAACTTCATTCTATCCTTTATCTAGGTACTACTATTTTTGATCTCGAGTCTCATGGGTTTCCTGCGCCTAGGAAGAGCGGAGGGCCTGTCGAATTACTGACAAACACTTCCCCGGAGTTCCCTCGTACACTTGGGTCGGGGAGCAGCGGTATCTAATGTGTTAGAAACTCTTTCTTCGATAGTCTGATTTCCGGAATCGATTATTCATTTTTAGGGTTCCGTACCCAAAGGGTAAAAACGGAACCCTATTACTAAGACTTCGCTGTCTGTCCGTCTGTCTGTCACCAGGCTGTATCTCATGAACCGTAACAGCTAGACAGTTGAAATTTTCACAGATGATGTATTTCTGTTGCCGCTATAACAAATACTAAATATAGTCAATGGTACGGAACCCTTCGTGTGCGAGTCCGACTCGCACTTGGCCGGTTTTAGTTATTTATATCTGTATTTCAATGTAATAATGTTAGAAACTCTTCCTTCTGTCATGATTTTCAAATATGCATTAAGTAATAAAATTAATAAGATCTGCTGTGTGATCTATCTAAACTAATATTATGTAGGGTTTTTAAGAATTTAATAATTCGTTTTATTTTTGAGAAATGACAACACTGCCTAACCGTCAATGTTGTAGCGTGAAGGGGTAGTTGAAAAAAAAGCATAGCACTCTGCGGAGAGGGCGCGATTCGTTGAAGAAATGTCCGATAGCTGATAAGTGTTGTAATTATTGCATTTTGTATAAATCGTGAAGTAATATAGAATTGTGTAATACCAAATAATTTGAAAAGAGTAACCATGGAGTTTCTTGCCGGTTCTTCTCCAAGGAATCGACCAACGCTAACCGTGCAACCTAATAAATATTGTGAGTGATATCCTGACAAATTGTCTTAATTTCCCTGGGCTTTAACAAATGCGACTTCCGCTGCCACGGATTGGTGCTGGCCCGCATACGACACGGTCCAAGGAGCAACGGGCGGTGTAGCTCGCACCCATTGAAAAAAAACCGGCCAAGTGCGAGTCGGACTCGCGCACGAAGGGTTCCGTACCATTATTTAAAAACATTAGACAAAACTGCAAAAAAATCACGTTTGTTGTATGGGAGCCCCCCTTCAATATTGATTTAATTCTGTTTTTAGTATTTGTTGTTATAGCGGCAACAGAAATACATCATCTGTGAAAATTTCAACTGTCTAGCTGTCACGGTTCATGAGATACAGCCTGGTGACAGACAGACGGACAGACGGACAGACGGACAGATGGACAGACGGACAGACGGACAGACAGCGAAGTCTTAGTAATAGGGTTCCGTTTTTACCCTTTGGGTACGGAACCCTAAAAAATCCGCCATCTTTCCCAACATCCCGCGTTTTCTTGCAGGAGTTCCGAGTACTGCGTTGCATAAAGTTCGCGACCCCTTAGCGGTGGCTTTCGTCTCCTCCTCCTTAATACCCTATCCCAGCGATTACATTAACAACCCAATTCACTTAATTCCATCACCAAGTCACTCTCATAGCTCTTTCGTAGCAAACGTCACTATTCTGATTAAATAATATCGATTAGCCGTCAATCAATTCCGTTGATAATAGCTTTCCGTTTGATTCGTCAAAACAAATTGCCGGCATCTGGGTCACATACGAGTAGGGTTGCCATTTTCCAATATGAAAATTGCTGACAAAAAGCTGATAATTGAAAAAAAAACAAGAATATTACCTAACGGGGAAGGCTGGTCAAAGCTGATTGTAGATGGCGTGTCCATATTAGCACCTAATCTGACCAATGAGGTCAAACTATTTTAAAACATAAAGTGACATTGACAGATTTTCAACCAATGACGATGTTTTTTTTCAAGCGATGCTAGCGCCATTAGTTCCACAGATGCCATCCCCATTTAACTTCCTAATTTCAAATATGCATAAACTCAGACTTTTATCCCCGCACGGGGATAGGGAGCAACCACAAAACTCTGCCTGCTACGATAATAAATACATACGCCATTTTGCTTAGTCCGGTTATCATGCACCTTGGTCATAAGTACATTCACGCTCGCTGTTTATTTATCTTTAGCACTGAAACTTTTCCGTTATAAAAAAAAACCTTTAACTCGAAAAGTCCTTACAGATGACATGGATGGATAAAGTCTCGATGGGCAACCAAAAAGCCTGACTTAACCGGACAAATACCGGCAGATGGTAACCCTACACGCGAGTAGGTACTGGTAGTGTGTTAGGGGTTGATTGAAGTCGAAGCATGGTCCAATAGGGAACGTGCACAACGACGGTGGTGCCAACTGGCGTCACCAATCCGAATCATGTACCAAATTAATACTTGACATTGACATGTAAAACAAGTAAACAGAATTAATTTTATTATTGAAAATGATTATTCTAGCTAATCATAATCCATTGTTGCATTTCTGGATGTACCAATACATCCACAAAAATGAAAATTAATCAAATAGCGTAAAATAATAAAATTCTATTACTTTCCAAAGAATAGTACTCTCATACCATGTTTAAGTGAAAAACGCAAAAAATGGATAAATGCAGTAAGAAACATATTTGAAAACAATTTGTTTTTGTTACACTCTGCATTGAAAAAGTTCAATGGCCTTCAAAATCAACCGTCCAAGCAAACATGCAAAGTACAATTTAAACTTCAGCGAACACACACATTAGACTGCATTGAAGTTCACATCGAATATTCCTCAACAGTTACACAAAGAGTCCACATGTACTCAGATTATAAACATGGTTATACAATAAAGTTTTTAGTTGGCGGCACTCCTTGTGGTTTCATAAGTTTTGTATCTAAATGCTACTGAGGGCGTTCTAGTGATTGCTAATAACAAAATATGGGTGTGGATTAGACTGCACTGAAGTTCACACCGAATATTCCCCAACAGTCTCCACATGAACTCAGATTATAAACATGGATATACAATAAAGTTTTTAGTTGGCTGCACTCCTTGAGGTTTCCTAAGTTTTGTATCTAAATGCTACGGAGGGCGTTATAGTGATTGCATAACAAATGATTGTGGATTGATTTGTTATAGCCTGGAGATACTGTTCTTGCTGATAAAGGATTCCCTTCCATTAAAACATGTGTTGAAAATAAGAAAGTTGTTTTAACCACCATTTTTTCATGAACCACAATTTTCATCAGAGAAAGTAAACGAAACATACAAAATTCATATTGGTCAACATTCATGTTACGCTGACGATCACTATTGATAGACCGAAACCCATGTTTTATACCTTAAAACATAATCAAAAATAATACTTTTGAAGAGATTTGCGTGACAGGTGACGGCATAAGTTTCCTTTACTGTCCGCATAGTGTCTCTTTTGTCGTTTAGTGCTGCCACCTATAGTTCCTGCACGTTCCCTATAGGCCAGGGTTTTTAGTTCACCGTATTAAAATAGGTCGTATAGCTAAGCTAGTCAACCTTTTTATAAAAAGACGTCTGGCAACTGGCAGCAAAAGGTTGCTAATTTAATTTGAAAAAAGAATTTGGCAGTGTCGATTTTATTCGGCATTCAGTTGTTCTAGTCCTTTTGGTATACTATGTAGGTATTCTAATCTTTGGTTCTAGTTCGTTGTAGGATTTACAAGTTTTGCGGTAATTTGAATTGGTGAGACTTGAGCCACCCGCGTAGCATGACCACCGCAGAAACGGGATTCTTCGAAGAACGAATCGACAAGTCTTTTGTTCATTTGTCATTTGGTCGATTCCATGACAGATAAACAAAAGATTTGGGCTGTAGGTACCATCTATGACCACCTATGTCTATTAAAAATAGTAGTACCAATGATATTCTAACAAACAGATATGTTATACACCTACAAAACCACCGAAAAAAGTGTGCCGCGGGGGAGAGCCAGCTCACATACACGCAGTGACGCAGAATAAAGGAAAAACAGGCCAATTGACACGTTTTCGAGTCTTCACGATTGCGCGCTCATAACATATCTGTTTAATTAAATATCATTGAGTAGTACATACTTAACTAACTCATGTTGTAAAGATCTGCTACATCAAGTAGTCCACGAAAATTGTTAGGGTCAATTCCCTTGATCTTAACGATTTAAGTGGTGTAAGCAGAGTTATCTGATTTCATTATGCAGTGCGTAAACTATGGGTTCCCATAACGACCAATCTTCACATCCACCTTGACCCTAGTTTAAATATAGTTTCCAAAAACTTGACCAAAATTACTGACATCAGAATAACCAAAGTTGCACAATCACACGAAATAAGTATGCAAAAATATGCCTATTGACACAAAAAAGTATGAATCACATCGCATAGTTCCAATGTCATCGTACAGGGGGCGCTGGCCGTCACGCGCATGCGTACAACAGGCGTTTTGGGCGGGAAAGACATCTGTCATCCGATCAAAAATGACAAAAACCGCGTATTATTTTGCAAGGCCTCGTTTTGTAATTGAATGTAATTCTACGTTTGACTACGACAATAACGGTAATTGGCAATAAATATTGCCGTACATTGGCAGCTGTGGGTATAATTAGGTAGGTACGTACTTGATTAGTTTGTTCACGGTAAAATATACAATGTAGGTACAACTATTGGTGATTAGGGTTTGCGACTTTGCGTTCAACCTGTAGTGTCTGCCTTCTTCCATGGGAATCACTTTAAAACCCTTATGTCCCCAGCCGTGCCCGATCGGGCACGATGCATTGTTATTTTAATTGTGTCTGTAATTACGGGTATCTAAGTGCTACGTCTGATATTATTTGTAAATGATATAGCGTGCTGCGTGACGAAGTGACGATTGAAAGGGGAGAATGGAAGAAAAAAAAGTGTTGCACCGATACCAAATAACATGGGCAAGAATATGAAGATGAACTACTATACCATATCAGACACTAATCTGCATAGTCCTCATGTGAATTGAGCAAGATTGTCTGGACTTTAAAAGAGACTATTACCTCTGAGTTTGTTTCGGCTGTTTCTTCTCAGAGTAGTCAGGTACGAAACACCGGCCCCATCTAGTTTTAAAAAATGACGTGTAAAAGTGTTTGTAAAAACCTACTTGCAAAATAAACATCATTTATCATTTATCAAGAGTCATAGGTAACTTCATAAGTTCAGAAATGCTTCAACATTGCTGAAGTTTTGCCAAGGTGGAGTCGCCCTCGTTCGCTACGACAGGCACACAAATCTTCTCAGACAAATAATAAACTCGAATTGTACATAATCATATCTGATTTTCGTTATACTAATTGGCATCCATCACTATTTGCTCTGTGATTTCCGGCTATAAAATCAATGATGGGAACTTTTCGACCTCACAAAACAATTAAAAAACACTTGTACTTACTTAAATAGTTGAGTACTGACCAAATCAATCTTACATGAAATAATTTGACGATAGAGTGCGTCGCTACGGTTCGTTGAGTGGCACAGCGGCACATACAAACAGCAGTCGGCACAATGACGTGTCAGACGCGGTTCGATGCCCAGCACTTTTTGATTTACTTGTTTTAATTAGTTTGTTTCCATTTGGTCACGATTTTTGGACACTACAGATTATGGGATATATTTTACCCCTCACAAAACCGCCTTCGCTCAACACCAATACTACACATTGAGTACATACATATACAAACAAGTTCACAAAAACCTAAACATTGTCGATCTAAATACATATGAAATAAAATCAAAATTAACGGTATGGCTACTAGAACAGGACTATCTACAAACAGAATCCTTACTTAAGTACGTCTCCTAACTACCTACATATCCCCAATCACGCACAACACACCAACACACACACGCACATACACATACACACACACGCACATACACACACACACACACTCACGCGCACACACACGCAAACACACACACATCACGTATAAATGTAAACTAGGTACTACTTAAATTAGCTTTATATTCATAATCGTTCAGGTAGATCGACACAGTCTACGAACAAGGTCCAAGAAGTTACCGGTCAGGGCTTTAGAGAAAGGAACCTCGTAACAATACGAGCCGTGTCCAGAAGTAATTTCTAAATCAAGGCCTTGATCCAGCTGTCTAATGAGGAGCCTCTTCAGGTGTTGGTTGAATCTCTTTGCAATAGCCCATTGGCTGAAATGACTATCGGTTCAATGATTTATTCTTTTACGACTCTCTACTGACTTAATTAATTCTTCGTTATACTTCATAATTTGTACAACACCCATGTGAAGCTTATGCCACCAAATGGGCAAAAATCCAGATTCCGTGGCTGCTACTACTTAACATTCCTGGTAGAAAAACCACCAAACTGCCGCAATTCCAAAACGTGCAATGGAAACAGTTCAACTAGTTTTAGACAATAGCGCTTCCCCTTCCTGCTTCAGAACTTGCGCAGATTACAAGCACTGGTATTATTTAATTTTGGACACATCCTCCTCAAGATAATCATGTAAACCAGGTTTTCTCTACCATAAACAAAGTAGCTGTAAAGTATTTGTCATGAGAAGTGAATGACACTTGATATGAACATGCTCCTGATGTTATGTACCGTTGTGCGTAAAATGTCAAAGGACCTGATGAGAGACGGTTTGTACAGGGCATATCGTTTCTTACAACAAGCAAATCTGGAAAAGAAAACAAGGAATACAATACCTAAATCATTTATATGACAAACAAACAAAAATTACAACTCCTCAGTTTAAAAAAAACCCGTACCTAACTGGTCTTTTTCTAGCTTATCCCATGGTATAAACCTAACCACTTGCGTTTGAATTACAGAAATTCTTACCTACTAGCTGAAAAGTTCGATCAGTATAAAATTACGGGTTTCTTTACGAACAGAGACTGAAGTCTTTCTATAATTCTACTTTCTATAATTCCCCAAAAGTTTTAAACCTTTCGGAAGAATATCGACAAGGTGTAGTCTGATTTTTTGCAGGATAAAGCTTACAGCTTCCATTTTAATAACAAGAAAAGAATTTCCATTAGCAAGTCGAAGTCCATTTAGCGGAGTGCGCATGGTGCGAATTCTATGAGACAGTACCGACGTACAATTTTGTACATCCCACAGTAGCTACGTTTGGCGCCATGGATTCAAACAAATCCTTATTTATTTATTTATTGATTTATTGACACACCAACGACTTATTCACTAAATCATTTACATTAATTAGATTATATTTCAACAGCTTTGCGGTGAATTCGTCACTTATAGGTATGCACAGCACTTGTATAATCAATAATAAAAATTGAATGGGAATGGAAATATGATTACAACACAATTAAAATTTAAGTACAGAGTTTACATTGAATTTAAAATGTCAAGTAGTTAGATTAAATTAAATTAAATTACAGTATAATTCAAAAATAAAAATAAAATAAAAAAACATGAATTAAATTGAATAGAAACACAATTATAAATTAAAAACTATAAATATAACAAATAAATTAGGGCATGATTATTACATTAATTATAATTAAAAGAATAGAATAGAATATATTAAAATTCGAGTTCAAAAATTAAATTAAATTAAATTGTACAATATTGAACACATGAATAGAGTCACAAAAATACACAAATTAACATTTTGTAAAAGAAATAAACGAACAAATCAATCAAGAACTGAGGACGTATCGTCTGAATTCATTCAGACTGTTTGAAAATATGTCCAAGTTGTTAGTACGCGTACTCAGCTTATTGTAGCTAGACAAAAACCGGTATAAAGGAGCTGAACGACCAAGATTAGTTCTATTTTTAGGCATTTGAAATGTTTCTGTTTTAAAATTGGATCTGTATGAGGTACGGCGGGACACATTTAGACTGATCTCCGAAACCAACTCCGGTACGTTCGCCAAATTGTGGAGGGTCTTATAAAGGAATATTAAATCTGAGCAACTTCTTCGTTGCTCCAAGGAGCTCATCTTGAAATGACATAGCCTTTGAGGATAATCAGCTTCGCGATCACAAGTCTGTGATCTGTAGCGGAGGAATCTCGTAAACTTTTTTTGGATGCACTCTATTCTGTCAATGTGAACACGATACACGGGATTCCATACAGGAGATGCATATTCCAGTATACTCCTCACCAGAGAGTTATATAGAACCTTAAGGGTGCCACTTGACCGAAATTCCTTGCAAGTTCTTTTTACAAATCCCGACATTTTATTTGCTTTGGCGACAATAATGTCTAAGTGATTTATAAAGGATAGTTGACTATCAAGTTGGACTCCCAAATCTCGAATGGTATCGACTTTTTGAAGAGTTATGCCGTTTAGGTTATATGCAGAAGGCTGAATCAACTTTTTCCGTGTAAATGTTATATGATAACATTTTTCAGCATTGAGAGTCATCATGTTACTATGACACCACTCAAGAATTGCGTCCAAGTCTTTCTGAAGCAAAGCAATGTCGGTATTTGATTTAATTTCCTTGTATAGTTTTAGATCATCCGCAAACATAGAGCATTTTGAGTTTTTAATGGAGTGTATGATGTCGTTCACAAATACCAGGAAAAGAATAGGACCAAGATGCGATCCCTGTGGCACCCCAGATGTTGAGTAATAAGGTGGCGACTGATAACCCTTTATAATAACTCTCTGTTGTCGTTCTGAAAGATATGATTCAAACCAGCGTAGGAAATGACCATGCATACCATAGTTCTCGAGTTTTTTAAGTAGAAGCAAATGATTTACTTTGTCGAATGCGCTACTGAAGTCAGTGTAAATTGAGTCCACTTGCACACCGGAGTCTACGGATCTGCTAATATCATTAATGTAGTGAACTAAGTTGGTGGTAGTGGATTTATTGGAACAGAAACCGTGCTGTTGCGTAGCCAATTGAGTTTTAATAAGTGAAGTTAATACAGGACAAACTAATGATTCGAACAGTTTCGAGAAAATTGAAAGAAGAGATATGGGCCGATAATTTTTAACATCATTTGGCTCCCCTTTTTTGAATATTGGAACTACGTGTGCGATTTTCCACTGCGTGGGAAACTTAGAAGACATAAGGGACTTATTAAAAATAAGTTTGAGCGGTAATGATAAATATTTGGCACATTGCCTTATGAAATGCGGCGGAAGGCCGTCAGGCCCTGGACCTTTGCAGGAATTTAGTTTTTTTAATTCTTTGAGTACGTCTCGCTCTGTAAAATAATGGCTTCCTAGTGCAAGCTGAGGGTACTCTTTTGTCTTTGTTTGTACCGCGATTGTACCAGATGAAAACGGAGATGCAAAGGTGGCAGAAAAGTGTGAGGCAAACAGTTTACTCACTTCTTCTCCAGAAGTTGCCACTTTCCCGCTCCAATACATCTCAGATGGAATGTCATTAGACTTGGCTTTTTTGGCCTTAACGAATGACCAAAATGCCTTCGGATTCAGTCTGATGTTATATTCAGTACTATTGACGTATGTGCTGTAGCACTTTTTGATCATGTTTTTAGAACGTTCCTCCAATATACGGTATTCATATTTGTCCCTGGGATTTTTGTATTTCTTAAAACGAACTCTTAATTTTTCCTTTTCGTTGAGGAGTCTGATCAAACATTTTGAAAACCATACAGGAAATTTGTTATTGCGTCTATTATGTCTAGGAACACATTCATCCAATATTTGATACAGTTGTGCGTAAAACGTGTCTACCATTAAGTCCACATCCGCCAGATCCGAAAACAAACGCGCCCAATCGATGCTCCTCAACCTCTCATTTACGAGTGCATAGTTGGCTTTCCAGAAGTTATATTTAAGAGAACTCTTACTTTTTAATATTGCGGGTGAAATATTCTTGATGGTGATGTCAAGAGGAGGGTGATGAACATCGACCAGCGACATTGGATTTTTACATTCACTGACAGATCCACCGTGGAAGTTACATAAAATAAGGTCTAAAGTTCTGTTGTAACAGTTCCTAACAGTGTTAATTTGCCTAATGCTATTTGACGACATAAAATCAACCAGTGAGTAGCCTAACCTGTTCGCAAAGTTCCTAGCAGCTGTACACGGTGAGCTGGAGAGAGTATTGTCCGTGCTCCAGTCGATGAACCCGAGATTGAAGTCCCCAGCAATTATTACATCTCCTCCCGTTGATTCAATCACTGCATCCACGTTGTCCAGGATCAAGTTAAGTGGGGCATGTTGCACAGGTGGCGGCAAATAAGCCGCACAGATGTATAGGTTGCCCTTTCCATTATCGGTTTTGAGCTTGACCCACAGATCTTCAGCATCTGATTCCCATTTTGTTATGCGTGTTGAGTCTATCGCCCTCGAAACAGCGATCAATACACCTCCGCCTTTTTTGCTGCCAAGAGGAGTAGAAGCTCTGTCTCTACGATAAATGATGTATCGGGAGTCGAATAATTCGCCATCATTTACGCTGTCATCAAGCCATAAATCCTATCTGGGACATTGTTTAAAACGTGTACGCTATTATCTCTGACATCTGGCCTCTGAACTGAGCGATGACTGCAGAGCCCCATGCAAGGCCTTCACAACACAATCAAATATATTTGACTAAATTAAATAATTGCAAAATTGTTAGAGTTTTACACTTCCTGGAGTAACAGAGATGACGAGAATAATCATGAAATTGGTCAATACGAAGTGGATAGTCCTTATGAGCTTTCAAATCTGATTGGTCTAACTATGTTAGGGTTGGCTTCCAGTCTCACCGGATGCAGCTAAATACCAACATTTTACGTGGAGCGACTGCCTATCTGACCTCCACAACCCAGTTAGTACTGAGTAATACAATTCCCCTTGGTAAAACTGGTTGTTAGACTTTTGGGCCACTGACTACCTGTAACGACTGTCACCGACGCATGGAGAAAACTAGGTATGAGTGGATGGTCACTCATTCACGGACCGATCTGAGGCAAGTGGCGGCCGGCATGTCGAGTCACGTCGACCCCGGCTGCCATTATTTAGCCACAATCTTCTTCTGCTCTTACAGCTCGTGGCTAAATAATAATAACAGCCACTCGGGTCGATCGTTAGGTTAAGCCGTGCTTGCCTAGGTTGGTTTGTCCGCCCATTACATACCGGGTTTCCTCCGTGCCTCGGAAATCACGTTAAGCCGTTGGTCCCGGCTGTCATTTGTAGATCTTTGACAGTCGTTAGGTAGTCACTGTAGTCAGAGGCCCAAAAATTCTGATAACCACTTATAACTTACCAAGGGGTATCGTATTACCTGGTACTAACTGGGTTGTAGAGGTCAGGTAGGCAGTCGCTCCATGTAAAATACTGGTATTCAGCTGCGTCCGGTAAAACTGAAAGTCGACCCCAATATAGTTGGGAAAAGGCTAGGCAGATGAATTTTCTTCTCGTCTTTTAGAATAATTGAGTACTTATACCTAGTTATTCGGGGAGATTTTGAGTGACATTATTATACCTGGATGTTTTCAAAATATCCTACTGTTTTTTAGGGCATGAATCCGGATGTTTTGACTGTGTAACGAATGCGTAACGAATCTTATTAATTTCGCACAAGCAAAAGATTTGCGTGTTCTTGAGACAATGGGAAAACCAATTGACAATATCCGCAGAACTAATGTTGTTGTTACTTAATTTGATTACAATGCTAATTAACAAATACGTATTGCAGTAATTATGCTCTACTACGAGTTTTAGTCACATTATGTGTAGATTTATTTGGTATAAGAGATCATCCAAAATAACAGGAGGCTGATCATGTGCGATGTCTGCGGAAGAGGACTCACTTCTGCTGTTGTGTTGAGAGTAGGCAATTATTGTTACCTATTTGCGACAGATTTTGTATTATAGATCTTTGATAGTCGTTAGGTAGTCAGAGGACCAAAAAGTCTGACAACCAGTCTTACCAAGGAGTATCGTATTCAGTACTAATAGTATAGTGTTAATTACTGGGTTTTGGAGGTCAGATAGGCAGTCGCTTCATGTAAAATACTGGTATTCAGCTGCATCCGGTTAGACTGGAAGCCGGCCCCAATAAAACTTGGGAAAAGGCTAGGCAGATGAGATCATCCAAAATATCTTTATGGATTAGAAGCATTTGCGAATCAGACCTCCACAACCTAATTGCTACCCGGTTAACGAGATAGCCCTTGGTAAGATTGGTAATTCGGATTTTTGGGCTTCTTTCTACAAGTAATGACTGCCAAAAATCTACGAATGACATCCGGATGGGTCTCGGAAAGTAGGTAGTACTACATGACCGATATATGCATAAACTAGAAAAAAAAGCTATTCCTGTTAAAAAAATTACAACTTGCAAAGATTAAATTACAGCTTAGCTTTTTGACCCCGTTCTATGACCCCATGTTTTGGAAAAACAAAGTCAAAAAACTCTCGATCAATGTTGCAGGGAAGTACATGGGTAGTTATACCACAGTAGCCTTCACAATACCAACTCAGTACAGTCCTTTCAAAGTTACGTTCCTCCGACAACGGCAGCTCAAAAACAACCATATTATTATTGTAAGGTTAATAAAAATTACTGTAATTTTGATAGACTTGCGAGCACCCTAACAGCTACGTCAGCTACCTTAATATTGATATGTATGAACGTGAACTAGGCGAAAGACCTAATGGACATAACTTTTTATGAAACAATAAAAAAAAAAAATATTTACATTTATATTTATAACATCACCCTGTAATCCACAAAGGCTTAGGCAGAAGTGTCTATAATACTATATGCACATTTCGACACTTCAGACACAAGTAAAAGAAGGCGAGTCTATCAATGAATGGACTGTGTGAAAGACGAAAAGTTAGAGTGGAATTAACTCGTCATCAATTCAGACTCCGTGGCTGCCACTGAAAATTCAACCAATTGGAATGGGATTAAAGAACACAATAACTTTGACAGTTATGTAAAATAACTACAAAAGGACTGGAGGGCCTAGGCGGATGGTCAAACAAAAAACAACGTTCGCCATAATTATTATAAGCGGGGGACGCATGCGCTGTAACCAGTCCGCCATAACGCGTCCGCGCATCAACTTGCGCATAGACAACAAATATATTAAATAAATACTTTTACTCTAAGTAGAAAAACTTTTTTTTAATAATGTTAAAAGTTAAAAAAGGTTTTTAGTTAATAGAAAAGTTTGGTTAACATTTTTGTGATTTTATAGAAATAAGGACACAAATGATGAACTTTTTATATTTGTACTTTTAAGTTTAAAACAAAATGGAACGGCTCGCGATTCTGGTAAGTTCAGTTTTATTGTTGCAAAAGTAGGTATTAAGTATATTAAAAACAGGTGCTGCAGACAAAAGCTTCCCAGTAAGTGCTTTTTTACTGACCCTCGCTCGATTGAGTTTTGTTTTTGCATCATTTGGATTGAGATCAAGACCTGTTTTCAGTTCGAATGAACTTCTAAAAATAACTTAATTGGGATAATTTTAAAGAGCTATGTCTTTTGGACTTTTATTTTGATTTATAAGTCCATTTCGCAGCACGCAGACTTTTTCAAAAACTCATTTCGAATTTATGACGTTCTGGATTCAAATCAAATTCAAATGCAAATGGAACTTGTTTTTGATCTTCAACTCTTTTTTGTTTTTCATTGAATATCCATGTGTTTAACTATAGGTTATATGCCTATCTCGAATTATGCTGGATATAGGTAACCGTTATATCTTTATAGCACTTGCAGGAAAACAGGCATAAAATGAACAGTAAGACGATTATTAATGGAGAAAAGGCAATAAAGTTCCCTAACTGTAAACGTATAGCTATTGTATTCTTATAATGATGCCAACAGCTCGTCACTGGCTCATGGCACCATAAGTCTTCGTCCAAACGCTTCAAAACATTGATTGTTTCCTTATTAATAAGATCTTATTCGCAAAGTTTGGCTGGTGACTGCTTCTGCATTTATTATTAACTTTTCTCTTAATGGCAATTAGTGCGGATGTCGATAAAGCCTTTCAAGCATTCAGATACAGCTTACAAATAAGGGTAGATTCTGGAGTGATATAAGTTATAACAGCAGATTTATCCATCAGTGTCCTTGTTTACAACAACGGTCTCATTTCTGGGTCACAGGCCTCCCCTTTTTTTCGGATGGGAAATCATCAAATGACTCCTCCCGCTCTGGGCGGAGCAGGAGGGAGTGTCAGACTTTTACTGACTAAAATCCATCCATGTTCCTTCATCGCCCTTTGTGTTCCGGGGCCACGGTATCTTTATCGAACAGTCCCGCAACCCCGGCAGGCATCGGTCCTTGCGGACCCCTTCCTTTTGCTGACTCACTTTGAGGCGCGCGTGTAACACTCCTGCGCCGTCGACATGGCAGGCCTTCCCTCAGTATAACATAAACATCACGCTTGTAATCCCCGAATGGTTAGACAAAGGTGTACCTCATAGTACACGTCACCCACATTTCGCTAGTTATGTTTGAAGTCCCATGTAATAAAGAGCGAGACTATTGCCATCTACCGGGCATAAAGGATGTAAAAAGACTCTTAACGAAGCCGAAACGCACTTGTTCCCCCCGTCATTGCGATATTGTTTTTGTTCTACACCATACCAGCCCGCGTAGCATGGCGATTCTATCTCTACTCTACAAGACTCGACAAAACTCTTTTCTATACAACTTGACATGTCTTAATGTCTTGACATGCCCGAGCATGCGGCAACCCATCGACTCGAGTTGGTACGAAGACAAAGACATAGAAGGTCTTTCCATAGCAACGGAGTGACATTGAAGATTTTGCACTCAGCATCTGCGATCTAGAAGTAATAGAATTGATTATATTTTTTTAGATTGTTTGTTGATATTATATTCATCACTTTAGAAGAGATCACAGGATCTCTTGCTTCCCTGCAATCTCAATCATCTTTAACAATCTCATGATTTTTGTACTTATCTTAAAATATCCATCAATGTTCAGTTGGTAAGATAATAGTTTCTTACTAAGTTTTTGTTGTTTACTTAAAAATAATGTTACACGGGTAACACGGGCGGTGGTTAATATCAGGCAAGGTAGACGATGACATTAAATTTGTTTGAAAGGAAAAAGATGCAAACAAACAAATTGATGCAAACAGTAGTAACAGAACCGGGAAGTGTGGCGGAATAAAGGGGGCGTTTACTCAGCAGTGGGTGATTCCGGGCTGATATGATTGATGATGATGTATGCTAGCCACTTGATAGCACATGAAAGAGCAGTACACTCGACATCATCATCTGCCTAGCTTTTTCCCAACTGTGTTGGGGTGGGTTTCCAGTTTTACCGGATGCAGCTGAATACCAGTATTTTACATGGAGCGACTGCCTATCTGACTCCCACAACCAAGTTAGTACCGGGTAATACGATACCCCTTGGTAAGACTGGTTGTCAGACTTTTTGGGCCTCTGACTCCTAACGACTGTCAAAGATTTACAAATGATAGCCGGGACCAACGGCTTAACGTGCTTTCCGAGGCACAGAAGAAACTCAGTAAGTAATGGGTGGTCACCCATCCACAGACCAACCTAGGCAAGCACGGCTTAACCTAACGATCGACCCGAGCGGCTGTTATTATTTAGCCACGAGCTCCTCCAAAGCACTCGACAACCACCCTAGAAAGCCATCGAATGCAGTCGCTGTGGCCGAAATCGGCTAGATGGCATTCTCATTAAGTAACTCGTTTTCCGGGATATCGAAGCCCCGGTTAGAGCTCGTACAGCGTTCTTATGGCATAAAACTGAAGGGATGGCGACGGTAGGACCCCGACATGTTTTTAAAAACAAAATGGCTTGCAAACACAAATTATATTTATAAAAATAATCTTGTCTAGGTCTAATGTGTTGTAGACTTTTTGACGTTTGCTGACAAGAAACGATTCCTACAACCAGTGTCAAAAGTAGACAAAAAATTATCGCCATGCTCGGACGTTGTAGACTTTTGTCGCTAAAGAATAGAAACCTTTCTTTTCCACATGTCGAACATCGCCATGCTTAGGACGTTAGAAGTCTTTCGAAAATCTGTCAAATATCTGTCATTTTGTCGATTGTCAGTCGACAAAACCCGTTTCCACGGTGGCCATGCTACGCGGGCAGCCCGCGCAGCATGACCACCGTAGAGACGAAAGAGAATCGACAAATCCTTTGTTCATTTGTCATTTTGTCGATTCAATGACAGATGAACAAAAGATTTGTCGATTCTCTTTCGTTTCTACGGTGGCCATGCTACGCGGGCTGAGAAACTTCTAGTTACAAAGATATTGGGGATCAAAGTTCCAACTTTGTGAAAAGTTTTTTTTTTAATTCAAGTTAAAACACCTCCACGATCCCACACTATTCAATCTATCCATCAGCACAATGTTTTGAGTGCGTTACATTGAGTTCTACCCAATGACGTATTATATATAGACACGTCATGAACCAACATCGCGGCGCTTAAAAACGGCGAAAATACTAGAACTACTTATAAGCGTGAAGAAAGAGAAAGAAAATATGACACCGAACGGCGGGATGCCTGTTGCGAGAGGGAGATAAATATACATGATATACACGATTTATTAAATTATAAACAAACGTAGCGTCGCGCGACAGGTTGGTGCGTAACTAAGCGCGATGTGGCCAATTGGCTTCATTTCATGTTGTCATTTTAGAGTGCGGACAACGTATCTATAGTTTATATATCATTGGTTCTACCACAAAACATGATTTTTCACTCCAAAAAAAAAGTCGTTTCCTAGCTATAATTTTTGCGTAAAGTTACTTAGTTTGATGTACAGAATGTTTGGTTGACGGCTTCGTGATGAGGTTGTTTACAACCTGATATCCAGGCTCTGTGGCTGCTACTGAGAAATTCTTGTTGGAAAAACCCAATAACATTTTGCCCGACCCGCGAAACGAACCTAGGACCTCATGCTCATCAAACGCACTTGCTACAACTAGAACAACAAAGCAGTCTCACAGTATAATAAATAAATAAATAACAAATATCGCTGGACATTACACACAGTTGGACATTACCGAGTTTCCTCCGTGCCTCGGAAAGCACGTTAAGCAGTTGGTCCCGGCTGTCATTTGTAGATCTTTGACAGTCGTTACAGGTAGACAGTGGCCCAAAAAGTCTGACAACCAGCCTTACCAAGGGGTATCGTATTACCCAGTACTAACTGTGTTGTGGAGGTCAGATAGGCAGTCGCTCCATGTAAAATACTGGTATTCAGCTGCATCCGGTTAGACTGAAAGTCGACCCCAATAAAACTTGGGAAAAGGCTAGGCAGATGATGCTGGACACTACACACAGCGCCATCTAGTGCCACACTAAGCAACGAGGCTTGTGTCGTAGACACCAGATAGTTGATATACTACACAGATACTTTTTGTTTCTAAATACTTACACTCGGAAATAAATGTCCATGTTCATCACACGAACATTCGCTCCTACCGGGATTTGAACCCGGGACCCTAAGAACGTAAGGCAGCCTCACTACCGCTGCGCCATTCGGGTCGTCAATATAAATGGGCCATAATCCACCACTCGGACCCATTGGTGAATGTCCAGACTTGCATCTGCTCAATGATCGATATGGGACAGCGATTATTGCTAGCTATAACTTAGTATTCATAATAGCAATAAAATATATCAGGGTCAAAGGAAATGGTCAGCCTACGTAATGGACCCTAAAGACTAGCTAAGTAGATATAAAGTTATGTCTTAGTCAATGGAATTCTGTAGATTTTATTTATTTATTTATTTATGTGCATACTTAACAGGACAGGAGAAGAGAAATTTCTTCCAACAGACTTTTATAGCAGATTTTATGTGTATCATCAATTTTATGTGTATCATCGATTTTATGTGTATCATCGAGTTTATGTGTATCATCGGTTTTATGTGTATCATCGGTTTTATGTGTATTAAGGATTATAAGTGTATCATCGATTTTAAATTCTTTAATCCGCACGTCGTCGGTGGCAGATTCTTTAGATTTAGTGAAAGCCAACAGTACCTTTGGAAAGTTTTACCTGTTCGAGTTGTGTTGGGGCAGGCCCCGCAAGATGTGATGAAAATCAACGATGCCGAGCAGCCCGTTGTTAGTTTTTGGCCCTTTTTGATAACTGAAAGTCCTTGCCCGAAGGGCTCCTATCTAAAACTACATTTTAAAATTAGAACGCTCAAACTATTTTTTTTTAATTAGTTTCAGCATTCTCTCATCACAGCCTTTCAAGTTTTCATGCTGAAATATGCTCGTAGAAAAGCCCCCCCCCATCAAAGTTCCTCCCATCTTTACAAGTTACCTTACCCTTTCGTCTTTCGTTGAATTTGGACTTGATTTAATGTCATGTGATATTTAAAACATTTTTAACAAACACGCGTAATGTCCATGTCATAATTCGTAGGCACACAATGCCAATCTTTTGTCTCCATTAGCCCAGGGTCGCGCACAATTATAAACCGATTATTTCAACGGATGTGTGGCTCCGTGGCTCTCTGGCTCATAGACAATGCAAGTGAGCTCTCTGACTAACTCGAGTATGTTTGTTTGTGTTATATAATGTGTTTAAAGTCCCACTTCTCACGGTCTGGAGACAAGACAAGTGTAAATAGCTTTATTGTGTGCGTTTAAGGTCGGAATTTAGAGCGGTTTTAAGATTTTTGTGGAAATTCTGTTACTGCTTTAGATCTTTTTGTCCACGGTATTTCGCGAGCAAAGTACCCTAAAACGATTAAAAAAATCAGAAATAGCCAAATCCGTCAGCTTTGTTATTTGCAAAACGGATAAGCGAACCCGTCTGTATTTCCATTTTGCACGTGGCCCAAGTTCAAGACCTTGAAGATGCAACGACAAGATCTTTATTGATAACGCATTGCACATCTGTAAAACCTGTCTTTCTAGTCAATTACTTAGCTTAGTTACAAAGTAGGCAATTACTTATGTCGGTACTTACACTTTTGTATAAAGCTTCTGACCTTGGTAGACCTCTTACAAGATGGACCGATACCCTGGTGAAGGCCGCGGGATTCCGCGGGGAGTAGAAGAGGACCGGTCAACTTGGATATGCTGTGGGAAGGCCTATGTCCAGCTGCAATGTCTTTCGACTGACATGACGGTGATGATAACGATGAGCGGAGACAAAAAGTGTCCATAGTGTTTCTGGCCCGTTCTTCTCCATAAAGATCTACGTTTTGGAAGGGGCAGCTATCTTTAATTATTATAAAATAAAATAAAATATTATAATTAAAATAGATCATCATCATCAGCCTATTAATGTTCCCACTGCTGGGACACAGGCCTCCAGAGAAATGGACTAAGTTAGTAACTGAATGGTATCCAGGATATAGCGAAAGAAATAGAGGCAAACAAATCAAAAGATTTAATTAAGTGCCTGTAAAAGTTTAATTGAAATAGTTTATTGATATAAATGATTTGCAATATGGCATTCAAGACTGTCATCATTATTCACAGCCCGACTTCACCCACTGCTGGGTATAGTCCTGTCTCTGCTTGTGCCAAGCTCCTCGTCCTTGTGCCAACCTCATCGAGGATATACCCGTCCCGCAATGGCAACAATATCGTCTGCCCACCTCGCCGCCGGACGACCAACACTTCTCTTTCCATTCCTTGGACGTCACTCGGTCACAGCTATACTCCACCTGCCATCACCGCGTCTTGCTAGGTGTCCTGCCTAACACCATTTGAGTGCAATAACGCGATTTCCAATACCGAAAACCTTAAAAACTATAGGCATATACTTAACATTAGGATTCTAGCTGAACTAGGAATAAACTTGCATCTCAGGTAATCGCGTACTACTTCTTTCTTTATTTTTAACAATGTTATAATAATTTAATTTTTATTCATAGTTCTGATCTCATTTTTATCTATTCTAACACTAATAATCATATCTTGTCTTTTAAAAAAAATTAAATTAGTTAGTAAATATACACTGTACGTTTTTCTTTTCTTTGTATTGTTTCGTAAGCTAGATAATCTCTTAAATAAATGTAGGGTCTAATAATGTATTTCATTTCTATAGCCACTCATTTTAAAACACTTGTTTTTGTGAATGCTGGTTAACCTGTAATTGGCAACTGTGTAAGTCCAAGACTGTAAAACCTATGTATACCTAAATGTTATACACAGAAGCTGTTGGTGAACCTGTTCTAGTAAATAAATAAATAAATAACACGTCCACATTATGACATTGACATTGACATTAATAACATTCAGTGTTCACATTATCTGAAACATGTTATAGGTATAGCAATGTTATGTTATATGGTCTGTATACGCACCTTTAAGTATACCTAGGCCAGATACTCCAGATAGGCCTGTTTTTTTATGAAGCAAAAATTCACATGAATTATGCAACGTATAAACACAATTACAAATCTAAAAAAACTCGGTCGTCATCTTCCTGTACTAAATTATATGAAAACAATACAAAATTAGGTTGTGTCCTTCATTTTGGATGATTTTCTCTTTGTGTACGATTGTGTGTGATATCATACTATTGTTTTTAGAGGTCGTAGGCTCGTTCTGGGCAATTTTATGGTGTTTTTTTTTTGCATTTAAGTATTTGAAGTTTGAAAAACAATGCGTAAAGGTTTTGTAGTATATAGTTAATAAGACATTGCCATCGTGTACGATCGTGTAATCAAGAGTTTGTAGTACGGTCGAACAAGCTATTTGGTTCACATTTTACAATGTAATTTGTGGGTTAAACTTGTGATGGATCGAAGACTGAGCGGCTGAGCAGAGAGAGACACAAGCACCCGTTAGTCACCCTTTTATCTTCGCAAACTTCATGATTTTGTCAAAATAAAATATACGCGTCCATTTTGTAAAAGTCCTTTTAATGCAGTGAATTATAACAGTCAGTACATAGTGTTGCAAGCGTTAAAAATATATCTAATAAATGATACCATAGTATCTACAACAAAACTGTCGACCAAATGTCGTCCTTATGTTAATTAGGCAGCGCGATTGGCTTTGTCGTCGTATAATCAAGAGATAACCAGATAATTTCATAAGTCAATTATATCAACCCGGAAAAATCTATGCATCATGCATAGATTTTTTCGGCTTCAAAAATCATGAATTATTTGCATAAATAAATTTAACCTTTACTTAAATCTATTTACAGACGATGTGCTAAGTATTGTTTTTTTTTTTTTTTTTTTATTGTTGCTCTAAAACTTATCACAGTCATTATATTCCTGCCTTTATTTTATTCCTGGATTTACTTGATGTCGGCGCAACACGTTATCTTTTTCCATTCTCACCTGTCAACCGACACGCAATCATTTACCCAGAGGTTCCCAAACTTTTTCTGGGAGACCACTTTCATAATTTTCTGGTTTCGGTGGACATGCTGCATTATTTTCAAGCCCGTGGACCATAAAGAAAAGCAAGAAATTTGCAATTTTATTTTTAGCGCGATCTGTCAGGATTGCATGAGGACCGTAGCTCCTAAGTTTTTTTTTTGGCAAAGAATTTGAAAATTAGAATCTTATAGCTTCGAAATGTTTTTTTTTTCTAAGTCTCACAACAAACAACAGCCCATAACGTCCACTGCTGGACATAAACCTCTCCCATTATAGAAAGAATTTGCCGTAACCTCCACGCTTGGCAGGCGGATTGGAGATCGCAGTGATGAAAGACTAACAGAAAACGCTGCTGCCCATTCTCAGGTCTACGGAGGCGCAAGGTGTTCTGCCTCAGACATTAGTCGCCTTATACGACACCCGTGAGTGTAATAGGTTGGTTCTATTCTACTCTGCCGGATACCACACGGCACCTCGTTCTAAGTCTCAATACGCCCATTTTCACCGAAATACAACCTCATCACCGGAACACTTTTTTTTTACTTTTTCAAGTAGCTTGAAAAAGTAAAAAAAAAGTGTTCCGGTGCATCAGCCTACATTTATAGATAAAGCCAAGACAACATTTTTGTTCATTAGTACCCAAACCAGATAAATTTTCGTGGACTTACAACTTGTGAACCACTATTATTTTTTCACCCCAATGTAGACCCCCGATGGGTCTCCCGTGGACCCCTGGGGGTCCACCTGGACCACTTAGGGAATCACTGATTTACACCTTTTTCTCTCTATCACACAATCCATCTAACTTTTCCTTGGTCTGCCTCTCCCTGTCCATCCATCAACATTTTAATTCATTACTTTTTAGTCACATGCGATTCAATACCAAGACAGTCGATTCCGTAAAACTTATCACGATATAGGGTGGAAATCAAGTATTACGGAATGAAATGTGGGAACTAATTGGTACAGGTGCGCGACTAAACGTGATGCTATTTATTTATGTACCTACACACAAAATACTTTACAGGACAATATATTTACATACAAGAGCACAAAGGTACTGCTTATGTTATGTTAACCAGTGAAATACCTATAATTAAAAAAAGTAATTATGTTATCCATCTTAGCAGCAACTTGTGGTTCATTTTTATCAAAATGAACAATCTCAAAATATGGAAAACCCTGAAAAAACAGGTAAACTATTCCAAAGCCGGATCTCGGTCATAGGTTACTAGACATACGGCTATTATTAAATAATTTTAACAACTTTGGGAATGACTCAGAACAATGTATTTCAAGATTCCCAAGACAGACAGACAGACAAATTACGCAAATCATATTTACATTAATACAATTACGTCTAGTTTTTCACAATAACTTGTCGACGCGGAAACAGCTGGACAAAAAACGATGAAACAATCCACGCGTAGTTAACGTAGCGTGATATTGACTGATCTTTATGAGATAATGCTTATGAGTAGGTAATGCATTATTTATTTATTACGAAGCTCTTTTGTTCTAGTTTTGTTTTGTCAATGTATTTTTAGTTACATAATATTATTTGCATGTTACAATGTCGTTGAGTCCTTCCGTATAATGTAGATAACATTATAATTTGCTAGTTCGCCCTCTGCGAAATGTGGGTGTACTAGGTACACCTCTGTCTTATCCTTCGGGAATTACAGGCGTTATGTTATTATTATTATTATGTTTATCATCCTCTAGCTAGGTTGTATACAGAATGGTTTTGGGGATAATAGATAACAGAGCAGCTTACATCGTCATAAGATGTATGTGGACGTAGATGAAGCAAATCCTACAGATCAGGTACTAATTTTTATTTTTTTCATCCAGGTCCTATTTGCCTACGCCGTAACCTGCCTCCAATATACTTCAGCAGAAGAAACAGTTTTATCAGAAGTCTTAACACCTATTAAAACTGAAAACACTGAAGCCGAAACACTAAAACGACAGAGCAGGAGTTACTATGACTACCGGTATGGAGCACCCAGACCTATATACGATAGACTAGAATACGCAAGACCAGAATACGAAAGACCTCGATGTGGTCGATGCGATGATCGCAGAGATGACAGAGATGATCGCGACGATGACTACGACAGACGTGACAGATACGACGACGACAGACGAGGACACAAACCAACATCGGGTAACAGATATGACAACAAAAAGAACTACGACAGCGACGAAGATAGATACTCAGATAGAGACAGAAAGAACGGACAAAAGAACGGGACGGAAGAAGAGAATGGAGACAGAGACAACAAGAGTTCCTACGACGATAAAGATAGCAGACCTAGCGGAGGCAGCCGAAGAGGCAGTGACAGAGACCGAGATAGGGATCGGGGCCGAGACAGGGAACGCGATAGAAAACGAGGAGGCGACCGTTACGATGACAGGGATAGATACAGGCCAGACTATTACGATAGATTCCTGAGAGAACGCGATCCCTATAGAGAAAGAGATTACTATGAGAGAAGACCTTCGTATGATAGGTACTATCCCAGCTATGATGATGGTTTGAGCCGATATGATGGGTATGCTGGAGTAAGGAGGCCAGCTTATGATGGATATGATGACGGCTACGGTGGATACGGACCGAGTGCTGGCAGGGGACAGCATGATAGGTGAGTGCCATTGTATACTAGTGTATGAAATCATTACTGAGCAGGTAAAGCTAGGAAGGACATAGGATACTGCTGCTCAAAGAACAAGAACAAATTCTTTATAACCATGTATACTATAAGAGCAAAATAGTTCGTAACTGATTGAATCGAATGATAATTTATTAGAATATCGGAACATATTTTACACATGATGGAGTTGGTACGGTTGTAAAAGACTGCAAGGACGTCCTGATGGACGCAGACGCAGTATATAATTTATTATGTGACTATCGCCAGTTTCAGGTGAAATGCTTGACTGTTAACTACATGTGAGGTAGGTATCCCATAACGAGCAACCAACAGCTCAGCCTCTGTGCCAATCGAGCCGTTGAAAATTACATTATTATGTGACACATTAGTAGAACTAGACCATAAAACTAACGATTGCAAAGTTCGTTCACACATAACTAACAATACAACGTCCACTACGTTGAAATAATGTCGAACACATCAATACACATGACGCTTTCACCTAAAATTCAAAATGGCAATACGAATTATGAAATGTAACGGAAAAATGGCGGGTTATTTTCCCGCCTTTGTGGCCCGCCATTGTTGTTTTATTGAACTTTATGTGATTATAGATTTGAGCTCGTTAACATTGCTTGTTGTGATTTGAAACCTTTTGTTGTTGTGGCTTTTTTCGAAATTCGAACTAATTGAATTTCACGGTTGTAGCTATTAGAAATTCTAACTATTTGGTATGTACCATTGTTAAATTAAAACCTATTTGGTGTGGACTTCCAAGTATGAATGTATGTAACACCTCCTTACCAAGCTAACCATAAACAAAAAGCATTTCATTCTCACGAATTAAAATCTCATTACTTACTACGATAACCTAAAAACGTAGTAGGCAGGTACCGTAAAGACTTTGACTAGATAATCTTGGGATTCCTCTAATTCCGTGTTTCGCGGGTTTAGATTAACAGTACACGCCTACACGGGTACTGTTAGGTTAGCAGTTAGAACGTTCTTGTTGACGGAATTAAGAATAGGTGCACCCGAAGCAATTCTATAAGTCTTTTCCGAAGCCCTGCTTCAGTAAAATTTATAAGTTTGTTCAACTTAGATGTATTTAGGATAAGGTTTGCGATACTTCTCCAAATGACAATGTGCTCTATTTAAACCATTTCTAAATTTCCAAATACTTAATTAGGCGGATGTTAGGCCGTTTTTGACCACTAGGTACACTGGCTTTTGATCTCGTGTTTTCATTGAAGTTTAGAGTATCTCGTGGTCCCAATCAAAATACTGTCCCCCAGTTAATATTAGCATCCTACAGCGTGAATTTCGTAGGTGATAAAGATCTGGATGTTAATCTGAATGAACATACACGCAAACTGCAGCGGTGCATTGTCTTGTCAACTACGGCTTGATATTTTAAAGTGCATAAAAGGGGTGCTTTAAAGGCCTGTGCACGTACGCCGTCTAACCAAATGGACAATTATTTTTCTTTTAGTTTCTTTTTTAGTTCGTTTTTAGGGTTCCGTACCCAAAGGGTAAAAACGGAACCCTATTACTAAGACTTCGCTGTCTGTCCGTCTGTCCGTCTGTCTGTCACCAGGCTGTATCTCATGAACCGTGACAGCTAGATAGTTGAAATTTTCACAGATGATGTATTTCTGTTGCCGCTATAACAACAAATACTAAAAACAGAATAAAATTAATATTTAAGGGGGGCTCCCATACAACAAACGTGATTTTTTTTATAATAATTGGTACGGAACGACTCGCACTTGGCCGGTTTTTTTTAGTTTTGCATCTAGATATTGCTGAGTTTGTGCGTTTGTTTTTCTGATGTTTTCTTTGCTATAAAACCGTGACAATTTTATCCACGTTCATGGCAGAGAGAGAATTCTGTCTGCAAGTTGCTTCGCAGATTTAGCAGAGGAGTAAGGTAAAGTCAATTACCGTTGCTAGAATATTATCGCTCTTTGCCATTATTTTTCCAAATTAAAAGTATATATATTTCAGTTGCCCTGTGTGCGAATACTCTTAATTTACAAAGCGGTATTTGTCTGCCACCATTTTGTTTTTCGTCGGTCACGGGTAGACGGTTACTGACCGTTTGTTTTCATTCTATTCGAATTTTAAACTGAGGTCGAAGCACCTATAAATAATATTTTTATTTTTAAGAATTTTGGGTGTCTAAATAGAGCAAATACCTCTTTGCATTCCAAATTTTAGATTAGACGAAACGAATACCATGAATATTTAACTTTACTGAAACTGTTAAGAAAAATAAAGACACACTCTCTCTTCCCATAGTTACCATATCCGAATCCAAAAAGGAGTTTACTTACACCCTATAGATCTTCCTTCTTCTTTAGAGGAGGAGAGCGGGAGATTTATTTAGGGGGAGTGAGCACAATACTGTGGATCATGACCAAATACAACGCGTTATGCATTTTTCTGAAGTTTGGACCGCTCGGTTCCATACATATCCATACATACATGCTGGCTGCTGCTATAAACAGCCTCTTTGATTATGCCTGATCAACCTGCCGGTGCACGGTTCTAACTTGAGCGCGTTTTCCTTCCACCCGGCCCAGTATTACAAGCCTTTTGACACAATGAACAGTTCACATCATAATTATCAGCCAGCAGTACCTACGCGTTCCCATCCACCAGGCATCAACAGCTTCTATAATAAAGTTCGATTCTTTGTTAGTTTCAGGCCCTGGGATGAAACATATCGCGGGCAGGCAGGATGGGACGCGGGTGGTAGAGGCTACTATTTTGCGTCTGGTAGACCTGAGGCTGCCCCCGCCGCGGGTTGGGGAAGACCTGAGTATTCCAGGTAATGGACGGGAATTCGGTCAATAGATTCGAGTTCATACTTTGCCATTGGCTTTTGGCCTTTCTATTTTACCTTTTACAAAGATACTGACCTGTTTTGATTATACTGACCTTTTCATGTAGGTACTCATATGGGCTTTAACAATAATTGAAGTCATGCTTCCGTAAACATTAGGTCACTGTGCTGGTTAAAACAACATCTATTTATCATCATAAATTAATTACCAATAAACTCTCAACCACCAGAAAATATGATATGATGATAGCAAACATTGGCATTGCCTTACTTATTAACTCGTGCTTATTAACTAGCAATATTCTTTCCTACTTTTCAGACCTCAAGACACGGGCTACCAGAGTGTTAGCTACTCCGGTTACGGTGGAACCTACCGCGACCCTTACGCCCAAAGCGGTGGTGGCTACGGCCAAGGCGGTGGTGGCTACGGCCAAGGCGGTGGAGCTAGCTACGGCCAAGGAGGGGGGGCTGGCTACGGCGCAGGAGCTAGCTACGGCCAAGCTGGGTACGGCCAAGGAGCTAGTTATGCAAGCCAAGCAGGTTCTGGTTACGGCCAGGCCGGGTATGGACAAGGAGCAGGAGCAGCTGCTTATGGTCAGAGTTTTGCTGGTTATGGACAAAGCAATAGTGGACAGGGCAGCGGATGGCATAGTGTAGGGGAGAGGAGGCCGTATAGAGATGAGAGGTAAGAAGAATCTTATTGTTCTTTTTGAAATAAATTACAGTACGTTGAAAAAACCCTGACCGATCCGAAACGGGCTTATCTATCCCAAAATAACTACATATTAATGAAAGCAAACATACTAATGAATTTTAAAATGCCTTTGTGCCCAAATTAGATTTTCGAGAAATATTTGAAACATTTCCCGAAAATGTAACAATAAAAAATAATCTTCAGCGATAGTATGTTCGATCGTCAACTTACTGTTTGTCAGTTCGTCTAATGACGTCACTAGCCGAGAAGTGAAGCGATCGGAGTGACGTCACCCGCGTTCTGTGTTGTCCTAATTTTAGTGCATTTGATTTAATTCTTTTCGGGGTATTATTTTACTCGTTACCTGAAAAGGAGTAATCCGTTTCAGGTAACAAGTACTTAAATAAATAGAATCTAATCTCGATACCTTCTATTACCCTCACGGATAGGGCATGATTTTTTTAAACATATTATTGTATATCTGTAAAATAAAATAAAATAAAAATCGAAAGAAGAACTGCCCGTCACTTCGTCATTGTGAACATCATCTGCCTTAGGACTTTCCCACCTATGCGGGGGTCGGCTTCCAGTCGAACCAGATGCAGCTGAATACCAGCATTTTACATGGGGCGCCCACCTCTGTCCCAGTTACTGGGTAAGACTCTTTTGTAAGTCTCCTTGTCAGAAGACACGGGCATATACATGGACATGGGAATATACGGGCTTCTAACACAGTTTTAAGCTTTCACGATTATAATCACGGAAGATTACTACTATTGTAAGTGACAATATAAGTTTATACGGGATTCTGTCTACACTTAACGAAGATCAAATGGCAGGAAACCACTTCCCCGCCTTAGAAAACACGTCTCGGTATACAGATTGATTGGAAATTGGGAGAATTCGTTGAAATGGGTGACACTACACTTAATTTGCTTTCCTGGGGTCCTAACTGGGTCGTTTCGAGAAAATCGACCTTTAAAGTTTCATGGAAATGTTTCACCTCTGCACCATAAAGTACTGGTTGTGAGAAATCTACGCCGTTCAGGATGTTAAACTAATACTCTCCTGATAGCTCATGAATGAATGAATCCGACGGAAACTAATTTGTCAAAAAAGTACATCTGCTTTGGGAAATTAAGCGCCAAAAGGTCGTGGTCGAACCAGTTTTCTCAAAATAAATGCAAGAAATTTGTCCTGCAAATTCCAGGAACGACTTCCTTGTCTCATTAGCTTTCTAAAATGGTGCCAATGGTGGTAGTGGTGGTAGTGGTGGAGATTGGTATTTTGGTGAATTCTTTAAAATTGGTGATCCCATTCCATTTTAAACAATGCACCCACCCCTGTTTAGAGGATGGCTATCCCATTTACGAACTGATGGCGGCAAACATAACTTGACGTGTGTGATCGACCCGTGTGGTTCTTATTATCAACGAATAAACTACATCGTTGCAGAACAGTTATTGGATGATCAATCAAAAAATAAAGTATCTACTTATAGCTGAGATCATTTTATGGTACATCTTTCTTTGCCAGGGCTACGTCAAACTTTAATATTTGTATTTCTTCTCCTTTACAGCGGCGTAAAGAAACTGGATAACCGAGATAACCGGGACAACTACAACCAAGACTCAAAACGTAACCAGAACAGCTACGAACAATCTAGCCGCCAGCCAGCCAATTATGGCCAAACGGCCAACTATGCCCAAAGCGGCTATCAGCAAGGATACAGCCAGAGCAGTAGCACCACTCCAGGAACCAGCTATCTGTTCCAGAGGGAAGATGAACAAGTCACTGTGAAAGTGAATGAGACCACCAAGAAGCCATCTTAGATTTTTTTTGTGTTCTTTTTTTAAATATTTCATGGTTGACTTAAGTTTTATAGCCAGTTGGTAACTAGAGAATCTTGTGTCAATTATTATTATTCTCTTTTGGTTATCATTTAATTAACGTCTAACCGACGTCAATTCTAAAAGTTTCAAGTAAATATCTGGATAATCTAGTACCTAGTAGTTGTAAAAATACTTAATATAAGCGGTACTTATTAACTTATAGCTGAATAAATTACCTACCTCTCGCAAAATAACGAGACTAATCCAGGTGTACATCGCTCTTTTGAAGTCTCCTTTGGATTGATCTCCGAGATTGAATTATACCGAGCTCCGTAACTTGATCGTGGTTTATGTGATACCCAACGTTGTATGCGACTTTAACCAAACTACTTTGGGACCGCAAGTCGCTGGTGAAACTTTGACCTTGACCTGCCCCAGCATAGCAATTTCAATACAATTCTAGGCCAGCTTACACTGGCTTAGTAGTGCAGTGCATGTGCAGTACGGTACGGTACACTTCGGCCGCAAATTCATAGAGGCGTTCCTTGCAGCGTGCAGCGGGAAATTAATGGAACTGCCCATGGAAATGTTTCTCCGAATTTGCGACCTTAGATCCATTGTCATGAGTTCACGATTCCCTCCAATTAAGTCAGCCATGAAACCTCCTCTCAGCAACCTACACAGTGATGTGTCATTAGCGTGTTGTATCAGGTTGTCGACTCTGACACTGCCCCACGGCCTGACACAGCTCTAGCCTTAAAGTGTGTTCCCACAGTTAGAGATATGCCTACGTATTTAATTATTGATAATTTTGTGAAGTAATAAAGTAATTTTATTATGGGCTTTGTTTTATTTTTATTTGTTCTTGAACCCACGCCTTTGTTCTATGGAATTACCTACATGCGCAGCTGTCTCAATTATTAGTTCCAAACAATTATATTCGCTCTAGAAAACATAAATTATTTAATGTCCCATTTAGTCGCACTGCAGCTCGATCCACTTCGCCTGTACCGCGTATGCTTACGAAGCTCAACGCGCTCGTGGAGACCAACCCTGGATTGGACTTGTTTACTGATGAATGGAAGAAGATACTGTTAGAATGTTTGTGGTTCTGTGGGAAGACCGAGTGAAAGGATTATTCAATTTAGTGTTAATGGTTTGCTGTACTAAATAAAATAATAAATGTCTACTTACATTCATGAACTCAGTCTACCGCAGTTCGCTGCTCGACAATTATGCCTATTCCAAGCTGTACCCGTACCACACCACCTGGTCTCTGCTTTCCGCGTCCATCAGTTTGCCCCAGAAACCCATTATAGGTACGTACGTAGATAGATGATCGGTCTATACAGGGTTATTTGTAAAACACCGACAACCTCTCAGGACTATGTTGTTACTAACATCATAATCAACAACTTTTATTCTATGACTTTTAAAAAATCATCATACCTATATTCATCATCACCATCATTTCAGCCGAAAGACCACTGCTGGACATAGGCCTCCCCAAAATGGGGGGTTTTGCCATAATCGCCACGCTTGGCAGGTGGGTTGGCGATCGCAGTGCGGTTGTTACAAAAGCACAGAGAACGCTGCTGCCCATTCTCTGGTAAGTCCCTTAGTCGCCTCTTACGACACCCACGGGAAGATATGGGATGGTGCTATTCTTTAAGTCCGACACCATACAGACAACCTATATTAGTTCATCAGATTTTCATACTTACAAAAATAAAAATATTTAAATTGAACGCCCATGTTACGAAGTCTTAGATGCAAAGCAAAAGAAAGCAATAGTACAATAGCGAGGAGAGCGGGGTTAGGGCAGCGGGGGCGCTTGAACTTGACCTATTTCGGGCCCCCAGTCGGTCGTTCGCCTTGATGCGTTTGTTTTTGGTAAATGTATATGTTTTGTAAAAAGTCGTACAATAATAGTACATTTTGATACAAGTGGAGAAAGTTTGTTATTGCATCCGAGGCGGTATTAACTCCCGAGCTGTAGGCGAGGTTTTTGAGCCGAGAACTGCAATAACAAAAGTCGACGCGTATCAAACGACGTTTTTCAATACACTTTTGAAGAAATAAAATAAAATAACGAAAAATATTTTTGTTATGAACTTAGAAACTATGATTTAAATTTCCTTTTTTTTTTTCGCGCTTTCGTTTCACTAGGTTGAAGGAGAGGCAAAGGTATGAAGCCGTTAAACAGCCTAATATAAAAATAGTTTTTTTTTTAAATATATTTTTGAATTCAGAACACAAATAAATGTTAATTTGTTTGAAAAAGTAAATATTAGTTTTAAGTAATTGTGCCGGACGGGCGTTATCCGCTGATGGCGTGGATACGTGTACCTGGTGCTCTGACTATACCCTATTACTACCGGGCGCACGCTTGTACTATACTTCGCCGCCAGACGGCGCTGACGTCCTACACCTAATTAACTGTAGCTGTAGCTGATCATTCTTCGCTATCTCAGGGCGTTGACCTAACGAGGGAGGATAGGGGTTACTGGGAAAATAAGACACTTATTTAACTTTCATGACTGTACAGGAAGCGATTTCAGTATTAATTCGCGCACTACTTTTTCACTGTTTACTTATACATATTTAATTGCCGTACTGATGACTACGATTTTAAGAAAAGTCGAGTTTACTAAGGTACTCCAGAACTTTACTGTAACGAGAACCCTGATTTCGCTTTCTGATTTCGGAAAACTTTAATGAAAATTTGATTATGGAAATGTACAATCTTTCTGCAAATTACAATTTTGAGCTTATGTTTTAACACATTATATACATCGCCACAATTCTACATAACGTTATTTATGTACAGACATAGAAACAACGAAAATCTTTTTAAAAATGGGGAAATTATTTCCATAAAACCGGACAGCTTTTCCAAAAGTGTCTGGGTCTTACAGGCTGAATTACACGAAAACTGTTGCTGTGACTGTAAGTATATAATCGCCATTTACTAAACGAGTATATGGTCCATCTGAAACTGTTACTTATTTTTTCGTGTCTGTATCTTTCAGCCTGTAACGATCCTTCAACTGAAAATTTGTAAGACAATTATTTCCCGTTTTTTCCCAATATGGCCGCGCTAGACCGTCATACTCTCGTCTAAGTGGTTCAACTATAAGCTAAGTTATAAAAAATTACTATATCCAGGCCTAGGTCGCAACCTAGGCTCCCTGGACCTCGCCAAAGCGTTAAATTATACTAAAAAACTCCACTTGCGAGCCCATATGTGTCTAGCGCGCCTGAAAATTACTATCTAACTATTCTAGATTCACTGATGGCACTTTGTTATTTCACTATATTGCCCATACACTGACTCTACACTATTTTTTAACTATAATCAACACTCTATGTGTTGGATTGGTGACGTTCGTCGCGAACAGTAATCATGTTTATCTATGATATTTATATTATATAAAAAACTTTTTTGCAAAAAATAAAACCGACTTCAAAAAACACAAAAAAGTGTAAAATAACTTTAGCTTCAGAAGTCGGTGACTCTTGTTTGATTGATTTCGTTTTTTTGTCACCGACTTCTGAAGCTAAAGTTATTTTACACTTTTTTGTGTTTTTTGAAGTCGGTTTTATTTTTTGCAAAAAAGTTTTTTATTTTTCCATTTTTAGTTGTTCCCAAATATTTGCCATGAATTTATTTGGCATTGTTAACAATACATGTGATGGTAATAGGCGTATCCCCAATATATGGAACTTAACATACCTTTTTTTTTTCGGATGGGAAATCATCAAATTATCGCTCTGGGCGGAGCGGAAGGGAGTGTCAGACTTTTACTGACTAAAACCCATCCATGTTCTTTCTTAGCCCTTTGTGTTCCAGGGCCGCAGTATCTCTTTAGAACAGTCCCTTTTGCTGACATTTTTTTGAGGCGTGCACGGAACAAGAACGAACTGTCGAAATCTGGGTGTATTGTACACATCTGCGTACCCCCTCAGACCATACAGGCGTGATGTTAAGTTTTTTGAGTCGCGCGCTGAACACGATCGCGCCAACTTAGCATACCTAACTGTCGAAATCTCGATGTATTTTAAACATCTGCATACCCCCTCAGCGCATACAGGCGTGATGTTACGTCATGATGTTGTATAAACAATAAACATCCAAGCGATTGCAACATTCACGGTACATTTGCCGTCTATTTTTGAAGAGTTCCATTGTATATCTCCGAAGATCAGCATCAGATGTTTACAAAATAAAAATGGGACCACACGGGAAGCACCAGCTTTCAAATAAAAAAAGAATTGTCAAAATCGGTTCACCCAGTCGAAAGTTCTGAGGTAACAAACACAAAAAAAAAAAAAAAAAAAAAAAAAAAAAAAATACAGTCGAATTGAGAACCTCCTTTTTTTGGAAGTCGGTTGAAAACTACAAAGCCACTCACTGATTGACATGCCATTTCTCGGAATGGGTGAGAGATGGGTTAGGGGAATGTTTGGAAAAAATGTAGAGTACCATAGAGTGAGTAGAGGAAAATTATAGAGGAGATTCAAATTCAAGATGGCGGCCGAGTCAATTTCCGGTTTCGGTGAGGAAAAGACTTGGACGAGTTTCGACTCATAGGTCCCATTCAAAATCTAGAATGATTTAAAAATTATACTATATAAAGCTCGATTACCACTGACTGACTGACTCACTCACTGACAGAATTGTTCTCCCAGATGGTGGATGGGGAGGTGGGTATATTTTGACAGATTCGTAAACAAGTGACTCTCGCGAGTATGGGAAAAGTGCCAAACCTCCCCTTTTCGCCCCCTTTCTCACCCCCCCCTATCGTATCTCGGAAACCAAAGAATTTGGAACGTTTTTTTTTTCAGATTCATATAGAGGAGGCTTGGGAAAGTAAAAACGAGTTTTCAAAATTGCCCCCCTTGCCCCCCTTTTCACCCCCTTTAGGCGGATCTCGGAAGTTGAGAGACTTGGAACATTTTTTTTTTCAGATTCGTATAGAAGAGGCTTGGAAAAGTAAAAACCAGTTTTCAAAGCTGCCCCCTTGCCCCCCTTTTCACCCCCTTAAGGCGGATCTCGGAAGTTAAGAGACTTGGAACATTTTTTTTTTCAGATTCGTATAGAAGAAGCTCGGCAAAGTAATAACCAGTTTTCAAAGCTGCCCCCCTTGCCCCCCTTTTCACCCCCTTTAGGTGGATCTCAGAAATTGAGAGACTTGGAACATTTTTTCTTTCAGATTCGTATAGAGGAGGCTCGGAAAGTAAAAACCAGTTTTCAAAGCTGCCCCCCTTGCCCCCCTTTTCACCCCCTTAAGGCGGATCTCGGAAGTTGAGAGACTTGAAACATTTTTTTTTTCAGATTCGTAAGAAGGGGCCTAGAGTTAGTCAAAATCATGTTTCAAAACTCCCCACTCTCCCCCCCTTCACCCCTCTCCCCATCGTATCTCGGAATCTAGGACACGTAGCGGCTTTTTAATTTTTATAAATTATTATTGAGGAGCGTTTAAATTTGTACACGGAGGGTATCCTTCACTCCCCAACCTCCCTTACAAATAAAAGGGCTATAACTTCGTAACGGTCAGAGATAGCCATTATGTGTTTGAACAAAATATATTAAAGTAGGCGTCGAAACCTGTCTGGTGGTGGTAAGTCCCGAGTGGAGCGAGCCTGCGAGACCGAGTGGAGTGAAGGGGGGAGGTGGTGAGCGAAGCGAGCCGGCGACCTCCGTAGCGTAACGAAGGTCGAGTGGGTGAAGCAATTTTAGGGTTATGTTTTTTTTAATGGGTCTCAGTTTTTAAGTAAGGTTTTTTACTTTTATATTATTAGGTTTTTTTTAAAAATTAATTTTATAATGTTTTAGGGGTTCTTATGGGTTTTCATACTGATAGGGGTAGTTGTAACGGATTATCCAATTATTTTAAGGATTCCTATGGATTCTCAAAATTTTATGATGGTGAGGAATACTTCTCAAGAACACGACAACACGCGAGCTGCGCGCAGCTCGCGCACCCACGCAAAAACTAGTTATACTATATAAAGCTTTATATTATATAAAGCTGAATTACCACTGACTCACTCACTGACAGAATTGTTCTCCCAGATGGTGGATGGGGAGGTGGGTATATTTTGACAGATTCGTAAACAACTAACTCGGAATAGTTTGGGAAAAGTGCCAAACCTCCCCTTTTCACCCCCCTTCTTCCCCCTCCCTATCGTATCTCGGAAACAAAGAGACTTGGAACATTTTTTTTTCAGATTCGTATAGAGGAGGCTCGGAGAAGTAAAAACCAGTTTTCAAAGTTGCCCCCCTTGCCCCCCTTTTCACCCCCTTAAGGCGGATCTCGGAAGTTAAGAGACTTGGAACATTTTTTTTTTCAGATTCGTATAGAGGAGGTTCGGAAAAGTAAAAACCAGTTTTCAAAACTCCCCACTCTCCCCCCCTTCACCCCCTCCCCCTATCGTATCTCAGAAACTAGGATACGTAGCGGCTTTTTGATTTTTACTATAAATTATTAATGCAGAGCGTTTAAATTTGTAAACGGAGGGTATCCTCCCCTCCCCAACCTCCCCTAAAAATAAAAGGGCTATAACTTCGTAACGGTCAGAGATAGCCATTATGTGTTTGAACAAATATTATAGTAGACGTCGAAACCTGTCCGGTGGTGGTGAGTCCCGAGTGGAGCGAACCTGCGAGACCGAGTGGAGCGAAGGGGGGAGGTGGCGAGCGAAGCGAGCCGGCGACCTCCGCAGCGTAACGAAGGTTGAGTGGGTGAAGCGTAACTCAGCTTTTAACGATTCTAATAAATAAATAAATAAATATTGCTGGACATTACACACAGCGCCATCTAGTGCCACACTAAGCAACGCTTGTGTCGTGGACACCAGATAGTTGATATACTAAATAGATACTTTTTGTTTTTGTAAATACATACTTAATATACATACAAACATCCATGACTCGGAAACAAATGTCCGTGCTCATCACACAAACATTTGCTCCGACCGGGATTCGAACCCGGGACCCTAAGAACGTAAGGCAGCCTCACTACCACTGCGCCAATTAGGTCGTCAAATTCTAATGAATTCTCTTTTTTTATTGATTTAGTTTTTAGAATGTTTTAGGGGTTCTTAAGGGTTTTCATACTGATTTAGGGGTAGTTGTAACGGATTTTCCAATTATTTTAAGGATTCTTATGGATTCTCAAAATTTATAAGGGTATGGAATACGTCTTAAGAACACGACGACACGCGAGCTGCGCGCAGCTCGCGCACCCAAGCAAATACTAGTTATACTATATAAAGCTCGATTACCACTCACTGACTCACTGACTGACTGACATAATTGTTCTCCCAGATGGTGGATGGGGAGGTGGGTATATTTTGACAGATTCATAAACAAGTAACTCCCGCGAGTATGGGAAAAGTGCCAAACCTCCCCTTTTCGCCCCCCTTCCTCCCCCTCCCTATCGTATCTCGGAAACCAAGAGACCCGTATTTTTTTCTTTTTACGGATTCGTATAGAGGAGGCTCGGGAAAGTAATAACCAGTTTTCAAAGTTGCCCCCCTTGCCCCCCTTTTCACCCCCTTTAGGCGGATCTCAGAAATTCAGAGACTTGGAACATTTTTTTTTTCAGATTCGTGTAAAGGGGCAACGCGTTAGTCTAAATCATTTTTCAAAACTCCCCACTCTCCCCCCCTTCACCCCTCCCCCTATCGTATCTCGGAAACTAGGACACGTAGCGGCTTTTTGATTTTTACTATAAATTATTAATGAGGACCCTCCGCAACCTCCCCTAAAATTGAATGGGCTGTTACTTCGTAACGGTTAGAGATAGCCATTGGGTGTTTGAACAAATATTATAGTAGGCGTCGAAACCTGTCCGGTGGTGGTAGGTTCTGAGTGGAGCGAACCTGCGAGACCGAGTGGAGCGAAGGGGGGAGGTGGCGAGCGAAGCGAGCCGGCGACCTCCGCAGCGTAACGAAGGTTGAGTGGGTGAAGCGTAACTCAGCTTTTAACGATTCTAATGAATTCTCATTTTTTTATTGATTTAGTTTTTAGAATGTTTTAGGGGTTCTCAAGGGTTTTCATACTGATTTAGGGGTAGTTGTAACGGATTTTCCAATTATTTTAAGGATTCTTATGGATTCTCAAAATTTATAAGGGTATGGAATACGTCTTAAGAACACGACGACACGCGAGCTGCGCGCAGCTCGCGCACCCAAGCAAATACTAGTTCTATTTATATAAATATTTACGCCGTAAAGACGCATAATGCTTAGCCAAATTTAAAAAAAAAAACATTCACCTCCGACTATTTATTCAAATTCAAATATAGGCATTTATATAGGCATTGAACCGATTTGCACTTCGTTATCTGTGGCATTTTACTTTCCCGCACATGTGCGGGAAAATGAAAAGAAACACACGCGTGTAAATTACATTGCATGTTGAACCTAATCGTAGTGCGAAAAGAGACCGTTTTCGAGGAAGTGTATTGAAAAAGTTGTTGTTTATGATGATAGTTATAGAGTCCTACAAGGTTGTCGGTGTTTTAGAAATAACCCTGTTTAGCTGGGAGATTACCTCATTACGCTTGCCAATCAAAGGTCTCCACTCTAGGTGTTCTTTGCTCCTCCACCTATAGACCCAACGCCAGCTTGCTATCCCTATGCAAGCTCTGTCAGTGACTCGTGTTCTTTTTCGGGTAATCTGTATTCAGATTTTGACGTGACAACGTCTTATAAATTGGTTTGCCGGGTGACACTTCAAGAAACTGCGTTACGCTCCCGCTCACGTTATGCGCTCACAATGAGAGCGAGTGAGAGCCCGCCTAAGAGCGAGAGAGACAGACATAAAAAGTTTATTTTACCACTCAAAGTCCTTGTCACGTAAAACTTTCGCCCGTATACCGACTTACAGGCAACCATTTTTTTTCCTTTTAAGAAAACCAGAGCATAGCGTATTTTGAACGGACCCTTAAGACTGTAAGCAGTAGAAATATGCTTGCGTATTGCTTTTGCTAGAGTTCAAAACGTCTAGTGTTTGTGGCGGATAATTTTTTAGTACCTAACCCATAATATTTTAAAGAATTAAAGGTAGTATGGCACGGTAGGTACCTACTTATATATGGTATGGTAGTAGTTTACCTGATTGATGTGATAGTATCTAGATACTACTACTATTATTAGGCTCTAGAGCCTAATAAACATCATCAATAAACGTTGACGGTTGATTAATCTTTCGTCAATAGACGCCTTTGTTTGAAGACACTTCCATTACAAACTCGTAGTTTGCTGTCAATCTGATTTCTTTGTTTTGTTTAACTTATTTCCGTTTATGTAGTCCACGAGTTCATTAATTCTACAGAAGTCTGTTAGATCGCACATCCAGCACTGGGAGTCGACTACGACTGAATAAATGCTCTTTTTCTAGGGATTGTCTTTACCTCGAAATACTCGTAGTTACTACGATTGTGTGATTTGTTAGTTACATTGACCTCCGTGCAGACACATATCTGTGCCAAGGATTCATATACACAGATCCTTGTATAATAACAAAAATTTTGTCTCATCTTGCTCATGCTCAGTTCTGTGACTTCCTGGAATCGAACCCTGAACCTACTCATAAGAAACACCTCTTTCGCTGCGCCTCTTTTCACTGCTTAGAACAAAGTCATTGTAGAGGGCTTCAATTCATTAATCATTACTTTTCCATACCTTTTGTATTGTTACATTATAAACCCAAAACAAACAAAATAGGTGGTAAACCCATAGTAAATCATAACAATTTACAGGCACGACTGCTAGCGCCATCTGTTATGGAATAGAAAAAATATTCGGTTTGACATCAACCGAACTAGCACGAACTGTAACGACACTAGTCTCATAGATTAAGTTCAGCTATTGCCTAACAGGTGGCGCTTTACTCAATATAAGCTGAAAACATTACCTCCACATACATTTTTATTTCTTAGAATATATATATAATTATATAAAACAGTTTATTCTTTATTTGCACCTACACACATAATTCGGAACTCGAGGGCCAAAAGATTCATGGAGCAATCTCTGTTAGCAGTAGTAGTAGTGTGATATAATATGTGATGTGTTACGGATTGATTTTCAGAAGTCTGAAAATGTGACAACCAGTCTTACCAAGGGGCATTAACTAGTGACTGGGTTGTGGGTTGTGGTCGTTGTTTGTGGACGTCAGATAGGCAGTCGCTCCATGTATAAACCAACATAATTATTTTCCTATTGATGTTTAGCTGCATCCTGTTACACAGGAAGGGGGTCGCCCATTACCTACAGTTGGGGAAAAGCCGGGCAGACAGTGATAATTTATTTAAATTTTTACATAAATTGCGCTGCACGAAGCGATTTATCAAAATATTATCGCAGCACATATTATTACCTTAAATAGTAAGAATGTGAATTACCAAGTTATTGATTGGAGCAATTAACTCAAGATATGATAAAAGGATTATTATTGATATCAGATAAGTGACCGCCGATCGTCCACTTGGCATCGGAATCTTGTAAGGAAATAGTCTTACTATATTTAATTATTTTTTTAAATAATTATTACCTAACGGAAAAAATAAGTGTTTTTTTTTTAATGCCGCAGTTTTGATAACGGGAGTGGAATTTAATAAATTGATTTTTGGCAACTAATAGAAAGAGAATTTTGAAACCTAAAAATTAAAATGAAATAATTTATTCGTACATTAGGATCTTCTTTTGAATAAATTATTGCATTTTTCGTTTACAATATTATTAACACCTAAAATTACTTTCTTAGAGTCACAATTTTGTTGCCAAAAAGCATTTTAAATAATTTAAAAATTACTAATATAGGTCGCGATAATTAGGATTCGTTGCAACAATGGCGGACTCTGTGAAAGTGGCGGAACAACCCGCACCTGAACAAAATTCTGTGCAAGGCTCGCAAATACTCGTGCAAGACACGCAAGTGCACGTGCCAAACACGCAAGAAACGCAAGTGACCGTGGAAGTAACGCCAGAGATCGAGCAAGACTCCGGCGTGCAGCTGAAGAGGGACTTGCTTCAAGTTGTTGCTGAAAATGAACATGCTGTCATGTTGAAGAATATGAATGAGTGAGTGTTTTCGTTTTTATTGATTAAAGAAGTTCTATAATTTTTTATCGAAACTAATTTACAGCTTGAATTGTTTTAACGAAAGACGCGGTAGTCGCTACAGTACCTAAACTTAGGCAGTATTACAAAAGCTGTGGGGTCTTCCTTTATATTTAAAGTTCCTAAGGCAGTAGGAAAATACTTACCGCAAAAGAAATCAAATCTTTCAGCAATCGTAAAAACTAAAACCTTTAACGTGTCACGTCTGAAATATTTTATATTGATACACGTCGGCAAATCCTTGAGAATCCGTTCCAAATCATATAATTATGTATTTTATCACTAAAAGACGTTTATTATCATCATATAGGTACTTACGTAAGTGATAAAGCTTATAGAGTGTGTTATTTACTAGAAAAATGTTTATAGGTAACACTTATCGAGGATATCTTTCGATTGGTGTTTATTGACGGTGAATCATTGTCATTTGCACGACTTGAATATTTAATTATGTTGCTATAATGTTCAATTTCAATTGATTGTTATCGTAGCTATCTTTATTCAAGGCCTTTTGCAATTTTGTAAGCCTCTGTTGGTAACGAAGGATGTGTTGATTTCATTATTCAACAATACGTCTAAAGCAGAAAGCACGCAGCTAGGTATTTCAAGCTATATATTTCAAGTTAGTTGGCTTGTAGAATACTTGTTAGTAACGGGAAAATACCTGTAGGTAATTTATAAATATATGTTTAGACACTAAAACACATGTATTTCTCAGTATTTACTTACAATCAACGGTATCTTCAGGAACGTAAGCCAAAGAGGGCGTTCTCCAGGGTTTAATTTTAGGTCCATTTATGTTTCCCTTGCGATCTCACAAATCTGGGTTCTCACAACATGTTTGTGGTACTCAGTGTGAATGATGACTGTATTGTTTAGTTTTCCATGTTAAAATATCGTACAGTCATGTGAATACTAAGAACTTAATACTCTATTTCAAAAATGGTTTCTCATAAAACTGCAATACAGAAACTAAGTTGGCAATTAGCTGTTCTCTTAAACTAAGTGATGTTTTACCAAACAATGGGACTTTTAAGTAGGCATTTTATTTTAAAACTCATGAGCGGTAAAATAAATAATACAGCTGTGTCATGCCCCTGAGCTTCTTCAAGAAAATTATCTTCTGTTAGGCCAAACTTTTATGTAAGTTCTTTGTGATTTTAAACAGCATGTTCTTTTAATTGTAAAATGGCCGCCGCCGAGCCGTAGTCAAGAAAAGTTGCATTTTAGATAAAGATTTGTTGCATAAATGGTGAACACATTCATGTTGGGGTCGCCATGATTGGATACAGATAATAGGAGAATACGTACATGATACGTTCGGAAAAGTGCCCTTAGGTTTTGCTCTAATTGTGCCGGGCTGACCCGTACATGATTCAGCGATGCTATATGCCGAAAGAATTTTCCAGGACCAGCCGAATGAAACCCGTATACGAGTATTTATAGCTTCGGGTTAACTTAGTTGTTCAGACTGCTTAATTAAAGATGCAGCACCAGAACAAGTGTTAGCGCCGCTGAGAAAAACGTCTGTTATTTCCATTAAAATCTGTACCTACCTAGTTTCCAATAGCCATGCATGTCATAAATTAATAACTACTAAAGTAGGGCTCTATTTACAAACCGTTTGTAATGCGTCCACTCCAATGAGCAGCTAAACAGTTCGAACAGTCTTCAATTAATATAAATTGCTCACATTCACTGTGGCGACTGATTGCTATGCGCCTTTCTGTTTATCGTAATGACTTGACTCCGTTACTTCAGTTACGTCATATCATACGTCAAATCTTGCATGGATATTATCATTTGCAGCTGTTTCCACAGGGTGTTTGATGGATGTAGTTTGTTTAAATTGGCCTGGCCACAGGTTAGTGTTACTGGTAAGTGACATCGCGACAGCCCCAGACGGAGATGGCTGGATTAGCTGAAAAAGGATAGGAAGGCCTTCGCTCTGGAGTGGGTCGGAATGTTGCGGGACTGTTCGAAAGAGATACCGTGGCCCTGGAACACAAAGGGCGATGAAGGAACATGGATGGGTTTTAGTCAGTAAAAGTCTGACACTCCTTCCTGCTCCGCCCAGAGCGGGAGGAGTCCTTTGATGATTTGAAAAAAAAAGGAGTGACAACGCTATTACTAGCCCATTCCGACGAATGGGCTAGTAATAGCGTTGTTGTATCATCTTCCTATTATCAGGAAGATGTATCCCATTTGATCTATCCCAATTTATTTGAGGTTTCTGCAGCATGTCTTCTATTCTCTAATTTTATAGTCGGGGGGTGACTACTGGATTGAACTACTGTTTCTAGCTAAGGGCTTTCGCAAACTAGAGTCAAGACTGTCTTAATACAGACTATTGCTAAAGGGAATAAATAGTCTGTCTCGCTCGTACTAGTAGGGAAATTGTATGTCTTACGACAGTCTCTTGTCTCTAGTGTGCGAAACCCTAAATCATCTATCACTAAGTCCATTCATCGCTTCTTTGGTCGTTCATAGTCAAAGCTAAAATTGTTTAGTAACAAAATATATACTGTTGGAGTATTTTCTTCACCACTTTCCTTAAATTCTTGTCGATTAGTGCCGATGTTCTGTAATGAACCGCATCTAATCTAAATTGTCTTGAGATAGTACCCGATAGCTAATGCGTTGAAAAGATAATAATTGAAGGTAATTTACATAATCTTACTACGTGATTCAACGTTTACTAATAGGCATTATTGCTACTGACATTCTTTAGTATGTGTTAGCTACTACTCGGTCACACGGTCTCCAACACGATGGTCCGACCAAGTAAAAGAATCTACGTCTTCATGCAAATTTCAGCAGGTGGTGATGGCAACTTTGGACCGGAGTCGATGGAGGTAGATTTACAGCTTACAGGGGTCCAGTTACCACGATCCTCATCAATGAGGGACCAATTGAAGAAGAGACCTGAGACCTACTACTAATTCAGCATAAACTTAGCATTTCAGCCTATCATAATGTGCTTAAAAAAGTTTTTCAGCATCACTGTCCCAAAAAAAAAAGTTTAGGTGTTTAGGTATGTGTGGTGTGTTTAGGTATGTGTATGTGTTTGTTTAGGTACTCGACCCAAATGTACGGAGCAGCAGATGTTTTCGCGATAACGTTGTGCCCTCCATGGAGAAAGTTGTTCAGTATGATGGTATATTATACCACATCCTTAAATATAAAACCAGACCTTTCACCTTTCTTATGCATGCTGTAGGTGTGTGTCCATTTGCGGTATATGCTTTGATTTTCTACTGCACCTGCACGAATTTGGCAGAAACCCTGTGAAATACGCCAGTTAGAAAGTTGATGCGAACATGGTTTGATAAAGTAATGACATTAACCAACACTTAATTTAATCTATGCAACGAACTGAAAGACATTGCGTCGGAAGGCCTTCCACTAGGCTGACCTATGACCTGGTGAAGGTTACGGGTCCAGTACATCCAGCGAAGATGTGAGACGCACGGGCCCGGTCAATGTGGCACTTAGGGAGCCTATGTCCCACTCCCACATTGGACGTCTTTCGGCTGAAATGATTATGATGGTCATGATCCTAGGTCCTATAGTTTGAAGTATACTATGGTGTGAGCATAAACATGTTAGAATTGATCGAAAATCTGGTGATGTGGCACCAGTTATATCAACAGTGATGCTGATGACTATCTCTGTTTTAAGTCTGAATGTGGAGGGCTATAAGATTAGAAGGAGACCAAAGAAACGATGGATGGACTGCGTGAAGGATGATATGGGTAGAAAGGTGACTGCGGAGACTGCGAGTAATAGAGAAGTATGGAAGAAGAAGACATGCAACTTATTTAGGGTCAGCGCGACCCTAAATAAATTGGGGTAAGGGCAGGAGAATCATGATGATAGTATCTATAACTATAATTTATTAGAAAGCTGATGGTGAAAACCCAGTTAATGCAACAGTGATAACTATCAGATACACATGATTAGGATAGTATTCACTTCTGAATAATTCATGCATTCAAGGCCACTGCTTTCGTTTGGCATTTACAGACTGATATGCCAATAGATTATTGAGATACCTAAACAAGCTTAACCTAACATAAAAGTTACATTTACGTAGAACGACCACATTTCCAATTTTTTATTTAGTTTTTTGCAACGCACGAATATTTGCCAACTGTTTATCTAATATTCGATTAATCTACGACCTCCGACCTCTTTGGATTAATGCCATAATACTCGATGAAAAAAAGTAAACTACCTTACGGGGTCACACTTACCAATGTCTACCAACACGTCTGCGGAAGATATTAACCTGTAAACCGTTCCAATAAGAATGACGTTTGTGTAGCTCAGCTGTAAATGGAGAGTTGTAAACATAGTAGAACTCGACTAGACGAACACAGAATACCTGTGTCGTACAGTGACAACTTATGAAATGTTTGAAATCTACAATAATTTCAATGAATCATCAGTTCTTTTTTTATCTTAAATGTTGATACAAGTTGTCGATGAAAGAGATAAAATTATCTCAAGTGGCTTTAAGAGGATCAGATTGTTGACTGTTGTTGTTTTCAAAACTACTTAGGTCAGTTCATCATTTTAATGCTGTTAGCCCGTCTGTTTTCTTGTTGCTGGTGATAAATAAGCTGCTATTGATCAATATTATCCTTATCGATTGCTACACTCTTGTTCATCTTACCCTACATTATTTTTACAATTCTAAATTCCTATAACTTAGTCTTGTTCTTGTTCTAAACTTCTGTTCGTTCTTCGTTGCCTCTAACCATCTCATCAAGTTCTTTTGATTTTGGATTATCTACTATCTTTCTAGTGTTAGTTAGTGTCTAATTTAAAACACATTAACAAATTTTAGCTGATAGCCTAATAACCACTAATCCTCCTATCAGTATTTTATAGATTCTTAACTGTTTTTCTTTCTTTATGGTCCCTTATTTCTTCTTCAAGGTTCTTAACCTTCTTCCTCAAGTTGAAGTCATTGTACTTTATCAAAAGTAAGACCAGTCTTCAGCGAAGTATTTATTTATCTGCCCACACATGCGTGTGCTTAGCTGGAATACACAGAAGACATTGATGACACAATGCGCTCTCTCACTTGACCGGGCCGCGGCGGTTCAGTAACGTGCCAACCTCCGCGGAGTTTCCATGTCAGTCGCCAAAACGCTGGCCGTTAGCGAAACTAAACTTTTTAAACTTCGAACTCGTTGAAATAAAAAATTGAGCGGGAAAAGTGACAAGTGGAAATATTGTAGTAATTTTCTGGAGTTTGAAATAATAGTGTGTGGATATTAAAATCTATGTGTTTTAGATAAGAAGTGATAATAAAAATCGATCGGCACATGTTGTAAGGTGTATTGCAGGTTATTTCTCGTGTTGTGATGCACCGTGGGGTGTCGAATGTTTTGGAGTAAGCAAGTTTCGATTTGAGCAAGGTGAGTCGTGTATTTTTGCGGTCATTGGCTTTGAACTTTTTCAGACATCTTTCGATGAGCGAGTTGGTAAGTGAACCGATGATAATTTTGACTATCGCGAAATGCGATTGCGATTAAGATAAAGTGCAAAGTGCTGAAAAACATTTAGTTTCTTCATTCTTTGATTTTAATTTTGAACAAGTAGATGTATTATCATTTTTGAAAATAGAGAAAAGGGGAATATCTTTCATTTAATATTTTAATCAATAGCTCGAAATTACTACTCCGTAATACTATCAACAATAGATAAAAATGAATCAATCGAAGCTACGGTATCTTATTTTTTGAACAGGTGTTTCGAATCAATCCTTCTATTTGAAGAAATATTATTTGCTGCTCGTTTATGTTTTTCTTACACATAATATTGCTACATTTTCTCTAACACCGTGTTAATCTGCTAATACTTCCACATTTGTTTACTGATTGTTTTCATCTGCCGGTAATGTTATCATAATGCGGCTCATTGTTTATAGATTATCGTTATGATCATCAACACTAGGCTCTACTACCTCATAATTGCGATTGGTACCTACACATGTTAACCAGTTTTACGTATGGGATATCCCTGTTATTACCCTGTAACTGGGCTGTGGAGGTCAGATATGCAGTCAACAACAACAACAACGCCCATAACGTCCACTGCTGGACATAAGCCTCTCCCATGATGGGAGGAATTTACCGTAATCTCCACGCTTGGCAGGCGGATTGGAGATCGCAGTGATGAAAGACTAACAGAAAAAGCGCTGCTGCCCATTCTCTGGTCTACGGAGGCGCAAGGTGTTCTGCCTCAGACATTAGTCGCCTTATACGACACCCGTGAGTGTAATGGGTTGGTTCTATTCTACTCTGCCGGATACCACAAGTAGGTATAGGCAGTCACTCCATGTGAAATACTGAATTCAGCTGCATCCGGTTAGACTAGAAGACAACTCCAACAGACATGTATTTGGAAAATCTTCATCCCTGTAAGTCATACCTACTTCGGGAATAACACTTAAAATACACCTACTTTCATTTACCTACCGCATGCACATAAAGGGTGTAAACACCTCTTAACGAAGCAGAAAGACACTTGTTCTCCCCGTCATTGCGATCATTTTTTTGGTCTACACCATACCTGGAAACCTTCTAGTTACGGAGATATTGGGGGTCAAAGTTCCAACTTTTTGACAAGTTTTTTTTTAAATACAAGTTTCTAATGCAAGATCTTTACTTTAAACACCTTCACGACCCCCGTACTATTCAATCCATCCATCAGCACAATGTTTTGAGTGCGTTACATTGAGTTCTACCACAAAATATGATTTTTCACCCCAAAAAAAAAGTCGTTTCCCAGAAATATTTTTTGCGTAAAGTTACTTAGTTTGATGTACAGAATGCTTGGTTGACGGCTTCGTGATGAGGTCTTTTACACCCTGTATATTTTTACACCCTGTATATTTTTGACAAAACGTAGACGTTACTTTCATTCTTTGCTTATTGATCTGAAGGTGTGTGTGACGTATGGCATTGCGGATATTCCAGCCTTCCTAATATTAATGACTATGCCGTTAATGTCATACCGTCTGACCTAAATTGTTCTAAATTTGTTAGAAACGAGCGGTTGGGTTTCCCACCTCTTTAGTGCGACCGGTAAAGAATGGGTATAGTCTAAACTAAAGTATCAGAACATTTAATAGGAACTGTAACTCACGGCTTACTTCCATTGTGGTTTGTGGAATTAAGCGTTATGTTAAATTCAAAGACCATAGATGTATTATTGACATAACAGCCGCTCGGGTCAATCTTTAGGTTAAGCCGTGCTTGCCTAGGTTGGTCTGTGGATGGGTGCCCACCTAGTACATACCGAGTTTCCTCCGTGCCTCGGAAAGCACGTTAAGCAGTTGGTCCCGGCTGTCATTTGTGATATTTAACAGTCGTTACAGGTAGTCAGTGGCCCAAAAGTCTGACAACCAGTCTTACCAAGGGGTATCGTATTACCCAGTACTAACTGGGTTGTGGAGGTCAGATAAGCAGTCGCTCCATGTAAAATACTGGTATTCAGCTGCGTCCGGTTAGACTGGAAGCCGACCCTAATAAAACTTGGGAAAAGGCTAGGCAGATGATGATGAGATGTATTATTAACATAGATAAATCTGTTCTTGGTATGACTCGGGAAAGAGAGCATAATGCAAACCTAATTGTTTCTTAAAAGACGTTTGTACTCGAAGCATTGCGTCATTTGCCGACCGCATATCACTACACTTACAGGTAAAACAAAAGTTAAACATGGCCTTAGGTATCAATACAAACAAATAACAATAGTCCATATAAAAAAATATAAGACCTGGCTAGGACAATTGAGAAATATCCAGTGGAATCTCCACAATCAATATAAATAATTTATATCGATTGTGGAATAAGAATTATTATTATTTTCAATTAGATCCATGGAACCAAGAATAAGGTTTATGATTCATCATATTTGTTCGATAATGTAAATATTATAATGTTAATGATGTCATAATTGTCTACGTGTGTCTATGGAGTCATTGTTACCAAGCCTCGCGAGTTCAGCTTATTATTGTTGTTAGTTAAGACTATTTAAGTGAGCCGGAATAAAATAAAAGCTTCGTCAAATTAAGGCTCTTCTAATCTAACCCTAAAATTAGCAACTCTGTTTGTGGTGGTGAAAACTTCGTTTGAAATACTGTTATAATAAAGTTCTAATCAGCTTGCACTACAAAGCGGTTGTTACGTTAGTCACTGCGGCCAAATAGTGCGAAATTAGTGGTTTTTTGCGATTTACAAAAAATCTATTGATTGGACTGAAAAAATAAGACCTGCTTTATAGTTAGTTCAGTTAGTATGCAAAGTTTCATGATCTAATTTGAAGTACTTTTCGAATACCAGCGGTTTATTGTTCGATTTGGAGGTAACTTTGGAATTTTTTTCTATAGAGAAAAGTTTATGGAATCCGTCACACATAGTACCTACTTATCATTATTCCTTAACTTTACAATATATTTATTTCAAAATTAATGCTGCAGTATTTAGGCGTAACGGAGGATCATGCTAAGCCATTTGAGGGAGAGTATAGGCCCTTAAATGTTGTGTAAAATATTCCGAAAAAGATCCAGATGTGGATGCAGCACCACCCCCTACCGCCCGCAAAAATGTGCACCTGTAGGAAAGCCAAAATTAGATTGCCATGCACCTTCGGTGCTGGTTGAAGGTCGCAAATTATCCCAGGGAAAAGTACTCATCAATCATCATTTCCTTACCCTTATCCTAATTTATTTCGCAGACCTTAACACAGGTCATGGATACGATGTGAAAAGTAACAGACCGACACGCCGATCGACGGATACTTTCGCATTTATATATTAGTACAAATAATGAATGTCGAACCTTAACTGTAACCTAAGCTTTAAGGGACCTTAACTGTAACCTAAGCTTTAAGGGACCTTAACTGTAACCTAAGCTTTAAGAGACCTTAACTGTAACCTAAGCTTTAAGGGACCTTAACTGTAACCTAAGCTTTAAGAGACCTTAACTGTAACCTAAGCTTTAAGGGACCTTAACTGTAACCTAAGCTTTAAGAGACCTTAACTGTAACCTAAGCTTTAAGGGACCTTAACTGTAACCTAAGCTTTAAGGGAAATTAACGTTTCTAAATCGAGTTTTTCTCAGAGAAATCACCATATTTAAATTCTGAAAAAATATAGTACAGATACAGATACATGTTTGATCTAGTGAATTTTGTGGATAGAAACACAATATTTAACATTTTGCTCGATAGAAAAAAAATCAGAAGTAACTACGATTTTGAAAGTATTTTAAGTTTTGTGAGACTTGGGGGAACGCTATTTTTATGAAAATTTAACATTTCATTTACTGAACTACCAAAAAAGGTTGCTGTTGTCTAAAGAACATTATAAGTTTATAGCAATCGTAGACACACACGAAAAACTGGCAGGATACGTAAGTCAGAAATGTAAAGACGACATTTTTGGGTGCGTTAGTCAGAGAGTAGGGTAAAAATAAATATTTTTTGAGACAGGAAGCTGACTAAAGATACCTACTTAGTTACGGGTGATTCGTGGCTATTTCCAAATGTCTTTTTTTACTTTACCATTACCACTTTCATCTTTAATTTATGCTGAACCACTAGTTTCAAAATCCTGACCTATGACCAAACGAAGTTTGGCCAACCTGACTTGAACCATTTATATCGCTAGATTATCCTATTCACCTCTTGCAGTAACTCAATTGTTTAGTAAACGATACAGATACCTTCTAATAATAGTGTCAATGTCTTCAGTATTCATTTCGTTAGTTCCAGAACGAATTCGTTTCCATGGTCTAATCGTAGATTCTTGTCTAGTCACAGAACCGAAGCATTATTATTCAATTCGGTTATTTCGTCACCATTGCTCTGTACACGAGAAACGCTCCTCTCTCTCGGAGTGGAGGCCTGTGCCCCATCAGTAGGAACAATATAGGCTGATTCATTATCATGACCTTCCTGCCCTTATCCCATGTTACTTGGGGTCGGCGCAACACTGTTTTTTCTTCCATTCTCATCTGCCAAACGTCTAGCATCGTTTATTTCTTGCTGATATGACTATCTTCGTCATTCATTTCCTTCGCAATTTCCAGAACGAATTCAATGGTTTCAATAGTAAAATATTGGTGCTTCAAATCCGTTATTCAATTTTGATTGACCATGGTGAGCATGTACTGACCGTAATACAAATTGATTGGAATCTTTATATCATGTTCTAATGTTGATAACTTGATCTATTTGATTGTGATACTTATAGATATCGAAATTGGTTGGAGTAAGTGGGCGTCAAAGTTTGTTTTTTTCGGCTTCACTATCTCCGAAATTGTAATTGATTTGAGTCTTCAAACACTCGTATTTGTTAGCATTCAATCCGTTTCCATTAATTAGAAATGTAAAAGTATCACTTTTCTCTCAGACTTTGTTATCTTTGCTGCCTTTTATATCGCGATGACTTCATTAGAGGCTCATGGCTAAATTAGGAGTCAGATAGACAGTGCTCTGTGTGAAACAATGATGTTTTATGGCTAGAATAGAATGAGTCCTTCACATACAAAATGCATTTATACAAGACTAGCGGACGTCCCGCGGTTTCACCCGCATAGTTCCCGTTCCCGTGAGAGTCATCATCATCATCATCATCAGCCTATTAATGTTCCCACTGCTGGGACACAGGCCTCCTCGCTCTGAGGGAGAATGGGCTATAATCCACCACGCGGGCCCAGTGCGGATTGGTAGATGTCACATATCTTTGAATTTTTTGGTTCTAGGACATGCCGGTTTCCTCACGATGTTTTCCTTCACCGATGTTTTCCCGTGAGAGTACGGGGATAAAATATAGCTTATGTTACTCAAGGTGAATGTAGCTTTCTAATGGTAAAAGAATTTTTGAAATCGGTTCATTACTTCCGGAGATTACCCCTTACATACAAACTTACAAACAAATGTTACCTCTTTATAATATTAGTATAGATAGAATTAAATGTGAAAGTATACTTCTATTCAAAGAAGAAGATACAAACCGTAAATAGTCATAGAAAAGCAGTTAATATTTTAATAACATGACTTCAATAGGCTTGATTCTATTCTTGTAAATTGATAGCACAGCACGTCTCCATGCCATAAACATTATCTTCGATCAGAAACTCAATACCACAGCCAATAAACATCTTAATCTATAAACGTTTTCATCTTGACCAGTACACGCGTTTCTATAGAGGAAATTGTAAAGGTCATTTACGACGGAAAAGACTATATATTTATTTAAGTGCTAATAAAAATGCAATCTATTGCATATAATAAAAGGATAATGTCCACTTTGTCACATAAAGTCGTCCCACTTGTGGACAAAATGGAATGTATAATAATGTCCTCTTAGTCTAGCTTTTCGAATTTGCTGAAATTAAAGGAAAATAAAAGGCTTTTGCCTCTAGATTTAAGAAAATGTATGTTAAAAAATAAATAAATTTATGTTAAATGTTTAGCCGTGTGGTATCCGGTAGAGTAAAATAGAACCAACCCATTACACTCACGGGTGTCGTATAAGGCGACTAATGTCTGAGGCAGAACACCTTGCGCCTCCGTAGACCTGAGAATGGGCAGCAACGTTTTCTGTTAGTCTTTCATCACTGCGATCTCCAATCCGCCTGCCAAGCGTGTAGATTACGGCAAATTCCTCCCATCATGGGAGAGCCTTATGTCCAGCAGTGGACGTTATGGGCTGTTGTTGTTGTTGTTGTATGTTAAAAAATGTGAATAAAATATTCGAAATTTAAGAAAAGTCAGTTTTTACTCTAAAGATGACACAATTTTCTTCAAGTTTCATTATTATTTGCTATCACAGTACCTTTTTACGACTTTTCTGATAAGCAAATGCAATTTGTGCAACTTATTCCACTTTTGTTGCACTGATGGGACAAGTTGGTGGTATAAACTATTAACTATGATCCCTTTGCATTAGTTTAGTTCGTTTTTATTGGCACTCTCGGATTTTTCTGTCCTCAAACCAGCCAGCCTTTAAACCTCAGAAATAATGGATTTTGGGAATACACATCTGTCTATGTTTTGGTCCCAACTATGTTTTGGTCGTCTTACAATCTATCCGGATGATGTATTGAGCAACATAGAGCGACTGCCTATCGGACTCCACAACCCAGTTTTTGGGAATTATTGGACCAAAAAATAATAAAATAATGGGGCAGAGTGGAAAATACACTAAATGTAACTGTAGTGTTCTCGTAGTCCTATTGTAACTGAGATTTATAATTACGTTAGCTACATGAACTCTATATGACCTCGTGAGATTTGTAACGGTTCAGTTTCTGATTCTTTGCGATGCGGATTGATTATGACTGTTGGTGTATCATCTGTTTCTGATCGCGATTCATTGGTATTATTATCAAAGGAAAATTAAGATTTAATACGTACGCGTTTGAAATGTTCTTCAGTTATTTTTACGCTGAGAAGGAATCACAAATCTTTTGAAGCTCTCGACCATATCAGATTACGCTGGAAATTTTATTGCCAAGCTGGGTCGTGGAGTAATTCCTGTTGAATAAATTAGCATCAACATAGAGCAACTTGAAAGCTGTAGAGATAGTAACGTTTTCAAAGCGAATGCCAGTTATCCTGGCCCTAAGGATTTACAATAGACTAACAGTTATACTTAACGTAACACCTACCAGTCGGTTAGACGTGCCAGTCTCAACAATAAATGGTATCGCTATATAATAAAATAAAGAAAGCCATTGTATCACAAACGTAACAGTTAAGTCAGATATCCATAGACTATAGATATCTATAGACTATTGCGAGGGCATTCCGTTCAATGCCAGTTAACATATGTGTTTGCTTAAGGGCCTATACCCTCTCAAATGGCTTAGCATAATCCTCCGTTACGCCTAAAATACTGCAGCATTCATATTTAAATAAAAATATGGTAAAGTTGAGGATTAATGCTAAGTATCATGTGTGACGAAAACACGATTCCATAAACTTTTCTCGATAGAAAAAAATCCAAAGTTACCTCCAAATCGAACAATAAACCGCTGGTATTCAAAAAGTACTTCAAATTAGCTCATGAAACTTTGCATACTAACTGAACGAAAAGCAGGTCTTATGTGTTTTATTTTTTTTAGTCCAATCAAGGGATTTTTTGTAAATCACAAAAAACCACTCATTTCGCACTAATCGGCCGCAGTGACCGACGTAACAACCGCTTTGTAGTGCAAGCTGATTAGAACTTTATTCTAACAGTATTTCAAACGAAGTTTGAACCAGCACAAATAGAGTTGCTAATTTTAGGGTTAGAAGGTTCTACTTCTATTCATTCTGACTCCACGTGTAGTTATTGAACTACTACATACGTGTGGGCTGTATTTCTGGACCAGGGGTCAAATTGTTTCACAGATCAAAAATAGTTGTTTTATCCGTTAGTACCAGCGAATTAAAATTAATTTACGTTGCTGAGCAGACCTTTCAATTTGACGATTAGTCCCACCCATTCCCGTGCCATTGCAGTGCTAGAAAGGGAGGTTAACGTTGTGACCGCACTTTTTAAATACATCTAGTATTTTATTACAATTCTTTATTTTAAAGAAGTTAATCTAATCATAAAATAATCTACGTAAACTAACTAATTAACTGAAATCGTGTAGACCAGTAACGTTAGTTTCCACGCTTCAAGTCACTAAACTTTATAATAGCTGCAGTAATAAAACCAAGAGTTGTTCGTTGACCGATTTATAATCTGCTCGATCTAGTAATTAATTATCTGTAGAACCAATAATTATGTTTTTTGATTACTTTAATGAACAATAAATGAGAAATGGCGAGTTAATCGCTTGTGGCTCGTGGCTATCAAACTGGTTTCTCTCGACAATATTATGTCATGCGTAGGAGATTACCTATGTTATGAAGGCGTTATTACAGTTATAGTATAAGTAAGTGTTATATCTAATATCTTACAATAATAAACAAATTACCTATAAGTATACGTCATCATCAGCATATCTGCCACACCTCAATTTCGGTGAGGTCGACTACACCGGATTCAACTGAATAGAGTATTTTTTGTTTTTATGGGACCTATAATGAATCAATCTTTCAAAATGATTGACATTCCAGTGAGACTAAAATTTCTTTGTTTTCTTACTGTCCAAATCCCAATAATGTTAGTAAAAACATGAAAATAATTTTATTAGTTATGTTACAATTTTTTTCGATAATAAGTATTATTGACGCATAATTTCTTTCCTTAAAATTGTGCAGTGCATTGGGGAATTTCATATTATTATAAACCAATTATTTATTTACAAAAATGTATATTTCACAAGTGATCCGGCTGAACTTACTAATGAAGAAAATGTCTAAATTATCATACAATTACAAACCTGTTCCTGAAAAAAAACAGCCAAGTCGGTCGAGCCCTTTCTCAAGTGATGCATATATGTGGCAATTGTTATTTATTTATACATATGTATGGGTTTAGTAAAGTAGGTAAAGTTACCACATACATATCAACATAGAAAATTGCGATGAAACACGTAGAAGATTACTATTTACTAATTAATGTATTTAATAATAACATGCTGCACGTTTCTGTGAATGGATTGCTCACGAATTGCATAGAATTATTATTTTATTTATTTTTTGGTTGCAGAACATTGACCGAACTTTTTTGTTAACATTGACCCTGTGTCTCTAACCTTGTAGAGAAGATACTGTATATGTAGATAAGTACCTTCTGCATAAAGATAGATATTATTGTGCAAGCAAGACTGACAAGGAGCCGTGTGGTATCCGGCAAAGTAGAATAGAACCAAAAAACCTGAGCAGCGGTGGCCCACGGCCTTACGAGCAGTAAGTCGTCGGTTCGAACCCAGACAGGCGCATTACTTTGTGTAATTTATTCCATCACCAATGCTCTCAAAACGGTGAAGGAAAACATCATGAGGAAACCGGCATGTCCTAGAACCAAAAATTTGAAGATGTGACATCTACCAATCCGCACTGGGCCCGCTTGGTGGATTATAGCCCACCCCCTCTCATAGAGAGGAGCCCGTGGCCCAGCAGTGGGAACATTATAGGCTGTAGATGATGACGATGATGAATTAGAAAATAAAATAAAATTCTGTTTATATGTAACCGTTTAACGATCGTAATCATAAAGTAAAGAACGAAAACTCGTAATATTAATAAAAATTAAATTATAAAAACAATATAATTAATTTAGTTATTCAGTTGTTTAAACAAATTATAATACCCGAAGGTTAACCTTACGCCATGTGCGTAAGGTTAACCTTCAATTTATGTACCCTGTAAAATTTCAGGTCTAAACCTGGTTTTACAAATTCATACTTTAATTTATTTATATCACTGGCTATCAACATTGAACTGGCGAAATTCAAATTCAAATTGTTATTGAAATTTTACAGGGTACATAAATTGTTTGAAGCCTCTGACTCCCGAACTAGTACTGTACCTGTATATCAGGAGTCAGCGACCTCTCTCATTTTATTTGGCTTAGATACCAATGTCAATATAGGAATAGACAAACATATTTGCTACAAAAAAAAACAATTTTAGAAAAAATAATAACAGATAAAATAAAAAACAAATAACAGAAATGAAAAGTATGAAAAAATATATAAATATGAACGAACACCAAAAATATAATTTATTCCGGGTATGGGTAGACCGCCTAACCCTGAGGAACAACAGTCTGACGTTTATTTTGTGGTACGCAATCTAGGGCGAAACAAAGCATTACATTGTGAGGATACTAGAAAAGCTATTTAAAAAAAAAACTTCCTCCTTATTTGACATTTTATTCAAATCCGAAGTTTTCATTTCCCATTAGTTACCTCTCATCATCATCATCTTCATCAGCCTATAATGTTCCAACTGCTGGGACACAGGCTCCTCTCTATGAGAGGGAATGGACTATAATCCACCACGCGGGCCCAGTGCGGATTGGTAGATGTCACATATCTTCGAATTTTTGGTTCTAGGACATGCCGGTTTCCTCATGATGCTTTCCTTCACCGTTTTGAGAGCATTGGTGATGGAATAAATTACACAAAGTAATGCGCCTGCCTGAGTTCGAACCCACGACTTACTGTCCGTAAGTCGAGGCCGCCACCACTGGGCGGTGGCCCATTGGTGGCGGCCTCTGTGGCTGCTCTTAGTTACCGCTGCAAAAAAAAAATACAAAACACATAACCACAACGAATTGCAGTATGTATGACATATAATTGACACTCAAATCGGTTCTCAGGAAGAGACAATAATGGGAAATACAAACTAGTGTGTAAAAAACATCTTTTTCCCATACTTACATATGTATTTTGTAAGGTGGCAATCTTAAACAGGGAAGGGGAAACGCATGCAATTCATTCTTCCCATCGTTTTCCTTATGTAATTGTCTTCGTCATGTAAACTATTTATGTAAATAACGTAAATCTTGTTTACATGTTTGCATTATTTAAAACCGTAAAGGCTAATGAGGTACATTTACGCAGAAAATAAATGTCATCTCTGTTTATAGAACTTACATGTTTCCAGGAAAATCTGTCCTGTTTTGTAAAATAAAGCGTATAATAAACTAACACTTGACATTATTCTAAACAGATACCGCGAATCCGCGAATCAGAGTGTATCAATTCCTGTCAATTGATTTCCTATTAAAAATCTATTTATAGAATTAGGTAATTATTTAATTAGTCGGAAAGATTAGAAGGATTCCAACTTATAGGTACGCTAAAAATCAGGTAAAATCTGACAACGAGAATTTATAAAATAACTTCAAAAAAATATCTGCTTATTTTTCAACTTGATTTCACAGGATAGTTACAGTTTTACTGTAAGGATTATGTGATAGAACATTCTAATTATAAACCAACAAAAGAAAACAATGTCCCAATAAAAGCAATTACTCATTGACGCAAGCTTATCAAAGTGTGTTTCACACTTACATTTTAGGTGAAGACATGTGTAATCATACCAATCTGCTAAACCGTCACGTACACTTGAAGGATTCATGACATCATCCTGTACATGAGTCAAGAAACGCGAATTTTGAGCCGACAACAAGGATTTAGCGATTAAAGACTTGTTTCTCTATATGTACGGGTAATAAAATGTGCGATTTGTTTGATTGTGTTGGCGAGATAATCTCAAAATTGTAAGAGTTACAGCATCAACTATGTTGTTTTAAAATATTTTTCATGACGCGATTTTTATGAAAATGTCTACTTGGCACATTTTCCTTAGAGAAATTGAAAATGAAGTATGATTCATCTATAAACGAACACTGGTTAACATTATTATGTTAACCAGTGTTCGTTTATGTTGTTATGTTGTTTCACTAAAACTAAACTAAACTAAACTAAACTATTTCACTAAAAAGGAAACTATTTCAATTTGAAAGTCGAAATAAAATGGATATTGGCAAAAAAAGAAATACGATTATATTCCAAAAGAACTATCGACTTCAACAAACTTAGTAACAGAATTAATATTACTAACAAAATCATAAAACTAAACGCTCTTAAAACTACGCATGAAAATTCACCGGTGGGCCGCCGCCGGCTGCCTATAAATTGAGGACATCCAGGAAATGCAGGCGAGTTCATACCGCACTGGAGACCCTGAAAAATTTACAAGCGACTAATTGACAATGGCTTCGTTAAATCTAGACAGGATACCCAATGATGTTATATATAAAGGATACCTAGCAATTGTGGTTGGAAGGTCGTTGACTTAACTGTCCATTAAAGTAAGTAAAGTTCAGTTACTGTAGTCAGTCTACAATCTAATCAGAAGAGAACGCGATGCTATATAGTAAACAAATTAGGTGTTTTAACCAGTAGACAATGCAAGGTATTTTGGAAAGAAATAATAGGTACTTCTGGGTGCGTAGCATGATCATCGCAGAAACCAAAATAGAAAAGAAAGACGTAATGACAGATTGTAGAAATATTTCTACGGCTTAATGTCAAAACCGAAAAAATGTTGTCACTTTGATAAAAGAGATTATTTTATTAAGTATCTATTTTACGTAGGATCATAGCGTAGGATAGAGTTAGAAGTTACGCAAGTAGGTCACTTTTATTGTGATTTCCAAGAGTATTTATTTGAAACTGTATAATATGGTGTGGGCCATATTCGGCATTCGATAGTTATGGGCTTGTGATGGGCAGTTATGTGTCTTATACTTATATCCTTCTGCATTACGTGAGCTTCCGCTATGCAAAGTTCAGTCATAATCCGCTGCATTTTATATAACGTGACTTATACCGTAACAATTTATTTTGTGTTTGCAAAGAAACATTGCTTATACTGAGTACCTATTTATGTGTTTAAGCGTCTTTACTGGTTTTTGTCCAGAGCCCGACCCATCCATTGATTATATTAGTAATCTTCATCATAGCCTTCACCCAGCATCAACCCACCCATTGCAAGCTGCTGCACTGTGCTAACCTCGATGAAAGGCTTTCTTTTCAAAATCTTCTTTACACAAACTAGTTTCGCTCAGTAGATAATCGCACCTTCTAAAATTTTCTAGACTACGTTAGATTATAGGAACTTATTCAAGTTAAGAACCGGTATTATGAAAGGTTGATATAATCACGACTTTTCTATTAACCACGCGTAGTCGTGCGATGAATTTAATATACAACTGATTTCCGATTACGACAAAAAAGGTGGTTTATCTGTAGATTCTTTTAATAGGTCAAATGTTATCGTTATCAGATAGTGAGTCGAAAAGACCTATCACTCAAATAGTTGGCAGAAGGCTTAGAGAATGATATTCTGTTTCTCATCATAAATCTACCAATTAGACAATTGTACCAGGGTGTCAGGAAGTCTTAGAGATAAAATTCATCTTTGAGTAAAGAAATTTTTCATAGACAAGTTTGTCTTTGAAAAATTTTCAGATCAGATAGATCAGCACATGCGGTAGGCCACATTAAATCTGATAATTAGGTATTCACCACATATGAGAATCAACATGACTTGCCAAGGACTTCGTTCTCTAAAGGGTGCATACCTTTACGTCATGCTGATCCATGTGTCACGATCTCATGCTTACGAAGAATGAGGTCATGAGGTTGAGAAGGCTTTTGTATTTAAATGTGTAGGGTAACTTTGATATTACCTGCACGATTGTTTGTAATCTTTAAATCTGACGGTAGATACAAATTTATTTTGAACCCCTAACATAGAAACTGTATTTATTATCTAGAAACAACTCAATGTATAATATATATATATAATGTATACATTGCACGCATAAACAAAAATACAAATTAAGTACATTTAGATACAAATTCTTTATTATAACACTAAAAGATTCACTGAAAATAATGTATAAATGAACAATAATTTTGTTACCTGTAACTACATCAATGAATTCTTGTCAACATTTATTTAAAGTACTAAATGTAACAACTTGCTATTAATTATGTCGTGGAGAAAATAAACGTTATATTTATTTATTGTTTTTATTATGGCGTACATTGCAATGGTTACGAAAGTGAAAACAAAACCATCCAATATTTACCAGAAAATGTTTATGGGCGGTTCGTTTGTACATTTTAACATTGACTTGTAGCTTTTCTTAAACATGTTGAAACCAGTCTTACCAAGAGGTATCGTAGTATCCAGTACTAACTGGGTTGTGGAGGTCAGATAGGCAGTCGCTCCATGTAAAATACTGGTATTCAGCTGCATCCGGTTATACTGGAAGCCGACCCCAACATAGTTGGAAAAAGGCTAGCCAGCTGATGATGTTAGGGTCGGCTGAACCGAAAACGACCAGCCAGAGGGCTCTTTAGTAAATTGATCCCGCTCATTTGGATCCTGCGGGATCAGTATACTAAATTATTATTTTTATGTAATTTTCTTTGGTAGTAGGGTAAGAAATCAAACACATGAGTTACGAATGTTTCCATGAATTCCCATTAAAGGTTTAACCTGAAGGAAAATGAACGGATTTAAAACGTTTATAACAATGTTTTGGTATTACCGTTGTGTTATTGTAATTATTCTTATTGTGACCTAATTTGAACAATTTTTGTATTATACGTGGACGTTACTCATGCTTGATAAGAATGAGGAATGTGTTTCTGAAGCATTTTCCTCAGAAACACACGTTCGTCAGTTCCTTTTTTAATTGACTCCTGAAAGGTATGCTCTATGGAGGATCCTACGCTTGATCTGGCACAATATGGTCATAGGTGTAGTCTTGGCATCACACTTAGTATAACGCTGGGATCCCCAAATTGTATTGGACTCTTAGAGAGAATGAATAGTTGTCAAAAATGGTGTCTGAATCTCCTACCAAGTAAATGTTGTATCTTGTTTCACCAACCAATTTAATCAGTCGCAGTCTCCTGACTTCAGATTTCAAGTCAGCCTGTCGCAATCCACTGCAGTTGGCCTACCATGACGTCTTAAAGCAGGATCGTTTTTTTTTATTTTTTCATTTTATTCCAGTGAGGGAAAGAGTTGGCGCTAGACGTCCTCTATAGCTCCGTCTTTTACCCACACTGGAACAAGAATAAAACGATCCTGCTTTAAGACGTCATGGTAGGCCACCAGGACATAGGATTGATAGGATTCTTCGAAGCTGTGCCACTAAATACTGTCGACCTCCCCATCCAGTATGTCCCTTCTGCATGTTTAAGGCCGTCGGTCCCCTTGGGAGGGGTGGTCCAGGCTACGATTTCAAGCCAGATTTCACCAAATGTAGGTTTTCAGAATTTGAGCATAAGCGTTTTAAATATTACTGTCACTGCTTCCTTCAAAATATTGTCCTAATCAGTTAATCAACACACCAAACCTTTATGCAATTCATGAAATAATAAATTACGTTACACTGTTGCAACCACAACTGCAAATGCTTAAATGACGTCATAACATGAACTTTCAACGTCAACGTCATTCTAGCACACATTTAGAAGACTGGTTGGCGGATGTGCGATGTAGGTCGCGGGCGTGGTTGTAGGTGCGCCACCGTGTGGGTTGATGGGTTGGCGACTCTTCCTATAGTTCTATAGTTTCCATTGCTGCTGTGTTCTTTTGTTGGTGGAGAACTTTTTATGTGATGTGGAGTGGTAACAAAGTCGATTCATACAATAGGCTAGTTTCCACCATCTATAAATTGCAAATCTATTTAGTCCGTCAGTTAGAGTATTGGAAAATAATCGACACGTATTTTTTGTTTTTGTAAATCAATGAATATTGACAAAGATAAAACGCATCAAAACTCGAGAGTGGGGTTCGTGACGTCACAACGCACTAAAAATCCTAACGTACTGAGAGTTTTAAAGCGTCGTATCTTCGTCAATTTTGGTTTACGTAACAAAAGAAAAAATATGTGTCAAATATTTTTTGATAATCTAACTGACAGACTAATTAGAATTTTTTCAGGACACAAGCCTATTGAGGTCATACATTTTTTAACTGTTTTATCTCCCTTCTAAAATAACCGCCCTTACTGTTGACCCCAAGACAAATATCTATATCCATCCCATCTGCGGGACGGAGACTCGCTAGCTAATTATGGATCCTACACAGGTTACTGTCTACGTTCCTCATTAAGGCGGCTCCCCGAGCAAATGACCTTGAGCGAGCAGTTTTTCGGAGCCTACTCCTCTTTATCCAAAAGAAATACCAACTAATAAAAAATACATTAAATTACTACATATCCTTGACTCCAAAATTGTCGTTTCATATTTTTTTTTAAGTTGCTTAATGTTTAATAAATGGGGTCACAACGAAACCATTGAAATGAGAAATAATGATTTATAAAATGCTACTCCTCGTAAAGTAACCATTATTTTGATTTGCTACTTATACTAATGGATAGGCAATTAAATAATGAACATAATTGTCGTTTTATTTTTTCCAAAAGACGTAAGTTTGATTTTATAAAGAATAAAAACCACTCATTTCGCACAATTCGGCCTGCAGTGACTGACGTAACGACCAATTCGTAGTGCAAGCTGATGAGAACTTTATTCTAACAGTATTTCAAGCGAAGTTTGAACCACCACAAATAGAGTTGCTAATTTTGCTCGGGGTACCGCCTTAATGGTTTTTCATGAGTTTTCTTAAGTACGTATTTTAGGAGCATGACTTAAAAGAAGTTATGAATTAAGAAGACTTAGGTAGGGTATGCCATGACTTCTTATGATTAACTGACAGCCTTTTTTCTCCAAGACCTTTTTCTGCGTAGCCTCATTTTTGATTCATCAAAACATTGCTAAACACACAAGTAAAATCATCCAAAAAACAACACCAACATCGAACACACCCATTAAAAACAACAATAACTGTGAACTCCTCAATAACCCACTCGCTATAACACCTACCGTGCCCAATGGATGCCTTTATAGCGCCCATGGGGACCGATGACATAAAAATGGTGGCACAAGGCGCGGCTGTTTTATAACTGTACTTGCTGCCTTCCGAGTTATTGTATCAACATACCAACGTGTGTGTATGTCGATAAAATAATGGGAACTGTTCTTTCTTTATTGTTCTTAGAAGGTTTTTTTTTTCAGTTTATTGTAGGAGGCTTACAGGGTTGCCATACGTCCGGAATTTCAGCTCAGTGTCCTTAATGTGGAGGGAATTCTAAAATGTCTGAAATTTTCAAAATCGAGAAAACTAAACCACGGTCTCATAAGTGTAAAAACACCGTTAACGAAGCCGAAAGGCAATGGATTCTCCTCGTCATTGCGTTTTTTTTTTTATTTGGGAACCTTATAATTAAGATTGGAGGTTAAAGTTTTAACTTTTTCACAAGTTTAAAAAAAAAACATGTTTTTTACACAACGTACACTCGTAATCTGTCAAGGGGTAGGTAACCAGGGGTTTACAGCATTCCCTATCTTCTTTGGCCAAACTGCATCGAGCAGTAACGCGAAAGTTTCGTATTTAAACATCAGATAAGTGTTTGTAATAACATGAAAGGCATCTCGGAAAAGGAACTGAAAGGTGAAAGCGAACCTCATGAGCTTGTGAACTGAGAAAGCGCGGTGTACGTCGTAAATAATATTACTTGAAATAATACGGAGTCAAACAATGAAGCTATTGTGGTTTTAAACCAATACAACCTTTCAAATATCCTTCCGTAGTGAAACAACGGAAGGATTTTCCTTTGCTATTCTTGTAAGAAACTATGCAACATTTCATGCTTCTATACCCAGCGGTTTATAGACGTGAATTTTCTATCAGTGAATTAAAGATTGAGAGCAGCGGTGGCCCAGTGGTGGCGGCCGCGACATACGAAAAGTAAGTCATGGGATCGAACTCATTCAAGCGCATTACTTTGTGTAATTTATTTCATCACCACTGCTCTCAAAACGGTGAAGGAAAACATCGTGAGGAAACCGGTATGTCCTAGAAACACAAAATTCGAAGACATGTGACATCTATACCAATCCGCACTGGGCCCGCGTGGTGGATTATAGCCCATTCCCTCTCATAAAGAGGAGGCCTGTGTCCCAGCAGTGGGAACATTAATAGGCTGATGATGATGAAATAAAGATTTTAAGTTAATTTCAAGTACCTACCTACATTTTATAATCATACAATATCAAGTACCACCAAGACATCAAAATCTTCTTCATTCAAAGGGGTCCCCATACCCAATATGAATTTGGTCATTTCAATTCATGAGACGAGCAAATGTCAGAACTTTTTTGTGTGTCATCGAGTTTGGGCTTGGCTGTGCACCTCACAGTACATCGACTTATGCTTGACCTTACAAGGGGAGTTGCCAGAAACCATAAATTATACAGACACTTAGTCATCCGCTCGCGAATGTCACTGGCATTTGCTTTTTTCGGCAATAACTCAACTTTCTAGACAAGTCGGTTCAGTGGAAATGTAAGAGCTGTTTTTTTTCTACAATTTTAGATTTAGAAGCATGTCACGTCAAATGTTTTTACTTACCCCACCCTATACGTTACCCTTATACGTACATGAATTACGTACGTACGTACGGACATTGTATTTGAATAATTGTACGTATATATCCAATATGTTCTAATAATTTGTAACCAAAATGTATTTTCTTTTTTTTTTATGTAAATTCATGCTGTACCTATCGATATGAAATTGTAGCCTAGATAATACATAAGAAATTAATTAATTACTGTTACTGGTGTATACCGTTGTAATTAATAATAAATAACAAAATAAAAAAAAGAATACTAATATTAAGTACCAATACTATAAAGTAAGTACATAAGAAAGCAACTAAGTCTGTCTATTATACCTTTGTATGAGGTGTTCCCATCCAGATCACACTTTTAAGAGCACGGCACGATATATATTGACTAGCATTGATAATAACGAGCTCAAAAACGAAGTGCAGCAAGAGAAGAGTACCTTGAGAAGATTCGATGAAAGAAAGAAAGAAAGCTATTTATTTGACGTCAGTTAATAAAGCACACAACACATACGTAGACGACCTGGGTAATACATAGGATAATCTTTAACCCTTTACTCTACGTTCCGGTGAGATCATTTCTGACCTCCACGTTGGCGAAGTCACCGGCAAAAGCAAACGAAACCTATAAAAGCAGTTGGGTAAAAAACATAACCCTCCTTCTGGCGCAGTCGGGTAAAAAGAACCATGTTTACGCCGAAAATAACAAATGGTGCTAATTAGGTATTAACAGCCTTAAACCTAATTAGGCTAAATTCGCACTTCACAGGATTCATAGACATGCTTAACTATTTCGTGGCTATTCTTAGTATCTTTCGAGGCCAAGAAGAGGTGCTATTATTAATACAATATAGTAACAAAACATCACGCATGTTATCGCCGAAGGGTTCGGCAGAGGTGTAGGTACCTCATAGTATTTATTTTATTTTATTGATATCATCAAAAAACTTATTTACATTACAATTGACAAAATATACGTTCCAGAAAACCACAGAGGTTTGTTAGGAACGTTGATTCAGCTCATAAAAATAGTATACAATATTTTTCAAGTGATTAATCGGTAAGTATGCACATCGTGTTACCAACCTATCTATGCAGTTCATATCGGCTCGGCACTGTCGGTCGTCTGTCGGTAAGCATAATGTTCATTAGAGTTGGTTTCGAATTTATCTGCCTGCACAGATAGGTTGGTCGCACTAGTACTACTACCACAAACAGTAATAGATAGATACATATACATGCTTAACTGGGTACGGCACACATCTATGGTTTGCTAATAACCAGATACAATATTGGCGTTGTCGTCCTAGGTATAACTTCGTTATACAGTAAGATTCCACATGATGTATGTGAACCCACATTTTGCTAGTTATGCATATTTAAGTATTACATAGTTTACAAGTGGCTACATACTGGTCGGGTATTATTTGAGTTATCGACACGCAAAGAAGAAGAAGAAGTATTACATAGTTAGTCACTCTACGGCAGTCTACGGTATCTTTTCCTACTACATAATATTTGACCGATTTCGGAATTTCAGACTGATTAAGTTAAATATGCTAACGAAAGAATGATGTGCGAAAATTATAATTTATTATATTGTTGCAAAATAAAATTAAACATACGGCCTTGATAACTCGTTTAAAACATCCGAATAAATTTAAATAAATAAAAACTGTAATATGAATGCCTCAAATCTTTCTTTAACCGAGTTATTTTATACGATTTTGCAATACAATTTTTCAGATTCTAAATCTAATTTATGTACAAAAATAAACTAAGATTTAGTTAAATTTATTTCCAAACATATAATTAAGTTTGCTCTAATTGCCCATTCAGGTTAATTTAGGTAATTAAAAACGGTCGTTTCGTAATCGCGTTACAAGTAAATAGAGAATTTGCACTGCAATTACTGAATTGATAGCTCTACGCTTTTAAACATCAGCTAGGCTTTCAATTAGTAGGTCTTTAGCCATAATTATGCTAGTTTAAAAAAAAAGGAAAACTTGCAAGTAAATACGGGACAAACAGACTACTTAAGTGAAGATCTTTTTGATAAATACATAAATAATAAATAAATAAATATCGCTGGACATTAACACACAGCGCTATCTAGTTGTCTAGCCTCGTTGCTTAGTGTGGACTAAGCAACGAGGCTTGTGTCGTGGACACCGATAGTTGATATACTACATAGATACTTTTTGTTTGTAAATACATACTTATTATACATATAAACATCCATGTCTCGGAAGCAAAATGTCCATGCTCATCACACAAACATTTGCTCCAACCGGGATTCGAACCCGGAGAAGCTGTAAAGACAGAGTTCGAAATGATGGCTAGGTCACATTCATCAAATCCTTTCGCTGTAGATCCAAAGAATGTTCTTATGTAACGGTAGACACAGCTGTGACACACTGTCGAACTCTCTAGATATTAATAGCTAGTATTTTCGCAATAAAAGTGAAGGTAGTATTAGTTTTTAATTCGTCAGCTTTTGTGTTGCATTGCTGAATCAACAAATACATAATAGGTATGTGGCCTAAAACAACAACCAATTCACATATAACACTCATGAAACGTCAGAAGCGAGATTTAGTTACTTTATGGAGAAGAAACCATCTTACTTAAATTAGAAAAAAAAGACTACTTAATTAATATTCTTTAATAAGATTTTTTTGCAAAAAAAAAAACGATTTAAAAAAGAAACACTATATTGAGAAATAACTTTACTTTCCGAAGTCGGTGGCAAAAATGCCAAAGAAACAAACAAAAGAAAGTTTTTTTGCATACAAAATCTTATTTGTGATATCTCACGCATTTCTACAAGTATTTACATTGTAACTATAAGTTATAAGAACATCGTCCCCATAGACACGTCATTTTATAATAATAATATCTTAGCCGATTGCTCTTATTCTTACGGTAAAAACCGTAACAAACTTATAGACGTCATAAATATTTCAGCTTACCCCACAGAGGATTCAAGCTTGATGATCCTTTATTACAAAATAAATAAAACACTACTTAATCTGTATCCTAATCACTCTGTTATCACTAATTTATCTTTAGTGCGAATCGTAAAAGTACGGTTTATGCGCGAATTATTTTTTAAAAGATGTGAGCAACCTTGGTTTTATAGATAAGTGGAAGATATTTTAAAATTGGTGCAACGGTACAAATAATTAAAATAATTTGATTGCATCAACGGATATGAGCGGTTTAACTTGATAAATGTTTTAAAGTTAAAATAAATGAACACAATTTAGATACTTTGCTGGGGAGCTTGTTCCGCCACCGTTTTCTTTTCAGCTAAAACAAGGAGGTGGCGAAGGGCGTTTTGGGGGACTGTTGGAGCTAAACGCGAGTTTTATAATACAAAAAAGCATATGATTCACTGCAATAAACAAAACCAGAAAAATATATGATATCCTTCAAGATATATGCTAGAATGATAGTGTTTGGAAAACATAATACAGCTAATTTTGACTCGATAAAAAAAAATCACGAACTTATCTCTAAAAATTTCTTTTAACGAGTATTAAATCATACTAAAATACATGCGATCATTCTGATTTTTTGCCAAATAATTCTATAAGCAACATAATTATTAGCATGATAGTGTTTTATTTTTTTAGTCTAATCAATAGATTTATTGTAAATCGCAAAAAACCACTCATTTCGCACTATTCGTCCCGCAGTGACTGACGTAACGTAACCACTTTGTAGTGCAAGCTGATTAGAACTTTATTTTAACAGTATTTCAAAGTTTGAACCACCACAAATAGGGTTGCTAATTTAGCTCCTGTAGTCGCCATAAGAAAAGGACGTACAAAAAGTGCTGCTTTTCAGTTAATTTATATTTATCAATGACTTTATATTTTGATAAGTTGAGCTTTAAAAAGCTTTACAGGCGCGACGTGTGTTTTATAATTCGGGATTGTTACATAATATCAGCCGTTTGCACTTATAAACTATTTGTTTTAATTGCTGCAAATAAGTAGGTATTATGTGTGCATAGCTCAGGTGACTAGACGCTAATAAGCAGGTTGTGGTAAACACAACTAAGTTTATTAAAAATACGGCCATTAAAGGAAACGTTAATTAATTAACTATCCTTAGGGAAATACATACTACCAAACAAACGACAAATAAGGTACATCATATCCATTACTGAATAAATATAAAATTAGACATGACCTAAACGGTGACGTAATTCAAAATGTGACAAACGCGGTATTGATCCGTAATAGGAACCACATTAATAGGACAAGTATTTAATGTCCGTGATCTTATAAGTACTTACTTATTGCAATAATACTTACTATTAATAATACTGCCATTGATTTCATCATGAAAACTGAATGTCTTGAACGTTTAGGATGCACTTTGCAATGCGGGAATTGTTTTTAAAAGTGCGTTGTAGGATTTGGACCTGAGCGGAACGCCTTTTTTTCTAGGACAAGTCCGCTACACTATTTCCAAAACACAGTAACTCCTGAAAGCCAGAATCAACAGTGGCGAACACCAGAAAAGCGCCGAGACAATAAAGCATTTAAGTGATAATTATTATAATATGTATATCCCTCAAATAGCTTAGCATGATCCTCCGTTACGCCTAAAATACTGCAGCATTAATTTTGAAATAAATATATGGTAAAATTGAGGATTAATGCTAAGTCCTATGTGTGACGAAAACACGATTCCATAAACTTTTCTCGATAGAAAAAAAATCCAAAGTTACCTCCAAATCGAACAATAAACCGCTGGTATTCAAATTAGATCATGAAACTTTGCACACTAACTGAACTAACTATAAATCAGGTCTTGTGTTTTATTTTTTTAGTCCAATCCCGTAATTTTCACTTCCCTCCACACCTGCCCGCTTAGCATGAACGCCGTAGACACAAAAGAGAAACGACAAATCTTTTGAATCGACAAAATGACAGATGAACAAAAGATTTGTCCATTCTCTTTCGTGTCTACGGCGTTCATGCTAATCGGGCTGGACTGGACGCTCCACATCGCCTGTCACAGTTGAACGCCTGTCATCTTGTGCTAGCTTGTCACTACGATCGACTGTCTGCCTCTTTTTGTTTTTTGACAATTCAAAAGTGCCTAGGTGTAACTTGTCTATTTGAAATAAATGCTTTGCGTTTGATTTTAGTGAAAATGGATAAATTCAGGACAATAAGAATACATTGACGAAACTTAGCGTGAAGTCACGATTTTATATGTCAACATCAGTGCATTTTGGCTCACGGTTAATGCAAATATCGCCTCCTATGGCGATTCAGAGGCTCTACTCTCTAACGTTTCGTGATTTCGTCCGTATATTCGGATCTTCCGTTTCTCTCACTCGCACTCTTCTGCAGACGTGCGCAAGAGAGACGGATAGATCCGAATATACGGACGAAACGTTAGAGAGTAGGGCCCCAGCAGACACGACACCGCTCTGCGGCGATGTAGATTTGGTGGCGGTGCGCCGCGCGGAGAGGTGGTGAACGCCGCTCGTCCGCGCGGTCGGTCGGCGGTGTACGTGTTTTTAAGGCGCTACCGAGCAAACGATACGTAATTCCAAAATAATTGCATTCGCTTGATCCCTTACTGCATCGTTATTACTTATCCTTCAGTTATGCAATTAATATGTATAATATTTAAGGATTCACTCAATACATCATACGCTTTAGAAACACGATTACTTTTAGTTTCCTCGATAGAAAAAAAATCCAAAGTAATCTCTAAAAAACAAAATAAACCCTAAGTACGGCGTAAATACTTCACGGAAGATCATCAGATTTTGAATAATAACAAAACTATATGTTTTCTATAACGTATACGTTTTACATTTTCGAAATGTGTCTTTGTTTGAATATTATGAAGGAAATACCTAAATTAGCGTGCGTGCCGCCCGTTCTAACCAGAGCCGCCACGCTTCCCCCCTATCCGCTTTAGTCCTGCTTCGGCTGTTGGACGGGGAGCTTGTGTCGCTTGTTGATTTTTGCGGCGCGCCATAGAAATATAATTTATTAAATTTCGACTTTCGGACCGCGATCGTAACAACAACAACGTGACGACTGTACTATTTTTGCAATAAATACATTGCTCTTTGACCACTACGTAAGTTTGTCGCTAAGTCACTGGACAAGCAATGTAAAAATCACAAAACGATACTTCATTAGGCGGATACTTCGCGTAGTACAGCCGCTTCTTCTTGCGACTAGTTAGGGATGTGCGTGTGGAGATCCACTGACGTAGGCTGTCGACAATATCGACTGACGAATGAAATATTGCTATTTTAGTCGATTTTTTAATTTGTCAACCGTTTTAACCCGGTTGGAATATCGATTGGTAATAATGTTTTTACGTATTTTGATTATTTTACAGCATAGTAGAGAATCGCGTAACCAACTTTCGTAAAGTAAGTTAATTAAATTTGAGGTTAAATCGGTGGAGTGTTTTTGGCTTTGAATTATCGTATATTATGCCTTATCCTCGTGCTACTAACTACTGTTTCAATAGGCCATGACAGCCTAAACCAGCGGTCGGCAACCTTTTGGCAGGCAAGGGCCACAAGGTGGCAAAATAAACTAAAGGCGGGCAGCACTTGTGATATTAACTCTAGAAGCCCAATATACCTACGTATCATATCCCATAGAAAAAATGAAAAGCGCTTGTTGAGGTTGCACTTATCGCGGGCTCGAACTCACTGTTGCGCGTGCCCAAAAAGCACGCTGTCTCACCTGGCATCGTGCCCGACAGAATGAGCTCAGTGAGATGCAAGATAATTCATAGTAAAAGGTGCCTAAAAAATACGAAAAGAACTTTGAAAAATCGAGTTTTATGAAAAAAACCAGGGCATAAATCAAGTACAAATCAAATTGATTGAATTCTTCGATAATTGTGCTTTGTCAGTACCGACTTGTTTTGGAAATTTGACACATCTTTTATTACTAATTTACGCCCAAAGTTGCGTTAAAATTGGCAATAAAAAGTAAAACGAATCTTTGGTAGCTCGTAACTCTTTAAGGCGAATGCTTCAGGGTAGCCCGCGAAATTCAAATTTTCTTACGTTTTTTGCAATTTGCAGGCCAGTGCTAGGTTGTATGTTGATTAAAATATTATTCGCGGTTGTAAGACGTATGTAGATACAGAATTATATTCATCAAAATCATCAATACAACCCTCAAAGTTCATAAAGGTGGAAAAATTACTTTTCCAAGGTCAAAATCATTCTTGCACCTTTATGAACTTGGAGGGTTGTATTGATGATTTTGATGATTATAATTCTGTAACTACATACGTCTTACAGTCGCAAACAAACAATTTTAATCAACATACAACCTAGCACTGGCCTGCGAATTGCAAAAAAAGTAAGAAAATTTAAAATTTCGCGGGTTACCCTGGAGCATCAGCCTTAATGGCTTTTTATTTTACTATTCTGTTTCCTGTTGTGCTGTTCTGTGTTGTGTGTGTGTAAAATTATTATTGAGACAAAACGATATCATGTATAACTTTGGAGTTTGTATGTACAGTGTCCAACAGTGGAGTAATTCCCTCCCGAAATTTCTATGGAAAAAATATAGACTACCTTAAGGCTGGATTCACACTATACGGTCGATTGTGGTTTGTTCATGCATTTATTTTATTTTGATAATTATAACTTATTTACAAAACTTTTACGGGCCGCAAGTGAGACGGCGGCGGGTTGCCGACCGCTGGCTTAAACCAACGTAACCGGATATTTTATTGTTTTAATTTACTTATTAATATATTTTTTAGCTACATATTGTTTATTTTTATTATAATATTATATTCCGGACATTATTTTTTATTTAATTATTTTCAGGATCCCAAAAAAATAATTGTACAATAATAAATGGAAGATTCGATATCTTTCCGATTTAGTCAATCACTAGCGTACAGTGCTTTTGCGGGTGTGCCTTACGCACACATACGTGGAGCACATAGAATACCTAAAATCTATTAGCGCCAGAAGCTCGGCCCGCTCTTAAGGCATTACCGGATTTCATACAAACCAATGCGACGTGAAATCCGCTTCACCACCCGGACGGGCGGACGGACGGTGTCGTGTAAAAACCACCTATGACATGACATGGGATAGAACCATATTATAGAACATATTATCACATTTCTCTGCTATCAACGTCGGCATTAGTTAGCGATATAATATGAATGATTCATTCGTATCGGATTACTTACTAAACAAAGTTGGTAACGATCTTGGGTGCGCCAAACGTTCTGTAGGTGTTGGCCTAGGCACACAGTAGCCTGGCTTCGCAGAAACGTGTTTTATGTAAATAAAACAGCTGAAACACTTGAAGAACTTGCGTAGGTAGTCTAGTTTAAGGTCGGAAGTTCCGCACAGCTAGGTCATGGACGATGGATAAGTCTTTCAGGTCGTGAAACATCGAGACTGCTGGTGCTGAGTCAATATTCAAATGTCTTATGGATCACTTAGTACCCTACGTCTTATTCAATTACGAATTATCTATAAAGTCTATGCCAAAGATTTTCATATCTTTCCTATAAATCGCAGCCTCCTTGCAGAATGTAAAATTGAATTCGGCAAGTAATTAATTATTCAACGGGAACTACTGGGATTTAAGTATCCTACATTCCTAATCTAATTCAAAGTTTTAATGAAACCTAGCACATGAGTGCTAGGTTGCATTAACATCCGAAGTCGTGAAAAGGTAACAGACAGAGAAACTTACTGTCACTACTACCTACTACTATAATATTAGGTAGGGTGAAGATGGACAATAATGGACAGTATGGATTTAGATTCTCAGCCAAGCCTGCCGGGGTTGCGGGACTGTTCGAAAGAGATACCGTGGCCCCGGAACACAAAGGGCGATGAAGGAACATGGATGGGTTTTAGTCAGTAAAAGTCTGACACTCCCTCTCCTGCTCCGCCCAGAGCGGGAGGAGTCATTTGATGATTTCCAATTCAAAAAAGAATAAAAAAAAGATTCTCAGCCAAGTTTGATAGTGACTTCTCATTCTGCTGCCCTTATCCCAATTTATTAGTGGTCGGCGCAGCATGCGTCTTCTTCTTCCATACTTCTCTATTACTCGTCATATTTAGCAGTCACCTCCTTTCAAGCCATATCATCCTTCATACAATCCATCCATCGTTTCTTTGGTCTTCCTCTACTTTTATAGACAGTAGTGACTTCTATTGTAGTTTATTAATGCTACTTGTACTCGCTCGCACTGTTCATCAACTCTCACCCATCTCAACACACGGTCACCAACTAATGCATAAATGCACACTCGTCGTCACGGTCTAGAACACTAGAATCTCGATCTGAACACAAAGACTCCGTAAGGTCAACGTGTGCCGTATCTAGACTCGCGTAGGATGCCTATCGCCATACCTGGGGCTATAAACTGTTGATGTTTGTCCTATATAACTAAATATTAACTAGAATTAAATTGGAATTGTAAATCTTTATAGCTTTTGTTCTTAAGATGACAAAAGATCATAATGTTGATAGCGTGGGCCTATAGTTTTAGGAAAAGCTGCAAATAAATAATTTATGTATCGAAATATCTATATTAATTGATATTATTTAAACTTCCTAGTGACATTTGCTTAGCCTTTTCCCAACTATGTTGGGGTCGGCTTTCAGTCTAATCGGATGCGGCTGAATATCTATTTTACATGGAGCGACTGCCTATCTGACCTCCACAATCCAGTTAGTACTGGGTAATACGATACCCCTTGGTAAGACTTTGTCAGACTTTCGGGTAACTGACTAGTGACTACCTGTAACGACTGTCAAAGATCTACAAATGCCAGCCGGGACAAATGGAATAGAGTGCTTTTGCGTGGAAACTCGGTATGTAATGGGTGCAAGTCACCGATCTACAGACCAACCTAGGCAAGCGCGGCTTAACCTGAAGATTGATCCGAGCGGCTGTTATTATTTAGCCACGCGCTCCTCTGCGCATGCAGAATATACGAATAATATTTTTTTTTTGGTCTGCCATCGTTGACACCAAATAATACTTGAAGTAGGTCAGCGGGTCTAAAATGGCCGCTATAGCAGATCCTACGCAGAATCTTAGCATGAATCACGTTAAAAAAATTAAATTCTTAAAATGGACTTTACGTTAATAAAAATAAAGTCCATTTTTACAATTTTAAATTTTTTACGTGATTCACAAAACGATTCTGCTAAAGCTGCCATTTTAGACCCCCAGACAGTTTTGTCAGTAGGTACCTATATACATAGGTCCCTTTCACCGTAAGTATTAATCGATATTTACTAGATAATATCACATCACACTTCACTCATTTCCTGCCTTTCACAGCTGTCACAAAATTAACCAATATCTTATGAAAAAAAACCTTGCATAATTACTAATATATCTTTTAAATGTCTACAAGATTGTAATGCAGATTGACTAAGAGTGGTCTAATTCGGCAGGTCACCTTCAGAAACTGCATATTAAGTGTTTTGAAATCATCGATGAAAGATGGGTAGTATTAGGTAATGCCGACATTCTAAGTAAGTAAGTATATTAATTCGTATGCAATTCTGCGATTGTTTTTTGTTTTTTTACAAGTCATAAAGTATTTTTAAGTACAATTTTTTTAAAGTTTGCACCTCTTGTTTTGTAATATTTCTTATATCGGGAATGCGTTTACAAAAAATATTTAAAGGACCATGAGTCAAATTGGGCTGTGTCCAACAGAGTTATGGCACGGTAATATTATAATACAGTAGTGTAACTCGGCCGCATGACAGAAATAAATGCCTACCGCCGCGCGGTACGTAAACAAGCGTTAGGGCTGCCCGTCTCCAGCATTTTAATTACATTTGCCTACTTTCTGTTTCTATTTAGTTTTGTGATTGTAAATATCCTTTTTATATAAATAAATGAAATACTTTGTATATTGAATAGGAAGTGTTCAATAAAAATGCGTGTTGTTTTTTGATTGGTAAGTAGATTAAATTTTTTTTTTCTAGTATTATTCATACACACAGATAATAAACAAATATTATTAATAATAAAATACCACGTCTTTATTTGAATTATGCAAACTAATAAAACACACATGCACCGAAGTTTTAACACAAGCGTAAGTAGGTAGGTACCTACCGTATCATGATTCATTCAGAACCGCATATAACTACCTATTTCACTCGTCTCAATAACTTTCCGTCACTCTATTCGCTTTATTTATTAATCCAAACACCTTTTTTTTCGTGAGATAAAAGGAAATACTACAAAGACACACATTATGTACCTACCTACTGTAAGTAAAATTATTTTATAGTCTTACCTTTCAGAGTTTCCAGGTAATTTAAAAAAAACTTATGTCTGGATGCGTTATTGACGAATTCATACAACCAAAAACAGCACAATATTTCCAACTTGTCATATTAACTGATTTTTAGAGAAAAAATCGCGCGGTTATTGTTAAAAAAAGAACACACCGTCCGTTCGACACTGCGGTACAGCCGTGACTGTCTGCGCCCCGAGCGCACCCCGAGATCGAGGCGCGTAGGTATAGCTCGCGTTTCGTCCGTTTGTATGAAGTTGGAGTACTGTATTATTATATTACCGTGGTTATGGCATATTCCATTGTAAAGAATTTTGTTCGTACTTAAATTGTTACTATCGGCACCACCTTCAATTCCATTGCAGAAAAAAGATATGCACCTATTCTTATTCGTATTCTTTGTTGCACACAAAATTAAAATATATAGCTTATGTACAACGGCGAACTTAGCCCAGAATTAGGTTTTCTTACAGCAAACCTTATTTCTGTTGCGAGATTTGCAGAAGAGGATATACATATACTTATGTGCACAAACAATACATTTAAAAACTAAAAATAACTTAAAAAAAATACATAAAAATAAAAAACACCCGTGTTTATTATGTCTTTACTGCTGCGAACCAGGGGTCTTTGAGAAAAACAGGTTATGTTCTAGAAATTGTCCATCAGCTCAGACAGGGGGGGGACACGAGGTGTTCCAACGGACATTACGATGCCCTACTGCATGTACTGAAGACAGTCTCTTTGTTGCGTTAACCAATTAGAAGTCCGACATCAATACTCCTTAGACAGAACCTCAAAGTAATACCCAGTAAACTGCTGCAGTATATTCTTCTCTTAGTTGAGGCTTGCGACTTGAGAGGATTGCTGCACCGAAAACTCTTAAGCATTTCATAATCTACAATGTCGTTTGGTGCAGGAAATTTTCCACCAGCTCAGTCTTTCAAATTAAAATCCAATTTCAGACCTCCTCGTAAGACATTTGGCTATTTATTTATTTTGTAATTAAACGATGGATTCGTAGCCGGTTTGTTTAATTTGAGTTTCAAATAGTTTCAATAACATCCGTAATCATTCGTGTACTTCCGCATTGAATCACCCCGCCTTCCATATTAAATTAGTACAATATTTCCGCCATTTCCTGTACCTACGTGTTATGTACTATCGATTGGTGATGATAACATGTCATTTGCGCCGAAACCCGATAACTGTGATCCCAGCTTTAAGGATAGTAATTAGTGGGTTTAACGTGGGCTTACGTAAATTGTGGGGAAAATATGGTAATACCTATATGTCGTCACGACGAAAAACCATGTACTTAACAATGATATATAAACTATAGATAGGTAGGTACGTTGTCCGCACTCTAAAACGACAACATGAAATGAAGCCAATTGGCCACATCGCGCTTAGTTACGCACCAACCTGTCGCGCGACGACGCGACGCTACGTTTGTTTATAATTTAATAAATCCTGTGACGTGACTGAAGATGTATATTTATCTCCCTCTCGCAACAGGCATCCGGCCGTTCGGTGTCATATTTTCTTTCTCTTTCTTCACGCTAATAAGTAGTTCTAGTATTTTCGCCGTTTTTAAGCGCCGCGATGTTGGTTCATGACGTATACGTGTCTATTATATAATACGTCATTGGTACTTAAGTAGATAATTTTCGTTAGGTACCTCATAGGTACATAATACATGAATTTTCTAAATTGATTGATACTAACCAACTTATAATTTAGGTTATTTAGGAGAGGGAGGAGCTCGTGGCTAAATAATAACAGCCGCTCGGGTCCATCTTCAGGTTAAACCGCTCTGGCCTAGGTTGGTCCGTGGATAGGTGACCACCCATTACGTAGCATACCGAGTTTCCTAAGCCATAGGTCTCAGCTGTCCTTGTCGATCTTTGACAGTCGTTACAGGTAGGTAGTCAGTGGCCCGAAAGTCTGACTGTCTTACAAAATGGTTTCATATTAACTTTTTAAATAAGTATTTTTCTTTCTTAGTAAGTAAATTATCTTTCTGAACTAAGTATTTACTTTGTCACCACCATGTTTTATTTTCTTGAAATGACTCATTAGATCGTGCCTTTCTTATCGCTAATAGTCCACATCGCCATACTTTTTACCATCCTAAACAACATTCAAGTATCACCATTCATATAAATGCAAACACATAGTGAAAAGGTACATAACTAACTAACTCGAAAATACAATTTGGGGCATTACTTGACTTGACGTCTCTTTTCGACCTTTCAAACATGATGCACCGTGTTCTAGAAATTTCTGTCAGTTTGAAAAGCGAAGTGTTTTAGTAACAGCTTTAGACCAGAATTTATCATCATGATAATGAGTATAGGTCTCGAAAAACCGTAATATTCCAGGCAGAACGCATGACAGTTGGTAAGCAGACCGGTTTTAGAACTCTTTGTGAGTACTACAGGGTACTCTTATGTCACGACACCCGATCCTTTTGTTATGTCCGCCTATCTTGTTACATTATGTACTGTACTTGTACCTACTTATATGTTTCAAAATTTTTGGTAAAATGAGGTTATTTTTAGGGTTCCGTACCCAAAGGGTAAAAACGGAACCCTATTACTAAGACTTCGCTGTCTGTCCGTCTGTCTGTCCGTCTGTCTGTCCGTCTGTCTGTCCGTCTGTCTGTCCGTCTGTCTGTCCGTCTGTCTGTCCGTCTGTCTGTCACCAGGCTGTATCTCATGAACCGTGACAGCTAGACAGTTGAAATTTTCACAGATGATGTATTACTGTTGCCGCTATAACAACAAATACTAATAAATATAGTCAATGGTACGGAACCCTTCGTGTGCGAGTCCGACTCGCACTTGGCCGGTTTTTTTTTTAAACAATGGTTAAAACTACGCATTAATATGATGTAAGAAAGTAACAAAGCTTTTTTGGTGCCCAAGATACAGGCTTTGCCTAGTTTGGGGCCAATGTAAAACCATTTTGCGATCATTTTAGCAATAAAGTTTTTGTATTTTATTGCAAAAAAAAACCGGCCAAGTGCGAGTCGGACTCGCGCACGAAGGGTTCCGTACCATTATCTATACATTAGACAAAACGGCAAAAAAATCACGTTTGTTGTATGGGAGCCCCCCTTAAATATTAATTTTATTCTGTTTTTAGTATTTGTTGTTATAGCGGCAACAGAAGTACATCATCTGTGAAAATTTCAACTGTCTAGCTGTCACGGTTCATGAGATACAGCCTGGTGACAGACAGACGGACAGACAGCGAAGTCTTAGTAATAGGGTTCCGTTTTTACCCTTTGGGTACGGAACCCTAAAAATGACCTTGTTACTTGAAAGTCTCAGTTTTTTGGAGGAACCTAGCGAATAAGAACTTTTAAACACTTTAATGGAAAATGCCTAAATGGGGAGACACAGGCAAAGATAATCTATGATGGCGTCACAATAGGTAGTGGTTGATCTCAATTTTGACCAATGACGTTAAGCTTTTTTGAAATATAAAATGACATTACTTACCACATTTTCAACCAATGACGATGTTGGGATCCAGCTATGCTAGCGCCATTAGTTCCCCATTATAAACACTCACAGGACACAAACATAGGGACGGAGGACTACAACTTGAGTGTGTATTTAATATAGGATACTCTTTTTTAAATGGATGAATGATGAATAAAAGGCAGTTGCATGTAGCTGTGATGAGAATAGTAAGGGGATGTGTAGTCCAAGGATAAAATAAAGAATAAGTAGGTAGGTACATAAGAAGTTTGAAAGTGGCGCCTGTGACTGAAAAGTTGTTTGGTAATCAGTAATCGTGGTATGGACATGTGATGCTCTGAATTATCATGTGCTGTGACACCAAAACATCGCATACTTAGGTACTCAGAAATCACAAGCGTATTATTACATACGGTAATATTCTTCACATTAGCCCAATATTTACGATTGTTTTCCAAAAGACATAATGTTACACTAAAAGTTCGTATGCAAACTAGACTGTGACGCGTGCCAGACGATTTCCTGCGAAATACAATGGCTTGGCTCAGATAGAGCTATTTTCTTGTTACACTTACATACACTGCTAACAGTTTGCAGGGTTGCTAGGTTTCTAGGCAAAGTTAAGCGTTTACACAGGTTTGTGTGGTTTTAGTTGACTAAACGAACAGACGACCTTTCATTATCTGCCTAACCTTTTCCCAACTATGTTGAGTTGGCTTCCAGTCTACCCGGATGCAGCTGAATACCAGTATTTTACATGGAGCGACTGTCTATCTGACCTCCACAACCCAGTTAGTACTGGGGAATACGATACCTCTCTTGGTAAGACTGATTGTCAGACTTTTGCGCCACTGACTACCTGTAACGACTGTTAAAGATCACAAATGACAGCCGGGACCAACTGCTTAACGTGTTTTCCGAGGCACGGAGGAAACTCGATATGTACTGGGTGGTCGATCCACAGACCAACCTAGGCAAGGACGGCTTAACCTAAAAATCGACCCGAGCGGCTGTTATTATTTTGCCACGAGCTCCTCAAGGATAAGAGCGTTCCTTTTTTGATATTCTTCTTAAGGCGACTACATGAGCTAAACGCGAGTTTTATAATGTAAAAAAGCATATGATTGACTGCAATAAACAAAACCAGAAAAATGTATGATATTCTTCAGGATATATGCTAGTACGATAGTGTTTTGAAAACATAATACAACTAATTTTATTCGATAGAAAAAAATCACGAACTTATCTCTAAAAATTTCTTTTAACGAGTAAAAACCGTATTAAAAAAATACATGCGATCATTCTGATTCAAATAATTCTACAAGCAACATTTTAGCATCATAGTGTTTTACTTTTTTAGTCCAATCAATAGATTTTTTTGTAAATCGCAAAAAAACACTCATTTCGCACTATTCGGCGCGCAGTGACTGACGTCCACTTAGTAGTGCAAGCTGATTAGAACCTTATTCTAACAGTTTTTCAAACGAAGTTTGAACCACCACAAATAGAGTTGCTAATTTAGCTCCTGTAATCGCCTTAATAGACCAGCAGAAGAATTTCAGCATTCTTTCGTTTTTTATGCCAAAAAATATTCGGTAGAGTGGCGGACGGAATGGACAGAATGAGCATCACTCATCATTATTATGATTCTCCTGCCCAAATCCCAATTTGGGGTCTTCCATATGTTACTCATCATCTCATCTCATCAAACAAGCGTGAGGTCGGACGGTTTTTTATCTTACCTGTGAATATGATGTTGACAACAAAACATAAAGGGTGTAAAACACCTCTTAACGAAGCCGAAAGGCACTTGTTCTCTTCGTCATTGCGATCATTTTTTTTGTTCCACCATACCTGGGAACCTTCTAGTTACGGAGATATTGGGGGTCAAAGTACCAACTTTTTGGCAAGTTTATTTTTTAATACAAGTTTTTCATGTAAGATTTTTACTTTAACACCTCTACGACCCCCGTACTATTCAATCCATCCATCAGCACAATGTTTTGAGTGCGTTACATTGAGTTCTATCACAAAACATGATTTTTCGCCTCAAAAAAAAAGTCGTTTCCCTGCAATAATTTTTGCGTAAATTTACTTAGTTTGATGTACATAATGCTTGGTTGACGGCTTCGTGATGAGGTCTTTTACATATATAAGCCCTATTTCACATTTATAAGCACCCGAGAAAGCTGGATTCTATGACAAGTGACTAGCCTGTATAAGCCTTGGACATAATGTCATAATAGAAAACCAATTCAGCCAACCTGACAATAATGTTTCCCTGATCTGGCCAACTCTCACTCCCAGACTTTCATTGCTCCTTTAATATTATCAGACGAAGAATTCGAAGAAATATTGGACCAAATAAAATTCTCAAGTATTGGCAATTGGTATGTTAAATTATGTATCTCGAGTTCGACTATAAATATTGAACTACAAAACAACGTTCACTTTGCATAAAAGATCGATACAATTTATGTTTATTAAATTTATTATGACACTATCAGTCGTGTCAACATAATTAATTAATTACAAATAAGTCATGTTTAGTGCTTACGAAATGATTTACGGTTAGGAAACATAACTTTAATCATTATAATGTTTTAGGGTAGTTCTTTTTCTTTCTAGCCTCTTACGGCGACTAGTATTTTCAAAGTAGGGTGCTTCGCCACATGTCTTGCGGACTACTGCACTGACGCTATCTTTTTCAGCTGGCGAATTTGCGTGCCCCGTGTGGAGCCGTTCAGCCCATACAACCTTTGTAGATACAGCCCTGAATGAAACGTATCGGATCATCACTGGTTGTCTTAAACCGACTCCGATACAGATTCTGCATTCCCTGGCAGGCATAGCGCCTCCAGAAGTTCGTAAAACGTGGCAAGCTCTAGCGAAATATCCAAAATAGCTTCAGACACACGAGACACGACACCCTTTGCACCTAAACCTCCTGTCTCAAAGGCTGAAGCCGAAACAGCTTTCTGGAGTGACAACCTTGGACCAACGGGTTCAAGTGCTTTCCGAGGCACGGAGGAAACTCGGTATGTAATGGGTGGTCACCCGTACTCGGATAGAAAAAAAGAAAGAACGGCAGTTATTATTTAACCACGAGCTCCTCACCAATCGTCAGTAATACCTCACAAGGTATGACTACCTACTTATTCATCTGATAAAGTATTATCAACAACATTTTGTCTGAAGGGCCTAAGTATCTGTGCTAGCGCTGCCAACCCTAAGCTCTCCAGCCAAAGTCGACAGTGTTGGTAAACAATCATTTTCTCAGTAAGTGATATACTTTCACTTAGTCTATCTAGACAGACTGCAATCTAGCGCGTTTAATATTCTTATAGGAAGGTAACGTCTTGGGTTGCATTGACAGAAGGTACAGTCGGCAAAACAGATGGAGAATTCCTAAATGGAATTATGGAAGTCATAATTCCATTTTTGGATTCTCCATCTGTCCCTGTCTCCACCAACCAGGCATGGGCTCGCGTCGCGTAGTAGATTACGTTACGGCAAAATTCTTCTTACAGAGGGGGCTGAGGATCAGATCAATGATTCTGCAATTAATCTTATTTATTAACACAAACTAGCCGTGTGGTATCCGGCAGAGTAGAATAGAACCAACCCATTACACTCACGGGTGTCGTATAAGGCGACTAATGTCTGAGGCAGAACACCTTGCGCCTCCGTAGAGCAGAGAATGGGCAGCAGCGTTTTCTGTTAGTCTTTCATCACTGCGATCTCCAATCCGCCTGCTAAGCGTGGAGATTACGGCAAATTCCTCCCACCATGGGAGAGGCTTATGTCCAGCAGTGGACGTTATGGGCTGTTGTAGTAGCAGTTGTAGTAACACAATCTATACGAGAATGGCTCAACCCGTGATAAATTAACAAGGTTGGTAAACTTACGAGTAGGTAAGTGCATATACTCATGGATACTCTTCACTTTTTTCCCCAACTTTACTTTCTACTCGCGACTTCACTGGCACTCAGCAGTAGTTTAGCTTTTCATCAGAGTAATAATTTTTGAAATCGGATGAGTAGATCCATGTAATACCTCCTACATCCAAACTTGCGAGCTCTATCTCTTTATAGGTAACTAGCTTTTGCTCGCAGCATCACTCGCGTTATGTAAGGAAATTAACCCACGAGAATGTTCTACAAATGGCCTATGATATGACTTATACTCGGATAATGTAGCTTCCCGTTAGTGAAAGAATTTTCAGAATCGGATCAGTTGTTCCGAAGATAACCCCCTACATACAAACAAATTTTACTTCTATATAATTATAAGTATAGATATTAGTATAGAATGGTTCTAAAACATCTCGGTGTTCTGAAAATCATCGTATAATGTCCATTTAGGGCAAATGAGGCATCGAATTTTGGGACATGTCCGTGTATCACACAATTTAATACATTGATGCTGTCTGTACCATTTCATTAGCATCATATATTATCACAATAGTTATATCAATTGTTTGTTGAAGGTAAAGTGGTACTCAGCGCTTCTGGAACCGTTAACTACTTATTCAACAATATCTAATCCATTGTCAATATCACTGAGACGGGCAATTGAAAATTATCTATCAATCAAGGCTGTGGAAATAATTAACACATTAGGCATTGATCGCGGAAAACTACAAAAATTCTTGTAGAAATAAACTTACTAAGGAATGTTTAAGCAAAATATAAAATTATAAAAGTTCAAAAGATCTTAGACAAAATCTATACTAATAATATTATAAAGAGGTAACATTTGTTTGTATGTTTGTAAGTTTGTAATTTGTATGTAGGGGGTAATCTCCGGAAGTAATGAACCAATTTTAAAAATTGTTTCTCTGGTAGAAAGCTACGTTATTCGTGAGTGCTATAGGCTATATTTTATTCCCGTACTCCCACGGGAACGGGAACTACGCGGGTGAAACCGCGGGACGTGAGCTAGTAATATCTAAAGCGGCAACTTGTTCTGTATTGTAGCCGGGTTAAAGAATACCCAAAAACCTCATTTTTGACCTGAATTTTATAATTACTAGGTACTTATTTTATCTATCAGTGCTGTACATAAAAGACCATCAAACTAATTCATCAGTTACTGGGTAATACGATAAGTACCCCTTGCTAAGACTGGTTGTTAGTTCCTGACTTCCAGACTATTATCTGGGCTTCTTTCTACCAGTAACGACTGTCAAACGTCTACAAATGACTGTAAATACCACCATCAATCCATCAAACTCAAATATTTCATGATCATATTACAACTTGGCAATCAGCAAAGCTACAGACCTATATTTGAAACTAAAAGACACTGTAACTCGACTTTATTACTAAAGTTAATGACTTTGTATCGGCGGCGCCAAGTAACGCTCATCGTAAAAAGATCGCAAGTATTTAATACATATTACTTAGCCATAACACGAGGACACAGTGACATCATAATGTCTTTACAATGTTTATCTACACCCATGCTATAAATCCTCTATAAAAGTATCTGAAACAGTTAGCTTATGGCCAACATTAAAACAGCCAGTGTCATAATAACCATTATAACATCCAAACGGGTGTTATAATGTTGTACTGAATTTCATTATGCAACTCGTTTTAAAAAAAAGAACATTGTCTAGCACGTGCGATTCACTACCACAACGACGTAATTTAAAAAAAAAACTTATAGGTTAATTCGAATTCATGTCGTGTCCCGCCATTTTTGTTCGATATTTGGATATTAGTATTGCACTAAGTACTTTGTTGTTTACAAAAATGAGTGATACAAGCTTTGTGAATGTTAATAATTGTACAATCCAAAATGTTAATAATTATATTATTACCTATACATGGTTTGTTTGTATTACATACTCAGCAATTAAACTTTCCGCATGAATTTACATAGACTTCTTACAACACTGCAACATCCTATGGTTTCAGAACCTTTTATGGAGGATTCACATCATGGATGTAGATAAAGTCTTGTATGCAACTGTACATAATTAGGTATTAAAACACTCATGTGATACTATTATCACACTCGGCTTCGCCTCGTGTGATAAACCCACATTCGTGTTTTAATACCCCTCATTATACAACAGTTGCATAAATAACTATTATACGACTTTGTTAGCCCAGCCTTGAAGAAAGGAACGAAAATAATTTAATTAAAAACTTCTTTTGATAGGGTTGGTACAGTTTTTGCAAGTATCTATGTTCATAACCACATCTCTGGAAGGTGGTGCTAACGTCAGAGTCATCGTTCCCCATAAGTGAACCCTTGATGGAGGAAATCCCGCCAAGGTAAACCGCAGCGAAGGTGCTGTGACAATCTTGTCTGCGGGGCGAACATGGCCAGAGATCGCAAGATAGAGAGGTTTGGAGAAAGAGGAGGCCTTTGCCCAGCAGTGGGACACTTGATGGAACGACAAAAAGGGATGGTTTAGGCCTACACTTATGCTGACATCACATCACTACATAACTCCAAAGGACTTTGGTTTGAGTTTGATCATTAAAACTATCAATAAGTGCAGTAACTGATGCTATTTCTAGCCAATGTCTGTTGTGCACAAACTAAACTTAATTTAGACTATTGCTATCTTTTTCTCTCTAATAAAACGAGAGAGAGATGGACGTAATTTAGAGCTGTCAAATTTAGTTGGAACTAATATTTCTATACAAATGAAGGGTGCACGTAAAAACATGTCGACTAAAAACACGGTGAAGCGCAAGGCATAAACTAGTTTGACATCTCTAACTTAGTTCATAGCTATAGCCGTCCTTTTCTCGCACTGCCTTTTATTATAAGACTAGCTGACCCACGCAACTTCGTCTGCGTCACATAAAAGAGAAACAGCTCACAAAAGGAATACATTTTTCCCCGATTTTGCAATATTTTTCATTTATGCTCCGCTCCTTTTGGTCGCAGCGTGATGTTATATAGCCTATAGCCTTCCTCGATAAATGGACTACCCAACACTGAAAGAATCATTCAAATCGGACCAGTAGTTCCAGAGATTAGCGCGTTCAAACAAACAAACAGTGCAGCTTTATAATATTAGTATAGATAGCAATAGCCTAAATTAAGTTTACTTTGTGCACAACATAATCGACACCATTCTATAGATACATAGAAGCTACTATACCTACTTATTGGTTAATTTTATCACTTGGCTTGTATTGGCTCAGCGCACGTCTATTCGAGAGAAGATATTTCTTTCATAAGACTTGACTGTTCGTGATCGTGATCTGTCATTGTTATTGATATTTCAACATCAATCAAAATGATATATACGTTTCATAATTATTTTTATAAGATCATCGGAACCTTGATTTGATCATTAATGCCAATGACTCAATAACTCAAACCGTGAGCCTATTCAATTTGAATGCGTGCGGTATCTAAGGATTATCATATCTGTGTAATACTTTTCATTTGGAATAATTTTGATAAGGGCATTAATTTTGTTATAGTCAACTACCTATTTTTGCTTGATTTTCCTCATTTTTCAAGAACCATCGAGAAGGTCGAAAGCGAAACCATCTTCTTATGAATTGCGAAATTATTTATCTAGTAACAGTAGTAACCTTTACTCTTAAAGACCGTACACCTATTCACGTTTCCAGTTAGACATTGTTTTTGTTACCGAAGACAGGGCTACTAGGAGAATTATGAATTTTGATGGATGAAGAGAGACAATAAGATGAAAAATTGATTCATTGTCTGAGTGACTTAGAAAGGAATGGTGACGAGGTAAAATGAAAGAGAGAAATCATATATTTAACTGATCCCTAGCAACACGTAGACAGAAAAAGATTTAGACCAAAAATTAACAAACGAACTAAAAACGAAACTCATGCTGACATCCCTAATCGAAGGCCATTGAATTGATACAGCGATTAGTAGTATTCACCACACGATCATAAACCATGATGGATTCAAATGAGCGCTTAATTTGGCATGAATAACGGATTGAGCCATCATTGTTGCTGCTATGAACGGGCCTTCCTTCCTATGCGGAGACAATGTTTATGTGCACTTGGATTATTATAATAATGACACTATAGCTTTTGCCCGCGGATGCACTTGTATTCCTACCTAACCGAATCTTTGAGCTCATAATGATTATTGTCTTTTTAAACTGTCACGATCAGAACACATTATAAAACATATGGAAACGACGGGTATTTATCGCGAATTTTACCTTTAATATAGACTTAACTTAGACTGGTCAGTCTTCCCGCGACCACGGGCTGGTGCAATCCGGTCGAAACATCGGGCTTATTTTAAAGGTAAATATCGCGATAAATACCCGTTTGCATATGTTTTATAATTATTATACCTGTAATCATTATAAGCTCAAAGATTCGGTTATTGGCCCAAAAGTCTGTCAATGTCTTACCAGACTGGAAGCCGATCCCAACATAGAGTTGGGAAAAGGTAGATGATCTTTTTAAATGGAAATTAGTTTGAGCTCCCGAATGTGAGCAGGCTTATTAAATAACCAGCTTTCATAATTTGAGGTTGATTGGAAGGTTGAGGTAGACCACCAACCGTATTAAAAAAACAGGTATTTAACTAATTAACTTGTACTTTTAGTCGTTTAGGCTAATTTAGCGCCAGTATAGTCTTAAGATTATTCCTGATATGAAATGATAATAGTTTGATCATCTGAAACGATATGCTTATAATCAGCATGTAATTACGTAGGTAGTCTGTGTTTTAATTATTGATAAATATGTATTTAGTACGGGTTAACTGGTCATTAAATAATTTATCACGATGCAATCGAAAATACCTCCCTAATTAGTATAGAAACAGTCTGCTAAATCACCAATGTTTTTGGTAATACTACACTACACTACTACATCAGCCCATAACGTCCACTGCTGGACATAAGCCTCTCCCATGATGGTAGGAATTTGCCGTAATCTCCACGCTTGGCAGGCGGATTGGAGATCGCAGTGATGAAAGACTAACAGAAAACGCTGCTGCCCATTCTCAGGTCTACGGAGGCGCAAGGTGTTCTGCCTCAGACCGAAGTCGCTTTATACGACACCCGTGAGTGTAATGGGTTGGTTCTATTCTACTCTGCCGGATACCACACGGCTAATACGGCTTTTTGGTAATAAGTACATATTTATTAACACCGAATCTTTGTGCGCGATGTGGTCCCTCCGAAATCACTCAATGACGAAATTCCATCATCTTTTAACCCCCTCATGAGGGTAATTTACAGAAATCACTCCATGATGCTCACTTTCGCTATAAAAAAAGATGTCTGTGAAATACATAACCTGCTCCTTTTTATAAAAGTCGGTTAAAAACTAACTCCTGTTCAAAATGCGATGTTTCTAGATCCAGCCGTTAAAGTCGTGCGTTGCCTGTCAATTAATTTAAGATTTCTATAAGGTAGTTGGGTAGATGACAATCAATCGCAAACCATGACATGTGGTGAAGGAAATTAAACATTTTACTCAAATAAAATCCATCCATAGGTAATAAACGCCTTTCGAAATGACATACCAGACGTGAGTTCTATCTAGAAGTGACCTCAGTTCGATGCTTATTGAAAAACTTTCACTAGCAATGCCTACACGTTAACTAAAGTTAATTAACTTGACTCATCTAAGTGAAAACTAACGAAAGTGGTAGTCCAGTAGGTAATGGAGGTGCTAATCATATATATAGACGACTGCTTAAGCCGGAGATAAGTTTTTGTACATTTGTGTTTGCCTAGTGTAAAAATAGTAGATGGACATTTTTCCCCTTTCTCTACTTTTTTAAAAGAATCACCTGCTTTGGTAAAACTACAATACGTATACAAACTTACATGATTTCAAAACAAAAGTACCTATAACATATAGCGCGGCACGCTAGCATGCTGCCAGCCTTCTGGGCACTTTTCCTGTTGACAGCGATGTGGACGAATTTTTCGACGCCCTGTAACCCTTTTTGATACTTGTAAATATTTTTATTTCTATTATAGTTAGTAAACAAAAGTCCAGAAATAGTATTCTTCGGATCTCCAGGATTTATAATACCTACTCCTGAAAATCAAACTGTAAGCTTTTACTCAAATTCAGAATTTCATAAGAACCTGTCATAGATATTAACTCCCATGTCATGATTTTTTAATGTAATATCGTAAAAATATAAAATAAATAAATTGCAAACTTGCATCTAAAGTCAGAATTATATTTTATGCACATGTGGTTTTACGATGTTAAAACCTATAACCATTATCAGGCCATATCTGGCTATTAATTTTAAAGCCGTGGTTTATTGGATATATTTATGGTTTAAAATGTGGTATTAGAAGTTGTTACATAGTTTTAAAATTAACAGCACACGATCACTATCTCTCTTCACACTACTCCATTTTTCTTAAGTGCATCAAACAACTTAGGCCCAGACATCCTCACATTTAACAAACAAACAAACAAACTTCCATCCTGAACCTGTATATTTATACCTTTGAGCTCTATAAATAGCGTGATTGTAGCCGCAAGGTGATTGACTCCCATAGTCGATTTTGGGTCTTGCTTTACCAAAATAGTACTCAGTAACGACGCTTGAGCTAAACATACAAACACATCTTACACACGGGAATTCAAACCGTAGCTTGTGTGAAGTAAGGTGGGAAATGGAAAACATAATGGTGGTATTGTAAGGATACACACGGAACACAAATATGCGAAGAGAATTCTTAATGTACGTAATTGGACACGTTTCAAAATTAAATGTGAATTTGTTATTGGAACATAAAATTGACGTTTTAGTCTAGTCACGATTTCTTGAGGTTTCAAATGATTTTTATGTAGTTTCCGACAGCGGTAACCGACGGACGACAAACCATTTTGCTAAGGTTCCGGAGCTACCTATTTGTGAGCCCGCAATATTGAAAGAAAGAAAGGTAAAGTATTTTTTAGTCCGCACAAGACAAAACAAAAGAAAATGATTAAAGTTACAATAAAACAAAATTAATTAGAAAACTAAACATAAGAAAAAAAAAACAGAATTGGTCCTGGTAAGAGGCCAAAACGCGACGGGCGTTATACCTACTTATAGTTGAATAGGGTTGATGACTGACTAAAAAATGTGATTCTGTTTAGTCCGTCAGTTAGATTATCGAAAAATATTGGAAACGTGTTTTTGTTTCATCAAATTAATCAAAATTGACGAAGATAAAACGTGTCAGAGATCATGAGTGGGGCTTGTGATGACGTCATATCTGAGTAACACGAGTTTTCGACGCACTGTATCGTCTTAATTTTTTGTTTACGTGAAAAAAGAAAAAATATGTGTCCAATATTTTTTGCAAATCTACTTGACGGATTAATTAGATTTTCTTTTGTCATGTACCTTATTCTATAAGCAACCTAATTAACAAAACCAACTGTTTTTCCAATTGATCTTATGAAATCAGTCTCGAATTTATGGTATTTACTCCTCCCCGACATCAGAATCTGTAAGCTGAAAGAACTTAATTCAATTTTCAAATCAACTAATATTAGGAAGTACGCATTTTCTGGCCGTAAGCTGTTTAGTAGTCAATGGTTTAACCTTAAAAACCTTCCACGACCTAAACTTGAACTTAGACCCAGTATGAGCTGGTACTATTAAAAACAGCTGAAGTATCAAAATAACTTCCATAAAGGTCCTCCTTAATCCTTTGCATTTCTTTGCGAAAATCCAACCTTTTCCACAACTTGACCCATTGTTATAACTTAGCCACAACTTGACCCATTGTCATAACTCAAACAGTTTGCGTTAACGTTCAGTGACCGCTAATGAAATAGGGCATGCGGCCAGCAGGCGGACCGCACGCGATGTCGCTTTATATTAATTGAGCGCGGATTTGCGGAAACAGCACTGTGTGCTATTTGAGGAGGGCTTGCCTTCAGGGGACTACAGGAGCTAAACACGAGTTTTATCATGCAAAAAAGAAAAATTATGATTCACTGCAATACACCAAAAAAAAATAAGATATAGATATGCTAGTATGAATTATGATATTGTTTTGAAAACATAATACAACTAATTTTACTCGATGAAAAAAATCACGAACTTATCTCTAAAAATTTTTTTTCAATACACTTCCTCGAAAACTGGTCCTTAAGGTGAATGATCCAACCAGTCCGCGAAATTCAAATTTTCTTACGTTTTTTGCAATGTTCAGGCTAGTGTTAAGTTGTATGTTAATTAAAATATTGTTCGCGGTTGTAAGACGTATGTAGTTACAGAATTTTAATCATCAAAATCATCAAAACAACCCCCTAACTTCATATAAGTCGAGGAACGATTTTTTCAAGGTCAAAGTCATTGCTAGACCTTTATGAACTTGGAGGGTTGTATTGATGATTTTGATGATTATAATTCTGTAACTACATACGTCTTACAATCGCGAACAATATTTTAATCAACATACATCCTAGCACTGGTCGGCAAATTGCAAAAAACGTAAGAAAATTTGAATTTCGCGGGCTACCCTGACGCTTTCACCTTAACGCACTACGATTAGGTACAACATGCAATGTATTTCATACGCGTGCGATTTTTTCCACTTTCCCGCACGTGTGCGGGAATGAAAATTACCACAGATAACTATACCTATATTTAGTCCAAATTGGTTCAATGCCTATAGTCTGAGGTGAATGTTTTTTTTTAATTACGGCAAAGCACTACGCGTCTTTACGGCATAAATATTTTTTGAATCTTCAAATTGTGTTTATAAATAGAATATCATAGATAAACATGATTATTAAAAACTAATAGTTTTTTTATACACAAATTAACATTTATTTGTGTTCTGAATTCAAAAATATTAAATAAATCTATTGTTTATATTAGGCTGCTTAACAGCTTCATACCTTTAGCCTCTCCTTCAACCTGGCGAAACCAAAGTGCGAAAAAAAAAGAAAATGAAAATCATAGTTTCATAGTTCGTGACAAAATTTTTTTTCGTTATTTTATTTCTTCAAAAGTGTATTGAAAAACGTCGTTTGATACACGTGGACATTTGTTATTGCAATTCTCGGCTCATAAACACCCTGTGTTATAATTCCGCCTCGAATGCAATAACAAACTTTCTCCACTTGTATCAAAATGTACTATTTTTATCGAGTAAAAAAAAACATAAGTACTAAAATACATGCGATCATTCTGATTTTTTGGCAAATAATTCTACAAGCATTAAAGTGTTTTATTTTTTTAGTCCTATCAATAGATTTTTTTGTAAATCGCAAAAAACCACTCATTTCGCACTATTCGTCCCGCAGTGACTGACGTAACAACCACTTTGTAGTGCAAGCTGATTAGAACTTTATTCTAACAGTTTTTCAAATGAAGTTTGAACCACCACAAATAGAGTTGCCAATTTAGCTCCTGTAGTCGCCTTCAGTGGGCAACGTGCTTTGGAGAACGTACTGCGGGAAAGTCGCTAAGTAAGTTATTTAAGGACTAAAGACTTAAGTGGGCAATGTGTTCTGGAAACTTTGGTATTGAAGGTTAATGGTTGTAAGTACCTGTTAAATAATTTAGAAATGTAGCTTGCTAAATTGCAAAAAAGTTTTGTTGATAAACTTAGGTATCTAACCTACCTGCTTGAAAAAGCGCCAAGGGTGGATACGGTAATGTTAACGAAGATAAAACGCAGGCCACGCCGCCAGCTAGCGAGCGAGCAATCGAGCTAGGCGAGGCATAGTTTCACCTCTTTTCATACTTTGATTCACACCACGAACTAGGTACTGAAAGTGCCGATGTCGAAACGAAGTATAAACTCGCCCGGCTCGCTCGCCCGCTAGATAGGGGTCTGGCCAGCGCTTTAGAAACAAGAGATTTCAGTAAGTACCTAGGTACCAGTCTTCCATGGCTACAAACTGAAATTACACGAATGGTGAAAAGGAAAGGTTAGCCGTGTGGTATCCGGCAGAGTAGAATAGAACCAACCCATTACACTCACGGGTGTCGTATAAGGCGACTAATGTCTGAGGCAGAAAACCTTGCGCCTCCGTAGACCAGAGAATGGGCAGCAGCGTTTTCTGTTAGTCTTCTCCGCCTGCCAAGCGTGGAGATTACGGCAAATTCCTCCCATCATGAGAGAGGCATAAGTCCAGCAGTGGACGTTATGGGCTCTTGTTGTTGTTGTTGTTGAAAAGGAAAACTTAGCTTGGGTGACGAACTAAAAGGAAAATTAAATCATACTTTAATAATTATCATATTTCCTATCTCAGCTATAAATGACAATGACTAATTAACGCCTATCAAACACGAGTAATTTCAAAACGGGACGTGGGAATAAAGTAACTAGGTCAATGCAAACGGACGGCCCTATCTACTAAACTAAGTACTAGGGATGAACCATCGCGTTCATAATGCAACTGTCTATGACGTCATTGTTACATTGTTATCAGCATATCATTGGTTTACGTGCGTTATTCGATTACCGATATCGATAATTTGTGATAGGTTGTTTTTATCCGGGTTTTTGCAATTACAACATGCAAAGCTAAGCCTTGCACGTGGGTAGGGTGAACTAATATTTACGTGTTTGGATAGAATTCGATGTAACAATCAGTCACAAACTTAAACGACCATTTTTGTATTTAGCTGGCTGATGGTCTGCGGGTAATAGTGGCGTGCCTAGGGGCCAACAATACGGCTAGCCCATATGGCAAACAGACTGTTCAGAAACCGTAACATCATGATGGGTAGTAGTATGTTGTAAGGGCAAGCCCTGCTTTTAAGCTTGTATGAAAGTATCGTATAAGTCTAGGTTTGCCCACACTTCTACTTGGGTCCGTGGCTTAGGCCCCCAGTGGTCGACGCACCCGTGGTCGGCGCCCCCCTCCCTTGATAGCGCTAGCCATTCAGACAGGCTTCTGCTTGTTCTTAAATTTTTCTTTATCCAAGGACAAAAACAATTCTGAAAAATTCCACATTTTACATAAAATCAAGCACTAAACGATTTTCTACGAATGAGCACCGCCACCCTCGAAATTCCTCGAAAGCAACGTTACTAACCCGCACTCATTTCGTGAGTAATCGTCCCCAGTCCTAATGCCATGATATTTTAGCATAATGCCAAGAAAGTTGACATTCCCGCAAAATATCACGATTTGAGCTAATTGAGCCGCAGACATACTAGTACGACGCCGACGACGCTTTTGGTTCTTCGGTCTTAGTACGTAAAATTTTAATGCTGTAGTAAAGACGGTTTTGTGACTGTCTGCACTGTACTATATGTACATAATACGTGGTAATATAGGTAAAATAAATAAAATAAATAAATAAAGGTAAAGTCTTAGAAAGCACTTGGAAATAGGTACTTACTTACAAACTGGGGGAACTGTTAAGATTTCTATGACTAAAAGGACATACAAAAACTATTATAAAAGTACAAGAAATTATCAATATTTGTAAAATTGGGTGAATTTGAATTGCCGCCAGGTGGTCCATCAGCTAATTTCGCCACTTACCAAGTGCAACAATAGCCTGAATTAGCTAATAACTATTTAGAAATAACACTCATTCATGTTACCGCACAACTAATTAATAAAAAACCATCATTATTATTGTTCTGTTCAAAATCATAATATAGCTAATTCCAACGCACACGAACGAAACTCTTATTTATATCCGACAAACAATGCAGCTCTTTCCATGTTATTATTTACCGTTCCCAGGGCGTTAATGATTTTGTAAACATCAGATTATTGTTTACCCTTTCCGTCTTCAGTCTCATGCCACCTAATCTGGATATTCAGTCTAATGTTAAGAGTGGTCTAAGATGGGCTACAGTCACTTTTATCATGCGTGTATTAGCTCTACGAAATTGGGCTATCAATGTGATTTTAGTGATTTCTGTTATATTGTTTTTGTGAGTGCGAAATTATCGAAGGCATGGTGAGTGTCGTGAAGATTGAATTAGGAATTAGTAATCAAAACGATACTTATATGATCGGAATTAGCCGTTTTTTTTCGGATGGGAAATCATCAAATGACTCCTCCCGCTCTGGGCGGAGCAGGAGGGAGTGTCAGACTTTTACTGACTAAAACCCATCCATGTTCCTTCATCGCCCTTTGTGTTCCGGGGCCACTGTATCTCTTTCGAACAGTCCCGCGACCCCGGAGCTGTCTCGCAAACCCCGGAGCGGAATTAGCCCTTCCGGACAACTAAGTTTAATATTACCTGCTTTATTTCATACTTTTAAACGGTAAAATGCAAAATAATCTGAGTTCCTTCCCTTGATCTTTGTAAACCAATCTATACCGGAGGTTTTTCTGATGGAGCAACCATTTTTGAAATATGTAAATGTATTTAGTAGTCAACTATTCAGCTGCACCCAGTAATACGGGAAGCCGACCCCAACATAGTTTGCTGAGGCTAGGTAGAAGATGATGACAGTCAAATCCATTGACTTTGCTCTCATAAGGGATATTAACAACATGCACACAAACACAATAATGACAATGAAACTTGACACCGTCAAGAAAGGTGTTTGTTTTTTTGCCTGTGTACCAAATGGTTTTGTACATTGTACCTATTTTAAACGTAAGTTGTGATAATTGTCATATATCTAATCCATTCCCTCGTTTGTCCCCAGGCTCTTGCGGCCGGTGTCAGTAACAGGCATGATGGAGCACGCGCTGGTCCACCGCGAGAGGGTCGGGGTGCAGGACTTCGTGCTGTTGGAGGACTTCCGCTCCGAAGCCGCCTTCATCGACAACCTCAGGAAGCGGTTCAACGAGAATATTATCTATGTAAGTGTGGTTTAAGTTTAAGATGCAACAGTGAATTTAGTTTATTATATTGGGCCACTTGGCAATGCAGTAACGCTATTATGACTTCACTGAAACGTTGCCGTTATTGTTTTAAGTAAAGAAGTTCATAATGATGACAACAAATTGACAATGCATTGTAATAGCTAGAGCTACAGTACACAGGTTAGCGACGGTTTTGAGGTCCTACTCCCTTACGCTTTGTCCGTAATACGGATCTATCCGTCTCTCTTACCCGCACTTATCTGCAGACGTGCGCGAGATAGACGGATAGATCCGAAATACGGACGAAGCGTTAAAGAGTAGGACCTGAACCGTTAAATAAGACTGCGTTTCTGATGAACTAAAATATTTAACCAAAGAAATAAGATCGGGATTGTGATACCTAATCATATTGTGAAAGAACGGTGGATACTATAGTGTAAGAAACGTCTGTTAACGACACTATTTAACTAGCCACTTAAAACAGGAAAACCATCCCTCAAGTTACAAAGGGAATAAGCTTTTCCCCTAGGGAACCTAGATACTGACTGACAGCGCCATTCTCTTCCTGACAGACCTACATCGGCAACGTCCTCATATCGGTGAACCCCTACAAGCACCTGCCCATCTACACGGAAGAGAAGACCAAGCTCTACTACAAGAAGGCTTTCTTCGAGGCACCACCACACGTGTGAGTCTCTTTTATTTATTTGTTTAAGCACAGGAATACCAACAGCTATATTACGAGTAACATTAGGATATTGGAGGATTATTAAGAGTCTATACTACCTCAAATAGCTTAGTATGATCTTCCGTTACGCCTAAAATACTGCAGCATTAATTTTGAAATAATATATGGTAAAGTTGAGGATTAATGTTAGGTCCTATGTTTGGCGAAAATACGATTCCATAAAATTTTCTCTATAGAAAAAAAATCCAAAGTTACCTCCAAATCGAACAATAAACCGCTGTTATTCAAAAAGTACTTCAAATTAGATCATAAAACTTTGTATACTATAACTGAACTCCAAATGACGAAAATTTGATTTTATAAAGAATAAAAACCACTCATTTCGCACTATTCAGCCTGCAGTGACTGACGTAACAACCACTTTATAGTGCAAGCTGATAAGAACGTTATTCTAACAGTATTTTAAACGAAGTTTGAACCACCACAAATAGAGTTGCTAATCTGAGGTAGTATAGGCTCTTAAAGGATAACGATAGTATTAAACTTATTAAGGACGGTTTAAGAAAAAACAAAGTTTTGTCAGCCTAGGGTAATTCCAGAACAGCCACGCTGTTCTCGAATTACCATAATATGCTGATAACATTTTCGTTTTTCTTTAATCATAATTATTAAAGTGACACAGAGCCAGAGATAATGATTCCCATTCTTTTCCAACGCTTTGTTCAGAATATCTTAGGTTTCTAATAGAGACTTCATCATTACTACATGAGGCTATAATATGACAATGTTCTTCAGGCCTGGGCTGGCAGTCTCGAGATAACAACAAAATAGCTAACTTTAGATTGATAATTAGTAACGAATAAATTCGGTTGCAATGATGATGCTTGCACGCAAGTGTCTACATCCAAGATGCGTTTCTCGCAAGCTCAGATTGTTATGCCCTGAAGGTTTAGAACTTTAGACTGCAATGGCAATCGGTTTTAGGGACGGTCGCTACCGCGTAATGCGCGACAGCGGATCCTTAAAGCGTTTCTTTCCACAACAACTTTCAACAAGATTGGCATATTAAGCTCCTCGTTGTCGATAGCCTAGTTGATCTAGAATTCTAGATCTACGGTATCTTAAAGTCAATACAATAAATTTTCTGGGTTTTCCACTAGCGTTATTGCTGATAAAAATATTTTCGTCTAGTCTAGACCCCTCTGATTTGGCTCGATTCCGCAAAGAGTTACTATCAAATTAAAGCAACTAAAAACTTAGTTGCTAAAAACGTTAAGTTTTTTTTTTATTTTTCATTGCACTATTTTTTTATTATTTCATTGGACTATCACAAATATGTCGGATCGATGAAAAGTCCATCAAATCAACTATGAACTTGCATATTATTTTCAATTTTGCTATATTATATACTACCTACTACATAGGTACCTACATCATGTCTTTTTTTTTTTTTTTTTTTTTTTTTTTCGGATGGGAAATCATCAAATAACCCCTCCCGCTCTGGGCGGAGCAGGAGGGAGTGTCAGACTTTTACTGACTAAAACCCATCCATGTTCCTTCATCGCCCTTTGTGTTCCGGGGCCACGGTATCTCTTTCGAATAGTCCCGCAACCCCGGCAGGCATCGGTCCTTACGGACCCCTCCCTTTTTGCTGACTCTCTTTGAGGCGCGCGTGGAACACGAACGCGCCGTCGACACGGCCTGTCGTCATGAGACGGACGGACGGCGAGCTAGCCCATAGCCCACCGTCCACAGGCCCGCACCTACATCATGTCTAGACTTGACAACCACGCACGCTGTGTCTTTAAAAGATAAAATACATATTAATATGTGATAATAATATATCTTTAGGTTTGATAATATGGGCTTAGCATAGTACCTATAACAAATTGGATAATCTAAATTATTTTATTACAAATAGTCAATAATGTCTGTAGATACAAGGTCGGTTTTACTAACACTGGATAAGCTCTACTTACCCTTAAATTAAAAAAAATGCAGAAGAATCTTTATTGAATTACCTGACAGTAAATAAAACGGCAATTATTAATCTGGAAATTGTAAGGTGTTAGAACTTTTAAACTTCAGTCTCAAAATGGTTTCATGACCACAGAAATTTTGTAGCTCCGACAGTAAACAGTCAAATTAAAATCAAAGTTAAATTATATAGGTAATTCGTTGCATCCAAATTTATTCGTTATTAATTAGCAATAGAAAGTTAGCGATTTTGTCAACTCTGTCGAGACTGCCGGGTCTGAGAAACTTAAAAATCGTATTGGGTGACAAATCTCAACCCGACAAAACAGAACAGAAATATTTCTAAATTAACAACATATTGGGTATTCCCGATGCCGTTAATGACCCCGTAATCAGCTGTAGTTACCCGAAGTACCGAATATCAATTTTTAACCGTCTTATATAAAAAGAGGTTATGTATTTCCTTTGTTTTATTGTATTTAGATCGGCGTAAAGTCACGGGCAACAATATCACTTTTCACGATAAATAACGATTGTATCTTGACGACGACCCGATTGGCGCAGCGGTAGTGAGGCTGCCTTACGTTCTTAGGGTCCCGGGTTCGAATCCCGGTCGGAGCAAATGTTTGTGTGATGAGCATGGACATTTGTTTACGAGTCATGGATGTCTATATGTATAATAAGTATATATTTACAAACAAAAAGTATCTATGTAGTATATCAACTATCTGGTGTCCACGACACAAGCCTCGTTGCTTAGTGTGGCACTAGATGGCGCTGTGTGTAATGTCCAGAAATATTTATTATTTATTATCTTAGAGGTAGGATCTTTTTCATAAAAATATGTTCCAGAATAGTATGTTCGTAAAAACTTGAAGTGTTTACATATTGGTGCTCGTGAAGTCGTGATTGTACGACCCTTCACAAACTTTTGCCAGAACAGATTCAATTCTCCCCTGTATAGTTGGGTCTTAAATTGCCAAAATATTCGAAACAAATATCGGTACCGCATTTTCTCTTATCCAAAATCATCTGGATTGCCGACGGAATGCCTGATGAGAGGCGATCCAAAGATATTAATGAATCATCTAGGTTATCTCTGACATTTGACGTGTGGGAAAGTACAATGAGAAAGTTTGTGTCATTTTATCAGCTGTTATCAGTGTTCAGAAATATGTAGTTGAGTGTGTTAGTGCCATCAATAAAGGTGCGTAGGTCGAAGATAAAATGGAAATGGTCCTTCCTACGCTCATTGATGTTTTACTGGCCAATGCTTTTGCTTGGACAATATTATTTTTATGTTAGGCAGAGTTGTATAGTACATCCAGATTTCAATGTTGAAGTCCTATGTATGAGAGGCAAGCCTCTTATCTATCTTTTTATCAATCGGGCACAAATTACGACTCTGTGAAACGTAATATTCAGAAATTCCTGATGGAAAAACTCACTAACACTTTGCCCTACTTGGGAATTAAACACAAGGCCTGATGTTCAACAGTAGGTAACACTGATACAAAAAGACAGTCAATCAATTAAGTAGCACAAATCAGAGAATTCAAATACCTAAATCATAATAGTAAACAAGCAACCCATCCCACAACCAACTCTGTGTAATTCCGTCCGACCAACCAAACAAATAAAATGTAACGAATACCTACATAATTTGTGACAAAATATTGTCTGTAACAAGCACCTCGATACTATTTATTATTGAGCTGATAATGGCTACTTATCTACTTGATAATAGTATGTACCTATTGGAAGTTATAATAAACTCGACAATACTTAGGTACAGTAATAAACGAGAACCATGGACAAAAACATCCTCTCAACATGACGTTTTTGAAAGACCTATAAAAAGAGAGAAAACACGTAAACTATAATCCCTCCTGAGAGGTTTGACGCTCCGAAGTGTAAATAATGAGTTACGATATTAAATCAGGTGTAGCAGAGATTTTTCCGTGCTTACTCATTCTTGCGCAATTAGTATTTTTAATAACCATTCTTTCCTGTTACAGATTCGCGATCGCAGACAACGCTTATAGGTCCTTGGTATATGAACACAGAGAACAATGCATCTTGATCTCAGGTATGAAATACGTTAATGTAGTTGTAATCCAATTCTTCCGTGGTCCTAATATCAATGCTTCAGCCTTCACGTGAAATCTACAAAAAATGTTAACCAAAAATTCTTTCTGTCCAGGCGAATCCGGTTCCGGCAAGACAGAAGCCTCCAAAAAGGTCCTAGAGTACATAGCAGCAAGAACAAACCACCTGCGCAACGTTGAAACAGTCAAAGACAAACTGCTACAAACCAACCCACTGCTAGAAGCCTTCGGAAACGCTAAGACCCACAGAAATGACAACTCCAGCCGATTCGGAAAGTACATGGATGTTCAGTTCAATTATGAAGGAGCACCAGAAGGAGGCCATATCCTTAACTATCTGCTGGAAAAGTCCAGGGTAGTATCCCAGATGTCTGGAGAAAGGAACTTCCATATCTTCTACCAACTGTTAGCCGGCGCTGACCAGGAATTGATGAAGCAATTGAAGCTGCAAGGAAGGCCCGATTCTTACAAGTACACGTCTGATGTGGTAAGTAATAAAATCAATTATATCATATCATCCCACAGTTAGCATAATAAGTCTTACGGTTTATAAATAGAAAAGGGTATGCAGTAGATTGTTTATGTAACACCGAAAAGAACAATGGACTCAACAGACTACCTTGTTGCACCCTAAACATTTGAATCCAACATTTATTTTAAAACTGAGGCATCTCTACTAAACTATTTAGTGTAACTATTTGACAGTACGTTGATATATTTACTGAATTAGTCATACCACTCCTAAAATTATGTTTTAGAAAAAAAATCATGTGGCAAACATGATCGAAAGCTTTTGCCAAATCATAATACAAAACAATTTCATCCTTTTCCAGGCCACCGGAGCACCCCAGCGCAACAACGACGCCGAGCAGTTCAGGACAGTTCAGGAAGCCATGAAAGTCATAGAAATCGGCCAATCAGAACAGACAGAGATATTCGAGATTGTTGCCAGTATCCTCCACCTCGGAAACGCGAAGTTTGTATCGAACGAAAAGGGCAACGCGGAGATTTTGATGCATGATGCTAACACAATCAGCGTGGCTGAGGTAAGGAGATAATCATTTGAATAGGTACCAACGAAAAGTTGATATTGGTGCCGATTCCCTTGTTAACAAACTAAACCAAATTTAAGTTCAGTGCATCTCTTTCTTTCTATTTCATTAAGAAAAGGACAGAAGATACATTTTAGTTATGTTCTGCCAAATTAATCAGCGCCATACAAGTTTTAGACGCGATTAAAAAGTTGACTACTAAAATTACATCAAATTACATCAGGTGCTGACTAATTTGACAGGATTAAACTAATATTTATCTTCTGTCCTTTTCATAATGAAATAGAATGAAAAATATGCATTCAACTTAAATTTAGTTTAGTTTGTGAACAAGGGAATCGGCATCATTGTCCGATATTGTAGAGCTTAAAATTCGTTGTCGCGCAGTTGGGTACAAATACTTTCAGTGCACACAACTCTGCTCGCTTGCAAAACAATTTGTATGTTTCTGGATAGAATGAAATATTTAATTAGTATATGCTAATCAATGCTTAATGAACATAATTATTTCATAAGAACAAAATTATGCAAAATTAATATCGTCGGTATAAAATAAAACGCGCTCTATTCTTGTGATGTATGGTTCCCGCATGAAACCAAAAAACCAAACAAGGAAACTTACGTTACTAAGTAATAAAGGAAGTACTTTATTTTATAAATATAGATGCTGGTACTAATTGTTATTCTAATTATAACATGCGATAAAAAGTCCTACAAGAGCACGATCTATGAGCGTTTTGTTTCCAAAACTAAATTACTTTGCTTATCTTTCTAACCTTGAGATTGAGACTTTTTTCCTGTCTGCCTGTTAAAAACTTCCAGTAAAACTTTTTGAAGCAGAAGTCTGGTTTAACATGAAGGAAGCCAAGATGCAGACAGCGGACTGATAGGTGATGACTGGAGTCGAGAGATCGATCTTCATGATTGATGTGTTACCTTAGAACGCTTACTTGTAATTATAAGGTTAGATTTATCGATTATAATACCCAGTACTGCGAACGTCCAAGTATAAAAATACATCTTGTAGCATTCAGGTTTTACCTAAGGCTTTTGAAGTAACAAGCTAATGTTACGTAGGTACCTATATTGCCATCATGACCTAACTACTGTTTGTTACATCCGACTCAACCCACATACCTAATAATCTTTTCAAAACAACATCTTGAGCCTAAGATATCCCAAATCACTGAACGGTTTAGAACAATAGTATTTATGTTAGATCCATTAATTTAGCGCCATTGTTCGGCTCTGTTTGTATAAATACTACTTTTTGACTGCTATTGTCTTCCGCTTACTGGATGACGTCATTCAATTTAAGGTGTTACTTACCTTGACCGATTTGTATGTTTTTAAAGTTGTTGGGGGTGTTCGTAATCCGATTTCGGTGGTGTCCTAATCTCAGATTTCTTAGGTCTTGCTGCATTAGTTACATAAGTACAATTCCTTGCATTTTTCTAGTAGGTAGATGTTTTTGCTACTAGATACTTGCTTTCTACGTTACTTGCATTAGTTCTGCTACTAGTTCTAAATAATGAGGCTAACTAGTAACTAATAAAAATCAGATTACAAATCTTGGATAAGTAGTATTGCGATTAGTCTTGCCAGATCCATAAAGCAGCCTAACAATATTCTGAAATCTAACTAAGACAAAGAAGTAGAATAGCACCCTATTGGCACAATATAAATATTGGTGCCGATTCCCTTGTTTACAAACTAAACCAAATTTAAGTTCAGTGCATCTTTTCTTTCTATTTCATTAAGAAAAGGACAGAAGATAAATTTTAGTTATGTTCTGTCAAATTAATCAGCGCCATACAAGTTTTAGACGCGATTAAAAAGTTGACTACTAAAATTACATCAAATTACGTCAGGTGCTGACTAATTTGACAGGATTAAACTAATATTTATCTTCTGTCCTTTTCATAATGAAATAGAAAGAAAAAGATGCATTCAACTTAAATTTAGTTTAGTTTGTGAACAAGGGAATCGGCACCATTGTGCTATTGGGTAACGCACGTTTGTATTGCACCTAGAAAGAATTTGAAGAAATTCTAAATCATTGCTTCACAAATGTTTAAAAATCCTTCTGCTCGCTCACGTCAAAAATGCAAGGAATTTATGGAATTATTAAAAATCTCTATGATTTATTGTATTGCATAATATTATGTAGAAACACACTCAAATATTCAAGCAAATACTCATTATTTCTGTAACTGCTCCCAATGATTCTTAGACCCCTGCTTTCCTTGACACCATTCGGTTACTAAATTATTATTGAACTCACCTCACCTCAAACGCAAAACACAATAGATCACTAGCTAGCAACACAAATTGCCAGACGATGATTTATTCGAAGTAACAACGGTTTTTGACCTAACCCGTTTGCGATAACGATCTTCAACGGAAAGATGACGTCGCGTTATAGTTCTTATGAAGACGTCTCTATTTGTTATGATAATGTTAGTGATAACCCTGGATTTGAGGAATTGTTTCTGTTCGTGGTACTTAGATGTCACTGGTTAGATCTTCACGAGTCTAGATGTACTACAATGTATTTCAAAGAATTTTGCGTTGAAATCATCCGTTATTTGGAAAGAGGAACTGGCATCTAAACTTTTACCTATTATCGTGCGTAACTGCTAACGTTCTTCACCATGTGCACCCCTGCAAGTTCCCTTGTTTCTATCTGGGATTTCCAGACGCAATTTGTAACTAAGTTTTTGTCTAATGCTGGTCGGTCTATATTTCTATTAGCATGTGCTGGATCGATGGTAACAATAATTTGGGCGTCAATGGTGTCGATTATGTTGTGCACAAACTAAACTTAATTTAGGCTATTGCTATCTTTTACTAAAAGGCAGTGCTAGAAAAGGACGGCTACAGCTATAAACTAAGTTAGAGATGTCAAACTAGTTTATGCTTTGCGCTTCACCGTGTTTTTAGTCGACATGTTTTTACGTGCACCCTTCATTTGTATAGAAATATTAGTTCCACCTAAATTTGACAGCTCTAAATTACGTCCGTCTCTTTCTCGTTTTATTAGAGAGAAAAAGATAGCAATAGCCTAAATTAAGTTTAGTTTGTGCGCAACAGAATCGACACCAATATCAATATTAAGTATCTAGATTCCAGTCATCGGATTGAGATTAGTCTTCATTATTTTTGCGTAGGTACCAAGCGAAGTATCTTACCTTTTCACATAGATAAAACAATAACGTTCAATATTGCAACAAAAAAGCTGAATGATTCACTAGCGATTGAATTCGACATCTTATCTAAAATACAGTTTTCCCTTTATCGATAAAGCTTTTTCCTTATTCAGTAATGGAAACGATTACTTTCATAGTAACAATAATATTTAATATGTTTTCAAGTTTTTCCTTTTGACCGCGACTTCGCCCACGTTGACGTTAGAATTTAGACGGGAAGGATAAAAGTATTCTTAGACCTAACTCCTAACCGAGTTCCTGATCTACCCATATGTGTATGCCAAGTTTATTCGAAATTCGTTCAATCGTTATGTCGTAAAAAGGTGATAGACAGATCGAATATACATAGAAGTACGCATAACTATTTCTTTGCTTTTCTTATCTTTTTAGGGTTCCGTAGTCAACTAGGAACCCTTATAGTTTCGCCATGTCTGTCCGTCCGTCCGTCTGTCCGTCCTCGCTTAATCTCTGTGACCGTTAGCACTAGATAGCTGAAATTTGGTACCAATATGTATATCAATCACGCCGACAAAGTGGTAAAATAAAAATTGGAAAAAATGTTTTATTAGGGTAGCCCCCCTATATGTAAAGTGGGAAGTGATTTTTTTTTTAATTTCAACCCTAACGTGTGATATATTGTTGGAAAGGTATTTAAAAATGAATAGGGGTTTCCTAAAATCATTTTTTGATAATGTCCATAATTTCGGAAATAATCGCTCCAAAAGTAAAAAACAATGTGTCCCCCCCCCCTCTAACTTTTGAACCATAAGTTTAGAAAATATGAAAAAAATCTGAAAAGTAGAACTTTATAAGGACTTTCTAGGAAAATCATTTTGAACTTGATGGAAACAACAGTTTTTGTACAAAAAAGACAAAAAGTTGTACAACATAATTTCTGGACTACGTTTGTAGTATATTCGTATATGCAAGCATTTTTACATAATGGATAGCCAGCTTTAAACTCATAAGTGGGAACACTTATTGTGACGGACGGGAAACTACGGAACCCTACACTGAGCGTGGCCCGACACGCTCTTGGCCGGTTTTTATTTTATAGTATTTGAGATATAATTTGACTATTATTGAGGTCATGTAAGACAATGACTCCTTTTTATCAAACGCGGTAGTCATTTGTGGGGCATTTCGTAATATCCCTTCATATTTGTGTAATAATATATCATTTCTTTAATGCAGTCTTACAACACTTTATCGCTATGTATTGTACCAACAATGTGTGTACATATTGCACACATTCTTGAGATTGTCTTGTAACATTTATTTGTCATTTGCTGTCCATTTCCTGATACCATTCTACCTTTCTCATATAGCCGATTAATAGATCTGCGATGAAAAATATCCTGACAGACAGACAGATACACCTGCCTACTCTCTGTTAGATTAAAATATATTACTAGTACTAATTTAAAGCGAGAAAAATATAAATATCACACTCCAAAAAGTTACAGGAGTTATCTGACCAAACAGGTTACGACGACGTTCGTTGCAAACTTTACACAGTCCTAATGACACGATATCATCACCAAAAGCAACCACACTTAAAGCCTAAACCCTTATAACACAAACATCCTTCTTCCACAGCTCCTGAAAGTAAGCGGGACAAAATTACGCGAAGTCCTAACAAACCGTACCATCAGCGCCCGCGGTGACGTAGTCACTACCCCGCTGGACGTGGAGCAAGCGCAGTACGCGAGAGACGCGCTGGCCAAGGCCATATACGACAAGCACTTCAGCTGGCTGGTGTCCAGACTGAACGCGTCACTCGTACCTAAGGACAAGGAGAGCCAGTCGTCTGTCATTGGTATCTTGGATATTTACGGATTTGAGATCTTCCCGAAGAATAGGTGAGTTTTTTATTTAACCCTTCAGATTCTTTTATTATTGTGACGTCAATGTATGCCTACATTGACGTCACAATACAGCCTCTCGATTATATCACAGTTAACTGCTGGACATTGTCCTTTCAACACAACCGCCACTTCTTCGTCTTCCGCTTCCAGTAAGTCCTACGACTTACATACTTAAATACGACTTTCCGAATCGGAATCGAATCGAAGCGTTGTGAATAGCTATGCTAGTCAGATATTCTCCCCAAATTATTCAGGATTACTTACAATGATGCAATAGACTATACATTCAGTTTGGGATACTTGGTGAAGCCTACCTTCCTCCCAGAAATGTGCGCCAACAATCTCTATGCAATGTTTCTGACCTAGACCTCTCTAGAATATAGACCATAGTACCAAACCTCAACAACTCAACCTCTATAGAAAATGGAGGATTATCCTACCAGCTAGGTGTTGCGGCCGGTGGGATTTTTAGGGGTATGAAGACCAAGAACGATTGTTTGCGTGTCACGTTTGATGAGAAGTTCATATGAGGCGTTGTTGTCAAATTTGTCCATCTTCACAACAACATACCTCGCAAAACGAATTCAACCCACCTTTTCCCACAGTTTCGAACAGTTCTGCATCAACTTCTGTAACGAGAAGCTGCAGCAGCTGTTCATCCAGCTGACGCTGAAGCAGGAGCAGGACGAGTACCTGCGCGAGGGCATCGAATGGGAGCCCGTCGAGTACTTCAACAACATCATCATCTGCGACCTTATTGAGGCCAGGCATACAGGTAAACAGCAATTTATCTACACTAATATTATAAAGAGGAAAGATTTGTACTTTTGTGTGAGTACGTTTGAAACTCAGAAACAACTGCGCCGATTTCAAAAACTCTTTCATCATAAGAAAGCTACATTCACCCTGAGTAACATAGGCTATATTTTATCCCCGTACTGCCACGGGAACGGAAACTACGCAGGTGAAACCGCGTGACGTCCGCTAGTTGTTAATATTTTCAGCCTAGATTTACCCACAGCACGTCCTTACTTTCCTACAAGTTCTCACTATCTCCCTCTTCCTCTAGTTATGTTTTCGAGTACTTTAAAGAGAAAGCGTCATCATTTTTCTGCCCTTATCCCAGTTAATTTGGGTTCGGCTTTTCGGCCAGCATTTCTACTTCTTCCATGTTTCTCTATTAGTCGTCATCTTATGAGTTACCCCTATAGATATCCATGCATTCTGAATTTACAATCTAAAGAGAGAGAAAATGAAATTTGACCCACAGACTTATATTTCTACGATCCCCTGGGAGTCTGGGACATTATCGATCTCCACGCGGGTGAAGCCTCGAGCATAAGCTAGTAAACTATAAACGTTTGTTTACTGTTATCATTAACTTCTATAAAACACATCTCCGTTTATTGGAAACTTCGACAGTATTATTTTTCTACTATCAAACAAAAATCACACGCGACAAGAAGCAGTAAGACACCAAGCAAATGTCCTGAGCCTCAAGTCTGCTATTACAATAGTGTCAAAATGGTCTATCATTGATTTCATAATTGTTGATTTTGACGAGTTTGGTTATCTACTAATATGATGGCGTCATTATGACTTTCCAATGGTCAACCACTGACACTCCATTGAAAGAAATGGCATAGAATGGTAATCTTGTACATAATGACAAATTAATGACTGACTTGGGCGATGGTATTTACGAACTTCTTACTACTTCAGATTGCATAAAACACGAATAAATAATATGTAAAAATATAGATAAATGAAGTCTCGCATGAATAAAATAAAACAATGTAATTTTATCACAATTCTATAACGAGACGATATACCGACCATTATGAATTTAGCAGATTACGAACTTTTAGTAAAATGACAATGGGATGAGAATAGGATCGTGTTGGAATGACGAATTTATAAAAATCTCAGAGTTGGGCCCCTGGATGTTAACCATCTTTTATCCTGTAGGTATCATCTCGATCTTGGACGACGAGTGCCTCAGGCCGGGTGATGCCAGCGACCTGAGCTTCCTGGAGAAGTTGACTCAGAAGCTGGAGCCGCATCCTCACTACAAGTCTCATCGCCGCGCTGATATCAAGACACAGAAGACTATGGGACGTGATGTGAGTACTAACACTTCTTTAAAACATAACCTCGCCATGAATTTTACCGTAGTCAGGTAAAAGAAGGGATTTTTCATGAAAAGAATGTGTTTTCGTGCGTTCATTAGGGGTGCTCAACACAAGTTCGGATCAGCATGAACTAGCAGCACAAGCCAGACTATCGAATAAGGGTTGTACCACATACACCATTATGTTTAGCTCGTCCTGGAACCGAAAGTCATACTCAAAAAAAACACGAAAAATTGAATTTATAAATATTTACTGTTACTTTTTTTTAAAAAAAAATTCGTTTTGAGTTCGATGATCGAGTTTATGGCTTCGGTTCCAGTACGACCTACCGTGTATATATCATCAAGGAATCGCATTTTTACATGCTCTATCCTTTTCTGTCGCTTAGAACCGTCATTTGTTTAAAATGGATCTCAGGCACTAGGTGAAATGTGTCAAGTTTCCTAATATCTGGTTTAGAGAAGGACAGATAGGATTAATACCTTGTAGACGCTTATTTTTATCTCTAGCTTTAGGTCATGCGATCTCCAGACACGATCATTAAGCCGTCAAAAGTTCACAACGGTATTTGCAATGCGCGATGGTATCTCCGAAGCCAAGGTACATAATGTGGCTTCCAAGATATTTAAACTGAGTGACTTTATCTAGTAGATTCCCATGTAGATTCAGAGTAATGCGATAGCAGTCACATGCATGCACACACTCAAAATGGGTGAACGGAGTAGAAGCAAATGGCATAGGTACTTGGTTTCTTTTTATAGTGCGAAAGAAAAAAAAATCAAAACACATCGAAATTCAAATCATACGCGTATTACTTATGATTTGAAATTCGATATTTTTTCTTTTTTTTTTTCAAATATGAAGTTTACTTGAAATTTGTAGCGTTTTTGATGATGGATCAATTTTTTTCTAAGTTGTGAAAAAAAAAACTCGGAATGCCATATTATAAGCTTCTACTCCGTTCACTTAATATACCCTTTTTTTTAAGTGATAAAAAAGTCATCCGGTATACTGATAGATTTGGTTCAACCCTAAAGTCGACCCGGATGTGTAAAGTAGGTACAGTTAGCATTGGAAGTTGGAACTACGTAGTTATTTATCATCTGCAAATAAAGTAGAATATTTGATAGGTAAACTATATAAGCATTATGCAAAGTTCAATATTAGTAGGACTCCTTTTCTCTAACACCGCCGCGATTCTCTCGCTCGTGGAGGCAGCCCCTAGGGGTGCTTAAATGAATGCTAACAAAACTGCTCTGTTTCAACTCTTGGTTCAACGACGAGTGTTGAAATTCCAGCAGTGGACATATTTAGGTATATTAAGATTTCAGTCTTTAACTTTGCTCACCTTGAGATTCTACTGAACCCAATATAAAAAAAAGTATCCTTGACACACAATCCTATATTCTAAAACTATGTATAAAGGAGGAAAATGAGACATTACGAACTCGTGCTCATTAAAGGAACCCAGGGTTCTCTGACTGACTAGCTAAGTTGAGTTCATTAAATGTAGGTACTATTTAAATTCTAAATGCATACATGTAGGTAGGTACCTGGCCTATGTGCTGAGAATTTCTTGACAAAATTACTTCAGTGCCAATGTTTACGAATTTCACGGAGCAATTAGAGTCAAAATAATGTGTTCAAGACTCTTTAGGTTTATTCACGATGCTTTGACTCTGATAACTCCATTAACTAGACCAAGATACGGCTAAAAAACTTTATTCATTTCTTCAAATCGACACCCTCGTAAATGAAAATGATATTGTAGTGTCGCAAAACCAGTCTAAAATTCTGGAAGCATCTTCCATCAGGAAAAAGACCATTTACTTAGATTTTCGTTTCCATTCGAGTAATTTGCGAGAGAGTTCATCATCTTCCGCTGCCCTTATTTTTCTCGGGGTCGGCGCAACACGTTTTCTTCTTTCATTCTGCCCTGTCAGACGTCACGGCATCATTTACTCCTCTCTCTTTCATATCATTCCTCACACAATCCATCCATCTTTTCTTTGGTTTTCCTCTCCCTCTCCATCCATCACTCTTTTAGACACATGCGTTTCATCCGTCCTCATTACACGTCCATACCAAAGCAAACAAACAACTTCCTTTATTTTTTTCTGTTATAGGCGCCACTTTCAAACTTTCTAAAACATACTCTTTCCTTACTTTATCCATTCTTGTCACACCACACATCCACCTCAACATTCTCATCTCCGCTACATGCAATCGTTTTTCAACCATCTTCTTCACAGCCCAACATTCTGATCTTGGATACAGTATGACAGGTCTAATCACGGACTTGTTTATTGTTTCTCCTTTTACTTGAGGGGCAATTGATGAGAGCAGCGGTGGCCCAGTGGTGGCGGCCCCGACTTACGAACAGTAAGTCGTGGGTTCGAACCCAGACAGGCGGATTACTTTGTGTAATTTATTTCATCACCACTGCTCTCAAAACGGTGAAGGAAAACATCGTGAGGAAACTAGAACCAAAAAATTCTAAGACATGTGACGTCTACCAATCCTCACTGGTCCCGCGTGGTGGATTTTTAGCCCATTCCCTCTCATAAAGAGGAGGTCTGTGTCCCAGCAGTGGGAACATTATAATTGGCTGATGATGATGGTTGATGGGCAATTTGCGAGAGAGCTAGAAGACAAAAAATCTGTTCGTAAGGTTTTGTTCGTAGACTTGCATTCTAAACCATAATTCATTCTTATGGGACCAAATCAACCCTGAATCAATGATGTCACATCATGAGGTAATATAATTTGAATGATATTGGGTGAGAGTGCATGCCAAAGGCAAACAATGGCGGCATTGTTTTGGAATGCTTTCAAATATTATTATACATTGAATGAATTCTAGTCGCTGGCTAGTTCTTGAGGTGTTGTGGTCGAGTTCAAACGTGGGTTACCTAGGTTTTTATTTATTGATGGTGTTGGCGAGGTCGGGGTTCAGTGTTCGACATTTCGTGACCAATGTGTAGTTAGCTTTATAATACTAATCCTACTGCGACTTTACTTTGCTTGTAAAGTTTTGTCAAGTCAAGTAATGTTAGCTTGTACGAATGTGAATATTTAACAAATAAGATCAAGGTTCATATTCGCATGAAACGCTAATTATACTTGAATCTTCGCCTAGTTTTCCAGAGAATTTGTTCTAAGCCTCTTGTTCCCATTCTACTACCCTACGCATACATACTCACTGTATTTATAAATATGCGTTGGTTCATTGTTTTTCTCATCATATTGTATTTTGTATGCACTTTCTATGTCCCTGCGACAAACAAATAATTTGGTTAATATAAAACTTCTACATCCCATAATAAAAGTTAATCATTCTCCTGAGTCGTTTACCTCCATATAGTATGTTCCTCATTTAACCCATCATCGCAATAAGTTCAAAGACATCTTTGAAGTTATCTTGAAAGTCCGCATCATCCGTAACGTGTGTCCTCTATCTCCAGGAGTTCTGCCTGGTCCACTACGCGGGCGAGGTGACGTACAACGTGGCCACCTTCCTGGAGAAAAACAACGACCTGCTGTTCCGAGACATCCAGAGTCTTATGGCCAGCAGTAACAACACCATCGTCGCCAGCTGCTTCAAGGTAACTTTTCAGAACGTTTCTTATGTAGTTGGATATTCAACTTTAGACCCTGAACTGAGATATGAAAATCAAACAGCATACTTTAAGGTGTTTGTTCTATACGTAGTTTTGCTGAATTTTAGGTAGTGAAAACAAGCTCTGTTCTTCATAATTCTGAAGTAGATGTGTGTTCACACTGTTAAAAACTGGGCAGTATTTAGAGTAAGAAAGATCTAAGTATGCTATTTTGTCACTGGATCCGTGATGGCTTTAGCTGTTCTCTGAAGAACCTTTGAGCTCTGATTTAGCAAGCAACTATTAGTTGTGATGTGGTCTTTGACTGTAACTTCATATGCTTCGAATGTAAATCCCCCTTTTCAAATGAATGTTCTCTAAGCGATCCGAAGTTTTATCTAAATCAACCCTGCAGCTTTTGTAAATCACATGCTGATTTCAGGACGTCAACCTAACGAGCAAGAAGCGTCCCGAGACTGCGATCACTCAGTTCAAGAACTCCTTGAACGAGCTGATCAAGATCCTGAGTAGCAAGGAGCCTTCCTACATCCGCTGCATCAAGCCCAATGACTTCAAGGGGCCTAGTGAGTACTATTTTACTGCTTACTACTTTACAGGTCAAGAAATCTGCCATCAAATCTTATGTTAGTTGATGTGATTGGTTTAAACTCTAGGTACGAGGAACAAGGTGTAGAGTTCTTCATTGTCCATTGAAAGGGGAGGATCCTCCAACCAGGCTGTTATCGACTCTACACGTGTATATCATAAATAAATATTTTTTCTCCAATGACTAGTTTTGTAGTTATTAATGTCAGACGATATAAATAACCCAATTCGTTACGGTCCGGTTTTCTAACATGGTGTGTATGGCACCGATTTAAGGCCTGAATTCTTGTCGCCCTGACGGTCGGTAGCGTACGAGTATACTTGTGTTCTATATAGCACTACACTGCGACGCTGACGTCAGCGGCGACCGACAGCCGTATTTTGTTCTCGCTGACGTCACGACCGACCGTATGCGACCGACCATCAGCGTGACAAGAATTCAGTCCTTAAAGACGTTTCACGTCAAAAGTAAACATTAGCTGGAAAAAGGTTAGACATATGATGTCGATACATCGATGTAACCATGTGTGTTTGTTCCAGTGCAATTCGATGACAAGCTAGTTTCTCACCAAGTGAAGTACCTCGGTCTGATGGAGAACTTGCGCGTGCGACGTGCCGGCTTCGCGTACAGGAGGACTTACGAGGCCTTCCTCGAGAGGTACAGTTTTTACCATCACCAATATAATTCTAGCTATATTACACTTTTTGTTCTGAACCACAAACCCAAGAAGCCAAGAAGAGCTGGAATTGGGCCATAATGAGGAAAAAATCAATGCATCAAGAACGGGCATCCAACATGGTCTTAGTGGCGATGCTTCGGACACCAGCTTCTTTTATCAAAGAACTGCCAACAGAAAAGCAACCAACGTAATTATAGTAGTTAAACCCGAATATTAATCCGTGATTGATGTATGATGAAAATACAACATTTTTAACCGACTTCTTTTAAATTTTGTTTACAATCAGAAGAGATGAAAATGTAAGGGTTTTCAACACATTTGCTCAAAAAATGTATTTATGGAGACTGTATACATTGTTCGAAAGTTAAAAATTACGCACCATACAACGGAACGTGCGGTAAAATATGTACTCTCACCTAAGTACCTATTTTACCGCATATCCCGTTGTATAGCACCGTGCATATTTTTTACGGTTTTTATTTAATTAGGTCAAAATTAAAATCCAAGATGGCGCTGACGAAAATTTTCGGTTTTTCTTCATGGGTGTCGTTTTCGTGGTTTTTGGGGTCGCTGTTTGTTTCATTTCACTGTTTGTGAAATCCTCGACTTCGTCTCGGGCTTACAGTTGTCTACTCGTTTGTAAAAAACAACTTACCGCAATAGTATCATAAATAACTATTGTTTTTGATATTCAGAAGTGTCTGTAATGGTCTAATTGAAATAATGCTTTGAGTTCAGTTTGGTGTTAAAAGTATGATGTACCAAAACAAATAAAATAATTATGTCGTAAATTTTAATGAAGTTATAATAAAAACTGTGAATATTCTGTTGTCCCTCAGATACAAGTGCCTGTCCCGCGAGACGTGGCCGCAACACCGCGGTCCCGCGCGGGATGGCGTGCAGAAACTGGTCGACGTGCTTAACTACGAGAAGGAGGACTACAGGATGGGCAAGTTAGTATCATACTTTTATATCTTCATCCCTTGTCATAGGTATAGGAGAATAACTAAACAACTATAGACGCTGCCAGCTAAGATGACAATAGCGGTCGTTGCCCTTTCCCTAGAGTAATTCATCAACTGGTCCCACATGCCTACGGCACATTTGGGACGAGTTGATGAAATCCATAATAGTACATTTTGATACAAGTGGAGAAAGTTTGTTATTGCATTCGAGGCGGAATTATAATGTTTTTGTGCCGAGAACAGCAATAACAAATGTCCACGTGTATCAAACGACGTTTTTCAATACACTTTTGAAGAAATAAAATAAAATAAAACGAAAAATATTTTTGTCACGAACTAAGAAACTATGATTTTAATTTCCTTTTTTTTCGCGCTCTGCTTTCGCCAGGTTGAAGGAGAGGCAAAGGTATGAAGCCGTTAAACAGCCAAATATAAAAAATAGATTTATTTTATATTTTGTTTATCTATGATATTCTATTTATAAACACAATTTTAATATTCAATAAATATTCATAGTCAATAGTCAATAGTCTGAAAATAAAGATATTATTTATTTATTTTTATTTATAATCAGTAGTAAAAGTGTTTCGTGCGAACCAAAACAAATGAACCATGTATATGTTGAAGATCACGATAAATGACGATTCAAGACTTAAACAGGCTTATTTTTGATTTTTAAAGTTAGGAACTTTAATCAATGTAGATGGGTCAATGACCGGTATTGCCATCTTAACTGGCACCAACTATAGCAAAGTTGGTTGCAGTCCTGGCTAGTGGGTGACGAGGAGTGCTACCATTTCTCAAAAGTTTCTTTGTAAACTTATTATAACATCACGCCTGTAATCACGGCAGGGTTAGGCAGAGGTGTACCTAATAGTACACCCACATTTCGCCAGTTACGTTTGGGTCCCATGTAATACGGGGCGAGCCTATTGACATCAACCGGTCACAAATCCAGACTCCGTGGCTGCTATTGAGAAATTCCTGATGAAAAACCCAATAACACTTTTTCCGAGCTGGGAGTCGAACCAAGAACGTTAGCCCAGCAGTTGAGATAGAGAGAACGAGATTTCACCTTTTGATATTATACTAGTCTAAGATCCCTTACAGAACGACCTTCACCGAGCTGGTTAATGGATGAAAAGTATTTTATATCAAATTAAATATGTCAATAAATATATTACAAATGGGTTGACTAATAAAATTCAGTCCAGAATATGATTGATTAGCAATTTAAAAATTATAGTGAAATGTTAAAAAAAAAGCAAAACGGGGCAGTCTTTGGGGACTGCCGATAGAAGTGAAAACAAAAAGTATACCGGCCCCCCACCTCCCCAGTCGTAGCACTGGTAATGCCCCGCGCATGCCTATGTGTTGCTACACCGTAGCGGATCACCTACGAGTGCTACGAAGCGTGACCGCACGTTGCGTCAAGTGACGATGAGTTCAATGTTTTTCCGTCACCCAACAATTGCTCAACGCGCCTAAAGAAGTATTAACTTTAAAAAAAATGTAGTCTGGACTGAAATTTTTTAGTCAACCCATTTGCAATATATTATTTAACATATTTAATTTGATATAAGTAAAATACTTTTCATCCATTAACCAGCTCGGTGAAGGTCGTTCTATAAAGGATCGTAAACTGTCAAGTCACGGCACTTAACATACTTCCAAAACTTCCAGCACAAAGATCTTCATCCGCTTCCCGAAGACGCTTTTCGAAACGGAAGATGCGTACCAGCTGAAGAAGAACGACATCGCGACCATCATCCAGAGCAGATGGCGCGGCTACTGGCAGAGGAAGCAGTACCTCAAGATGAAGCGAGCGGCCATCATCATACAGAAGTGGGTCCGGAGGTTCCTCGCGCAGAGGCTCAAGGAGCGCAGGAGGAAGGCTGCCATGGTCATCAGGGCTTTTATCAAAGGTGAGCAAAATCAATATTAAAGCATTTACTTTAAGTAGGCCAGTTACATTACAGGCACTCAAAGATGAAAATTAAATGTAGCTACAATCCCAGTCACAAGACATAAAAACTGTGAAAGTACTGTAGTTGCCCATTCCCTAACGTAGATCTCTATGGTGAAGAACGGGCAAGAAACTCCATGGACACTCTTTTAAATCAGAATATTTTTATAAACTCTTTCTTGGTTCGAGCTATAAATGATGTGACATTCCTTGAACGGTCGAAAAGTCATGATGCGAGTGTTTTTACCACATGGTAGGACTTATGCCCGACTCGTCACGGTTCCGATTGGTCACCAAAAACTTTTTCCATACTAGAAGTCCCTAATTGCCACCATGGTGTTGGTTGCAACTGGCAGTTTATTCTTAAAAGCTGATCAAAATTAATTCAAATTCATTTATTGTTTGACACAGGTGAAATATTAGTTCTTATTATAAAAGATCGCTGTGACATACCTATAAGGTGTACAATATTTTTAGTTTTGGTTACATATCTATTTAACATCTTAATCATTATTCGAAACCTCAAAAAATAAATTCATTCTTTCAATTTCAATTCAATTTTTTTTTTAATTCATTCTTCTAAACGTCAAAAAATATTTGATTATTGCAAACATTAATCGTTTCTTAGTTTTAATGTTAAATGTAACTTACTAAGAGACTACGTAGAGTGCCTTGTTCCAGAAAATCTAAATTTCGAAATTTGAAATTGGAATCTGCTTTTTAGGTGCCTTCAGGCCTGTAATCTTAGTTTGTGAAAAAAACTGCTTAACTAAGTTAACGGAACCGCGTGCGGGATTACAGCTCATTACTCAGGAGGAACATTAGGAGGAGCTCGTGGCTAAATAATAACAGTCGCTCGGGTCGACCTTTAGGTTAAACAGTGCTTGCCTAGGTTGGTCTGTGGTTGGGTGACCAATCTTACATACCGAGTTTGCTCCGTGCCTCGGAAAGCACGTTAAGCTGTTGGTCCCGGCTGACATTCGTAAATCTTTGACAGTCGTTACAGGGTAGTGAGTGACCAGAAAGTCTGACAACCAGTCTGAACAAGGGGTAGGTATCGTATTACCCAGTACTATACATCGCGGCACGTAAGTTGAACCAAAATGGCGGTCGTCCGCAGAGGTACAATTATTGACAAAAATCGAGTGAGAACCGAAAATGTGCAATTGCTCGTTCAAGGTCATAGTTGAACTTACGGGATGCAATCTGTAACACATAATCGGGACTCAATCGACTTTTTTTCATAATTGTAGCATCGCGGACGACCGCCATTTTGGTTCAACTTACGTGCCGCGATCTATAACTGGGTTGTGGAGGTCAGATACGCAGTCGCTCCATATAAAATACTGGTATTCAGCTGCATCCGGTTAAACTGGAAACCAACCCTAACATAGTTGGGAAACGGCTAGGCAGATGATGACTCGGGAGGAACAATATAGGCTGATACACACCTGCAATCACAAACAGCACTAACCAAACTCTTTATGTAAGGAAACAATAGCTAATCCAAAAGACGTTTATTAGCGAAGTGACCAAAACAAAAAGTATCGACAACACCTTCTACTTATCAACTAAGTAATTTCTTAATCATATTTTATAATAAAGTAAACTTTAAATTAATTGATTTTTGATACTTTTTGAATGCATAATACATACATATACATATACTGGACATACTTAATTTAATTTATTTTTTTGACTATTATATACTTATACAATAATATCTTTACATCAATTATTATTTATTTCTTATGTATTTTGTAATTAAATTTCAAATGAATAAAATGTAATTTTTAAACCTACAAAATTTGTACGCCGTTATTGGTAAAGCATGGACGCTCACAACATAGTATTTAATACCTTGCATGTCTGATTACTCAGTTTATGTAAACGCATGTTTGACAAATAAATTATCTTTCTTTCTTATACTAATACCTTACAATTACCAGGTTTCATCACCCGCAACGGTCCAGAAACCCCTGAGAACCGTCGCTTCATCGGCATTGCCAAGGTGCACTGGCTGAAGCGCCTCTCGACGCAGCTGCCGTCCCGAGTGCTGGACGTCACGTGGCCGGCCTGCCCCGCCACGTGCGCGGCGGCGTCGCGCGAGCTGCACCGCCTGCACCGCGTGCACCTGGCGCGCCGCTACCGCCTGGCGCTGGCGCCGCAAGACAAGAAGCAGTTCGACTTGAAGGTCCTGGCTGAGAAGATGTTCAAGGGTGAGTGCCCAGTCTTCTTTAGCTTATGTACGGTGGACTGCATCAATGGGGGCTATCGTTTTTGAGCTCACCAGATAGCGCCACTGTCGAGTAAGATCCTGTCAGTAATTCTATTTTATACTTTAAAGTACCAATAACGTCATAAAACGTTTTTTTATTATAGTTTAAACTTCAGATACATATTTACAACATTCTCCCTAAAATTAGCAAGCATGAAACATTTAATAGTAGATTGTATGACAAGGGAGAAAAATAGTATTTTTACGGCGAAGGCGCTATTTTCTAGAATAGAATCCCGAGCATAGCGAGTGATTGTAAAATAGAATCCTGAGCGTAGCGAGGGCTTCAAAGTACGGTGGAACAAGCTATTTGGTTTACATTTTTCAATGTAACTTGTTGGTTAAAGTGTAAACCAAATAGCTTGTTCGACCGTACATCGCCTGAGGGAAAAATATGTTTGCTCTCGAGTCATATACTCTACTTTTCATCTCGTTCTATGAGAAAATAAATAAGAGACACTTTTAAGTAATTAATGAATAAGTTTAATTTAAAAAAATTACATGAATGTAAAAAGGGTCAATTACAAATTTTATATTTATATCTAATATACTGGCATTTTTATCACTTTCCAAAAAAATATATCGGTATAATAGGTGAACGGAGTAGAAGTAAATGGCATACTACTCTGTCAAGAAAGTACCGGGAAAAGATCAATAATACACAAAATGTCTGTTATTCATCCAAATTTATTTTATCACCTTCAAAGTATGCTCCTTTAGAAACGATACACTTGCGTCAACGAATAATCCATTCATCAAAACATTTTTTAAACGCTGCTTCCGGAATTGAGTTCAGTTCTCGCCGCGAATTCTCCTTTATGTCTTCTATCGATTGAAAACGGGTGCCACGAAGTGGTAATTTGAGTTTAGGAAAAAGAAAAAAGTCAGCAGGAGCCATATCTGGTGAATATGGTGGTTGCTGGATGGTATTTGTTGAGTGTTTGGTCAAAAATTCGTTCACAATGATAGCCTTGTGCGAAGGCGCATTGTCGTGGTGCAAAATCCAAGAATTTTCTTTCCACAAATCTGGCCTTTTTCGTCGAATTTGCTCTCTTAAACGCCGCATAACGCTCAAATAATATTCTTTATTTACCGTTAGACCTTCCGGTAAGAATTCAGAGTGCACAACACCGCGATAGTCAAAGAAAACAGTCAACATGACTTTGACTTTTGATCGACTTTGGCGTGGTTTTTTCGGTTTCGGTTCAGTTGGAAGGCGCCACTCCGAAGCTTGTTGACTAGTTTGCATGTCAAACTCGTAAACCCACGTCTCGTCATCAGTAACAATGCGTTTCATGAATGTTGGGTCCGAACTGACTCGTTCTAGCATGTCCTCAGCGACTTTCATGCAATTGAGTTTTTGGAGAAAATTCAGATCTTTTGGGACTAGCCGAGCAGCAACATGTTTCATACCCAAATGATTAGTTAAAATGGTACGGATCGACTCGTGAGATACAGAAAGTTCGGCGGCTATCTCTCTCAGAGTTTAATGGGGATTTTCAGTCACTATTTTCTTCACTTTTGCGATGTTAACTTCAGTTGCAGACGTTGACGGCCTACCAGAGCGAGGCAAATCTTCCATCACATCTCGAGCGCTTTTGAACGCTTTGAACCACTCATAAGCACGAGTTTTTGATAAAGTCGATTCATCGTAAGCCTTCTGTAACATTTTCAGTGACTCCGAACACGAAATTCCATTGGCGATGCAAAATTTAAGAAAAACTCTTTGTTCGATATTTTTGTCCATTATGAAATTCGCAATACACACTATAATGATATTACTAAAACCAGCACTGTATTTAATATAAATAACAGATGCAACTCAAACTCCGCGCCAAAATGGAAAACAGTTGTGCCAATCTAACAACTACAAAAAAACAAAAATTTGAATTTGGAACCATCAACAAATCATCAATTCCCGATACTTTTTTGACTGAATGTACTTAGTTTTTTTTTTTTTTTAACCTGAAATTAAAAAAGAAAAATGATTTTCGAATGATTTGAAATTCGATATTTACATTTTTGGTTTTTTAATTTCTCTTTCTTTGTTCTAATATAAAAAGTTTACTTCATGAAATTTGTAGCGTTTTTTGATTATGGATCAATTCTTTTCTAAGCTGTGAAAAAAAGAAAAACAAAACTAGGTGTGCCATAAGGTTCTACTCCGTTCACCTAATATACCCATTTTTTTAGAAAGTGTTAAAAAAATCATCCGGTATTTTGAGTGTTTGTAATCTTAGTATCTGGCTGGTGCTCAGGAAAAGACATTGATTCCTTTGATGTAGAAGGGCGTGGCGACAATGGTGTGAGCGAGCTCTTAATTTAATATTTTGTACAATGCGGGTGTTGACCCCGCACCGTACAGCCAACACTTACAGTCAGTCATTTATAATTCGCGTTAAATTGCAATAAACGATTCATGTTCCATATCATTACTGCCCGCTAAAAAGTCTAGTGGAGAAAAGAGCTACTTTGCTCCAGCTTAAAGGGGAACAAAACGACACTTTTGGAATGGAAGGGATGAAATAGTAAATTGTATGACAAGGGAGCAAAATAGTATTTTTACGGCGAGGGCGCTATTTTGAATCCAGAGTGAAGTGAGGCATTCTAGAGTAGAATCCCGAGCGTAGCGAGGGATTCTTCAGTAGAATCCTGAACGTAGCGAGGGATTCAAAGTATGTCACCCGAGCCAAAAATATATTTTGCGCCCGAGTGATGATACACTCTACTTTTCATCACCCACTATGAGAAAATAAAAGGCGCCTCATAACTTATTCACTGTCACTTGAAGAACTCATTTTTAAAAACAAAACCATGAATTTCTAATAATCCGTGAAAATTTACGAAATCGCGGGCTGTAGTTCGCGCGTTTTTAATTTGATTTCTTTTTTTTTTATTCAGCCTTTGGGCGGGACTACGGGCCGTCGTACCAGCCAGTCTCAAACAATATTTGCATTCGATTTCTTTGGCGCTGAACACTAAGATGTCCAAATTCAAAAAGTGCGCGGCAAAGATAATTGTGGCGCACTTATAAAGAGGAATAAAAACTCATTACTGCCCGCTAAAAGTTTCTTATAGAAAACACCACCTTTGGGTGCACTTAAAGCGAACCAAGTCGTCCTTTTTGAATGTAATCGTTTATCCTTTACTAACTTAGCTGGTATTATCTCCAGGTAAGAAGAACAGTTACCCGGGCAGCGTGAGCGAGCGCTTCAAGGAGGACAGACTGACGGCAGAGCACCAGACGCTCCGGAACACCTTCATGGCGTCGCCCTCCTGGCCCACTGGCGAACAGCTTATTGTGAGTGTAGCATACGCTTACTGATTGTTGATAGACCTAAAATAGTATTTTTTGGATATCAGTAATTACCCAAGGTTAGGGTTCCCATCCGAAAAAAAAAAGAAAGCACAGTTACCTAGTCAATATTTATTATGACTGCCATCTTGGATTTCCATATGGATCCATTTTGGCCACAAAGCCCTCTTTAAAAAAATTGTAAGTGAATGGCGGCGTTGGAACATATTTGCCTGTTGTGTCGTGTCGCATCATAACCCCACCACCACTCTGGCGCAATCGGTGGCGAGCAGTCAGAGCCACGAAAGAACGCGTCACGACACGACACGACCTACAAATATGTCTCTAACCATACTAAATGTATGGAACCGATATGCTTCTGGCGCGCCACGACACGCCCCGACACGTAAATGTGTTTTCGGCATTCTTGATCTTGGATTAATAATCGCTTGCAATAACTTTAAAAATATCCGTCTCTACTGATTTTCACTCAATATCAGTTATCAAACTAACTTTATTAAGTCAGAGGTCACTGGGATCACCTCTCGGATGGGAAATCATCAAATGACTCCTCCCGCTCTGGGCGGACCGTCAGACTTTTACTGACTAAGATCCATCCATGTTCCTTCATCGCCCTTTGTGTTCCGGGGCCACGGTATCTCTTTCGAACAGTCCCGCAACCCCGGCAGGCATCGGGCCTTGCGGACCCCTTCCTATTGCTGACTCTCTTTGAGGCGCGCGTGGAACACGAACGAGACCGCGTCAGCGAGTGGCGTCTCCCGCGGCTCTCACGTTCCGCCACCTCCTTCTCTAGCATTACTGCTTCGCAGAAGGTGGTGACGGCGTCCCATTCCGTCTCGCTCCGGACCATGGCTTGAACCAGGGTCGCCGCCGCCAAAGCTCTAATGACCCTTCTATAAGAATCATGTGAGCCCCACGTAACCTTGTTCACACTGCTATCAGCATCTTCTCCACAAAATAAAGAATACCACCATGTCCAGTACTCGTGCGAGGCCGTGAAGTACGACCGTCGCGGCTACAAGCCCCGCGAGCGCGCCCTGCTGGCGTCGGACAAGGCGCTGTACGTGCTGGACGCCAGCAACAGGAAGACCTACAAGCTCAAGCATCGCCTGCCGCTCGACAAGCTCACCGTCGTCGTCACCAACGAGACCGACACGCTGGTGCTCATCAAGATCCCGCAGGACTTGAAGAAGGATAAGGTTTGTAGCTAATCTACCTACAAGCTCAAGCATCGCCTGCCGCTCGACAAGCTCACCGTCGTCGTCACCAACGAGACCGACACGCTGGTGCTCATCAAGATCCCGCAGGACTTGAAGAAGGATAAGGTTTGTAGCTAATCTACCTACAAGCTCAAGCATCGCCTGCCGCTCGACAAGCTCACCGTCGTCGTCACCAACGAGACCGACACGCTGGTGCTCATCAAGATCCCGCAGGACTTGAAGAAGGATAAGGTTTGTAGCTAATCTACCTACAAGCTCAAGCATCGCCTGCCGCTCGACAAGCTCACCGTCGTCGTCACCAACGAGACCGACACGCTGGTGCTCATCAAGATCCCGCAGGACTTGAAGAAGGATAAGGTTTGTAGCTAATCTACCTACAAGCTCAAGCATCGCCTGCCGCTCGACAAGCTCACCGTCGTCGTCACCAACGAGACCGACACGCTGGTGCTCATCAAGATCCCGCAGGACTTGAAGAAGGATAAGGTTTGTAGCTAATCTACCTACAAGCTCAAGCATCGCCTGCCGCTCGACAAGCTCACCGTCGTCGTCACCAACGAGACCGACACGCTGGTGCTCATCAAGATCCCGCAGGACTTGAAGAAGGATAAGGTTTGTAGCTAATCTACCTACAAGCTCAAGCATCGCCTGCCGCTCGACAAGCTCACCGTCGTCGTCACCAACGAGACCGACACGCTGGTGCTCATCAAGATCCCGCAGGACTTGAAGAAGGATAAGGTTTGTAGCTAATCTACCTACAAGCTCAAGCATCGCCTGCCGCTCGACAAGCTCACCGTCGTCGTCACCAACGAGACCGACACGCTGGTGCTCATCAAGATCCCGCAGGACTTGAAGAAGGATAAGGTTTGTAGCTAATCTACCTACAAGCTCAAGCATCGCCTGCCGCTCGACAAGCTCACCGTCGTCGTCACCAACGAGACCGACACGCTGGTGCTCATCAAGATCCCGCAGGACTTGAAGAAGGATAAGGTTTGTAGCTAATCTACCTACAAGCTCAAGCATCGCCTGCCGCTCGACAAGCTCACCGTCGTCGTCACCAACGAGACCGACACGCTGGTGCTCATCAAGATCCCGCAGGACTTGAAGAAGGATAAGGTTTGTAGCTAATCTACCTACAAGCTCAAGCATCGCCTGCCGCTCGACAAGCTCACCGTCGTCGTCACCAACGAGACCGACACGCTGGTGCTCATCAAGATCCCGCAGGACTTGAAGAAGGATAAGGTTTGTAGCTAATCTACCTACAAGCTCAAGCATCGCCTGCCGCTCGACAAGCTCACCGTCGTCGTCACCAACGAGACCGACACGCTGGTGCTCATCAAGATCCCGCAGGACTTGAAGAAGGATAAGGTTTGTAGCTAATCTACCTTTGTTTTTGTTGTTGGGTGGTAAATAAGTAAACGATCAATCTGATGGTACGTGGTATTGTGGTCACTGTCAACTGCCATGCTGCCACACGTCTGCAACGCTAGGGAAATCGCAATTTCACATTGATACCTCTGACACAACGCTGAAATGTTTTTGTGCCACTAAATCTGGACTCAGATTTACCTTTTTTTTCAAAAATCTTATAATCCGAAGCTTTAATCATCTTAGCCCAACTCTATTTTCCTGGGGGGTTACCATGACGTCTTAAAGCAGGATTGTTTTAATGTCACTCCAGTATGAAAAAGTGACGGAGTTCTAAAGAACGTCTAGCGCCATCTCTTTCTCACTCTGGAATAAGATTAAAACAGTCCTGCTTTAAGACGTCATGGTAGGCCACCTGAACAACTAAGAACATAGTCATATAGCTCCATTTTTAAAAGAAACCTGCAGATTGCACTGCCAAGGCCAAAGGACGTGAAGTTTGCGAAACCTCAAATGACTCCAAGTTATAATATTTATATTGCAGGGTGACCTGATCATATCCGTGTCGCACCTGATCGAGTCGCTGACCATCATGACGGACTACACCAAGAAGCCCGAACTCATCGAGATCGTCGACACCAGGACGTAAGTCACCTTAATGATGAGACTGGTGTCGATTCTGTTGTGCACAAACTAAACTCAATTTAGGCTATTGTACCTATGTTTTACTAAAAGGCAGTGTGAGAAAAGGATGGTTATAGCTATGAACTAAGTTAGAGATGTCAAACTAGTTTATGCCTTGCGCTTCACCATGTTTTTAGTCGACATGTTTTTACGTGCACCCTTCATTTGTATGGAAATATTAGTTCCAACTAAATTTGACAGCTCTAAATTACGTCCGTCTCTTTCTCGTTTTATTAGAGAGAAACAGATAACAATAGCCTAAATTAAATTTAGTTTGTGTTGCGCACAACTGAATCGACACCCTGTCGATCTAAGCAAGACTAACCCGACTAAGACTACGTATAGATTCTTTGGCCCAAACTTTCTTCCAGCATTTTTTTTCTTCATAACTCGCGGCGAGCTCGGTGGCTAGATAATAACAGCCGCTCGGGACGATCTTTAGGTTAAACAGTGCTTGCCTAGGTTGATCTGTGGATGGGTGACCACCCATTATATACCAAGTTTCCTCCGTGCCTCGGAAAGCACGTTAAACCGTTGGTGTCGACTGTCTTTGTAGATCTTTGACAGTCGTTACAGGTAGTCAGTGGCCGAAAAAGTCTGACAACCAGTCTTACCAAGGGGTACCGTGTTACCCAGTACTAACTGGGTTCTGGAGGTCAGATAGGCAGTCGCTCCATGTAAAATACTGGTATTCAGCTGCATCCGGTTAGACTGGAAACCGACCCCAACATAGTTGGGAAAAGAAAAGGCTAGACCGATGATGATCTTCATAACTTAATTATAGTCCTAGACTCATATGGAAGAGGACCAGCCATACCATAATATATAAACGTTTCGTCAATTTCCAGCATCGCGCATAACCTGGTGAACGGTAAGCAGGGCGGCACCATCGAGGTGCAGAACGGTCCGCAGCCCAACATACACCGCGCCAAGAGCGGAAACCTGCTCGTCGTACGTATACCTTTAGCACTTTGAACACCTAACTACAGGGTGTAAAAGACCTCATCACGAAACCGTCAACCAAGCATTCTGTATATCAATCTAAGTAACTCTACGCAAAAATTATTGCTGGGAAACGACTTTTTTTTTGGGATGAAAAATCATGTTTTGTGGTAGAATTCAGTGTAAACTCAAAACAGTTGTGCTGATTGATGGATTGAATAGTACGGGGGTCGTGGAGGTATTTAAAGTAAAAATCTTACATTAAAAACATGTATTTAAAAAAAACCTTGTCAAAAAGTTGGAACTTTGACCCATAATATCTCCGTAACTAGAAGGTTCCCAGATATGGTGTAGAACAAAAAAATGATCGCAATGACAGGGAGAACAAGTGCCTTTCGGCTTCGTGAAGAGGTGATTTACACCCTTTATAGTTGGTGCCAATTAAGATGAGAATAGCGGTCATTGTGTAATGGGTGTTCAGAAGGGGAAATGAGAAGCACACACTATACTTTAGTTTGTATTTTAACAAAAATTATGAAGCCGCTTACAAAAGAATCCGTCTCGCCAGTAACGCTAGCTAACCAGTCCCGCCGGCCGCCGCCAACAGGAAGTCAAACTCACATCCCCTTTTTATTATTATAAAGTATTCGTAACACCTACATAAATTGACATACTTATTACAATAATCATAACAATATAAGCTATAGGTTTTATAAAGTAAACTTTTACAATTGAATATAATTTACAGTAATATTTCCTAATTAATAAATGAATGCTCAGAGGAAAGCACAAGTTATTAATATTTAAAATGACCACAACATTATAGTGTCTATAAAAATAGATAGATGGCGCTATTAGGTAGATTGCATCAGTAGATCTTGGCTGCTGTTATCCTAGTTGCGTTCAATGTCGGTAGATGGCGTTACAGCTGGCGACTAACTGTTACACTCGGCCATCCTGCTATTGTCGTGGTTCTCCACGGCGTTGGGCTCCAGCTCCTTCAGCAGATGTAGTAGCAGCAGAGTCCATTTTTGGCGGTACCTGGAAACAAACAGCCCACAGTATATTTTGATAAACATAATAAATTATGAAATATGTTCTTTCTATAAGACACATTGAGTTTTTATTAAATTAGCGTTCAGTTATTCACATAGATTTGTTTGACATCTCACAAGGAACACAAGACACACACAGTGAAGTGCACTCAGATCTGTCTGAAGTTTCACAGAGCATAATCGGAAAGACATTCACTCAGATATAATAGCTAGTGTAACTAAAAAACATAATCACACAGATTTATCTATTGTATCACTCAGTGGAACAGGATAGATATTCACACAGACCTATCTGCTGTATCACACAGTTTAGCAGGATAAATATTCACACAGATACATATTTCTGGCATATCACACAGCATAGCGGGACAGATATACACACAGATTAGCTGTATCACACAGATTATCTGTATCACACATATTAGATTCTGGTCTACAGAGTACCTACACTAATCTGTATCAAGAAGTTGTTGTGTTATGCGGTTAGGGCAATATTTTTAATAGCTACTTAATTAATCCCTCTAAGGTGTGTTGAATGTTTAAATTGGAATAATACAACTATTTAGAATATAAAGTAGGTATTTAATTTTAAAATTATCAAAGAAAGTTAAGACAATAATATTTGTTTAAAGTAGGGAATACAGTGAAAATAAACAATATTATGAATAACAAAACACACAACAACTATATCTAGTGCAAACAAATGGTATTAGAATTATTAACTCTCCAATAAATCTATTAAATCATCTCTATCTACTTCATGATCTGAATCTGTAGAGCTGTCTGGCACTGATGACTTATATGGGCGAAGTGAATCACCAGCAACTACTGCACTAAACTTTTTATATCCTTTGACTCCTTGAATGCTATTTATTGTATATCGGTCAATGGTATGGTCTATTTTAGTGATATTGTACGGTCCTGTAAACACACTCCCTAACTTCTTAGTGACCCCAACTGTATGATCACGAGATAAACCTCCCTTCCACAAAACCAATTCACCTACATTATATTTCCTACATTTCTTATGCCTCTTATCATACCGACCTTTCATCATTGTCATATTATTATCGATGCGCAACTTTGCATTGTGTCTACGTTCAAGTAGGTAACTGCTTTTGAGGGTCAACATTTGTACCAACGTTTGCAGGGTAAGCAGGTAATAAGGCATTGTCATGCGAAAACATAAGGCTAAAGGGAGAGAATCCTGTAACAGCATGAGGACTGTTATTTATTCCCCAGACTACATCCGAAAGTTTTTCATCCCATGTGCATTCACTTTCAGCGGTAGTGTTTAGACCGTTTACAATGGTTCTGTTTACTCGTTCGACCTGACCATTTGATCGTGGACAAGCAACTGCATTTAGTACATGCTTGAACTGTTTTTGTTTAGAAAACTCTTTAAAATACCGACTAGTGAAAGCGACCCCTCTATCTGTAATTATTATTCTATGAGGATTGCCAAATGTAGATAATATTTCCTTTAGGTTCTGAATAGTTTCTATAGAACCAGCGCTTTTAACAGCTCGAGCAAATACAAATTTCGTAAAAGAGTCAATTACTACAAGTATGTACGAGTAACCACGGCGTGTTTTCAAGAATGGGCCCAAATGATCTATATGTAAAGTATGCATTGGTATCGCTACTTTCTCAATGGGATGCAGCTCGCCCTCTACTTTGCCATAATTTCCCTTAGCATAAGCACATTGTAAGCAGGCATTTACATATTTTCGTATAAACCGAGTCATACCAGAGAACCAAAACTTAGATTTTATTGTCTTTTCGCACTTTTCGAAACCTATGTGCCCAACTTGGTCGTGGTATTTTTGTAACAATGACCACTTTGACAGTTTAGGTATTACGAATCGATCGCCGTGTAAAGATTTTCGAAATAGACATCCGTTAACAATGGTATAATTTTTATTTATATCCGGATTATTTGTGCCCGCATTAATCTGACGAATAATACCAGTGGCGTAGCGTGCCTTGGCGGGGCCTCGTATAAAAATTTGTTTAGGGGCCCCTAGGGAAATAATTGTGATTTCTCACAAAAAAATAACTGTTTGCATAAATGGGGAAGGCTGGTCAAAGCTGATTGTAGATGGCGTGTCCATAGCTTAGTCCCAATCTGTCCAATGAGGACAAGCTATTTTGAAATATAAAATGACATTGACAGATTTTCAAATGACGACGCTTGGTACAAGCTATGGTAGCGCCATTGGTACACAGTTGCCATCCCCATTGGAAGAAATATTTGTTCCACCACCATCACAATCTCAGCCGCAAGACGTCCACTGCTGGACATAGGCCTCCCCCAAGGGGGGGTTTCGCCATAAGCGCCACGCTTGGCAGGCGGGTTGGCGATCGCAGTACGGTTTGTTCATCATAATTATTTATCTGTCACTTTTTCCAAAAAATTTACAAACAATTCAAATTAAATATACACTCTCCTTGCTTTTGTTTCGGCAAACAGATTAATTTCTGAAAAAAAAAAAATTGGGATGTTTTGCTTACTCACGTTGGGGGCCCCCGTGGCCCAGGGGCCCCGTATAATTGATACGGCATATACGGCGGTAGCTACGCCCCTGAATAATACTTAGTACCGTATCGTCTTGCAACTGTAGCGTGAGGCGCCAGTCAGCTTCATCAATGCGAAGTTTAGGAACGCTTTCAACCGGGTTGCGACTAAGCGCGTCAACGTGTTGCATACGGTGGCCGGGGCGATATTCGATTTCAATATCGAAATCCTGGATCGTTAGCCACCATCGGGCTATACGCGGTATCAAATCTTTTTTAGTCAGTGTGGTTCTTAATGCTGCACAATCGGTGATTACCTTTACTGGGATACCTGTTACGTAAATACGGAAGCGTTTTAGAGATTCAACCACGGCGAGAGTTTCCAGCTCATAACTATGATAGAGCATTTCCTCCCTACTAGTAACGCGACTAAAATAAGCAACGGGCTTTAAATCACCATTGTTTTGATATTGAAGTAGAATACCGCCTAACCCCAAACTACTAGCATCTGTATGGATTTCTGTTTTAGCATGCGGGTCATAAATTGCTAAAACAGGTCGCTCAGTCAATGTGGTTTTTAAAAGATTAAAAGAATGTTCTTGTTCGGAACCCCACATCCAGGAGGTCGGGCAATTTCAGCGAAACCTCTTACAAATTTACGGAAATACGATGCTAAACCGATGAATTGGCGTAGTTCATGTACGTTTCGCGGCTGCCTAAAATTAATAACACTAGTGATCTTTGCTTGCCCCGGGCGTACAGACCCTTCAGTAACTTCATGACCCAAGTAATTTACGCTGGTTTTCAAAAAAGAGCACTTTGTTAAATTTAGTTTTAAATTAGCACGAGAGAGAAGTTTCAAAACATCTTCCAATAGGTCTATACCTTCTTCTATTGTAACAGTAGGCAAAGTGACGTCATCAAGATATGTAGCTATTTTATTATCTAAGGAACCTAGTGCCTTACGAATTAACCGTGAGAAATCCGCCGGGCGCGTTGGCCAAACCAAACGGCATTTTTAGAAATTCATACTGTCCATTCGACGTTATGAAGGCGGTTCTATGAATTGAATTTTCCGCCATTTTAACTTGATAGTAACTTTGCGCCATATCAAGAACCGTAAAGTACACTTTTCCCGACAGTCGATTGATCTGATCATCAATGTGTGGAAGAGGAAATCGATCTTTTACAGTACGTGCGTTAAGCGCGCGGTAGTCAATACATAACCGATAGTCGCCTCCCTTTTTCTTAACTAAAATTACAGGACTCGCGTATTCGGAGTTTGATTCTCGCACTATTCCCGCGGATAAAAGGTCATTCACCTTTTCCTGCACAATTTCATTTTCTTTGTAGGATAATCGATAGGGCTTACAAAACACAGGCGTTTCTGATGTGGTAGAAATATGCATTTCAATTAAATCTGTACAACCAAGTTCACTGCTACATTCAGCAAAACAACTGGGATACTTATTTAGCAAATCTAATAATAATTTAGTCTGATTTTCTTCCATTTCGCCAATATTTATGTCAGACAATACAAATGTCTTGTTTGGCTGAACATAATCCTGTGTACTATTAGCGATAGCGGCACGACTTTGAGTAACGAAAGCTAGCGCCGTTGTAACCAATGATTAAGCAATATTGTAAGCAGTATTTTTAAGATTTTGGTGTACAATAAAGTATATTCTATTCTATTCTACGTCGGTTTCTGTGAACACATCTGCGCGCGTTATCAGTCGGCCCGCGGACCATTGTAAACAAAAATCACCTAAGTTAATTATGCGTAATTGTAATGTTGGTGTATTTTTCAAGACTAATTCTGGGATATAGTACGATTCATCACCCATAGAATACAAACGTGGATGGGTAACAAGTATTTCACTTGGCGACAAATCATAAGATGTGTAGGCGCGTACTTCTGCACTCGAACCCGGCAGGACTTCGACATTGTTGAACAAGAATAGGGGAACTTTTGTTATGAAGTCCTGGCTAGACAAACAGATGGTTGATAAGGGACAGTCGCACGCACTATTTGCAATTAATTTCACAGATTTACACAATGATATTATAAGTAAAAAGGTGTAGATACGTTACCTAAACGACATTCTATCTTCAAAAACGGCACACCGCACACATGAATAACTAAAAATATTGCAATAACACACTACATTACAATTAGTCGTCAAAATAGGATGGCATGATTCAAGTATCGCGAGTGAAAAAGAGACAAATATAATTCGCGACAGTGCGTCGTCAAGTGTACTAGAAACGATGTAGAATTAATAAATCAGATATGACATTACCTTACACCGTGATTTATGCCTAAAAATGCGATTCACTCAAGAGTTCATGTAGTAAAAGTAATGTAATAAAAATGCATTGAAAGTAGGTAAATAAAAATGTTTAATTAGTTTTTAAAAATGATAAGTAAAGGTAAAAACAAATAGTTGGTATCAAATCAAAAAAAAATAAAAATCTACATTTAACAATAAATAATGTGGCACCATTTGCACTGTAAGTCAACTGACTTGTCTGTTTCGTACATATAATTTTACTCTATGATCGGTAATGACGTCTATCTCTATCGCACTTGTTGATAGAGAAATTGTTGTTGCACTCTTTCTTTTCGGACGCCATTATTTTAAAAACGTAATGTTTGTTTTGTGAAAATATTAAGATAAATAGTATACTTACGAATGATATGTGATTCCTTGACTTTTAGAAGTTTTGCTAGTATAATTTGTACAATATCTCATGACACACGACGGCATTTTCGGTAGTTTTGGGTCACTTTCACTTTTAATGCACTGTGTTTACGTGAAGTGCGTCTGTCAACGCCGGCAACGTCACACTGAGGTCAAGGTTTGCTAATTAGCCACATTTTAACGTACCGCTTGCTGAGCGCTTATAACGCATCTACACCTTTTTACTTATAATATCATTGGATTTACAGGTTATAATTAAGTTTAAGTTCGGCTGATTAATAATAGGCTGCCCCACAATTAAATCTATACCGTTGAGGTTTGCATTTGTTATCTCGACACATGTTTGTAAACTTATATTATCTATAACTAGATCTATGGACGCTTTCCCTAGAGAATTTACAAGTAAACCTCCAAAACCTTTCATTACAACATTTGATGGTAATATACATGATCGCGATTTTTCGATGGCTTGCATCGTGATTATATTAACCTTACTGCCAGTATTAATGTAACAGATTGCTTCAAAACCATTAATATTGTTACGAGCTGGGTATGGGATAAATTAATTACTACCGATGAAACAACTGAATAACTTTAATAATCACAAAACACTTCAAACTCAATCACAAGTACACCACTGATCACTATTCACTTAGATATCGCACTTACTAGATCACTTTGATTCGCTCCGTACTGTAGCCAAAATAATACTGCCTGCTCCCGCAAACACGTCGACTATTTATATGACGACCGAACGTTTGAGAAAGATCCAGAATCTTCTAGTCAATTCATACTAGGTCATTGTCCTACGAGAAACTTCCACAACTTTTGTACAAAGGAAAGAAATAGGTACTTTATGCCCTGGGCGTACGGTCGAAATTACAATGACAACTTCCTGATGTATTTTATAGGTAGTTTGCGAATTTGTACCTACATCATTCGATACATACCTACTACTACCTACCTACTTAGTTGTAGGTACCTACTATTAGAAGCTACTTGTATTGTAGGTATGGGTACGACGTAACACTGCCCCCTCCTTAGACATGCTCGTCCCGAGCATCATTAGGCCCGTAGTATCGCGCCAATCGGTCTACATGGACAATCTTAGGCGCACCTCGTGGACCCTTCTGTATTCGGTAGGTGACATCGTTGATCCTAGTCACGACTCGGTATGGTCCATCCCAGTTTGCTTGTAATTTCGGAGACTTCCCTTTGCTCCGTACTGGGTTATGCAACCACACCAGTGAACTCTCGTCGAAACCCCTACTATTTGCCTTCCGGTCATAACGGGTCTTCATCTTCTCAGACATCTGTTGGCCGGATTGTCTAATATGCTCATAAACATCATTCAACTTGTTACGCAAGTCATTTGCGTAATCTGTTACACTGCGTGGAGCATCAGGGGGAGTTCCAGTGATTAAATCTGCAGGCAACCGTAATTCCCTTCCAAAGTTCGCGAAGGCGGGCGTCACAGTCGTACTTTCGTGGACTGCGCTGCGGTAGGACAGAAGAAACGGCTGTATGTGCTTGTCCCAATCCCTTTGTCTGCTTTCCACGACTTTTGCCAGATATCTTTCCAACGTTTGGTTGAATCGTTCCACCATTCCATCAGATTGTGGGTGGTAAGAGGTGGTTCTGGTTTTGTGGGTACCCATTAATCGACAAGTCTCCTGAAATACTTGCGATTCGAAATTCCTTCCTTGATCGCTGTGTATTTCTAAGGGTACTCCAAAACGACAGAAGACTTCCTGAACCAATTTATCTGCGACAGTTGTAGCTTCTTGATTAGGAATGGCGAAGACTTCTGGCCACTTTGTGAAGTAATCCATGACCACCAAGAAGTACTTGTTTCCGCTCTCACTTTCTGGAAATGGTCCCGCAACGTCTAGTGCTATCCGTTCCCAAGGGGCTCCAACGTTATACACTTTTAATGCTCCTCTGCTGCGTGTTTGGGGTCCTTTCACGGCCGCACAACTGGTACATTTGCGACACCAGTCCTCCACATCATCTCGACAGTGGATCCAGTAAAAGCGTTCTCGAATTTTTAGTAAAGTCCTTTTTACCCCCATATGTCCTCCCGAACATCCATCATGGTACAGCCGTAAAACATCCGGTACCTTAGCTTTAGGGACAACCATTTGTAGATGACAGCTGTCCCCTCGAGCGTTTTCCCATTTACGGCACAAGACTCCATCCTGGATCACCAAGCTGTTCCATTGCGCCCAATAACTCTTCGTGATGGAACTCATCGCAGCCACATCACTCCACTTGGGTTTAGGAGCACCAGCTTTGATCCACTCGAAGATCGGTTTGATGTCCGAGTCATTTTGCTGAGCCTGCTGTAGGGTTTCTTTCCATTCATCGCTGAGATCCATTCTAAGCATCCTCACGGGCACTACTTCCTTAGTCTCTTGCCGGGCACAGTGCTTACAGTCTTCAGGACAAGGTCTTCTCGACAGGGCGTCTGCGTTACCGTGAGTTCTTCCACTGCGATGTTCAGTTACGAAGTCAAACTCTTGCAATAGCTCAATCCATCTCGCCACTTGCCCTTCTGGATTCTTGAACTGTAATAGCCACTTCAATGCAGCATGGTCAGTTCTTAATTGGAATTTACGTCCCAACAAATATTTACTGAAGTGCTGCAATGTCTTTACTACGGCGAGTAGTTCCCGTCTTGTAACGCAGTAATTTCTTTCTGGTTTGGATAAAGACTTGCTGAAGTAAGCTATCACAACCTCTTGGTTTCCTTTTCGTTGAGACAGCACGCCCCCAATTCCAGTATTACTTGCATCTGTGTCAACTATGAAGTCATTTTCTGTGTCAGGATATCCCAAGATAGGCGTATTGCACAGACGTTTCTTTAATTCCTGAAATGCAACGTCGCAGTTCTCGTCCCAACAGAATTGCCGCTTTTCCTCAGTGAGTTTGTGCAGAGGTTTTGCAATGTCGGCAAAATTCTTGACAAACCTTCGATAGTAGGAGCACAAACCCAGAAATGCTCTGACCTGTGTCTTGTCTTTCGGAACTGGCCAATCCTTGACGGCGATTACTTTTTCTGGGTCTGTTTGAACACCTTCCCCCGAAACTATGTGTCCTAAGAAGTTCACTTGTTTTCTGAAAAACGAGCACTTTTTCGGACTTAACTTAAGATTTGCTGTTTGGATTTTCGACAGCACTTGGTTGAGGTTTTTAAGGTGATCTTCAAATGTACGGCCCACGATGATTATGTCGTCTAGATAGACAAGACATGCGTCTCCAATCAATCCGGCGAGTACTTGCTCCATCAGCCTTTCAAACGTTGCAGGAGCATTGCACAATCCGAATGGCATAACTTTAAACTGCCACAATCCCTTCCCTGTTGAGAATGCAGTTTTTTCCTTATCCTTGGGGTCTATTTCTACTTGCCAGTAGCCACTTTTCAGGTCAAGTGTGGTAAACCACTTCATACCAGTCAGCGTATCCAGTGTGTCATCGATCCTAGGCAGCGGATAGCTGTCCTTTTTCGTGACATCGTTCAGTCGTCGATAGTCCACACAGAAGCGCATACTGCCGTCCTTTTTCTTTACCAGGACCACAGGAGAACACCATGGACTCGATGAAGGCTCTATAACACCGTCCTTCATCATTCCCTCCATCATGGTTTCCACCTCTTTTTCACGTGCAACTGGCAGTCTTCTTGGTCGCTGACGGATTGGTAACTCGTTACCCGTATTAATCTTATGCTGAACTAGTCCAGTTCTCCCTATGTCAGCATCATTTGAAGAGAAAATGTCGGCGTACTGAAGTAACATCTTCTTAGCCTTGTCCATTTCTTCTTTAGATAAATCGCAGTTTTCCAAAAGTGTTGACACGTCAAACTTTGTACTACGAATTTTATTTCCGGTAGGCAGATTTTGCAATTGACGCATCCAAGCTACTTCCTCGCAAGTGCCGATTAAGGTGCCCTTCTTAATCACTTGCTCCTTGTCACTTGGATTCAGTATGCGTACTGCCGAGACGTTTTTGGCCTTGACCAGAGTACGTGCCATCTTCCATGGAAAGTCATTGTTCACCCTTTCTATCAGAACACTTCGATCTTTTTGTCCAGAATTCCGTGGTAAACTAATTGGAACAATCGTTTCTGATCTGCGAGGAAGAACAATCTCCTTCAAGCAGTACACTTTCCCTGATGGTGCACCTTCCATGAAGACTTCCTCTGAACCACATTTCAATACTCCTTGATCAACGTCGATCTCACAACGATATTTCCGCATGAAATCCAAGCCCAAGATGCAATCGTCCACTATGTCGGCCACGATGACATTGTGCTTGTAAAATCTGTCACCCAATTTTAACTCCACCTCCTTCTTGCCTCGGACGGTTATGTGCTGACCGGTAGCTGTTAGTAATCGTATACGGTCGTGGTTATCAAAGTAGTCCCCAAGAAACCGACTTGCTAGGTGAGAGTTAACGACCGTGTAAGAAGCTCCAGTATCCAACGTCAGTTTGCATGGTGTTCCGTTGACTTCGCCTCTGATGGTCAGGCTGTTCCCGTCATGTGCTTGCGAGATCAAGATTCTCGGGGCTCTTTCAATACCAGCCAGCACCCGCCCCCCAGTCCTGGCATTTACTCGTTTCCCTGCTGTGGCTGGGCAGTCACTTCAGCCACCCTTCCTTGCTGATCTTCTCGCGGGGTGTTGCGCTTTGGACAGCTTGACCGAAGGTGACCCCTTTCTCCACAAGTGTAGCACCTAGGACTGTACCCTTGCGGGCGCTCGCGTACCGGTGATGCTACAACCTCCCTAACGCGGTGCGTTCGGTGGTCTTGCCTCACTGCCTCTACTTCTAAAGCATGGGCTAAGGCGTCCTTCAATGTTTCATGATGCCCAAGTCTCACGGCGGCTCTAACTTCTAAGTCACGTATTCCATCAACGAACGCTTGTACCAGATTCCCATCGATCAGTGCAGGGGCAGACTGGTATGCTTTCCGAACCAGCTTTTCAACTTCCAGGGCCCACTGCTGTAGGTTCTCGGCACTACGTTGAACACGATCCTTCAACTTAGCACGAAATACGTGCTCCAGGTGCGCGTCGCCGTATCTGGACTCTAACGCCTCCAGCAGCTGCTCGTAGGTTACATCCTTACCGAGCGCCTCAAGAATGTTTAGGGCCTGGTCTCGGAGGCCCAAGGTGAGCGCGGTCATGGCTTGCGATTTTGTCCATCCATTCGCCTTCATAACGGCCTCAAATTGAATTTTATAAGCCGACCACGAAGATGTTCCGTCGAATGGAGGCACCTTAAAGCCCCGCGCTGAAGGTGCAGCAACTACTGAAGCCACAGTCACGTCTCCAGACTTCAGTTCTCCCAAAGCCTTCTTCACTCCAGCGATCTGAACTTCGGCCTCTGAGATGCGATTCTCGTGCTGGTGTACCTGGTCCTTCATAATCTTGAGCTCTTTGCCGAAAGTTGCATGAAGATCCTTTATGAGGATCATCTGTTCTTCTTGACGGCGAGCCTGCTCCTCTTTATCTCGTTGCAACTGCTCTTGTAACTGGCGAGCCTGGTCCTCTTGACGGCGAGCCTGGTCCTCTTGACGGCGAGCCTGCTCCTCTTGACAGCGAGCCTGCTCCTCTTTATCTCGTTGCAACTGCTCCTGTAACTGGCGAGCCTGGTCCTCTTGACGGCGAGCCTGCTCCTCTTGACGGCGAGCCTGCTCCTCCTTATCTCGTTGCAACTGCTCCTGTAACTGGCGAGCCTGCTCCTCTTGGCGGCGAGCCTGCTCCTCCTTGTCTCGTTGCAACTGCTCCTGTAACTGGCGAGACTGCTCCTCTTGACGGCGAGCCTGCTCCTGCAGCAGCGCCATTAAAGCTGACAAGTCTGGCGCTACTGATGCTGGAGAAACTCCGGATGGACCAGCGACTGGCACTGACGTAGGCTGGACTCCACCCGGTGTCTGTGTCGGAGAGTCTCCAAACCGCCTTTGGTCCATGTCCTGCTGTCGCTGACTCCTGGTACGGATACCGTCCGTGTTGTCCTTTGGTAGAACTGGCATAATTTATCCCTCACTTCTGGCACCAAATTGTTACGAGCTGGGTATGGGATAAATTAATTACTACCGATGAAACAACTGAATAACTTTAATAATCACAAAACACTTCAAACTCAATCACAAGTACACCACTGATCACTATTCACTTAGATATCGCACTTACTAGATCACTTTGATTCGCTCCGTACTGTAGCCAAAATAATACTGCCTGCTCCCGCAAACACGTCGACTATTTATATGACGACCGAACGTTTGAGAAAGATCCAGAATCTTCTAGTCAATTCATACTAGGTCATTGTCCTACGAGAAACTTCCACAACTTTTGTACAAAGGAAAGAAATAGGTACTTTATGCCCTGGGCGTACGGTCGAAATTACAATGACAACTTCCTGATGTATTTTATAGGTAGTTTGCGAATTTGTACCTACATCATTCGATACATACCTACTACTACCTACCTACTTAGTTGTAGGTACCTACTATTAGAAGCTACTTGTATTGTAGGTATGGGTACGACGTAACAATATATATTTGTTTACGGTATAAATCTAAAATTATTTCTGTGGTTACATGATAAACCTGCCGTACCTGTTGATTTCTTAGCGGTGGCGCCGGCATGTCCCGCGAGCTCCCCCCGGCCATGCCCCGGCCGCATACCAGCAGGTGTTGGCAGCGTGTCCCGCGCGCTGGCAGACCTGGCAGCGTAGGGCCGGTGCAGCTCGGCAATCACGGGCTTCGTGCCCCGGTCGCCGACAGTTATAGCACACCTTCGGAGCAGGGTTCCCTGCCGCAGAGCCCCGTTGCCATGTCGACTTGATCAGCTTCTGGTCGGAGGATCGTCTGTTTTTTTCAGCCCCGTAGTTTTCTAGTGAAGAAAGGAACCCGTAATATAGTTCTTCGGGAGTCTTGTAGCCGCATGCTTTCGCGTTCGCACGCAGTTCAACCGGCAATCCACGGATGAGGCACGACATTGCGTTCTCCCCATCCAGCCCACACTTTTTCATTAGAGATATTTTATCATGATAGTATCGGGTCATGGTTTCGTTCCCTTTTTGGCGTGCCAGCATTTCTTCCAGGCGGTCGACGAAATCGGTGGTACGTGGAAACGCCTTTGTCAGCCATTCCTTCCAAGTGCCCCACGTGGCGCTGTAATCCTCCAGGTCGTCGTACCAGTCGCGCGCAGCGCCGCGTAGCCGAGTTTGCATCACGAAGACCCTGTCCCTTTCTTCCCAGTTATATATGTCGCCCAGTTGATCGATCTTGTGAAGCCATCCAATCACGTTAACATTTTTCTTCGCTGGATCAAATTTAGGAATGACTTCGGTGTCCAGGTGTGTTATTCTTGGTCTTTTGTTGGCGGGTAACTCACAAATCGAGGACGGCGAAGAAAAAAAAACGGGACTTTTTCCCTCTTGGCGGCCATCATTTTCTTCAGAGTCTACGCTTAGCGACCGTCTTCCCATGCCGCCGATATATGGGCCGTGGAATTCTTCCATCCCACTTCTGAACTGTAATGGGTGTTCAGAAGGGGAAATGAGAAGCACACACTATACTTTAGTTTGTATTTTAACAAAAATTATGAAGCCGCTTACAAAAGAATCCGTCTCGCCAGTAACGCTAGCTAAGCAGTCCCGCCGCCAACAGGAAGTCAAACTCACGTCCCCTTTTTATTATTATAAAATATTCGTAACACCTACATAAATTGACATACTTATTACAATAATCATAACAATATAAGCTATAGGTTTTATAAAGTAAACTTTTACAATTGATTATAATTTACAGTAATATTTCCTAATTAATAAATGAATGCTCAGAGGAAAGGACAAGTTATTAATATTTAAAATGACCACAACATTATAGTGTCTATAAAAATGGATAGATGGCGCTATTAGGTAGATTGCATCAGTAGATCTTGGCTGCTGTTATCCTAGTTGCGTTCAATGTCGGTAGATGGCGTTACAGCTGGCGACTAACTGTTACAATTGCCCTTTCCCTAATATCTCTTCGTACGAACCAAAACATAAACCATGTACAAGTACCCGGCACGTAAGTTGGCAAGGTTTTGGCGGAGTGGGGGCAAGTTCGCGCATCGTACACTTAGTGGAACAAACCACTGGTCACTTAAATTTTATTGATTGTCATTTTTGATTATTGCCATCATTTATTTTTAATCATGTAGTTAAACAAAGCAGAGGAATCCGTGACTTTTATTAGGTGTTATAAATAAAACATAATACTGATGCATTTTTTTTTATTATGTAAAAAAAAGTATTATTATTAAAAATTATAGGTTCTCGTTGTCACTATCGGTTACTAATACCGTTACACCTGGCATCAAATATTAAAACTACCACCTGAGCTGGTGGAAGGAGTTGGCTCCTCATCCTCGACAAAACTTTCGTCGGTATTTGGTCCTGGCATTGTAAAAAACGTAACAAAAACTAAATTTAAAACGATAACAACAACTGGTAACAAAAACTAAATTTAAAACAACAACAATAACAATAACTCGTAACAAAAACTTAATTTAAAACTAAAACTGAACTCGTAACAAAAACAAAGGGTAGAGTAGTACTCGTGCACTAGCACCGCAAGTGTAATCGGGAGCGAACGGAATGTAGACGCGGTGCGGGAGGCAGGGGTCGACTGACGCGCCAATCGCGCGCTCGGATCGGCGCTACTTCATACCCCGCGTCCCGCTTGACCGTCAAATAGACCTAAAAACGACTTCTGCGCATCTAACGACTCTTGCCAAGTTACGTGCCGGGTACTTGTATCGTTTTTCATTTCAAAAAATTTTGGAAATCACGATAGATGACGCTGACGATTCCAGACTTATTTTCAAAGTTAAAAAGTTTAATAAATGTAGGTCAAAGACCGCTATTCTCATCTTAACTGGCACCGACTATAGATCCGAGTAGGAGAGCCATTGACTTATAAGTAGATGGACTGGAAATACCTACAAAAAAAAGGTGCCACAAAATTTCTCATAAAATGGCTGCACATGATAGGGATGTACCAATTAGGGAATATAGTGTTACTATAACAAGTATCGATACTAATACTACATAATAGTTTTACGAGTCATACTAGATATCACGTTTGAATCATATTTATAATTTACTAAGCACTTCTAAAAGAAAATTGTGATAGCTCGGCTAATTTGCATGACATCAATATAATTTATATCCTATGTTACTCGGTAAAGATGTAGCATTCTAATGGTAAAATAATTTTTATAGTAGTTCTTGAGTTAATTGTAACAAACACACAAATAAAAAATCAAATCTTTCCTCTAGATTATTTTTTAAATATGAAAACACAAACATTAATTGAGTATCGCACCTCGTTTTTAGTTTTTCATTAAATAAAACTTCAGTAAAAATCAACATGTGTTTTATTTATTCAATAAACATTTGGTATGAAAACAACAATATGCATATCAAAATAAAACTTAAACTACCTATTAATTTCTAAACAATGTTAGTTTGTTCAAAAACTGCTTTCCGAGGCACGAAGGAAACTCGGTATGTAATAGGTGGTCACCCATCCACAGTCCAACCTAAGCAAACACGAACACTTTGCAAGAATACCAGCGAATCGTAAAACGGTCGACTTCTAAGTAGATGGATACATTCCTCTTTGTGCATTGTTTACACAATTAGAAGGGGTAACTGCAATCACAGAAAACATATGACTCTTGATGTTGTTTTTTGATGGATGCCTGAAAAAAATAGGAATTTCGTTATGTAATATTTGTTTTGTATTGTGTAACGGGCTGGTGTCCGTAACTCCACGTCAAATTTGTCAGTCAAAACGCGTAAGTACCTAATTTGCGTGCGAACAATAAAAATCATATTTTTTCGAACCGATTAGCACACGTATGTACTATACCGATATCGTACCAGCACAGCGAAGGAACTAGTATCGGAAAATATTACAGCAACGGTACTACACTATTCCATCATGACATATTATTGTAAACAAACGAATGAAATTATGAAATTAAAAAAAGGTCTGTTGGACGAAAATAAGCCCAAATATGGACACTACAGCCATAAATTCACGATCCCTTAGCATTTTTTTCATCAAAAGTGTATTACTATATGTAATAATTCATGAAAACCGGCTACTAACCTGTGCAAAGACAATTTAGGTTGATTTTCCTTCTTTCTTGCACCACACTTCATAACACAACACGCAGGCATGTTGAATAGCTGTTTTCCACCATATACGTGCAATTTTAAAGATAAACTCTTCGTAAATTTTACACAAATCTCAATAAATGCAAAAGTAAACACTCATTTGACAGCAGAACTACCACAAAACTCGTCGCATAATATGGCGGATACGGCACTTACCTACAACTGTTACTACGTCACAACAAAATGTTGTCATTATGAGCAACAGCTGAAATATTGTTGTCTCTTTTATCAAATACGATTACCACATTCGATAGAATGAAGCAAAACGATATTTCACATTCTGTTTCGTATTTCACTCACATTTGTCTATGCAAATGTAGGTATAGAATATCGGGGCCCCTCCATATTTCTTTCTATCTCTATGAGGAGAGCCCACACACTGACACATGACAGGTCCAGTCAAATCTGTGTGGTTCACACAAAAATATGCAAGGTCATAAGCCTGATCTGTCTAATATACCTATGTGTGAACTTGAAAAAAGGCTTCTAAGTTTGTTTTGTTTCCATTAATAGGGTAGTTTCCACCATCAATAAATTGCAAATCTATTTAGTCCGTCAGTATATATTGGAAAATAATGGACAAGTATTTTTTGTTTTTGTAAATCAATGAATATTGACAAAGATAAAACGCATCAAAACTCGAGAGTGGGTCGTAACGTCACAACGCACTAAAAATTCGGCGGCGTGACGTATTGAAATTTTTAAGAGCGTCGTATCTTCGTCAATTTTGGTTTACGTAACAAAAGAAAAAATACGTGTCAAATATTTTTTGATAATCTATAGATTTTTTTCTGGACACAAGCCTATTCTATAAGAATGGTCAGATAAAAAACATCAAAATCAAATTTAAAAAAAAAATTGATCATTGTACTGATTGTAGCAACTAGTAACTAAGATTTTTCTATTTTCCTTTTTTCAGATTGCAACCCCTTGAGCGGCCCAGTATTGCAACAAACTAGTTAATACACAATACAACGATGTTACTGTACGTAGAATTAACTTCAACTATTCCATTTCGTATCGCATAGTATTTATTGTTAGCGCCAATTATTGTAATGTGCCTGCCGCATTGTAAATAGCTATAACTTTCCTTACAGGAATACCTACCCTCTAATTGTTACAAAAAAAAATGTTATACTACCGTACCAACTTTGTTCAACTTTAATTAAAGTCTTCTAAATCAGATTTTTGTAAGCTAGCTACAATATTTTCTAGGTTTGGCACATTGTACCTAAAGCATAACTGATTGGTAATTTTAACTTGGCAATAAGTTAGGCGAACAACACCTAATGACAGTTAAGTTTAAAAATATCATTATTTTGTGTTTATGTACTTATTTTTATTCAAAGTTCTTTATAGTTACGTGCTCTATGTAAAGTTTTTTTTTTTTTTTTTTGTTGTACGCTACCTAGAGTACCTACATAACTTTAACAAGCAATCAAATTACAATTTTATACCTTATTATTTTTTATAAATTATTGATGAATTATTGTTTTACCTAATATATTATGTATAACAGTTTTAATAAAGTTTTTATGTATTTGATGTGATATAATCTTCATGAGATTTACGTACAAAGTACTTAGTATTTTTTGTATGCCATAAAACTTAGGTATTGTCGGAAATGTGTCAATTATTACATATTTATTAGAATTTAAAGAATCCCGCGAAAGGGTATTTTTGTAAATAAAATCTAATATATTTACTAGCCGAATATAAAGAGTAGTAAGCTTAGTCGTATGTACCAAAGGTATTTTCAAAATTATAGAGAATGAGAAATGGCTAGCTAAAATATAGAATTATAACTATCACTTCTAGGCTTCTCATAAAATTATCATATTTATTTTATAATTGACACATTTCGTTTTGTTTGTTAAAATGGATAAGCTGAATCAAAGGTGCCTACTATAGGAAACAATTTGAATTAGTGTTACAATGAATGTAATTTATAATAAAAAAATATGATCATGTGGATGGTCTAAAATAAAGTTCACGTCGGCCATTGCGTTCCTTACGGAATTTATGAAAGCCTATTGTGTGCTTCATTCTAAATGAAATTATTGCCGACAGTACTTGAGGCAATTCCACCTGTTCTAGGTTCTGGTACGCAATAGACCATCGTGAGTCAAATGGCCATATTTTTAAGGTACAGGCTATTAAAAGTGCCTTGTTTATATAAGCCAGTTCCTTTGCAGTCATTTTAAATAAACGTATTTTAATAAAACTGTGTTTTTATTTAACGACTTCTTAAAAGAAGTTATCTATTCGTATGTTTCCACTAAGCCCCATTCCCACTATTTCGTGACAAGCGTGGATTTTATATAAAGATGCTCCGAGGAGGATCTGCCGTTGGGGGCACGATGGGAGGCAATGATGTTATATATAATACTGAGGTAGATACGTTTTACCGACGTCAGCGTGGCAATGCAAACACAAGCTGACCAGCTTGTGTGACTTCAGTCTGTCCTGCGCACGTCCTGCGTCTGGTCGCGACGCGAACTGACGTTTAACGGGAGTTTGCTATAGGAAATTAAACAAATAAGGCAGTTGTGTGTTCAGAAAGTGCAATACTTATACTGGGCCGGCTGTAAAAATCAAGAAGGATGTGTCTTTTCATTTGTAAGTACTGTTTATTCTATTTAAAATGGAAAATCATAAATTTAATTTTACTCAAAAATGACTGCCGCGCTGTTGCCGCTTTGTCACCTACACGAAAGAGACAAGTAGCGTGTTGCATTTATGAGTGATAGAGAAAACGAGATAATGGCGCGCGGTGTTGTCAGTTCGAACGACGCTAGAGGATGTTGGGGTGATATGGCCATATGGGGCCTGGCCTAATATATTATTCGAATATCACATATTATTTTTCACCACTGGTGTCCAATATTATCCATAGTAGACAATGATATTCTAATAAACAGATATGTTATACACCAACAAAACCACCGAAAAAAGTGTTTCGCGCAGCAGCGGCACCACACCTTTTTATCCATTCTACATTTCACTTCAAGTCAAAACGACACAAAAGGGATAGCTGGATAAAACCAATAAGAAAAAAAGAGACAGATAGTGTTGTTCTATGTCTGGACTCTAGAGTTCACGCGTCGTTGTCGTATTCACTACAAAAATGCATTTCCCATTTCTTTCTTTTTTATCCTCCAAATATCAGAATATTAAGAAAAAAAAAATAAAAAAAAAAACGAAGTATATTGCGTAGTTACATGTGGTATGAGATCCCTTGTGTTTTATTTACTTTGGTATCTTTTATTTACTTTGGTATCATAATTGGTACACTTTCTGAACACGCACGATGGCATTTTTACAATTTTTATCTAAATTCGTAGCAGCGTATCGCTCGTCGCCATGCGTGTTGCAGACTAAAGGCTATACGGCCCAATTGGGCCGTTTTCGAGTCTTCACGATTGTGCGCTCACAACATAACTGTTTACTAGAATATCATTGTTATTAGATAAATATAACATTTGCCTTTCATCATTAACTTCTATTTTGTTTTAGATTTCATAAAGACGGATTAATTAAAGAAAAATGGGTACAAGTAGTTAGAACCCAAAGACGAGAAGATGAATGGATGCCAACAACATACTCAACTATTTGTTCTCAACTTTAGTGATAGTGAAGTGATAGTGAAACAAAAAAAACAAACATAATATTATTATTTGTAAATAAACATTTTTATATTGAATATTTACTGTTTATTTTCTTCATGCTGCCTGATAGGTACCCATTTTTCCCCATTTCACTCTATCTAGCTGCTGTCATAGACTGACATTGGCCGTCACCCAGCTAGCCGCTCATGTAAAATATCGCCATGATTTTATTTCTCTATAATCAGTATGACGTCTCTATTGGTAAAATCTCATTGATGGGAGGTCGTTATTATGATGTTCTACACAGGGCCATAATAAAATTTAAATACACCGTGTCACTGTCAACGGACACGGTTAATGGAAAGATTTTTTTCTAGAAAAATTTAATAAGCCTCAATTTTGAACTGTCACTTCATCATAACGGTTTAGAAAATTTTGCCCCATACAATGCTTCTTTGGCCCAGCGCACACCGCTGGAGGCGCAGCGGAGCGCATTTGAAGTATAAACGGTCAATACAAGAATATTTTTTTTTTTTTTTTCTTTTTTAATTTTTTTTTTTAATTTTGTGTATTTTATCTATGGGCCTAGTTGCCTGATAATAAAATGATTATTATTATTATAAATTCGCACGCGGTGCTCAAGCTACTACAAGAGCATGCGCGTGACTGCTCCAGTCACCGCCGCGCTGCTCTGCGCTCCGCGGCGCTCTGCCGCACTATTATACGAGAGCGAATTGTCTGTACAAAAGTATCAAACAGTGGGCGCCACAGAGAATATATAGAATATACGGTGGGCGCGCTGGGAGTAGCTGGGCGGCGCCGCGCGTATCTCCGCTGTCAGCTCTCAGCGCCGCTCGGGGCCGGCGGATCCGCCCGCGTGTAACAAGCTGCAAGTGTGCGCTGGGCCTGTGTGTGTTGATCTCGGCTATTGATAGGTTATTTGTGGCTGGGGGCTGGCCACAAATTTGAAAAAAAAAATAAAAAAAATGCAGCAATTAGGCGGCAAAGGGGACTACAGGAGCTAAACGCAAGTTTTATAATGCAAAAAAGCATAGTGTACGTTACCCCAGCAGGAAAGTGTCTCCTAGAGTGATATGAGTGGAACGTTTAGTTAGTGCCATAAATGCTGTAAATGTGCCCCCACATAAAATATCTATGCCCTGTCGTTTTGGAAAAAAACGATTCCTGCTGGGGTAACGTTTTTCAACTATGAACATAATAATATTGTCGTGTTCAATTATAATAATATTATTTAACTAGCTGACCCGCGCAACTTCGTCTGCGTCACATGAGATAGAGAGAGAGGTTTAGAGAGAGTGTGAGTTAACCTTAAAAGATAGACATATCGCTATCGCGGATTTTTTTAGAAGGTTTTAAGAGGAACAATTCCCTCATACATGATTATTGCGTAACTTTAACCGTTTATGCAGCACTCGCAACGGAAAATCTAATTTTCCCTGTTTTTACAACATTTATTGATTTATCAGTGACGCTCCGCTCCTTTTAGTTGTAGAGCCTTTTGTTTGAGTCCTTTTGGTGAGTTGTGTTGAAAGAGCTAACTAATATTTTTTTTTTTAAAGTTAAATTATGGCTATTGGAAAAACGATTTTATTCTGTTAATGAATTTATAAATAATGTTTAATGACTAACCTATTCTTATTAAGATAACTATAATGAATGTTATGTTGTAAATTTTTCCATGTCATCTATATCTGACTATGTATTAGGAACTTCAACTGAAATGTACTATACTTATTGCAAATAAATAATTAAGATTATGATTATAGCGTGATGTAAGATAACCTATAGCCTTCCTCGATAAATGGACTATCCAACACTAAAAGATTTTTTTTTAATTCGAACCAATAGTATAATTAGCGCGTTCAACCAACCAAATAAAAAAACAAACTAACTCTTGAGCTTTATAATATTATTAAAGATTCAACTGGATAGCAATTTAATTTCTCTGATATATTTACATTAATCGCTAAAATAATCTACTTATGTTACCAAAATAAGAGATTCCTTCGACAGCCTTATCGACTGTCTTCATCCTTAGACACTCGATGACAGTCATGCTCTAGCTAGGTCGAAAGTTCTCATCAAAGGTGCAGAAAATCAGCCCAAACACAATTTTTCAATTTTAAATGGGACCATCTTTGAGATATACCTACGCTTTTCACAACTTTTATAGACCAATCATCATTTTTTTTTGTAAATCGCAAAAAAACCTTTCGCACTATTCGGCCCGCAGTGACTGACGTAACAACCACTTTGTAGTGCAAGCTGATTAGAACTTTATTCTAACAGGATTTCAAACGAACTTTGAACCACCACAAATAGAGTTCCTAATTTAGCTCCCAGCCCCTTTCGCTATTAGAGCAACAAAGCGTGTGGCTGACTCTGGCAGAGCCACCATCAGGGATTTTAATTTGGATAACACAAAAATTTAGTCGCTGATTAGTCGAAATTAGTCGCCAAATATCAGATTTGGTCGGTCACTGGTTCAAAAGATATAAGGGCTTATTGTTGGCCCTGCTGGAGAGAGCCTACCCCAGCAGAGCCACATTAATAACTCAAAAACTAGGGTACCTAGCGAAGATCTGTTTTCTCCCATATTTACTCGCTAATTAGTCGAAATTAGTCGCCAAATATCAGAACTGGTGGGTCACTGGTTCAAAAGATATAAGGGCTTATTGTTGGCCCTGCTGGAGAGAGCCTACCCCAGCAGAGCCACATTAATAACTCAAAAACTAGGGCACCTAGCGAAGATCTGTTTTCTCCCATATTTACTCGCTAATTAGTCGAAATTAGTCGCCAAGTTACAGATTTAATCGGGTCCTAGTTCAGAAGATATAATGAGTTCAATTATTAAGGTATAGTCCAAGAGCTAGATCGAAGAGTTCACGAAAAATTGCCAAGAAAAAATATTTCTATTAATATGTGTAATATACTTCTAGTTTTATCGGTCTAAAGTCCTTAGAAATGACCGATAGAGATAAATTCTCTATTAAATACATGTTAAATGTTTTTAATTATTAAGTTAGAGTGGCTTAAATTTCTTTGAAACCATTAAACCTTGCTCTTGGTCTATTTAGTGTCAAAATGTACAGTCGCATGCAACTGTTTTACTAATTTACAATGTTGAGCTCTAATTTACTTTAGAATAATAAATACGTTAAAATTATCGTACCTATCTTTAGTAAAATAATAAATAATACCTAACCGTTAATACCTAAACGTTGAAAACGTATTGTAAGTATGTAGGTAAGTATCAACCCATAACCCATTGCTTGAAATACATTACAAAAAAATACATACTTAAATCAAAGATGTAAATATTTACTATACCTAATATGAGCATTAATTTACCTATTTTTTTTTTTATACTTTGAGCGGCGCGAACACCGCCGACGCGCCGGATCTCGCTCTGGGGGTCTAAAATGGCCGCTTTAGGAGAATCGTAATATGAATCATGTTAAAAATTTAAAATTCTTAAATGGACTTTATAATTGTAGTCATAAAGTCCATTTTAAGAATTTTAATTTTTTAACGTGATTCATGCTAAGATTCTGCGTGGATTCTGCTATAGCGGCCTTTTTAGACCCGCTGTTCCCCGTTTTTGTATTTGCGGAATAGGTACCTAAAGATAACAACATTCGAGTTCCTAACTATTCTTTATGTTCCACTTTAAACTGGCCGACTTCAACTTAGGTACGTCACGGGCAACTCGTTCTAAGTAGCTCGTCTGTACACGCGCATCTATCTCTTTCTTACTTACCGTGTAAATGTAACGGAGCGCAGCGATCTATCTGCCAGCGACTAAATGCACACATTTTGTTCGATACCTAAATAATTACATATATTTATTGTAGATCTTGTTTTTAGGTAATGAATACTGCTTTCCTTTGGTGGATTGAAGTTATAGAATTCCTCCAGACGTCGTATAGATACACCTGTCTAAAAACTACTTTAAGTATTTTGTACTTGGTTGTACCACTGTATGGGGAAATTGAATTCTTTAATATCTTTTTAATGACACACCGACTGAATCTGTAACTTGGCGACTAATTTCGACTAATTAGCGAGTAAATATGGGAGAAAACAGACCTTCGCTAGGTGCCCTAGTTTTTGAGTTATTAATATGGCTCTACTGGGGTAGGCTGTCTCCAGCAGGGCCACCAATAAGCCCTTATATCTTTTGAACCAGTGACCGACCAGGTTCTGATATTTGGCGACTAATTTCGACTAATTAGCGAGTAAATATGGGAGAAAACAGATCTTCGCTAGGTGCCCTAGTTTTTGAGTTATTAATATGGCTCTGCTGGGGTAGGCTCTCTCCAGCAGGGCCAACAATAAGCCCTTATATCTTTTGAACCAGTGACCGACCAAATCTGATATTTGGCGACTAATTTCGACTAAATAGCGACTAAATTTTTGTGTTATCAAAATTAAAATCCCTGATGGTGGCTCTGCCAGAGTCAGCCACACCAACAAAGCATTAATATTTGTGTGTGTATGTAAGGAAAGGTTTTTGCGCTACATGAAATAAAATACAAAATCATATTTCATCGTAGTATAATTATTTAAAAAAACATTAGGTACATTTTTACAATTATTATTATCATAAATGTGATAACAACAATCCAGAGTTACAGTGACAGACAATCGTCTCTCGCCTACTTCAGTCTTTCTATAAAACGAAAAATCCTTTGAGTTACAACTGTGAACATATTAACTGTGTACATTATCCTGTCATACCGTTTATTTGATCAATATTTAGCGTTTTCTAGCAATACATGATGATAATTATCCCCAAATATTAATCTACGTTTGTTTGGACGGCGATCCAAGCATTCACTGATGTTACAATATCCCGTCAAACACCATAAAAACATTTCTGAATCACCAAACTACCCACACAATTTACAACATAAATTCAAAGTACCCTCGAAAAAGCACACCATACAAAATATAAAAACGACGATTCTCTCCGAAACTCCGGATTATTTACACGATGGACTCGCGTCTTATAGCTAATATAATACAAGGGAACATAGTCTTTCAGCCGGCGACTTACCAAGGTGATCGATATTGCGATACTTCACGTCGAAAGCAAAAAATGTTTTGTTGAAGAAATTCGACCGAGAAATAAAATACTTAATGTGGGTTATGCCAGGATAATTTCATTTTTATGTACATTTTATGCATCCTCACGCCTTGAGCCTTAAATAGTAGGCTGAAATATTAAATACCTTTCTACTTTACTGTTGACATGCATTCAATTAAAAATCAGAAATGAATACTCGTCTTATTTTGAGTTTGTCTTGTTTTGTTGTGTATGTTTGCTTTCTCGATCAAAACAATATCGCTCATAAAAATGCGGGGAAGTACAACATTCTATTCTATATACATTTCAACTAATTCATGGAAGATACGTTCATATAAAACGCAACTAAAACTTCGCACATATTTACAGACAATTGATTAAAAAAAACTAATAACGCAGCCGCTAAAGTTATAAGTTAATCTTTACATCCAATATTTTGTGAACAGACAACATGATATTATATATTAGTTTTTTTTTACTAGTCGCTCACCTGCCGGTCACTTGAAACTCATGAATATACATACACGCTTACATAATAAATGCCAACTAAGCCAGGCCCGATATTGCTAGTTAGGACCTATTATTCGAACTTAAAAGCGATATGCATGGATATGTAGAATTAAATAATAAAACGTTGATGACGTATGCATAACCAGCCCAATTTGGTATCAAAACACTAAGATTATTTCCAGTCAATGGCATTCTTGCAATATTATACCATCTTTAAATAAATAAACACAACTATACATATCGCCCTAAATCAACTAAATATCCGGGACCCAACAAGAACCTATCATTAAATATATAAAAAGTATGCGAAACGAAACAACTGATACTCCAAACAACTCAATTCCGAATGAGGGATTTTCTTTTTAGCTCTTCCCTAGTCGCTGGATAGATGGCGCTAGGAGTTAGTATGATAATGCAAGGAACGGAACCTAAAAAAACTGATCTTAACAAAGCGCGAGAAAACTAGGTTATATTCGGAAGGTTAAGCAAATGAAAGTGTCAGTCAACGAGAGTATGTGACGTAACACAATGTTTTTTTTCCAAGCGTTTTGGCTTTGGCACAAACTATCATAGTAAGTTCAACGCCATCTATAGAGTTCTTGGAAACTAAGTTTTTTTTTAATACCTCAAAAAGAAAACCTCTCATTATAGATAATCACAGAACTCATAGACTTACATTAAATGTCAAACGTATTATACATTAACATTTGATGATAACAACAACTCACCAAACCTATTTATTTACAGCTATGACAAGACATTATTGTTATTATTGCGCTGATATTGCATTCGGAACTACTTTTACGGATATCTCTTTACATTATTATGATCCAACTCTTTGGGAGTAAAGTTGCGAGTATAGCGAGGTCGACCATATATGATAAATTAAGGCCTTTTGCATCACATTCAGACCTAATTCCATCATTAGCAATTCTTATTTATCGGACATAATTTATAATGATCGCCTGCTTGTCACATATACGTGACAAGCTGACGCGTGCCCTGTACGCCAACACAAACATGTGATAAAAAATGCGGTGCACTGTAACACGAAATAAACAATTAAAATAAAGTTTAGGAATCCCTATTCTTTTTGTAGGTATTTGCGGTGAAATTGTCTTGGCATGGACGGCACGCGCGTGCGTTTATACTCTGGCGTTCAAAATTTATTGCTATGACAGTAAAATCGCTACATTTCACGGACTTTAGGATTCAAATACACGTCGCGGCACGAAACTCTAGCGCTGACCGTTATTGCGCCGAAGGAAAAATTAAGAATGTCTTGGGGCGTGCGTTGCGCCGATTGGCTCTCCAGTCGTATAATATGCGCAGATATCACGTTTCGTTCAGCGCTAGAGTTACGTGCCGCGACCTGTAACATACCTTTAAAATATTGTTCTAATAAATTCAACATTCGATTATTTGGGTAGTGTAAAAAAACTATTATTCTTTTCTGATATTCATACAAAATGGCAGTTTTTTAGAGTAGGATTTGTCTATAAGGCGCGTGAGGTCTTACTTCATAGTGGAATAGGATTGCTCTATTTTGCATTTAATGTTGGCAACACAAAGACTGGTGATTTTTACTGCTGGCAACTTACCACCTTCAGTATTAGCTTATCAAGGAATATTTAATTAGATCGAGGATAAAAGTATGGGAAAAACTTCCTTACACGCAGAAATATAAGCAGAGGCAAGATAAGTATAAAGAGATCATAGCCTTAGGCACTTTGTACTCTGCCTGACATGACATGCGAACAACGAGTGTTGCCAGCTTTCACAAGAGGAACTAGTGCTGCCAACTGTCAAACATTATTGCTACAACCACAAGGTCTCTTAACACAAATAAAACAAGTCGTTTCGCTAAATAGAAATTAAACAAAACTGTTCTTATTTAAAGTTATTCTAGTTTACATTATTTACAAACATATGCACAGGACGCCTGACAACCGTCCGCGGTAACTAGCGCTATGCGATACTTTGGTTACTACTATTTTATCATACATTTTGGTACGCGTTACGTTCAACGCAATAAGTTAAATTGCTTCACAGGGTTCCGCACCATTACAAACTTTACTAAATTCAATTTTCATAATAAGATTAGATTTTTATTAAAAACATAGAAATTGTAAGTCTATTCAGACTATTTATTCCAACATCCGTTGTTACGACATGAAATTTGTTGTTATAATTTTGTACTGAATATTCGTAAATAGTGCAAGAAGCATAGCACAGTGCTAAAGTTTCTTGAAGAACACAGCCTTCATCTTAGGAGCTAACCATACATGAGATTGAAGCTAATATTAGACTAGGCACATAAACTCGTACGGAACCCCCACTTCGTCGCACACAATTTAAACTAGATCACATCGTCAAAATTGGTCTAAAGTAAGCACCGTTTCTTTCTTTTACGAAAGTATATTTTGCTATGAATTCTGTACTATTTCACTTGTCCCAAAGCCTCTTGCGGCGGCTCGTTGGGTTTGAATCCACTTTCAGATTTGTAAGGGTCACTTTTAAAGTCTTGGCTGTCGCTTTTGTCTTTGTCGTCAGGGTAACCCCCGTAGGGCTTCTTGCCCTGCATGTGATCCTGTTCCCGCAGCTGCCGGCGCCGCTGCTTGGACCACAGCTCGTGGCAGTCCTGCCACGTGGGCAGCTCCGGCGCAGGCATCCTGGAAATACGTGGACAGGTTAATGTTGTACCTAAATAGTGAGCTGTGGTAGCGCAAAGCTTGCTCTCGTAGAATTTTCCGGCAGATTGTGCATCCAGACTTTTCTGGCCACTACCAAGTTTTTCCTGAATATGCATTACACAGATTTAACCAGAACCAAAGGCGTGTGTAACCAATTAGCAGTGAGTGATAGACCTGCGTATAGTTTATGCACAAAAAACCTTTAATAATATCATGTATGTGTGGACTATATAGTCCTCGTATGTACTATGTACGTCCAAGCGTATGTTTATTGCCCTGAAATGATTTCGTTGGATGAAAACAACACCAATTTGTTATGATATCACACATTCACTCCATACTTGTTGAATCAGTTTTATGTCATTTCGCGAGACCGTTGATGGCAGCTTCTACCATTTTACATAATTCTAAAACCTGGATGATTGAACAATATACATAATCAATACTCACGGGGTTTGATAATCCCATTTGGTATAACTAAAGGGATAAGTTTTTTATTAGGTTTGTAACCCTAACATATTCCCAGCCTATTACCAGGTATTACTACTAGATTTGTTCAAAGGAACTACTGCGTTTTTAAACAGGATTGGCCGCCATTTCGGGCAGTGCAACAATGTACTTTGAATGCAGTCCCTTTGAGCAAATCTTTAATATAATTTAAATTCTAAATTCAACCATTCAGTCATGTGATTAAACACTATTATATTCATACATCATCCCTTATTATTTGTATTATTTCAATCATGCAATCGATCTTCGGAATTTTTGTATCAGTTCAAATAAGTGTTGCTTGCTTAAACAGTCCGCTGTAGTGATTATATCACTTTTCGGGGTTACTTGGTGAAACATGGATGGATGAAAATTTATGGTTGATGATGTTTCTTCTTCAATCGATTCTTGAGTCGCCTTTTACGATCAAATTCCTAGGAAAATGATGAAAAAGTATGACTTACTTTAAGAGAAGCTGCATGCATTATGACATAATATTATACTATTGTAATGTAGACATGCAATGAGAAAGCTGAAAAATAATTCTCCGACAAATACGTTGGCGCTCGCTAGATCTTTATGCTTTCGCTCATCGGCTAGCATATTTTAAACCAGCATCAATAAATTAATCAATATTTTACTCAGGACACCAAATCAGTAAAAAATATGTACTATCGAGGACACTCCCGCCTGACCACCACTAAGTTAATTTTTGCTTGCACTCGCAACATAAAAACGGTCTCTAGCCCCGCCCCGTTGACTTTGTATAGAAATAATGAATGAAAAGATACCAAATCGGCCGAGCGCACTGACGACGCACGCCAAACGAGAGTTATTGTTATTTTGCGCGCCAAAGTTGGGGCTTTCCTAATAAGCCCAAACTTTAAGAGGGCGTGGCTCGGCACCTCCGCATGTTTTAAGCGAAAAAAAATTAAAATGGTCAGGCGGAAAAGACCCCGAGTGTACATTGTGTCGCATTTAGACTTCATCCCTCGTTGGAGGCTTGAAGGATCCATTCATCGCCTCTTTCTCAACCTATCTAAATTTATTTGAACAATAGGACTACTCCAAATCCATTCGATATTCCCACCTCTATGAATAATAGCATCAGGAATGATTGTCCTTAGGCGAGCAGCTGTGTGTAAATACCAATAACTGTATTGTAGTTTAACTGATTGTTTCCGGTCACGGTGGCCAATCTCAACGTAGAAATTCGTTATGGAAAATCCCAATAACACCACCCGGTTTGGGAATCGAACCAAGAACTCAACGCTTAGCAGTTATGCTGGCGACCACGAGTCGAACGGGCCGTTTTCATGGTGCAGGTTTCGAACCCGCAACATATAGAACATGTAATGTAACAATCGGGTTGTCACACCAGGCTCGCAGTAGAAGGTATCATACCCACTCCTACTCCTAGTGGCAAGCCAAAAAAAACCAAAGTCAAACACAACTCACTGCTCTGGCACCACATTCTTCAACCAGGGGCTTTTCAGAGCATCCTCAGCGGTGATCCTCCTGTCGGGGTCCAGTTCCAGCATCCGGTCCAGCAGCGTGAGGGCCTGCGGCGGCATGAAGGCGAACTGCTCGCGCACGCAGCGCTTGTGGAACTTCTTGGGGCGCAGCGTGTGCCACAGCGGCAGACTCACCACGTTGGGCCACACGCCCGGCACCGGCGTGCCGCACACGCGGGAGATCATCTCCAGCTGCATCATCTCCACGTTGGCCTGACCGACACTTCATTATTAATACAAGGGAACAGGGAACATGACACGTTAGGTATGTTGTGATATCAAAATACAGGGTGCAAAATACCTCATCACGAAGCCCTCAACCAAGCATTCTGTACATCAAAGTAAGTAACTTTACGCAAAAAATATTGCTGGGAAACGACTTTTTTTTGGGGGGTGAAAAATCATGTTTTGTGGTAGAACTCAATGTAACGCACTCAAAACATTGTGCTGATGGATGGATTGAATAGTACGGGTGTCGTGGATGTGTTTAAAGTAAAAATCTTACATTAAGAACTTGTATTTAAAAAAAACTTGTAAAAAAGTTAGAACTTTGACCCCCAATATCTCCGTAATTAGAAGGTTCCCAGGTATGGTGTAGAACAAAGAAATGATCAAAATGACGAGGAAAGTGCTTTTTGTTAAGAGGTGTTTTACACCCTTTATAATCAGACCTCTATACTAGTGTCTTTGGTTAAACTGTCTTGTGTTATGTCGCTATAAAAAATAAAAAACTTTTTTGCAAAAAAATAAAACTGACTTAAAAAAAAACACAAAAAAGTGAAAAATAACTTTAGCTTCAGAAGTCGGTGACAAAAAAAGTAAATCAATCAAACAAAGGTCACCGACTAAAGTTATTTTTCACTTTTTTGTGTTTTTTTTTGAAGTCAGTTTTATTTTTTTGCAAAAAAGTTTTTTATTTTTCCATTTTTAGTTGTTCCCAAACAAATATTTGCCATGAATTTATTTGACATTGTGTTAACAATACATGTCATGGTAATAGGCGTATCCCCAATATATGGAACTTAACATACCTTGTTTTTTTTTCGGATGGGAAATCATCAAATTATTTCCCTGCATAGATATATAGACCTATGTCGGTGGTATGGAGCGGAAGGGAGTGTCAGACTTTTACTGACTAAAACCCATCCATGTTCCTTTTTAGTCCTTTGTGTTCCAGGGCCGCAGTATCTCTTTAGAACAGTCCCTTTTGCTGACATCTCTTTGAGGCACGCGCGGAACACGTGCGCGCTAACTTAACATACCTAACTGTCGAAATCTGGGTGTATTGTATACATCTGCGTACCCCTCAGAGCATACAGGCGTGATGTTACGTCATTAGAGGCGCGCGCGGAACACGATCGCGCCAACTTAACATACCTAACTCTCGAAATCTGGGTGTATTGTACACATCTGTGTACCCCCTCAGAGCATACAGGCGTGATGATACGTCATGATGTTGTATAAACAATAAACATCCAAGCGATTGCAACATTCTCGGCAGATTTGCCGTCTATTTTTGAAGAGTTCCATTGTATATCTCCGAAGATCAGCATCAGATGTTTACAAAATATGACCTCTTATTATTAAATGGGACCACACAGGAAGCACCAGCTTTCAAACAAAAAAAGAATTATCAAAATCGGTTCACCCAGTCGAAAGTTCTGAGGTAACAAACAAATAAAAAAAATACAGTCGAATTGAGAACCTCCTCTTTTTGGAAATCGGTTGAAAATAATATTAGTCCATTACAAAATTATACTGAAAAATCACCTTTGTTTTATTAAGGTAAACCAAATAAATTGATTTCATTTTTCAAATCTAGTATTGAAAAATAATGGACACGTATTTTTTGTTTTTGTAAATCAATGAATATTGACAAAGATAAAACGCATCAAAACTCGGGAGTGGGGGTTCGTGACGTCATAACGCACTAAAAATTATAGCACGGCGTGACGTATTGAGAATTTTAAAAGCGTCATATCTTCGTCAATTTTGGTTTACGTAACAAAAGAAAAAATACGGGTCAAATATTTTTTGGAAGTCTGTCTGACGGACTTATTAGATTTTTTTAGTCATCTATGCTATTGACGATAAATCAGCCACGAATGATACGTTAATCAGTTCTTTAATAGGAACTACCACATCATTTCTCCCGCCACGCAGTGTTGCTGTGTTTCAGAAGAGTAAGGGTAGTATAGGAGAGTAGGCAGATGAGACATAACAGCATTGTCAAAACGTTGATCATAACCTTAGGCATAGTTAGATCCCGCCGGGATTGCGGGACAGTTCGAAAGAGATACCGTGGCCCCGGAACACAAAGGGCGATGAAGGAACATGGATGGGTTTTAGTCAGTAAAAGTCTGACACTCCCTCCTGCTCCGCCCAAAGCGGGAGGAGTCATTTGACAATTTCCCATACGAAAAAAAAAGGCATAGTTAGGTGCTGCCTTGTTAGCTTTTAGCTACACCCGAACCCCCACTAGGCCACACAGGGTGGATCTCGGCCCATTACGGCCCATAGAGAGGTCTGTGTCCCAGCAGTGGGAACCTTACAAGCTAATAAAGATAACTTACTAAAAAAAATATGATTCTGTTTAGTCCGTCAGCTATATTATAGAAAAATATTGGATACGTGTTTTTTTGTTTTATCAAATGAATAAATAAATTGACGAAGATAAAACGTGTCAAAGATCATGAGTGGTGGCTTGTGACATCACATTTTAGTAAAAAATGTACTCAAATGTGTGTGATGACAACACACGAGTTTTCGACGCGCTCTATCTATCGTCTTCATTTTTTGTTTACGTGAAAAAAGAAAAAATATGTATCCAATATTTTTTGGAAAACTATCTGAGGAACTAATTACATTTTTTTTGTCATCTACCCTATTATATGTATAAATTGTAGTTTTCATAAAAGAACGTGTACAAAAGAGTCGTCAAGACAGCATAAAGCAGTTTACCTGGAAGAGCGGATGCTTGAGGAACAGCTCGCCCAGGATGCAGCCCATGGACCAGACGTCGACGGCGGGCCCGTAGCGCTCCTCGCCCAGCAGCAGCTCGGGCGGCCGGTACCACAGCGTGATCACCTTGTTGGTGTAGGGCCGCTGCCGGTCCTCGGCCGACCACAGCCGCGCCAGGCCGAAGTCGCCGAGCTTCACCTCGCCCCTGGACAAGTTGGGAATGCCAGTTTAGGAAAAGAACCAATAATAGAAGACAGGGAAACCATGATACTGTTACGAGCTGGGTATGGGATAAATTAATTACTACCGATGAAACAACGGAATAACTTTAATAATCACAAAACACTTCAAACTCAATCACTAATACACTACTGATCACTATTCACTTAGATATCGCACTTACTAGACCACTTCAATTCGCTCCGTATTGTAGCCAAAATTATACTGCCCGCTCCCGCAAACACGTCGACTATTTATATGACGACCGAACGTTTGAGAAAGACCCATCACTTCCTAGAATCTTCTAGACAATTCATACTAGGTCACTGTCCTTCGAGAAACTTCCACAACTTTTGTACAAAGGAGAGAAATAGGTACTTTATGCCCTCGGCGTACGGTCGAAATTACAATGACAACTTCCTGATGTCTTTTATAGGTAGTTTGCGAATTTGTACCTACATCATTCGATACATACCTACTACTACCTACTTACTTAATTGTAGGTACCTACTATTAGAAGCTACTTATATTGTAGGTATGGGTACGACGTAACAATACCATCGTATGTATAGTACGAGTCTGTTGGTTGACGTAAATTAGCAGCGATTTCCATGAATTCAGCATAACACTGCTTCAGCAATCTTTTGACTTACTGTCACGATTTATTGGAAGGATTTCTGGAAGTCTAGAGCGAAAATGTATGGGACACCATTACCTTCATGTATACGGATTATTTATCTAACATCCCTAAAAAACCATTTCTACATCCTAATCGTGAATCCTCATCTAAGTAACTTTTTATTGACTAATGACTTAGTTTAGTTTTAACTATAAAGTGGTGTCGATTCTGTTGTGCACAAATTAAACTTAATTTAGGCTATTGCTATCTTTTACTAAAAGGCAGTGCGAGAAAAGGACGTCTATAGCTATGAACTAAGTAAGAGATGTCAAACTAGTTCATGCCTTGCGCTTCACCGTGTTTTAGTCGACATGTTTTTACGTGCACCCTTCATTTTTGTATGGAAATAGTTTAATTAAATTTGACAGCTCTAAATTATGTCCATCTCTTTCTCGTTTTATTATAGAGAAAAAGATAGCAATAGCCTAAATAAAGTTTAGTTTGTGCACAACAGAATCCACACCATTATTTTAGAATAACTTCTGTGGCTGTTGTATTAAGTTATTCGATGTTGCCCACTAACCTACTAAGATTGCTCTACAAAAGGTGACAGTGAATTTATAGTTATTTATGCAACTGTTGTATAATGAGGGGTATTAAAACACGAATGTGGGTTTATCACACGAGGCGAAGCCGAGTGTGATAATAGTATCACATGAGTGTTTTAATACCTAATTATGTACAGTTGCATACAAGACTTTATCTACATCCATGATATGAATCCTCCATAAAAGGTTCTGAAACCATAGGGTGTTGCAGTGTTGTAAGAAGTCTATGTAAATTCATGGAAAGTTTAATTGCTGAGTATTGAATACAAACAAACCATGTATAGGTTATAATATAATTATTAACATTTTGGATTGTACAATTATTAAAATGCACAAAGCTTGTATCACTCATTTTTGTAAACAACAAAGTACTTAGTGCAATACTAATATCCAAATATCGAACAAAGATGGCGGGATACGACGTGAATTCGAATTAACCTATAAGTTTTTTTTTTAATTACGTCGCTGTGGTAGTGAATCGCACGTGCTAGACAATGTTCTTTTTTTAAAACGAGTTGCATAATGAAATTCAGTACAACATTATAACACCCGTTTGGATGTTATAATGGTTATTATGACACTGGCTGTTTTAATGTTGGCCATAAGCTAATTGTTTCAGATACTTTTATAGAGGATTTATAGCATGGGTGTAGATAAACTTAATTATGAATGTCACTTCAGCTAATTGAGAAGAAAAAGGTAAAGAGCAAAAGAAATACAAACTCACTTATTGTTCATGAGTATATTGCTGCACTTGATGTCCCGGTGCAGGAAGTTCTTCCGGTGGCAGTAGGCCAACCCGTCCAGCAGCTGGCGCATGATGGACGCGTTGTGCGACTCCGTGAAGTCCACCATCTTGGACTCCAGCAGACCCATCAGGTCGTGGTCCATGTACTCGAACACGAGGTAGAACGAGCCTTTGTCCTGGAGAATTGTTAAGTTGATAACTTGTTTGGTATAAGCTTTATTTTTAATAGATCTCAAATCTACACTTTTGAAAACATGCGTTTTTGTTCACATTAGTAACCAACCAGTGAACTGCCACCAAAACAGTATAAGGGTGCTTGCATAGAGAATGCAGTTTTTAAAGTACTGACTTATCGGTAAGGGTCAGTACCTATAGTCGAGTGCAATCAGTCAATAAGGTGGAACGATGTTTATAGTGGTCGGATTTTCATGGGACTTTTTTATTGAGTTCCTAGAGTGGATAAGAAAGTTAAAAAAAAAATTAGGCGCTCGCGACTTCTTTTCAACCGACTTCCAAAAAAAGGAGGTTCTCAATTCGACTGTATTTTTTTTTTTTTTTTTTTTTTTTTTTTTTTTTTTTTTTTTTTTTTTTTTTTGTGTTTGTTACCTCAGAACTTGAACCGATTTTGACAATTCTTTTTTTATTTGAAAGCTGGTGCTTCCCGTGTGGTCCCATTTAAATTTTGTGAACATCTGATGCTGATCTTCGGAGATATACAATGGAACTCTTCAAAAATAAACGGCAAATGTGCCGTGAATGTTGCAATCGCTTGGATGTTTATTGTTTATACAACATCATGACGTAACATCACGCCTGTATGCTCTGAGGGGGTATGCAGATGTATACAATACACCGAAATTTCGACAGTTAGGTATGCTAAGTTGGCGCGATCGTGTTCAGCGCGCGACTCAAATAACTTAACATCACGCCTGTATGGTCTGAGGGGGTACGCAGATGTGTACAATACACCCAGATTTCGACAGTTCGTTCGTGTTCCGTGCACGCCTCAAAGAGATGTCAGCAAAAGGGACTGTTCTAAAGAGATACTGCGGCCCTGGAACACAAAGGGCTAAGAAAGAACATGGATGGGTTTTAGTCAGTAAAAGTCTGACACTCCCTTCCGCTCCGCCCAGAGCGATAATTTGATGATTTCCCATCCGAAAAAAAAAGGTATGTTAAGTTCCATATATTGGGGATACGCCTATTACCATCACATGTATTGTTAACAATGCCAAATAAATTCATGGCAAATATTTGGGAACAACTAAAAATGGAAAAATAAAAAACTTTTTTGCAAAAAATAAAACCGACTTCAAAAAACACAAAAAAGTGAAAAATAACTTTAGCTTCAGAAGTCGGTGACAAAAAAACGAAATCAATTAAACATGAGACACCGACTTCTGAAGCTAAAGTTATTTTTCACTTTTTTGTGTTTTTTGAAGTCGGTTTTATTTTTTTTTATTTTCATTTAAATATTTTCTTTTCGTTTATGAAACTTCAAATTCGACGAATTCATATTGTAGCGTAATAGTGTGACCTACGTGCATCCATTGAACGCTAATTTGGTCTGCTTCTTTGTTCATTGTTGTCGATTTAATGTATATTTCAAGTATTTTTTGAAAATTTCCTATTTTCTGCAATAATTTCTAAAATATCAAATTTTAAAACTAAGATTTCTTTTGAAATTGGTAACTGATGCTTTTTCACAGATAATTGGATGTAAAAATAGATAATTCATTAATACTTTCTGGTCCAGTTATCTGTGAAAAAGCATCACTCAATAAAAAAAAACCCCCATGAAAATCCGACCACTATAAACTTTGTTCCACCTTTCGAGTATTTTTTATCTAATTGAACTCGGCTACTATAAGTACAGGGTTTATGCATAGAGAAACAGGTTCGGGTGCTTACATTTTTTAAAGTACTGACTTATCAGTACTTATAGGTACTGACTTGTATCGATGAAAAATGCATTCTTTATGCAAGCACCCTAAGGAATGCGTGAGAGAATAGAAATACTGTTTTGTCGCCTGGGATGAGGCTTACTCCTCAAGGTGGTAGAGGACATTCACATAAAGGACTGTGGTTCTTCAGACACGCACAACAATCTCAGTTTAGGAACAGGAGTAAAAACGCAACACACTTATAAAGGGTGTAAAAAACCTCTTAATGAAGAGTCAGTTGTTCTTCTCGTCATTGCGATTTTTTAGGGTTCCGTACCCAAAGGGTAAAAACGGAACCCTATTACTAAGACTTCGCTGTCTGTCCGTATGTCTGTCACCAGGCTGTATCTCATGAACCGTGACAGCTAGACAGTTGAAATTTTCACAGATGATGTATTTCTGTTGCCGCTATAACAACAACCGACTCCGACACACACTTGGCCGGTTTTTTTTTGTTCTACACCATACCTGGAAACCATCTAGTTACGGAGATATTGGGAGTCAAACTTTTTGACAAGTTTTTTTTAAATACAAGATTTGAATGTAAGATTTTTACTATAAACACCTCTACGACCCCCGTACTATTCATTCAATCCATCCATCAGCACAATGTTTTGAGTGCGTTACATTGAGTTCTACCACAAAACATGATTTTTCACACCAAAAAAAAAAGTCGTTTCCCAGCAATAATTTTTGCGTAAAGTTACTTAGTTTGATGTACAGATTGCTTGGTAGACGGCTTCGTGATGAGGTCTTTTAGACCCTGAATTATTTTATGAATAATGTGACAAGACTACCACATCAACTTTTACAAAGAAGTTATCATACCTTTCTAAAGTCCATAGCATCCTGTTTATCTGTGACGATTTCTCGTAGATTAACAATATTCTTATGGTTGAGCTGCCGTAATATCTTGATCTCTCGCACGGCAGTGATGGGAAAGCCTTCCTTTTCGTTTTCAAGCCGCACCTTCTTGAGCGCGACCAGTTGGCCTGTGTTCTTGTCTCGAGCCTTGTATACTTGTCCGTATGTACCCTCGCCGATTTGGGTGATGACCTGGATACGTCACAAAATTATTGAGACTTGAATTATTAAGGCTGATGCTCCAGGGTAGCCCGCGAAATTCAAATTTTCTTTGACTATTTCATAAAAAAGTCATTCAATCGAGTTACATGAACTTGGATGGTTGTATTGATGATTATAATTCTGTAACTACATACGTCTTACAGCCGCGAATAATATTTTAATCAACATACAACCTAGCACTGTAAAGGTTTACACAACATTACAAAATGAATGAGTCAGTTGTGAGTTACTGGGTATGATCTCCAGTCTGGTTACACAGTTAAACTGTAACCTCTTTGGAGTTAGCAGGAATTATAAATATACCAATAGGAGCATTAAGCTTATAGTCTGCGTCATTTAAGTAGGGAATAAAGGTTATTAACCCGCATACATTTATTCAAATACATAATTCCGAAAACAGAAATAATGACAATCTTGTCCCGAAACTACCTTTATCGTGATCCTTGACTTTTTCTAGTAATAAAAAACGATTCATAATGTATTGTAGGGGTACCTACGCAGAGAAATTAAGGACAGAGCAATGACCTTTATTCCCTACTTAAATGGCGCAAACTAAAGTATTACATTTACTGATGTAAATGTCACTGACACCATTTAACATCAGACTCTGAAGTCTCGATAGCAACATCGGATGTGAATTAATTCAAGCAAAAGCCACAGGAATACAATGAGACTACGACATTGAACTCCGTAGTGCTTTTATCCCTCTTATTATTTGCGTTCGATCAAAAAAAATTGTGAGCCGTCACGGGTCGCCTGGCAGATGTGAAATACGAAATTATTTTGTACAAGTAATATGCTAATATCGAGTCGGGGTGCCCCAAGTCGGTATAAAAAACAAACATAAAACAAAATGACTCGATGCACAAAAAGAAAATCCTTAGGCTGGGATCGAACTCGAAGTCACGAGATTGTAACCCAGCGCTGTGCCCCGAGACCAGCTGGCTTGTTGTAAACTGTGGCGAATATGTAGATCGTATGCTGCTTCAACAGGTCGGTAATGTTCGGGCCGGGTTGACAACTTGACAGTTGGCGACGCGTCGCCACGCCATTTTTTGGTTTTACCCGCGCCTATAGATGTTTCACATCAAAATAGTTTTAAAAGTAAATAATGTAGGTGACCTGGAAGCCGTCGACGCACTTCTCGCCCCAGTCCTTGGCGTGGTGTGTGGGCGTGGCCACGGGCACCACCTTGGACCCGCGCCGCTTCAGGATGCGCGGCCGCTTCAGCATGCAGCCCGACTGCAACACACACACACTTACACTGACTGCCGACACAAGCACTAAAGGCAGACCAGCAGTTTCATTCAGGAGTATCTAAGCCGTAAGGGCGGTAAATTAGGTACAATTGCAGCATAACTGAGAAGAATATCTTGTAGGAAACGTGATGTAGGAAGCCGGCAGCACCAGCGACGCCGAGTTTGGTAGTAATGTTTAGTCTACTGCGGGCATACTAGGGAATTTTCTACAGATGGTAACTATTTGCACTAATAAAATTGCCGCCGAATTAAAAAGCTTTTACTCCATACATTGTGACAAACATTGCAACGGCACAGCACAGTACCAGCAAGATGCAGGACTCCAAATTGCATACAGCATTTTTATTTCCTGCTGTAGTCTGTGAACAATTACCCTCGTAGAATGCCTTTAACAATAAGCAATATTTGCGATATCCGCATCAGTTTTGATGATGATATTGGAGCGTGACTTTCATAGTTGAAACTTACTATACACATTGAAGTCAGTGCTTAATCAATCCAGTGATGTAATTCTTCTTGATTTGCTGTATTGAGATATATAAAGTAGAACAACGCTACATACGTTATCCCGGGCATGCTTCCTGTTGCTGAAGACGTGCGAGTAGTGGTCCCGGCGCGACGTGGGCGGCGGAGTGCCGCCGTCCAGTTCGTCGCCCGACAGCTCCTCGGAGCCCGGGATCACTGTGATGCCGGTTAGTGGACGTTGTAACATTAATTTATTGTTGTGACACAGAATAATAAATATAGCTACGAATGACTGTGCATATCTTTTCATTTTTGGGTAAATTAAGTACATTTGATTGTACTTTGTGGTCACTTTATACCAGTTACAGAGCATAATTTCTACTAAAAATAGCTATATGCGCTAAAGATGCAGTCAGTCTAAGTTATCAACTAAATTCAAGTTAATGATAGTCTGCATCATCCCACTTCTGTGCAAAGACCTGTCCCTAGTTTCAATTTCAGTCTAGGGCTGATGTGGACCCCACAGGCCGTGGGTACCACTACAACTCAACAAAGTCTTGAAAAAAATGCATTGTGAATTTGACGGCATGTAATAGAACTATTTATATTTTTGTCTCATCATTCTGTTATAGGAACAAACTTTTTGATATTTTTCCACACTCACCACTAAATGTTGCAATGCTATGAATGGTACTTACCAGGTGGCATAGGTAGGTTCATGATGCCAGTTCTCTTTGGTTTCTCTGGCTTCTTGACTGGTGAGGGTGACGGTGTACTTAGAGGGCTCTCGTTTGCTAACGTCTTCAGATCTTCAACCTGAAGACAAAGAAATATTATATTGTATGAGCATAGTAAGCCATTAAATATCTTTCGTCTATCGTCGGTCGAACTTTGGACGGTGCTATGAATAATTAGTCGTTAATATTAATAGTCTCAAAAATAAGCATATTTCCAAGTGTTTGATAAATCTGAGCCCGGCAGTCTCTACAGAGTTAACGACAAAATCGCTAACTTTCGATTGCTAATTACTAACGAATAAATTCGGTTGCAATAATGATGCTTGCGAGAATCGCATCTTGGATGTAGAGACTTGCGTTACTCGCCAGCATCATTATTGCAACCGAATATATTTGTCGTCTGCCCAGGTGGTAAAACAAAGCCGAAAATAACTTCAACTACAATATGAAATCAAAATTTTTGCACACTTTATATGGTTGAGCATTGAATTTATATTTTTTAAATTCATTGGAACAAATAAGTAACCATAAAGTGCCCAGTACAAAGTTATAAGACCTTCTCAAGTTCCCGGCGGACATTGGAATTTAGTGTTAATTATTTCCTGGTGTTGATAGTGTACCTGAGTGTTAGGCGGCATGGGCAGCTTGGTGAGGCTCTTGGGCTTGGGCGGCGCGGCCTGACTGTTCTGGTAGTACACACTCTCCACCACGCTGGGCCGCGGCAGGGGCGCCGGCGGGGTGCCCAGCGCTGGGCCCGACAGAGGCGGAGTTAACTGCTTCTACGAACGAAATAAATTCTTGTTCAAGGCATTTTATGTTCAAACTTTTTCAACACGTCCTTGAAAACAGGCTCTTATCGCACTACGATTAGGTTCAACATGCAATGTATTATATCCACACGCGTGGATTTTTTTATTTAGCAGCCTATAGTCGGCGGTGATTGTTTTTTTTTTATAATCTCGGCAAAGGGATATGCGTTTTTACGCCGTAAATAGTTTTTGAATATTTGAATAGACTAGTGTCCACCATCAATAAATTGCAAATCTATTTAGTCCATCAGTATTGTAAAATAATAGACACGTATTTTTTGTTTTTGTAAATCAATGAATATTGACAAAGTTAGAACGCATCAAAACTCGGGAGTGGGGGCTCGTGACGTCACAACACTCTAAAAATTATAGCACGGCGTGACTTATTGAGAATTTTAAAAGCGTCGTATCTTTGTCAATTTTGGTCTACGTAACAAAAGAAAAAATACGTGTCAAATATTTTTTGAAAATCTAACTGACGGATTAATTAGATTTTTTCAGGACACAAGCCTATTGTTATTATAAATAGAACATCATAAGTAAACATGGATGATTTAAACCAAATATTTACTTATAAGAACAAATTGACATTTATATGTCTTCTATTTTCTGTTTAGCGGCTTCATACCTTTGCTTCTCCTTCAGCCTGGCGAAAGCAGCGCGGAAAAAAAGATAATTTAATCATAGTTTCCTAACTCCTGTCAAAAATACTTTTACGTTGTATTAATTATTTTTTTCGTAAATGTATTCAAAAACGGCATTTGTTACTGTAGTTCTCGGCTCCATAGCAACCTCGCCTACGGCTCGGTTGTGAATTCCGCCTCGTATGTAATAACAAAGTTTCCCCACTTATATCAAAATGTACGATCGAACAAGCTATTTGCTTTACAGTTTAACCGACAAATTACATTGTAAAATGTAAACCAAATAGATTGTTCGACCGTACTATATCCGTTAGCATTTCTAACAAGGGAAAATAATATGGATTGTTGCCATTATAGTAACTAATCTTTTCATAGCCAATAATAAATCTACAAGTCTGATAACCATTCCTACAAATAGACGTGTTACCCAGCAAATGGGTTGTGAAAGACCAAGCCTCAAGATGGAATGATGTAAACATTGTTTTTGTCTACATTTTATTCAGATCAAATTGAGGTTCATACATGCAGTTAGTCGAATTGAGGTGACCTCAGTGTCTTTAGTGACAGTTCGCTGTTCTCAAAGTCATTTATTCAAACTAGACTGAAGATCAGCACCATTTGAACGTCAATTACACAAGAAGACAGTTTCCCAAAATGCCCTATCTAAAATGGGATTTAGGTTTCCGCACTTAGTCCTTGAAGTGGACCATTGTGCGTGTAAAATGCCCTTTGTCACTTCCTAGTGTTTTAGCTGGGAAGAAGTGTCGGAACAAACTCCCCAACTCATCCGTCTAAACAATGAGTATACAGACCTCATTAGCCGCAGCAGCAGTAGTAGTAGTAGTAGCGGTAGGTTCGGGGGGCGGCGGAGGCGGTACGACCTCCTCGTTGGGCTCCGGCAGCTCGGTGTGCTCGGGCGGGCCGGCCGGCTCGGCGGGCTCGCTGCGCTCGGGCGCCTCCGGCGGTTCGGGCGGAGCGGGCGCGGCGGGCGGGGCGGTCGGGGCGAGCGGAGCGAGCGTAGCGGGCGGGGAGGTGCGAGTGGTCGCGCTGAAGGCGCCGAACTCGGGCGGCGGCAGCATGGGCGCGGCGGACGAGTCGTCGCTTCCCGGCATTGGGATGTCGACCACATCGGCGCCTTCTCGCGTCATCGAGCCGTTCTCTTTGGACTGCTGGAAGAGATGCAAAATATGTATAAGAACGTAGTTATTGTTGAGCTGCAAAACGCTGAATGTCAATTTTCGTATTTTTTTAAAAAACATTAAAAGTAGCCGCAATCATATCTGCGACAATAGTGGTATCCAAGCAAGGCAATTTTGGCCTGTTTAAAGTTAATTAAACCCTGATATAATACTAAAAAATTACAGCTACTAACTTAATCCCTAACAAGTGTAAGACAATCATATTAATCAAATAATAGCAACACCTGTTTTTTAGTCTTTTCTGAAAATACAAGCCATGTGCTTGTGATCAGTAAAAAATACCAAGTCTAAGGACCTTTTGTGCAAAATTATATGATTCTAGACCCCAATGGTTTAAATTGTTCTTTCAGTGAATTTAGAAATTTTATTAAGTAGATTAATGTTCCCATTGTAAATAATGTATCTGACCTGCGTGAGACTATCGGAGGTCATGTTGGACAGCTCATCAATGGTGAGTATCTCGGGGTTGTTGATGGACGTCGTGTTCGACAGCGCGCCCTGAGACTCTTCCTCCTTCTGGTTCAAGATCTCTTGAAGTTTCTGTAAAGGAAATAATCGTTAATTTCACGAAATTTGTAAGAAAATACATGTGAAAAAGCTGACAGACGTCATATTTGTCGAGAAAGTAGCTGATAGCGTTGTGCGACGGGGTCAAAAAGATGGCCTGGACGCAGACGACTTCGCGGGTAGAAGCTAGTCTATTATGAAGATGGGCTTTTCAAGTCGCTTTTAGTGTTGAAGTCGCAACATTTTAACATGACGCTGCAATCACAACCAAAACTTCCTACATGTGGCAAAATTCCTACCTTTATGCATTGCTATGTGAAGAACTCCATTAGCGGTTACAGGCTATCTTGAGGAAATAAAAATAGTGAGCCGTCGCGTGACAGATGCAAAACATCGAAATTATTTTGTACACACAAGTAATATGCATAAAAAATAATAAATGGCTCGATTCACTCAAAGAAAATCCTTATGCTGGAATCGAACTCGAAGTGACGAAATTGTAACCCAGTGCTCTGTGCTCCGAGACCAGCTGGCTTGTTGTAAATCGTGGCGAATATGTAGATCTTATGCTGTTTCAACAGTTCGGTAATGTTCGGGATTGTTCGGGGCGGGTTCGATGTGCCACGCTTGCCACGCATGTTTAATTTGTTTTTTTTTTGTTTGCCCGCGCTTAATGATGTTTCACTTCAATAAAATAATTGATCGTCTTCTTCTTTATCGTGTGGTATCTCTGAACGTGAACGTTAAATGAGTTGCTAATATTATTATGTAGTTTTTGTGCTTACCTTAGCCCTCTTATGCTTGTCCTTGACTAGTTCAGCAAAAAGACTCGTGTCACTGATCTTCTCCTTGAAGTCTATCTTGCGTTGCAGCATCGTCGTTGGAGGACTGGGTGACTCGTGCTTCCTGTTTAGACAATTTATGATCAGTATTTATGTGAATTGATGGTAGTATATTGGGAGGGGCATGTCCAACACTGGACAAGGCTGAGATATCTGTAAAATAATGCCCATATTTCCTTGACAGGTGTGGTTGATTCAGGCTTCTCTTGTTTCAGCAATGACTGTGAAGTACCACGTGATATAGAAGAGCCTAACTGCAATTACCAAATTGTAAACCTTTTGGTTTCCAATCCTGATAGATCACCAACTCACACCAATCCTGTGGCTATGACTTCTCTAAAATGACAATGACATACTTTGTGAATGATAATGATGTTGTCTGACAAGGATCGAGTATGATGATGCTTTACCAGCTTCAGATAAATTCTTATTTACTTGGCTTGAAGATGGATTGACCAGTTCCGTTCAAACTTTGCATTGGCACAATGCCATGATGAGTATCTGAATAAACAATGAACAGTTCTATGGATGGATCATACTTCTTATACAACTAAGTATTTACCGGTACCGATTCGTTAGTCTGATTAAAATAGAAAAAAAGTATTTATTGTTTGCAGATGTAAAACATTATGTGATTTGAATATTTAATCTGTGTAATATTTCAGAAGAATGGGCTCATTTTGTAGTGTTGGTTACTATTTCTTGATGATAATATTTTGGGCATTATTTCCAAGTCTATAAGAGCCATATTCCATCTTCTTTAGAAATTATTTTATGTAAATGAATAATGATAAATATGATAATGAAAATGAAGGTATTTACCGACAATGACGGCGGCAAGATCCACGACTGATTGAAATAAAACAATATTATTTTACTTATTTCAAAAAGATTTCAAACACAGTGGGTACGGACACTAATTGCTTGTGTGATCATAATAATAAGATGATGATGAAATGAGTGATTGATTTTTTTCGTGATACAAAGTGTTCGCTGCTGCCATTTGTAGATCATTGAGGAGTCTGACCGTTACACCGTATCATACCATGACCTTGCAAGGAATGTGTCCGGCAAAAAAAAAATGAGAATGCCTGAACGGTCAAAAGCCCGAAAGTCTGACAACAAGTGTTGCCAAGAGGTATCCGTGTTACCCAGCGAGTTGTAATAAAAACAAACGTAAAAGCAAAATAACTGGTATTCAGCATTAGACAAAAAAACCGCATTACAGACCGCACCGCAGACATATTATTTGGGGAAAAGGCTAAGCAGATAAAGAAGACATGTTCTGCAGTTTGCAGATGGTTTACCCAATCATTAAAGAACATTGGTCACAAACAATAAATAAGCCTCTTTTCCAGTGCTGTCAAACACTTAGGCCACCAATGGGAGACACTAGTAGCAGTAGACAAAGAGGTAACACCCAAAATCCTTTTGCCTTGTAGTTCGGCACGTTCTTCATTGTATCCTCTCAAAAAGGGCGGAACTTTCAATTACATGTATAGTATAAAAACTCAATGCCATGTAATGGCTAAAATCACTAATATATTATCTCACTCCTCTTTTACTCACATCCCATTAGCGTATAATGTTCCCACTGCTGAGACACAGGCCTCCTCTCTATGAGAGCGAGTGGGCTGTAATCCACCACGTTGCTCAAGTGAGTGTTGTTAAAAGTATCATGTCACCGAATTTTTGGATCTTGGACATTGCATGGATTCCTGATATCCTTCCTTACCTTTTTTAAGAGCGAGAGGTGAGATATTCGCTCATTCTATTTATATCCTGCTAAAAGTCTGAAAATAAAAATGAACACGGTAGTTGCCACAGAGTCTGGATTTGCGTCTGGTTGATGGCGATAGGCTCGTCCCCTATTACATGGGATTTAAACATAACTCATAAAACAACAACAATTCCAACACACCAATCTCTAAAAAGAAAACATTGTTTTGGGCCTGAAAACCCGATTTATTTTCAATTAATTGCCAAATTAGATTTTGAGTTGCTTTGAAATCAATAAATAGTTGAGTCATTGAGTTGACCAAACAGTGACGTCACAGCGTGCTATTGCCATACAAAATCTATGAGAGAACCGCTTTTTGATAGCTCTTAAAAAGTATGTCAATTGATTGGTGTTACCTTATTGTGGATGTTTTATTAGGTACTTACACCTTCGAGGATCCACCTCATCATCATCAGCCTATAATGTTCCCACTGCTGGGACACAGGCTCCTCTCAATGAGAGGGAATGGGCTATAATCCACCACGCGGGCCCAATGCGGATTGGTAGATGTCACATGTCTTCGAATTTTCGGTTCTAGGACATGCCGGTTTCCTCACGATGTTGTCCTTCACCGTTTTGAGAGCAGTGGTGATGAAATAAATTACACAAAGTAATGCGCCTGTCTGGGTTCAAACCCACGACTTACTGATCCACCTATATCCTGCCAAAAGCTTATAAATGTAATCAACATAAACCAAAAGCATACCTATGCCTATCTCTAGGCGAAGCCTCCCGGTGCTTAGCGCGGTGTCGCGGCGGGGACTGCGTGGAGCCGCGCCGTCTGTTGCGCGAGCCCGAGCGACGACGCTTGAGGGAGCTACGGCTATGTGACCTGGATAGATAAAGGATTGTTTAATATAGGGTATAGATGGATGAAATTAGGACAGGACCTTGAAATAATCTGTTAAAATATGCAGGTCTGTTTTTGAGTTGGCAGTTTAAGGTTTGACCAGTATAGGTTAGGTTTTACTTTTCCTTATAGAATTGAATTTTGCCTTGTAGACTGTAGTCTAACCTCTCAACCAGCCAACCAGTTTTACCAAGGGGTATCGTATTACCCGATACTAACTGGGTTAGTATCGGGTAACTAACTGGGTTGGTAACAGTCGCTCCATGTAAAATACTGGTATTCAGCTGCGTCCGGTAAAACTGGAAGCCGACCCCAACATAGTTGGGAAAAGGCTAGGCAGATGATGATGAGACTGTAGTCTAACCTCTCTCTTTTATAACAGATTAGAAGTAGATGTAAATACAGCAGTGGTCATCCTTTTCCAAGCGTAACGCGTTGCAAGACTTACAAGGCTAAGGATGCTTACATAAAGAAGCAGGTTTCTGGTATGGACGGGTCAGTACCGATCGGTGCAGATATTAATTTCTATGTTATCGCTCACTTAACCTCCTGGATGCCAGCGTCATTCCTGACTATAATCACGCGACAAAGATTGATGCTTGGGCTGCAAAAATGATATTAAAATGACGTTTAAATTTTTATGTAATATAGGTATGACGTCCAGGACATCCAGGACATCCAGGAAGAGAAACAGGTTTATAAACTATATGCAAGTTAACCCTGGACCGATTGGTAGCGACATGCACAGATTTGTCTATACCGGAAACCTGCTTCTTTATGTAAGCACCCATAGTCTCGAAGTCACAGAGAAATTAGATGAGAGTAAATTCGTAGCCATTTTCACTGCATCAATTGATCATCATTTTCTACAAGAATTTCATCATGCGGAAGGCCGGAAGACAAGGTGTTATGGTTTGGGAGAGGCGTATATCCAGTACAGCCCGCGTTACATGACCACCGTAGAAACGGGTTTCTTCGAAGAAAGAATCGATAAATCTTTTGTTCATCTGTCACTTCGATATAATGACGGATGAACAAAAGATTTATCGATTCTTTCTTCTATTCGAAGAAACCCGTTTCTACGGTGGTCACGCTATTCGGGCTGTACTGGATATATTTATATGGATATATATAAAGGGTGTAAAACACCTCTTAACGAAGCCGAAAGGCACTTGTTCTCCCCGTCATTGCGATCATTTTTTTGTTCTACACCATACCTGGGAACCTCATAGTTACGGAGATATTGGGTGTCAAAGTTCCAACTTGACAAGTTTTTTTTTAAATACAAGTTTGTAATGTAAGATTTTTAATTTAAACACCTCCACGACCCCCGTACTATTCAATCTATCCATCAGCACAATGTTTTGAGTGTGTTACATTTAGTTCAACCACAAAACATGATTTTTCACCCCAAAAAAAAAGTCGTTTCCCAGCAATAATTTTTGCGTAAAGTTACTTAGTTTGATGTACAGAATGCTTGGTTGACGGCTTCGTGATGAGGTCTTTTACACCCTGTATATATATATATATAGAAAAGAGTGCAGCATTACCGGTGCGAAGGCTTCGTTTCCCTCTCCCGGTGGCGGTCCCTTGAGCGAGTGCGGCGGCGCCGGTGCGGACTGCGGCGTCGGGGGGCGCGGCGCGGGCTGTACTCGCGCGACCGGGACGACACCTCGTGCACTGGCGAGTCTGCAGGGACGTGTGGTTTGTCATTGAAATAAGTTACAAATACCTATTTTTCAGGCCCTGTTCCCTCATAAGAAAGCACACTGTTGGATTTTCAACTCTCTGCGCTAAGCCGAGCATTGAAATTCCAGTGGGCTCATGGTGAGTGTTAAGCGTGGGCCAGACTGTTGTAAACAAGCCCTCTACACACCTCCACATCGGTCTCCACCAGCGGTTTACAAAAGTTCGTCAACAGTGCGTGTTGTTGTAAACCACCGGTGGAGACCGATGTGGAGGTGTGTGGAGGGCTTCTTTACAACAGTCTGGTCCACGATTTAGTGTTACGATATTGTAGGTTTTCTTTCTTTTTGACGATTTTAATTTAAAGCAGAGGAGAATAAACTAAACATGCTTTGGCTTGGTCTACGTATGTTCTCGTCACTTTTTAGCAAGTTTACTTTGAGAGTTGTGCGAAAGTAACTAGAATAACGTTTATAGATCCCAGCCTAATTCTTATATTGGCCTGCAAAAAACTTAATATTTAGTAAATCCTCGAAATAACAGACCGAGAGCCCTAAAATTCAAACATGTTCAAGGTTTCCGATCTGTCTAATAACAAAGTCACGTAGATGACCTTCCATTGTATTCCAATTAATAACAATCGTGAAATATTCGACGACATCTACTGAGTAAATGGGTCAACACTTACTTTGTTGACAACAAGATCATTTTCAATTTATGATAGCTACTACATACGTATTTGACGGAAAAGAATAAGATATGGAAATTAAATCAGATGCCTATAATACAGCAAGCAGTGGGACAGAGAGTATTTAAGGAATATTACAAAACTGCTATTCCTCTATAATATACATGTAAACAGGTATTTATCGCGAATTTTACCTTCCCGCGACCACGGCTGGTGCAATTAGATCGAAACGTCGGGCTTATATTAAAGGTAAAATTCTCGATAAATACCCGTTTACATGTTTGTGTATTATAATGTGTTCTGGTCGTGAAAGTTTAAAAAAGACAATTGCTATTCCTCTTGTTTAAGTGACCACTTGAATCAGTTACTGTTTAACAGGAATTAATTTAACAGTATTTCAGGAATTTTACAAAAATGCTATACCTCTGTTTGCGAAGTGACCACTTGAATTAGTTACTGTTTAACAGGAATTAATTTAACAGTATTTCAGGAATTTTACAAAAATGCTATACCTCTGTTTGCGAAGTGACCACTTGAATTAGTTACTGTTTAACAGGAATTAATTTAACAGTATTTCAGGAATTTTATAAAAATGCTATACCTCTGTTTGCGAAGTGACCACTTGAATTAGTTACTGTTTAACAGGAATTAATTTAACAGTATTTCAGGAATTTTACAAAAATGCTATACCTCTGTTTGCGAAGTGACAACTGGCATTAGTTACTGTTAAACAGTTGTCTATGCTTTATCTTGTATCAGCGTATATTGTATCGTGTTGTAAATAACAGCGTAGGGTGCTAGAGCATATACTGAGCATAATAATCACAAAGAAATTGCACTGTTGGATTTTGAAAACTGCGCAAAGCCGAGCGTTGAAAATCGAGTGCGTATACAATGACCTCAGAGCGTATACACGTACATAGAACGCTGGCTGCTTATCGGCGCTGGTTCGGCACAAAGTATAGAGACTGCCTGCGCCGACTAACTGCGCGGATCGGTTCCGATAAGCGCTGGCAGATCCGCGACGGTAGCCAGCGTTCTACGTGTGTACGCCCTTAGGGTCAGTGTATCTGTTGTGTCATCATCATTCATCATTTCAGCCGAATGACGTCCACTGCTGGTCATAGGTCTCCCCCAATTGTCGCCACATTGACCGGTCCCGTGCGACTCGCATCCAGCGGATTCCCGAAACCTTCACCAGGTCATCGGTCCACCTAGTGGAAAACCTTCCAACGCAACGTCTTCCGGTTCGCGGTCGTCACTCCAGAACTTTTCGGCCCCATCGGCCTTCCGTTCTGCAAGCAATGCCACTTAAGTTTGGCAATTCTTCGGGCTACGGTAATACGCGCTCTATACACAACAGATTCTTCAGGCTAAACAGATTTTAGCCCGAAGAATCTGTTGTGTATAGAGCGCGTATTACCGGACACTATGCGTGTAAAGCGCACTGTAGGATTTTCAACCCTACCAAACACGCAAAGCCGAGCATTGAAATTCGCTCATGGTAAGTGTTAGTGTTGTGTATAGAGCAGTGTGGAGCGCGTATTACCGGACACCATGATGGGTGACTGCACGCGATGCTGCTCGTGCCAGTAGTCGCGCCGGCCGCGATCATACTCCTGCTCCGTGTCCGAGTCTATCGTCACCGTATCGTGGTACGGTGGCGCTGATGGCGTGTGCGGCGTTGTGGATTTCTGTCTTCTCCTGTGGAATTACAACAAAATATTAGGGGGCTTGTAGAATTTTATACCAGGTTAAATTAAATTTGGTAGCGAAACTCGACAAACAAGATGGGTGATTGGGAAGAGAAAAACCGGCCAAGTGCGAGTCGGACTCGCGCACAAAGGGTTCCGTACCATTATTATCAAAAAATCACGTTTGTTGTATGGGAGCCCCCTATTTGTTGTTATAGCGGCAACAGAAATACATCATCTGTGAAAATTTCAACTGTCTAGCTGTCACGGTTCATGAGATACAGCCTGGTGACAGACAGACGGACAGACAACGAAGTCTTAGTAATAGGGTTCCGTTTTTACCCTTTGGGTACGGAACCCTAAAAACACCGGCCAAGTGCGAGTCGGACTCGCGCATGAAAGGTTCCCCGTACCATCGTAGTAGGGGAGGTCCCTTTTTATTTTTTTTATTTGTTATAGCGGCAACAGAAATACTTATGTGAAAATTTCAACTGTCTACGTATTACGGATCATGAGATACAGTCCGCTACACTGACAGACAGCGGAGACTTAGTAATAGGCCCAGCGCAGACCGCTGGAGGCGCAGCGGAGCGTATTTGAAGACAACAATTTAATATAAACCTTAACTACCTTGATATACGGTCAATAAAAGAATAAATTCGCACGCGGTACTCGGAGCGCCCTCAAGCTACTACAAGAGCATGCGCGCTACCGTATATCAATGTAGTTAAGGTTTATATTAAATTGTTGTCTTCAAATGCGCTCCGCTGCGCCTCCAGCGGTGTGCGCTGGGCCATAGGGTCCCGTTGGTTACTCTTCGGGTACGGAACCCTAGAAAGGAACAGATTCTTACTCAAACTTCGAGTAACTAAACTCTAAACAAAATATCTTTCTGTTTTCGTTCTCCCGTTTTAGATAAGCATCACGTCTGCGGAGTTTCGCTACTCAAATTTAATTTCACCTGGTATAATACGAGGGTAATTCAGATTTGATTATTCAATAAGAAAACCAAATTCTTTAGACAAATAAGATAGCAGAAACACGAAGCGTAACACATCAATCAGTAAACTACCATGCTTCGTTAAAATGTAATGAGATATTTCTTTTCGTCGTTCAAGTAAATAACGACGAACTATTTATCGAGTTTTGTTTTTCAACTTGTAACTTATATGTGAGTAATGTTAACTTATATAAGTATTATGTAAAATTATCGCAAAGCTTACAAAATATTGGTCATTGTTTACACCAGTGTTCCGCAAACTTTTTGTGTTCAAGGTACATCTAGGAAATCAGAAAATTTAGGAGGTACACCATAAATAAAAAATCTATTTTTACATAATATTAATCAGCATATATTATTAAAGTTTTGCGGCTGTTTAAGTAGGTATTTTTCTTCCGTCTGTATATTTAGCTTTAAGAAGATAACCTTATTTTTTCCGAGGCACACCAAATAATGACCACGGTACACCAGTGTGCCGCGGCACACCCTTTGCGGAACACTGGTTTACACAACCCGACACCATATAAAAATTAGAAAAATAATAAATATCTGATCCTAAATGACTTTAGTTTACAAATCACCAGAGCAAGCATAAAGTGACAATGGTGTCGATTCTGTTGTGCACAAACTAAACTTAATTTAGGCTATTGCTATCTTTTACTAAAAGGCAGTGCGAGAAAAGGACGGCTATAGCTATGAACTAAGTTAGAGATGTCAAACTAGTTTATGCCTTGCGCTTCGCCGTATTTTTTAGTCGACATGTTTTTACGTGCACCCTTCATTTGTATGGAAATATTATTTCCAACTAAATTCGACAGCTCTAAATTACGTCCGTCTCTTTCTCGTTTTATTAGAGAAAAAGATAGCAATAGTCTAAGTTTAGTTTGTGCACAACAGAATCGACACCATTAGTAGTAGTAGTAGTGATAATTGTGGAAAACGACTTACACGACTGCCTAAAAAAGGAGTATTATGTTTTCAGGGTTCATGTATGTATGTAAGTATATTATGTATGTATGTTTGTGAGTTTCTTTTTCGTTTTCAATGAGAGGTTTTCTTTTTGAGGTATTAAAAAAAACTTAGTTTCCAAGAACTCTATAGATGGCGTTGAACTTACTATGATAGTTGGTGCCAAAGCCAAAACGCTTGGAAAAAAAAACATTGTGTTACCTAACATACTCTCGTTGACTGACACTTTCATTTGCCTAACCTTCCGAATATAACCTAGTTTTCTCGCGCTTTGTTAAAATCAGTTTTTTTAGGTTCCGTTCCTTGCATTATCTTATCATACTAACTCCTAGCGCCATCTATCCAGCGACTAGGGAAGAGCTAAAAAGAAAATCCCTCTTTACTGTTTCGTCCTTCAAGAGTCATATGCTCCTTCTCTACCTACTCCAAAACGAAAATGATATCATTAATTACATTCGCTAGGCAGGTTATGAAATGTTACCACCAGACGTAACTTCTTATCTCACGCGAATCTTGAGCCAATTAACGGCGATGATAGTTATGGCGTTTAGACCACGATTGTCTCAAAAGTCAAAATCATTTATTGCTAAATCCATAATGTACAATTACAGGTGGTAAATAAAAACATAGAAACATTTATGGACCCTGTGGGGCACAGCAAATTTAGTAAATCTGTAGAGAGGAATACCGCTTTATTACTTTTCTGTTTAAAATGTTTCATATCCTATTAAGGGTCTATACTACCTCAAATGGCTTAGCGTGATCCTCCGTTACGCCTAAAATACTGAAGCATTAATTTTGAAATAAATATATGGTAAAGTTGAGGATTAATGTTAGGTCCTATGTTTGGCGAAAACACGATTCCGTAAAATTTTCTCGATAAAAAAAAAATCAAAAGTTACCTCCAAATCGAACAATAAACCGCTGGTAAAAAGTTCTTCAAATTAGATCATGAAACTTTGCATACTAACTGAACTAACTATAAAGCAGGTCTTATGTTTTTCATATTTTCCAAAAGACGAAAATTTGATTTTATAAAGAATAAAAACCACTCATTTCGCAATATTCGGCCTGCAGTGAGTGACGTAACAAACACTTTGTAGTGCAAGCTGATTAAAACGTTATTCTAACAGCATTTAAAACGAAATTTGAACCACCACATATAGAGTTGCTAGTTTGAGGTAGTATAGGTTCTTAAGGTGATTACATGAGCTAAACGCACAAAGACTTAGTGCAAATTAGTGATACTAACATAGTTTTAAGTTATATTTACTAATACAATTGTAATATAACGTATGTATACTTAGGTTAAGGTATTTATCTATGGGTCTTTGTTACCTGAAAATAATGGATTATTATTATTATTATTATTATTAAACGCGAGTTTTATAATGCAAAAAGCATATGATTCACTGCAATAAACAAAACCAGAAAAATACATGATATTCTACAGGATCTAAGCTAGTACGATGGTGTTTTGAAAACATAATACAACTAATTTTATTCGATGGAAAAAAATCACGAACTTATCTCTAAAAATTTGTTTTAACGAGTAAAAACCGTACTAAAATACATACGATCATTCTGATTTTTTGGCAAATAATTCTACAAGCAACATATTAGCATCATAGTGTTTTACTTTTTTAGTCCAATCAATAGATTATTTGTGAATCGCAAAAAAACACTCATTTCGCACTATTCGGCCCGCAGTGACTGACGTAACAACCACTTTGTAGTGCAAGCTGATTAGAACCTTATTCTAATAGTATTTCAGACGAAGTTTGAACCACCACAAATAGAGTTGCTAATTTAGCTGTTGTAATCGCCTTAAGTATTTTATAATCCCATCTATTAACTAATTCTATTTATATTATACTATCCATTATTATTAATCCATTCTTTTCTTATATATTTAAAAGTATTTACGTTCTATGTCGTATTCATTTCTTATATATTTAATTGTATTTATTTTTTCTGTGCATCACGAAGACACGGTTACGAAGACAAGGTTTTTTATTCATATAGCTCTACTATCGTATTGGGAATAACAAAAATGTTACAATTGTATTACACTCAATTAAATACAATACAGAAAGAAAATTACACACATTATTCAATACTTTGCAGTATTGAATAATGTGTGTAATTTTCTTTCTGTATTGTAAAACTTCTTTTGAAAACTTCGTCTCCAACTGACCAAATTTTTTCTCACTTGGAAATACCTTCAAAATTTCTGATAGAAACAATTTTTAATGTATCCGTATAAAGTATATTAAGTATAGTATTCAAATTAATGACTGAACTAATACACTTTACTTAGAATTATTTACATTTGGACACAGAAAACTAGGACACAAATACACAATATTACTAAAGTAATTCATTAATAATCAACAAAATGAAGTAGTATGTCACCTTAGTATTCATTACTAGCTGACGTCCCGCGGTTTCACCCGCGTAGTTCCCGTTCCCGTGGGAGTACAGGGATAAAAAATAGCCTATATCACTCAAGGTGAATGTAGCTTTCTAATGGTGAAAGAATTTTAGAAATCGGTTCATTATTTCCGGAGATTACCCCCTACATACAAAGTTACAAACAAATGTTACCTCTTTATAATATTAGTATAGAAGTATAGATTAATCAATAGAAGTAGTACTACTTTGACATGAGTCACCCTTTAACAACATAGGTTCTCAAACGCATCAACTAGATCCATAAGTCATAACATCACGCCTGTAAGCCCGAACGGTTAGGCAGAGTTGTCAATAATAGTAAGTACCCACAGTTCGCCAGTTATATTCACGTCACATGTAATACGGGGCGAGCCTATTGCCGTCAACTGGTGACAAATCTACATACGGTGGCTGCTACTGAAAATTTCTTGATGGAAAAAAAACCAACAAAACTTTGCCCGACCTAGGCATTGAACCGCAACTGCATCGTTCGCAGGACCACTAGACCTGTCAATCTAAATATCTGAAAGATTCTAACATACTGGTGATAGGCAGAACTACAGGTGATCGAGTTCGTGACGGTGTCGCATCCAAGCGCAGGTGAAAGCTATGTGAGGCGTCGTAAAATATTCCTTATGCTAATTAGTGATATGTAAACTGTGGGTGATGCTACGTCAAAAAATAAGTACCTAGGCCGTGTTTTGAGAAGGTTCATAAACGATGGTGAGGCCAGAGACGGTGCCTGGGGTAAAGGGGAGGACTGTGGTGACGTGTCGTGAGAGTTCATTTGTTCGCCTGATAACGGGTGTCAACTAGAGATGAAACGGATAGTTGTTTGGCCGGATACCGAATAACGGATATTCGGCGAACTGCAAGGCCGGATGGCCGGATATCCGGCCGCCGGAGCTCCGGCGGAGAGTAAGTAGTTCTCTGAGGCAAGTTGTGACATGTTTAGCAACGTACAGCTGCGGGTAACGCGATTGCATCATTTTGGGCGGTTTCGGGTCTCATCGGGAGTGATAGTGCCACTTGCCACTTTTAATAAAACTTATCATAATTGCTAGCTGTTGTCTTATTTCCTATCCGTTTAAAAGGTTTTTTTTTTGAAAATGTATGCATTTCCGGTATCCGCCGGATAATGAGTTACTATTCGGTAACCGGCCGGGTAGTAAAATATGGGCCGGATAGGCCGGATACCGAATAGTTACCGGATATCCGTTTCATCTCTAGTGTCAACACCTCTCCTGCTTTTCATAGTTAACTCAGACACCGTGTCAGTTAAGCGGTAGTCCTCTAGTAATGGTTCTGATTCTGCAGCGCTCCCCTAACTGAGGCTAACGCTATCTTTTTCTGGTAAACGAAACCAGAGAGAGATGTAAAATTATACATATAGAAGTTGAGAACTCTTATCCTAGAAATTTTATGATCGACAGCAAATATTTTGGGGGTGTGGGACTTGAGGCTTAAGACGGGCAGGTAGATGGCCAAATTCCACTCATATAAAAGTTTTCTCTCTTTATATAAAAGCTTTCTCATAATAAAGTTTTGTCTGCCTGTTAGTTCCGCGTTATCTCCAAAACGGATGGACCAATTTTGACGGGACTTTTACTGGCAGATATCTGATGTTATAGGCTATTTACTTATTTTAGAAAACAAAGAATTAGTTTTCCGTGCAAAAGAATTAAAACCCCTGATATTGTTAACAAAATCCAATTCAAATTAGGAAGTTGTATTTTTATAATAACTTTACGACGACGAAGGTCGCGGGGCACACCTTGTTTATTCTTATTGTTTTACCTACTCATAGCAACTAAATGACAATAATATATGGCCATTTCCAAGTTTATTGCAACCCACTTCTCACAGCTAAAGAACGTGCGTAAAAAGATAAACAGCTGATGTAAGAATATACCTGTCGCGCCTACTTATAGCGAGAACCTCATGACTGTATGTAAAACGGCTTGACCTTGAATTTAAAAGCATTAAAGTCTAGGGATATGTTTCCACGGGTTATTGTTTCAATACATGCGTCTGTTGACGATAAAATTAATATAACATGTCGCGTGTAATCTCTAAAGGGTTATGCAGAGGAGTAATTAGAGAACACCCGCATTTCGTCAGTTTTAGGCTAGATAGAGGTGCTATCTTAATGCCATCAACCGCCACAAATTCAGATTCCGGGCTAGTTTAAGGCTGCTATCTGCTAAATTATTAGCTCTGTTTGTGGTGATTCAAACTTCGTTTGAAAAACTGTTAGAATGAAGTTCTAATCAGCTTGCAATACAAAGTGGTTGTTACGTCAGTCACTGCGGGCTGAATAGTGCGAAATGAGTGGTTCTTATTTAATTGTAGCCTATAAATCATTAGATCAAAATGCCACTTCGTGAAGAAAAAGTGACAAATATTTGTGTGAAAAAAAAAAACTAAAACTTAATGCCGTTTAGGAGTCTTAGTTGCGAAATTTCAAAGAAAAAATGCTTCACTTTGAATACTTGTTTCCTAAAGTAATAATAAAGTTAGAATTATTTCAATTGTACCAATTACAGTTTTACTACTTCTATGCTAATTTGCATATTTTCTATGCCCATTTTCTTGCCTGTGCATAAAACAGTATTTAGCACAACATCAATTTTGCAAGCCCAACTGTAGGTAGTTGAACTTTAGATAGACAGAAGCCTTAAAACGGGATTAATCTTCGAGTTTCCAACTATATTGTGTACGACTGCACGAGACGCTTCACACGACCATGGCCACTCTAAAGGGGTATTTAGGAGTAAACTCATAACACGGTACGAAAACCGAATGGGTAGAAAAGCGACGTGTCTCTGTATTATATACTAGCTGACGTCCCGCGGTTTCACCCGCGTAGTTCCCGTTCCCGTGGGAGTACGGGAATAAAATATAGCCTATAGCACTCACGAATAGTGTAGCTTTCTAATGGTGAAAGAATTTTTGAAATCGGTTCATTACTTCCGGAGATTTAATGTTTGTAAGTTTGTATGTAGGGGGTCTACATAAAAACTTACAAACAAATGTTACCTCTTTATAATATTAGTATAGATTGTTTTCAAACAAGCCGAATTACCGTGATAAGATAACTCAAGTATTTGTCAATCAATTTTACCGATCAAGATTATTCGAATCGTCGTAAAAAATGCACCATTTCAAAATAGAATGCAGTTATCTATTAATTAAAGTCATTAATTCATTGACAGAAAACTCTTGGATTTAAGAACCATGGAATTTTTAACAAAAGTTTATTTTATAACGAAGGTCAGCAATGAGGACAGATATTTGAAAATTTATCCCCCAAACTGATTAAAAATAGGAAATTAATGTGTATAAATATACGTCACTTCTGCCAATGAGAAATCCCATCCGTCGCGACTAGTTTATTAAAATTAATTCAAATTGGTACAGAAGACTTGTAAACTTAAAACTGTGTTTTATAAACTAGAGCAGAAAATCGACATGTTTATGAACTAATAATATCTAGTTAGTACGAAAACAACTTTAAAATAGTACATAGGTACAATGTAAGTACAACGTATGAACTGAGAAGGCAAAAAGTATATTATTTTAAAAGCATAATAAAAATAATATTATCTAAGTACATTTAGAAGCTACTAAGTGATTACTTTATGTTTAATCAATCATCATGTGGGTTGAATTATTATGAAAATGACAGTGAACAAATATGCCAAAGGCTAGATAGAAGATAGTCAAGATATAAATTAAATGAAGGTCGGAGGTAGACGGGTCCCACTTATGTTGGACGCTTCACTAAGGGACCCTAAAACCAACGAAGTTTAATGTATAGCCGCATTATTACTATAAAAGCTGTTTAACAAATAAATTAAAATGTGTTTTTACGACACGAAGACCGTAAACATAAAATTATATCTGTGCTAGCTAATAAACGTAATGATGAACGAAACGAACGAACCGAACGACGAATGAACGAACGGACGAACGTTAACGTAACGTGACGTCGTATAAGTAAGTCTGTCTGTGATGTAGCGATACACACCCTGACCTTGGTTATTAGGACATCGGATATTTTTTATCCCAGTAGTTCGTATACTTAGGATATTTCCCTAACTGAACGCGAGCAAAGCCGTGGGAAAGAGCAAGTAATTCTGTTTTGGCAAATAAACAACTCATGCTGGCTTTAAGAGCCTATACTACCTCAGATTAGCAACTCTTTTTGTGGTGGTTCAAAATTCGTTTGTAATAATGTTAGAATAACGTTCTAATTAGCTTGCACTACAAAGCGGTTGTTACGTCAGTCACTGCGGCCGAATAGTGCGAAATGAGTGGTTTTTATTCCTTATAAAATCTAATTTTCGTCTTTTGGAAAAAATAAAAAACATAAGTCCTGCTTTATAGTTAGTTCAGTTAGTATGCAAAGTTGCATGATCTAATTTGAAGTACTTTTTGAATACCAGCGCAGCGGTTTATTGTTCGATTTGGAGGTAATTTTGGGATTTTTTGCTATAGAGAAAATTTTATGAAATCGTGTTTTCGCCAAACATAAGACCTAACATTAATCCTCAACTTTACCATATATTTATTTCAAAATTAATGCTGCAGTATTTTAGACGTAATGGAGGATCATTCTAAGCCATTTCAGGTAGTATAGGCCCTGAACTATCGCGTATAACGCATTTTGAATAAACAGTGCCTTCTATGCGTCGTAATATTGCATCGGCATGTCACAATAACAACATAACTCACTTGTAGAAACATGTTAGTACTCTATGGGCCTCAATTACCAATATCCGGATGATTCATAGAACTTGCAGTGTGATAAGAGATTGATAACTAGGTACTGGTGTCGATTCTGTTGTGCACAAAGTAAACTTCATTTTGGCTATTGCTATCTTTTTCTCTCTAATAAAACGAGAAAGAGACGGACGTAATTTAGAGCTGTCAAATTTAATTCGAACTAATATTTCCATACAAATGAAGGGTGCACGTAAAAACATGTCGACTAAAAACACGGTGAAGCGCAAGGCATAAACTAGTTTGACATCTCTAACTTAGTTCATAGCTATAGCCATCTTTTTCTCGCACTGCTTTTTAGTAAAAGATAGCAATAGCCTAAATTAAATTTAGTTTGTGCACAACAGAATCGTTATGACAGTTGTGTTGTATTATTTGCTCAAGTGACTGCTTTTCGTGTACGCATTTAGGGTTTAATGAGCGTTTACTGAAATTCCCGAACTTCAATGAAAAAGACAACATTTTTATTTACGTTACACGTCCGTATTTGGTTCACGAAAATACATGATTGTGATGTGTGCCAAATTTTAATTTCATTAGTCCAACAGATCTGAAGCAAATTGACCGGGACAGGCTGACATACACACGAATGATCCAATAAGGGTGGTCTGTTTTTTTACTCGGACGTACGGAACCCTAAAAAAAACTTTAATGTAAAAAAATAAAACCGACTTAAAAAAAAAACAAAATGAAAAACACAAAAAAGTGAAAAATAACTTTGGCTTCAGAAGTCGGCGACATAAACAATAAATCAATCAAACAAAGGTTTTTGAAGCTTGACCTGCTTGACGAAGTCTTTCTTGTTGTGTTTTCTTTTTGAAGTTGGTTAGTTGTAATATCCTATACAAATATTTGCTATGCATTTATTTTATATTGTTAACAATACATGTCATGGTAATAGGCTTAATCCCAATAAATGGGACTTAACATATCTAAACTGTCAAAATCATTCAAATAAAAAAAGAATTTTGAGAATCGCTCCACAAATGGGGGAGAAATTGGTGAACATACATAAAATTAGACCACACGACTGAAGTAATAAAATTACACAAAAAATGACACCGCATTGATGTATTTTTCAAGTCCCTTTCTTGGTTATTATAATTTTCTCTATGTTTAGACCACACGACTGAAGTAGAAAAAAATAATAAAATGAAAACTACTGGGCCAAACTATCTTACATTTTTATGGGACCAAATGGCAACTATTCCGCATCAGACTAAAGAAGAATCACGTAAATCGGATCATAAATCTCAGCGTAATCGGTGTACTGTACATACAATGTATGTCATACAAAGAAAAAAAAAACAATCGAATTGAGAACCTCCTCCTTAAAAATGCAACGATTTTCCAAATGTCCAAAATAAAATGCAATTATAAGAAACTGGTTGTTTGAATTAACGCAATATGATAAGAAATCAATAATGATTGCCTAATTATACTAACACACAAATATAATATTTAAATAAAAATGCAACAGTAAAAAATAACACACAGAAAATTAGGGGTTAAGTACCAAAAATTACCATGCACATAGATTAAATTAATAACAGATTAAATAAAATAGATTATGGAGTAAAACTCCAGACTGATACCTAATAGAGTCTGGCATGCAGTGGCAGGTCAATGAATAATAAGTGCAAATTAATATAATGTTTTTCCCATTGCCCAAAAAACGACCTTGATTCCGTAAGATAGCTAACTTTGAAACTATTTATGTACAACAACATAGTTGAAAAGAGCAGAATTTTCAGAAAAAGCAGAATTCTTAAAATAAATGATTTCAATAAGAAACCATTTATTATGAAAAATAATGGTGAAAGAATTAAAAAAATCGGTTGAGTAGTTTTAAATCGTAACAAACAAACCAAAATCAAATTTTTCCTCTTTATAATATTAGTAAAGATGTATGCGTATTTACTATGTCTAGCAGTGCACTGTTATAATAGGCTGTTAATGATAATGAACCTCTTGGTTAAATAATGTTTATATGATTGGATTTTGTTATCTTGTAGAATTAATTAGAAAGTGAAATATTATTGAAAGTTTAAACTTTTAGAACTTAAGACAATAATTAAAAAAAAAAAATGCATTTTTAGCTTGATACTTAAATTGTGCATTCGTTGAAAACCAAACAGTGCGCTTTTATTTAGGCATCAATTTAAGTGTCGCTTAGTAACAGCCTAAACAAGAACCTTACTATTCAGTGACAATGAATGCCAGTGAGGAAAATGAGTGAGTAGTTAGTATATTGCAATTAGAAAGTCGTTCGTAAAAATTGCGCCTTCACACAAGTTATTTTGCACAATATCCAACTTCAAGATTTGAAATTTTGATATGATAGTATGCAAAATAAAGTAACACAATTTCATTCGTAATTAAAAGCTGTAATATAATATTATCTCTACCTACACACACATTTTATCTACCACAACACATAAGTACATGCTCAATAAAAATGTCACTCACAAATCACTATGATTCTGTGTAGGATATGATCCTACTATTTGATGGACATGGGCAGGCATCCAGGTGGGGCTAGAAACCATAGCAACCAATATCCCTTGGTTAGTAATAAAATATGTAAACACTTGACAACAAATTAATATAATATGTATTGTCAATACCGACTTGAGTCCCACATTTTAGCAAACATGGGTTAGTTAGAAAATGGAAGGCTAACACTACAATACAATTCACCTTTTGTTAAATGAAAAGTATGTCACATGAAATGGACATAGTTCTGCCATAATGAGCCAACCTGTAATCTCCTAATTCAGTTGGATATGTTCATCAATCTGCATTCTAAAAGCATATTATGAGTTTTCAGTAAAATCAGCCTCTTATACAACCAAATTATTTGCTTATGACAGATTTAAAATTAATCAGTGCTCACTAACCAAGATCTTTACAATGACTTCAGAAAATGGACGAAATTTTTGTCGTGGGTTAGTACATGTTGGCAGAACTAAACTCAAATGAATAAAAAATCACAGATTTTGATGATTACATAAGTGAGTTAGAAAAAGATCTAAAAGCTGAACCCATTGCCCTTATGGAATTAAGAGTCAGTGAAAACAAAGAAAATTGTTGTTCTACTGCATCTAGATTTGCGATAGCCGAGTCCACAGTAATCACTCCATTCGCTTACTACTCTGTGGTTTTAAAAAATGACAGTCAAGGGTAAAAATATGTGTAGTGTAATTCATTAAAAAAATTCAGCATGTCAACATTTGAACTGATAACATACAAGAAACTCACTTTTAAATTTTGCTAACTGTACATATTTCTTTTCCCTTGGCTGTACACACCAGACTGATAGGTTGTGGGGTGGCGGCTGCATTGACATAATTCTAAAGATATGAATTGTAATAAAAAGTAGATTTCTGAGCAGTCACAGCAGAATAATGGATGATAGTAAAAAAAAAGTAATTTCTCACCTGATAGGCGGTGATCTGTCCCGATGTGGTGAGTAAGACATGGGCATCGCATGGTGCAGCGACGGCTCCCGGATGAACGGGCGGTGGCGCGGCGACTCGTGGCGCATCAACGGCGTCATCGACGGAGACAACGGCGAGCACGAGCCCCCATTCCTGAGCGGAGATGACCCCTTCTCCCATTCACTCACAGGCACCTGCTGGTACCTCTGAGGACTCGCATTCCTCGTCGGAAGCTCCTCAGGCACGTTATCGTCTGGAGACACACTCTCCAAACTCGCTGATCTTGACCTATTCTTTGATTTCTTCTTCTTCTTTTTCTTATCTTTTTTCCGCTTGTCTTTCTTTTTCTTAAAACTACCATGGTTGTCAAACTCTGGATCCCGCTCATCGTACTCCGTGCGTCTCTTCCTTGGCACAGACGAATCCCTCAATGAATACTCCTCAGCAGCCCGACGACTCGTTGTTGTCACTGATATTGTCTTGTTATCTACAAATGTACGGATGGAATGGGACTTCCTCGTCCTATCAAGGTCATCAGCGATATGTCTGCTGATTGAGCTTGTTTCACTATCAATCTCACCAGCCTCTGGAGCTGATAGTGCCTCTGAACTAACATCGGAATACTCCACAAGAGGTTTGAGAGAATTGACTGTAGCATAAGATTGTTCATGGGAACTACCTGAATGTGATTTATGTTTCTTGTGAGCTCGTTTCTTGTGCTTCTCCTTGTGGTGCTTGGTATGCCTCTTATCGTAGCCTCGATCCATGGCCGCCTAGGGCGGCGCTCCCGCCCTGTGTCGACACTTCACATCACTTCAACTGAAACATAAAAATAATTTTATGACAAACATTTATTAAATGATTGATCAGATTTTAAGCATAAAAATTAGAAAATGATAAATAAGCAATAAGCTGTACAAAGTTCATCATATCGCACAAATATCACACAAAATAAAATAAAATTATGGTTAGTACATACCTACAAAACTTCACAAAGTTGATGTAAATAAAAGTACATGATCGGTGATTGTCAAGCAGTACTAAATGGTTGACTGTACCCGCAAATCTAAGCACGTAGACAAAAATTATGGCGGTACACAAACAAAAAAATCAGGAGTTCCTAAATCAAAATAGGCATCACTTTAATCACTACACAACAACTGGTTACAGCGAAATTTAATTTCAAAGTGGCAAAATCTAAAAATAAAACAGTCGTAAGCACTCGCGATTTTTGATAATTCCAAAAAATTATAAACAAATCACGGCACTGCACAAGCACATGCAACAAGACTAGAAGAAAGGACTTACCAGAGTAATAAACGGACGTGCGTCCGTCACACGCACAATGAATACTTTTGCAATATAATACGAATTGTGTAAGCTAAGGTATTAGTTTCTTGTATATTTTTTACAGTTTCAGCAGGCTTTCTGCCCGTAATATATAGTAATCTTAGTTCTTTACTCTTTATATAATCTTATTTCGCTAATCATGATCATGAAGAGCGCATAATTCATGTAATTACATCGGATTTATATTAGGACCAAGAACGTCGATTTTAGTCAGCCATTTGCTTTTTTCATTCATTTTCTTTCATCATCGTTTAGTGTTGTCCAGGGACGGTTACCGTTACCAGACAAATACCGGTAAAATTACCCAAACATTAACGTTATGCTGCGTTAAATATTAACGTTAAACATAACGTTAATTTATAGGATTTACCGGTATTTAAGTAACGTTACTAATAACGTTAATTCAATAAAAACTAACAATAACTGGCGCGACGTTGCCAAACCGAACGCAGGACGCGCGTCTTTTCGTTCGGCTCTGCTAATCAAAGCGGCAACATCTAGAATTTTACAACGATCGGACAGATACCTACGAAAACGCGACAAATTACGCGCGCTTACGCCGTTACGAGTGTTTCATTTCTTAGTAAGATTAGTACGTCATACAAACATAGCGTACGCCAAATTAGTACCGTATACTATCTGTATTAGATTTGTTTTGTTGTTCAATTATTACAATTAGTTTTAGTCTCGATTACTTAATGGGTCCCGACTATTGCAGTCAATATATCCTGATTCCTGAACTTGTTTTTTTTCTTTTCAGTTTTATTTAAAGTTGTTCTTTAGGCAGTCGGGTTTTTAATTTTTTTAATTATATATTTTTTAATATGATTGGATTGTAATTGTCTTGTTTGTTAATTTTTAAGTATCTAATCTACAATCTCAACCCACCTGGCCTACATACCTACCGTACCTAACCTAGTCTACCCATCCTACCTATCTACTCAACCTATCTACTATCAACTGAAGAAGTGGTGCAGTATTTGAAAGTGAAGACCAACTGGACTCTGAGGGTCGAATCGCGCCATTACATCAACTTTAAATCTTTCGTGGTACGAGTTCCAACCCACCATCTGCAGACCTGCATGAAGGAGGACTTTTGGCCGAAGGGTGTCGTATATCGACGTTTCCGCGACACCACGCAGCGAAACACGACGCCAACAACGTTACGTGTTTAATTTTAGTTTCTCATGGTTTTAAATATGTATTAGTTTACTGTTATTAGATGTTATTTTGTGTATTTTATCTATGGGCATTTAGTAGCCTGATAATAAAATGATTAGGTATTATTATTATCTACCTTCCTACATACACAAATTGCAAACTGCAATACCTACACGGTCAAAATGTATGGAACAGCTGATTTAAAAGGGCAATGCCACTTTTCCCATACATAGCGCCATTTATTTTTTTCTTTTCGCCAAAGATGAAACCTAAGCCATATTTTAGGGGAGTCTAAGAAAACAAATACCAAAAAGAAATGTGTGCGTAACCCTGGCAAAATGTTATGGATTTGAGAGATGAGATCATAAAAAATAATTAGTGTATCATGAGGAGCAATTTGTTTAACAGTAGCAAAATTTGTGTGAATTGTAGTTTTAAAGTTATTTAAGAAAAATACATTTTGCTGGAGTAACGTTTGAAACGTTATCATGGCAAAATCGATTTTCAAAAATTCGTTCAGCCCGTAACCAAATACATGATTAGATAGCTTTTGTTGCGTAGTAAATGTTTGTAAATAGCAAAATTTGTGTGTGGTATGGTTCTTGAGTTATTTAAGATTTTGCTGTGGTACCGTTTTGGGATTTCCCAGATCTCGAAAACGGCTCAACGCAGAAGATTGAAAAAAATACCACTATGAGACCTTTTGTTTAAATTTTCTTAAACATTAGTGTTTGATTTGGTTGTCGTAAACCAATGGAATTAAATGGTTTCAAAAATCAAATAAAAACGGATTTGCAAGTAAGCCAAAACACTTATAACCAAATAAACAGCTATAAAAAATACCCATGGTAGACACTTATCACGTCAAGTAAAATAGATTATGTAAATTTATACGATATGAAGATAAAAACAAAATTTATTAATTTTAGACTGGTCGTACTTTAGCGATGAAATACGCAGTTCCCAAAACATTAAGAAACGTGGCATACTTTAAACAAATTAAAATGATTCATGAACATTAATACCTGTTAATTTCGGCTTTCAATTACGGCTGTAATTAAAGTTATATCAAAAACAAGAAAATTTCAGCAATTCTCTAATAAACCGACCAAATCGAAAAGGTCACGAAAAAGCGGCCGCACTATACATAATCGTAACCATCTTAAATGAATGGGATAATACGGATGTTATGTTAGTACAGTTGCGTACGTAAGTTGTTGTTACTGTTGCGTAGATTGCTGGTCATGGTGTTCATTTTTTTATTTAATAATCAGTCTCTTACAAATTATTGTATTTCTTTGCCTTAGCATTAACATATTGAGGAAAAATCTCAGATAAGTTGAGTACGTACTTAATTTTAATATTTGTAGTTGATTCATAGTTTGTACAATTTTCCTTAAGATGGAGATAGGCAGTGGCGGATTTACCAATGGGCTGAGTAGGCTGGAGCCTAGGGCAGCAGATTTTAGGGGCGGCAAATATGAGCCAGTTTTCACCAGGCCAGGAGCCAGGTTTCTTTTTAAGTGATACAGAAATTAATACATTCATAATATATTCCTAAATGCTATTAGGTTCACACAATAGCACAAGCAATTCAATATGTACTAAATGTTTCACCAGTTAGATGATTTTTTCTACAACTTTTTGAATCGCGTTTATTGAAATCAAGTGACGGGAATAATTTTACATTTACAAAAACTGGAAACGGCAGTAAATTGTTAGTGTGGAAGGTTTTCGGAACAATAAACTAAGTGAAGGTTCAAATTCAGGCTAAAAGAGAGAGTCCAGATGAGACTAAGAATTTCTTTAAAATGATTATAGTATTTCGCCATGGAATCAAGACAAGTGTGTCGAAGCTATAGGTAACATGGGCGTCGCCATGGGCAGCTTTTTCCTGCCTGATGCCACAGAATTGGAATTATTGCATACATACGCAAGGTTGCATAGCAAGTGGATATTTTGATCTCAAACCTCGCTATCTGAATTTAATCGAGGCAAGATGTAAAAATTTTCGAGCTTGCTTTGCTCGCTCTTGCAGTCTAGCTTCTCTTGAATCTTATCTTTGTCTATAAGTCGCCCAGGTAACTCCAGTAGGTCGAAACAATTCTAACCTGTCCAAGGTACTTAGGTAAAGTGTACAAATTTTCGAGCTCGCTTCGCTCGCTCTTGCAGCCTACTTACTCTTGCCTTTATCTGTGAGTCGAATAAGTAACTCATAAGTATCAGGATTGAAACAATTCTAGCCTGTTCAAGGTAGGTAGTGTTAAAATTTTTGCTTAGCTCAGGAATTTACCCAAAAACTATTTCTTGGGTAATCTTAACAAAAATTTTGAGTTGTAAAAACAATCTTAGCGGAGAGCAGCGGTGGCCCAATGGTGGCGGCCCTGACTTATGACCAGTAAGTCGTGGGTTCGAACCCAGACAGGCGCAGTACTTTGTGTAATTTATTTCATCACCACTGCTCTCAAAAACGGTGAAGGAAAACATCGTGAGGAAACCGGCATGTCCTAGAACCAACAAATTCAAAGACATGTGACATCTACCAATCCGCACTGGGCCCGCGTGGTGGATTATAGCCCATTCCCTCTCATAGAGAGGAGGCCTGTGTCCCTGCAGTGGGAACATTAATAGGCTGATGATGGATGATGATGAAACAATCTTATAGAAACTCTAACACATTAATGTGTAGAGGTAAGTAGGGGCGGCAAAATTTGAAAAGCCTACTGGCGGCAAATGTGTAAATCCGCCACTGGAGATAGGTACCTACTAAATACGTAGGTAGGTAGGTGGACTCCATTTCCCCTCGACTCACAGTTATGGCATTTAAATATGAGCTTTGTAACGTGTTACTTAGTGGTTCAGTGGCGTAGCGTGGGTTTTCGCCGCTTGGGGCCGACCGGAAATACGCCGCCCCTTGTTTTTTATTGACCCCGATAACTAGGGGTCTAAACTGGGTGGTTTTTGAAAAATCGAACTTTAAAAGTTTTTTTGAATTTTTATCACCTCTCCACCATAAAGTGCCTGAACGGCGTAGATTTCGCATAGTTAGTGCGAAATCTATGCAGTTCAGGATGTTAACTGATACTTTTCTCTGTTAGCTCATGAACGAATGATCCTTCGAAAACCAATTTGTCAAAAAGTACATCTGCCTTTAGAAAATAAGTCATGTTCTGAAAATTTCTTGAAAATTCTCTTGTTTTTCGAGGAAGGTTTCTCAAAATAAATGTATGACACTTGTGCAAATTACAAAACTGATCGTTCATTGTCTCATTAGTTTTTCAAAATGATGTCACAGTACACTTCTTTATTAAGTGAATATACAAAACAACGATATTTTCTGAGAAGGTAGTATTTTAATAAAAATGGGTAGTACAGTTTTTTCGATGTACCTACGTCTTCATTGATGCAGATTTTTTGTTACCGCTATGTGATGTTAGCTGTTTGACTTCATGGTCGATCAGATCAGGTAAAATCTGTCTCTCTCAGGTGTATTTTAATATATCCTATCAGATAGTTAAAGCTATACTTAAAATTACTAGTTAATGAGATAAATCACCAAAATATCGCATCATACACATTCTTAACACATTTCAAGTCACTTTACATACAACGTACACTTTTTACACATAAAGATAATCAATAATAATCATGATCTACTTTTAATTAATTTTAACTTTAAATATACTTTGCCACTGGTTTTTAACAGGCAAACATTATAAAGTATAACCAAACACAATGTAAACAAACTAAGCATCGTAATATTTTGCGTATACTATGTCAACTTTTACATGTACCTACTACTTAACAAAAAGTTCACTATTCTATGTTTGCCTACCCCTAGTTTAAGTTATTTTAGCATTTGCTTTGCTTTTATTTCCTAAAACTCTTTATGCTATAAGTTAAAATATTATTTTGTCACAAGTATGCTAACATGAGTACAATCACAGAGAACGAGGAACACTGGTCCACCGTAATACAGTTTAAACTAGTACGGGGAGCAGAGTGAATCAGTCTTGTGTTAACAACCAAAATAAGTATACCGACACATAACAAACAAAAATTGTAACTACCTCTACTGCTTATTTGTAACATAATGAACTGTGCAAGGTTGTTATTTTGATTTAGCAAATAAAGCGTTTTTTTTTATAATCTTCAGCTATCAGAAAAGTATCAGTTTAACATAATGAATGGCGTAGATTTCTCACAATCAACACTTTATGGTGGAGGTGATAAAGTTTAAAAAACACTTGAAAAGATCGATTTCTCAAAAACTACCCAGTTTTGGACCCCGACCCGACTTAAAGGGGTCAAAATTATAGCAAATAAGGTCTAGTATCACCCATTTGAAGGCCTGCACCCAATTACCAATCATCCTGTATATCAACATATCGTTTTATATGTCAAGAATGGCATGAAATTGCGCGCGTGATTTCGAATATCTAAGCATTTTTTGAGAGCAGCGGTGGCCCAGTGGCGCCGGCCCCAACTTACAAACAGTAAGTCGTGGGTTCAAACCAGGCACATTATGTAATTAATTTCATCACCACTGCTCTCAAAACGGTGAAGAAAAACAATGTGAGGAAACCAGCATTTCCTAGAACCAAAATTCAAAGACATGTGACATTACCAATCCGCACTGGGCCCGCGTGGTGGATTACAGCCCATTCCCTCTCATAGAGAGGAGGCCTGTGTCCCAGCAGTGGGAAAATTAATAGGCTGATGATGGTGAAGTATTTTTTTACTTTTTCCAAATTAATGAATTGGCGCTTCCTGCCGCCCTCTTTCGTATACCGCCTGGGGCAATGGCCCCCACCGCTCCCCAAGCTACGCCACTGTAGTGATTATTTCAACATTACATGTGACTGTTACAGGTGTTCAACGTGTGAACCACGCGTCGTCAATCAAAATCACACTATAAATTATTTACTGAGATTATTACTTACCTTTGTAAAGTTTTTTTTCTCTTTTTCCTTTTATGGCAACTGAGGCGGTTCCGACTATTCTGCCAGTGTCACGTCGTGACGGCAGCACAGAGAGGCAGGCCGTCGAACTTCGTTGACTTTAAGTAATTACTCGTGATCCATTAAATTGTTAAACTACTGTTGATTAACATGATTTTAATTTATAAAATAGAAAACTAGTAGAAAATGTGTAATAAGTTATTTGCACTTACATTAAAAAATCGGTTACACTTAAAACCTTTTTCTGCTTAACTGTACAAACATCGGACACTAAGTTGCTAATTTGCGAAGCGGCTGCATTTACGTGACCTTTTTAATTTGGTCGGCTTATTTGAGAATTTCTGACACATTCTTGATTTTGATATAACTTTGATTACAGCCGTAATTAAATTAACAGGAATTAATGTTCATGAATCTTTTTAATTTGTTAGTATGCCACGTTTCTTAATGTTTTGGGAACTGCGTATTTCATCACTAAAGTACGACCAGTCTAAAATTAATCAATTTTGTTTTTATCTTCATATCGTATAAAGTTACATAATCTATTTTACTTGACGTGATAAGTGTCTACCATGAGTATTTTTTACAGCTGTTTATTTGGTTATAAGTGTTTGGTTTACTTGCAAATTCGTTTTAATCTGGTTTTTGAAACCATTTAATTCCATTGGTTTACGACAACCAAATCAAAAACTAATGTTTAAAAAAAAAAAACAAATTAAGGTCTCTTATATAATGGTATTTTTTTAATCTTCTGCATTGAGCCGTTTTCAAGATCTGGGAAATCCCAAAACGGTACCACAGCAAAATCTTAAATAACTCAAGAACCACACACAAATTTTGCTATTTACAAACATTTACTACGCAACAAAAGCTATCTAATCCGGGCTGAACGAATTTTTGAAAATCGATTTTGCCAGGATAACGTTTTAAACGTTACTCCAGCAAAATGTATTTTTCTCAAATAATTTTAAAACTACAATTCACACAAATTTTGATACTATTAAACAAATTGTTCCTCATGATACACTAATTATTTTTTATGGTCTCATCTCTCAAATCCACAACATTTTGCCAGGGTAACGCACACAAAAGTAATAGCTCTAAAGAGAGTGAAAACCAAAATGTGACCAGCACGCCACGGTTGCGACTGGGTAATTTATTAGTTGTTACGTTAGGAAATAAAACGAAATTATTTTCATGTCACTTATTTATTACTATTTTAAACGTGTCTAGAAAAAAGACCGTTGGTAATTCGGGGAGACAGTGCGTCTATATAACCGTTTACCATCTGTAAAGAAAAAATACAAAACTTATTACTTTTATTAGTACCTACACATTCGTAGCTGCTACCGCCTCGAGGAATGGGCCATTCGGGGCCATTCCGAATGGCTGCGCAATGGCATGGCATTGTCGGCCACGAATGGCCCATTCCTCGACTAGCGGCAGCTATACTAGCTACCTACATATTAATTTTAAAAACGTTGATATTAATGTGTTTTTCTTAAGTGATAAAGAAAACTGAATTATTTAGGTACCTAAAAAACTTTACATGTAAATACCAAAATACCGTTTCCTGATGTAAATACCAAAATACTTACCGTTTCCTGCCATTTCAATTCGTTAGATACACCCACCAATCACTAATTCACTAGGTAATTCATACACTCGCGACTGTGCGAGCGCGAGCGCCACCAACATCGTTAGAAAGAGATAAGCGTATAAATTACCGGTATAAGTATCGTTACTTTTACCGATACTAATTTTAGTTATTAGATAACGTTAACGGACTTACGGGTATCGTTATTCATATCGTTACTTTTTTATCGTTAACATAACGGTATTTGGTAACGTTATAAAAAAAGTAACGGTAATTCGGTCCCTGGTGTTGTCCTCATTTGAACAATGCGGTTATGTTGGTAGCAACTCGATTGGAATGACAACTTTATTCGGCGTATATTATTTTTAATCGATTCTATTGTGTTTCAATCGTATATAACACGTGTTGCTTTAATTCTATACAATAATGAATCCTTACAGTAAAAAAAGTTTCCAGTAACATTGAGTCCAGCTGAATGCACTATGAAAAATTTTTCTTAACTAAGTATAGCGATCATTAATAAAAGTACAGAGCCTGTAAATTAAATTTTACCAAAGGTTTCACCACAAGATCTTGAGAAACTACTCCGGTCGGGGCGGTCACCCATAAAACATTTTGTGCCGCTCTAATAACAAACATTTATTTTTGGATAGTGTAATATTTTAACTTTTTTGGAGTTATTTTATGTCACAATTATTGTTATTCCATAATAGTTCACAACTAGAACTAGATTAAAAATATACCAACAATAATTGTAACAGTGATAGTTTTATTCTCAAAATCGATTTTGTTGACAACCTGATGAAATCTTTGACAAAATGACAACACCAACAACACTATTAATTTTTGAGTTTGTGCTGGCGGAAAATTCAAAATGAACCAATTATGCAATTTTTTATTATGTATCACTTGGTTGAACTAGTTTAGTTTAAGAACAATAAATAACATAAATTATATAAGTTAAATTTACCCAATTTTAAAACGTAAATTTAAGTGAAAACCAGGTTAATCTCATAATTATAAAATAATTTAACTCATGTGCATCCGCCGGATATTTTTCTTTCCGTTTCGCATAGCGTCCTCTTCTGAAATGTAATTTTGCAAACATTGTAGATATTTTGCAAACATTGTAGATATTTTATAATGTAGAAATGTATTTTAGTTTTAATAGTGAAAACAGAATCAATTATAAAAACTTTAAAAAATATCTGATAAGCTAATATTTTATTAATTTTCGTAGACTGACTATTTTTTTCACGAAGTTAGTGCTGCGTCAAACGATAAGAAGATGTACGTACTTACCATTGAATAAAAACATCCCATCATGGTAGAACTAATTGTAATTGGAATTACTTAGTTGCATTCAAACATGATGTATCATTGCTTTTAGTTCATTGTGTACAACTATTTTGATAACAGACTACAGTTTTTTTTTTATTTATAGGCATATTTAGATATAAGCTCATTAATTTCTTTGGAAGTCTATTCATTTTTAACACTTTCGTATGGCAACTCTGTACAGTTCGCGTGCGATTTGCGTCCTAGTGCTATAGCATTTATTTTGCTGATTATTTTATAGAATATAAAAGTAATATTTAAATACGAAACTAATTTATGATCAAAATAATATGTAGTGATATATTAAGATAGCATATATGATAGTATTGTCACGAAATTAGTCACAATGACCCCTGAGTTCACGGCTGCTAATGCTAGTACATTGTGATATTACCCAATAAGGGAAAGAAATTACAAACAATTTATAAGTTAGTGTTGTTTATTTAATTTATTTTGTTTTTGTACAACGTCTGTGAACCTTTGATAGTTGGATGTCGATCAGAATATTGTATTATGGTTACAAATGGTCATTTTAAAGTCATTGAACCTATGCGCGGCGTGGTGACACTGTGCAGTGACTTGTGAATCGGAAATATGTAAATAAACATGAACGATATAAGCTTGAAAATAGTGGAATCTCCGAAGAGCCACGGTGGTGTTGATGTGTCTCCGTCGGGGGATGCAAGTGCTGAGAATGAAGTTGATCCGCTGGCTTTAGACGAGGCCGAAGTTGACCGAGCCAAGGAGCCGGTATCGCTGGACGCGGTGCTTGAGAAAGTTGACGAAGAAAAGGCGGGAAGCTGTGATGATAATGCCAAAGAAAAAGTGATAAGTGAGAGCCAGAATGGAAGTAGTGTTAGTTTCGTAAATATCCATTCGGAGAATGCGAAAGGTAATACAGTTTTTTGTCTAAATTTTCACAAATAATGATTGCTAGTAAGATACACTTCTTTTTCTTATATTCTAAAGACGATTGGATGGCTTCAATTTGAAACATAGGTATCTTACATAAATCCACAATCCACCTCTAGAAGCATTTCAAGAATGCAATTGATTGCATGTCCAGTACATCTATTGTTATAATTTGTTCCATTTGAGCTGTTTCACTTTTCTATTATCTACTGTTAGTGCAATACCAGACACCACTGCACTTGACAATCATAAAAAAGGTTATAGAATTCTAGACTTGAGGGCAGAGCTCAAATAGACTCAATTGAAGGCATTTATTTTAAATTTAGAAGGATGTCTACTGTTTTTTTTTTTTGTTGCATTGTGTATTTGAGATAGAATAATGTGCCACTGCATTGCTCTGTTTCCTATAGTAATCCATGGTTATTCTGAACTCCAAACATACAAAGTCTTTCGAAGGGTTCGCCATAAACCCTAACAGAGTTGTAAAGGTCTGAGATGCAGTTGCTTCTTGTACTATAAACTATTGATATTCAACTGTGTTGGGTCCGTGTAATAAACTGGTGTTCTGCTGCATCTGGTTAGACTGGAAGCCGACCCATAACATAGTTTCTAAATGATGATAGAAATCATGTCTGAAATTTTGTTGTAATTAATGTACTGTGTCATAATTGAAACAATACTAATAAAATGCTTTCCAATTATATGTATTATTATGTCTTACAATATGCCTATAATCTATAATGAAGAAAGTCAGCAAGCCAAAAAAGTCTGACAACCAGTCTTACCAAGGGGTATCATATTACCCGGTAGGTACTAACTGGGTTGTGAAGGTCAGATAGGCAGTCGCTTCATGTAAAATACTGGTATTCAGCTGCATCCGGTAAAACTGGAAACCGAACCCAACACAGTTTGGGAAAGGCTATGCAGATGATGATGATGAGAAGTCAGCAAAAATTTTCTCTTAGTATTCTAAATTTAGAAAATAATGAATAACTGGGATGTTTGTCTTTTGATGCATCCACATTAAAGTTACTCTTTCTTAACCAAATTGGCAAGTATTCATAATCTCCAATAGATGACTAAAAATTATAGCAAAGGACACAAAAGTTACACTTGAATTATAATCATTTGTGTTAATAATCTGAAAAAATCATATAAATTGCAGAAATATCTTGAATTCGTTTCAGAACAAAATAGTTAGTATCCATCCACACTAAATAATAATAAAAATGGGCATTTAGAGTAAAGTATGAAATCAATTAAAGAAAGTAAAAGTATTTATTTGACTTACATTGGACAAAATAATAATACAAAACTAAAACTCAAAATAGGTCCCACCCATTCTTGAGAAAATCGGTGGTGACAGATGGATACAGGTCGCGGCACAAAACTCTAGCGCTGACCGTTATTGTGCAGAAGTAAAAAATAAGAATGTCTTGGGGCGTGTGTTGCGCCGATTGGCACTCCAGTCGTATAACATGCGCAGATATCCCCTCCACGTTTCGTTCAGCGCTAGAGTTACGTGCCGCGACCTGTAAGAAAGTGATCTTATAAAGGTTCCTTTTTTTACCTTTTGAGGTATGGAAACCTAAAAATAAGATAAACTAAAACTAAACTGGCCCTGTAAGAGGCCAAAAGGCCCTATTACAAACTGGTTCAAAATTAAAAAAAATTCACAGCACTAGTATTCTGCTAAGGCCCAAATCAAAGATAAGCATTCTAGAATTTTTATGAGATACTTATGTTGAGACAATGAGTGTGACATGGCCAAGAGCAAATGCAATAGAGTTACTGATATTGTATCACTAAAACTGTCCAAAATCTTTCAGAGGTATTGATCAAAGAAGAGAATAGTCGCGCAGTGGATGCGGAACCGCTTTCCCCTGTACCCACAACCCAGACAGACAATGAACCTGCAACCATTACTGAAGCAGTCCCGGTACCAGAAATAATTATTGAGAAACCGGTTGCCTCCGAAAATGTGGTTGTAAAACCTGTGGTCCCAAAAAAGGAACCGAGTCCTGTGAAAGAGGAGCTTATGGTTGTTGAGGAACCAAAGAAGTTGGAACCGGAAGCTGATGCGGATATGACCGAAGTGGTGACAATTGATGAGAAGGTTGAACTGAAAGCTGATAAACCTAAACCAAAGCCAATGAACGGGGATGTTCCTAAGGTGAGTGATGTGGTATTCATTTTATTCAATGTATTTTAAGAATTTTATTAATTTAATTCAATGTACCTAATTAATTTTATTCAATGTATTTGAAGAAGCTAAATAATAACAGCCACTCGGGTCGATCTTAGGTTAAGCCGTGCTGGCCTAGGTTTGTCTGTGGATGGGTGACCACACATTACATACCGAGTTTCCTCTGTGCCTCAGAAAGCACGTTATGCAGTTGCCCATATTGTATGCATCCGGTTAGACTGGAAGCAGACCCCAACATAGTTGGGAAAAGGCTAGGCAGATGATGTATTTGAAGAATTTGATAATAGGAGTAATATTGTTAATAGGTTTTTTTGTCTAAAAGGGTAGTAGAGAAATGGAGTGATATCCTACAGAAATGAGACATTAATATCATTATCATTGGCCTTTTTGTAACATGCTCTTTTTTATTACTCTATTTATAGAGTAATAGAAAATCTAACCATCATTTGTATACTTGCTGCTTTTACAGCAGTAAAACTCGTAAAAAAAACTACTTAAAAGGCTCTAAACATGCCATCATTCAACTGCAAATAGTTCTGCAGACTGTCCTTGCTCTCCAAAAATTAACATTCATGATTTTATCGCGAAAGTGGTGTACAATCACTCCCATGTGTATTTCTGTGTCTTTACTCTGCGTTCCTCCACCTAACTTATTTTTGACGTGATAACGTCTTATAAATCGATGAACACCGGCTGCACGCACGAAAAGTGTCACGAAACCTGCGATCAACGCCCAGCCCAAACCCTTGGACCTAGAAAACTGAAAATTTGCATAGCGGTTCCCTTTATAATGTAGACAAGGAATAAGGAAGGATTGTTCGAAATTCAACCCCTAAGGGAGTTAAAAAGGGGATGAAAGTTTGTATGAAAGTCCGTCAGTTTTAAAGTTAGGATCTTAATATTTTGTATTTAGGCTGACGATTGGAAATTAATTTATACGTGTCTCAGCGTTTTTGATAATTTCACCCCCAAAGGGTTAAAAATGGATCACAACGTTTAATATCTAGGCGTATGGTTGGAAGCTAACGCAACGGTGTTGTTACAATTTTTCAATCCTTATGGGATGAAATTTTGTTTTTTTTTTAGTTAAAATCCATATCATGAAAAATTATCGTTCGTAAACCGACTTTACAGGCAACCCTGGCCTCCTACTAGGTGCACCGATGACCTGGTGAAGGTTGCGGGAATCCGCTGGATGCGAGTCGCACGGGCGGGACCGGTCAATGTGGCGACACTTGGGAGAGGCCTATGTCCAGCAGTGGACGTCTTTTGATTTTTTTTTGAGGATTGCGAAAAATCATCAAATAAAAATGCTTGTCTGTAAAGTTTTTTTTTAGTTAGTTACACTCACTACGCGCGCTCGTGCTAGAGCGTACGAGCTTCCTTTTGCCTGTATCTGACATCTGTCATCTGTCAAACGATGTTATCGCAGTTTGTCTCACGCGTTGTTTAGTGAAGCGAGTATATTTCAAGTTTTGTTTTTATGTAAATTGATGACCTTAAAATGGTTACAGACGACTAAACATAACTATCTAGCTACAAAACCCGACGACCCGATTGGCGCAGCGGTAGTGAGGCTGCCTTACGTTCTTAGGGTCCCGGGTTCGAATCCCGGTCGGAGCAAATGTTTGTGTGATGAGCATGGACATTTGTTTCTGAGTCATGGATGTTTATATGTATAATAAGTATGTATTTACAAACAAAAAGTATCTATGTAGTATATCAACTATCTGGTGTCCACGACACAAGCCTCGTTGCTTAGTGTGGCACTAGATAGCGCTGTGTGTAATGTCCAGCAATATTTATTATTTATTTAAACCTATGAGTTCTGTGGCGATGTGGTCTTCAAGCACTACGGCTGAGCTTGAGTTGCTGGGTTTGATTCCTAGCTCGGGCAGGGTAATCTATACTAATATTATAAAGAGGTAACATTTGTTTGTAAGTTTGTATGTTTATAAGTTTGTATGTAGGGGGTAATCTCCGGAAGTAATGAACCGATTTCAAAAATTCTTTCACCATTCGAAAGCTACATTCACCCTGAGTGACATAGGCTATATTTTATCCCCGTACTCCCACGGGAACGGGAACTACGCGGGTGAAACAGCGGGACGTCAGCTAGTATTGGATATTTCCATCAAGAATTTCTCAGTAGCAGCTCGGTCTGATTCTGACTTCTGAGTCCTGTTGATGGCAATAGGCTCGCCCTACAATAACTGGCGAATTGTGGGTGTACTAATAGGTATACTCCTGTGGATATTATTGATGTAATCAAAAATAACAGAAACGATACCTTATACAGCATATATCAGAAGGTTTTTCGCTATTACGATGTCTCCCATGGGGAAAGTTGTTTGGGATGGTCTGTTCCACACCACATCCTTAAATGAAGACCTACACCTTTGTGATACATACAAAACATCAAGCCTCCCTGAAGGGTTAGGCAGAGCTGTACCTAATGGTACGGTCGAACAAACTATTTGGTTTACATTTTACAATGTAATTTGTTGGTTAAACTGTAAACCAAATAGCTTGTTCGACCGTACATCCACATTTCTCCAGTCATATTTAAGAGCCTACACTACCTCAAATTAGCAACTCTTTTTGTGGTAGTTCAAACTTCGTTTTAAATACTGTTACAATAACGTTCTAATCAGCTTGCAATACAAAGTAGTTGTTACGTCAGTCACTGCAGGCCGAATAGAGCGAAATTAGTGGTTTTTATTCTTTATAAAATCAAATTATCGGCTTTTGGAAAATATGAAACACATAAGACCTGCTTTATAGTTAGTTCAGTTAGTATGCAGTTTCATGATCTATTTTGAAGTACTTTTTGAATACCAGCGGTTTATTGTTCGATTTGGAGGTAACTTTGGATTTTTTTTCTATAGAGAAAATTTTATGGAATCGTGTTTTCGCCAAACATAGGACCTAACATTAATCCTCAACTATAACATATATTTATTTCAAAATTAATGCTTCAGTATTTTAGTCGTAACGGAGGATCATGCTAAGCCATTTGAGGTAGTATAGACCTTTAAGTCCCATAATATAATAGGGTGCGAGAATATTGCTATCAACCGGTCGCAATTCCAGACTCCATGGCTGCTACCGAGAAATTCCTGATAGAAAAACCCAATATATCCCGACCCGGGAATTGAACCCAGGACCTTTTGCTCAACAGTCGTGCTTGCGTCCACTAAACCAACGAGGTAATCAAAAAACCACCTTTACAATACATGCTTCACTACATACATATTAATACAAAGTCCCCCGCCGCGTCATGTCTGTCCCTATGTATGCATAGATCTTTATAACTACGCAAGTCAACGGATTTTGATGCAGGTTTTTTTTAATAGATACAGTAATTCAAGTGGAAGGTTTTAGTATAATTTGTCAAGCGGGTGAAGCCGCGGGCATCAGCTAGTTAGAAATATTTACAATATTAAAAAACCGGCCAAGTGCGAGTCGGACTCGCGCACAAAGGGTTCCGTACCATTATTATCAAAAAATCACGTTTGTTGTATGGGAGCCCCCCTTAAATATTAATTTTATTCTGTTTTTAGTATTTGTTTTTATAGCGGCAACAGAAATACATCATCTGTGAAAATTTCAACTGTCTAGCTGTCACGGTTCATGAGATACAGCCTGGTGACAGACAGACGGACAGACAGCGAAGTCTTAGTAATAGGGTTCCGTTTTTACCCTTTGGGTACGGAACCCTAAAAACCACCTTTGCGATACATGCTTTAGAAATATTTACAACATTAAAAAGCAAGTCAGCATTTGACCCAAACGGCTTGTGCATAAAAACTTGTTGCAAACGACCTTCCCCGACACTTGATCTCAACCAAGGTCATGTTGGCGAAGTTGTTGGCAAAATTGAACAATATGGCGTTATTGTCCTCCGTTGAGCCAGCTACGTAATAATAAATACAATGTTATAATGTATTCGGTGCTGTCTGTAGATCAATGTTGATTACGAATGGCGCAACGGTAGTGAGGCTGTCTTACGTTCTTAGGGTCCCAGATTTCGAATCCCGGTTGGAGCAAATGTTTGTGTGATGAGCATGGACATTAAATTTGTTTCCGAGTCATTGAGTTTATATGTGTAACTAGCGGACGTCCCGCGGTTTCACCCGCGTAGTTCCCGTTCCCGTGGGAGTACGGGCATAAAATATAGCCTATGTCACTCAGGGTGAGTAGGTTTCTAATGGTGAAAGAATTTGAAATCGGTTCATTACTTCCGGAGATTATCCCCTACATACAAACTTACAAACAAATGTTACCTCTTTATAATATTAAGTATAGATAAGAAGATGTATTTACAAAAATAAGTATCTGCGTAGTATATCAACTATCTGGTGTCCAAAACACAAGCCTAGTTGCTTAGTGTGGCACTAGATGGCGCTGCGTGTAATGTCCAGCAATATTTATGTTTATTTATTATTATTTATTTATTAATTACGATTTGGAGTATTTTGAAGATGATGATGACGTGTGCAAGTGGAGTAGGGTTAGATAAATAAATAATAAATAAATAAATATTGCTGGACATTACACACAGCGCCATCTAGTGCCACACTAAGCAACGAGGCTTGTGTCGTGGACACCAGATAGTTGATATACTACATAGATACTTTTTGTTTGTAAATACATACTTATTATACATATACATCCATGACTCGGAAATAAATGTCCATGCTCATCACACAAACATTTGCTCCGACCGGGATTCGAACCCGGGACCCTAAGAACGTAAGGCAGCCTCACTACCGCTGCGCCAATCGGGTCGTCAGTTAAGATAGATTCCTGCTCGCGGCTTTCCCCTCGTGAAGTTCGGTAACTGTCCCACCGGATCGTAGTACCGGGATAAAATATATCCTATATCTTAATCTAGGTTATAAACTATCCATATGCCAAATTTCATCAAAATCTGTTTAGTAATTTTCGCGTGAAAGAGTACCAAACATCCATACTTCCTCAAACTTTCGTATTTACAATATTAAGTAAGATTTATGAATCAGTCGTACGGACAATTTGCGGACATCGGACACTGACTGATGCTTCAGTAATGTGTGGAGGTGTGTCCGGAGCCGCGTTCGCATTTTGTACGTTCCTAGTTGACCAAACCCGTAAAGAGGTTTTGGTGTTCGAAGCATTTTTTCAATCGTGGTCTTTTACGCCTGATCAGTTATTTTTTCCCCCTTAAATCATGCGGAGGCGCCGAGCTACGCCCCCTTAATAGACTAAGCTCCCGTTGCACGAAACCCTACCTCACAAGGTGGCAGATCAGAAATGTAATGTAGTGATAGATACTACTTAGGAACACTGGATTTTAGTAGGTTGCCATCGCATATCCTGGAAGAACTTCTATTTTTTTTCGTTTTCGTATCGCTATTTTGATCGAAAATTACATCATAAGGTGGCAGATCGAAACGTTTACCTATCGAAAGAGACACATTTGGAGATAACAACCCGCATTGGTTGCCAGCCCAAACCCTGGCAGGTTTCAAGATCAGCCATGTTTTATGAGCCCCAAAAATGGGGTAAATTACCTCATCAGGTGGCACCATGAAACCGATGCAGATCGATTGCCCTAGACGTGCCGTTCATGAATATATAGGGTTGCCTGCCTTCAGCTTGGCAGTTTTTCTGGTCAGCCACCTCGAACAATATATCTCAAAATCTTGGAATAACGAGAAATTCTTGTATAGATGCTATGATTCAAGGTTTAATTTAATAAAAATCGGGATATTAAATTAAAGTCAACGTACTAACAGACTTGCGTCTCACGGTGTTGAAATAATAGGGTAAATGTACCAGTTTTGGTAATTTCTTCAAATATTGAAAAAAGTGATGTTGCCTTTTACGTTCAACGTGATATAGTCTAACGGGCATTTTTGTGCTGCATAACAATATTTATCATGTAGAAATAATGAATCATTAATCACCTGTGATTTTTATGAGTTAAGTTTATTTTTGCTTTTACTAGCTTTCTGCCCCGCGGCTTTTCCCGTGGTACAAGTAGGTACCTAGTACCTACCATATGTGCAATTCTGTTTTCTAATATAATAACACTGTATAGTTTCACCTAAATCCGTTGTCTAGTTTTTGCTTGAAGAAATAACAAACAGCATACAAAACAAATTGCAGAAAATAGAAGAAACGGAGTACTTATGCACCCACGAAAAAGCAGATACTCGGCTTGTCTTTCATATGTCGAAAGTTCAACCTGAATCCAAATTTCTAGTTAATTGCTCGGACACAGATATCTTGGTGATTATAATAGGAAACATTCACTAATTTACAAATTTGGGTATATAATACCCACCTTCAATCAGATTATAGCTGTACCGAATTAGCGCACAAGCTGGGACCTGAGATTTGCAAAGCCTTACCAGCTGCACACGCCTACACAGGTTGTGATTACACATCCTCCTTCAAGGGGAAAGGAAAAATTAAAACATTTGATTTAATTAGAGGCCGAACAAGATTTTAGAAATGTTTTTGCATCCCTAAATAGAGGACATTCAAAACAAAGAAAAGATACAAATACTTCAAAAGTTTACATGCAAGTTATATTATTCGCCAAGAAGTGACGTGAATCAGGCTCGTTTCGAAATGTTGACAAAAAAATATGGGAATATAACCCAAGCATCGAAATTCATGAAATAAAATACAAATTTCAATGCTGCAACTCTACCGCCATGTTGGAAAAGTTTAAAACAACATTTACTAAGTACACTGCTTGTAAGCTCAATGTGGCGCAATGCTACAAAACCATCTTGTTTTTTGATCCCATTGAATGCGAATAGTAATAACAACTATGATATTTTGTGGTATGAAGGAGATTTATTTATTTATTTTTGATTCTTCTTCTGATGAAGAATAACTTTGTACATGGTACTTAAAATAAAATAAAAATGTAACTTGTTTATATTTTTTAATGTTTGTACGTGTAAAAAAAACATGCAAGTGATTTTTTATTTCTTTTATGTTTGTACCTGTACTGATAATGCAACTCTATGCATCTTCTTCTAAATTTATAATAAATATAAAAAAGTTAAACGTACTGTTCTGTTCCGTTCTAGTGTGAATAGATAATTTTGAATATTTACCTTGAATTAAGATAGCTGCAAGACGTTTCCCATATTTGAAATAAAGTAGATTTTTAATTATTTGTTTTTATTATTTCATATTATTTCTACATGATTACTATTGTTATGCAGCACAAAAATGCCCGTTAGACTATATCACGATGAACGTAAAAGGCAACATCACTTTTTTCAATATTTTTTGAAGAAATGACCAAAACTGGTACATTTACCCTATTATTTCAACACCGTGAGACGCAAGTCTGTTAGTACGTTGACTTTAATTTAATATTTCGATTTTTATTAAATTAAACCTTGAATCATAGCATCTATACAAGAATTTCTCGTTATTCCAAGTTTTTGATATTATACATATTGTTCGAGGTGGCTGACCAGAAAAACTGCCAAGCTGAGGGCAGGCAACCCTATATATTCATGAACGGCACGTCTAGGGCAATCGATCTGCATCGGTTTCATGGTGCCACCTGATGAGGTAATTTACCCCATTTTTGGGGCTCATAAAACATGGCTGATCTTGAAACCTGCCAGGGTTTGGGCTGGCAACCAATGCGGGTTGTTATCTCCAAATGTGTCTCTTTCGATAGGTAAACGTTTCGATCTGCCACCTTATGATGTAATTTTCGATCAAAATAGCGATACGAAAACGAAAAAAAATAGAAGTTCTTCCAGGATATGCGATGGCAACCTACTAAAATCCAGTGTTCCTAAGTAGTATCTATCACTACATTACATTTCTGATCTGCCACCTTGTGAGGTAGGGTTTCATGCAACGGGAGCTTAGTCTATAAAGTTTAGGCCTATTAGCAAAGCGTCAACTTTGGCGCGCAAAATAACAATAAATCTCATTTGGCGTGCGTCGTCAGTGCGCTCGGCCGATCGGTATCTTTTCATTCATTATTTCAATACAAAGTCAACGGGGTGGGGTTAGAGAGCGTTTCTATGTTGCAAGTGCGAGCAACAATTAGCTTAGTGGTGATCAGGCGGGCACTCCCGCTCGATAGTACATCAAGGGGTATTTTACCATACTTATATGTCTAGCACCCGAGGCATCCCAAATCAAAAAGGGGCGTGGTACGCTCGTGAATGCTCTTGCGCCGAAGCGCCGCCCATGCATTCGACACATAATGTATATCTGTGTACGTCTACATAAACTTATTTATTTTTGCGCGTAGAAGTAGTGTGTTCAATGATCTCATGAGTTGAAATGGACAGGGTCAAAGTAAGGTCAGAAATTAAGGCCATGGCATTTTAGCTATTTGGCATAAAAGAAATCTGAAACTAGGATTTGTAATTTAATTTTAGTAGTTTCAAAAGCAAGGTCTTAATTTAAGGTGGATGCTCCAGGGTAGTCTACGAAATTCAAATTTTCATACGTTTTTTGCAATAGGGTATTACACCCATTTTGGAAAAGTATCTCAATTAGATTCTATAGTGCTAATGAACCACTAAAAAATTCAAAAAAAAATATTCAATCATTAGGTGCCCTAAAAATGCATTAAAATTTTTCATTTTCAAATTTCGCGCGTAATTTGACAAAAACGCGGGACGCAGTGGACGCCCCATTGCTCTGTGGTCATGACGTCAGTTGGCTGTGTAAACAAATGCAGTGATACTTGAAGTTGACAGTTGACACTTCTATGTTTACATAGCCGTATGACGTAATAACATGGCGACTACCATAATGGTGAGAAACAGATTAAAAAAGCTGAAACCTTTGAATTGAATTTTAAAATTTATTTTGCTATTTTATGAACTAAAACTAACGTTTTCAGACTGCTTTTTGCCTAAGCTATCTCAATAATATATTTTTAGACTTTTTCTCTTATAAAGTAAAATACCCTATTTGCAGGCCAGTGCTAGGTTGTATGTTGATTCAAATATTGTCCGCGACTGTAAGACGTATGTATGTACTACTATGTACTTACGGAATTACAATCATCAATACAACCCTCCCGAGTTCAAGTCTAGGAATTACCTCATGCCTAGGTGAGGCTGGCTACAACCGCTGAGGATAGGGTCCTGGGTTCGATTCCCAGATCGGGCAGTGTTAATGGGCCCTTCCATCAGGAATTTATCAGTAGCAGCCACAAGTCAGCGCCAGATAGGCAGATGATGTTGATAAGGTTCAGTATCGAAACATCTTCTGGCTAAAGCAAAACCATAAAATCCATCTTAAACAGAATCTCTAACATGTCTTCTCTTTCTAGGAGGAGCAAGGTACAAAAAGACGGGCCAGCGAAGAGGTTGACACAGAATCTCCATTAAAGAAGCTCTGTATCGAAGTAGAGAAGACGTTTCCCCAACACGACACGATGATCAACGACTATATACAAACAGCAACGAAAAACAACGTAGACGAAATACAGAGGCATACAGAACAACTACTGTCAGAGATACAAACGCTTAGAGAACTCGCTCAAAAGAAAGAACACGAATGGAACAATATACTACACCTGAAAAAAGTCAAAGAGGAGATCCTACTCCGACTTTTGAGACGAAAACAGGTGTTATCTTTTGAAAAATCTGCGGAAATTAATGGTGGTGACCGGGATAGAGATCCATTCGACTATCTTAACCAAGCGAAGAACTTGGCTATAGATAAAAGTGACGAGATCTCAGGGCTAGCGCTCAAACAACCTGGCTCATCCCTCAATCCGATGATGCAGACGCCTATGATGCCAGTCACATCGCATTACAACCCTATGGTTGGGCTACCACCCCCTTACGACAAAGCGCACATGTCGATGCCTAAACCAGTATTCCCTCAGCAAATGATGATGCCTGGTCACTTGACTGGGTTCCCTAGAGATATGAATGGGCAGCTTCCTGCTAGCTACCTTCCTATGGGGCGGCAAGGTCCTACGAAGGACGTAAAGTCCATTATAGCAGATTATAGGCAAAGGAATCCAGAAATCACGCCCCGACGAGGTCGCAGAATGAAATCTATTCTAAATCCTAATATGATGAATGCCCCCCGACCGATAGCACCGAAAGTGGATGGTATGAACAATCTGAACAACCTTAATATGCTGTTTAATAATCTTGATATGGTAAGTGTTTTTTATTGTTATTTTTTAACTTCATTTTAGTGCAGTGTTTTAGAGTGATCTCAATTTTTATCTATTTGGGAAGTGAGTCATACGAAAATTGAGATAGGATAACAATTTATCACAACAACCATGAACTACATATTTATATGATGTCCCCATAAGCCGTTTCATTGTGCGCTCTTCATTAATTTTCTTCAAAAATTTTGGTTCAAAGAATCCAACAATACGAAATCCCCCAAAGAAGATTCTTAATTTCGGAAAAAAAATCCCGGCCGCCACCTTTTATTTTAATCATAAAGAGAAACCATTCAAAAGCATTCAAACAATTTCAGAACCTTTAAACTTTGACTTTTCCCGAAAACATTAAAGGAAAAAGAAATCTTTAATAAATTCATTCCCTCCCTAAAAGTTATTATTTTCGTAACACAATTCACATTTTGAGAAAGAAAAATTATCATAATCAAAGCTCAGATTTCAAATTAATGCATTGTTAATTTATTCGTATTATTTTCTAAAAAAAACCCTTTTTTTTGTCCAAGTTGCGAGTTCATAGTTCCAGCGAGTACTAAATTGACTTTTTCTAAGTGAAACCTACTTTCTCAGTTAATCATCCTTTGACACTACTAACTGTCGGTGAAGGGAAACATCGTGAGGAAACCCTGGACTTCGGTCTGACAATACCAGATTACCAGCTCACCGTAAGCAAGCGATGTGAGAGAAGTGGCCGATGCGCGGGAAATTAGGCAAAAATAGTATTTATTTGTCTCAAAATGATAAAATAACAATAAGTAAAACAAAATAGCCTAGTTTCCACTATCAATAAATTGCAAATCTATTTAGTCCGTCAGTTATAGTATTGGAAAATAATGGACACGTATTTTATGTTTTTGTAAATTAATGAATATTGACAACGATATATCGCATCAAAACTCGGGAGTAGGGGGAGGGGGGGGGGGGCTCGTGACTTCACAACGCACTCAAAATTATAGCACGGTGTGACGTATTGAGAATTTTAAAAGCGTCGTATCTTCGTCAATTTTGGTTTTCGTAACAAGAAAAAATACGTGTCAAATATTTTTTGATAATTTAACTGACGGACTAATTAGATTTTTTCAGGACACAAGCCTATTATGTAAAAAGTAAACATAAGAAATGAAAACTAAGACACATTATACTAAATTGGCTCTGTACGATGCCAAAAGACTCCTATCTCAGCATGGTGTTGAAAATAAAAGAAAAATGTCATAGCTCTGGTAAAATATTTGTATCTAGCTACATCATAACTCGAACCTAGCATAGACTATCGTTAGAACTTGCAGGCGAGTCAATAATCTAATTTGTAATTGTGTGCCTTGACCCCAATTGTCAATGACTGTCTGTGACATGGAACAGTACTTGCCCACATGTTATGGCGCATAGACGTATACATCGTGGGTTGATGAGGGGTGATGATGTATTGGTATGTTCACGGATTTTTTGGAGTAAGCTAACTAAAAAACAAAATTGTGAGCCGTCACGCACGGGACGCCTAGCAGATGTGAAACATCGAAATTATTTTGTACAAGCAATATGCATTAAAGATCAGATTACGACAGGACCTAAATATAGCTTAATAAAAAAATACTAATTTTTTCCTGAAAATTATGACTGTTTATTTAATAATCATTAATTTTCATTAAACACAAAAAAGTAATAAAAACAAAATGACTCGATTCACAAAAAGAAAATCCTTAGGCTGGGATCGAACTCGTAGTCACGAGATTGTAACCCAGCGCTGTGCCCCGAGACCAGCTGGCTTGTTGTAAACCGTGGCGAATATGTAGATCTTACGTCGGTAATCTTCGGGATTGTTCGGGCCGGGTTGACAACTTGACAGTTGGCGAAGCGTCGCCACGGCATGCGTCGCCAAGCCATTTTTTGGTTTTACCCGCGCCTATACATGTTTCACATCAAAAAGAACTCGGCTGTGGAGAAGTCAGATAGGCAGTAGCTCGCGCAAAACACTGATACTCAACTGCACCCGGTTAGACTGGGAGTCGACTCCAACATACATAGTTGGGAAATGGCTAGGCTGATGATAAGTAAATAATGCTATGGCATTAAAGCCAATGAATGTAATGATTATGAATGACGTCTTTATCCGCTAATAATTTTAAATTATATTTCGTGTCAATCTACCTTGATTTGCATTATACAAAGTACTATTCCTTTTTAAAGCGCCAATAGTCTAAAGTCTAAAGGCTAAAAGTATCAGACTGAACGAGAGGTCCTTATTTTGAACTCGAGTTCGAACTGCTTAATTTTTTTGACGTGACAACGTCTTATAAATTGGTTTGCCGGGTGACACTTCAAGAAACTGCGTTACGCTCCGCTCACGTTATGCGCTCACAATGAGAGCGAGTGAGAGGCACGCGTCCCTTCCACTCGGGCATGGTTAGCCCGCCTAAGAGCGAGAGAGACAGACATAAAAAGTTTATTTTACCACTCAAAGTCGTTGTCACGTAAAACTTTCGCCCGTATACCGACTTTACAGGCAACCAATTTTTTTTTTGTGAATTTCTTTGGCGCACCTTCGCAAAGGTTTACGTCTATCAGTTGACTGCGATAAACTGGGCTGATCGATCGATCTACATACATTGCTTTTGCTTCATCTTTGCGAAATCACTTGGGCAAACACTGATCACCATCACCCTAAATAGCAGTCCACTGGTGGACATAGGACTCTCCAATTGTATCCATTTAGGTTTTTATGCGCCCCATGTAGGTAGGCTCTATGACAATGAGGGATTTTCTTTTTAGCTCTTCCCTAGTCGCTGGATAGATGGCGCTAGGAGTTAGTATGATAATGCAAGGAATGGAACCTAAAAAAACTGATTTTAACAAAGCGCGAGAAAACTAGGTTATATTCGGAAGGTTAAGCAAATGAAAGTGTCAGTAAACGAGAGTATGTAACGTGACACAATGGTTAGTTTTCCAAGCGTTTTGGCTTTGGCAACAACTATCATAGTAAGTTCAACGCCATCTATAGAGTTCTTTGAAACTAAGTTTTTTTTAATACCTCAAAAAGAAAACCTCTCATTGACAAAGTGCACGGCTCGAATTTGTCGATTCCTATGGCGAAGAACTGGCAAGAAACGCCATGGTTACTCTTTCACAATATTTGTTGTATTACAGTGAGTCACACTACCTACTAATACGCCGATAGTCAATCGTCAATGAAAGGTGTACATTTCCCATAGACATTAAAAATTCAAACTGTTTTCCGCGAATGGCGGCGCATCGTACCATAGACTGTAGGGCTGGCTCGGTCATTGCCTGCCTGCACGAAGTCTTGAGGCTTTATTCATAAATAAACAGTTGACTACCTATGGCTTTCCGAGCGTGCAATTTAAAATGGAAATGTGGACATTGCAATTTTTCTTCGATCTAACATTTCTTGGACAGAAATTATTGTTGGTCTGGTACTTTGTATGAATCTAAGTAATTGACAAACATTTTGATGTTTTTTTTTGGGATGCGTAGTTTTTATGCTATTCTCTTCTGACCATCATCGTGGGGCAGATATGGCCTACTGGAGAACCTGCAAAAGATAGGTTTGTGAGGTGAAAGTAGAGGACTTTAATAGTCGAAGACGACACCCACCGTCATTTTACGGCCGTTCTAAGCCGCTTACCCTGCGCATAATAAAAGGTGTAAAAAACCTCTTAACGAAGCCGAAAGGCTCTTGTTCTACCCGTTATTGAGATAATTATTCTGTTCTGCACCATAGCTGGGAACCTTCTAGTTACGAAGATATTGGGGGTCAAAGTTCCAACTTTTTGACAATTTTTTTTTTAAATACAAGTTTTTATTGTAAGACTTTAAAGACCTCTGCGACGCCCGTTGCATTGAGTTCTACCACAAAATGCGAATTTTCACCCCCAAAAAAAAAGTCTTTCCCAGCAATATTTTTTGCGTAAAGTTACTTAGTTTGATGTACAGAGTTTACACCCTGTATACAAGTTGTGATATAAAACATGTATCACACAATCACATGTATTGTCAACTATTTTTGTTAAGTTTTGTAACTAACAAGTCTTTACAACTAGCCTTAGATTCTTGTTCCTCGTATCGCTGGCACGACAGAATTTTATATTTTTCTACCCCAAAACTCTACGGCGTCACTGGCTAAAGCATGGGGTCAGTCAGACGGCAGAATAGGAAATGACAAATAGGTTTTGACACAGCTTCACACCCTGCTGCTGTTTCGTCGTGGGGCTACATTTGTTTTAGGCATACACGATAGATCAAGCTAGTTGACATGACATGTACGGATGCCAGTACTTATAGCTATTAGAATCTGTCAAATTTTATTTAATAGATTTTCAACTTTATTTGTAAAGCATTAGGTTCAAATATGATTGGGAAAATTTGACAGTTTCGGACAGTAGCTGGATGTGCGGGCGTCTGTACACACAAGTTTTATACTTTGATTTAAGGCCCTTCTAACCCTAAAATTAGCAACTCTATTTGTGGTGGTTCAAACTTCGTTTGAAATACGGTTAGAATAAAGTTCTAATCAGCTTGCACTACAAAGCGGTTGTTACGTCAGTCACTGCGGCCGAATAGTGCGAAATGAGTGGTTTTTTGCGATTTACAAAAAATCTATTGATTGGACTAAAAAAATAAAACACATAAGACCTGCTTTATAGTTAGTTCAGTTAGTATGCAAAGTTTCATGATCTAATTTGAAGTACTTTTTGAATACCAGCGGTTTATTGTTCGATTTGGAGGTTACTTTGGATTTTTTTTCTGTCGAGAAAAGTTTATGGAATCGTGTTTTCGTCACACATAGTAACTAGCATTAATCCTCAACTTTACCATATATTTATTTTAAAATTAATGCTGCAGTATTTTAGGCGTAACGGAGGATCATGCTAAGCCATTTGAGGCATGTATGGCCCTTAAACTCGTGGCTAGAAAACTCAAGCATCAAACACGACACACGTAAGAAAAAACACACTTTATAAACTCTAATACAAGTGCTTTTCCTAGCACATAAAAAAGCTAAGATATCTATTAACCTTTACGACACGAATGTCTATAGGTGAGTGACAGAGCCTTGACCCAATATCTGTTGCGCTAGGATTCTAACGACCTTCGATCAATCAACTAGTCGCTGGCTATTAATATTAATTATTGGACATATTTTTAATGGTAGTAGTCATGTAGAAAGTAATAACATACGTTCGCATCATTCTTTAGGTTAAGCCGCGCTTGCCTAGGTTGGTCTGTGGATGGGTGACCATGACGTATTTACGTTACGTTCAAACCGTGCGCCTGTACTAGGGCCTCAGTATCAATGGGATGGCAATGGGGTCTTAATTCTCAAGTCAAAACCAAATTCAACTGGTCATACTCTTATATAACACACTAGCGGATGTCACGCGGTTTCACCCGCGTAGTTCCCGTTCCCGTGGGAGTACGGAGATAAAATATAGCCTTTGTGTGTGCGCTTATAATGTAGCTTTCCATTGCTGAAAGAATTTTTCAAATCGGTCCAGTAGTTTTTAAGTTTATTCGTTACATACAAAAATATAAATCTTTCCTCTTTATAATATTAGTATATACCCGCTTAGTTCCCGTTCCCGTGGGAGTACGGGGATAAAATATAGCCTATGTTACTCGCTGATAATGTAGCTATTCATTGCTGAAAGAATTATTCAAATCGGTCCAGTAGTTTTTAAGTTTATTCGTTGCATACAAAAATACAAATCTTTCCTCTTTATAATATTAGTATAGATTACTAGCGACCCACTCCGGCTTCGCACGAGTGCAATGTAGCATAATCATATATATAAAACTTCCTCTTAAAACACTCTATCTATTGCTGGAAACTGCATTAAGATCCGTTGCACAGTTTAAAACAGTGTTTTTCAACCTTTTTCATGACACGACCCCCTTAGTATAAAAAAAATATTTGGCGACCCGCTTCGCTTTTTTTATGTATTCTTATGTTACAAATATTAAATCTATGCAAAATTTTATATTTATAAATGTTTTTAACACATTTTTTTTAATTTGGAATTCGATTCAATTCTCAATTCAGCAAAAACGGATCCACGATGGGAAAATTTAGTTATTACCTAATGACAAACAAGCGAAACCTCAATATGATGGATGAGTACTAATAGGTTTTTATTTTGTTAATCTGTATGAACATACAAAATGTTTATATCATTTTCCTATTAAAATCTATTTTTCCTCTTGTGACCTATAGAGGCTTTGCGACCCCCCAGGGGGTCGCGACCCCCAGGTTGAAAAACGCTGGTTTAAAAGATCTAAGCGTACAGACAGCAGGAGCGACTTTGTTTTATTCAAGTACTTGTGAGTCTTACAACTGAATTGATTCATATTCCATGTACAGTAACAGTCAGAAGTCGACTGCCAATCTCGCAACACAATGGCAAAGCAATATTGGTGGTACTTATGACCTTCTTCTTAAATATGCGTATGTGTGTATAGGCGCCGCCGCCCGTATAGCGCAAACGATAATGTGCATTGCGGTGGAAGTGGAATTTTGACCTTTGACTGTACATACTATGTGATTATCAAGAGGTGGTTCCCATCACGACGTTAACCTTAAACATTTAAACGTATTGATTATTAGTTGATGTTGCTTTAGATTGTGAACTACATAAGTGCAGTACAGTCTTGTATAACATGCATAATTAGCCAGTATAAAGTTCCCACTGCTGGGACACAGGGCTCTCTGAACGAGGGGGGTGGACCGTGCCGCATGACCTTGAATTTTTGGTTATAAGACATACTGGTTTCCTCAAGATATTTTCCTTCCACCATTTTTTGCAGTCTTATGTTTATAAATTTATTACAACAGTGAATGTGAGAGAAAAAACAGATTATAATCTATCTCTGCGCCAAATTTCATGCATATCCGTATAGCCGTTCTGGCCTAATAGAGTATGAAACATCCATCCAAACTTGGTTTTTACACTGTAGTAAGATAAGATTTTGACCTATGCGGTGCGAAGCTATTATTATTGTCAATGTGACCGTTCATTAAGTGATGATAAATTTTCAGTTTTTCATTAATTAGCGCATTCTGGGACGCTTGCTCACGCATCCAGCTCAAAATAAAGTTACAAGATGAACACACAGTTAAAATGAAAACATTACTCTCTTTTGGGCTTGGTCGCAGTCGGGTAAAAAATGGCACATAATTGAGGTGCAAAAAGCGTCACTGTTGGTTACCTGAATATGAAATTCTCCATTATAAAATTGCCATAATACTTTTCATCTTTATTTTCAGAATCAAAAAGCGATGCTAGAACGTCTCCAACAAATCCAAGCTGGTGGTCTACCGAACGGGCTGTCTTTCAAAGACGTGCTCGTCCAATTCGCCAATATGCAGCAGGCCAGCTCAGGTCTCATACCAAATAGACCACCAGAGACCATCACCAATAGACCTGAACACCATATCAGACCCGAGAGGCGAGGAAGACCGGAGAGGAACCATGAGGAGGCTCATATATCAGTCAAACAAGCAGAAAGACTGGCTTCCCCAAGTCCTAGATTGCCTCCACCACCGCCATACCCCGAAATATCCTTACTACCCGTCACCACAAGCCAGGAATCAACACAACAAAACTCCTTACTCCATGGCATCCTCACAAAGGTATCTATTTCTTCCAAATACATCATTTTTATGGCTTGTAGAATTACTCATATCCCAGCTTCCATTAATATTTTCTTTTTTTTTTGTATATGGCAATAATGCTTGCAAACTAGCTTGAAATGAGTGTTGCCAACCTTCCAGCAGGCGTTACCTGCGTCTCAGAGTTACTCCCCGACGTTGGCTAAACTCCTCATGTCGCCGGAACGGAAACAGAGTGCGCCAACGTTACCAACTTTCGGTCAGGCCAAGGTACCACTAATGTACGACATTATAACAATTGGTGTGCTGATTGGCCTTGATCATTCCAAATTCAAAATTTAGTTTATAAGTTATGTTATGGTTTTTAAAAAATTGGAGCTGTGGTTTTTAGGGTTCTGGCACATTTGGCCTTGGCCACATTTGATGCTTTGTCTATGATAACTTTTCCGAATTCGTGGAGGTACTTCAAAAGATGATGTGTCCATAGTAGTAACGATCTTGTCTTGCCTTGTTTATTAAAGGGTGTCTATGTAGTCCTAATGAGCCAAAATCTTGACTGCCTCTTAAATTATTAAGAGCAAGTTACATCGTTTTATCAATGTTTTTTATGGAAAACTAAGTCATTTGGTGTGACTGAAATAATTATAGTACTTACACATTTCTTTTTAATACTAAATAAATTGCTCTTAACACTTTACAAATGAAGCTCCAATTCTTTAATGTATTAAATTATTTGATTTGATTGTTGAGAGTCTGGCAATGCTCATTGAAATATAAATGCCACCTCATAATCATAAACCATAATATCAAATAAAACGTTAATATAATGAGCAATAAGTATTTATACAAAAAAACCTAAGTATATATATATAAGTAATTTTTCTCCTGTAGGCAAATATATATTTTGGACCCATATATTTATTTACATAAACAAAAATATAATCATATACCATCGTAACAAAAAATTATATACTTAAATATGTAATTTATTTACATTAAAGGCTTTTTGGCTTTGATTATAACAAAACAAAAAAAAAACAAATTCAAATTGCGTATATTCTGATGTTCTTAAAAAAAAAAACAAGGTAAATTGGTGCTTCGTTCTATAATCAAATGTTTATTAAGACTGTCTAAGAGACTAATCTCACTAGTGCAGAATGGTATGGACATGGAGAATATTAAATGAATGAGTTCAACAAGACAGTATCCATAAACTATGCAATCGAATGGTTGTTGCTGGGGAGTTTAAAAAACTTAAAACACTAGGAAGGAAGTGTGAAGCGGCAATGTCATTTCGTAATTTTGACGTTCAAATAGAGCTGAGTCTTCGCCTAATTAGAATAAATGTCTTAAAAGAAGTAAAATCTTTTCCCGCCATTCTACTTAAATGACTTTAAAGTAAAATCTTTTCCCGCCATTCTACACAAATGACTTTAAAGAAGTAAAATCTTTTCCCGCCATTCTACTTAAATGACTTTAAAGAAGTAAAATCTTTTCCCGCCATTCTACTTAATGACTTTAAAGAAGTAAAATCTTTTCCCGCCGTTCTATTTAATGACTTTAAAGAAGTAAAATCTGTTCCCGCCATTCTACTTAAATGACTTTAAAGAAATATAATCTTTTCCCGCCATTCTGCATTAATGTGTTTAGTTCCTAAGGCATTCGGGCAGCGGCCATCTGATTGGCTTACATGACTGGCTGTGCCCATAACCATCAGTTCGATATATGTATAGGAACTGTCAATTTTTTTTTATATGCATTGGCTTAGGACGCACATTAGTCATTATTATTGGGGTTTAATGTACTAACAGGGTATATAATCTCACCAGGGGGTATTGGGTTATTCAAAAACTGGGTTGTGGAGGTCAGACAGGAAGTCGCTCCATGTCGCTGCATCCGGTTAGACTGGAAGCCGACCCCAATATAGTTTGGAAAGGGCCTACTACCAGGGTTTATAAAGTATAGAATTAGATTATTAAATATATTTTATGTGTATGTAATTATTGGGTTAATGTCTAATTTTCTGTATTGTCCAGTAATCTTTTATCGCAAAGCATGTTGTCGGTTACAAATTGCATGGCACTCCAAGTATAAAGGGTGTAAAACACCTCTTAACGAAGCCGGAAGGCACTTGTTCTACCCGTCATGTTGAACATTTTTTTGTTCTACACTATACCTGGCAACCTTCTAGTTACGGAGATATTGGGGGTCAAAGTTCCAATTTTTTGATAAGTTTTTTTTTTTAATACAAGTGTTTATTGTAAGATTTTTACTTTAAAAACCTCCACGACCCCCCGTACTATTCAATCCATCCATCAGCACAATGTTTTGAGTGCGTTACATTGAGTTTTACCATAAAACATGATTTTTCACAAAAAAAAAAAGTAGTTTCCCAGCAATAATTTTTGCGTAAAGTTACTTAGTTTGATGTACAGAATGCTTGGTTGACGGCTTCGTGATGAGGTCTTTTACACCCTGTATATGGGTCGTTGCAAAACTTACTTATATCTTCCTACTACATGTTTAAAGTAACGCTCTCTTTAAGCAGGAACTACACAATGTCAATTATTAACATTTTTGGCGTAATACAAAAATATGGACGACAGTCATTTCCAAATCTACAATCAAGAAAACCGATGTGCTCCTAAGCTTCTACATACAGCGCTTAAAAATTGGAAAACTGCAAAATTTTAAACATAAAACTATATTATTCATATACATATTTTATTTCTATGTAACTCCTATTACCCTTACAAAGAACTAAAGCAACATCTTGGCTATTCTTCTAGAACTGCGGCGAGATCACGATCACGCCAGTTCAGCCGACCCCGCCACCAGAACCGCAGCCTGAGAAACCCGAGGAGGTGGTGCAGCTGGTGAGTAACCTGGACAATTATATATAATTTTTTTTTTGTGGGTAAGTATATTGTATATATTGTATAGTATATATTAAAATATATTATATAATAAAATATATATATTATGCATGATATATATTTTATATGTATATTTTTATATATATATTTTATTATATTATATATTTTTAGTAAAAAAACTGATTATGTAAAATGTATTAGTTAATAATTAGGTGTGAAATAAAAGGCATTTTTATTTTATTTATATTGTATATAGCCTTGAGGATGTCTGATAGTAAATTATAGTGTGGGTTAACGAAAATTGATCGACTTGTAGGAAATTTATCTGTAGTAAGTCATGGTATGATACGGTTCTCTTGGATGAAAAAATGCTGATTTTGATCATCTGTTAAGATTGTTTAAATGGACATACTTTTTTTGAAGCAAACATTTAAAATTGGTAATTTTATTCGCTCTTTACGTTCTATTTTCTCTCTCAACCTAGCACTTTATTTGCTTTACAACACATACAGACGAACTTCAAGTCTAGTTAGGATGACACCTTTTTAGGGATTCGTTGCCAAATGGCAAAAAACTGAACCCATAGACAATCTTCCTGTCCATCTGTCTGTCCGTCCGTATGTCACAGCCATTTGTCTCCTAATTTCAACAGTGTCGTGCCAACAGACTCGGATTAAAATGACTGTGACAGAAATTACTTTCTTTATTGTCTTTTATGAACCGCTACACAAAAGAGACGTGAAATTATGAAAAAAAAGTAGTGCTGAGAAGTTTTTTCTACTACACTCTCACCGCCACGCATGTATACAGTTTGCCAAAGCAGCAGGCCATGTGGGCGGCGCGCCGCCCATCCCATTTCTTTAGCGACCCGCCAAGCTTAATTTGAGAGAACTTTTGCGGCACGCCAAGTGGCACGCTGGCAGGACACGCCATATATTTTATCAGCGACAAAAATGCAAAAGTTTTAGCGGTAAATTTTTGGTGCGCCGGCCGCCCACATGGCCTGCCGCAACAAATAATAAAATCAGTAATAGCTTGCTGCACTAGAATTTACGTGGGCGGCCGGCGTACCACATGGCGGTGAGAGTGTTAACAATATGGGGTGTCTATCGCCATCTCTTGAAAAAATATATCCAGGTTCCTGAAAGCCTTTTTTTTTTTTTACTTAGATATTCGCTTTTCATCATCTGCGCCTTTGCCCAACTATGTTTTGGCCGACTTCCAGTTTTACCGGGTTTAGTTGTTTACTTGTAATTACATGAACGACTGCCTCCCAGGGGCCCTACTCCGTTTCTCGCACTCGCACACATCTGCAGACGTGCGCGAGAGAGACGGATAGATCCGAATATACGGACGAAACGTTAGAGAGTAGGGCCTCTGACCTCCACAACCGAGTTAGTACTGGGTAATACGATACACCTTGGAAAGACTGGTTATCAGACTTTCGGTCCACTGACTACCTGTAAACTAACGACACTGTGAAAGATTTATTAATGACAACTGGAACCAACTACTTGCCGTGCTCTCCGGGCACGGACTATACTCGGTAAGTACCTATGTAATGGGTGATCACCCATCCATGGACCAACCTAGGTAAACGTGACTTAACCTAAATGTTGACCCAAGCTGCTGTTATTATTTAGCCACGAGCTGTCAGATATTTGCTTCTGAAGCTGTAAAAATTATGTTAAATTTTAAGCAAGAAGAGGAAAATTGGTTTTGTAGAACGTAAAAAAAATTCTGGTAAAAAAATAAAACCGACTTCAAAAAAACTCCAAAGTGAATTTTAACTTCAGTAGTCAGTGGCACAAAAACTGAATTAAATAAACCAAAGTCATCTGAATGAGACAAGCCCCGGCCCGCCACACTATTTCCAACCACTACATCTCCTGAAAGCCAAAATCAACAGAGGCGACTGCCAGAATAGCGCCGCGACAATGAAACCAGACGAAGTCTCACAGAAACTATTTAACTGTCTTACCCTTCACACAGCCTGAGACAGAAACAGATGGAGAAAGATCGTCCGAGAGAAAGTGATGCAGAATCCCAAGTCACGAGTCACGACCCTCAATATTGAGGAATACGACGCAAGGAGCAGGATCCCGCGACGAAAATAACCAGAAATGTTTTAGCAAAGGAATAAAAAGAAACATCAAATTCCCTCCAACATAACAAGTAGGAGTCAGAACAAAACAAGCCCAATAGCCACACAGGGACGTTTACAACAGAGAAACGCCCAGTTACCTGGCACTACGGATTAAAATTATGATTATTAATGGGTCCAAAAATTGCAAATAATATGCAAAAACGCTTGAACGCACGGAAAGTTCTAGTTTCTACAAGGGTCGTATAACTCTGGGTGTAGCTTGTAAACTATCCAACACAATATTGCGTTCATTCTGCCAAAGAATACACTTCCATAAGCTATGATATAGTGTGGTGCGCAGTGCCGGGGTGTGTCGCCCAAGCGCACTGCGGCAGCGGCCATGCGCTCTTGCGGGCCGTAGAGCGCGTGCGCTTCCATCCCAAACATCCAAACTGAAGCTGTAGAAGGACCGTTCTTGAATTATTTTACAAACAGCTTCTGTCCGTGGCACCGTACAGCGCCCGTGGTGTCGAGGTTGGCAATTAATAAATTTTCCTGAGAGATCAGTGTTTTGTCATTGCACGTCGAGAAAACGCTCTTAAATCTACTTAGAAATCATGCTAATGAATGGGGTTGGCCGGTGAAAGCTGAAAGCAGATGGCGCTAGCATAGTTTGTTCCCAATCTGACCAATGAGGTCAAGCCATTTTGAAATATAAAATGACATTACCAGATTTTCTACCAATGACGATGCTTGGAACAAAGTATGCTAGCGCCATTAGTTCCACAGTTGTCATCCCCATTGGCGAAGTGCATAATTCGTGGGTAAACTCTGACTGTTATGTTGAAGTGGTCCTTCTGTAGCTCACGTATGTTAGTACGGCGCGCTACGTAGGGTGGGGCTTACGGCGCTGGACGGACGTTCGCGGCAGTGTTGGCCTCCACCTCGCTCGCTTGTGTTCTGATGCTGTTTGCACTGGACCGCGTCCCGTGCACTCATCATGTCATTACTTAGATATTCGGCATGTGATGTGATAAGTTGACAGAAGGTTATCTGTTTAATTAACACATAGCAAGCTTGCTGACTCGACTTGCTATTGTTAATGAAATGTTGGGCTGTGCTAGTGGCGTGAGTGTGATTGGGTAGTAGTGTCAAGTATGGGATAGGTTGGTTTCGAAAGTTGGTTTAATTTAAATATGAACTTGAAATTTTAAGTTTTGGAGATATGTTTTTTTGTGAAACTTAAATTTACTTTTGCTGTTGAGTGTAAATTGACAAAATGAATGTGCGTTAAGAATATTGTTTGGTGCTACGGAACCCTTTCTGTGCGAGTCAGACTTGCACTATAGAAGTTTTCCCTTCAAAAACGGCCGGTTTTTGAAGGGAAAACTTCTATAGGCGCGTTGAGCACTTTTTGGGTGAAGGATAAACATTGAACTCATCGTCACTTGACGTAACGCGCGGTCACGCTTTGTAGCACTAGTAGGCGATCCACTACGGCGTAGCACCACATAGGCATGCGCGGGGCACAACCAGTGCTACGACTGGGGCGGGGCCTGTGTACTTATTGTTTTCGCTTCTATCGGCAGTCCCCAAAGACTGCTCCGATTGTTTTTTTGTTAAGAAACATTGCTAGCCAAAGAGGCTCATCAGTTGCCAATAGCAGCTCATATGGCGTTCAAGCACTTTACATCACGGTTCAGCGTAATCATGACGGCAACGATCTATGGGATAGCTTGAAGCGGGGCGAGTTTAAAAATCCCAGGTGTTTTGAACCAACTGCGAATTTTTAAAATCATCGCGTTTTGTTACTCCTCTCACCAAAAAGAAGAAAACCTGTTGCGTTGACCTCAAGTAAACAGGACAAGCGACGAACACCGGTAGCCCAGTGGTGGCGGCCCCGACTTACGAACAGTAATTCGTGGGTTCGAACCCGGACAGGCGCATTACTTTGTGTAATTTATTTCATCACCACTGCTCTCAAAACGGTGAAGGAAAACATCGTGAGGAAACCGGCATGTCCTAGAACCAAAAAAATTGAAGACATGTGACATCTACCAATCCGCACTGGGCCCGCGTGGTGGATTATAGCCCATTCCCTCTCATTGAGAGGAGGCCTGTGTCCCAGCTGTGGGAACATTAATAGGCTGATGATGATGATGATGATGAAACAGGACAAGGGCAAGAATATGATGATTTAGCGTCGGTGGGACCCTGTATGTCTGTTCTGTATTATCCTATATGTGCTACATCACGGTTTAGCGTAATCAGGGTGGCTATGAAACGGGGCGAGTTTAAAAATCCCAGGTGTTTTAAACCAACTGCGACTTTTTAAAATCATCGCGTTTTGTTACTCCCCTCACCAAAATGAAGAAAAACGGAAAAAAAACCTGTTGCGTTGACCTCAAGAATAATAGGATAAGTTATCCCTTCCAGTGTATGTCAGACGTGTCAAAAACGAATGGAATCGCAACCACAGAAACCAACATGATTCTCCAATACTAGAAGAGACCAACCAAACGAAGGTCAAAAAACCAATGCTCATTCCTATCGATTGTACCTATCTTTACCACTATTCCTATATTGGCTCTAGGCTGCATAGTCGGCTGATTGTGCCCGACTGGCTGAGGTTGGTCGGGTTTCCTCTCCAATCCCAGAGCATGTCATTCCTTATATTACAAAAAAGTGCCCCCTGGTGTATCCGGCTTTTCCGGGTCAGGGAGAAGCCACATGGTGCGGTGCGGTCGCAGCGCGGCGCCGGAGCGATATCGCTGTGGCGGCTTGCAAATAAAAATCAATGATATGCCAGACGGTGCGTTCCGGCGCCGCACCGCAGGCACACCGCACTTCGATTGAGCGAGACGCGAGTAATAACGGTGCCGTATTGCGGCACCGCATACCACATGTGTACATGATGCGGCAAAATGTTTGCGGTGCGGCGCCGTACCGCACCGTGTGGCTTCTCCCTCAGGCTTGCTCCTGGCTGGGTGTGGTGCTCAATCATCATCATCAAGGTGTCCCTTCCAGTGTATGTCTGTTCTGTATTATTCTTGTGTGCTTAAAGGTTGTGTGTTTTTTAATGTTAACCTCGATAAAATATTGTGGGATCTGGGTAGATTGTCTTAAATCTTAAAACGGTCTTGTTACATCAGTTATAAAATTTTGCAAAGTTACTTTGCATTATTTGAGTTTATTTTCAGAGTTAAAGCTACTGTTATACATTATTTTATCGCATCATTGTAGTAGTTTGTATTATTGTAGTAGTTTGTATTATTCTAGTAGTTTGTATTATTGTAGTAGTTTATATTATTTATAGTTTGTATTATTGTAGTGGCACGAACGAAACCCAGTTTGTAATGCATACCGGGTTGGTCCCGGCTGTCAATTTGTAGATCTTTGACAGACATTACATGTAGTCAGTGGCCCGAAAGTCTGACAACCAGTCTTACCAAGGTGTATCGTAGTACTAACTGGGTTGTCAAGGTCAGATAGGCAGTCGCCCCATCTACACTAATATTATAAAGAGGAAGGATTTGTATTTTTGTGTGTGTGTATGTTTGTAATGAATAAACTCAAAAACGACTGCGCCGATTTCGAAAATTCTTTCACCATTAGAAAGCCACGTCTTTACTGAGTAACATAGGCTTTATTTATCCCCCGTACTCCCACGGGAACGGGAACTACTCGGGTGAAACCGCGTGACGTCCGCTTGTGTAAAATATTGGAATTCAGCTGAATCCGCTAAATCTGGAAGTCGGCCACAACATAGTTGGGAAAAGATGGAAGGTGATGAGAAACGAATATCCGATCAACCTCTCAAAAAAGGCTCTTAAGAACCTCGACGTCATTGTTCAAGAGCTGTCGACACCCCACAGAGTTAAATAAGTAGAAAAAAATCAACCCTCGCTTGCTTGTATGGAGTGCCACTATTTTTTTTTTTTCATATTTTTACGTCTCTTTTGTGTAGCGGTTTATTGAACACAATCTCTCCAAATTTGTGGTGCCAACAGACGCGGAATTAAATGGCCGTGACATAAGGACGAAAGACAGACAGGACGAATGTATAAGGGTTCCGTTCTTTGCCATTTGGCAACGAATCCATAATAAGGTACCTTCCTAACTAGAGATAAAGTTGGAGTACATCACCGACAACGCGTTGTAATAAATTGATAAGTTGAGAAAGAAATAGACGAATAAAATCATCCAGATTTAGCATTTGCTTTAAAAAGTATGTTCATAGGTATAAGCAATCTCAACAGAAATTTCGATCAAAATCAGCATTTTTTCATCAAAGTGAACCGTATCGTAGCCACTATAACATTACTTACGACAGGTAAATTTCCTTCAAGTCGATCGATTTCCATTAACCCACACGTTTTTTTGCCATTTGCCAACGGATCTGATACCAACATAGTTGGGAAAAGGCTACGCAGATGATGCCTAATATGAGTGATTTTAGAGTATGAAAGTTTGTATGGCTAATTCAGAAAGCCAAAAAAAAACCTTTCTTTACATACAAACCAGAGAGCAGCGGTGGCCCAGTGGTGGCGGCCCCGACTTACGAACAGTAAGTCGTGGGTTCGAACCCAGACAGGCTTATTACTTTGTGTAATTGATTTCATCACCACTGCTCTCAAAACGGTGAAGGAAAACATCGTGACGAAACCGGCATGTTCTAGAACTAAAAATTCGAAGACATGTGACATCTACCAATCCGCACAGGGCCCGCGTGGTGGATTATAGCCCATTCCCTCTCATTGAGAGGAGGCCATGTCCCAGCAGTGGGAATATTATAGGCTGATGATGATGATGATGATGATGATGACATACAAACCATATTAATTTCCTTAAAAGACGATAGGACACTTATCCACTCTAATCTACCTCTACCTTCTCCAGGATGACGAAGAAAGTCCTGCCTCCGAGGGCGAAGCATCGGGCTCTCCCTCGGGCTCCGGGTCGGGCCGGCTCGTGATCGACGAGGGCGGCAGCGAAGCCCCGGCAGAGGGCAGCACGGAGCAAGCCGACAACAACGACGACGCGCCGCTGTGCCAGGGCTGCCGCCGGAGAGACGCGCAGTTTGTGTGCGCGGGCTGCGCTAACCAGTGGTACTGCAGCCGCGATTGTCAGGTGAGGGTTATGTGAGAAGAGACCAAGATACTAACTGGACCAATGTTAGCCTCAAAGAATCGGTACTTGACCTTAAAGCTCTTACTATTTAGCTATATCTTCGTTTTCACCGTCGATATCGACGTTGACGATCAGTAGGGTTATTACGTTTCTCTGTTGACAGCTCGAAATGATAGTAACTAGTCTCAGTGTACATCAATTAACTGTCAAAAGGTTAGTTTCGTATTATGTATGACCAGTCGCGATCAAATATGACGTCATTGGTTGTCATCGTGGTTGATAGTCACCGTAACTCATTTTTACAGACGCTTTCGTATCGATACTTATATTATTTCTATTATGTAAGCATAATGGACAACCAATTGATGACAACTGAGTTTGAAGTGGCTTTCGTGAAAGACGTTACACCGTACCCGGGCTGTTAGTCACCGTAAAGTGATATCCACTCAGTGCGATACGTAATACCAATATTATAACATTCTCGGTTGTCATCGAAGTTCGGTGTACAACCGAAGCTTGATAGTCACTGGATATCAGAAAGATACGTAATAGCCCTACAGATCATATTTCCGGGGCTAACATGGCCAGATGTCGTGCAGGATAGTGACGTATGGGAACAGAAAGGGAAGGGCCTTTGCCCAACAGTGGGGCATGATGTAGGCAAGTAAAAAATAGGTTATTTTTCTGAGAATCACCTCTGGAACACTTTTTTGTATTTTGCCAGTTACTAACAGTTCAAATTAAAGGAAACACCCAAAAAATAGGCTTGTGTCCTTCAGGACAAGCCAAGCCGTGAATTTTTCAAAAATCTAATTAGTCCGTCAGTTAGATTATCAAAAAATATTTGAAACGTATTTTTTCTTTTGTTACGAAAACCAAAATTGACGAAGATACGATGCTTTTATTCTAATTCTCAATACGTCACGCCATGTTTTAATTTTTAGTGCGTTGTGTCGTCACGAGCCCCCACTCTCGAGGTTTGATGCGTTTTATCTTTGTCAATATTCATTAATTTACAAAAACAAAAAATACGTGTCTATTATTTTCCAATATTCTAACTGACGGACTAAATAGATTTGCAATTTATTGATGGTGGAAACTAGCCTATTTACAATATTTGCAAATTTTAGCTACTTAAGAAGAATATTTTCTAATTTCCGTTTCCTCAATTTCAGGTGGCCGCATGGGACGAGCACTCAGAGATGTGTTCGGGCTAACTGCGACAAGTATAGTATGTAATTATATACAGTATAACGCTCGCCGTCTATGTACCGTATATAAATATTATATACATTAGTATATAGTTGTATTATACAGTGTAACGCGGCGCTTGCGAGTCTCAACACTTAAATAGACATTTGCCTTAAATCGAATAGTGCGTATATATTGTGAATCTCTTGTTTATTCTTTGGATTGTATGGTGCGGTCGTTTTTATAATGATTTTTTTAATGACATTTTTTTTGTGTATATTTTTTGCTCCTTATTTCTACACCACCCCCATTAAACCATACATTTTTTTATTGGTCACAAATCTTTTCGTTGACTGATATTTGATTTATATTTACCAAGTCACCTAAACTGAAAAACTTAACCGTCATTTCATGCCGGATATGTGTAATTCTGTTCAAACTTAATGGCGGCTCGGAAGTTAGCTGCGAGTGATGGTCTGCGCAGTTATAACGGTTCAAACTTTATGTCGGCTCGGAACATCTGTCGTAAAGCTGCGCAGAACAATTTTAGGTATCAGTAAGCACCAGAGAGACGCATCGTCTTGACTGTATAATGCGCAGACTGTCACTCGCAGCTAACTTCCGAGCCGCCATAAAGTTTGAATCGAACTATACCGGATGACTTTTTTAATACTTTCCAAAAAAATGGGTATATTGGGCGAATGGAGTAGAAGCTTATGGCATACCTAGTATTTTTTTCTTTATTCCTCAGCTTAGAAAAAAATATATCGATTATCATAAAACTTTCATATTAGAACAAAGAAAGAGAAATTTTGAAAAAAAACAAATTTCAAATATTACGCAATACGTGTATGATTTGAATTTCGTTTTTTTTTTTTCGATATGATAAAACTAAGTATGCCATTTGCTTCTACTCCATTCACCTATTATACCCATTTTTTTTAAAAGTGAAAAAAAAAGTCACCTGTGTATGTAACACGCTTTCGACTGTTAACATTTTATTTATACCGTCACAATTCTTGTAAAATAATAAGATACAAAATGCAGCAAGACGACCGCACCCAAATTGTAAAGTTCCCAAGGTTTAACTCCATTTATTGATGTTCCAAGTCGTGTTAGGCGCCCAGGCATCTCATGTAAAAATAAACTAATATTCCTCGACTTTTAATATTGTAATAAAGTTGTTGAGTAATGTTTAATTTAGTTTATCTGGAGATCTTCAAAGTATTCCGTATTCATCGCTTTACGTCAGGCGAGTTGTGGTTAAAGGGAATTTAATTCAGAACGTTATTATTGTGGATTTAGAAGGATAACATTCTATAATTGGAAGATTAAAAGGTTTCCTAATAAGTTAGGTATTTTATTATATTTAATACTTATAGCAACTGCTTAGCTTGAGAACCCAAACACTGCCCATTTTGGCTTTTGCTCATACCCAGGAGGGTATGAGTCCAAAATGGGCAGTGTTTGGGTTCTTCCATCAAGAATTTCTTTAAACGTTTTCCAGTTATTCACTACCTCTATATCCGGTACACCATCCGTTTCCTCAATAAAATCAGAGACCAGTTAAAAAAAGAAAAGGTCTGCAAGATCTTGTATTACGACTACGAGTCTTCCCTACATATTTTTACGGTTTATCCTATCCTCGCATACGATAATTGCCTCGCATTTTTTTCAAGCGATTTTCTATTTTACCCTATGTAATAAAGACGGGCAGCTACCAATACTAAATCAAACATTACTCAACAAAATATTATAGTGTCCTAAAAAGATATTCCTAGTAGAAAGGCCGTATTAGCTGTGTCATAAGCCTAATATTCGTTTGATAACTAGATATAGTATAGGATATACAAATATTTATGATTTCAACAACTATCTATTAAATTATTCCTTCTTTTTGGGAGTACTGAATGGCTGTATTCGGAAAAGAAATACCAATGGCTGACATTGTGACGTCATTTGACATGGCCGCCATTTTGTTTTTTTTTTGTGTTGCCAGTTTGTTAAATAATTATGGTCCCGTATTACATGGGGCTTGAACATTACTGGCGAAATATGGGTGTATTATACAGGCTGTGAATAGACTCTTCACGAAGTCGTTAAGCATTCTGTACATCAAACTAAGTAACCATACGCAAAAATGGTTGCTGGGAAATGACTTTTTTTTTGGGGTGAAAAATCACGTTTGACGGTAAAACTCGAATGTAACGCACTCAAAACATTGTGCTGGTGGATGGATTGAATAGTACGCGGGTCGTGGAGGTGTTTAAAGTAAAGTGTATTTAAAAAAAAAACTTGTGAAAAAGTTGAAACTTTGACCCCCAATATCTCCGTAACTAGAAGGTTCCCAGGTATGGTGTAGAACAAAAATATGATCTCAATAATGGGAGAGAACAAGTGCCTTTCGGCTTCGTTGAGAGTCTTTTTACACCCTTTATAATAGGTACAGTTCTATCTCCTATCCCTTTTGAAAATTCACCAATAATTTTATCATTATTGATGAATGTTTATATCTTATTTTTTACAGCCTCTTTCAAATGACGTCACAAATGTCATGCCGCTATTTCTGTGTCTAAATATAAGTGCTAAAATGACCACTATTATTTAGAACATAAGGTGCACATTTATTTTGTTCCTAAGGTAAACAATGAATGTTTCACTTAATTTCGTATCCAATTTTTTTGACCAAAACTTTTGTGCAAGAAAAGCATAATAAAATTGACTGATTTTTCAAATCTATAGAAAACTAAAAAAAAACTATTCTTTTGTTAGCCACCAAGCTGCAATAGGGATGATGACTGACTAAAAAAAATATGATTTTGTTTAGTCTGTTTATATTATCGAAAACTATTGGATACGTGTTTTTTGTTTTATCAAATTAAGAAAAATTGACAAAGATAAAACTTGTCAAAGATCATGAATGGGGGCGCTTGTGACGTCACATTTGAGTAAAAAACCGACCAAGTGCGAGTCGGACTCGCACACGAAGGGTTCCGTACCATTGACTATATTTAGTATTTGTTGTTATAGCGGCAACAGAAATACATCATCTGTGAAAATTTCAAATGTCTAGCTGTCACGGTTCATGAGATACAGCCTGGTGACAGACAGACGGACAGACAGCGAAGTCTTAGTAATAGGGTTCCGTTTTTACCCTTTGGGTACGGAACCCTAAGTACTCAAATGTGACGTCACACGAGTTTTCGACGCACTGTATCGTCTCCATTATTTGTTTACGTGAAAAAAGAAAAAAATATGTGTCCAATATTTTTTGGAAATCTATCTGACGCACTAATTAGATTTTTTTTGTCATCTACCCTATTATACCTAATTTATTTATTATTCTTATATAGGGAGATATAAAAATAGGACATTGCTATGATTTTAGTGTTTTCAAGACATTTTCAAGCTTAGTAATTATACATCATGTACATATGTATTTACACAAAAGAAAAAAATCATGCAATTATTTTTTGTCAAGTAAACGACTAGACAAGACACAATTACGCGAATCGTTTCGCATTTCACAGTTGTTATCAAAAGCACCTAGATTTAATTGCCTATGTTTTTAGCTTTTTGTTAGTGTCTCAAAATATTTTTTAATATATTATAAAGGAATTAAGTTTTATAACAATGCGAAATAGTTCGCTTAGAGGTGTCTAACGGTTACTAATAACGTAACATAACTAGCGGAATAGGCATGACTGTGTGTATCAAAAAATTGCAAATCTATTTAGTCCGTCAGTTAGAGTACTGGAAAATAATGGACACGTACCTATTTTTTGTTTTTGTAAATCAATGAATATTGACAAAGATAAAACGCATCAAAACTCGGGAGTGGGGGCTCGTGACGTCACAACGCACTAAAAATTATAGCACGGCGTGACGTGTTGAGAATTGTAAAAGCGTCATATCTTCGTCAATTTTGGTTTACGTAACAAAAGAAAAAATGTGACCAATATTTTTTGGAAATCTATCCGACGGACTAATTAGTTTTTTTTTGTCATCGCCTATTTGGGTGTACCATAAAAGGTGTTATAGGTCCACCTCTACAAGCCCATCAGAATGTATAGGCGTGATGCTATGTTATGTCTACTAATAATAAAGTATATCTTGTTTCGATTTACTCGCAATAAGTAGAATACACTGCCTAAAAAAAAATACTTTTTGTAAAAAAGAAAGTTTCAGCCAGTCATGTACACCCACTACCCTAAATATTAGGTCATTCCTTAAACCATTATGCATAGAAACACAGTGTTAGTGTTATTCATTATTTATGAGTGAGTATTTACGGATAACGTGTGCGTTCTGAATTATGGCAAAAGTTTAAATGTAAGATGCAGCCTACGATTTATTAGAATTAATAGACTTTTGTAAGCAATATCTATGTGTAAGATTATATTTCCCGTTCGCAATATCATAATGAATGCCACTATTGGATTTTCTGATTTCGGCTCGGCGCTTAGAGTTGAATTTCCAATAATGCAATAATATTGAGATGGATAATTGGGTGTCATCTAGAGTTAGTTAAGAGGGCTATCACATTTTTTCATATATTTGAGTGTTTTAAGAGTAACAGTCAAATACAAGTAATTTTTATTTAAGGCGCTCCCTATTGTTTCCCTAGTATGTTCTTGATGTTATTTAGGCACGAGCTCTTCAGTTTTAAGAGGGCTATTACCTTTTTTCTTGTTTTTGAGTGTTTTAAGAGTCTAACACTCAAATACAAGAATTTTTTATATAAGGCGCTCCCTATTATTTTCCTAGGAAGCGCTTTAAATAGAAATCATTTTCTTTTTCTTGTATTTGAGTGCTAGACCCTTAAAACACTTAAAAACAAGAAAAATTGTAATAGCCCTCTTAAAACTGAAGAGCTCGTGGCTAAATAACATCGAGCACATACCCCAATATAATAGCGGTAATGTCGCGCCATCTGACTCCGCAACTAATAAGTGATTTGTCACTTATAAATATTACGCTCGCTCTCTCTAAACAGTGAGAACGAGAGAGAGAGAGTGTTATTTGACCTTGGGTCAGCCAATCAGAGCGTAGTGAATGCAGATGTGAGTGAGTAGCTGTGAGTTAGCGGAATAGTTTTCAAACAAAATAAGGAACATTTGCACACATGCTCTATTGGGTAAAGTGCTTGATGCTAAATAATTACCGCTCGAATCGATCTGCGCTTGCTTAGGTTGGTCTGTGGATGGGTGGCCACTCATTACATACCAAGTTTCCTCCGTGCCTTGGAAAGCACGTTAAGCAATTGGTCCCGGCTGTCATTTGTAGATCTTACAGGTAGTCAGTGGCCGAAAGTCTGACAACCAGTTTTATCAAGGGGCATCGTATTACCCAGTACTGAGTTGTGGAGGTCAGAGAGGCAGTCGCTCCATGTAAAATACTGGTATTCAGCCGCATCCTGTTAGACTGGAAGCCGACACCAACATAGTTGCGAAAGGCCATTATGATTGGTCTGTGCCATTTAATTCATAGTAGGGAATAAAGGTCATTGCTCTTTCCTTAATTTCTCTGCGTAGGTACCCCGACAATACATTATGAAACGTTTTTTATTACTAGAAAATTCAAGGATCACGATAAAGGTAGTTTCGGGACAAGTTTATGTCATTATTTCTGTTTTTGGAATTATGTATTTGAATAAATGTATGCGGGTTAATGACCTTTATTCCCTACTTAAATGGCGCCGACTATAGTCAGATGATAAGCTAGTATTAGTTAAAACGGGCTTTAGTGATTATTGTATAGAATCTTAATTCATCTCCTTGTACATAAATCCAATTCGTTTATCTTCGGGTGTTTCCGCTTCCTACGTACAATTGACCAATCAGAGTTGTGAATTTAAATTTTATAACTGCAATACATGTTTTTTTTTCTTATTTTCTGTTTTTCATACAATAAATGGTATAATTCAGAACACAGCGTTCCTGAAGTGTGTATTATATAAAACATAAAGCAAAATACTATAAGTTAGCATATTATATCTTAAGATTAATGTAATTATGTGAAAATGGTTCTTTTGGACTTATTTAAATCTGAAATAGAAATAAATTTATTTTATAATAAGCATGGTATTTGACTGTGTGAAATATCTGTTTTTTTCTTATTATTCGAGAAGACGAGCGACTTACATGGGAGCCAGCTTTTCCTGCTGATATGGAGGGTAGTGGAAATTATGTTATTCCTACTCCTCCATTATTATTTTCTGATTAATTTCGTTGCGGGATCCAAGACAGTTCAATTAATTCTCTGGGACTTCGTCGAGCTTAATTTTCTCGGTGCTTTTCTGGTGGTCGCCACTGTCGATTCTGGCTTGCAGGAGTTATGAAAATAGTGTGACAGGCATGCCTCATTGCTTATGATGCAGCTTAGATTCATACAATCGGGGAAACATATTGACTACCAACGTATGCCTGTATTTTAAGTCGTTATTACACTGCAAATGTACGCAGAGTTCCAATCAGCTAAGAAAAAAGAACTGACAGTACATGTGCACAATTCTTAAATACACAGTTAGCCTCATTATAGTTTTTATTTGCACTAAGGACGAAGTTGGATTTTCAAAGCTCGACTCAGCACTGAAAGTCTAAACCAGCATCGTGCTCTTATTTAAACAATCGAAGTGTCCTCTGTTACTGACATCGAGGATAAAAGACTCTTTCACACAGTCCAATACGTAAAAACAATCGAAACTTAACATAAGGATTTATTTTCTACAATAAAGAACATTAATCAAGTATTATATTGTAATATAAAGGAGCGTTCTAATTTTTCTACACTATGTCCAGTGCCAAAATAAATTCTTTGGGTAAAGTTGGCAATGTCCTTTGTAGACCGGGCAAAGTACCTAACCTGCCCGCCGACAAATCTTTTGTTCATCTGTCATTGAATCGACAAAATGACAGATGAACAAAAGATTTGTCGAGTCATCACTGCAAGTACGTAGCAATCGATAACGATCGAATCGATACGATTCGATAAATCCGACTTTTCGATTGATTAAAAACTCATTTTATCGAGAATAACTGTCAGATTTATCGAATCGTATCGAATCGAGTGCTACGTACTTGCACCACTCTTTCGTGTCTTCGGCGTTCATGCTGAGCGGGCTGGTGTGACTTGGCTTTACATGCCGTCGAGAAATATCTCTCAGGCATGGTAGTAGGTGTCTTGGGTATTATAACTGTGAGGGACACATTGGCTTACTTTTTGTGCCTTGCTTGTATATTTTAAGACGTTATCGGTATGAAGAAAAGAAAACTTGGTATAGTTGGTGCCAGTTAAGATGAGAATAGCGGTCATTGCCCTTTCCCTAAGGCTTAATATCTCTTCGTACGAACCAAAACAAATAAACCATGTATCGTTTTTCATTACAAAAAATGTTGAAGATCACGATAGATGACGATTCAAGACTTGAACAGGCTTATTTTGGGTTTTCAAAGTTAAGAAGTTTATGTAGGTGGGTCAATGACCGCTTTTTTCATCTTAACTGGCACCAACTATAGTGCTCAATCGCCTTTATTTCATATTTAATTGTTTGCCAATTATGTAAGGTTCAAAAACTTGCTTCCAGATTGTTAATGTCCAGGCAATGTTGGCACATTGTCAACTTTACCCATTTATAACTAGTTTATTTTCAATCAAACCTGAGTTTTTCATTTATTTACAGTTTATTTTTATTTTTAGGTCTCAAAATCAAATTAGTAGTTGAAAAATTTATATCCCATGGAGGTTTTTTTTTTGTTTATAATTATAGTTTACCGGATTATCAGTAAAAATAAGGCATCTAGTGTTCAAATACTACTATACTTATACTAAACTGTGGCGTTAAGATAATTTTCAATATTTAACTGAAATCCTCGCATTAACTTCCTGTCAAGGGTGCTTTCCACCGTGCAAAGCACCCAGCAGAGAGTTGACTTTTTAATTGTAAGGGGGATTCCCACCTTTTAATGTAAAATAAAAAAAAAACGTAAAAGTTGTTCTCCGATTATACCAAAATATGCTATAATACCAGACACAGTAAGTTCCTTTTCGGAAATCGTGAAAATAATCGTATTGTGATCAACAGAGCCCGATGGGATCATCTAGGAACGATTTGTAGTTCATATATGTAGGGCTTATTAGTAAGCTTCATTCACTTGCACTAAATGCTTCATAGTTTGGCTATTGGGCCACTTTTACACCGGCTTAAATATTGCCTCGTCTGTGTACTTTTGTATTTTTTTTGCGCTGTTGAATTTTTAACTGTTGAAAATCCAACAGTATAATCTTTACTGTGTGGCAAAGAAAATTGCAAGAAAAAAACGGTATCGATTGTGTCTGGTCAGGTCAAGCTAAGGGTCTGCGCAGACGATGAACAATTTGCCCGCGAACAATTTGCGACGACCAATGGACGTCAACCAATATAATTGGGTAGATGACACACCAATCAATGGGGTTGTTTCCCGGAAATTTCGCCGCAAGATGGTGCTGATAGTTTGTTACCAGTCAAAAGTTTTTGATTTAAACGTGTGCATTGTGTGGACGATTTTTTAAGTATTTGCGTGTTTGTTTTACTCACTTTGTGTTGCTGTACAATGTATGATACCTGGCGTATCATCCAGTTGAAGGAGAAATTGAAAAAACGAGGAGCAACGTAACAAGGAAAGAAAGCGGAGCTTGTCGAAAAGTACATTATATTTAACATTTTATCGACTTGAGCTGTTTTCTGGGCAATATTATGGTTCTATAAGTTGTGTGTGTCGTCGGTATCGTTGGTTACATGTTACAAAATGTAAGGTTATTTGAAACGAACCCATTTTTTCTTCTGCTTACGACAGAAATTTCAACTTCGACAGTGTGTGTAACAGTCCTGAAGTGGTCTCGTAGTCTGTTTCGTTGAAATGTTTCCCACGTAACCTCGAAAAATAACTTGATTTGTTTTTTTTTTAGTTTTAGTGCCTTTTCCCACTTTCTCTTCATGCGCAAATTTCTTTGAAATGTGACAACGCCTATTTCTTTGCATCCAAAGGCTACACAACGACCCATAATATTGAAAAAAGTCACAAAATAATAAGATATTGTTCAATTTCTATGGAGTTTGACAGTTTGTTTGTAACAAACAGTCAGCGCCATCTACGTGGAACTATTTGACAGTTTTCTTCCCCATTGACATACTTTTAAAGAGCTGTCAAAACGCGGTTCTCTCATAGATTTTGTATAACTCAATGATGTCTTACTGATTTCAAAGCAACTAAAAAACATTGTTTTTAACAACATTGTTACTAACAAAATATGGACATAGTCTGAAATAAAAGTTTATTTTTATTGTTAATAATGTAATTTGGCAATTAATTTAAAATTAATCGGGTTTTCAGGCCCAAAATAAAGTTTTCTTTTTAGAGATTGGTGTGTTAGAATTATTATTTTATGGTGTCATATACCCTATTATGTAAAAAACAGCACAACATCCATTGAACAGAGTCCCTACTTCCTAACGCTTCGTCCCTATATTCGGATCTATCCGTATCTCTCACTCGCACTCATCTGCAGACGTGCGGTCATTTTTATCCGGCGGATAAGGCCCAGCGCACATCGCTGGAGGAGCAGCGCAGCGCATTTGAAAACAACAATTTAATATAAACCTTAACTACCTTGATATACGGTCGCGCGCATGCTCTTGTAGTAGCTTGAGGGCGCTCCGAGTACCGCGTGCGAATTTATTCTTATATTGACCGTATATCAAGGTGATTAAGGTTTATATTAAATGCGCTGCGCCTCCAGCGGTGTTTCGCTGGGCCTAAAAGTCCCTCTTCCGCGCAGGCCCTAAAGATTCGTCTGTTCTAGATTCTCCATATATTTTGGCTTTAGTGTTGTTTAGTTGAAACGCCACAGTGTCTCGGAATGTCTTCACATCGACTCGTATGCTCGTGTCTGTTACGCTAGTCACGTTTTTTGTTACCTTATATAACTGTTTATGTATTTTGTAACTTATGTGTTATATAAGAATAAATCACTACTGTATTTGATGATTGTGTTTTTGTTTTGAACCAACCCCTGTTTTGTCCTTTTCTTGCAACCCTCAACTGTATAATATGCCTAGCCTAAAAGCGCTCTCGTTGGATTTTCATCAAGAGTATATTATTTTAAAAAAAAAAAAATACCGCTGGACATCACACACAGCGCCATTTAGTGCCACACTAAGCAACGAGGCTTGTGTCGTGGACACCAGATAGTTGATATACTACATAGATAATTTTTGTTTGTAAATACATACTTATTATACATATAAACATCCATGACTAGGAAACAAACGTCCATGCTCATCACACAAACATTTGCTCCTACCGGGATTCAAACCCGGGACCCTAAGAACGTAAGGCAGCCTCACTACCGCTGCGCCAATCGGGTCGTTAAATTCAGTCAAATTTAGGTAAGTACTTATAGGGCATTTATACAAGCGTCGCTTAGTAGTGTTCGGAAATGAATAAAAATCGAGTCTATAAAAATAATCAATTTTAATGAGTCGTATTACAGATAACATATACATACAAGTTAACATTTATGTACTTACTTACACATGTATCCAAAACGCTAATTATAAAATATGTAATCATCAATTAATGGAAGTTTAAAATCAACTTAATGTAGGTTTTTTAAACAAATAAAAATTTAAAATGTTTTTATGTTTGACAACGTACTATATAATTATTACAAGTATATTTTTTTAACTCGAATGAAATATGATCGAGCGACAGTGTAAATTTGAAATGTCGTAAGAGACAGGAGCCCGCTGTTGTGTTTTGCAACGTTCGGCTCAGTACTTAAAAGTTGAAAATCTTTTAGCATGCTGAAGCCACTTACGCTATTTCATATTTCCACTACAGTTATATGACAACACCGCGTCACCACGCGGAATGAGAATAAGAGAATGTCACCACATTCTCTTAAAAAATAACGATTAATATCCAATAATAACTACTAAATTATGCATTGATTACAACGTACAAGATCAAATATACAAGAAATAAGGCACAAAAGAATCCTGACTAGTTTTGGCGTGTTCAGAAAGTACACATTCGAATATGAATCTTCTGCTTGTGTAAAAAATGTCCATATTCGTATGTACAAATATGAGCAAGCTTGGGTTTCAAATATGATCACTAATGCCATACAAATAATGTTCACAATCATATGCGATGCTTTCTTTATTTACTAAATTCAGCATTACATTCGATTATAAACCTTGTTCCGTTTCAAATAATGTCCATATTCGTAATTTCGTATAATCAAGATTTAGTGCTACCATATAATAGGCTGGATATCTTGTGAATTGAAAATCTGAACACGCCATAAAAATTAACAAAAAAAAAAACAAGCTGACGAGAAAATATTTGGGTAATAATAAAAATAACCGGAAATGCTGACTAAAGCCGGCTCAAGTCTAAGCATTCAAAGTAAAACATACATTCAACAAATATACAATTATACAGATTATTTTATTACCCGACTAGACACCACTAAATGAAAAAAAAATCCAAAAAATCTTAAACAATATTTTGAATATTCTAAACTGATTCATCTATAGTTTGATGTCATAGTGTGATTTCAGTTATTCGTCGGTGGGTTTTAATTTTAAATTATACTGTTTAAACATCCCCCGAAACACAATTTGATTAAACAATCAAATTGTGTTTGGGGACAGTTTCAACCCAAGTACAATTGCAAAGCAACTTTTTAATACATTGATTTTCGTCTTTTTAACAAATTTAGAAATAGATTTGCATTGATGAATCATAAAAACAATATAAGTACTGTAACAATCCATAGCTAATTATGCAAAAATGTACTTTAAAATGAATCTGTATTTTTTTCTTTGGTTTTTTATTTTTTTTACAACAGAATTACACTTGCATACATGTTACACATAAGAATAAAAAATATTTAGCACCTTTACGGATTGACCGGTCAATATGTACATTTTTAAAAACTTTATAAAATATGTAAAAACTAAAGAAGATTGAGCAGTTTTTGTACTTGTAAAACTAAGTAAGGTATAGTAAAATGGTATTATTTAATATTCAGTAGGTATATAAGATATACAGGGTTATTATAAATTGGCTGGTAAAACTATTAGCCCTAAAGATTTTCGCCTTTTTAGCCTTAAAGTTACACGTGTGCTTGACCCTCGGGGATTATAGGCGGGATGTTACGTATTGTTTGTTTTATTTCGTTTATTTATATAAAATATTGTTTACATTTTTAAATATTCCTATACATACTAAAACAAATTGAGCAGCGGTGGCCCAGTGGTGGCGGCCCCGACTTACGAACAGTAAGTCGTGGGTTCGGACCCAGACAGGCGTATTACTTTGTGTAATTTATTTCATCACCACTGCTCTCAAAACGGTGAAGGAACACATCGTGAGGAAACCGGCATGTCCTAGAACCAAAAATTCGAAGACTTGTGACATCTACCAATCCGCACTGGGCCCGCGTGGTGGATTATAGCCCATTCCCTCTCATTGAAAGGAGGCCACACGGCCTCCACTGTTCCCACTGCTGGGACACCCCAGCAGTGGGAACATTATAGGCTGTTGATGATGATGATGTTGGCAAAAACAATATAAATAAAAACATTTAAAAATATAAAAAATAGTAGCCCACCAGCGCTGGGAACAGGGTCCGAGCTGCCGGTGGTCAGGGCTCTTGAGATAGGAACCTCCTAACAATACGTGCCGTGTCCAGAAGTACTGCGCACTGAATCAAGCTCCTGATCCAGCTGCCAAGCGAGAGCCTCCTAAGATGTTGGTCGAGGCTCTTGGCTATTAGGCCATTGGCCGACACGACTCGGCACAATGACTGCTGTACTCACGTCCCACATGGCGACAACCTCGCGAGCCAGATCTCTCTCAGAGTTTGTTATATTGTTTTTAGGAGGCGATTTCCATCATGTTTGTACAGTTTCACCAGTTAATTTAATTTCACCTTGTATTGTAGTCTAAAAATAGAAAATCTAGCTCTCTAAATAGTAGGTATAAAGGTAGAATTTTATATGAAAGAGTATGTATGGCAATTAAAAGAATATTAATTCCGTTATTATAAAGATTAAAATTGCATATTTGATAGAAATATATTTCTTTTTTTACCTACGTAGGATTGATTCTGTGAATTCAGACCTCGGTTCTAGTAAGCAGAGAATCAATCTTTTACATGGTTTATACAATTATACATTTACAAAAATACAACAAATTATTATACATAGGTAATCCTTACAGTAACATACTAAATTACTTGTAATTTTAATAAAGTGTGTACAAGATTATAAAATTGACATAGATTTACTTTATATGAATACAAAATATACAATAGGTAGGTACTTTATTTCATCTTTAACACAGTGAAAATGTGAAATGTCGCAAGGGATTGAGCGTGTCAATGGATTTTCGACTTTCAGCTAAGCGCGGAGAGATGAAAATCCAGCAAATCGTTAATTTTCCTTAAAGACGTTTCAAATTTTCCTCATGGATATAACTAAGTATGTAATACATATAAAAAGATACCCTTATATACACAACTTCGTTGTTCTCTTACGCTGAGATCTATAAACGTTACTTAGACATTTGGCTAAACGTTATCCCTGTCACTGTCACACAACCGTCAAACTGTACGTGCAAGAAAGAGATGGGGACATGTTTATGTTAAAGCACGAGCTAAATAACTTTCTTAGATCTCCATCTTAGTCTATTTACAGTAATATATCGAAACCTGTACGGACAGATTGCAAAGCCCGGTGTCCTCATTATGTCCGTACCAGTATAACTGGACAACTTTTCTTACATCTGTATATTTTTTACTTTTACCCCTTTATTTTCACACTGTTTTCCTGCCAATGCTGTCGATTCTGTTGTGCGCAAACTAAACTTAATTCAGGCTATTGCTATCTTTTACTAAAAGGCAGTGCGAGAAAAGGACGGCCATAGCTATGAACTAAGTTACAGATGTCAAACTAGTTTATGCCTTGCGCTTCACCGTGTTTTTAGTCGACATGTTTTTACGTGCACTCTTCATTTGTATGGAAATATTAGTTTCAACTAAATTTGACAGCTCTAAATTACGTCCGTCTCTTTCTCGTTTTATTAGAGAGAAAAAGATCGCAATAGCCTAAATTAAGTTAAGTTTGGGCACAACAAAACCGACACCAATAACAGGTAACCACTTTTTGGACTAATATTTTACATCTGGCTACATATCAAGCTATACATATCCAGTATAACATGGAATCGCTCTAGATAAATTTCCCGTACAATGACAGATCCTCTTATACTTGTTTTTCATAGTTTGATAAGTCTGTCTGCTCCAAAGAATATTATCAGATCTTGACCATGTATAGAAGCAATTGCGACATTTTAATCATTTCTTTGGCACTCTTAACAGTCTTTTATAAACGATACTTAGAGTGAAAGGAGAATGGCGAGATTGCATGTAATGCGGGACCCAGTGATCGTGCATTGTGGAATCTTATGAATAGTTAAAGAACGATTTATGACTAACAAAAAAGCAAATGACAAGTAAGTTATAGAAGTTGGGAGAAAAAAGATATGAAAGGTAGAATATTATAACTTTACTTGAGACACGGACTTATTGGTTATTATTTAGTAGTAGAATGGCATAAAATAGCATTTATCCGTATTCATCGTAACCGTTGAACACAAACAAACAATGGAATGATCCACAGACTATGTCCAGAGATGAATTTGACACTGACGTTCCATTTCTTAGTTGTAAGAAGGTAAATGTCAAACGTTGCGTTCGGAAACTGCACGATGACTTATTTTCATGTAAATTAAAATCATTCGTAACTTTTAATTCCCATCATTTAGTAACTCAATATTTTTTATATAGAACTCTGATAAACTCTTTAATATAAACTAGACCGTGAACGGCGCTCCGTTGATTTTTAAATTACGTGGGTCCAACCTAGCCATTCTCCTTTGGTTAAACGTTATTCCATCACTGTCTCACAATTGTCAAATTATAAGTGCAATGCAGAGACGGAAACTTGTCAAAGACAAAATACCCGTTAAGTAACGTTTATAGATTTCAGTCAAAACTGTCTCCGTTTCGTACTATTTGTGCAATGTTCTTGGGTAAGTTCCACAAAGTCTGTATTGCAAGTTATAATTTAAGTGACAACCAGTAGGTATATCAAAATTTCGTCAACTTAATTTTGAGAAGAACTTAGTTCTTTCGTAGTACGTTACGACATTGGTAATTTAATAATTCCAAAAAAAAAGATTTCCCAGTGATTTACAGCAGTCAACATTTTTTACCAAGCAACCATGAACCCGTTATTCTGTTTCTACTATCCATAAAAATATTCTTGGCATATAGCTTCTTACTTCCCATGCAAAAACCATCTTTTACTTCAAGAAATCAAGACCCTATATAACCATCTCCATTTAATTCTCCCATAGCACTGAGATTGTGCTGCAAGAATCTTTTGGCGCTCCAATGACATTGACAGGAGAGCGCTGATCAATGGCGGTACCTGAATACAAGCCCAAAAGCTAAGCTTGCCCTTATAACTTACTACTCTTCAAAATTCTAACGTTTCTGGACAGTTTACTTGCCCTAGATTGCAATAGAGTTGGAACTCTATTGGCTGGTCAACATTTGTAAAAAAGTTTATAAACAAGATGGCGCCGTTGGTTCCGATTTTAGCCACGCGCCAAAAGACCCTTGTACAAGTATACAAAAAATAACTTGCGAACCAGATGCTCCAACTCGCTCATTTGACGATGAACACGACGTTGCTGTCCCTTTCCAGTTGCTCCTCGATCTGTAAGGCTGACAGGCCACTCTGACAGCAGAGCTCGTCGAGACATACCAGACCGTTGTACGTGCGCACGAGTGGTTGACTGTGGTCGCTTATGATTGAGGCTGTGTCGTCGTTGTGTAGCGTTATTGGGAACTGAAAATAAATATTTCTTGTGTTATGAAAATGTTAAGACTGCTTCTCTCAGAAGCAAAAATCGAAGATATCGTCGGCGTCAGTACAGGACCTTGTAAATGCACAACACCCTTTTTGCAGGAGAACCTAATAACTGTTTTAGATATCAACCAACAATATATCGATGATTCTAGATTCTATTGTTTTACAGTGCGTGCGGACGAGTTATCCCAATGTTTTGCCTCTATATGGCAAGCTACTTCACCATTCATCATTTCAGCCGAAAGACGTCCACTGCATAGGGACATAGGCCTACCCTAAATGTCACATTGACCGGTCGCGTGCGTCTCGCATCCAGCGGGTCCCCGCAACCTTCACTAGTTCGTCGGAACAGCTACTTAATTTATCAACTTTGATGAAAAACTGTTTTTCACCAAAAATGTAGATACAATAGGTGCTGCAATGACGCCGAAGAAAAGTAATATCCAACAACCGCCACTGGCTCACGTGGTTTATCTATTATAGTGCACTCCCTCTCATAGAGAACAGGTCTGTTTCCCAACAGTAAGAACTTATGATTAAAAGGTTAACAGGTGTTTGCAAACCTGATATACCTGATCAGCAGCAACGCTGTCAAATAACACGGTGTTTGCACTTAGTTCTTCGACACAGGGCCTATACTACCTCAAATGGCTTAGCATGATCCTCCGTGTTTCTTATTTTTGGCGAAAACACGATTTCATAAAATTTTTTCGATAGAAAAAAAACCCAAAGTTACCTCCAAATCGAACAATAAACCGCTGGTATTCAAAAAGTACTTCAAATTAGATCATGAAACTTTGCATACTAACTGAACTAACTATAAAGCAGGTCTTATGTTTTTTATTTTTTCCGAAAGACGAAAATTTGATTTTATAAAGAATAAAAACCACTCATTTCGCACTATTCGGCCGCAGTGACTGACGTAACAACCGCTTTGTAGTGCAAGCTGATAGAACGTTATTCTAACAGTATTACAAACGAAGTTTGAACCACCACAAATAGAGTTGCTAATCTGAAGTAGTATAGGCTCTTAACAGTTAAGTTTTAAAATTACTACCTATATCATAATAAAATCCTGCTCACCTTATACACCCTTCTAATCAGCCCCTCCAGTACTCCAAACAGCACCAGCTTCCTCTCGTTGATGGCCAGCTCCTGAGGCTTCATCCTCCGGCAGAGATCCCTGATGGTGCTCCCGTATGACATGCCCGCGTACATGCGGAATATGTCGCTGACTTTGGGTAATTGGCGGGCTGAACAAGAAGATAGAAATATGTTGAAGATCGAGAATTTGGACGGTTGGTTGTAATGATGCTCAAGTTATAGAGGATGTAAACAACCTCATCACGAAGCCGTCAACCAAGCATTCTGTATATCAAACTAAGTAACTTTACGCAAAAATTATTGTTGGAAAAGGACTTTTTTTTTTGGGTGAAAAATCATGTTTTGTGGTATTGTTAAAAAAATTGACATAAAGTTGGAACTTTGACCCCCAATATCTCCGTAACTAGAAGGTTCCCAGGGCAGGCAGTCTCGACATAGATAGCGACAAATTCGCTAACTTTTGATTGCTAATTACTAACGAATTAATTCGGTTGCAATAATGATGCTTGCCAGTGACGCAAGTCTTTACATCCAAGATGCGATTTTCACAAGAATCATTATTGCAACCGATTTTATTCGTTAGTAATCAGCGATTGAAAGTTAGCGATTTTGTCGTTATCTCTGTCGAGACTGCCTCCCCAGGGCAGGCAGTCTCGACATAGATTGCGACAAATTCGCTAACTTTTGATTGCTACTAAGTAACGAATAAATTCGGTTGCAATAATGATGCTTGCCAGTAACGCAAGTCTTTACATCCAAGATGCGTTTCTAGCAATCATCGTCATTGCAACCGAATTTATTCGTTAGTAATCAGCGATTGAAAGTTAGCGAATTTGTCGCTATCTATGTCGAGACTGCCGGCCCTGCAGTGCAAGTACGTAGCACTCGATTCGATACGATTCGATAAATCTGACAGTTATTCTCGATAAAAAGAGTTTTTAACCAATCGAAAAGTCGGATTTATCGAATTGTATCGATTCGATCGTTATCGATTGCTACGTACTTGCAGTGCTGGGCAGCAGTCTCGACATAGCCCAGGGTATGGTTTAGAACAAAAAAAATATCGCAATGACCATGACGCGGAGAACAAGTGCCTTTCGGCTTCGTTAAGAGGTTTTTTACACCCTTTAGACCTGTCTCTGATGGGTTTAATCTACAAGGTCAGTTGAAGGTAATGGGTGTTCATGTAAGTATTCTACTATCTATCTTGTAATACCAATTGAAGATTTCCTTGTGAATTCCCCCGCTGACTAGGTTTTCTAAACAATTCAATTTTTTTCAATTTTTTTTTTTATAAAGCCCTATTGACATTTAGTCAAGAAATCAAAGCATTGCAAGCAAAGGTTGACAGTTATTTACGGGTAAAATAGTATAAACAAGCCTGGAAAAACCTTGGCAATAAAACAAAGATGACAGATGCTTGGAAATACCGCAAGAATATTTATGATGCAGTTTCAGAAAAATAAACCTTTTGTAACATTGCAGTAATCTATGCAAATGCGTTACTTACGTGATCTAGCGCAGAAGTCCACACACTGACGCTGCAGTCCTACGCATCGTGTCAGCTGCCTTAACTTAGGGGTAGCACTGTATACCTAGAAATAACAGTACAGAAGAATAAGATGACGTAGTGAAAGCTCAATTAAAGCCCGTAAGTGATGTCGATTCTGTTGTGCACCAACTAAACTTAATTTAGGCTATTGCTATCTTTTTATCCCTACAAGAAAGAGACGGACGTAATTTAGAGATGTCAAATTTAGTTGGAACTAATATTTCCATACAAATGAAGGGTGCACGTAAAAACATGTCGACTAAAAACACGGTGAAGCACAAAGGCATAAACTAGTTTGACATAAACTAGTTTGACATAGTTCATAGCTATAGCCGTCCTTTTCTCGCACTGCCTTTTAGTAAAAGATAGCAATAGCCTACATTAAGCTTAGTTTGTGCACAACAGAATCGACACCAGTGTATCATCGTGTTTGAGTAAGGGAATGCTTGAACAGATTTTTAATGACCAAATCGAGACCAAGGTCGCTGCGAATGCATGGTATTAATAGAAACAGTGGGTATGATTAGGTAATAGTCCGATATAACCCTGCGTTTCCCTTTAATTTATAACTTTTAACCTTCCGTTTTTCGTATATGCATGAGGATTTTCCATGCAAAAAAAAAGAATAGGTACCTAGATAATTTGACTTGAGGAGTTATATTTTGTTAGGGTAATGCAGAGACAAGAATGAAGAATGACAGCGTTATTTCCATGGCTGTTTAAGGCGAATACAATAAAAGGCCACGTCTAGGCAGAAATCAGCATCACTGTAATTGGTCGGGAATTCTTGTAGCATCTATCGTAGATAGGTTTGATACTCACAGCACAGTATTGGAATATGGGCACCAGCGTGACCACGCCGTAGTAGACTAGATTCTGAACACACGCGCGAACCAAACTGATCTCCACGTCTGTCAGCGCCGCGATCTTCGACACGTGGTTGAACCCGTCTATGTAGGGCAGGATCTGAAACAATTAGAAGATATATTGTTAGTCAGTATTTCTTTGAGAACTTCTGCTTCTTAGAGTGTCGATGGCGTTCTTAATTGTGTCAGCCCAGCCGTGCAAGTACGTAGGAACGGCACTGCAAGTACGTAGCAATCGATAACGATCGAATCGATACGATTCGATAAATCCGACTTTTCGATTGGTTAAAAACTCATTTTATCGAGAATAACTGTCAAATTTATCGAATCGTATCGAATCGAGTGCTACGTAGGTACTTGCACTGCCGATTCGATAAATCTGATAGTTATTCTCGATAAAATGAGTTTATAACAAAGATAAAAACTCATTTTGTCGAGAATAACTGTCAGATTTATCGAATCGATTCATAAAAACTCATTTTGTTGAGAATAACTGTCAGATTTATCGAATCGATTCCTACGTACTTGCACTGCAGAACCGAACTAATAATTTGGCGCTTTTGGTAGCAACCATCACATCAGTTCCTGTACTGAACAGACCACAGGACACGCAGGACATGATATTAAGTGCTCCATCGTCGAGAACTGAAAGATCTACAGATATTCCAAATCAGATAGTCCTAGAGTTTTGGAAATAGTATTCCTTTAATCCCGGTAGACCGGTAGTTCCTACGATCCTGTGAGATTATATCCGATTACCTCACTAGTGAAGCCGCGGCAAAAAGCTGGTACCTAAGAAACAAGCTACAAGGTATATAATCCTACCCCATTCTGTGTACAAAAAATATAATATAATAGCTTTGTTATTCAAAGTATAATAGGTACTTAGATATTTGAACCTTTTATTATTGGCTGAAATGATTCTACTAAAGGCTAGGCATAAATCAATTTTGCTAATGGAATTTAAAAAATTAGGCCAGCCCTATCTTTTTCGGGCATAATATGGTACTTGAATAAGTAGGTATTTGGTCTGTCGGTACTTCAGAACAGATCTTTCCTAATATTAGCTTAATTATTGTTAGATCTTTTCTGAACTCTGGTGCTAACCAGGCTAGAAGTTTCGGGTTCATGGCTTCCGTTTATGCTGGGTCCCTTGAAAAGTCGTCACCACAGAAAGGCAGTTTCCTAATTCAGCCCGCGAGAACCACCTTTTATTTATTTATTTGTCACTTCAAGCATAAAGTACAAGGCATTTTCTACCAGTCAACCTTTAAGTGATGCAAAGACAACCTTTAGCTGTAGGACAGTATATTAGAAGGCCCCTTTGTTCAGTATGTATAATATTCGGGTAGCCGTTACTTCGGCAAAACTTAACGAATAACCAGGAAGAGACACGACGCGTGACGTCCCAATTTATTTAGTAATCAAATAAATAATGGAATATTCCGCCATTATTTTTGTATACAATCAACTGAAACTTTGAACTTGGCCCAGAATCTATTCTAAATTTCACAATCTATTAAACGACACAAACATGTAGGTATTTGTACAATCAAATGATAAATTAATCACACCATCACCAAAAAATCCAAAAGGTTCAGACAATATGTTAACTACAAGTCTAGAACTGAGTATTGCACGGTAAGAACCCAACGAGCGCTAGAAGGTCTAGGAATGGTGACTGACTTTCAGCTTTACTGATATCGGAAAACTCAGCAAACTGAGTAATGTTGAAAGGGATCCTCAGGTGGAGATCGTAAATCGCCAAAAGTAGCGTGAGATCCAGTGGGGCCAGTAGCCTCCAGCAAGATGGACTATCTACCTACAAGAGTCGGTTGGGCTACAGAAATAACTGCAAACGGTTTTTCTGTATCATCATCATTTACATGCCTTTTTCCAACTTTATTGGGGTCGGCTTCCAGTCTAACCTGATGCAGCTGAATACCAGTATTTTACATGGAGTGACCGCCTATCTGACCTCCACAACTCAGTAAGGACTGGGTTATATCTTAAATTATATCCCAGTCCTTACTAAGTAATGGTATGAGTAAGGGTATCGATACGATACCCCATGGTAAGACTGATTCTTCTGTATCATGTCTATAATGATCATAAAATAACTAAGCGGTATTCCTTACAGTTGGCGAGGGTCCAGCCAAGGAGCTTTTATAACAAATAGTTGTAATGTTTGTATAACCCGCTTATGAACGCGCGATGTAAAAATAAGATCACTTTTTGGTACAATGAGTGGTCGGAAATTGGGGCATGTTGTGATGAAATGTGCTCTACTATCGTTTGTTTTTGGAACAAGCAAGCACGCCACACTATTTCGAAACACTGCAACTCCAAAAAGCTAGAATAAAGTACAGACCACCAGAAAAGTTCTGAGGCAATGGAGCTCGCTGAGTTCCGGAAAATAATTCAAACTGTCTTGGATCCCGCAACGAAATTAATCAGAAAACTGCTGAGGAGTAAGAAAAACATATTTCCACTTCCCTCCGTATCAAGGCTTGTCAAGCAGGAGACAAAACAGCACTGTTAATGTGCGCAATGAGAAATGAAGATTTTAACAATAATTTGGGGTAGGGGCCTGAGGAATGTAGAACTGACAGCAAGAGAGACGGAACTCCTGTTTATCCTGCAATGTGATTGGCAATCCAGGCTTGTCATCTTTGATGATATGCAAGTAGAGAGAGAGAGAGGAATTATTCCAGAAAAAAACCGACATTTATTCTTCTTTGACCAAAAACCAACGCTTACTCAAATCCAATAGTTCAGGTTGGCAAGGAGCATTTATATAGGTAAACTTTCAAAATAAGGAAGTCTTCTTACTCGCGTTGTTAAAATTATTCCGTCTGTGTTAATAGGAGTTTCGTAGGAACTAGGTACCTGGTTCTCTGAAAGCACTAGTCAGTCGTATCAAAGTCATCAATAAACCATCCAAGCCAATAGCTCACAAATTTTGAAAAGAACCACCGCATAGCCACGTGATCACGTACGCAACATACTCCTGTCTAATGTAAATCACGTCTGTTCAGGCACGCACTTAGCAACACCATAATAACCCGCATAGTGATGAGACTAATAGTTAATAGTGCATCTGATCAGCAATCGGCCCACTTCGAGCGTAGCAACGGAGCGCATCTGTGCACTCGACCGACGAACGCGCATTTAGGCCTCGGGCATCAGTCGGGCGATGCTACTCCTTCGCGCGAGCATTCATCGTCACCATCGTTCTGCGAAGTGCGTTTTTACGTGACGGACCTGTACCGAAAAATTGTGGACTGGCTGCGGACAGCGGATGAGCGGACAGGGACACTGAGACTTTTATCAAGAGTAAAGTCTGTTAGGGCCCGATGTCTGCAGCCAGTCCACAATTTTTCGGTATAGGTCCCGTCACGTAAAAACGCTGTTCGCTCCAGTAAACACTAGCATTTTTAAGAATTTTGAAACCGTTTTGACTGAAGCTTTAAACAAGAAATAAATAATAAAATTGCGACACGAAAAACTCTAAGATGCATCGCAAAGTTTCCGCTGTAGGCTATCTGCCTCGGATCTGCCTATCTTGGCCAGTTGGCCTTAATACTATGTTTATATTTCTCATATTTGATGTGTTTTGACGTCTTTTAAATTGATAACGATCCCGCAGCAAAAATATGGCGGACTCACAGATGCGCCTGATTAGCGTGTCCTAGATGGTGCAGCGCACGCGCACAATCGCAGCCGGTTGGCGCTAGCGCAGCGCAATGTGAGTTATACGACTGTTTACTTTGTGAAATTGATACGGTTTGTCTGCATGATAGATAAGTTGGTTGGCTTCAATCATTTATTAGATTGGTTATACAACCACATGATCAAACTATCATTACTCCATCTGAATTAATCCGCACCGCATAGAGAGGATGATTTGGATCAGTTTGATCCAAATCATGGATCATGGATCGAAATCTATTTTTTTTTTAAGTTTATTATTTTTACTTATATAGATTTAATTCTTGTTCAAAAAATGTAGTGTCCATTACTGTAGTGAGATGGATGTTGACTCACTAGAAAACAGACCATTCCGATAAATATCTCCCGAGTCCGAATAACAACAGCAGCAAAACAAATAAATTAATCACATCAAGCAGTTTCCACTGGTATTTCAATCTAATTGATGGCCAGTTAATCATAATAATATGAAACATGCACCTAGCATGTGCACCGTGTCGGTTTCACCGTTCAAGGAACGCATGCAGTTGCTAACGATACATTATACGTTACGTTCAAATATTACGTAGTTGCATTTCAGTTTAGGGTTTCATACTTGTAAACGCTCACGTTTATCGGGTAAACAGGTAGGGTACCTACATATTTACATAGGTGTACAGGGTGTAAAAATCATCATCACGAAGCCGTTAACCAAGCATTCTGTACATCAAACTAAGTAATTTTACGCGAAAATTATTGCTGGAAAACGACTTTTTTTTTCGGGTGAAAAATCATGTTTTGTGGTAGAACTCAGTGTGACGCGCTCAAAACATTGTGCTAGTACGGGGGGTCGTGGAGGTGTTTAAAGTAAAAATCATACATTAAAAACTTGTATAAAAAAAAAAAACTTGTCAAAAAGTTGGAACTTTGACCCCCAATATCTCCGTAACTAGAAGGTTCCCAGGTATGGTGTAGAACAAAAAAATGATCGCAATGATGACGAAAACAAGTGCCTTTCGGCTTCGTTAAGAGGTGTTTACACTTTTGGTAGATAGATGGTGTGTTGAAATACTTGAAATTGAAGGAAGTCACGTACTGATATCGTGAACATAGTTTATAGGCTAGAACAATACCTTTTCGGAGTAGAGAAAAAAATGTTTGCTTTTTAGGGTACCGTACCCAAAGGGTAAAAAACCGGCCAAGTGCGAGTCGGACTCGCGCACGAAGGGTTCCGTACCATGATTATCAAAAAAAACCGGCCAAGTGCGAGTCGGACTCGCGCACGAAGGGTTCCGTACCAATTATTATAAAAAAATCACGTTTGTTGTATGGGAGCCCCCCTTAAATATTAAATTTATTCTGTTTTTAGTATTTGTTGTTATAGCGGCAATAGAAATACATCATCTGTGAAAATTTCAACTGTCTAGCTGTCACGGTTCATGAGATACAGCCTGGTGACAGACAGACGGACAGACAGCCAAGTCTTAGTAATAGGGTTCCGTTTTTACCCTTTGGGTACGCAACCCTAAAAAGGGCAAAAAATCACGTTTGTTGTATGGGAGCCCCCCTTAAATATTAAGCCCCCCTTAAATATTAATTTTATTCTGTTTTTAGTATTTGTTGTTATAGCGGCAACAGAAATACATCATCTGTGAAAATTTCAACTGTCTAGCTGTCACGGTTCATGAGATACAGCCTGGTGACAGACAGACGGACAGACGGACAGACAGACGGACAGACAGCGAAGTCTTAGTAATAGGGTTCCGTTTTTACCCTTTGGGTACGGAACCCTAAAAACGGTACCCTATTACTAAGACTCCACTGTCCGTCCGTCCGTCTGTCTGTCACCAGGCTGTATCTCATGTACCGTGATAGCTAGATAGTTGAATTTTTCACAGATGATGTATTTCTGTTGCCGCTATAAACACAAATACTAAAAACAGAATAAAATAAATATATAAGGGGATACAAAAAACGTGATTTTTGCGTTTTGTCTAATGTTGTTGTGTGTTGTTGTATGTTGTGTGTTGTTGTTGTTGTTGTGTTGTTGTTCTGTTGTTGTAGTTGTAATGGTACGGAAGCGGAACCCTTCGTGCGCGAGTCCGACTGGCACTTGGCCGGTTTTTCACGGTTATGTCATCAGACGTTTTTTGCGTGTTTATCTGTATGATTGCGTTGTTCTAACAGATTTTTATGAGGTTTACACTACCTAAAATGTCTGAGACTTCGATGTTTTGTCATGTTAAAAATACGTGAAGCACGGGCCGGTAGATAAGGCGAAGAGCCAGAAAGAAACCAATCATTCGAAGAAAACTTGGAATAAACCTCCCACCTTGTCTAATAATTTTATTCATGCAAAAGGAGAATGGCGAGGGGTCAGAGCCCATTCGTCCCCTAAGATTCGCACCCTGTGCCCACTCGTCCCCTGGAACTTTTGAGGTGCCCATTCGTCCCCTGAAGAATATTTATTTTTATTCATTCTTCTAATATAAGTACATGTATATGTGTATACTGCAGCTTGGTAGTCCTGGTACAGTCGCGCAGAAAAGGGTAAAATAAAAAATATAGTAATTCGGTAGATATCATGTTTATTTCAAATAAGATTAAGTTTAATAAAATGCCTCTAGGCTCTAGGCATTAAGTCAGTCTTCAAAATAATTAATCAACTTTTGGTTTCTTGTACATTTGTAAATATTTAGCAAAATATATGATAACTATAATATCTTTATGCAGTAAAATAAAACTGTGTAACTATTTAAATAAAATCCCAGTAATAACTGAATTTTAGATTAATTTACATCTAGTGTACAAACAAATAACCAAATATCAATACCAATATAACAAAAATAACAATTAATTGTTAGTACTTTGTACAGTCAATACAGTCAAAGAGATCTACAAAATAATGCAATATCACAATAACTTTGTATAAAAGTAATATAAAAAGTAAAATCAGTCTTTATCAACTATGTAAAACCAACATTTTTACTAACTACAAATACACATGCAAAATCACAATGTCCTAGAAACTAACAAAATACAACTCTTTTACAAAATTCAGCCTTGATTGACATCATATAAATCAACATTAAATATAAAATATGCAAAAAATAGTCACAACACATATATAGTCAGTCAGAACACATATCAACAGTAAATAATCACTTCTTATTTTTTTGTATATTTACCAACTACATACATGCAAAATCATAATAACTTAAATCTAAAAAATTATAACAGTACAAAAAAAATACTAAAATCACAGTAATTATTGAAGACTAGATAAATCAACATATTTTTTTTGTATATTAACTAACTACATGCAAAATCGTAATAAATTACATCTAATAAATTATAACTAGAAGTACCTACATAAAAATTGGCTATAATCACCGTATTTTTTGTATATTTACCAACTACATGCAAAATCATAATAAGTTAAATCTAACAAACTATAACTACAATAACAAAAAATGACTAAAATCACAATAATTATTGAAGATTAAACAAATCAACATTATTTCAGTATAAAACTAATCTTATTACGAAAACAGAATTAATGTTAGAACGTTCATTATTTGTGTACATTAAAAGGGTGACAACGACACCACATTGAGCCAAAACGAAACACTTAGAATACAAGAACATAATAACATCCACTAATATGATAAAATTATAATTACGGAAAAAAAAATGCTTTGCTATACATATTTAGGAGTAAATAATTTAGTTTTGACTTTTTAGTCAAAATATGACTGTAGTATTCCACCATAAAGTGAATTACCATCAATAATAATACTAATCATATTCCAGGATTCAAATGAGATAATTCGATTCTTGTTTATTTTGTTAGGCGAACTTCATTTAATAAAAGACCAAAGACACATTGAACAGTCTCGTATTCGCAGTCACTTTCAAGAACCAATATGTCACCGAGGCAGCCATAACATACAAACAAAACACCTTATCTATTTTGTAACCCGTTTTTTTAACAAGCCATTCGTGAGACGAGAGACAATATTACATCGTAAGCCTATCGTCAGGTTATATTATTATCATGACGGATTATCATTGATCATAGCTCTTTTTTTAATGATCTGTTATGATTTATTAAATTAATTCCGTTAATAAACTGTTCACTAGTGTACTATGTTAACCGTTTCTTATGTAAAATATAGCTAATTTTATCTCAGGGGACCAATAGGCACCTGAACAGGTGCCGAATCTTTAACTTATATTGTATATATATTAGAGGGGACGAATGGGTACCTTAAAAATAATATTTTTTGTTAAAATATTAATTGGTCCCCTACCAGGAGACCAATGGGCACGGAATATAGGGGCCGAATCCACAACTTTTATGCTGGGAGACGAATTTTAGGGGACGAATGGGCTCTGACCCATGGCGAGATTGCATTTTTCAAAGTCAAAGTCAAAATTATTTATTTGCAGTAAATGTGGTACAAAAGATGGTAAAAATAATATGTAGTGCAATAAGACATTTCGCCATAAAATTGACATGCAAAAATTAAAGAATTAGATGCTAATTTCAAAACATAATAACTAAATGTGAAACAAACATTAAATTAGGTAACTAAGCGTGTTTCAAAGTTACTCAATACAAAACAAAATTTTGCTGTTAAACACTTAAACCCTAAAACCAAACAAAGAAATTGTTAACAGAAGAAAAATAAAGGAAAATAAAATATTTTCTATTATACAAACACAACAACATATTATTATAATTCAGGAAATTCTCTGTAGAGAATTTCCTGAATTATAATAATATGAATTATTAAATATTTTAATTTGAATTTTTATTATTATTTTTTATTTTTTTTTAAATTTTTTTTATTTCCTGAATTATTATACCATTACCGGAATGTATTGTAATACATTCCGGTAATGGCATGATTGACAATTATATTTTTTGAGAAATTCAGATCGGGAATAAAAGCTATGATAATGAAATAAGCAATTTGACACTGACGTTCCATTTCTCAGTTGTAAGAAGGCAAATGTCAAACGTTGCGTTCGGAAACTGCACGATGACTTATTTTTATATAAATTAAAATCATTCGTAACTTTTAATTCCCATCGCCTAATAACACAATATAATTTTTATATAGAACTCGAACTCTGATAAACTATTTACTATAATTAATATAAACAAGACCGTGAACAGCGCTCCGTTGATTTTTAAATTACGTGGGTCCAACCTCGCCATTCTCCTTTCTCAAGAACAACCACGTTTTTCAAACTTATATACTTTTATCTTATGCAAGGTGTAAAAGACCTCATCACGAAGCCGTCAACAAAGCATTCTGTACATCAAACTAAGTAACTTTACGCAAAAATGATTGCTGGGAAACGACTTTTTTTTTGGGGGGAAAAAACACATTTTGTGGTAGTACTCAATGTAACACACTCAAAACATTGTGCTGATGGGTGGATTGAATAGTACGGGGGTCGTGTAGGTGTTTAAAGTAATAATCTTACATTAAAAACTTGTATTAAAAAAAAAAACTTGTCAAAAAGATGGGACTTTGACCCCCAATATCTCCGTAACTGGAAGGTTCCCAGGTATGGTGTATAACAAAAAAAGTATCGCAATGACGAGGAGAACAAGTGCCTTTCGGCTTCGTTAAGAGGTGTTTTACACCCTTTATAATATTATACTAATATCACTTAATTATTCCCAATGTTTCAAGCCACACATAGGTCCTCGAAAAGGTCAAACGTTAAGTGAAACTAAGTGATTGGTATCAATCACTTGAGCCATCGAATCAGTGTCAGGTCCCGACTCCCGCCCCTCAATCATATGAGGTACACTCTTAGCATAAACAATATTGTCTGTGCTTTTAGTCTATGGGTTTACGAGGTCTGTGTTTACCTACACATATTACTTTACAATATACAGTGTAATTGTTTGCGCTGCGATACCCCTAAAGGTGCGTACAGACTATATAACATAACATTGCTATATAACATGTTTCAGATAATGTGGACACTGAATGTCAATGTCATAATGTGGACGTGTTATAAAACACAAGTTATATAATATGTTACATAGTCTGTACGCACCCTTACACCTCCCCGGACAACAACGCACAAACAGTTTGAATTTTTTAATTAAGGGTCTATACTAGCTCAAATGGCTAACCCTAAAGGGTTAGACAGGGCCTTAAGTACAATGATTCTGGATGCATCATGATTGAATGTTTTGACCAATGATATTCTAATAAACAGATATGTTATACACCTGCAAAACCACCGAAATTAAAAAAAAAACTAAAAAACACGCTTTACTTATATAGAAAACCAAACTAAAAAATAGAAAATAAATTATAATAAATTTGAATTAAGAATAGTGTAAAAAATTCTAACAAATTTATATGAATAATAGTGTAAGTAAATAAGAAAAAAATGTTTCCACCAACCATCATCGTAATCACAATAATTATCATCGTAATCGCAATCATCATCATCGTTATCACAATCATCACAATAAACCAACAATAACCCTGTATAGAAGTCGAATCCGCCATCTTATCTAAATCATCTAAATCTTCTGGATCTCAAAATAAATGCCATATTCGTAATCAGCACCCCTAAAAATCTCGGAATTGATACCCATATTAATTTTTAGACATTTCAAATTTTCAACCCCATCGCACCCCAACAGGGGATGATGGTATTTCAGTTACACATTAAATCTTAAAATCGCGTTGTTTTTGTAATACACCCGCTCGACCCGATACATCATACAAACAATAACCATGTTGATTTTCAGACTTTGTCACCCCATTTCCCCCCTTAAGGGGTTGAATTCTGAAAAAACCTGAATTGTCATCGGTCTTTGACGGGTGTGCAAAATTTGAATGAAATCTGGCCGTTTAAAGTGAGTCCAAATCGCGCCCTAAGAAGTCGGTTACAAACATACTAACAAACATACAAGTGAAGCTAATATAAAGCGTGTAAAAACCGGCCAAGTGCGAGTCGGACTCGCGCACGAAGGGTTCCGTACCATTATTTAAAAACATTAGACAAAACTGCAAAAAAATCACGTTTGTTGTATGGGAGCCCCCCTTTGAGATGGATGGGAAATCATCAAATAACTCCTCCCGCTCTGGGCGGAGCAGGAGGGAGTGTCAGACTTTTACTGACAAAAACCCATCCATGTTCCTTCATCGCCCTTTGTGTTCCGGGGCCGCGGTATCTCTTTCGAACTGTCCCGCAACCCCGGCAGGCATCGGTCCTTACGGACCCCTTCCTTTTTGCTGACTCTCTTTGAGGCGCGCGTGGAACACGAACGCGCCGTCGACACGGCCTGTCGTCATGAGACGGACGGACGGCGAGCTAGCCCATAGCCCACCGTCCACAGGCCCGCGCCTACGGTGGCCGGGGGCCACGTGGTGGTGGCCTCCGACGCCCGGGGCGTCTCCCGCGGCGGCCGGGACGTTGAGAGTTTCGCTCCCTCTCACGTTCCGCCACCTCCTTCTCTAGCATTACACATACAACATAGCACGGCGTCCCATTCCGTCTCGCTCCGGACCATGGCTTGCACCAGGGCCGGACGCGAGAGGTCGCCGCCGCCAATCGCCGCTTCGAGGATACGGCGGTGCTCCGCCCACGCGGGGCACACCTCCACCGTGTGTTCCACCGTGTCCTCCGGTCGATCCTCACAATGGAAGCACCCGGGCGTTTCCTCCCGCCCGATTCGGTGCAGGAACCTCCCGAACACTCCGTGTCCGGTGAGGACCTGCGTTAGGCGGAAGGTGAGGACGCCGTGGCGTCTCTCAAGCCACTCCTCAAAGAGGGGACTTATCGCCACTATCGTGGCGTGCCCTGCACGGGGTTGCGACAGTCGCTCTCTCCATGTCGCCTTGAGATCCCGCCGGAAGTCTGTCCGCTGAGCGACAATTTGTCGCGGCAGCGGAGTTTCCCCCCGGCGTAGCGCGTCCGCGCGCCATTCGTGTAGGCGCACGAAGGGTTCCGTACCAATTATTATAACAAAATCACGTTTGTTGTATGGGAGCCCCCCTTAAATATTGATTTAATTCTGTTTTTAGTATTTGTTGTTATAGCAGCAACAGAAATACATCATCTGTGAAAATTTCAACTGTCTAGCTGTCACGGTTCATGAGATACAGCCTGGTGACAGACAGACGGACAGACGGACAGACAGACAGACGGACAGACAGACAGACGGACAGACAGCGAAGTCTTAGTAATCTTCTTCTTAGTCGTTCACTCTTGACAGAGTGGTCGTGGTCATGAGGGATCGCCCACAACAGCGGTCGCTGCCTTCGCGATCCTTTTCCACCGGTCTCTATTGGTCGCATGGCGAGCACATTCTGCCAGAGGGATCTTGGTGATAGATTTAATGGAGTCTGTCCATCGGGTTGGTGATCGACCACGTGGTCTCGTGCCTTCGACTCTACCCTGAATTACCAAACGCTCCATGGAATCATTGTTGCGGGTAACATGTCCAAAGAATCTGAGGATTCGTAATTGCACAAGCGACGACAGTCTTTGTTTAATATTGTATTGACACGTTAGTCCGATGAGCGGTCCAGGGAATCTTTAGCATGCGCCTCCAACACCACATCTCAAGGGCGTCAATCTTGCGTCGGTCCTGCATACGCAATGTCCATGTCTCCGCTCCATAGAGGAAGCTCGGAAAAACCAAGGTGTTCATAAGACGAATTTTTGTATTTTTAGTTATTCGGCGGTCTCTCAAGATTTTGTCTAGTTTTTGTGCAGCCGATCGAGTTATGGCGCAACGTCGTCTAATCTCGGTGTCACAGCCCCCACAATTGGTGATAGTAGAGCCCAAATAGATGTAGCTGTTGACGACTTCACAGTTGGCAACTGGTGTGGTATCTGGGTTGTTTTCGTGAGCTCTATCCACTATCATCATCTTGGTTTTTTCGCGGTTCAGGGCGAGTCCAAACATTAGACTAGTGGTTTCGAGAACACCCAACAAATTACTGATATCCTCCTTAGACGACGCCAGGAGGGTTGTATCATCAGCATACCTCAGGTTGGATATCATCCTGCCTTCGACCGACACACCCTTATCCCAGTTATCTAGAACACTCCGCATTATGTATTCGGTGTATATATTGAACAGCAGGGGTGATAGTATACATCCTTGTCTGACACCAGCTTGCAGTCTTAGTAATAGGGTTCCGTTTTTACCCTTTGGGTACGGAACCCTAAAAAGTGTTCCGCGGGGGAGAGCTAGCTCACATACCCGCAGCAGTGACGCAGAATAAAGGAAAAACAGACCAATTTTCGAGTCTTCACGATTGAACACACACAATTGACAGAATATCATTGGTTTTGACATGTATTTTATTATTTTTTACTTTTTTTTATGTTTTATTATTTTATGTGACATTTACTGATTTGACATGAATACTTATTTTATTAAGTATTTTACTTTTTTATTTTATTATCATTGCGACATTTAATGACTTTTGTGATTTTTTTCTTTTACTTTAGTGGGTCACATTTTTATTTTTTGTTTATTTTTTTTTTCCCACAACTGTCTGGCAGTTTGAGTACTATAAGCGACCTACCCAAATGTCCTTTCTTTGGTATTGTTCGTCGTTTCGTTGAGCTCCTTGAGTTATAAGTCAAGCTACACGTTAACTGACAAATGCTTGCACTGACTGAACAGGTCGACTCAAATCTGTATGGTTCTTTCTTCAAAAGACCATCTCAGGCACTAATCTGCATAGTCCTCATGTGAATTGAGCAAGATTATGTCTGGAATTTAAAAGAGACTATGACCTCTGAGTTTGTTTCGGCTGTTTCTTCTCAGAGTATTCAGGTACGAAACACCGGCCCCATCTAGTTTTAAAAAATGACGTGTAAAAGTGTTTGTAAAAACCAACTTGCAAAATACACATCATTTATCATTTATCCATGGCGAAAATGTTCAACCTTAAAAAAATCAAGTTCGCACTTTTCTATGAAACAGCGGCGTTTTTTTATTACCTATGAAAAATTGTATTTGTGTGGCAACCGTTTGTGCGTCTTTATTTCCCTTACAAGTTATACCCTGTAGGTATAGTTGAGGCCTGAGGCCCCCGGATTGGTAAAGGTTACTTTCGTTTACTCAACTTTCACTAAGTAGGTTAGTATTATTTACTAAAGGAAAGGTTTGTTTGAGTCGATTCAATACCTAGCTTTTTCGGAAAACGAAAAACCTCAATCCATAAATTTATAGATTACGGATAAAATCTTTATAGGTACATCATTGACAAAGGAAATAAACAGTGCAAAATTCTCGATCAATGCGCAAAGATTATTCATTAGCATTACTAACAATAGTAGCAGTAGGTATACATTAACATTCGTTTTCCCCACATGAATCAGAATCAAATCAAAACCGTAACAAGAAAGCTGTGGAAAAAAATATAGCTACGTGTTTGCAAGCATGTAGTAAGACTACAAAGGAATTAAAATAGCAAAATTAAATGGCAACAATGTAGTTTCGGGAAGATGGCCAAAACTTACCTAAGTAGGTATATCTATAAGTACGAAACAGTGACTAGTGCCCAATAAATAATACATTCTACAAACATACAATCATTATATATAACGTTTACGAAAAAGAAAAGCATTTATTTCCCATAGTAGTCTTACTTATATATTGGGTTACATTCTCGACGCGTGTGTTACCAGAAAAACATGAAAAGTCGATTCGCACTGGCATAACCTTTGGGGTTGTCTCGAGGGATGCAACCTATAACTCATTTGATTCTGCTGGCTAGGATTTACGTTTACCCCTGACTTCGACGTAAGCTGAAGCCTACATCTTGGTAGGAGGAATCTGGAGAAGAGGGAGAGTACTTTGTTGTGTGAGGCACAATTAAAGTGTGTACAGTCAGAATTCAAGTGTCTGCAGCTATTGAATACACATTGTCGTGCCTTTTTACATAACATAACATTACCCTGTAATCCTCGAAAAAACTAATAACGTCGTGCTTTTTTATTTTGACGGAAAGGCGAATGGTTCTTACCTTTATGAAGCAATAGATTAGGCTTTTCTTTCAAAATCTTTAAGATTGTGTGTGATAGTGGGTAGCCCGCGAAATTCAAATTTCCTTACGTTTTTTTGCAATTTGCAGGCCAGTGCTAGGTTGTATGTTGATTAAAATATTATTCGCGGCTGTAAGACGTATGTAGTTACAGAATTATAATCATCAAAATCATCAATACAACCCTCCAAGTTCATAAAGGTGTAGGAAACAAAAAAAAAAGCAGAAAAAGTCATTTCTAATATTTTAATCAACATACGACCTAGCACGGGCCTGCAAAATGCAAAAAACGTAAGAAAATTTGAATTTCGCGGGCTACCCTGGAGCATTCACCATTAAGCAGTACGAGTAAGATCAAACTCAAACTCAACTCAAACTCAAAGCATTTATTTCAATTAGACCATTACGGCACTTTTGAAAGTCAAAAATACAAAAAAGAAAATCAAAGCTACAGTCCCAGTCACAAGGCATAATAACTTGAGAAAGTACTGTAGTTGCCCATTCCCTAGCGTAGATCTCTATGGAGAAGAATGGGCAAGAAACTCCATGGACACTCTTTTAAAATCAAAATATTGTTACAAAATCTTGGTTACATCATTAATTTTGAGATTATACATAAATGTGAGAACGATGTAGAAAGACGTGCACACTAAGAGCATCCAGAGTGAAAGATTAGATTAAAAATGTATGAATAAAGTAATTAAAATTAATCTGTCAGAGATAAGTCAAGAACCTGGAAGATAAGATGACGTGTTTTTCTAGCATGTTTTAACATTCCGGAATATTCCTTTACTAAATACCTGCTTGTCATTAAAATATGTTTGATAACACAATACATTTTCCTTATTTGCCGAAACAAAACATAAAATAACGATGTTTACCTAGATTCCGTTAGTAAAGACCTTGACTCCACTGATCTATGGTTCCAAATCTAATAATAGTCGAGTTATCATACAATAGGATGACCTGCCCCGACATATTATCTGATGTGAAGTGAGGGCGGGCATTCATTTCGTCAATCAGTACATTGTAAGGGCTCAGTGACAAGGTTGCGGAACTGTTCGAAAGAGATACCGTGGCCCCGGAACACAAAGGGCGATGAAGGAACATGGATGGGTTTTAGTCAGTAAAAGTCTCACACTCTTTCCTGCTCCGTCCAGAGCGGGAGGAGTCATTTGATGATTTCCCATCCGAAAAAAAAATATACAAAAACAAAAAAAAACATTTAGTTATATGTAAAGTAGCTCGTGGCTACATACACACAGCCGCACGATCTTTAAAGCTTAAACAATGCTTGCCGAGGACGCTCCGTGGATGGGTGACCATCATTATTATACCCAGTATCCTCGTTGCCTTGTAGAGGAGCTCGTGGCAAAATAATAACAGCCGCTCGGGTCGATCGTTTATAGGTTATGCCATGCTTGCCTAGGTTGGTCTGTGGACCACTCATCATTACATACAGAGTTCCTCCGTGCCTCGGAAAGCACGTGAAGCCGTTGGTCCCAGCTGTCATTTGTAGATCTTTGACAGTCGTTAGGTAGTAAGAGGCCCAAAAAAGTCTAACAACCAGTCTTACCAAGTTGTTGGTAGGGCGGGCGTAGGCTAGGCTTAATTGCCTCTATGGACGGCACGCCCCCGTACCAAGGCGTATCGTATTACCCAGTATTAACTGGGTTGTGGAGGTCAGATAGGCAGTCACTCCATGTAAAATACTGGTATTCAGCTGCATCCGGTAAAACTGGAAGCCGATTCCAATAGTTGGGAAAAGGCTAGGCAGAGGATGAGTTATTTGTAAGGTTACCAAGTTCGAATTATTCCCTCTATGCTTCGTGCAAGTTAAAAGTTCAAATTCATTATTAGGTTTGGTATCCAATAAAAATGCCCAAATCCCCGATGTCGAACACTTAAACACAAAAAAAAACCTCACTTCTCTAGTGTTTCTATCTGTTCTTTACTCAAGAGAACTCCAACTCAAACCATTTATTTAAATTGAATATTCAGAATCTGCCAGTTACATTTACACTTCGTATCTATAAATAGGTATAGGGATTACCTACAACCGATGTAAGTACGTAATATAATCTTATCTTCAATTTCAGCTTGAAATTTCAAGTTATAGTGAACTGCTCGATAATTTCCGAAAACTATTGATTAAATTAAACCGAAGTCCCAAGTTGTTTGTTTGGCGATAAACACGACTCGTTAGCTCGAAGCAGTAGCAGGATGGCCTCATCCAAAAATATGAGACAGGTAATCTAATTCCCATGCCATACTGATTACGTGTGGTCGAATCGAAAGTCGCTATCGCCTATGGAAAGAATTTCATTTCTGAAGAAGATTTTTTCTGTTTGAATGTGTTCTCTAAGGCCTGTTAACTAACTTAGTTTACTACAAAATGTTTTCTATACTTACTAATATTATAAAGAGGTAACATTTGTTTGTAAGTTTGTATGTAGGGGGTAATCTCCGGACGTAATGAACCAATTTTAAAAATTGTTTCACTGGTAGAAAGCTACATTATTCGTGAGTGCTATAGGCTATATTTTATTTCCGTACTCCCACGGGAACGGGAAATACGCGGGTGAAACCGCGGGACGTCAGCTAGTATTCAATAAATTTGTTACAACAATGGGTGGTTGTTAGGGGACTCTTTTTTAGCAACTGTCAGTTAATATTCCACGTCTCGCAGCAGCTTTCGGTGTTTCTATAAACAAAGTTAGCTTGAAATATCCTATCCGCGTACTTACCTGTCACTTGATTCATAGAAAAATCAAAGAAAGATTTTCTGTGACGTTTTGTTTCTAACCGTCCGTAAGTTAAATGTCAAACAGACAGAGATTGCAACCTACCGAAACCGAACAGTAAGTTATTGAAAATGGCTGTAAATCATTCGTTGCGGTATTCATGTGTTGTATGCAGGCCAAGGCCAATGGTGTAAATAACCTCTTAACGAAGCCGAAAGACACTTGTTCTCCCCGTCATTGCGATCATTTTTTTGTTCTACACCACATACCTTCTAGTTACGGAGATATTGAGGTCATTGGGGGTCAAAGTTCCAACTTTTTGACAAGGTTTTTGAACACTTTCACGACCCCCGTACTATTCAATCAATCCATCAGCACAATGTTTTGAGTGCGTTACATTGAGTTCTACCACAAAAAAATGATTTTTCACCCCAAAAAAAAGTCGTTTCCAGCAATAATTTTTGCGTGAAGTTACTTAGTTTGATGTACAGAATGCTTGGTTGACGGCTTCGTGATGAGGTTGTTTACACCCTGTATATAGTTACCTTGGTGGTCTCAAGATTCATGCTCTCAGAACGCTTTATCTGTCCGCTACCCGCTCCCGCTCACACTTTGCACCACACACCATACACGTGGAGCGCTCAGCTTGCCATAAATGTGCGCGTGCGCCGATTGCAATTAACAGCTTTATTTGTTTACTATTGAATTATAATCATTAATATTTATATCCTAGTCTATATTTACTCGTAATTATTACTTATTAAGTACTAGTGGCTGGCTAGAAAAGTACCCCCTGTCCCTGTGATAAATAAATATATATATTTTTTCTTTTTCTTTCTTTTTCAGTAGTAGTAGGTAGTGGAAAGTGCGGAATACTAGTTAAGTATAGGTTGTAGGTTCCCGTTCCAAACCAAAATAGTGTTCATGGAGTTTCTTGCCCATTCTCCTCCGAAAAGATCTACGCTTTGAAATGTACAACTACAGTACTTTCACTAGTTACCTACTATGCCTTGTAACTAGGAATGTAAGCTATTATATATATATTGAAATAAATCTTTTAAATTTGAAACATGCAGTTTGAAAATTTTTGTAAATTATTTCATCAAGACTGCTCTCAAAAACGGTGAAGGTAAAAACATCGTGAGGCAATCGGCACGTCCTAGAAGCAAACATTCTAGACATAATATGTGAGAGTATGACGTCCATCGACCCGCACTGGCCCCCGTGGTGGAAAACCGCCCACACCCCCTAGCGAGGAGGAAACCTGTGTCCCAGACTCCCAACAGTGGGAACATTATAAGCTGATTACATTTTATGCTATTATGAGTGAAGAGGTAGAATAATATTATGCATGACAAGTTCGGTAAATTATATTTCAAATTTATGAAAACCTCAAACATATTGTTAGTTGCTTCAACTGTGTAAATAACGGTGTATTATTCACAGTTTTTGGTAATTCAATGTACCTATTTAATCCTTAGTTTCAGAACAAAATAAAACATAAATAGTACGAACCTATCAGGTCGAACCGAGAACCTTTACCTTTTTTCGTCGGTTAAAACTCATTGAGTGGGAAAAGAGAGACAAATTAAATTGAAATCCAGACCAAAGTTTACTGATTAAGGTAGATGACACCATAAAACAATAATTCCAAGACACCAATCTCTAAAATCAATCACCAATCTCTCGCCCGGGTGCTTCCATTGTGAGGATCGACCGGAGGACACGGTGGAACACACGGTGGAGGTGTGCCCCGCGTGGGCGGAGCACCGCCGTGTCCTCGAAGCGGCGATCGGCGGCGGCGACCTCTCGCGTCCGGCCCTGGTGCAAGCCATGGTCCGGAGCGAGACGGAATGGGACGCCGCCACCTCCTTCTGCGAAGCAGTAATGCTAGAGAAGGAGGTGGCGGAACGTGAGAGGGAGAGAACCTCTCAACGTCCCGGCTGCCGCGGGAGACGCCCCGGGCGTCGGGGGCCACCACCACGTAGCCCCCGGCCACCGTAGGCGCGGGCCTGTGGACGGTGAGCTATGGGCTAGCTCGCCGTCCGACCGTCTCATGACGACAGGCCGTGTCGACGGCGCGTTCGTGTTCCACGCGCGCCTCAAAGAGAGTCAGCAAAAAGGAAGGGGTCCGTAAGGACCGATGCCTGCCGGGGTTGCGGGACTATTCGAAAGAGATACCGTGGCCCCGGAACACAAAGGGCGATGAAGGAACATGGATGGGTTTTAGTCAGTAAAAGTCTGACACTCCCTCCTGCTCCGCCCAGAGCGGGAGGGGTTATTTGATGATTTCCCATCCGAAAAAAAAAAAAAAGAAAAAAAAAGGTAGATGACACCATAAAACAATAATTCCAAGACACCAATCTCTAAAAAAAAAAACACTTTATTTTGGGCCTGAATACCCGATTTATTTTCAATTAATTGCCAAATTCAATTTTTAGTTGCTTTGAAATCAATAAATAGTTTAGTCATTGAGTTGAAAAACAATGACGTCACAGTTGGCTATTGCAATACAAATTCTATGAGAGAACCGCGTTTAAACAGCTCTTAAAAAGTATCTCAATTACCCCATTATAAAATCAAAACAGACCACCTCAAACGGAACACTGTTGATCACACCACACTTACTCGGAAGCGAAACCGACACCAAATTCCACTCCTGCACTAGCATTGCCAATATTGGCCATTGGCCACACTACCCCATCCATTGACGGTCGGATAAGAACGAAACGAAAGTCTTTTGATGAAAGTGGTCAAAATAGGAACTAACTTTGATATTTTCTTATTTCAATACATTTTAGAAATGTTAAGGTGGATGCTCCAGGGTAGCAAGCGAAATTCAAATTTTCTTACGTTTTTTTCAATTTGCAGGCCAGTGCTAGGTAGTATGTTGATCAAAATATTATTCGCGGCTGTAAGACGTATGTAGTTACAGAATTATATTCATCAACATCAAAAAGGTGTCCAAGTTCATAAAGGTGGAAAAATTTCTCCAGAGCGAAGCGAAGGATTCTAGAATAGAATCCTGAGCGTAGCGAGGGGGTCAAAGTTATTCTTGCACCTTCATGAGAAGCGGTTCATTCATTTTGGGCCGTTCAAAATAACTTACTACCGGGATAAAAATAATCCTATGTTTTAATCTAGGTTATAAACTATTTATGTGCAAAATTTCATCAAAATCCGTCCAGTCGTTTTTGCTTGAAAGAGTAACAAACATCTATAGATCCATACATCTATCTATACATCCATAGTCAAAAACTTTCTCATTTATATATTGTAGTAGGATGTAAGCTCCTTGTAGCACTCTGCCTATGATATTAATTGCAGCACCAGCAAGGCAATGGATACCGCAGTATAACCAACATGATAATCTTTGTGAAAAATAATTCTCATATTATATTTCAACCTTGTGCAAGCAGACACGTGTAGACTAAGATCCAGTGCATCAAGTGCATTGCATATTTACTGGCATAAATGTTTTCTTAATCATTTTATGGCCAATTAGTTTTGCATGCAAATTAGAATGTGGCTTGCTGAATAAGAATCTATCTGGATCTTTCCGCGACCCTTAACGAAGCCGTCAACCAAGCATTATGTAGGTACTATCGGGGTCTTTTCCGCCTGACCAGTTTAAAATTATTTCGCTTAAATCATGCGGAGGCGCCGAGGCACGCCCCTTTATAGTTTGGGCCTATTAGGAAAGCGTCAACTTTGGCGCGCAAAATAACAATAACTCTCGTTTGGCGTGCGTCGTCAGTGCGCTCGGCCGATTCGGTATCTTTTCATTCATTATTTCTATTCAAAGTTAACGGGGCGGGGCTAGAGAGCGTTTCTATGTTGCAAGTGCAAGCAAAAATGAGCTTAGTGTTGGTCAGGCGGGAGTGTCTTCGATAGTACATCAAACTAAGTAATTCTACGCAAAAATGTTTGCTGGGAAACGATTTCCTTTTTGGGGTGAAAAGTCACGGTTTACGGTAGAACTCAATGCAACGCACTCAAAACATTGTGCTGATGGATGTATTGAATATATAACAGAGGTCATTGAGGAATTTAAAGTAAAGTTGTGTGTGTCAAAACTTGTATTTAAAAAAAAAGTTGTGAAATAATTGGCCTCCTTGAATAACTTTGACCTCCAATATCTCCGTACGGGACGGTGACGGGGAAAACAAGTGCCTTTTTGCTTGGGCCTTTTTACAACCATTTTGTAGGCATATCGAAAGCTTGTTAGGATTTAAAGGAATACCTACATTTACGAATATCAATAATGAACATAATACGTATTGCACACTAAGCAAGCATACATTGTGCCAAGCCAACATGAGAAAAATAAGAATTGTTGATTCACTTCAGTCTGGAAAGATTTATCAACTGCATTGTAACTGAGTAGGTACTACATATTTTTGCTAATCTAATTAAATGGATTACTTGACTAATTTAACTGTGGGTGTACCTGTACTGTATCTTACTATATCTACAGAACAGCGGGTATCATCAAGTTTTGTTTACATTCAATAAACCAATCATGCTGCGACCTCTTCAAACGAAGTGCTCTTCAACTTCAACATTATTGAAAATCTGCGCCAATGAACCACTCAATATGATTATCTATTCTGTGATTCTGATATTGCAAGCAAGTGGATGTCCACCACAGTTATTGAAACTTCGATTATACATACATCACTGTCGATAGTGATATCGACAGTGATGTAAAATCGAAGCTTCAATAATCTAAAAGAACCGAAAATTAATATCACTGTGACAGTGATATTAATTTTCGGTTCTTTTTAGATTGTTGCCGTTAACAAGACTGCCAAAATCAGCGATCTTTACAAATAAACAGTTCGTCTTCAAGGAGTCAAGGACCGCCCAAGCAGACCCAACCGATGGGTCTCCGAATACTGATGTGTCTCTCAAGACTACTAGTGGGTCCTCTGAGATTTCATTGTCTTCGAAGACCCACTCGAACTAGTAGTTTTGGAGAAAAATGGCAACATGAAGTACACACATCAAAAGTATCTAGGGATCAACATATATTTTTGCAATAACTTTTCTCCTGATTGATATTAATTAAAATTTTCTTTAAGGATTCATCAAATAAAGTGTTTTCGTTTGTCACAGTAACGATAAACCAAGTCACCTTTGCATTAATAAAGAAATTTGCCATTTTCCTAATAAAGGGATTTTTGACATTTGAACCACTAACATTAAAGTTCGAAAAAATTACTGAAAACACAGTTTTCTTTTTTCCAGGGGTTCTCCAGTGTCGTATACGTCTTGTATCCGGTCTCATACCAAAACGAGACTCATCAGAAAAGCACACGAAACGCCATTGTTCTTCTGCCCAATTTCTGTGTTCAAGAGCCCATTGATATCGAATCCTACGATTGTGCATTGCTATAGGTGGTACCCGTAGCGGTCTTCGGGAATGAAGGTTCACTTCATGCAAGCGGTTTCTGACTGTTTGGTCGCTAATTAAGTTCCCTGAAGAGTGATGAAGCCTCACGGCTAACATCATGGCGGTTATTGTTGGAGCTCTTCGAGTTAAGATTTGAATGTATCGGTCTTGTCTCCGTGTGGTGCAGCGATACCGTCCTCCATGGCGCTCAGCCACGGTACCAGTGCTTCGGTAACGTGTCCAAAGTCGACTGATAACACTCTGACTTGTATTCAGAGCTAAAGCTACAGTACGTTGCCGGGAACCAGCTTCTATCATTCCCACGGCTCTGAGCATTTCTTCCCTGCTTAAATGACGTCGCCGCTCCATAATAACGTTGGTTTTAATCAGTAGTAGGGAAACAGTAGCACTAATAATGTCTTCAATGCGTTGTATGTTTTTATAGGGAAAATATTGACAGCTTATTTTCATCTTTTACTCGAATTTGATTGAGAGTTCCTGATTCAAATTATGAAATGCACCAAAAAGGATCCATATAAATTTATAAAATCATAAATTTATTACAAAGCCACATCTCAATCTCAAGAAATCCGCATAAAAATGCTTGATCCCTAGACACTTTTGATGTGTGTAGCTAGGTTCCTGATGTCAGACGTACGTAACAAGAATGACTGTATTGCCATCGGGACTTGACAAATACGATACGTATAGCACCGTAATGAAAAGCATCATTATTCTAGTGCAAAAATAGACGAAGTTATTCAGGACGAACAGCACAAACACCACATTATTTTTGCTTCACATCCAATTTCTTGGAGATGGCATTAGCAACCCTTTTAGGTATAGAACCTCCTATGAACAGTTTCAACGACAAAAAGTCTGTTAGGCTCCTACATCATTATCCTGATCATTGCTTCCCGATTCCTGCTCACGTAACCGCTCGTTAAAGCCGAGACGAGCAACGTCCTGCCGCCAACGAGTCGTCACACCATGGCCCTGACTGATACCCGTCGCCACGTGGGAGATAATATCTATAGGAAATAGCTGTAGCTGGTGGGCGTTTTGTGTTGAAACTGAATCTTTGGGTGATAATTGGAAATAAGATACGTTGGAAACTGAATATTTTAATTTGTTGTCTTTTAATTGATTAAGTACTTGGCACAACTTGGAATTTGGAATTTTGATCTGTGGTTGGAAAGTTTTATATGTTCCTTATTGTAACTAGAAAAGGGAATAAAGTCATCTTCATCAGTCATCACTCATCACCTTCCTGAACTAGTCTCATAATAATTGGGGTCGGCGTAACATATCTACTTTCTTTGTTCATTTCTTTCTGGTCCTTAATGATTTAGTAGGAGTCCTTGCCGTCCTTGTAGTCATAGCCGTGATGTGGTATCCGGCAGAGTAGAATAGAACCAACCCATTACACTTACGGGTGTCGTATAAGGCGACTAATGTCTGAGGCACACCCGCACAACACCTTGCGCCTCCGTAGACCAGAGAATGGGCAGCAGCGTTTTCTGTTAGTCTTTCATCACTGCGATCTCCAATCTGCCTGCCAAGCGTGGAGATTACGGCAAATTCCTCCCATCATGGGAGAGGCTTATGTCCAGCAGTGGACGTTATGGGCTGTTGTAGTTGTAGTAGGATTCCTTGGTGGTCAAACTGGTAGGTAGACTCATTTCGAGAATTGATAGATGATTTCAACTTGCTAGGTTCACCCGTTCCCGAGAAAATCGGTGGTTACACACGGTCAGACAGACGGACACGAGAGTGGTCTTATAAGGGTTCCTTTTTTACCTTTTGAGGAACGCTAAAAAAGGGGGCAAAAAAGAGACAAACGAAAGCTTACATTGAATATATCTCTGACTGAAGACTTAAATCACACAAACTCCCATAACAACCTTAAAAACTGGTTACCAAAAGCACTTAACAAGTCAAAAAGTTCCAAAACTCCAGGGATCTAGTTAAAAAGTTACTCTCAACATAACGGAGATAAACCTTTGTACTTAATTCATGCAAGAGAAGGGTATAACTTTAAGGAAATGGGGATTCGTAAAGACGACTGACATTCAGAAAGCAGTGAGGCTGAATTACCTGCCTGACCGGTTATATTTTAAAGGAATCGAAGAGCTTTCCTCCTTAACGGCACCAAATCAGACGAGATAAAACTTTAGGTCCTTGTAATGGCGAGTAGCGGGGTTGTCTCGAATTTTCTCGTAGTTTGGATGACAGAAAGAGCTACATTCAGACTTCGTTGTCATTTTTTACGGAGTCCAGGATAAGTAGGTGGTAAGATTGGGCCTGGAGCAAGACATCTGGCTAGACGCGGAGATGGACGATAGAGCAAAGAGTGGTGGCCAAGGTTTAAGAAACCAGGCCTGTCAGCTCCTTGGATCGACGATATCAATCGTCAAAGTCGTGAGAAACACCTGCATAAGGGACGCACAGAAACTGGAAGAGTGGCAGAAAAAAGGGGAGGCCCTATAAGGGTGTAAAACACCTCTTAACGAAGCCGAAAGGCACTTGTTCTCCCCATCATTGCGATATTTTTTTTGTTCTAAACAATACCTGGGAACCTTCTAGTTACGGAGATATTGGGGGTCAAAGTTCCAACTTTATGACAAGTTTTTTTTTTAAAATACAAGTTTTTCATGTAAGATTTTTACTTTTAACACCTCCACGACCCCCGTTCATTCAATCCATCCATCAACACAATGTTTTGAGTGCGTTACATTGAGTTCTAACACAAAACATGATTTTTCATCAAAAAAAAAATTGTTTCCCAGCAATAATTTTTGCGTAAAGTTACTTAGTTTGATGTACAGAATGCTTGATTGACGGCTTCGTGATGAGGTCTTTTACACCCTGTATGTAGCTGTGGGTGATTCCGGGTTGAAATGATGATGATGAAGAGAACGAAGATGTGGATAAAGAGATAGTGAAAAACTCGGTCTTGTTGACGAATGTTTTCGAGCCTATAAGGCCTCTCCCTTCCAATTCTTTCGATCTAGGGCTAAAGTGGAGTTGTGGAGCACTGACTGTTGGTTTTGTCTAGCTCCGCCATCTCATTCAAGTTTACCTCATTAAAAATACGTGCCAGAATATTATACTAAGAGCTGACAAAAGAAAATTGAAGAACGCTGGATTCCGAAGGATTGAAACCCGAGCTTGTGCTAGGTCTATCTTATACGGTGGTGGACTGTAAAGACTGATTTGAACAAAATAACTAGATACAATAAGCATTCAAAATATCCATAACCTTTGAAACTTCAACAAAAGCTTTCGCGGATTAAAGGCACATTAACATAACTATTGAAATATATAAAACTTTTTAACTTACGGGATATCTTCAGTGATTTTTTATTACTATGAGCTACCGATATTTCGACCGCGCTGTCTCATCCGTAATTGAAAATCACGGAAGATATCCCATAAGTGTAAGTGACAGTGTAAATAAAACTTCCAAATAACTAGTGTAAGCAATTAATATTTTATAACACATTTGGTCGTAAAGGGTCTCTTATTTCGCCCATTTCAATATCGTAATGTATCTCATTACGTACTTGTGCAGTAATGTAATGTACAACGCACGGTTTATCAAGATGCTCCGTCAAAAAGGAACGGTACTTTTTTAAATCTTAGCAAAGAGTTTTTATGTCAGAAAAGTGGTCAACATTTTATGAATAAAATTAACTGTGGGAGATGAAATATAATAAATAAACATTTTATTCTTTAATTTAATTAATTTTGACAATAAATTACAACCACTTATCTGTAACAAAAACACAAAAATATTAATTTACTTTATTAGTAATACTGGCTGTTTTGTGTCTTTGCCTTAAAAAAAAGCGCTGATGCGCGGGCATCGCTAATTTGTGAACAAGTAAAAGATTTGAAAGTCCGAGTTTTATTTATTTTCTCGCAAAAATATGTTATAAAACGTCGTATGACATGCGTGCGCTTTGATAATTACAGCCTCTGCTTTATTATATAGCAATATCGCCTCGGCTGTAATTTTCAACTTACCGCACTTATATCATAATGTACTTTTAAAGCAAAATCACTGTACGGAAATATTCCCCGCTATAAATACTACCGGTGCCTCGTGCGTGAACACGTTTTCAATAAAATTGTCAATAACCAAATATTAACGACACGAGTACTGCGTTTACACATAGTTTTTCGACATGTGTGTCAAAATAAATACTGAACTACGATGACTCACATTTATGTTTTTCTAAAGTATTTTGTTTACTTACATTCGCATTGTTATGAACTTATGAGTACAACAAAACAATTTTTGTTACTTGTTTTATCGTCAAAAATGATTTTGGCGTTTTATTCCAACATTTTTTTATTTATGTTGTGTTGTTTGTGTGCCGAGATAGGGATCTTATTTTGGCCTCATACAGGACCATTTTTAGGGTTCCGTACCCAAAGGGTAAAAACGGAACCCTATTACTAAGACTTCGCTGTCTGTCCGTCTCTCTGTCCGTCTGTCTGTCACCAGGCTGTATCTCATGAACCGTGACAGCTAGACAGTTGAAATTTTCACAGATGATGTATTTCTGTTGCCGCTATAACAACAAATACTAAATATTGTCAATGGTACGGAACCCTTCGTGTGCGAGTCCGACTCGCACTTGGCCGGTTTTTTTTTAGTTTAATGTAGGTACCTGTGTCTTATCATACTTAATGTCTTATTTTTAAGTTTTCCATATTATGTTTATTTTTTTGGTTTTGTTGTTAATTTTTTATCATTTTGTTGTGTCCTGAGCGAGACAAATAAATACTTTTCCTTTCTTTTCTTTACAAGAGTTGGTAGGTACTATGACGATTTTTTATGTAGGTAAGTACTAAAATAAGGGTTGGATTCCCGGTGTAACTAAAATTGTTTTCTCAGAAATAGCTCGACTCCTTTGATAACTAAGTAGGTATACGTATATTATGTTCTGAGATACCTACATTATCTCATTGTAACAGTTTTCGCCCAGCAAGTACCCTCGTACTTTAAGACTGTACTATTCATACAGCATGAATTATCTTTACGGGTTCAAAAGTCACTTAGTTCCCATTTAAGGTGACACGTTTTCCAACAACAACAACAACAGCCCATAACGTCCACTGCTGGACGTAAGCCTCTCCCATGATGGGAGGAATTTGTCGTAATCTCTACGCTTGGCAGGCGGATTGGAGATCGCAGTGATGAAAGACTAACAGAAAACGCTGCTGCCCATTCTCAGGTCTACGGAGGCGCAAGGTGTTCTGCCTCCGACATTAGTCACCTTATACGACACCCGTGAGTGGAATGGGTTGGTTCTATTCTACTCTGCCGGATACCACACGGCTAGCATAGCATAGCTATTTTGCATAAATTATGTTTCAACTGAGAGCAAAAACTTACAGCAAGGAAGTGAGGCGGCCATGCCCATGATGTCATGTCACTATGGTATTTTCATGTTCTCTGAATAAATTGTCAATTAACAGCAGTGGCCTTTGAAGACACGACGTCAAATTGTTTATGAAAATGGTTGAACCGCAATTATAATAGAAGTTTATAGCATATACTGAGATTTTTTAACCAACCATAAGTGTTTTCTACCTAATAAAATTTTAAACATGCGTGTAAAGTCTGACGCATACCTACTTTCCGTCCCTGAAAATATATTTTATTTTCAACCACGATGAAATAAAACGAGATACGTTTTATTTTAAAATCAGTTTAAGGTTGAGCCCTATTTATCACTTCCCACTCGTGTGACGTTTGTACGCATTCTACCGGCAAAGGGCGATTTTATAAAGGTTGACAATCTGTTCAAAATAAATCGCATAAGCACCAAGTTATAAATGCACGCTCAAAAGCCTTGTAGATGATGTACAGTCGCCAATACATCTAGTTACCACAAACTGTTGAAAGTAAGTTCAAAATCGAATCAAAGTGCGTATCAAAATCGAATCACGAACACACGAGTCAAAATCGAATCGACACGTTAGCGACTACAAGTAGTAAGTACAAGGAATTTTTGAGTCGTGTTCAAAATCGGAACTAACACCACCACATATTTTTCCAATACATTTTCCAATAAAATTACATAAATGTTTGCTAACATCACGCCCCGATATCAATGTTATTCGAGCACAAAAAAGATCCTAGTAGCTTCCGAAGTTCCAATGAACTCAAAAGCCCTTTTCCTCAAAGACCCTAAAAAAAGATCCAATCAAAGTCTTTTTGGCGCGAACAAAGCTTTTTTTCCTTGACGGAACTAACTGCTAAAGCTCGTGGTGAAGGTCAGTTGAGCGTAAAATTGACCTTGTGTTGTAATAATCTGGTATAGTGTCTACTGGTACGAGTAGTAAGTATATCGTGCGTGACCAACTTCCTGTTATGGGACGCGGCGCGGCACGTAACTCTAGCGCTGAACGAAACGTGGAGGGGATAGCTGCGCATGTTGTACGACTGGAGAGCCAATCGACGCAACGCCCTCCCCAAGACATTCTTATTTTTTACTTCTGCGCAATAACGGTCACCGCTAGAGTTACGTGCCGCGACCTTGTATGTTGGGCAATGATAACGCTTTGGAGGGAACTTCTGGCGTGAACTTATATTTCGTTTTAAATCATCATCATCATCTGCCTAGCTTTTCCCAACTATGTTGTGATCGGCTTCCAGTCTAACCGGGTGTAGCTCAATACCAGTATTTTACTTCAAGCTTCTGTCTGCTTATCCGACCTCCACAACCCAGTTCGTACTGGTTAATACGATACGCCTTGGTAAGGCTGGTTGTCAGACTTTTGGGCCACTGACTACCTACCTGTAGCGACTGTCAAGATCTACAAATGACGGCCGGGATCTACGGTTCGGCCATATATGCCTCAAATGGCTTAGCATGATCCTCCGTTACGCCTAAAATACTGCAGCATTAATTTTGAAATAAATATATGGTAAAGTTGAGGATTAATGCTAGGTACTATGTGTGACGAAAACACGATTCCATAGACTTTTCTCGATAGAAAAAAAATCCAAAGTTACCTTCAAATCGAACAATAAACCGCTGGTATTCAAAAAGTACTTCAAATTAGATCATGAAACTTTGCATACTAACTGAACTAACTATAAAGCAGGTCTTATGTGTTTTATTTTTTTAGTCCTATCAATAGATTTTTTGTAAATCGCAAAAAACCACTCATTTCGCACTATTCGGCCGCAGTGACTGACGTAACAACCGCTTTGTAGTGCAAGCTGATTAGAACTTTATTCTAACAGTGTTACAAACTAAGTTTGAACCACCACAAATAGAGTTGGTAATTTTAGGGTTAGAAGGGCCATAACATGTTCCGAGGCATGGAGGAAGCTCAGCATGTAATGGGTGGTCAGGTCATCACCCATCCACGGACCATCTTATGCCAGCGCAGAAATGATAAAACGATTAGGTATGAAGTATATTATTTTGAAAAGATTTTCAATTCAGTACATAGGTACATCGTAAGTCAAATAACCGATACCTATCATTAAAATTATTGATCGGAAGCGAAGCATATTCGATTGAATCAAGTTCTCCAACGATATCGATAAAATAGTGAGACGCGGTGGCCTTCGCACTGCTTGAGCTAATATAAAAATTAAATTAATGCATATTCATTGTTTATGGCAGCATAAAGCAGCGCAGGGGCGCTCAACATTTTTAACAACAAAAAAAATAATCGGCATTATATGATATTCTGGATTATTAATTTTTTCGTCTCAATTCTCAGGTTGCCAAGTAAAGGGAACTTTGATACGTATTTGGGATAACACTAATTCGACTGTTGTGAGAAAATTATTGACATTAATTTATTTTAGCTTATAAGGAGTTCAGGGTACCTACTCGGGTAAAGCAAATACTTTCTGTGTTAAATAAGTAGGTAAAGTACTTATCTGCCTTTAACTGAGTTTCCAAAAGAAATATAAAAAACATTTTCTTATTTTGCTTTTCTCAAGCCTTACATTTAAACCTAACGATTTACGTACGTTTAATGTTGCTAACGGAAGCTTAAACCCAGTACCCAGTAGCCCAGTAGGTAAATTCGATATTAAAGCGGGTGGTTTTACCTTTGACGATAAAACCCTTTACAAAATGTAATCTGAATTTATTATATTTGCAATGTTTGGAGTTCAGTCAAAGGGATTTATCATTTAACCCTATTTACTGGTTAGTAGAGTCGGTACGTTTATTCTTAATAAACCAGCGATGTCAAGCGTGAACAGCCTAATCGTGACGAACGGTGTGCAGTCCGCTTGTTCATGAATAATATTATTTTGAGTACACAGGATGTACACGTTAATTAGGAAAAATCAGGCAGGTTTTGTTATTTACCTATTTTTTAATAAGATTTTTAAATTACATGATCTAGATGTGTCCCGGTATACAGCTGCGACGGTTAAAGTGGAAGCCGACCTACCGCTCGGCAACCAAAGTTTAGAAAAGACATTATCTAGACAAGACTAGAATTTATAAAAAATGTACATACCTTATTTTTTACTACAAACCTATGTTTTCAATATTTAGAATTGTTTAATTATTTGTATTACTCAAACCAAATGTTACTTTTTAAAATGATATTTTGTTAAAACATCTTTTCACAAATAAATTGTACTTATTCTAATAAAGTACCCATATAAAACAAATGAAGACCTAACAAGTACCAGACACTATTGTCTTTAGCTACCAACCATAACGTAAAGTAAAACAAATGGAAAACAAACAGTGAGCGCTTCAAAAGAATTTGAACGACACCATTCTACTTGGTAACAGCAAATGGAATATAGAGAAACTAGAACAAACTCAACCCTCAAACAATAGGTTTATTATTGATGATGATGTGATCATGTGAATGATTTAAAGGGGACGAAAAAAGCATAATCAAGATCTGATGAATATGATATAGGAAGAAAAGATTATGATGTATGAAAAGATTCTCTTTCTCAGACAGGTGTTTTCTGTACATTTACGGCTGTAATTATAAAATGAGAGATTTGTTTATTATAGCGAATTAAAAAGACGTTGTTTAACATACCCCATCTAGTTAAAAAAAAATGACGTGTAAAATTGTCTGTAAAAACCTACTTGCAAAATAAACATCATTTATCATAACGACAATATGAAAATTTATAGATGGCGAAGAATTTTTACTTTTCACACTTGAGCTATATTAAAATAGTATAACATACAATAATATCCGTATCCGCACATATCATATCACACGCTATACCTACGCATATTTTTTATGTTGTTTTGACGCTACTCAATGTAAGTAAATAATTATTGTCTAGGTCAGTATCTACAGACCAAGTAGTTTTTTCTGCGCAAGGCTTGCAAAAAATATTGCTTCATATACATGACTTGCTATAAAAACTGTTAATGTAGCAGGAAGTACTTATCAAATTAAATAGCCTACGGAATAAAACTATGAAAACACGTGTTTTTATTTGATATTTCACAATATATACTAATATTATAATTTTTCATTGATAGCTACCTAATTAATGGAAACTTTTGTACTATTTACCTTAGTAGTTATTAGGTTAGGAATTCAGGAAAACTGTAATAATGTAACTGCATCACCATCACGCTGTCAACACCAAAATCGCGCACACTGTCTATTTGTATGGGAGAAAACGAGACGTCACTATTACTGGGCGGCCAGGTTTTAGAAGAAAATAATGAATAAATATTGATATAAAAAAAAAGTATGGATTATTTGTGAAATATGACTCGTTAGCGGTTTAGGTATGAATATATTGACTTCATGTTTTTAATTGCAGACCCATACGTCAAAAAAATAAAGAGGACCGTTAATGATGATTTTAAGACCAATCTTTGAAATTATTTTCTATCGAGCCGATTTCGACGAAATATGTATCGAGTCCGTCCAAGGTCTTTGAAATATGATCAATATTAACATTTTTTTTTGCCGTGCTAGAACAAATAGTTTTTCTTAAAAAACTGCTTAAATAACATCAATTTCAACAATTTAGGTGTTGTCAGCCCCTTAATGACTAAAGTCAGCCTTTTTCTGGTTTCTTCTACTAGAAACTTTCATTTGCAATTATTTATAATGAGTCAAACATTATGTACACCCATTTTCATACCACGGTATTTGCCGTGACCTTGTATTGGATTGTCCCTACGAATAGACAAAACAATTGACCACCTACGATAATATTCACGACAGGAAGATCTCGATAAAATAGGTGAGTGACACGCAAATAACAATGATTTTATCATCTATTTACTAGCTTTAGCCCGCGGCTTCGATCCCCTGGACGTCGAAAATGGAACAAATTACTAGGATAAAAAATATCCTATGGCCATTAACTCACGCCTACTCGCCAGGATCGAAGAATTATCCTATGTCCTGAACATATACTTTGCTCGCGTGGAGGAAAGTTATCCCATGGGATGTCATAATGACATAAAAGTATCCTTTATCTTATTCTAATCTACCCTTATGTCAAACTTCATAGAAATCTATTTAGCCGTTAAAGTGTGAAGGCGTGTCAAACAAACAGACTCACTTTCACATTTTTATCAAATATTACTTACGATACCGGGGACCAGCATAGCTATTCACAATGTGCAACACTTCGTTTCGATTCGATTCGGAAAGTCGTATGTCTATCTCGCTCTCTTTCGTAATGCTAAAAAAAGACAGACGTACGACTTGTCGAATTGAAATCGAATTCGAATAACTATGCAGGTTGAGCGCCCCTGCCACGGCTCGCGACTAGACTGTTGTCAAGCAAAGTTTATACGATTCTATAAATACAAGGGGCGATCACACCACTGTGTTATATTTAGCGCTACTCTTCTTTTTAGCAGGGTTATTCGAAGCCGTTGGTAACCGGTATGTTTTGATAGGCTATCGTAGACTTTGGTCCGATATTATCAAGTAAGCGTGTTTGTAAATACGGTACAAAAGTGACCCAAATAGTCTCGAGTATAAGACAATTTAAAATTAATTAATGTTTACACATAATTGAAGTGATTGTATTATTTTTATACAAGTTATAAGATAGGAAATACTGAGGAATCCTTAGGAAAATACCATGCACAAGATTTAACGCTTTTTGTAGACAGTGGTACTGGAAGTGACGTACCACCTAATCCTGTCATTCCCAAGCGAAGTTGCGGATAGGGTTACCATCTGACCGGATAAATCCGGTCTAGACCGGATTTTTAATGCCAATACCGGACTTCGCCCGGATTTTGTGCCAGACCGGATTTTTCGACTCATGCCGGACGAAAGAAAGAAACAGACTAACGAAGTTTATCTGGAAAGATTAGTTGTGAGCAAGTCTTTAATTAAATTTTTGCGGTCAAAACCAAATTTTGAAAGCTGTTTCTATTAAAAAATTTAACACTTTTACGTTTAATGGCTATTTATTAGCAGAAAAGTAATACAAAACCACAGATAATATAATACTTCGTACAGATACCCAATGCCATACAAAGAAATGACACCTCCCTAAGTCGGGTAATTGAACTGGTTATTTTTCGTTTTCCATTGCTTCAACAGATAGCAGCACCAGCGTCTTGCCACAAACTGGAGTTTTACAACGCCATCTACCATCACATGACATAAATAGATACAAAGTGGCATCGATTTTACTAGATGGCGCTGTTTTTATATAGATTCTCACCAACGCACCGATCGCACTGATCCGTGCCTTCAAGGACGAGTAGGTAATAATAATACAAAAAACCGACCAAGTGCGAGTCGGACTCGCGGACAAAGGGTTCCGTACCATTATGTATACAACATTAGACAAAACGGCAGAAAAACACGTTTTTTGTGTGAGAGCCTCCCATAAATATTTATTTTATTTTGATTTGACTATTTATTTTTAAATTGAATACACAACTAAATATTGTATGAATATTTGAAGGGTCTATCTGTTGCCGTTGTTACAACAGAAATACATCACTTGTGAAAATTTCAACTGTCTAGCTATCACGGTTCATGTCATACAGCCTGGTGATAAACAGACGGACGGACGAACAGTGGAGTCTTAGTAATAAGGTCCCGTTTTTACCCTTTGGGTACGGAACCCTAAAAATGTCTTGAGTGGGCGAAACAGTTTCATTTGTGCGAGTGAGCTAGCAATATACACGCACCGGCGAATGAATCTTCATGTGTTTTTGAGTATTTCAATGCATAGGTACGGAGCCCTTTTACATTTCGACGTTACGCAAATTTAGGTACCTAGTTTACGCATCGAGCGGGCGGTGACCAACTCAAGCGATACTTCATTCATAATATCTATTCACTCGCTCGCACTAAGATATTGCGAATATGGCGACGAAACGATCTTGATCCACTGTAATACAAGTTTTCGGTGAACGGAAAATCTTTTGATGTGATATTTTTATGTTATTTAATATTATTATAATTCGTATTATTATATTTTTCATTACTTATTAAAGTGTTGAAACATAAAAATTATAATTGTGACGCAGTAACCGAGCGTTGATAACCAACATCTGTAACATAGTACGTGATATATTTTAAAGGAGAATAAAGTCCGCGATATTCGTATTATTTTAACGTTTCAATTACTGCTACATTTTAAATACGCGGTTAGAAACGAACGCGTTGAAAACGAACGTGTTTTCCAAGCAATCAGGTTTTAAATAGGTAAAAGGATAATTTAGCTTCAGAAATTTCTGCTCCCTAGGCAGACGAATATCTTTGTCCAACTTTTATGTGTACCTACGTAAATAAATAAATAGTACGGGTAAAACCTGTTTAAATAAATAATTATTTTATTTGGTGCTGTCAATTACCATATTTTTCAACGATCAAAACTGCAGTCGTAGTTTACGATGTTCTAGGACGCACACAAAAGCAGCGTCTATACGGTAAGACGCACACCACGATAATACCGACACAAAGAAACGCCAGGGTAGCCCGCGAAATTTTATTTTGCAATGCAATGCGCATGTCAGTGTCAGCCTGTATGTTGAACGAAATATGTATGATTCGCGACCGACAGAAATTTACAGAATTATCATCATCATCATCATCATCATCATCAGCCTATTAATGTTCCCACTGCTGGGACACAGGCCTCCTCTCTATGAGAGGGAATGGGCTATCCATCACGCGGGCCCAGTGCGGATTGGTAGTTTATGTCACGTCTTCGGATTTTTTTGGTTCTAGGACATGCCTGTTTCCTCACGATGTTTTCCTTCACCGTTTTGGAAGCAGAGGGTCTAAAATGAATGGCCGCTTTAGCAGAATCGTAGGTACTAAGAATCTCGTTAAAAATTTAAAATTCTTAAAATAAACTTTATGGTTATGAAAATAAAGTCCATTTTAAGAATTTAAATTTTTCATAATAATAAGGTTCACGTTAAAAAATGTAATGTGGTGATGAAATAAATTACACAAAGTAATGCGCCTGTCTGGGTTCGAACCCATGACTTACTGTTCGTAAGTCGGGGCCGCCACCACTGGGCCACCGCTGCTTACAGAGTTTTATTATAATAATTAAAGTGGTCTATACATTCCCATTGAGTAAATATTTCATGAAAAGATCATTCAATGGGATTAAATGAATTTAGAGGGTTGTATTGATGATTTAATGATTACAATTCTGTAACATACCTACATGTTACGGCCGCGAATCATATTTTTTAATTAACAAGGTGACACTGACCTGCAAAAAACGTAAGATAAATTTACTAGTGTGCCATTTGCGCAGCTTTACGTTAGATGGTTCGAGCCGCTATAAAGTAGACCGTCACTTGCAGCACAGAATAAAAAGAGTACCTACTTACTAGCTTGCTTGCAGCTCATAATACTTAGATAGGTATCATTAGTTCATTACCTACTCAAATCAATCAAATCGCTTGTAATTTAATTTAGTTACTGCAGCAAGGAAATAAAACGAAATAGATAGGTACCTACTAGAAGTAGGATGAAAGATGGAAATAGGTACCTACTAGCACAGTACTAGGTAGCTACATCATTGTTTTTGTTTACTTGCTATAATAATTATTATTGGCGCCAAATAGAATAATAGTACCTATTCTATTATGCATTTTGCAGTGCACTGTCTATTTACGGTCTATTTCTAGCTTGTTATTAACACGACGACTATAGAACTTCTACATTTTTATTATACTTGTTGTTGTATTGTCCTCGATGATTAGGAAAACTAGTGTAGTCTCGGCTTCTAGTCTGCGACGTCACATAAAGTTTAAAGATAAAAAACTTATTTCCGAACGCAACCTAAGTGTGTTGCCAACTGCCTCTGTAAACATCTTCATTCGGATTTTATGTCTAGTAACGGCGTCACCTTTTCCGATTAATTTTGTTCTTTTTAGTTTAAAAAGTGCCCTTTATTGGGAAAAAGAAAGTCTGTGTCGAAAAAATCGAAATTAAAGCGTTTTTTGAGTGAAAAGCATGAAATATAAGTTCTCGATTCGAGTGATGAAGGTCATGGGAAAAAGGATGGCTTCACCGCTTCAATTTGTGTTTCCTTAATTCGTTTTGCCTCCTGCAGAAGAATTGGAATCAAGGGCCTAGGCCATGGGGCCTGTTTTTATGTGTAAATTATTGCTTCATCGAAAACATGGGTTTTTTGAGTTGTTTGTGCCTTGCGCTTTGCACGTGTTTGCAACTAATGGCGTGCCTGCCACGTTGTCGCCAAAACGGAGTGCAGTGAGGCAGTGACTCAGTGAGTCTAAAATGCATCATCAGCGTTCTGTTGGAACTGGGAACGGAACCATGAGGTCCAAAATTGGATATTGTGACTTGCCTGGCCTGTGGGACGTCCTGCGGGGGCGTACGTGGTCTACAATGGCTATGTCGTGAACTGAGCAACCTGGGGGGTGTTCTTTAGGAACACACGCGGTTGACTGTTCTATTATAACCTTCAAGGGAAGTTCTGTGGGAACTTACATGGTTATTAAGTGTAATGTTGTTTTTACAACATTCATTATGTTTTTCTTCCAGAAATTGAAATAACACAAACAAGGAGGTCTCCTAATAGGGGTGAAGACAGTGAAAAAGTCCCTCCACAGTCACTAAAAAATATCCTCCCATTGTCGGTTGAGAATTATTGCCCAGAATTGAGAGAGGTTCAACCAGATGCAAAGGTTGAAAACACAGTGCTTGAAATAATTGAATGAGAGGTGCCACAGGAAGAATAATTAGATGATCAAGTGCTTGAAATATTAGGTGTGGATGCACATATTTAAACAGTTAGCTAAAAGGTGTAATAATTATGATACTCAATAAAGGATTAACTAATGAAGGAAAAGAAAATCCACCATTCTCTAATCTAAAACAAATTTTACCACCTATAATAAACCCGGAGATCAGCACTGCAGTGAATGATGTATCCAAAAGGCAAGACCAATTGATACAAAAAAGAGGAACAAATTTCAACAGCCCTGGCTGGCTGGCATGTTGGAAGATAGACATCTTAAAAAGTAAATTGAAGCTTCAATTTTGTTATGTGATTAAATTAATTTAGATATTATGGGACGTAGATCCCTCTTATTGTCAGTAATCAATAAAGTCTTGAAAATTGCAATGTTGCAATCAGAGACAGAAACACATCTTTTTGGTGAAAACCTTGCTGAGAAAATGAGAGCAGCAAAATCAGTTAAGAGATCCGGTCAAGAATCAAAGATTACTGAAGCAAAAACATACACTCCTAGACAGAGTGCATGGGTGCCCAGAACTAACATTCATAAAACTATTAATAAAACTTCAAACTGGCGGGGCCCTCCTTGGGCAGAAGCAGAGGAGGGGGGGGCCGTCATCAAAGGCACCAGCAGCAGACAGAACGTGGGAGGCCAGGAGAAATCATCCCCATCGCAAATAAACTGACAGGTGGGCAGATTTATGTGATTGGAAACTAAACTATTATATATTACATTATATATAATTAATTTTCCTTGTTAAAAAGAAAAATGGAGCTTTCCATTTTATCTATTTAAAGAAATTGAATAGTTTTGTTAAAACTGAGTTTTTCAAGTTGAAACTGAACAATATGGAAACTTTTACAGACAAATGATTTCCTTGTCACATTGGATCATAAACATATGTTCCCAGCCGTGCCTCATGAGGCACGGTGCATTGTTATTTTAATTGTGTCTGTAATTGCGGGTATTGAAGTGCTACATATTAACAAATATAGCTTCCCTAAGAGAGAGAGGCCTTATATCAGTTATATATTGAGATGTTCTCTCCTTAAATAGGAAATAGCTATATGTTTAGAAAACATTTAATCAATGGTCAATTTGTTTGAAAAAATTGCAATTACAATTACATAGAGAAATGTGATTTCATACCTAGAACAACACTGTAAATTTCTAGGCTTATTTTTCAATACTATTGACATGACTTAACATCACTGAAGAGAAAAGAAATGATTGCTCTAAAAGAGTTACTTAATTGATAAAAGTTAGATTTTTAGCTCAGGTTATTAGAACTTTATAATATGTTTGTCCAGCCATCAAGTAGGTATAGAATTCTATACACTAAGTACTTGTTATTCATGATAAAAACACTACATTGAATATTAAATGCATACAGGATCTCAAATGGTGGGCTATAAACATAGCCAGTGGCCAGTGGAAACAATCCCAAAAATTCATCATCATAAGTAGATTATGAGGAGTTCAATATCCTCACTTACATAAAATTGCTAGAAATAATTAGCAATGATGTGAATCTAGAAATTTATGGGTTTTTTTGCTACTTACATATATACCAAAAGATAATGTGATAGCAAACTATGAATCTAGAAAGGAACTCTAGTACAGAATGGGAATTATCTAAGATTATAATTATCCTTATTTGGTAAACCTTCAATTGATTTATTTGTATCACAGACCAACACAACATAGTGTCATACTTATGTTATGTATCATGGTACCCAGATCCAGGGACTGTAGCGGTGAATGCATTCAATTTGCATTGATCTCAATATCATTTATTCTATGCTCTCCCACCATTTTCTATAGTTTTTAATAAACTATAACTAAGATAATATTACAGATTTAAAAACAACTGATAGTAGTGCCCCATTGGGTTACTCAAACATGGTTCCCATTATTTAAAAGATTGTTGATGTAGGAACCTGTTATTATTTTTTTTCAAGCGTCCAGATTTCTAGAGATCTCCTTACTTTGCATAATTCCAGATAGTTACACCCACTTCACAAGAAACTGGAATTGGTGGCAGGTTTATTATTGGGAAAATATTTAAAGATTTTGGAAGTAGCAATGTAGCTGTTGACATTATGATGAATTCAATATCTAAAAAGTACATTGAATCAATATTTGCCGGCAATTGTACCGTCCGGGGCAGAATACTAAAATTCAAATAATATAAGCATGACCAAGCCTGCCATTACTGAAATTATTCAGTGTCTCACTTTGAGGTTTATGAAGGTTTTTCCTATGGAAGTTTGAATTCTTTTATATCTCTTAATTATAGGACCCCAATTAAGTACAAATGATAAGATCAAAAGACAGCAGTGGTTTTTTATTTGGGTTAAGACCTAAACCCAAATATACTTGATAATACTTGATGTTTCAGTTTTATAGATATTATAGATTACATTTAAACAAATTGTTACCAAGAAAGCTGTAACTTTATTACTGTTAGCCTCAGGTGAAAGGGCGCAAACAATTTATCGAATTCATATGAATAATATAATGATTAAACAAGACTGTATTACTATTAGGTTTTTAGGATTGATAAGTTGATTAAAACTTCAGGGCCAAACAGATGCCAACCTTTATTAACTGACCCTTTCTTTCACACTAGAATAGGAGTATATATGCCCAGCTACAGCTGTGGTTAATTATTTAAAATTAGCAGAAGGTCCACGGGACTGTACTAATTTATTCATTTATACAAAGAAGTAATATAAACCTGTGATGCTCTAGTACAATCAGCTGTTGGGTCCAAAAAGCTATGGAAGAGAGTGGAATTGACATAAAGTACATTCTCAACGCACAGTACCCGCCATTCAACAACATCAGCAGCCTTCAGCAAGGGGGTTAATATAGAGGATATTAGACGAGCAACTGGTTTTGACTGGAGAGTCAACTACTTCTGCTAAAGGAAACGAAAACTTTTTTTGTACGGGACTCAAGCCATAACCTGTACCTCTTAGGAAAGCTTGAAAATTAAGCCCTGAATAGAAAAAAGTAATATTTTTTCCTTTATTGTTTTAAAAGCACAATAAAAACGAAAAATGTTTGACGTTTATGTTTATCGTGCGTGACAGAGATAGGACAGGTTGTAGATAACTATGACGTTTACCTAACTTAGAAATTGCCAAACATACAAAATGTCATTTTGAATTATTCATTCAGAAGTACACTTCAGAAAAGTAAAATAAACAAGTTTTTTTTTTTTTTGCTTAGCGATTAAATCGTGTCGAAAAAGAGTTATGAGAATTATTAAAGTTTTTAATAGTTTATGAACACATAACTTTCAGATTTAACGTCTACGTTAATTTATGCTTCAATGTGACATGTTTTCAGAACGAAATCGAAATGCAAATAATAATTATGAGACATTATAACATGTCAATAATTTAAAATTTATTATATATTAATTATTTAAGTACAAGAAATCAGGCTTAAATTCACGAAGGAATATTTTTTCTCAATATGTGGGATTTTTTTTTTTTTTTTTTTTTTTTTTTTTTTATATCTCAAAATAAATTTGTATATCTCATAGCCTAAAATGAAATATTTCTTATAATAGAACTATATTAAATAATAGAAGCTTTTCTGAAGCAATTTTGAATAACAAAAAAAAAAAAAAATGCTATGCAATGTAAAACTGCTACTTATAAAGTAACTAAAGTGGTTTAAATTTGTTATTTGTTTTTTAAATATAAATGTTTATTGATTTTACAACTAGTCTTTAAACATCTACACTAGTTTTCCTAATCATCGAGGACAATACAACAACAAGTATAATTGAATAGTCAAACGAACTTACCTGTAAGTGAAGTTCGACGGTAATTATGCTTGTTGTTGTATTGTCCGAAGATGATTAGTCCCACCCGACCCAAACTTTTCATGCTATATAATATATGAGCATGGACCCTATGTTGTAAAACCAATAAATTGCTATGAACTTAATGAAGATGTTTACAGAGGCAGTTGGCAACACACTTAGGTTGCGTTCGGAAATAAGTTTTTTATCTTTAAACTTTATGTGACGTCGCAGACTAGAAGCCGAGACTACACTAGTTTTCCTAATCATCTTCGGACAATACAACAACAAGCATAATTACCGTCGAACTTCACTTACAGGTAAGTTCGTTTGACTATTCAATTATAATTTAGGATTACTTTGGACAAAATTAGCTAAGTAGTGTAACGTTGTTAGTTCATAATTGATAAAACGTAAACAAATAAAACAGAAGTCATTTTAATATCGTTTACCAGCCGACCAAATCACCTGATCGCGCCTGTACTTTTGTCTCACTCGCTCGCGTTCCTAAAACCAGTTTTTTTTCCCACTCCATCATTCTCCGCGCGCCGCGAGCGTCGACCACGCTCGCATGCCTGCAGAGGCCAGTCGTCATTTACGCGCGGTCAGTCTACACACATATTAGACGACATATGCGCAGCCTCGCGAATTATACTTTGATTGGACTACTGATAATTTCCAAAACTTTTTTTAATAATTTTACTTTTTAAAAAAGTTCTATAAAGGAACCATAACTTCAGTGTGTAATTCCCCATATCGGGTAAGTGGCTAAGTGTTGACAAATTCACGCAGTGCTTGTTTCTAAATGTCATGTCAAGGTCAATGATGTGCAAAATTATTTCATCATCTTTTTCATAGACATCATTTCAGCTACTATTTCAACTATTGTACTCAAACCTTAATTGCTACATCAATGTTTTATGTAGGTATGTGTAAATATTAATTTAAAAGTGCTTCACACCTTTTTTTCTCTTTTCTCTTTTTCTCTGTAAACTCCGCTTCTGAAGGTGACCTCTACACACATACGCCCTAAGCGCAATAGTACCCATCCCTACGCTTGCGCTTACGCTGCTGTGGTCACCGTCAGGAGAGGATAAGCAGAGAACCCTACGCTTACCACTGGACATAAATTCCAGGGACCAAAGTTTGGGATTTTCTTCCACCGGGGTTATCCCGTGTGTGCCGTTGCTGCGTCACCTGGTGCCGACACTCGCAACTAACGAGTCGGTTCCACCGGCATCCGGCATCCAACGACGGCGACGCCTCTACGGGCATCGGGCATCCGGCACCACTGCCACCTACCCTGCGGGTCCTGCATCCTGCTCCTCGGCTCCAGCGTCCATACAGCTACGCGCAAGCCAGGGCAGTACTTGACGCGCCTACCTCCATATGTCGGAAAAAACCTATGACGGGCTTTAGTGATCCGCGACCTATACTTAATAAATTATTTTTTATGAAAGTGTTGGTGAATTTTGTTTAAACCTATTAGGGTCTCATATTCCCACGCTTCATTGGCGCCCATATCGTGGTTTTTTCATGGTCATACGTTTTTTTTTCTGTTTTATGGAGGTAGTGGTGTTTTTCGGTGTTTTGTGTGTTTTGTGTTTCGTTGTTTTTTGTAATAACGCTTTGTTCTTTTTTTTATTTCGTGTGCAGCAACTGGTGTGAAGAGTTAAGTTTAGTTTTGTTTTTAAATTGCCTGATATACAGGGTGTTTTTTATATACCGGGTGCGGACTTAGTTTTTTTTATTTTTTTTTTCTTGAATACCGTGTATTCAACATTTTGTAGTAGTAGAGCCTATAGTAACGGCTCGCCCCGGGGAAGTACTACCCTCATTCCTTTTTTTCTTCCGGTAAGCAGTTTTTGCTGTGTGCTGGTTGAAGGGTTTGAGTGCCGGGTGTAAGTACTGGCTAACTTATAGACATTATCATCTTTGTCTTATGTCGACACTTAAATTACTGTAAAGTGTCTACATTTTTTTTTTTTGGTTTTGTATACAGGGTGATTAAATTTAGTTTTGTATTATTTTAATCTTTGTGATTTTTTGTTGTTAAACGCCAAAATTAGGATCGTTAGTTTATTTTTATTTTTTTTGTAATTTACTTGTACCCTCACACCAGTTGCAAAACATATTTTTTTTTGTTTTACGCTTTTCTTGTTTTTTTTGTTGCATCGTAACTAAATTGTACGTTACAGAAATTTAATAAGTTTTGGAGTACTTATTAAGTACAGTCATGCTCAAAAACTTGTAACTGTCTTGTTGTACAGTCAGCGCACGATATAAGTTGCAATTTTTTTTTTTACATTACATTAAATTTTGAACTCGATATCTTTTAACCGTTACTTATTGACGTTGCTTAATTCTTAGGTACGGTCAGAAAAAAAAGTTTTCTTTTTAACAAAGTTTTTTTTTCTCACTCTAGCTAGTTTTATTTAATTCTGCGTACACATTAGTTGCAAATTTTATTATTTTGCATTTTTTATTTTTTTATTTTTAGTTACCAAATTTCTTAGTTTTTTTTGCTAGCTTTACATAAGTGGAAAAAACAACAATACGTTACTTAAATTTAACTTAAAATTGTAACAGACGGAGTATTTAGTACTTATTTGTTTATTTCACTATACGGAATTGTTCAACACTTACCCACACTTCTAAAAAAAAAAAAAAAAAAAAAAAAAAAATTTTTTTTCTCTCTTTGCTATCAATTTAAATTATTGTTATAATGGCTTATCCCGTGAAGTTCATGTCACTTCAAAAGTCTGAGCTTGAGTATGAAGTTGCTATTAAGGGTGAATCACCAGCTGCCACAGTGCAGGAGTTGCGCAAACTAGTAACTAAGTGTGGACTATTATATCCTACAGAGGATATTCACACTAGTCTCTTGAACTAACGCACGACCTGAATGGTGTGCTGGATGTTCTTGAGAAGGTTAACGTCATTTTAGAATCGACGTCATTACTGCAATACATTGCTGCGTACTCAAAATTTCCTTAATCATTTATATCTCCGGCTTAGCCGCATTCCATGTGATGATAAATTTAAGGAAGACTATGGGCAATGTGTTACCCTTTTCAGGAAGGCCACAATAAGGCTTACGTACACAAGTCTAGTCTAATAGTAACTTACATAAATTGCTTACTCTAAATATAACAATAACTCTTAGAATTAAAAACTACCCTATACCTAGTACCTTATTATCAAAAATAAAATCAAATAGCATTTCTTTTTCTCTCCTCTATATTTCGATAAATATTATTTTGAATTTTTCACATCTAGTTTTGATTTCACTAATCAAGATTTGCATTCCCTCTCGCATATATTCTACCTACTATTGGAACACTAATTGGTAAGGTATCTAGTTAGAGAAAAACAAGATACCTATATTTTTATGTTATAGTGCGTCAGTTATGTTGGTATCGTTAAAATACAATAACTGCTGCTAGTTTATGTTAGCGAGAAGTATGAAAGATGACTTATAAAAGGTAAACCTATAGTAACTCAAGTTCTTGATGCGGATTTTTATTCATTTTAAGAGATGACAAAAATCCTTGATTGCGCGCGGGGGTATTGTAACGTTGTTAGTTCATAATTGATAAAACGTAAACAAATAAAACAGAAGTCATTTTAATATCGTTTACCAGCCGACCAAATCACCTGATCGCGCCTGTACTTTTGTCTCACTCGCTCGCGTTCCTAAAACCAGTTTTTTTTCCCACTCCATCATTCTCCGCGCGCCGCGAGCGTCGACCACGCTCGCATGCCTGCAGAGGCCAGTCGTCATTTACGCGCGGTCAGTCTACACACATATTAGACGACATATGCGCAGCCTCGCGAATTATACTTTGATTGGACTACTGATAATTTCCAAAACTTTTTTTAATAATTTTACTTTTTAAAAAAGTTCTATAAAGGAACCATAACTTCAGTGTGTAATTCCCCATATCGGGTAAGTGGCTAAGTGTTGACAAATTCACGCAGTGCTTGTTTCTAAATGTCATGTCAAGGTCAATGATGTGCAAAATTATTTCATCATCTTTTTCATAGACATCATTTCAGCTACTATTTCAACTATTGTACTCAAACCTTAATTGCTACATCAATGTTTTATGTAGGTATGTGTAAATATTAATTTAAAAGTGCTTCACACCTTTTTTTCTCTTTTCTCTTTTTCTCTGTAAACTCCGCTTCTGAAGGTGACCTCTACACACATACGCCCTAAGCGCAATAGTACCCATCCCTACGCTTGCGCTTACGCTGCTGTGGTCACCGTCAGGAGAGGATAAGCAGAGAACCCTACGCTTACCACTGGACATAAATTCCAGGGACCAAAGTTTGGGATTTTCTTCCACCGGGGTTATCCCGTGTGTGCCGTTGCTGCGTCACCTGGTGCCGACACTCGCAACTAACGAGTCGGTTCCACCGGCATCCGGCATCCAACGACGGCGACGCCTCTACGGGCATCGGGCATCCGGCACCACTGCCACCTACCCTGCGGGTCCTGCATCCTGCTCCTCGGCTCCAGCGTCCATACAGCTACGCGCAAGCCAGGGCAGTACTTGACGCGCCTACCTCCATATGTCGGAAAAAACCTATGACGGGCTTTAGTGATCCGCGACCTATACTTAATAAATTATTTTTTATGAAAGTGTTGGTGAATTTTGTTTAAACCTATTAGGGTCTCATATTCCCACGCTTCAGTAGGTACCTACTTCATATTTAAATAAAGAAGGCAAACTTAAAACATTATGCTCAAACTTTTGCTCAAAATAATATTGTTTGAGCTATCGATAACCTTTGACAAAACTTAGCCCTATTACCGTGGCCCTATGGCCCTAATGCACTTTTTTGGGACGTAATTAACATTGGCTTATTGATAGTTTCCTCAGAATATAACGCCAATCCTTAAACCGACAATAAAACCGCATTCAGTAGGTAGGTAGGTATAATGGGTGCAAGTTTGTAGAGCGCGTAAGCAAGCTAAGGAATTGTTTTTTTGTATTCAAAAGCTTTGTTTATTCTTTTCAATGGAGATTTTTATCAATTGTTACACCTACAAATTTTTAGTCTACTTTTGTTTTCTCTCTTATACTTATTGGGGTTTGGTGATGTTAAACGTTGAATGAAAAATAACTTTTGTTTTATTTAGGTTAGTTTTAGATGACGTTATAAACCGATCTTTGTTATTTAATGTTAGGGTTTGGTGATGTTAAGCGTTGAATGAAAAACGGTCCGCGATTCGACCTTCGTGAAATAATTACAAAAATAGTACCTACGTCTATTTCAACAGCGAACTATTTAAATCGAACCTAATTAAAAATGACAAAGGTTTTATTTTTTTTTTAACGAAGACTTAAGTAAGTACCTAATTATTATTCTAAAATAAAAGTAGTCTTCATTGATGTATTAAAAGGCGGCCTCCGAACAGTTATCTGCCAGTTGTCCCGTCAAATGCCGAAACACAGGCAGACAGACAAAGACAAAAATTAAAAAACAATGTAAGTAGGTAGGTATTCATTCAGTAAAAAGACACTTTAATATTATTTATTTGTTTAGATTCTCTTAATCGCACATTGAATATGAAATCGCACCTTGCGTTCAAGGACAAGACAGTAATAACAATGGGTACATAAAACCACAAAAAATATCTCGCTCGAGTTTTTACGGTGCTCAAGTTGACAACAGTTTCATTTGTGTGAGTGATAGCTCACTCACACAAACGAAACTGTTCCGTTGCGTGGGTGAGGTAAATTGAGTAAAACGCCATCTATACCAAATAGGTCTAAACAGAATGATTTACAGATGGCCGACTTTTGACAACTTTACTAATCTAAGGGTTCGAATTGAAGTAAAAGGCCTCCTTTATCTTTTTTGTTAAAATAACGTGATTTATGTGTGTAAATAGATAAATTAGCATTAAACAGTGAACACTTGATTTTTGCTAATCTTATTTCGGCCGAAATCTACCGTTTAACGCATTTTAGGGATTGTCAATTTCATTACTGTTACCTATGCTGCCATCTATTGATTTTTTTCAAGACTAATTATAATTTGTTCGGTTTGAGACCCCATGACAAAACTATGTAGGTACAAGGCAATGACACTTACAACTAAAAAACATTCTTCTGACCAAAAGTCATTATTAAAAAATATATTTCTTAAAGAAAAGGTGGCATCCCAGCCAGTCGCCAACACTTTGAATAAAAAAAATCAGTTTTTTGTTTGATCGTAGGGAAACTTTAGATTAGATCGGACTTTTTTGTCGAAAATCAGGATTTATCATCCTCCAAGACCGGATTTCCGATTTTAGGCCCTGATGGTAACCCTAGTTGCGGACGCCCGAAGCACAAGGGCAATGAGCAAGTTCAGGAACGAGGGCGTTCTCCTAGACTAGAGTAGAGGGGGAGTTTGTCGCAAAATCCCTCGTACTAAGTCATTAGTAGCTGATGACGAGTAGGTAATAGAGAAGTCTTGTATGGAAGAACAAGACATGCTGCGGCGACTCCAAATGAATAAATGAATAAAAGGGCAAGCAAATGATGGTGATGTCAGCCCAGTACTTAGCATTACTTTAATGAAGGTACAATGTGTCACGAATGACCATTTGCAACCTACGTACGGTCAACCAAGATATTTGGTTTACATTTTAACATGCAAATAACATTGTAAAATGTAAAGGAAATAGCTTGGTCGACCGTCCAAACGCCAGCACATAAAGCTATTCGAAACTGTCAAATTTTCCCAACCAACCTTGAACCTAATGGTTTAGCGATAAAGTTGAAAATCTATTAAAGAAATTTGTCAGATTGTAGTAGCTTGATGTGCCGTCTGTACTTACTAGCGCACTAGGGACATGGAAAAATAAGGTGAAAAGTGATCAACGGCCAGTATTGTCTAATGTCCGCTTCCCCAGTCACAATGCTACAAAGTACAGATAACATAAACAATACATAGTTTTTTACGGTTCCGTAATCCAAAGGCCTAGCACACACCGCTGGAGGTGCAGCGGAGCGCATTTGAAGACAACAATTTAATATAAACCTTAACTACCTTGATATACGGTCAATATAAGAATAAATTCGCACGCGGTATTCGGAGCGCCCTCAAGCTACTACAAGAGCATGCACGCGACCGTATATCAAGGTAGTTAAGGTTTATATTAAATTGTTGTCTTCAAATGCGCTCCGCTGCGCCTCCAGCGGTGTGCGCTGGGCCAAACGGGACCCTATTACTAAGACTCCACTGTTCGTCTGTCTGTCACCAGGCTGTATCTCATGAACCGTGAACGTAATAGCTAGACAGTTGAAATTTTCACAGATGATGTATTTCTGTTACCGCTATAACAACAAATACTAAAAACAGAATTAAATCAAAATTTAAGAGGGGCTCCCATACAACAAACGTGATTTTTTTGCAGTTTTGTCTAATGTTGTATAGATAATGGTACGGAACCCTTCGTGCCCGAGTCCGACTCGCACTTGGCCGGTTTTTTTTTTATGCGAAGATCATTTACCACTAACGCGGTCTACGGAGGGCCACAAATCATGATAGACATAAAAGGTAACTAGAATATACCAGCGACCTCCAACTGTGTCGGTAGGCCATGCCCATTATAATATACCAAAATCGGCAAATAGTGGGCGTAGGATGGAGGACACATAATTTGTCAAATTGTTTGTCTATGACACCGAAGGAGAGGTAGATGAAACGCATGCTACTAAAAAAAACCGGCCAAGAGCGTGTCGGGCCACGCTCAGTGTAGGGTTCCCGTCCGTTTAGTTCCGTAGTTTCCCGTCCGTCACAATAAGTGTTCCCACTTATGAGTTTAAAGGTGGGCATCCATTATGTAAAAATGCTTGCATATACGAATATACTACAAACTTAGTCCAGAAATTATTTTGTACAACTTTTTGTCTTTTTTGTACAAAAACTGTTGTTTCCATCAAGTTCAAAATTATTTTCCTAGAAAGTCCTTATAAAGTTCTACTTTTCAGATTTTTTTCAATTTTCTAAACATAAGGTTCAAAAGTTAGAGGGGGGGGGGACACATTGTTTTTTACTTTTGGAGCGATTATTTCCGAAATTATTGACATTATCAAAAATGATTTTAGAAAACCCCTATTCATTTTTAAATACTTTTCCAACAATATATCACACGTTAGGGTTGAAATTAAAAAAAAGTCACTTCCCACTCTACATATAGGGGGGCTACACCAATAAATCATTTTTTTCAAATTTTTATTTTACCACTTTGTCGGCGTGATTGATATACATATTGGTACCAAATTTCAGCTTTCTAGTGCTAACGGTCACAGAGATTAAGCGAGGACGGACAGACGGACAGACATGGCGAAACTATAAGGGTAGTTGACCTAGTTGACTACGGAACCCTAAAAATGTTGATGGACGGAGAGGGAGAGGGAGGCTAAAGAAAAGATGGATGGATTGTGTGAGGAATGATATGAAAGATAAAGGAGTAAATGATGCCGTGACATGTTTGACGCAGAATGTGCACAAAGCAAAATGTGCACTTCGCAAAATGTGCTTTTCGGAAATGTGCTTTTTGCAAAATGTGCACTTCGCTAAATTCAACAAATATATCACAAAACCGTTTCATAGAAATGGTTTTAAACCCATACACAAATCCATTTATCATGTGGAAAAATCCACCCAGACAGTTTGGCGATACTAGTCCACAAACAAAGACGATTTTCTTACCGATATGCTTATCGACATAGTATGCAATTTGGTACATACCTACTCACCTTGTATCTAATCTAAGTAGAAGGCCTCAAGATAAAGATTTGGTGCTAAATAAATATTCATTATCTGTGGTAGATACCGGATTTCTGAGAGGGGTTAGTGAACCTTTGACATGTAACGGTTTAGGCGTAAGATCAGTTGCTATGCTGATTTTGTTCGAAATAGATTATTTTAGAAGACGTTATTTATATATGGAGAGAAAGGTTGTAGCTGATCGCTCAGTTAACTGCTTCTTAATTTCGCATATACTCGTATCTACACTGATATATACATACTACATCTACAGTTCTACACTAATATTATAAAGAGGAAAGATTTGTATTTTTGTGTGTGTGTATGTTTGTAATGAATAAACTCAAAAACTACTGCGCTGATTTCAAAAATTCTTTCACCATTAGAAAGCTACATTCACCCTGAGGAACATAGGCTATATTTTATCCCCGTACTCCCACGGGAACGGGAACTACGCGGGTGAAACCGTGTGACGTCCGCTAGTGGTGTATAAAGAAAGAACCGCTATGAGACGAAGAACACGAATATGATGCCTTTAAAAACTCCTGGGATATAAGAACACGCACGACTCAGTCCCCTGGGACTAGGCTCTAGGGGCAAAGAAAATATGCATAAAATAGCATTAACTGTTAGTTTCCAGGTTCTGTGACCTGTGAAGATGGAGATTTAAGGGTCCTGTAGGCCTAGCCAAGTTACAAACGTTTCGTTTCGATTCTCTTTCTACAATAGTAAACGCCTCGGCCGCGGCGGGCGTAAGCGATTGTAGAAAGCGCTAAATTGGTAGCCAAGCTTTAGCCAAGTTGACACGACTGAGTCGATCGCTTGTTCTCTAATGCCGGTAGAAAAAACCTACACTTTAGCCTATGGTGAGCGTTCCTACCAAAGAGTATAGCGATCAACATTGTAGAAACGATAACATTCTATTCTATCATTTTGAACGATGTAAACTTGTCTACGAATTTTCTATTCGTTTTGATCACGTGATTTAACGTTGAGATCTTCTTAGCGTGTCGATGGCAATCTAAATTGAGTCGGCCCAGAACTGAGCCACTAGTTTGGCGCTTTCGGTAGCATCCAACAGTTCTTGCAGTAAGCAAACCACAGGGCACGCAGGACACGATAATAATAATAAACGTTGAGATGATGTCATCCCTTTGGAAACCCTGAAACGAAGGATATTCGATATATGAAGAACGGTTGAGCTAATCAAAGGACGGATAATTATACCTTTTGTTAACCACACACCTCATAATACATAGTGTATTGAATTACACTTACACGAGTTTCTCAACTATCTTTATCCTATTCTGTCAGTCAGTGTCAGTTGAGGAACAATGTACCTACCTACTTACATCGTTTTAATTTTATTCCAGAAAGATATGGCGCTAGACGTCCTCTATAGCTCCGTCTCTTACCCACACTGGAATAAGATTAAAACGATCTGACGCCTGTTCTGTTCGTTCCTCCACTGCCACATTTTGTTTGTTACTTTTTTTAAGTCGATGTAAAAATTTTTATTTTTTTATTTTTCCAATTCAGTTGTAAATTGTAATATCCTAAGTATACAAATATTTGATATTCATCTATTTTACATTGTTAACATTATACATGTCATGGTTATAGGCTTATCCCCAATAATATGGAACTTTACATACCTAAACTGTCGAAATCTGGGTGTATTGTATTGTACACATCTACGTACCCCTCTCAGAGTATACAGCGTGATGTTACGTCATGATGTTGTATAATTATTAAACATCCAAGCGATTGCAGCAATAACGACCGATGTACCGTCTATTTTTGAAGAGTTCCATTGTATATCTCCGAAGATCAGCATCAGATCTTCACCAAATTTCAATGGGAACACCTCAGGACATTATTATTCTTTCAAATAAAAAAAAATGAGAATAGCTCCACAAATGGGGGAGAAATCGGTGAACATACATAAAATTAAACCACACGACTGAAGTAAAAATGTTCATAAAATGAAAACTACTGGGCCAAATTAAATTAAATTTTTATGGGACCAAATGACAACTATTCCACATCAAACTAAAGCAGAATCACGTAAATCGAAAGATAAATATCAGCGTAATTCGTGTACATCCTAAAAAAAAATACCAATCGAATTGCTCCTGTTTGCGTTTTACGGAAGGACTCAATGTAACGCACTCAAAATAAAACATTGTGCTGATGTATTAAATAGTGTGGGGGCCGTGGAGGTGTTTAAAAAGTAAAGTAAAAATGTTAAAATCCTGTATTTAAAAAGAAAACTATGTGAAAAAGATGGAATTTCGGCCGCCAATATCTCCGTAACTAGAAGGTTCCCAGGAAAGTTAAAGATAGAACAAAAAAAATGATCGCTATGAGGGAAGAAAAGAACAACTACCATTCGGCTTTTTAAGGGTATTTTAACACCTTTCGCTCTATACAATAATAAATCAAATCAAAATCAAACTCGAGTAACACAGATACTTACGTACTAACAAAATATTATCTCGTTAGATGCGTTCCCTTCGAATGATTCGAGTATTCGAGTGCCAGTCCCTTTCCAAGGTCGCTAGGGCAGGCGAGCCAACGATGGCTGGGGCCCTACCAGTACCAGTTGGCTGAAGGTCGGTATTTCAACTGTTTAATAGGAAGCACATATTTTTGGTTGTTGGGAGTTCTGGGACGCATTAAATTAAATACAATTTATAAGTATTTATGTACCTATAGTTTAATCAGAAAAAGTATGTGCTCCGGTAAACTTCATATTTCCAAATGGGTTAAATCTTAAATAACACACCAATCAATTGAGATACTTTTTAAGACCTGTCAAAACGCGGTCCTCTCATAGATTTTGTATGGCAATAGCAAACTGTGACGTCACTGTTTAGTCAACTCAAGGACTCAAATAAGTACCTATTTATTGTTTTCAAAGCAACTAAAAATCGAATTTGGCAATTAATTTTAAAAAAAAATAGGGGTTTCATGCCCAAAATAAAGTGTTTTTTTTTAGAGATTGGTGTCATCGAATTATTGTTTTATGGTGTCTTCTACCCTATTACGACGAATGTCGTACCACTGTCCACTGGACCCAGAAGTTTAGGGTGTGCCTTTGTTATTTCTGTTGGTGAACGAATTTTTTTTAAGAAGATTTTTATTATATTATTATTTATTATATTCTTATATATTCTTATAGCGAATTCAATAAGATCCATCCGTGATCCAATATCGATACTTTTTACGATTATAAACTATTTGTGTTATATGGATAGTGTGTCTAATGTTTCTATCAATAAAATTGTAGCACATAAAGAGCATCCGCCATCTTGGAATTTAACGAGCCTTTAAAATTTTCATGCCGCGATGAACCAATGGCCACTGAATGGAGTCATAAAAACAGTAAAAATCGTGTAAAAATAACGTTTCCGCGTTAAAAATCTTTGATTTTATATTAGTCAACTCATATTTTAGATCTTAGTTTTAAAAATGAAGTACGAAATACAACTCTATAATGTTACATACTAGCTTCTGCCAGCAGCCTCGCCCGCGTGAAGTTTGATAATTTTATTGTCCAATGATATTCTAACAAACAGATCTACCTATACTAATATTATAAAGAGGTAACATTTGTTTGTAAGTTTGTATGTAGGGAGTAATCTCCGGAAGTAATGAACCAATTTAAAAAATTGTTTCACTGGTAGAAAGCTACATTATTCGTAAGTGCTATAGGCTATATTTTATTCCCGTACTCCCACGGGAACGGGAACTACGCCGGTGAAACCGCGGGACGTCAGCTAGTTACCTATAAGTAGGTAACAGTAAACATTCAACACAAGACATTTCGTGATCTTTCAGTAACTTCTCTTCTATCATTATTTTATTAAACGAATTGGGACCAACAGTGGTGCCCGCCTACTCCTCGAACGAAAAGGTACTCTCAGGCAGCAGCTATTAGGAATAGGCCATGCATGTAATCCAAACTCACAAACTTTCGAATTTATAATATTAGGAATAGCGTTGCCAAGTGTCCCGATTTTAGCGGGACGTCCCGCGAAACAGGCGAATTTTATAATGTCCCGCCGGGACAGGTTATGTGTCCCGCATTATTACATTTTTCAGTTAGATAAGAAACAAAACGATCAAAGAGTCAACAACAACAAAAAAACCGGCCAAGTGCGAGTCGGACTCGCACACGAAGGGTTCCGTACCAATGACTATATTTAGTATTTGTTGTTATAGCGGCAACAGAAATACATCATCTGTGAAAATTTCAACTGTCTAGCTGTCACGGTTCATGAGATACAGCCTGGTGACAGACAGACGGACAGACAGCGAAGTCTTAGTAATAGGGTTCCGTTTTTACCCTTTGGGTACGGAACCCTAAAAACAAAACAATCGAAATGTGAAGAGAGTATTCTCTCAAATGAATATTAGATGGGGAGAGAGACGTGCGAAATCGCAGTTTACAAAAACTTATCAGATCGGAGTTGCTGGTAACATTCAATCTCCAACTATCTTGTAAAGACTTGATTCTGTGAAAAAAAAACGAACAATTGCTGAAAAAAGCCAAAAGTGAATTGAAATATGAATAACTAGCGGACGTCCCGCGGTTTCACCCGCGTAGTTCCCGTTCCCGTGGGAGTACGGGAATAAATATAGCCTATGTTACTCAGGGGGAATGTAGCTTTCTAATGGTGAAAGAATTTTTGAAATCGGTTCATTACTTCCGGAGATTACCCCCTACATACAAACTTACAAACAAATGTTACCTCTTTATAATATTAGTATAGATATGAATAATAACTGATTAATAACTTACTTCTCGTTTTCTTAGCTTTATATTTCTTATTGTCCCGCGTCAAAATACTTTGCCCCGATTTTTTTATTCAATTTAAATACATGTCCCGAGTTTCTAAAAAAAATACTACGCTAGTATCTACTATTATCTATTCTGTGAAAATACCAACGATTTTGTATGGACGCGTACGCATCCGTTCAGCGCGCGCGACGCCTAAGTACGTGTTTCATACAAAATCGTTGTTTTCTATGGGCATGACCTAAATAGAGCAGCTGAATAAGTGTGAGTAGTCCCTTCCTTAGTAGGAAATAGGATTTATAGTAGGATGGTTCTATTGACAAAGCTTATTCAAAAACTGGGTAGGTGTTATAGCTGCATGATTCTTATGCTGCGCGTCATACTAGGTACTGACGCCGCCATAATGTTTTTTTCAATTTCCACAGACCTTTTTACAAATGTTTACCAACAGGCTCCTCCTAAGTCCTAACAATCAATGCCATTCAAGACTCTCAAGAGCAACAAGAACCATGCTACAATACATTCAATTTTATGGAGTTCTAACTTCGAATTTGAACATAGAGTAGCAATTAACCAGTTCGCCAACGACAATCATTCTTCTACCACTTATTTTTTTTTTATATGGCTTGGGCAGACCTAATAAATTCTGTCATCATTTTAGAATGTAAGTAGTCTGCCTAATGTGCAATAGGCAGGAGGCCTGGTAAAAAAGCTATAAAAACCAATTGGGCAAACTAGGTCGTTCTGTAATTGTTATAATTAGCTACCAACTTTAATATGATTTAAGATTTCTTGCTATGAAACAAGAACATGTTATTTAAGTTACATTTTGGCAAACGACCTAGCTTCATTATTTTTGATATCATCTAGCTAGATACAAGATCTTTAATAAAATAACAGAAAAACTACCTATCTAAAAATATGACAGTAATGTGGTTTGAATACTAAATGAATAAAAGATCTTCCTAATGGGCGTGTCAATCTACTTCAAATTAATTTTATGTCAAGTTATATTGGTCCATGAAACCCGTTCGAAATAATCCTGTTTATGTTGAATAATGCCACGACAGGTTAGTAGTGTCCTACTTGAATAGAGTTTATAGAGTAGACCGCAACAATCCGCACCATGTCCAAACAAACAAAATATTCGAAATTCGAATAGCACCGGCGCTAGTGATGCGACTGCACATTTACATAATCGACTAAATTACTCGCTACCGTTTATTAGTCGATTATAACAATAAATAACAATTAACCGTAATTACAGATTGTATGATAATTACAATTACAAGTCTTTTTATAGATTTCCTTCTGATTGGAAATACCGACACACATTTATTATGCGAGTTATAAGTTGAAGGTCTTCCGATTTGATTTGCTGTTTAGACGTGTAAAATTTGGGATTCCGTCAGGTGTTTCGAGATCCCCCCTAATAGGAACTAACAACCGGCGTCTCCTAAAGACATTACGGTGATTATGCCAGACCGTGACAATATGAAAAAGTACAATTTTGACTATTGGATAGAAAATGTTTTCATGAGTGTTTAGGCATAGTAAAAAGCTCTAAATTTCTAGAATAAATAGAACGAAAACATTTCGAATAATTCTACGATTAGTGAATCAAAGCACAACTACCTGTATTTATTTCACGATCACCAGACAGATTTATGTTATTTTTACAGCACAATTTATATCGGTTTTTACAACAACAGCCCATAACGTCCACTGCTGGACATAAGCCTCTCCCATGATGGGAGGAATTTGCCGTAATCTCCACGCTTGGCAGGCGGATTGGAGATCGCAGTGATGAAAGACTAACAAAAAACGCTGCTGCACATTCTCTGGTCTACGGAGGCGCAAGGCGTTCTGCCTCAGACATTAGTCGCCTTATACGACACCCATAAGTGTGGTTCTATTCTACTCTGCCGGACACACGGCTATCGGTTTTTAACGTTACTTTAAAGTATTTTTCCGCTGGCGGTGATCTCATAAACACATTGTTCCGCGAGAAATGTTTATTTACTACGAACGTATTTACTTTTACAAGTGCTGTTGTCATCAGTATGTAAAATACCTATTTTTAAAGTATTGCAGCCTTGGAATTGTTTAAATAAGTATTATTCGCTGAGGAACTGGTGTTTAATTCGTAAACACGTTATAAAACGGGCAAATAAGTTTCAATTTGATTGTTATTCTTGTTTTTATCTCCCAGGATGATCTAAAAAACGATTAAATCGTGTCTATTAAAATCACAACGCGTGAAGATTAATAAAACAATTAAAAAACTGTTAGAGTAACGCTCCAAACGTTTAAACGAAGCTTAGATTTTGAATTAAGTACCTTGACATTTACTATCCACGTGGACTAAGCAGACTATGTAAATACAAATACACAAAACTGATTTATTGAATGTAGCATTAAAACTGAATAGGTACCTAGGTACTGTAAAAGTCCATTTTGCTTTGTCATTTCATTTTGATTGAATAGCTGGTTCTTGTCTAAACAAAAGCCATTACTTACGACTAGATATGTGTACAATTTTAACCCGTATGCTCCCGGCCGTGCCTCCAGAGGCACAGTGCATTGTTATTTTAATTGTGTCTGTAATTGCGGGTATTGAAGTGCTACGTCTTGAAACAATTCAATAAGCATTGCACGCCAGATGCCTACCAATTTCGTCAATTTTAACGATCCACGATCGTCGCTGATCGAGAACCAACCGTAAATTACTTTTATCGATTCTATTGTCCGAAATTGCTACCGACCATCGCTTTAAGGGGTTTATAGAGGACCAAGGCCATTTTTTCTAGTGTTGTTCCTACCTGCATTGCTGTCAATATCCTACAAGATTATTCGTGTAAATTTTAGGCCGATTTCCTGTAATAAATTTTGAGCAACCCAGCATTAACTTTGTATGCAAACAATAGACAGTCATCTACATAAGACGCCAGACTGCATGCGTAGGTGGCAAATAAAACTAGAACAACTTTACAACGGTCTGACTCCAGTCATTGCTTTAGATACAGTCATATTCAAATTAGACTATCAACGCAAGAAAATAATAAACACGTATCATGATGTCACTTGAGACGAGAATATAGCTTCCTAAATGGTTAAACTCAATGTCTACATACGGGCGACTATATAGCAACAGTTATACCTCGAAACGATAAGGTGCCGCCTCCACGAGCGAGCGAATCGCGGCGATTCAACGTATTTCTATACAAAAATATCACCGCGATTCTCTCGCTCGTAGAGACGGCCCAAAAGAGAGTGTATAGAAAAACGTGGCAAGGACGATAATATCGCCGCGATTCTCTCGCTCGTGGAGGCGGCCCCTAACAGCATCGCTTCGACGTCTGTTTACCTCTTGGCCATGAGTTCCACGCTCAAGTGGCACACGTCTTTCGACTACGTTGGAGAGATTGACGACCCGAATAGTGCAGCGGTAGTGAAACTGCCTTACATTCTTAGAATCTAGGGGTTCGAATCCTGTTAGAGGGAAAAGTTTGTGTGATGAGCATGGACATTTGTTTCCAAGTCATGGATAAAATGAAAAAAGTATCTATGTAGTATATCAACTATCTGGTGTCCACGACATAAACCTCGTTGTTTAGTGTGGCACTAGATGACGCTGTATGTAATGTCCAGCGATATATTTTATTTTAAGTATATTTAGATCATGCCACGAGTCACTGCGACGCGACTTGCGGAGCGACTTGAGTTGCATCGCCCGAGGCTGTGAACGGGGCCTTAAAGAATTTCCACAGCTGCGGCTGCGACAAGGCTTGCCACAGCACAGAAAACTGATGCTATTATGAATCAACAATAGACACAAGAGTATCCATGAGGAACTACATTTTTTTTCAAATGGCCATGTATAACACAGATATTTGGATAATATTCCATATTATTAACATGTTTTTAGATAAAGACGTGTGAAATATTGATACAGAGTTCATATTGATAAGATAGCAGATAAAAATATACCTAGTCAGTCTAGACTGCATAATACGAAGGTCGTGCTACTGTTTTAGCATATATGCATGTGAGTTTAGTAAATAAGTACATACATTAATGTTGATCTTTTTGCACAAAGCACCTGATTTTTTGTTCTATTTAAAAACATCATCATATTACTAAAGAGAAAGTCATTCAGAAAAATCACAAAAAATATTTTTATTTCTCAAAACGTGGCAACTTTTTTTCTGCTTAAAAGTTGCTCGTCTACGCTTTAACACTTCTAAATTTAGGTTAAGCTCGAGCAACGGCTTATTACGACACATAGCAACAACCATATGTATCTTTGGACACGCTCGACATACAAATTATCTTTTTATATCTCACATTATAAACAGACTACTTTTGTAGCATTGCAAAGTTTTGTGACCATGTGTTCAGTTTTTTTGTTGATTTTGAGTTCTAAAAGCAGATTTTTGGGTTTTTCACATCACACATCAACGAAAACATACAAAGCAGTGCTTATTTATCAAAACACTTAAAGCGAAATACAGAATAAGCATCTACAATATGAAACGCGAATAATAATCTTGATCTAAAATTGGCAATAAATTCAAAACGGGTTGAATGACAGCGCGAAAACATTAAAATATATATATATATATATTATGTAGGTACTAGAGCAAGTTGTTGTGTTTTTTATCCATATTTATCTCTACGTGGGTGATAAAAATAAGCTCAGCAGTCATCGACAATCTCGTCTCAGACATTGGATCAACATCGTGAATTCGTGATATGACATGACTTATGTCAGATTAAGATATTCCAGAAATCGAAGGACTTAGAAAAGAGCAAGAAATAAACTTGAAAGCCCTCCAGATTTCATTTCATACACTCTTATATCAATTACCTGTAGTGATGTCCAATAACCCAAATTTAGTCGATTCCTACTTTCAGCAACTAAAAATCGACTAAATAAACGTTTCCTTAATAAGTAAATCCGCTCCAAACAGTATAAACGACTAAAATCAACCGAGTATAATATTATGCCGTATGCGCCATGCGCCTGGCGCCTATTGACCTCGATATGGTACAGGGCCATTTATTTGACGAGATATGGCCCCAAGCACGGTACGAGTAACAACAGTTTATCGAGTGCCCAGTCTATTTAGTATTCGAATTATGAACAATGGGTGTTCTAGAGGTGGTGTGCGGTGTGATATTAATGGTTTGAAGAGCTAGAAAAGATTTATGATGGTGACGACTTTTTGGAATAAATGTGTTGAGAAACGCATAGAATCAAAGTGACAACTGCGGAATTGCAGCCATTTCTCTTCTCATTTATCGTGTTGATTGATAGTAACATTTTACTGTGAACGAAACGGTTGAATCAATTTAATTTATAGTTTTGTGGTAATGTAATCTATTTGCATTTGTATACAAATTGGGTTATCTTAAACCGGTTTGTCTACTTTGCAAGCGAATCATAATTATTTATCAACCTGTTTTCACTCTCTTCTAAATATTCGAAACTAAATATACAAAGCACACACAACAAATTAATTCAAACAGCCGTAGTCAGTGTTTTGTTTTCTTTACACTTCGTTAATTCAAAGATATTTATATCTCATATTTAATCGAAAAAAATAACGAGGCATTTCCGTTGAGGGAATTACAATATAATTTGGTCATCCTGCTTGCATAGTTCAGACTTTCATACACCTACCAAATTGAAGTTATGAGCGATTAGGAGCTTTTACACAGACCACGTAGATGGCGAGACGAGTTGGATAAAATCAACGACCAGTGAAAACCGGCCGAAGCCAATGTAAACCGGCTTTGGATCGGAGGAATTGGAAGTCATGGGGAGATACCATTGTCCATTGTGGGATGAAGCAGGCTAACAGTACCAGTAACAGTGTCATCAGGACTTATAAACCAGTTTGAGATAACATAGCAATTAGATGTCCTACTGCTTAACCGATTTGAAAACTAGTCTAACCAGTTTTACTACCACTACGCCGCATTAAAGTGATGTGTAATGCGGCAGTCTAGCCTGCATACTTCGTTGTTAAGTGGGATCCATCAATGTAAACATCATACGTAATACAATGAGCTCGGACGAAATCTCACCACCAATACAACTCTTTTTCACATTTTTGCATTCGGCCGCTATTTAAGCGCTTAGTTAAGTTCATCAACCAATAGCATCGCAGCATCTGATTCCTTGTTTCCGTCAATGAAAAAAGGGTCAAAATAAAAAAAATAATAATAAAAAATAGAAGCAATAGTAGTTCTTCTTCTTCTTCGTGTCGATGATTCGTTAAGGGTGGTAAACAGATGTGGAGATCGTGTGCACGGGATTTTGTTTTAAAAATGAGCAGATTAGCTCTAGAAGATAAGAGTATAAAGGGTGTAAATCACCTCTTAACGAAGCCGAAAGGCACTTATTAACCCCGTCATTGCGATCATTTTTTTGTTCTACACCATACCTGGGAACCTTCTAGTTACAGAGATATTGGGGGTCAAAGTTCCAACTTTTTGACAAGTTTTTTTTTTAATACAATTTATTAATGTAAGATGTTGTGAAGTGTATGTACTTTAAACACCTCCGCGACCCCCGTACTATTCAATCCATCCATCAGCACAACGTTTTGAGTGCGTTGCATTGAGTTCTACCACAAAACTTGATTTTTCACCCCAAAAAAAAAAGTCGTTTCCCAGCAATAATTTTTGCGTAAAGTTACTTAGTTTGATGGACAGAATGCTTGGTTGACGGCTTCGTGGTGAGGTCTTTTACACCCTGTATTTCATAAAAAAAACTTTTTGCAAAAAAAATAAAACCGACTTCAAAACACAAAAAATTGAAAAATAACTTTAGCTTCAGAAGTCGGTGACCTTTTTTGATTCATTTAGTTTTTTTTTTTCTCACCGACTTCTGAAGCTAAAGTTATTTTTCAATTTTTTGTGTTTTGAAGTCGGTTTTATTTTTTTTGCAAAAAGTTTTTTTATTTTTCCATTTTTTGTCGTAATAGCCTATACAAATATATGCTATGCATTTATTTTACATTGTTAACAATACATGTCATGGTAATAGGCTTATCCCCAATAAATGGAACTTAACATATATCTGAGACTAAACTGTCGAAATTTACGTGTATTGTACACATCTGCGTACCCCTCAGAGCATACAGGCGTGATGTTACGTCATGATGTTGTATAAACAATAAACATCCAAGCGATTGCAAAAATCACGACCGATTTACCGTCTAGTTCTGAAGAGTTCCATTGTATATCTCCGAAGACCAGCATCAGATCTTCACCAAATTTAAATGCGACCATCTCAGGAGTATACTCTTTCAAATAAAAAAATAATTTTGAAAATCACTCCACAAATGGAGGAGAAATCGGTGAACATACATGAAATTATACCACACGACTGAAGTAAAAATATTCATAAAATAAAAACTACTGGGCCAAAATATGTAATTTTTTTATGGGACCAAATGGCAACTATTCCGCATCAAACTAAAAAAGAATCACGTTAATCGGATCATAATTCTCAGCGTAATCGGTGTACATACATAAAAAAAAAAAAAAAAAAAAAACCGATCGAATTGAGAACCTCCTCCTTTTTGGAAGTCGGTTAAAAATATGATGATTTCCAGCATGTTTAGATGATGATGCTGTAAGTAAATGCTTATAGTTTAGTTGGTAATTATCACAATTATTTTGTCATAACTTTCGCAAATTGGTTTCTTTTTCAATTCAGTTATAGCTTGTGTCTTACTTAGCTTATAGTTTAGTTGGTAAGTATTTTGTCATAACTTTCGCAAATTGGATTCTTTTTCAATTTAGATTGCCATCGACACGCTAAGAAGATTGGATTCTTTTTATTAAACATAAAAAGTAAACAGCGTTGCAATTTGTGAAGAAAAACATTAGAAATTTAGGATTTCAAAGGCTACTTACTCTGAAGGAAATAACTTAATGACGTCATCGGGATGAAGCCAAATGCTAAACCATTATTTTTAGCCGATAAAACAACAAGAAATCTGAGCGAGCATAATTAACGTGGCACTTTCCCCATTTTATAGGCGCTGGCAACACTCAATAGCCATAAAACCAAGCAGAAATATCGATGCAATCACCACCAGAGCTAGTGTTGTTTTAACAAATCGTCTATCCATCGACATACCATTAAACCATGTTATGAATCAACAGCTGTATCGTGGATTTTCTTAAAAACTGGTTGGATTTCGTAACGCACTGAAAATAAAACGCACAGACTCACAACCCGTTAGTTTTGTTTTCTTAACGTGGTATAGGGCTGCCGGTAATACCGATGTTTTAGCCTTTTTGTCTATTGCCTGTTTTGTGTTTTTTTATTTTATTTTTAAAGGACCTCTTGCATCGGAATTTGTTATTGAAAGAGAGAGAAAGAAATATTTTGGGAAAAGAAAAGAACTTGACGGTTGCCACAGTATGTCTTAAAAAGGAAGTTTAATTAATAAAATAAAATACAGTAACTACAGGAGCTAAAAGTTTTATAATGCAAAAACGCATATGATTCACTGCAATAAACAAAACCAGAAAAATATATGATATTCTTCAGGATATATGCTAGGTCGATGGTGTTTTGAAAACTTAATACAACTAATTTTACTCGATAAAAAAAACACGAACTTATCTCTAAAAAAGCTCTTTTAACAAGTAAAAATCATATTAAAATACATGCGATCATTCTGATTTTTTGGCAAATAATTCTACAAGCAACATATTAGCATCATAATGTTTTACTTTTTTATTCCAATCAATAGATTTTTTGCAAATCGCAAAAAACCACTCATTTCGCACTATTCGGCCGCAGTGACTGGCGTAACAACCACTTTGTAGTGCAAGTTGATTAGAACTTTATTCTAATAGCATTTCAAACGAAGTTTGAACCACCACAAAAAGAGTTGCTAATAAATAAAATATTAGTTACACCAGAAAAGTCATGTGATTCGCGCTACCTAGTAAACCTCCCACGGTTTGTAGTAGTGCTCCTACTTAGCAGTCTACATATTATTGTACGTCACCTAAGTGCCGACACGTGCTAGTCTAAAATATATTCATGAACAACGTTTTCCTGTAAACACAAACTTTGGCATCCCTGGTCGGCCGGCACGCGTCCCGAAATATTCAGTGTACAATATCAGCGGGTTCGACGCACTCTTTATCTGCATGCTACATTTATACATACCACATTTACATCGAGTTCATAATATAGGTATTGATTGAGTATCGCGTATTGCCAACGACGCTTTTGAAGTTCCCTATTCAGAAACAGGCTAAAAGATGTAAATTGAGAGAGGTCAGGTACTCACGGGATGCTGGGAGCCAGGAGATCACCACATTGTATCACTAGCAGTCGTATTTCACGATATTTTTGGTGTTTTTTCACCGCGCGCGCGGATTTGTGCCGGCCGGACACGTTGGTTGAGTTCGAACTGGTTAATTCGTCTTCACGCCGTCAGGTGGCGGGAGCGATGTGTTGTCCTTGTCACACTCAGCCATGGGCGAGTGCGAGTGGCGGCGAATTCAAAATGGTTAGGAAAAGGAAGGACTAGGGAATGCATCCCAAAGCCTGTTCATATCCCCCCACTTGAAATCAACCAGGGATTTCATAAGATAAGATAGATTAAGTTCGAGACTTAGGCACGGCCTATGCAGATTCATTTGTCATCATGCTGATAAGATTCTAAGTTTAAAGTTAAGCTAATAAGAACAAAATAAGTTTAAAGGTAATACATAATTTTGCTACATAATATATACTAGATACTTGTACATGTTTAAATGTTAGAAGTGCGTTAAATTATATAGAAATATATGTGGATAAATTAATTATTTTGTTCAATTGGAAGAGGACAAATTTTGACAGCAGGTCTTACAAGTAAGCCTTTACATGTTTTCACTGTCACAACTCGAGTAATGTCATCTTTACCCGGATGGAGCTGTATAACGCGACCCAACCTCCATTCGTTAGCAGGTAAGTTGGGTTCATGAATGGTTACAAGATCGTTCAGTTTTGGCTGACGGTTGCCGTGTTTAAACCATTTCATTCGCTGTTGTAAGGTATGCAAATAGTCCCTTTGCCAAGTGCGCCAAAAGCTCTGTGATAGGCGCTGTAATAGCTGCCAACGAGTACGTAATGTCTCGTTTTCAGCATACCTCGGTTCAGGCAGAGATACTAAAGGTCGACCGATGAGGAAGTGACCAGCTGTAAGAGCGTCAACCTCGCCGGGATCGGAAGATAGTTCCACTAAGGGTCTAGAGTTTAACATGGCTTCCACCTTCGTTAAGATAGTATAAAATTCTTCAAAAGTAAGAATCTGGGATCCGATAATACGTTTGAGATGGTATTTTGTCGATTTTATACCACTCTCGAAAATGCCTCCGAAGTGAGGACCGGAAGGAGGATTGAGCTTCCACGTGATACCTCGAGAAGCGAGGTGACTGGAAATACTATCGCTATCGCGGTTGAGCATTTCGCTAACTTCCGACAAGTAACGTCTGGCACCCACGAAGTTAGTACCGCCATCTGTGACTATGGAGTGACAAAGTCCTCTCCGCGATACAAAACGATCTAAGGCCGCTATGAATGCTTCAGATGTAAGCTCAGTAACCAGCTCAAGATGAACGGCCTTGGTCGCGTGGCAGACTATGAGGCAAAGATATGCTTTGTAAGTTTTAGCGTTACGACGTCTACTTTCTTTTATCATAAAAGGACCTCCGAAGTCGATGCCGATTGTTTGAAAACAATGACCCGGTTGTAGTCGGGAAGATGGAAGATCCCCTTGTAAAGGTTGAAGTGGAATAGGTTTGATTTTAAAACAGGTCACGCATTTTGATAACCGTGATCTGATAAGATTTCTAATGCCGAGTATCCAAAATCGACGCATAATTAAAGATTGAAGTAGGCGAGGCCCACAATGAAGGTAAGTTGTATGATAGTGGTCAATAAGAAGAGTACTCAGTCGTGAAATCTTAGGTAAGAGGTATGGCTGTTTGACGCGACCTGGTAATGACGCGTGCTTGAGACGTCCCCCCACTCGCAAGATTCCGCGAGTGTCAAGAAAAGGAGAGAGTTTAGATAAATGTTTGGGTAACGATTTCTTGGATGCTATTAGAGATGTGACATCATTAAAACTTTGATGTTGAACATATTTTGTTAAACGATCTAAAGATTGGATTAATTCAGTGGCTGTCAGATAAGGTAATAAGTTACGCTCAGAACGTTTAGCTTTCGCGTTGTTAATGAAACGGTAGATCCATGCAACCACTCTTTCCACTCGGGAAAGAGAGGAGTGGCGTTCCATGATGGAATTAAGCAAGTCAGCTTCACGTGTCACACCAGTGTGACACGCGCGTGAGGCGGGCTTAAGTTCTGGCACGTTATCGAGCACTTCAACTGCTGAAACAGGCCAGTTGCAGGACTCGTTGGACAGCCAGTGAGGACCAGACCACCAGATTTGAGAAGCAGATAAAGATGAGCATGATAAGCCACGACTACAGATGTCGGCTGGGTTGTCATGGGTGGACACGTGTCGCCACTCAGTTGGCACAGGACTGTCATTAATTAGGACCACTCTGTGGGCAACGAAGGTCTTAAGCTTGTGTGGCTCAGTATTCAACCATGACAATACAGTCGAGCTGTCTGTGAACAAGATAGATTTATTCAATGTGATTTTTGAACTAAGCAAAGAATGAATGTGATTTATTACTTTGGACAGTAATACAGCACTGCAAAGCTCTAGGCGGTTGACAGTCAACACTTTTAGAGGTGCTACTTTGGACTTAGCAATTAAAAGATAAACCTGTACGTCGTGAGAGGTAACGACACGGAGATAAACACAGCATCCATATGCTTTAGTAGACCCATCACAGAATCCGATGAGTTGAAATTCCTTAGACTGAGAAGGTATAATCCTACGAGGGATTTCTATTAGTTTCAAGTTATGAAGATCCGCTATAAAACCTTGCCATTCTAGAGCTATGTCACTGGGCACATGTTCGTCCCATGAAAGATTAAGACGCCACAAATCTTGAAGGAGCAATTTGGCTTTTAAGATAAAAGGTGTGAGCCATCCAAGAGGATCGAAAATACGCGCGATGCTAGATAAGATGGAACGCTTGGTACATTTATTGTCCTCGATTGGGGACTGTGAGTAACTGAAATTGTCACTCACAGGATCATATTGGACTCCTAAGATTTTTAACGTTGATTTATCACTTTCTTCAGAGAAAAGTTTAGGTATTTGACAATGATCTGCAGGCAAAGTTTTAAGAAAGGATTGTGAATTGCTACTCCATTTTCGGAGTTCAAGTTGAGCACAACCTAATAAGCTGATAAGTTGATCTTTTAGTTCTATGGCTTCGCGTACAGATGGCGCGCCGGTCGTAATATCATCGACATATGTCTCATGAAGAAGAGCTTCAGCTGCGCGTGGGTACGCGGCGCCATGATCGGCTGCTACTTGGTGGAGGGTGCGGATGGCCAGATAAGGTGAACTACTAACTCCGTAGGTGACAGTCGCAAGTTCGTACTCTTTAACTGGATCACTAGGAGATTCTCGCCATAGTATGTGTTGAAAGTTCCGATCCTCCGGTCTAATCAAGATTCCTCTATACATCTTTGAGATGTCACAAGTTAAAACTATTGTGTGTAATCTGAAACCGATTATGATATCTACAATATCCACTTGAAGCTTAGGGCCAGTGAATACAATATCATTTAAAGATAAACCATTAGTAGTTTTAGAACTAGCATCGAAAACTACTCTCAATTTAGTGGTCGTGCTTTCTGGGCGAACGACGCAACTGTGAGGGATAAGATAACGATTGAGAGTAGATACCGCAGGGTTAGGTACGGGATACATATGATTTAAATTCTCGTACTCGCGCATGAAATTAACATAATCGGATTTAAGTTCAGTCTGACGATTAAGTCTCTTTTCAAGATGAGTCAAACGCGACAAGGTACTATTGTAAGATTCACCCAAAGAACGATCGCTATCCTTTAAGAGGATAGGTACGACGTATCGTCCGTTAGGTTCGCGATAGGTTAAATCGGTGTACATACGTTCACAGGTATCATTCTCGGGTACAGTTATAACAGCGCGCGGTGGTTCCTCCACTTCCCAAAATTTTTGAATTTGCTCATCTAATTTAAATGTGGTAGCCACTAAAGAGCACGCGGTGTTTAAAGGTGCAGAATTAAAGTTTACTGCCCCTGACAAAATCCACCCGAAAACGCTATGCAGAGCGGTAGGTAAACCGGGCCCCAGATTGATTCGTTGACCATCATAGATTTCGTGGAATAGCTCGGCCCCAATTAATAAATCGATTTTGGCGGGAACATCGAAGTCGCGATCGGCTAACACTAGATGGTTGCAACGTTCTCGAACGACTGATGGTACTTTAACGCTAGGTATTAGAGCAGTGATGTTATCTAACACGACTGGCTTGATATTAAAGTATGGAGCATCACCATGTACAGGTCGTATAGTGCACTCCGTCACCCCCTTTACTTGTGTGACTGAGTTTTGTCCTAGTCCGGCTATGCTAAGATTACACCGGCGGAGTTTTAACCCGAGTGTTCGCGCGCACGCAGCGGTGATAAAACAATCCTGCGCCCCACTGTCCACGAGTGCACGCACGGTACATTGAGTGCCGGCGGCGGTGTTGAACGCGCGCGCCTGACATGTCCCTAATAAAACCATATCACGGTTGGGAACGGCGGCGTGAGAATGAGCTGTAACGTTCGCTCCAGTGGTTGCGCTGGCGCTGGATGGCGCTGGGTCAGTATGCAATAGGGTATGATGACGTAATCCACACACCGTACAAGAAATTTTAGATAAGCATTTTTCTATGACGTGATTTGTACGTAAACAATTTGTACACATATTGTTTTTTCCTTGTACTAACGCAAGTCTAGCACGAGAATCTAAGGATTGAAAGGTAGGGCACCGATAAATCAAGTGCGCCTCACTGCAATGAGCACAAGCCACATTTGCAGGTGGGATAGATTTTGCGAGATAAGATGAGCGTTTGGATCCGCTGCTATTTTGCCTACTAGACGCGGGCGAGGGTTTTTTCCCTTCAAGGTTACGAGGGTTAGAATTGTTATTGATATTAGATTTAGAAGATAAATGACTAGTTTCTAAGATTTTAACATAATCTTGAAGAAACTTTAACAATTCACAAAAAGTAGGTATTTGTGAAATGTTTTTCTGAGATTCGAAACGATTACGCGTGTCCGAGTCCAGCGCGCGTGAAGTTAAACAAAATAAGATAAAATCACCTAAATTTTCAATTTTTAAAGCTTGGAGTGCATGGTATGCCTCATACATTACGTTTGTTAAAGTTTGTAGATCTTGGAAGTTACCCGATTTTAAAACTGGCTGGTTAAAGAATTTGTCTAGATATGTTAAAGCTATAATACGCTTGTTTTGATAACGCTCGATTAAACTATTAAAAACTACTTCGTAATTATCGGCGGTCATCGGAATCCCTTTGACAATAGACAAAGCCGGGCCTTGTAAACAAGACGCTAAATAATGAAATTTTTCTATTTGAGAAATCGAATTATTATCGTGAATTAAAGTTTTGTAAATATCATAAAATGTTTGCCAGTTTTCTATTTTACTATCGAATTTAGGTAACTCAAGTTTAGGTAGCCGCGCGTTACGTCCCGTTTGCATGGAGTCGGACGCCCCGTTCCACGCGGGCGGCGCCGTCACCTGCGACGTCCCGTCGACGTTTCCGCTCCTATCGGCGATCTGCAAGTCAGCCGCTGCACTGATTACGGCATAGTACAAATCATCAAATGAACTTAAAGACTTTTGACACACTTGTGCATCAGGTTTCATGGCTAACTCCAAAGCTTGTATTTTACTACATACCGCAACGAATTCTTCGCGAATTGAATGTATTCGAGTATATCTCGCCTTGAACGACGATACCTTTGAACGATCTTGAATCATAGATTTTGATAAGTCGTAAAGGATTTGGATATCACGATAAACATATTCGCGTTGAGATTGAAGAAGCTTAAGTTTACCCTCCTCCATTTTGTTACGAACGTGTAAAATAATGTAGGTATAAAATTACGAACCTAAGTTGAGATTTATTAGGTGTAAATCAATACCTTTAGGTGAAATAGTTGTGTAATTATGTTTGTTTGTGTATAAATACCGTGAATAGTTATAGATAAATAAGATTACAAACAATAAAATGCGTAAATTACGTGAATTATTGTGATATAACCCGACTCAAATTAAGATGACCTCTGAATCTGCAAAGGTTACACTGCGAGTATGACCAACACAATTTTGTAGGATAATACTTTTAAAATGCGAAAATCTAGCAAATCTCAGAGTTTTCTATTGAAATTGAACCTGAGAATGCCTGAAAAAACTGTAATCTACAGGTATTCGCGCTCGAAATGGACCACAAATATGATTGAGTATCGCGTATTGCCAACGACGCTTTTGAAGTTCCCTATTCAGAAACAGGCTAAAAGATGTAAATTGAGAGAGGTCAGGTACTCACGGGATGCTGGGAGCCAGGAGATCACCACATTGTATCACTAGCAGTCGTATTTCACGATATTTTTGGTGTTTTTTCACCGCGCGCGCGGATTTGTGCCCGCCGGACACGTTGGTTGAGTTCGAACTGGTTAATTCGTCTTCACGCCGTCAGGTGGCGGGAGCGATGTGTTGTCCTTGTCACACTCAGCCATGGGCGAGTGCGAGTGGCGGCGAATTCAAAATGGTTAGGAAAAGGAAGGACTAGGGAATGCATCCCAAAGCCTGTTCAGGTATTATTGTAACATGCTTCGTAATATTATTAATGGAAGTGAGTTTGTTTGTTTATCACGCTTTAAGGACTACTCAAATTTCTGGATCTGAAGGACTGATGAAGATAATAATTGAAGATAATTTACATAATCTTACTACTCGATTCAACGTTTACTAATAGGCAGTATTGCTACTGATATTCTTTAGTATGTGCCTCCTACTCGGTCTCCAACACGAAGGTCCGACCAAGTTCAAGAAGCTACGTTCTCATGCAAATTTCAGGAGGTGGTGATGGCAACTTTGGACTGGAGTCGATGGAGGCAGATTTTCAGCTTACAGGAGTCCAGTGACCACGACCCTCATTAATGAGGAACCAATTGAAGAAGATGATAAAGTTGGTATAGACCACGATGACCAAGAAGAAGAAGAAAAAGAATAGAATATAGAATAGTTTTATTCCGGTAGGTATTTCCTGATCATTTCTATTTTTCATCTCTCAGCAATGAGCCGAGGCTCGAAAAACGAATGGTGCAGTTTTATTTCGGTATTAATTTTGGTGTTTCCTAGTGCAAGGGAAAGCGGATATAAATCTGCGACTTTATTGCTTATGTCTAAGAGACAGTAAGTGCGTTGACAGTGCCAATGTAAGTAAAATAGAATGCACTTTTAGTAAAATATAGTGGCGACATGGTTCCGTTTTCTAGACGTATTTACGACGGAAATAATGGTAGAAATTATTACTCGAGTGTTTACACACGTGCATGAAATGAAGTATTTTATGACCCTTGTTTTAGAAAGCAGAGAAAATAGAAAAACGTGCAAAATTACAAAATGTAAAGCTCTTATTTTATGGCTCACATTTTAGCCCAGCACTATAGTAAATATAATTATGATGTATTAGTTAGTATTGTATGCCATAATCATACCTATTTGCAACTTATTCTATGGTACAACATGATTATATTATTATGTCAGACCAGTCAGTTAGAGTTTATTGAACCGAATACATTGTGCGCTGAACTGATAGCTACCGAAATGAAGATTTACATACCTACAAAATGATTAAAATCAAGGCAAAATTATGCTAAGCAAAGCAACCCAATGTAATGTAAAGTGACAGTCAATAATAAATTAATTTCTTGAGACACCGGTGCCGATTCCCTTGTTCACAAACTAAACTAAATTTAAGTTAAATGCATCTTTTTCTTTCTATTTCATTATGAAAAGGACAGAAGATAAATATTAGTTTAATCCTGTCAAATTAGTCAGCACCTGACGTAATTTGATGTAATTTTAGTAGTCAAATTTTTAATCGCGTCTAAAACTTGTATGGCGCTGATTAATTTGACAGAACATAACTAAAATTGATCTTCTGTCTTTTTCTTAATGAAATAGAAAGAAAAAGATGCACTGAACTTAAATTTGGTTTAGTTTGTAAACAAGGGAATCGGCACCACTGCCTTTCATGACAATTGGTTTATTATATTTTAATATTGCATCTAATAATTTGCTACAGCAAATATAGGTATTACTCGATTCAAAATTATTTGAATTGATAATCGACTAAAACGTCGCCATAAAAGAATTACTACCCTATTCGACAGTACTTATAGTTGCCAGCACCAAACAAGAAATTCAAACCGGCTTATTCAAAATGTCATGCGTCAACAAACGAAAAAAGTTTATTACACACATCGAATTTATGATCTTTCTGTACTTTAATCGATTTGCAGATAAACTGTATAGTGTGTGTGTACCAGATTTTCAAATTCATATTCAAGCACCGTTATCTTTGCTTATGTAAGCTGGAGTAACTCAATCAAGATTAAGAAGGGGAAGGATGAACAAAAAAAAAATCGGTAAGCCATGTAGCCACTAGGTTTATGGTGCTCTGACACAGCCGGAAGGCGTTGTGGTAGGCCTCATAGAGGATGGCGGGAGAGAAACAAAACCAACCACCATTAGTCCACATTGGCCCTGGATTTGAAGTGCAGGAAGTCATGGGGGAGGCCTTTGCCCGGGCAATGGGACATCACAGGCTAATATTGAAGCCTCGTATCCACTAAGCAACATTTGACGTACGACATGTTGCTCAACGTGTTGAAAGTCAGCGCGGAACTTTTTTCTAGCAACTTTTGTATTGTTTTGTCATGTTGCGCAGCAGGCAACGTCGCGCGATGTTGTGCAACTTTGCCGAACATGTTGAACGTCACGTGTTGCGCGTCAATTGTTGCCTAATGGATGCGAGGAACAGTATTATTGATTATGTTCTATGGGCATTCCTTTTCATATATATCTGCCTGTTGCAATATTTAAACCGCGCATGACTAATATTAATTAGTTTAGTAGTATAACGTAGTTAGGTAGTACCTAATATTATTTTCCTCATTAAATGATCAGGAAATGTATAGGTAGAGAGTGCAATGACCGTGCGCAACATTATTGGCACAAGTGCCGACCATAGACTAACAGAACACTTTATTCACATAACACATTGTTCCACGATACTAAAATTATACTTTACAGCGATACGGCGCGAATGATAATTATTATAATGTGAACAAAACAAATGGGACGCATCTGTTTTTGTGCAGAACAATTAAACAGAATTGTGTTGAAATTAGTAACTGAGATACTTTGATAACATTGTCTCATTAAATGCGTGATCAATGATATTTAATTAAACAGATATGTTATGAGCGCGCAATCGTGAAGTCTCGAAAACGTGTCAATTGGCCTGTTTTTCCTTTATTCTGCGTCACTGCGTGTATGTGAGCTGGCTCTCCCCCGCGGCACACTTTTTTCGGTGGTTTTGTAGGTGTATAACAGATCTGTTTGTTAGAATATCATTGTGCGTGATATAAAGATTGAGTTTTAAATTTATTCGACTTTCAAAATAATCGGTTATTTGTTCAAACTTATTGCTGGGTCTATTTTAGAGAAGAGACATCTAAAATCGACTAAAATTACCTAAATAAGCCGGATATTATTAATTTTAATCTCATAATATCAACCTTTTACAGAAAGCCTGAGTCTATTTTTGCATGTTTAACTTTTTGCTTGACTTTTTTTTTAACAATCCGTCAAATTAAAAAATAATTGACGTACGGAATCTGAAACGAAACTGGCCGAGCATAATACAAAATAACAAATCCTTAGTCACACACAAGTATTTTTACGAAGAAAACAATTATAACTTTGCCAATACTGAGTGCGACAATAAGTGCCGAAGATATTTACTACTCTAACTAAAGAATTCGAATAGTACGCAAATGTTGACAGATGCGGACAGGCCTCCGACGATGACCAAAACAACTCGTTTGACCATAATCGACTAAAACATGCGCAAGAGACTTGAGCAGTGAATGCTTGTAGGAACCATGAACGATTTTAGGTTTGCATGTGGTTTCCCTGTAGGAACAACCATAACGCTACGTTTTCATCAAAAGGGTTAAGGTAGAGAGTACAGTCATATTTCGCCAGCAGGCAGCGAGGCTACAAACTGAGCAAAAATCCAGATTTCGGGCTGCTACTGAGAAATTCCTGATGAAAACACACAATTACACTTTGCCCGACATAGGTATCTGACCTTTTTTTTTTCGGATGGGAAATCATCAAATGAATGCTGCTCCGCCCAGAGCAGGAGGGAGTGTCAGACTTTTACTGACTAAAACCCATCCATGTTCCTTCATCGCCCTTTGTGTTCCGGGGCCACGGTATCTCTTTCGAACAGTCCCGCAACCCCGGCAGGCATCGGCCCTTGCGGACCCCTTCCTATTGCTAACTCTCTTTGAGGCGCGCGTGGAACACTCCTGCGCCGTCGACACGGCCTGTCGTCATGAGACGGACGGACGGCAAACTAGCCCATAGCCCACCGTCCACAGGCCCGCGCCTACGGTGGCCCCCGAAGCCCGGGGCGTCTCCCGCAGCGGCCGGGACGTTGAGAGGTTCTCTCCCTCTCACGTTCCGCCACCTCCTTCGCATTATTGCTTCGCAGAAGGAGGTGACGGCGGCCAATTCCGTCTCGATCCGGACCATGGCTTGCACCAGGGCCGGACGCGAGAGGTCGCCGCCGCTAATCGCCGCTAGGAATCTGACCCTGGGGCCAAAAGTCTAACAACAAAACAAAATAAATAAATGTTTGGAAAAGGATCAAAACCCATTTTTGATAATTAAAGAAAACAACCGTTAACTCCCAAAAACAACATCATTTGTTAGCGGAGCAAGGATTTTATTTCACAGAAGTATTTATTATACCGTATAATTTACCGTGTTTGGTAAATGATCACAAATTGGGAAAAGATAAACAATTTACTAGGAAATATTTTAACAGATCATTCAAATCCGTAGGCTCGACAAACAAACAAAGAAACTCACTCACGCATTAATAATACATAATATATTAATTAGGAAACTGTAGGTCCTTATCTACACGTATTAATTAACGTTATAATTAAAAGATCATTACCACTCATCGACTTGTTGATGCCCAGCAATTATTCATTGAAATCAATAGTGTAGAGTTATACTGGGTGACTTTTTTATCACTTTCCAAAAAAAAATGGTTATCTTACGACCTTAGGTAAACGGAGTAGAAGCATATGGCATACCTAGATTTTTTTTTCTTTTTTCCACAGCTTAGAATAAAATTGATCCATTATCAAAAAACGCTACAAATTTCAAGTAAACTTTTCATATTTCTTGGTTCTAATCAAGAAAGCTAAATTTTGAAAAATAAAATAAAAATGTCGAATTTCAAATCATACGCAAAACGCGTAGGTACCCTATGATTTTAATTTCGATCTTTCTGATATTAAAAAAAAAAAAAAACTAGTATGCCATTTGCTTCTACTCCGTTCACATAGTATACCCATTTTTTTTTTTTGGAAAGTGATAAAAAGTCATCCTGTATACTTTTTTTAGCAACACTAACCTACAATTACTGACCTAGGTATAAAGTTTTATTACGTCACACCTTCAGTCTGTTGCGTATAATCAAGTTGACAAGCAGACACCGCGGCCCCGACTGCAAACTAATTTTGATAAGTTTTCCTTATCAGACGATAAAGTAACTAAAAACCTAACCGAGATCTCTAAATAAGATCAAAATTCTTTAACGTGCTAAGATTTGCTTGGTTGATCCGTAATTACAAAATCCAGTCAAAATGTGTCAAAGTCCTTCGACGAACTAAGTCTATGAAAATTTGCTAAATTGAGCCTTACATTTTGAGGGATCTAAACGTAAGAGTAAGACTGAATTTAGTAAGTCAGAAATGTATAGAAAACTAGCTGATGCCCGCGGCTTCGCCCGCTTGACAAATTATATACTAAAACCTTCCTCTTGAATCACTCTATCTATTAACAAAATCCGCATCAAAATCCGTTGCGCAGTTATAAAGATCTAAGCATACAAAGGGACAGACAAACGCGGCGGGGGACTTCGTTTTATAATATGTACCTAGTGATGATTAGTCACGCAGCGTTATTCTCTGATGACAGTCATCAGATTGTCCTTAAACTGAGCCCTGTTATAATTTCCTGGCAGTTTAGAACTCCATCACACCATCTACCAGTACATTTTAGTTCCCGCCCTTCGTAAACAACGATTTTCACTCTCCAGAACTTACTACAACAGCCCATAACGTCCACTGCTGGACATAAGCCTCTCCCATGATGGGAGGAATTTGCCGTAATCTCCACGCCTGGCAGGCGGATTGGAGATCGCAGTGATGAAAGACTAACAGAAAACGCTGCCGCCCATTCTCTGGTCTACGGAGGTGCAAGGTGTTCTGCCTCAGACATTAGTCGCCTTATACGACACCTGTGAGTGTAATGGGTTGGTTCTATTCTACTCTGCCGGATACCATACGACTAACTCTCCAGAACTTGAATGAGGCGAACGACGGAGCTGCTGATAGCTGGCCACGTCGCTACGAACTGGTCCGAACAAAATTAAGTAACCGACACGAGAAGGAGAACAGAATCAAATTAGTCTATCTTACCTGATTTGTAGTCAGGTCCCACTGGTCAGCGACGAAGGAGTGTCTGCTGTATAGGAAGACAGGAACCTGATGGTCTTTGACAGGAGTAGGATCGCTGTTCACCCTGACGACTGTGAGATGAGTGGTTGTGGTGCCAACTGTGGACAAAGGAGACAAGTTGTTATAAACCAAATATTTTTTAAAGAGAATAGAGTGGATGGAGTTTCCGGTCGGTTCTTCACCATTGGAAAAGATCTTCCAGAACTGACCTGATCTTTTGACGTGTTATACATGTAGCCCGATGTGAAATAAAATATTGGTTGGCAATGTGTGTCAGGCGGCCTAAGGACACGAAAATGTCTTTCATTTATGGTTATAATTATAAGAAAATATAGCACACTAGGTAAAACAACCGACTTAAAAAAAATACAAAAAGAAAAACACAAAAAAGTGCAAAATAACTTTGGCTTCAGAAGCCGGTGACAAAAACACCAAATAAATCAAACAAAGGTCAAGCTTCAGAAGTCGGTGATCTTTGTTTGATTGATTTAGTGTTTTTGTCACCATAGTTCACCATACTAATACCATTTAGTGTATTTTTCCATTTTTAGTTGTAATATCCTATACAAATATTTGCTATGCATTTATTTTACATTGTTAATAATAATGTCATGGTAATAGGCTTATCCCTAATAAATGGAACTTAACATACCTAAAGTGTCAAGATCTTTCAAATATAAAAAGAATTTTGAGAATCGCTCCACAATTGGGGGAGGAATCGGTGAACATACATAAAATTAGACCACACGACCGAAGTAATAAAATTACACAAAAAATGATACTGCGTTGATGTCTTTTTCAAGTCCCTTTCTTGGTTAGTTTAGAGACCACGCGACTGAAGTAAAAAAATATTTATAAAATGAAAACTTCTGGGCCAAACTATGTTAAATTTTTATGGGACCAAATGGCAACTATTTCGCATCAGACTAAATAAGAATCACGTAAATCGGATCATAAATCTCAGCGTAATCGGTGTTTGAACCTCCTCCTTTTTGAAGTCAGTTAAAAAAGTTTACCTAGCGTTTTAATAATAACAAACAAATCATACAATTTAAGTCGATCTAGAATTCATTTCTTTTCCCACTTAATCTGCAAGCGTGTCATGCAAGTGCGGAACCATGAGGGGACAAGAACATAACGTAATAAGCAAAAAACCGTTGTTGCTTATTGCACTGTGCACCTTAGTGAAGGTAGTGATGCGAATAATTTTAATAATCGATAAAACGGTAATTAGTCGATTTTTGTATAAGAACTATAAGAAGTAGTAAGGCGAATAATTAAAAAAAAATAATCAATTACAACAACGATAAAAATAGTTGACGCAATAAATATCCGTCTTACGAGTTTGTTATTTTAACTATAATTTGTCATATTATTGAACGTTTAAAAGAATGTAATTCAACAGAAATGTGGAAGGATGTAAAATCATTGAAGCAAGGCACCATTATCAGTGCACTAAAGCTAATGTGCTAAATTAACTGTCTAATAACACTATAGCTATCACTTTGATTTAAACACATTTACTGGGAAACCAAGACACACAAAAACACTTTTCTCTCATTTTAATTTAAAATGATTGCGTTCAACTGATGAACTGAGCACAATGTGCACGCAAAAAATATAAATCGCGCGTTGCCAAGTGCGCTCGCGATAGTGAAGCGAATGTGCGTGCAATTTATTAGAAATATCGATAAATAAAATACATAATTATAATAAATAAACCTTATCAAAATATGATAGAAATTTTAATAAATTCAGAAAAAGCTGGCTTTTTATTCCACAGAGAGTTCGTATTGATCGATGAACTTTAGATTTGCATCTACAGATTGACATGTCGAGACGTTTTATCATATTTTGTAATAAAATGCAGTTTAGTTTTCCGCAAAATCGAAAACAATAGGTATTTATAAATTGCGACAAATCATGCGTTACGATAATTATAATTTCAGATGAAATGAACTATGTACATATATTTTAGTTGGATAAGACCATAACAATGTTTTAAAGACAATGTCAGCCTGGAGCCTGGCCAGCTTACTTCTGTATTTATGCTAGACGGCGACTAGCTGACGTCCCGCGGTTTCACCCGCGTAGTTCCCGTTCCCGTGGGAGTACGGGAATAACATATAGCCTATAGCACTCACGAATAATGTAGCTTTCTACCAGTGAAACAATTTTTAAAATTGGTTCATTACTTCCGGAGATTACCTACATACAAACTTACAAACTTACAAACAACAAATGTTACCTCTTTATAAATTAGTATAGATTAGTATAGATATAAGCGAGGCCGCAATTTCGAATAAAAAGACAAATTATACAAAACTCTTTTTAATTCAGGGACGGTACAACGACCGATCAAATTATTTAGTTGTCATTAGCACTTACATCGATTTTCTTTTGAATTACAAATGAATGGTTAGAAAGCCTAACCTAGTCTAATAACAATATAATTCTTAGCAGAAAATCGAAGGTTATCGTGATACTGATAACGTAAATGATCTAAGTAAAATTATGTACTTAGTAACGAACCAAGGAGAACGACTGTGATCAATGCAATTTGAACGTTTTATAAAAAAAATATAGAAATGTGGAATGGTTTAGAAATTTTATCATAACTAATATTTTTAATTTATTACGTTATCTATCAGAAAACGAGCTATTTCTGATAAAAGAGTAATGTATAAAAATAAATAAATTAAGAATTAGAAAACAAATTCATATTAAAAGCAAATAAATAAATACTTACCTAATTAAAACAAATAATTAATAAATTAAATACAACACTTTTCCGATGGTTTTCCTGTATACAGTATAGTGTCATAAACCTTTCAAATTTAGTTGCTTATAAAAATGCTGTGCAATTAAAACCTATCACTAAAAATTACAACAGACAGCCCCATCACTAAACAGCCTATCGATTATAAAAAAAAATCTGTTAGTAACAGTACCTATCAGTGCATTGAGAAACTTCTTCACTTGCTAATTGCGATGCGTCTGGAGTTGCAGACGGTTTTGCTCGCTTTTCTCACAGAAAATAGATCGTTCATTGTTCGAATAGCGTGCACTTCTATTAATAGACAAAGACTTGTGACGCCCTCTAGTTTTTATCGTTTCTATCCATGGTATATCTAATTCCTTTCATTTTGACAATTGAACAACGTTCATTGCGGTATTAAGGTTCGTTGACGTAGGCAATGAATAAGGTTTTTTGTTTTAAATTCTACTCAGATCGTGTGTAACGTTAAAAAATAGGTATAGAAAGATACAGGGTGTAAAAGACCTCATCACGAAGCCGCCAACCAAGCATTCTGTACATCAAACTAAGTAGGTAACTTTACGCAAAAATTATTGCTGGGAAACGACTTTTTTTTTGGGGTGAAAAATCATGTTTTGTGGTAGAACTCAATGTAACGCACTCAATACATTGTGCTGATGGATGGATTGAATAGTACGGGGGTCGTGGAGGTGTGTATTTAAAAAAAAAAAGTCAAACAATTGGAACTTTGACCCCCAATCTCTCCGTAACTAGAAGGTTCCCACTAGTTCCCAGGTATGGTGTAGAACAAAAAAAATATCGCAATGACGAGGAGAACAAGTGCCTTTCGGCTTCGTTAAGAGGTGTTTTACACCCTTTATAAAAATTAGTCATCAGGGAAATGCAAACACCATATCTGATTTTACTGATGTTGCACATCTACTTCACGTTTCTGAACTTTTAAATTAAACTTACTTAGTTTCATTTTCATAAAAAAAAAATATATTATTTTTAAAGACCCCGTTATCCTAGTAATATTATAAAACTGCAAAAGTTTGTGAGGAATTGAGGATGTATGGATGTCTGTTTGGATGTATGAATATTTGTAACTCTTACACGCAAAAACTACTTAACTAATTTGGATGAAAAGCACACAGATACTTTAAAGCACACAGATACTTTATCATCATCATCATCAGCCTATTAATGTTCCCACTGCTGGGACACAAGCCTCCTCTCTATGAGAAGGAATGGGCTATAATCCTCCACGCGGGCCCAATGCGGATTGGTAGATGTCACATATCTTCGAATTTTTTAGTTCTAAGACATGCCGGTTTCCTCACGATGTTTTCCTTCACCGTTTTGAGAGCACGCAAAAACTACTGAACACACAGATAATTTATAACGATCCCGGTTGTATGATCCCGTGGGACATGTCATTTATATCTAACTAGCTAATGCCAGCGGCTTCGCCCGACCGCTGGACAAATTTTATACGAAAACCTTCCTCGAGAACCACTCTATCCATTGGTGAAAACAGCATGAAAATCGGTGCAGTAGTTTTTAGGGTTCCGTACCCAAAGGGTAAAAACGGAACCCTATTACTTACTGACTTCGCTGTCTGTCCGTCTGTCTGTCACCAGGCTGTATCTCATGAACCGTGACAGCTAGACAGTTGAAATTTTCACAGATGATGTATTTCTGTTGCCGCTATAACAACAAATACTAAAAACAGAATAAAATTAATATTTAAGGGGGGCTCCCATACAACAAACGTGATTTTTTTGCCGTTTTGTCTAATGAGATAATGGTACGGAATCGGAACCCTTCGTGCGCGAGTCCGACTCGCACTTGGCCGGTTTTTTGTGTTTATCGCGAACAGACATAAAGACAGACGCGGCGGAGGCCTTTGTTTTATAATATGTAGTGGTGTTAAGGTTACACAAGTCAGTCATTCTTCCATACAAACGTAGTCTGGTGATTACTCATTTGTTTGACGGTGTAGGTTCAAAATTAAAAATTGTATCAACTGATATTTTCATTATCTAGCCCTGTATGGAAGCAGAATTGGAAAAAAAATATTGGTTTGGAAGTTATGAGCGTCGAAACTTTCATATTTCAACACTAATTTTAACTCATCTTTGGGCGTAAATAAATGACCTAAGTAGTATGAAAATGGAAAAACTAAAACCATACAAGCATAGATAATTTATTCAAAAGTTGAAATAATTTTATTTTGAGACAGATACATCCAATAGATTTTTCATGATATCCCTATCCCAAATGTCTACATAAAAAATTTCGCGCGCCCGTTTTCGTTGTAAATCATATTGCATTTCGCTACAAGTTGCCACCCCGGTCAGTGGGGAACGGGGAAGCGCGCAGCGCGTGTGTGTGGGTGCACACAGTCATGCTCACTTTGTTAGCTGCCGCCCGGCACGTGCTGTCGTACTTACGAGTATACTATTTTATAACATTGAATTCTGGCTTGAATTTTGGATACCGATATTTCTTTATTGATAGTTTGTGTTTATTATTTTGAATTTGTTTCAAATTTTACTGACCCTGGCATTGGACTTTGCGATTCCAATTTGATAGTGATTTACGCTTGGATTTTTATTGTTTATGACGTAACATCACACCTGTATGCTTTGAGGGGGTACGCAGATTTGTGCAATACACCCAGATTTCGAAAGTTAGGTACCTATGTTTGCGGATGGATGGACAGAGATTTTGTTGGCATGTCAGAAGTATTGTGAGAGGAATTTATGAATGTGTGAACCTTTACTTTGTTATTTTGTATATTTTAATTTTATGTTATCTCTTACTCTATTAGTTCTAGTTTTAGTTACAGTAATTGGTTTATAAATACAACCGTTGTAAGTAGATAAATGAATGTTAAGTTTATAGTGGATAAGCCTATTACCATGACATGTATTGTTAATAATGTAGGTATAATAAATATTTATGGCGACTTGGTTGGGAACGACTCATCATCTGCCACCATCAGCCTTTTCCCAACTATGTTGGGGTCGGCTTCCAGTTTTACCGGATGCAGTTGAATACCAGTACCTACATGGAGCGACTGCCTATTTGACCACCACAACCCAGTTAGTACCGTGTAATACGATACCCCTTGGTAAGACTGGCTGTCAGACTTTTGGGGCCTCTGACTACCTAACGACTGTCAAAGATCTACAAATGACAGCCGGGACCAACGGCTTTATCGTGCTTTCCGAGGCACGGAGGAAACTTGGTATGTAATGGGTGGTCACCCATCCACAGACCAACCTAGGCAAGCACGGCTTAACCTAACGATCGACCCGAGCGGCTGTTATTATTTAGCCACGAGTTCCGCTTGTTTGGGAACGACTATAAATGGAAAAATAAATATAAATATTTTTGCAAAAAATAAAACAGACAAAAAAAACACAAACATAAAAAACACTTTGATTGATTTGGTGTTTTTGTCACCGGCTTCTGAAGCTAAAGTTATTTTTCACTTTTTTGTGTTTTTCTTTTTTTTAATTCTGTGATAACTTCTAAACTACTTATTCAATCAAATGTTAACAGCTAAAAGACAATTTTAATCTAAATTCAATTGTCAAGATAATGGACATACTTATTTGGATGAGGATTAATACTGCAAATAAGGTAGGTACCTACGTTGTCCTCGAAGCGGCGATCGGCGGCGGCGACCTCTCGCGTCCAGCCCTGGTGCAAGCCATGGTCCGGAGCGAGACGGAATGGGACGCCGTCACCTCCTTCTGCGAAGCAGTAATGCTAAAGAAGGAGGTGGCGGAACGTGAGAGGGAGAGAACCTCTCAACGTCCCGGCCGCCGTGGGAGACGCCCCGGGCGTCGGGGGCCACCACCACGTGGCCCCCGGCCACCGTAGGCGCGGGCCTGTGGACGGTGGGCTAGGTATGGGCTAGCCCGCCGTCCGTCCGTCTCATGACGACAGGCCGTGTCGACGGCGCGTTCGTGTTCCACGCGCGCCTCAAAGAGAGTCAGCAAAAGGGAAGGGGTCCGTAAGGACCGATGCCTGCCGGGGTTGCGGGACTGTTCGAAAGAGATACCGTGGCCCCGGAACACAAAGGGCGATGAAGGAACATGGATGGGTTTTAGTCAGTAAAAGTCTGACACTCCCTCCTGCTCCGCCCAGAGCGGGAGGAGTTATTTGATGATTTCCCATCCGAAAAAAAAAAGGTAGGTACCTACGTCATATTTTTAAATAAAATTTCAAAGATGAATATGGTTACTTAGGTACCTACCTACTTTACTCTTTGTCTGGATAGAAGGTCAACCTATTCATACACGAAATATTTTCAGAGAATCATCCAACAGCTAATAACGAAGCCATAGCAACGAAATATTTTTTTTACTAAGTAGGTAGGTAGGTACCTATATTTAAAAAATCTCTACTTGACCCACACAATAAATAGGTACTGGCTCCATATTTTAACAACATCCATTACGCTAGTTTACTACAATACTACGTCAGCGGCACAATGCCTATTGTTGATAAATGTATAATAAGACAATATTACAGACCGCTATTGTAAATAAATAAACAGCCAATAAACAATTTACAAAATAACATAATTTTTTATTTGATGAATCAACAACAAGACTCACAGTCACATCAAAGTCACGCTGTCGAAAAAGCAATTGTCCTGACCCTAGCTGTACTAATCAGGAGTCGCCTGTGGTTTAATTATAGGTAACTAGCCAGGCTAAGTAAATACCTAGGTATTTAACATAAGTAGTAACATAGTTGCACAACCTATAAAAACAAGTATAGAAATAAAGTCATATCAATGAAATTATTTTTTAAACTAAATAACAATATCTACCTACATTACTACCTACCTACATTGTTCTACTTATATTCACATTTTCGCAAGCGAACTCATTGCCACGTCTCGCAAAGTCGCGGGTAAGTAGGTATCTACCTATTAGGAATATTATAGGATGTATGTAGGAGCTTGTCCTTTCATAATAACAACTAAATTGGGTGCATAATAATTACGTTTCACTGAGTGATTGTCCTATGTTGTAAATTCCAACACCTATTAGTTTGAGTTTATGTTGTCCTTCAAACATAAATCGCATAATACGCCAGCACGTGCCAACGATGATACTACACAATTGCACCCGCGCCGCGCGCCGCCGCTACAATGTCGTCCCGTCTTCAATGAAATTGCGCATGTATGCGTCACTCAGCGTTAGGAGTGTGTATGTGTACGCGCAGTAGCTTCCTTCTGCTCTTTACAGCGTCTGTCCCTTTCGCTCGTGATGTCGGATGAAATAGCATGCATTTTAACCCCGCCCACCAACTAGTTCGTTCCGCTAACTTGTTCGTTCTTAACATCAAAAACTTGTATTAAAAAAAACACTTGTCAAAAAGTTGAAACTTTGACCCCCCTAAATTCTCCGTAACTCAAGGTTCCCAGGGTATGGTGTAGAACAAAAAATTATCGCAATGACGGGGAGAACAAGTGCCTTTCGGCTTCGTTAAGAGGTTTTTTACATCCTTTATGTGGAAAGTGGATTAGCTATAAAACACAGTGACTGAGCATGCCTTGTAAATCACTTTTAATCCTATTCAATTGGCATGAGACGCTAAGAGAGAAAAGTAATTGTTTACGTTGCAATTTTACACGCTTTTCTTTGACTTTACTTTGTGTAAAACCATGATATTTATTGTATTTGTATTGTTGTTGAGTATAAATAGGATTTTCTTGCTTTGTTGCTTCTCTTTCTTAATTTTAAAGAAGAAATTAATCGGGCGAATAAACATTTAATTGGCGACACTAATATAGGTACTGAATGAACGACTATTATACCAAACTAGCTGACGTCCCGCGGTCTCACCCGCGTAGTTCCCGTTCCCGTGGGAGTACGGGAATAAAATATAGCCTATAGCACTCACGCATAATGTAGCTTTCTACCAGTGAAACATTTTTTTTTTCAGTTGAAAAATTGGTTCATTACTTCCGGAGCTTACCCCCTACATACAAACTTACAAACAAATGTTACCTCTTTATAATATTAGTATAGATTACCAAGTAAGTTACGAGAGCGAGCGAAGCGAGCTCGGGACTTGTAGACTCGGACAGGTTAGGTTCGACGGGGATGTCGGGATCTAGTAAACGGGCATAGCCCGCGAACTAAGACCCCGCCGGCTTCCCCTTCGTGTTAGGTTATTTTAAACAGAAACACGAGCCGACGACGTCGACTACGCCTTATCTACAACCTAGTGGTTAATACTCGTAAACTTGTTTTAGTCCTTGAATTATCACACTGGTCGTATTGACCAACTAGTTATTCTGTATTTTCAAGGCCGCTTTAAACATTTCTATTCACCCACATAATATTTCAGTAGCCCTTATTTAGTATTTTTGGCACCTTTAATTTGAATTTATTTTCGCTTGTCTAAATACTACCAATTTTAAAGTTTGATCGCTAAGGGAAATGAAAGGTCGAATCAAATTAACGTGCGAAACTCCACAGACAAGATAGAACTGAATTAGCTTCACCCAGTAGTGCAAGCTAATTCAATGTTACATAATTGACAATATTAAAATTCAGGTTTCAAAGACTTTAACGTTAGTCCATAATCTAGAGAATAACTAGTCCTTAATCTACTTGGAATTACGATTACTTAAGAACGAACAAGTTAGCGGAACGAACTAGTTGGTGGGCGGGGTTAAAATGCATGCTATTTCATCCGACATCACGAGCGAAAGGGACAGACGCTGTAAAGAGCAGAAGGAAGCTACTGCGCGTACACATACACACTCCTAACGCTGAGTGACGCATACATGCGCAATTTCATTGAAGACGGGACGACATTGTAGCGGCGGCGCGCGGCGCGGGTGCAATTGTGTAGTATCATCGTTGGCACGTGCTGGCGTATTATGCGATTTATGTTTGAAGGACAACATAAACTCAAACTAATAGGTGTTGGAATTATAGGACAATCACTCAGTGAAACGTAATTATTATGCACCCAATTTAGTTGTTATTATGAAAGGACAAGCTCCAACATACATCCTATAATATTCCTAATAGGTAGATACCTACTTACCCGCGACTTTGCGAGACGTGGCAATGAGTTCGCTTGCGAAAATGTGAATATAAGTAGAACAATGTAGGTAGGTAGTAATGTAGGTAGATATTGTTATTTAGTTTAAAAAATAATTTCATTGATATGACTTTATTTCTATTCTTGTTTTTATAGGTTGTGCAACTATGTTACTACTTATGTTAAATACCTAGGTATTTACTTAGCCTAGCTAGTTATCTATAATTAAACCACAGGCGACTCCTGATTAGTACAGCCAGGGTCAGGACAATTGCTTTTTCGACAGCGTGACTTTGATGTGACTGTGAGTCTTGTTGTTGATTCATCAAATAAAAAATTATGTTATTTTGTAAATTGTTTATTGGCTGTTTATTTATTTACAATAGCGGTCTGTAATATTGTCTTATTATACATTTATCAACAATAGGCATTGTGCCGCTGACGTAGTATTGTAGTAAACTAGCGTAATGGATGTTGTTAAAATATGGAGCCAGTACCTATTTATTGTGTGGGTCAAGTAGAGATTTTTTAAATATAGGTACCTACCTACTCAGTAAAAAAAAATATTTCGTTGCTATGGCTTCGTTATAGCTGTTGGATGATTCTCTGAAAATATTTCGTGTATGAATAGGTTGACCTTCTATCCAGACAAATTAAAAATATGACGTAGGTACCTACCTTTTTTTTTTTTTCGGATGGGAAATCATCAAATAACTCCTCCCGCTCTGGGCGGAGCAGGAGGGAGTGTCAGACTTTTACTGACTAAAACCCATCCATGTTCCTTCATCGCCCTTTGTGTTCCGGGGCCACGGTATCTCTTTCGAACAGTCCCGCAACCCCGGCAGGCATCGGTCCTTACGGACCCCTTCCCTTTTGCTGACTCTCTTTGAGGCGCGCGTGGAACACGAACGCGCCGTCGACACGGCCTGTCGTCATGAGACGGACGGACGGCGGGCTAGCCCATACCTAGCCCACCGTCCACAGGCCCGCGCCTACGGTGGCCGGGGGCCACGTGGTGGTGGCCCCCGACGCCCGGGGCGTCTCCCACGGCGGCCGGGACGTTGAGAGGTTCTCTCCCTCCCACGTTCCGCCACCTCCTTCTCTAGCATTACTGCTTCGCAGAAGGAGGTGACGGCGTCCCATTCCGTCTCGCTCCGGACCATGGCTTGCACCAGGGCCGGACGCGAGAGGTCGCCGCCGCCGATCGCCGCTTCGAGGACAACGTAGGTACCTACCTTATTTGCAGTATTAATCCTTATCCAAATAAGTATGTCCATTATCTTGACAATTGAATTTAGATTAAAATTGTCTTTTAGCTGTTAACATTTGATTGAATAGTTTAGAAGTTATCACAGAATTAAAAAAAAGAAAAACACAAAAAAGTGAAAAATAACTTTAGCTTCAGAAGCCGGTGACAAAAACACCAAATCAATCAAAGTGTTTTTTATGTTTGTGTTTTTTTTTGTCTGTTTTATTTTTTGCAAAAAATATTTATATTTATTTTTCCATTTATCTATATCGTTCCCAAACAAGCGGAACTCGTGGCTAAATAATAACAGCCGCTCGGGTCGATCGTTAGGTTAAGCCGTGCTTGCCTAGGTTGGTCTGTGGATGGGTGACCACCCATTACATACCAAGTTTCCTCCGTGCCTCGGAAAGCACGATAAAGCCGTTGGTCCCGGCTGTCATTTGTAGATCTTTGACAGTCGTTAGGTAGTCAGAGGCCCCAAAAGTCTGACAGCCAGTCTTACCAAGGGGTATCGTATTACACGGTACTAACTGGGTTGTGGTGGTCAAATAGGCGGTCGCTCCATGTATAGGTACTGGTATTCAACTGCATCCGGTAAAACTGGAAGCCGACCCCAACATAGTTGGGAAAAGGCTGATGGTGGCAGATGATGAGTCGTTCCCAACCAAGTCGCCATAAATATTTATTATACCTACATTATTAACAATACATGTCATGGTAATAGGCTTATCCACTATAAACTTAACATTTATTTATCTACTTACAACGGTTGTATTTATAAACCAATTACTGTAACTAAAACTAGAACTAAAAGAGTAAGAGATAACATAAAATTAAAATATACAAAATAACAAAGTAAAGGTTCACACATTCATAAATTCCTCTCACAATACTTCTGACATGCCAACAAAATCTCTGTCCATCCATCCGCAAACATAGGTACCTAACTTTCGAAATCTGGGTGTATTGCACAAATCTGCGTACCCCCTCAAAGCATACAGGCGTGATGTTACGTCATAAACAATAAAAATCCAAGCGTAAATCACTATCAAATTGGAATCGCAAAGTCCAATGCCAGGGTCAGTAAAATTTGAAACAAATTCAAAATAATAAACACAAACTATCAATAAAGAAATATCGGTATCCAAAATTCAAGCCAGAGTTCAATGTTATAAAATAGTATACTCGTAAGTACGACAGCACGTGCCGGGCGGCAGCTAACAAAGTGAGCATGACTGTGTGCACCCATACACACTGCGCATACACACGCGCTGCGCGCTTCCCCGTTCCCCACTGACCCGGGGTGGCAACTTGTAGCGAAATGCAATATGATTTACAACGAAAACGGGCGCGCGAAATTTTTTATGTAGACCTTTGGGAATAGGGATATCATGAAAAATCTATTGGATGTATCTGTTCAAAATAAAATTATTTCAACTTTTGAATAAATTATCTATGCTTGTATGGTTTTAGTTTTTCCATTTTCATACTACTTAGGTCATTTATTTACGCCCAAAGATGAGTTAAAATTAGTGTTGAAATATGAAAGTTTCGACGCTCATAACTTCCAAACCAATATTTTTTTTCCAATTCTGCTTCCATACAGGGCTAGATAATGAAAAGATCAGTTGATACAATTTTTAATTTTGAACCTACACCGTCAAACAAATGAGTAATCACCAGACTACGTTTGTATGGAAGAATGACTGACTTGTGTAACCTTAATGTTTTTTATCGGCTCAATTTACTAGACTTCATTTAAATATACCTAATCTCAGTAAGTAAAGCACAGGAATTATGCGGGCAGATTTAATCTGACTTAGCACTTAGCAACATAATATATTTATGCTACTGATAATACTAGTTTTAACTCGAGTACCTACCACTACATATCAATATGGCCTGAATATTTAGATAAGTTAGTAGACAGATATGGGTCGTCGTTAGCATAATTTTGTAAAATGATATTTTAATAGGTACTTAGTATTATTTAACACTAGCACATGCACCCGGCTTCGCTCGCGTGGAGTCCGATAATTGTCACACGGGATCATACCGGCATAAAATTATCCTAAACTATCTGTGTACTAAGATCCAAATCTGTTCAGTAAGTATTTTTTGCGCTCACTAAACTTCCGCATCTAAAGGGAGTAAAACACCTCTTAACGAAGCCGAAAGACACTTGTTCTCCCCGTCATTGTGATCATTTTTTTGTTCCACACCATACCTGGGAACCTTCTAATTACGGAGATATTGGGGGTCAAAGTCCCAACTTTTTGATAAGTTTTTTTTTAAATAAAAGTTTTTATACTTTAAACACCTACACGACCCCCGTACTATTCAATCCATCCATCATCCATCAGTTTTGAGTGCGTTACATTGAGTTCTACCACAAAACATGATTTTTCAAACCAAAAAAAAAGTCGTTTCCCAGCAATAATTTTTGCGTAAAGTTACTTAGTTTGATGTACAGAATGCTTGGTTGACGGCTTCGTGATGAGGTTGTTACACCTCTTATTATTAGTAAGAAGTAAACTAACATCATGCCACTAACCGATCACAATTCCAGACTCCAGAAAAGCCCAATAACACTTTGAGAATCGAACCAAGGAAAGTAGGGTAACGGGCCTATATACGACGTCAAATTAAATTAACAAAATAACAAGCTTATAGTAACGCAACGTCATGTTTTTTTAGTATTCTTCTCAGCAAACCCTTTTGATTGATACCCATACCTATCATGGGAATGCATAAAAAAATAAGTAGTCCACCATCTTTGGGACTCCGGAATGTATACTTGTAAAGTAGAAGTTTTCCAATCCTATCTTTCAAATTAAATAATTAAAACTTTCACGTAGTTAAAAATTAAATGCACAGCTAACTAGCTAGTTAGCTGTGTTCTACTAGGTATCGACTCTAGGTGGCCGCTGCAGTGGGTAGCAAATGTTTTATTATAATAACTAGCCATTTAATGATAACGTAATCACTATGATTTTCTACTGGTTCATTACAGTGGTAGATGAAAGCCGGTCGGTGCATACACGAATGAAGCGCAGGCCGCACCACCAGCTTATAGCGAGCGAGCCGGGCGAGCCTCTTTTCGGCTCGCTCGTTAGTTGGCGGTGATCTATCCAAACTGGAGCAAATCAAAGTAGAATAAGAAGAGACGAGAGAGAGATTAGTCCCAGACGAAATGCTTCAAGTCAATAATAAACGCTGCTCTCAAAACGGTGAAGGAAAAACATCGTGAGGAAACCGGCATGTCCTAGAACCAAAACATTCGAAGACATGTGACTTCAACCAATCCGCACTGGGCCCGCGTCGTGGATTATAGCCCATTCCCTCTCATTGAGAGGAGGCCTGTGTCCCAGCAGTAGTAGGCTGGATGATGATGAAATAATAAAAATCAATAAAGTGTACCCAGGGCCGTCTTTACCTAGTGTGCAGGGTGTGCGTTGCACACGGGCGCAGCGGTCCTAGGGGATGCCGAGCGCTGCTCGCTACGGAGCCATACTCGGCGCGCGCGTTTGCCGGCCGCGGCACTTTCAATGACCAACGTGAAAAGAGCTCCGCATTGCATACATTTTGTATAGCATCTTGAGCTCTTCTTATATTTGTAGAATAACAGCAAAGCAAGGCATTTTAAAATGGGTACGTTTTGGCTTGTTAGGGTAAACACCAGAACACCCTGTATAATTCTAAACAGACAACAGCACATCATGGTATGCAAAACCGACGAATTTCTTCTTCAAATTTAATCTCCAAACAATAGAGTAAGGATTATTATCCATTGGGGAAGCTTGTCAGTTTGTGGTAACTTGATGTGCTGTTACTTGTACTTTGTACCCATTCCATTTTGACCGCGCGCTTACTAGGGGGCGCTAGGGTAATGTTTGCACACGGGCGCTACATGGGCTAGAGACGGTTCTGAGTGTACCTATATCCTAAAATACTTGAAGGCTGGGTTAGAAACTTAGAATTATGAGCGGATTTCACCAATAAACCGAACTTGATCAGTTAAGGCATATGATCGGGATCAATAGGTGAAATTCGCTTTTTGAAGTTTTACATTACATTAGGTACGCTTGTAATCTATGAAGATTTAGACCAGAGGTTTACGTACAGACGCATTTTGCCAATTATTTTCAAGTCCCATCCTATTTAGTAGATGGCGACCCGTACTGCCGTAAGCCGTGTGGTATCCGGCAGAGTGGAATAGAACCAACCCATTACACTCACGGGTGTCGTATAAGGCGACTAATGTCTGAGGCAGAACACCTTGCGCCTCCGTAGACCAGAGAATGGGCAGCAGCGTTTTCTGTTAGTCTTTCATCACTGCGATCTCCAATCCGCCTGCCAAGCATGGAGATTACGGCAAATTGCTCCCATCATGGGAGGGGCTTATGTCCAGCAGTGGACGTTATGGGCTGATGTAGTGTAGTGTAGTGTAGACCCGTACTGCCATCAACGGGCACCAAACCAAACTCCTTGGCTTCTACAGTAGATTTTATTGGGTTTCAGATTTCAGAAATCCGTTTAAAATGGTCTCTACTTACTTCAGTAATTTAATTATAAGATAAGGATTCAGCATCAAGGATTACCTCTTCGTACTGAAATTACTATGTAATGCGATAAGCCATCACAAATCCAAATTAATTGTCCGCCTTTACCGACCTACATAATTTGGCTTATGGTGAAGTCCAATATAAACTACGAAAATACGTATACTTACTTACATAGTTTGACTATTCAAATCACAAACATTTTTACTATTCAAAAGTGCCTCTAGCTGGTCTATCTATCTATACGTAATCTATACAAATGAATAACATTGAAGTGTTCGTTTGTAGTTTCAAAATAACAGTCTTTTACTGTACGCATATGAAAGTATATACGGGACTTATGTATAACAAAATGACATTTTATTTAATTTTTGTACGTCTGTCGGTATGTATGTTTGTTCCGGCTAATCTCCGAAACGGCTGGACCGTTTTTGACGGGATATTTATTGGCAGATACTTAAGTGATGTTATAGGAAGTAGGGTTCCGTGCAAAAAATAACAAATCCCTTGAAATTGTTAAAAAAAATCCGATTTAAATAGGGAAGTAAAGCTACTACAAAAGTCCCATTGGAACTCGCCCGGATTTGATCCCACCACCTCGTGCATGACCCATCATGACAGATATTACAGGGTGTAAACGACCTCATCACGAAGCCGTCAACCAAGCAGTCTGTACATCAAACTAAGTAACTTTACGCAAAAATTATTGCTGGGAAACGACATTTCTTCTGTGGTGAAAAATCATGTTTTGTGGTAGAACTCAATGTAACGCACTCAAAACAATGTGCTGATGGATGAATTGAATAGTAGCGGGGTCGTGGAGGTGTTTAAAGTGAAAATCTTACATTAAAAACTTATATTTAAAAAAAAAGCTTGTCAACTTTGACCCCCAATATTTCCGAAACTAGAAGGTATGGTGTAAAACAAAAAAATGGTTGCAATGACGGGGAGAACGAGTGCCTTTCAGCTTCGTTAAGAGGTGTTTTACACCCTTTATATGATACATATTTTCCAAAGATAAATTTTCCGTAAGATAAACACGGTATCTACTAGTAAATATACTCATGGAGACTTATACATATCTTACGGAATATTTCTATCTCAAATGTCTCTCAACTACTCCCAAGTCATAATGATTCGTTATCACAGTAAATGTTTATAAGTACATAAGAACTGTTAACAGTAAATTATATAACGACACAAGTAAATAAATACATAGCTCACGAGATATCTCGAGTACGTATAGGTAGTGTACATAAATAATATGACTACTATAACTTTATTTATAACTGCTTTCTCCAACGTAACTAAAATATAAGTAGATAAAAGTGAATTGCAAGGGTCGATCGATTAAATTTCCCACCCGGACGCAAAATACGCGCTTTGACGTGGCGTTGCGGACACCAGGGGGTCTAAAATGGCAGCTTTAGCAGAATCGTTTTGTGAATCACGTAAAAAATTTAAAATTGTAAAAATGGACTTTATTTTTATTAACGTAAAGTCCATTTTAAGAATTTAATTTTTTTAACGTGATTCATGCTAAGATTCTGCGTAGGATCTGCTATAGCGGCCATTTTAGACCCGCAGCCCGCTATACAATAATACAATATGGTGAATTGCACCAATAATAATGAACGTGATCGGCGCATTTAAAATTTTAAGCCAGGCAGCGGTTAGTGTACACCGACAGCTCTTGAACGTAGTTTCAGTAGCAAAATTCGCCCTAAAACGTACCCCCGACGTCGAACCCGATATAGGATCAGTATTGGTGTCGATTCTGTTGTGCACAAACTAAACTTAATTTAGGTTATGCTATCTTTTACTAAAAGGCAGTGCGAGAAAAAGACGGCTATTAGCTATCAACTAAGTTAGAGATGTCAAACTAGTTTGTGCTTCACCGTGTTTTTAGTCGACATGTTTTTACGTGCACCATACGTCATTTGTATGGAAATATTAGTTCAAATTAAATTTGACAGCTCTAAATTACGTCCGTCTCTTTCTCGTTTTATTAGAGAGAAAAAGATAGCAATAGCCTAAATTAAGTTTAGTTTGTGCACAACAGAATCGACACCATTATCTTGCGTATTTATAGGTTTAGTATATGGGGTATAAGCAATGTGTGGAAAAGCAGGGAACCTGCAAAACGCGCTGCCATTCGCGGCTTATACGCGTACGAGTGTACGCGCGTGCGTACGCGTTTTATACGTGTGAACGCGGTTTCATACAATTTTTTTCAAGGTCAGCAGATAGTGGCTTCCTATAAATAAAAAATAATAATAAATGATTTTATTTATTTATTTATTTATAAAAAATTTGTATCTACAATCAATAATTTATCGGTCTGTAAAAATAAATAGCAACTCAAACAAACCAAAACTTTATCTACTTATGAGTATTTATTTCTAAGTGGGGTTTTGAATGTCGCAGAACTTGTAAACCTCTGCCATAATGTTCAGCCAAATCTCGCGGAAAGCCGAATTGAATAAAACTCATTCATACATTCACCATTCATGATAAGATTAAAGGTTTAATGATAATTTTTGTTATCAACCATTGATAAAGTTCAAATTGTTTCTAATTTTGGGTACTTCCGTTAATTGGCTACCACTTTCCGAAGTTAATGCCATGGTTGACGTTGACACAAAGGCATTTAAAGAGCTTACACGGCTGGGCCTGCAGTCTCGACATAGATAACTTTCGATCGCTAATTACTCATGAAAGAATTCGGTTGCAATAGCTATGCTTGCGGGAAATGCAAGTCTCTACATCCAAGATGCGTTTCAGATCGAAAGTTAACGATAATGTCGTTATCTATATGTCAAGACTTTTGACTATTTTCGAGGCCACGTAAGCACTTTAAATGCCTTTGTGTCAACGCCAACCTTGGCATATAAACGCTTAACATCAGAGGGGGCGCCAAATAACAGAAATCGGGCCATTGTGGTGTGTAGAAAAAGACTAGTGGTTGTTATTGAGAGTTGAGACACACGATTAGTTTATTTAAGTATGAAACGTGATTGTCAAATAAAAGGTTCTTCAAGCTCTCGGCTTTCAGCATCCAACTATTAGTTCAAGGACCTCTTGCTATAGAAACCTATGGGAGGTTTATTTGGAATAAAACTAAGTTTAACTTAAAAGTGCAAACACTATATTGTTTTTCAAAAATAACAAACTAAAACATTAAGGATTGGGTAGAACCTAGCATCTTAAAATTAGACAGTCCAAGTAGGAACGAGGCAACGGTGCCTACGGAATATGTCGCGCACTGACTCTACACTACTGGCCAGATAATAAAGAAATAAAATGACTTACTCATGGTACCACGAACGCACACTTCCCATCACGTATTGCTACCGAAGCAATAGTTGGTTCCCCACGAAGATGGTAAACCGGACGTTCACCGGGGCACTGCTCGACAGTGTCCCTTGAAGACCGGGCACGTAGAGGATACTGGAGGACCCCTCCAACACACCTAACGAAGGTGCGCGGAAGCTGGCGCGGGATGCCGGAGGCGAAGTTAAGCAGGAAACACGGTGAGTAGTCCTTGGGATCGTCTACCACACAGGGTTGGTGGCAGACACTAGCGCTGGTGCGAAGCCCTACGGACGTAGTACTTCTGCATGAAGCTGGTCAGATGACACGACGAGCCGAAGATGATCAAAGACTCTTCAGTTTGTCCTTGAGGCGATGGTGCAGTTAAAAATACATCATCGGAGATGCGCACGTAAACAAATAATATTATAACGGCGTTGAAGTCCTCTTGGAATCGTTCATTAGTTACGGAACTACAGTGAACACAGACCGCCGTTGACTGTCCTACGAGGAATCACTGACACACAAATACCTAGCTTTACAGGTTCATGTTGCTAACACTGATTCTAAGTTATTACAATGGTCTGGACCGAAGTCCAGCACGAAAATAAAAGAAGAGAGAACCTCGCGCACGTGGCGCGTACTAGGTTAACCTTTTCACATGACGTGTACTTTTGAACTGTCAAAATACGTGAGCCTGAGGAACGCGGGCAGCGTGCCCCGCTGTTGGCCTAAAACTCAAGGCACCCACAGGAAAGTCCGGTTAAGCAGAAGCCAGCCTCATAGGTTGACCGGACAGATGCCATTACAAAAAAAATACTTTTCAGCAGTTTTAAACGTTCTGTGCCGGTATCAGTAAATGATGCAACTGGCCTTAACTGTTGCGAAGATATCATCATAATCATTTCTAAGTTCTCAAGTTTCCAATTGTCGTAAACATATTACTGTATTTTTAATCCTCTAAAAAAATATTCTTGGTTTCAATATTCCGGTCCTTATGAATAATTTCAGAATTTTCCCGTAAATCCGATTTTTCCGACGATATTGGTTTTATTTAACGAACTTATACCGATCTAAGTATGAAACTCTCCAGTACAGAAGTCTTTAAAAGAGGAGGTAGCTACGGTAAATGGTTTCTGGAAAATAAATGAAAAAGTCTACCTCCTGAGTACCATAGTAAAAGAAAATTCAGCTTCGTTAGAGCTTGAAAAGTTCTCTCAAATATAACTTGATGAGGGGCAAAGGTTTTAATATTAATAACTAAACCGTTTTCATGAGAGTATTTATACAAGAATGTACATACCTAATCTACGAGAATCAGTGAATAAAGGGTAAGTACCTAGTCTTTTTCCTTGGTGGTGGGGTAAGGGTAAGTACCTAGTCTTTTTCCTTGGTGGTGGGGTAAGGGTAAGTACCTAGTATTTTTCCTTGGTGGTGGGGTAAGGGGTTAGTGCCTAACCTGGTTTCAGAGTTTTTATGCAACCCATGGACTAAACTTTACATGCAGTCGAGTAATACCTCTTAGGTATGCTGGTTTGCTCACGATGTTTCCCTTCACCGAAGCAAGTGATAAATTATACAATCGCACATGAATCAGGAAAATTAGGTGCGTGGCTTTGGTTTGAACCTGAGACCTTGGCAGTCCGACGACGTCACACTGACTATCATTGCTTTCTAAACCTGTAACTAGATAAGTAGTTACAGTCCAGGAAATTAAAAAAAAGGAGAAAATAATAATATGTCTTGTTAATACGTAGGAAAAATATTGAAATGTAAAAGATATCATAATTTCTACATTGACGCGAGGTTAACCAAATATTAGTTTATTGTCGTTTAAAATTTTGCAGTTTGATCCATGTTTGCAGAACCATCGAAATAGTCTGTATCTACGCCTGATAACGGATAACAAACAAGCAGACGAGTGATTACACTGTGTAATCGCAAAATAAAAAGCTATAGAATATGTAAGTACTTCACGAAATGGCTGATAAGAAGTTTATGAATGCAGCATTAGTCATAGCGAAAGGTATATTGTTTGCAATATACATAGAACATAGACCCTAACAAGCACGTAACATAAGATCCGACTACAACTGAAGACAAACAGAGGAATCAGAACTTCTGAAGGTAAGAAGTCAGATTGCTTGCCCACGAGACTCTTTATGAAAAAGCAGAAAATTATCAGTTCCTATCCTATACTCAATCCTGCGTTGAAGACGTGAACGCTTTAAGATCAAATGATAATGATACTATAATCTTTAAAGCAGTTTCTAAATCAACAGTGAAGAAAGACCAGCTAAATTAGCTCATAGAAAAGGCCAGCCTAGTAATCTTCAGGTTTATTTATAAGTGGTTTAGTTCATTGATTAAAATAATAAGTAGATAACTATGAAAAATTTAAAACGGAATCATTTAATTTCGGCCTTGCCTTTTATCTTACACGTGTTGCCTGTAATTTTATCAAGCACTGCATGAGATATAGGTGCTGCATCTTTATGTTTTGATTATTATATTAGTATATTTTTTTGTATGTAGGGGGTAATCTCCGGAACTAATGATCTAATTCTGAAAATTCTTTCACCTGCAGACAGCTTCATTATTCGTGGCTGCTATAGGCTATAAATTATATTTATATCATGCATATTACCCGAGTTACCACAATTTTTACAGACAAAGTCGCATGCGAAGTGCTAGTACAATATAATAAAAAAAGTTGTTATCTCTCGTCAGATTACGGGTTATCGCTACACTGATTATGATGTTTCATTAATAATTAACGCTGACAGATTTTTTCTGTTATCTTCAATGAGTTTGGTAAAGAGTTTCGTTAACTTCCTGTGTTTCATGAGATTTTATTGAATTGCTTTTCAATTTGTTACAGGTCGCGGCACGTAAGTCTAGCGCTGAACGAAACGTGGAGGGGATAACTGCGCATGTTTTACGACTGGAGAGTCAATCGGTGCAACGCACTCCCCAAGACTTCTTATTTTTTGCTTTTGCGCAATAACGGTCAGCGCTAGAGTTACGTGCCGCGACCTGTAATCTTATTTACTTAGTTATTTTGACACTAGTAGGTATCTAGATTTTGCAGGACTTAGCTAAGATAGGAAATCAACTACGTAGGTATTTCAATTCTCTCTAAATGAAAAGCCTCGCATGGGCATTTACCTGGGATTTATCATAACTGACGAAATATATGGGTATGGTATCCGCGTCTACCTACTTAGCCCTTAACTCAAGCGTGATATTATGTTCATGTTAAATGCACATGTCTTCATAAAATACATATATGACAATTGACAAGTATTCCTGCGTGACAAGACTTTACATAACAAGAAAAGACGCTTGCATATACATAATAAACCGTTTGTAATAATGTATGCAAATTTTCAAGCTAGGAGGTGTCTATGAATTAATTTGCATGTGTGTTTGACAATACAGTTTCATTGTTTAGAACTTTAGAGAAATGACACGCTCTGTACTCAATTTGTACAAAATACATTAATAAAATTAGTTGCTTAATTTAAAACAATTTAGGAATGGACCAATGATAGTACCTTGGGGTACAACAATTGCTGCTAAGAGTAATTACTGACAAGAGTCGTAAAATGAAGTTGGATTTTTCATTAACGTCTTAATTATCTTTTATGTAGACTTTTCCTTAAGTCTACAACAACATCTAAATGTATCAAAAAATTTAAGATCTACTTGACGACAAAGTCAAATGCCTTTGACAAGTCAAAAAATACAAAGTACGGTTACGTTACCCGAAGTATACTTTTCAATAGGGTGTGTCGATGTCCGATAGTGTTTATGATTAAGCATAATAAGCCTATAATGTTCCCACGGCTAGGACAGGCAGGCCTGCCTCCTCTCTATGTTTATGATTTAATTTAATATAATTCAAAGCAGTATATACTAATATTAATAAGCAGTGTCTGCATGATAAATATTTAAAAAAAATCATGAACACATGCTAATTAACGTTTCAAAACGAATTTGTTTTATAAACTTGAATGAAACAAATTACTATGTCAGGAAGGACCGTTTGATATAAATTAAAAGTTCCTTTCGATTCCAACAGGAAACTTGAATCGTCACTAGTCACTACTATACGTGAATGTAATTATTATAATGACTATTTACTTACATAGATTTTTAAAATGTCGGAACACAATTAGTATGCTTACCTACGGCAAAATAATAGGCAGCCTATTATTTATAAGGATAAAGATGAAATTAAATGGAAAAGTAAGCACGTGGTTATAGCCACGATTAAACACGGAACATATAACAATAAACTTGGTTTCACATTTGTATGCAAATTAAATTAATACAAGGATGAGCAATTGCGTGCCAGTTGTAATTTATTATCACTTATACCACATGGCGAATAGCGTAGCAACACGGAACTTTGAATTATTTAACAGTGTCTACAAATATTTGGTGTTGACGATCATTTTATATTTCAGCATTCTAAATTTTTTGGTGTACCTACTGTATAGTAATGGCCTAGAATCCTAGATCTTTTGCACCTTTTTTTTTTCTTTTTTCATGTATATGCCGTAGAAGTGTGAAATGTTTGACTTCAAATCAGGTCGTTTGCTGATGCTGCAGTGAATTGCTATTTACGGAACTAAATAGAACGACTTAATAGTTAGTATAGTTTTGATGCTAATATTACGGAATCCCTCCAGGACATAAATAAGGAAACGAGAGACCTGTCCAGTTCGCTACGTACTGGTCGGATAAAATTTAATGCATTGACACCAGAAGAGGGAAAAGCTAGTGGTGGGGTAGTAGGTGCGATACTTGTTTAAAGTTCACTTTTATCTTACACAGCACTAGGTATAGCTGCCTTTTGAATAATTTTCAAGTTTTCCTTGAGAACTGCGTATTGCTAACATCCGCAAACAAGTACGATGCTAATCACGTTAATAGAACGTTCAAATCTATAAAACGTGAGTTGCGACAGAAATTAGCACGTTTGTGTATTTACATAAGCTTTACTGCGAGTGGGCAAGCAGCAAGAAATCTTGCTGCGATTTTATGATGGATAAAATTATTGGCGTCCTGAAAAACGAGTTTTTACCAATATTTAAATTTTCATTGGACCCTCAGCTCAGGCCTCAGCTCCCTGATCTGTGAGAGTCTTAACCAGGTTTCAACCTAGATACTCATAACTATATGCCCTTTCGTCACTAAGCAACATCTAAACGATTGCCAAATCTCTGTCTAATCCGCCTAGATTTCATTCGACAGACTCTCAGATCCAGATACTCATTACTAGAGATCGGATTATTATATTAAATATGCAAATGCATATTCGGATATACATTTGCATATAATCTACTACTACTATCCTATTATCATTCTGCTAAAGGTAAGCGTCCACTTGTACGCATCGGACGCATCGCATCAAACGGGTCGTAGTATTATTGAACAGGGGCTTACAGGGGGTCTACTCTCTAAGTCCATCAACGAAGATACGGGGCGCGTCCGAAAGTAGCTTTATACTTTGAAATGAACCCTACTCCCCTCTAATATTTTTGAATTTATGAGTTTTGAAAACACATTGGGAGTAAGGACAGATGTCCAATCGTGTACGTTGTCATTCATTTTTAGTTCGGGCCTTTAACGAATCTTATGTCCTTATGTGATACGGAGTAGGAAACGACCGTAACTTCAGTCGAAACTGGATTTTGCTTAGAGAGAAGACCTCCAGATCCAGATTCGAGCGATCCGTACGGTGCGGATCAGTGACTTTCTATACAAAGAATACTACGATCCGTTTGATACGATGCGGACAGGTGGACGCTTACCTTTTAGCGGTAATTTTAGACACCAAGGTCAGGAGTCAGGAGGATTAACGTCTAGCATATTACATAATTCATTACAATGGTCCTGACGATTTACTGACAAAGGTTCGAGAGGAGCTAATAAGTACCTAGATCTTTAAGCATCATGGAAGAACCTCATAGGCTCGTTGTTAGATTTTCAGCAGTAGGCACAGTCGAAAATTGAAAAGTGCTTTTATTCAGTTCAAGCATTCATTGAGGTGTAGCTTTAGTTCGTGAAAACGAGCATAAAATATACAATATTGTTCCTACAGTAACTAATACTTATATTAGTTACTGTACAATACAACAATACAATATACAACAATACAATATTTTATATCTTATGCTCGTTTCAACCGTCGACCGTCGTTTCGGCTTCGTGGAAATTTTGCTAGGTAAGCCTAGCAAAATTTAATGTTACGTTAAGATGGAGAATACAATAATGCAGTTGAATTTGATACGCTTATGTACAACAAAACGTTATCTACATAACACAGCGACGAGTTCTAGAAAAGGTTAATTGATGTGATTACTTAATGACCCAAGCCGAGAAGTGTTGCTGATAGGAAGCAATAGAGCTCAGAATATTTATCTAATGTAATAAGGCTTGTGTCCTGGAATAAATCCAATTCCGTCAGTTACATTATCAAAAAATATTTGACATGTATTTTTTCTTTTGTTACGTAAACTAAAATTGACGAAGATACGACGCTTTTAAAATTCTGAATACGTCACGCCGTGCTATAATTTTTAGTGCGTAGTGACGTCACGAACTCACGAGCCCCTACCACGGTAATATTATGATACAGTAGTGTAACTCGGCCGCATGATAGAAATAAATGCCTACAGCCGCGCGGTACGTAAACATGCGTTAGGGCTGCCCGTCTCCAGCATTTTAATTACATTTGCCTACTTTCTGTTTCTATTTAGTTTTGTGATTGTAAATATCCTTTTTATATAAATAAATTAAATACTTTGTATATTGAATAGGAAGTGTTCAATAAAAATGCGTGTTGTTTTTTTATTGGTAGATTTAATTAAAAAAACATGTTTTTGTTCGAAAAACATATCGGGCTTATAAATTTGCGACCGAAAAATATTTGCGCCTCGACTGAGTCGTACGAAATGCTTTATTGTTAAATTTTAAAATATAGGCACCGAAGTTTTAACACAAGCGTAAGTAGGTAGGTACCTACCGTATCATGATTCATTCAGAACCGCATATAACTACCTATTTCACTCGTCTCAATAACTTTCCGTTACTCTATTCGCTTTATTTATTAATCCAAACACCTTTTTTTTCGTGAGATAAAAGGAAATACTTACTTATCCATTAAAAAGACACACATTATGTACCTACCTACTAGTAAGTACAAACGGACGAAACGCGAGCTATACCTACGCGCCTCGATCTCGGGGTGCACTCGGGGCGCAGACAGTCACGGCTGTACCGCAGTGTCAAACGGACGGTGTGTTGTTTTTTTAACAATAACCACGCGATTTTTTCTCTAAAAATCAGTTAATATGACGAGTAGGAAATATTGTGCTGTTTTTGGTTGTATGAATTCGTCAATAACGCATCCAGACATAAGTTTTTTCAAATTACGTGGAAACTCTGAAAGGTAAGACTATAAAATAATTTTACTTACTAGTAGGTAGGTACATAATGTGTGTCTTTTTAATGGATAAGTATTTCCTTTTATGTCACGAAAAAAAAGGTGTTTGGATTAATAAATAAAGCGAGTAGAGTAACGGAAAGTTATTGAGACGAGTGAAATAGGTAGTTATATGCGGTTCTGAATGAATCATGATACGGTAGGTACCCAACGATGATTTTGTGCAATATATAGAAAAAATAGAGGAAATATTCCGAAATTCACTTAAAACCAAACATGTAAATTGTAAAGTAGCTGCAGGTATCTATAACCAAGTAAAAGATATTCCATTTTCTCCACCTTGTCCATGTTTCCCAAAACAATTTTTAATTAAGCTTTATATAAGAATGCGGATTTATTATACTTTAAAATTTAACAATAAAGCACTTCGTACGACTCAGTCTAGGCGCAAATATTTTTCGGTCGCAAATTTAAAAGCCCGATTTGTTTTTCAAACAAAAACATGTTTTTTTAATTGAATCTACCAATCAAAAAACAACACGCATTTTTATTGAACACTTCCTATTCAATATACAAAGTATTTCATTTATTTATATAAAAAGGATATTAACAATCACAAAACTAAATAGAAACAGAAAGTAGGCAAATGTAATTAAAATGCTGGAGACGGGCAGCCCTAACGCATGTTTACGTACCGCGCGGCTGTAGGCATTTATTTCTATCATGCGGCCGAGTTACACTACTGTATTATAATATTACCGTGATGGAAGTGAGACAGGCCTGGTAAGGCGTTGTGCCAATCTCTACGCTTCACTGCCAGCCTTTTTTTTTCGGATGGGATAATATCAAATGATCGACTCCTGAGTGTACGACTTTTACTGACTAAAACCCATCCATGTTCCTTCATCACACTTTGTTTTCCGGGGCCACGGTATCTCTTTCGAACCGTCCCGCAACCCCGGTTCACTGCCAGCCTCATCCAAGTTTTACCTGCCATGTAACCATTACTTACTTATGGAGGTACCCTATTTTTTGGATGTTATTTTATATTTAAATGTTGATTTAGCTTTTTTTTAAATCGCCTCCTTTGTCATTTCTCCTGGTGCCTGGGCCCTACTGTCTCGTTTTGTCCGGATCTATCCGTCTCTCTTGCACACGTCTGCAGATGAGTGCGAGTGAGAGAAACGGATAGATCCGAATATACGGACGAAACGTTAGAGAGTAGGCCCAGGCACCAGGAGAAATGCCAAAGGTGGCGATTGAAAAAATCTAAATCAAAATACAGATAAAAAATAACGTCCAAAAAATAGGGTACCTACCTCTCTGGAGGGCCTCTGTATTGTGGTTGCGTTTACAAACATTTAGACTCACATGACACTAGGCCACACAAATATTTGTCGTATGGGGATCGAACCCGCTGCACGCAGGGCAGCAGCCTACCGCTCAGCCACTGCACCAATCAAATTAAATTTTAAGAACTAGGTTATAATTATTGCTTTTGACATTTTCTTTTGAGGAAAAACAGTTTTGTTTGCTACACTGACAATCTGACAAGACAGAGTTGCCGAGAAATTATTTACCATAACTCTGTGGGCGGGATTACTGTGTAAATAATACAAGAATCATTTGGCGCGTTATAAAATATGACATACTTGTATCGGGAGGCGATTGGTAAACATTTGTGAAATTGTTTTAGATAAATAAGATGGCAGAGTTAATTCCGATTTTGGACATGCGCAAAATATTGGTAAAACATGGTTGTATGTTGTATTACATCATAATTTTTCGAATGTGTAGGTATGTACTTACATTATCACATCTTCGCACGGTTGATTAAAATAGGTAGGTATGTAGCAGCTGACATTTATGACACCCTATTGTTATTTGCCCAATGTATTTTGAGCTCTCGCATGATTTTTATCGGACTACAAATACAGGCGAGTTTTGAATACCGCAGCAAATTTAAAACTGGACAGGCACATGACAACAGCTATAGTTGGTGCCAGTTAACATCGGAATAGAGGTCATTAACACCTACCTACCAAGTTTTTGATCACAAAGCGATAACGACACTTACTAGTTACCTAAATCGACCAATAAGCGATACTTTGCTACATCGCTAGAGTATCATAATACCAGTCGGCTAGACATACAGGGGTTGAGAATCTTGTGTTGTTCCAATTCGAATTCATTATTGTTTTTTGCTAGAAAAATAATTTTATGCTCATACATTTACGTGTGACGTAAACGCCCCCGCACCGTGACCATAATGTGCTGCACACCTGACGCGATGAGCTCGTAAAACGAAAACGGCATAAGATCAGAATTATATTTTTTTGTGATGAGATAGTTTTTGTGATGTCATAATTATATTTAGATACATATGGTTTTTCCGTCATGGGTGTCATTTTCATGGTTTTCGGGGTCGTTGATTACGAAAATGAGCTCAAAATGAAAATCCAAGATGGCGTCCAAGATTTTTTTGGTTTTTCCGTCATGGATGTCGTTTTCATGGTTTTCGGGGTCGTTGATTACGAAAATGAGCTCAAAATGAAAATCCAAGATGGCGTCCAAGATTTTTTTGGTTTTTCCGTCATGGATGTCGTTTTCATGGTTTTCGGGGTCGTTGATTACGAACATGAGCTCAAAATGAAAATCCAAGATGGCGTCCAAGATTTTTTTGGTTTTTCCGTCATGGATGTCGTTTTCATGGTTTTCGGGGTCGTTGATTACGAAAATGAGCTCAAAATGAAAATCCAAGATGGCATCCAAGATTTTTTTGGTTTTTCCGTCATGGATGTCGTTTTCATGGTTTTCGGGGTCGTTGATTACGAAAATGAGCTCAAAATGAAAATCCAAGATGGCATCCAAGATTTTTTTGGTTTTTCCGTCATGTATGTCGTTTTCATGGTTTTTGGGGTCGTTGATTACGAAAATGAGCTCAAAATGAAAATCCAAGATGGCGTCCAAGATTTTTTTGGTTTTTCCGTCATGGATGTCGTTTTCACGGTTTTCGGGGTCGTTGATTACGAAAATGAGCTCAAAATGAAAATCCAAGATGGCGTCCAGGATTTTTTTTGGTATCTCCGTCATGGGTGTCGTTTTCATGGATTTAGGGTCCCTGAATATGAAAATGAGGTCCAAACGAAAATCCTAGATGACATCAAGGAAAATTTTTGGTTTTTTAATCATGGGTGTCGTTTTCATGATTTTCGGGGTCGATGATAACGAAATGAGGTTAAAATGAAAAACCAAGATGGCGCCGAGAAAAAATTTCGGTTTTTCCGTTATAGCCGTCGTTTTCATGGTTAAAGGATAAAGAAAATGAGGTCAATAATTATTTATTTCAATTAGGTCATTGAAAGGCACTTTTGAATGACGAATAGTGAAATGGATTCAATGATTTACCTTGCCTTTGGTTAAATCTGATTTCAACAAATCATTTTCATTTTCATTATCAGCGACCCCGAAAACCATGAAAACGACACACATGACGGAAAAACCAAAAAAAAAACACCTTCAAGTAATAATAGGCGTGATGTTATGATGTTACTCTACAGAGTAAACCTCAGTGGCCATTAAGTCGCGCAAGAGTCCAATCGTGCAAGTGTCCATTCGCGCAAGATTCCTTTCGCGCATAAGTCCATTCGCGCAAAAGTTCGTTCGCGCAAAAGTCCATGTGCGCATATGTCTTTTCGCACAAGTGGGTGCGCGCAACAAGTGTTCTTTGCGCAAATTTCTTTCGCGCAAAAGTCTCAGATCCTAATTTTAAGATGTATAATAATATAATTACTTTATTAAAATTGTCTCAGTAAGTTAAAATAGTGATAAAAACGAAAATAAAGTATTTAAATCACAAAGTTATTAAAAGTAATTATAGTAAAAAGTAAAGTAGTATTAGTAGTAATTGTTTATTTAAAGTATTTATAGTTTGCTCGATTTCTTATTTTTTTGGGTTGTGTACTGTGTTATGTATGTGGGACACTGTGGATGTATTATGAGACTCAAGCGATATCAGTTTTGCGACAGGTTTGTACGGATGGAGCGACAGTATCGCTAATATTTAGATATCGGGATGAAAGTCGGAGCAATGACCTCTATTCCGATGTTAACTGGCACCAACTATAGTATAAGAAACACGGTATTCTCTTGTTTAAATACCTATTATGTTCCTACTTATTCAATTTTGAAATTTCTATTTTGAAGTACCGGTTCTATGTGTAGTAATAAATTGCAAATATGTACATATTTGTCACCAACCGCTTATATTGCGGCGAAAGTCCATAAATTATAGGTGGATGAAAAATAATGGGCTCAAGAATCGAAAGGAAGACTGCTAAAAAGTTAATAAATTATAATTTACACGAAACAGGGGTAAATTTTTAAAGGGCAACATCGGTTTTTACCCAAACAAAATAAAATTTACTCGTGTGGTGATGTGGCGTTTGGCAAAAGCATGTTAATTTTGAATAAAACATGAGCGATTTTCTATTTAGTAAAATATGTTGTTTTAAGAAATAATTAAGGTGTTTATGATGTAAGTACTTAACGTTATGTTAATGAAGTAACAAAAACTAGCGTTGATGATGTTTGTTTTAATACATATTATTCTAGAAAAACTTTTTTGCAAAAAATAAAACCGACTTCAAAAAAGTGAAAAATAACTTTAGCTTCAGAAGTCGGTGTCTCATGTTTAATTGATTTCGTTTTTTTGTCACCGACTTCTGAAGCTAAAGTTATTTTTCACTTTTTTGAAGTCGGTTTTATTTTTTGCAAAAAAGTTTTTTATTTTTCCATTTTTAGTTGTTCCCAAATATTTGCCATGAATTTATTTGGCATTGTTAACAATACATGTGATGGTAATAGGCGTATCCCCAATATATGGAACTTAACATACCTTTTTTTTTCGGATGGGAAATCATCAAATTATCGCTCTGGGCGGAGCGGAAGGGAGAGTCAGACTTTTACTGACTAAAACCCATCCATGTTCTTTCTTAGCCCTTTGTGTTCCAGGGCCGCAGTATCTCTTTAGAACAGTCCCTTTTGCTGACATCTCTTTGAGGCGTGCACGGAACACGAACGAACTGTTGAAATCTGGGTGTATTGTACACATCTGCGTACCCCATCAGACCATACAGGCGTGATGTTAAGTTATTTGAGTCGCGTGCTGAACACGATCGCGCCAACTTAGCATACCTAACTGTCGAAATCTCGGTGTATTGTATACATCTGCATACCCCCTCAGAGCATACAGGCGTGATGTTACGTCATGATGTTGTATAAACAATAAACATCCAAGCGATTGCAACATTCACGGCACATTTGCCGTCTATTTTTGAAGAGTTCCATTGTATATCTCCGAAGATCAGCATCAGATGTTCACAAATTTAAATGGGGCCACACGGGAAGCACCAGCTTTCAAATAAAAAAAGAATTGTCAAAATCGGTTCACCCACTCGAAAGTTCTGAGGTAACAAACACAAAAAAAAAAAAAAAAAAAAAAAAACATACAGTCGAATTGAGAACCTCCTTTTTTTGGAAGTCGGTTGAAAATAAAATATTTCGCACAACAAATTTTGCTGGCAGATAGCTTTTGTTATAACCGGTAACTGCAAAAAGTTAAAACCCTTGAAATTGTTAGTAAAATCCGATTCAAATAATATTTTTATAATAATTTCACGCGGACCAGGGTCGCGGGCAGCAGCTAGTACCTACATAATAACATGTGTGCGTATCTAAGGAAACTTTTGCAGGTAGACTAACTTGCTCAAATTAATACCTACTGAATTTTAATTAAAACAGGTTCTGTGGGGTTTTATGAATACTGAACTACAAAGAAAAATATTTACTGTTACAATTTTAAGGTCAATTATTAATTAGTAAGTTGGCTGGTTGTTATTAATTAAGGGAATTTATCGAAGGGTTTCACAAAAATATCAAAGAGAAATCTGTTTGATCTCGTAATTGTTTTAAGGCCTTTTCTTTGTAGTTGTTTTCAATAGAAACTAGAAGCCAGGCGCGGATACAGGATTTCCTATAAGGGGGGCAATTTTTGCAAAATTTATAAAAAAAAACCGGCCAAGTGCGAGTCGGACTCGCGCACGAAGGTTCCGTACCAATTTTTATAAAAAAACACGTTTGTTGTATGGGAGCCCCCCTTAAATATTAATTTTATTCTGTTTTTAGTATTTGTTGTTAAAGCGGCAATAGAAATACATCATCTGTGAAAATTTCAACTGTCTAGCTGTCACGGTTCATGAGATACAGCCTGGTGACAGACAGACGGACAGACGGACAGACGGACAGACGGACAGACGGACAGACAGCGAAGTCTTAGTAATAGGGTTCCGTTTTTACCCTTTGGGTACGGAACCCTAAAAATTGATATACTTTTGATAATAAATGGGTGTTACTTTACAGAAATCCATGATAAGCAAGATACGAGGGGGCCGCCAGCTTTTGGGCCACGAGGGGGAGGGAGCGTAACGAGAAATTCTTACGACACCTTGCCTTGGACAGGTTAGAATGGTTTCGAACGATATAGAAATTACTTGGTCGAATTTTAGATAAATTCAAGAGAATAGAGCGAGCGAAGCGAGCTCGACAATTTTATCACTTTTCCTACCGACCTACTGGAGTTCCGGTTCAGGGGGGGGCAATTGCACCCATTGCCCTCCCCTGTATCCGTGCCTGACTAGAGCAACAAAATAACGTCTATTTTTATGAATTGAATGCGAATTTTATTATAGAGCACTGGCCAGTTTTTCGCCTAATCCACAAATAGCATTTATTAGCAAGATCTCTGAGGATTTATACCTAATTCAGCAAATAATGCAGTACGCGGTCTCGGCAAAGCAAAGAAAGCAAGAGTGAAGTTTATTTATGCAAGTGGCGTGGGATGTACCGGATGATGCTACCATGATTATAATCTGGCGCAGAGTTTGGTCGTTGCCCGTCTATCAGTTGTCACTCCCGAGTAGTCCCGAGAGGAACGTTTGTCAGAATATGTGGTCGTAAACAATCGACTAGACTTTTAGAGCATTTTTTAAATTGCAAATCAATTTAGTGTTAGATTCACAGAAACCGCAACTTCACAGCTGTCGTCCCCGGAGAATTATACTGAAGTTCCTATAGTACGGTCGACCAAACTATCTGGTTTACATTTTAACTTGCAAATTACTTACATAGTAAAATGTAAACCAAATAGCTTGGTCGACCGTACAGACGTACATCTATTTCGCCAGTTCTGATGCCCTACTCCCTACCTCTTCGTCCGTAATTCGGATCTATCCGTTTTTCTCACTCGCACTTATCTGCAGACGTACGCGAGATGGATAGATCCGAATTCCGGACGAAGCGTTAGAGAGTAAGGCCTCTGTTCTAGTTCCATGTAAAGGGGGCGAGTCTATTGCAATCAACCGGGTAATAATCCAGAGTGCGTTTATTCTAGGTGTGTATAATTATCAATTTACCTGTAAGTGTGCACATCCTCCGGCTATTGATGTCCTGCATTACTTGCCGCATCACACCGCTGAGTGCCTTAGCTTCGCCAGATATGGACTGTTTCGACAGCCATTCTGTCTCCAGCTCCATCGATAACTGTGTCAAAGGAGATTATAACATTAACATCATCAAGATTAAGTTACTCTTTGTTTGTGATGGGTTCACAGGATAAAAGGTTTTGAGTTTGGAAGCGGAACTTTATGACTTCCGGAGTCTAAACGAAAACATCCGAATCTCATTTCAAACAAGATCTTTGTTTCTGTAGCTTTTCAATTTATTCAAATAATATGTCCCCATTTCTAAGTTTCCTCCGTTATATGGTAAAGAGGATTGCGAGTTTGCGACAGAGAATAGATGAATACTGGATATATTGAATTTATAGGCAGAGATAATATATTTAGTTGTTTTGGGACAACCGAATGGATTGCAACAGTTATAAGACCTTTTGGAGACATCAAAATCTTATTAAATACTAATATGTAATATGCATGCCAAATTGACAGAGTCCTTCACTTCTTAATAAAATCTGAGTGTGCTATTAAAGCGTTCGTTGAGCAATAAGATTTTATCATATTACTCTAGTTGGGTCAACTTGTGAGAGAGGTCAAATGGATCTTATGTAGGTAAGTGAGAATAGTGACGCCATAGTAATTAAGGGCCATTAAGATACTATTGTTATCGTTATAATTTAAGTAACTGTTTGTGATTCGCTACAAAGACTTGGTAGGATCATATTGAGCTCGCTTCTATTTGAAAAGTTTTACTGCTATTTCTGACGGTAGCCAATTGAGCAGTTGGGTGGGTGACTGCACCTTACGAACACGTAGCTTCTCACGATTCAGACATCAGCTTAGCTTAGTCTTTAATAACTTATACTGCCCTACTAAGCGCAAAAGCGGTATCTCAAAAAAAATCGTAAAATTGATTTTTATGCCATCGGATAGCTTTAAAAAATACGCATCTAATGAACTAAGCCTTTTAGCGCTATCTTGTTCAAAACATACAAAAATACCCTTAAGAAAGATTTCCCTATCTCAGTTTTACCTTAAATCACTAAGGGTTTTAGAGGTATATCAATATTACGTAGGCAAACAGCCGTATATTGCCTATCACTGCGAGCATAATCGGCAATAAAATTTTGAAAACTCAAGTTTTGCCACCACCAAAGAAGAAAACTGTTATGGAAGGCATTTTTAAAACCACAAAATAAAATATTTTGAAATCTTTTCAAAACATTATACCTCGAAACAGAATGTCCTTTTGGAGAGAACTCCCTACTTTTGACTAGATTAATTTCATAGAATCCGTTTTTTCTTCAAATATTTTTTTATGCCATTATAAATTTGAATAATAAAAGACTTAATAAATATATTTTGATCGTTTTTTTTTCCTTTAAATAATACATATTTTATTCGATAGAAAATTCATATTTTTTTGTATACGTACATGTAGGAGAAAAGATAACGAAAAAGCGGTAACTCAAATTTTAATTGTATAATTACTAAGCGGTGTAGCAGTATCTCATGAAAAAGGTATATCCACATACATTTTTGATATTTTAACTATTGTAGTAACAAATAGATCCAATATAATATATAAATTCTAATTAATAAGTAAAAAAGTCAATTTATAAAGTAAAAAAAAGATTTTTTTACAAAACTCCAATTATCTCGAAACTCACTTTCATTGAGATACCGCTTTTGCGCTTCGTTGGGCAGTCAGTATAGTATCTGTGTTATGCATATTATGTGTGAATGTGCAGTGCTACAATGGCATTGACTTGTCAATTTCTAGAATAATAATATGATAAGGTGTGCCACTGACCAGGTATTCTGTAAGCTTCTTGACGAGAGGCTCGAGGTGCACCGTCCTGGCCCACGCATCGCAAACAAAGCAGAGGTTGAAGTAGTACGCGTTGCGGGCATATTTCTTGTTGTCTATCCGCACTGGGAAGCCCAGGATCTTCGACCCGAGGAGGGTTCTGAGGAGAGAAATGTGGTTAGACGGTTTTATACCACGGTAAAAAGTTATACAATTGAGAGATGATAGTTTAAAATTGCCATCTCAATCGGAGAAGAGTGATAAAACCAGCATGAAGAATATAAAGATCTATGCAGCCTACTTTGGTCACGAAACATAATAGCGTAGTCTAGCGTAGTAGGAACAGAGTTTCCTTAGAATGAGAGGCTAGCTTTTACTGGTTTTGATACCACAGACGGTCTACCGTTTGGTTATCTGATGTCCGTATTCAATGGAATTTGAATGGAATTGGAATTATATTAGGGTTTAATACCAATGCCATTGCATTGGTTTTAATAAAGTCCACACGCGTAGAGATAGGTAGGATACAATCCTACTAATATTATAAATGCGTAAGTTTGTGAGTATGGATATATAGATGGATGGACGTTTGTTACTCTTTCACGCAAAAACTACTGAACGGATTTGGATGAAATTTTGCACAAAGATAGTTTATAACTTGAATTAACACATAGGATACAATTTATCCCAGTAGTAAGATCCCATGGGACAATTATCAAACTTCACGCGGGTCAAGCCGCCGGCAGAAGCTAGTTAATTATAGGATACAATTTATCCCAGTAGTAAGATCCCATGGGACAATTATCAAACTTCACGCGGGTCAAGCCGCCGGCAGAAGCTAGTTAATTATAGGATACAATTTATCCCAGTAGTAAGATCCCATGGGACAATTATCAAACTTCACGCGGGTCAAGCCGCCGGCAGAAGCTAGTTAATTATAAAAACTACGCACACAAACCCACAGGAAGCCCTAATCAAGATTATTATTATAATAATATTATTTTCTATTGTGTTTAGTCCATGAAGGCGACAATGGTGTCGATTCTGTTGTGCACAAACTAAACTTAATTTAGGCTATTGCTATCTTTTTCTCTCTAATAAAACGAGAAAGAGACGGACGTAATTTAGAGCTGACAAACTTAGTTGGAACTAATATTTTTATACAAATGAAGAGTGCACGTAAAAACATATCGACTAAAAACACGATGAAGAGCAAGACATAAACTAGTTTGACATCTCTAACTTAGTTCATAGCTATAGCCGTCCTTTTCCCGCACTGCCTTTTATTAAAAGATAGCAATAGCCTAAATTAAATTTAGTTTGTGCACAACAGAATCGACACCATTATTTATGATAGACTGTGATCTTGAATCGGTGATTGCTTGTTCATTTGTATCTATGCAGGCAGGTGCACGGAAGCCAGTGGAGCTGAGCGGAACGGTTACCAGTATATAGGTAGGTAGGTAGGTAACTAGCATAGATAATACGTAACTAGTCTAGGTACCTACTCGTACCGTACCGCGTGCATTAATACCGTTCCTGATTTATAAGATATTGGTGACGATTCCCTTGTTCACAAACTAAACTAAATTTAAGTTGTATGCATCTTTTTCTTTCTATTTCATTATGAAAAGGACAGAAGATAAATATTAGTTTAATCCTGTCAAATTAGTCAGCACCTGACGTAATTTGAAGTAATTTTAGTAGTCAACTTTTTAATCGCGTCTAAAACGTGTATGGCGCTGATTAATTTGACAGAACATAACTAAAATTTATCTTCTGTCCTTTTCTTAATGAAATAGAAAGAAAAAGATGCACTGAACTTAAATTTAGTTTAGTTTGTGAACAAGGGAATCGGCACCAGTATCACAGTTAAAGACTTCTAGATTTTTTTTTTTTTTTCTATTGAAATTAGGCGTGTTTCTGGAATAAAAAATGTAATAAATAATATGGATCATTACTTAAATGAATAAGAATTTAGTTTTTTTTTTATATAAGTAGATAATCTACCAATATAAAAAAAAATACCAATTGAATTGAGAACCTCCTCCTTTTGAAGTCGGTTAAAAAAACAATACATGGAAGTCAAGTTGATATTAGGTACCTATACAGAAAAAAAAAACATCCTGTTATTTACAACAAAAAAAACTTTAACATTTCTAATAATTATAGTCCTCAAAACTTAAATAATAATATTAAATAATTAATCAATTATGGTTAACTGTTTCATTGTTGTATCGATAAGCAGGTTGGTATGCAAAGTATTTTTTGAACAAAATAAAAATGAACGACGACGTAAATAAGTAGGAAAATCAGTAACGCTGCCTGAAAACCATTGACTACGCTCTTTCTACGATCGGTGGAATTCCAACGCTTTGTGAATGGTGGGTGGGTGAAACATGCACGACCAAATAAGCAGCTAAATCTCAGCATTACTTTAATTTCTACACAATTAAAGAAGCGAAAACGAAAGTTTTCAGCAAGATTAAATTATATGTTTACAAAATATTGTATTTTTATGACATAATTTTACTACTACCCGCAATAATACTTACACTGTCAAAGTGCATCTCTGAAGTTGTACTTTCGGTATGATATAATGACTAACTGTATCAAAAATATCTTTAGATATATAATTTTCTGGCACTTGGCATGTTATCTTCGGCCCAGCGGTCGGATGGAATTCACACAAAAATATACAACGAATCGGCCCTTCCTGTCCACAACCTTCGTAATACTTCACTTTGCCATCCATCGTAAACAAATAAATTCCAGTCAACACATCACTCACATATTTCTATTTACACTTTAACTATTCACAAATAAACACAACGCTGAAACTTTTAACAAGTACACACGAACTTTATTTTCATTAACGTAAATAAAACCTGTTTCCACGCACTAATTGATACACCCACTCCTTCCGCGTATTTTAATCGACTGACGTAATTTTATTGTGGTTATTTTGTTGATAATAAAATGACGTTTCAGTTCAGTGTTGCCAGTAATGACTCGAAATTACCCTTCAGGATTATCGAAACATTGCCTGGGTAATATTTGGAACAGCGTTAGAAAAAAAACTCAAACTCTATGTACTACTAAGAATTTATAATATTCAATGGATAATAATAACAACAGAAATGCCGAGAAAACCAAAGTTTAAAACGTTTTCTGTTTCTGAACGAGCAAAATACAATTTAGCGAAATGTCATTCATGTCATTCTTTTAGTGTAAATATTTAGGTTTTTATAAATAAGTTCGAAATGGATAAAAGATCTTGCAAAATACTGATTGCAGCGACAGGTAGCGTGGCTGCCTTAAAAATACCGATTCTAATAAAATCCTTATTAGAAATACCCGAAGACGAACTGACTTATGCTTTTGAGGTTATGTTTACATTGTGCATTTAAAGTTTTGTGGAAAATTACAATAGAGTTACTAATAATACCTTTATATATTCGTAGGTACACCTTATAGTCACGGAACATGCTAAGCATTTCTTCAAAATGTCAGAACTGCCATCAGATGTGTTGGTTTATGATGATAGCTTGGAGTGGCAAGCCTGGAAGTCGAGGGGTGATCCTGTGCTGCATATAGAGCTTGGAAAGATGGCAGACATCATGGTGATAGCTCCACTGGACGCCAACACGCTGGCGAAAATGTCACAAGTAAGTAGCATGCATTTCTTTTGAATGGTGTTGAAAACAATGTAAGTAGGTATAGACTATGTTAAAAAATCAATATGTTCGACAATAAAAATAAAATAAAAATACCAATCGAATTGAAACAAGAAGAATCTAAACTTCTTTTGATATCTATTGCCTTGTTTATTAATAAAACAACAACAACAACAGCCCATAGTCCAAGTCCTCTGCTGGACTTAAGCCTCTCCCATGATGGGAGGAATTTGCTGTAATCTCCACGCTTGGCAGGCGGATTGGAGATCGCAGTGATGAAAGACTAACAGAAAACGCCGCTGCCCATTCTCTGGTCTACGGAGGCACAAGGTATTCTGCCTCAGACATTAGTCGCCTCATACAACACCTGTGAGTGTAATGGGTTGGTTCTATTCTACTCTGCCGGATATCCCACAGCTATACCCCACAGCTAATTGTTTATTAATAAACATTCACCAATTTAATAATGACTCTTTTAAATAAAAAACAATCAAGATGAGTTTTCCCTAGTCTAACTAAAAAATAAAACAAAATTATATTTACTAATTCCAGGGCATATGCGACAACCTACTAACCTGCACAACTCGAGCGTGGGACATCTCAAGACCTCTTCTCTTCTGCCCTGCAATGAACACAAGGATGTGGGAGCACCCCATCACTTCACAACAGGTGGCAACACTCAAAAGCTGGGGCCACACTGAAATACCACCAATCAGTAAGAAACTAATGTGTGGTGACACCGGAATGGGAGCTATGGCCGAAGTTGAAACCATAGTGGAGAAAATCAAAAGTGTTGCCAATGAGAAATTCAATGTCACATTTGATTAAAATTGTCCTGTTTTTTTAAATGTAGCGCTTGTGATTTTGTGGTAGACGACACTATTCTGCCAGTTTTTAATGCTTATAGGACTTTCTAGGCCAGAGATAGAGGTTAGATTGGGGCTTAGTAGTTAAACTTAATTGCATTCTTCAATTTACTAATGTGTTTATAATGCAAAAGAAAAAGGAAAATGTTACAACATTGTGACCTGTAGGTACCTGTACTTCTGCTCATTTTCTAAATACTTGTTTGTAACTTTTATACTGCTTTGCAACATTAGTAGCATTTTTTTATGAAGATTACTAATTCTAATAGTCAATCATAAAAATTTCAGTCATTTGCAAACTTATTTTAATATTTTTATTCTTGACATGACTGCGCAACCTTCTTTTTAGGGTTCCGTAGTCAACTAGGAACCCTTATAGTTTCGCCATGTCTGTCCGTCCGTCCGTCTGTCCGTCCTCGCTTAATCTCTGTGACCGTTAGCACTATAAAGCTGAAATTTGGTACCAATATGTATATCAATCACGCCGACAAAGTGGTAAAATAAAAATTGGAAAAAAATGTTTTATTAGGGTAGCCCCCCTATATGTAAAGTGGGAAGTGATTTTTTTTTTAATTTCATTCCTGACGTGTGATATGTTGTTGGAAAGGTATTTAAAAATGAATAGGGGTTTCCTAAAATCATTTTTTGATAATGTCAATAATTTCGGAAATAATCGCTCCAAAAGTAAAAAACAATGTGTCCCCCCCCCTCTAACTTTTGAACCATAAGTTTAGAAAATATGAAAAAAATCTGAAAAGTAGAACTTTATAAGGACTTTCTAGGAAAATCATTTTGAACTTGATGGAAACAACAGTTTTTGTACAAAAAAGACAAAAAGTTGTACAAAATAATTTCTGGACTAAATTTGTAGTATATTCGTATATGCGAGCATTTTTACATAATGGATACCCACCTTTAAACTCATAAGTGGGAGCACTTATTGTGACGGACGGGAAACTACGGAACCCTACACTGAGCGTGGCCCGACACGCTCTTGGCCGGTTTTTTTTTTCATACATTTAGGCTGTGGGCTATGACTTATTACAACATTAATCACTGTGTGTGAGCGGTCAAAAGGCTAATATTCCATTTTAGCGTATTTTAAGAGCTTTTTAGCTGTACACAATCGTTGGGCGACACATCAAGCTATACATTTCCAGTATAACACGGCCTCGCTTTGTGTAGATGTCCCGAATAATGAGAGATCTGCATAAAATGGTTTTGTAAAGCTTGATTGGTTGCCGTGCGTACAAAATTAAGGACCAAAGAACTATGATCAAATTGTTTTAGTTTTATTTTTGGATAAGGTTGTCATAGACCAATGGCCATATTGTTTGTATTTTTATTTACTCTATGGTCTTACTAGGTAAGAATATTTTTATGGTGAAGGATAGGAAATAAATCTTAAATTTTTTGACAATGCATAGAAGTAGTTATATTGTATGCTTATTTAGTTTATAGTTTTGAATTATCACATTCACAATATTGTACAACGAAGGAAGGATGAACGAAGGGAAGGTAGATCTTTATGTGACTATTGGCTTTCCACACCAGTGACTTTATTATTGATATTTATCTGCTAAATGGTCATATACAAACGTTATTATTATATTATCATTTTCAAAAATATGTCCACATGGCTATTTGAGTACCTAAATTAATATATTTCCACAAAGGCATATTATTTGATTGTTAAATATAAAAATAAAACTATTGGGAATGTTCCTCCAGTACCCACTTTATTATTGCTTAGAGCTGTTCCAGACTATCGCGTATTTTTCTGGGCGTATCTGCTTACGCTGTTAAGCGCGCGCCACATTATGCGCTTCAAGAAATCGAACACGCGTATTCCGTCGTGGGCGCGCGGGAAGGCATCTCTCGCAGGTAGGGAATGCAATCTCGACCTCGCGAGATCCCGATTTCACGAGATCTCGCCTCATTTTTCGAGATCAATCTCGAAGCATAAAATGACGAGATCTCGGCCGAGATTGACGAGATCGAGAGGAAGTAGTCAGCGACGCATCACGCAGGCTAGAGTCCGTGATTAAAAAAGAAATATGATATGAGTGTGGAGGATCGAGGTGTATTTTTTTGCAATTTGCTTACAACAGCTTGCTCACGCTAGTACCAACTAGTGTTCTGTGTGAGAGGGCGTTTTCAGGTGGTGGCTAGCTACATAGCTACAGACATAAGATGCCGTTTTTCCGACTGCACTTTAAACACTATTTGTTTTTTAAGGAGCTGTTTCCAAAATCACTCCTAAAACCATTAAGCAGTTTCAATTATGTTTCACTTATCTAATTAAAACAATACCTACTTTTTGAAAACCATTCGAGATCTCGAAAATGCCGAGATCTCACCGAGATCGAATTTATAATCCCTCGAGATCTCGACTTGGCGATCTCGTCTCGAGATTGCATTCCCTACTCGCAGGTCGCGCTTATTAGCCTGTCAACGCTGATGCCAGTTGCTCGTGTGAAAAAAGGCGCGCGTACACGCGCCTACATGCGTTTCCAGAAACGAGCTTATTTAATTTGCCTATGCTGGGCAAAGACCTCCGCCCATTTCTTTACAATTCTCTCGGTGAGTAGCGTATTTTCAGCGTGTAAAGGACGCGCTGAAAATACGCTAACTACCCTTAGCGTCACCATTTAAGTTTGCTCTCACACATACTGCGTATATTAAGTCAATTGATTTGAAAAATTTAGGTTGAATACCATTGCACTTCTAGTTTTGTGCTAATCGACTGCCTTTATAAATAGGCAAAGGTTTCACCTTTTTGAACGTTCAATTTAGATATAAGGTGCTACTAAATGACACATTATTTTTTTATTTTCAAAGTTAAATAAAATCACTGTTAATTAAATGTATGTTTTATTTATTGCATCCGAATACTGTCACTAATGCTAGCGTACATGCGATACTAACATAAAATCAGAAGTCGAATACAAACATACGATAACTATACACAAAACGTTTCTATAAATTTCTACTAAACTTAAATAGTTCCCGAATACACATGAAAGTAGAAATTAAATATTTATTACAAGAGATTTAGGTAAAAATATTGAAGAAACATACACAAGACTATTTAAAAGGTTACATTTCTCAGAGTTGTTGAATTATAAAATGGTATAATAATATATTTAAAATTTATATAGCACTCGGAATATTTAATACAAGTCATTATACTATAGTTAAAATACAAAAGTATATCCCACAAGGGACATCTTAGTTATATAATTATTTGAATAGGCACATGTATACTGTTTATAGTTACGCTAAATTACAGAGAAATACTTTTCAATAAATACAGCTTAATATAGTAGGTAAAGTGTACAAATACAAATAGTATAAAATATAAAGATTGCACATAGATCGCTAAATCATCGCCAACAAATAATAATTACAAACAAAGCGCCCAACTATAATAAATTAAAATTAAATTCGTATCCTAAAAAGGAATAAAAAAACTCTTTAATGTTATAAAGATTTTATATCCTGGCAACACTGAAGCGATCTATGGTCTATTTTACCTCTATGGTGGGGTAAAATGGTGGGTAGAGTTACCTATTTTAAAGAACTCTTTCATCTATATTCGGGAAACAATAATATTCAAAATGTATAACTTGGGAAACCATATCGACAATAATACACAACATATTAATTAATAAGATTCACTATAAGCTACAGCCCACTTTCGCAGTAATTTAAAATTAGAACATTATGCGATCGGCGCGCTTTGTGAAGTTGGTATCTGTTTGGGAGTAAGTAGGCAACAAATTTGGGTAGTCACCTTTATATAAAATACAAGTACAGGCTTATCCTGTAATATACTATATTATATTGATAGCATCGCATTATGATATCGATGATCTTGAATTATCTTTGTATTCAAGACTTTAACTTACATTTCTTCTTTTTTCACTCCCAAATTAGTTTTCATATATGACCACAAAAATGAACTGCAACCATATTTGTGTATACTCGTTATTAAACATAACCCTGTATATTTTACACAACTCCCGAACGAACGAACTTAATCATTTTGTCATGACTTAGCGAAACGAATATTAAAATGCTAATGTGCAGATAAGCACCTCTATTTAATAACGTAAGCCCGAGTGCGTAGCTATTTAAATTATTCAAACAATCTTACCTAAAGGTAAATAAAGATCTTTTTTCAAATTGTTCATTACAAAATCATATTTTCTTTTTTTGGTTATTTCATTAATTAACGAAATGAATTAATTTCTTTGAATAAATCATATCAAATTAAATTGTAGTAATTTTATTGAATTAAAAGTATAATTTTAATCGTTACGCGCTAAGGTAAGTGCTCAAGCATCAATATATTAAATATTCACTGGATCAATTAAATTATTAAACTTATTTATTCGACATTACAACGTAAAAGTACCGATTTCAGGCATAATATGAAATATATACGTACCCTAAAAATTATATTGCCCGCTTACATTCTCAAGTAACTTGAGTAAATACATAATAATATAAAAAATACAATATTTACATTTTCTATTTTATGCGAATACAGTTCTGAAATTGGAATTTTCACAGGCATAAAAAGAAACATATTTACAATAATAATTAGAATAACTTATTCGAAAATTCAATCAGATTGTTACCAGATCAAAAAAAGGCAATAATTTTATTGGGGAAAAGAGTTGGTAGAAAAAACTTAATCTAGATGGAATAGAATCGTATAAATAATTACAGCTAAAGTGTCATGTTAGGACTAATCAGATACATAATAGAGACACGAGTTTCTGACCATTGTGTGGCATTAATAATACAAATAGTATGATTATACTGATACGACATCTAGCGGCTTTCATGCAAGTTCAAGAACGAAACCAAAGTGCCACGTGGTAGGAATTTGAACCCAACTGTAACACGATAAAGTTCATTTCCTTTTAGGTACACAAACACATGCAATTTAATACAAATGGCTATAATATACTGTTAAGATAAGAATGTAATTATAAAACTAGGTAGCCGATAAAAGTCGTATCGTGTAGTAAAAAAATTTGAACTATCACAAGTAAAAAATGCTATATTTATAAATGCGTATGTTCCATACTATAATATTAAATATTACTAAAAATCGTTTATTGGTTCGTAATCATGTATATGTGTACATATATAAGGACACTGTTATTAATACCTAAGTCTATATTTAAATCCAAAAATCGCGGTACAAAACCTGTGCGTCTATTTTTAAAGGCCATTTTTGATCTAGCGGGACTAACTGCCCATAGCTTTTTGAACTATTTTACTATGAAATTCTGGTGTTTTTGGTCCTATTCTTCGATTATCTGTGGCTGAGATTCACTATGAAAAACGTTTTTTTTTTCACAAGTAAGTCCAGCTATGGGCATGTAAACGATACTAAAAGCTAAGCTTCAGTATAGAAAATGAAAAACTCGTGTAAATGGCATCGTAGCAAAATACTGGTTTTCGCTGTCGCGTGTGGAATGGTATGAATCGTAGGCGTATCAAAGTTAGTATACTCTTACATATATTGCACCCAGTTTTCGGGGTAATTATTTAAATGGCAACACTTTTAACGGTTACAAAAATTCAAATTGTCTGTTTCCATTGGACGTTTATAACTCCGCACCTTTTAGGCCAAATACTACAAGCCAATAACATTGAATATATTTAAAAAACGTTTTAGATGAGTGCAATATACGCGCAATACAAAATAGGCACATCGTTCAAACAACGGTTTCGTTTTGTTTGTCGAACATGGCTCGCGTGTACTTCGAAATAACTTCGTAAGTAGACTTGATGAGCTCGCAGCGTTCCTCAATCTCACAGTCCGTCGGCGCGGGCGCCACTCGATACATCGACTTCTTCCTATTACTCTCAACATTAACGGGAAACTCACTCACATTATCCTCGATATTATAGATAGCTATCGACTGTTTGGTGTGGACCATCTCTAGGTCCTTGCGGCGTTTCTTTTTGTCTGTGTTGCACATAGCGTTGATGGATTTGACGGCGTTTTGTACGGGGGATTCCAGTGCATCACTGGAGTCAAGTTCGTATCATACGTCCAGTTCCTCGAGTCCTTTGGAGAGTCGGTGTGAGTTGATGCGGCGGCGGTGGGAGCGTCGCACGGCGTCAGCGCGGCGGTAGGGCTCGCTCCGCAGCCCGTGCAGGATGTCCTCTAGGGCTCCGTTGTACACCTCGTCTTGGTGAAGCAGCTTCTTTTCGCCGACGGCCTGAGATTTCGTTTTTAATTCGTTGATTACAGCCTCCTGTTGAGAGAGGGATAATTAATATTATGATGATTTTTTAAATTTTGGGTTTTGGGATAAAACAGTGATTCTAATGACGTTTGCTACAATGGCGGATTTAGGTCATGCTTAGAGCTGCTAATTATAGGAATCCTATTCTACAAATAATCAAGCCAAGGGAAATAGAAGAAAGAGTTTTAAACCAATGACGTTTAGGTTGATTTTGAAGTGATGGATTTTCTATGTACTACAACAGCTTTTTAACCGGAACTTAGATTATTCAAATTGAGAATAAAGATCCGAACGAAGGAGCAAAAAAGTTTGTAGCACTAAATAATAAGTTTAATAATGTCTTTTCAAGTCTACAAGAATAAGAAAAAAATTATAGTAATTAGCATAATAAGTAAACACATTCCCTGTTAAGTCCATGCAAGTGCAGCGTTAAGACAAAACACATATATTTACACTCAATTTCTTTTGAAAGGTCATCGAACTCACATGAGTTGCCAGACGAAATAATATTTACCAATTTTCTGTCTTTTAAATAACGTGTCAAACAAAAGAATATCGGCACAACAACGCATTTAGAATTATCAATATTGTAACATGTAAGATCTAACTGAAAATATTAACTCCCACACCTAGGTATTTTTTTATTTAGCTCCACAGCCATCTTTTTCATTTTGTCTGACACGCATTTTATGCTAAAAACGAACTATGAATATGCATGACAGCTCAATAAAATAAAATAAATACAGCAGGTAAAAAAAAAAAAAAAATTTTGTGCGTCTTCAAATCGCTTTGAGTTGAGCATTTTATGGTAAGCTTCAGTAAAAAGCAATTATTATTGTCTGATAATGGGGTTGCTAAGGCAAATTAAATCTCAGATGGCGCCACCATAGCTGGTCTCAATCTGACCAATGAGGTTGAGCTATTTTGGAATATAAAATGACATTACCACATTTTCAACCAATGACGATGTTTGGGTACCAACTAAGCTAGCGCCATTAGTTCCACAGTTAGCCTCCCCATTCGTAACATTTTGCAAGTGAGTTTTTGGAGTTAGTGGCAACTGCAAGACCTTAGATTTGTCCTAAGGTTCAATAAAAGTTTGTAATAAAATAGGTTCACCGTACAATAACAAAATAAGAACTTGTAACTATAGAACAAGGCACGTATATCCTCTTTTGTTCGCCATAGACAGAGCTGCTTGCATTCCTATACTTTTCTCTTGGGTAATATATCTAGTGACTAATATCCTAAAATTAAAATTACCCCCATTCCATGCACCATACCACAAACCTTACCTACCATACCTATATTATTGCGACTATATATTTTGGCGTGTGTATTCATATAAACAATAACAACATAATTGATCCATGCACCGAGATGACGTAGTTGTGTTAAGAGTGTGTTGTGCGATGAGTTAATACCTCTGCTACCCTCCAAACAAACGTGTTTAAGATAAAAACAACTTCCAACTCCAATATCACACTTCTATTTTTGGGTTTACTCTTGTTCTTTACCTATTTATGGAGTCAAACGAAACTTGACAAAATTGAATGCCGACTGTTATAGTCGCTATAACCTCATATGGACATAATTCTAAATAACGCAAGAGCACCTGCTTTCAACCCTCTCCACGGAGTTCAACTCGCACTTGGACTTTTTTTTTACACCATCAGAAAGTAGCGTTTTCAACGAACAAAAAGCCCAATAACTTAAAAAAAACAGACATTTTGACGTGAGAATTTTTGATTAAAAATTAGGGTGCTTTTTACGATAATAAGTCATAATAAGGTAAAAAAAAAATATCAAAAAATTACAGTGTGTTTGGGACATAAAAAGGTAAGTTTACACCTAATTTCGTGAAAAAAAAAATGTATAAGATAAAAATTAAAAAACCAAAAACTTGGTTATTAGAATTTTTCACATAAATTTTGAAGTTATGTGAAAAAAGTGTAAATACAAAAGTTGTAGATCGTTTTATTATCTACAACTTTGCCATTTATTTTTTTTTCCATAGGACTTTTACTTTTGCGGGAAATCGAGATAACCGTTTTTTACCCTTTAAGCCCCTCCCACTTCCCGCCCTCAGATTAGATTTGTTGTATATTCTCTTACTTTTCCAATGGATTTCATCCTACTATGTTTTTTTTTGTTTCAAAAATTATCGGCTCTGGTCTATTAATAATGCATGTTGTAAGTTTCGTTTAACTCCAAAAAACATCTCCCAAAACAAGAGTCCATAACCCGTGCGACGGCACACCTCTACCCCAAACAATCTAGACCTAACCGTACCCGGGTGAGGGTTACTATGGTCGTGTGCATGCGAGGCGCGTGAGGGTTAACAACCAGTCCAGACTTGCCCCAAAACATGCTGAATCTTTCTCATGGTCATTAGTCACACTTCGGCCCAGTATTGGTGTGTAATAGTAGTAGCGACTGTGTTTTTAAGTTCTTATAGAAAGAATATTAATTAATTAATTAATTTTAATAAGGGAATTCATATTATTAATAAATAATTGATTAAGTTTAACTGTTTACCACCTGAAAAGTTCATTAACCAAGTTAAGATTTAATTACTGTGGTATTTTTCATGAATTTAAACAACAGGTTATTAACATTAATTAATAAATATTAACTAAAAAGAATAAATAAAAAAAATATTTTAATAAAGGAATTGACATTATTAACAAATAGTTGATTTAATTTTACTGTTTACCACCTGAAAAGTTCAGTAGCCAAGTTTAGATTTAAGTACTGTGGTATTTTTCATGAATTTAAACAACAGGTTATTAATTAACATTATTAATAAATTAACAAAAAAAAACAAAATAAAAAACATTTTAATAAAGGAATTTACATTATTAATAAATAATTGATTACATTTTACTGTTTACTACCTGAAAAGTTCAATAACGAAGTTTATATTTAATTACAGTGGTATTTTTCATTAGTTTGGTAGATGCTGCCTTGTGATATTAATACAAGCGAATTAGGCTCAGTGTAAATAAAATGTGAGGAAATATATATTCGTGGTTAACTTCTGAGTTTAGATGCACTTGTGGAATGCGTATTTTTAGATGCAGACATGAAACTGCAACGTCCACCAAGAACTAGTTGATTTATTTGATTGAATCTGTCCCACTTAAGACTTTTTTTTTTTTTTATCCGAAAGCATGGATTTTTTTTTTTGCTTTTTGTACACTTTTTCATGAAACATTAAAATCCGAACAATTTTGTAAGCCATCTACAGCCATTACACACCAACCAACCCCACCTGTGGTTAGTACACACGCACACTCAAGTGTCCCCGTCAGTGTGAACTGGACTTACTCCTATAAGTTAGGCCTTTAGCCTGGGCCCCGGGAGGCCTACACGGGCTCTAGACTGTGCCTCAACTGTGACAAGTGTTGCTGCAATAGGCCTGCGCTGACGGTCGCGTAGTTAAACCTCTGTGAGAAAGTTTACGGTGTTACCATCACCACTACTAGTTTTTTTTGGTAGTTTTTTTTTATGTTGGGTTATGTGGCAACACTGGTGAGTTTTTTTTTTTAATATTGCTTGGTTTACAACTACATTGAATAAAATTACTTTTTGCAATATTTTTAGAGTACCTAATAATTGCATTTTAATGAGATGCAGAGTAATGATATTTTTGCTTTGGACTGTATTTTTTTACTAATAACTTATTTGGCTGTCCTTTGTAGATGTTACTAGATATAGAGATAAATACATCGATTTCTACCAATGTTGCCACATTAACCGTTAAATGTAATACACCACCACCACTAAATTACATGTTACATCATGTGTTTCAATGTATAAAGTAGTCTACCTGTCACCTCAAATATAACAATATTAATGCACATACTCACTCACATCTTTAGGTAACAGATTGTAAGTGAAATAAAATCAAACACGGCTTTCTTAATCACCTTGAGTTGAGAGTAAGTTAGTAAAAAAAAAGTGGAAAAAAACTAGTATTAATTATTAAAAAAACCTTTGGGTTAAAATATTATTGACAATAAAATAAAGATATTTAAAACCTATTTAAAAAAATATATATTATTTGCATTAATTAACACAAAAAACCAACAACGCCAAAGGTGATTACGAAAACTCAAAAAGTAAAAAAAAAACAAAATTAGTGGAAAATATGAGTACATTATGTAGAAACAGTCGTCACGGCTACTGTAGACAGAATGCATCAATAAGCCGCAACACTTTGATTATTGCAAAGACTTGCTTATTTACCGTTGAATAAAATGTTACTTTTGATTTTTAAGAACAATAATGTCATATGTGATGATGATGATGATGATTATTTTTTTCTGCTATTATGAATCTGATGTGAATGTGACAGAAGGCGCATGTGAATTATGAGCACTTGTTCATAATCGCTTGTAATAATGAACAAATGCGCATTTTCAATCACCACTTCAAAACATGATTCAAACCCTGACCGACAAGGAACGGTTTAGTTTAGTAAGAAACAGCTTCATGTTAATAGAAGTGAATAGTCTGACGCGGTGACAAATCGCAGGGTCCGAACTAAGGCTGTGTTCCCAGTAGGCAAACTGTTAGCCGCCGACTGAGTTTGCGGCGTATCGGTTTAGTACGCCCTTCCATATATTTGAAAATAGAGTGTCCACAGTTTTGCTAGTTTTGCGCTCACTTTACGCAGTTTGCAGCGTTACGTGCACCGACTGTATCAGTTAGTGGCCGACTCACAGCAAAGCCGGTTCCAGTCGGCGGCGGCGATATGGTTGTTCGCCGGGCGTAGTGAGTCCGTTTGCCGCAAACTGTTCATGCGGAATTGCGGACAGTTGGAAAGAAGCTATCGACGTGTTCGGACGTGTTCATGCTTGCATCGCTTATACCTAACTAATCTCTACGTGACACACACCACAGAAAATCCAAGATGCCTTTTGATACGGAAAGGTACAACAATAGTAAAGTGAAAATTCAGTCGGTCGACCTAAATAAGGGGCTAACTCATAACAGTTAGCTTGCGACACACGAAAATTGATCTGAGTTTGCAGCTAACTCAAATTTCAATTCGCCATAAATTTGCGGCTCACTCAGTCGGCTGCCAACAGGTTGCCTACTGGGGGCACAGCCTAAAACGAGGCAAAAATACTCCTTAGTCGGCCTCAATTTTTTATACACCCTGCGGTGGTCACAACTTGCTATAATCAAAGTGTATCTGGCTAAGAACTCTACGACAAATTACTGTCCATTCACCTTGGAAGCGTTATGTAGAGCCATCGAAGCGAATCTAACAATTAATGCAACATCGAGGTTCAGGAGTTAAGCGCTGTTTAGTTGTATAGAGTAACATGAAGTTAGATTTATTTACAACAGTTTATCCCTTGTACAGGTATTTTATTAATAGTCACCGACTGTGACTACAACCAGTTCATTGATGATGATTGATGAGTGAGCACCACACCCAGCCAGGAGCAAGCCTGACCCGGACAAGCCGGATACACCAGGCGGCACTATTTTGTAAGGAAAGACATGCTCTGGGATAGGAGAGGAAGCCCGACCAACCGCAGCAAGTCCGGCACAATCAGCCGACTATGCAGCCTAGAGCCAATATAGGAATAGAGGTAAAGACAGGTATAATCCATAGGAATGAGCATTGGTCTCTGTGACTACAACCAGTTTATTAAATAAATATTCTGAAATCTGGAAATTGCGTAATTACAACTGTTTGGTCACTTTCGTTTGACAGTTAAACATAATTTTTTGCTATAAAAATCTGCCTTATCGATAATGCAATTTGTTGAACTGCCAATATGCAATCTAAATAGCCGATGTTTTTTTAGTAAACTATGTCAATTTGGTCAACCCTGTTAGAAAATTCAAAGTATTGATACATCATACCAAAAATAGTTTTTCTGATAAATTTGAATAAATTTCTCAAGTTCCATTACAAAATGTACAGTCCTGTCTAAACAGCGCTCAAGCCCAGTACTCGTCGTCCCGCACGCGACTCCCACCCGTACTCCCCACACATAGGGTCCACAATGGCATACCTGTTGTTTCTTCTGCATGATCTTGGCCTTGTTAGGGTCGACATGTTCAGCCTGCTGCGCCGCTAGCTCCAGCCTGCGACGTTGCTCGTTTTCGCTGTCCGCTTGCTGTAATGGTAGGTGGGGATTTTAGATTCGGGCCTTAATAAAGTATTAAAGAACGTCGCTTTAAAATAAAGGTTAGCATTATTTAAATTGTGTTTTATCAATTAATTTCGAATTATAATTTCTGTGAAGGTGATTTTATTTTAGAACGAAAGAATACGTATTTTTTTTGGCAAGTGCATACAAAAAAAAGAAAAATATACAAAAAAAGATAATGGTGTCTGTCTATCCTGCTATCTTTTTCTCTCTAATAAAACGAGAAAGAGACGGACGTAATTTAGAGCTGTCAAATTTAACTGAACTAATATTTCCATACAATTTAAGGGTGCACGTAAAAACATGTCGACTAAAAACACGGTGAAGCGCAAGGCATAAACTAGTTTGACATCTCTAACTTAGTTAATAGCTATAGCCGTACTTTTCTCGAACTTCCTTTTAGTAAAAGATAGCAATAGCCTAAACTAAGTTTAGTTTGTGCACAACAGAATCGACACCTATATATTCTGTAGTTACGACTGCACCAAAGAGACCCAGTTCAGTAATCTACCGGACGCACCAAAGAGACCCAGTTCAGTAATCTACCGGACAACTAGTGCCAGACACTGGTTTGCAACTGGACCAGAGATAGTGATGTGACGGACGTAAAACACGTTGATTACTTCATGGTTCTTGTTTTTGACATAGATAATGTACAATTTATGACTTTCAATGCAAGGCTATGTAAATAATAGAGTGGTATGCTGCACTAGCCGTGTGGTATCCGGCGAGTAGAATAGAACCAACCCATTACACTCACGGGTGTCGTATAACGCGACTAATGTCTGAGGCAGAACACCTTGCGCCTCCGTAGACCTGAGAATGGGCAGCAGCGTTTTCTGTTAGTCTTTCTGTTGTAATTTCTAGGAAAAATACGACTTAAAGATGTGAAAATTTATTTGAGAGTTGTCACAACCAAAGATAGAATGAAAACATAAATTTTTTAAATTAGTATTTTTTTCTTCAGCTTATCAGAGAGGTTTAATAGCCATGGAATAGTTTACATTTACAACATCCGCCCTCAATTAAAACTCTCTAGACAAAAAAAAATAGCACATTATCAAAACCTATGCTAAATCCAAACCAGCTACACATCTCTTATGTGCAATACGCCCTAACGGTTTTGTTAACATATCAGCAAAATTCAAATCTGATCTGACGAATTTAATATCTATAATACCGTCAGATACCTTCTCCCGTATAAAGTGATATCTTGTATCTATATGTTTCGTTCGCTCGTGATGAACAAGGTTATGCACTAAACTTTGTGCACTCTGACTGTCGTTGAACAAAGTAACAGTATCGGACTTACCAGTTATTTCCGATACAAATCGTCTTAGGTAACACGCCTCTTTAGCCGCAGCGGTTAGTGCCATATACTCCGCCTCAGTAGATGACAGAGCAGTCGTCTGCTGCTTTTTAGCCTGCCACATTACAGGACCTCCAGCCAGCATAAAATAGTAGCCAGTATATGACTTTCAGTTACGTTTCAGTGTAGTCAACACCTTCTACTTGTTTGAAACCTTTAACCACTAGTCTTGCCTTATACTTCACAATATTTCCGTCAGCATTCATCTTTAACTTGTAGACCCATTTACAAGGTATGACCTTCTTATTTCCATTGGGTCGGTCAACAAGCTTCCAGGTTTTTAATTTTAACAAAGAATTGTATTCATCTGTCATTGCCAAAAGCCATCTATCAGCATCATTTGCATTCACTGCCTCGAGATAATTCTTCGGTTCAATAATCTCTTCAGCAAATATCTTAGAGGTAAAGAAATCCGGTTGTTTACGAATCCTAGTAGGATATCTACTTACTTGCTGATCCACAGCTGGCTCTATCCGTTCAGGACTTGTAGGATCCTCTGATTCTGCTGAGTTGTAATCATTTTCATCATCACTACACATAGAATTATTTTCTTGACGAACTTTATTCTCATCCTGCTGCTCATTAATCAAAATGACTGGTTCCGTTTTCACAGATTCAACAGCATTACCTTTTAATTGTGAAAAATGATTTTCAAAAAATGTTACATCTCTTGACTTCTGGATGCTTCTTGGATTTGTAGAATCCCTGAAATAATAACCATTTGGATCTTCTGAGTATCCAACAAAGATTACTTCTTTAGTCTTCAGATCTAGTTTCTTCCGTTGACAAGCCGGAACTTGTATAAGTGCTCTACACCCAAACACACGCAAATGGGACAAATCACCCTTATTGCCATTCCATTTTTCAAATGGTGTTTTTCTTTCTAGAGCCCGATGTGGTGACCTATTTTTCAAGTATACAGCAGTCTTGAAGGCATCTTCCCAGTACGCTTTGGATAGCGAACTCTGAGCTAGCATGGACCGTGCTTTTTCCACGATGGAACGATTGGTCCTTTCTGCTACTCCATTTGATTGAGGGCTATAACCTACTGTAGTCTCATGCGTCACTCCTTTCGTAGCTAAGTAATCCGCAAGCTCTTTATTGACATACTCCTTTCCGCAGTCAGTTCTCAATCTCTTGATTTTAGCGCCGGTTTGTCTTTCCACTAATGCTTGGAAAATACAAAATTTATCTTTAACTTGTGCTTTAGAAGCAATAAAGTAAGGATAAATCATCCGCGAAAAATCATCTATGAAAATAAGAACATACTTATTACCTTGGAATGATGTCTCAGACATTGGTCCACATAAATCTGAGTGGATCAACTCTAGCTTTGAGATAGCTTTCTTGTATGCAGTCGTCTTGAAAGGTTTTCTCGCCTGCTTGCCTTCAACACAGGCAACGCAACTCGATTTATCTATTTCAGTATAATCTATACCTACGTGAGAATTCTTTAATTGGTTCATACCAATGCGACATAAGTGACCTAACCGTTTGTGCCATAACAGGTACCTGCTCAACGTGTCAGAGTGCACCTCGTACGCAACATTTTGGAGGGAATTAGTTGTACAATCGAGAGTGTACAGTCCACCACTAGCCGAACCATGTAGAATCGCCTCACCTTCAAAAGAAAAATCATTATCTTTATAAAAACTACAACCATTCTTATCAAAAAGTACTACAAAACCTTTGTCTACGACTTTCTTGACAGAAATCAAATTATTAGTAAGTTTAGGTACATACGCTACATCTTTGATGCTATTTACCACATTACACACAGTGTTAATAGATATGTCACCAATACCACCACAGTCGATCTTCTCACCATTGACAACAGTAACAGTGCTACCTTCTAATGGTTTGATGTCCTTGAACCAATCTCGTCTAGGAGTCATGTGTTTTGATGCACCAGAATCAATAAACCACTTATTTATCTCCAAACACGAAGAACCAAGAGCACTAAAAGTAGTCTCTTTGTCTGATGAACTAACGCCTTTCTTTACCTTATTGCGTAGAGGGCAATCAGGCCGTTTGTGTCCAGGTTTGTTACATTCATAGCATACAATAGGTTTCTTCTTCTTTGTTTTATGAACATCAATTTCGGATCGATTTTTCATTTGAAAAGCTGCAACACTTTCTGTGGAGTCAACCTTTGACATTTCATTCAGTAGCTTCCTTTTAACTAGCTCGGTACTTACTTCTACATTGCTATTCTCCAATGCCATTATTAGAGGCTCGTATTTCGAAGAAAGACCTCCTAATAAAATCGCAGCAATCGAAGCATCTTCAATTACCTTGCCGATGTCAGCCAAATCTTGTGCAGTACTCAAAACAGCGTTAATGTACATTTCAATATTTTGAAATTCATTCAGCGAGAGCCTATATAACTTTCTCTCTAAAGCCAACCTTCTGCCCATGCCTTTATCTTCATAAGCATCTTGCAATGCCTTCCAGGCTTCTAGAGCAGACTTTGCACTCCTAATATGCGTTATTGCAGAGCCATCTACTGTTAAGCATATTTTTGCTAATGCTCTCTTATCATTTCGAGATTTTACCTGTTCAGAGGTGGCATCTCCTTCATCGTACCCATTTATTGTGCACCACAAATCTTCATGAATTAAGTAGTTCCTCATTTTGAACTTCCACGAAGGGTACCCATCTCTATTAGATAGGAGGAGCGAGGGTATTGATGATGATGACCATCTGATCGCTACAGAATCACCACTGGACATCTCAAAAAATAAAAATCTTCGAAAAATATTCAACCACACAAAATAATCTTTTACACACTATTTGTATTAAGATTCACTGTATTTCCTATGAGCGCTTCTCGTGCTGATAACGTGTTGTAATTTCTAGGAAAAATACGACTTAAAGATGTGAAAATTTATTTGAGAGTTGTCACAACCAAAGATAGAATCAAAACATACATTTTTTAAATTAGTATTTTTTTCTTCAGCTTATCAGAGAGGTTTAATAGCCATGGAATAGTTTACATTTACAACACTTTCATCACTGCGATCTCCAATCCAAGCCTGCCAAGCGTGGAGATTACGGCAAATTCCTCCCATCATGGGAGAGGCTTATGTCCAGCAGTGGACGGTATGTGCTGTTGTTGTTGTTGATGCTGCACTTACCTTGAACGCCCTCGTGAACCTGACGAGCAGCGAGAAGAAAGCGTTGGCGTCGCAGCCGCGCGGTGCCTCGCCGAAGTACTCCACGCACGACGCGAACGAGTCCTGAGAATACACACGATTATATGCATTGATATACCTGTATTGTACGGAGTCCGTGTCTACACAGTAAGACAGTGGTTAGGGGCAGGGCTGTTCTAAACCGCTCCTACATGTGCATGTGTAAAACTTTGTGTATTTAGAAGCAAGGTAATAATCATGGTCCTGCCGGGGTTGCGGGACTGTTCGAAAGAGATACCGTGGCCCCGGAACACAAAGGGCGATGAAGGAACATGGATGGGTTTTAGGCAGTAAAAGTCTGACACTCCCTCCTGCTCCGCCCAGAGCGGGAGGAGTCATTTGATGATTTCCCATTCGAAATGTGGTAAAATCATGGTATTCAAGCCATTAAAATGTGTATTTCATAAGCAGTGATAGGAATAGGTAGTGCTTATTAGCCTAAACTTCGAAGAAGAACAGAGAAAAGAATCGGAGACTTCCTTAGACTATATTTTATTATGCGACCACGGCGAGTTTTTTTTTGTAAATTCTAAGAGTGCGTACCTAAGAGAGCGTATCATAGTTTTATGGTGAAGAAGTCGTTTCCAAAATGTTCTTAAAAAGAAAACTTTCAGAAATTTTGATGGTTGTAACGACTGTGTTATGTTATGTCTAGTCGCAAACTTTAGGTAAACATAGACCAATTACTTATTCCAAATAACATTAACTTTTGATGTACTTACGTGATGTCCCGGAAAAAAATATAGTCTAAGGAAGTCTCCGATTCTTGTCTCTGTTCTTCGAAGTTTAGGCTAATAAGCACTACCTATTCCTATCACTGTTCATAAGGTCCTGTTTACCAATAATAATGTGTGTATAACTATAACCTTATTACCTTATACAAAGGTCGAGGAGCTCGTGGCTAAATAATAACAGCCGCTCGGATCGATCTTTAGGTTAACCCGTGCTTGCCTAGGTGGATGGGTGACCACCCATTACATACCAAGTTTCCTCCGTGCCTCGGAAAGTACGTTAAGCCGTTGGTCCTGGCTGTCATTTGTGATTTTTGACTGTCGTTACAGGTAGTCAGTGGCCCAAAAAGTCTGACAACCAGTCTTACCAAGGGGTATCGTATTACCCAGTAGTAACTGGGTTGTGGAATTCAGATAGGCAGTCGCTCCATGTAAAATACTGGTATTCATCTGCATCCGGTTAGACTGGAAGCCGACCCCAACATAGTTGGGAAAAGGCTAGGCAGATGATGACTTTTACAAAGGTCCTTGTATAGATTTAATTTCAGGTGTGACGGAAAGTGAACTATCAGCACAAATGAATCGTCAATATTCCGCGATAGTGATGACATTGAAATCTCTGGAACGCAGTTTAGATGTGTTATTAGCGTTCAGTTTCACTAGTGTCATTCGTCCTCAAAATAAGGTAGATGACAAAAAAAAACTAATTAGTCCGTCAGATAGATTTCCATAAAAATATTGGACACATATTTTTCTTTTTTACGTAAACAAAAAATGAAGACAGAGCGTCGAAAACTCGTGTGACGTCACATTTGAATACATTTTTTTTACTCAAATGTGACGTCATAAGCTTCCACTCATGATTTTTGACACGTTTTATCTTCGTCAATTTTAATTAATTTGATAAAACAAAAAACACGTTTCCAATATTTTTCGATAATCTAACTGACGGACTAAACAGAATCATATTTTTTTTAGTCAGTCAGCAGTTTGTCCCGACTGACCGCTGACATTCTTAGATCTCTGATAGTCAGGAGCCCAACAGTCAGACAACAAGTCGTTTTTGTGCGCGTTTTCCAGTAACTTGGTTATGGAAGTCAGATAGGCAGTCGCTCCATGCGAAATACTGGTATTCAGCTGCGTCCGGTTAGACTGGAAGTCGACACCAACATAGTTGGGAAAAGGCTAGGCAGATGATGATATTAGAGTTAGGGGCCGTCCATTAATCACGTGAGGTTTGAAAAACGGGGGGGGGGGATTTGGCAAAAATCACTATATATCACAGGGGGGAAGGAGGGTGTAATAAAATCACGTAAGTTTATTTTTTCGTTAAACGCGCGATTTAGTATTTTTATGCTAGTCAAAAATAACCAGCAATCTTTCTGTCTAGACATTTTTATCATGGTCCTTAATTTCAGAATAAAATTAGATTATACTTTATGCCTGCATTTAAAGATAATATTCTAAGAAATTTAAGATTCTTTGTAGGTACTAAAAAATACACGTGATTTTGGGTGTGGGGCGGGGTTAGTCTTAAACGTCACCACGTATCACCAAGGGGAAGGGGTGGGAGTTAAAAGAATGCAAAAAAAAACATCACGTGACTAATGGACGACCCCTTAGCTCCCAGTCTAACCGGGTATTATAATACATGGAGCGACTACCAACCTGAGGGTCTAAAATGGCCGCTTTGGCAGAATCGTAATATGAATCACGTAAAAATTTAAAATTCTTAAAATGGTCTTTATCATTATAAACATAAAGTCCATTTTGAATTTAATTTTTTTTAACGTGGTTCTTACTAAGATTCTGCGTGGATTCTGCTAAGGCGGCCATTTTAGGCCCGCTGAATTCCACAACCCAGTTAGTACTGCGCCGTGACGCGCACTGTGACGACGACGAGCGCTGTGACGTTTTTTTACTGTTACAGCACCATGCTGAGATAGGGGCATTTTGGCCTCGTACACGACTAATTTCGTTACTTTTTTATGTTTAGTTTTTATTAGTTTAGACTGATAATTTCACCATTTCACCAGACATGTGACATTTACCACGCACTGTATTCGCGTGGTGGGTTAAGGGCATCCATTAAATTGGAAGCATTGGGCCTCCATTAAATTGGAAGCATGGGCTTCCATTAAATTGGAAGTAATGGGCAACCATTAAATTGGGAGCATAAAAAAGCCAATAAATGCAAATAAAAAAATAACTCTTTCTTTCTTACTGATAATACTGTTACGTCGTACTCGTCCTACGTACCTACAATCACAAGTAGGTAGGTAGGTAGTAGTAGGTAGGTAGGTACGTAGGACGAGTCTCGAAAGATGTAGGTATAGGAATTGTCACTGTAATTTCGACCGTACGCCGAGGGCATAAAGTTCCTACTTCTTTATTTTGTACAAGTTGTAAAGGTACAATGACCGACTATGTAATTGTCTAGAATAATTCGAGTAATTCGTGGATCTTTCTAGAAGGGTTGGTCACCATATAAATAGCGGAAATATTTTCGGGAGCGGCAGTTTGATTTTGGCTACGCAACGAAGCGAATCGAAGTGAACTAGCAAGTGCGATATCTAAGCGAATAGTGAACAGTAGTGTTCTTGAGATTGAGTTTGAAGTGTTTTGTGATTATTAAAGTTATTCAGTTGTGTCATCGGTAGTAATTAATTTATCCCGTAGCCAGCTCGTAACAATACGATACCCCTGGGAGTCAACACCAACATATCTGAGAAGAGGCTAGATAGAGAATGATGTAAGAAATACCTGTGCATGTTTAGTCTCTGCCCTCAATCTCCTCAGCTTGTCGGCCGCATTCGCCAGGAAGTCCCTCAGAACATGTGGAGACGCTCTCATTCCATCCCTGGCTTCCGCTTCCTTTCTCACAGCCTCCATACCTCGCTCTAATTCGCACACGTCGCCTGCTACGTTCTCTAGGGATACTGGAAGTAGGATAAACGAAAATGGTTTAGTTTTGAAGCTTTTGTCATAAGCAATAGAGGTTAAATTCGAATGCAGTGTGTGGAAATGGTGCTTTTGATACTCCTGCGAGTCAATTCAGTGGCAATTATTTTCAACATTGGACAATTTTTTTTTTTTGCTCTGGGAAGTATTGGTGAGAAATGATTAACTAACTAAACAAATGTTAGCACAAGGGGAAGCCACTACGCAAACAAAGAAATGCTTTAGAAAATGAACAAAAAATGTCGAAAAAAAATTGGATTGGGCGTACTGTAGGCTCGTTCGCAAAACATACATCCAAATAGGAGTTACCCAAGCATGCATATCTCTACTCTTGGTGGGTACATATTTCATGAATATATCAATAGGCTTGTCGACTGAAAAAATCTAATTAGTCCGTCAGTTACATCATCAAAATATATTAGACACGTATTTTTTCTTTTGTTACGTAAACCAAAATTGACGAAGATACGACGCTATTCTCATACGTCACGCCGTGCTATAATTTTTAGTGCCTTCTGACGTCACGAACCCCCCCCCCCCTCCACTCCCGACTTTTGATGCGTTTTATCTTTGTAAATATTCATTGATTTACAAAAACCAAAAATACGTGTCCATTATTTCCCAATACTCTAACTGACGGACTAAATAGATTTGCAAGTTTTTGATACTGTCGTCATGCCTATTCTATGAAAAAAATAAAGGAATAAAACTATATATAATAATAATAATAATAATAAATCCTTTATTTCCAGGCTACTTTATAAAATAATAAAACTTACCTTGAGCAGCTTTATCAATATACAGCAACTCTGTATCAAAGTTCATCAGCTCAGGGAAGTTCAGTCTGATCGTCGCCACAATATAATGAAGTAACGATATCCGCTTATCAGTCGACTTCGTATCCATCAGCGTATCTAACGACTGCAGCTTAAACCCGTACGCCGGACCCCTCTTACTACTGTTCAAGTAGTTCCCGAACGCAAGGATTATCTCCAATACATTGCGGAGTTTGTTCGAGGACTTCACAGACGAAGACCCAGAAATAATGGCATGGATTTGTGGCGTTATTAAGTGTATGTTGTCGAAGAAGTTCCCCATGTAACTCATGATGGATAGCTTCGCTGATATTCTTTCTACTTTAGCTAGTTGCATCAAGAACTTGTCTTCTTCTGTTAGTTGGTTTATCGGTTTTTTCTCTGCTACGTATTCTTTATAGGCTTTTTGTTCGGTTTCTGTAGGCACCATTCGTTGGAGAATCTCGACGCTTTCTAAAGGCAATGATTTGAGATCTAAGTTGTTTACTGCTACGATGACTTTTTCAACTGGGGTGTCGAGTTTTCTTCTTGATATTGCTGTAAAAGAATATTTGGTTAGTGCTGTTTCTCCTACATATATTTTGAATATTTTGCAACGTTTTTAAGTGGTTTTTATACAGGTACAGTTATAACAGAAAAAGTATGCGCTTCGCTAATCTTCATGTCTCTGAACGTAGTTCGCGCGTGAATAGTAACCCTCCACCGAGGCATACAGCTTGTAAGTTTTGCATTGCGGCCATATGTATAGTGCATTTATTATTTCGCGCTTGGATGAAGTTATCTTTCTGTCGAATTACCTCCACTGGTCGTCAATGGTCACTCACGTTTTGAAAACTTGTTTTCGGAATTGTTCAGGTGTTAATCTTATAACTATGAGGTTACGAAATATACAAGAACTATGGATCTATATAATTCGAAATTGTCCTTGCGCATTTGTGGGTATACTATACTAACTCATGCTGATGAAATAAAAAAGATAGACGATGATTTGCCGAAGCGCATACATTTTCTGGAAGATATGTAGGTATGCGGTAGGTATTGAGTTAGTTATATGAGTTTATAGTTACCTATGTTCCTGAGGCGGGTGTGTTCCAGCAGCGACACAGTGTCAGGTTTGCGGAAGCGCTTGCTGGGGAAGGACGCGAGTGTGTCCGTGTCCGTGTCCAGCTGCGGACACGCGCCGCCGATGCGGAACTTCTCTTCGAACTCTGTGAAGTTTATCCGTCTTCGGGGTCGCTCTTCGTCCAGTTCGTTGAAGATTGTTCCTCGGACCTGAGGGTAGTGAATGATTTAATTATGGTTTCGTTAATTTTTGTGGCGGTGATCAAAAGTTATTTGGAAATCTGAGCATATTTAGGGTATCAAGTCGTTTCAGCGAGGAGGCCAATTAAATTCGGTTCTAAGAGTTTCCACTTTTTCTTTTCGTGGCAATGATAAATGATGCTTTTTAATCTTTGAAAATCGAATTTGATGTACTCTGATCTTGAAGTGTGAAGCTGATATTGTATAATCACCAACTTCTTTTCTATTTAAGCAGGTGTACGTTGATAATGACCTGCGTACCTAAAATGGCCGCTTTAGCAGAATCGTAACAAGAATCATGTTAATATGATAAATTCTTAAAATGGACTTTATGATCATAAACATTAAAGTCCATTTAAAGAATTTTAAATTTTTAACGTGATTCACATTACGATTTTGCTAAAGCGGCCATTTTAGACCCCCTGAACAACTTGATTACAAAACTAAAATAAACTAACATTGAAGTACTTGGACTCACCTGGTTAGGTTTGAGCGCGATCCAATTGAGCGTAGGCAGCTTATACTTAGTATCCACCTTCCTCTTTATAGTCATGGCGTCCGTGTGCATCGGGGGCGCCATCAGACCGGGGGCGGGGGGCGCGGGGGGCGGGGGCGCCGGGGCGGACAGCGGGGGCGGCGGGGGAGGGGGCGGGCACGGCGCGGGCGGAGGGGGAGCTGGAGCAGGGGGCGCCGGCGGAGGGGGCGGGGGCGGGGACTTGAACGTGGGCGTGTCGCCGTTCGGTAGGGGAGGGGGAGGGAGGTGGCCGTTTGCTGTGCCGTTGCACATCGCGTGTGCTGATATAGCACCCACTGGAAAGTAAAGGTAGCATTTAATAGTACATTACTGCAGCGGCCAGCAACAGAGGCATTGATGGACGAACGTAAAAATACACATAGGTATCCATCAATGCCTAGTTGTGGCCAAGGTTTGTATATCAAATAATGCGAGGAAATTAATACAATTACTTTTCAAAATCAACACACAAACAACAATAATTTTTCTCGCGTTGAAGAGTTCATTTGTTTTTTCTTTTTTAATAAACTGCTTTCTATTACAAGCCAATTCGAAATTTAAATAAAACCTTTGATAAGTTACCTCCTTGGTTGCCATGTTTCAGAGTAAAAGATCGTTTCATTTTTAAATAACTCGACAGATATGAGTTTACTATGTAATTTATTTGGCCGCTAAACACGACAGGTATGGATTTTCATACAACTTTTGCCGGCCGCTGGTTGCATGTATCTGGCCAGTACAGCAATTTCGATTTATCTCGAAGAAGGTTGAAGGTTGTTGTGTGGATTGTTGTGAAAATAATACTCAAATTTCCAAGCATGTTTGAGAACATACATGTAACAACTGAGCAACAGTATACAATTTGAAGCCATAATAGAAGAATAACTCTTTGGCATCCGTCGCAATGCCTTCTGACACAATGTTAGACAAAAGTCGCTGTCCATAGACATCCGTCCGTTAGATCATCAAACTGTAAGGTTGACACAAGGTTCAATATTGCATGGCTGGATAGCCCAAACCCATATTATGTATTGTACTCACTGGAAGCTCCTCGAGGCAGTGACTTGGTGAGAGACTCCAGTTCCTGCACCTTGGACTCCAACATCGACTGACGGTTGCGTGAGTCCTGCTGCGCGCGTCGTAGCGTCGACACCTGATGAGTAAGGTAGTTTAAAATTATTGCAATGATTATTATTGGAGTTGGAAAATACAGTACTAGGTATTGACTACCAAAAAAGAACGTAGTATAGCCGTGTGGTATCCGGCAGAGTAGAATAGAACCAACCCATTACACTCACGGGTGTCGTGTAAGGCGACTAATGTCTGAGGCAGAACTACTACTAACTAGCGCTAAAGTGCAGGCAACAGGACCCCTTTTTTTACTGTCTAAAACCCATCCATGTTCCTTCATCGCCCTTTGTGTTCCGGGGCCACGGTATCTCTTTCGAACAGTCCCGCAACCCCGGCAGGCATCAGTCCTTACGGACCCCTTCGTTTTGCTGACTCTCTTTGAGGCGGCTTCCAGTCTAACCCGATGCAACTGAATACCAGTATTTCTCATGGAGGTGGAGCGACTGCCTATCTGACCTTACAACCTAGTTAGATCAGCCCAATCTGCTATTAATAGTCAGTATCCACTAACCTCTTCAACGACTTGTCTCCTAGCCTCCGCCAGCTGGTCTCGCTCCGCTCTGACGGCCGCCAGCTCCGACTCCAACGTCGCTAGCTTCGCTATCGCTTCTCTCTCCAACGCTGCCATTCGTTCATGTGCCTAAAATGAAGTGAAGAGAATAAATGTGATGACACTGATGACTGACTACTAAAAATACGATTCTGTTTAGTCCGTCAGTTAGATTATCGAAAAATATTAGACACGTGTTTTTTGTTTTATCAAATTAATCAAAATTGACGGAGATAAAACGTGTCAAAGACCATGAGTGGGGGCTTGGGACGTCACATTTGAGTAAAAAATGTACTCAAATGTGACGTCACACGAGTTTTCGACGCGCTGTATTGTCTTCATTCGCACTGTAATGTATATCAGCCTACATGTTGGGGGCGAGTGATACGCTTAGTGTCGCTTCCATGTCATTGAAAGTACCTATACCATGAAGGTACTAAATTAGATTTTTAGTTGCTTTGAAATCAATAAATGTCATTGAGTTGACCAGACAGTGACGTCACAGCGTGCTATTGGCTTAAAAATCTATGAGAACCGCGTTTTGACAGCTCTTAAAAAGTATGTCAATGGGGAAAGCTGGTCAATGCTGATTGTAGACGGCGTGTCCATAGCTTAGTCCCAATCTGTCCAATGAGGACAAACTATTTTGAAATATAAAATGACATTGACAGATTTTCAACCAATGACGATGCTTGGTACAAGCTATGCTAGCGCCATTAGTTCCACAGTTGCCAACCCCATTGATTGGTGTGTCAACTACCCTACTCCGGCAGCCCTAGCCAAGTTACAAACGTTTCGTATCGACTGTCTTTCTACAATCGTAAACGTCTCGGCGTAAGCGATTGTAGAAAGCGCTAAATTGGTAGCCAAGTTGACACGACTGAGTCGAACGCTCGTTCTCTAATGTCTGTAGAAAAAACCTACACTTTAGTCTATGGTGAGTGTTCCTACCAAAGAGTATAGCGATCAACATTGTAGAAACGATCACATTCTATTCTATCATTTTGAACGATGTAAACTTGTCAACGAATTTTCTATTTGTTTGTGTTGATCACGTGATTTAACGTTGAGATGATGTCATTCCCATTCATTTGGATAGTTTTCTACTAGCATTAAAGATTGTAGATTGTCAACTTGGCTAGGGGTGCACTTTACGTCCACGGCCTATAAGATAAGTTAACTTACATGTCCTAACTCATCTTCCAGTTCGTTGACCTTCTCCAGGGCGGCAGTCTTGGTCTCGCTGTCCTCCATCAACGCGGCCACGTCGAACACATTGTCTAAGTACGCTGAGATTTGAACCTGCAATCATTTTTGAGATTTTAGTACATGTCATCATCTGCCTAGCCTTTTCCCAACTATATTGGGGTCGACTTCCAGTCTAACCGGATGCGGCTGAATACCAGTATTTTACTTGGAGCGACTGCTTATCTGACCTCCACAACCCAGTTAGTACTGATGGGTAATACGATACCCCTTGGTAAGACTGGTTGTCAGACTTTTTGTCAGATTTTAGTATGTAGTATGTAATTAAAATATTAAAATCAAGATAATTAAAATAAGTCAGCTGCTTTTTGTGAATTACAGATTCTCAAATACAAAAATCGGTTGCGCTCGAAAGAATCGATTACCGACATTAAATGGCCAAAATACGGTCACTTACATAAACACCTCACATTCATAGGTCAAGGATTTTTTGGAGGGCTCTATAACTTAGATCAGAAAAGATAAATAATAAAATAAATAGAGACGATTGCTTTTTTTGAAGTGAAAACTTCTTTAGGGTGAAGGAAAATCATTGATCTCATCGTCACGTAACGTAACGTGCGGTCACGCTTCGTAGCCGTTCGTAGCACTCGTAGCATCCGCTACGGCGTAGCACCACATAGGCATGCGCGGGGCATAACCAGTGCTACGACTGGAGCGGGTGTACTTTTTGTTTTCACTTCTATCGGTAGTCCCCAAAGACTGCTCGGATTTTTTTCTCGTGAAGGGACCATGCTTCGCATCATATAAAGAGTTAGAAGATTGTTTACCTGTAAGTCATCACTCTCACACAAGCGCAGCCTCTCGAGATAGTCGTCCAGCTTGAGCGCCGTGAACTCGTACTGCAGATGTACCCGGAAGTTCATGTCCTCCACCGAATGGACGATTATATTCACGAACTGCATACACGCCACCTGGTGTGCAGAAATCAAATTAATATGGAAATAATAAAATCTAGATTTGATAATAAGTGGAAAGTTTTGCTGAGCTATAGAACAAGTTTGCGCCCTTAGCTCACTGCTTTGGGGAAATTTCCACTCAAGCGCAGAAAAGCGGAAGATCTCTGTTCGTTTACGGCGCAGTAGAAACACAACCCTGGAATAGGCTTGTGTCCTGAAAAAATCTAATTAGTCCGTCAGTTAGATTTTCAAAAAATATTTGACACGTATTTTTTCTTTTGATAAGTAAACCAAAATTGACAAAGATACGATGGTTTTAAAATTCTCAATACGTCACGCCGTGCTATAATTTTAAGTGCGTTATGACGTCACGAGCCCCCACTCTCGAGTTTTAATGCGTTTTATCTTTATCAATATTCATTGATTTACAAAAACAAAAAATATGTGTCCATTATTTTCCAATACTCTAACTGACGGACTAAATAGATTTGCAATTTATTGATGGTGGAAACTAGCCTATTCCATGATAAGACTTTTATTTAAAACCTTCACATGCTTTTAATAGGTATATGTGGAAAAGCAAAACGGTAGCTCGACTTTAGGCACTACTTTCCTGTCTATGTTGTTTGGACTTAAAATCCTAACTACCTACCCTCATTATTCAACATCGGGTCTGTAATACCAGCGCTGTGACGTTTTCAAATGTTACAGCACCATGCTGAGATAAAGCCTTTTGGCCTCGAACAGGACCACTTTCTTCGTTTTTTTTTTTTTTTTTTTTTTCTTTTTAATTTTTATTAGTGTACTGATAATTTCACCATTTTTTTTTATTTTATATGTATTGTATGGGCTAATAAATGCTTTTTCTTTCTTTCTAATCGCCGAAGTATAAAACAGATTATAAGAGAAACTATAGTTCACCCACATTCGTAATAGTTTGAAGAAAAAAACAGCAAACAAAAAATGATTAAAAAAAAACTCACCATAAACTCGATATGAAAATTATCATAATTCATAAAGTACTCCATGAGGGTGTGAAACCGCCTCGGTTCGCCGACCACCTCCTTGAAGTTGTCGAAGGCAGACAGTATGATCTGATGGCCGCCCTTCACCAGGCATATGGCGGCCAGGAGTTCCAGGACTAACGCCTTGGTGCGGAGGGAGTGGTGGACGAGTGAGAGAGCTATGCTGTTGATCGCTTCTCGATGCTGGATTACCATGTTGAAGCCATACTGGAAGTGGAGAAAAAGAGAAGATGAATCTAAGGTTAATTATGTTACATTTTTGTGTATTGCTTCATAATTGATGGCGACTAAAAGATCGTCTTCTATGCTAAAAATTAGGGATAAAATCCGTTGATTATTTACATGACAACAGCAAGGCATTTTCGGTCAGAATCAAAAGATTATTTACTAAAAATATTTTAGGCCGAGTTTATAAAATGCCAGAGACTGGACTCCGTTATCTTGCTTTCGGTTCCAGTTGCTGCAGATTTTTCCATTAATTTGGTCCACTGAACACATTTTTTGATAATCAAGACTACATACAGGATGTAAAACACCTCTTAACGAAGCCGAAAGGCACTTGTTCTCCTCGTCATTGCGATCATTTTTTTGTTCTACACCATACCTGGGAACATTCTAGTTACGAAGATATTGGGGGTCAAAGTTCCAACTTTATGACAAGATTTTTTTTAATACAAGTTTTTAATGTAAGATTTTTACTGTAAACACCTCCACGACCCCCGTAGTATTCAATCTATCCATCAGCACAATGTTTTCAGTGCGTTACATTGAGTTCTACCACAAAACATGATTTTTCACCCCAAAAAAAAAGTTGTTTCTCAGCAATAATTTTTGCGTAAAGTTACTTAGTTTGATGTTTACAGAATACTTGGTTGACGGCTTCGTGATTAGGTCTTTTACACCCTGTACATGAGGCCACATACATACATACATATATGAGGCTACATATATGTGGTCTGTGTTGTCTACCTAGCTATAGCGAAAAGAAATACCGGAACAAACTCAGAGGAAACATTATATTTTGAAGTCCAGACGTTATCTTGATCAGAAAATTTGAGGCCTATGCAAGTTGCCATACCTTATTATTCATGATAGCCCTCATACACATGATGCACACATGTATGTCATCGGTGGAAGCTCCCATGTTCAGCCGCGCCGCATGCCTGGTGCGTCTCCTGGCGACAGCCGGGCTTGCGGCGCCCTCGCATTCGGCCTCCGCACTGCGCGCTCGTCTCCGCCAGGATGCTGACATGGTGGAGCCGGTCTCTGTTGGACCGCTGCATTCTGATGTTGTGGTGTTTACTGGAGATGGAGAAGAGACTTCAAGAACTGGGTTGACTCACATAATATGCAGTTAGGTAAATTAGACTGGTTTGAGACTAAAGTTTTTAACACGCACAATGGTCCACTTCAAGGACTAAGTGCGGAAGCCTAAGCCCCATGATAGATAGAGACTAAAGTTCAGAAGGTAACTAGGAGGAAATAGTTTAAGGTGTCATTTGCCTGGCTCAGAACATTGGCTTCATTTTCTAGAAATAAGGGCAGTTTTCGTATTTAAACACGTGTGAGTGCGACGTGCCTGACACTTGCGGTAAACCATACCGTGGGTGAAGACAAAAGTTGTCAAATTCAAAGACATAGATAGCCAAAAGTTTGAAGAGATTGTCCGCTTAGTGTTAATATTTGACTACTCGCCTTAAAACACGGATGACGCGGACATATTTGAACAATTTCTAGTTTATGAATTTGTTAATGCCAAAAAAGAAGAAGCCAATGTCGTGTCAATAACTGACGATTCTCTTGCGTTCCACAATTTTGCCTAAACGAAATTATAGAGGCCATTATCCTATTCCAGGCAAAACCTGTGGGAGTGGTATCCTACCTTGGTTGATCCCATCGCTGGACTGACTCCTGGCGAGCGCGATCCTCTGCTCGTGCCGCATCATGCTGAGCCTGAAGCTCAGGTAGTCGATCAGCACGTCCAGACCTTGGTTCTGCTCGTTCAGGAACTCGCGCACCCATCTGGAAACAAACATGGTCATGTTTATAGAAGGTCAAATAAAAAAATAGCTACCGAAACTTTGCAGACGATATCGATACTCGTTACTTCAGTGAAGTTCACAGAATAAAATTATTTTTAAAACTATTTCAAGTAACAAAATACAAGCTGAAATCGACGATTTTCTTTTTTGTTTTATCTTGTGCATCGCTGCACACTAGCTAATTTAAATTCATCCTGCATTATTAGAACACAACAATAATTGCAAACGTCTGGCTTTTTTTCAGATTCATCAAAATGGTAACCGTAAAAGTTGGGCTTGCTTATCCATTACAATAGGAATACTTATGAAGGAATTTCTTCAGCCCCAGTTCTCCCTGTCAGGAAGAAATATGCGAGGCTATCCTTAAACGGTACATAATTTCCTGGCTGCCGTCCAGACAGATATGGGAGTGCACTATATTCCGTGCCAGTAGTCGATGGGCGTAAGTTACACGCGTGCTTGTAGTGGTAAGGCTACTGTCACACCCGACGTTGAAGCGACTAGCTGACCTAGCTGTCGACTATTTTCTTTCTAACTCAAAAACGTCCAAGAGATTGTAGTTCCAGTGTCAGTAAAAGAGAAAAGTGTGAAGAGATAAAGTTTTAGTTTGTAAGGCTTCAGAACTGCTGATCTGATTCCGAAAATTCTTTCAGTAAGAGGAAGTTACATTATCCCTGAGTGAAAGATTTGTATTTGTGTGTATGTTTCTAATGAATAAACTCGAAAACTACTGCGCCGATTTCAAAAATTCTTTCACCGTTAGAAAGCTACTTTCACCCTGAGTAACATAGGCTATATTTTATCCCCGTACTCCTACGGGACCGGTATCTACGCGAGTGAAACCGCGTGACGTCCGCTAGAATGCTATACACATGTACGATGTTGCCGTTTGCCGTGTGATAATTGCCGATCATAATAGTTAATCGCTGCCTGTCACTGTGTAGATGTCGGCGAGAACTCTATCAAAGACATCCATGCTTGCTCTACTCGCTTCACGCTAATCGCCGGCGGTGGGACAGGTGCCTTACGTACGCTACTATTGCTGCTTCATCCATAGTTGTGTCCACGATTTAACTAACTTAGTTACGTTATAACCTAGTAACGTAGTTAACAATTTTGTAGGATAAAAACAATTGGCCTCGGTGTTGATCAGTCACTATTTATATTTTTTTATTCTTAATGTATCGGCCTTGAAAATGAGTAGATCAAAAGAAGTACTCACTCTATGTGGTTTGTTCGTAAGGAAATCTCCAAGTCCCTGAGGACTTGCGTCGAAGTTGAGTCGCCGACCATCTTCCGTTTCTGAAATAATGAAAGACTTATCGTTAATTTAAATGGAATCAATACCAAGATTGTAGCAAAATAATGATTTTGCTAATGTATTCTGGTAGTCACTCGACTATAACGTCCTTATGGACGTCCACTGCTGGACATAAGTCTCTCCCATGATGGGAGGAATTTGCCGTAATCTCCACGCATGGCAGGCGGACCAAAAAATCCCGATCCTAATTCCCTTCCAGTCCTTAATTCCAGTCCTAATTCCCTTCATGATTAAAAATTCCCTTCTTGTTTGGTAAAATTCTTTTAATCCATGCAAAGGTTGTCTGAAAGGTATTGCTATCAGCGATAAACCGCCACTAAACTCATAAAATTCGCAAATAGCTAGCTTTGTAACAGGTAGGGGTATAATAAAGTAAATTAAATCTGGGCAGTTTAAAAAAACGAGCTTTTATAAAAAATATAAAATATAAGATATGATTGAACGCGTATATAACGTTTTGTGTCCGTGCTGTTAACTGTTGAGGAGTTCTCCCGAGTGGAGACGATTCTGGCTGCAGAATCAAGTAATGTCTGTCACAAAAATGTATTGTCACCAGAACCAATGGTGTGTGCAAAATTTCTGGTCATGCTGTTGGGGGGAACTGGTTTGAATTCAGTTGCAAACACCAATACATACTATTACTACAAACTAACAAGGCAAGTTTAATAAAAGCTATAAAAAAATAGTTTTCATCAAAGCCGAATCAAAAATCCTCATACCTAATCTCTAGTCTAGAATCATCATAAAGCAATACTATACCAACAACAAGTCATCATCATCTGCCTAGCCTTTTTCCAACTATGTTGGGGTCGGGGCGTCCAGTTTTACCGGATGCAGCTGAATACAAGAATTTAACATGGAGCGACTGCTTATCGGATCTCCACAACCCAGTTAGTACCGGGTAATACGATACCCCTTGGTAAGACTGTTTGTCAGACTTTTTGGGCCTCTGACTACCAACCGACTGTCAAAGATCTACAAATGACAGCCGGTACCAACGGCTTAACGTGCTTTCCGAAGCAAGGAGGAAACTCGGTATGTAATGGGTGGTCACCCATCCACAGACCAACCTTGGCAAGCACGGCTTAACCTAACAATCGACCCGAGCGGCTGTTATTATTTAGCCACGAGCTCCACATATACGAACAACAAGTAACAAGTAGTTAATAAACAAAGCTCAAACATTACAAACAGATAACAACGCCGCCAGCTAATCACGAAGTTTACTTCTAAACATCCGGAGAAAGTCACAGATAATGCTCCTCCCCGTGCACCCTGAGACCTGACTGAAGGTATGCTTGTATGTGTGGCGTCGATCACGACTGCACGAGCTTGGGCTAACATCATGTGGATCGAGAAAGGTCAGGTATGCACCATACGTTGGTAAGGTAAGGAGAATTTTTATGTCGGATGGCCAAAGATTTGCAAGTATGAAAACTTTTTAAGATTGGGTTAACTTTGATCATCTTTAAGGTATGCCGCTGAACTCTAACTTATGTTATGATCACAGTTTTAAGCTTTCACGGTTCATAACTATACTACAAATGTCACTTACGGGATATCTTCCGTGATTATAGTTTATTTTTGAGCTGCCGAGTTTATTTATTTTATGATGTTTCCTTATGCTCCCTCTTGTGTGTACATAGATGATAAAAGAAATAAATTAAAGAAATTCCTTCCTACAATACTTGAAATACGTGGACGAGGCAAAAGGAGTCAAATCAAATCAAATCAAATCAATCTTTATGAATTATCTCTCTTTTCTTGATTATTTCTTTATCTCTCTCTTTTTTTTATTTTCTTTTTCTTTCTTTATTTTTTTCTTTCTTTATTTTTTTTTTTCTTTTTATCTTTTTTTTATCTTTTTTTTTCTGGAGTATGTAAGGATCGTAGCAGGTGACAACAGGTTCTGTTGTTTCTGCCCTCCCTCATGGGAAAAAGGTGTGAATTTATATACAGGGTGTAAAAGACCTCATCACGAAGCCGTCAACCAAGCATTCTGTACATCAAACTAAGTAACTTTACGCAAACATTATTGCTGGGAAACGACGTTTTGACGACGGGTGAAAAATCATGTTTTGTGGTAGAACTCAATGTAACGTACTCAAAACATTGTACTGATGGATGGGTTGAATAGTTCGTGGGTCGTGAATGTGTTTAAAGTAAAAATCTTACATTAAAAACTTGTACTAAAAAAAAAAACTTGTCAAAAACTTGAAACTTTGGCCCCCAATATCTCCGAAACCAGAAGATATGGTGTAGAACAAAAAAATGATCGCAATGACAGGGAGAACAAGTGCCTTTCGGCTTCGTTAAGAGATGCTTTACACCCTTTATGCATGTACGAAAATTCCTGAAACAGTCACCACGAATACCGGTTCGTAGAAGTACGTCTACTGCATTAGCAACAATCACCGCCATTTGTCGGCGGGTTTTTATTTAAATGAATACTTCATCCCTTGCCTGGGTATCAATTTGTGCCAATACGAAAGACGCAAAATTCCTCATCTGCTGAGTATACGCCTATTTTTTTCTCTAAATAGGCTTGCGTTAGGCCGCAACTGACCTGATGTCTTAAAGATAATCCCCCGATACAAAGACACTATCGCATTTTACTATCCTCCTGATATTTAGTTCCCCTACCGTAACACAAGTGCTCCATATCTAGCGAAAGTTTACGTATATCACGAGGAGATAAGACAATCTACGTCCATATATACGTTGCGCTAGCATTCATGTCGAGTCTCGACTGTGTCTGCATTCTGTACGCCCCATTCACGTTGTGGCACAAGAGAGGAGAAACAGCGTTTTTGTTTATCGTAAGATTCTGTAAAGTCATCATCTTCCCATGTTACTTGTGGTCGGCGCAACTCATTTTTTTCTTCCATTCTCCCCTGTCAACCGTCACGCAATCATTAACACCTTTTTCATTCATATCATTCCTCACACAATCCATCCATCGTTTCTTTGGTCTTCCTCTCCCTCTCCATCCATCAACATTTATATTCGTCACTCTTTTAGTCACATGCGATTCAACCCTCCTCATCACATGTCCATACCACGACAGTCGATTCCCTTTCAAGTTTTCTGTAACTGGCGCAACTTTTAAGCTTCCTCTAATATACACGTTTCTTACCTTATCCATTCTTGGCACATCCACCTCAACATTCTCATCTCCGCTACATGCAATCTCTTTTCATCCATCTTCTTCACAGCCCAGCATTCCATTCCCATCAATATAGTCGAAACTAAAAGAATTACCACAGCCGTTCTATTGTCACAAGATTCGCCATGTTGCCTTTCCTACAACTTGTAGCTGGTTCTCACAACCTCCACAAAGACGGACACTATCATAGGGTCTACAGAAGGCCATGAAGTTATACCCTAGAAAGCTAGATTAATTCCATAAAACTTCGGCTCATCGCTTCCACCACACGCAGTCAAAAGCACGACGGTAATATGTGAGTCAGACATGATTACAGACGCGATCACGCGACCTTTTCGGTAATACGACGCGATTGGCGTGCGACCTCAATAATTAAAATAAAGGAACAGGTCAGGGATTATCACCTCGCTCCAGTGATCTAAATGGAAGATAGTAGAAACTGGTGTTTTAAAAAAAATGTACGATTTAAGATTTGTGTGGTATTGGTGACGAAAGATCACCCTGTTGGTTGTCGTGTCAAAAGATGCTATTTTGTTGCATCATCACAAGAAATAATGATCTGCCTACATTTATTATACAGTGCTTGATCATCCCAGTAAAGCGAGGGTTTCTATCTTTTTCTTACTTTATACTATTAACAGTTTTATTTGCAAATTCGTTGGCTGTACTGTGTACAATATAACACTGTGTTCTGATGAATTTTGCTGAACGATGGAGAAGTAATCATAGAATTTTGAAAATGCTAGACTAGAAGAGCACAACAGATACATTGGCTTTCTTCACAAAATTCATTCAAAACATAACCTCCATCATGGCAAAGCTTCCACATCCGTCTCCGAAAGCAAACCTCCTCGTCTCCACATAATAACTTTACATGTGCCTCGTGATCTTGGAGCCCCGAGGTCAAGTGGCGCGCCGCTGGGGGCCTCGCCTATCTTTTGTTGTATCTCATCGGGATTTACTGTTAGGCACACGCTAGCTTAATTGCCAGTTCTCTTGATGGATTGGTGTTTTTGGTGAAAATATGTCTCTATCGAAAATTCGATAGTGCTACGGAAAATTCCTTTGTAAGTTTCTGGGATCCTGATTTTGATTCCTTTAGTTCTTAGATGCTTTTATTTTGACGAATATTCAGATTTAGTAGGGACTGGTTTATTTTCAGAGCCTCAGCAGCAAAATTTTGATGAGACTAAGACATTTGTTCAGCGTCATCCATGAGGTTTTCCATTTTGGTCAATTACTAAAGATATCTTTTCTAATTGGGAATCGATGGAATGGGATCGCCAATTTTTTCGAAACTCTTCAATCAAATTGTTATTAGACCCTTCAGCTTTAGAATAACTGTCATGGAACTACGATATTTGATCTTCTATCGTTTCAGATAACCTGCTGATGTTTGTTTTGAAAAGATTGCTTTTAGCGATAAGACCACCTTTGTGTCATCCTATGTAAAATGTTTTCTTTTGAAAATTGTATGGTTTTGTATTTATAATAAAGAATATTATATTTATCTATCTATTCTGATAAATTAGACGTCACACTACTTAAAGTTCGTCCTAGTTTACTTCCTCAAGAGTACCGGAGTACTTCACAATCGAACCGCTGATTCTCGCGAGTGTATTGTAACATCACACTGGGTATCTCGTTACACTATACATATATGTATGTACTAAAGCGATGTCGTTTCTCACGTAGTCATCGATAACTTGAACTGTGTGAGGTTGGAGTATTTGGCGATTGGTTTATTTCACAATTTATGTTACTTGATTCTGGTGCTTGGAACAACGGGTGGTCTTAAATGGGAAAATCATCATCATAATCATAATTTCAGCATTTTCAGACGAAAAACGTCCACTGCTGGACATTATATAAGCCTCCCCCAAGTGTCGCCACATTGACCGGTCCCATCCCGTGCGTCTCGCATCCAGTGAATAATGTGAAAATAAACTGTTTTAATTAAATACTGGAGTAGCATAATCATAATCACGCAGGGAAACAAGCCTCCTCTCTGTTGAAGGGAATGGGCCGAAGTCCACCACACGAGCCTAGTGAGGGTTCGTGGATGTCGCAATTTTGGTTCTGAATGGTGATTTCCTCACGATGTGTTTCTACACCATAGGCAACTAGGCAGTAGTCACCTGCCTGGGTTTGAATCCACCACCTATACGACCGTAAGCCGAGAACCATTGCCACCACAGGTCGCCATATCGGATTGTTCCAAGGATAATGCAGTGAAAGTTGACACATTCAGAAAGTATTGGCTCGTTGTAGCTGGTACAGAAACAACAACAACAACAGCCCATAACGTCCATTGCTGGAAAGTGGAAATAAGCCTCTTCCATGATGGGAGGAATTTGCCGTAATCTCCACGCTTGGCAGGCGGATTGGAGATCGCAGTAGTGATGCAAGATTAACAGAAAACTCTGCTGCCCATAGCTCGCTGGTACCGGAAGACCAAAACTAATCAAAAGGACCACGAAATATTAAAAATTACATCTAATAAATTAACACAACAAATAAGTACTTTAGATTTGTCTCGAAAATCAGTACTTACAGTTTGCTGTAATTTACATAAAAATATATCACTAATATGTGAATGGCTATCGCAAATATAATAATTACTATTAATAGAATACTATCTTTACTCAGAAGACAGAAAATACATTTGGTATGTACTTATGTACAAACTTGGACGTGTTGAAATCACTTACGAAGTGTGAGAAATGTGGGTAAATAAAAGCGCTACTATGGCGCCTGTTGCTTGTGTTTTTGTCGCCATTAGCGAGAGTACCTAAAGATGGGAGCACATATACATAGTATAGTATGTAATAATAGTTGGCCGCGGCAAGGAAAACCTGTTTAGGTGGAGATTAATTAATGACTCTTCCCTGGAGTGTAAATGTGGTGCTGTTCCACAAACGATGGGGCACTTATTATCGTGTCCTGTGTGTCCTGTTGTTTGTTCACTACAGGAACTGATGGACGCTACCGAAAGCGCCAAACTAGTAGCTCAGTTCTGCACCCCTAGCCAAGTTACAAACGTTTCGTGTCGATTCTCTTTCTTCAATCGTAAACGCCTCGGATTAAGCGATTGTAGAAAGCGCTAAATTGGTAGCCAAGTTGACACGACTGAGTCTATCGCTCGTTCTCTAATGTCTATAGAAAAAAACCTACACTTTAGGTATGGTGAGCGTTCCTACCAGTGGCGCAGGCTCCTAATAACTCGATTCCCTACCAGTGGCGCAGGCTCCTAATAACTCGATTCCCACCGGCTTCCCTTCAGAAGTTTGGAACACAACCACTCTCTACCATAATTGAAAAATGACACAATCAGTACTTTTTTACAAGCATCACGAAACGCCTACTCGTACTCAATCAACAAAAATTTGCTGTTCAACAACATTACTATAAAATAACCCGCAGGCGCTATCGGCTTTTTGGCAGCTTTATTTCTTTGCAAAATAAACGTCATGACGTCACTAGCCAGCCCGCCTATATTAGGACTCTGGTAAGCCGACGCAAACCGAGTTATTCATAGAGAAAGTAATAGAAAATGCGTGCGCGTGAGCGAGATGGGAAAATATCGTTATCACTCGTTGAATTTCGTATAGAATCGGAAATCGTTCAATGCTTGATGACATCATTTTGTTTTGTAGGGAGCTAGGTTTTATCAAGCCGAAGATTATCGAGTTACGACAGGGGCAGAAAAAGAAAGTATGTATGGGAGAACGAGATAGAATTAGTATTGGTCGATAATGTCGAATGTCGATTTGGTACACTAAATTATAGTACTTATTTTGTTGACTTATTTACATCTAGGATAAAATCACTTTTTTTATATTAGGTGAAAATGAGAATCCAAGATGGTGCTGACGATAGTGAAAATGAGGTCAAAATGAAAATCCAAGATGGCGCCGACGAAATTTTTCGGTTTTTTCTTCATGGGCTTCGTTTTCGTGGTATGGATTTTTATTTTGACCTCATTTTCATTATCAGCAACCTCAAAAACCACGAAAACGACACCCATGAAGAAAAAACCGAAAAAATTCGCCGGCGCCATCTTGGATTTTCATTTTGACCTCATTTTCATTATCAGCAACCCCAAAAACCACGAAAATGACACCCATGAAGAAAAAACTGAAAGATGGAGCCGACGAAAATTTTCGGTTGTTTCTTCATGGGTATCGTTTTCGTGGTTTTTGGGGTCGTTGATAATGAAAATGAGGTCAAAATGAACATAGAAAAAAAATGAAAAAAAAAAACTACCTGTTCTCATTTTTTTCCTCGGCTTCCCCTCACTCAATTTTCACTCTTCGGCACTGGTTCCTACCAAAGAGTTTAGCGATCAACATTGTAGAAACGATAACATTCTATTCTATCATTTTGAACGATGTAAACTTGTCTACGAATTTTCTATTCGTTTGTGTTAATCACGTGATTGAACGTTGAGATGATGTCATTTCCATTCATTTGAATAGTTTTCTACTAGCGTTAACGATTGTAGATTGTAAACTTGGCTAGGGGTGGGGCCGACACAATTTAGATTGCCATCGACACGCTAAGAAGAAGAAGATATAATAAAAGCTACTCGACTGAGATAAAAGTCTCCTACTGTGGCCGTTTCTAGAGCTGACCCATGAATATTATGATTCTGATACATCTACACTGGGTGTGGGTATCATAAATGCGAAAGTAACTCTGTTGCCTTTTCAAGCATCGGCTGAATGGATTTGGATTGGATTTAGGCTTCGGCACACAGATTGACCATGACCTGGGTTTGGACATAGGACACTTTATATCCCGGTATTACTTTCCCTTGGGATAATTTCTGACCTAAAGCTACATAGTACGTAACAAGAGCTGGAGTGGTGACCGCGAACCGGAAGACGTTGCGTTGGAAGGCCTCCCACTAGGTGGACTGATGACCTGGTGAAGGTTGTGGGAATCCGCTGGATGCGAGTCGCACGGGACCGGTCAATGTGGCGACACTTGGGGGAGGCCTATGTCCAGCAGTGGACGTCTTTCGGCTGAAATGATGATGATGAATGAAGAGCTACACGACTACGATAACTTCGATAGGTTTTCTCTCGTGAGGTTTTTTCTCTAAGAATCGACTGTAAGATATATCATTCTGATACATATTTTTTATGTGATTTGATTAGACCGGAAACTCCGAAAACAATTAACTAAAGTCCTGATTACATGCTTGAATTCTATTTCTATACCATCGCCCCAATCCAAACTTTACCCACATGTACACAAGGACCAAAATCGTTTAACTATACAAATAACACACGTTTTTTATAGCTGTTACGCTATGTTACTTGAATCAAGTGCTTGTAAAACACGTATCAATCAAGTCTGTATGTTTAAAGCACCGTTGTTGTTAACGGTACCTCTGTAAAAAAAACAGTTGATTTATTTTGAGAGGTAAATTTTTCTGTCATCCCTACGTTGAAGTTTATATTGAGTCATCATCATCTGCCTAGCCTTCCCAGCTGAATGGAGAGTGCCACCCTTACCACATTTTTACCCACTCCATTTTTTCGTAATTTCATTATAGTAGGTGCCAGTTAAGATGAGAATAGCGGTCATTGACCCACGTACATTTATTAAACTTCTTAACTTTGAAAACCAAAAATAAGCCTGTTCAAGTCTGGTATCGTCATCTATCGTGATCTTCGACATTTTTTGTACTGAAAAACGATACATGGTTTTTTTGTTTTGGTTCCTAGCCTTTTCCCAACTATTTTGGGGTCGGCTTCCAGTCTAACCGGATGCAGCTGAGTACCAGTATTTTACATGGAGCGACTGCCTATCTGACCTCCACAACCCAGTATATTGGGAAATACGATACCACTTTGGTAAGACTGGTTGTCAGACATTTTAGGCCACTGACTACCTGTAACAACTGTCAAAGATTGACAAATGACAGCCGGGACCAACAGTTTAACGTGCTTTCCGAGGCACGGAGGAAACTCGGTATGTAGGGGTGGTCACCCATCCACAGACCGACCTAGGTAAGCACGGCTTAATTAAAGATCGACCTGAGCGGCTGTTATTTAGTCACGAGCTCCTAGCGCAAATAGTCTTCGAGTAAAATGGCTGTGCAATCCAGCTGTCCGTTATGTTATTAGGGTGTCGTTTTTGCCATTTTGCTTCGGAATCATCTCTCCCGCCTTTATCCCAATTCATTTAGGGCCGGCACAACATCTCTCTCTATTCTTCCATACTTCTCTATTACTTGCCATCTCAGCATTCACCCCCGGTTTAAGAATACACTTCGTTCTTATTTTCATAGATATAGCGCATATAGTCTTCGAGTAAAATGGTTGTGTGGAATCCAGCTGTCCGTCTGTCGGTTGAGGGTGTCGTTTTTGCCATTTTGCTTCGGAATCATCTAGGGCCAATAGGCCCAATTCATTTAGGGCCGGCACAACATCTCTCTCTATTCCATACCTCTCTATTACTCTCCATCTCAGCATTCACCCCCTTTTTTTTTCGGCATCAAATGTCTCCTCCCGCTCTTGGCGGAGCAAGAGGGAGTGTCAGCCTTTCTTTATCTATGGGCCAAAGTAGCCTGAAAATAAAGGTTTTATTAAAGACCTTCCCCTATACCCTTCCAGCATAGCTATTCACAACCCTTCGGAAAGTCGTATGTCTATCTCGCTCGATTTCGTAATGTCAAAAAAACCGGCCAAGTGCGAGTCGGACTCGCGCACGAAGGGTTCCGTACCAACTATTATAAAAAAATCACGTTTGTTGTATGGGAGCCCCTCTTAAATATTATTTTTATTCTGTTTTTAGTATTTGTTGTTATAGCGGCCACAGAAATACATCATCTGTGAAAATTTCAACTGTTTAGCTGTCACGGTTCATGAGATACAGCCTGGTGACAGACAGACGGACAGACGGACAGATGGACAGACGGACAGACGGACAGACGGACAGACGGACAGACAGCCAAGTCTTAGTAATAGGGTTCCGTTTTTACCCTTTGGGTACGGAACCCTAAAAAGATAGACATACGACTTTCCGTATCGAAAATCGAATCGAAGCGATGTGAATAAGGCCAGGTATTCTCCTCCTGCGCCACCTCGAACCACTACTCCGTTACTTTAATTTTGTTACGGATCCCTAAAAAATACACGTCTTGCTGTTTTCATTTTAGTGCTAACGTTTTTTGTCAACCCTACGTCGAAGTTTAATTGGAAAACGTTATGAAAGGTGTCTGGTTCACAAGATTATGTATAACGAGCTTGAAAGAATAGGATTTTATATAAAAAGGGCTCTTTGGTAAATTGGTCCCGCCTGCTCACATTTTAATTAATTTGGTCTTACGGTACAAAATGGTTCTGCTAGAATTTACATCTGAACTTTATCTATCTACTAACTTAGATTATGGTTCTTCATATTATTATTCGGGTAAGTGTACGTCCTATATAAACTATACTAATATTAAAAATACGAAAGTAAAGTAGAAAGAACAGTATGTTTGATACCTTTTCAAGCACTAATAGCTAAATAGTAAGTATCATAATCTGCCTAGCTTTGAACAGATCTTGGAATAATTTCGGATCAGCAGTTCAGCACACGGGCGAAGCCGTGTTCATAAAGCTAGTCATACAAGTATTACTTGAGATATCAGGAATACACCCTAGAACTAATTTTCCTTTCCAGAAATTGTTGATGATGATGCCATCTAGCCGATTTCGGCCACAGTGACTTTGGTGTGCTGGTCAACTTGGATATGCTAGCCACTTTAGACTCAGAGCACAAAGCGGACATGTCAGAATACCATTGATGAAATCTACACTATATCTACACTAATATTATAAAGAGGAAAGATTTGTATTTTTGTGTGTGTGTATGTTTGTAATGAATAAACTCAAAAACTACTGCACCGATTTCAACAATTCTTTCACTATTAGAAAGCAACATTCACCCTGAGTAACATAAGCTATATTTTATCCCCGTACTCCCACGGGAACGGGAACTACGCGAGTGAAACCACGTGACGACCGCTTGTTACAAATACAATAGTAAAGTCAGCTTTCTGAAATGCACAAGTTTCGTGTATTTCACAGTTGACCGGTTAAAAAGCTTTTTTACAATAACCCCTCGTATCGCAATTCGTATCAAGCTCCCACATTATCTCATGACGTATCGACACACGGCCGCTACAAACACCTGCGTCTCCACATTTACGTAAAAGCTGCCAAACCACAGCACAGGTGTTTAGTGTTCAAGCTTTACATACGATACTGCACGCGGATTTGCTAAAAATATCGTTTGCAAGAAGATTAAAACTTGAGACCGGGACTTATAATGTTGAGTATGAATGTAGATGGCTATAAGGGGCCGCCTCCACGAGCGAGAGAATCGCAGTGATTCAACGTATTTCTATACGAAAATATCGCCGCCATTCTCTCGCTTGTGGAGGGGCTCGCGGCCGGCGGCCCAAAAGAGAGTGTATAGAAAAACGTGGCAAGGACGATAATATCGCCGCGATTCTCTCGCTCGTGGAGACGGCCCAAAAAAGAGTGTATAGAAAAACTTGGCAAGGACGATAATATCGCCGCGATTCTCTCGCTCGTGGAGACGGCCCAAAAGAGAGTGTATAGAAAAACGTGGCAAGGACGATAATATCGCCGCGATTCTCTCGCTCGTGGAGACGGCCCAAAAGAGAGTGTATAGAAAAACGTGGCAAGGACGATAATATCGCCGCGATTCTCTCGCTCGTGGAGACGGCCCAAAAGAGAGTGTATAGAAAAACGTGGCAAGGACGATAATATCGCCGCGATTCTCTCGCTCGTGGAGACGGCCCAAAAGAGAGTGTATAGAAAAACGTGGCAAGGACGATAATATCGCCGCGATTCTCTCGCTCGTGGAGACGGCCCAAAAGAGAGTGTATAGAAAAACGTGGCAAGGACGATAATATCGCCGCGATTCTCTCGCTCGTGGAGACGGCCCAAAAGAGAGTGTATAGAAAAACGTGGCAAGGACGATAATATCGCCGCGATTCTCTCGCTCGTGGAGACGGCCCAAAAGAGAGTGTATAGAAAAACGTGGCAAGGACGATAATATCGCCGCGATTCTCTCGCTCGTGGAGACGGCCCAAAAGAGAGTGTATAGAAAAACGTGGCAAGGACGATAATATCGCCGCGATTCTCTCGCTCGTGGAGGCGGCCCCTGTGAGAAGAGGAAGACCAAAGAAACGATAGATGGACTGTGTGAAGGATATGGCAAGAAAGGAGATGACTGATGAGATGACGAGTAATAGAGAAGTGAAGGAGATATGCTGCGACGACCACAAATAAGTTGGGATAAGGGCAGAGGAATGGTGATGATATATGCCAAAAGGGTCTCGGCTCAGTATTATTTAGGTACATATTTTTTCATGTAGTGGTACACCCCCTATGTGGAGTGTAAGGCATGTGATCGTCTATATATCGTCAAGTGCATAGAGTAATTTTAGAATCAGCTGAGAGATACCATTGTTAAAGATAGGGAATTATTGCCTCATTAGTCTTTATCGTCATCTGCATTTACATTAATTATCCTAGTACATAGCATGGTCGGACAAAGTATAGCCACTGGCCCTTTGACCTTTATAACCGATGGAAACATTTGGTCCTACCACCCTAAAAATGTTTAAGAAGTATAGTAGATTTTAAGAAGACATATCTTACCGCCGCGCCGTCCTCTGTTACAGAATGTAGATCTTGAGAATTAGAGACCAGCTTAAACTTGTTATAAGCTTTCACGGTTTAAAACTAAACTTATATTGTAACTTACGGGATATCTTCCGTGATTGGTAATTGTTTTGAGCTCCCGGTATTTCGACGCTGTTGCAAGCAACAATTACCAATCACGGAAGTTATCCCGTAAGTGACAATATAACTTGTCTTATTATCACTGATGTATATTCAGCTTCTATTGTGCGAATACTATTCAGATTGTTTACTACGAATCATGTTCCTTCAAAACTTCTTCCATTAAACATTTTCCAACCATACATGGTCCTCATTTTCTCATACACAGGCCAGTCAGTACTATGATTAGTGATTAAGCGATGAGTACTCACTTACTCAGTAAATCATGTAATTTTTCCGCGATATTGTGCAGGATGATGGTAGGAAAACAGTCGTTACCGTGCCTACACAGCTAACTTATCATTATTTGCACTATTGCTTTTGCAAACCTTGAGCTAAATGTTTAGGCCATACCATAGCCATACCATAAGTGTTAAATTATTTTGCAGTAAGGACGGTTTTATTCAATCAAAGGTAGAGGTACAGATGGATGGTATGTCCAATATTAGATTATAGAACAGACAGTGAGTTCAACTTGCTAAATTGGATCTTACGATATGACCACCACACAGATAGCCTACACAACATTTTTTTACACCGCCTCCGCCATTGGTGTGATTGGGCCAACCATATTTGAAATATTGTCATGCAAGCGACACGAAGAAGAAGAACAGTTTTTTCAAACCCAGGATATAACTAGACCACCAAGTCCCTCAAAGACTTACAATACATACAAAACAAAATAAAAAAGAAGACGAAATGAGGATACCCACTTAAATCTTTCAAATCCAATCGCTTACATCAGAACAAGACAAACAATATCTCCAGCGATTTTCTCCCATTCCTAAACAAACAGTATAATCGAAATCCGCTACACATAAACAAAACCCTATACATGGTAATGAAACGTGTACATAAAATCGACTACACCATTACGCTTAGCTAAGGGCAGTTTCCAACGAGGCAATTGTCCGAGAACATTCGCAATACAGACGCAGAACATTTGTGTAACAATCTAAGATTCGATTTTGTACAGAAACAAGTGAACCTGTTACATTACATTCGAATGCTCCCGGTACGCCGCGCCGCGCCGTAACACACCCGGCTGTGTGTACGTAACCAGTACGCGACGTCTTCGCCGCGTTTGCGTGACGAGAGCGTTAGCGCGCGAGCGTTAGGCGCGGTACAAATACAAGAGCAGATGGACGGAGGTGTGGAGCGGGCGTGGCGCGGGCGTGGCGCCGGTGCAGCGCAGAACAGGCGCGCTAACGGTGTCGGAAAGGCGAGGCGCGGGTGAACACAGAGATGCATTTGGGGAATCCTAGTGTTTAAAATTCTATATCGTCACGCATTTTCGCCGTCTAGTTCACCCCTGTGTAACTGTCGGCATGCCACTGCTAACTGCAGGTGCGCCGAGGGCGAGGAACGGCGCCCGTGCCGCGCCCACGCCACGCCCGCGCCGCGCCGCGTCTCAGTATGTCTCGCGCCTCATCTCTCCTATACATTTTGTATGAAATTTCAGAGAAGTGGCGCCGCGCCCGCGCCGCGCCCGCGCCTCACCTACGCCCGACGCTTCTTGTATTTGTCCCGCGCCTAAGTGCACAAGAGAGAGGGAAACAGCGTGTGTTTTATTGTGTAAACGCGGAAAACTCGTCGCGTAGTCGCGGCTAGCTCGCTTCTCAAACGCAGAAAGCCAGTTCATAAATCGCCTCGTTGGAAACACGCTGGAAAATCGTCAGTGTGATAACGCTCTTATAGTATCATGTTCAGCAACGGGAGTCTGTTTATTTGTTTGTCCCGAATTTCGAGGTCATATCAATAACTGGTAATAGTTCAAGTTTACTCTGTGCTTTAAAGTGGGCCAAATATGACGTGGGTCATTATTACTATTAAATATGTGAAGGTTTTCAATCAGCAGCTTGTAGGGAATGATCGCTAACAATACTAAATTATAATGCTTTAGATTTTTATGGAAAAAGCAAGTCACATTGATCTTTTCGAAAAAAAGGCTCTTTTGCACTTACTGCAATTTAAATGCAAATAAGAAAACTAGAAATAATGGAAATGGCACAGCCGCTAATCAAGTTCGTCATGAACCAGACAGCGATGAATAAACGAGTATAGAAAAAGAATCGAATAAAGCGAAAACATCCCCGACAATACTTACCAATTTTGATGTTCAGTGAAGATAGCGTCATGATAGAGCCGACACTGATAACTGAATCAAACGACTAAATGACGTCTAGGTTTCGCATCGATTGTAAACTACAGTGACTAGACTAAACTCCTAGTAAGCCTGTATTTTGTCAGTTTTATTTAAGTTACCTACATGTAAACAGGGCCACCTAGCACACCGGGCACAAAGCTTTCGGGCTGCTACTGAGATATTTCGAATAGTAGTAGAATAGTAGTCAAACCTAGAACCTTATACTCAGGAATAGCGCTTGATCACTACACCCAACGAAACAGCCAGTAAACGACAGTAGTAACTCGCAATTGAAAAGCCAATAAAGTTGTGAACAGAATTCCTAATAGGTACAAGTTTTTCTAAGATTCCCAGAGCATTAAAAGAACCTTAAAGGGCAATACCCATTAGTTGTAACGATCACTTGAACAGAAGCTTGGGAAAGGATTGCCCACAAATTAGAGCTGGCCAGCGATCCCTATCGATAAAACGTGATGTATTGCTCATTGTTCGCGACATGTAACGGGACTGGGAGCTTGAGGGCTTTCCTATGTTGTTGTGTAGGAAACATGGTGTTCTGACGTTGGAAGTTACATGGGCTCGCTTAAGCACAAAATTGAGATATACTATTATAGACTGGTTCCTAAGGCAGAGAATTGGGTGTCATAACTTCATAAGACAAGTTGGGAGAGGTCTAAGGTAAAAGAGATGAAATTAATTTAAATCTTTAAAAAAAACTTAATTCTAAATAGGTGACTCGGACAGCTGAATGAGAAGGCGGAGAACTGAATATTGAGATTCAACTAGGGAGAGACCGATATCCTGTCCAGCACTGCAATTGGCTAAATTGATGGGCACCAAATTGGTTTAAAAATAAATAAATTAGAATAAAACTTAATGAGAGCTAGGACAAGCTTTTAATTATGCAAATTCAAAAATTGACTTTACTTTTTCTTTTTGTAAAATAACTAAATGTTTTCCTAAGACAATATGATTTAAAATTGTTGGTACACCACGTAACTTTAAGCTTTGGAAGAACGAAGTGACCTAACACAGGCAATTTTTGTCTAAAAGATCACTTCAACCACTAGATGTAGTAAGTAGTACATAACTTGTGAAAGAAAAGAAATTATTTGTATTTATTTGTATAAAGCCAAGTCAGAGGCCCATGGGCAGGCGCGGATACAGGGGGGGGGCAATGGGTGCAATTGCCCCCCCCTGAAGTGGACCAAATACGTCATTAGCCAAGCTTGAACTAGTTTCATGGAATTGAAAGTAAATATTCTAGTTGTATATCTTGTCATGGGCGTACCCAGGAGGAGGCAGCTGCCCTAGCTTTTCCTGCCTGATGCCATAGAATGGTATTATAGCATAATTATCGGAGGCAATGTTGTAAAAAATTCGATCAAGTAACTCCTATATGTTCGAAACCATTCTGATCTGTCTAAGGCAAGGTGTCGAAAGAATTTCTCGCTACGCTCCCCCCCCCCTGGCCCAAAAGCTGGGGGCCCCCTGTATCTTGTATATCATGGATTTCTGTAAAAAAGTTTATAATTTTTTTTATAATTTTCTAAATATTGCTCCCCCTTAAAGTAAATCCTGTATCCGCGCCTGCCCATGGGCGGCAGAAAAACTCTGTCACCAGGTTGAGCACTAACCACACAATAAAGAAAGAAGCTGGTACTGACTGGATGTGAAAGGCGATGTTGTACTCAACTTCCGAGAGGCTTATGGCTATATTGGACAGCGGTAGATTGAATCGATAGACAACTGCATATTCAAACATAAAAATAAATTAAGATTTACAAAAAGACTCGTCATTACTCTCCAGCAAAAAAAACAAGACCTAAAACAACACCAAATCAGGAAAACCAAGTCCTGTTTGAGTTTCAGTGCACAATAGTGTCGTACCCACAAATTGCCAGCGGCCACAGATCTCTATCGCTCACTAATGCCGCTCATTGTTTACAGACTGTAGTCTGTAACGGTATCGCCGAATACGGCGAGCTTGGCAACTTTGTTCCAACGTTTGTGTAGTATCCTTTGACGGTGGAGAGAACAATGTAGTAGGCTTGTGAATCTATCATTGTACCAGGCGCGGATACAGGATTTCCTCTCAGGGGGGGCAATTTTTGTTAGAATTTACCTATCTTACAGAAAATTCATAAAAAAATTGATGTTACTTATCGTCTGGCGAAAATTTTAATAACAAATTGAACTAAGGCTCCAAGGACGAGCGAAACGTCTATACCGGTCGATCATGCAAAAATCCAATTATACGTAGAGTGCCAATCCAGAGGTAGAAAAAAGGAGCTTTTTTGACAAATGTTTTAATATTTTAATTTGAGTAGAATACCATTCTATGGAATTAGGCAGGAAAAGCTTTAACTTTTGAAAATCCTGGGCCTCTAGGGGCAGCTGCCTCCTCCTAGCGACGCCCATGACAAGATATACAACTAGAATATTTAGTTTCAATTCCGTCAAACTAGTTCAAGCTTGGCTAATGACGTATTCGGTCCGGTTCAGGGGGGGGTTCTACTGGTAACGACCTGCTACGATCCTCACATACTTCTTTTGCTTCGTCCACTAGCACGTCCATGAGCATTCATTGTTACACCATGTTTATCATTGAACATGTTCTTTATGCGTAGGTTGTGCCATAAGTATTTGTCTATCTAGTATAAAGGATGCTATTTTGGTCCACTGACCGCCCAAAATGTTCGCGTAGCTGAATTTTGGTCTAATCATAATGAAACTTTTTTTCATCTAGGTACACGTGAATATAAGAATAAGTAATAAAATTTATTAGAGACCAAAAAAATAGAAACATTCACAAAACAGAAATTGAAAAGACACAAAAACATACGTAAAATGAAATGATATATAGATAATTATGGATCTTATTTTAAATATTTATGAGACGCTCGATGAGTGGTCATCCAGTTCCAGTGCCACATCATTGGACTATCTATTCTGTCGGCCATGATAGCCACCAAGCTGTTAGAGCTACCGCGCACTCCTTGCATCAGGGATGCTATTCGTGTCCGCATAAGAGCATACAAATCAGAAGAAGAAGAACACCCAAATGTCTGTAAAGATCGCCTTGTGCGATAATACTGCCCAATGCCCATTGTACACTAGTTTTAAAATGTGGTGTACAATAAAGTGTCTAATAAAAAAAACTGTCCTAGTACATACCCTGTGACTTCTAGAAGCTTTAGGATCGAGGTACGTTCTGAGCTTGTTGAGGTAGTGTGCTGGCGAGTCCTTGGCCTGCACCATGTCCTGGTCGCAGATGATCTCCCATTTCTTCTCCAGGTCGTAGTTGCGCAGGAGTTTCGCTTTGTCCGGGGGGAGGTCCATTGACGCCTGGAACAAGAGATAGGATACGTTAAGATTTTATTATGTATAGGAAGGAAGGTTTAAAAGTTTCCGATCGGCAAAATTATGAACTTCTATATAAACTTTCATTTCCTAATTAACCAACTAGGAGAAGAATTTTCAAAAAATCCTTCTGCAATATTTTAGGCTTCTAGATCCAGTGGTTTAGACTGCGCGTAGTCTATCAGTGATGGGATTAATTAATTTAAGTTTTTAAGTAGAAGTTCTCCTAAAAGTATTTGATGGTTGCGTAAAACATTGAAGTTTTATATAACACTTGTAATAATTATGATGTCAAATCATTTGGAGAGATTTATGAGAGCTTTTTGCTATCTTTTCTTCTAGATCTCTTTCCAGCAACAAATCCCTATAAAATCCCATCAGCATATACATTAAGCCTATGTTATAACAGCACATTGTATTCAATCGTGATGGATTTAGTATCCGCACAAGGATCGCTAGCATTGAACCAGTTTCCAAGATATTGGCTTATACGTGGGTAACGGTATACGTAGACAAACAGGGCTGATACTTAGGTAACTAGTCGTTTATATTTTATGATACCCATGTCGGTAATTCCTGATGAGGTGGTTCTTTCTCGTGGGTGTCATAAAAGGGTACTTTTTTATTTTTTTTATTACAATATGGGCCTGCTCTTGAACTCGATCACGCCTGATGGAAAGGGATGGATGAGATCTATGATGGAACGAGCGTGCCCAGAAGATGCCTGTTCACTCTTGCTTTGAAGGCAGGCGGGTTAAATGTGGGTGGGAACACAGACACAGGGAATTCCAGACTTTGGCTGTGCGCATAATAAAAGTGGAGGAGAAGCGCTTAGTACGACACATCGGGATGTCAACCAAGTGCGGATATGGTACGCCGCAGTACGTCTGCTAGTCCGGTGGTAAAAGGGTGATGGTGGGATCAGGTCGTGGAGCTCCTGCGCACACTCACCGAAGTACAGTCTGTAGAAGACCGACAGGCAGGCACTTATGGGTTATTATGTCTGACACTGTTAAGCGTGGGCCAGACTGTTCTAAACAAACCCTCCACACACCTCCATGACATCGGTCTCCACCGGTGGTTTGCAAAAGTGCGTCAACAGTGCGTGCTGTTCTAAACCACCGGTGGAGACCGATGCGGAGGTGTGTGGAGGGCTTGTTTACAACAGTCTGGCCCACGCTTTATCATGAGCAAACTTGAATAGACTAAGGACTCCACCGAAGCGGAGAAGAGAGGAAAGGAGAGGACATGTGTTGTAAACCATCAATAGAATTTCGTTATTTACAGTTTTCGTCTCCACTTAGCTTTAGTCGAAACGATTGCGTATAGGATCATAGAGAGGATGACACATCAATCAATTGAGATACTTTTTAAGAGCTGTCAAAACGCGGTTCTCTCATAGATTTTGTATGACATAGCAAACTGTGACCTCACTGTTTATTCAACTCAATGACTCAACTATTAATTGTTTTCAAAGCAACAAAAAATCGAATTTGGCTATTAATTGAAAATAAATCGGGTTTTCAGGCCCAAAATAAAGTTTTTTTTTAGAGATTGGTGTCTTGGAATTATTGTTTTATGGTGTCATCTACTTTATTGTTAAGGCCAGCCGCGGAACTCGGAGGCCAATCGCACAACATAGACGAGAGAGACGTGAGCGGTGTGCTAGAGTGACGTGCGGTGAGCGGTGTGCAGTGAGCGGTGTGCGGTAAGCGGTGTGCTGTGTGCGGTGAGGAGTGTGCTGAGAGCGGAGTGCGGTGCACATCTCCTCTCCTCCGCACAGCTTCGGTGGATATAATCTAGCTCTTACGCATCTCCTCTCGAGAGGCTTCGCACATCTCCGCTCATCTCCGTTGTGGTGGAGTCTAGGCACTCCGGCCCTAGTGCCTGTTTTAATTTACTGTTGGATTTTCAACCAACGGTTTACTGCTGAGAGTTGACTTTCCATTTTTTTCACACAGAACAGTCCAATTACATTTAGGTATCGCTTAATGGACACGGGCAAAAGGTTCCCAATTTTATTCCTGGTACATTGGTTCCTGGTTTTGTTTTTGTATATCAATGTTTAGTCTATAACTCTATACTAATATTATAAAGAGGAAAGATTTGATTTTTTGTTTGTTTGTGTGTTTGTTAAGATTTAACTCTAAAACTACGCGGCCGATTTTAAAATTCTTTCAGCTATGGATAGCTACATTATCAGCGAGTAACATAGGCTATATTTTATCCCTATACTCCCACGGGAATGAAAACTACGCGGGTGAAACTGCGTGACGTCCGCTAGTATATGTATTAATGTGAAATGACAATGCGAGACTCAGCCAATGACACATCAAGTCTTGTATCATGGAAGGTATATACCCCATGATTCATCCCAATTCCTTAAACACAAATTCCTCAAGATCAATGTACTATCAACTAACAGGTGTATGTTCTTGGCTACATTCCTGATCCAATACAATCGCTGAGTCGAATCTAATCCGATAAAGTCGTTCCGACGCTTCGAAGTGAATTCAAGACGTGTCGAGGACTACAAGAGATGCTTCACTTAAGAGTTTAAAAGAATACCTACTTAGGTAGGTGAAGAACTCTTGATTCCTTGAAGTGCTTGCTAATTTCGAAAGCTCAGGTAATGACGTACTTGGCCTATGGGAAAAAAAAAATCTTCGCAAAATCAACTACATATTGGCCTCTACTCCTTTTTGTCTTGTGTTGGGGGGTTGCACAAATATCTCGGCAACTACGTACAGGACACATACTAAAACTTTTCTTTTGTTTCGATGATGTCCTGTATGTACCCCTGTCTAAAAAGCCCTATAGTCGATATCCCAGCCCTGTGTCATACGATTTTCCCCTCACACAAGCTCGTTTGAATACCTGACATTTACTACAATTATTATTTATTGCCAATGTTTCTAACCGATCGGTTCGCAAACTTACGTTCGAAGCTGCTGCGTAGACATAAATTGTAGACACAGTCGTTATATAATATTGCGCTATCATAAATACAGCTTTTTACTACTGACAAAAGCATTCTTTATCATTGCTTAGGTTTTATTGACGGCAACCTTGTAACTGAAGTTTATGTAAAACCATCACTAAGGCCTTAGGATGACGTCACTCAGCAATGACAACCTAATAACGTTTAGATGTTATGTGACAACCCTGCCAGTGACTAAAGAGCAGGATTTGTGAGTCTCGTAAACATTTTCACAAAATAAAATCAAGATTTTAAAGAGCTTTGTCTCAAGTTAGACAAAGCTCTCTATAATCTTGATTTGCTTCAGAATTAAGTTAGTGAAGGATACAAAAGCGATCGAAGTGAGCTTGAAAATTTTATTAGAGCAATCATTCATACAGAAATAGGAATAAGTTAGTCGATTTCAGTACTTCGCCTCGGATAGATTTTCATTTTATAATAAGGTTGAGTTGACATCAAAAAAGTTAAAAAGGAAAATTGTGGAATTTTCAAACCTTGGGTGTACAACCGGCGGTGGTGGTCCGCGGAACATGGGTTGCGAACCAATTAGACCATTGGTTCCCAACCTATGTTAGACCCTTTACCCTTGTTCTTACAAAAAGCGCAGAAGACAAGATCCGTCAGTCTCTAAGAACTTTTCACAAATGAGATTAAATCCAGGTTTTAAACAAAACTGATTTACAAATCCGGCCAGACAGTTATACAAGTTTGCAAAACTGACTCCTACAAACTTTGAATGAAACAATGGGTAGACAGTAATAAACTGAATATTGCTGTACAAAACTCGAGGTAACCCTATTAACGGCGGCTGTAGCAGAACTCGTCTACGCATAGTACATAGACTAAGGACATACTGTTAATAAACTGAATATTGCTGTACAAAACTCGAGGTAACCCTATTAACGGCGGCTGTAGCAGAACTCGTCTACGCATAGTACATAGACTAAGGACATACTGTTAATAAACTAAATATTGCTGTACAAAACTCGAGGTAACCCTATTAACGGCGGCTGTAGCAGAACTCGTCTACGCATAGTACATAGACTAAGGACATACTGTTAATAAACTGAATATTGCTGTACAAAACTCGAGGTAACCCTATTAACGGCGGCTGTAGCAGAACTCGTCTACGCATAGTACATAGACTAAGGACATACTGTTAATAAACTGAATATTGCTGTACAAAACTCGAGGTAACCCTATTAACGGCGGCTGTAGCAGAACTCGTCTACGCATAGTACATAGACTAAGGACATACTGTTAATAAACTGAATATTGCTGTACAAAACTCGAGGTAACCCTATTACTATTAACGGCGGCTGTAGCAGAACTCGTCTACGCATAGTACATAGACTAAGGACATACTGTTAATAAACTGAATATTGCTGTACAAAACTCGAGATAACCCTATTAACGGCGGTTGTAGCAGAACTCGTCTACGCATAGTACATAGACTAAGGACATACTGTTAATAAACTGAATATTGCTGTACAAAACTCGAGGTAACCCTATTAACGGCGGCCGTAGCAGAACTCGTCTACGCATAGTACATAGACTAAGGACATACTGTTAATAAACTGAATATTGCTGTACAAAACTCGAGGTAACCCTATTAACGGCGGCCGTAGCAGAACTCGTCTACGCATAGTACATAGACTAAGGACATACTGTTAATAAACTGAATATTGCTGTACAAAACTCGAGATAACCCTATTAACGGCGGTTGTAGCAGAACTCGTCTACGCATAGTACATAGACTAAGGACATACTGTTAATAAACTGAATATTGCTGTACAAAACTCGAGGTAACCCTATTAACGGCGGCTGTAGCAGAACTCGTCTACGCATAGTACATACACTAAGGACATACTGTTTAAGTGCAGTCTGTACACTAATTGGTAATGACCAAACTAAACTGGACTAAATTGGACAGTTTGGAGTTTGCTACATTCGGCCTACTCTAGATGATGAAGTGCCCAGATGGCTTAGAAAGTTAGGTCGTTTAGGAGTTGAGATCTGCCAGAATTGTAGTTGTTTCGAGAGCGTAATTAGTTTTCGTTGTTTTATGTTTGTTTAAGCATTGTTTGGCTCAAAGTTTAAGTATTTTAGTTTTAAATTTTCATATAAAGTATCTACCACTGCCTAATTCTTTAGGGGTCAAAACTTCAGAAGTCTTCGAAATAACATTACTTACAAACAACACAACAACTGACACTGCCTCGTAGGTCTAGCGGTCCTAAGCGCTACTGCCGAGTATGAGTTTCTGGGTACGATTCCCAAGTCGACCAAAGTGTTGCGTTTACCCATCAGGAATTCCTCAGTAGTCTAATTATATGCCCGGTTGATGGCAATAAGCTCGCCCCCAATAACATAATACCTCATCATAACTAGCGAAATGTGGGTGTACTATTAAGTACACACCATACACATCTGCCTAACGGTGCTGTGTTATACATGCATACAGAGTACCTAATTTTTTGCGGATCGTAATCTCCAAAAAGAAAAATATCATTGATTGAAATCAAAAGCTTCGCAAAGCTGGAGCTTATCAGTACGCCAATATCGAATCACTTTCGCAAGATCTAGACTTCACTTTGTCAATTCACAAGACGTCCATCTCAATCGTAAGCCGGGCACGTGCCAAGTGGACTTGACCCAAACCTGTCCGGAAAGCTAAAGCATCATCGTAATCTGACTCAACATCTAACACTTGTAGAGTGTTACGGAATACAGAAGCACCTGCGGTTTCTTAAACGGAATATGATGAGGAGCGTTTATTTGGTTGGATGATCCTAAGTGTGTGGTATTTTGGTCCAAAATAGGGGCATATGAACTAGTAGCAGAAACTGACCCACCTGATCTTTACATACCATATCCCTTACATTTTGCTTCGTCCATGTTGAACTATCTGGTTTATACGAAAATCAGGTCATGTTAAGACTTGTCATTGTGTGATCCTCATTTCAAATCTGTTACTACCGACATGACTTCTTGTGGGTGTCAAAAGACGTGTTCAGGGTAATGAACACAAATGATCTTATAAGCGCACCAATTTGCGTCGTCTGGATCGCACCGATTATCACGTGTGTGGTCGTTCAGCAAATCCACTTCGTTACTAAGCCCATATTTCATTAAACCCCAATAATTATCATCGAGTAAATTAATTGGCTTGATAACATTTATGGAGCATACTCACGCCCATGCATATCGCGAACAGCCTCTATTACCCGGTTTATTACTGGTACATTGCCTATCGCGGGGAATGAGACTCATCTCCCATGATTCACTACTTCAACTCCTGCAAATTTACCAGATCCTTCCATCCCAGACCCTCACATCTTATTGTAAAGACGTAGAGGCTAGTTTCATGTGGCACGAGTGATAAAACATGTTGGTGTTATGAAGCTCGTATTAGCATAGACGGTGTGTTCTCAATTATGATGCTATGGGCGTGATCCCACGCATTGAAGTCTTAGGTGTGGTCCTAAACTTAATTTTGTAGGTAGCAAATACCGGTGTCGAAATTGCACATTCTGTAATTTTCAAATAGTTTTAGCTAAGCTGATTAGTTTGTTGACGACTATCGCTTTTGGTTTGCTATAAATGATTCGGGATGAAGTTTTAAAGTACTTGTCGATGCTCCTGAAGATAAGATCCATTTTAATGAGGTATGACGTTTGTGGGTTTTGAAACAAGAAAATTAAGCGTGAAAAGGATTATGACAGAAGTTAAGGTACAGTGAGTTTATTATACAGAAACAAGTAGATGACCTTTAAAATATACTCATAAAATAAAGGCACGTATTTTCCTTAATTTTCATCTAGTCTTTTCCTCCTCAGGAAAAGACTAGATGAAAATTAATTTTGTTTCCAAATTTCATTCTAAGCAGACCCTCGCCTGCTTAGAATAAAATTTGAAAACATAATTTAATAATACGCGGTAACATTCTACAATATCCCATGATTTAAATAGGAATCTCAAAAATAAACTTAAACAATAAAACACGGATCCTAATTTCTTAATCAACGAACACATTTCACTTAACGTAATTACTATGCAACAAAAAAGGTGCTGATCATGCAGGTGAACGACCTGCGTATGTACATAAATGTTTGTGCCTTGTAAATATTGGACATCATCCCATGACCAGTAAATGAATAGCCATGTTAGAGATGATGAATAAATTAAATACGGTAGATTCTCTATGTATTGAGATATTAGAAGTGACATTTTGAATGTGATAGGGAAATGATGGAGACGAAGATTCAAGTGTTGAAGTGTTATATCAGTAGGACCTAGTCACCTATTAACAAAAGGCATACAATTAACGAACCACCAGATTTAGCCAAATGTAACGGCAAAAAAATCACTTTTGATAGCTAAAATTAGTAAATGATCACCAAAATTAATGCCCATTTTATCGTGAAATTAGAAACAAAAATTTATTTTTTTAGTTAATGACCACCAGAAATTGAACTATTATGCTTTTGCATGCGAGTCGAGGGAGACCCGGTCGACGGTGCCCCGCTTCACGGGGCTCCTACTTCTGAAGGGTCTGTAAAAAATAACCACAAAGGGTATGGCGGGGTCTATTCGCTCGATTCGCTAGCTCATTCGACCCCGCAATACCCTTCTAACCTAATCTATCCGTGTCGGGGTGCCCCAAGTCGGCCTAGGCAAAACTAGTTTGTCATCAACCACCTCATTTAAATTTGGTGCTCAATTTACTAAATTTGGTGATCAATTGATATTTTAGGTGATAGATGTTATTGGTCACAAAGTTATTTTTGGTGGTCATTATATTTTCTCCCCTAACAAAATAAAACAACATGGCTTCAAAAAGTGTCATCTACTTTGCCTTTGACACTATTAAAACTCACCTCAGTTTAAGTCGATGGTGATGAAACAGTAAAAGAACAAGAAAATGACTTTACCAACTTAGTCCTAACTTCAAATAATTACCATAAACTAACATAACAGCTTTATAAAGTCAAGCTCACCATTGACAAGTCTCAAGATTTTTCCGGACCTCTAACTATTCAAGAACTAAGTCAACATTCGCCCTTGAGGAGTCAGCAGAACTGAAGTGCCATTAGTCATGGTAGCCTAGTAGCTATCGAGTTCGAAGAACGGTCCTACTGTACTTTGGATTGATGTTCATAGTTTATTGATAACCGTTTGTTTGGAGTTTCATAGCATGAGGATTGTAGCTGAGCGAGTCATAGGAGAGAATAAAGTGTAAAGCACATTGAATACTTTGCAAAGGGGTTGGGATACCTGTGAGGTGTGACACACACACAGTGAAGTGCCTGGAGGTCAGCATTACGGCAAGTTAGGGTAGACCCATATTATGGCGCGCAAACTGTCAAGAAACCTTTAAAATATGATGAAGAGTAGTAGTAGGTTATAAGTGCAAGTCAAGCTTTTGTACTTGTGTGTAGATATAGATACCACAACTGGACACACGCAGTTTTTTTGGAAAGATTGTATTTGCAGTTGTGGGGTCTTTGTCAATCAATCCCTGCCTATCACAGTCCACTGCTGGACGTAGACCTCTCCCAAGTTGCGCCAAAACACCATGCCCTCCATCCGTCTTCCGCTTCCAGACTGTCCCTGCCACCTTTTCACGGTTGCCTGTCGGGATCCCACTCTACCCTTGCCGATACGCTGACTTCACTCTAGGACTCGTTTTCGCAAATAACCACCGGTCCTTCGACTAATATTATGCCCAGTCCACTGTGCAGTGTGTGTGTCCACGCAGTGGACTGGCCATATTGGTCGAAGGACCGGGTAACCTAAGGAGTTGCAAAAACTGACACGAATATGGAAGTACAATTTGGCATGTTTTAACATAAGTGTAACTTTATACGCCAAAATTCATATTTAGTTGACCGTTTCGTCATTCATAGGCCCAAAATGGATTATCTGCCACCAGATCAACAAAGCCCATTTCCGCGCCTTCACAATAAGACAGACAAATAATTAAATCCTGCATTATAACTGCTTTCTAAGTTATTAATGGTTCTCCTTATAAACTGAACTCCTGGTACATTTGTCATTGTAGCTGTCACCGTGGCTATTGTACCTGTTATAGCAAGTCCAGAAAGCCGGATTTACGAGTATTGTGGTTTATTAGTAAAACAGTGATTTTTGACTGTAATTTATTTTCTGTTAATTTGTTAAGACTCGCTTTTGGTGGCATTATAAAGGTTGAAAGCTTTAGTTTTAGCCGTGATAAATGTGCTGTTAATAGCTTGGCTATTAGTTATAATATTGTTTTGAGAACTAAAACGTGCCTCCGCTGTCTTTGGAGGAACGAAATAAATTAATGTTTTTAGTCCAATTATCGTTTCCCCACTATTTCATGTTCCTATGTTTCTGATGAGTTAAGACAGTCTTCCTCTAACAGTTTTTACTAGATTATAATGATGCAAAATAATAACACAGTACTAGTAGTACAGTCAATGGCTTCGTTATTTCTTTTACTATTGCTTTATTATTTCTTGTGCCTATCCTTCTGTAGACTGACGACATCTTCTTCGAATTCCTGTTAGGAACCCAGGAACTTCCTAGGCTCACTACTAGGCTAATATAGGCTGATACAATGATGAAGGCCAATGATAACACAAGACAATATGCCGCGATGCCGTCACGCATGTGTTTTCGAATCGATTCAGTAGAGCGAATCGAATTCGATGCAAATGCGTGACGATCACGACCGGGTACTTAGTGATGGCTAGCGTCTAGATCTTGAATATATCGAGACTGGCTTTTGCTTTATCGATAACAGATCGGGAATTTGCTAATGATACGAAAAATTCAATTGGAGGCACTGTCACCTGATCTGCGCCGTGTACGTTTGAAGAGACGTTTACAAGGGTATAACGACACTAACTATCATTATTTGCTGCGCATTTATGCGACGCAAATCAGTGCGTGTTAGAAGATATCATGTCTTCGATTTTTCGGTTCAAACCACTTGTTATATCATTCAACACTTTAAGTTAAAACAATCTTTCTACCATCTCTGAAAATTCCTCACACCGATTCCATCTGACCCTAGACCAATGTCTGCAAGATATGCGTCACAGACAGGCGCTAGCGAAATAATTAGATTTCTACTTTCTAATTAGGCATGCGGCGTGGCGCCGGCGCTTCCCGCCTCATTAGACGCACATGCTTGTAATCAGACCATGAAAGTGCACGGACTTTACCTTCTTTATGGTTTGTTTTTCCTTTTAAGTCTTCATTTTTTTATAGCTTCATCAGTTTAGTAATTCTGGGTGCGTAAATTGTCTATTTTAATAGACTTGGTAATGTAAATCATACTGGCTCGTGATAAATAAGAAAAGCCGGACGGGTCTTGAGAATTTTAAAAGCGTCGTATCTTCGTCAATTTTGGTTTACGTAACAAAAGAAAAAATACGTGTCAAATATTTTTTGATAATCTAACTGACGGACTAATTAGATTTTTTCAGGAGACAAGGCTATTTTCTACTCTATTTGTTTTCAATAGTTACAACTTAAATGATGATTAGACGAAAGTAGCGGTACTAGTAAGTGGAAAGGTAGCAGCTGGCAAATTGTCAATGCATAAAGATGTTGTAAACTTTTACCACCATCGCGTTAACGCCAAACACTTTAAAGAGTAGTTGCTTACAGTAGTTTTACTATGTCCTTCTTCTTCCAGTCGTTGGTACTATTAAATTCGAATGACGGAAAGCTTCGCCACTTCCATGGTATCGTCGTTAAGCCATCAAGTATTGGTGTCGATTCTGTTGTGCACAAACTAAACTTAATTTAGGCTATTGCTATCTTTTACTAAAAGAAAGTGCGAGAAAAGGACGGCTATAGCTATGAACTAAGTTAGTGATGTCAAACTAGTTTATGCCTTGCGCTTCTCCGTGTTTTTAGTCGACATGTTTATACGTGCACCCTTCATTTGTATGGAAATATTAGTTCCAACTAAATTTGACAGCTCTAAATTACGTCCGTCTCTTTCTCTTTTTATTAGAGAGAAAAAGATAGCAATAGCCTAAATTAAGTTTAGTTTGTACACAACAGAATCGACACCATTGTCAGCTAATTTAATTTGAGCTTGAAGACAGATAGCCTAGATATGCATCACCATCATTCCCGATTTACTTGGCGTCTGCGCATCATATCTTCTTCTTCCATACTTATATATTACTCGGCATCTCATCAGACATATATTGCATATTCACATGCATATTCTAAACGGCATACAATTAACAAACCACCAGATTTAGCAAAACGTAACGGCAAAAAAATCACTTTTGATTGCCAAAATTTTATTAGTAAATGATCACCAAAATTAATCCCTATTTTATCGTGAAACCAAAAAATTTTTTTTTTTTAGTTTATGACCACCACAAATTGAACTGTTATGCTCTTGCATCCGAGTCGAGGGTGACCCGGTCGACGGAGCCCCGCAAACGAGGCTCCTACTTCTGAATGGTTGATAAAAAAGGTGCCCCAAGTCGGCCTAGGCAAAACTAGTTTGTCATCAACCATCTCATTAAAATTTGGTGCTCGATTTACTAAATTTGGTGATCAATTGATATTTTTAGGTGATAGATGTTAGTGGTCACAAAGTTATTTTTGGTGGTCATTATATTTTCCCCCATTCTAAACTAAAGTTTCGCATCCACGTAAGGCCAGACTAACACCATAGCGTTCCCAGTGAGAGCAATCTACCTATATGTTAGCTGTTCATGGCAGACGTAGGAATGTGAGGTGTGTGGACATAAGCCTCTCCCATGATGGGAGGAATTTGCCGTAATCTCCACGCTTGGCAGGCGGATTGGAGATCGCAGTCTTGAAAGACTAACAGAAAACGCTGCTGCCCATTCTCTGGTCTAGGGAGGCGCAAGGTGTTCTGCCTCAGACATTAGTCGCCTTATACGACACCCGTGAGTGTAATGGGTTGGTTCTATTCTACTCTGCCGGATACCACACGGCTAATGTGAGGTCCATGCAAGATTAATTTCTCAGCTTATTCGAGACGGTTAACTATGCGACCTAAATGCAGCCTAATGCAGCCTTTGGTATAACCTTTTTTTTTTTTTTTCGGATGGGAAATTATCAAATGACTTCTCCCGCTCTGGGCAGAGCAGGAGGGAGTGTCAGATTTTTACGTATTAAAACCCATCCATGTTCCTTCATCGCCCTTTGTGTTCCGGGGCCACGGTATCTCTTTCGAACAGTCCCGCAACCTCAGCAGGCATCGGTCCTTACGGACCCCTTCCTTTTTGCTGACTCTCTTTGAGGCGCGCGTGGGACACGAAGCCTTTGGTAGAACCTTCACTGAGCATTGCATATAGTCCTCTTCTCAGTCAAGTTCCCTATTTATCAGTAAAAACTAAAACTTAAATTGAAAGCGTTTTACAGGCACTTTTAAATTATTGTCAAGGAGTCGGTAAGTTAGTTAAAGCTAGTTGCCCGTTAGAAAATTTAGATGTCTATAGAGAAGGGAGAAGAACGGGCAAGAAACTCCGACTTATTTATGAAATACCCCCTAAAAGTCTCCCTCAGGGGGAAAAGTGGCCGGGGCGCCCTGCGGACTCCTCCGCCTCGCCGAGCACCTTGCGGGGACTGGGCCGGACCTTGCGGAACACAAGTTTGGTTTCCGCAAGGGGCGCTCTACGGTGGACGCCATCATGCGCGTGAGAGCCCTCACGACGGGGTGTACGGTGTCCAGGGGTGGGGTTGTCTTGGCGGTGTCTCTCGACATCGCCAACGCCTTCAACTCCATGCCCTGGAGCTGCATTAGGGAGGCACTCCGGTATTACCGGGTGCCGACCTACCTCCGTCGAGTGGTCGGGGACTACCTGACGGACAGAGCCGTCATCTACCCCGGTCGCAGTGGAGAATGGAACCGGCGAGAGATGTCGTGCGGTGTTCCGCAGGGATCGGTCCTAGGGCCGTCCTTGTGGAACATCGGTTACGACTGGGTGCTGCGCGCCGACCTCCCTAGTGGTGTCAGCGTAGTTTGCTACGCTGACGACACGCTGGTGCTGGCCCAGGGGAGGTCGCACGAGGCGGCGGCCGAAGCTATGACACGCGGGGTTGCGATAGTCGTTGAGAGGATCCGGCAACTGGGTCTCGAGGTGGCATTGCACAAGTCCGAGGCCATGTGCTTTCATGGGTCTCGGTATGCGCCACCTCCGGGATCCTTACTCACGGTAGGAGGGGTATCCATCGGTGTCGAGTCGACTTTGAAGTACCTAGGACTCGTCCTCGACAGCCGGTGGAACTTCGTGGAGCACTTCCGACGTTTGGCCCCCAAACTGGAACGAACTGGGGCTGCCTTCAGGCGGCTCCTGCCCAACCTGGGGGGGCCGAACGCCTCCTGCCAGAGGCTCTACGCGGGAGTCGTGCGGTCGATGGCCCTTTACGGGGCCCCGGTGTGGGCGCGTTTATTGAGGCGGCGAGCCGCCCACTACCTGAACGCGCCCCAAAAGGTGGTAGCCGTAAGGCTGGCCCGGGCATACCGCACGATCTCCCGCGAGGCGGCGAGCCTCCTTGCCGGATTGCCGCCATGGGATCTGGAGGCGATAGTCCTCGCGCGCCTGCATGAATGGCGCGCGGAGGCGCTACGCCGGGGGGAAACTCCGCTGCAGCGACAAATTGTCGCTCAGCGGACAGACTTCCGGCGGGATCTCATGGCGACATGGAGAGAGCGACTGTCGCAACCCCGTGCAGGGCACGCCACGATAGTGGCGATAAGTCCCCTCTTTGAGGAGTGGCTTGAGAGACGCCACGGCGTCCTCACCTTCCGCCTGACACAGGTCCTCACCGGACACGGAGTGTTCGGGAGGTTCCTGCACCGAATCGGGCGGGAGGAAACGCCCGGGTGCTTCCATTGTGAGGATCGACCGGAGGACACGGTGGAACACACGGTGGAGGTGTGCCCCGCGTGGGCGGAGCACCGTCGTGTCCTCGAAGCGGCGATCGGCGGCGGCGACTTCTCGCGTCCGGCCATGGTGCAAGCCATGGTCCGGAGCGAGACGGAATGGGACGCCGTCACCTCCTTCTGCGAAGCAGTAATGCTAGAGAAGGAAGTGGCGGAACGTGAGAGGGAGAGAACCTCTCAACGTCCCGACCGCCGCGGGAGACGCCCCGGGCGTCGGGGGTCACCACCACGTGGCCCCCGGCCACCGTAGGCGCGGGCCTGTGGACGGTGGGCTATGGGCTAGCTCGCCGTCCGTCCGTCTCATGACGACAGGCCGTGTCGACGGCGCGTTCGTGTTCCACGCGCGCCTCAAAGAGAGTCAGCAAAAAGGAAGGGGTCCGTAAGGACCGATGCCTGCCGGGGTTGCGGGACTGTTCGAAAGAGATACCGTGGCCCCGGAACACAAAGGGCGATGAAGGAACATGGATGGGTTTTAGTCAGTAAAAGTCTGACACTCCCTCCTGCTCCGCCCAGAGCGGGAGGAGTTATTTGATGATTTCCCATCCGAAAAAAAAAAAAAGGGGGAAAAGTGGAATCTAGAATTCCCCCATGAAAGTGCCCCTGAAAGGGGTAAAACTGGGCACTCTTTTCATAGTCGTAGACTTTCCCTAAATTATTCGTTAGATACTCGTAGATTTGTTACATATTATGTATATTTTATTAGTTTTATGTGCAATGTAGTGTGTTCTTTCCAGAATCCGTATCAAATACGGAAGCAATTCCACTATCACATTAAGTATGTAATAACAAAACCGACATAAAAGTTCCTTTTATTGTTATTCTCATTTTAATACTCCATCTTCCGCCTGTGTTCCAATCATCCGAAATGACTCGTAAAGTCTTCAGAGGATCGTAAAGCATTCGCGAGGAGACTGTATTGTGTGGTGGGTGTCTGTGGCCAGGTGTCAATGTCCGAGTCATTCGTCATCTTGCGACTGTGAATCTCGCGACTGGTCGCGAGTTGGCACCTTCCAAATTTTATTTATTATTTTGTCGTCAACTCGCACTGACGTTATAAAGTACAGTCAAATGCAAACAGATTGAATGAAACCAATATCTTTAAATAACTAACTATTGCGTGTGTCATTTAAAGCGGCGGAGGAAGAGAGAGGCTTAGGAGAGGAGAAGGGTTTTTTTAAATCAAAAATTAATTCATTGGTTTTTCGTTTTTTATATATTTTTTTTTATTTAAAAAATGTTTTCAAAAAAAAATGTTAACAGAAATAAAAAAATTACAAATCGTAATAAAGTTCACAAAAAAACAATACAATACATTTATAATATCATCATCATCTTCCTGCCCTTATCCCATGTTACTTGGGGTCGGCGCAACATGTTTTTTTCTTCCATAATATAACAATCTTTTTTTCTTTCTTATATTATACAAGCATTGCTCGTTTAAAGGAATGATTAAATTTACACAATACATTTAATTAGAAGTTCACGTAGTTGACTGTACATCTGACGTATTTTACGCAAGTGACGCGAGTTGACGACAACAAAATAAATGAAAATTGGAAGGTGCCATCTCGCGACCTGTCGCGAGATTCACAGTCGCCAGATGACGAATGACTCCAATGTACCATTTGTGTATTTCTTAGTAGCCGTAGTACGGTAAGCTAGACAATCACTAAAATGTCTGACCTGTTGACCTGTCTTCTAACAGATTGCGATTAGGGAAAGAAATTTCGTCGATAACAAAAATTATGACGTGTAATGTAAGAGTGCTTGCATAAAGATGCTGTTTTCCGGTCCCAATTTGTCGGTACCGGAAAATTTGTGCCTAAGCTGACCAATTCAAAAATTAATTAGGTCAACTGATCCACGCGGGATCAGTTGACAGTACACAGCACAGACAGACAGACACAGACAGACAGATAGTTGACAGTACAGGCTCTTTAGTAAGTTAACTACTAAAGAGCCTAACATAGAGCAAGTAGGTACATGGTATACATAAAGTATAGAACTATTTTGAATTGGGAACCTGTATCTTTATGCAAAGAACCTAAGCTAACCAAACCTGGGGTTATTTATTTGATTGCACATAATTAGGGCCAGCCTGCATCAAAAATTGCTAATTTTAAACTAAAGAGTGAACAAATCTGCAAAATGTCTTAATATGGTAAGAAACTTATGAACCCCCCACATTTACAATTATTATTGCAAAATTAACGCCCGGAACACCATAACTACACATTAACCAATCATTCAAATTGAGGTTAATAATAGGCACGAGCGCACCAAAATGTTCAGCGCAGTCTAAACAACGCAACAAAGTACTAAATGGTAGAACAATACCAATTTAAACTAATGTTTCCTATTTCGAACCAGTCACGGTCAATTCTTTATTCCAAGCCACATGTTTAGTGAATGAAACGATTGTGTAAACTTAAAAAATACTATATTTAGTAAACTAGTGACGTGAAAGAATTAAGCCTATAATTTATCGATACTATTTTCAATGTTAGGTATCGATAAATTAATCAAGATTTATCGACGTCGATAGAGCTTGTTATTAGAGAAATAAATCGACAATTTATAGTTATTATCGGATTGTAAAGCGATAATTCAATTTTACTTGAACGTTGTTTATGGAGATATTGGGATAGTATAAAAGATTCTTGAGAAATGTAACATAAATTTCCAAAGTAATTTTAATCAAAGATTTACTGCACTAGCTAAATTGTAAAAGCTATGAATAGGACAGGAGTTCCTAGTAGTTATTGCTGTACATACATCAAAGGAAACATCTCCACTTCGAAATAATAGGAAACTATAACGACGCATGTTTACTCACATCGCAGCAGATTCATTGAAACCAGTGATTCAATATTCTATAATTACATTGATAAACAAAACATATTTATACATTTTTCAAGAGTGACACTGTAATGAATCACGGTAAAGACAATGAGGAAACTCGTGGCTTGAATTATAACTCAAGTCGGCCACGACAGCTTGACGTAACTGTGTTAGAAATCAGATGCAGATATGCCCATTTAAATATGTATAAATAAGACCACCGTGATTCTAAAATAGCTGTCATAGAAGAAGTTTACGAGATAGGAATATCGAATTTTACAGCAATGAAATACACGGTATAATAATCGCGACTTGTTTTGATAATACGACCATTACCATCATAAATCTTCTTGCCATTCACGGTGATTGCAGCAATTTTATTTTTAAACGTGGATGAACTTTGGACATGCAGTTGACATAATGATGACCATTTTAGTATAGAAGAGCTATTTCGGAAGATTTGTATTCACATTGTTGAACGAAATTATCGTCAACGTCATAGTAGTAAATAAGCTAGTGGATATTTTTTTAATTAAAGATTTATGTAGTTGTTCGTTAATGAAAAGTCATTTTCTGTGAAGAGTTCATAGGTCTTAGATTCATTCATAATTTCATACAACGTTATCTAAACTAGGATGCGATAAAACATCCACAAATGACCAGAGGCTATAACAACAAAAGGAAACAACATAATTACATTAGAAAGGAAGTAATTAAACGTTTCAAGGAATCGCATCGATACATTTGCGGCTTCCCGATAATTTATCGATAACTATGGCGCAGCACTGACCGATGAATCAGACGAAGAAAAAATAAACTCTGTACGAATATAGCCCGCGACCTTCGAGTGAGTCAATCACTAAATACTTGACGAAAGGGAGACTGAATCGAAACGACTCAAAATTATACCCCTTTTTTTTTTTTTTTTTTTTTCGGATGGGAAATCATCAAATAACCCCTCCCGCTCTGGGCGGAGCAGGAGGGAGTGTCAGACTTTTACTGACTAAAACCCATCCATGTTCCTTCATCGCCCTTTGTGTTCCGGGGCCACGGTATCTCTTTCGAATAGTCCCGCAACCCCGGCAGGCATCGGTCCTTACGGACCCCTTCCTTTGTGCTGACTCTCTTTGAGGCGCGCGTGGAACACGAACGCGCCGTCGACACGGCCTGTCGTCATGTTATGAGACGGACGGACGGCGAGCTAGCCCATAGCTCACCGTCCACAGGCCCGCGCCTACGGTGGCCGGGGGCTACGTGGTGGTGGCCCCCGACGCCCGGGGCGTCTCCCGCGGCGGCCGGGACGTTGAGAGGTTCTCTCCCTCTCACGTTCCGCCACCTCCTTCTCTAGCATTACTGCTTCGCAGAAGGAGGTGACGGCGTCCCATTCCGTCTCGCTCCGGACCATGGCTTGCACCAGGGCCGGACGCGAGAGGTCGCCGCCGCCGATCGCCGCTTCGAGGACACGGCGGTGCTCCGCCCACGCGGGGCACACCTCCACCGTGTGTTCCACCGTGTCCTCCGGAGTTCATAGGTCTTAGATTCATTCATAATTTCATACAACGTTATCTAAACTAGGATGCGATAAAACATCCACAAATGACCAGAGGCTATAACAACAAAAGGAAACAACATAATTACATTAGAAAGGAAGTAATTAAACGTTTCAAGGAATCGCATCGATACATTTGCGGCTTCCCGATAATTTATCGATAACTATGGCGCAGCACTGACCGATGAATCAGACGAAGAAAAAATAAACTCTGTACGAATATAGCCCGCGACCTTCGAGTGAGTCAATCACTAAATACTTGACGAAAGGGAGACTGAATCGAAACGACTCAAAATTATACCCCTGACATAAAAAAGCTGGAACTTGTTTTTAATAAAGTGGACCAAAACTTGTGTTTTGGAGCGGGCGGTAGTACCTGTATCACCTGTATGCCAAGTTTTGGTGCAAATTAAGAAGTATTTTGACTTCAAACAAGTTCACACTCCTCAGTGTGTTTTTGACTGATTTTGGATATATTTAACCGATTCTAAAGGAGGAGGTTTTGTATTCCATCAGAATCTTTATTGGAAGTCGGTATTTTTTTTTGCAAATAAGTTGTTTTGAACATTCTATTAGTACAAGTCAAATAAACCACTTATTTCAATGAGGCCATTAAAAGGCACTTTTGAACGTCAAACGCGGAAATATAATTGTATCTATAAATAAAAGGTATCACCCAAAAACCTTTATGAATCATTATACAAATCCATATTAAGACGACAAATGCCTAATAAATGAACCAACGACGCACATGCAAATAACTACGACATTTAAACATACATTACGAATAAAGCTTTCAATATTAACCCGTATGCTCCCGGCCGTGCCTCCAGAGGCACGGTGCATTGTTATTTTAATTGTGTCTGTAATTGCGGGTATTGAAGTGTTAATAAACAAAAAGAAATTCATACAACCCAACAAACAGATACAAATCTGCCAAGTCGTTTCGGAGATAATCGTCAGACTAACGGACTTTCCAACAATATTGCACACAAATGGTCTATTTGAACGACATAATAATACACTGCAGTAAGCACTCGAGAATCGAGAGTTGCTTATTGACACTTCCTGATAATAATGACGTACTTCCGGTAGTAAAGTATATTGTTATGCAAATATTTTGTGAAGAAATTCGGGGATAGGTACTGAAGTACAGATCATGGAACAGTAATTACAGTTTTTTGACCTTGAGGAGTTCAAGTCCAAGATGAAAAAGGCAACATTAAGAAATCAAAACACACAGATTAGATTACTACGTAAAAACAACTAGACGAATTGATGAGAAGTGATTTTCGTCCGATCTCAGTAAGTTTTCTGAAAAGCAATTTCGCAACATATTCATCTGATGTAACAGACGTTAGTGTAATGTATTATCTAATACACATAGCATAAACTAACGATAAATAACGTGCGCACATCATTCATAGAAAAAGTTATAAACACTACGAGCCTCAACAATTTTTTGCATCCAATAGTTATATTTTCAAGTTTTGTTCACAAAAATGTTTTTAATGGCCCTAAACTTATTTACCTCATATTGGGCGACGCAATATACTTATTTAGCCTATTCTTGATACAAAATCGAGGAGAAAGTTGATTTGGCTGTACCCAACCATCAACTCCAATTCGACAATCAACCTTTCTGTTTCTTCCTAAACAATCAATTTTCAAATCATATTAAATGAATGTCGACAACTTCACAAATCGATATTTCGCGTGCAACTATGCGAGCCATGTCGATCGCCGACGGTTGCGTGGCAGTTGTTCTGAGAGATCAACCGATTCTCGGCCGCTACCGTCTCAGGAGCTGTAATTTTGATCGATGAGCTAGATTTTCACTTTCTATCATTTTGCGTGGATGTTGTGTAGTGAAATTTGTTTGTTTTTGGTAGTGTTGGTTATTGTTGAGCGTGATAATAATTACAAATTAAATTAAATTATTATTATAATTAAGCGTGATAAAGATATTATAAGCCTGAGATTTGTTTAATTTAGCAGCAATATCGGTCTGACAATAATATGTTTTACTCCAGTAACAGATAATATCTTGTGAACATACAACTAACTTAATAATACTGAACCTGATCATGCTTCATGCTTTAACGCGTAAGGAAAAACTTCTTCAATCAAGTCTCATTCGAAGAGACAAATTATCCCAGACACACAATAACATTTGCACAGGGTCCCTACAAGCATTTTAATTCAAACTTTTAATTACTAGGAAAAGGTAGCACCAACAGCAATTAGTAGAAAACCAGGCAGCTTACAGCTCGAATTAAACAAAAGCTGTCTCCTGTGTTCTTCCAAAACGAAAATAAATAAAATACAAAGAGTCCCTTCATTAAAATCCAAAGAATGTATAGGAAAAGAAACGAGTGGAGTTTCACACGACGTTGTAACGAATGAGGAATACACATGACTCACTGCTGATCCGAAAATAGCCACCAAAATGGATTTAGCCCTAACCCTAATCTTTCAATTGTATGCTCATTCGACAAATGTAGTTTTTAAGTAACTATAAATCAATATTCGGTCTGTAGCGTGTTTCTTATTATTTAGACGGAAGACGGTGTAAATATAGCCCTTTGATTCACCCTCGCATGATGTATAGGGAAAATTATGGAAGCTGTTGTTGTTTATGTATTTTCTGGTTAGTCGCATAATATGAATGACTAAATACTTACTATCAATTCTACTATAAGTATAAGTATTGCATGGACAACAAAACAACATTAAACTTCAAAATAAGGAAAAGTAATATTGCCTAATGCAGCCACAAAAAATAATTAAAACTTTTCAACAATTGCAGACAATAACTTGATTGGCTAACCAGCTAAAAATATTGTTTTAAAAACATGCATGATCACAACAATAAACGTGGTATCCCAAAACTTTACCTCCTCAGGACAAATTAAGCCTCAAGCAATAGTGTCGACATCGTGAATCTTGCAACTAAACTCACCGAACAGACAGATCGACGTCCCAATCCTTTCTAATATATACGACACATTAGCGACAGGGTCAGAGCATGGTTTAGCATGCCTGCATACCATTGGCGCATGGCACTACGGGTGGCCATTGTGAAGCCTTAGGGAATGGTTCATGCTGGAATCATTGACATTTTCTGAAGATATTTCATGAGAAACTTTGCCCTTGAAATTCCTCAAAAGTTCGCAGTTCAATTCTAAAAGGTCAAGTTTATCTAAGGTTACATTCTTAGACTGTTTTGTTTATATTAATGCTCTCCAGCCCTCTGAATATTCCAGTGTGATAATCTGAAATGATAATGGCAAGTGCAAATGATTGTTAAGTTTCTTGTTTACAGACAATTGCTACTTAGATACTGCAGTAATGGATATTTAGATGGCTATAATCTGCATTCAGAAACAGCTTTAACGCTTCTATCTAAATTCAATCTATCTATTTATTATCATTTAATCTATGTCATGTAATATTCAAAATGGAAATGTTAAACTTAATTATGCAACAGACGGAGAAGTTAATGATCAGATTGCTAGACGAATAAGATTTTCTTGAAGATTCGCCGACTAGCTTGCTAAGAACAATGAAGTGATTATAGAAGAAGCTTAACCAGAACAATTCCCATTTTATTTTTACCGATTTTGTTTTACTGTTCTCAACCCTAAACGAAACCTTATGTTCTCCTGACATACATACTACATAGGACAGTTAAAAGATAAAATTCGTTTTGAAATACGATCTTCAAACCTACATACACAATAACCCGAACATAATATGAAAGCATTCAACCCAAAGAACTGCAACAACGATTTCTACAAATAGACCAAACAACTTCCTAATACAGACAGTCCAAAATTGAACAACAACAAATGCTCCTTAACAAGGCAAAATTCCCCATAGTGCTATAGAAAGCAAGCTTGTGCATTCAGTTCAGTAAACCCATAAACGTATTTTAGATGTCTAGGCTAGTCCAAGTTTATGTGTGTCTAATTCTCCATACCTTTGTAAACGATACCTTAGCTACCATTTCAGGTTAAGAAGTACCATTCCTGTTAGTATACTGTCCTTAAACTTATGTGTGTATTTCCTGAATAGTCTTGGAGTTAAGTGACGTCAATAGTACGACATCGATTAGGAAAGAAATAAATTGCAGTGAACGGCATCCTAGAGTGTAATTTGCTTGCTGAGAACGACACTACGACCCCTGTTTATGAGTCCACATTGTAACCGATGCTTTGACATTCAGAGGTGACATTCTTTTCTGACAAAGACCTTAAGGCAATATTCAAGTTTCAATAAAACCTCTGCACACTGCTTACTGTTTCGCAGATCAACTTCTGGCACAAAAAAGAAAATGACGTTTACAGAGGACATGCTGATGTCATTAGGATAGCAGTTAACTTAAGTTGTCTACTGATTAAGTAACCTATATAGTTTTTAATCAGTTGACAACTTTCAGAGATCAACTCCTAACACCATTTAAAGTAGAGTATAAAGATCAAATTAAAAATCTTAGCATATGGATTTCCACCAACCAAGCACCAACCAACATACATAATTTTCAATTGATCGATGCACGTGAAAGAGTCTCCATTGTAAACCATACTTTAGCATCCCGTGACTGCGATCGGTTCAGAGGTGACATTCCTGTCCCGATTCTGTCCTTAGTCTTATTTGTGTAAGTATACGAACAATGGTGTTGGCATGAAATATGTTAGGGATCCTTGGAGTCTTCGATTACAATTAATTTGACGGGAGGAACAATTGATTGATGAGCAGAGGTGTATGCATATTGATTTCAAAGATACTGATGTATATGGATTAACTTGCGGTTTTATATCAACGGCTGAGTTAATATTTAAACCGCTAAATATGCTGACAGCTTGTCCGATAATATTATATGACGATAATAACGACCTATCAGTTACCATACGAATTACGACTATTTTTACTATAAGTCTGTATTATGAATTCGTATCATAATAAGTCCATTGATACTCATATCATAATAATATTATTTTAAAGATTCAAAGAACTTTTTGAAAGTCTTAAGTAATTCAGCTTCAAATAACAATGATCTCAAACCCACAAATAATTAAGTTGTCTTTGCCATAGAAGGCACCAATGATAAAGTCTCGATAAAGCGTAAGCTTGGTACAGATACATTAGTCAAGTCAGACATGAACCATGGCGCCCCGTGCCTCTGAGCACTGATTGGCGACCCTTCACTTGCATTACTCACTATCGATTTGGTTTATTTGCTCAATTCAAAGGACCGTGATTTTACTATTGGAAGGCACGAGTCATACAATCTAGTCAGGCAAACCCAAAATAAACATGAGCAAATCGGCAACACTAAACACAAAATTATTGATCATGGAATAATTAACATGACAGAGAAACGTTACGGGTCTTTAATAGATTATAATGATGAAGCACAAGAAGAAAAGCTAGGAGTAGATAAAGTAAATGAGCATAAAATTACTAAGATGAATTTCACCAATAATGGGGTTGTTTCCCGGAAATTTCACCGCAAGATGGCGCTGATAGTTTGTTACCAGTCAAAAGTTTTTGATATAAACGTGTGCATTGTGTGGACGATTTTTTAAATATTTGCGTGTTTTTTTTACTCACTTTGTGTTGCTGTACAATGTATGATACCTGGCTTATCATCCAGTTGAAGGAGAAATTGAAAAAACGAGGATCAACGTAACAAGGAAAGAAAGCGGAGCTTGTCGAAAAGTACATTATATTTAACATTTTATCGACTTAGAGCTGTTTTCTGGGCAATATTATGGTTCTTTAGGTTGTAAAATAAACTTTACTCTCTAACTTTTTGCTTTTCTATGATCTAATGATAAACAAACTAAGGTAATACATCGTTGGTTACATGTTACAAAATGTAAGGTTATTTGAAAAGAACCCATTTTTTCTTCAGCTTACTACAGAAATTTCAACTTCGACAGTGTGTGTAACAGTCCTGAAGTGGTATCGTAGTCTGTTTCGTTGAAATGTTTCCCACATAACCTCGGAAAATAACTTGATTTGTTTTTTTTTAGTTTTAGTGCCTCTTCCCACTTTCTCTTCATGCGCAAATTTCTTGGAAATGTGACAACGCCTATTTCTTTGCATCCAAAGGCTACACAACGACCCATAATATTGAAAAAAGTCACAAAATAATAAGATATTGTTCAATTTCTATGGAGTTTGACAGTTTGTTTGTAACAAACAGTCAGCGCCATCTACGTGGAACTATTTGACAGTTTTCTTCCCCATTAGTGTCAGTGTGAATATTCCATAGGAATGTTGATACTGTATAGTATTATGTTATACTTACGCTTCATATTCACCATTCATAATACTATTCATCATCCTTTTTATTTGTTTATATTTCTACACTCAGCAAATCGATATAAATACGATTCTTTAACTTGGAAATAGCTGAAATAAAATATTATTATAATTTTCATGTTGTGATATTTACGTCAAGCGTCAAATTGTCAAACTGTCAGTTAGTTTTTTAATTCTCTTTCTGCTCAGTCTATGGTCTAGCTCTATGATTTCTCTTTTTGGTTTGTATAATTTAAATTATTTTTATCAATATGTGTTTAGCCATTATATTTTGTAGATTATTACGATTGTTTACTAAATAACTTAATATTAAATTATATTATAAAATTATTTACGCACTCATGGATATGTCCTGGCCGACTACACTTGTCAGTTGAGATGATGGCGACACTAAGAAAACTAAGATTTGAAAAAGGAAGACTACTTTGGGAGAAACGAGCTGACGGACGGCTGAAAAGTCTACTCTGGAATCTGATTTGAGGAGTATCAGAGAGCAGCTTGGTTTTGGCGGTGAGATTCTTAAAACTGTCCCGGGGATCCAACGAAAGTTTCTCCTGGGACTTCTACTCCCGATGTTCGGAGGCTAACTACGTGCCTGTCCGTCTACTGGTCTCGCAGGGCTGTCCTACGTCTGGCCCTGAGTTCTGCACTGTCTTGCTGCTGAGCTGTCCTAGTGAACTCTGAGATCTGCGCTGCCGCCGTTTCTACTGCTTCAGAGCTCAACTTCAAGGTTACTCCGGTATCGACCTGCTACCCTGACGCCTGTTCCCGTTCTTACAGTGTGGTAAACTCATTATTGTCCATCTAAGTGCATAAACTGTAAAACTGAGTGCGTGCTAGGTAGTTTTTTTATAACTAGCTGTAATTTTTATCTTTCCCCTCTATTAAAATTTAATTGAACAAGTCTGTATCCATTTATTTTAAATAGGAGCAAGTAGATCTGTTACAACTGACAGCTCCGGAACGCAGTTTATGTGTTGATCGCATTCAAGCTTTGGTTCAAAATGTAGATTACCTTCGCCACAAGAAGAACAATTGAATAAAACGAATTTTAAACAACATCAGAAACTAATTTATGTGAATGTAGCTGACCCTACTTGTAAACTGCCTCCACCATTTTGGGTTAAACAAAATTACCCAACCGTCAAATGAGCCAACCATATTTAGACCCATTCGATAAAAACGAACACAAAGAATTTACATGAACATCCATTCACTGTTTCGTGGAGATTATCAAACTAATGAATATAAATAAGACGTTTTTATTGATTCACTGCGTATTTAGTTTAATCTGACATCAAAGCTTTCGTAAAGCTTACGCAAATTACTATTCGAAATCAGCAAGGGTCGGATTATTAGAGTGATTTGAGAGGCAAACTGTGTATAGGATGGAGTTAATTGATCGATTCTCGTTATCTTTGTGAGCTGTTCAGATTAGCCACATGATTAGACAGTTATCTAGCACTTCGATTTCATAATGAACGATTTAGGGTATTTTACTCTATATGAGAAAAAATCTAAAAATATATTATTGAGATAGCTTAGGCAAAAAGCAGTCGGAAAACGTTAGTTTTAGTTCATAAAATAGCAAACTAAATTTTAAAATTAAATTCAAAGGTTTCAGCTTTTTTAATCTGTTTCATAACACCAACACAGTAGTCGCCATGTTATTACGTCATACGGCTATGTAAACTTAGAAGTGTCAACTCTCAACTTCAAATATCATTGCATTTGTTTAGACGGCGAACTGACGTCATGACCACAGAGCAATATGGCGTCCACGCGTCTAGCGTTTTCGACAAATTACGCGCGAAATTTGAAAATGCAAAAATTAAATGCATTTATAAGGCACTTAATGATTAAATAAAAAAAGTTGTGGATTTTTAATGGTTCATTAGCACTTAGGGGTAATCTGGGACCGTGGTCCTGGTCCCGAAAGCCCCCCGACCCTATAGAATCTAATTGAGACACTTTTCAAAAATGGGTGTAATACCCTCCCAATGTATTTAGGGTCTACGCAGCATGTCTTCTTCTTCTTCTATACTTCTCCAAAACTCACCTTCCCAGCAGTCACTCCCTTACTAGCCATATCATCCTTCACACAGCCCATCCTCCTTTCTTTGGCCTTTCTCTATAAACTCTGAACCTACTCTTATTACCACCTACATTAGCACTGAAACGTTTCCTCAATTTGGCGTCTAGTTATAAAATTGCAATCTCACTACTTTGTTCACACAATCTCTCTCGAGAAAACTCATTATCTTCAAGAGTCGGCAAATAAATAAAAATAATATACTGTTTCAGTTATTCTTTCTCTCGTAGAACTAACAACTTCGAGAAAAGTTTGTTTGGAGTTTTTTATATCATGGTGTTCGTAATAAATTGTTATGTGAGGAACAGTTGATTCTTCTTTAATTAAAGATCTTTTATTTACTCTGGCTGTAGTTACAATTTAATAAATGCCCAAAAATTATAGTATCCATTTTTATTTATTTAATATCTAAAAATCTTAATCTATTACAGTTTGGTTTTAGCCACAAATCGAAAACCTCTCTGGGCTTATCTGTGTGCTGGCGAGCCGTTCGTTTAACTTTTACAAAATGTTACAACTACGATGATACATTATAAAACTTACTTTTTAATGATGGTGATAATAATTCATACTTTAGGCGAAGTTTTGTGTAAGGAAACGTTTTGATTTAAATGAAATGTATAATTTCAAGTTTTCTTTGGACCGTCTTCCGCAACCATTATACCATTCACAGTGAGTCCGGCTAATATTTTAGCCTTCGCAAATCGGACTTCCCATCCATTCAAAACGGCAAAAGCTTTCTTCCCCACAAGGAGCCACTGGAAGCAAATTGCAGCAAATAACACGCCATCAATCAATGGCAACAGACAACAATGGGCTTTTCTGAAGGCTCTGACAAGTGACGTCATACTGCGGTATTTTGGTCACTGTGTTATGTTTGCAAGTTAGTCTGACCAAGCACTTTCGACAGTTATCAAAACATTGATGTTCTGGTTGAAGGAACTGGAGTATTTTATAAGTATAGCTGCTGGCAGTGTGTTAACCTTGATTGGTTTATTTTGTAGTAAAGGTCGCAGGGTTTGGATTGCGTTTCTGCAATGGCGATGGCATAGCACAAGCCGAATCAACCTATAACGTTCTCACTGCTGTCTCAGGCCTCTTGATCACAAAACAATGGATGAGCATAAAATGGGAAGGTTTAGAAAGAGCATTTTAAGTAACATAGAACATCTCTGTCAACTTTTCGAACACTTATGTGATATTTGACAAGTAATGGTAGAAAAATAGTGACGCAAAAACTGGAAGCCCGTTAACACATATTTGCAGTTCTCTATTGACAGTGTCGAGGCCTAAAAATGCAAATAGGCACGATTCCGGTGCGGAGCCAACGAACCGAGCTGTTAAACCATTCAATGGAGTTTCATATTACTGCTGTCAACGGCTATTGAAACGGGGCGAGCGGTTCAGATATTACGTGTATTGTTTTAGGATTTCAAAATGGTTGGTAGATTTGAGAATAGTCTAGGTTGTGGTCATCGTGATCTGGCCTGGTATTTAACCTTTTGAACGCCACGGTCGTGTATAGCCGACAAATGAAAACGTGCCCAACACGCCACCGTCGTCTACAGACGACAAGAAATCGCCATTTTTTTAGTACAAAATAAATATACTAAATTAAGTTTTCTGTGTTCCTTTTTCCTATTATTTATAACTACATTAATGAAATATTGTATAATGGCCTAAATATATATATTCATTAGTTATATTTCACTTGAAAAAACAATAATCAAAAATTGCTAATCGAAATTCGTAAAAAAGTGTCCTTCCTCACGCCTCTTGTATTATATAGTGTATTATCTATGCTCACGCCACAGTCGTCAAGACACGACAGCTAGTGATGTACCTATCACTAGCTGTCGCTGTCGGTAAGGTAACTTATATTTCAAATCTAAGGAAATATTTTATTAAAAGTAGCTTATTATTTTCGACAATTATTTTTTATAACAACTATTCGTATCTGAATATTCTTAATGCTTAATATTTAAGTATAAAATTGTGGAAAAAAAACATAATTATCCTATTTTAGTTTAATTTCAGATGTCACGGAAATCTTAAGTACTTAAATGAAATTTATTGCATATTTCATTCGTTCATCATACTTTTCATTTTGGTTGGCAACACTAAAAAACAGTGAAGTAATCTATCGGGTGGGTTTCTTATTTACAATTTTTGTTATATTATGTAATAATTATGTCTTCTCCTGATCCTGAGGATATAGCAGGACCTTCCTCACCAAGTTTACTAAGTGAGTGATGTAAGTCGTAAAAGGAAAGCATCGCTAAACGAACAACTTTGTGCAAAGAAAACAACAGAAACACAAGTTTCTTCGGAACTTAAAACGAGTGCAATTATGTATCAAATTATCAACGGAGCATATGGGACGCAAATGAATTAAGGTGTGATGTCTCCAAGTTACCTCCGGTGGATTTTAACCAACCAGGGCCTAGCGACCCACGAAATGCGGCGTTCGGAAGGTTAATCGCTTTTGAACTGGATCGAGTGCCAGAAGAAAAATGTTCAGTAACTTACGTCAATTTACTGAACGTTATTAGAACAGTGCGACAGCAAAGGACTGGGATGACATAAGTTTGCCAAGTTTCGTAGAATCTGATTAAATTGTTTTAAATACTATTCAATTATTATTTATTATGTCCATGTCACATCCCTACTCGCATGTGCGAGGAAGTTGTCAAAAGTCGTGCCAGCCACGCCAGAGTCGGGTATTCCCATAGAGATAGAAAGAAATATGGAGGGGCCCCGATATTCTATACCTACATTTGTATAGACAAATGTGAGTGAAATACGAAACAGAATGTGAAATATCGTTTTGCTTCATTCTATTTAATATGGTAATGGTATTTGATAAAAGAGACAACAATATTTCAGCTGTTGCTCATAATGACAACATTTTGTTGTGACGTAGTAACAGTTGTAGGTAAGTGCCGTATCCGCCATATTATGCGACGAGTTTTGTGGTAGTTCTGCTGTCAAATGAGTGTTTACTTTTGCAATTATTAAGATTTGTGAGAAAATTACGAAGAGTTTATCTATATAATTTGCACGTATATGGTGGAAAACAGCTATTCAACATGCCTGCGTGTTGTGTTATGATGTGTTGTGCAAGAAAGAAGGAAAATCAACCTAAATTGTCTTTTCACAGGTTAGTAGCCGGTTTTCATGAATTATTACACATAGTAATAAACTTTTTATGAAAAAAATGCTAAGGGATCGTGAATTTATGGCTGTAGTGTTCATATTTGGGCTTATTTTCGTCCAACAGACCTTTTTTTAATTTCATAATTTCATTCGTTTGTTTACAATAATATGTCATGGTGGAATAGTGTGGTACCGTTGCGGTAATATTTTCCGATACTAGTTCCTTCGCTGTGCTGGTACGATATCGGTATAGTACATACGTGTGCTAATGGGTCGAAAAAAGATTATAATTGTTCGCACGCAAATTAGGTACGCGTTATAACTGACGAATTTGACGTGGAGTTACGGACACCACCCCGTTACACAATACTAAACAAATATTGCATAACGAAATTCCTATTTTTTTTTAGGCATCCTTCAAAAAACAACATCAAGAGTCATCTCTTTCCTGTGAGACGAGCAACTTTAAAAAATCGAGTCGTGATGTTTGCCTAGGTTGGACTGTGGATGGGTGACCAACCATTACATACCGAGTTTCCTCCGTGCCTCGGAAAGCAGTTTTTGAGCAAACTAACATTGTTTAGAAATGAATAATGAATAGGTACCTAGTTTGTTTTATTTTGATATACATAATATTGTTGTTTTCATACCAAATGTTTATTGAATAAATAAAACACATGTTGATTTTTACCGAAGTTTTATTTAATGAATAACTAAAAACGAGGTGCGATACTCAATTAATGTTTGTGTTTTCATATTAAAAAAATAATCTGCATAGTATGAGCAATTAAAGCTGGTAAGTTGATTTTTGACATACTTATGTGTATTGGTATGTTTGTAAAATATTACAAGAAATGCAATTTACAAAGACCAATAACTATTTTTTGTACCCACTAAATTAGTATCCTTCGAATTGGCCAGGAAATGAAATTACTGTATCTGGCAAACCTAGTTCGCATACCTACTAGAAGCTACAGACCAGATATAAAATAAGCGAAAGCGCAAAAGTGATGCGACTAAAATTGTTTATAAATTCTGTGCAGAAAAAACACTACATTTAATAACGGTCAGATATCAGAAGAGCATTAAACTTACTCATTTTTTTGTTACAACAGACTGTAAGAATCTATGCTATAATAATATAGAGGAAAGATTTGATTTTTTGTTTGTGTGTTTGTTACGATTTAACTCAAGAACTACTGTTAAAAATTATTTTACCATTAGAAAGCTACATCTTTACCGAGTAACATAGGATATAAATTATATTGATGTCATGCAAATTAGCCGAGCTATCACAATTTTCGCGGGCGAAGTGCTTAGTAAATTATAAATATGATTCAAACGTGATATCTAGTAAGACTCGTAAAACTATTATGTAGTATTAGTATCGATACTTGTTATAGTAACACTATATTCCCTAATTGGTACATCCCTATCATAGGCAGCCATTTTATGAGAAATTTTGTGGCACCTTTTTTTTGTAGGTATTTCCAGTCCATCTACTTCTCAAGTCAATGGGTATTCCCGACAACGGATGACGTCACGAACGAGATTAGTGATGGACCTTATTATTATTTGATTTATTTGTTTGTAGTTCTAATGTCTACTTTTAGGTTGTTTAGTACTTTGTATCTGGGGTTTAATGATAGTATATTACTAAATAGGGTCAAATTAAATAAAAGAATATTGCAACAAGTAATATTTTATTTAAAAAATATAGAACGAAAAGCAATGATAAATTATAGATAGTTATCGATAAGATGTTGGAATCCCTATTTTTTTATAGGTATTTGCGCTGATTTTGTGGCTTGGCGTGGAGGGGGCGCCGATGCGTTTACGCTCTGGCGTTCAAAAGGTTAATATTTAGCGGCTAATTATCATCTAAGCTTTGGTCTGGTATTTGGCCTACTTAACGCCCATTCCATAAATGACAGCAGAGTTAAATTATGTATCTCAGCTATCCGGCTCGAAGGACCAACATTTGAAAAACTGGTCCCTGGCGCGTTAGGTACCTGGGTAATCGATTCACTTGGACAATCCAATACCTAAAATATTAGCGAAATTGTCGTTTGCCTAATTTGATTAGCAAATAAAACTCCTTTACTTATAATTCATATCCACAAATAAGAACAACGCCGGAAGCAGGGGGAGACATGAACATGGGGGCACGGTCGGCAGTTCGATGCCCGCCCACAAAAACTTAATGGTTCGATTGTTCGCGTACATCACATAATATGACGCAGATGTGACTAATCTCATTGTGTCATAGAAGCGATTATGTGACGCCTGATGTCACTGTGGTGTGACAGACAGCGGTGGAATGTTAAGTTTTTGCTGAGGAGGTGTTACAATGGCATGCAAAATGTTTCTTGCTATGTCTTTATGACTGCCGCAGCAAAAAGACTCTTGAGAGTTGCTAGTATTCCGCTTGTGACAATAAACATTATTTTTTTAAATTCTTGAGTTATTTATCATTGACCATAAGACATTAAATGTGTGTTTTATCTTTTTCCATCTGTTGAGTCTTGTTCCATCGGTTTGTTTAAAGAACAAAGTATAACGTTTTAATTACACAATAATTATTTAAGTGTTCCGCTTTAATTTGGTGTTATAGACAGTCTCGTATCAGTAATTTTATACTTAGTGAGTGTAAATCCTGAAGTTTCTTAGACTCTATTGTATAATGTTTCAATATTTCATTTAAATGATGTCCTTCAACTTCGTATCTTGAAAACGTCACCAACATTGTATCTTGAGAAGAACTCACTATCTTCACTTTACCCTTCCAGTGTTCAACATCATCATCATCAGCCTATTAATGTTCCCACTACTGGGACACAGGCCTCCTCTCTATGAGAGGGAGTGGGCTACAATCCACCACGCGGGCCCAGTGCGGATTGGCAGATGTCACATGTCTTCGTTTCTTTTTTTTTTGGTTATTTGTGTAATTTATTTCATCACCACTGCTCTCAAAATGGTGAAGGAAAACATCGTGAAGAAACCGGCATGTCCTAGATGTGTTCAACATAGAAAGCTACTATTCCTGATCTGATTAGGGTGTGCAGTGTGGCCTACACCCGCAGCCGATATGCAGCAGTAATGACAAGCATGTGGGTGCGGGTTCGACGCCCGGGTCGGATATAATGGAGCGATTGTCGCCGCCCGTTAGACGCCCACCTCGGTGCCTCGGACGTCGTTAATATATTATTAACTTAGTTCTAGGTAAGCGATTGATCTTACACTTTTGGAACAGGTTGTAAATAATGGTAAGAGGTGTTGTGCTCGACACTTTTTTTCGGCCATTCTATTTATCATTATTGCCATACTTTGCCCGACCCGGGAAGCAAACCCAGGAGCTCATGCTCAGCAGACCAACCAGCTAGACCAACGAGGCTGCCTCAATTTCAAGACTTTCAATTCAAGCATTTTTGGCTTTTTCTTCATAGTTATGCTTATAGACTGCTTAATAATAATAATATTAGGAGGCTCTCGCTTGGCAGCTGAATCAAGGGCTTGATTCAGAAAACAGGACACGGCACGTATTGTTAGGAGGTTCCTCTTTCAAGAGCCCTGACCACCGGCAGCTCGGACCCTGTTCCCAGCGCTGGTGGGCTACTATTTTTTATATTTTAAATGTTTTTTTTATAGTGTTTTGTATAGAAATAATTAAAAATGTTAAAAATATGTATTGAAATGAATTATGAAAATAATCTATACTAATATTATAAAGAGGAAAACTTCGTTTGTTTGGTTGTTTGTTTGGTTGTAATGAATAGGCTCAAAAACTACTGGACCGATTTAAAAAATTCTTTCACCATTTGAAAGCTACATTATCCACGAGTAACATAGGCTATATTTTATCCCCGTACTCCCACTGGAACGGGAACTACGCGGGTGAAACCGCGGGACGTCCGCTAGTATTAAATAAAAAGCTTTATTGTTCAAGAGAGCATTACATTACACTCCCTGTGTCGTGGAGACTAGTCTCCTTCGTCTTATAAAAAAATAAGCTTATTTTAACTTTTCAAATAATTTCGTCACTTTTCACAAAAACAATATTCAGCCGCACGATTCTTTCTACATTAGAATAACAGAGGCTACCCCATAATCAGTTAGCTAAAGGTCGAAAAATATCGACCGGCTTAAATCTGGGTTACCCAGTTAACTCTGGCCAATGCGGATAAAGCCATGCTACTGTTTTTAGCTTTTATTTATCAATAGGTTCTGTCCGCTAATTCGTTCGCGTGGAGTAAGACATTTAAGATCCTTGGGGAAACCATTGAATAAAATGAAAAGTTACTTAAGTACAGAGTTACAGAAGCATGTCAAGCTACCCGAAACTGTCAATTTGTTTTTAGTTGCGGATAAAGAAAAAGTTTTCTTGATTCGCAACTGGTTGCGAATCGCAGTTGCGAAAACGGCCGGGCGGCCGGAGGGAAGTTGAAAATGTATTAAAGTTTGACAGCTTGTAGTAGCTTAGCTTGATGTGCTGGTGTCTGTACCAAATCTGCTAAGCATTCCATATCAATCAGGGGTCAACATTGTTGTCGGTAACCTGGCTTTAAGAATTGTTTTAAGGATTCTCTAATTTAATTGACGACCCGAATGGCGCAGCGGTAGTGAGGCTGCCTTACGTTCTTAGGGTCCCGGGTTCGAATCCCGGTCGGAGCAAATGTTTGTGTGATGAGCATGGCCATTTGTTTCCGATGGAGTCATGGATGTTTATATGTATAATAAGTATGAATTTACAAACAAAAAGTATCTATGTAGTATATCAACTATCTGGTCTCCACGACACAAGCCTCGTTGCTTAGTGTGGCACTAGGTGGCGCTGTGTGTAATGTCCGGCAATATTTATATTTATAATAATCAAAACCATCATCATCATCATTTCAGCCGAAAGACGTCCACTGCTGGACATAGGCCTCCCCCAAGTGTCGCCATATTGACCGGTCCCGTGCGACTCGCATCCAGCGGATTCCCGCAAGCTTCACCAGGTCATCGGTCCACCTAGTGGAAGGCCTGAGGTATTCCATGAAGCACACCCAAACGAAGCACACCCAGACGAAGCACACCTAAATTGTTCCACTTAGCACACCCGTAGGTGGGCTTCAAATAAAAATTTAAAATAATTAATTTCCTATTCCACGAAGCACACCTACGAATATATTTTCTTAGTCCCCGCACTATGCGAGTGATATTCGTAGGTGTGCTTCGTGGAATAGGAAATTAATTATTTTAAATTTTTATTTGAAGCCCACCCACGGGTGTGCTAAGTGGAATACTTTAGGTGTGCTTCGTCTGGGTGTGCTTCATGGAATACCTCGAAGGCCTTCCAATCAAAACCATAAAACCATAAAAAAAAACATATTTTGATTGAATTATTATTTCTCAAGCTCTGAACAGATTCTGTCCGCGAATTCGTCAGTGCGATGGAGGGACCCTTGGGAAATCTTTTGCTGAGATAAAAAAGTACCTTACTTACGTGTTATTTCATAATAAGCCCTTTGGCTCTAGGTATAATGGGCCTGATAGAGTATGCCCTATAGGTTTAGGGTACATTGGAGAGTATTTTCCAATGTATCCAAAATCAAATGTTATTTTTATATGTAGATCCTTAAGGAGCCGCCACCACGAGAGAGAATCGTGGCGATATTATCGTCCTTGCCACGTTTTTCTATACACTCTCTTGGGCCGTCTCCACGAGCGAGAGAATCGCGGCGATATTTTCGCATAGAAATACGTTGAATCGCCGCGATTCTCTCGCTCGTGGAGGCGGCCCCTTAGGGATACTTTTATGCAGATGGGAAGTATCACTAAGTTTGATTAATCAAGGTCAGGGATCAGTCCTTACCAGTTTTTTCTCGTTTCGGCGTTTTTGAGCAATCTAAACTGTTGAATTTACAATTGTAAGTTCGGATTGGATTCGTCGAAACTGTATAATTAAGGCAAAATCAAGATTATTCGCAATACCCAGCCCGCTGTGGTTGATTTGATTCGGCCTTACCTGGAACAAACAAGAATTCGGAATTCATTTTACAGTTCACTGTGACAATTCTCACGGTATTATAAGGAAGAGAGTTTAAATTATGATTATTTTATTTGATCAGAGATAAGACGAATAGTTGAAGGCTTTGTAAAGTTTCACCTTAATATAACACTTTATTCATTTACCATGTTGGTCAGATGGACAGTCGCTCCATGTAAAATATTGCTATTCAGCTGCATCCGGTTAGACTGGAAGCCGACCCCAACATAGTTGGGAAAAGACTAGGCAGATGATGATTAATTTACCATTTTGCACCCCAGTTGCTTAACACAATAGCAATCAAAATCCGAGGAAGATGAAGGAAATTCATAATCCATTGCTTCAAATATTGAAAAATTCGTCGAGGTAAATGACGCAATGATTATTATTGTTGAATCGAAAGGCATTGTCATTGCAAGTACGAGTTCCTTATGTTACGTTATTAGGCTTGGAGTGTTGAATGGAGAATACACAAGCAAAGGTAATCTAAGATGGCGCCACCATAGCTTGGTCTCAATCTGACCAATGAGGTTAAACTATTTTGAAATATAAAATGACATTACCACATTTTCAACCAATGACGATGTTGGGATCCAGCTATTCTAGCGCCATCGCCATTAGTTCCACAGTTTCCTTCCTTTTCCTTCCCCACTGGGATTGATCTTTTCGGTAACGATTTTGTATTGTTTGACAAGAAACTTACTCGTGCTAGTGCACAAAGAACTATAATAATATATTGTCTCTCCATATGTGGAAACTAAGTGAATGTCAACATTTACTTAAAATATTAAACATATTATAAAGGACATTGAGAAAAAATATTTTGCATTTCTCCTAGACTAAAATTAAATTATCTAATTGTTACCTATTGTTTTACCTAACATTTCTCAGCACACTGTAACTAACCTAACTTCGGGGTGCCCCAAGTCCCGATTATGGGGGCAGAGATACTTTGATCGCATGCATTTGACAATTTGACGGTTTCACTTCGACAGTTTACAATCTGACTAGGCAGATTACAAAATGACGGATTTTACAATATGACGCCGACATAGATTAACAAAAAGGATGAGCAGTATTCCAGTCTAGTTTGCGAGAGCGTGTATCACGTTAATTGTCTGAACACGTCTCATTTGGGTCGCCAATTAGCAAAATAGGACGTAAAACAATTAAACCAAAGAGAAACTTGACATGACTGTGGTCTATAAAGTTTCGTCTAATCAAGTACATTTGTGTCAAGAAAGTCTATAGATTATTTGAATTGCCTTGTCAGTCTTGATTTTCTGCATGGTTTTAATGAAACCAGACTTGTGTTATAATTTTTTTAAATATTGGTGTTCAGTTTTATGAATCTGATCACGTCTTTATATTGACGTATGCCAAATGTGGACGTTTATCGCTAAAGAGTGATTAGCTTTTCAATCGCCGAAAGAATTGTGTTATTTAATAAGCTAGTCTTGTGTAAGCTTTGGACTGGAATTGATAGAGGCAGATTGTCCGCTTAAAGGGGTCCAGTGACCACGATCCTCAGTAATGAGAGACCGATTGAAGAACGGAAGAGAGTGTAAAGTTGTGTTCTGTTGTCCAAACAGCATTTTTACAATTATACCGAGAAACATCTCGAATCCACAGATGTACATACGAACAGGAGGGCTATTACGTATCTTTCTGATATCCAGTGACTATCAAGCTTCGGTTGTACACCGAACTTTGATGACAACCGAGAATGTCAAAATATTGTTATTACGTACCTATTACACGCACACAGAGTGGATATCACTTTACGGTGACTAACAGCCCGGGTACGGTGTAACGTCTTTCACGAAAGTCACTTCAAACACAGTTGTCATCAATTTGATGTCCACTATGCTTACAAAATCGCAATATTAGAAGAACCGATACAAAAGCGTCTGTCAAAATGAGTTACGGTGACTATAAGCCACGATGGGCACCGATGACGTCATATTTGATCGCGACTGGTCATACAAAATACGAAACTAACCTTTTGACAGTTATTTGATGTACACTAAGACCAGTTACTATCATTTCGAGCTGTCAATAGAAATACGTAATAGGCATGCAGGACTATTACCAACCAGTAACTAGATCAATAATTACAAGAACTAACTGAATATGCCAATCAAGATTCTTATTACCTCAGACATAGCTAATGATGATGTCAGTCATACCAAGTATACTAACAGCGCCTAGTACAAAGTACCCATATGGGCTACCCATATGGTCTGAACCCACATTACGTGACAAATCATTATTATGAATATCTGAGTGTCAGTATATTAGTAGTGGCATGTCTTGTCTACGTGACTCATATTGTTTTAAAGTTTGTGATAGACCTAATGTTTTTTATTCCAGGTGTTGATAGTATGTGTCATGATTTCTTGTTCTGGAATTTTATTTATTTCGATTGGCAACACAGCCAACCGCCATGCCGTTTGATTAACGGTATGGCGGGAAAAATCAGAGACGAGCCACACACTTGGGGATCGTTGAGGCAGTTCAAGAACGGCAGTCGACCTAGTAAGAGGTCCCAACTAATAGGTTAAAATATTAAAGTTTGCACTGATTATAATAAGAAATTATACTGATTGTATTATTAAGACTGTGATATTTATGTTTCTATTTGATATTAGTAAAAGTAATTATTGTATGAAAGTGGTTTTTATTATATATGGGAAGCTATACTGTGATAAAAGGTGTGTGATAGAATGTTTAAATATGTCTACGAGAAAGTTTATTATGGAAGCTAGGTGTCGACGTCAAAATATGCAGACACAGGAGCATTTATTTAAGCTGTCTTGTCAAAGGGTATCGTGTTATTTTTGCGGTTGGTCTGACAACCAGTGGCTGTATGTAAAAAAACTGTTTTTAGCTCGAACACGAGTTTTATGTGACATTTGTAATCTTCTTATTCATCATCTGCCTAGCCTTTTCCCAACTATGATGGGGTCGGCTTCCAGTCTAACCGGATGCAGCTGAATACCAGTATTTTACATGGAGCGACTGCCTATCTGACCTCCACAACCCAGTTAGTACCGGGTAATACGATACCCCTTGGTAAGACTGGTTGTCAGACATTTTGGGTCTCTGACTACCTAACGACTGTCAAAGATCTACAAATGACAGCCGGGACCAACAGCTTAACGTGCTTTCCGAGGCACGGAGGAAACTCGGTATGTAATGGGTGGTCACCCATCCCCAGACCAACCTAGGCAAGCACGGCTTAACCTAACGATCGATCCGAGCTGCTGTTATTATTTAGCCACGAGCTCCTCATTTGTAATCTTCTTATTTTTATATTTAAATCCATTTTATGTTTATATTATTCTGACATTGTGTACTCTTTTGTTATTATTGTGAATTTTCATTGAAAATTTCATTGAAGTTGATTTTAAGTATATGGATTTAATTTGTAGGCTTCAACGCAAGGCATAAATGGACTCGCTATTAAATATTTATTTGGAACACCCCTGTACAACCTATGTCTACAAATAAATATTTCATTTTCAACAGTTAAAACTGGGAGCCGAACTCAACGTAGTTGAAGAAGGCTAAGCAAATCATGATAGGGGAGGGGAATCTATGTTGAAATATGATTTTCAGTGAGTTTTTGTTGAAGTTAAATTTTCAGGCACAGGTCATGAGTAACTAACAAACAAACATAATAACAAGCGCATTTTCCCACAAGGTAAATCAGAGGTGTATGTCTCTTTTGTGTTGAAGTTGAGTCAGAAAAGGGCGCCTAAAGGTTGGCTAACTTTCCAGCCGCAACATTTACCAAAACCGCATGGAATTAGTCACTCGCACTAACTCACAACTAACTTCAGCGATAGGCTGAGTTGTTTGATTGACTAACTTAGTTGATATGCAAGCAGCGTTCGTTAAAATACAATCAATAAACCTATTTAAGTAACTAGTGAGTCGTTACAGAAGTCAGTGGCCCGAAAGTCTGACAACCAGTCTTACCAAGATATTACCCAGTACTAACTGGGTTGGGAGGTCAGATAGGCGGTCGGTCTATGTAAAATACTAATATTCAACTATTCAGCTGCATCCGGTTGAACTGGAAGCAGAACCTAATGAAATTGGGAAGATGATACGTTACTTGGAAAAGTATACACAGTTATTTTTCTTAATGAAAACATGTTACGTACAGCAGTGTTGTCTGAATTAAAAAATAACGTTAACAAGGTAAAGCTTCCGTATCTCAATTCTGTTGGTCGACAGCCCCTGACATTTACAAATGTTTGAGTGAAACTTCACTCACGTGAAGTGTTAAGTTATTGATTGATCATCTTTATTTGATCTCAAATTAGATTTTGCATGATCACCCAGTCGTTCACTAGTGTCATAATATGAAAACATGAAAATATCGTGAGGAAACCGGCATGTCCTAGAACAAAAAAATCGAAGACATGGTGAATGTGATATCTACCTATCTGCACGGGACCGCGTGGTAGATTTTGGCCCATTCCACTCTTGCAGACATAAGGCCTGTGTCCCAGCAGTGGGGACGTTATAATTATGCTGACCACTAACAAGAAGGTATTTTCAATACATACAATATGATCGGCTCCTACATTAATTCATTCATTCTTAAGTACTCTTTTACTAACCCGTGTGGACCTTGTTGTTCGCAATAAATAAATACACACATCAACACGGTCTAGGGATATTTTTAAAAAAAGCTAAATACTATCAATGTGTTAATTATTTATATGACATGTATATATTTAAAAGATACGTTATTTAATATTCTACCATTTTTTAATAATGGTTAAGGTTTAGATAAAAATTTCAGGATTTTATGGAAAAAAAATGAAGCATAGACGGAAACCGTATATGAATGAACTTTTAATTTGTGAGTAAAAACTGAAAAAAATAGAAAAATCATTTAATTTGTGTTTATAAACTTGAAGTTAGTAGTCTGAGAAAGCGCCCATGATGTTCATAACACATCGGCAATGATTCGGCATGCTCAGAACAAGGTTGTCAATGTATTGCTGCGGAATATTGTCCCATGTCCTTCTGAGTTGCGCAAAAAGTTGATCTTCTGTAGCCAGATTTTCAGGAACTTCCTTCAGAGCTCTTCTTTGCAGCATAGCCCACGCATGCTCAATGGGATTTAGATCTGGCGAATGAGCAGGCCAGTCTAAGGCCCTAACATTATGTGTATGTAACCAAGCTGCTACCGTTCTCGCCGTGTGTGCCCGGGCATTGTCGTGCATGAGCAGGAAATCTTGCCCCATTTGTGTTCTGTGGGGCAAGATTACGGGCCCCAGCACCTGTTGGACGCATCGTTCTGCCGTCATATTGCCCCGCACCCAAACGAGATCCGTCCGTCCTCCAAGACGAATTCCTGCCCAAACCATAATTGTTCCTCCTTGGTATGGGTGAACTTCCTGAGGGTTCTGGAGACGGCTCCATCGTCCAGGAACTCGCCAAACACGCGTCCTTCGTGAATCTGGATGGAAGCTAACCTGGATTCATCCGTGAACAGCACATTGGACCATTGGTCACGGCCCCAGTCCACGTGGTTCCGAACCCATTCTAATCGTCGTCCACGATTGCCTCTCCGTAAAGGTGGGACCCGGAGTGGTCTACGAGAGCGTAGATTGCTTTCATGCAGTCGCCTTCTTACAGTTTGGTCACTCACAAGCACTTGGTGTTCCACTCGCAGCCTTTGGACCAATTGAGTCGCCGTTGCATTTGGTTGTGCTCGCGCAGTAATTTGCAAAAATCGGTCTTGTCTGGGGGTAGTGATGCGACTTGGCCCCCGGTGCCTCTCCGCTACTTCACCTGTGGCACGATAGCGTGTCCACAATCTTGAAATTACATTTTGATGGGTCCCTATGGAGTATGGCCTCAGCAACATTACGCTGAACAGATCCAGCTTCCAGCATTCCCACAGCTCGTAACATCTCCGCCCTCGTCAAATGTCGGCGTTGCATGGCTACAATACCTCAATTTTAACTTTATCTTTCGTTTAAAAATGAAAAAAAACTGTAACTAAACGTAATTCGTATTGTTTTCTAAATTTCGCACAAATGAAAATTCCCTCTCCTATACATCAAGACATTTTTATGCCACCGAAACAAAATAATTTTCAAAAATTTGAATTTAGAATTAGTCTGAGATAAATTACAAACAAATCGGTGTATAAAAAATTCCAATGCGGCCAGTACTTTTCGAGTTATTTAATTGAGTATGAAATATCCCTAGACCGTGTTGATGTGTGTATTTGATATGATTTTTTTGATTTGATTAATTATTCCGTACACTAACAAACCCATCTAAAGCCTCGTGAATATCTGGTTCTAAGTTACGCCACCCAAAAAAAACGATACCTGAAAAGAATGCCCATACATCAACAACAACAACAACAGCCCATAACATCCACTGCTGGACATAAGCCTCTCCTATGATAGGAGGAACTTGCCGTAATCTCCACGCTTGGCAGGTGGATTGGAGATCGCAGTGATGAAAGACTAACAGAAAACGCTGCTGCCCATTCTCTGGTCTACGGAGGCGCAAGGTGTTCTGCCTCAGACATTAGTCGCCTTATACGACACCCGTGAGTGTAATGGGTTGGTTCTATTCTACTCTGCCGGATACCACAAGGCAATACATCAACCACTTTCAATTCAAACAACAATAAAATACGTAAAGCAGTGTTCACACAACACTGGTTGCACTCGAAGGGCGATTGTAAAGGGCCACCTACTCCCTAAATGCCCACACTGCCGTAGTGAATACCGCTGAAACAATTGATTCGTCAAGTTCATCCGTCTGTGGCGCCTGCTACGGTACGAGGGATAAGTGGAAAGCGAGAAAAAGAAAAAAATTTGGTCCGTTTTTTTTTCTGATGGGCAATCTTCAAATGACTCCTCCGGCTCTGGGCGGAGCAGGAGGGAGTGTCAGACTTTTACTGACTAAAACCCATCCATGTTCCTTCATCGCCCTTTGTGTTCCGGGGCCACAGTATCTCTTTCGAACAGTCCCGCAGCCCAAATTTTTGGTCCTTTGAATCAGAAATGCAGTAAGTAACATGTCAGTTGATCTTTGCTAGTCGAATATTTTGTTTGCCAATGCTTGAACGCTGAAATGGATGGATTGTGAGAAATTATAGGTTATGAAAAGGGAATAGAACCAACCCACCACACTCACGGGTGTCGTATAAGGCGACTAATGTCTGAGGCAGAACACCTTGCGCCTCCGTAGACCAGAGAATGGGCAGCAGCGTTTTCTGGTAGTCTTTTATCACTGCGATCTCCAATCCGCCTGCCAAGCGTGGAGATTTCGGCAAATTCCTCCCATCATGGGAGAGGCTTATGTCCAGCAGTGGACGTTATGGCTGTTGTTGTTGTTGTTGAAAAGGGAGTAAAATGATAATGTTACGGTTGATAGGGAAGAATACAAATATATACGGTAGATACAGAAGAACGCACGACCGTTGCGCTGACCCCAAGTATAATGGAAACCGGCCAAGTGCGAGTCGGTCTCGCGGTCTCTCTCTCTCTTTAATTTTATTACTTGTTGTTATAGAGCCAACAGAAATACATCATCTGTGAAAATTTCAACTGTCTAGCTATCACGGTTCATGAGAGACAGCCTGATGACAGACAGACAAACAGACGGACAGTGGAGTCTCAGTTACTACTACTACTATTACTAGTAGTAATAAGTGGACCCGTTTTTATCTTTTGGTTACGGAACCTTAAAAAACCGGCCAAGTGCGAGTCGGACTCGCGCACGAAGGGTTCCGTACCATTATTATCAAAAAAGGGCAAAATAAAATTGTTGTATGGGAGCCCCCCTTAAATATTAATTTTATTCTGTTTTTAGTATTTGTTGTTAAAGCGGCAACAGAAATACATCATCTGTGAAAATTTCAACTGTCTAGCTGTCACGGTTCATGAGATACAGCCTGGTGACAGACAGACGGACAGACAGCGAAGTCTTAGTAATAGGGTTCCGTTTTTACCCTTTGGGTACGGAACCCTAAAAAGGGCAAGAATATGATGATGAAGAAAATTCTGAAATCACAACTTCATTTTAAAGCGTGACTCTACGAACACAGCTGAAATTCAGCTTAACTAACGCGATGCAATTCTTGCTCGGTTACCACTAAATGGGGATGTCAACTGTGGAACTAATGGCGCTAGCATCGCTTGTACCAAACATCGTCATTGGTTGAAAATCTGTCAATGTCATTTTATATTTCAAAATAGTTTGACCTCATTAGTCAGATTGGGTCTAAGCTATGGTCGCGCCATCTACAATCAGCTTTGACCAGCCTTCCCCTACCTCAACCATCACTTTTCATATTCAATTTTCTTCGCACTTGTCACACGCGAATGTTGCGCGTTCCTAGGCACTCCACTAACTATGCTAAGAACTGTGTACTGACTCGCATTGCTCGAATTTATAACTTGGAATTCTCGGAAGTTGATTTATTTAACTATAGTAAACCGACGTTCAAGAAACGAATAGTAAACATTATAAACGGAGATAAATGACAGGCAAACAATCTTCTTCTTGTACTATCTTTTATTCAATCTTTTGTTTTATTTTTTTCAAAATTGTCATCTAAATTTAACTTGAAATTTATTTTGTATTGTTTTGTAATTTTATTTTAGGAAATATCTGGCATTAATCCATTCGCATGTGAGGAGGAGCTCGTGGCTAAATAATAACAGCCGCTCGGGTCGATCGTTAGGTTAAGCCGTGCTTGCCTAGGTTGGTCTGTGGATGGGTGACCGCCCATTACATACCGAGTTCCCTCCGTGCCTCGGAAAGCACGTTAAGCCGTTGGTCCCGGCTGTCATTTGTAGATCTTTGACAGTCGTTAGGTAGTCAGAGGCCCGAAAAGTCTGACAACCAGTCTTACCAAGGGGTATCGTATTACCCGGTACTAACTGGGTTGTGGAGGTCAGATAGGCAGTCGCTCCATGTAAAATACTGGTATTCAGCTGTATCCGGTAAAACTGGAAGCCGACCCCAACATAGTTGGGAAAAGGCTAGGCAGATGATGATGAATCCGTTCGCATGTGTTATAATAATCCCAGTTATACAGGGAAACCTATAATTGGCCATAATAACTACAACAAGCTTATTTTGTAAAAAAAAAATTGTATTCGCTGTTGGTTACCTAAATAAAAATAAAAAATAAATACATTTTGTACAAAACCCGCTTCTTCCTTTAACCTACACCACACGAAGAAGTCAACCCTTCAGGTCGTCGCCCTGTGTAGTGGGCACGGCCCGTACGACTGAAACCTTCAGCGTGACATGGCTACGTTACTCAAACGTGTCTGTTGTGTAGAATTGTAGCTTTCTATTACGAGACTTGCTTCTGTTCAAATGGAAACGGTAAATCCGTTTATGGAAGACTGTGAAGACTTCAGAATAGGAATAAATTGTTTCTTTGAATAAGGTTATGCTTCAGTCTTTATAAGTGACTAGCCGACGTCACGCGGTTTCACCCGCGTAATCCCGTGCCCGCTAAATTACGGGGATGAAAAATAGCCTATGTTACTCAGGGTGAATGTAGCTTTCTAATGGTGAAAGAATTTTAGAAATCGGCGCAGTAGTTTTTGAGTTTATTCATTACAAACATACACACACACAAATTACAAATCATTCATCTCTATAATAATAGTGTAGATTTAATTCCTTCTGTTCAAAGATATTTAATGCTAAAAGAAAAATAGATGATAATCCTTCTAGACCGAATTACGAAGATGTCATCGATCAGTGACATGGGAGTTCGTCCATGTGGGTATCCAATGAAAAGGCCCATAGATCTAATAACAATAAAAGTTAAATAGCTCATCAATGATATGGCTTTGTAGAATGAGTTTCGGAGAAATGTCTTTCGAGAAAATATAAACTAGCTAAATATGAGATCAATATATAAACAAGAAAAAAAACAATCGGGGCTGTCTTTGGGGACTGCCGATAGAAGTGAAAACAAAAAGTACACAGGACCCGCCCCAGTCGTAGCACTGCCCTGCGCATGACTATGTGGTGCTACGCCATAGCGGATCGCCTACAAGTGCTACGAAGCGTGACCGCACATTACGTCAAGTGACGATGAATTCAATGTTTTTCCTTCACCCAAAACGTGCTCAACGCGCCTAAAGAAGTTTTCACTTCAAAAATTTATATCGCTTTGTATCAGTCTACTCAAATACAGATACTCAACCCAATAAAGCTTCACATAAACACACGACATTTCTATTAAGAATGCATGAAACAATTTCACCCCTGTCAGTCCTTCAACATGGGATAGGGTATGATCGTATTTGTAACGTCACTTGACGCGTAGCTGGATTAATGTCGGCTCTCCGGCTTTAGAGGGTTGCCCTCAAGTGTGGAGAGGATTCTGGGAAGAATTGATTTATAAACTACCATGGGAATAGAATTCCGGAAAACTTAGATAGTTCGGTGGTCAATATTGGTAACGGGTACCTACTTGAAGATTTAAGAGGCGGCTTGGGATAGTATTAAAGCTATTATGGTAAAAGAACTAATGTTCGGTAATACTGATGAAGTCTGATGCTTCATTATCAAAATGGTCGGAAGAAAGTCCATGACACAAGACCGCCAAAAATGGAGAGATTTGGAAGATGTACACTCAACATTGGGTGACCAAAGGTTGTTAACTTGTTAGGCAAATAAACAGAATTTAAAAAATCCACAAAAATCTTAACAAAAATTCTTCTAGATACGGTCCGGGAATTAACACCGAGATCGGGTTTCGAGCAAATTTTTCGTTCTCACAAGGGGGCCTAATTTATATACTGCCCATATAAAAGCGTATCCAAGGACCACAACAACAACAGCCCATAACGTCCACTGCTGGACATAAGCCGCTCCCATGATGGGAGGAATTTGCCGTAATCTCCACGCTTGGCAGGCGGATTGGAGATCGCAGTGATGAAAGACTAACAGAAAACGCTGCTGCCCATTCTCTGATCTATGGAGGCGCATGGTGTTCTGCCTCAGACATTAGTCGCCTTATACGACACCCGTGAGTGTAATGGGTTGGTTCTATTCTACTCTGCCGGATACCACACGGCTGACAAGGACCACACATCATACTAATGCGTACGGAAAGGATATTATACACATTTCCCTCACATAAATAACCTGAGTTATCATCAGGGACAGTCGAGTCCATGTAAACAAACCCTGCAGGGTGCGGCTAACAACAGCCCTTAAAATATGCGCATAATAATACCGCAGACTCACATTAATAACAGGAGGTCTAAGAGTCAAGAGACTCGCTAAATTTATTTTTTGGAAAATTTAAAGATTCACAGAAAACGAAGAGTTTGAAACCCTATGATAATGAAATTTTTATTTAAAATAGTGTCCGTGGAGTGTCTTACTCATTCTTCTCCATGGAGATGGAACATTTAAATATTCACAGAAAACGAGTTTGAAACCCTATGATATAGAGAAATTTTGATTTAAAATAGTGTCCGTGGAGTTTCTTACTCATTCTTCTCCTTGGAGATCTCCAAGGAGAAGAATGAGTAAGAAACTCCACGGACACTATTTTACGTTTTGGAAGGGGTAACTACAGTACTTTCACAAGTTATTATACCCTGTGACTGTAGCTTCGCTTTCTTTGTTTTTCTGACATTCAAAAGTGCCTGCAATGGTCTAATTGAAATAGGTGCTGTGAGTTTGAGTTTGAAGTTTGTGCACTTATTTTATATTCATCACCATTCTCCTATCTTTATCCTTATTTATTTAAGGTTGGTGCAGCTTGTCTTGTGCTTCCATACTTCTCTATTTGTATTTCTCTCTATTTGTCGTAGCTTAAGTTGTCACATTCAATCCATCGTTTCCTTAGTCAATTAAACAATCGCAATTAATTATTTTCAGGAGATCAATTTACTAACTTTCGGATCAGCGAGGATCGCAAAATTCTTCTAGTTTCGATTCTGAAACCAAATGTGTCTAAAAGCTACCTCACATAATATCAACAAAGCTAACCTAAATTGTTTAAACTGGAATGCCTTTTTAGTATCCAGATGTGTCTAAAATCTGAGCTTTACAAGGAACATCTGCCGTTCGAATTTTGCAAGTAGCAGGTAGCATAAGACCAAATGGTCGTACGTCTAGAATTCTAGTCAAACATTTCTAAACCATACTCCTTGGATTAAACTTGTGTGAGCAACTGGTTTCTCGCGACTCCGCAAGCGTCGTAAACTATACAAATTCATAGACACGGCTGGCGCGATGCCCTATGATAAATGCATCTAAATTCATTGTAGGTTCTGCAAGGTTTGTAGTTCCTGGGAACTTTATTCCGCCGTATCTTCTTTCCAGCTGAAGACGACGAGGCTAAGGGCGAGCCTTTTGGAGAACTGTCTTAATTGATTTTGACGTTCAAAAAGTTCCGACTGTCAACATTTAATGACTTTTGATTTTGAAACAGAAACAGGAGTTGATTCGAATCAACAACATTAGGTACATTTCCCAAGACAATACTCAGTTCATCTATACGTGGCTGTAAACAGTACCAATTTAGAAATCCTTGAACTTGAACGTCCAAGAACCACTAGAATCAATAAACAAAACAAATGGGCCAAGTATGTTTCGCAACAGCTACATACATGGAAAATAATTTAATAACTTGTGTAGCAACCAGGAAAGTCAAGATCGTCACGTCGTAAAACATACGAATTCATAGGCACGGCCGGCGGAGTGCGAAACTCTATGATACGGCACGTAAATGTTTTGCAAGTTATCTATAAGTTGCCACATTTCACTGACCCATATCATTACGCATTTTACTATGTTCCATGTAGTTTACCGTGCATTTTGTTTTTGCTCATGGATTTTCCTTGCTTAAGTACTTTTTAGGAGATTTTTTTTCACATGCTGTTATGCTTGACACAAGGAAAACAATTTTGTCTATCTTCATTCTTTGAACAGCCCTTTGACCAGATTTTTTTTTCGACGTAACCTCTCGCAGTACCACCCATGAGGCTGGCTTCTGCTTAACCGGACTATCCTCTGATCTTTGACCAGATTTAACCGTGAGGTATAAAAGAAATTCTACGCATGGCTGACCGCAAAAAAGGTCTGAACGCATAAAATTTACAATGACAGAAAGCATCAATAAAACAACGGTTCATTCGGAGGATAATAACATTTTACGCTTCTTTATACTTTTCAAGAGACCCTCGGACCTCATTAAGAGGGCTCCTTAATTTCGCAACAACGGCCGAACAAAACAGTATGCGTTTTACAACTCACAACATGCATATTAAATCAATGCTGCTGACCCAGAAAGCCAGCTTTCAAGAGCTTAAAGTATCAAAAAAGCAGATATAAAAGCTTTGTTATAGAATTTAGGAGGCGAATTGTTGTAAATTTCATTAATACAACGTAACGTACGTAGATAACGTCTTAGCATCACGCCTTTAATCCACGAAAGGTTAGGCATAGGTGTAACTAAAGTACACCCACATTTCGTTATATTTAACTCCTATGTTATAGGGGGGGCGAGCCTATTGGCATCTACCGGGCACAAATCCAGACTGCGTGACTGCTACTAACAAATGCGGGAAAATATAATGACCACCAAAAATAACTTTGTGACCACTAACACCTATCACCTAAAATAACAATTGATCACCAAATTTTGTAAAGTTGAGCACCAAATTTTAATGAGGTGGTTGATGACAAACTAGTTTTGCCTAGGCCGACTAGGGACACCCCGAGTTATTTTTTTATAAACCATTCAAAAGTAGGAGCCTCACAAAGCGGGGCTCCGTCGACCAGGTCTCCCTCGACTCGGATGCAAGAGCATGACAGTTCTAAAAAAATAAATTTTTGGTTCTACTTCACGATAAGATGGGAATTAATTTTGGTGATCATTTACTAATTTTGGCAATCAAAAGTGATTTTTTGCCGTTACACTTTGCTAAATCTGCTGGTTCGTTAATAGTATGCCCTAACAAATTTCAGATAGAAAAACAAAATAAGACTGCCCGACCTGTGAATGAACCCCAAGATCTCATGCTCACGAAAGAGGCAGAAAGGCAGCTTATAAAGCTATAAAACCCCCCGTAATAAAGTTCAGGGGGCTCAATTACATTAATAAAGTGTTTGGTATATGCGCCAGGCGAGGTGCTCGTTTTTTCCGTTCATGATTTGTTTGCTTTCGTGATATGATAGTTAAAAGGGCTGGGTTTATAGTTCCGGGTGTGGACAAGGGGAGGTAGAACAGTACTTTATTATAGCTCGTTAATTTTGTGGAGCTATTATCATTAGCTGTATTTGTATGATGATGAGGTTTGACGTGAGTGCTTTTGTTTGGGTTTTGTCCATCAGGAATTTCCCTGGAGTTTGGAGTAGTGTCTGATTGATGCTAATAGACTCACCCTCGTTACATGAAACTGAAATATGAAGCGTAATGTATACGTAGATTTGCTTTAGACACATCCCATTACAGGCCTTTTTTCGGTTGGGAAATCATCAAATGACTCCTTCCACTCTGGGCGGAGCAGGAGGGAGTGTCAGAATTTTACTGACTGAAACCCATGCATGTTCCGTCGTCGCCCTTTGTGTTCCGGGGCCACGGTATCTCTTTCGAACAGTCCCGCAACCCCGGCAGGCATCGGTCCTTGCGGACACCTACCCCATTACAGGCCTGATGTTGTGCTTTAGTTTGCCCTTAAAATACTCAGTATAGAACTTCGAACATAATAGCAGTTTCTAAGCTCATTCCAAATCTAAAGACAAAAGTATTAACTGCTGACCGATAACAAATCGATGTCGCCAAAAACTAAAGGACTCGATTTTTCTTCTCGTTCCTTTTTAGCGAGTGCAACATTGCCTATATCGTTTTTTAACTGACTTTCGGGTTCTGAAGAATAGTTTCTTTGTTTGGGTAGTAAAATATCTTGTAACAAAGCGACTGAAAAATCGATATTAGAAACGAAATTTCACAAACAAAATCCATCAGGGTAAACTCTACCGGATTTCCGCAGAATGAAACGCCCATTATACTTTGCCTATCTACAGATTTAATTAAATTATATCTGATTGCATTCTGTTTAAAGTAGGTATGACCGGAAAACCTAGACAAGTAGACACTTGCAATTTTCCCCAAGTTACGCTAACTGTGGAAACTATTACGGCTTATAAGTGGCCACGAGTTGACATTATTTATGCACCCACTATCGATTTTCTTAGGCCAACACGTAAGGTATTTGCTTTGCACAAGCTTCACTGCAGAAATAAAATGCACATTCTATTGGTCTTATAGAAAATACGATACAATTTCTCGAAGCCCGCCGGAGTCCCTACATCCTGCCAAATAAACGGTTAGGCAAATTGTTTTGGCAGTGCTGTGGACTTGTGGAGTAAAAATTATGTATGAAAATCACTAGAAAAGAATATTTTATTACCTTTTGAACGCAAGAGCACAAATACAACATGTGACTGTTACTAAATTACCCTAGGGTGATAAAATTTACGTTTTCCCTAATTAATGCTAATATTAGTATTATGGTCAGGCACGTGCCCTCCACGCCATAATTTCACCTATCATTTTGTCACATATTTGTGTCGTTTGGCGTACTGGAATACTTTCTCTAAATGTTTGGTAAGACCGCATACAAATCGGTAGCGTAGTTTAGAACTATAAACAACGCGTGCACAAGAAAAGCGACTTCAATAAATGATATTTAATTTTAAAATTCCTCATGTACTCAAACACCACAGCAAAATCAATAACATAAAGATAAAAAACAACTATCAATAACAAACATTGAACTTCAAAGGAATTGTACAAACAAAGGAGTTTCTATACACATAAAATGTACCATAAGTAGCTGCCAGTTGGCAATAAAGAATACATCCTCTACCATACTTGTATATGGCAAGAGTATGTTTATAAAAATAGAGAATCTTTCGAGCGAAAAAGTTCTTATAAGATTGTAAACTTTTAGATATTTTATTTTGTCCAAGTTGATACAGCTAAAATGTAGGAATGGTCTCGAAAAAAATATGATGTACGAATCTCAAGTAAACTATGATAAAGGCAAAAGGGTGATGATGATATTTTAAATTCAAACTTCCCAAACTTTTCATTAAAAGAAAAACAATACTGCAGTCATAAAAAGCAAACCTTTACTAAGGTAAAGGTTTGCTTTTTATGACTGCAGTATTGTTTACTAAATAAGTTTAGTAATAAGTATTTTATTTATTTAGCTTCTTCATCTCAATCTAAAACAGACAAACCCAGTCCCCTAGCCCGTGAGAATGAGCATCGTCAAGTACGCATCGAAGTGTATTTGCTTGGAAAATAATAGGCGCAGGCGCCGATGACGTCACCGCCCTATTACTAAGTGATAAGCGGTAGCGGGGAAACACGCTCAATAATCTTGAGCGATGATCAAAATAATAATGGAATTTTAATTTATTCCATAGTTATAACAATTTATCTTAGTAACTAAAGGACCAAAAACACTATTTTTATTTTATTGTTAGCTTAGTAGGTCAAAAGGTTGTGGCATCATCTGCCTAGCCTTAATGTTACGATCTGCGTCCACCCTCACTGGATACCAGTATTTTTAACCCCCGACCAAAAAAGAGGGGTGCTTTAAGTTTGTTGTCTGTGTATCTGTCTGTGGTATCGTATCTCCCAAACGGATGCACCAATTTTCGTTTAGTTTTTTTCATGAAGCATATCTGGCTTCGGGCTTCCTAGAAAGGTCATGGATTCAAGGACCAACCTCGGTAGCGTAGCTTAATCTAAACGAAAATCTTGTGCTTTAATATTAAATTAGTTTCTTTTACAACAGTAATATCATGCACATAATCAACAAAACAAACAACTCAATATCATACAGCTGCCGCTTCCACGACGTGCTAGCGGTTGCATTTAAGTTGCATTGCGTACGCGCATCACGCGGCGCGCTTCCTTCCCGTCTTCTGGGAACTGTGCTTGCGCAGGCCTTGAGTTGCGTGGAGAAACTGGTTGGAAATTAATGTTTGTCCAGTGGGGAATTGGGGAAACCTTGCTCGGGGAATTTTATGTGAGGCAGCTGTGGTTATGGTTGGTATAGGGAAAGTTGTGTCTCAGGGGAAGAACATACATATTCAATTATTGTGCAGTTTTTTAATTAATAACCATACGCCAATATATTATTTATCATTCGTATTATCGAATAATAAATTATACATTGCTGTATGAGTTGCGTCAAAAATTTATCTTTCTTATAAGAAAGTACATTTAGGAGATTTTAGTCTTCCTGACCGAATAAAACTGTACTTACATATTTCTATATGTAGAATTTGAGCTGATTCCATTTCCTTTGTAGCTAGTCTTTACCAATAGTACTAATAACTTACGAGGGACCCGAGGGACAATTTGACAAATCGATCGTCGAGAAGGCAAGGAAAGTTTTTAATTATCAATTAAACTAACCGGGGTATCAAATATCGGTATCGAATCGTAGACGAATCAATTCAAACTATGAAGAGAAAGTAGGACGACAAAAATGACAAACATGACTCGCTCACATGGGATTTAAAACACAACTGTCGAAAATTTAGGTGTAGTATCACCAAAAAAGGATTCTGCACATTTATCATTGACTAGCTGACGTCCCGCGGTTTCACCCGCGTAGTTCCCGTTCCCGTGGGAGTACGGGAATAAAATATAGTCTATAGCACTCACGAATAATGTAGCTTTCTACCAGTGAAACAATTTTTAAAATTGGTTCATTACTTCCGGAGATTACCCCCTACATACAAACATACAAACTTACAAACAAATGTTACCTCTTTATAATATTAGTATAGATTGGTGATAGTACTAGAGCCTAACCCTTCTACTTATTAAATGTTAAAATACTATAAATACGACAAACATTGCAAGACAGACAGTCTTCAGTACATAAAGGTAATACAAACGTTTCGCAACAGCTGAGTCATTCATATCGAGCGAGTCGCGCGAACTGTTGGATTGCAGACAAAAGGCGTTTCAACTCCGCGCCTACAAAGCGAAGTCGATATTAAAGGGCATTAGACTTCAGATGTGAGATACTGTATTGTCAAACTGAGAGGTGATTGTTACAGTATCTGTTTGTAAAGGTTGGTAAACTAATGATACAGTCAAGGAGGAAGGCTGTGTTGCACCATAGAGGAAATAAAATGGATGGTGATCATGGCTTAGCATGATCCTCCGTTACGCCTAAAATACTGCAGCATTCAATTTGAAATAAATATATGGTAAAGTTGAGGATTAATGTTAAGTCCTGTGTGACGAAAACACGATTCCATAAACTTTTCTCGATATAAAAAAACTCCAAAAATACCTCCAAATCGAACAATAAACCGCTGGTATTCAAAAAGTGCTTCAAATTGATCATGAAACTTAGCATACTAACTGAACTAACTATAAAGCAGGTCTTATGTGTTTTATTTTTTTAGTCCAATCAATAGATTTTTTGAAAATTGCAAAAAACCACTAATTTCGCACTATTCGGCCGCAGTGACTGACGTAACAACCGCTTTGTAGTGCAAGCTGATTAGAACTTTATTCTAACAGTGTTTCAAACGAAGTTTGAATCACCACATATAGAGTTGCTAATTTTAGGGTTAGAAGGGCCTTAAATGGAGCTTGCCACAAGCAAAGATAGGCCTATACCCAGCAGTGGGTGAAGTCGGGCTGTGGATGATGATCATGGTCAACCCAAGAAGCAGAAAGGTAATAAGGTGAGGACAGGACCGGCCAGGGCAATGGTGTCGATTCTGTTGTGCACAAACTAAACTTAATTTAGGCTATTGCTATATTATATTTTCTCTCTAATAAAACGAGAAGGAGACGGACGTAATTTAGAGCTGTCAAATTTAATTGGAACTAATATTTCCATACAAATGAAGGGAGCACTTAAAAACATGTCGACTAAAAACACGGTGAAGCGCAAGGCATAAACTAGTTTGACATCTCTAACTTAGTTTATAACTCTGCTCTATAGCCGTCCTTTTTTGCACTGCCTTTTAGCAAAATATAGCAAAAGCCTAAATTAAGTTTAGTTTGTGCACAACATAATCGACACCAATGTGTTCTTTGACTAAACTAAAACATGCTATCGAAGGAGGATAGTAAAGGAAGAATACGTATAGAATTCTTTTGGTTTTCGTCAATGAACTTTCCGTAAATTCCTATTTCTCCTAATCATCAACAGCCTGCAGCAGTCCACTGCTGGACATAGGCCTCCCCAATCGCACGCCACTCATCTCGATTCTCAGCAACTCTCTAATGTATGTTTGGAATTCAGAACGATATAAGACATTACATACAGCTCAATACGAGACCTAAGAAATCAGAACGGTTGTGGTTAGCGATCAAAACCTTAGCTCTAAGTACATTGTTGCATGTTTTATATTGAAGAACACCAAAAGTGACGTCAACGTATGACATCAATACGTTTTTGAATAAAATGGACATATGCAGCTGGAATATAAAGTGGTATTTTATTTAATACATGCATTCAACGTACATTGTGAGAATATTGCGTTTCGTTAGGATAGTATAACTAACTAGTATAGGATAGTCTCATTTGGCAACTGTGTAATAAAAAAACACTTCTTGTTTTCGAACACTTAAATTTGCTATTTGGAGAGCAGTTAGCAGTTGGTTGCACCATTTTCAGTGCATTGGGGGTTAAAAAAATCAACAGAGGACATCGAACAAATAGATAACATCGAATAGATACCAGTAAAATCAGAAGTATGGTATGCCTCTTTATCAGATTCTCTATGGCAAAAAAGCCTTGGAAATAAGGGCAATAAAGTCTGTATTGTTTCCATGACTTTCGAGTACGGTGGGTGCACGAATTGTGCCAAAATTTTGTTTTTGAGACGAGAGAGATTTCTGAATTTTAAATAATCAAGTTACTTTTGCACAGCATACAAATAGTTTTAATAATGAAAATATGATCGAATACAAAATTGACATCTCAATTCCGATTCTTACACAAGTTTACGCTAAAAACCCCAACCCGATTCATTCGATAATCGTGAACTACGACACTGGCAGCCTATAAAAAGGTTCGAGCATCAATGAGTTATTCATCAACCGGCCATATGTTTCTTACGTCACTCACAACCGACCGATTCCTATGAACCGATACTAGGAATCGGAACTCTCATAAAAAGCCAATTCCTTTTATGAAGTCACGATATGATTTTATTATGATTGGATAGTCCTTCAGTCATTTTTGTAATGGAATTGTGTAAGAGTGCACTTAAAGTGTCTTTTCGGATCGACAGCTTTGGAATACATGAAACTTATCTTGGGTGACCTAATTTTCTGCATTAGCATGCGGAAAGATTTAACAGGATCTCATTCAGATTGGTTTGTTGAAACTAGGACAACCTCAGCTCAAGATGGCCGATTGATTGTGAAACAAGACGAATGACAATTTGTAATTCCCTCACGCATAGAAATCCAAATACAACTTACATTAAACATCGTGTAAGTGAATCACGATTTGTATCAGAGGTACAGTTTGTCATTATTTTTTAAATGAGATCTATGAAAGGTGATGTAATGTAACTAAGATGGTTTCCTCGTGCATTGGCGAGAAGAAGCAAAACATCGAGAAAAGGAGAAGAAATGGGGGAAGAATACTTTAGCCTAGAAATGAGACATTTTTTGTCTTAACAGAAAACAAATAGATAAGGGTAAATTAAATGGCCATTTTTCAGTAGAGGTCACTCTCGAAGGACCACTAAAAATCTTCTACGCCCATTGACTATTTATTTGAAACGTCCATATTCCAAAAGGCCATGATATAATTTAAATTGGCTAGCAGTCAGCACAAATGGCCATATCAGTTACGTTATTGTGCAAAACATAAAAACAACGCCTCAATAACTACAAGGTAAGCATTTGGCAACACAAGCAGTATTTATGTACGTTTGTGATTCACATGTTCTGACCTTAGTAGGTATTATAAAAAGTAAAGTTTCGTCATCGAGATTGGTAGCGTTTAATGCCCTTTACGGTGATCGTTGGATCTTGTTTTGGGTTTAATAGTACATTAAACAATTTATTTAAACATTGATAAACGGCCATTACACGGCTTATTGGAGTGATATAGCAGTGGTGACGGACTGCCAGGCTATAAGGTCTCGAGTTAGAACTCAAGGCAAGCACCTCTGATTTTTGCGTTTATTATCACTTGCTTCGGTGAAGGAAAACATCGTGAGGAAACCAGCATGCCTGAGACATAATCTCGATGGTATGTAAAGCTAAGTCAGAGGCCCGTGGCATAGAAAGTCTGACACGAAGTTAGGCATTAACCACACCCGGGGTTGCGGGACTGTTCGAAAGAGATACCGTGGCCCCGGACGGAACACAAAGGGCGATGAAGGAACATGGATGGGTTTTAGTAAGTAAAAGTCTGACACCCTCCTGCTCCGCCCAGAGCGGGAGGAGTCATTTGATGATTTCCCATCCGTAAAAAAAGGCAGACCACGTAGATCGTACCTGAAGATCCTTCATCACCTTCTTCCTTCAAAGAATGAATCTCCACAACAAAGTAAGTAAAATCAAAACACCTCATATTGGCATGACCGCAGCTCAGTAATATTCGAGAGCTATCAGAATAAGGAAGTCCACTGCAACCTATTTCGTTCCCCTTACTTCGACAGGGTTCCATCTCGAGACGTTGGCCGTAGAACTTGGTACCTTATCTAAGTAAGTGTAGAACGACATCCTGCTTAGACCAATCACTCGACACTGCAAACGTCCGCGTTTGTGATTTTGTGACGAAACTGGGCCGTGCGGTTTTGTATGCTGATTTTGTTAGGCTAGTTTAATTTTATCGCCACTTGCTCTTCCTTAGTATTGATGGGTGCGTGAAGAAGCACTTCGGTTATAATTGTGTTTATTTCTGTAAATTGGTAGTCTTCTTCTAACTTAGCGTGTCGATGGCATATTTGGCCCAAAACTCAGCTACGCGAACTCCGCTCGCTGATGCAGTAATAATCTTTTTTTTTTTCGGATGGGAAATCATCAAATGACTCCTCCCGCTCTGGGCGGAGCAGGAGGGAGTGTCAGACTTTTACTGACTAAAAGTCTAAAACCCATCCATGTTCCTTCATCGCCCTTTGTGTTCCGGAGCCACGGTATCTCTTTTGAACAGTCCCGCAGCCCCGTCATAAGATCATCAAGTGCGCAGCGTGTCAGGGCATGCAGCGCAATGGTTTTGACAGACTTGTCCCTCTTCTTTTATTCTTCACTTCACACACTTAACTTATGTGTGTTCAGTATGGACCGTCTGCGTCTGGTAAACACAAGTTTAAACGACAAACAAAAACTGGATCAGATCGGTTGAATCAAACCATGAAGTTAAACTCTGAAGTCACGCAAAACCATGCACGTATCCGCCGTAAACATCAGTATTCAGGTGAAATCAATGTAGGCCACACGTAACCATAAATGAGAGGATGTCATTGTGTCAAAACTCAATAGTGACAAGGGAATCATCCGTGATAGACGTTCCTAATCGTATGTCTGTGTACTTCTTTCTATAGTTGTCTATATTTCAGTTAATTAATTTAGATTATAAGTTAAGCTTTATACGGCTGACTCAGTCTAATCAGTTGTGAAAGATTACCGTGATCTTAGTGACATTTTCACCGCTTTAACAGTGGGAATTCCGAACAATTTGAAAACTATTCTGCCGTGCATAGTAATAGTAGCACCATCACCAGTAGCGTGACAAATAGATTACAGTCATACGCATCGTTGCAAAATAACACACCCATCCGATGTAAATGTCACATGATGAGCAGACTCCGTCACGCCACGCTATTGTTTCCAACAAAATTGCCATTTGGAAAGCGAAAACATTGCGCAAGTCAGAAAGAGGAAACTAGGAAATAATTTATTATAACGGAAAAGGAAAATGGGCAAATAAATATGTAATAAATTTGCGGGGAGGGATTTCTGTGCTGAAATAACTGTAACAATATTGTTATATGCAAAAATATTGTCAACGGATTTGGGACTTGATAGTTTTGTATAGGATAAATCTGTGTAACTTACGAGTATACAGGATTAGTATTCAATGACCGGCCAAATTTTCAGAGATGGTTTAGAATCGATAATATTTTCGATACACAATTCAGTTCAACAACCTTGATAAGTAGCAGTTAGCACACAGATAAATTTGGCGTTGCATGCACGCACACAAGTGCATTGGTTCTCGCTAGGATTACGATTTAGGGAATTTTCAAATGAATGCTATTACACTGGCCTGCAAAAATAAGTATCACACTTTTAAAATAGCAATAACTTTTTAAGTACACAAGATATTTCGAAACAAAAAGGACTCGAAAAAGAGTTTAATTTTGTACATAAAAACTAATAAAGCTGATAAAAATTGCTATAAAACGTTTTTTTTATTTTAAATCTGTAACTTCTCTTGTAAGTGTGATACTTATTTTTGCAGGCCAGTGTATTTTATTTTATATTTTTCGACTATATATTTAAAATGCACTTTTGGTTTAATGTCTAGATCTTAATTTTAAATTTTGGCTGGGTATTGAAAATTAACCCTGTGGTGTATATTGCTTATTGTGTATTACATATTTTTGATGTTTACTTCAAAATCATTGTTTACTATTTACTGTTAGCCTGTGTCTTCCAAAATCTTTCGATCTAGGGCTAATGGGGACTACTGGACGTACTATTTATAATTAAATAAATAGCATATTTGTCTTGTTAACTTTTTATATTAAAATATAGCCTATGTTACTCGCTGATAATGTAGCTATCCATTGCTGAAAGATTTTTTCAAATCGGTCCAGTAGTTTTTAAGTTTATTTGTTACATAAAAAAATACAAATCTTTCCTCTTTATAATATTAGTATAGAAATATAGAAGTATAGATTAAGTTATTTATTCAAGTATTGGCGGAGGCCTATGTCCAGCAGTGGACGTCTTTCGGCTGAAATGATGATGATGATGATGAATCAAGTATTCTTCGAAAATAAAAAGTCTAAATAAGATTGATAAACTCAAGATTCTTTTGCACAACTTTACTTTTCTAAACATAGAAAAGAATTTCTAACAAGCCAATCACACGACTCCAACAAGTTTTCCAAGTCCAACAACCGATCATTTCTGTAAGTGGTACAAAAATAGCTTTTGATCAATGACGTCATTTGCTCCAGGATATTGCGCGGGAGGGACAATACAATGGCTTTTAGGCAGATTGCTCCTGCTAATACGACTTTATTGTTGAGTCGTCGCTAAGAATAGCAGGGAAATGGCGGGTGGGCGGGCTCTTATGTTGCTGGGAATTTTCGAGGATATTATGAGTATGATATTGTGGTCTGGAGTTCATACGTTAACATAGATTTTATTAGCGATGATGACGCAGGAATGGATTGGCATAAACTATTGAAAAGTTTATAATTATCTTGTTACAAATAATTATTAAGTAAATATTAATACATGTCGAATAATTTTAACCGGTTTACAAAAAACCTTAAGTCATTAGAAATCCACAGTCCCTAGACGTTCCCGGCGCGGCGCAAAGAAGCTCATGACACTTGCAGCGTTTCCGCATTGACTTGCCAGGGCTAGCCTCTGCACCAGGAAAGAACCAGAGCGTGGGTCACCGCCCCTATCTCTAAGTCAGCGGCCCATCTCGACCACAAAGATAGCGTCGGACCCCCAGCAACCAGTGGTTTCCACAGCCAGTGGGACAAAATAATACTTCGGTTCTAACACGGTAATGTCGGTAATATTATAATACAGTAGTGTAACTCGGCCGCATGATAGAAATAAATGCCTACAGCCGCGCGGTACGTAAACATGCGTTAGGGCTGCCCGTCTCCAGCATTTTAATTACATTTGCCTACTTTCTGTTTCTATTTAGTTTTGTGATTGTAAATATCCTTTTTATATAAATAAATGAAATACTTTGTATATTGAATAGGAAGTGTTCAAAAAAAAAAAAAAAAATTTTTGATTGGAAGATTTAATAAATTAAAACATGTTTTTGTTTGAAAAACAAATCGGGCTTATAACGTTACAAAACTCCAATCCTTAGAAACTCCAACACCTACCTACTCAACTAGAATGCAAGAAACAGCTGACGAGTAAGTTACTTTTTATCTCAGTTTATTAACGTCTCTATAAATTAGGTACCTACCTACAACTCGCAACAACTCAAAACAAAAATTCTTTGGTCACCAATTAATTAATTATTAAAAAGCTGAACAGCTGACTACGAATGTTTTAAAATCACAACCCTCAAACATCTAAATATTATATATGAGTCTAGCTGTTGTTGTTAATACCGAGAAAAAAAAAAACAGTTTTTAGTGGTATGTTGTTATAGCAGCAGCAGAAACACTGAAAATTTCGAAAACTATCTAATGACACAGACGGTAAAAATTGTTTTCTAGTATTATTCATACACACAGATAATAAACAAATATTATTAATAATAAAATACCACGTCTTTACTTTGAATTATGCAAACTAACAAAACACACATGCACCGAAGTTTTAACACAAGCGTAAGTAGGTAGGTACCTACCGTATCATGATTCATTCGGAACCGCATATATCTACCTATTTCACTCGTCTCAATAACTTTCCGTTACTCTATTCGCTTTATTTATTAATCCAAACACTTTTTTTTTTCGTGAGATAAAAGGAAATACTTATCCATTAAAAAGACACACATTATGTACCTACGTACTAGTAAGTAAAATTATTTTATAGTCTTACCTTTCAGAGTTTCCAGGTAATTAAAAAAAAACTTATGTCTGGATGCGTTATTGACGAATTCATACAACCAAAAACAGCACAATATTTCTTACTCGTCATATTAACTGATTTTTAAAGAAGAAATCGAGCGGTTTTTGTTAAAAAAACAACACACCGTCCGTTCGACACTGCGGTACAGCCGTGACTGTCTGCGCCCCGAGCGCAACCCAAGATCGAGGCGCGTAGGTATAGCTCGCGTTTCGTCCGTTTGTATGAAGTTGGAGTACTGTATTATAATATTACCGTGGTTCTAAGGTTGCATATTTGGCCTGCTTTTTGAGAGCACTACGTTAAGAGCGGCCAACCCGCCATACTTTTCGCGAGAATTTTGACAATAGCTCGTGCGTGATTGATTATGCCGTTGTTAGACATATATCTTTGAATTTTTTGATCTAATAGATATCTTGTGGACTATATTAGGCTTCTGTCGAAGCAGAAAATAAAAATTTGTAGAAACAAATTCAATATAAGCCTCCGAAAATTGTTGTTTTGCACAACTTTTACCTCAACTTTGGCCGTTCATAATGTGCTTATAAATTGTAAAAGTAAAGAAAGCATCATGATAGAAGCCTTGCAAATATAGTGGAGATTCTAAATAACTAATATTTAGTTCACATACTTGTAAGACTAATTAAAAAACACGTATTTCCTGGAACAAGTTTTGTAAATTTTCGAACAATATTTTTCGTTCAATGTCCTCGCGTTAGGCGTTATGAGGTACGCGGGAGGCGAGTAGTGCGGGTTCGGGGCTAGGTAAGACAGGGGAGTTGAAAGAATACTACCGCTGTGGCTCTAGTTGAAACGACAAGCTTTTCGACCATGCTCGCGTTGACGAAAGGCGGGCTGGGAAGGGCCCTCTTAACTAGCTTTAAGACAATCAACTTTGCAGGAGATTATCATTAACACAAACAAACAAGAAAGAGGGTAGACCAATGATATTATATAGTAAAAAGAGGTAGATATCGCACTAGCACGCACAAATTGTTGAGGACAAAGTAACACAATTGTTGCACTTTGATTTAGTCGGGTTATAACAGCGAGCGAGGTAACGTGAGTGCGCGGCGTAACAAAAATGCCAAGTTGTGTATTCCGAAAGTGCAAAAACTATGGTGCCAAGAAAAATAAGAGTGGTGGAGTGACATACCATAAGTAAGTATAATAAAATATATCAATTTTGTATTTTTTTCACGAGTTATTCCTCATTTTCAAATAAATTTCGTATTATTGACATGATGGTTCGAAAAGGATAGAGAATAGGATAGCAATCTGCTGCGTGACAGAGACAATAGCATCCGTCATTGGTGGTCATAGATTAATCAAACAGAAGCGAAATGGCAGGCACAATATATAGCGTTGCGGTTTAAATTTTTAATGATTAAAATTATATTGAATGAGATTAGTAATAACGGCCTGTCAATCCTAGCTTGTAAGCCCTGGCTGGGGGCCTTAAAGTAATTTTTGGCCACCACAGGATAGTCCGGTTAAGCAGTTTGACAACCTTAACGTGTTGTGTCTGCGAGTGGTCCCATCTAAAAAAAAAAAAAAAAAAAAAAAAAATAACGGCCTGTCATATATTTTATTAGTAAAATTGGAATGTACGTAGTAATGTACCTAGATAAAACATATTTTCTCATAATGTTTTACTACTGTACAGATTTCCAAGTGATGAGTTAATAAAAAATAAATGGGTTAGCATAGTTATGGCGGAAAGAAGTGAACCTGACTAGTGACCTAGTAAATGTAGCATAATTTGTTCGGCACATTTTAAAGAAGATGATAAATATATGACTCCAAAAGGACTCAAGCGTCAAATTATTTAGTGTTCATTTTATTATAGGGACTAATAACATTATGAACCATAGGAACACCTTGTTAAGACGTCGTAAATACAAAAATCCTTGTTTTCCTTTTAATAAATAGAATTCAATTTTGTTTGTTGTTTTATTTAAAACATCATTCATTACCAATATAAGAAATATACCACTATTGTCACAGGCGCTTGTGTTGAAGTATATTATTAATTATTCAAAATCCTACACATTTTATTTCATTTTTATGAAAGTCGCCAACGTAACTAACAGCTACTACGTACTGCGAATATAAATAAACTACATATAAATATTAATAAATTGTCTTCAGAAATTTGATACAAATATTCGATAGTATCTAAAATATAATATAAGTATATTGTAAAAAAGATTAATTTTCCTTCGCAGTAGCTGTACATTGGTAACTGTCTTAGAAATAATAAATAATAATTATACCAAGCGTGCACCCCACGCGCTTGCCTATTGTTATATTCAATGTCTCTTCTGTGGTGAATCGACAAACTCTATGATACTCTCGTGTACTTCAATCGCAACACACTAAAACTAGCTATCTCTTTCTATCTTATACGTTCCGTATTATCTATCGCTGTCGTAGTTTTAGATTACTGTATACATTTAAGTTAGTACTTATAATAACAACGCAACGATATCTGAACGCCATTCAGTATGAACATGGCGTATCTTTCTTTATAATATCATTGGGGTAGACCGATTTGTCTACTCATAAACACCCACCCGCAATAACTTCAGTTTATCCGAGATCATGGTGCTTGCAACAGAAGCGCCGAAATATCGGGAACTCAGAACAGGGCCCCAAGTCTGCTATTTTTATAAAATTCGTCATTCCTACACGACGCCATTGTCATTTTGGTAAAAGTTCATAGTCTGCTAAGTTCATAATGATAGATCACTGGTCGGTCAATGGTCTCGTAATAGAATTGTGTTGGAATGATATTGTTGTATTGCCATTTTTAAAACCCGGTGGTAGAAATGATTTTCGAAAAACTACTATTAAAATTGAACATTTATTCATGCCAGATTTCATTTTATATATTTTTACATATTATTTATTAGTGTTATATGCCATCTGAATTAATAAGAAGTTCGTAAATAGGAAAAAACATTAAAATGTTCAACGCGGATTAATGTAAAACTTAATATTTTATCTGTATAAATGTCAAAGTCAAATGTGACATTATAGTTTACTCTCGTGTATCTGTTTTTGTTTCTAGCGGCCGGTGTTTTGTTATTGTATTTATTTTCATTTGAGTGTTCTAGTTAGATTTTAGTTTGTATATTTTAACCCCTAAGTGGAGGAGCTCGTGGCTAAGTAATAACAGCCGCTCGGGTCAATCTTTAGGTTAAGCCGTGCTTGCCTAAGTTGGTCTGTGGATGGGTGACCACCCTTACACACCGAGTTTCCTCCGTGCCTCGGAAAGCACGTTAAGCTGTTGGTCCCAGCTGTCATTTGTAGATCTTTGACAGTCGTTACAGGTCTGACAACCAGTCTTACCAAGGGGTATCGTATTTCCCAGTACTAACTGGGTTGTGGAGGTCAGTTAAGCAGTCGCTCCTTGTAAAATACTGGTATTCAGCTGAATCCGGTTATACTGGAAGCCGACCCCAACATAGTTGGGAAAAGGCTAGGCAGGCAGATGATGATTTTAACCCATAGGTAACATGCATTTACAATCTTGCCTGCAGTTGTTGAACTCTAAAGGCTGCTTTACGCCGGGGCAACGCTGTGCGATATTGCAGCATGCCACATGGCCGCATGCTATAATATTTTAAAATGTTGCACGTTGTGGCAAGAATCGTGTGGCTTGGCAACACCTTGCGTCATGCTGCTAAAGTTGCTTCATCAGCCATAATCTACGGTGTCTTGTCCCCTCAATCAATCAAGTTGGTAGACCAAAACACTCCAATAAAATATACAGCATGATACTTTGAAAAAGGCACGATGTTGCGTCGGCGTAAAATACGCTGCCGCATACCGCAATTGCTGCATTGTATCGTTATTTGTAGCACACCATAATACGACGCACGCCACAACATGTAGCATGCTGCAATGCCGCACAGTGTTGCCCCCAATGATATTCTAAAGGTAGCTTTACGCCGGGGGCATCACTGTGCGGCATTGCAGCGAGCTACATATTGTGGCGTGCGTCATCTTTTGGTATGATGCAATTAACCACGGTGAGCGGCAATTGCGGTATGCCGCAGACTATATTACACCGAGGCAACATTGTGCCTAGATAATTTTCAAAGCATCCCAAACATAACCTATAAACTGTATGACGCACCAAGATTGTGGCATGGAATCCATAGTGTTTGGATAGAAGCTGTGACAGTCTGATACATGACGCAAGTTGTTGCAATGCCGCACAATGTGCAACATTTTAAATTATTGAAGCATGCGCCTTTGTGGCATGCTGCAATGCCGCACAGTGTTGCCCCGGTGTAAAGTATAAACTAGCCATTATACAGATATGTTATTACACCTACAAAACCACGGAAAAAAGTGTGCCGCGGGGCAGAGCCAGCTCACATACACGCAGTAACGCAGAATAAAGGCAAAACAGGCCAATTGGCACGTTTTTGACTCTTCACGATTGCGCGCTCACAACATATCTGTTTAATAGAATATCGTTGGTTTGGTTGCCCCGGTGTAAAGCAGCCCTATGTAAAGCATGTGTGCTGCAAACACCTGCAAAAAATCAATTTACTTTTTTACCTAGCTGCATTTGGCATTTGGCTGCATTGGGACGACCCGATTGGCGCAGTGGTAGTCAGGCTGCCTTACGTTCTTAGGGTTCCGGGTTCGAATCCCGGTCGGAGCAAATGTTTGTGTGATGAGCATGGACATTTGTTTCCGAGTCATGGATGTTTATATGTTTATTAAGTATGTATTTACAAACAAAAAGTATCTATGTAGTATATTAACTATCTGGTGTCCACGATACAAGCCTCGTTGCTTAGTGTGGCACTAGATGGCGCTGTGTGTAATGTCGAGCAATATTTAATGTTAATTTATTTAAGTAAACGTAGATTAACTTATATTTAATTACTGTTCTTGACATAAACAAGAAATAGAGCATCTAAATTTATAAAGTAAGAAATTAATTCCATTTTCTATTTTTTATTCTAATAATCACTCATCATGAGTATTTAGAACAATTGCTTAGAATAATGCTCTTTAAATAACGCTCTTCGTCAGTCCAACACGATCCTATTGTCATTTTGGTAAAAGTTCGTAGTCTGCTAAATTCATAGTGATCGATCATTGTCCGGACAATGGTCTCGTGTTGTAATGACTTTGTTGTATTGCCACTACTATAGGACCCGTTAGTAGAAATGATTTTCGAAAAACTACTATTACATTTGAACATTTATTCATGCCAGATTTCATTTATTTATTTATTTACATATTATTTATTAGTGTTTTAAGCCATCTGAATTAATAAAAAGTTCGTAAATAGGAAAAAACATTAAAATTTTCAACGCGGATTAATGTAAATTTAATATTTTATCTGTTTATATGTCAAAGTCAAATGTGGCATTACTGTTTACTGACGTTTATTTGTTTTTGTATCTAGCGGCCGGTGTTTTGTTATTGTATTTATTTTCATTTGATTGTCTAGTTAGATTTTTGTTTGTATATTTTTACCCCTAAGACGACCCACTGACCGAGAAGCCTATATTTATTGATTTTATACAAAATGGTGATACTTAATTGAGCAAATTTCGGCTCCACTTGAATAATTGGAAAACCACCAATGAAGGGCGAAGTTTATCGAAGGTAAAGATCTTGCAATTATTTGTTTTGACCATTAACGCCCCACTTTATGGGCAAAGTATGTCGCCCGATGTTACAAAATATATATTTTTTTATAGAAACAGACCATGTACCCTCTCGATGTTGCTCAATCAAGGCTGGATGCTATTAAAGCCAGGAACGAGGCGACTTTAAAACATGCTCGGGCAGGCCATCAACAACTCAGCTGCTGCATTGATGGACAGCTCCACCACAGAAAAAATGGTGAACCATAGAGGCCACTGTGTGCCAAAAAAGGTAATTACTAATTACTGTTGATTTATAGGTAAGTCATTCACCTTTAGGTAATGGTTTCACCCAAAATCGGAACTTCTACTCATTGTGTGTGCTACCAACATACCCACAATAAGTATTATGGAGCATTGAAAACAAAACAATAAAAATTATAATAATTAATATGACCCCTCCATCTAAGCTTATAAGCTTGTGTTAGGTTTAGGCTCAATCAGTAGTAGTACATTGGCCAGAATCTGACATCTTGATTGTAACTCTGATACTAAGCGCTAGGTTACACAACATGCTATAAAAGAAGTTGCAACTTTTGTATTAAACTTAATTTTGTTTTCACACAAACTCTGCAGAATTATAATGTCATGACAAAATTATTAAATGAAACAGTGTTTATAAAAAGAGTATTAATTTATTTTAACCTATAAGTATACCCGTAATTACAGGAATAACAATGTTCTGTTCCCGGGCTTGAAACGTTAAATCATATTTTGTCAATACTGTAGTCACTGTGGATCTGTAACAAAGAGTTAAATCATTTTATTAATACTTAGAGCATTTTCGTACTTCATTAGAACATTAAGGTAGGTTTACAGTACATACCTGCTAATTTAATTTATGCATTTCTCCACAGTCTGTCAAGAAGAGCCTGCTGCAGTGCCCGACCTTCAAGAAGATCCCGATTCACCCTTTGATGGTTTTGATAATTAGGTGCTGCATTATTATTTTCCTCCTAAATTAAAAGACAGATTAGTGATTAATGACATGAATGACTGTTATTATTTTTATTAAAAGGTAATATTTGTGATTTGTTATTCAAATGATGATTAAAATTAAAATATTGAAGATCTTTTTGATTTGTATGAAGACTGATTTTGATTTGTTATTATTATTACATTAGATATTGTAACTTGTCTTTTGTTTTATGTAGTACTTATATTTACATTTCAGGTTTTTCAATTGACTTGAAATTCAAGTTAAAAATGTTAAATAAATATTTAGTTTATGAGAAATAAAGATTATTTTAAATGTTGATTTTTAACATAGCAGTATTATTTTAAATTCCATCTTCATTCTAAGTGAAATGTGGAATGTAAATCACCTATTGCAAGCCAAGTACTTCTAGATAAACTTCATCAGGTGGCAACGGTGCTCTTGCCATGTATGGAATGTTGTGCAATATGTAACATGCATTCACAATCTTGCCTGCAGTTGTTCGACTATAATGTAAAGCATGAACTGCAACCTGAAAAAATCAATTTATTTTATAAGTACAACCGCAGGTAACTTAACTTTTATTTAATTAATACTGTTCTTGACATAAACTATTGCATCTAATCATTGTTATTGAGTATCTAAAACAATAAATTGCTTATAATAATGGGTCTTTACCTGAAACATGCTTCTAATACGCTGCAATGGGGAATGAGTTCTTCAATTTATTAACCTCCATATGAGTTCTTTCCAAGGCGAAACGACTTTACAAATTCCGCCTCGGGAATATCTTAAAAGGGTTCAAATAATCCCTTTAGGCTCAAAACGTCCATCATTCGCGTCAAGCGAAGGGCACGACGACGTCTTCTGCATTCCGCCCATCTTCTTTCTCTAGCATCCACTGCGTTGGCTAGCTCGAGAACATTTTGTTCGTAGTGAATTCATTGTCTCCATTCAATATTCCACAAACACGATCGAAATAAAAGCAATGATTGCACAATGACGTTCCACTGATAGGTTAGTGATCAAAAGAACTGTCAAAACTTTAGCAGATTACCGCTCTATGTTAGTCATTGTGTACGAGATTACCATTCTAAAACAGTGGTTGTTCATTGGAAAGCCATAATGACGCCATTATATTAGTAGATTACCAAACTTGTCAAAATCAACAAATAGAAGATCAACGATAGATCATTCTGACACTATTGTAATAGCAGACTTGATTTGCGTTGGCTGGCTCGAGAATATTTTGTCCGTAGTGAATTCATTGTCTCCATTCAATAATCCACAACCACGATCGAATTAAAAACCATGACCGCACAATGACGTTTCAATGATAAGTCAATGATCCAAAGGAACTGTCAAAATTTTAGCAGGTTACCGCTTATGTCAGTCATTCATTTGTCATTGTGTACGAGATTACCATTCTATGCCATTTCTTTCAATGGAGTGTCAGTGGTTGTTCATTGGAAAGCCATAATGACGCCACTAAATTAGTAGATTACCAAACTTGTCAAAATCGACAATTATGAGATCAATGAACGACTATTCTGACACTATTGTAATAGCAGACTTGAGGCCCAGACAGCAAACATCGTAAATATCCCGTTTTTAGTGTTAATGATAACTTAAGTGACCATGACAGTTTATAAACTTGTTTTGCATGAGATTTCAAGGAATGCTAAGGCTCGAAGAACTAAGCGAGATGTAATTCAGTAGTTCACGTTACGGATTACAAACTGCTGTCTACTCCTAAAAAGCTATGAGCATGCTCTTGCTCTTTTAATTGCTGTATAACTTCAAGTTCACTAATACCAGAAGTGTGTAAGTTTAAACCATAACCCACCATTACAAAGTGTCTGGAATACTAGACACTCAGTTTTTTATTTTAGACATTTTTCAATCAAAAGCAACGTATCGCAACCAGGCATTAAATCGAAAAAAGGGAGTTCCTTGACATTTTCCCAACCCGAGTGAAGAATGACAACCAAATTGTTGTTTTTTTTCTATTAGAACACAATCGTTACAAGTTCGCAAAAACGAGTAAAAAGAAATAAGGGTTCAACCGACCGACATCGACAGGACAATTTATTAGGGGCGTCTGCTACAGACTTTCAATCTCGTTGAGTGTATTGCACATCACTATATATTATGTATATGTACATACTTACGTATACAATGCGCTACTTACTTATTAAAAGATCAGGGTGTAAAAGACCTCATCACGAAGCCGTCAACCAAGCATTCTGTACATCAATTTAAGTAACTTTACGCAAAAATTATTGCTGAAGAACTCAATGTAAAGCACTCAAAACATTGTGCTGGTGGATGGATTGAATATTACGGGGTCGTGGAGGTGTTTAAAGTAAAGTAAGTAAAGTATGGTGTAGAACAATTAAATGATCGCAATGACGGGGAGAACAAGTGCCTTTCGGCTTCGTTAAGAGGTGTTTTAACACCCTTTATGGATGAGGTTGTTAAGGTTGTTGTGTTATTGGAAATTTCTAACAATTTACAAATAAGAAAATACACTGGGTCCTGTCTTTTTCGGAATGTCGATAAAAGCGCCACCAACTGGGAACGAACTAAGAACCATCATTTTTGAATTTCACTGCAATGTTAGGAACTATTGAGCCCACGCGCTTATTTAACAAAAAAAACTTTACCGGACACTGTTCAACATGCACCAAGCATAGACCATAACAAACAGGTCATAAACGACTTCCACCACTTACGACTATTTTGTTCAGACTCCTAATTGATGCTAATGCCATATTTCCAATGTAAATTACGTAGCAAGCGGTTTTACGACTATCATTACTTAATGACGGTGATGTCAGTAAGATGCTAGTGAATCTAAATACAGTTGAATAGGTAATCGTGGGAACTATATCTGATTTGGGAGTGTTTGTTGTTGTTCCTTTAAAATTCTAAATTATACTTTAGTGGAACTATAGTTGTTGAGGTTTAGGGCTCCATGCATTGAAAATAAAAGCGTTGTTAGCGTTCACACTATACGTTGTTTTAGTAAGAGATACAGCGGACATGAAAAAAAAAGCGCGGGTAAACTGACAGATGACATAACTCTAACTTTGACAGATTATACATAATTATTAAGAAATAGTGGAGGGCGCATTTTAATGTCAACAATAGTCTTCCTCCCTGGGCCCTCGTGGTGGATTACAGCCAACTAGTATAGTAGTAGACGATATTATTGCCATTGCGGGAATATCCTGGATGAGGTTGGCACGTGGAGCTTGACACAAACAAAGAGAAGCCTATAAACCAGCAGTGGGTGATGTCGGGCTGTAGATGATGAATCATAAATCTCTCATAAATTAAAGGCTAAACGAAATTAAAAATCGTAATTACTGTAAATTGTTTGATGATGACAAAGACAGAATTGGTTATTAACGCATTTAGCATTTGTAGTGCAAACGGACTTATAGGTAAGTTTACTGAAAGTGATTGGCTGGCTTCACTATTTACGACCTGAAGCAACAACTACGTGCGAAATACACATATTATCCTACCTGACCTATGGCTTTTAGCTCCCCAATGGGCTTAAAGAAAAGGTCACAGACAAACAATACTATTTATTGAGCCTGCTACGCATATCAAAGACCACAATGCGGGACGTCGGATGCCAAGCATTCGCCACAGTGCAATGACTGATGCTGCTATCGCAACTATCGATATATTCTCTAGATATAATTGCTCATTGCAGTATTAGGGTTACCCCAAAATCACAACGCATAGACTTGAATGCAATCCAACCAAAAACCGTAATTATTTGAAGTGAGATGAGAAGGGGTCCGCAAGGACCGATGCCTGCCGCGGGTTGCGGGACTGTTCGAAAGAGATACCGTGGCCCCGGAACACAAAGGGCGATGAAGGAACATGGATGGGTTTTAGTCAGTAAAAGTCTGACACTCCCTCCTGCTCCGCCCAGAGCGGGAGGAGTCATTTGATGATTTCCCATCCGAAAACAAAAAGGGTCCAAGAAACCATTTCAAGTCCCAACTTAGAAGAAACGGGAGACTTTAGGGAAAACTGGATGTCTTGAATTCCAATGCAACTTGAAAGGAGCCTATGTTCAACAGTGACTGAATCATCCAAGAATTTAAGGCGCAGATAGATTATTCAGTAAATTCCGGCGACCATAGCCATAAACTAAATATTCCTCTGCACGGACTCCAAATAAAGGTCCACGAAAAAATAAACCAGTAACAAAGGGAGGCAGGAAACAAAACGAAAAGGTCGGGGCTGGGTGCCACATGTGATGACGTCATGCAATGGCCGCCATGACAGTCAGCTGGCGAGTGCAGCGTTTGATGTACCGATGCGCTAACGAATTGAGCTCATCGTTTAGTGCTGCTATTGCAATGCGGGTTTAGATTGTAATCTCTTAAGATTTGTAGCGTAAGTTAGATTGGAGATAAAACCAGGATTATTTCTAAGTAGGTGCTTTGTAGACGATTTTATTTATAGTTAAATGTTTATTATTAGTCTTGATCGGTTTGAGAGAAAATAAAATTCTGAAATGCATGCAAAGGTGCATGATTTTTAAATGTGGATATTAAAATTACTAATGATAAAATCTTAGGCGATCATGAAACCTGGAGAAAAAGCGCCAACAAGGACCAGTAGGGCTATTACGCATCTATTTGATCTCCAGTGACTATCAGGCTTCGGTTGTACACCGTACTTTGATGACAACCGCGAATGTCAAAATATTGGTATTATACGTATATTACACAGTGTGGATATCACTTTACGGTGTAACGTCTTTGACGAAAGCCACTTCAAACTCAGTTGTCATCAATTTGATGTCCAATAGGCTTACATAATCGCAATATTAGAAGAATCGATACGAAAGAGTCTGTCAAAATGAGTTACGGTGACTACCAGCCACGATGTGCACCGATGAAGTCATATGTATTTTGTTCGCGACTGGTCAACCTTTTGATAGTTTTTTGATGGGCACTGAGCCTAGTTACTGTCATTTCGAGCTGTCAACAGAGATAGGCCTTTTTTTCTTTTTCGGATGGGAAATCATCAAATAACTCCTCCCGCTCTGGGCGGAGCAGGAGGGAGTGTCAGACTTTTACTGACTAAAACCCATCCATGTTCCTTCATCGCCCTTTGTGTTCCGGGGTCACGGTATCTCTTTCGAACAGTCCCGCAACCCCGGCAGAACAGAGATAGGCCTGCAGTTTTCATTTGTTGAAGTTGCTAAGGAAAGTGATATTTTTTTACACCGCATGGCTTTTACCACTGTCCTATAGCCAACCACATGTATACTGACATTTTCCTAACATATAAGAAATGTCGTTGGTCGCTACCTAATTTTTTATGGGATTTTTTCAACGTATTCGTCCCCGTTTGACATTTAGACGTTTTGCGAAAATGTTCATTTTCCCATAAAAAATACGATATAATGTTATGGCAACGAAATAGGTTAATGGTGATCGCTCAAGCTTGTTATCCTCAATGGATGAGCAGAGCTTTTACAACTCGATAAACTTTTACCACAAGTTTTCTGAAAATATATGAGTGTAAAAATGTATATGCGACTGGGTAAATTGTTGACCGATTCTTTGTAAGTGTCTTCGAAAATATTTCTATGACTGCACATACATATTCTCACGCCTTTTCCTCAAGGTAGTTAGGCAGAAACTATAGAACGCGATCTGCTACACTACTTGTAAGATATGAATGAAAATTATTCTTTTTATTATAAAGGGCGAAGCCGAAAGGCACTTGTTCTCCTCGTCATTGCGATCATTTTTTTTTGTTCTACACCATAAAATGGGAACCTTCTAGTTAAGGAGATATTGGGGGTCAAAGTTCCAACTTTTTGACAAGTTTTTTTTAAATACAAGTTTTTAATGTAAGATTTTTACTTTAAACACCTCCACGACCCCCGTACTATTCAAATCCATCCATCAGCACAATGTTTTGAGTGCGTTACATTGAGTCCTACCACAAAACATGATTTTCAACCCAAAAAAAAGTCGTTTCCTAGCAATAATTTTTGCGTAAAGTTTACTTAGTTTGATGTACAGAATGCTTGGTCGGCGGCTTCGTGATGAGGTCTTTTACACCCCGTATATTTCTTTTTACCTGTAATATATGTGTTTGTAGTATTATAATAGAGTATTATTGTCTATCTATTTATATCCTTGATGAAATAGCACGTCCGGAACACCGCCTTGTGAATCATGAAGGTCATGGGAACATTGAAGATAAGAGCTAGCGTGCAATATCCTAAACACAATCTCCCGTCAAAACAATTATGTTAGTCATTTCCTTTATCAATGCTTCCGACTTCAACAATCAATTTGTACGTTTCAGTGTCATCTCAGATTTATTGCACGGATTTCGATACAGTTTTCACTATCCTGACCCCGCAGGCCAAATAGCGGTAACTCAATAAATCTATGTTTCGAGAAAACAGGAAATATAGAAGAGAGAAAAGTGATCACTATTTTTCAGCAGAAACATTTTTTTTTGGTGAATTTGTAAAAATGTTCCAATACAGATACGGCGACCGCGAACCGGAAGACGTTGCGTTGGAAGGCCTCCCACTAGGTGGACCGATGACCTGGTGAAGGTTGTGGGAATCCGCTGGATGCGAGTCGCACGGGTCCGGTCAATGTGTGACACTTGGGGGAGGCTTATGTCCAGCAGTGGACGTCTTTCGGCTGAAATAATGATGACAGATACGGTTGTTTTATATGATCCGAGATGTTTCAAACTGCCACGTGGAAAAAAGAACAGATTGACACACATGCGTTGTAATTTAAACACCGCTTTAAGCATTACGAGAGCAGAATTTGCTACGTAAACTAAATTAACTAATTTGGTTTACGTACGCGCTAGTTTATTTTAATTAGAACTAGCCCGAGACGTCCATTTAAGTTCTAAGTGGAATTGGCGAGCTCTAAGTTTTTTAATTAAACTTGAACACATGCGACAACGACGAAGATCTACGTACGTACGTACGTACACGCAGAGAAGCAGAGATTCCTTGATAACGTGTGAGTATAAACTGGGAAGAAAATAACCCTCCTTCTGGCGCAGTCGGGTAACTAGAAACTATAATTCAAAAGCATGTGGCTTCCGTGCTTATCTTGTCCACAGTAGTATGCACTCAAGGATATTAAATTTTAAATTGGTCTTTTGGTTCGGGTTTTCCACTTTGTGTTGTGAGACATAAGTTTCAGAATGCTCTGAAAGTTGTGTTATTTCTATCAGGTCAATAGAAGCATGCTGTAAATCATCATCGTCTTACAGCCCTTGTAGCCCTGTTACTTGGGGTCGAGCAAAGGAATTTTTAAAACCAGTGAAGTGGATTATGAATTTCCTTCAAATCCTTTCTGATGGTGATGGAAAATGTGCTACGCAAATGAGGTGCTGGGGGCCCTACTCTCTAACGTCCGTCCGTCTCTATCCGTCACTCTCGCGCACGACTGCAGATGAGTGCGAGTGAGAGAGACAGAGACGGATGGACGGACGGACGTTAGAGAGTAGTGCCCCCAGCACCTCATTTGCATCGCACATTTTCCATCACAATCACAAAGGATTTGAAGAAAATTCATAATCCATCAATTCACTGGTTTTAAAAATTCCTCTGCTTGTCAAAATAAATAAATCATTGAGTATTGTTGAATTGGGATTGTGACTTTATAAAGCAGTTATCCCGCTGATCTATCATTTACCAAAATTAACATACATTTGTACTTAGGTAATTAAGAAAAATATTTACTTAGTACTAAAATATATCCAACACATCACATCTACCACGTGTAGCTCTTAATCAAAAGATGCGTAGTAAAGTATCGACTGCGTTTTTTGTTAATGACCGTCCGAGGTCATCGACCCGGCCACAGTTCAGTTCAACACCGCTATCTCAGAGTTATCTCAAATGAGTGACGTCATCGATCCTAATGTCTAGGATGATTGGGAATTACTGTTAAACATTGTTAATTAATTATTGTTGAGTGTGTCAGAGACTCAGAGTGCTCGTGGCTAAATAATAAAAGCCGCACAGGGCGATCTTCCAGGTTAAGCAGCGCTTGCCAAGGTCGGTATATGGATGGGTGACCATCAATTTCGAGTTTCCGTTGGTCCCGACTGTCATTTGTAGATCTTTGAGATTCGTTACAGGTAGTCAGTGGCCCAAAACTGACAACCCGGTCTTTCCAAGGGGTATCGTATTACCCAGTACAAACTGGATCAGATAGGTAGTCGCTCCATATAAAGTACTGGGATTCAGCTGCATCCGGTTAGATTGGAAGACGACCCCAATATAGTAGGGCTAGGCAGATGGTGATGATAAGCAATTACAGTTAATATATATTGTCATTCATTATTGTCTGTTAATAGGGTATTTCTTGGCACTAATTGATGAGATGAGTGATGCCTTCTGTTAACTGTTGAATGATGTAGGATATGCATTATTGATAGTAATAAAGGGAACACTCTGATAGTAAATTACGTCATGTTCTTGCTAGTATACAGTAACACTATACCTGCACTCAATGACGTATTATATATAGACACGTCATGAACCAACATCGCGGCGCTTAAAAACGGCGAAAATACTAGAACTACTTATAAGCGTGAAGAAAGAGAAAGAAAATATGACACCGAACGGCGCGATGCCTGTTGCGAGAGGGAGATAAATAGGTATACATCTTCAGTCACGTCACAGGATTTATTAAATTATAAACAAACGTAGCGTCGCGCGACAGGTTGGTGCGTAACTAAGCGCGATGTGGCCAATTGGCTTCATTTCATGTTGTCATTTTAGAGTGCGGACAACGTATCTATAGTTTATATATCATTGCCTGCACTGCACTGCAATGACTGCAATTATATTTGTACTAAACTTTTACAAAAATAGCTAGAACTTACGAAAAAAGAAACATAATAGATTTGCAATTTGACTTTGTTATTGAAATCATCTTCTTCCATAGACAGATGAACAAAATATACAAAGTTTGTTTTACGTATTTTTAAAATATTATTAATATACTAACAACTCGTCCCGGCTTCGGACGGGTGCGGGTGCAATGTAGATATAAACCTTCCTCTTAAATCACTGTTTATCGCTGAAAACTGTATTAAAATCCATTGCGTAGTTGAAAAGATCTAAGCGTACAAACAGCGGGAGCGACTTTGTACATAATTATGTAAAGATGGATAATTCTGATTGCTGTCTCCAAGCTAAACTTTCCCTCAATTCTTGCCAGCCAGCTCAAAACATACAACTTGATACAACGCCATCATTGCACAAAATCTTTCAACAAGTAACATTTTTTTCCAGAACAACACAACATCACTTAAACCCAAGTGGTTCAAATCCTTTTAAATCCCCGGGATCTTACCGCAAAAGCACAAGATAAGCTCATTAGCAAGCTAATTAGCTCAAGAACACAAGAGAAGCTAATAGTGACAGGCACGCGATGTGCCGTGACTTCGTCACAGGATTACGCCCTTCAATCTAAGTAATAAAAGGCAGACGTGTCTACCACTTTGCAGCTCTTTGCCCTCTAATGCCATGGGCATGGTCAATATCTTTCTTTGCGAATCTTCCCCGACTTGGGAATCGAACCCAGCAGTCACGTTTGCAACAACTAGACCAATAATATAAACAAGATTAAGCAGAGACTACCGATTACTTTATCTATACTATCTATACTAATATTATAGAGGTAACATTTGTTTGTAAGTTTGTATGTAGGGGGTAAGCTCCGGAAGTAATGAACCGATTTCAAAAATTCATTCACCATTAGAAAGCTACACTATTCGTGAGTGCTATAGGCTATATTTTATTCCCGCACTCCCACGGGAACGGGAACTACGCAGGTGAAACCGCGGGACGTCAGCTATCTATTATAATTTGAATAATGTGGTCCTAGATTCCGCTCCATCTATAAGCCGCGAACAATAGGTATAAAACATTTTTATGAGCCAAAACAATTGAAAGTATTGATATAACTTTTATCTTTATTGCATTTCGTTGCAATTGTTCGTTGAGTTAATTAGAAAAATATGCCATTTTCGATTTCTTATAAACTTTGAATTTATAAGAAATCGATGAATATTTTATGACAGTCGAAGCTAGTCATAGGTTTTATGACAAATAAAATGAATGAATGAATGACAAACACACTTAAAAACCCCTAATGAGGCAAACTGGCCTTTGGCGCATGCGGGTCTAATTCTGTAAGTGAAGTCGCAGGACAGTCGAAGCTAGTCATAGGTTTTATGACAAATAAAATGAATGAATGAATGACAAACACACTTAAAAACCCCTAATGAGGCAAACTGGCCTTTGGCGCATGCGGGTCTAATTCTGTAAGTGAAGTCGCAGTGCAAATAATGTACCAAAATCAATTAAAGAGAGTCGACATTTGTGAAAATAGCAGTCACTGAATTCGTCATAGTCAAATCTCAATCAAAGGTTGACTGGTAGAAAATGCCAATGGCATTGAGTTCGCCTCTGTACTTGAAGTGTTAATAAATCTGAAAATACCAAACAAGAAGCCCTTCGTCGTCAACAACATGACAAACAGCCAGTTGAACATTTCAAAATCAATCGAAATGTATCTTGACAACCAGCAAAAACCACAAAGTAGATAGCTCATACCCTATCCCCACTGCAACACCGCGCCCATCGAAGGGCTTACATCACACGAACCAAGGTTTCTTTCGTAATGTTTTTACTACGTTCGACGATCCGTTAATTCTAACTGGCCGTAGTATTTCGTGGACACTCGTAATTTCACGGTAGTTGACCACAATAGCTATAGACACGTAATATTTTGTGCAGTCTGTATACCTACAGCTCTTTCACAATTATTTTACCAATTGGAAAGAAGAAAACCAGCATAAGAGTAGACTAGAGATAGGCAGTCGCTCCATTTGAATGGCAATTGTAGATCTTTGACATTCGTTACAGGTAGTCAGTGGCCCAAAAAGTCGGACAACCAGTCTTACCAAGTGGTATTGTATTACCCAGTACTTACTAGGTCAGATAGGTAGTCGCTCCATGTACAATTCTGGGATTCTGCATCCGGTTAGACTGGAAGCCGACCTACATACAACATAGTTCATTAGAACATAGTTCAACATAGTTGGGAAAAGGAAAAGTGGAATAAAAGTTTACTGTAATTTGGACAGCATTTCAAGATCAACCATATTATAGCAACGAGAATAAAAACACTAAAGATTTTGACAGTGATGCAAAATCGGAGGTATAGCTGTGACAGGTCTGTACTTCTGTTTATTAGAGTGCTCAATTGTTTTCGACAACGAAGGTGTAATGTGGAGAAGTCAGAGTAGTCATTTCAAGATGTAAGTTGATTCACAGAAACATTTACCATTCTGAGTGTGTTTCTTTCGAGATGGTCGACTGGTTGTCACTTTCTAGTGGGTTTGTCTCGAAGGACCAGATTTTTGTTTCAGTCTTTTTGTTTGGGCAGCTCGCGGAATATGCGATGACCTCAACTTTTTAATATTTTTGTTACGATAGAGCATGAGAATAACTCTTGTTTTCTTTTGACCGTGAAACTAATTTAATGATCATGATCATCCTCATAATTCTATTCGTAATTAAAACCGTAATAATACTACAACGGTGTGTGAGACGACCTTCGGCGGGTCTAGGCCGTGCGCCGGGCGCTCGCGCATGTCGGGTACATACTTACGTCAAGTATAACTGTCCACACTCGATGCACTGTGGGAATGTTATCTAAGTAATTATACGCGATAGCTATGTCAGTACATGCGGTATGCGAACATCTGTGGTGCGCTGCGACGTGCCCTGCATCCGTCGAGAAGTAAGTAAGGTTGATATTGGTGTCGATTCTGTTGTGCACAAACTAAACTTAATTTGGGCTATTGCTATCTTTTTCTCTCTAATAAAACGAGAAAGAGACGGACGTAATTTAGAGCTGTCAAATTTAATTGGAACTAATATTTCCATACAAATGAAGGGTGCACGTAAAAACATGTCTACTAAAATCACGGTGAAGCGCAAGGCATAAACTAGTTTGACATCTCTAACTTAGTTCATAGCTATAGCCGTCCTTTTCTTGCACTGCCTTTTAGTAAAAGATAGCAATAGCCTAAATTAAGTTTAGTTTGTGCACAACAGAATCGACACCGTTATGTCTTTTGCCTCTACCAAGCTAAGACAATTTCACTTTTCGCAGATACATCCTTTCCTGATCATTCTCATTGGAATCATCATCTGCCTAGCCTTTTCCCAACTATGTTGGGGTCGGCTTCCAGTCTAACCGGGTGCAGCTGAACACCAGTATTTTACATGGAGCGACTGCCTATCTGACATCCACAACCCAGTTAGTACTGGGTAATACGATACCCCTTGGTAAGACTGGTTGTCAGACTTTCGACCCAGTGTCTACCTGTAACGACTGCAAAATATCTGCAAATGACAGTCGGGACCAACGGCTAAACGTGCTTTCCGAGGCACGGAGGAAACTCAGTATGTAATGTGTGGTCACCCATCCACGGACTGACCTTGGCAAGCACGGCTTAACCTGAAGTTCGAACCGTGCGGCTGTTTGGAATATGAGTATTATAATCAGTTGAGGATTTTCTCACTGCTGGGACACCAGCAGCAGCAGCAAGTAGCACGCATAGATAAACACCGTAGAAACGAGTTTGGACGACGGAAGAATCGACAAAAAAGAAATTTCTTTTGTTGATCTGTCATTTTGTCGATTTTGTCATGCTACGCGTGCAGGAAAGGCAGAAATATGAGTTAATATTATAACAAGAGGCATCGCAAGAATTTAAGTATTCTATTAAATATATACCTACTAATAATCTATACTAATATTATAAAGAGGTAACATTTGTTTGTAAGTTTGTTTGTAGGGGGTAATTTCCGGAAGTAAAGAACCGATTTCAAAAATTCTTTCACCATTAGAAAGCTACATTCACCCTGAGTAACATAGGCTATATTTTATCCCCTTAGTCCCACGGGAACGGGAACTACGCGGGTGAAACCGCGTGACGTCCGCTAGTATCTAATAAACAATCATTAAGTGCCAGTCGTTGTAAAACATGAATATTTATGAAATCTCAAGAAGTTATAATAATTAGCATTGAATAGAAACCACAACAATGAGGATATTTTAATAACTCCTGTGTCAGACTATTTACTAACATAGGAACGGAATCTATTTGATTGCGTCAAGTATTTGATAATCTTGGATCATCATCATCAGTTTATTAATGTTCCCACAGCTGGGACACAGGCCTCCTCTCTGAGAGGGAATAGGCTATAATCCACCACGCGGGCCCAGTGCGGATTGGTAGATGTCACATGTCTTCGAATTTTTTGGTTCTAGGACATGCCGGTTTCCTCACGATGTTTTCTTTCACCGTTTTTAGAGCAGTGGTGATGAAATAAATTACACAAAGTAATGCGCCTGTCTGGGTTCGAACCCACCCATAATGTCTAATCGTAAATCAAAATAAGTACGGTGGACTGAAGGATCATCTTGGCAAAACTGACTCTTGATTGGTCCTTGGTCGAAGGAGTTTTTTTTTTAAGTCTAATAAATTACACCACAAGGAAGAGAATACAAAAGGTCCTCTTTCCCAAGAATCATCAGTTCATCACGCCAGATGAATGATCGGTAACCAAAAGAAGTCGGTTAAGGTATTCCATTTCCATAATTCGGTAGGGCACGCGATAGTTCCCTATTTCTAAACGGTGCGGCGAATCCTACGTGTCTATGGTTGGTGCCAGTTAGGATGAGAATAGCGGTCATTGCCCTTTCCCTAATATCTCTTCGTACGAACCAAAACAAAAATAAACCATGTATCGTTTTTCATTACAAAAAATGTTGAAGATCACGACAGAAGACGATTCCAGACTTGAACAGGCTTATTTTTGGTTTTCAAAGTTAAGAAGTTTAATAAATGCAGGTGGGTCAATGACCGCTATTCTCATCTGAACTGGCACCAACTATAGTTGTCAGCAAGTTACAGTATACTTCTGGATGCTAATAAAGGCGTTTAAACTCGTAGACAAAATTGAGCTCTCTATTTCGATTGCCATCGACATCACTAAGAATAAGTTTATCTATTCCCTAAAGGCGTAAATGACTTCATTTGCTTCCTGAAAGTCCATTTTGTTAAAAGTTCCGAGGAAAGTTTTGAGTAAGGCTAAAAGAGTAGAGGAAGACCGAAGAAACGATGCATAGACTGTTTATACAGTCTATGCATCGTTTCTTCGTTCTTCGGTTTCTTGGTCGGCCGGCCACAGTTCACTCAGTCGCTTGGTCCTGGTACGGGCCTCGGCTTAGGGCGTGGACAGGACAGCAAAGGGACAGGCGGGATCTGAGTGGAAGTCGCTTGCTTGCCACAGAGCATCTATTTATACGGGGTTAGCCGCCCCCCGCGCGCCCCGCACGTTGCACAAATTTTGTTCGCGCTGTCTTCTCTATAGTAGTAGTAGTAATAGCTCAATGGATATGACAAGAAAGGTGTCTGATGAGATGACGAGTAAAGGTCATGGCACATTAGACAAGCACCGCACCAGCACTGCACCAGCACAGCTGTTGCCCGGCATTGCCTCGAATTTAGGCTACGGCGCGCGGTCCACCCGCGGTCCGCGCGGCGTCCACCCGCGGGCCGCGCGCCGTCCACCCGAGGTCCGCGCGACGTCCACCCGCGGGCCGCGCGCCGTCCGCGAGGCGTAAGCTCGCAGTCCGCGCAGTGGCCGGGATGGTCCAGGAGCTAGCGTTGCATTTTAGATAGTGTTTTTACGCTGATCGTTTGCCATCTTGTTCATCGATCTCGAATGACTGATAAGTGAACCCAGCGTCAGCTGACGCACCCGCGGTGGTTGGAGGATTGGGAAATTACGGAAGTGGTGAAAAAAAAAGAAAATAAAATTGGGACTTAGGGGGTAGCCCCTAGTATGTCTAGCAATTATATTTTTATGTTAAATGGATTCGTGGATTAATTCACCTACCCCACTAACACCCTTTCGATTACAGTTTAAAAGCAGACAGCGTAGTAGCAATGCTCAAATATTTTTAACTTTTACTGCGTCAGCTGACGGTCTTTCCACCCACGCAGCTGATTGTTGTTTTCGTACTTTTGATAATTTAAACAATCATTTTGTTGTTCATCCGGCGTACTTTAACTTTATTTTACGTGTTTCTTTTACAAGTTTATGCTAGCGGTTGACGCATAATCCCCCCTCCACCATGCAGCTGAGTTTTTTTAAGCTCAGTATGACGTAAACTATTTATGAAAAAAGTTTCATGACTTTTTTGTTTGCAACGCTATCTCCCGGACTATGAGTTTGCTGCATTTGTTTACGACATTGTTTCGCGGGCAACCGCGGGCAACTCGGGAGTCGACGCGCCGTAAGCAGGCGGTCCGCGCGACGACGGCGGCGCGGACCACCCGGCGGCGCGGACCGTCCGCGCGCGGGCCGCGCGCCGACTCCGAGGCGTCCGCGAGTCGAGTCGTATGGTAGCGGCAAGCGCGCTGACCACCCGCCGTAAGCTTTTTCATACAGACATTATAAAATATATTTTATGACACACGATTTAATGCTCATATTTGAATGGCAAGTTAAATGCTGGGTTGGAGCGGTGCCGGTGCGGTGCTTGTCTAGTGTGCCATGACCTTAATAGAGAAGTCTGGAAGAAGAAGAGATGCTGCGCCGACCACAAATGAATGGGGATAAGGGTAAGAGAATGATGATGACTCAATTTTTAAAGTGAAAACTTCTTTAGGCGCGTCGAGCACTTTTTGGGTGAAAGAAAAACATTGAACTCATCGTGACGTAACGTAACGTGCGGTCACGCTTCGTAGCACTCGTAGCATCCGCTACGGCGTAGCACCACATAGGCATGCGCGGGGCATAACCAGTGCTACGACTGGGGTGGGACCTGTGTACTTTTTGTTTTCACTTCTATCGGCAGTCCCCAAAGACTGCTCAGATTTTTTTTACTATTTGTCTGAAATAAATAAATAAATATTGCTGGACATTACACACAGCGCCATCTAGTGCCACACTAAGCAACGAGGCTTGTGTCGTGGACACCAGATAGTTGATATACTACATATATACTTTTTGTTTGTAAATACATACTTAATATACATATAAACATCCATGACTCGGAAACAAATGTCCATGCTCATCACACAAACATTTGCACCGACCGGGATTCGAACCCGGGACCCTAAGAACGTAAGGCAGCCTCACTACCACTGCGCCAATCGGGTCTGAAGACCATAGGTAATGAAAAAAAAAAACTTAATTATAAACTGTTTACTGACGAATAGTGTGAATTAATCATGTAACCAGTTTTTTGAAGTGAAAACTTCTTTAAGCGCGTTGAGCACTTTTTGGGTGAAGGAAAAACATTGAACTCATCGTCACGTAACGTAACGTGCGGTCACGCTTCGTAGCACTCGTAGCATCCGCTACGGCGTAGCACCACATAGGCATGCGCGGGGCATAACCAGTGCTACGACTGGGGCGGCCTGTGTACTTTTTGTTTTCACTTCTATCGGCAGTCCCCAAAGACTGCTCGGATTTTTTCATCTTTATTTCAAAACCTATCAACGTCAACATCCAATCGCATGCCGTACATTATTATTCGCCCGGTTTCCGTCCCGCTGACTCAGACAATTATATTCGACCTTGCTTGGACCTCGCAGTAATTAATAACCCATAGTTTTTGCCCTCAAAGTGGAACAGATTACATAAGTCAAGCTATGTTTGGTTTCTGGCTTGTGCCGTCACGTTGTCAAACTTTTTTTTCCTGTTCAAACTCGGAATGTCACATCTGTGCCTAAAGTGGCCAGGTGGTTTGAAATAATGTTTTTCCAGTATTTTATCTTTGGTTTGGAACAGCGACTTTCATTTAATGTTTTTTTTTTTAAAGTTGTAGTAATGAGGGATTTTCTTTTTAGCTCTTCCCTAGTCGCTGGATAGATGGCGCTAGGTGTAAGTATGATAATGCAAGGAACGGAACCTAAAAAAACTGATTTTAACAAAGCGCGAGAAATGTTGGTTATATTCGGAAGGTTAAGCAAATGAAAGTGTCAGTCAACGAGAGTATGTGACGTGACACAATGGTTTTTTTTCAAGCGTTTTGGCTCTGGCATAGTAACTTCAACGCCATCTATAGAGTTCTTGGAAACTAAGTTTTTTTTTAAAACCTCAAAAGGAAAACCTCTCATTGGCAAATCGGTTTAGAAAAAAAAGGCAAATTTAAGAAAGGAACAACGCAACGTGCCCCGCTTCTGCTTTCGAAATTCAAATGTTGACGTCTTTAATTTGTTTTCTTTTTCTCCAAAGACAAGTCAGCTGCAACTAATGACAGCAAAGAGTTTTCAAGCAAAAAAACTAGTACCTTCGCTCAATTATCTAGCTGTTTAATTATCACTATCTCACAATTAGTCACGTCACGAGTTCACGACACAGTTGGCGACACGCCATCATTGTTGGTGTACATTTACCTTGCAATATGATACATGGTGTTCTGTTGACAGTTATCGGATCCAATGACGGAACGCCTTGTATATCGGACCATAATCGTGTAACTGCGCAGTTTGAAGTAAAACGGGTGTAGGCGCAGAGCTAATATTTATTGTAGAATCATTATGGAAAAATAAAACCTGATTAGCATAGCTAGCGTAGTTTCACTCATTGTAATGTAGGACAAACTGCGTTGACATCCTGTGCAACTGTACGAACTGACGCAAAAATGCAAATGGTGAGGGGATTTTTCTAGCGGAGATTCCTGAATAGTTTCAGATCTATCTATCATGGGGGTATAGGTTTCCGCACTTAGTCCTTGAAGTGGACCATTGTGCGTGTAGTTTCAGATAGTTTCAGATTAAAGAAAACTTTGCAATAAAATATCTTGAAGGCTTTTTATTTGGCCAAAGAATTTCAGTACTGTAGTTCCGCAGAAACTTACGTTTTGTTTTTGCATATTTCGTTTCGGAAGTAATACAAACCGCCCGCGTGATGGATTACTGCCCATTCTCCCACACAGAGAGCTGGGCTGTAATGTATGGGAACCTTATAGGCTGATTAGATTATACTTTAATAAGCTAGTCGTAGTAGTTTTTTTTTTGGTGGGACAGAGCAGGCTAGAAAAAAGAAAACAAAAAAAAAAGCTAGTAGTACGTAGCTTAGTACACACATACATGTCATGTATATATGTCAAAGATCTCTTCTTCATCTTTTTTTTATCCAGAAACCTCGGACACTGTAAATAGATAGCTGATCTTTATAATCTGGATCTATTCAAAGTTCTAGTGAATAGGGTAGATGGTACCCTAAAAAAATAATTCCAAGACACATCTCTAAAAAAAAGATTTTTTTTATACGATTTATTTTCAAATAATTGCCAAATTCCATTTTTAGTTGCTTTATAATCAATAGATAGTTGAGTCATTGAGTTGAATAAACAGTGACGTCACAGTTTGCTATTGCCATACATAGGTAATCTATCCGCGTTTTGACAGCTCTTAAAAAGTATCTCAATTGATTAGTGTGTCATCTACCCCATTGGTTTCTGCTAGGCAAGCGTGTTCTACCCTAGGCCGTTTCATCGCTTCACACCAGCACCCCTAGCCAAGTTACAAACGTTTCGTATCGAATCTCTTTCTACTATCGTAAACGCCTCGGCGTAAGCGATTGTAGAAAGAGCTAAATTGGTAGCCAAGTTGACACGACTGAGTCGGTCGCTCGTTCTCTAATGTCTGTAGAAAAAACCTACACTTTAGTCTATGGTGAGCGTTCCTACCAAAGAGTTTAGCGATTAACATTGTAGAAACGATAACATTCTATTCTATCATTTTGGACGATGTAAAGTTGTTTACGAATTTTCTATTCGTTTGTGTTGATCACGTGATTTAACGTTGAGATGATGTCATTCCCATTCATTTGAATAGTTTTCTACTAGCGTTAACGATTGTTGATTGTCAACTTGGCTAGGGGTGCTGGCCAGTTGCGGACAAACGCAAGCCTATTTACTAATAAAAAAAAAACAATATCTAGCCCTTTACGAGACAGTTTTATACAGTAAACATCCTCCAACTGACAGAACCATGTTTATAAAACGCTAACTACGCATAATATTCTCATTACGCCTCCATACTAGTACCCACAGAGGAGCATTGCTGTAATTACATTTATGTGACCTCATTAGAACAGTAAATGGCTATCGTAGGTTCCGACCGACGCAAGCGCATCCTTCCGATGCATTTAACGGACGTTTGGGAGCGGAAGCTCCTAACATAGAGTTAATTTATTACAACATTATTTGAAGCAAACGTAGTGGGCATGTTAATAAGTCTTTACAGTATAAAATACAATGACGTACTTAGCGGTTATTTTTTAGGGAAAAATACGTTTTTTTCTGTTTACCCAACGCAAAAACCGCGGTTAGGTTTTTAAAAGCCTGTAGCTGTGCCCGTAATTTCTTCTACATGTTCCATGCCTGATACTATAATAATATCCCATCCAAGATATGGCCATATCTATCAGCCTTTCATCCAGCATGATTGAGGAACAATCATCCCAATGTCTACATTCATTACATTAAATAGGATGAGAAGGTTTTAACGTTTAAAAGAACTACACTAAGCAAAACTTCAGGGGCCTTACTCTCAAACATCCGTCCATCCGTCCGTCTGTCTCACTCGCACTCATCTGCAGACGTGCGCGAGTGGGACGGATAGAGACGGATGGACGGACGGACGTTAGAGGGTAGGGCCTCAGATACGGAACCCCAAAATCGGGAATTGCTTGCTACTCCAAAAATGAAATAAGATTTCCCTTTCGTAATAACGTTTGACAGGGCTTTTAACATGGTAGCATTCTCCCTTCACGTTTTGCAAATTTGCAAACTCATTCTTTCTGATGAAGTTGTCGGTTTTCTTTTGCTTTATTTGTTTACATTTTGCTAGTAAACATGACAACTTCTTCCCCTCTTCCCATTTAGATTTCTCCGCTGATTCAGGCATGCAAACAGGAGTACTGTTTGCATGCCTGAATCAGCGGAGAATATTTTACTATTAATTTCAAATCGTGCAAGGAAACGGGCGGTCTAACTCCAGCTGCGCAGGGAACTCTTGGTTTGATACCAAGATTTCCCTGCGCAGCTGGAGTTACGACTCGTATCACGAACTAATACAACCACCTCAACCAGATACTGGGCTCCGCTACCATCTTGCTGACTGGCTAAAGCTGAACGCAGACCGGGACGACATGGCAAGCGATTTATTTTTTTACCAATGGACAATAAAACGTATTGTTATAGAAATACGACATAAATTGCTATGCTGTAAAATTACCCCGTGGCATTGAAAAGGATTTGTATTGAAAGACGCGCCACGGTCGTATTTCTATATCAATACGTTTGAATGTCCATTGGCAAAAAATTAAATCCCTTGCCATGCGACCCGGTCTGCGTTCAGCTTTATATTTACCTTACCACGACATGATAATAATTAGCATTATGATATTAGTTCCTTTATCGAAGAATTATTTTAAACAAACCCTGGAAAATTCTGAGGTGTCACCAAGTGCTGTGTAGCAATTTGGGAGAAGCATATCACCAGTGGTAGATCTTTATTTTCCTTAGTAACCTAAGAATAACGAACTATGGCTTATTAGGGCCTAGTTATAAAACGGAAATTACCGTAACTAAGTCCCCTAGCAAAATACACCGGTATATACGTAATGTTAGGGAAAAATGAACTCAATCATCACTTCAGTGGTATTTGAAACGATGACATAAATTCCGTGAATTAATAGTATGTTAAATACGGCTATTACAAGGAGAACCAGACTTGAATAGATATTGCGGCACACCCGAACATATTAACACTATAAATCTTCAAGTTATTACTTAACCCATAATTTCGTTGATATTATACATAGTTTGGAACGGAAACCAGATGTGGGTGGCAAGTTGTGTCTTCACTTTACGTTGGCTCAAAATTTAAGGAGATTTTCATGAAATGCGCCAGACTGCCTCAAGCCTTCAAATTTCTTGGTAATGTAGCTTTTTCTCCAGCATTGGTTCGCAAAAAGCAGTTTCAATACCAAAGCGTACAATTACCAAGCAATTTGCCTGTCAATGTCTTGTAAAACAGTTAAAAAGTCGTAACATCGAACAGGACGAGTGCTACTAAATCATAACAACTGCTTCAAAAGATTTATTGAAACATTAATCGTGGACACCGACAGCTATAAACGTGCGATTATAAAAAGCAGTAAAAACACGTTCTCGATGTCTTGCCGCATCGATTTGTCGCAGTGAATGTACCGATTGGTTCTGACAGGGATCGTTGAATGCGTGTCGCATTCGATTGTAGTGTTTGATATCATTACGGCGCCTACATGCATACCGGGTCGATGTTGCTTTTTATAGTATCTGAGATTTGCATGTCTGAGTCAGATGCGAGGACTTTGAAGTCTGAACAGTCAGTCAGGTGATTTCAATGACACTGGAAAAGGGAAGGATTTTATTTGTCATAAAATTTTCCCTTCTATGCAGGTTGATGCGTGTTACATTTCGTCACCAAAATACCCTAAGGATGACATAGTTACCCTTCGTCATGATGACAATCCTCTGACTGACGATTACAGTTTTCCAGGTTTGATGACATGATTTGTGGACTGTGGTTTGTTGTGTCATTTACCTAATACATTTCACTTCCTTTCAGGTTTTTAGCCGACGAAAGAGGAAGATGTCGTTAACAAGGCATCGCGTATTATTTTTCCACTATATTATTAAATCTAATCTGATGAGGATTAATTAAGTTACTTATTACCAACATAAAACAGTTAAATCTGTTAGATAGGTATCTCGAGTGCATAAGGAAACAGTTCACAAACTTGTTTATTGTAACAGGAAGTTAATAATGAAATCCTGAATTTTATTATTTCATGCCCAAAGTTTTCCGCAAGACCTTGGCAAAGCTTTATTTTTAGCTAATGTGTTTACCTGAATTCATTTAATATCTTTGCAACACTGTATTACAAAGTATCAAAGAACTCACAGAACGAGAAATAATAATAGTATAGTAGGAGGCAGTTTTTCAGTTTAGAATAAGCTTGCTGGAAAATATTCCACCATGTTTCTGAGTATTGGGAACCATATTGTTATTGGGTAGGTAGTATGTCATGAAAGACAATTTATCCATGATCGTTTATTAAGTATTCAAAACCATAGCTCCATTGCTGTTCCAAGTTAAATTATTAACTATACGATCATTTAGCATTTTACATGGCAAAATTATCATTAAAAACTGCATTTTGGACCAGACCAAATGTCTTTTTTAAGATAACACATACCTAGTTGTGTGTAACGAATTTTCATGCTTGAATGAATGCGCAACAAAGAGGTGTTGCTCCCACTCAATAATCAACAATTACGAGAGTACGAATTACGATTAGCAGTAAATATCATGTTCTACTATCTTCAAAACCGTATGGAAGTTTTATAGACTTCCACCATTTCAATCCCCACAAACACGTATTATCTAATCCTCATTTCATCTAATATCTGTTATTAGTACCCAGCCTATGTGGTGGAGGCGCCGAGGCACCCCATAGTCGTAGGAATGCAGCCGAGTCATGCGTCGCACGAGTGATTAATAGAAAACCTGTATGACAAGGCGCAAGACGGGATACGCAACTTACCACGCTTTAGAAATACGCCGCTTATCATATAGCTGACGTAATTGCATTGGTGGAGGGACTTATTTATCAGTTCTAAGTTTGGTAAGTCTTCTCCATACAAAACCTTAGCGAATGAGCAAGTAGAATCAATTCTCTTTGTCTATCAAAAGTACCTTTTAATTGCGTAATTGAAATAAGTGGTTCGACTTTGTCTTTAACTACGGCTGCAGACAAGTCGCAGATTTCGGTATCAATCATATTATTACAGGGAGAGATATCAAGATCATTTTGGACTTTCTTCAGCTGAGTGTGATAACACAGTGTTGTATGTGAATGACTTTAAGCAACAGCGAGACCAATGAAGGAACGGTTGGCGTAGAAGATGATATTATGGCTGGGAAGGAAGCGAACACTGCGGTAACAGCTGATAGAAAAAGACGTGCTGTGCAGATTGGTGCAGATTCCGAATGAACTGGCTGGCGTAGAGACTAATAAAGTGTTGGGTATCTGAAAACATTTATAACAACCTGAGAAAGATAGAAACTAGTGTCGATTCTGAAGTGCACAAACTAAACTTAATTTAGGCTATTGCTATATTTTTCTCTCTAATAAAACGAGAAAGAGACGGACGTAATTTAGAGCTGTCAAATTTAGTTGAAACTAATATTTCTATACAAATGAAGGGCATAAACTAGTTTGACATGTCTAACTTAGTTCATAGCTATAGCCGTCCTTTTCTCGCACTGACTTGTAGTAAAAGATAGCAATAGCCCAAATTAAGTTTATTTTGTGCACAACAGAATCGACACCACTAAGAATTTCAAGGCACATTAAAGAGGGCAGCATCGGTTAAATCGAAGAAAGCGTTTCATAAAAATAACAATGTTCAATAGCTTCGTTTCGATAAATATAGATTTCCTAGCGAGATTACAAAAAACACGCAGAATCTTCGGCCTTCTTCAATGGTCACGTTCTAAACAAATATGGCAGCTTCCGTTTGCATCACATGATAGACCACTTAGCTAACGAGATCATGTATTTAATTAAGGATAATCGTCATGTACAATGCATGCATAATGTGATCGTTTATAGCGTCGCATGTTATTTTATACAAGGCAGACATTAAAGATGGCTGACAATCTCGGACAGTGAATGTGTTAGTAATGTTTATATTATTGCAACAATGGGATTTCGAATGCAAGCAGTGAGTGATGCGATGAGATAATAATATAATTCTTAATAAGTCGCTACGAATAAACGCAGTTGAATCATTTTATGGAAATCGACTGAGCATAATTTTCTAGGCGCTTTTCGTTATTGCCCATTTGCATTTATTGAAATTCTGATTTTTGAAGTTGCACTGTTTGAAAATAGTGCAGAGGGTAGGGGTTCCAAAAATCGCAAGGTATTTTTGCAAATTATTTGGCAATAATGAATAAATTGATAGTAGGTACAGATATCGCAATTTGTAAAATCTGAAACTAAATGAAACCTATAAGTATACATAATAGGCTTGTGTACTGAACAAATCTAATTAGTCCGTCAGTTAGATTATCAAAAAATATTTAATACCTGTATTTTTTCTTTTGTTACGTAAACCAAAATTGACGAAGATACAGTTCGATTCAAACTTAATGGCGGCTCGGAAGTTAGCTGCCAGTGCAGGTTCGCGCATGTACAGTCAAGTCGAAAATCATCTAAGCTCGTTTAATTATTTTTATTTATTTATATATTTATTTATTATTAAGGCACTTCAACGACTTACTCACTAAAACATACATAAATATAAATGACAAACAATTTTAGCTGTAGTGAATTCGTCACTTATAGAAGTGCACAGCACTCACAGAATTATAACTGAAACTTGTGTGAATGTTTTAGTGCTGTTTATTACGTATTTATTTGTTAGTTTGTCAAGTACAGAGAGGGTTCAAAGCAAAATAAAATAGGTTTTATGAAAAATATAAGAAATGTATTTTAAATTTATTTTACAACGGCTGAACACCCTCTATAAAAACTTGTTTTCTTGTGGAAGGAACTTCCATGGAACTATCGCTTCCTTCGTCTTCACTTGAATCTGATTCCTTTTCAGATTCAGAGTTGAGAAAGAAAGAAGAAAGAGTTAAGAAAATGGATGACATTATAAACCATTTTTCTCGCTTGTCTGCGTAAAACGTATCGTCCGCGAGGCATTTTACAAATAAATACCTAAGTATTTTCCGTACAACCAAAAACAGTCTTAAAACTTTACGTAAATAACGAACAACAAACGGAATAAAAACAAAAAAAAACTTAACAAAACAATAACAAAAAAAAAACAAAACAGTTAACAAACAACAACAAATTATTATGAGCTCGACTGTACTTATGCAGAAATTCGCGCGCGTGTGCAGAATACAGACATAACTCACACACTAAAGCGACGACGCGTAGGGCGAGTGCGGGTGAGAGAGAGAGCGCGCGGGGATGTGCCCCGCCGGCACGCCCCTCTACGTCCCGCTGATACCTAAAAATTGCGGTCTGCGCAGCGGCACGTACGATGTTCCGAGCCGCCATTAAGTTTGAATCGTACTGTACGACGCTTTTAAAATTCTCAATACGTCACGCCGTGGTATAATTTTTAGTGCATTCTGACGTCATGAACCCCCACTCCCAAATTTTGATGCGTTTTAATTTTGTCAATATTCATTGATTTACAAAAACAAAAAATACGTGTCCATTATTTTCCAATGCTCTAACTGACGGACTAAATAGATTTGCAATTTATTGATAGTAGAAACTAGCCTATTAGTATACACATAATTACATACACATACAAATATAACCTATAATGGACTTTCTTAAATGCTTACTGTTCTTTCTTTTTACTCTTGATACCCAATCCAGTACGCCTATGTAATGAAACTTTGTAAGTGCTAATAAAAATCCGATTCAATCAACTCAGGCGCACAATTTACGATGTCGGTTACTCGGAGAAAGTAAGTACTGGTTAAGATCTACAAAATAATGTGTGTATGTTATGTAGGATGTAATTTAATGTCTATGTTGCGTGGTTTGGATATCATCAACTACGTATCAACATGTGTGATGTGATAGGTCTCAAATGATAGATAGATACTTTTAAATTACTGTTTACTTTTCCTAAAGTGTTCTAATTGGAGCTTTGAATATTAGTTGTTTGCTATAGAACTGGCGTTACGAAAGCACAAAATATTTAGAACTAGCTGACGTCCCGCGGTTTCACCCGCGTGGTTCCCGTTCCCGTGGGAGTACGGGAATAAAATATAGCCTATAGCACTCACGAATAATGTAGCTTTCTACCAGTGAAACAATTTTTAAAATTGGTTCATTACTTCCGGAGATTACCCCCTACATACAAACTTACAAACAAATGTTACCTCTTTATAATATTAGTATAGATATAGATTTGTCTCTATCAAAACGGGAACAGCCTATCTGAATAAAATATTCCAAATATCATCAACGCCAATCAACTCCACGGTCTGCCACGCATCACCCTGACGAGTTAATGACTCGTTGATTGCTGCTCCCAAGGCCTCGCAGTGACCCTATTTCAAAACGACCAGACCCAGTGACTCACGGACGTCATTTGTTGGTTAAAAAGTCGACCGAATGACCTTGCCGTAATGAAGAGTTCCTGTTTTTGTAGCTGAAGGAATCGCCAACCTTTGTTTACTTTTGTTGATTTGACTTGTAATGTGATCAAAGTCGGATTGATAAACGAAATTGGGGTTTGAGGTCGTAGGGGTTAATTTCGGTTAGAATATTCAAGTAGTTTAATAATGTGTGGGTATATGGGAACTTGAGCTTGTGAGTGCCTAATGGTAACTAATGTTGTTATTTATCATACAAAATCCCAAATATTCCAAGCATTCTGAAACGCATACCTGCAGGGCTATTACGTATCTCTGTTGACAGCTCGAAATGATAGCAACTGGGCTCAGTGTCCATCAATTAACTGTCAAAAGGTTAGTTTCGTATTATGTATGACCAGTCGCGATCAAATATGACGTCATTGATTGTCATCGTGGCTGATAGTCACCGTAACTCATTTCGACAGACGCTTTCGTATCGATTCTTCTAATAATGCGATTATGTAAGCATAGTGGACATCAAATTGATGAGAACTGAGTTTGAAGTGGCTTTCGTGAAAGACGTTACGCCGTACCCGGGCTGTTAGTCACCGTAAAGTGACATCCACTCTGTGTAATACGTAATACCAATATTTTGACATTCACGGTTGTCATCAATGGATATCTAAAAGATACGTAATAGGCCTGCTGGTCAGATCCTTTTGATAGAAAACCTTTGCGAGAACTAATAACTGTGATAAAATGTGTGCAAACCCTCTGGAGTTTTAGTCAGACAGAATATGATAGAATATTTATGATTCAACAATTCCTCGTACTGAGAAGATCGCTAATTTATTCATTACCAACCACTTAAACAATTGGTATCCTAGAACAAGATCATGAATTATTCTTATGATTCATATTGGCATTGCCTGTTATGAGGAGGATCATTCCAATGACTGTGTAAAGGTCGCGAGAGTAAGTGGACTGATGGTTGAGGAGTTCTCGGGGAAGTCCACTGGACGTCTTTTTTCTCAGACGATGACAATCAGTCGCAGAGGAGCTCGTGGCTAAACAATAACAGCCGCTCGGGTCGATCGTTAGGTTAAGCCGTGCTTGCCTAGGTCAGTCTGTGGATGGGTGACCACCCATTACATACAGTTTCCTCCGTGCCTCGAAAAGCATGTTAAGCCGTTGGTCCCGGCGGTCATTTGTAGATCTTTGACAGTCGTTAGGTAGTCAGAGGCCCAAAAAGTCTGACAACCAGTCTTACCAAGGGGTATCGTATTACCCAGTACTAACTGGGTTGTGGAGCTCAGATAGGCAGTCGCTCCATGTAAAATACAGGTATTCAGCTGCATCCGGTTAGACTGGAAGCCGACCCCAACATGGGAAAAGGCTAGGCAGATGATGATGACAATCAATCGCAGTACGATTTACCAAAATCGACGAAGCTGATTGATGAGACAATCCACCTAATACGATATACTTGCAAGTTCTTGATATGTTTAAGCGTCGTCATTCACACGATGCCGGAAAAGATGTTGAGAGCAGCTAGTATTTTTAGTTTCTTCAGCCATGACAGTTAATTTTAGGAGTCTAAAAATACAAACAACAATATCCAATACGAAGTAGCCATGAAGTTACGCGCGGCAGGAGTGTGGGCACAATCGCCTCGTGCTCCCTGATAGCACAGTATATAAAGACAACCAGTAAATCAAGGAGGCCAGATTTCCCTATGATGGAACGGAGAAGGGATATATGCGTTTGGGCTGAGAGATTTTTGTGAAATCAACCGCGGGTGTAAGGGATGTCAACTTACATGTTCTACATGACATAAAACGTTACGACTTACAAACGAGTAACCTGTTACCTGAAGCTTGTCTAGAAAAATTAAAAATACTTTTAGTGTGTCATCATTTCAGCCCAGTATCACCCACTGCTGAGTTTAAGCATTCACTTTCTTCTGCCATACTTCTTAGTTCCGTCCGTCCCACAACCAGGTATTTTTAGGATTCCGTACCTCAAAAGGTAAAAAAAGGAACCCTAATAAGATCACTTTCTTGTCCGTTTGTCACCACCGATTTTCTCAGGAACGGGTGGACCTAGCAAGTTGAAATTTATACCACATACTGAGGTCTATAGTCCCTATTAAGTGTATAAAAATCAAGGTCCTGAGTCAACACGATAAAAAGATATGGGCAAATTTAGATTTTCGCGAAAAATTGTAAGCACCAAAATTTACCTTATTTTCAACTTTTTTGTTTTTGTTTTGTGTTTGTGTGAGCCGATTTTGACCCATTTGTTCCGAGTTGAAATACTGTATGATAAGACTATATCTACAGTGCTGATAGTACAGAAATAGCCGGCCATCAATGGGGGCTCTGTGCGCGATAAGGACGCGGGTGCAGCCCCCGACTCGTCCGTCGCCGCGTATAGTCGCACATCTTGTATTATATAGTGTATTATCTATGGTCGCACATTACTTGTGAGGAAGTTGATTTGTTGTGTGATGTAAAGATGTAAGACTCGATGCAGCTGTTGATGGAATGAAATGATGAAAAATTATGCTCGGATGAAAACATATTTTGTTATAGAGATCTACGGGTTTATTTCGATTACATTTTGGACAGCTTTGGCAGGATGCGGAAGTCGAAGTACGACTACTTGAAACAAGGTTTATCAATGAAGAAAATCATAAAGAATATTGTTGTTTTTTTTCAGTAGGTATAGCACCTACAAAAGTTCAACTTTTCAGTAAAAAAATGTTTTGGTGATACTATCTGAAACATGCATACATTTTATCTCTTCTGCAAAGGAAGTGGGATTTTTAAAGGTCATATTTATAACATTGAACCAATATAACAACCTATTTTTATGCAACACAATAATTAAAAATAAATGCAATGATAATCAAAGCAGATATGTTATCTTTCTTTGTGGTTAATTAAAAATAATTGCATTTTGCATGCATTTATAGTTAACTAGCTGACGTCCCGGGGTTTCACCCGCGTAGTTCCCGTTCCCGTGGGAGTACGGGAATAAAATATAGCCTATAGCACTCACGAATAATGTAGCTGACTACCAGTGAAAAATTTTTTAAAATTGGTTCATTACTTCCGGAGATTACCCCCTACATACAAACTTACAAACAAATGTTACCTCGATAAAATATTAGTATAGATTGACACTTTCTATAGAGAGTAAAGGGAAAAAGAAACATAACATCGCACCTTTTATCCCCAAAAAGTTAGGTAGAGGTATTCCTATGGTATACCCACATTTTACCAGTTCGAAAAGAAAAAGATGTACATACTTTCTATACAATAAACCTATTTGAAAATATTTTAATTATGTTTTAAGAATATTACTTAAATAACTAAGTGATTATGTTTAATTCTACAAGGTTGTCACAAATTATTATTTATTTAATGAAATTATACTAATTACCTTTGCACAACCATTATTTATTATTTAAATATATAAACATAACTGACTGGCTGGATTGCCTGGAAATAACAACATTTATTCAGTAACTCAGTTTTATTTTCCTTAAAAGTAACAAAAACCTATTCCATCCATTCATTGCTATAAAATCTATTACATATGAATTGAATTGAAAAACAATATTTATTATTGACGTTCTAACTGCCATTAGTGAAAACCAGTTTTATGTAAAATGCAATTATTATTATGTTAACTATTAATTTGGGTAATAAATGTTTGAGTTTTTATTTTTAAAATTCCCCATTCATGGTTTTTTTTTAATAGCACCTGCCTGCAAAACTTGCTTAAATTCTATCCTGCATTAATCATCGCAGCAATGTATGAAATGAATGGAGACGAAGCAAATCAAGAAAGGATTGTAGTAGGTGGTGTTCTTTAGTACCCCATTGGGCAAACGGTGTAAGTCCAATAAAATTCTTTATTGCATATCACATGTGTTTTACAAGGTCTTATTCATGTATGTATGTATCTTTAAAATGCTCCTATTCATTCACAGAATATCCAAGACTAGTGGACGTCACGTGGTTTCATCCGCATAGTTCCCGTTCCCGTGAGAGTAAGGGGATAAAATATAGCCTATGTTACTCAGGGTGAATGTAGCTTTCCAATGGTGAAAGAATTTGAAAATGAAATGTAAAATGAGGCGCAGTAGTTTTTGGGTTTATTCATTACAAACATACACACACACAAAAATACAAATCTTTCCTCTTTATAATATTAGTGTAAATTCTGATTATATTTAAATACCAAATGATAACAATACATAGCTCATTGATCTAGTACCAGGAACTAAGACATTAATAACACAAACAAAACCCAGAAACATGACAAATACATAGATAAAACAGGAAATGAAACATTTCTTTTGTCTTATCACACTGATACTTGTGTCAGGAACTTACTGTGACAGATACTGGCAGGATGATAGTATGTTTTGAAATAGGAAAGCTGATAATGCAGCTGCATAGACAATGCAATTGTGTAGTTGGAACTTTTTTACTAGGTTCTTGTTATCATCTTTTTTTTTTAAATTAGAACATAGAAGAATAATGTTCTCAGTCTTTCAATAATTTGGAAATATCATCGCCATATTATGGCTGGTTATTGTGATAGTGAATGTGTGCAAACATCCTTGTCATGGACAATGCTTCTTGTCTAGTATTAGAATTATAAGAATTATGGCTGGTATTAACAACAGAGTGACCTATTTACAGTGATCTAAAAACTTTTTAAGATCCCTTTTCTAGTGTTTTCTATTAAACTTCCACATTAAGTTCATTCATCATTTATTTATATAAGTGCTAGATTTTTGTAAAAAGGTAAACCTATATTGCTTTCAACTATTATTTAATTATTCATGAGCAATTTTTTTTTAACTTTAAGCATTCTAGAGGGTTATACTGAGATAAAGTAGATATTGAGATGTTATTGAAACTGTGTCCATAATATTATGGTAGGATGTTATTGTGTTATGTTACTCTGATGGTATCTATTCAGAAGAGTGTGGGTAAAAATGTATGTCAGTTGTTACACAAACAATGTGAACTTTATTCACAGTGTATAATATAAATATATTATACTTCTTCATAATTTGTTTATTAAGAAACAGTCAATAGTGATGAATCATCATCTTCCTGCCCTTATCCCATGTTACTTGGGGTCGGCGCAACACGTTTTCTTCTTCCATTCTCCTCTGTCAACCGTCACGCAATCATTTACACCTTTTTCCCTCATATCATTCCTCACACAATCCATCCATCTTTTCCTTGGCCTTCCTCTCGCTCTCCATCCATCCACATTTATATTCATCACTCTTTTAGTCACATGCGATTTTTCCCTCCTCATCACATGCCCATACCAAGACAGTCGATTCCCTTTTAACTTTTCTGTAACTGGCGCAACTTTCAAACTTCCTCTAATATACTCATTCCTTATTTTATCCATTCTTGTCACACCACACATCCACCTCAACATTCTCATCTCCGCTACATGCAATCTTTTTTCATCCATCTTCTTCACAGCCCAACATTCCGATCCATACAGTACGACAGGTCTAATCACGGACTTGTATATTTTCCCCTTTAACTTGAGAGGCATCCGTGAGTCGCAAGTTGTTCCAGTGACCTGTCGCCATTTCATCCATCCTGAGTTGATCCGGTGCTTTACGTCACGGTCTACTTCACCATCGCCTTGGACAAGCGACCCGAGGTACCGGAAATCGGAACAGATCGGTATGGGTGTTCCGGCAAGAGTTATGGGCGTAGGACTGGAGAGACCGCCGAAATCACAGAATAGGTATTCTGTTTTGGACCTACTTAATTTCAGGCCAACATTCTCCAATCTTTGCCACCACACCTCCAATCTGTTCTGGACCTCTAGGCCACTCAATAGTGATGAATGAACAAAGCAAAAAATGCAAGGTTTTTTTTTGTTAACTTGAAAATTCTTGAAATTTCTTTTTTTTCCTGAAATTGAAAATTCACAACTTTTGTTTGTTTTTTACTTTTCTTGTTTCAAAACTTTAATTCTACTAAAATAATTGCCTTAGGACAATGGTACATTAATTTGGTCTATTCAAATAACTAAATATTGATCCGACAGCTTAGCTTCATTGGACAGTATTATTAATACTGCAGACTGCAGGAAAACATAACAAAGACAGGAAACTGTGCTAGCTACAGTTACACTGTCAGTCTGGGCAAAGTTTTATGATAAATAACTTTAATAGCTACCAGGAATCCTAAGCAAATCGTCTCGAGTGATCCTTTCAGTCATAAAAACACGTTTTGGAAACAAAAACAAATAAGAATCACGTAGATTTGCCGCAGTGTCGTTTAGACCCACCCCTGCGACACATGGACCCATTAATACCGACCTTTCATGCGCTTTTTCTCCGAAATCTACGTTCCTTTATCGAATATTTACTACCATCAAGCATCACGTTGTTTACAACATATTGTTTAAACATTGACGCGAGCACCGCAGTCGCGTAATAAAAGTAACGTCTGCCGTTCACACGGTAAACAATGTTATGTTTGTAAACATAATGCCGGCAAAATTCGGTGCCAACACTTACCAAAACTTTGACGAAACGGTTCTCCAACTCGTCCCGGTCCGGCATCGGGGGCTTCGTCCGGTTCCTCGTCGACGGCTGCCGTACATGGTGACTCTTGGTCGACGCCACCGGCCCGTCCAACATTGTCTGCTCCCTTGAAGTTATCAAACCCATTTTACACTGAACACACAATCACTCAACGCGCACCACTCATTACATTTTTAAGCAGCATCATGTCATTTTTTTTATCACAGACAAAAGCACAAAAACACGATGAGTAATAAATCAACAGGTCACATCACACGCTCGCGACAAGGCGCAAAACTAGTTCGTCGGCAACTGCGGGCAACAACAAAGCGTACTCGAGCGAAGGGCGAAGGCCGAACCAAACGTGAAACGTATGAACTGTCAGTAACGTGAAGTTAGCAGGAAGCGACTGATAAGCACGCGTCCAATCAGAATAAGAGTGTGTTCAAATACTACAACTTTATAAACAGCTTTATGAATGGTGCTGGTTTATCAAAAATAAAACGCTTCGTTTATTTTTAAATAGAAAAACGATTTTTGAGTAACATAATTGATAAAATATCGAGATGGAACAATAGTACATTCCTGTAACAATCCCATTATTAGTTTCAAACACCAGTTTGAAAATTTTGATTTCGCTATTGTTTCAAACGCATCTATCAAAATTGACAGCCAGTTTCTGCTTTTAAATTCTGTTTTGAACACGCAACTTTTGTCCATAATTTCGAGGTAACACCGCGAAATTCAAATTTTCTTAGGTTTTTTTGCAAATTTGCAGGTCAGTGTCAAGCCGGGTACAGACTGCTGCAACGTAACATGCAAGGTTGCGGGAATTAACAGCTCCCGAACATACGAAATAAAACTCTTGTGATCAGTGGCGGATTTACCAATAGGCTGAGTAGGCTGGAGCCTAGGGCGGCAGATTTTAGGGGCGGCAAATATGAGCCAGTTTTCTTTTTAAGTGTTACAGAAATTAATACATTCTTAATTATATTCCTAAATGCTATTAGGTTCACACAATGACACAAGCAATTCAATTTATGTACTAAATGTTTCACCAGTTAGATTATTTTTTCCAGAACATAGTGAATCGCGTTCATAATGAAAACAAGCGACGGGAATAATTTTACATTTACAAAAACGGGAAACGGCAGTAAATTGTTAGTGTGGAAAGTTTTTGGAACAATAAACTAAGTGAAGGTTTAAATTCAGGCTAAAAGAGAGAGAGTCCAGATGCCCATGTTTAAGAATTTCTTTAAAATTATTATTGTATTCGTCGCCAGGGGCAGCTTTTTCCTGCCTGATGCCACAGAATTGGTATTATAGCATACATACGCAAGGTTGCATAGCATGTGGTTATTTTTGTCTCAAACCTCATAACTATCTGAATTTACTCGAGGCAAGATGTAAAAAAATTTGAGCTCGCTTTGCTCGCTCTTGCAGTCTAACTTCTCTTGAATCTTATCTTTGTCTATAAGTCGCCCAGGTAACTCCGGTAGGTCGAAACAATTCTAACCTTGGACAGCCAAGGTAGGTAGTGTACAAATTTTCGAGCTCGCTTGGCTCGCTCTTGCAGCCTACTTACTCTTGCCTTTATCTGTGAGTCGAATAAGTAACTCATAAGTATCAGGATTGAAACAATTCTAGCCTGTTCATGGTAGTGTTAAAATTTTCGCTAAGCTCAGGAATTTACCCAAAAACTATTTTTTGGGTAATCTTGACAAAAATTTTGGGTTGTAAAAACAATCCTATAGGAACTCTAACACATTAATGTGTAGAAGTAAGTAGGGGCGGCAAAATTTGAAAAGCCTACTGGCGGCAAATGTGTAAATCCGCCACTGCTTGTGATCCAATTTTTTAATCCGTCCTATAGGGAACGTGCACAACGACGGTGCTGCCAACTGGCGTCGCCAATCCGAATCTTGTGCTCTATTAATGCTTGACATTGACTTTTCTAACAAGTAAACAGAATTAATTTTATAGTGAAAATTAATTAACTAATCTTAAGGTGGATGCTCAAGGGTAGCCCGCGAAATTCAAATTTTCTTACGTTTTTTGCAATTGGCAGGCCAGTGCTAGGCTGTATGTTGATTAAAATATTGTTTGCGACTGTAAGACGTATGTAGTCACAGAATTATAATCATCAAAATCATCAATACAACTCCAAGTTCATAAAGGTGGAAAAATTACTTTTCCAAGGTCAAAATCATTCTTCAATTCTGTAACTACATACGTCTTACAGTCGCAAACAATATTTTAATCAACATACAACCTAGCACTGGCCTGCAAATAGCAAAAAACGTAAGAAAATTTGAATTTCACGGGCTACCCTTGAGCACCCACCTTAATGCATTGTTGCATTTCTGGATGTAGGTACAAATACATCCACAAAAATGAAAATAAATCAATTAGCGTAAAATTCTATTACTAACCAAAGAATACTACTATCATACCATGTTTTGGTGAAAAACGCAAAAACGGATAAACGCAGTAAAGAAAAATATTTGAAAACAACTTGTTTTTGTTACACTCTGCATTGAAAGGGCCCTCAAAATCAACCGTCCATGCAAACATACCAGAACCATTTATATACTTCACCATCAGACGTGTTCTACTAGACCGCACTAAAGTTCACACCGAATATCCCTCAACAGTTAATCAAAGACTCCACATGTAGGTACTCAGAAAATAAACATGGTTATACCCACAATAATGTTTTTAGTTGGCTGCACTCCTTTGGTTTTTTAAGTTTTGTATCTAAATGCACGGACTGCATTTTATTGATTGCTTCATCAAATGATTGTGAAATAATTGATTTATTAGAGCCTGGAGATACTGTTCTCGCTGCTAAAGGATTCCCTTCCATTAAAACATTTGTGTTGAAAATAAGAAAGCTATCTTAGTTATGTCAGCCACCATGTCTTCATACATCACAATTTTCATCAGAAAGTAAACGAAAGATATAAAATTCATATTATTAAACATTTATATTTCGCTGACGATCGTTATTGATAGACCGGAACTCATATTTTATACCTTTTAGCATATTCAAAAATAATATAATTGAAGAGACAATTTTGTAAGTAAATTGAAAGCACGATGAGAAGTGATAAGTTTCCTTTTCTGTCCGCATAGTGTCTCTTTTGTCGATTAGTGCTGCCACCTATAGTTTCTGCACGTTCCCTCAATCAAACATCTGTCACCAACCCTAGGGATGTATCATCTTCGTAGTGATGTTATGCGTTGATGGTTGAAAACGAAGGAGGGCGATGTGTTAATCGCCACAAAGTAACATGAAAGGAGCATTTCATAAGACAATGTGCAGTTGTGCACGAACCGAGCTACCTACTCGCATCTGTTTGCGGCATGCGCGCGGCGAACATAGCTCAGTCTGCCGAGAACACGCGAATGTAATGTTTTTTGTAAAAATATTAATTTTGTGGATTCCATAAAAATTCTCTTGTTCTGTAAGCCTCAATTAACTGCATTACTTTTTCTTCACTCCATGATTCAAGTGTAGCTTCGTCTTTTTTCCACCATTGTTTGCGCGCGTTCCGCCGTACAGACACACGTAACCCGTCTCGTCACACTGGCGCTCCGTGCACACTGCGCGTCCCTTTGTGTTCGTCGAAAATACCGACAACGGTGGATCGCGGCGCGCACGAGTTGTAATCATGTATAATGTACTCTGTGGTTGTAATGCTCTGTTCCGCGCTGAACCGCGCGCGTAGAGTGTGCGCGGTTCGTGCGCGCAAGGCGTCCACACTATGGGAATTCTGTTTCATTGCATGATAGCGACAATGTGGACGGCAAATTCTTTCATTGCATGTTACCCTGCATGTTACGTTGCAGCAGTCTGTACTCGGCTTCAGGTTGTATGTAGATGAAAATATGATTCGCGGCTGTAACGGGCCTGCCGCCTGCCAGACAGTCGATGAGTGGCATGGGAAGTAGCGAGAAAAGGAGGCAGAGACATTACTCGTCATGCCGCACGTCATGCTCCTCGTCGTGCCCACCGCCCCTTATCTATTTTGCTATTTTGTCGGTTTTTGTGCGAGAGTCAAAGGACCGGCAATACGAGCGCGAGTGGCTGGCCACATAATCGCGCGGTCGCAGTGATGTGATCCACCATCTCCGTTGGCAAGGACGACGACGACGATGTATATTTCTTTTACGACATTGATAGAATTAGCGATACTTAAAATCAAAGAGATTTAAAAATACTTATATATATTTGTATGTCTTTGCTAAAAATGCATAGCGCGCACGCTGCCAGTTTCATCGGCCATTGTCCAACAAAGGCCAAATGACAAGTGAGCTTAGGAGCGTCGCGATTAATTGAGTGAGTAGAGCAGTGTGTGGGGGCAGAGGGCAATATCGCGGCAAATCGCGGCAGCGCGAGGAGCATAGCGACGAGCAGCGCAAAGAGCATAGTGTGGTGGCCGCAAGAAGGAAGGCTGTATTTAGTTACATAATTAGGAATGACTTTTTCAAGGTCAAAGTCATTCCTAGACCTTTATGTAAGTACTTGGAAGGTTGTATTGATGATTTTGATGATTATAATTCTGTAACTACATACGTCTTACAGCCGCGAATCATATTTTAATCAACAGACAACCTGCAACCAGCATTAGCCTGCAAATTGCAAAAAACGTAAGAAAATTTGAGTTCCGCGGGCTACACTGGAGCATTTACCTTATTTATTCAACAAATAATTATATTTGTTTCTAAAATAAATTCTTTTAATTACTTAGAACGTTGTATGACTCAGACGCAGAGGTCAAGGTCCAGCCTGTCACTGGTTGTCTCACTCAATACTATCTCAATACTCACTCTATTGGCACTTGTAGGTAGTACCTTGTACCTTGGTAGTAGGAGTCGGCCACTGCCACCTATCGAAAATATCTCTTCGGCAAGCCGCAGGAGGAGGTAGATTTCGAAGAAGGATTTCACCCAAATTTTTTTTTCAACCCCTTGTAAAATTGTACAGTAAACACATTGCTTTAAAAAAAATATTTGCGACGCTAAAATGTTTATCGTTTCAGAGAATTTTTTTTGTTAATTTTGGAAATTTCAACACCCTCCCCAAATTAGGGTGGGGTTAGGGTTGCATAAAAAAAGTTTAAATTTAATAGTTGTCCATATTGTTACTCGGAATGATAAAAATGTTACAACGGTTAAAAAAATTCTATATGAAAAAAAAATGTAGGGTAGACTGGGGACAATGAGGGATTTTCTTTTTAGCTCTTCCCTAGTCGCTGGATAGATGGCGCTAGGAGGAAGTATGATAATGCAAGAAACGGAACCTAAAAAAACAGATTTTAACATAGCGCGATAAATGTTGGTTATATTCGGAAGGTTAAGCAAATGAAAGTGTCACTCAACGAGAGTATGTGACGTGACACAATGTTTTTTTTTTCAAGCGTTTTGGCTTTGGCATAGTAAGTTCAACGCCATCTATAGAGTTCTTGGAAACTAAGTTTTTTTTTAAAACCTCAAAAGGAAAACCTCTCATTAGAACAGGTCATGATTGAAACAACGCCAATTTCTCGGAAACCATAATACATACGCGTGTGACGCGTCGTTCGTTGCATCGTCGGCTATGTTCGGTTTTGTGTTTAGCACGGCTCGAGCGAGCGAGCAACGCAGTCGTGCACAGGACGCCTCGACGAATTTCGCGCCAAAAATAAAGTATTCACGATTTTATTTTTGTTATTTACCTATTTAAATCTTGTTGTCTGTCAGTTTTAAATATTTTGGAGTATTGTTTATCTATTTAAGTTTGTTTTTATTATTATTCATTAATGATTAAGTCAATACATAACAAAATATTGAGTGTTGAAGTAGAAGATGTGACATGGGTACGTTTGAAACGACGTATCTGTGGACGTTTGAAACGTTTCAAACGTCCCCGATTATTCCGCATGTTTACCCGACTGCACAGAAGAAGGTTGTGTTTTCTAAAATGTCAATAATTAATAGAATATAAAATCGATTTTTTTAAAATAAAGGTATTACGATAAAAATAAAACCACCTTTATCTCACAATCACAAGGTCACCAGGTATTATAAAATTACATCTGATAGGCTACCCAATAACTCCGAAGACTGTCTGTAACGTGTTTTCGTTCAGAAAACGAAAACACGTTAGAAGAAACACAGACAGAAGTTCCAAGAACGTATTTGCATTTCAGCAAGCATAATAAGATGAATTGCTATCGAGTAAATCGTTGAGGCAGGCTGCAGAAATTTTCAGCTTAGATCAAGTCTCATTGGTGTTAAAGAATGATTCTATTTGATGGGCAAGTGGACTGTATCTAACGGGAAAGGTAGAAGGGACTCACCGATGCTTGCTGAAGAAAGCCGGCTGGCTCCGATTACCTGATGATTTTATGCTGTGGGGCGCCCCAATTCTTGTTTCTTGATGATTTGGATGAGTATAGGTTGATGGCACACACGATTTGTCTTTGATAACACTTGATTTCAGTGTTTCACGATAATTTTGCGGAGTCGTTAAGTTTTTGTGGTGAGATATGGCGGGGAACTCGGGGAACTGGTTGATGCATGTCAAAAACGTAGGGTGGCGCTGTATGCGCAGGAAATGGTAGGATTGGAAAGGGCGGGAATTCAAATTATGTTTTATGGTGCTTTAACATTATCTTCCCCCCCGCTGGCGAATTGATGAGACTGAGAAGTCTGAAAATGAATATTTGTTCACAACAACCATTGCTTTGATATATAATAGGATAAATATGATAATGCTGATGAATATATAAAACAGAATAGGTAATTGAAATGTTTTGATCACAATATGAATGTATGAAAAAATAAGACATGACTAGTCAGTCATATCTGGTAATGGGCACAACTTCACAAGTGGCCTTTTGAGCACACCTTGTGCAGTCCTGACCGTAGCAGAACGAGAAACGCCATCGCGTCCTGGGTGTAATTCGACGATTCTACCTAAACGCCATCGTAGTGGGTGAGTAGTCTCGTCTCTGATAATAACGAGCTGGTTGATTTTTGCTGGAGGTGAATCCACAGTCCATTTCAATCGCTGTGACAAATTTGTGAGGTATTCACTATGCCATCTAGTCCAGAAATCCTGGTGCATTTTCTGTAATAGATGCCAACGTGTTAGCCTATTCATTTTTGTGTTGGAATAGTCTGGTGAAGGCACTGATGTTAGGGGTGCTAATGTTAAAAAGTGCCCTGGTGTTAGCGCTGTTAGATCTGATGGATCTGAACTCAATGCTGATATTGGTCGCGAATTTAAAACTGATTCGACCTGTGTCAAGAGTGTGTTTAACTCCTCATATGTTAGGATTTGATCACCTATCACACGATAAAGGTGAGTTTTTACCGACTTCACCCCAGCTTCCCAAAGGCCACCCATGTGTGGTGATCCTGGGACATTAAATTTGAAGTCAATGCGCTCCGATTCACAAGCTGAGCGCATGATTTCTGATAATTGTGACTGCGCACCTTTGAAATTTGTTCCACAATCGCTATGGATGATGTTGCAACGACCGCGTCTAGCAATGAATCTGCGTAGAGCAGCCAAAAAGCAAGAGGATGATAAATCGCTGGCAAGCTCCAGATGAAGAGCTCTTGTTGAAAAACAAACAAAAAGACAAAGGTATGCCTTTGTTGAACGCACACCTCTATAACGTTGAAACGTAATGTTGAAGGGTCCTGCATAATCACAACCCACAACCTGAAATGGTTTGATTTGATTAACGCGAGAATGTGGTAAATCTGCCATTACTGGCTGAAAATTTCGTGGCTTCATACGGAAACAACGATAGCATTTTGAAATGATGTTATTAATGGCTCGCCTTGGCGACAAAATCCAAAAATTTTGAAGTAACAGATACTGCATTGTTTGCAGACCAGGATGTAAATTTTCGTTATGTGTGCACTGGATGATAAGTTGCGTCAAACGATGCTTGCGAGGAAGCAGAGCTGGATGTTTTGTTTCATAATCAAGGTTTGACTGAGAGAGCCTACCCCCCACACGCAACACTTGATTTGAATCTAAAAATGGACTAAGTTTTCTGAATGATTTTGATAATACATGATTTGATCTCAAATGTTTGATTTCTTCACTAAATTCGGAATGTTGGGTGTGTTTCACAAGAACCATGAGGCTATGATGAAGTTCTTGTTCTGTTAAATGACCTGTACGCTTGTTCTTGCGCAGGGCGTTGATAAAACGATTGCAATATGTTAAAATACGTTGAATCTTCCTCAATGATGAAAATCTTGTTAATAAATGATCGATTGGATTAGTTTCTACTGCGTTTGACACGTTCAAAACGCAGGCACGTTGCTCGCAATTCACCTCTGGATGTTGCGCCATGTTTGAATGTTGAGGCACTTTAGGCCATTGATCTTGATTTGAGGATAGCCAATGGGGGCCAGTCCACCACAGGTCATGATTGATAAGCTCGTCGGGTGATAACCCACGACTTGCGGCATCCGCAGGGTTTTGCTTTCCTGGGACGTGATTCCAAATTGCTTCTGGTAATTTACGCTGAATATTGGATATGCGATTGCCAACAAACGCCTTAAAATTTGATGAATTTGACTGGATCCATGACAAAACTATCATAGAATCAGTCCACGCATGCACACTCTCTATAGGGAGAAGTTTGCTGTATATGTTGATGATGTGTCTCATTAGGTCTGCCAGCAAAGAACTGCCACACAACTCAAGCCTTGGTAAAGTTCTGCGTTTTGTTGGGGAGACACGAGACCTCGCACTAACCAGGATGACCTGGTGTTGATGATATTGATTGGTAGCACGGAGATACACAGCAGCTGCATAACCGGCTTCACTTGCGTCTGAAAATCCATGCACCTGATAAGTCACAGCGTCGTCGGATGTGATGCGGCGTGGTATCTTAAGCTGGGCTAGGTGAGGCAACTGCTGAACGTACTTTGTCCAAATTTGATTGATGTCGTCGGGAACGGGTTGATCCCATGATGAACCGAGCAACCACAAACGTTGAATTAAATGCTTTGCTAAAAATGTTAATGGTGTTAAAAGACCAATGGGGTCATAAATACGTGCCAGCTCTGAAAGCATGGTACGTTTGGTACACTCACGATTTATTTGATTCACTTGGTAGTTGAATATGTCCTCCTGGGAATTCCAGGCTAAACCGAGAATCTTCACAAAATTACCATCACTATCGAATGTTTGATTTACATTTGGCACTGCTTTATGTTCTTCTGGTATGTTTTGTAATACAGCCGCATGATTGCTGGACCACTTTCTCAGCTCAAATCCTCCAGTCGCCATGATGTTAATCAGCTGCTGCTGAAGAGCGACCGCCTCTTCGATGCTCCGACACCCTGTAACGGCATCGTCGACATAGATGTCTTCTAACAACACCTGAGCTGCAGCTGGAAACGAGCTGCCTTCGTCGCGGGCCAGTTGATGTAACACACGAATTGCTAAAAATGGTGCTGATGATACACCGAAAGTTACACGATTGAGACGGTATTCCTGTATTGGCTCACTAGGGGAACACCTGAACAGGATTCTCTGAAAATCCAGATGTTCTGCTGCTATACGGATCTGCCGGTACATTTGCCGGATATCCGTACAAAACACAATGGCATGAAGCCTGAAACGCAAAAGAATGTTGGTGATGTCAGTCTGAAGTTTAGCGCCTATAAGAAGAGTGTCATTTAAGGATACACCTCTTTTATCCTTCATCGATGCATCGTAGACCACACGAAGGCTACGATCTGATTTTGATACGGCATGATGCGCCAAGTAAAATGCTGTAGGAGATTGACACTCAACTGCAGGGACTTTCTCCATCTGACCACTTGATAGGTACTCCATAACATGTTGATTGTATTGTTCATGAAAAGCTGGCTTTGCCATGAGGCGTTTTTCCAGCTGCACAAAGCGCCGATGAGCAATTGTGTAAGCACCCTCAAAGGTGACTGATGATTGATCACGGAATGGTAACTGGACAATGTATCGTCCCTCACTGTCACGCTTATGTGTTGATAGGAATATTTCCTCACAATGTATGTCATCCACCGAGTGAGATTGTTTGTTGTCTTCACACGGTATGCTGTCCAACTCCCACAACTTCTGAACGGCAATATCCAGATTGGCGTCTATTGATACATGATTGATTGATAGAGGAATTGATGATGATGATTTTGATAAAGTTTTTCCCATAAGAATGAACCCAAATATGGTATTGATGGCAGTTGCTGCATGTGGACCACCATCAATTTTCCCTGGTAAAAGAATTTGAGGGAATATCTCTCCACCAATGAGGATATCCACAGGACCAAAAGAATGATATTTCTCATCAGCCAATTTAATATTTGATAAATGTTGAAAATTGTTAATGTCCACTGGATGGGTGGGCATGTCACCACAAATTTTGTCCAAAGTCACCGCTTCTGCTGTAAAAGAGGGCTCTGGTTTCCCAACTGGTCGGATTTCTAAGAAGACCTTGCCCGTGGAAACTGCAGGAACGTTCCCTATACCTGTCATAGGAGTTTGAGTTTTATACTGTGCCAAGCCTAAACGACGGGCACATACCTTGGTGATGATGTGACTTTGACTACCGGGGTCCAATAAGATACGGACTTTCTGAAAGGAGCCTCGACCGTCCTTGACCTCCACCTCAGCAGTGGCAAGCATCACAAAATGAGTATTTGATGTTGATCCTGCAGTTGTATTTGATAATGATGTAACGGGTGTGATCACATTTTCCTTGGAATCAGAAGTTGGTGCTGGACCTTTCCCTGTATGAGAAACGCCTGGTTGTTTATGTTGAGAGTTGACAGAACTACTTGTCTCTGTCTTTTTTGTAAAGTGTAGAAGGCTGTTGTGCTTTTGTCCACATGATTTGCATGTATGCAATGAATTACAATTGGCTGTGATATGGTTTGACCGTAAACAGTTGAAACACAATTTGTTTTGTCTCACAAGTTGAGACCTCTCATAAGGAGATTCTGATAAAAACTTTGAACATAAGTAGAGAGGGTGATCCTCTTTACACACTACACATGATTGAGAAGGCGCTTGGGCCAAAAGCATTGTAGGCTTTGATTGGTTGTTTGAAACCACACGCTTGTTATTTTGCTGTTGCACAGCTGATGATGATGATTGATTGTTCACATTTAATGTTGAGCGTTCAAGGGCATTACACCTATCTACCAAGAATGTGGATAATTCCTTGAAGCTTGGAAAATCACTACTGGTATTGGCCAGCTCAAAAGCTTCCCGAGATGCCTTATCTAATTTTGTAAGCAACGAGTGAAATAACACAAAATCCCACTGTGTTGTTGGTAGCCCTAATGATGCGAGCATTGATAAGTTCTCATTATAAAGGTCTAACATTGTACGCAAGCTTTGAGCAGAACCGGAGTGCATTGCTTTCAAATTGTTGATCTGTTCCCAACACATGAACGCCAAATACCTCCTGTTGTTATAACGATTAACTAATGCTTTATATGCACTGATGTAGTTACCCTCACACACAGGAAACGCACGAATGATACTGATTGGATCCCCAGATAAGGATGTAATCAAATATTGAAACTTCTCTACATTTGATAAGTCATTTCTGTTATGCACTAATGTGTTGAAAAGGTCAATGAACCCTGGAAAATCTTTGAATTGCCCCGTGAATAATGGCAGCTTCATAGGTGGTAATTTAGCTGTTTTATTTTTTGACTCACTGGACGAAGAAGAAGTCTCCACCTTTGCTGACAAGTATTTACGCTTGGCCTCTAATGTTTCAAAGAACATATCATCGGCCTGTTCTTGGAACTTAAATTGAGCTTGTTGCACTTCTTTTTCGTCCATACCTGCCTTTTTGTACTCACACATTAATTGAATGTGGGCTTCGTTAAAGGTTTCGAGTATTTGATCTACGCGCGAACACCAAGTTTCTAACCTATTTATTTGATTTGGGTCTGTTTTGCAATTTCGTGCGCAAATTACCGCATCACGAAGGCGCTTAAGCGCCATGTTACGCTTAGATTCATAATGTGCGATCAATGCCTCACTCATTTTGATAATTAATTATACACTTTGTTGAAAGTTTGATACGATTGTGGATTGTTCGATTGGTAAACAAAATCACGAAGTGATTGTATTTGAACTGATTTGAACGAATGAGTGAACACTACACACGGAAAACACACTTGATTGTCAGTGTCACTGTCTGAAGTTACACTCACGTCACTATGATAAATGTCACTTGTCTAAACTGTCAACCACAACAGTTCTGAAACAAGCTTCACAAACACAAAATAATCTATGGTTCGATAAAATGATATGAGAAATGATATTATGTTGGCAATAATTTTGTCTATGGTACCAACCTACCAACCCAACAAACCCAAATGATATGAGAAAATGTAGGTACAATACCTAACTGATATGTGGTTTTGAATAAAACAATGATACACAATGAAATCCTAGTGTTATATGTTGCACCAAGGATTCCAACACAAAAATGATAATTTTAGGCGCTGTATGTTACACCTAAAACACACGATTAAAATGAAAATGACGGTGACAGACTATGTTTGCTGCCGTACTCCGTTCACAAAATGTATGTGATAACACGAATGAGAAACGATGACGAAACAACTCACTCCCGACTGCGAATAAGCGAGCGTTTGGTGGGTACGTTGCTATGATGACTACCTACCACAATATGAATAAGAACACAAAACACTGGCACGATTTGATATATTTTGTGATATGTTTTTGTATGATAATAATATGTTTGTTTGATCGAATGAGTTCCCGCGATGATGAATGATAACTTCTAAATATGATAAAATACACTTGTTATGTTGTAGAACAATTGGCACCCGTAAATAAAACAAAAGTTATGTTCAAAAGTGAGGTTAAATGATAAAAATATGTTATGATTATGTTAAATAAACTAAGATTGTTTTATTGCAATTTGGTTTTTGCGAACAAATATGGCTGACCCCACAATTTTCACAATAGAAAAAATAGGATTACTGATACTATTTCAGCAATCCGGCTAGCAAGGACCATGAAAAATGTTAAAGAATGATTCTATTTGATGGGCAAGTGGACTGTATCTAACGGGAAAGGTAGAAGGGACTCACCGATGCTTGCTGAAGAAAGCCGGCTGGCTCCGATTACCTGATGATTTTATGCTGTGGGGCGCCCCAATTCTTGTTTCTTGATGATTTGGATGAGTATAGGTTGATGGCACACACGATTTGTCTTTGATAACACTTGATTTCAGTGTTTCACGATAATTTTGCGGAGTCGTTAAGTTTTTGTGGTGAGATATGGCGGGGAACTCGGGAGTCGGGGAACTGGTTGATGCATGTCAAAAACGTAGGGTGGCGCTGTATGCGCAGGAAATGGTAGGATTGGAAAGGGCGGGAATTCAAATTATGTTTTATGGTGCTTTAACAATTGGCATGATATAAAAAAGAGAGAAAGGGAATAAATTCCCAATATTTTAGGTGTTAGGTGCCAAATATTAGCTAATTTAGTTGATCGTTTCTTAAATTAAATTTCCTATGAAGAGTCAAACCTATACGGGTCAATAAACGATTGTTATGATTGAAACATTTTTATGATTGAAACATTGTCATGATTGAAACATTGTTATGATTGAAACAAGCTGTTTTGTATGACACTGGATTACCTTTTTTTCTCCCCCATGTAAGTGCAATTACAGCAAAATAGGGTATTAAATCTTTCAATAATGTGAAATAGTATTCAATAACACAATTAGGAGCACGAAAATTATTAAAATAAGAGATATTTTGCGTTGTTTAGATTGAAGATGTTTTTGCATTTTTAATTTTCAAAATATTAATGTTACGGTGACGGACTTGTCACTATCTCAATAAATAGTTTAGTGGTAAGTTAAATTATTAAGATTGATTTAAAACCTTCAGTAGTTCCTGAAATATTTCAGTGTTTCAATTATCCCTACATACTGTTTCAACCGTCCTTAGGGTGGGGTCAATAGAACCAATGTGCCAGGTCTTCTTTAATATGTGATTGTAGGTTAACTATTCGAAATAGAGATATAGATTATGTTTGATTTAGTAACTAGATAACGACCCTTTCGGCGATATAAATACGAAGGATGTAGGGACTATAGATACTTCACTACACACGGTTTAAGTAAAATTGTTTCAATTGTCCCCGGTCTACCCTATGGTCAAAAAACTGATTTTCGAAAACCCCCCTTGCCGCCGCCGCCCCTCATGGACACGAAAACGTTAGTTCGAGCTTTAGTGATTGATAACAATAATAACGCGGTGTTGCGATTGATTTTCGGTGCTCGTTGAGAACGTCAGCTCTATCGATGGATAAAGTTAGCTCTAATAATAAAAACGTCAATTCTATTGTTTGATAACGTCAGCTCGTGATTGATAACGTCAGCTCGTGTTTGATAACGTCAGCTCGTGATTGGATTAACGTCAGCTCGTGATTGATAACGTCAGCTCGTGATTGATAACGTCAGCTCGTGATTGATAACGTTAGCTCTAGTGGTTGATAACGTTAGCTCTAGTGGTTGATAACGTTAGCTCTAGTGGTTGATATCGTTAGCTCTAGTGGTTGATAACGTTAGCTCTAGTGGTTGATAACTGTAGCGGATCGTTGCACTGTTGTTGGTGTTTAAAGAAAACTACGAAAATATTGCTGAAATTGGGTGGCTGCGCAGACGTATACGGTGCGCGTACGATTCCGCCCTCACGGCGTCGTGTCTAGCCGGCGACTGTCGCCTGTCGGTGGCGCGGGTGTGCGCGTGATCGCGCTCGATTCTGCCTCGCGCGCATTTAAAAAATGTTTATTATCTTGTAACGTTGTTAGTTCATAATTGATAAAACGTAAACAAATAAAACAGAAGTCATCTTAATATCGTTTACCAGCCGACCAAATCACCTGATCGCGCCTGTACTTTTGTCTCACTCGCTCGCGTTCCTAAAACCAGTTTTTTTTCCCACTCCATCATTCTCCGCGCGCCGCGAGCGTCGACCACGCTCGCATGCCTGCAGAGGCCAGTCGTCATTTACGCGCGGTCAGTCTACACACATATTAGACGACATATGCGCAGCCTCGCGAATTATACTTTGATTGGACTACTGAATTTCCAAAACTTTTTTAATAATTTTACTTTTTAAAAAGTTCTATAAAGGAACCATAACTTCAGTGTGTAATTCCCCATATCGGGTAAGTGGCTAAGTGTTGACAAATTCACGCAGTGCTTGTTTCTAAATGTCATGTCAAGGTCAATGATGTGCAAAATTATTTCATCATCTTTTTCATAGACATCATTTTAGCTACTATTTCAACTATTGTACTCAAACCTTAATTGCTACATCAATGTTTTATGTAGGTATGTGTAAATATTAATTTAAAAGTGCTTCACACCTTTTTTTTTCTCTTTTCTTTTTTTCTCTGTAAACTCCGCTTCTGAAGGTGACCTCTACACACATACGCCCTAAGCGCAATAGTACCCATCCCTACGCTTGCGCTTACGCTGCTGTGGTCACCGTCAGGAAAGGATAAGCAGAGAACCCTACGCTTACCACTGGACATAAATTCCAGGGACCAAAGTTCGGGATTTTCTTCCTCCGGGGTTAACCCGTGTGTGCCGTTGCTGCGTCACCTGGTGCCGACACTCGCAACTGACGAGTCGGTTCCACCGGCATCCGGCATCCAACGACGGCGACGCCTCTACGGGCATCCGGCACCGCTACCACCTACCCTGCGGGTCCTGCATCCTGCTCCTCGGCTCCAGCGTCCATACAGCTACGCGCAAGCCAGGGCAGTACTTGACGCGCCTACCTCCATATGTCGGAAGGAAAAACCTATGACGGGCCTTAGAAATCCGCGACCTATTTTTAATAAATTATTTTTATGAAAGTGTTGGTGAATTTTGTTCAAACCTATTAGGGTTCCATATTCCCACGCTTCATTGGCGCCCATATCGTGGTTTTTTCATGGTCATACGTTTTTTTTCTGTTTTATGGAGGTAGTGGTGTTTTTCGGTGTTTTGTGTGTTTTGTGTTTCGTTGTTTTTTGTAATAACGCTTTGTTCTTTTTTTTATTTCGTGTGCAGCAACTGGTGTGAAGAGTTAAGTTTAGTTTTGTTTTTAATTTGCCTGATATACAGGGTGTTTTTTATATACCGGGTGCGGACTTAGTTTTTTTTATTTTTTTTCTTGAATACCGTGTATTCAACATTTTGTAGTAGTAGAGCTTATAGTAACGGCTCGCCCCGGGGAAGTACTACCCTCATTCCTTTTTTTTCTTCCGGTAAGCAGTTTTTGCTGTGTGCTGGTTGAAGGGTTTGAGTGCCGGGTGTAAGTACTGGCTAACTTATAGACTTTATCATCTTTGTCTTATGTCGACACTTAAATTACTGTAAAGTGTCTACATTTTTTTTTTTTTGGTTTTGTATACAGGGTGATTAAATTTAGTTTTGTATTACTTTAATCTTTGTGAATTTTTTACTGTAAAACGCCTAAATTAGGATCGTTAGATCAATTTTCAATCTTTTTGTAATTTACTTGTACCCTCACACCAGTTGCAAAACAATTTTTTTTTAACGCTTTTCTTGTTTTTTTTGTTGCATCGTAACTAAATTGTACGTTACAGAAATTTATTAAGTTTTGGAGTACTTATTAAGTACAGTCATGCTCAAAAACTTGTAACTGTTTTGTTGTACAGTCAGCGCACGATATAAGTTGCATTTTTTTTTTCATTACATTAAATTTTCAACTCAATATCTTTTAACCGTTACTTATTGGCGTTGCTAATTCTTAAGTACAGTCAGAAAAAAAGTTTTTTTTTGACAAAGTTTTTTTTTCTCACTTTAGCTAGTTTTATTTAGTTCTGCGTACACATTAGTTGCAAATTTCATTACTTTGCATTTTTTATTTTTAGTTACCAGATTTCTTAGTTTTTTTTTTGCTAGCTTTACATAAGTGGAAAAAACAACAATACGTTACTTAAATTTAACTTAAAATTGTAACAGACGGAGTATTTAGTACTTATTTGTTTTTTTCACTATACGGAATTCTTCAACACTTACCCACACAAAAAAAAAAAAATAGTTTTTTTTTTTGTTTTTCTCTCTTTGCTATCAATTTAAATTATTGTTATAATGGCTTATCCCGTAAAGTTCATGTCACTTCAAAAGTCCGAGTATGAAGTTGCTATAAAGGGTGAATCGCCAGCTGCCACAGTGCAGGAGTTGCGCAAACTAGTAACTAAGTGTGTACTATTATTTCCTACAGAGGATATTCACACTGGTCTCTTGAACTAACGCACGACCTGAATGGTGTGCTGGATGTTCTTGAGAAGGTTAACGTCATTTTAGAATCGACGTCATTAGATAAGAATACATTGCTGCGTACTCAAAATTTCCTTAATCATTTATATCTCCGGCTTAGCCGCATTCCATGTGATGATAAATTTAAGGAAGACTATGGGCAATGTGTTACCCTTTTCAGGAAGGCCACAATAAGGCTTACGTACACAAGTCTAGTCTAATAGTAACTTACATAAATTGCTTACTCTAAATATAACAATAACTTTTAGAATTAAAAACTACCCTATAGCCAGTACCTTATTATCAAAAATAAAATCAAATAGCATTTTTCTTCTCTTCTCTATATTTTGATATTATATTATTTTGAATTTTTCACATTTAGTTTTGATTTTACGAATCAAGATTTGCATTCCCTCTCGCATATATTCCACCTTCTATTGGAACACTTATTGGTAAGGTATCTAGTTAGAGAAAAACAAGATACCTATATTTTTATGTTAAAGTGCGTCAGTTATGTTGGTATCGTTAAAATACAATAACTGCTGCTAGTTTATGTTAGCGAGAAGTATGAAAGATGACTTATAAAAGGTAAACCTATAATAACTCAAGTTCTTGATGCGGATTTTTATTCATTTTAAGAGATGACAAAAATCCTTGATTGCGCGCGGGGGTATTGTAACGTTGTTAGTTCATAATTGATAAAACGTAAACAAATAAAACAGAAGTCATCTTAATATCGTTTACCAGCCGACCAAATCACCTGATCGCGCCTGTACTTTTGTCTCACTCGCTCGCGTTCCTAAAACCAGTTTTTTTTCCCACTCCATCATTCTCCGCGCGCCGCGAGCGTCGACCACGCTCGCATGCCTGCAGAGGCCAGTCGTCATTTACGCGCGGTCAGTCTACACACATATTAGACGACATATGCGCAGCCTCGCGAATTATACTTTGATTGGACTACTGAATTTCCAAAACTTTTTTAATAATTTTACTTTTTAAAAAGTTCTATAAAGGAACCATAACTTCAGTGTGTAATTCCCCATATCGGGTAAGTGGCTAAGTGTTGACAAATTCACGCAGTGCTTGTTTCTAAATGTCATGTCAAGGTCAATGATGTGCAAAATTATTTCATCATCTTTTTCATAGACATCATTTTAGCTACTATTTCAACTATTGTACTCAAACCTTAATTGCTACATCAATGTTTTATGTAGGTATGTGTAAATATTAATTTAAAAGTGCTTCACACCTTTTTTTTTCTCTTTTCTTTTTTTCTCTGTAAACTCCGCTTCTGAAGGTGACCTCTACACACATACGCCCTAAGCGCAATAGTACCCATCCCTACGCTTGCGCTTACGCTGCTGTGGTCACCGTCAGGAAAGGATAAGCAGAGAACCCTACGCTTACCACTGGACATAAATTCCAGGGACCAAAGTTCGGGATTTTCTTCCTCCGGGGTTAACCCGTGTGTGCCGTTGCTGCGTCACCTGGTGCCGACACTCGCAACTGACGAGTCGGTTCCACCGGCATCCGGCATCCAACGACGGCGACGCCTCTACGGGCATCCGGCACCGCTACCACCTACCCTGCGGGTCCTGCATCCTGCTCCTCGGCTCCAGCGTCCATACAGCTACGCGCAAGCCAGGGCAGTACTTGACGCGCCTACCTCCATATGTCGGAAGGAAAAACCTATGACGGGCCTTAGAAATCCGCGACCTATTTTTAATAAATTATTTTTATGAAAGTGTTGGTGAATTTTGTTCAAACCTATTAGGGTTCCATATTCCCACGCTTCATTGGCGCCCATATCGTGGTTTTTTCATGGTCATACGTTTTTTTTCTGTTTTATGGAGGTAGTGGTGTTTTTCGGTGTTTTGTGTGTTTTGTGTTTCGTTGTTTTTTGTAATAACGCTTTGTTCTTTTTTTTATTTCGTGTGCAGCAACTGGTGTGAAGAGTTAAGTTTAGTTTTGTTTTTAATTTGCCTGATATACAGGGTGTTTTTTATATACCGGGTGCGGACTTAGTTTTTTTTATTTTTTTTCTTGAATACCGTGTATTCAACATTTTGTAGTAGTAGAGCTTATAGTAACGGCTCGCCCCGGGGAAGTACTACCCTCATTCCTTTTTTTTCTTCCGGTAAGCAGTTTTTGCTGTGTGCTGGTTGAAGGGTTTGAGTGCCGGGTGTAAGTACTGGCTAACTTATAGACTTTATCATCTTTGTCTTATGTCGACACTTAAATTACTGTAAAGTGTCTACATTTTTTTTTTTTTGGTTTTGTATACAGGGTGATTAAATTTAGTTTTGTATTACTTTAATCTTTGTGAATTTTTTACTGTAAAACGCCTAAATTAGGATCGTTAGATCAATTTTCAATCTTTTTGTAATTTACTTGTACCCTCACACCAGTTGCAAAACAATTTTTTTTTAACGCTTTTCTTGTTTTTTTTGTTGCATCGTAACTAAATTGTACGTTACAGAAATTTATTAAGTTTTGGAGTACTTATTAAGTACAGTCATGCTCAAAAACTTGTAACTGTTTTGTTGTACAGTCAGCGCACGATATAAGTTGCATTTTTTTTTTCATTACATTAAATTTTCAACTCAATATCTTTTAACCGTTACTTATTGGCGTTGCTAATTCTTAAGTACAGTCAGAAAAAAAGTTTTTTTTTGACAAAGTTTTTTTTTCTCACTTTAGCTAGTTTTATTTAGTTCTGCGTACACATTAGTTGCAAATTTCATTACTTTGCATTTTTTATTTTTAGTTACCAGATTTCTTAGTTTTTTTTTTGCTAGCTTTACATAAGTGGAAAAAACAACAATACGTTACTTAAATTTAACTTAAAATTGTAACAGACGGAGTATTTAGTACTTATTTGTTTTTTTCACTATACGGAATTCTTCAACACTTACCCACACAAAAAAAAAAAAATAGTTTTTTTTTTTGTTTTTCTCTCTTTGCTATCAATTTAAATTATTGTTATAATGGCTTATCCCGTAAAGTTCATGTCACTTCAAAAGTCCGAGTATGAAGTTGCTATAAAGGGTGAATCGCCAGCTGCCACAGTGCAGGAGTTGCGCAAACTAGTAACTAAGTGTGTACTATTATTTCCTACAGAGGATATTCACACTGGTCTCTTGAACTAACGCACGACCTGAATGGTGTGCTGGATGTTCTTGAGAAGGTTAACGTCATTTTAGAATCGACGTCATTAGATAAGAATACATTGCTGCGTACTCAAAATTTCCTTAATCATTTATATCTCCGGCTTAGCCGCATTCCATGTGATGATAAATTTAAGGAAGACTATGGGCAATGTGTTACCCTTTTCAGGAAGGCCACAATAAGGCTTACGTACACAAGTCTAGTCTAATAGTAACTTACATAAATTGCTTACTCTAAATATAACAATAACTTTTAGAATTAAAAACTACCCTATAGCCAGTACCTTATTATCAAAAATAAAATCAAATAGCATTTTTCTTCTCTTCTCTATATTTTGATATTATATTATTTTGAATTTTTCACATTTAGTTTTGATTTTACGAATCAAGATTTGCATTCCCTCTCGCATATATTCCACCTTCTATTGGAACACTTATTGGTAAGGTATCTAGTTAGAGAAAAACAAGATACCTATATTTTTATGTTAAAGTGCGTCAGTTATGTTGGTATCGTTAAAATACAATAACTGCTGCTAGTTTATGTTAGCGAGAAGTATGAAAGATGACTTATAAAAGGTAAACCTATAATAACTCAAGTTCTTGATGCGGATTTTTATTCATTTTAAGAGATGACAAAAATCCTTGATTGCGCGCGGGGGTATTGTAACGTTGTTAGTTCATAATTGATAAAACGTAAACAAATAAAACAGAAGTCATCTTAATATCGTTTACCAGCCGACCAAATCACCTGATCGCGCCTGTACTTTTGTCTCACTCGCTCGCGTTCCTAAAACCAGTTTTTTTTCCCACTCCATCATTCTCCGCGCGCCGCGAGCGTCGACCACGCTCGCATGCCTGCAGAGGCCAGTCGTCATTTACGCGCGGTCAGTCTACACACATATTAGACGACATATGCGCAGCCTCGCGAATTATACTTTGATTGGACTACTGAATTTCCAAAACTTTTTTAATAATTTTACTTTTTAAAAAGTTCTATAAAGGAACCATAACTTCAGTGTGTAATTCCCCATATCGGGTAAGTGGCTAAGTGTTGACAAATTCACGCAGTGCTTGTTTCTAAATGTCATGTCAAGGTCAATGATGTGCAAAATTATTTCATCATCTTTTTCATAGACATCATTTTAGCTACTATTTCAACTATTGTACTCAAACCTTAATTGCTACATCAATGTTTTATGTAGGTATGTGTAAATATTAATTTAAAAGTGCTTCACACCTTTTTTTTTCTCTTTTCTTTTTTTCTCTGTAAACTCCGCTTCTGAAGGTGACCTCTACACACATACGCCCTAAGCGCAATAGTACCCATCCCTACGCTTGCGCTTACGCTGCTGTGGTCACCGTCAGGAAAGGATAAGCAGAGAACCCTACGCTTACCACTGGACATAAATTCCAGGGACCAAAGTTCGGGATTTTCTTCCTCCGGGGTTAACCCGTGTGTGCCGTTGCTGCGTCACCTGGTGCCGACACTCGCAACTGACGAGTCGGTTCCACCGGCATCCGGCATCCAACGACGGCGACGCCTCTACGGGCATCCGGCACCGCTACCACCTACCCTGCGGGTCCTGCATCCTGCTCCTCGGCTCCAGCGTCCATACAGCTACGCGCAAGCCAGGGCAGTACTTGACGCGCCTACCTCCATATGTCGGAAGGAAAAACCTATGACGGGCCTTAGAAATCCGCGACCTATTTTTAATAAATTATTTTTATGAAAGTGTTGGTGAATTTTGTTCAAACCTATTAGGGTTCCATATTCCCACGCTTCAATCTGTATCGCGACGTTCGCAACCACCCCGCCATTTATTAGAATAATATTCAAAATGTTGCCACATTAAATATACGATTCAGAGGAACACAATATGACATAATATTATTATGTAGGTACACATACACAAACACAGACAGTAAATCAATTATGGATTCTTAATTTAAAGTAAACACTAAGTAGTTACATTATTCTTTCAAAACAGTACTGAGCCGTCCATCATCGCTAACATCCTGCCCCTCAGTGTCGTCATTACGACACTCATCAACACTCTGAAGTAGAGCTATACGCGATGCTGGACGCTTCATTATACCGGTTTTTGTTCTAATATCTACGACTCGAACCCGTCCGTCAGGCCCAGGGTATATTGTCTGAATGATGCCCTTCGGCCATACGTTCCGCGGTGAAGCGGGGTCTACCACCACAACAAGATCTCCTACCTTCAATTGCGCGCCTTCGCGATTCCATTTTTTACGCGGAGCTAAGGTAGGTAGGACTTCTTTCATCCACCTAGCCCAGAATAAATCGGCCAACCGCTGAGCTATACGCCACTGTTTTCTTAAGAGAAGATCTTTGTCATCAAACCTGCCAGGTTGCGGTAGATTTGACGACGAACCTAATAGGAAGTGGTTGGGCGTTAATGACTCTGAGTCACGAGGGTCAACGAACACGTGAGTTAATGGACGACTGTTAATCATATTCTCCACTTCGCATAGGAAGGTGGAGAGCGCTTCTTCCTTAGGAGCGCGTTCTTTTAAAACAACTTTTAAGGCAGTTTTTACACTGCGAATGAGGCGTTCCCATGCTCCTCCCATATGGGGGCTAGCAGGGGGAATAAATTGCCACTGGACTCCTTTATTTAACGCTTCTGTCACCAGTTGTGGCTGATGGTCTATCACCTCCTGGTATGCCTTCTTTAATTCGACATCAGCGCCTCGTAAGTTGGTGCCATTATCAGAGAACACTGTGTGTGGCCAACCTCTGCGTGCGGCCATCCGGCGCAGAGCCATTATCATAGAGTCGGTTGTGAGGGACGAAACTAATTCTAAGTGCACAGCACGTACTGTAAGACAAGTAAACAGTACGCCGTACCTGCGTACCCTTTGTCGGCCAACTACTACTTCCAGGGGACCAAACAAGTCTACACCACACATTGTGAACGGCCTCTGATGATGGGTAAGTCTGCACTCAGGTAAGTCACGAAGGCGTGGAGGGTTAGGTGAAGTTTTTCTAAAACGACAAATCAAACAATGTTTGGCAACAGTTCTAACAGTAGGCCTTAAATTTACGATCCAGTATTTTTGTCTTAATTCGTTAATAATCATCTCGTTACACGAGTGTGCAGCATTTACGTGATAATGCAACACTATGAGCCGCGCTGTATGGTTTTTACCATCTAAAATAATAGGAAATTTAGTCAGCTGATCAACATCTTTCACGTTTCCGATTCGTCCGCCAACACGTAAAAGATTATATTCGTCAATGATCGGGGTAAGTGTTCGTAAACGACTTTCACGCGTTATCTCTTTATTTGATTTTAACAAATTAATTTCACTACGAAATGACTGTAACTGTGAATGATGAAGTAACAACATCTCTGCTTTATGCATTAAATCTACGGTAATACAGGTAATTGAACTTTTCTTACATTTTTCAATAAATAATAAAACTGTAGCCGTAGCACGTAATAATCGCAGCCAACGGGAGAATCTACTTGGATCCGGTACAGGTAAGTCACAACTTATTTTATTATTATTATCGCACACAATGTTTATTCTTTCTAATATTTTATCATCACTAGTACTTATTTTTATTTCAGGTTGTTGAGGCCAGCACGAAGGCGGTTGGTACAAAAACGACGGTCCGGAAAACCACGTGGAATCACTACTAAGCACGTAATCGGTATTCTTCGTTCCCAAGTCAGCTACGTTTAAGTCAGTAGGCACATAGTGCCACTCGTCCACCTTGCTTAACTCATCAATTTCCCCGAGTCTATTTGCAATGAAAACTTTATAAGTTCGACATTGATTCTTAATCCAATACAAAACCGTAGTCGAATCCGTCCAATAGTGTACTGAATTCGGTTGCAAACGGTGTTCTTTTTTTATGCTATTAACTAATTTACACGCTAACACTGCTCCCTGCAACTCCAATCGCGGCACGGAGACTGGCTTCAGGGGAGTAACTTTGCATTTGCTCGCGATGAACGATACGGTAACGCGTCCGTTGATGCTTTCGCGCCGCCAGTAAGCGACCGCGGCGTACGCACTCGGTGATGCATCGCAAAATATATGAATGTCCAAACTCGCTAAACTATCGCTTGTCGGGTCAGTCGAAAAATACCATCGCGGAATTCTTATATTATTAATTTCCTGAGCTTGACTAATCCACTCTCTAAATAAATCATATAAATCATCGCTTAATTTATCATCCCAGTTAAGATTCTGTTCCCAAACTTTACGCATTAAAATTTTCCCTTTAATTGTGAATGGACTTAGGTAACCGTGAATGTCATAAATGGACATAACTATACATAATAGTTCGCGTTTTGTCGGTATCCGTTTCAGTAGTAATACATCTTGCGGTATCCGTTTAAAGGACAAATCAAAGGCTAACATATCGGTACCTGGAAACCATAACAGCCCAAGTGCTCGTTCCGGTTGGTTATCTATATTGAACCTTATTGCCTTGTCATTAAGGGTTTCTTTGGGGACTTCACTTAATACGGTCGGTACGTTACTTAACCAATTACGCATCTCGAATCCACCTTGTTTGTGAATATAGGAAACGTCCTTTATTGTTTTTGAAGCTATGTCTAAATCTGTAAAACTATCTATATAATCATCCATATACTGGTTAAGTTTAATTGCGCTAACAGCGTCAGGCATTTGCTCTTGAAAAAGAGAAGCATTCTTATCTTGGTTTATGAATTGTGCTATAAAGGGGGAACAATTAGCACCGAATATGAGTGAGGTCATGGCGTATTTATTGACCTCGTCGCTCCCTTTCTCTCTCCATAAAAATCTTAATGCGTTTTGATCATCATTTTTAATTTTAATTCTTAAAAACATATCTTTTATATCGCCAATTACACCTATACAATTTTCTCGAAATCTAAACATTATGCCGTACAAGGAATTTAATAAATCAGGTCCTTGCAGTAAAAAATCGTTAAGTGAAAATTCATTACATTTGGCAGCGGCGTCAAATACTAACCTCAGCTTCTTTTTATTTGGGTTATCGACCCCAAAATGAGGTAAGTACCAAGTACGATTAGTGAGCGTGTCCCTACACTCAGACTCGCTAAGTCTTCTAGCGTAATTATTTTCAAACAAATGTGTAATCCGTTCTCGATATCGCGATTCATATTCCGGGACGGATAACATCTTCCGTTCGACTGATTTTAGTCTTTTCAAAGCGACGGAATACGAATCGGGCATAACGCAAACATCTGATTTCCAGGGAAGACCCACTGTCCATTGACCCCCGATTAACTCAGCTGATTCGATAAGTATGTTTAGAGCTCTTGTTTCTTCGATATTTTGACGCGGATTATTACGAATCCCGATAGAGTCAAGCGAGAAAGAACGACGTATTAATTCGTGTAAATCTATATTATTATCGTTATTTTGTTTGAAGATAGGAAGATCTCTGTTGTAGGTATCTAGCGGTTCGAATGTGGGCGGCTGACGCTGTGGGGAAGTTGTGCACGCGGGGATGGTAAGTAAATGCGAGTCGCTCGCGCCGCTTGAGAAGCGTGCGCGCGCACGTTGTTTACCATTTTCATAAAATAAGGCTCCGTGCACACACCACCCGAGCAACGTTTGTGTAATAAACGGCCCATTAGGTTCAAACTTTTTACAAACAATTGGCGCAATCAAATCATAGTTATCTTGACCTATTAACAATGTAGGTTTTATGATATCACAATTGCAAGGATTAAACTTAATGTTATACAAGTTTTCGTATTCACTGAAGTCCATACAAGAAGTCGATTGCACAGGTAAGTTCAATTCTTTTAATTTGCGAGCACGTAATTTAAACTTATTACCGTCACTGTTACTAATGTCCAAGTTTAATATTTCAGTTTTACATACCAACTCGCTGGAGTCCCATGCACTCGTGGCACGCATCGTGACGCACTCACCGTGTAACCCAGCCTTATAGGGAACGTGCACAACGACGGTGCTGCCAACTGGCGTTGCCAATCCGAATCTTGTGCTCTATTAATGCTTGACATAGACTTTTCTAACCAGTAAACAGAATTAATTTTATCGTGAAAATTAATTAACTAATCATAATGCATTGTTGCATTTCTGGATGTAGGTACCAATACATCCACAAAAATGAAAATAAATCAATTAGCGTAAAATTCTATTACTTTCCAAAGAATACTACTATCATACCATGTTTTGGTGAAAAACGCAAAAAATGGATAAACGCAGTAAAGAAAAATATTTGAAAACAACTTGTTTTTGTTACATTCTGCATTGAAAAGGCCCTCAAAATCAACCCTCCATGCAAACATACCAGAACCATTTATACTTCACCATACACGTGTTATATTAGACCGCACTAAAGTTCATACCGAATATCAAAGACTCCACATGTACTCAGAATATAAACATGGTTATACCCACAATAATGTTTTTAGTCGGCTGCACTCCTTTGGTTTTTTAGGGTTCCGTACCCAAAGGGTAAAAACGGAACCCTATTACTAAGACTTCGCTGTCTGTCCGTCTGTCTGTCACCAGGCTGTATCTCATGAACCGTGACAGCTAGACAGTTGAAATTTTTACAGATGATGTATTTCTGTTGCCGCTATAACAACAAATACTAAATATAGTCAATGGTACGGAACCCTTCGTGTGCGAGTCCGACTCGCACTTGGCCGGTTTTTTTTAAGTTTTGGATCTAAATGCTACGGACTGCATTTTATTGATTGCTTCATCAAATGATTGTGAAGTAATTGATTTATTAGAGCCTGGAGATACTGTTCTCGCTGATAAAGGATTCCCTTCCATTATAACATGTGTTGAAAATAAGAAAGCTATCTTAGTTATGCCAGCCACCATGTCTTCATACACCACAATTTTCATCAGAAAGTAAACGAAAGATATAAAATTCATATTATTAAACATTTATATTACGCTGACGATCGTTATTGATAAACCGGAACTCATATTTTATACCTTTTAGCATATTCAAAAATAATATAATTGAAGAGACAATTTTGTCTATGTAAACTGAAAGCACGATGAGAAGTGATAAGTTTCCTTTTCTGTCCGCATAGTGTCTCTTTTGTCGATTAGTGCTGCCACCTATAGTTCCTGCACGTTCCCTATCCGCGATATCAGCTGCGATAAGGCTCACTGTCGCGCCGTCGTCTAACAGCGCGTGCGTGTGAACACTTTGTTTGGGTCCATGTATGGTAACCGGCACTATTTTAAGCACTATTTTTGACACGTTAAGCACTTTACACTTTTCAGGGTTATTATTTAGGACGGACACTTCGGAACATCGCGTTTCGATCGTGTGAGCTACGAGTTCGTCGCTGCTAGTGCAGGCGCGCGGCGCCGCGTCCGCGTCGGGCGGCTGAGACTTGCTCAGCGGCTCGGTTGCGGCCTGGCGCGCTGCCTGCGGTTTCACCCAGTGAAGCAGACGATGATGCGGCCCATCACAGGCGTCGACGTCGCAGTTCTCGGCGGTGCACTCCGACTGATTTTCATGTCGATCTCCGAGACACTTGAAGCACAGTTTGTTTATGCGAACATAGCGCCATCGGTCTTTGCGCATAGCGTGTTTGAATTTGCTGCACTCTGTTAGTTTGTGAATAGGTTTTTTGCAGTATTTGCATTTATCAGATGTGGAGGGGTTGTTGACCTCCGCACACACTAACACTGATTGCTTGTGATTTTTATATTTCTCGGAATTAGATCTCGGTTTCGAATCGATTTGACTGTGCACGTAGCTTACGCCTGTCATTGCAACTTTCTTGGCTTCTTGATGAAGAAAATTGGATAATAATTCTAATTTTGGTGTGTCGTCTTGATTATCATACTGATATAGGTAATCGGCCCATTTATTAATCAGTTCGATGGGCAATTTGGAGACAACAATGGTTACTAGTTCGGGACTTCGTAGGTAATCACTTTGTTGCACAGTGCGAGTAGCTGTGACATAATTCTTTACTTTGATGGCGAAGTTAACGATCTCCGTATGATATGCTTGTGGTAGCGGCTGTAATTTTCTTAACTGCTGCGTAACAGTTCTCATTATGTTTTCAGGTCTACCAAAACGAAGTTCCAATGTCTCAAGTATCTCTTGAGGTGATGTGGCGCTCATCAGTAAAGATGACGCTGACTCCTTTGCTTCGCCGCGGAGACACTTACGTAGGCGCCATAAATTCTCGGAATCACTGTAGTTGCAAAGGCGCGTGGACTCGTCGAAGGCTCCTTTGAAATGTAGCCACTCCATCGGATCTCCGGAGTATATGGGCAGGTCTTTGCAGATAGCTAACCTTGACAAGAGTTCACTGTTTGTTGATTTTGAGGTTGAAGCACTGATGGCGTCCTTTATGGCGTTAGTGAGCGCTTCAATTGCAGGTTGAGTACCGGCCGACTGATCTGTGGGTTGCCGTGCGCGGCTGGCGCTGTTTTCACAAAATTCGCCGCCCACGTTCCGTTCAAGCGACGACCCGGGTGCGGCAACGGAATGTTCCAACCACTTTTCTACTTTACTTTTGCATGATATATACGAAGATTGCTTTGAACATCTGGAATCTTCTAGGTGTGCCAAATCGGCGGCAAATTTTTTCTCTAAAAACTCCTTTTCTATGCGAGCTTTAGTCATCGTCATTTGGGCTTCAGCCTCTTTTAATTCGATGATGGCTCTGGCTTGAGCTGCTTTAAATTCGAGCCGCTTGTGCCTCGTGGCCGATGAGGAGGACGCGTGGCTCGTACACGTGGCGGCTTGTTCGCGGCTATGCAGGCCGCCATCTTGAGTCGCAACGATGTCGGACAGGATTTTTCCAGCGCTTTTCCTGTTGTAGGTACTGGACGTCTGAACCCGCTTCTAGCTTCATTTTCGTTTCGTTAGCCATTATTTCTCTCGATTGTGCACGTGTTCTCCCGGAACGCGGCGTTTGAAATAATGGCATCCTGCCACACAGGGGTTTGTGTTTCCTTCCACTGAATCTAGTGATGATACCGTTATCTTGTATTTTCTCTCGTCCTTGTTAAGTCAGCTCTATCCACTGATGACGTCAGTTCGAGCAGACGAGTTACCTAATTAATAACGTTAACGTCACTTTTTTTTCTCGTCAATGGGGTTCTTTCCCGGAAATTTCGCCGCAAGATGGCGCTGATAGTTTGTTACCAGTCAAAAGTTTTTGATATACCTATACGTGTGCATTGTGTGGACGATTTTTTAAGTATTTGCGTGTTTTTTTTACTCACTTTGTGTTGCTGTACAATGTATGATACCTGGCTTATCATCCAGTTGAAGGAGAAATTGAAAAAACGAGGAGCAACGTAACAAGGAAAGAAAGCGGAGCTTGTCGAAAAGTACATTATATTTAACATTTTATCGACTTAGAGCTGTTTTCTGGGCAATATTATGGTTCTATAAGTTGTAAAATAAACTTTACTCACTAACTTTTTGCTTTTTAATGATCTAATGATGAACAAACTAAGTTCGTCGGTATCGTTGGTTACATGTTACAAAATGTAAGGTTATTTGAAAAGAACCCATTTTTTCGTCAGCTTACGACAGAAATTTCAACTTCGACAGTGTGTGTAACAGTCCTGAAGTGGTCTCGTAGTCTGTTTCGTTGAAATGTTTCCCACATAACCACGAAAAATAACTTGATTTGTTTTTTTTTAGTTTTAGTGCCTTTTCGGCTTTTCCCACTTTCTCTTCATGCGCAAATTTCTTGGAAATGTGACAACGCCTATTTCTTTGCATCCAAAGGCTACACAACGACCCATAATACTGAAAAAAGTCACAAAATATTAAGATATTGTTCAATTTGTATGGAGTTTGACAGTTTGTTTGTAACAAACAGTCAGCGCCATCTACGTGGAACTATTTGACAGTTTTCTTCCCCATTGTAAGGTCGGCTATCTTGATTGTCAATAGTGACGTCAGCTGGCTGTTTGATTTCGTTAGAGTAGTGATTGAGAAGCTCTGCTCGTGGATTGACGAAGTCTGCTTGAGCGATTGACAATGTTAACAAGAACTCTGGTGTTGTTTAGTTTAGAGCGTGTTTAGATATTAAGTATGTGAACAGGTCAATGTTTTTTCCTGCTGACAGATTGCAGTATAAGCTAGAAAGTAGGGATGAAATAATAAATAAAAACCCAACATTGTATTTATATCATTTATTGGTTATATATCATTTTTATGTTTTTATTCGTACAAAATATAGCGGTAACGAGAACAATGTTATTGCCCGTGTTCTAATAAAATAATATACAATACACCAATATTTTTGTTAGCACCATTTTTTTTTTTTTTTTTTAAACTTTTCTACAAACATACCATTACCTTATATTGCTACGAATGCATAGTAATAACGAAAAGTTTATGGTCTTTTTTAACTTTTTCCATAAAATGTAATTAACTAATATTTAAAAAAAAATCATTAGTTTGATAATGGTGATCAGACATAGGTCTACAACTAAATGAACTTAAAATAGTCACTGAAGTGATGTGTCTCTCGCGGCGGTTACAAAGCCGGTCGACGCACAAAGATAATTTGGTCCAGCTTCAACAACATTGAGTTTACACTTTTGTTAATTATTACAATGAATCTCCACATCGTCAGTACAGTCTTTGGTTAGGACAGAAGAGATATTATCAGAGATTATATAACTTAAATTTATAATATCACAAGCATAATAAATTGAAACACTTCATACTTAGGAAGTTCAGTCATACACATTCATATGATCTTTGTGTAAGAAAGCTGATGATAAGATTCATCTATAATTTAATAGAATGATTTTTCGCGTAATTGGGGTGTCTAAGCTAATAGAAAATAAACTAAGACCAGAGTGCATAACGTATAGTGCAGTGCGATCTACAAGCGGTAAGGTAAAGTTGGAGATACAACCGACAAAGGGTACAATGCACCAAATACTATGCGAAGAACGTACAGTAATGTACATCGTCATTTTGTCCTACTACATATGTTACACGTACTTTTTAATACTTTCAAGGCATATCTTGCGTTTACTAAATCCACCTTAAGCTAAAACTACACCTTACATTTTAATTGTTACGTTCCGCCGCTCCCGAATGCGTCTTACATCTGATAAATATTACAAAATACTTTTTATTATGTCTCGAGAGCGAACAGAACGTGTCTATTACTACTAAAATCTTTAAAGGCACAATAAATGAGCTTATGGCAGCATCATGCCTACGATACGTATAAGGGACAACAATTAGAGACCTCCTGTACAACTAACGCAACACTATGAAGGTCAAACTGAAACAAATCAAACACTACAACAAATGCTTGTAACCTTTGTATACTAATCTAACATTACTCCCTATAGAATAATAACTTACCCCTCCGAAATGGTCCTCACAATAGTACAGAAGGACCAACAACTTATAGTCGAAATTAGAGGGCGACAACTCCAAAGCTTTAAAACAGTTGAAAGGTTTGTTGTCGCCGTATAAAAACCAATATAACATGCAATTTACGGGGCAAAGAAGTTGAAAGACGAAGATATAACCACCACCAACAGCAGTCGCTAAGAACTAAATCTCATGATGCGGTACTTGCTAACTTAAGATACAATACGGTATAACTCTACTGCACATCAGGGTACTTACCACCTTATGAAGATACAATGTGGTAGTTCCTAATGTACACTAAGATTAACCATGCACCGGTAGGTATCCTTTGTACATAAGGACCATTATCCCGCTAATGCTTTACCAAGTAAGGCTCGGTCCTAGTTGAACATAACTATTTCTTCGCAACACGATTAAGAAGCAACGCAATAATGACACGCAACGTGAAAGACATAAGGCTTCGTTTCGTAACGTTGATGATCAGCTAGGACACAAGCCTAACAAAAGTGTATAAAGCAGGTGTTGATACTGTTAATGTTAAGTTCCCGAAGTTCAATAGAAAACACTGGGAATTTTGGTTACAGATCATAGTACCAAACGTATGTATATTAATAATGCATGCTTAAAAATCGACTACAATACTAGTAATATCTCCATACAATAGGACCAAATTTTTCTCCAAGCTTCATCATAAAGCCCGAATACAGCAATATTTTGCATTTAATGTGTCCTTCATCACCACAAACGACATCATCACTGCTTCGTCAACTAACTTAGCAGCATAGTCGCCGAGAGTACCTGCACGGCTGACACAAATACGATAAGGATTCAAAGTACGCTAAGGTTTGTGTGTACCTTGGTGTGTGGATCATGCAAAGCTCCATCACCAAAAACGCTCAAACTATCACTGCTTCGTCAGTAGCTTAGTATAACATTGTGAAAGTCGTAGTAGTTCGTCACACACTAGACATGCTACTTGGAGGAGGGGTAGTAGTAGAGCACGGCGCAGCCCGGCAGCTGCCAGCGCGACGCGTGCAGCTCGATGAGCTGCAGCAGCGTGCGGCGGATGGACGGCGCCGCCGCCGTGTTGAGGAAGGCGTCGCGCACGGCCGTCAGCAGGCGCTCCAGCTCGCCCGGCAGCTGCGACTCCAGGTCGCGCCCGATATACGTCAGCACGAAGAACAGATTCTCCGTCTGAAACGACCAATTTATATTATATATATATTTTTTAATTTTTATTTTATTATATACTTTTAAATTTTATATTTATATATTTTTTTATTATCTATACTAATACTAATATTATAAAGAGGTACAGTACCCGGCAATAAATATTGCACATCGACCTTTGGAAAGAGACAATCGGCTAATTTCGGCTTCGTAGAGCGCTATCTCTCTCGCACGAAATACAAACAGTCCGGTATCTATTAGGAGCTGTTAAAACAATTATGATTTGCTTCTTTTGATAATTATTATTTGTATAAAATACACCAATTTTTCTATAGTGATGGCTTTAGGTTGGGGTAAAATAAAATAAAAAAAACATGTTCCCATTATGTTTTCGTATTTAATTATTTTGGAAAATTACAGCTGTAGTGTACATAATAAACAACATTAATCATATTGTTAAAATGAGACATTGTAATAAAAATAATAATAATTCTAATTCTCAATTACTTCCATTTCACTATCTGTGCTCTCAAAGAGATCAATATCACTGTCACTGTCAGCCGTATTTATCACTAGTCTATCAGTGTAATTGTCTAAACCGTGTTGAATGCTTCTATATTCATTCTCACATTTGATTGCATGATCGCAAACCTTTTTCCAATCTTCAGCCCCGATCATGTTTACTTTTTCAGTCAATAATGTTTTTACTGTAGTTAAATTCATACCCACATTTCTAGAGGCTACATAGCCTTTCAGTTGAGACCATATATTTTCTATTGGATTAAAATCCGGATGATACACTGAATGATGATGATGATTTCTGGATGATGTACTGTCAGCTGTGAAGCTACCTTTTATAAAATAAATAAATAAATAAATATGGTGGCAATCGCAACACAGTGTGCCCATGTTCGGCAAGTACTTTGTCCACGGAAAACTCTGTATGCCTCTCCTTGTGCTGACATATAATAGCGTAAATCTGGGTTTTTGTTAATTTTGGATCTACTGGAATTTCGTGTCTGTTTAACCAGTGGATCATTTCCTGTTTAATGGTGTTTGAGTTGGGGGGTCTTTCAACATATTTGTTGTGATAGGGTGCGTTATCGATAACTAGAACAGAATCACTGGGTATATTTGGTATTAATTGATTAACCAGCCATTTTTCGTAGTTATCGTTATTCATTTCATTGTGATAGTCACCTGTAGTGTCCGTGGATTTATACGTTAAAAAGGCACCGGGTACAAAGCCTTTTTCATTACCCGCATGAACTATTATCAAACGTTGACCTTTTGAAATTGGCTTTTTTACTCCTTTTTTCTTGTCATCACTCCAAGATTTCCCTTTAGTGTGGGATGTATGTATGTATGTAAGACTCATCCATGTAGACGATATTTTTTCCTGATTCGCGAAATTTGCGTATTTTATCGAGGTATTCCATCCGTTTGAGACTTACATCGTGCTTTTCCATTAGAAGTTTTCGATTATCTTCCATTTTAGTGAACCGAAATCCCATCTCGTGAAGTATTTTTCTCAACGTCTTTTCAGACCCATTGTAATTAATAGCTTCAGATAATTTAGCTTTTAATGATTTTATTGTTGGCAGTTCATTAAATCGTAAGTGAAAATCATACACCATTCTTCGAACAACATCATAATCAAAATCGTCCATATGCAAACGAAATTGCTTTTTTGGTCTCCCTTTTTTTGGAGTGCTGAACTTTATTTCAGTAGAATGTGTTTCAGTACTGACTTCGTTTAATATATTGTTCAAAGTTCTTCTTGAAATTCCAGTGGCATTTGCAACTCGCTCTTGAACCTTCTTAAAATAACAACTTACATTTTCATCTTAATTTTTTTTAAATCTGTCAGTTTCGGTTACAAAATATTTATCAACATTGTAGATAATTTCGCGTAACTGACCTCGTAAAGGTTTCCCTCTTTTTCCTAAAGATGCCATTGTGCAATTTTAAATTATTTAAATTTGGGGGTGTTAACAACTCTTAATATATATTTTGAACTGGACGCGACCGCACTTTATCGCACTTGAACAACGACTGACAAACGTCACATAGGTAGTGTGCGACAGAGATAACGCTCTACGAAGCCGAAATTAGCCGATTGTCTCTTTCCAAAGGTCGATGTGCAATATTTATTGCCGGGTACTGTAACATTTGTTTGTAAGTTTGTATTGTAAGGGGTAATCTCCGGGGCCATGTGCTTTCATGGGCCTCGGAATGCGCCACCTCCGGGATCCTCACTGACGGTAGGAGGGGTATCCATCGGCGTTGAGTCGACGTTAAAGTACTTGGGACTTGTCCTTGACAGCCGGTGGAACTTCGTAGAACATTTCCGACGTTTGGCCCCCAAACTGGAACGGACTGGGGCTGCCTTCAGGCGGCTCCTGCCCAATCTGGGGGGGCCGAACGCCTCCTGCCGGAGGCTCTACGCGGGAGTCGTGCGGTCAATGGCCCTTTACGGGGCCCCGGTGTGGGCGCGTTCATTGAGGCGGCGAGCCGCCCACTACCTAAACGCGCCCCAAAAGGTGGTAGCCGTAAGGCTGGCCCGGGGCTACCGCACGATTGCCCGCGAGGCGGCGAGCCTCCTTGCCGGATTGCCGCCATGGGATCTGGAGGCGATAGTCCTCGCGCGCCTACATGAATGGCGCGCGGAGGCGCTAAGCCGGGGGGAAACTCCGCTGCCGCGGCAAATTGTCGCTCAGCGGACAGACTTCCGGCGAGATCTCATGGCGACATGGAGAGAGCGACTGTCGCAACCCCGTGCAGGGCACGCCACGATAGTGGCGATAAGTCCCCTCTTTGAGGAGTGGCTTGAGAGACGCCACGGCGTCCTCACCTTCCGCCTGACGCAGGTCCTCACCGGACACGGAGTGTTCGGGAGGTTCCTGCACCGAATCGGGCGGGAGGAAACGCCCGGGTGCTTCCATTGTGAGGATCGACCGGAGGACACGGTGGAACACACGGTGGAGGTGTGCCCCGCGTGGGCGGAGCACCGCCGTGTCCTCGAAGCGGCGATCGGCGGCGGCGACCTCTCGCGTCCGGCCCTGGTGCAAGCCATGGTCCGGAGCGAGACGGAATGGGACGCCGTCACCTCCTTCTGCGAAGCAGTAATGCTAGAGAAGGAGGTGGCGGAACGTGAGAGGGAGAGAACCTCTCAACGTCCCGGCCGCCGCGGGAGACGCCCCGGGCGTCGGGGGCCACCACCACGTAGCCCCCGGCCACCGTAGGCGCGGGCCTGTGGACGGTGAGCTATGGGCTAGCTCGCCGTCCGTCCGTCTCATGACATGACGACAGGCCGTGTCGACGGCGCTTTCGTGTTCCACGCGCGCCTCAAAGAGAGTCAGCAAAAAGGAAGGGGTCCGTAAGGACCGATGCCTGCCGGGGTTGCGGGACTATTCGAAAGAGATACCGTGGCCCCGGAACACAAAGGGCGATGAAGGAACATGGATGGGTTTTAGTCAGTAAAAGTCTGACACTCCCTCCTGCTCCGCCCAGAGCGGGAGGGGTTATTTGATGATTTCCCATCCGAAAAAAAAAAAAAAAAAAAAAAAAAAAAAAAAAAGGGGTAATCTCCGGAAGTAATGAACCGATTTCAAAAATTCTTTCACCATTACAAAGCTACATTCACCCTGAGTAACATAGGCTATATTTTATCCCCGTTCTCCCACGGGGACGGGAACTACGCGGGTGAAACCGCGGGACGTCCGCTAGTTATATTTATAATTTCGTTTTTTTATTATTTATATATTTTTTTTTAAATATTTTATATCTTCTTCTTCTTCCTGGCTGTTATCCCAATTTATTTGGGGTCAGCCCTCCTAGTACTTCTGCACCACACCTCACGGTTGTGGGTTGTCTCTGTCGTTGTGTTGCTCGCTGTCATGTCCTTCGCTATTGTTCGTAGCCAGGTTATTGTTTGTCGTCCAATTTACCGGATGAGTCTTTAATGTATTTGTTGCGTTTGATATCTTTTGTTTGATTATTTCGGAATTTAGCAAATTTAAATATCTCTGCATCTGTTTTTACGTTCTCTAATTCTTTATAAAAGTGGTCGTTGGACAATGCTCTTGTTATGGTAACACATTTCCTAGCCCTTTTTTTATTTTTTATATATTTTAAATTTAATTTTTTTATATTTTAAAAAATTATATTTATTATTTTTTATTATTATTTATATTCATATTCATATATATTTTTTATTTATATTGTTACGAGCTGGGTACGGGATAAATTAATTACTACCGATTAAACACTTGGTTAACTTTAATTAATCACAAAACACTTCGAACTCAATCACAAGTACACCACTGATCACTATTCACTTAGATATCGCACTTACTAGATCAATTCGATTCGCTCCGTACTGTAGCCAAAATAATACTGCCGCTCCCGCAAACAGGTCCGCTATTTATACTGGTGACCAATCCTTCGAGAAACATCCAAAAGTTACTCGAATTTCTAGACAATTACAGTCGGTCATTAGCCTTTGTACAAAATAAAGAAGTAGGAACTTTATGCCCTCGGCGTACGGTCGAAATTACAATGACCATTCCTATACCTACATCTTCGAGACTCGTCTTACGTACCTACCTACTACTATTTACATACCTACTTTTGATTGTAGGTACGAGTACGACGTAACAATATTTATATTTTTTTTCTTATTATTTATATTTTTTATCTATCCACTACGAGGTTATCCTTGATGAGTCCTCGCAGCACTTGCAGATGAGCGTGAGCAGCACCTGGCCGGGCTGCGCGGAGGTAGCGCCGCAGTAGTATACTCACGTCGCTGGCGGAGGGCACGGGCTGCCGGATGCAGTCCTCGCAGCACTTGCAGATGAGCGTGAGCAGCACCTGGCCGGGCTGCGCGGAGGTAGCGCCGCAGTAGTATACTCACGTCGCTGGCGGAGGGCACGGGCTGCCGGATGCAGTCCTCGCAGCACTTGCAGATGAGCGTGAGCAGCACCTGGCCGGGCTGCGCGGAGGTAGCGCCGCAGTAGTATACTCACGTCGCTGGCGGAGGGCACGGGCTGCCGGATGCAGTCCTCGCAGCACTTGCAGATGAGCGTGAGCAGCACCTGGCCGGGCTGCGCGGAGGTAGCGCCGCAGTAGTATACTCACGTCGCTGGCGGAGGGCACGGGCTGCCGGATGCAGTCCTCGCAGCACTTGCAGATGAGCGTGAGCAGCACCTGGCCGGGCTGCGCGGAGGTAGCGCCGTAGTAGTATACTCACGTCGCTGGCGGAGGGCACGGGCTGCCGGATGCAGTCCTCGCAGCACTTGCAGATGAGCGTGAGCAGCACCTGGCCGGGCTGCGCGGAGGTAGCGCCGCAGTAGTATACTCACGTCGCTGGCGGAGGGCACGGGCTGCCGGATGCAGTCCTCGCAGTACTTGCAGATGAGCGTGAGCAGCACCTGGCCGGGCTGCGCGGAGGTAGCGCCGCAGTAGTATACTCACGTCGCTGGCGGAGGGCACGGGCTGCCGGATGCAGTCCTCGCAGCACTTGCAGATGAGCGTGAGCAGCACCTGGCCGGGCTGCGCGGAGGTAGCGCCGCAGTAGTATACTCACGTCGCTGGCGGAGGGCACGGGCTGCCGGATGCAGTCCTCGCAGCACTTGCAGATGAGCGTGAGCAGCACCTGGCCGGGCTGCGCGGAGGTAGCGCCGCAGTAGTATACTCACGTCGCTGGCGGAGGGCACGGGCTGCCGGATGCAGTCCTCGCAGCACTTGCAGATGAGCGTGAGCAGCACCTGGCCGGGCTGCGCGGAGGTAGCGCCGCAGTAGTATACTCACGTCGCTGGCGGAGGGCACGGGCTGCCGGATGCAGTCCTCGCAGCACTTGCAGATGAGCGTGAGCAGCACCTGGCCGGGCTGCGCGGAGGTAGCGCCGCAGTAGTATACTCACGTCGCTGGCGGAGGGCACGGGCTGCCGGATGCAGTCCTCGCAGCACTTGCAGATGAGCGTGAGCAGCACCTGGCCGGGCTGCGCGGAGGTAGCGCCGCAGTAGTATACTCACGTCGCTGGCGGAGGGCACGGGCTGCCGGATGCAGTCCTCGCAGCACTTGCAGATGAGCGTGAGCAGCACCTGGCCGGGCTGCGCGGAGGTAGCGCCGCAGTAGTATACTCACGTCGCTGGCGGAGGGCACGGGCTGCCGGATGCAGTCCTCGCAGCACTTGCAGATGAGCGTGAGCAGCACCTGGCCGGGCTGCGCGGAGGCAGCGCCGCAGTAGTATACTCACGTCGCTGGCGGAGGGCACGGGCTGCCGGATGCAGTCCTCGCAGCACTTGCAGATGAGCGTGAGCAGCACCTGGCCGGGCTGCGCGGAGGTAGCGCCGCAGTAGTATACTCACGTCGCTGGCGGAGGGCACGGGCTGCCGGATGCAGTCCTCGCAGCACTTGCAGATGAGCGTGAGCAGCACCTGGCCGGGCTGCGCGGAGGTAGCGCCGCAGTAGTATACTCACGTCGCTGGCGGAGGGCACGGGCTGCCGGATGCAGTCCTCGCAGCACTTGCAGATGAGCGTGAGCAGCACCTGGCCGGGCTGCGCGGAGGTAGCGCCGCAGTAGTATACTCACGTCGCTGGCGGAGGGCACGGGCTGCCGGATGCAGTCCTCGCAGCACTTGCAGATGAGCGTGAGCAGCACCTGGCCGGGCTGCGCGGAGGTAGCGCCGCAGTAGTATACTCACGTCGCTGGCGGAGGGCACGGGCTGCCGGATGCAGTCCTCGCAGCACTTGCAGATGAGCGTGAGCAGCACCTGGCCGGGCTGCGCGGAGGTAGCGCCGCAGTAGTATACTCACGTCGCTGGCGGAGGGCACGGGCTGCCGGATGCAGTCCTCGCAGCACTTGCAGATGAGCGTGAGCAGCACCTGGCCGGGCTGCGCGGAGGCAGCGCCGTAGTAGTATACTCACGTCGCTGGCGGAGGGCACGGGCTGCCGGATGCAGTCCTCGCAGCACTTGCAGATGAGCGTGAGCAGCACCTGGCCGGGCTGCGCGGAGGTAGCGCCGCAGTAGTATACTCACGTCGCTGGCGGAGGGCACGGGCTGCCGGATGCAGTCCTCGCAGCACTTGCAGATGAGCGTGAGCAGCACCTGGCCGGGCTGCGCGGAGGTAGCGCCGCAGTAGTATACTCACGTCGCTGGCGGAGGGCACGGGCTGCCGGATGCAGTCCTCGCAGCACTTGCAGATGAGCGTGAGCAGCACCTGGCCGGGCTGCGCGGAGGTAGCGCCGCAGTAGTATACTCACGTCGCTGGCGGAGGGCACGGGCTGCCGGATGCAGTCCTCGCAGCACTTGCAGATGAGCGTGAGCAGCACCTGGCCGGGCTGCGCGGAGGTAGCGCCGCAGTAGTATACTCACGTCGCTGGCGGAGGGCACGGGCTGCCGGATGCAGTCCTCGCAGCACTTGCAGATGAGCGTGAGCAGCACCTGGCCGGGCTGCGCGGAGGCCCCGCGGCGCTGGATGGCGCGGCGCCGCAGCTGGCAGTACATCTCCAGCAGGAACGACAGGAACGCCATGAGGCGCGGCCGCCCGCCACTCACCGTGGACCCCAACAACTGGAATTACACAGTCAATTACGATCAGGTTCTTATTCGCTCCGATGGATCACCAGAAACTCAAAACAAGTCTTTGCAATACGACATCACACACATTATGGGGTTGTGGGTTGCTAGCCGTGTGGTATCCCGGCAGAGTATAATAGAACCAACCCATTACACTCACGGGTGTCGTATAAGGCGACTAATGTCTGAGGCAGAACACCTTGCGCCTCCGTAGACCAGAGAATGGGCAGCAGCGTTTTCTGTTTGTCTTTCATCACTCCGATCTCCAATCCGCCTGCCAAACGTGGAGATTACGGCAAATTCCTCCCATCATGGGAGAGGCTTATGTCCAGCAGTGGACGTTATGGGCTGTTGTTGTTGTTGGGACGCTCCGCAGCCAGATGAACCGACGTCATTAAAAAGTTAGCTAAGTCAGACTGGACAGTTGGATACAGAAGTTAATCAGGCAAGATGTTGTGGCACAGTTTGAGATCTATTTCTAGCTTGGGCCTGTGGACGGTGAGCTAAGGGCTAGCTCGCCGTCCATCCGACTTATGACGACAGGCCGTGTCGACGGTGCGTTTGTGTTCCACGCGCGCCTCAGAGAGAGTCAGCAAAAGGAAGGGGTCCGCAAGGACCGATGCCTGCCGGGGCTGCGGGACTATTCGAAAGAGATACCGTAGCCCCGGAACACAAAGGGCGATGAAGGAATATGGATGGGTTTTAGTCAGTAAAAGTCTGACACTCTTCCCGCTCTGGGCGCAGCGAGAGGAGTCATTTGATGATACCAAATCCCAAAAAAAAGATCTATTTTTAGCTGTTGATTGATTGATGTGGTCAAAACATTCGTAACGAACATGGTAGAGGGTGTAGGGGTTCACAAGTCGTTACCTTGTCCCGGTCGTGGTACCACTGCTGGCACGTGTTGAGCAGCGACTCGAGGAAGGTCTCGGTGTTCTCGCGCTCCACCACGGCGATGCAGCGCCGCGCGGCCGGCAGCGCGTAGCGCGGGGACTCCACCGCGCGCGACACCAGGTGCCCCACCGCGTCCATCAGGGTGCGCGCGCATACTGCGTTCGGATCTGATACATCCACATACACAAATATGTCAACTTATTTTGATAAATGGCGTGTGGTGAAGGTTGTCTTAGATCAAAGATTATTTATTCGCTCTCACACGTTCCGATCATCACTGTCACCAATGACACGGTGGAAGTAACAATGTTTAAGGCTAACAACATTTTATGAAAATATGTCATACGAACGTTTGTCGTGCCCGAACAAGCTTTGTGACAGTAGGAGTTTCGGACATCTAAAGTTATCACTGGGTACTTCGAGAATGACTTACGACACTGTGTTGAAAACAGAGCATGTTGTAGCATCAAACTGTAGCAACAGCTCGATGATTCTACTTATTGTTGACTCACCTTCGAGAGCCTTGTCGATACACTCCTGTATCTCCGGCGGGAAGTTGCCCAGGTCTCCAGCATCAGCCGCGAGCCCCAGCGCCGCCATGCCGCTGGCCAGCGCATCGGCCGACGTGAGCGACTTGGAGCGCTTCAGGCCGGGCGCGAACGACTGCGGCCGAATGCTCTTGCCATTGCCGTTCGTGAGAGAAGACGGGGGAGACTTCTTCTTCTCCGGAATGATCGCTTGCTGAGGCTGCAGCTTGAAGTGGACGCGGGGTCCCACCTGGAATGTTTTTGTGTTTTATAGGATCGTTGGTAATTTAATTTTAATGATCTATTTCGGTTAGGTAAAGCCTCGTTCACATTATGAAGAATTTCTTGAAAATGATCATGCGAGTCTCGCTATCGTCTAGATAGAGAATCTATCTAAAACCTTCGATACCGGTTTTTATTTACAAATCCCGAAATCCGGATTTCGGGATTACAAACAATCAGTGTCCAGGGATTCTGTATCCGGTATTCCAGGATAGCCCAGGGATTCGGAAATTCGGATCGAATTCACTAGATTTATCACATTCATGTGTTTACATTCTACTCTTTTAGGCACTGTTTTGGTTTAGAACTGCGATTTGACAGCTTACATTTCCTGTTTTCACGAACATTGTCAATTGATATTTGAATTTGAATCCTTTGAAGTGATTCTCGAGTTTCATAACTCTACTCGTGTAAACAACACTTTATTGTCAATACAAATTGACTAATTGAATTTAAATGGTTTATTGCGGTATTGTCAATAGTGGTTCGGTTCTCATAGTTAACAAGCATTTAGTAATCCGCGAGTAACGTTGAGTAATCTTACACATGAGGCAAGATAAATGTAGATGAGTCTGTCAACAATGTAAACTATGGGAACAAACCGTCACATATCAAGATTATCGCCTCTCAATCTTTGTGATTATGGAGAAGTCGGAAGCGTCTTATGAAACCATCCCAGGCCTTTAGGCGATGACCTGTTGGTTATTGCTGCATAGGACTATCCTTACAACAACATGTAGCAACGAACGTTTGGCTATCAATGGGCAATATAAATAAGATCATTTTGATAAGGCTGATGTCTCCTAGCAGTATCAAAGCATGTTTAAAGCGGCAACACAGCAGGATTCCCATGGGATTAGGGTTATGAACATGCAACGTTACATATCGAAATTAAAAAAAAAAAACCGGCCAAGAGCGTGTCGGGCCACGCTCAGTGTAGGGTTCCGTAGTTTACCGTCCGTCACAATAAGTGTTCCCACTTATGAGTTTAAAGGTGGGTATCCATTATGTAAAAATGCTTGCATATACGAATATACTACAAACTTAGTCCAGAAATTATTTTGTACAACTTTTTGTCTTTTTTGTACAAAAACTGTTGTTTCCATCAAGTTCAAAATTATTTTCCTAGAAAGTCCTTATAAAGTTCTACTTTTCAGATTTTTTAAACTTATGGTTCAAAAGTTAGAGGGGGGGACACATTGTTTTTTACTTTTGGAGCGTTTATTTCCGAAATTATTGATATTATCAAAAAATGATTTTAGGAAACCCCTATTCATTTTTAAATACCTTTCCAACAATATATCACACGTTAGGGTTGAAATTAAAAAAAAAAAACACTTCCCACTTTACATACAGGGGGGGCTACCCTAATAAAACATTTTTTTCCAATTTTCATTTTACCAATTTGTCGACGTGATTGATATACCTACATATTGGTACCAAATTTCAGCTTTCTAGTGCTAACGGTCACAGAGATTAAGCGAGGATGGACAGACGGACGGACGGACGGACAGACATGGCGAAACTATAAGGGTTCCTAGTTGACTACGGAACCCTAATGAACTTTTATATCTGTCTTCGCTCAATATTCGTTGAAGTTCATTACCTATTTTCTAAAAGAAATCTCATTACGCTGAAATGTCCGAAAAATTACAAGACTGGCCAAAAAGCGGATGAACCCGGACGAATAGTAAATCCAATGGTTTTTACCCGACTACGGTGAAGCCAAAAGGAAGGGTTACTTATTTACTTTCCATCCGTTTGGATTCGGCCGACATTTCGGCGTCCCGTCATTTCGCACACACTGTTACGCCACTGCACCAAAATACTGGTATTACTTATCGCACTGAGTGGATATCACTTTACGGTGACTAACAGCCCGGGTACGGTGTAACGTTTTTCACGAAAGCCACTTCAAACTCAGTTGTTATCAATTTGTTGCTCACTATGCTTACATTATCGAAATAATATAAGTATCGATACGAAAGCGTCTGTCAAAATGAGTTACGGCGACTATCAGCTACGATGACAACCAATGACGTGATATTTGATCGCGACTGGTCATACATACGAAACTAACCTTTTGACAGTTAATTGATGGACACTGAGCCCAGTTACTATCATTTCGAGCTGTCAACAGAGATACGTAATAGCTCTGCTGGTTAATGTGGAGTTCCTCACACTATCGGTCGTCACAACACAAGTAGCCCCTGGTCATCGAGCATATAACCTATAGAGTCGTAATGTTACTTATTTTGTTTGAAAACAATTCCGCTAACTGACAGCTACTCAAATCTGAGTTCGCTACGTTCTGATTGGCTGACCCAAGGTCAAATAATACTCTCTCTCTCTCTCGCTCTTACTGTTTTAGAGAGAGCGAGCGTCGTCATTTATAAGTGACAAATCACTTATTAGTTGCGGAGGCGGATGGCCCGACATTACGACTCTATAGGTTATATGCTCGATGCCCCTAGTTAATGTGGAGTACCTACCTGTGCATGCGGCACGTTCCCACTGGAGGCGCTGTTGAGCAGCGCGTGCGGCGGCATGACGGGCCGGTAGTGCGGCGGCACCTGCGCGTGCAGCACCGCCGAGCGCGAGTGCTGGAGCCCCACGCTGGTGTAGCCGATGCCTGGCCTGTAACATCATACAATCAATCTTAGTAAGAGGCAGGAAGAAGAACAGGATCCACAAACGATTGTCTGCTTGTCCTGTTGTTTGCTCATTAAGTTCAGTATGTAGCAAAGTTCTGGGTCGACTCAATTTGGATAGCCACCGACATACTAAGAGGACGAAGTAAAGGGCATAAGCAAGGTACAGGGCAGAAAGAGGTGTAGATACTCGTCGTCGTCTACGTCGTCTCAAGCATTATCGGTCTGAATAGTGTTTTGAAACAATGAAGCCCCATTTGCCTAACATAACTTATTAGATACGTACCATCGCATTTTAAATAATAGATAAAACTAAAAGGGCAGAAATATAGAATCCGGTTCGAAGGACCAAAAAGCACAAAAAAATTGTCTTAGTGCCCGTATTTCATACGGTTATAAAACTATGTACCTACCTAAAATGTGTAAGTAAAAGCAAACGAATGAAGATTTAAAAATGCGGACGATCATCTATGATCAAAGACTTGGGCTGTAGGTAGTAGACGATGTCTCTAATTAATTTCCGCGTCGCGCAGAGCTACGTATGTTTTATGTAATGTATGTAAGAGATAGGTATTTAATATGTGCGTACATAAATATATGTCATGTACATAATGTGACAATACGACAAGATCGTTTATCTACGTACAAATTACAATGCCAACTGCCGCAGCCACGCTCATTAATGTTATCTAGGTATTATAGAGATTAGCAGCATCACGGAGAATCAACATTGTTATTGAAATGTATTACATAAATGTAGGACGACCACCTAGACGAACTCGGGTGAAATCGGAGCTGTTAGGACTTAGGTGCAAGTAAACACAGACGCGAATTAGCAATCTACACTAATATTATAAAGAAGAAAGATTTGTATTTTGTGTGTGTGTTTGTAATGAATAAACTCAACAACTACTGCGTCGATTTCAAAAATTCTTTTACCATTAGAAAGCTACATTGACCCTGAGTAACATAGGCTATATTTTATCCCCGTACTCCTACGGGAACGGGAATTACGCGAGTGAAACCGCGTGACGTCCGCTAGTATTTATATAAATAGAAATAATTGTTACCGGAACGGAATTTTCTATATAAAAGCAGCAGATTTTAATTAAAAAATTGTAGCATCAATCGTCTTGTCAATGCAATGGACCACCTACGGAAGATTGTGGGGTAGATCTTGGGGCCTAAAAGGGCCGCTTTAGCATAGGATAATAATAAATGGAATTATGTTACAATTCGTAAAAAGGTCACAAAGTGACAATTCAATATTAATTGCGTCTGTGACCACTTTATGAATTTTAACTTGATTCACATTTTATCCTAATATGACTCTGCTAAAGCAGCCATTTTAGACCCCTGGATGAGACTCGCATCGACCAGGGAAGCATGGCACGGCACAATGGAAAGGGTGCAGGCTGCAGGCCTATACTCAATAGTGGAACAAGCCTACCAATAATGATTATTACAATAGCTGTATGTAGACAGACGACTCAACAGTTTCATCGGCGTCCGGTGTTATCGCTGTCGGTTAAAAATTGAGGTGTCGTATTCCCAACGTATTTGATAACGGCTACTTAAAGTGTTGAGTCGACTGTCAGCGAAAACCTAAACTCAGAACAAACACTTTGACAAAACATAATATTATGCTACTATCCAAGAATCCTATTAAGAAATCACGAGGATTAGTTTATTCTAGTACGCTCATATAATGATTTAAATCTAAATTCTCTTTTCAAGAACTCGAAGACAGCCGATTGTATCCACAACCGAGCACAGTTTCGGCGAAACGCGCTCTGATTCATCGCAAACTATTCCTACTTCAGTTTATAGGTTGTAATTTATGGGCAAAAATTAAACATAGGTAGTAGGGGAATAATATCCTGTTAGAATAAATATATCTTTGGCACTAAGTTCAAAGCGTCACGTCACCGTGAATGATTTCCGATTTCGATTTTAACGGCTAGCTATCTCTGTTCATAAAACTGATCTATTAAACAGAGCACTAGGTACGTTTTCATTTTGCAATTTGTGCTCCTGATTAAATTATATTTTGTAACAAAAGTTGCAGCACTGCCTGCATAATGATGACACCAGAGTTTAGGTTATGTCAACCTGGGCGTATTGTGTTCTTTCATATTCAAATCAGTCATCCATTACTTTTGAACTACTTACTATTGTTTAAAAAAAAATCCTGATGAAAGACTACGAAAGAGAACGATGAGGAAAAAACAGTACTACCTAAAAGGCTCTCCTTTTAGAGCAACCTGATGAAACGCTTAGTTTAAAAGTAATATTTCAACCATAACAGTGCCAAACGCAGTTGCCATTTCGATTGTTATTCATGGTGGACAATGGTTCAGTGGCGCGTGTCCCATAGCCGTGAGCATAAACCTCATAAATAATAAGTGATCATTGTCGCGATGCCGCCCGTTATGGCGGTCCACTCCTGCGCAATGCCACGCAAATTGTTTCATTACGATAGGAAATGGCGGCGAGGATTAATGATGAACTCATTGTGGATATGAATAAGTAAGCACTTACATTATGGACAAATCGATCATGAACAGTTATAGTTGGATGGATTTCGGTTTGTTCAGAAGACACGATTTTAAACTGGAAAATATTATGATTCATCTAAATGCAGAGCGCCGAACGAAGTTACATGACGAACGCCGAGAAGCAGAGGTCTATTGTAGGAATGCTAAAGTCAGTCCTGTTGTCATACGTAGAGCTTGAATATTCATCACACAGATAACGTCAGCATGGTAAATAATTATAATTTAAACGTATGTTGTGGATTTATTGTCATCCAACATCACAATGACCTCTTCCGTGTCATCCAACTACTAAACGCCTACTGCTGGTATGTCAATGAACTTGAAATTATCTATCAGTTTTAACTAAGAATATCCTACTGTCAAATCGACACAGTTGGATCTTTTGATTCAGAATTTGTGCTGTATAAATATGGTGGATTCCAGATATATGGGCCAAGGAATCAGCTATTGGACAACCTGAATCCATGGAGTTGGTTCTTTAAATCAACCAAAAAATATCTTTAAATTGATTATGGAAATATTTTCATCCGTTGGAAAAGCTGCAATCAAAAGAAGAGCGCCCGTTAGACCTGATGCTGCTGCATTTGTTCCCATGTTCCTTGGGGTCGGTGCCCTTTTCCTACTGTCAGGAGTATCGCTATCCTCCTCCCCTTTTCATTCATATAATCTCTCCATCTTTCTTCTTTTTATCATCCATTTCTCTAAACGCTAACCTATAGTGCTCCTAATACGTCTTCCGTCGCCTTATTTCCCACAAACAGTCGGTGTGTCTCGAGACCTGGCATTTCGCAATCGGTACGCTGACACTGCTGCCAGTGACGATGACGTGTCACGGAATGGGCACAAGTGGCGTGTCCTGTCTGTGCTGCACTCCATTGTCGGTTGACAACCAAGTGTTTATCTACTTTAGTTAGACCACAAACTCACGTGATGTATTTGAATATGAGTTGAATGGCCGATTTGTTCACGAGTTCAGGCTGCTTTTCTTAATTTACATGATAAAAGTTTATTTTCAGTGTAAACGGCCCGCGGCCTAAGAAATGGATAAATTCTTTACCTGAAGGTGTTTTACAAGAATTAAAAACATGCTGTTGTATTTTGTAATTGAATTTTCAACCAAGTGCGATTTCTACCAAGGGTTCACTTGGATAAAGTAGCGCTATTCAATTCTGACTTTCTAATAATGTGCACTGCACTGTGTTGTAAACTAATTTTCTTCTATTAACTTTCACATCACGCACTATATTAGATTTTAGACCAGCTCTTGTATTTCTGTTCGGAATTATTCTCATAAATAACTTATCCAAGCACTTGAACGATTCAATGCTGTCTGCTGGTAAATGTCAAGTCTTTGCAAGATTAATGGGAACATGATAAATTATTACTCTGACTGAATGAACAATAGCTGCGTTAAGTTTTGGTAAATAAATGATCATTATTCTATGACATAAAGCGTTGAATAACTTGTTGATGATCGATAAATCTCTCTAAACCTAAGCTGGCATTTATCTAACCACAAAACGACATTAAGGTGGATGCTCAAGCGTAGCCCGCGAAATTCAAATTTTCTTACGTTTTTTGCAATTTGCAGGCCAGTGCTAGGTTGTATGTTGATTAAAATTTTGTTTGCGACTGTAAGACGTATGTAGTTACAGAATTATATTCATCAAACTCATCAATACAACCCTCAAAGTTCATATTGGTGTCAAAATTACTTTTCCAAGGTCAAAATCATTCTTGCACCATTATGAACTTGGAGGGTTGTATTGATGATTTTGATGATTATAATTGTGTTACTACATACGTCTTACAGTCGCAAACAATATTTTAATCAACATACAACCTAGCACTGGCCTGCAAATTGCAAAAAACGTAAGAAAATTTGAATTTCGCGGGCTACCCTTGAGCATCCACCTTAAAAGTATAATAAAAACTGAAAATTTCGATAAAATTATTTCATTACACCTCATTGGTACTTTTAATATTATCTCAAATCTAGGAAGTCCTCGCTTACAGTCCCAGCTGCCAGAATTCAAATGCTTTCAATTTTATAGCAGTTTCGACATATTTAATTCACTCAATCTGCAGCTAAAATTAAATACTCGAGTGGTCCGATACGAAACTAAACGTTGATGAAAAATTTCAAATAATGCAAGGCTGTTGAAGATTAGACAGAATGAAAAAACATTTTACTCACGAAACCTGAATTCGAAAATGTCAAGGTGAAAATAAATGATGTGCCTAGGTTTGGGAATGATAGTTGAAAATATATCGAACAAGTAGCACCAGTAGTTACACGAACTACGAGAAAAACAGTATAATAAAAACTTTCCGCTGGCAATTCTAAAAAGTATTTAAGATCACTTTGCGTTACAACATGATTTACACGAACTAGGTAATAAACGTGACAACATTGCAAATGAAACGAACACTAAGTGCAAGTTTACATCTGTTGGAAGCATTGTCAAAGCAATCGATCAAATATTACATAAAAGGTCATAACAGACAGTTGACACTGATACGTGCGGTCGGTGTGGGACTGTGCTAAGGCAATTACGTATAAACAAGACACCCAGCACCAGGACTCGTGTTGCAGCTAGCATTCCATGACACACGCTCAATTGCACGCCAGCGCAACTTTTCTACGTACATCACGTCGATGTCTTCACAAATTTTATCGTTATTTGTTCCAATTTGTTTAGGAAAGTTTTACAATGCACTTGTAATATACAAGAAAATGATGTCAAGACACAGTTTCGGAGGAAGGAGAAGGAAGGAGGAGGGAGGGAACTGTCGACAAAGCAGTCGAACCACCTGTGTTGACAGAATTTGCATAACATTCAACGAATGCCAACAATCATTTCGAGCAGACTGGGAGAAGAATAAGAGTAATTAGTGAAAATGGTAAAAATTAAGCGAATGAAGTCATATTTCTAAACAAAGAATAAAACGGTGTGGTACTTCGACCTTGGGATCGAATAATGACAAGTCGACAAAACATTGGAATGATCTCTAAAGTTAGATGAGAATGACGCACTGTCCGTTCTATTGAATGGATTCTGTTTAGTCTGAGAAGTAAGTCGCAGTGTTTGAGAGAAACAGTTTAAAGAGCTAATACGAGAGCCAAATCAAAAAGCAATCACACAAATTACGGAAGATCTAAGTGATGTGGTGAGTAATGAAAATGAATCGTAAAAGTCACCGATGTGTTTGGGAAGTGGCCACCTACGATTTTATACATATTATTACATTCACGCTTCTGCGATGCCAGAAATTTTTCACGTGCTCTATTAAACACAAATTACACAAGTAAAAACTTTTTGCTTAAAACATAATTTGGGTATGACAATAATGTTTAGTTACTAATAGACGCGCTGTAACTAATACTATTATATTGCTTGCTGCAGTGGGTGCTCATCTTGAAGATTGGCAACATTGAGCAACTGGCAGCAGAAGAAAAACGTACGGAAGATCTTTAGGACAATCCTATAGATAGGGTGACATACATCTATAGATAGGGTGACATAATAACCATCATGTTTGCTTTACTTGCAGAACTAGCTATAAAACATGCAAACATGATGGAATGGCTAAGATTTGGACAAACTCGCCACACTATTCCCAAACAACTGTAATTCCTGAAAGCCAGAATCAACAGTGGCGACCACCAGAAAAGCGCCGAGACAATGAAGCTCGACGAAGTCCCAGAGAATAAATTTAACTGTCTTGGATCCCGCAATGAAATTAATCAGAAAAGTAAAGCGATAAAAGTAGAGGAGTAGGAAAAAACCGTAATTTCCACTTCAATGGCTACTGAAAAAAAATCATCTAGCGATAGCGATTCATCAAGCTATTGACCAAACTAAACACTAGTAAAAATAAGAAAGACCTAACCAAGGATAAAATGATGATAGTCTGCAACATTTGATTGATGATGAATGTATGATCGTTAAACCAAATATACGGAAGAGTCGAGAAATAACAGAAGTAGGCCAAGGTATAACAAACTCTTCTACTAACCAAACATTGTTTTCAATAACATGTTTAACTTAGACACTGATGACAATGCACCCAACAAAAATTATAAACTATGTCCAAATGTAATAAATGTTTATTTTGAAGGTAAGTGTAAATTAAACGTAGAGTTGCTGATAGTTTTGATAAGCACCCCACGCTTCAACATTATATTTACTTACATACGTCTCAACAACTAACTCAGTTTGTTTTCAACATTTAGTACATTGTAATTAGAGTATGTTATTTTATTTTTATATGTATTTGTTCTGGACCAGATAACAGCATGAACCTTGTGGCAACAACAGCTGTAAACAAACATGCCGCCACGGGTTATCAATTCAAGCCAATGGGCGCTAGCATATACCAGGATCAACAAAGGACTATAAAACATACATAATGTAGCAAGACAAGTCCTCTTTACGCTAGTCACCTCAATTACAGTATCAGGCTTAAGTGGAGAGAACAATTCCGGGACTTAAACGACATGGTCTGATTAAGAGAGCTATGTTTCAGAAAATGTATATGTACTTACAAGTCAGACGTAGAGTATCTTCCGCGAACCATTTTCACAACAAAACAGCTTTTAATAAAACTAGAAATCACAAGACCTTTCCACTACATCACGCTCGTCATGGCAATGTTAGTAAAATCGTGATGTTTACGGGAGCTACAATAAAATTTATCACTATCTTCAAATGCAAATCTCAATGCAAACTTGGCAATACTGTCGACAAATTACGTCTCATTTCCCTCTTAGCATCAGAACTTTATTAATAGAATCCAGTATCCGCGCACATCCTATCCCGAAGCTTACACTTCGATTCGTTTTTCAGCGCGCCGTGCAGAAACTCTTCGGCAAGTGGGCGATTTGTCGGCGGATCACTCACGCGGCACTGTCGAGATTTGTACTCAAAAATACAAGAGTGCACGAGTCAAGTTCGTTCGTCGGAGGCGTTCGCGTTATAATTTCGTGGTTGTTTGGTCGCGGTCGTGTCGGGAACTCCGCGCGTCTCCCGGCGCGTGCGCGGACTGCGCGGGGCGGCACGCTGTTCGGCCAGTTTTGGCGCGCGCGGGCGTGTTCGCGTCACCGTAGCCAAGAACAAAGTGATAACAAAAACTCTACAATTGATACTACGAGTACGTAGCCACGTAGCTACGTGACGCGACATCAGTTTCGCACATTGTTTCACAGATTTTTGTTGTGTCTCTTTTGGAGCTGTGCCAACAGCGACCATCGCTTCCAGTCACGTTACTACAGTTGATGAGAAACAAACTATTCAACACCAATCAGAGCAAGGTCAAAAACCGTGTGGACGACGGAAAATTATCTAAAAACTTATTAGGGCAGCCGCGGCGACTTGAATGAGTTAATTAATTCGCGAGGCAAACCAAAAAAGTGTGGCAGGTAGTGAACCTTAACAGATAATAGAAAAGTCATCGTTTGGAAAGTCAAGGTTTTACATGTCATTTCGCATCATTTTATGCATGGCAATTAGACCGCTATGGCTATGTATGACGGGCATGAATCTTAACGTGTCGGCAAGATTTTATCACACGAGTGGGTTGAAGAAATTATGTATTTGGTACCCGAACAGTATGGCAGCAGTTGGTTGGAGAAATGAAAACTATAAATAGCGACCAAGGAACATAAAGAGTTTGAAATTGTTATATGGCAACATTGGCAACAGAGAAAACACAATGATAAACTATGCACAATATTATGCTTAATAAAGACGAGGACCAGCCCACGTAGCATGGCAACGTAGAAACGGGGAAAGACTCGACAAATCTTTTGTTCATCTGTCATTTTGTCTATTCAATATCGACAAAATGACAGATGAACAAAAGATTTGTCGAGTCTTTCCCTGTTTCTACGTCGCCATGCTACGCGGGCAGCACCAGACATGACTTAAGGGTTGCGCTTCATCTGGCAGCAAGGAATCGCACTTTTCCATGCATCCTGTTCTGTTGATCAGAACAGTCTTTTGCTAGAGCGAGAAACAGAGCGTGCTGCCATGCGTATCGTCGATGCTGCCTCGTCCGTTCGGTTGCTGCTGGGTGAGGCGCAACCCTAAAGCTGGGCTTCTCACGCAAATTTTTGATCAGTTTCGGGAGTCAAAAGATTGGCTTACTTGGTTAAGTGCAAAGATTTACAAATAATCGGTAAAGCTGAAACGTATCCTCTGAAAGTCCTTACAATATCTTTGAATATTGGAAAACACTCACCTATTGTGAAGGTCGGCAGGCTTGGCCATGGTGAACTCCTTAGCGTGAACATTGAGCTTGTTGCTGGAGGCAGACATGGAGCCTCCCGCCGCTGCGGTGATGGTGGTCGCGCCCGAGCTGGCAGCCGTGGTCGCCACGCCGTCTGTGCGGACACCTGGTGGTCAACGGTGGTCGTCAAGAGAAGAGGGAGATAGGACAGATGCTGTGTACTAGGTTATTGATGGAAGACAGTCATAGATGTACAGAAGCACCAACTTTTAATGTAGGCACCAACTTTTAATGTAGAAGCTGTGTAAAGTTAGTGTGTGCCATCAGGACGTGATCGTGATAGGAAGATGAAGAAATCGTGACATCTAATAACATAAGAGTTCATAATGGTAGATATGATAGAAGAGCAATTAATAGGAAAGGCGCCTTATCCCTCCGGAAGGGACTCGGCAAACAAGTACGTATGAATGAACAGATGGAACTTGGCCAAAACACCGTGACACACTGACAAAATATAGATTTACTGGAAGTCCAAGCGTAGACTCAGACCGGATAGATTTCGTGTAAAGAAAAACGTAATAAAACTACATTAAAAGTTCATAAAATTTCCATGGTCACCGTTTTATAGAAGTTTTTCTTCTCACGGTCATTCCTGTTTTTAACGAACACAAATCCTAAAGCACGCTTGAAATGTGGACCTAGTCTATAAAAAACTGCCAAGTCTAAACAAAAGATACATTTCATTGTTAGAATGTTGCATTCTCTTCCGCTATTTCTTTACTGCAAATACTCTCTTACACTAATGTAAACAATTACTAGCACACAAGAGGCCAGACTGTGTTCAAACACAATGTTAGCTCTGTTTCAACCACTTATCACGGCCAAAATCGGGCGAACGACTTCCAAAAATGTAGAAAGACTACAAACGGGCTACTAAACGTAGTACGGAAAACACATTGGGAGACAAAGAATATGAAAGAAATAGATAATCAATATGGAACAGCATAAATAACAAATCCACGTGGAAAACAGTGAAACGCCACTATTACAGTAGATTAGGATCAAAATTTATGGGATGAGGATGTGATGATGAGGATGTGATGTGAAGCATCACATCCTCATAAATTTTGATCCTAATCGGTGCCGATTGTTGATTCTTTTAACGTTCTTTTGACCTCATGATTCAGTATTTTGAATTCTTCATCTTCAGGCTGCCTTGAGTCATATTCAGTCACTTATAAACCATTTTACAGAGAAACTGCGTCACAACGTTTAGTAGAGTTATTATAAGGTCTATTTTTGGATATCGACGCATGTATACAAAGAAAATACGCTCTAGGCGGTGTTATATCATCGCTATAGTTTCTTTCATCAGCAGTTTGAGGCAGTTCATTGTTAGACAAAATGCTCTTACACAAACCAAAAACCAGATCTATGATTTACTTAATGTATCAGTCAATAACATTGGTTACTACACCTCTGCATGTACTTATAGACGAAGTACAGTTAGTTTGATTGGTGTCCGGTGGGCCGCTAGCTTCGGCTGGTATGTGGGTCTGCCATTGGAAACGTGAATTACTTTACTTATCGTTGAATTGGAGCAGATTGTATTGTATTATTTAAAAAGGGAATCCGATTTGGAAAGACATTAGTAGTTAATTTTGGTCAATAGAGAAACCACTAATCCAGGAATTCGACGGTTCTATCAATGTTAAGATAAAAACCAAGAGACACAGGAGAGAATAGGAAAGTATATAGGTACTACACCTTACTGTTACTACATAACCAGCGTAATTAAATTTCTTCGACGTAAATTTTGTTAACATCTAAGAACAAGACAGTTACCATTTACCACCAAACAAAACGGCAATTACCTAAATCGGAACCAAAATGAAAAATAATAGCAATGTAGCAACAATATATAAAATCATCACGAATAATGTAGCCAGCGTGTGCGTTTAATTGGGTAACCTAGATCATCGCGCGCCTCATGCGAGGCGTCTCGCTCAAATGCACAGCGAAACTTTCATCCAAGATTTACTAGCAAAGTATTTACAGTTTTGACTGAACATTATAACTGACAGGGGTAAGTGGATTTGAAATGATTCATTTTTCGCGTTAGAGCTTATTTTTTCTCATGTTGGCTGCATTGTAGAGGCGTTTGAGAATGTTGACTGTGGGTGATCACAATTTGTCGTAGAATCAGATCGAGTTGCATGCAATCAAATTAAAAAGACATCAATCCTCTCCTCTCGTTTCGGTTCGGGTGCCGCGATTGCACATCGCGCCGAACAAAATGCGAATGTGGTGCTACGTGATCGGTTCAAGTCGATTCTGTGCCAATAAGTGTGGTCAGTTGGTCACTCCCTAAGCCCTCAAACAAAGTTGTGTTCCCTAGAACACAAAAATGTTTACTTTAAAAAATAAATAAAGTAAACATGTTTCTGTGTTCCAGGGAAAAGTTAGGTACTGGCCGGCGCACAGGGAATGTTGCTGGCTGCGTCCAAATAGGTAGTTTTTAATAATTTCAAAAATGCAAACATAGTTAAATAAAATAGATAAATAAAAAGTTTTTGTTGTTTCTCATACAATTTGTTCTACAGGTCAACATGAGGCAGCCCGGTTAAGTTATAAGGATAGGATAGGTACTTGTGATTGGGTTACTTCGCAACTTCTCATGGGTTACAATTTACAATGCTGACACACATGAGATAAAGTTTAGGTGGGTTTTAGTTTAACTTTGTTTTTAGGGTTCCGTACCCAAAGGGTAAAAACGGAACCCTATTACTAAGACTTCGCTGTCTGTCCGTCTGTCCGTCTGTCCGTCTGTCTGTCACCAGGCTGTATCTCATGAACCGTGACAGCTCAGTTGAAATTTTCACAGATGATGTATTTCTGTTGCCGCTATAACAACAAATACTAAAAACAGAATAAAATTAATATTTAACGGGGGCTCCCATAAAACAAACGTGATTTTTTTGCCCTTTTTTTTGATAATAATGGTACGGAACCCTTCGTGCGCGAGTCCGACTCGTACTTGGCCGGTTTTTTAATAAATGAACGAGAAGGTGAGAGGACTCATAGGGTCGCTTTAGGGGCGGGGCTAACTTGAAGCAGGCAGCGAGAATAATTATGTTCTATCGAACCTTTTGAAAATAGGGAGCTACATTCTGCACACTGATATAATGTCAAAAAACTTAATACAATACAGAACATTAGAAATGAGGATAAATTTTAAGACAGACAATTCAAAGACAAGAGTAGAACTAGAGCTGTCAGTTTCACAATCTCATGCTCAACTTTTTAAAATTGCGAAGTCTACAGAAAAGCTGCCAAGAATAATACAGACTTTTTTTATTTACATAGGTACAATTTATTTTATTGTATATCGTCGCTAAAACATGTTTTGGTGACGGAAATAACATCTACAGCCAAGATTCAATGTTGACATTACACAAATACAGGCCACTTTCAATCTTGCGACCGGCATACGATCTGAACAGCTCAATGCAAATAATTTGCCCATACTAATAACTACAACTACTGCTGCTGAATGCATAAACAAACCTGAGGAGGCATCAGAAACTGGTTGCGCAGCAGTCACGGTCACAGGCACTGATACCGGAGTCACGGACACGGGAGAAACGGATACCGGCGACACCTGAGCCACGGGAGCGACTGGCGCGACCGCTACTGGCTGAGACAACGACTGTTTCACGATACACCGAGACATAATAATATTTCACTTTTAACACAACACATCAAACTCCAAACAAACATTCGTCTGACAAACGCGTCCCGACGCAACAAACATTCGACTGTCGACGTGTTCCAAATATGAAATTTGTTTATTTTTAATTTTGGCGCCAATTTTACGTAGAGACGCGCGAGACGCTTGCTAGCCAAGTATGTATTTACATGCAGCCTGTGACAGATCGAAAATCGGTCTGATACCATAATTAAATCGATTACATTTGAGTTACATAAATAAATTAATGTTGATGACGAATCTAAATATATAAAAGAAGAAACTGACTGACTGACTGACTGACTCATCTATCAACGCACAGCCCAAACCGCTGGGTCTACAGATTTCAAATTTGGCAAGTAGGTTCCTTATGTGGTCTAGGGGTGCACTAAGAAAGGATTTTTCAAAATTCACCCCCTAAAGGGGTTAAACGGGGCTCCAAAGTTTGGGGTTATTCCCAGTTGTCCCCACTGTCAACGCCACCACTGGTGACAAATGGGATTTCTTTCGATAAAATGTCCCATTTGCCACCAGTGGTGGCGTCACCAGTGGTGGCAATTGGGAATGGCCACTTTTTATGTTCCCAGTTGCCACCAGTGGTGACAAATGGGAAAAACAAAATGATACGACTCCATATTAGTACGGTACACAAAACGAGAGAAATAAAACATAGCACAGACTAATCAAGGTTTTATTCACAATAATTTACATATTCTCTACTAAGGATGTCACAGATTTACACTTATGTATCACAACAATCATTTACTTCGAATTTTCTTATTTACATCAAATAAATCAGACAAGTCCAATTTTTTTTAATACGTAATCCTGTAATTCCTAGGGTTTTATCACAGAGTTACAAGCTTCAATAATCAACTTTCGTATTATTATTTATCACAGATCAGTATATTATTCACAATAATTGACGTTTTATAATATTCTAACTTACCAGCTATTATTTTACTCAGTTGTTTTCCAAGATGGACGATTACGATAAGTTACAAAAAAATATAGGTACTTACTTCCTTTTTATAATATCACACAATAATTGACTTCACATATTTGTCTGATTTTGGTATAATACTTTAAAAAAATTGCGTAACTTTCGTGCTCCTATCCTGTCGAACAACCCCCTCCACTTGCTGTTCTCAGTTCATAGACCAGTGACGTAACATTCATCAGTATATTTCTAACAATGTCAGGGTCAAGTGCGTCGTGAAGTTCTGGTGCAGTTTCGTTAGTTAACATAAAAAGACGTCACGGAACTATACTGCTTCGCGCAGGATTCCAATATCGATTAGAGATTTCGTACCTATATCTAGTTAGTATAGCAAAAGGAACACTCATTTCATTTTAGTCACGAATTTATTAGATATCACGTGTTGAGCAAGATTCTTTTTGAATACGTTCAATGAGTTTATATTTTTAATAGTTGAGGGTATTTTGTTATAAATTTGAGCGCCTTCAAAAGTATTGATTGTTTCGCCATAACTTATACATCGTTTGACAACATAAATATACTCTTGAAAACTATGTAACAAATAATATAATTTTCAAACAAAAGCTGAAAACTTACTTTGATCTTAATAATTCCTTTACAGTTGGTTTTTCGTTTGGTGCATTCCCATACTGTTAACCCACTTTTGTGTTTCCTTTTGGTATGATATTGGAATCCTGCGCGAAGCAGTATGTATAGTTCCGTGACGTCTTTTTATGTAAACTAACGAAACTGCACCAGAACTGCACGACGCACTTGACCCTGACATTGTTAGAAATATACTGATGAATGTTACGTCACTGGTCTATGAACTGAGAACAGCAAGTGGAGGGGGTTGTTTGACAGGATAGGAGCGCGAAAGTTACGCTAATTTTTTAAAGTATTATACCAAAATCAGACAAATATGTGAAGTCAATTATTGTGTGATATTATAAAAAGGAAGTAAGTACCTATATTTTTTTGTAACTTATCGTAATCGTCCATCTTGGAAAACAACTGAGTAAAATAATAGCTGGTAAGTTAGAATATTATAAAACGTCAATTATTGTGAATAATATACTGATCTGTGATAAATAATAATAAGAAAGTTGATAATTGAAGCTTGTAACTCTGTGATAAAACCCTAGGAATTACAGGATTACGTATTAAAAAAATTTGGATTTGTCTGATTTATTTGATGTAAATTAGAAAATTCGAAGTTAATGATTGTGTAATTGTATACATAAGTGTAAATCTGTGACATCCTTAGTAGAGAATATGTAAATTATTGTGAATAAAACCTTGATTAGTCTGTGCAATGTTTTATTTCTCTCGTTTTGTGTACCGTACTAATATGGAGGCGCATCATTTTATTTTTCCCATGTGTCACCACTGGTGGCAACTGGGAACAAATAAAGTGACCATTCCCAATTGCCACCACTGGTGACGCCACCACTGGCGGCAAATGGGACATTTTCTCGAAAGAAATCCCATTTGTCACCAGTGGTGGCGTTGACAGTGGGGACAACTGGGAATAACCCAAAGTTTGTATGGGGAAACAAGATTAGTTAGACTATTTTATTCGAAACTTCACAGGAGTGCTCCTATTGATAAATGAGTAGAAACGGGTTTCAGGGTTTTTCAGAATTCAACCCCTAAGAGGGGGAAATGGGGTGGCAAAGTATAAAAATCAATGAACAGCCCAAACCGCTGAGACAAGAGATTTCAAATTTGGCACACTGGTTCCTTATGTGGTCTAGGGGTGCACTAAGAAAGGATTTTTCAAAATTCACCCCCTAAGGGGGTTAAACGGGGCTCCAAAGTTTGTATGGGGAAACAAGATTAGTTAGACGATTTTATTCGAAACTTCACAGGAGTGCTCCTATTGATAAGTGAGTAGAAACGGGTTTCAGGTTTTTTCAGAATTCAACCCCTAAGAGGGGGAAATTGGGTGGCAAAATATAAAAATCAATGCACAGCCCAAACCGCTGGGTCTAAAGATTCCAAATTTGGCAAGTAGGTTCCTTATATGGTCTAGGGGTGCACTAAGAATGGATTTTTAAAAACTCACCCCCTAAGGGGGTGAAATGGGGCTCTAAAGTTTGAATAGGAAAACAAGATTAGTTAGACTATTTTATTCGAAACTTCACAGGAGTACTCCTATTGAAAAATGAGTAGAAACGAGTTTCAGGATTTTTCAGAATTCAACCCCTAAGAGGGGGAAAAGGGGTGACAAAGTTTAAAAATTAATGCACAGCCCAAACCGCTGAGTCTAGAGATTCCAAATTTGGCACATAGGTTATTTATGAGGCTAAATTGTTAACATTTGTGTTTTAGGTTTTTTTCAGAATTCAACCCCTAAAGGGGAAAATGGGGTAACAAAGCCTAAAATTCAACATAGGTATTGTTTGTATGGTGAATTGGGTAAGGTGTATTACAAAAACAACAATTTTAAGATTTAATGTGGCGGACCTGAAATACTATCATTCCCTGTTGGGGTCTTGGGGTGCGATTGGGTTGAAATGTCTAAAAATCAATATGGGTGTTGATACCGAGATTATCAGGGGTGCTGATTACGAAAATGGCATTTATTTTGAGATCCAGAAGATGGTGGATTCGACTTCTGTACAGGGTTATTGTTGATTTATTGTGATAACGATGATGATGATTGTGATAATGATGATGATGATTGTGATGATGATGATTTTGATTGTGATTACGATGATGATGATGGTGATAATGATGATGATGATTTTGATTACGATGATAATGATTGTAATTACAATGATAATAAGTGTGATAACGATGATAGTGATTGTGATTGGGATTGTGAGTGATGGTGATTGTGATGGTGATTGTGATTGTGATAGCAATGGTTATGATATCGAGGATGGCGATTGTGATGATGATGATTGTGATTAATGATAATGATTGTGATGACGATGTTAATGATTGTGATAACGATTATGGTGATTGTGATAGTGATTTTGATGATGATTGTGATGGTGATGGTGATTGTGATAGTGACGGTGATAGCGATGGTGGTGGTGATGGTGATTGTGATAATTATGAAGATGATTGTGATTACGATGAAAATGATTGTGATAACGAGGATGGTGATTGAGATAGTGAGTCTGATGGTGATTGTGATGGTGATGGTGATTGTGATAATGATTGTGGTTGTGATAGTGATGGCGATTGTGATCATGTTGATTGTGATTAAGATGATAATGATTGTGATTACGATGATAAAGATTGTGATTGTGTTTGTGATGGTGATTGTGATGGCGATTGTGATGGTGATTGTGATGGTGATTGTGATGGTGATTGTGATGGTGATTGTGATAGTGATTGTGATAGTGACAGTGATTGTGATGGTGACAGCGACGGTGGTGGTGATGGTGATTGTGATAATGATGAATATGATTGTGATTACGATGAAATTGATTGTGATAACGAAGATAGTGATTGTGATGGTGATGGTGATTGTGATGGTGATTATGATAATGATTGTGGTTGTGATGGCGATTGTGATCATGTTGATTGTGATGAAGATGTTAATGATTGTGATTACGATGACAATGATTGTGATAACGATGATAATGATTGTGATTGTGATGTTGATTGTGATTGTGATGGCGATTGCGATGGCGATTGCGATGGTGAATGTGATGTTGATTGTGATGTTGATTGTGATGGTGATGGTGATAGTGACGGTGATTGTGATGGTGATAGCGATGTGATTGTGATTGTGACAGTGATGATGATTGGGATAATGATGAAGATGATTGTGATTACGATGAAAATGATTGTGATAACGAGGATGGTGATTGAGATAGTGAGTCTGATGGTGATTGTGAATGTGATGGTGATTGTGATGGTGATTGTGATAGTGATGGTGACTGTGATGGTGATAGCGATTGTGATGGGGATTGTGATGGTGATTGTGATTGTGATAGTGATTGTGACGGTGATTGTGATGGTCATAGCGATGGTGATGGGGATTGTGATGTTGATTGTGATGGTGATGGTGATTGTGATGGTGATTGTGATTGTTATTGAGATGGTGATGGTGATTCTGATAATGATGGTGGTTGCGATAGTGATGGTGATTGTGATAGTGATGGTGATTATGATAATGATGAAGATGATTGTGATTACGATGAAAATGATTGTGATAACGAGGATAGTGATTGTGATAGTGATTGTGATTGTAATGGAGATGGTGATTGTAATAATGATAGTGGTTGTGATAGTGAAGGTGATTGTGACATGGTGATTGAGATTTAGATGATAATGATTGTGATTGTGATGGCCATAGTGATGGTGATTGTGATGGTGATTGTGATGGAGATTGTGATGGTGATTGTGATGGTAATTGTGATGTTGATTGTGATGGTGATGGTGATGGTGATGGTGATTGTGATTGTGATAGTGATGGTGACTGTGATGGTGATAGCGATTGTGATGGGGATTGTGATGGTGATTCTGATTGTGATAGTGATTGTGACGGTGATTGTGATGGTCATAGCGATGGTGATGGGGATTGTGATGTTGATGGTGATGGTGATGGTGATTGTGATAGTGATGGTGGTTGTTATAGTGATGGTGATTGTGATAGTAATTATAAATTGTGATGATTATGAAATTTGGCACATAGATAGTGGATTAACATGGATTTACATGTAAGACACTATTTATTCCTTTAGTATGATTCAGTGGGACAGTTACCGAACTTCACGCGGGCGAAGCCGCGGGCAACAGCTAGTTAGTGATATAGCATGACAAACAAAAAGATACTATTGGGGGAACAACTCCCCGACCCGACAACCCAGGACTGCTAGTCCTTGCGCCAGAAAATTAGAAGAGCCGACGCACCTAAAGTGGGATAAGAGCTAGAAAGAACAATAAGATGATGATGAATTAGTATTGATTGAAAAGTAGGAACGAGTGATGACAAGAATTGAGAAAACTGTTTCTAAATAAAATTGTACAAAATAACTCGGAAGATAGTGCTGTGCCTACGAAGCAAAAAGTCAAGTACAAAAAAAAAGTTTACTGAAAGTACTGACATTTTGTAGGCCACTTTCCCAATATGTGCAAACAAGCAACTCATAAAATACATTTATAGTGGCATTGATCAGCTTTGCACAGATGCACTAACCCGTTTTCCAACCAAATTGTTCAGCTAACTCCGACCACCAGGCCGTAGATACTCTGCCTTGTCTCATAAAGGTGCTATGTTCTTCACTTACCGGGAGGCCTGTAGATTTCCAGCGTAGGCTTCCCTTTAGCATTGGTCAGGATCATGCTCCGTCTTTTCGCATTGTTGAACTGAAAAAATAAAATGATATTAACAATTTCAGTGAATAGCGAAAAATGTGAAAATGACGAAATATTGGTTCAATTAAATTCATCATCATCAGCCTTTAACGTTCCCACTGCTGGGTCACAGGCCTCCTCTCTATGAGAGGGAATGGGCTATAATCCACCACGCTGACCCAGTGCGGATTGGTAGATGTCACATGTCTTCGATTTTTTTTGTTCTAGGACATGCAGGTTTCCTCACGATGCTTTGTTTCAGAGCAGCAGTGATGAAATAAATTACACAAAGTAATACGCCTGCCTGGGTTCGAACCCACGACTTAATGTTCGTAAGTCGGGGCTGGCACCAAAGGGCCACCGCTGCTCTCAATAAAATTAATGAATAAATAAGAGAGAAAATGATACAGTGGTGCAACATGATTTTTCTGGTGTTTGATTGTCAGGATTGGAGGGCGCTGCTGGTAAATATTTTTGTAAATTTTGTCTGTAGAAATTATAGGTACTGAAAAAACACCGGCCACGCACCGAAAAAGCACTTTCCTTAATATAGATCCATAGAATTACGAACAGTGGAATGATCCCTGCCAAATAGATGATTCTCCTTTTCAAGGAAGGATACAATACACTACAATACCTAACTGTTTCGGCTCTCGAATCCATTTCCAAAATATCAACATTCTGACTGGACAAGAAGTCACAAATTATTTCCAGATTTAACATCTCACTGTCTTAAGATGATGAAACCATGCAATCATCGACTAATATAAAATATTGTAATCCTTGTGTTTGGTTAGTTACATCATATTTACTTGGGTCAGAAATACAACTTTTTACTTTGTTGCTTGCAGTTGGAGAAGTGCAAAGAAGTAATATAAAGCAATGGCCAGATGCAGCTAGGTGACAGTATTCATTTCAGTCGAGATGACCTGTTAATTAATTGCTTGAATTACTACTGCTAGTGCACTATATTAAGACGTCAAGAGATGGGGTCACCCACCAGTCTGATAGATAGACAGAATAAGTTGCTATATTATGAATGTGATAGGTCCTGAACTACCAACCGATCAATCCATAATATTTGTATCCCAGAAATCGATTCAGCTATTCTGTTCATATTTGGTTTCTCATTAAGTAAAGCTTCGATACTATGTCAAGACTAATCGATTACAAAATAAAGGCAAAGGCTATCGAGTTATGCAGACAGGACGTAGGCGTCCGAGTAGAACGTGTCGCGATCCTACCTACGCGTAAACTGCAATCGTACTAGAAATCCTTAGCACATACCAAGGTCTTGCTAATTAATAAAACAATTCCACACTAGGCTGTTGCAACTTCGTAAAAATAATGCCGCCATTTTTTTAGCTTTTAAGGAAGCTATAGTACCGGCGCTACACTCCATTAGATCTCTTTTGTGTACAGGAACCAATGCGACCCCGCATGAGCGTATGTTCAACCATCCTCACCACTCTATAAATGGTCAATCTTTACCATCATGGCTTCATTCGCCTAGACCTGTTTATATGAAGATAAACGTAAGGACCTCTAAATACGACCCAGCTGTAGAAGAAGTTCTGCTACTACAGAGCAATCCTGAATACTCCTTTGTTCGTTTACCAGATGGTCGTGAAACGACGGTGTCTAACAAGTCTGTAATCACTGTCAAGGACCTTAAAAGATGATTCGTCGGATGAGCCTGTGCAGCTTATTACGGTTACAGACCCGCCTGATAACCTAGAAGCGAGTGGCTCTCAAGTGCGCCACTCTACACGCGAGCAAGGTGGCGAGGACGAAAATATCGCCGCGATTCTCTCGCTCGTGGAGGCGGCCCCTTAGAATAGCGTTATTTAGTTATTGACTTATGATTTAGAATGAAAAGAGGTAAACATTTAGTACCGTTTAGCAGGAGGAGGAAGGAGGTGCCTCCTGTGCTGTGGCACCACTCCCATGTAAAGGCGACGCACCGTTCTTGAGAAAAACCAATGAGGGATTTTCTTTTTAGCTCTTCCCTAGTCGCTGGATAGATGGCGCTAGGAGTAAGTATGATAATGCAAGGAACGGAACCTAAAAAAACTGATTTTAACAAAGCGCGAGAAATGTTGGTTATATTCGGAAGGTTAAGCAAATGAAAGTGTCAGTCAACGAGAGTATGTAACGTGACACAATGTTTTTTTTTTCAAGCGTTTTGGCTTTGGCATAGTAATTTCAACGCCATCTATTGAGTTCTTGGAAACTAAGTTTTTTTTTAAAACCTCAAAAGGAAAACCTCTCATTATAGTAACCTAACCTCAAAACACTATATATTCGCCTAAAGCGTAGTCGACACCAGGGGCTTATAAAGGGGAAAAAAAATCATTATTTTTGCGATAGGACGCACCGTTTTCGAGATATATGCAAATTTAGAACCTGTAACGACTCACATGACGCGCGCTCGTTTCGCTCGCAGTTTACATTACACACCCACTTTCTGTTACAAATGTCGTCGTCGCTCCACCGGCCTTCGGCCTACGCTCCTCATGCCAGCTAGCAAGACTTCGAGACATAAGCAAATTTAGAACCTGCTACGACTGCATGTCGCGCGCTCGCTTCGCTTGCATATTCAATAACACTCTTTGACTTCTGTCCCCGAAGTGCCGGGCCTCCGCCGGCCTCCTTCGTCGGCCTACGGCCCGGTGCTCATGCCGCCCATAAAGAATTGACATCTACCATGACAATTTATCCAACCTAAAAATGTGCAAATATCGTGCAATTTCCAATCTGTTTAAATACTTTAAAGAATTAAATCTCGTAAACCGTGGGCGTCCGCGTATTGAAAATTTGTAAAAAGCTTTGTATTTATGTGTACTTTCTACAAAAAAAAAAAATATATGAACTTCGAAATCGTTGTCCAGTAATGGAAAGTTTATCCTGAACTCCTTGCTGACTTAGAAGATTTTATGATAGGTTGTCATACTCTATGTTTGTCAAGCACTATAACTGTCTATTATTTTTCTCATGCTGTATTTTAATGTTGATTAAAGCCAATATTCCATTTTGGTTTTGTCTTTAGCTAACACTGGGCTATTTGTGTTCTACGATGAGGCCCTTTGGGACAAGGTCATTCCTATTACAGAATTGTGTACAGGAGATGACGACCCAATTTCTGCCTCTAAACAGCATACGATCTCACGCTTATAAATAAAAAGTAAGTCACAAAGTATTTACAGAAATAGAGTGAACATACTTGATTGTGATGCATGTTGTGATGGGATTGAGGGCGCATGAAGCTCCTCTCCCGCATGATTACGCCAGGCGATGCAAAGTCCTGCATCCTGTAGCTCCTCTGCAGCTCGTTACCAACACCGATTTGAGTCTGCATCTTGCCGATTGTACTAATCGTTTCAACGGAGTCAAGCACTATGTTTAGATTATCTGTGGTACTGCTGCCCACGGCTTCCTGCCTTTTTTGACAGCTTGCCTTTTACTTTTTAAAAAGTTCACTGCTTTTGATTCTTTGGTTATCGATGCACTCAGTTTAGTATTTTTTTTTCATATTTTATATACGTAGTCAGATATCTCTAATTAGTTAGTTTATCTTCTATCGATTACAAAATTGAATATTATCAAAATAAATACACTAGATCAATGACTAGTATTATAGTTACTTTACGCAATGTCACACTTAATATGTTTTTTTTTTCTATTTACAATTTTAAATAAACTACTAACAATACAACGGGCAATACGCGTTAAAAATGCGATTTGAAAACAGCAAAGCGATTAAAATAATGTAATAATTATTAGTAAAATAATCACAATTTTGGTATTGTGACGTCACGTTAGAGATCACTATTTTCCTCTTTTTATATATGCATATATAAATGTACATAAATTAAAACCCTCTGTCGTGGCCACTGATAGAGGGCGTTCTGTCGAGATTTTTTTCGTTTTTTTAGTACGGCTTTATACAAGAAATAGTGCAGGTATATTGTAGTGCCTGACAGTCACCGAGCGATTTGTTACAATTTTTCGAGGGGCCGAGAAGTTACTTCTTCGGCGCCAAACTCGAATCGTTTCGTCGAAGGGGTTCAGAGAACCCTAATCTGAAACAAAAGAAAAATCTGATTAGTTGAGGTTGCAGACGTGACATGGCAACATCATGGTAAGCTCTATGGCTCTAGATATCCATGTTCAGAACAAGACATCGTAAAACAAGGTTGCAAGCTAATAATAATATTCCAAAAGGACCACAATAAACATATTTTTAGTGAACCATTTTCAATAACAAGTTCTTTCAACTTTTGTCTCTGTGAGATGATTCACACACAAGGCTAAGCCCAGTTTCCCAAAATGGCGGCAACACAACACAGGTATAAAGAAATATGGATGGAATTATAATGAGTCAGTGGATTAGCTACATTGACAGTTAACAGTCCTTTATTACCCGACTGCGCCAGAAGGAGGGTTATGTTTTTCGAGTGTATGTATGTATGTGGGTATATTTCTTTGGCACGCTCTGCAGCCTAAACGGCTTGAGGCGTCGTTAGATTCGTCTTAAACGTGAGAGTGTCACTGGGTAGGTATATCAAAATAAAAAAAACAAAATGGCGGATTTTTGGCGCCAAATTAAAATGTTTAGCACGCTTTGCAGCTTGAACGGCTCGATGGATTTTAGCTTGAGAGGTGTCGTTAGATTTGTATTTACTGTGAGGGTGACACTGGGTATATCAAAGTAAAAAAAAAAATGCGGATTTTTGGCGCCAAATTCAAATGTTTGGCACGCTCTGCAGCCTGATCGGCTCGATAAAGGGCTCATCATGAGGATTTTTAATTGGTATATCTAAGTAACTAAAAAGTGTAAAATAAAAAAAATAATTTAAAAAATTAAAAAACCCGACTGCGTAAAAATAACTAAGTAATAACTTTAAATAAAAACTGAAAAGAATAAAACAAGTTTCGGAGACAGCCTAGAACATATTTACTGCAACAGTCGGGACCCATATTGGATGTAATGATTTTGGTCTAGATTATTTAATGGGTAACGCAGTCGGGTTTTTTAATTTTTTAAATTATTTTTTTACGTACTTATTTGCGTCGTAGATGTAAAAATAAACTGTAGAAATGCACACTTAATTTCACAACGCCTAATACATATTATAAGAACATGACCGACCCATATGCATGGATTTCGTCGATGACGAGAAGGCCTTCGACAGTTTCGACTTGTCGAGTCGCCCATTGGGCCGAGTTCCACGCTCTCCATCGCTGTCATATCGACTCCCGCTATATGGATGTGCTGCGGGAACTATACACCTCGGCCACTCTGCGGGTTCGCATGCATACCCTTCTTTAAACCCGTATAGATCAAACGGGGAGTGCGACAGGGCAACATAATTTCACCAAAACTTTTTCCGGCATAGAAACGACCAGCGATATAGTTGACATCAGAGGAAAAATCTGGATGAGGCTGCATGGCACAATTTAATTGGTGCAAGAAAAGAGAGGCCTACCCAGTAGATGACCGGATTTCAGTCTCACGGCCGGCATAGCAATTGTATAGTGTTGCAAGTGTGCCCTCAAAAGGAACTTACGCCGCCATCTTCTTTTTTCCAAATTTCCACTGTCAATTTCTCAAATGTTTGCCAACAGCACTCTCCTGAATCCAAACGCTAAAAGAACTATACAGCACTGTAGGTACATTGTGTTATGAACATAATAATCCAAATTAAAAAGAAAACCCGTGTTTTTCAGGCGTTCTACATTGAACCACATCCGTATTACATCATTTCCTTATAATGTCTATTCAGGTGTTCACTTAAACACTATCTTTTCAGTTCAGTAACCGGTTTACAAAACAACACATCATTGCAATTTGAAGCCAGTTGAAAATAAAGGAAACTATCAATTACGTGGAACTATTACGTTAGCCTTGTATTCACTTTGCGCTATGTTATCACGAGTAATTTTTACACTAGTTAGGGTTTATATTTGAGTTATATGTGTTTAAATATTCTGTTTCGCCAAAAGGGTAGGAGACTGGAGAGTCGTGACGAGTTGAAAGTTGTTAATGAACTACAACTCCCTAAACAGTAGCAGCCACTCCAATATTCCTTCTTTTAGCCACTGTATTTCTAAAACCAGGCCTTTTACTGAGAAAGTCCTAAATCAGCTTCTAAAACATCACGTGGTATATATTCGACGGACTCGCTAGCGGCCATTACTTCTTGCTTACGCCACTTGGTTACAGAATACTTTTGTTATTTATTAGCCTGAACTGTCTAACTCCTGCGCAAAAGGCCTCCGGCTATTCCTTCCACTTCTATCGGTGTTGTGCTTCTTCTCACCACACATTGTTAGTATTAATTAAAGTATTTTGTAGATTGACATATCAGGTGAGACATTATCAGGGCTTTAGTGTTCCCATATTTCTTTACGGTGCTTAAACATGGACTTTAAGAGAAAGCGAGAAATAGTAGATTGTATCATAAGGGAGCAAAATAATATTTTTACGGCGAGGGCGCTTTTTTGAATCCAGAGCGAAGTGAGGGATTCTAGAGTAGAATCCCGAGCGTAGCGAGGGATTCTTTAATAGAATCCTGAACGTAGCGAGGGATTCAAAGTACGTCGCCCGAGCCAAAAATATATTTTGTGCCCGAGTGATACACTCTACTTTTCATCACCCACTATGAGAAAATAAAAGGCGCCTCATAATTTTAACCGACTTCAAAAAGGAGAAGGATCTCAATTCTACTGTTTTTTTTTAAATGTATTTACACCGATTACGCTGATATTAATGAGCCGATTGACGTGATTATTCTTTAGTTTGATGCGGAATAGTTGCCATTTGGTCCTATAAAAATTTAACATAGTTTGGCCCAGTAGTTTTCATTTTATGAACATTTTAACTTCAGTCGTGTGGTCTAATTTCAACATGTAAAATAAATGCATAATTATCTAATATTTGGATAGGATATTACAACTAAAAATGGAAAAATAAAAAATAAACTTTTTTGCAATACTTATATAAAACCGACTTCACAAAACACAAAAACGTTAAAAATAACTTTAGCTTCAGAAGTCGGTGACAAAAAAAAAACTAAATGAATCAAACAAAGGTGACCGACTTCTGAAGATCTAAAGTTATTTTTCACTTTATTGTGTTTTTTATTCACTGTTACTTGAAGAACTAATTTTTCAAAACAAAACCATGAATTTCTAACAATTCATGAAAATTGACGAAAACGCGGTCTGTAGTTCGCGCGTTTTTTTTTTATTCAGCCAGCGCGGCGGCGCGGCGGGCGCGACTATGGGCTGCGTCGTACCAGCCAGTCTTTATTCAAACAATATTTGCGTTCGATTTCTTTCGGCGCTGAACACTAAGATGTTCCAAATTCAAAAAGTGCGCCGCAAAGATAATTGCGGCGCACTTATAAAGAGGAATAAAAACTCATTACTGCCCGCTAAAAGTTTATTATAGAAAACACCACCTTTGGGTGCACTTAAAGGCGAACCAAGTTGTCCTTTTCGAATAGGTGGGATGAAAAAGAAGATAGACGCCCTCGAAATGTGGTGCTAGAGGAGATTGCTTGGCATAACCTGGACACAGTTCCGAACCAACGTCTCAATCCTCCAGGAACTGCGAATCAAACAGCGTCTTTCTTCCATCGTCCAATGTCGTATCCTCACTTTCTTTGGGCATATCACACGTCAAGAAGACACATCTGTGGAGCGACTTGTAGTGCAGGGATGGGTTGAAGGCACAAGAGCGCGCGGCCGGACACCAATGCGTTGGACCGACCAAGTTAAAACTGCACTCAATGGTCCACTCCACGAATGCACAAGAAAAGCCACAGTACGGGAGGAATGGCGACGGATTGTGAAGCTTGCCACCACCCCTGATGAGACGACCACGACCACTCTGCCAAGAGTGTGACGACGAAGAAGAAGAAGATTGACATATTTTGTAGATTTGATAGTCGTTACAGGCAAGTCAGAGGTGCAGAATCTGACAACTAGTCTTTCCAAGGGGTACCGTATTACTCTGTACTAACTGGGTTGTGGAGGTCAGATAGGCAGGCGCTTCATGTAAAATACTGGTATTCAGCTGCGTCCGGTTAGACTGGAAGCCTAGGAATAGCCTAGGATAAGGCTAGGAATATAATGATGATAATGCTGTGTGTAGTTGTGTATACTGTGCACTACGTAAGAATTAAATTCAATCTTGCACGTGGTTTCTCATATTCAATGCAATGATAATCGCTTGCTCAACTCATTCAATGTTCTTCAGTATGATGCAAAACCAAAACCCATTGATATTTCGAAACGTGTAAAAATATAGTTCATCTCGATTCCAACATCTCTTTCAACCCAATGAGTGTTGCAAGCATATAAACAAACTTTTTTATGTTCGTACCATTTTATATGTTGCGTAAAACTATTAAAGTAGATACTATTTTAATGGCTAGCCTAAAATTGTGGTACGGTTTAAAAAAAAAAAAAGATTTTTATAATTAGAACTGACAAAGATTTGTAGACAAAATCTCTTAAATCTTTGTCTCTTTATAAGAAGGCACGCCATCATGTTGTATCTATGGCAATCTAAATTAACTCGGCCCAAAACTGAGCTACTTTGCTGTCTCATAAAGTCTTACTAATTTAGTTCAATTACACAATACTGGTTTTTCATTTTTTTTTCAGCGTCATTACCGTTCCGAATATGACGTGAGCGTGGAACACATCAATTTTCTGTCTGACACTGACGTATCAATTATGTGTTGTCAGGTGTGTGACAGAAATATCAATGGAAACGAGCTGAAACTGCAGAGTGCGTTGAACTATGCGTACGCGCAGCGGGCGGCACGAGCGACGGAGAAATAATGTTGTTTTCACGGATTTGAGACATATTTTCGAATTACGGATACGAAGGGAAATTTTTTCGAAATCATTTTTATAGTTTAAGCCAAGGTCTGTAAATGTACTGTGTGCACAAAACAAGTAACAAACAGTTAGTGGACATGAATGATTATTCATTACATCACTTTTTGAAGCGCAATCTATCCTAACCAACCATGAATTTACTACCGGTACTTTATTTTCAAAACCAAAGCGATAAGCTGTTCCCAACATGTCCCTTACACCTACGTATGTAGAACTGAATGTGTAGGATATTTTCAGTAAGGGCGAGGCCAATCGAACGTCAGTGTGAGTACTGAGATATCATTTTCATACAAGTCTGGTTTGTGCCACGTGACGGCGTAAAATGAGCCTCACTATGTATGAAACCGAATTTACGCGACTCACATAATTACGTCCTCCAGTCCAAAAGAGTAAGGATGAGGCCTCTCTCTCATTAGGCTCCGGGGAGCCTCTATACCCCACGAAAATACTGGTCATAATTAAAAAATATATCAAAGAAAAGTATGGTTGCAGAGAAAGATAAGTTACTAAGTAGGTATACCACAGTCACTAAAAATATAATATTTTTCTAACCAAATAAATTGTAAAACAGCAAAATCTAGGCGACTAGCTTTGAATCAGTTATAGTAATTCATTGTCAATTCCATTTCTTGATTATTTTAGGCAACAAACGTATTTTAGGGCTCCGTCAAATATTTAGGTTTCCAAAAGGGTTCCGTTGCTAAAAAATCGTTTGAGAACCGCTGCTTTAGCATAATAGATCATGCTGGTATTTAAGGCCCTGTCTAACCCTAAGCTAGCAACTCTATTTGTGGTGGTTCAAACTTCGTTTGAAATACTGTTAGAATACAGTTCTAATCAGCAGCCTGCACTACAAAGTGGTTGTTACGTCAGTCACTGCGGGCCGAATAGTGAGAAATAAGTGTTTTTTTGCGATTTACAAAGAATGATTATTGATTGGACTAAAAAATAAATAACATAAGACCTGCTTTATGGTTAGTTTCATCATCATCATCATCAGCCTATTAATGTTCCCACTGCTGGGACACAGGCCTCCTCTCTATGAGAGGGAATGGGCTTCGGGCCCAGTGCGAATTGGTAGATGTCACATGTCTTCGAATTTTTTGGTTCTAGGACATGTCGGTTTCCTCACGATGTTTTCCTTCACCGTTTTGAGAGCAGTGGTGATGAAATAAACAAAGTAATGCGCCTCACGCCTGCCTGGGTTCGAACCCACGACTTACTGTTCGTAAGTCGGGGCCGCCACCACTGGGCCACCGCTGCTCTGCTATGGTTAGTTCAGTTAGTATAAAAAGTTTCATGATCTAATTTGAAGTATTTTATGATTGCCAGCGGTTTGTTGTTCAGTTTAGAGGTAACTTTGGGATTTTTTCTATCGAGAAAATTTTATGGAATCGTGTTTTCGCCAAACGTAGGACTTGACATCAATCCTCTACTTTACCATATATTTATTTCAAAATTAATGCTGCAGTATTTTAGGCGTAACGGAGGATCATGCTAAGCGATTTGAGGTAGTACAAAGAGGATTCTGTCATCATAACTGACTGCATTGTATAATATAAACTATTAGGTATCCTGAAAATGTTCACAGCTAGTTACAATTTAATAGAAATCTTATAAATATTTATAAACATAAAAAAGTGCAGTTTAAAATGCGATAAACAAGCTGTCGGTGCGATTTCTAATAAAAAATGCGAAACAAAAATTATCTTGTTTACTTTACAATAATTAACTATGTTTTGCAATTAATTGCAGATTTTTTACTTGCAAGTCAACGTTGTTAAAGAAGAATTTATAATAGTGATATACTGATATCTGTTAATGTCTGAAAAGTAAACTCGTAATTATAATTGACTTACATTATTTGCAATGTGCTTGTTCGAGCTTACATTTCTTGACTTTCAGATTTCAGCGCTCTGTAAGTTGGTTGGGATTGTATATAGTCAATTGAGACGGGTATTAAAATGGACACAGACGCAGTTAATACTATGAATTGTCACTTTGTGACCATTTTAATATTTCACTCCTATTATAATTCTGATAAAGCAGCCATTTTAGGCCCCTAGCCTCCAAACGAACTTTCTCCACTTTTCTTCTAGTAGAGTGGGTAGACCTCCCCTAGGCCAAATGGTGGATTGTCAACCTGGTACCTACTGCTGGAGATCCATGTTCCCTACTTCCTAACGAAGGAGCTTGGTATTACGCACCACTCGATGTAAACGGCTTTGCTAAGGAAAGCCGTTTACATCGAGTGGTCGTACATTTAGAGGAGGCTTACGACTGCAAATGCACAATCGTCTGCGGTCATAGGCCCAACAACCTATATTGTATCTAATTAGTGGTAGGGAGGGTAGACAATACAATGACTCACCGCTCTCTCGTAGCAGTCTGTCGTTTCGTCCTCTGCACTAGAGACTCGTTCACGTACTCGTATTTATTTCACTGCAACAATGAGAAAGTTCATTATAATTAAATTTTTAATGTATCTTTGATGCAATTGTTTCAGTTGTAACGTGTAGGTAGATGCTTGTTTGGTGAAAATTGTGTGGTACAAGATTTATTAAAAGCTTTAATTTTTATAATTGTTTCACGAGGGGTGGTCTGTGTTTTAAACTGATTCATAATTCTGCCCTTTGGCCTATTTATATGGAGTCGGCGCAGCGTGTCCTCATCTTCCATTCTTCTGTTTTACTCGCTCGTCATCTCAGCAAAGTAACTACAAATCATTCTTCACACAGTCCAGTCAGTCTTCGGTCTTTCTTCCCCTACTTTTATACCCATCGACATTCATACTCAAAACTTTCCTCACGAAACGGAAATGTCCATTCTTGGCCACGTTTTGCCCACCTATGTGTAAAGTACAAAAAATATACCCATTTTTTAACTAAAATATTGCTATTACTTATTTGCAATGAAGAATTAAAAGCCGAATTAATCAAGAAACTCAATCGTTTATTGCCCCGTTTAACACTTGCGTCGTTGTAAATCCTAAAGATATCAAATTAAAAAAATAAAAGTCCAACCGAGTTATATGTACAAAATAGTGTTTGTTTCTTCATCTGTGATATCAACACTAACATGTATAGTTGGTTTCTTTCATGGGCGTCACTTGGCCAAAACCTCTTCATTCTTCTCATTCTCCCCCTCCTACCTTATTCCCTTTTCCTCGTTCCTCTGCATCACATGATAGGCTAGTTATGTTACTAAGAACAATAAACAAGACTAAAGGACTCATTGATAATATCATCAAAGTACGTGGTCGATGTAGAACAATAACACATTATGTGCGTTGCGCATTGACATATGCGTTATGGCTTCTTGAGGTAAACTCGACCATAGAACCAAGAATACCAGTACAAGGTTAAGTACTCTGAATACTGCTTGAATGATTTGTAGAGGAACGATTTTTCCATTCCACAGATAGACAGAAGACTTCTTGAAGTCACCGATGTTTCTGTCCTCCAATCATTTGCACAAAAGGAATTTTAAATTTTACATTTCCCAATTTAATATTGCAACTGTCTGTGATCTAAACAGTTTACCATGAATCATTTTTACAAAAAAACGTAAAACACATTTTATAATAATTTCACAGATTGGTTATTTAATGGTTCCATTGTAAAGAAATTTCTATGTACAAAGTAAAAAGAAATAATGCAAAAACTAGTTAATAGGTATTCGAGAACATTCTAAATGCACTATAAAGAGAGTTAAACCGAGACTTGATAGCTTGCACAAAAAACTGAATGATTGCGCAAAAAAGTCGGAAATATCTCTTGAGGTTTGATTCTTAAAGTTTTCAGAACTTCTCTGCTATCGTTATTGGTAATTTCTGGTATTTCAGAGGTTTAAAATGTGCTGGGTCACTGACTTAGGTTGTTTAAAATGTATAAATGATTATTAAAACTTAAAGATTTTACAATAGGGCCCTAGAAACTAATTAAGCTCGGGCTTCAGACTACTGAAGGTTTAGATGCTAATCTAAACCTATAAGTTATCAAACACAAATCTCTAGAATCAATGAAAACACGATGTAATGTAGCATTTAAAATAGCAAAACTATCCATCTATACATCACGCAGTGCATGACAATGATCACTGTGAAAATTGAAATAGACACGCCGAAAAAATACAAATTTTTCAGCGTTTTTGCAGAAAATATCTATTTACTGACAATTTGGTGGTAAGGTGCTAGTTCCCAGCCAGTTTTGCATATTCATAGTAGATAATAGAGATGACGCAGTTTACTCGCATGTCTAGGAATATTTTAGAAATGACACATAGTACCTACTGTGTGCAAGAAATGCTAATTGCATGCTCGATAGGTTAGGTTATCGCATGCTTCTTTTATTTGGACGCTAAATTAAGTACTGAAAATGTACAAGGAGCCAGCAAATTTGAATGAGATTACTTCGATGAATAAATATGGTCCCATAGTTTCCGCCTCTTGGACTATACCACCATGCACCAGATAGAATGTAAAGGACGTCTAGCTCCATTTCTTTCCCACACTGAAGTAAGATTTCAATAATACTGCTATAAGAGATGATGGTGCCCCCCCCCCCTGGTGGGTTTCTTAGTCTAATCCCAAACTCATAAACTTTATCCCTCCGCTTAAAGTTTCATCATCAGCATCAGCCTATAATGTTCCCGCTGCTGGGACACAGGCCTCCTCTCTATGAGAGGGAATGGGCTATAATCCACCACGCGGACCCAGTGCGGATTGGCAGATGTCACATGTCTTCGAATTTTTGGTTCTAGGACATGCCGGTTTCCTTACGATGTTTTCCTTCACCGTTTTGAGAGCAATGGTGATGAAATAAATTACACAAAGTTATGCGCCTGTCTGGGTTCGAACCCTCGACTTACTGTTCGTAGGTCGAGGCCGCCACCACTGGGCCACCGCTGCTCTCGACTTAAAGTTTAGAGATATTATAATAAATTCTATTCTGTTCCTTTGACTTCACACGCTTTATCATCGTCAGCCTAGCCTTTTCCCAACCGTGTTTGGGTCGGCTTCCAGTTTTACCGGATGCAGCTTCACATAATTATGAAATGAATAAGTAGGTACTAATAGGATTTTCCTTAGTCTCAAGATGCACTTTGTTAGTGTCTCCGTGTCGTCTGACATCACCGACTCACACGTTCATTAACTATACATGTTTTACAAGGTCGAGTGACACCTTTCAGGCAAAAAAGTGTAGGGGACTTACATGGCGCTAAATCCTAAATGGTTAGGTGATCTATTCTTTGCACAATGGTGCATAGTCCACATGACTTTCTCTATTCTGTTTATATTCCTGTGTAACAAACAACGAAGCTACCAGTAAATCCGGTTGATTTGATATTTCCAACTTTGCAGAAACACGAATAAAGTCGTCATCATCATTTGATTCTCCTGCAGGCCTAGCCAAGTTACAAACGTTTCGTATCGATTCTCTTTCTACAATCGTAATCGCCTCGGCGGCGTAATCGATTGTAGAAAGCGAAGCGATTGGTAGCCAAGTTGACACGACTGAGTCGATCGCTCGTTCTCTAATGTCTGTAGAAAACCTACACCTTATTCTATGGTGAGCGTTCCTACCAAAGAGTTTAGCGATCAACATTGTAGAAACGATAACATTATCTATCATTTTGAACGATATAAACTTGTCTACGAATTTTCTATTCGTTTGTGTTGATCACGTGATTTAACGTTGAGATGATGTCATTCCCATTCATTTGAATAGTTTTCTATTAGCGTTAACGATTGTAGATTGTCAACTTGGCTAGGGGTGGCCTTTAAACAAAACGCATTCAGCATGTCTTCTTCTTTCTAATCATATCATCCTTTACACAAATTCCATCATTCGTTTCTTCGGACTTCCCCTTCTCTTATTCCTGTGTAACATAGAAGGTACCGTAAATGCGATTGAGATGATACTACATTACAGAAACGCAGTCAAAAGACCTTTAATTTAAAGACGCCGACTCAAAACTCCTCATTATAAAAATAAAAAACTGAGCAAAATCCATGTAGGCGGAGCATAATGACATCACCGTGTTTACTCATGTACACACATGCTTTAGAAGCGAGTAGCAAAAGATATCATCTACAAACACTAGCGTTTAATTCCCAACTGTAAATTAACGTGCTAAGGTTGGTTTTGCTTAGTGGTGGTTTGGGGAGTTACGCTAGGATGCGCAAGAGATCTCTGGTAGACATTACGAAGTCTGCAAAGGTTCTGGGTCAGCGAGCACGCGCTGCTTTTGTTTTGTCGCGGAATCGATTCATTGATCGTTGAAGTTAATCGAGTTCGAACACAATGAGCGTGGATGTTCAGCGTCCTTGGGTTCAGGGCTTGGATGATGTTGTTGATTTGTGGTAGAGCTATACGGATGATGACGATGATTCACGTTTATTTTCAGATCTTCAGTTCACTTTACCGTTTACACTTTGAGATGTTTATCTCTGAAATAAAATCTAGAATTCAAAATGATTTTTCACTGGCTATCCCCCTTGGCGCATGTTCTGATTGTTTATTTGTTTTGTCCATTGACTGGACCCTGGACTCTTCTTACCCTCGGTCCTACAGTAAAGCACTGTTCATTGTTAGTGTTTGGATTGTCAATTATAAAGTACAGAAAGGATCCAAGAAAAAGGCCAACGCAATTAAGCGCCTTTAAAATAACCCACCTCAAGTGATGACCTTATGTATGACCTAACACTACCGCGATTTTGTTTACTTATCAAGCTAAAATTGCGAAAAATAAACAGAATAGGTAGCTGACATTTTGAAATGTGGGAGCGTCTGTGCAAAGCAGTACGTCTGCTGTATGCATAATACTAAAAAATCGTTTAGCACTTAATGCAATACCTACCACAGTCTAGATAACCTCAATTTACTTGACATGAAAAGGATTACCAGCTTCCTTTTTCGTTAATTTGTTTGTAAGAATCCATTGTAAGTCTAGGATGCTCTCACAAAACCACTTTTCAATTTTAGGATATGATTAGTTTACCGTTAAAGAGCATTGGCTTTAAATGTTCATTCGCTTTTCAGACGTTAGGTACACAATTCATCACGATCATCATCATCAGCCGGAACACGTCCACGGTTTAATAAGCATCTAAGCATCACCACGTTGACCTATACTGCGCTTCTTGCATCCAGGGTAGGTGAATGACACCAGATCCGCGTCCTTCATCAACAGTAAAGGACTCGTCTAATTAGTCTGGTAAATGAGTGCTCGTGGTTGGAAAAGTCGAAAGCAGAAAATCTGACTTATGAACTTCGTTTGGACTAGTTAAAAGATAAACATATTAAAAGTCCTGACCCCTCCGAGGTGAGCCCGAGGGGGGGGGGGGGGGGGGGGCAAAGAAGGTCCCGTTTTTTGTTTTTTTGCTTATATCTCGAAAACGATGCGTCGTATAAAATTTTGTTGTACTACATAATAAAACCTCATAACATTCTCTACAACTTTGTTTGTCACACTTTTTATCTATCTCCAATATTTAAAAAAAAAAAATTTGCAAAGTTGTAGAGAATTTTATCAGATTTCATTGTGTAGTACAACAAGTATTCGTGCGACACACCGTTTTCGAGATGCAAATCAAAAACAACGAACGGGACAGAGAATTGGACATTTTTTTTAAAAATGTTCCTTTTTCGGAGCTCATACCAATTCAACGATAAGAGATACTTAGATAAAAAATTTGAAAAGCAAAGTTGAAGAGAATTTTATGAGGTTTTATTATGTAGTACAACAAAATTTTATACGACGCATCGTTTTCGAGATATAAGCAAAAAACCAAAAAACGGGACCTTCTTTGCCTCCCCCCCCCCTCGGGCTCACCTCGGAGGGGTCAGGACTTTTAATATGTTTATCTTCTAACTAGTCCAAACAAAGTTCATAAGTCAGATTTTCTGCTTACAACTTTTCCAACCACAATCATTCATTTACCAGACTAAAATGTAGAGGAAGCCAGAGGATTGAGGGACATGTCTTGGGTAAATATTGAGTGTGAACATGCATAATTGGAAGCTTGAACGAAAGATACGTCTAGAAAAGTGGTGATTAATAAGATACTGGCTGCAAGGGATAGAGATAGAAGACATGTTGAAGAGACAAAATACATTTTGGATAAAGGAAAGTAAAACACACATATAATAGAAAGAGATGAACCATAACTATAAGGAACTGTTGTCCCTTCATCTTTACAAGCAATTAACTCACGACCCGTAACTAAATTTCAATTCACTTTCAACTGTCCTAGGACATGCTAACCACCATTGTCGACAAGCAGACTTGATAATTAGCCGTAAATGTGTGAAACTATGTATTTACATAATGTAATAATAACATCAACGTGATATAATCGGGCATTGTTTACCATCAGATCATGAGTCACCTGTCTGTCGGAAACCGGTTCTGTTAGCTGCTATTTATTGTCCATTACTCAGGTATGCAAGTTGCTTATGCATAGTTAGATCGGATTGATGAGATTTCTTGATGATAGATGTGATGTGGTGTTTCGGTAATAGGTATTGCCGTACGGTGAACGATATTATACCTACAGCTGTAAAAGGCCTCTCTAGTAGAGCCCGCAAATCACACTTTAAACACCCAGAACCCAGAAATATTTCACGCTAGGGAAACTGAAGCAGAATCGATCTATCATAGGTCTCACAGTGCAGTGCAAGAACGGTGACGGCTCAGTTATAACGGCCGGGGCCCTGACATACTTATTATGTGTCGTAGGTATGTCGTACCCAGGGGTTCGAACCCAGCCAGGCACTTTCCCTTTGAGGGATTTTACTTTGTATTTTTTTCGTCTCAAAAACGGTGAAGGAAATCATCGTGAGGAAACAGGCATGTCCAAGAAACAAAAAGAACCCACCACTTCCTGAGTCCATGTGGGATCAAGGAGTGGGTGACTTCCTCTGACGGAGAAGAGGCCCAGAAGTGAGAACGTTAATAAGAATTGATTTATTAGTTGCTGGATCTCTAGGTAATGTACATATATCACTACAAAGCATTTTAAACATAATTAAATATTTATCGACAATAATATTATTATGCAAAATTCAATCCACCTTCCGCGTGACCAGAAATAGATTACTTTACAGTCTCAGTTGGTATATCACCGTGGGAGTCAGTCTGCTGCCTACACCACTTACGATGCAATTTAAACTTGATACTGTTATTTATGTTATTTTCCGTGCCTCGGAAAGCACGTTAGGCCGTTGGTCCCGGCTATCGACAGTCGTTACAGGTAGTCAGTGGGCCAAAAAGTCTGACAACCAGTCTTACCAAGAGGTATCGTATTCCCCAGTACTGACTAGGTTGTGGAGGTCAGATAGGCAGTCGCTTCATGTAAAATACTGGTATTCAGCTGTATCCGGTTAAACTGGAAGCCGACCTCAACAAAGTTGGGAAAACTCCAGGCAGATGAGATGAGACTGTTATTTATTACCTTCATAATTATAGAATTGCAAAGTGCTAACGAGGCAGAATTAGATATGGCTGAAAATGCAGCTATAGGAACTGTTAACTTATACTAAAGTACGCAATATTAATTGTCCGACAGGATCATACCTACTACCACGATAAAAAGTACCCTATGTGTTAATCCAGGTTATAAGCTGTCTGTATGCTAAATTTCATTCAAATTCGTTAAGTAGTTTTTGCGTGGAAGAGTAACAAACATCTCTCCATCCTCACAAACTTACGCATTTATAATATTAGTAGGATTCCTTAAATGTGATTAGTTCCTTTCAACGTAGGACTGAAGAAAGAGAATCTCTGCCAAACGAGTGTATTCCTGAAAAATCCCGCTTCCTCCCGAATCTTGCTTCCTTCCACTCGTCTCTGTGTGTGTCTATTACTAGTAACTCGGTTTATTTTTCAAAACCACTGCTTGCCTCTTTCTGCGGGCCGCATTTCGCCAATTTAGTGGTCTTTGAGAGTAGTCTTCAAACTAAACCAAGGCACGACCAAGGTTTGTCACATCTACTGAAAATGTAATTGGTATATTGGATGCGAATAGCGTTGTGCATCACGGGTTAGCTAGAGTACGAATCTACCCATGCCCTTCAAATCTTCACTGATGCCTTCTGCAATGGTAAAGACAGTGTAAACATAACCAGCATCTATTACTAAAGGTAATAAACTAATAAGTTTGCTTGCGGTGATGTGTCGGAAGCCGTATGAGTCATCCGCGGCAATCGGCGCAAAAACCTCTCGCTCTGGGCCTTTGACTACTTGCAATGGCGGCAAAAACTACAGCCCGAAGTTGTGTTGACTCGTAGATAAATGAGAGTTTTTACTGTCCGCCAAGGTACCTTCGACTGTTAAAATTACTATAACTTTGTCGTCTTGATCGCCGAATAAAGAGAGGGAATAATATCAGTGTCCTATTGTAAAGATGAAGTATTTTAAGGGGGACTAGCTTTTACTTTACCCACGATTTCCCGCGTGGATGTAGGGAATTATCCCAAGGAAACGTACCACAAGGATTAAAAGTATCCTCTGTCTTATCCGTGAGGTTAAGGTCTATCCGTTTGCCTTCTTCCAAATCCACCGAGTAAAGAGCTACTTTCGCATTTATAATTTTAGCTTACGAAGATGCTTGTTAGATATTTGGGGAAATTAAAATTGCTGAAAGTAAGGATATTGTTATCTTCCACCAGGTGTCGCTCGCTCGGCCTGTGATGCAGTTATAATTGTCCAAGCACGTCAGTTTGAACAGCGATAACAGTGATCTGATAAGAGAATATTTGTAGATGAGGACAGTGCTTTGTCTTGTAAAACTCCTACTAGCTTAATTTCGTCCCCTTTTTCCCAACTATGTTGGGATCGGCTTCCCGTCTTACTAGATGCAGCGAAATTCTTGTATTTTTAACGGAGCAAATGCCTATCTGACCTCCCGCGTGTCTCAGTAGTTCGGTTACTCTACAACCCAGATAGTACTGGTTAATACGATACTCCTTGGTAAGACTGGTTATCGCCTGAAACGACTGTCAAAGATCTACAAATGACAGCCGGTACTTACGGCTTAACGTGCTTTCCGAGTCACTGAGGAAACTCTGTACGTAATTGATGGTCTCACATCCACGGAACGACCTTGGCAAGCGCTGCTTCACCTAGCAAATCGACCGTGCGGTTGTTATTATACCTATCTATGTTATGAAAAATGTTGAATTCCGTAATTTTAAACTCAAATCTTTCCAAGAAATCAATCGTCAGAGTGTGATGGGTCTCACCAAAGTTTTGAACTGCATTTTTTAGGGTTCCGTAGTTAACTAGGAACCCTTAGAGTTTCGCCATGTCTGTCCGTCCGTCCGTCCTCGCTTAATCTCTGTGACCGTTAGCACTAGAAAGCTGAAATTTGGTACCAATATGTATATCAATCACGCCGACAAAGTGGTAAAATAAAAATTGGAAAAAAATGTTTCTATTAGGGTAGCCCCCCTATATGTAAAGTGGGAAGTGATTTTTTTTTAAATTTCAACCCTAACGTGTGATATATTGTTGGAAAGGTATTTAAAAATGAATAGGGGTTTCCTAAAATCATTTTTTGATAATGTCAATAATTTCGGAAATAATCGCTCCAAAAGTAAAAAACAATGTGTGGCCCCCCTCTAACTTTTGAACCATAAGTTTAGAAAATATGAAAAAAATCTGAAAAGTAGAACTTTATAAGGACTTTCTAGGAAAATCATTTTGAACTTGGTGGAAACAACAGTTTTTGTACAAAAAAGACAAAAAGTTGTACAAAATCATTTCTGTAACTTTGTAGTATAAATGCTTGCATATACGAAATATGCAAGCATTTTTACATAATGGATACCCACCTTTAAACTCATAAGTGGGAACACTTATTGTGACGGACGGGAAACTACGGAACCCTACACTGAGCGTGGCTCGACACGCTCTTGGCCGGTTTTTGTTGTTAGCACCTTTCAGAAATAAGAGAGGTAGTTTCAGTGTTCTGTCATGAATCATGATGACCATGACATCAAGTTAGGTGCCTACCCACATTTTAGTAGCCTTTTGTCATATCTCTTGACTCATTGGAATCTGTCTCTACTGTTATTCAAATGTGCATACCTACATCACTTCACCTTCTGAGATCCAAGCATGCTACTCGCATGCAAACCTCACACCTGGGTGCTCAAGTCCTCAAACACGTACTGCACACATTGAACCACTAACCCGTGTATTCAAGCGCTAATTGAATCCCAATACATGACTATTTCATGAAAAAGTCATTCAATGGGATTAAATGAACTTAGAGGGCTGTAGTGATGAAATTAATGCTTATAACTCTGTCAAGCCATTATTTGTTGCGGTCGCGATCATATTTTAATCATCATACAACCTGATTAAATGACACTGACCTTCAAATTGCAAAAAACGCAAGTTTTGAGTTTCGCGAGCTACCCTGGCCCTACCGCCTTAAAGAAAAGCACGTTGTTGAATTTTCCGTACTCCGCAAAAAGTTCAAACTCCAACAGCACACTGCTACATATTTAAATGTCGCATACTTAATGTTAGTGCAATGCAAACAGTCCTAAGTTTATGTTAATATTCTAACAGGTGCTGTCCAATGCCGCGTCGCCTACATATCTGCCTACGCCCGCGCTTGCGCATACCAACTGTATGCAACTTATTTACTGTGCTGGTTGTACATAATCATGTGCTGTATTTGCTGTCGAATGAAATCAAGATGGATGAATTTGAGTCAACCCGCTAGTTGGCCCATGTCGTTTATTGCGGCGGCCCACTCCAATTCATACAGCGAGTATAGGCCCAAGTCCACCGAAACCCCAATAGGTATTCGATTGGGTTTGTCGCGAATCTCAAGAAAAATCCGTTTTTCGACTACGTAAAACACGCAATGAATACCTATCGTTGAATTGTTAAAGTGCACATGAGGTATCGAAACCTATAACGTCTGTATAGTTTCGCTAGCTAATTCAATTTAACCCTGTATTCTGATTCTGATAATATGGTACGCGGTGCATCAAACATCGCAACGCAGTTAGCAGATAACTTGCTAATTGAATGTCTCGGCAAAACTGAGGCGAACGGGTCAGGGCTATGCTAACATTACCACGCATCCGCGTTACACCCCATTTACATTTTGTGCAAATTTTAGAGATTTTTTATTCTGATTTTTTACTTTTTCAAACAAATTAACATTTATTTGTGTTCCGAATTAAAAAACGGCGTTTTTTTTTTAAAAAAATATGCCAAGATTTTGTAAAAGTTGATTCCCAAAACCATAAATTTGTCAAAGTTATGGTTAAAAAGTTATAAGGGTTTGAACGTGGCCGCGCCATCGAAACGCGGAGAACCGCGCGGCCACGGAGATCTTTAAAACTAAGCGTTGCAGAGACCTGAAATTTAGGTAAATAACAGATTGAATTTGTAAAATATTTGTAAAAATATAGAAAAAAATCCTAGGTTTATATTTTAGGAGCTGCAAGACTAAAACCCCATGGCCGCGCCATTGAAACGGTGAAAAATACGTTATCGCCGATATCTCGCTAAAGAAGCATCGCAGAGGTCTGATGTTTTTTGTTAAAACCTAGATTTGAATTTGTCAAAACTTGTAAAAATACACAAAAAAATCCTAGGTTTATATTTCAGGAGCTGTAGTACGGTATCGCTTATAACCTTCAAAACGTTTTGAATGTTTCGGTAGGGTGACCATGACTTATTGCTTACAGAAAACTTTCCACCTATTGCATTAGAAATTATTTCTCGGTTTTTCTTGCAAACTGAGTTCGTAAAATATTTATAGTAAATTATACGAAAAGAAAAATGAAAATGTGTTACTCCAACTTACAAGAAAGAGAATGGCACTATTGTTATTCATAAGCAAATAATTAAAATATCTAACTGATGCTGAAAATTACTGCGTCAAAAATCATGAATTTGCGTAAAAAATGTAATAGGACTCCTAAGGATTCTAAATTAAATTAAAATGATAAGACACAAAAACATGTTTATTTCTTAAAAAATCACATAAATCACAGATTGCTAACTTACACATTTCTGACAAAATCACAAATCACAGATTATTTACTTACACTAACATTTTTTTTTTAATACGGCTGTGAAGTATGGTTTGTTTAAAATTACTCTGTTTTTAGGGTTCCGTACCCAAAGGGTAAAAACGGAACCCTATTACTAAGACTTCGCTGTCTGTCCGTCTGTCTGTCACCAGGCTGTATCTCATGAACCGTGACAGCTAGACAGTTGAAATTTTCACAGATGATGTATTTCTGTTGCCGCTATAACAACAAATACTAAATATAGTCAATGGTACGGAACCCTTCGTGTGCGAGTCCGACTCGCACTTGGCCGGTTTTTTTTATATCTTAATTATCTATTTATAGACCACTAGCTGTTGCCCGCGGCTTCGCCCGCCTGCAGTTCGGTAACTGTCCCACTGAATCATACTAAAGGGATAAATAGTGTCCTACATGTTAATCCAGGTTATAAACTATCTTTGTGCCATATTTTATGAAATATGGCACAAAGATAGTTTATAACCTGGAATCACCACAATTTATTATTATCATCACAATCACCATCACTATCACAACCACCATTATTATCACCAACATCATCACAATCACCATCACTATCACAACCACCATCATTGTCATAATCGTTATCACAATCATTATCACAATCATCATCACAATCACCATCACAATCCCCATAACAATCCCCATCACCATCACTATCACCATCACCATCACCGTCACTATCACCATCACCATCACAATCACTATCACAATCACCATCACAATCACCATCACAATCACCATCACAATCACCATCACTATCACTATCACAATCACTATCATCATTTTAACAATCATTATCATCGTAATCACAATCTTCATCATCACAATCACCATCACTATCACAATCACAATCACCATCAGAATCACTATCACAATCATCATCACAATCACCATCACAATCACCATCACAATCTCGATCACAATCACTATCACAATCACAATCACTATCATCATTTTAACAATCATTATCATCGTAATCACAATCTTCATCATCACAATCTCCATCCTCGTCATCACAATCAGTATCATCGTAATCTCAATCATTATCATCTTAATCACAATAATCATGATCACAATCGCCATCATTATCACAACCACAATCATTATCATAATCACCATTATTATCACAATCACCATTACTATCACTATCACAATCACTATCACCATCACAATCACCATCACAATCACTAACCTCATTATCACAATCATTATCATCGTAATCACAATCATCATCATCATTATAACAATCATCATCATAATCGTTATCACAATCATCACAATAAATCAACAATAACCCTGTATAGAAGTTGAATCCGCCATCTCAAAATAAATGCCATTTTCGACATCAGCACCCCTGATAATCTCGGTTTCGACACCCCAACAGGGAATGATGGTAATTCAGGTCCGCCACATTAAATCTTGAAATCGTTGTTTTTGTAATACACCCAACCCAATTAACCATACAAACAATACCTATGTTGAATTTCAGGCTTTGTTACCCCATTTCGCCCTTTAGGGGTTGAATTCGGAAAAAACCTGAAAAACAAATTTAAACTCATTTATCGATAGGAGTACTCCTGTTAAGTTTCGAATAAAGTAGTCTAACTAATCTTATTTCCCCATGTAATCTTTGGACCCCCGTTTCAACCCCTTAGGGGTTAATTTTGAAAAATCCTTTCTCAATGCATCCCTAAACCCCATAAAGAACCTATGTGCAAAATTTGGAATCTCTAGACTCAGTGGTTTGGGCTGTGCATTGCTTTTTATACTTTGCAACCCCATTTCCCCCTCTTAGGGGTTGAATTCTGAAAAAAACCTGAAACCCGTTTCTACTCATTTATTAATAGGAGCACTTCTGTGAAGTTTCGAATAAAATAGTCTAACTAATCATGTTTCCCCATACATACTTTGGAGCCCCGTTTAACCCCCTTAGGGGATGAATTTTGAAAAATCCTTTCTTAGTGCACCCCTAGACCCCATAAAAACCTATGTGCCAAATTTGGAATCTCTAGACTCAGTGGTTTGGGCTGTGCATTTATTATTATACTTTGCCACCCCATTTCCCCCTCTTAGGGGTTGATTTCTGAAAAAACCTGAATCCCGTTTCTACTCATTTATTAATAGGAGCACTCCAGTGAAGTTTCGAATAAAATAGTCTTAACTAATCTTGTTTCCCCATACAAACTTTGGAGCCCCATTTAACCCCCTTAGGGGATGGGATGAGTTTTGAAAAATTATTTCTTAGTGCACCTTTAGACAACATAAGGAACCAATGTGCCAAATTTGGAATCTCTAGATTCAGCGGTTTGGGCTGTGCTTTGATTTTTAGACTTTGTCACCCCATTTCCCCCTCTTAGGGGTTGAATTCTGAAAAATCCTGAAACGCAATCCTAGTCATTTATTAATAGGAGCACTCCTGTGAAGTTTCGAATAAAATAGTATAACTAATCTTGTTTCCCTATACAAACTTTGGAGTCCCGTTTAACCCCTTTAGGGGGTGAATTTTGAAAAATCCTTTCTTAGTGCACCCCTAGATCACATAAGGAACCTACTTGCCAAATTTGGAATCTGTAGACCCAGCGGTTTGGGCTGTGCGTTGATAGATGAGTCAGTCAGTCAGTCAGTCAGTTTCTTCTTTTATATATTTAGATTATTATGTTAGATTATGTACAGTACTCCCAAATTAATAATGCGCATGCAAATCTTCGCCAATTGTCGTATTCCCGGAAACACCCGAATCATTGAATCGGAGAGAGCCCTAAACAATGCACTTGCATTTTGTACCTTGTTTGAAAGAAACAGGAGTCAATGTCATATATCAAATCATGTGAAACAATTGAAAACAATTCGGGCGGTCGGCGGCTGTCGCCGGTCAGTCAAAGGTCCGTCAGTCGTCTTTATACATTGGTGGTGACTGCACGTGTTCTCTCTGTGTGCAATTATATAGAGCTGCTATTACACACCCTTCTTGGTTTTGTTTTCAAAGGTGAATTTAATTTCAACTTTAATTATTTTACTCAAATTGAAATAGTTTATTTTGTAAAATAGGTAAATATACTAAAATTTTTCACGTTTTTTAATATTAAAAATACCTACGTTAAATACATATTAAAAGTAAATCAATTCAACAAAGATTGTAGCATATTCGCAATCGTGTCGTTTTCCTCGCTATTTACTTACATCGAATGATCGAATCAATTTCGTTACTGATCAATCAATATTTATCTCTTTTAGCACAAAACACATAATTCTACTAAATTATGCATGAAGAAAATGCACTTAACCACTCTATATACATATCGTCTTCCGACACTCGGGGAATACGACCGTTGCCGAACAGTGACGAAGATTTCTATGCGCATTATCACTTTGGGAGACCTGTATTGTGATAGGTTGTTCAGAACTCGTGTATTTCGGTTTTACCATCGTCATAACAAATCATTCTGGAAATACTTTGCAATGACACTTATTTCTGGCTTAATACATATATTTCAAATCCTTTAAACAAATTCAAAACAATTACTTTTTTACATTGCTTGATATCTGAAAAAGCACCTAACTGAATAATCTGTGATTTATGTTTTTTTTTTTATAATAAAAAAAAAAACTTAAATGAAACGATAAGATCATCATAGTCATAATCAGCCTATTAATGTCCCCACTGCTGGGACACAGGCCTCTGAGAGGGAATGGGCTATAATCCACCACGCTGGCCCAGTGCGGATTGGTAGATGTTACACGATGTCAAACGATAAGATACAAAAACAATTATGTTTATAAGAAATAAACATACGACTCTTCATTTTTATTTAATTTAGGATCCTTGAGAAATAATTTTTAATACAATCGGTGGAAAGTTTTCTGTAAACAATAAGTCATGGTCACCCTATCGAAACATTCAAAACGTTATTACAGGTTTTATATTATAAAAAAAAAATACTTTTTTGCCTACTATCGTTAGTTCTACTTAAAAAGGTTATGTTTACAAAAAAAATCAAGCTAATACTTACTTTCTTCGATAAATAATCACGACTTATTTCTAAGCAATACCGTACTACAGCTTCTGAAATATAAATCTAGGATTTTTTTTTGTATTTTTACAAGTTTTGACCAATTCAAATCTGTGTTTTACAAAAAAACTTCAGACCTCTGCGATGCTTTTTCAGCGAGATATCGGCGATAACGTATTTTTCACCGTTCTCCGCGTTTCGAAGGCGCGGCCACGTTCAAACCCTTATAACTTTTTAACCATAACTTTGACAAATATATGGTTTTGGGAATCAACTTTTACCGAATCTTGGCATAGCTTTTTTAAAAAAAAAACACGCAGTGGCCGCGCGGTCGAAACGCACACAAAGCAAAGCGCGAAAAAAAAGAAGAGTAAAATCATAGTTTCATATTTTTCATGACAAAATTTTTTTTCGTTATTTTATTTTATTTCTTCAAAAGTGTATTGAAAAACGTCGTTTAATACACGTGGACATTTGTTATTGCAGTTCTCGGCTCAAAAACACCCTCGCCTACGGCTCGGGAGTTGATTCCGCCTCGAATGCAATAACAAACTTTCTCCACTTGTATCAAAATGTACTATTTTATTATTATTGTGGTTTTCTCCTGCACAATATCGATACAATAACTGTAGATCCAGTGATCCACCGCTGTGCTATGACTAGTCCTCAAGGCCGTTACTCATGCGGCAGGATATCAGTATTTACGCAAACATCTCACGTTTCTTCGTCTATCTATATCCTTGCATGGTCTGCTGTATTCCATTTGAATACTGTTGCACTCGATTGGATTAATTGAAAATTAATATAATACACCTACCAACTTGTTTTAATCTTGACCAGAAAAACACAGTACGATAATTTTTGGTATTTTGTTTAGGTTCGTGAGAGACGACTGGAAGAAAATAATGTGTTGCGCCGCCCCCAAGTAACTTGGGATAAGGGCTAGAAGATGATTTTGTACAGGTTCCTGTTTCTGAGTTTCATCAGAACAGAGGACAGGGGGAAGTGTTGGGAGCTGGCAACCATGTGGGATTACATAACTTTTAGAATGCTAAAAAAAGAGATTACGATTAAGTAGTTGGAAAATGAGAGAATATGATGGTCATCAAATTCATCAAGATTACGTGACTATTTTTACGAATATTAATTTCTGAGAACTTCTTATGTGATTGATTCTCACAAAAATATGATGTGTTTAATTGACTAATATTTTGCTGTCAGTGAAAAGGGCTTGTTGTAAGAACAACAGCGTGAATGTGTTTCTATTGTTTACAAAAACCATTGTCTGTATTTTCTAATCTTAGTTTTTTCTATTCCAACTTCTGCTAAGGCAAACGACAAAATAATTACATAAGTACAAAGGTTGTCATCAATTTGATGTCGACTATGCTTACATAATCGCAATATTAAAAGAATCGATACGAAAGCGTCTGTCAAAATGAGTTACAGTGACTATCAGCCACGATGGGCACCGATGAGTCATATTTGATCGCGACTGGTCATATGCGCGCGCACACCGCCGTGTCCGACACGTCCTCGTCCTGCACGGAAACAAGTATAACACTAGATGTTGCTTGAGGCTGAATATAAAATGAGAGCGACTACTTAGGTTTTAAAGATTCTTATCTAATCAGACACTGTTTTACTAGTATACATACATTGTATCTTATGCAGATTTGCTGGTCATTGACCTTGCATTTTAACCCCTTTTTATCATGAAAATCCAAGGTACTGCCTCTTCATTGGGCATCAGGGGGCCTAAAATGGCTGCTTTATCAGAATCATAATATTAATCACATTATTTTTTTTAAACATGATTCAATTTATGATTATGAATGATAAAGCAGCCATTTTAGGCCCCCACCCCAGTACTCTGCATGTCTGATTTGTCTATACTTATGTTATTATTTGATGGGGACGGAAGAGGAATCCAGACATTCCTTTCTACATAAAATAACGTACTTCCTACAACCTACAATACTACTTAACGATATTCATTATGTATTAATGAATGCTACATTACTAAGGAGTTTTTGAAAGATTTCCAGTTGTTTATATATAAAAAAAACTGCGTGTTTTCCATTATTCTAGAGAATAAAAAAACTTTTTTGCAAAAAGTAAAACCGACTTCTAAAAAAAACACAAAAAAGTGAAAAATATCTTTGACAAAAACACTAAATCAATCAAACAAGGTCACCGACTTCGAAGCTTGACCTGTGTTTGATTGATTTGGTGTTTTTGTTACCGGCTTCTTAAGCCAAAGTTATTTTTCACTTTTTTGTGTTTTTCTTTTTGTGTTTTTTTTTTTTAAGTCGGTTTTACTTTTTGCAAACAGTTTTTTTTCCACTTTTAGTTGTAATATCCTATACAAATATTTGCTATGTAATATATTTTTATTTCACATTGTTAACAATGTCATGGCAATAGGCTTATCCCCAATAAATGGAACTTAACATACCTAAACTGTCAAAATCTGGTTGCATTGTATACATCTGCGTACCCCTCAGAGCATAGAGGCGTGATGATGTTACGTCATGATGTTGTATAGATAATAAACATCCAAGCGATTGCAGCAATCACGACCGATTTACCGCCTATTTTTGAGGAGTTCCATTGTATATCTCCGAAGACCCCACCCACCCACCTCAGGAGTATACTCTTTCAAATAAAAAAAAAAGGAGCAGTCTTTGGGGACTGCCGATAGAAGTGAAAACAAAAAATACACAGGCCCCGCCCCAGCCGTAGCACTGGTTATGCCCCCCCCCGCGCATGCCTATGTGGTGCTACGCCGTAGCGGATGCTACGAGTGCTACGAACGGCTACGAAGCGTGACCGCACGTTACGTTACGTGACGATGAGTTCAATGTTTTTTTCCTTCACCCAAAAAGTGCTCACCGCGCCTAAAGAAGTTTTCACTTCAAACATTGAGAATCGCTCCACAAATGGGGAGAAATGGGTGAACATACGTAAAATGAAGTAATAAAATGATACAAAAAATGATACCACGTTGATGTCTTTTTGAAGGCCGTTCTTGGTTATATACTCTATGTTTAGACCACACGACTGAAGTAAAAAAATGTTAATAAAATGAAAACTGCTGAGCCAACCTATGTTAAATTTTTGTGGGACCAAATGACAACTATTCCGCAAAAAAGAAGTTATAAATCTCAGCGTAATCGGTGAACATAGGTAGTACATAAAAAGTATAAAAATACCAATCGAATTGAAAACATCCTCCTTTTTGAAGTCGGTTAATTAATGCCCGTTTTAATTAGCACTACTTACACACTACCGCGACACCAAAACTAAACTGATTGACTAAAGTCATAATTATTGTGTCGGCCGCCGTTCGTAGTATAGTAGGTAGTGTTTAGTTGTGAAAACGGACAAAATCCCACTTGCTAGTACAAATTACCCTTATCTCAATTTAAGGGTGTAATATCCTTGGAGTTCTTTTGTTGCTTTCAATATTCAGAAAATGAGAGCATAACATAGATAGAGCATTATAAGCACAATATTATAATATTACCGTGTTATAAGCTTTTAAATTTCCCACTCTGGGCCAAAGAGTAGGTACCTACTTCTCTCTTCTAAGAGGAAGTGACCAGTGGGTCAATCACCATGTGGGCTCTGTGTGGTTTGGTCACAGGTTTGGTTGATGTCACATCATTCAGTTTCCTCACGATGTTTTCGGAAAATAATGCACGAGCCAGATAGTAGGTAAGAAACGTAGGTACCTATGGTCTATGTGACTACGTCATGTCCGTGAGCGGGCGCTGTCAGTTGTGACTGGTCATCTCTTGGTTGCCATGGCTTATTTGAATGAATTATTTTGAATTGTATATTTTTTTTGTTTGTGTGTTTTTGCTGTGGACACTTTTACCGTGCACATCTTGCTACATTGTTCTCACATAATATACCTACCATCTCAACGTGAATGATGTAACCAATATTTTGTAACAACCAATATTCTGATTTAAAAGAGTGTCCATGGAGTTTCTTGCCCGTTCTTCTCCATAGAGATCTACGCTAGGGAATGGGCAACTACAGTACTTTCACAGTTTTTATGTCTTGTGACTGGGACTGTAGCTACATTTAATTTTCATCTTTGTTTCGACAATTCAAAAGTGCCTGTAACTGGCTTACTTGAAATAAATGCTTTGATTTTGATTTTACCTACCTATGAAAGATTGGAAGATAGGTAGTTAATACATCAAACAATTTTACCTAACTTTCAAAAGGTGGGGTCTCAAGAGCGTAGGATGAATGTTAGGAACTAACAGAAACACAACAAAGAGAAAATGAGAAAGTACTAACTCAAACCCTAGATGGATGCTTGTGTTCTCACAAGTCAACACGAATATTTTTATAGCTACCTAGCGGGACCTACCCAAGTTGGTTTGTTCGATTGAAGATGTCTTGTTGGGACTAGAGAAATCGAATAGGGCTGTTAGACCTACATACTTAGAACCAGCTGTATTGTAGATTGAAGTAATGGAACTTTTGCTATTGTAATCGCACCCTAACCAGACGGTTGGCCAAATATCGTTGAAAAGAATGGACTCAGAGAGAGGGTAGAGCCGTAGAGCCACAAGCATTGCAGGTATTGTATGACGTTTTGAGCCGACAATAATTATCCATTTGTAATTTATGTAGGGTTGGCACAGCTCGTTTTTAGGGTTCCATAGTCCTGACAAGGAAAGAACTAGAGTTTGCAAAAATTCGATAGTTTTGATTTTCGAATATTTTTTCAGTGCTGTTCGAATATTATTCGAATATTTTCAAAAAATAAAAAAGCACTTAAAATATCAGCTTTTGTTGCTTTCGGACAAGGCTGCTCAACCCCAGGTCCGAGGGCCACAACACAATATGGCCCGCCAACGCATTTGAATTGGCCCGCACAGTGGTTAACTCACGACAGTCTTGAAAACAGATTTCCACCAGATCGAAAAAAATGTTTCTCCATAAGAAGCCATTCTCAGTCAACCAACATCTAGCTAGAAATTACAAATATCACATTTTTTTTACTGAAAGTGTCACAGTCATCAGAAATTTGTTCAAAAAAGGTTCTAAGACCAAGTTATTTTCTAGATGGATTTATTGGCTAGATAATAGGGTAGATGAAACCAAGAAACACTTTATTTTGGGCCTGAAAACCCGATTTATTTTCAATTAATTGCCAAATTCGATTTTTAGTTGCCTTGAAATCAATAAATAAACAGTGACGTCACAGTTTGCTATTGCCATACAAAATCTATGAGAGAACCGCGTTTTGACAGCTCTTAAGTCTCAATTGATTGGTGTGTCATCTACCCCATTCGAATATTCGATTGCAACCTCTACAAGGAACCCTTAGTTTCGTCATGTGACATGTCTGCCCGTCCGTCCGTCCGAGGTTTTGCTCAGAGACTGTTCGTAGGTACTAGAAAGCTTTAATTTTGTAGAGGTGTGTATATCAATTAAGCCGACAAAATGGTAAAATGAGAAAGAGGAAAGGAGCTACCCCAAAAAAATATAATAGCTCCTATAAGTGTGAAGTGGGGATGAATTTTTGTTCACCGTCTTTCCTATCGTGTGGGGTATCGTTGAATAGGTATTTTAAAATGACTTAGGGGTTGCTAGTACTATTTTTCGATTTAATGCTTCATTTACGAAATATTAAACTTCAAAGTGCAAACTTTCTTCTAGTCCCCCTCCCTCTAAAAGCTAAACTGCTGGTTGAAAAATCTGGCAAAATTCATGAATGTATGTATTTCATGAACTTTAAAGGAAAATTCTTTCTTAGTTTAGCAGTAATAGTCGTTGAACTTGGGTGGTGGATAATTTTGTACCAAATACAAAATCCTTAATATATTTTGTATATATTGTTAGGGTAGGATCTAACTTTTGATTGCACGATCATACAAGCATTATCTAGGTTAGACCTCAAGATTACAAGCAGTCCAATCTTCATCTTCTTATTACGTATTCTGTGCATAATAACGTATTTTTCAACGTCCCTTTCTTTCCTTATTGTCACTGCGGTTGGCTTTCCAAGCATTTTTACTAAAGTACATAAATGATTTGTTGCTTTGTTTACGATGACGATAAGGTAGGTAGGTATTACCTACGTTTACTGTCAGCTTATTTCTTTCTTAATTAGACAGCCATCATAATTGAAACCTACAGTAATTACTAATTACGCGATCTTTCATTTCAGATTAGCATTGCTGGTAACTTTCTTACCTCTCCGAGTAGAGACAGGTTTTATTTTCACTTTACTTAGTTAGTATAATCTTGGTCTTATCGAGTCTGAATAATGTTAAAATGCAATATAACTTCATAAAAGCGAACGGTTACTGTAACTCTGTCGGTCGGTCTTAGTTTCAGGGGTAAACGACCTGAATCAATCGTCTGAGTCCATTCGCTATAAATTTTTTGTTACCTAACGCCGTGCTCAAGCGCGGACGCACCACTAAAGTCGATTTTTAGCTGTTAATTAACTGTTACTGTGAATTTGAAATATTATATCAATTGACTAGAACTATGAAGTTACGTTTAACATTTGCTGTTGTTTTGATCGCGTGACGATAGCGCGTTATGATGGGAAAAGTTTAGGTACCTACCTACGTATTCAAAAATATCCCTGCCTTCACAGTTCCTTTTATTCGTAATTGCCGATACCTACTAGAAAAGATCACATCGCTGAGACAATGGTGCCGATTCCCTTGTTTACAAACTAAACCAAATTTAAGTTCAGTGCATCTTTTTCTTTCTATTTCATTAAGAAAAGGACAGAAGATAAATTTTAGTTATGTTCTGTCAAATTAATCAGCGCCATACAAGTTTTAGACGCGATTAAAAAGTTGACTACTAAAATTACATCAAATTATGTCAGGTCCTGACTAATTTGACAGGATTAAACTAATATTTATCTTCTGTCCTTTTCATAATGAAATAGAAAGAAAAAAACGCATTCAACTTAAATTTAGTTTAGTTTGTGAACAAGGGAATCGGCACCATTGCATGACTGATATTTTCAAAAACCAAATACTTAATAGGTAGGGCCTACCTACCTAACTAGGTATTGGTTCAATTTGATTCATTATGATGCGATAGACAAGATGCAAATGCAATAGAAGGCTAGGCTCTGTTTCCGACAAACCTCAATGACGCCTCCGCTCTTAGTCATGTTTATAAAGACAGCTTATGAATACCTTTATGTTTGCAGATTTGTGTTGACGAATGCAAGCATCGTCAGAAAATTAGGTCGTAATAGGTGCAATAATTTTTATGTTTACAATAACGCCGGAGGTAAAGTGATCCACTCATTGACGCCTCCAAGCTAGGAGACATTGATCTTTAGTAGGTGTGTGCCGGTATTTAGGCCAGAGCGAGCGCAGTCTCTGGCCTATTGAGAACACAAGCACAGACAAGAAAATCTATTTTTTATCATGCTCATAACTAATTAGTCGACTTGAAACGATGTTTTCACTTCAACAGCTCCTGAAGCATGTGCAGCCACTTTCATTTCAATTATTGGATTGTTTTAGTAGACGGTTTCACTATTCATTTTTGGTACTGAACACCACTGAACTGACGTACGGGTTAACGCGGGTCAATTGTTGTTTATGTAGGTACAAACTACCTATGTTTATAAGGTAAATTTTCACGCGGGAAACACAGACAGACGGAGGAAACCGCGTAAAAGCGCAGCGTGAAACTCCCTCGTCAATGCAGCGTCCCAAAATAAGGCGCAACTAAATATAGACGTAGGAAATGCCTTTAGAACTAGATAAGTTTTAGTTTGTCACTATGTAATAGGCGAGGTAGAGGAGGAGGTACTCACCAGAATCTGGCGCTCGCATGGTACAGCGTTTGGCGGATACGTGTTTATTTCACTGATATTATTTTGGTTCGCGTCGCCGCTCTTCGCTCGCGCAGATTCCGGTCGTGTGGCGCCCGCCCGGGCGGTGTGCCGACTGGCGGCCCGCGAGCTCGCAACACCGCTCTGTGTGCGTGTGTGTCGCGACACAGAGCGCACACCGTGTCGCGTGTGTCAGCAGCGAATCGCCGCACGCGCTACTAAACGGCCCTTCAACACCATCATAATCGTGTTCGTAGGAAGCCAAACTACTGCACCATCCCACATACTCTACATTGGTACAAGTATGCATCTGTGTTGTTATTTACAAAGTGAGAATGTGGCACAAGTCGCGAGCGCGCGCTGTTGGAATACGCGGTGCGCACGATTCGCGAACTATTCAACCATTGAAATATTGAATCGATGTTTGGCTGCTCTACATCGGGTGTTGCTTTGGTAACTGCTTTGTATTGCCGGCATTCTAAATATCTACCTAGGTACCTAAGTAGGATATTGTAAATATACTGCAACCACAGAATCCTACTAATAAATTTTATGCAAATCAAATCTGGAATTGCTTGCTTGAACTAGAGAAATACCCTACCTACTTACTGTTTGCATTATTTAATCCACAACATTCGATGCAATAGGTTCTTACTTGCGTCCTCACTTGTAACAAAAAGTAAACATCTGCGGGAATACCTAGGTAGAGTTTATAAACAGACTTCTGTAATGTGGCTAATATCTAGTCATTACTAAAAAAATTAAAATAGGAAGGAAGCTATCTATTATGTGCAAACAATTCAATTTTAAAACTTTCAAATAGGATGGAACAAGGGCAGCAAGATGATGATGACATACATAGTAGGTAGGGATCGAAAAACGTTTAGTACAAGCGTTGATTTTATTTTACGCTGTTAGTACATAATAGCGAAAATGAATTCCAATTATGTACTTGAGATTTTGAAGACACGAAGGTACCTATATATTAAACATGGGAGGGTAAGTCAAATTATGGTGCTATAAAGCGTGCGTCACACAGAAAGCGGAGCGGAACCTTCGGTCGGTACTTTGAATATAAACTTGTCGGATCCGGTCATGAGTACGGACGGGCGTATGAATGGAAAGCGCGCCAGTGGTGGGTGACATCACGCAACCTAGGTACTTACTTTACTCTATGGTCTACCCCACCATGGCGGCTTTTACAGTCCTGATGTTAGTTAAAACCTCGCGGCGAGGGGGACATGACATTCTGGGTCTGATCGCAGCGGTGATAAGACGTCTTGAAATTGTACCCGATTCATTGTGCCCACTGTGCCCAGTGTTAAAGTGTAATGTCAAGTAATTTGTTAGACTCAGTGTATCTGTTTGAAAAGAGTAACCATAGAGTTTCTTGCCGATTCTTCTCCATGGAAACTACCAACCCGAACCGTGCAATGTGAAATAAAATAGTGTATCGAATCCAGTGTGTTTTCATAGCACGAAACCCGTCTTCTGCCCACATAAGGTCGAGCCTAGCGAAATAAATTCCTGACAACCTGACAAACTTAACATCGACGTCTGTAATCCCCAGAGTTAGGCTGAGGCACTAGGCCGAGGTGGACCTAATAGTAGGTAGGTACACCAGGGTTTTTCGGTGTCATTGACACTGGCTCGGCCACCATCAGGGATTTTAATTTTGATAACACAAAAAAATAGTCGCTAATTAGTCTAAATTTTTATTGGCAAATTGCGACTAATTGGCGACAAAATATGGGAGAAAACAGATCTTCGCTAGGTGCCCTAGTTTTTGAGATATAAATGTGGCCAAGCTGGGGAGACTCTCCAGATTGGCCACCTATAAACCCTTATATCTTTTGAACCAGTGACCGACAAATTCTGATATTTGGCGACAAATTTCGACAATTCTTTTGTTATCAAAATTAGAGTCTGTTGGAGGTCATGTACGTATAGGTTCATACCTTATGCTCTTATGGGATAAGTGCTAACTACAATAAAACGCTATTTTCTCACTCAGCATGAGTTATCTCATTTACCATAAGAAAATAAATATATGGGATACATTAGCAACCTTACAGAGTTGCTCATCCCACTGAATTTCTACTCTATTTATTTATTTAAACTTCATGTACAAGAGTGGTACATAGGCGGACTAAATGCCGCAAGGCATTCTCTACCAGTCAACCTTTCTATTCACTTTAGGTTCTAAAAATTTTGGGGCCAGTTTTACTGACTGCATAAATTCTTCAATGTTCCGATGAAGCTTTGTAGAAACATCGTGGAAATGATGAATCGTACGAGAAGATTAACAAAAGGTATTTGTAGACCGGATGTTAGTACAGTGTGGGTAGGTAGGTAGCTGGGTAGGGGACGCGCTAAAAGGGCATACAGTTCTTACTGGCAGTTACTGGTTGGCTCCTTCAGGGACAAATTAACAAATGAATATGTTTAGCATAGCACGGAGTCATGGGGTCCCAATAAAGGTACCAAGCGGCAAAGGTAGCAATGTCACCATCACTATCAACTACTATAAAATGTTAAAACTACGCAACGGATTTTGATGCGGGTTTTTTTAATAGATAGAGTGATTCATGAGGAAGGTTTTAGTATATAAAGTGTCAAGCAGGCGAAGCCGCGGGCATCAGCTAGTATTATTATAAATAAAACGGATTTTCCAGCTGCATTTTTCAGGATTTATGTTGTGGATTTGTTTAAATGTAAGTACAATACGGCCGATGTATCTTGGCGAGTCTGAACATAGGCTCTGCGAACTTTAGCGCATGTACACTCGTGAAGAAAACTATTATTGTCTTTATTTTTTATAAACCAATGTACGAATAAAATAACCATAATATGCTTTGATTGGCATATTTGGCGAATAATATAAGTGCCAACTGACACTTGCAAATACCGCAAATAGAACAAATTTAACACTAAACAAAAAAACTAAACAATAATAATAACCAATAATAAATAATTCACAACAATAACAACGAAAACATTTTAAATTTTCTCAAATAGTCGTTACTCAAGTAGTCGTTAATAGATAACTGATATTTTATGTAAATCATGTCTTTCAACCGAGAAAATAATATTTAATAAGTTTTTTTTTTAATTTCAATCGAAATCCCGTTTATTCACAAACAAAATACATTATATTTGTAAATCTATTTCGTTTAATATCCTAAATAAACAAAAATCAATTAATTATATTTAAAACTAATCGATTACGATATTAGATTGAATAAAGGGTCGATTGTGTTTATTTTTGGTCAATCTCTAGCCTAGACCACCGCCCCCCGCAGGTCGCCTCATGCCACCATTTGGTTCCTCAAAACAGTGATTGCGCAACCTTCTGCGCGAAGTTCGGACTCGCCAAGATACGTCGCGCGTCGGCCGTATTGTACCTACAAGATTTTATGTTTACCCACGTCTTAAAAATCGTTTGGATAAATATTGTTGATTGAGAAGTCTGAAACTCTTGAAACTTGAATGAGTGCTTTGAAATACTTTTATCCAATGGGGTGAGCAACTATTAAATATATTACATTTTAACATTACGCTAGTTTTTTTTTTTCAAGTTTTAGAAGTTTACATGTACTTACAACTCGTTTATGTACAGGTAATGAGGGATTTTCTTTTTAGCTCTTCCCTAGTCGCTGGATAGATGGCGCTGAACTTAGTATGAAAATGCAAGGAACGGAACCTAAAAAAACTGATTGTAACAAAGCGCGAGAAAACTGGGTTATATTCGGAAGGTTAAGCAAATGAAAGTGTCAGTCAACGAGAGTATGTGACGTGACACAATATTTTTTTTTCCAAGCGTTTTGGCTTTGGCACCAACTATCATAGTCAGTTCAACGCCATCTATAGAGCTCTTGGAAACTAATTTTTTTTTAATACCTCAAAAAGAAAACCTCTCATTGAGTTTTTACATACTGCATACGTGTGTAGTATTACTAAAATTGTAGAAGTGTTATACCGGCTAAATTAATCAGCGAGTCCCTCTGCTTAAATGTCACACATCGACTTTTAGAAAGATGATGCCACTCACTCAGAAGAGCTTCACAGAGCCGAACTATTAGAAACTTTAATGTTGGCATATTTAAGGCTGATTACTATTTACGGCTCTACCATTTAATTGTGGTGCCATCACCGGAGTATTGTGCTCTCGTGACACACTCGTCCGGGTCTAAAATGCCCACTTTATATACAAATTAAGATAATAATATTAATCACGTTATAATTCTATAAATAGGTACAGGCGCAGTTAATGTAATTAATTGTAACTTTGCGACCATTGTAGACCCCTTGCATCGCGCAGCTACCTCAGGCCTCATCACAGTTAAACAGTAGGACTGTAGTAAGTCTAACCGGGTGAGAAAGTAAAGATTCCTAATCTTAACTCAACGGGGTGGCGGCAAAGTAAATCTCAGATGGCGCCACCATAGTTGGTCTCAATTTTGACCAATGACGTTGTTTGGGTACCAACTATGCTAGCGCCATTAGTTCCACAGTTAGCCTCCCCATTCTAAGAGTACAGTTTGTGCAAACATACACAGCATAATTTAAAGTATTGTGTGGCTTAGACAGAGTACTTATAGAAGAAAGTTATATCTACAAGTTTTGCGTTAAGAATTTTACAAAACTATTAGCTAAATTAAATCTAGTTTTCTAAAGAAGGTTCCATGTAAGCTCAAAGGTGTGGCTGACTCTGGCAGAGCCACCATCAGGGATTTTAATTTTGATAACACAAAAATTTAGTCGCTAATTAGTCGCCAAATATCAGATTTGGTCGGTCACTGGTTCAAAAGATATAAGGGCTTATTGGTGGCCCTGCTGGAGAGAGCCTACCCCAGCAGAGCCACATTAATAACTCAAAAACTAGGGGACCTAGCGAAGATCTGTTTTCTCCCATATTTACTCGCTAATTAGTCGAAATTAGTCGCCAAGTTACAGGTTTAATCGGGTCCTAGTTCAGAAGATATAATGAGTTCAATTATTAAGGTATAGTCCAAGAGCTAGATCGAAGAGTTCACGATAAATTGCCAAGAAAAAATATTTCTACTATTATGTGTAATATACTTCTAGTTTTATCGGTCTAAAGTCCTTAGAAATGACCGAGAGAGATAAATTCTCTAATAAATACATGTTTAATATTTTTAATTATTAAGTTAGAGTGGCTTAAACTTCTTTGAAACCATTAAACCTTGCTCTTGGTCTATCTAGTGTCAAGATGTACAGTCGCATGCAACTGTTTTACTAATTTACAATGTTGAGCTCTAATTTACGTTAGCATCATAAATACGTTAAAATTATCGTACCTATCTTTAGTAAAATGTAATACTTAAACGTTAAAAACGTATTGTAAGTATGTAGGTAAGTATCAACCCATTGCTTGAAATACATTACAAAAAAATACATACTTAAATCAAAGATGTAAATACTTACTATAGGTACCTACCTAATATGAGCATTAATTTACCTATTTTTTTTTTTAAACTTTGAGCGGCGCGAACACCGCCGACGCGCCGGTGCTCGCTCTGGGGGTCAAAAATGGCCGCTTTAGCAGAATCGTAATATGAATCTTGTTAAAAATTTAAAATTCTTAAAATGGACTTTATAATCGTAGTCATAAAGTCCATTTTAAGAATTTTAATTTTTTAACGTGATTCATGCTAAGATTCTGCGTGGATTCTGCTACAGCGGCCATTTTAGACCCGCTGTTCCCCGTTTTTGTATTTGCGGAATAGGTACCTAAAGATAACAACATTCGAGTTCCTAACTATTCTATGTTCCACTTTAAACTGGCCGACTTTAACTTAGGTACGTCACGGGCAACTCGATCTAAGTAGCTCGTCTGTACACGCGCATCTATCTCTTTCTTACTTACCGTGTAAATGTAACGGAGCGCAGCGATCTATCTGTCAGCGACTAAATGCAAACATTTTGTTCGAAGCCTAAATAATTACATATATTTATTGTAGATCTTGTTTTTAGGTAATGAATACTGCTTTCCTTTGGTGGGTTGAAGTTATAGAATTCCTCCAGACGTCGTATAGATACACCTGTCTAAAAACTACTTTAAGTATTTTGTACTTGGTTGTACCACTGTATGGGGAAATTGAATTCTTTAATATCTTTTTAATGACACACCGACTGAATCTGTAACTTGGCGACTAATTTCGACTAATTAGCGAGTAAATATGGGAGAAAACAGACCTTCGCTAGGTGCCCTAGTTTTTGAGATATAAATGTGGCCCTGCTGGGGTAAGCTCTGTCCAGCAGGGCCACCTATAAACCCTTATATCTTTTGAACCAGTGATCGACCAGTTCTGATATTTGGCGACTAATTTCGACTAATTAGCGAGTAAATATGGGAGAAAACAGATCTTCGCTAGGTGCCCTAGTTTTTGAGTTATTAATGTGGCTCTGCTGGGGTAGGCTCTCTCCAGCAGGGCCACCAATAAGCCCTTATATCTTTTGAACCAGTGACCGACCAAATCTGATATTTGGCGACTAATTTCGACTAATTAGCGACTAAATTTTTGTGTTATCAAAATTAAAATCCCTGATGGTGGCTCTGCCAGTCAGCCACACAGCTCAATGTGCTCAAACTTGGTTTACCCACATTTTGTCCGTTAAAAGTCCCATGCAACAAAGGGACAAGCCTAATGCAACATACTGGGAACAATTTCAGACTTTACGTAATAAATAAGTTACATAATTTATTAGGCTCAATTTAATTGTGCACCAAGTAGAAGCGAAGGTTCGCAACATGTTTTTACATATTATATTAATCTCGACTACGTAACGTACAAAATTATTCGGCTAGCCGGAGCCAACCCATGAATTTGACGCTTCGGCTCTGTGCCAATGTAAATAGAGCCTTATTGTTTAGTTTATAAGGATGAAGGGAATAGGAAGGTACATAATACGTGCAGACTAAGCTAGCAAGAGATAATAAAATAAAAAGCAAAATAAAATCAACTAATATATTTGATAAGGAATGTGCTACACTAAAATTAAACTAAAAACTTAGTACTTAACCCGAAAAATTGATCTAGAAAGTGTATAAATAACTAATTAATACAAAATTAACTCATAGGATTTCAATGTTGAAAAATGTTTAATTTTTTTGACATCAGAAGTCGAAGCTTATTTTCAAAAAAATAAGACAATTTATTTTTTTTAGTTTTTACGCAATGATGAATAAATCAAACATTACTCAACTTAGAAGTTTTAAAACAAATGAGAACAAGGTGTGCTTTGGCCTTAGAGAACTCAAGTATTGGCGATAAATCAGACGTTAAATTTAAGTAAAAAATACAAAGTATCAAAATATTGTGACAAGTTTAATTTTTCATATAAATATGTGTATTGTGGAACCGACAAAACTACAGATTCAGCCTAGCAGGATAAGCCACACAGCTTGAAGATTGATTTACAGAGCATAAAAAACTGGATTTTGGAAAACTTTTTGTGCACTATTCAAAATGAGAACAAATAAAACCACATGTAAAAGCTAGTCTATTTACTATAGGCATAGTATACAGAACGTAATAAGCAGTGATCGGAGTATGTAGATTGATTTTTGGTACTTGTTCCATAAATGCACACAGAAAGAATAATATATGGATAAGCCATTTTTCCGGAAAGTAATTCCGGTAATTCCAGATTCAATGAAATATGAATTTTGGTAGTGATATTATTACTACTCAATTCAAAATTTAAAGGAAGGTATCAAAAAATTACCCATTATCCTATGTTCTGATTGGTCGTTGGGTTGTGTCAAATCGTGAGTGTGCCGTTAAAAAAAATTATGAAGAATATAATATTGCTCATTTTAATACAATACCTGCCTAAGTTCCGGTTTTTTTTAAAATAATCAACCAATTCCGGAGGAATGTCCATGTGACCCCAATTCAATCTACCTACTCCGATAACTGGTAATCAGGCATAGCAATAAAGCCCCGTTCAAATAAAGCTTATGCTTGCGCGATTTCATAAAAACTTTCTTGTATTTCACCGTCAATTTAGGTACTGATCGCCCTGTTTGCTAAATCTCGTGGTTTTTCCAGCGATTCTTAACGCACGTCTAAGCTAATCATCTGAACTAAGCCTTATGGCCGGTTTCACCAATTATACGACACGAAATGATACCTAAATAAAAGCGCCGACAGTTAAAGTTCCAATAGTGTCGTAATACTTAGGCATTTATTTCGGTTTCGCTTAGTGAAAACGGGTATTCGTTCTAATGCATACAGTACCCGGCACGTAACTTGGCAAGAGTCGTTAGATGCGCAGAAGTCGTTTTTTAGGTCTCTTTGGCGGTGGCGCGGGACGCGGGGTATGAAGTAGCGCCGATCCGAGCGCGCGATTGGCGCGTCAGTCGACCCCTGCCTCCCGCACCGCGTCTACATTCCGTTCGCTCCCGATTACACTTGCGGCCACGAGTTCTACCCTTTGTTTTTGTTACGAGTTCAGTTTTAGTTTTAAATTAAGTTTTTGTTACGAGTTAATGTTGTTGTTTTAAATTTAGTTTTTGTTACCAGTTGTTGTTATCGTTTTAAATTTAGTTTTTGTTACGTTTTTTACAATGCCAGGACCAAATACCGTTTTACGCAGACATGCCAGATACGATGTGTACTGTTTCATGGAGAAAGAAGCTCAAATTGAAAAAGAGACGGTAAAACGGACTGCAGAAGCAACTAAAACGTCAGAAAGAACAGTAAGACGTATAGTTAAAGAAGTTAGAAATTCCGAATTCCTCACTGTCATTAGGACACCGGGAAAAAAGAGGAATAGAACAAATATAAAAAAATACATACATAAAAAAAATGCATCAGTATTATGTTTTATTTATAACACCTAATAAAAGTCACGGATTCCTCTGCTTTGTTTAACTACATGATTAAAAATAAATGATGGCAATAACCAAAAATGACAATCAATAAAATTTAAGTGACTAGTTATTTGTTCCACTAAGTGTACGATGCGCGAACTTGCCCCCACTCCGCCAAAACCTTGCCAACTTACGTGCCGGGTACTGTACTGTATAAAGTATATAATTTGATAAACTTAAATGAAGTACAAAAGTTGTCCAACTTTCGGTTCAGTTAAGTTTTAAGTGCTAAGCCTACCAAAATAACGTATTTTTATCTTACAAAGTTTTTTATAATTACGAGATATAACACTAATCAATTTATTTTTAAGTCTAATAGGTACATTAATAATTCGCGTATACTTTTTTACAATTTTTTGTTTGGTTATAATGTTTGTGTATCAATAATTTTGGAGACAAAGTGGCTTATAAGCTAATTATATATTGTATGTTGCAAATAGAGAATTTCACATTATAATAAACTGTTAAATAATCATTCAATAATCTTTCTTTTGGATTATACATAAATGTCAAAATATGCACTGCAGACCCACCGTACCCCTGGTGGTACGGTGTGTTTTTTAAAGTTAAAAGATACCACCAGGTAATAGTGTTGTAACACTAGTTAAAACCACTGGTACGGTGGGTCTGCAGTGCATATTTTGACAATTATGTATAATCCAAAAGAAAGATTATTGAATGATTATTTAACAGTTTATAAAAACTCACTGTACCACCAGGGGTACGGTGGGTCCGAACCCAAAATATGGTTGCATTTTTCAAATTTCAACTCTCGGTTCTGAGTAGTGTGTTGAAAATCCAACAATGCATTTATATTTAGGCATACATCATCCATACAAACTTACTAAAATAATTTTCTGAATTCTAACGTAATTCATTTTATTATTCTAAAAGGATTCTGCTAAAGCATTTTAGACCCCAATCACTTTAAAATAAGTCCCAAAAGTAAATGCTACACAGACACTAATACCAGCTTTATTAGTTATATTCCGCTGTATTACTAATGCTTACGTTAAATATCCAGAACATCTCATGTATAGTACAAGCAGTAAGTCACATTGTATTCCATTAAATTATATTTTATTTTACATGCTAGTCTGTGGGCGCTTCGATTTAATGCATAATAATCGTTCATATTGTTTTATTGACATTGGAAACTAGAACATCCCCATTTCTGATACTTATTACACAGCAAGTCTGCAGTAAGATGTGATTGGTTAACCACAATATCAACAACTTATCGTATGAGAATCTGTGCAGATAAATTGTCACACAGCCATCAGCATTTTCTTGCTCTTTCCCTCACAGAGAATTGCAATTTACTAAAGTGAGATGTAAAATCGCATGTTAGTGCTTTCGACGCGAATGAATGTGGTTGCTTGCGACCGGACCTCTGGCTCTACCAAATGACGCCTTCACGTGACAGAGATACTCGAAAACGCTGATCCGTGCACAACAAATGTGATTTTACTCTAAGGGCCCCTAGATTTTTAGATAGTATTGAAAATTATACTTTATTTGGGGGGAGAATATAATGACCACCAGAATTAACTTTGTGACCACTAACATCTATCACCTAAAATATCAATTGATCACCAAATTTTAATGAGGTGGTTGATGACAAACTAGTTTTGCCTAGGCCGACTTGGGGCATCTCGACACGGATAGATTAGGTTAGAAGGGTATGGCGACGGTCGAATGAGCGAGCGAATAGACCCCGCCATACCCTTCGTGGTTATTTTTTTATAAACCATTCAGAAGTAGGAGCCCCACGAAGCGAAGCTCCGTCGACCGGGTCTCCGCAATCAAAAGTGATTTTTTTGCCGTTACATTTTGCTAAATCTGGTGGTTCGTTAATTGTATGCCCTTTATTTGTAGTGCAAAGTTGTTCGAAATCGATGCAGACACCAAAAGGCACAACATTCTCAAACGAGCTTTTTTGCACTGTAATAAAGAGTGAGCACATTTTAGCCTTTACATGATGACGGTACGGACATTGCACAGACTTAAGATAAACTCGGGACTACGCATACAAAGATGCAAACCATATCAATCTCGTCTCGTCTTTGCTCAGGAGTGGGACAATACGGGCTAACTAAAAAAAAAAAAGTAAAGTCTATTCAACTTTAAAGGCATTATAAATTCTCTATTATGAGCTGTCTTGAGCCTTTAGCACTGGTCTTATACATTTTTCAAAGAAGCTTTTTCGTACTTCTATGTAAAGGTGGATTACCTGTCTATCAGAGATTTCTATCGAAAGACAGATTTAGTCAGTATCCCAATACAAACGATTTTTGAGGTTTATGTTTAAATACTGCAATATACACGCAAGGCGACATCGTACAAATAAATAATACGTCTAACTTTGCAGTCATACATACAGTTTATTTCACTTTCACATAAAGACAAAGTATACAAAGTGAACATCTTCTGTATTTCGTTAATTGCGAAAATTGTTATATTTTACGTACTTTCCACACAATATTATCAAGTTTTCTCAAATCAATCTCAGGAGTTCTTTGAGTTTAATGTTACATTTAAATAGATGTAAATACATATTATCTTGTTTTACATACATAAATTATATTTTAACAAATATTCTAAACAGTGCGCATCATAAAGAAAATTGGGTAATTGTTTTTCAATGAAAACTGCTATTGTTTCACTCACACAGTTGGTGTTATCGCTTGTGAAAGTGAGAGAGTAAGATTTCTCGAGATTCTAACGTAAATATATTGTCAATAAATAAAATATTTTTCTTCAATGTGCACATTTTAGACTTTACATGATGACATTGCACAGACTTAAGATAAACTCGGGACTACTCATACAAAGATGCAAACCATATAAATATTTTTTTCACTACAGTAGTCCAGCTATTCATCAACAAGATCAATAAAAAAAAAAATCTTTTTCAAGTACAAGTCAGGCACATCAAGTTATCCAAAACTGACACATTTTCCCAAAGACACAACATAGTTGAAAATCTATTAAAGAAAAGGAAATGCCCATTTGATGAAGAGGTTTTGGCCAAGTGACGCCCATGAAAGAAACCAACTATAGATGTTAGTGTTGACATCACAGATGAAGAAACAAACACTATTTTGTACATAGAATTCGGTTGGACTTTATTTTTTTTAAATTTGTTTTCTTTAAGATTTACAACGACCGGAAGTGATGAGTTTCTTGATTAATTCGGCTTTTAATTCCGGAGGTTTCATTGCAAATAAGTAATAGCAATACTTTAGTTAAAAAATGGGTATATTTTTTGCACTTAACACATTGGTGGGCAAAACGTGGCCAAGAATGCGCATTTCCCTTTGACAGATTGTAGTAATTTGATGTGCTAGCTTTTATACATGTTATAAATGAAGACGTTTTTTAATGCATCTTAACTTTTTCTTATCGGTATTTGTATCGGCAAGATTAAATTAAGGTAGTGAACCTATCGACGCAGAATCAGTTAGAGCCTTAAAAGTGAATAGTCCGACGCAGTGTCGAGTCGCGTCTTCCAAACCGAAGGACATCTTTTTAGCTCAAAAATTCAGAAGTATAAGTGTCATTTAGAGCTGAATCTACAGCTAGCGTCTATAGTTACATTGTTTTTTACATTCAATACCAGTTTATTGATATTGACATATTTTATAAAAGGCAGTGGGTGGCAATAAACAATAAAATCACACTAGTTTTTATAGATTACTCGTAACACCAAATACTTAAATGCCACTGAGCTTAAGCCCTATTTATAGTGTCCGATCGAAGCTTCAACTACTTTAGGCTTCGGCAAGAATGGGCCGAACTTTTCGACGAAGGTTTCCAGCAAATACGAAGAAAGATTTAATAAGTTCAATTAGTAAGGTCTAGTCCAAGAGCTAAATCGAATGAACTCTAAATTCTTACGATCTAGCTCTTGGACTATACCTTACTAATTGAACTCATAATATCTTCTAAATTAAGACCCGATTAAATCTGTTACTTGGCGACAAATTGCGACTAATTGGCGACAAAATATGGGAGAAAACAGATATTCGCTAGGTGCCCTAGTTTTTGGGATATAAATGTGGCCAAGCTGGGGAGACTCTCCAGATTGGCCACCTATAAACCCTTATATCTTTTAAACCAGTGACCGACAAATTCTGATATTTGGCGACAAATTTCAACTAATTAGCGACATTTTTTTTTGTTTTATCAAAATTAAAATCTCTGATTTTGGCCAAGCCAGTGTCAATGACAAAAAAATCATCATATTATTATACACTTTTACCCAATCTTGAACTGAATTTCTTATAGTTATCAAACCTTCAGCTTTGGCAAAAGGTTGTCGCATCGGCCCATTAATCGAAGTTCGGTCGGACACTACCTATTTATTATAAAGCTCCCTCTAGCCAAGTGCAGTAAGATTTTCATATGAATATGATCCCTATTCATATGACGCTATTGTGTCTATTTAAGCGTTTTATACGAAAATAAACACTAGCTCTATAGCAATAATGTTCATTTTAGCATGAACCATGTACTTTGCTTGAATATAGTGGCTTTATAAATCTGTGCATCTCTGTCGTTACAATTAGAGACAACACGAGATTGAGTAACATTTATTATTTGGTCAGTAATCAAATGAAAAAAATACAAAAAACCCAGTTCACGTATCCAAAATATGTTTAAGCTTGAGTAAATCACTAATAAATTCACCAGTAACTCGTTTTACAATATACACTAAAGGAAATATTCACAGCACACACTTCCACATTTTCCGGAAACATTGTCAGCCAATGTTTGTTCAAATGTTGGGTGGTATCACTATTGTTGGCCATGTTTGGTCAGAGTCTGGGACGATGTCACCAGTGTTCAGCGATCATTTGTTTGGTGACGTGAGGCCGAGGGCGGCTGATAATAACCGTACTACGTTCTTCTGTTCCGTCTTGTCGTTTTCTGCAAGATATAACACAATTTTATGTAGAAAATGTGGGTAAACAAAACAAATGATCCATATTAGCCCTCGATCGAAGGAACTAGAAATCATGAGAGGCTGTTGCCTACCAATGGGATGATTCATGGAAACAGTTAGTAATGCCAATAGTTATGTCTTGCGAAACATTCTACATACAGGGTGTAAAAGACCTATCACGAAGCCGTCAACATTCTGCAAGCATTCTGTACATCAAACTAAGTAACTTTACGCAACAATATTTCTGGGAAACGATTTTTTTTTGGGGTGAAATGTTTTGTGGTAGAACTCAATGTAACGGACTCAAAACATTGTGCTGATGCATGGATTGAATAATACGGGGGTCGTGGAGGTGTATAAAGTAAAAATCTTACATTCAAAACTTGTATTTAAAAAAAAACTTGTCAATAAGTTAGAAATTTGACCCCCAATATCTCCGTAACTAGAAGGTTCCCAGGTATGGTGTAGAACAAAAAAATTATCGCAATGACGAGGAGAATAAGTGCCTTTTGGTTTCGTTACGAGGTTTTTTACACCCTTTTTGTTACTGAATTGCGGGTACATACCATCGACGCCAGTGACATGTTTCTCTAGGTTGAGCTTCTCCTGCGCGACCTGATAGATTCCCTCCTCGATGGTGCCCTGGCTCAGTAACCGGTATATCGTGACTGGACGCGTCTGACCCATCCGGTGACATCTGCAAGGGAAAGGAAATCAATCAGTTTATTTGTAACACAGAGGTGTACACAAATAAGAATATTATTAGCAGGTATAAAAAAGTTTACTATGTCTTGGCAAATAATAATAATAATAAATTCATTTATTTCAGACATAGTCCATAGTTCCAGAATATAAAAAATTAAAAACACATAAAAGTAAAATACATTAAAATAATCAATAAAAAAGAAAATTACACAAAAAATTGAATTAAATTAAATATAAACTATCAAAAGGAAAGGCAAAGGATGACGACAAAATTTCGGGATACAGGTTTAATAGGCGAGACGACTAAAACAATTTAATTAGTCCGTCAGATAGATTTCCAAAAAATATTGGACACAATATTTTTTCTTTTGTTACGTAAACCAAAATTGACGAAGATAATAATATGACGCTTTTAAAATTCTCAATACGTCACACCTTGGTATATTTTTTAGTGCGTTGTGACGTCACGAGCCCCCACTCCCGAGTTTTGATGCGTTTTATCTTTGTCAATATTCATTGATTTACAAAAATAAAAAAATATGTGTCCATTATTTTCCAATACTTAACTAACGGACTAAATAGATTTGCAATTTTTTGATACTGTCGTCATGCCTATTACAGCCAGATATTTATTATGGGACTGATGTGTCCCACTGCAGGGCAAAGGCCTCCCTTCCCTCTTCCCATATATCTCTGTCTACCAGCTAAATATAAGAATCATTTAGAAATGGTAGCATACAGATGATCTTTGTAAAAGCATATTAGTCATTACTTATTCTGCAATAAGGTACATTTCAGGGTAAAAACGACCTGATCCTATAATCAAAACGTACTTTTTAGGTTTCCGGACCCAAAGGGTAACCAACGGGACCCTATTACAAAGTCTCCGATTTCCATCCGTCCGTCTGTCCGTCTGTCAGCGGGCGGTATCTCATGATCCATAAAATTTTACACACAGACAGTTAAAATTTTCGCAAAATGTGTATTTCTGTTGCCGCTATAACAACAAATAATTAAATAATTTAAAGAGGGATCGCCTTTGGCCGGTTTTTTATCTTCTAATGCGTGCGTACAGTCACTAAGTATTGTTACGTCGTACCCGTACCTACAATTACGGTACTAAGGACTACAAGTAGGTAGGTAGGACGAGTCTCGAATGATGTAGGTACAAATTCGCAAACTACCTATAAAAGACATCAGGAAGTTGTCATTGTAATTTCGACCGTACGCCGAGGGCATAAAGTACCTACTTCTTTATTTTGTACAAGTTGTGGAAGGAGAATGACCCTAATATCTATCGGCCAAAGTAGTTTGGAAATAAACGGTTGTTGTACCGCTACTGACCTGTCTTCAGCCTGTTTATCATTGTAGGGATTGAAGTCGATGTCGTGTATGATGACGGTGTCGGCGGCCGTGAGGTTGATGCCGAGTCCGCCCGCCTTCGTGGACAGCAGGAACACGAAGATGTCCGAGTTGTTGTACTGGTCTATTAGGTCCTGTCTGGAATGGGACGGGAATACGTCAGTAGAGTTACTTTATTGATAAGACAAAACATATTAGATAGATCTTTGTTTCCGATTTGAGCAGTAAATCTCTAGTCAAATTCATGTTAGTTATAATTGGTTGAGCAAAATAGTTAGTTGCATAACTTATCAATAATTGACGAATTCATGGCGTAATAGAGAAATCTGTTTGAAAGAAAGAAATACATCACTTATTTATTTATTTAAACTTCATGTACAAGAGTGGTACATAGGCGGACTTAACTCAACCAACTACAACTCAACTAGAACAACAACTACAACACAACAACAACTACAACTAGTCAACTTATTCATCAGTCATTCACCATTTATTTGATTGGTCTACTTGTTTGTGAATTCATGTGATTTTTTGTAACTTTGTTCTCCTTACCTCTGGTTTGGTCTAGTTGTTACAGGTAGTCAGTGACCATAAAGTCTGACAACCAGTCTTACCAAGGGGTACCGTTTACCTAGTACTAACTGGGTTGTGGAGGTCAGATAGAAAGTTGCTCCATGTAAAATACTGTAATTAAGCTGCATCCGGTTAGACTGCAAGCGGACCCCAACAAAGTTGGACAAAGGTTAGGCAGATGATGATGTTTTCCTTACCTTTGGGAACTCGACAAAAATGAACTATCAAAATCCGATCACTATAAACTTCATTCCACATTTTTAGTGTTTTTTTGAGTTACTTACACTCGGCCAAATTGTAATCCATACATACAATCGTATATCGTGAGAAAAACAGCATGCTTGAGAGATATTTCTCGACGGCATGTAAAGCCAAGTCAGAGTCACTAACCACACGATAAAGATCATACCTATCAGTAACATTGGTGCTGCCGTCGAGCCTGATGTACCGGTACCGGCGGATGGTGAGGTAGGGCTCCAGGACGTCCAGCATCATGGTGAACTGGCTGAAGAGCAGCACGCGATGGCCGCCCTCCTTCAGCCGCGGGAGCATCTCGTCTAACTTCTGGAACTTGCCGGAGTCCAGGATCAGGTGTTCCGGAAGGCCGAAGGAGCGGATACTCTGGAAATATTAATTAGAATATGTTTTGATGTAAAAAGGGATATGGACTATGTATAAATAGTTCTAGGCGCTCCCTTACTGAAAGTATTGGCCTGTGATATAAAAGTTCAGATTTAAGCATTGATGAATGCTTAAATCTGAACTTTTTAACTTTTGAAATAGCTTAACCTCATTGGTCAGATTGAGACCAACTATGGTGGCGCCATCTGAGATTTACTTTGCCTTCACCACCCCAGATCACTTCGAATATTGGATTGTTTTATTACGAATGCTCCGATGAGGGAGTGCCTTTTGGCATCATAGAAAAGTTCGAGTAATGTTAAAGTTTGTATGGCTAATATGCTGGAAGGCGTGGAGTTAATAGGCCCCTACGACATGGACCAACGACCGTTATGAAAATCAACTCGAAGTCGAACAGTAAACAGAGGCCCTACTCCCTAACGCATCGACCGTATATTTGTATCTATCCGTCTCTCTCACTCGCACTCAGGGGCCGCCTCCACGAGCGAGCAAATTGCGGCGATTCAACGCACTTCTATACGAAAATATCGTCGCGATTCTTTTGCTCTTGGAGACGGCCCAAAAGAGAGTGTATAGAAAAACGTGGCAAGGACGATAATATCACCGCGATTCTCTCGCTCGTTGAGACGGTCCCTCATCTGCAGACGTGCCCGAGAGAGACGGATAGATCCGAATATACGAACGAAACGTTAGAGAGTAGGTCCCCCCCCCTGGTCCTATGTCCAGCTGTGGTTTTTTTTTTAAGCTGAATCGTTAACATGGCATTTCCAAACTTTGTCGTCAGATAGGCAGTTGTTCCTTGTAAAATATTGGTATTCAGCTGCATTCAGTTAGACTGGAAGCTGATCACAACATATTTAAAAAACCGGGCAAGTGCGAGTCGGACTCGCGCACGAAGGTTTCCGTACCATTATCTATACATTAGACAAAACGGCAAAAAAATCACGTTTGTTGTATTCTGTTTTTAGTATTTGTTGTTATAGCGCCAACAGAACTGTCTAGCGGTCACGGTTCATGAGATACAGCCTGGTGACAGACAGACAGCGAAATCTTAGTAATAGGGTTCCGTTTTTCCCTTTGGGTACGGAACCCTAAAAAGGGCAAAAAAATCACGTTTGTTGTAACCCTTAAATATTAATTTTATTCTGTTTTTAGTATTTGTTGTTATAGCAGCAACAGAAATACATCATCTGTGAAAATTTCAACTGTCTAGCTGTCACGGTTCATGAGAAAATAAATATTGCTGGACATTACACACAGCGCCATCTAGTGCCACAATACGCAACGAGGCTTGTGTCGTGGACACCAGATAGTTGATATACTACATAGATACTTTTTGTTTGTAAATACATACTTATTATACATGTAAACATCCATGATGTCCATGCTCATCACACAAACATTTGCTCCGACCGGGATTCGAACCCGGCACCCTAAGAACGTAAGGCAGCCTTACTAATACCGCTGCGCCATTCGGGTCGTCAAATAACACATGATGAGTAAGTATAACTCACAGTATGAGTGAGAGTGAGCTGATGTATCTGGAAGTCGGACAGGCACATGAGGTCCTCCCAGGCGTACTGCTCGTTGTTCTCCTTGTAGCCGGGGTCCCGCGCCAGGCGCGCGGCCAGGCTGCGCACGCGCACGTCTGCGTAGTGGTAGCGCAGCAGCAGCGGGTGGTTGGCCAGCTTGCGCATGTCCATCATCATGGCCATGCCGCTCTGCTCTGTGGTCGCGCGGATCTGGAACCACAATTATTCACTTTTACAGCGGAACAAGCATCAATCATACCACAATGTGAGTCTGGGATACCAGTGCTATCGTGAAAGATCCAAGCGAGGCGGGACGAATTAGACGCCTACATGCAGGATTGATCCAAACTAGCTGAAAATAGATTGGGTCAAGGGTACCGTGTCACAACTTTGTATAAATAATCGTATGTAATTGGCCATATCTATGCATATGTCCCACCCAGACTTTCAGTGGTCAATTCGAGCGCCGTGGAGTAAACCACCTTTCAAATGAATTTTTCGAACGACGTTGATAGCCAGATGAGGTTCAACTATTCGTCTTGCTGTCAGTAACGCGCCAATAAATCCGATATTTCTAGATTTTCTATCAAGAACAATGATCCTCAAACTCAAAGCATTTATTTCAATTAGACCGTTACGGCACTTTTGAATGTCAAAAAAAACCGACTTCAAAAAGAAAAAACAAAAATGTGAAAAATAACTTTAGCTTCAGAAGTCGGTGACCTTTGTTTGATTGATTTAGTTTTTTTGTCACCGACTTCTGAAGCTAAAGCTATTTTTCACATTTTTGTTTTTTTTTTAATTCGGTTTTATTTTTTGCAAAAAAGTTTTTTATTTTTCTATTTTTAGTTGTAATGCATACTATACAAATATTTGCTATGCAAAGTTCAATTTGAAGTTAGCCCAACAAAAGGTAACTCTGTAAATCGTTGAGGAATTCCATCGACTGTCTATGGTCTCCATCATCAGACCTGTAATGGCACATTATAACCCATATGGGTGCAAAGATATCAATAGAAATGAATTAAGTCCAAACAGCATGTAGCTACTTAAAACGTTGAGGAGTTCCCTTGACTGTCCTTCGTCTTCATCATCAGAATCATCAGACTTCTAATGACAGTTACCACCCATCTAGGTGTAAAGTTCTCATCAATACAAATTAGTCAAGCCCAAACACCAGGTAATTGCTGTAAATCGTTGAGGAGTTTCCTCGACTGTCTTTTGGCTTCATCATCAGATCGACTCCAGACTTGCATTAAATAGTAGTGCTTTAAAATACTTATTGAAAAAAATAACAAACGCATTAGTCACCAGTACGATTTTCGAAGGTTTCCCTCGATTTCTCTGGAATACCATCATCAGACCCTGGTTTCCTTATCATGGTACCACCCGTGGGATATCTCCTTTCCAACAAAAGAAGAATCATCTAAATCGGTTTATAAACGACGAAGTTATCCGCGAACACTCACAAAAAAAATATATACGGTCGAATTGAGAAACCTTCTTTTTTAGAAGTCGGTAAAAAAAAACAAAAAAGCGAAGCTACAGTCACAAGGCATAATAACTTGAGAAAGTACAAGTCGCGGCACGTAACACTAGCGCTGACCGTTATTGCGCAGAAGTAAAAAATAAGAATGTTTTGGGGCGTGCGTTGCGCCGATTGGCTCTCCAGTCTTACAACATGCGCAGCTATCCCCTCCACGTTTCGTTCAGCGCTAGAGTTACGTGCCGCGACCTGTACTGTAGTTGCACACTCCAAAGTGTAGATATCTATGGAGAAGAATGGGTTAGAAACTCCTACTAACCGAACCATCCTTAGCCGAGAAGCTGGCAATAAGGTTCTTATAGAGTATCTCCTGTCTCTCCGACATGCTGCACAGCTCCCTGTGGTTGGTCTTCTTCGGCAGGTCCTGCAGGACGTCCCTCTTCAGCCGACGCAGCAGGAACGGCTTCATGATGCGCTTCGCTTGCGTTATCTGACTCTGTTCGAAGGGGAGCTCGTCGTCTTCTTTGTTAATTTCCACTTTTGTCGTTACTTTTGATTTCTGGAAAGAGTAATAGGTAATAAGTCAGCAGGTGATGGTGATAATAAATTATGTTTATTTTGCAAGTAGGTTTTTACAAACACTTTACACGTCATTTTTTTAAACTAGATGGGGCCGGTGTTTCGTACCTGACTACTCTGAAAAGAATCAGCCGAAACAAACTCAGAGGTCATAGTCTCTTTTGAAGTCCAGGCATAATCTTGCTCAATTCACATGAGGTCTATGCAGATTAGTGTCTGAGATGGTCTTTTACCCTGCTCTTCATACCCCCAAAGAAGAAAGAACCACACAGATTTGAATGGACCTGTCCAGTCAGTGCAAGTATTTGTCAGTTAACGTGTAGCTCAACGAAACGACGAACAATATCAAAGAAAGGACATTTGGGTAGGTCAAAGGATAAAGTATGTTGGTAAGCTTGGAGCTTCAGGCACTCTCAACACCAAAATCGCGCACACTGTCTATTTGTATGGGAGTAAACGAGACGTCACTATTACTGGGCGGCTAGGTTTTAGAAGAAAATAGTGAATAAATATTGAAATAAAAACAAGTGTAGATTATTTGTAAAATGTGACTCGTTAGCGGTTTAGGTATGAATATGTTGACTTCATGTTTTCAATGGGGAGACACTGGAACTAATGGCGCTAGCATAGCTGGTTCCCAACATCGTCATTGGTTGAAAATGTGGTAATGTCATTTTATATTTCAAAATGGCTTAACCTCATTGGTCAGATTGATACCAGCTATGGTGGCGCCATCTGAGATTATCTTTGCCTGTCTCCCCATTGCAGACCCATACGTCAAAAAAATGAAGACAGAACCGTTAATGATGATTTTAAGACCAATCTTTGCAATTATTTTCTATCGAGCCAATTTCGTCCAATTATGTATCGAGTCCGTCCAAGGTCTTTGAAATATGATGAACATATATTATTTTTGATGTGCTAGAGCAAATAGTTTTTCTTAAAAAACTACAACAACAACAAACAACAACTAGTACAACATTATAACACCCGTTTGGGTGTTATAATGGTTATTATGACACTGGCTGTTTTAATGTTGGCAATAAGCTAACTGTTTCAGATACTTTTATAGAGGATTTATAGCATGGGTGTAGATAAACTGTACTTACGGAATTCTTCTGGAACAAGCTCTTGAGGTCGTCCGTCTTGCCGGAGAACATGTGCGGCATCACGAAGCACAGCAGTGACATCAGCTCCAACAGATTGTTTTGAAGAGGAGTACCCGTTAGCAGGAGTCGGTGTTTAGACTGCAAAAGAAAATTTACTTTATTGCTTAAAGAATAAGAACGATTTTGTGTTCCATAGCCGTTTCCAGACCGATTTAAAAGCCGTAATGAGCGGAGCCAGGAGGGGCTCATGGCTAAGTTATTATTTTAGTAAGCTGGAGCCCTGAGACAGCTATTTACGTATAGTTGCTGCCAGTTAAGATCGCAATATCGGGCATTGCCCTTTTCCTAATTTCTCTTCGCTCGTGGCTAAATAATAACAGCCGCTAGGGCCGATTTTTAGGTTAAGCCGTGCTATGCCTGGGTTGCTTCGTCGATGGTTGACCACCCATTACATACAGAGTTCCCTCCGTGCTTCGGAAAGCAAGTTAAGCCATTGACCCGGCTGTCAATTGTTCATCATGGACAGTCGTTACAGGTAGTCAGTTGCCCGAAAGTCTGACAACCAGTCTTACCAAAGGGTATTACCCAGTACTGCAGATATCAAAGACCTTCAGAGGTTTTTAGAGTTGCATTGCATGTTTGGAGGAGAAGCTTAATATCCAGCATCAGCTGACTCTAATGACCCATGAATAATAGATAATTAATTTTGTCTCAATAATCGAGGTTAAAAAGTGTTACCCTTAGGCAGGCCTGTGTCACTCCGCGTGTAGGTATTAAAAACATACCTACAGGCGGCGGCCCCTGCGGAGGGGCTAATCTACTAGGCTGCCGCAAGCGAAAGAAGACACACGCGCGCGCGCTATTTGTTCGACCACGTTCAACTTTCTCGATAATTGCAAGATGGACACAAAACGAAAAAAAGCAAAAAAATACTGTGCAGTATTTAATTGTTTAAATACGGATCGTGATCTAAATTTAACTTTTTTTTCGTTGTCTAAAGACGCTGACAGGTAAAATCTACTTTGATTGGATTACATTGGTGCCGATTCCCTTGTTTACAAACTAAACCAAATTTAAGTTCAGTGCATCTTTTTCTTTCTATTTCATTAAGAAAAGGATAGAAGATACATTTTAGTTATGTTCTGTCAAATTAATCAGCGCCATACAAGTTTTAGACGCGATTAAAAAGTTGACTAAGTACTAAAATTACATCAAATTACGCCAGGTGCTGACTAATTTGACAGGATTAAACTAATATTTATCTTCTGTCCTTTTCATAATGAAATAGAAAGAAAAAGATGCATTCAACTTAAATTTAGTTTAGTTTGTGAACAAGGGAATCGGGCACCATGTTCCTATTTGAAATGAAATGAATTCAAACTACAAACCCTTTCTCCCCTTGTTGAACAAAGTACTATTCCAATACCCTAAAAGTATTTAAAAGTACAATAAAAAGACATTTTAGTCGTTTCATTCGAGTTGCATTTCATTTGTCGTAATCATTTACGAACTTAGACTAAGAGCCCAACGCAAAATATTTACGGTGATACTATAGGTGATACCTACGGAATTCTTTTCAACTTAAAGGAAGTTTGCGAATCCACACTAGATGGCGTAAGTAGTTTCTCGAAGTAAGCAACCCTAGTCCTCGGCTCTTTCAATACGTATAACCACGTATAACTTATTATGAACCGTAGTCCAGTGAATTAAGGCCCATATTCCCTCAAAAAAAATTTGGTAGGTATGTAAGTGAACACGTGCTCGACTGGAACGCGAGCTAAATTAAATCATATTGTTTATCAGATTGAGTACATATTTCTTTGAAAACCATTGCGAAGTAAACCTTCTGTAACGCTAGTTACTAGTTATTATTCTGTGCCTTAGGGACTAAGTACGGAAACCAAATTCCCATAAAGAAAGAAGGTGTTACCTTAATCTTGAGCAGGTTGTCGTATCTCTGCGTGGACATGTTCTTGAGCATGTGCGCCTCGTCGTAGATGACGTAGTGCATCGGCGTTATGCGGAACATCTTGCGCTCTTCCGGACAGCTGTTCACCATTGTGTAGCTGGAAGAGAAAGAGGAGTCATAAATATTCTTATTGGCTTCATTTAAGCCTCGGACACGAAGTCAGCGGGAGCAAAATTAGTATCTTTACTCTAAAACGTCTTTTTGATACTAATTCCTTCGTAAAGTTCGATTTATTGTGGGCAAAAGATGTAATACTACAGCTAAACACGACGCCAATGTTGACGCGCGGGCACCGCTAGATTGGTACGCACCGCTCGCTGCCTGGAGGCCAGTTCCATATAAATGTATGCATTGAAACGCACCAATCCCCGCGCCGCCTCCACCCCGCTCCCGCTGACTTCGTATCCGTGGCCTTATCATTTTTGACATCTAGACCCCAAAGGCTATTTCCACGCACAGCGAGAGTAATCAATAATATTGCTACTTTTTCACAGCTTCAGATGATTAGATGAGCTAGCTATGCGAAAATGAGCTAGCTCTGATAGAAACCCAGTGTTCCACTTATTTGAACAAGAAACCGTTAGGTAATTTCAAATCCTATAATAGATAATAATAACCAAGGCGTTAATATAACACATCCAGGCTTTAGAAAAAGTAATGTAAGTTAAGATTAACACACACTCACGTGGTAAGCACGACGTCAATATTCTCCAATCCCCTGGCGTATTGTATGCGTAGCTGGCGACGGTCTTCCGGGTGTCCGTAGTACTTGCTGACGTTGAGCGCCGGACACCAGCGGGATAGCTCGCTGCTCCAGTTGTCTGGAAAATACAATTAGGTTTGAAGATTATTTTCACAGAAATCTATATATAATATAAAAGAAAGTGTGTTACTACTCTCTCTACACTATTTATAACTCAAGAACGGCTGAACCGATTTGGCTGAAAATTGGTGGGCAGGTACCTTAGAACCAGGAGACGGACATTGGATACTCTTTCTTTTATAGTAGGTAGGTAGTAGGTAGGTAGGTAGCTCATGTGACGCAGACGAAGTTGCGCGGGTCAGCTAGTATAATATAATTCCTGTATTCCATTATCATTCCTCTATTCCCTCTCATAGAGTGGAGGCCTGTGTCCCAGCAGTGGAAACATTAATAGGCTCATGATGATGATTCCATTATGGAAAGGGTTCACCACACACAGTGGACCGAATAGTGTTTCTAGTATCCAATACACAGACAATGGAGTCCACACCACATTATATCTACATCCATAAATAGTTAGGTGAAGGAAGTCCCTTTATAATAGGCTAGTTTCCACCATCAATTAATTGCAAATCTATCTAGTCCGTCAGTTAGAGTATTGGAAAATTATGGACAAGTATTTTTTGTTTTTGTAAATCAATTAATATTGACAAAGATAAAACGCATCAAAACTCGGGAGTGAGGGCTCGTGACGTGAGCTGCGGGACTGTTCGAAAGAGATACCGTTGCCCCGGAACACAAAGGGCGAAGAAGGAATATGGATGGGTTTTAGTCAGTAAAAGCAGACTTTTACTGCTTTGCTTTTTTTTTTGCTGCTGCCTCGCCCAGAGCGGGAGGAGTCATTTGATGATTTCCCATCCGAAAAAAAAAGGGCTCGTGACGCATTGAGAATTTTAAAAGCGTCGTATCTTCGTCAATTTTGGTGTAAGTAACAAAAGAAAAAATACGGGTCAAATATTTTTTGATAATCTAACTGACGGACTATTATAATTACATTTTTTTGTCATCTACCCTATTAAATTTTATGTAATTTTGTTAGGTAGGTTGCTCACGTTTTGGAACCAACAGTTCAAATATCACATGCACGGTTTGTTATTTCAACAACATGCAAACACTGTTCCTTCTCATTATGTCATAAGTAAACACCAGGATAGTTTTTTCAAATAATTAATCTCGGAATCAAAAAAAAAAATATCTTTGACATAACAATTTGGATACTGTCTTATAAATACACTAATATCAATTAAAACTCACCCAGCGTAGAAGCAGGCACAACAATCAAATGTGTTCCTCTCGCTTGCCCAGTCTCCTTCAGATGTGCTAAGAACGCGATGACCTGCACCGTCTTGCCGAGCCCCATCTCATCAGCCAGGATACCGGAGACTCCTTGCTTGTGCAGGACGGCTAGCCAGTTCAGCCCTACTAGCTGGTATGGGGCGAGGGTTAGGCTGAAAATAGGTTTTAACATAATTATAGTCTACGCCAGATAAGTATAATTATAGTGCATAATGGTACATTACTAACGATAGCTTACATCGGGACTTAAAAATGCCAAAAGTCAAAGAACAAATCACGCAAGCAGTCAATGCCTACAAGAATAGGATTACTACTCATCCTAATAAACTGGCATCGAACTTGATGAAAACCAAGTCATTCAAAAGGCTTAAAAGACGAACCCCCCCACAAGACGTGATACTGTGAAAGCTGACACACCATAAAACGGACTGATATGGATGCACCACTGGGCGCATACCAAGCATGACTACAAAAACATAACACAAAGACGCTGAATGTCAGTAAATGGACAGATCGCATCATAATAAAAAGAAATAAAAAAAAGATAAGTAGGAATTAAAGGTCATTGCTCTTTCCTTAGTTTCTCTGCGTACCCCGACAATACATTATGAATCGTTTTTTATTACTAAACAAAAGCCAAGGATCACGATAAAGGTCGTTTCGAGACAAGTTTGTCATTATTTCTGTTTTCGGAACTGTGTATTTGAATAAATGTATGCGGGTTAGTGACCTTTATTTCCTACTTATCTGGCGCAGACTGTGTCATCTTGGCTGTGGGAGACAAATAGCAATTATTGAACTACCACACTAAGAATGGACTGCACAACCATAATTCTGTGCCCATAGTGAATGATTGACAATTTCATGACTTCATGACCTTATGACTGCATAAGTGAGAAGTTCGCGCAGCTGAATTTTGGGCCAAACATAATGGGTTTTAAAGGTCCCTTAGCGAAGCCTAAAGGCACTTGTTCTCCCCGTCACTGAGATCATTTTGTTGTTCTAAAGTTCTAGACCATACCTTCTAGTTACGGAGATATTTGGGGTCAATCAAAGTGCCAACTTTTTCTCAACTTTTTTTAAATACGTGTTTAATTAAATGTTATAAATTTACTTTAAATACGTCCACAGCCCCTGTACTATTCAATGCATCCATCAGCACAATGTTTGAGCGCGTAACATTGAGTTTGACCGTAAAACGGGATTTTTCTCCCCCAAAAAAAGTCGTTTCCCAGCAATAATTTTCGCGTAGGGTTACTTAGTTTGATGAACAGAATGCTTGGTTGACGGCTTCGTAAATAGTCCGATTACACCTTGTATTTGAACTTTTTTTCCAATATTATGATATGGTGAATATTATAATTATGACACATACTAGTTATTTATGCAACTGTTGTATAATGAGGGGTATTAAAACACGAATGTGGGTTTATCACACGAGGCGAAGCCGAGTGTGATAATAGTATCACATGAGTGTTTTAATACCTAATTATGTACAGTTGCATACAAGACTTTATCTACATCCATGATATGAATCCTCCATAAAAGGTTCTGAAACCATAGGGTGTTGCAGTGTTCTAAGAAGTCTATGTAAATTCATGGAAAGTTTAATTGCTTGTATTTAATACAAACAAACCGTGTATAGGTAGTAATATAATTATTTACATTTTGGATTGTTCAATTATCAAAATTCACAAAGCTTGTATCACTCATTTTTGTAAACAACAAAGTACATAATGCAATACTAATATCCAAATGTCGAACAAAAATGGCGGGATACGACGTGAATTCGAATTAACCTATAAGTTTTTTTTTTAAATTACGGCGCTGTGGTAGTGAATCGCACGTGCTAGACGTTCGATTCACTACCACATTATAACACTCGTTTGGGTGTTATAATGGTTATTATGACACTGGCTGTTTTAATGTTGGCCATAAGCTAACTGTTTCAGATACCTTTATAGAGGATTTATAGCATGGGTGTAGATAAAATATAGTATGTCATGCTCACTCAAATGTCTCGCTGATGGTGGCGCGTGTCGGATCATTTAATTCCCTTCAAAATGGTCGAGTTGAATGGTGCTTATACATGCGCCATGTTCGTGAACGAGCGCTGTCAGTTGAGACTGGTCAGCTCTTGGTTGCCATGGTTTATTTGTTTTTTTTTTTGTTTTTTTTTGTTTTTACTATGGACACTTTTAACGTGCACATCTTGCTACATTGTTCTCACATAATGTATGGTACATTATGTGAGAACAATGTAGCAAGATGCTCAACATGAATGATGTAACCAAGGTTTTGTAAAAATTAAGAGTGTCCATGGAGTTTCTTGCCCGTTCTTCTCCATAGAGGTCTATGCTAGGGCATGGACAACTACAGTATTTTCACAGTTTTTATGTCTTGTGACTGGGACTGTAGCTACATTTAGTTATGTCTTATGACTGGGACTGTAGCTACATTTAATTTTCATCTTTGTTTCGACAATTCAAAAGTGCCTGTAACTGGCCTACTTGAAATAAATGCTTTGATTTTGATATATTACCTCTCATGCAATATGGCGGGCTGTTTTAGTCTGCCCGCGCCTGCAGCCACTGCTGACTCCAACTGTGTAGCCAGACCGACGCACTTCTTCATCAGTCGCTGGATATTGTTCCTGGTCGTCAGTAGCTCTTGTGTTGAGTTTAAAAGCTCTGTGGTAAGCATCTTGGTGCTGTTGAATTTTTCTACCTGTTGCAAAGAAATTTTACATTAATAAGCTTGATGTAGCGACCTACTTGTTTAGAAACATTATATACACTCGTGGTCTTTTCCGTCTGATCAGTTAATTTATTTTTCGCTAAATCATGCTGAGGCGCCGAGCCACGCCCCCTTAAAGTTTAGGCCTATTCGGAAAGCGTCAATTTGGCGCGCAAAATAGTAATATAAAATTTGGCGTGCGTCGTCAGTACGCCCGGCCGATCAGTATTGTCTTTCGTTCATTATTTCTATACAAAGTCAACGGAGCGGGGCTAGAGAGCGTTTCTATGGTGCGAGTGCAAGCAAAAATTAGCTTAGTGGTGATCAGGCGGGAGTGTCCTCGATAGTACATAAGACCTCCATGATGTTATATTATACTTTTCTATTTTTCTGTCACTTGTTCCTTGCTCTGACACTCCTTTTGTATTGTACAAAATATTATAAATTAATTTATAATATTTTGTTATTTAATTGTCATACTATTCTACTAAAGTCTCTTGGGCAAGCTGATGTCTGTCGATGCAGTAGATGTTTGGTCTGCGATATGCAGTTACAAGGATAGGAGCATTTACTACAGCCATAGACCTGTTTTCAACATTTCATGAAACTATGTTTTCTACTGCAAAATGTGAGGAACAAGCAACTGGACCTGTAACCTGCTCCTGAGCTGTCGTTTCTGGTTGGCTACTAAACGACGGCTATTGTATAGTAGTACATTATGGTACTAGTGTGTAATGTTGGTGATTACCGCTGAGGAGTTTTCCTATGCGCGATCGGCCATAGACTAAAAGAATGAGGTTTCTTTTTTTGGCTTTTCGCGCATAGCGTTTTAGCCACGTACAAAATGGGGAATTCAAAGTTTTCTTTATTACAGAGAAAACAAAAGTTATATTTGAGTAAAAGTTTTATTTATTAAAAACATACAAGTTGAAATTATCTATTTAAATACGAAGTTGCATGAAATGAGCAAGCAATAGGTACACGAAGGTATACGGTACACGAACACGTCCTTTTTTGTATCGAAGCTTTTTTAGGAACAAAGCAACAAGCACCTCAACCATAAAAAAAACCTTTAACTCACTTGAGAGTAATAACTATAAGCAATGAAAAAGTCAGTTTGATTACAGGTGTCATTATGTTCCTAATTGCGGTGAAATTAGAGCCATTTTATGAGCAAGTGTGTTGAAAAGGGTATAATATACCGTAACGATATTTTTTTTGTGATTGTCTTCTCGCAATTCAACCTAGAAGGTTGTCGTCTCCTGCAACTGAACTACTCTGTCGGTGCCTTGAGTGTAAGGCCTCCAGCTAGAGTCTACCGTACCGGAGTTAAAACAACGTATATTATACCTTAATCTCGCGGATACTTCTGCTTCCGTGATGCAGGGTTTTGCGTGATGTCAGGTCGGAAGCGTAGTTCGTATGTGGCGATGTAGATGCAACCACAACAACAAACAATTATAAGACCGGGTTTCTACCAAAGTGGAGACGAGAGGAGCGGAGGAGACGTGAAAGATTCGAAGATAGGGAGAGATCAGTCAGATAAGGGATGTGGATTCAACCGATGACTTCTATCTCCGCTTTAGTGGAAGGCGGGTTTAACGTCACTTACCATATCTAACCAGCCCTTGAAAGGCCTCAGCGACATAATAGACTCTGCCTTCTTCTGCGAGCAGCCGCTGAGCAGCGACAGTTCATTAATACTGCTATTGTTGAGGAACTCGAACACTTTCTTCTTGTCGCCTATCAGGTCATCTGTGACCTCGTTGTCTGAATCCTCACTGGGGAATATTATTGAACAAAGTTTAATGTATATGTGCGGCTATGACCCAGCATCTCACACCGATGTGGACATTGAACTTGTACTAATAAGGTTTATTTTCTATATTGCTTGTATTTAGCTTGAGTGAAGTACAATACAAGTCTGTGGTCTTTAGGGTCTCGCGCACGCCTAAAATGTCGCTTCGGTCGTGTCATGTGTGTGTAATATTTATTTTGTTCAAACAATAAGAAACTACAGTATACATAGCAATTTTAGTTTTGTTTGCTTTCATTGTTTCCTAAAGTGTAACGAAACAAAATCTATGAACAGAGGATCTTTCCCCAAGTTCTTAACATTTACCAGCGCTGCTCTCAACTCTTGGGTTGCTTACAAAAATACTTATGAAGATATGCATAGAACGGGAAATTGTACATGATGGCCCAATAATAAATATCCAGGGCTTCCTCAAACGTTTTTTGGGCAGCCACCCTTTATATTTTCTTTTATATTGGACTGGTCGAAAGCTCTTATTTAGGGGCCGCCTCCACGAGCGAGCGAATCGCGGCTATGTATGTCTATACGAAAATATCGCCGCGATTCTCTCGCTCGTGGAGACGGCCCACAAGAGAGTGTATAGAAAAACGTGGCAACGACGATAATATCGCCGCGATTCTCTCGCTCGTGGAGACGGCCCACAAGAGAGTGTATAGAAAAACGTGGCAACGACGATAATATCGCTGCGATTCTCTCGCTCGTGGAGACGGCCCACAAGAGAGTGTATAGAAAAACGTGGCAACGACGATAATATCGCTGCGATTCTCTCGCTCGTGGAGACGGCCCACAAGAGAGTGTATAGAAAAACGTGGCAACGACGATAATATCGCTGCGATTCTCTCGCTCGTGGAGACGGCCCACAAGAGAGTGTATAGAAAAACGTGGCAACGACGATAATATCGCTGCGATTCTCTCGCTCGTGGAGACGGCCCACAAGAGAGTGTATAGAAAAACGTGGCAACGACGATAATATCGCTGCGATTCTCTCGCTCGTGGAGACGGCCCACAAGAGAGTGTATAGAAAAACGTGGCAACGACGATAATATCGCTGCGATTCTCTCGCTCGTGGAGACGGCCCTCAAGAGAGTGTATAGAAAAACGTGGCAACGACGATAATATCGCCGCGATTCTCTCGCTCGTAGAGGCGGCCCCATAGGCTATGAAAATAATACTTTCCTTGTATAAAATTAACAAACATACCTGTCATAAACCCTATCGTCTTTCCCTTTTCTGACACCATAGTCATCATCCTCACTGCCGCTACTTCCTCTTCTCGCCCGCCCCCCCTTCGCCTCCAATGGTTTTCTCACCGTCACAGTCATCTTAGTAGGCCCACTCGTCACTTTGACTATACCCATGTTGGTGTACGGTCGTTGCATACTCTGTGAACCTGATCCACTAGCTTTATTGGAACCGAAGAATGTGGATGTGGAGCCTTTGTCGTTGGTCTCAGGATCATGCATCAGCAGCTCATCTCTGGAACGTTCCTCATTCCAGTTGTGTTTGACCAGTGTGTTTTTTACGAACTGGGGAAAAATGGAAGGACATAAATGGGTTGTCAAATGTTGCTGTTAGACTTAGCAGACACGATTTGTGAGAAACTGGCAGCATAACGTAGCTGTCAGGAGTTGCACTCGTCTGACCACTTTGGTTGAGGGTAGCATCGATTTATGGAACATCAGTGAGCGTCACTGTTGATATATTTTTGACAACAACAGTATAGTACTGAAATAAGAGCTTTAAGTCCATGCATTAACAAAAGTAAAAGTCTGATGTGATGTAGCGAATCACTTAGTCCAAACCGATAAGAGGCAATAATGTCTTTTTCGCTTTTATTTCGTTCCCACGTCGATAAGTTTGGTCAGTCCCAGTTAGAACTATATCGGAATATACTTACTAGTGGTGATATTTCAGGGAACATATTTAGCATATTTTTAAATCTTCTCTCTCTGATTTCGGTGGTTAGTTGGTCAGACGTGGATAGCTTCTTCATTGAACTTAGCTGTTTTCTTAGCTCATCTCTAGAAATTTCCTCATTCCAGTTGTGTTTTACTAGTACGTTTTTAATGGACTGCGGAAAATGGAAACAGACTTGAATGAGCTGACTAATGAGACTCATTTGTGCAAAGCTGGCCATAGTTTTCAGGCATTTGTCTCAACACCTTGAGCTTTTCATCGATAAATGCCGTATCAGTCAGCAAGAGCAAAGGAATTCCATGTTAAATTGTCTGAATGAAAACTTGTTTTTAAAGCAAAGTCAGAATCACAGCGCTTGAAAAATACCCAACGATAAAAAACGTGAAATTTTATGGTTTCATGCATCGTCATAAAAAAAATAATCCTCATATATTATTAAATCTTATCCAAAACTACTTACTATTGGAGGTATATCAGGAAACATATCTATCATATTTCTCAATCTTCTCTCTTTGACGGCAGTAGTGAGTTCCACAGTAACGGCTGGCTTCTTAGCAGGAGTGGCTGCATCATCAGAATCTGAGCTTTGCATCCGTATTCGTTTGTACACTACTGGTCCATTGTTTCTATTAACTACTACAGTGTTTGGTGCCGCCATCCTAATTTTGTTGTTTTGAGTTTGATTTGTTTCTAGAAAGAAAAACATGCCAAGTTAGAAATATTTGAAGTATGCAATGGTTATTTGCAGACAGAAATAAAACAGTTTGTGCTGAATAAGGTTACATAACACGGAATGTATCTTGAACAAGTTGCAACATTTCTTGTAATCTAAGAATTGGCATTGCCCATTGCATTTCTTAGTCTATAGTTGGTGCCAGTTAAGATCGCAATAGCGGTCATTGCCCTTTCCCTAATATCTTTTCCTATGAAACAAAACAAATGAACCATGTATCGTTTTTAATTAGAAAAAATGTTGAAGATCACAATAGATTATGATTCATGACTTGAACAGGCTTATTTTTGGATTTCAAAGTTAAGAACTTTAATAAATGTAGGTGGGTCAATGACCGCTTTTGCGATCTTAAATAGCACCAACTATAAATCAAATGTCATTTATTCAAAATAGGCTGAAATCAGCACTTTTTGAGTGTCAAAGATTACAAGAGACAGTCTCCCAATACGAAGGGAAGAAGATGTGGTGTAACAAACTCCCCAGCAACACATCTGTTTGTTAGGTTCTGTTGGGGACCTGTTTTTTGATGTCAACATATCTGCAGCACGAGCATATACAATGCCTAGTTGCAACTTGTTACAGTCTTCACAAAAAAATATAAGTTTTGCATCTGTGAGTAGCAATGTAGGACACCCACAAGAATGTAAATCTCATGTTTAATTGCTAACTGTTCTACACTTACGGCTAACTGTGGATTTGGTGGTGGTAATGCAATTAATTCTATAGTTATTATTTCCTCTATTCTGCTTAGCCTGCAATGAAAATTAGCGTGAAGATAAAGTTAGGCAGATAGGCCAACACCATGAGGTTTTGTTAGTTTTATATTTCCAAGTGTTAGTGTAATTTAAAGCAGGTTAGTATTTTAGATTTGTATTTATGTGTGTATGTTTGTAATGAATATACTGCGCCGATTTCAAAAATTCTTTCACCATTAGAAAGCTACATTCACCCTGAGTAACAAAGGCTATATTTTATCCCCGTAATCCCACGGGAACGAGAACTGCGCGGGTGAAACCGCGTGACGTCTGCTAGTGGTTGATACAAAAATAGGTTATAATTTTATCTTTATCATTTGGTTTAACCTACACATCACAAAAACCTCATGTCTCTTTGTAAGTGCTGCTCATAACTTAAGAATCACTTATATCTTAACATCACGCCTGTAATTCTCGAAGGGTTGGGCAGAGATGTACCCTAATAGTACACCCACATTTCGCCAGTTATGTTAAGTCCTATGTATTATGGGGCGAGCCTATTGCCATACCAAACACTTATAATTATAAATAAACCACAGACAAGCAGATTCTTTTTCAAGTATTTCCAACACAATATATCAAAGGAAACCAAGAAGTGAAGGTAGCCAGCCTGATAAAAAAGGATACAATGTTTATTTCCACCGAAAATCTTGGTCTCATTCATACATAACATCACAACTGTAATATCAGAAATACCTAATATTGCACCTACATTTCGTCAGTTACGTTTAAGTTCCATGCAATAAGGGAATATATACTTTTGCAATCTACGAGGCACAGATCCAGACTCTGTGGCTGCTACTGAGAGAGTCCTGTTCGAAAAACCCAATAACACTTTGCCCAACCCAGGAATCGAACCCAGGACCTCAATCTCAACCTCAGCAGTCGCACTTGCAACCTACAGACAAACAAGACCAACAGGGTAAACCTCATTCAAGTTTTAGAACAATACCCTCTACTTATTCTGACAAACAGTATTTCCAAGGTGTTTTATACGACCCGATTGGCGCAGCGGTAGTGAGGCTACCTTACGTTCTTAGGGTCCCGGGTTCGAATCCCGGTCGGAGCAAATGTTTGTGTGATGAGCATGGACATTTGTTTCCGAGTCATGGATGTTTATATGTATACTAAGTATGTATTTACAAACAAAAAGTATCTATGTAGTATATCAACTATCTGGTGTCCACGACACAAGCCTCGTTGCTTAGTGTGGCACTAGATGGCGCTGTGTGTAATGTCCAGCAATATTTATTTATTTATTTATGTTTCCTACTAACTGGCTTGTGGAAGTCAGATAGGCAGTCACTCCTCTAAAAAAATATTGATATTCGGCTGTATCTGGTTAGACTAGAAGTCAACACCAACATAGTTGGAAAAAGGTTAGGCAACTGAGGATGACATACAAAAGTATTATTTGTTTCCATTTATAAATTACTTTACTGAACATAGATTATAACACAAATCCAAATACTTTTTGATACTAGTAAGATTACTAGTATCAAAAAGTATTTGGTTGAAACAGATGTTTCAACTGAGCCTAACCTAACTCAGGTGGCAATCACAAGTACCTAATTTTATGAAAACTGATAAAAACAAAGCAATTGCAATGACACAGCTTTCTTCATTGCTAACAACAAAAAGATTTACCCACACATAAAATGCAAGAACAGCATGCAAAAACGTTTTAGAAACTCAAAGTTGATAACCTATTAATAACATAATCAATAAAAATAAAACTAATACATCTAAGGTTAGCTCTTGATACTCATTCTGTAATAAAACCTTTAGAATATCATTTCTTAGTGGATGTGAACAACTACAACTCTACAAGATGTCTATCTATATGTATTGAGAATTATTAAGGAGAAAGGAAAGTTCTTAATTAATCTTTCAGCTTTTTTATTGTTGTTTTATTGATTAGTTTTATGATAGCATCTCTAAGAACCTTACACTGTTTGAAAAGTTACGAATCTTGGTAAGCATATTTTTATGGAACTTGTTATGTTGAGTTGAGAACCATATTGTGTAATAATCAATAAAATGGCAAATCCTGCCCAAGTTTAGCCTGTACAGTTGTTTTAAATTAATTTACCAGCATTGTAGACCCTGGCATGCCCTAACCTAATAAACAGGTAGATCAATCAATGTTGTGAATAAGTTCATTCATATCCATGCTAACAGGCATAAATAGATGGAGGTGTCTTGTTCTATTTTAATAGCGTGAAGATATTTTACAAAGCCTAAAAAAGCTTGTTAATCAATTATTTACAGTCTTGAAAAATGGTTAGAGGGTAAAGAAAAAAATGTAGAATATAAGTGCAATGAATAGGCAGTGCATTAAAAATATGTTTACTATGAAAATTTCATGGTCAAGGTAAGATTATTTTTTAGCGAAATAACCGGTACAGAAATTAAACTTTGGAAACAAGGGTCGGTGAACGTGGTAATCCTCGTGGTGAAAAGTCACAAGCACGTGCTGCCTTCGCAATGACCTTGTCTTACGACTAGAACCTTTTTACTCACGCGAACCAGAAGGAGCCGACGTGACTGTCACTGGACTGCTGGGTCCAGCTGGGCCGTTAGGTTTCCTCTGGAACCTGTACTGTCTCAGAAAACTCAGCACACTCGGGCTTGTACCATTAGACATTGTCACACTTAATCGATCAGTTAGTCAACACTTTTGTGAAAAAAAATCTTACAAGTTCTTTGATAAAAAACCTAGTAAAGATTTACGAAAAAAAGTAATCACACCACAGAAGCACGACAAGACAACACTACGGCCATTTTTATCCGCGAGAGTGCAAGCAAAGCAAATGGGATTTTTTCGGGCCAATCAAATGCAATGTCATCAGCTGTCACTAGTATTGTTGACCAATTACCGCAACGTAAAAATAAGTTTAACAAATGACAACTATTTTTCAATTTTTAAGACGTTATCGAACAATAAAGTAATGAAAAAAATGTGGCTACATAAAAAAAAAATCTGATTTTAATTTAGTAGTTACAGTTTTCCTTGTTCTATTCCAAAAATGTTTTTAGATTATCCACATTCATTACTCTAGTATTTCATTGATGGTACTTATGTAGTTGGGTCTCGGCCCGGGAAATAAAAGTGTGTACCTCAGATATTGCTGCCACTAATATTGGTCTTACAAACTTATTGAGGTGTTTTCAGGGCCAGCTTCTACTGAAAAAAGATAGATGGCGCTGTGCAAGACAGACGGCTCTAATAAAGATCTGGCATTATTTGCCTTTTAAAAAAACATACTGGCTATCAGCTAGTACTTTATTTGTTCCTTTTTTGCGTGGTTTTCAGTAATCACACACGTAGCACTTAGCTTTAGCAGAATTGTAGTATGAATCACGTTAAAAATGTAAAATTCTTAAAATGGACTTTATGCACATAAAGATAAAGTCCATTTTAAGAATTTTAAATTATTAACGTGATTCATACTAAGATTTTGCGTGGATTCTGCTAGAGCGGCCATTTTAGACCCCCAGCAGCGGCAGCACACCTTTTAATTCATTCTACGTATACATTTCACTACAAGTCAAAATGATACAAAAGGGATAGCTCGATAAAACCAATAAGAAAAAAAGAGACGGATAATGTTGTTCTATGTCTGGAGTGCACGCGACTTTGTCGTACTCACGACAAAAATGTGTTTCTCATCTCTTTCTTTTTGACGTGACAACGTCTTATAAATTGGTTTGCCGGGTGACACTTCAAGAAACTGCGTTACGCTCCGCTCACGTTATGCGCTCACAATGAGAGCGAGTGAGAGCCCGCCTAAGAGCGAGAGAGACAGACATAAAAAGTTTATTTTACCACTCAAAGTCGTTGTCACGTAAAACTTTCGCCCGTATACCGACTTTACAGGCAACCAATTTTTTATCCTCCAAATACCCTGGAGCATCAGCCGGTGAATGCTCCAGGGTAGCCCGCGAAATTCAATTTTTCTTACGTTTTTTGCAATTTGCAGGCCCGTGCTAGGTCGTATGTTGATTAAAATATTATTCGCGGCTGTAAAACGTATGTAGTTACAGAATTATAATCATCGAAATTATCAATACAACTCTCCAAGTTCTTATAGGTGTAGGAAACAAAAAAAAAGCAGAAAAAGTGATTTCTACACCTTTATAAACGTGGGGGGTTGTATTGATGATTTTGATGATTATAATTCTGTAACTACATACGTCTCCCGTACTGGTTTAAGGTTAGTTTAGTAATAATTAGTTCAGTGACAAAAGCAGTATAAACACCTTCTTACATTTTAAATAGCTGACTTGTTCAGCGTGAGTGAATTTCGTCTCACATTACATGGATGGATTTTGTGAGGAAGTAAATTGTAGTGTCTGTGAGTGAAAGAGAGGGAAGCCTTGCGTGTGTCATCTCTCATCGCGTACAGTCAGTTAGTTTAGAACTGCAAAAGTGAACGGACGTGCGCACGTCTGAGAGCCGATAATATAGAGGGAAATACCACATTTTTGCGACGAGGATTAACAGGACTACTGCGTGCTATTATTATTGAATTAGATTTAGAAAAAAAATCGACGGTGTATGGTATTCTAGGATTTGAAGAGCTTATGATTGCTCAAAGTAATAAAACTCACAGTACAAATTACGGTGAGGCAAGTTATGATTGCTCAAAATAATTAAAATCACAGTACAAATTATAGTGAGGCCCCGGGAATTACAAAAATACAATTTCTTTATTTTCTCTCTTCACAAAGGTTCACACTAGGGCATCCATTCCGGAATTCCGGAATTTCGCAACTCCGGAATTCCGGATAGTTTTTCCGATATTTCAACTCCGGAATTGGGCTCAATTTATCGTATTTCGATATTCATTATTTTTAATTTAAAAATGTGTTTAATTTTTCAACCCATCGTTTTACACGCAATTATTCCTGTGCGTGTATCATGTACTAACTAGATTTTCTTTATACAGCTAACACGGCTTTGCGATTCATGCTTAAAAAACTCGACGAACAGAATATTTTTTTAAGTGCTAGGCTGGCTACAAACTTAAGAAATCGTATCAAGCAAAGGCGACTACTACTTGCAGGTGTTTTCCACTATCTGCACAATTCTAACGACTTCTTTAGACAAGCAGATGATGAAACTTTTATAAAACCAAAAAGCGACGAAATTTGCGAGATTATTGTTACCCTGCTACGCCAGCTTAATTACAAGCCCTACACTACAACTACCACTGAGCATGCAGAAAATCAAGATGACTCTTCGTCTTCTGCTTCTGATGTTGACGTTGCAGTTGATGATTTAACACTACAAGAACAGCTTGATAAAGAGCTACATAAATGCCAGACAAAGCCCCGTAAACATACAACTAAACATTTTGACCTTTCTGAATTTGTCAAATTTGAAAAAGCAATGTATGATAATGGTGGAGAGCGAGGTGTATATCTGACACAAGCTTATAATTATTTAAATATCATACTTCCCACGAGTGTGGAGAGTGAGCGGGTATTTTCAAGCGCTGGTTACTTTTGTAACCGAATACGAAGCTCACTCTCTGACAAAATGTTAGATTCGTTAATTCTCTTGAGAACTCATTACCAAGAACAGCGTAGCACATAGAGGATTTCCGCTTTTCTTGATAGTGAGTTCTCATATATTTAAGTGTTTCTTGTGATAATTTTAATTATATTAATTTGCTGTTGAGCCCTTAATTTGTTGATTTGTTTTAAGAAGTTTAATTTTATTGTTTGTGATGTGAATTGTGAACTGATTATGTCATGTCAAGATTGTTGTTAAACATGGTAAATCTGAGGAGAGACTAAAATGCTCATTTTAATATTTTGATTTTAACTACCTAGTAATGTCCAAACTACTCTAAAGCGTGATATTTCTTGTGTTAATTTAATTATGTTATTTTTCACTAATATTTTAAGGCTCTCAAATTGTTAATTTTTAAGTTTTTAAAAAGTTTAGACTTTCTTATTTTTAATAATATTGTTAACTGGCTTACTGAAAGTTAACTGGCAATGTCGTATCAAGACTGAGTTAAAGACTAATGTTAAAAATGATTAAAAGTTACTCAAGGTATTTTTTTTTTTTTTTTAATAATGTCGGATCCAGTTCCGGTATTCCGGAATTCCGGAGTTGAGAGCCCAATATCGTAAATTAACTCCGGAATTGAAAACCTTCCGATACTGGATGCCCTAGTTCACACAGTTATAATAAACATTATTTTAAGAATAACTCTCACCTCGAATGAAATGTAGCTTACATAGTACAATGCAATGGCTAATTCTAAAACTTAGAGAATTATATAATGCAAAAAAAAATTAAAAAGGTGTAGTGTAATGGATGTGAAGTAAACTGTTCAGTAAAATGTGCAGGTGAGGTGAATAGTTAATGTGTGCAACTGAAGTGTGTGAGGAAAGGTAAAATGATGACCACCTTATTACTGTAAGTCACCTATTTGATCTCTTTAATGTACTAAGAATGCCGTGTACACATATTGATACATACATAAGAACTGTAACATGTGTACTCTTATCGATAAATGTAGGTAATAGTATTGTACCTACTGTTGGTGCACCTATTTTAAATTAATAAATAAGACTACCCACTGACCAAAATTAATATAAAATAAAATGATGGTGTGGGCGTGAATGTGTCGGGTGACACAGTCACAAACTATTAAATGTGTACGCGTTGTAGTAATTTACCCCGTATACATATTTGTCGTGAAGGTTTATAAGTTTAGAGAAACACGTTCCACTAAGATGCACTAAGTAGTTAAGTTTGTTTGAAATATGAGTAAGTTACAGTACTAGAGTAGAAGTAATTATTTCTCTCAGTTGTTGATGGCTACCCACTTGTAAGTTCACTATATTTTAATTCGTTAGGCATGTTGTTATAATATGCTAAATTATGACGCGCATCGTTGGCCTATAAAGGGTTACCGAGTAAACAGAAAAATGAACGGTGATGAGCCCGTACAAAATGATTATCAAGGGTATGAGAAGTAACTGCTCTATTATAATAGTCTAGTTTTTGCAACTTTGAGACTTTAATCTTGCAATGATTATTAGCTATTGAAGTAATTGACAAACTTTTATTAATTTTAGTTGTACAAATAGTTGGCAAAGAAAACCAAAATGCCGACGGGAGAAAGCGGTGTGGAAATGAGTAGTAGGACAAACTGCTTGTTTGCGTCGCTTTCCATCAATATTAGATTATTGTATCAGGTAATGATGGAGGAGCTCGCGGCTAAATAATAACAGCCGCACGAGTCGACCAAGGTTAAGCTATGCTTGCCGAAGTTGGTCCGTGGATGGGTGACCATCATTACATACCGAGTTTCCTCCTTGCCTCGGAAAGCACGTTAAGCCGTTGGTCCCGGCTGTCATTTGTGGATCTTTGACAGTCGTTATATGTAGTCAGAAGCCAAGTGGTTTGACATCCAGTCTTACCAATGGGTATAGTATTGCCCAGGTACTGGGTTGTGAAAGACAGATAGGCGGCCGCTTCATGTGAAGTGCTGGTACTCGGCTGCATCCAGTTGGACTGGAAGCCGACCCAACATAGTTTGGGAAAAGACTAGGACTGTATCAAGTAATGATGTTCGTATAAAAGAGAACATGAGTCTCCTTCTATAAGGACTAAATAACAGATGATGCCTGTTAGTACATGATGTTACCAGATAATGCCTGGTAGTCCGGAAACAGGTAACGCCTGTTAGGACTTTGCAATTTAATTTACTACAGGTGATGCCTGTAAGTATATGATGTTAACAGATGATGCCTGGTAGTCCGGAAACAGGTGACGCCTACGCCTGTTAGGACTTCGTAATTTAATTTACTACAGGTAATGCCTGTATGCACATGATGATAACAGATAATACCTGTTAGTACATGATGTTACCAGATGATGACTGGTAGTCCGGAAACAGGTGATGCCTGTTAGGACTTCGTAATTTAATGTACTACAGGTGATGCCTGTATGTACATTGTACATGATGATAACAGATGATACCTTTTAGTAAATGATGTTACCAGATGATGCCTGGTAGTCCGGGAACAGGTGGCACCTGTAAGGACTTACTAATGTAATTTAGTACAGGTGATGCCTGTAAATAGATACTGACGTAGGTATGTCAGACTGTAAGTGGAAGAAAACTGAAGTAAAGAGAAGTAAAGTGAAATAAAGTAAAGCGAAGTGAAGTAAAGGGAAGTAAAGTGAAGTGAAGTAAAGCGAAGTAAAGGAAAGTGAAGTAAAGTGAAATAAAGTAGAGTGAAGTAACGCGAAATGAAGTAAAGGAAAGTGAAGTAAAGTAAAGTGAAGTAAGGTAAAGTAAAGTGAAGTAAAGGAAAGTGAAGTAATGTAAGTACTACACTACACTACAACAGCCCATAACGTCCATTGCTGGACATAAGTGAAAGTGAAGAAAAGTAAGTACTACACTACACTACAACAGCCCATAACGTCCATTGCTGGACATAAGTCTCTCCCATGATGGGAGGAATTTGCCGTAATCTCCACGCTTGGCAGGCGGATTGAAGATCGCAGTAATGACAGACTAACAGAAAACGCTGCTGCCCATTCTCTGGTCTTCGGGGGCGCAAGGTGTTCTGCCTAAGACATTAGTCGCCATATACGACACCCGTAAGTATAATAGGTTGGTTCTATTCTACTCTGCCGGATACCACACGGCTAAGTAAAGTAAGAAAAGTTGAATAAAGTAAAGTGAAGTAAAACGAAGTAAAGTGAAGTGAAGTAAAATTTATTTGCATAGATTGCAGGTACATAAAATAAGATGTTGGAATAAGATGGGTGAGTCTTGTACAATATACCTTATGTTAGACATGCAAACATTAATGGAATTGTTGAGTAACAAATATTTAAAATAAAATAAAATTATGGTTTACGGTTAAAAACAGAGTCAAACAATAGTTGGCATTGTACTATCGAGGACACTCCCGCCTGGTCAGGCGGGAGTGTCCTCGATAGTACAATGCCAACTATTGTGGTGGTCACCACTAAGCTCATTTTTGGTTGCACTCACAACATAAAAACGCTCTCTAGCCCCGCCCAGTTGACTTTGTGTAGAAAAAGTGAATGAAAAGATACCGAATCGGCCGAGCGCACTGACGACGCACGCCAAACGAGAGTTATTGTTACTTTGCGCGCCAAAGTTGACGCTTTCCTAATAGGCCCAAACTTTAAGGGGGCGTGGCTCGGCGCCTCCGCATGATTTAAGCGAAAAAAAAATTAAATGGTCAGGCGGAAAAGACCCCGATAGTACATTCATAACACAAACGGGTGATCCCGTAATATGAAGTTTTGTGTACGGATAACGCCCGTTTATTGAATTATGAAGACAATTCATACAAGATTGTTACTTTAATTTGAACAATGGTGTGAATAAATAGGTACTGTATGAAATAAATAATGAATGTGTCAGGTTGATAAAAGGATGATGCCTATTTGGTGACCAAAATTAGACATTATTTATTTGTTTCAATGTCCACAAATTAAAATATGATGTCAAGTTTTACTTATGGGAACTTTGGAAAAGAAGATATTGATATTGTTTACACGATCAAAGAGCAATGCTATTCTTCCTGTGCCACAATAAGTTCTCAGCAATATAGAATTTGCATGATGTACACTGTACACATTGATATTTCATGAGAACGTAAACAATGACTTGTCAGTTTATAAAAAATAAAAACAGTTTTTTTTTTCTTCGGTTTTCCAAATACCAGCGTTATCACTTAGATACTAGAATTTCGTTAAATAGATCCAAACGAGACGGTACGAAGACGGCCTTATCGTTGCCCACCGGTAGAAAGAAAAGTAATGCGCGAACGAGTGAATGAATTACTAAGATGCCAAAATAACAAGACATAGCAATTCACATTATGCAAGCCTGGCGTTATTTGTTGAAAAATCTGACTGTTGGAAACGTATGTGTATAGGTTATCGCGAGTTAAACAAAACCTGATTGATACCCGTTACAGTTGATTTCGGATCAGATTTTGAAAAGATTGCATTACATGTAGGTAAAGAAGCAAAGTGTCATTCATGCAAGGTACAGGCAGAGTTGCACCCTATCACAAAGGTTGCGGTACCTTGGCACACGGTACACATCGATGCGACAAGTGAGCTCAGTGGAAAACGAGCTAACAAGGAGTATGTGTTCGTACTCATTGATACGTTTACAGTTTGTCCCTTTACATCATACGATGCGTATTAAAATACAATACTTACACATTACAATAAAGTAATAAAATGAAAGCTGTGACAAGGAGCGTATATCATTGTTTGGAGCACCGGTACGGCTTATTGCCGGTCAAGATCGTTGTTTCACATGTCAAGAGTTTAGGAAATTTTGTGAGAGTAAAGCATTAGGCTTCATTTTAATGGCCACGGGATCATCGCGAGTTAACGGTCAAGTTGAGCGCACAATGAGTACGTTAAATCTATGCTTATCGCAGTTGAAGTAAACGAAGATAGGTCGTGTCAGGATGCGTTAGGAGATGTGCAGAGGGCACTAAACTGTACCGTCAATAGGGTGGCAAAAATAAGCCTGCTCGAATTACTAGTCGGTGGTCGCGCGCCTTCTTAGTTTTATAGCTTACGACGATGACTTACTGACGCAGATCTCGAACAAGTTAGGAAAAGCTCAGCTCAGTTATTCGGAAAGTCGGCGCTATATATAAAAAAAAGCGTAGAGAGCACTAAGGCACGACTGTAAAATACTAAATTGGACCCCAAATATAAAGGACCTTTCACAGTAGTAAAAGTGTTAGAGGGGATCGCTACACATTGAGAGCATTAACCTCTAAGCGTACTTACAAGTACGCGAATCATAGGTAAAGGAATGCCCGAGGGCCAAATACCGTTTGAAGTAGAGAAATTTAGAGTCGGAGATAGTGGGGAAACTTAGTTTAGTTGGTAGGACCGTACCAGTAAACATTTCATAGCCATAGTCTGGTAGAAGTCGATGTCTGCTTGTAGCAGTCTAAGGAAGCGCGGTGCGTGGGTGGCTCTGATGGAGGTCGGGTCTGGTAGAGACTATGGAGTCGGGTGGGACTCGGCGATCTTAAGGAACGTAGTAAAATAAATAGGGGTTTATTAGACGGCCTAAATGTTGGCCGTAGTCATATTTTATGTGAGTGCAGTCTTTGGCAGAATGAACGCAATATTATGTTAGATAGTGTACAGGTTACATCCGGAGTTATTTACTACACAGACCTTGTAGAAACTAGAACAAATTTCTGTGCGTTCAAGCGTTTTAGCCATACCTATTATTGGAATCAAATAAACTGCTCACAACTTAGGACCCATTAATGTTAATATTTTACCCGTGGTGCTAGGCAACTGGGCATATCCCAGTTGTAAACGTCCCTTTGCGCCTATTGGCCTTGTTTCTTTCTGTCTCCTGCTGATATGGAGGGAAGTGGATTGAATTACGGATTTTCCTACTCCTCCGCTATACTTTTCTGATTAATTTCGTTGCGGGATCCGAGACAGTTAAATTCATTCTCTGGGACTTCGTCGAGCTTCATTGTTTCGGCGCTTTTCTGGTGGTCACCACTGTTGATTCTGGCTTTCAGGAGTTACAGTGGTTTGGAAACAGAGTGGTGGGCTTGTCCCAAAAAAAAAAAAAATGTTGGCCGTAGGCCACGAATGAGATTCCGGCTTTGGGTGAGGATTAGATGGATGAAGTGAAAATTATCTCATCAAACAAAAATAATAAAATAAGGAGAGGGAAGAGAGGGAAGCATTATATCGTCGTCTCTCGTCGCGTACGTTCAGTCAGTTAGCTTTGAACTGCAAAAGTGAACGGACGTGCGCGCGTCTGAGAGCCGATATTATAGAGGGAAACACCACATAAATGAAGGAAAAAGGTGTAAATGATTGCTTGACGGTTGGCAGGGGAGAATGGAAGAAAAAAACGTGTACAACCCCAAGTAACAAGGACAGGAAGATGATGATGATGATCCTTCACGGGATTCACATCGTGGTCAGAGCTTGAACATAGTCGAATAAACTCTAGAGTTGGCATAGCTGGATTACACCTCTGAGATTCCAGGCGTGATCTGTTATGTAACCAGTTATTACTTCCCATGTGACTCATGTGATTGTTAAATCCTCGTTGTGTACAGTGCGACATAAAAGAGTAGAAATTAAATATTTGGGAACTAAAATTTTAAATTTTCTGGCAACACCTAAAATGAGTACTTGAGCTGTCAATTCTTCTCGATCGGTTCGGTTTCGTTTTTCATTAGAATTTTGGTTGTTGTGTGTTATTTCTGAGTGTGGACAGGAACACAGAGACATATCATGAATAAGGTAATTCGTGGAAGTGCCCGTGAAATAGTGTTTTAGTTTTCATGCGGTGTTTGACCGAAATACAAGCTGGGAAGCTGCTATCCTACTTCGAAGATGTTTGCCATCGTACAGCAGATTTTACTGGTAAGTAACTATTGAAAGTTGCAGTAAACGTTAATTACAAACGATTACTACATTCAGGGAGCAAAATTTTCGATCTAAATAGTATTTACAAATTAATTGTCTACCATTTTTGAGGTTATGCTAAGATAAACAAATACCGTTGTAGTTATAGCGCGACTTAACAACGTTGTTAATGAAATTTAATTGCGTATTACCAAATACGTTTTTTGCCATACCATATTTGTTGAAGCAACCGACTAGTGGAAAAAAACAATTTTAAATATCACGTTATGAACATATGTGCGGGACATTTTTCGTCGGACTGACAGCAGATATATTATGAAGTTATAAGCACTAGTTCAAAGTTGTATTTTATGTTTATGTTAATACCATGCTTTGTTTGTTTTAGGTGTTTCTGTAAGCGCAGAATTGTGCAAAACGGCGGGTAATTCTCGACATCAGCTAAACACAGAAAGGGTCGGCCCTCGAAGTCCTTCTTATTAAATTTGAGTGAACTTGTAGTTTTATACTATTATGTCACAAATCTATGATCTACGCGGAACTTATTGAAAGCAATGAATTAATAAACATATTTATTTAAAATAATTATTTACTCATTATTCATAGCCAATAAACCAATAATAGTCTTCAAGTATCAAAATCAGCTAGGTCGTACTAACTGAGTTGCTATCTGACCGATTGTGGCGCCCTCATTTATTTTCTACTCTTTTATGTCGCACTGTATTGTGCTGTATCTGTTTACCTCGCCTACATTCGCCGGCAAAGGCAAATCACTCCTTGGTGCCTCCGTAGCTTATTCCTCTATGCTCTTGAATGATAAAAGAGGAGCGTAGTTAGTGGTTTTATAATAGAAGATAATTTTACTATGAATCTTTACTATAATGTCATATAATATTATTAAATTAACCTCTTACGATTTTATTTAAAACCGGTTTAATTAATGCAATAAATTTTATTACCGGTTATTAAATTAATATCAAAACAACATCCCTTAAATTCACCATTTGCCACACTGATTCTGTCAGATTAATAGGTGCGGCCATGTTGATCTGTAGTGAATAAAACTGAGTTAGTTTTCTTTTAGGGAAATAAAATTGACACAATATGCCCAAATGCGACCTCAAAACGAGATACATCCCCGCGACGTTCGCCTGGACTCTCTTGTTGGGCACAACATCCCTGTTTTTTTATTTCCCGTAAGTATACAATGTCGTCGATCGTCTAAATTCTCATTTTCGGTTTGACAACTTTCACATGAGATTGTTGAATTGTTTCTATTAATATCTTGGGGCTGTGAAGTTACCCTGTGTGACTGTGTGTGGATTGTACCCCTGTTATGCCTGTGGCGGTAACGGTAAGAGTATTTTTATTTGATCCTTTGAGACGTTGTAGGAGCCATGTTCCAAGTAATTGTATGTCTTATTTACATTAACATATTATCTATATCGTAATTAGTGTTTCTCGAAGTGAGTAACCAGTGCTGTCGTGTCAATGGCCAGGTACTTCCTGTGCGGTTTCCAAATCTGTATAAACAAAAGGTGTCCCATGGTGAGGGTTATGAGTCAGTCAACCATAGATTAGTTTCCCTGTGCCTATATCGTCTTCTTGCTAACTTTAGTAGCCAATTTTCCTGTTGTTTACATAGATATGTAAATTATGACAAGGTAATATAGCAGACAAGTTTGTTACAAGTTTCATTGATGTTATCAATGTGTAAATATTACAACATGATGGTTACATTAGCATCCATTATTTATAATACACAGCTTATCACGATATTTATAGGTATTTTTGGTTTACACATACATACATTTTATCAGTGAATATTCTATCTGTGATAATAGACATCTGTTTTCCATTGAGTTCATGTTGTTTGACCTCAAAAGTAAATAGGTTAGTTTTATGACACATAATAAGATATAGGGATAGGATATAAATAATAGGTTTATAAATTAAACTGTATGTACAACATACAGTTTAATTTAATTTATAAACCTATTATTTAAGATCCATTATCAGTTAACAAATTACCTATAAACAGTAAGTTGATGGCTCTAATAAGAAACTAAAAAGTTTTCACATAGTTCATAAACTGTTTAATATTACTTGAAAGCAGCTTGTTTTTATGATTTGTTTACATTTAAGCTATAAGAAGTGCATCTTGTCAGTTTGAGAAACTTTACTATGAAGTTGTGATGTACTTTCATGTAAAGTTTTGAAGTGAACTTGAGGTAGCTGATGTTAAATAGATTCATACATAATCTACACTTCAAGGAAATAATATAAAGAATTAACCCGTATGCTCCCGGCCGTGCCTCCAGAGGCACAGTGCATTGTTATTTTAATTGTGTCTGTAATTGCGGGTATTGAAGTGCTACAGTTTGTAAGTAAGGATGTAGAAGGTAATCTCAGAAACTTATATTGCTGGGTGCCATAGAATAATTATTTTTAATGACATTCATTCGAGGCAAATGAAAAAAATGGAGCTTGTGGCATTCTGTGGTTTCTGCTTACTCTCATGGGAAAAACGCGCGAATTTATGTATGTATTTATGCAAATTCCATTCAAATTAACTCTCAAAGATAAGTTTTAGAATAATAATAATGCAATATTTTCCTACAGGAAATATTGGTTTTGTGATAATTCTGTTCTACTAAACTTTGAAATACTTGGGTTTTGTTTTTAATACACTATCTTGTGTTATTTGGAGTGACCCAATCCCTAAACATACCTGTGGTTTTTTGGCACAGTTTGGAACCAGATACCTAATTGTGTAGGCTAATTATAGCTATCACATTATAAAAAATATTGGTTGCAAAATACCAGTGGAATTAATTAATACTATGAGTTTCATTAACTTTGTTTAAAGAAGTTGAATGTTGAGAATTTATGTGAATTGTAGTTATATGATTTCTACTTTTAAAACACTAACTTTTTATACCTATCCAAACTGGAGCTCGAATTTAGTTAGACAAAGTGACATACTTTTGCATTTATCATATTTGTATGGATAAAATAAAATAACAGTACATGAACATCAGTCATTTCAAATGATAAAATTGTAAAGTATTTATGTAACAATTTCTTGATTACTCATTATGCTGTGAGCCCTGACCTACGTAGAAAAACTTGTAAAACCTGTAACTTTACCGCTATTCATTTCAACCGTCCATGACTTGATTTTTTAGCTCAGCGGTACAAAAAACTGGGTTACGTTTACATTAATTACATTACAGTAGCTGATGAGAGTTAACAGTTAAATATTTAGTAGATACCAATATAAACTATCCAGTTAAATATTTAGTAGATACCTATATAAACTATCGGAACTTGACTGAACAAGTGAACATGCTATAGAATTTCGATATGATGTTGTAATACTTATCAATATACAATACAGGTAAGCAGGAAATCTAAAAGATAAGAAAGAGTTAAATTAAGTTGGTGTATTATCGTTTATCCTAAACTTAAACCTACTATAATATTTGCAAAATTATCTGTCTGTTTATAGAAGACTGGATCGATTTCGTGAGAAATGATAAAAAGGAAAAATTATTTTAAAAATTAATTATTAATTAATAAATGATAGCGTGACAACTGAGAAGAGAAAACGAAAGAAAAAAAACCTTGTTGCGCCGTCCGTAAAATGAGAAATAGCCATAGCTTTGCTGGTATGGTTTGTGGACTACTTTATTTATTTATTTATTATTCTTCAACAAATTTACATTTGTGTCGAACAGTGGGTTATAACAATAATAAATATAACACAAAATTAATTAACTAATCATTGTAAAATCAGGATAAAAATTCAAATTTAATAATAATACATTCCACATTGGTCATAGCTCATAACATTATTAGTTGTAAATAAAAAAAATAAATAAAAAATATTATCAATATAAAAATGTCAAAATAAATACACTACATCACATCACCATCACCATCACCATCGTCTACATTTACTATACTCCTGTATTTGCAGTCTGCCACTACTGTACTCTACTGTGGCCTTTTCAAATGCGGCGGTTATTTCAAATGTATGTTAACCTAGCATGTGTGAAATCTGTTAACACAAACATATTGATTGCAGATTTATTTTCGTGCTATGTTTACCCTAGTTTGGTTCAAGTATTTCCGGTAGGTAAACATAATGTTATGTTGTTTGGTAAACTAATGTGTATTATGTATATGTGTTAGTTTACACTTTAGCTTCTTAATTATAGTGTTAGAAGGTTTGTAATCAGTCTGGCTCAATCCTTGACACACATTTTAATAGAAGTCTGGTTTCCTCTTTCTGTTTTGCGTAGAGTTGCAAACTCTATGTTTGTTTAGATATCTTTATTAATTTTAATGTTGATAATCTATTAATGGAAGAACCTTCTCAATCATGAGAAGTTTAATGCAATAATATTCAAAGCATGTGACTAAAAGAGTGATGAATATAAATGGTGATGGATGGAGAGGGATAGGAAGACCAAGACAACGATGGATGGATTGTGTGAGGAATTATATGAAAGATAAAGGAGTGAATGATAGCGTCACGGTTGACAGGGGAGAATAGAAGAAAACAAACGTGTTGTGACTTGTGACAACCACAAGTAACATGGTACATCATCATCTGCCTAGCCTTTTCCCAACTTTGTTGGGGTCGGCTTCCAGTCTAACCGGATGCAGCTGAATACCACTATTTTACATGGAGCGACTGCCTATCTGACCTCCACAACCCAGTTAGTACCGGGTAATACGATACCCCTTGGTAAGACTGGTTGTCAGACTTTTTGGGCCTCTGACTACCTAACGACTGTCAAAGATCTACAAATGACAGCCGGGACCAACGGCTTAACGTGCTTTCCGAGGCACGGAGGAAGCTCTGTATGTAATGATCGGTCACCCATCCACAGACTAACCTAGGCAAGCACGGCTTAACCTAACGATCGACCCGAGCGGCTGTTATTATTTAGCCACGAGCTCCACAAGTAACATGGTACAAGGCTGCCCTTGTACCATGTTACTTGTGGAGCTCGTGTACTGTAAATGATGAGGCTCAATACTTACAAATTAGAAAATAAGTGGAATAAGCCATATTACGCTAATGTTAACAATTAAGCATACTGCCAAGATCAAAAATTAAGTCAAGTTGAAGTTATTAACATAGTGTATGGCACAGGATATTGCATCTAATAACTATAGTATATGGTCCATAATACATCAATAGAAAATGCAAACAATAGTTATTGAAACATTATGTTCTGTTATTAATTTACTTGGAAATCTGTGTGAATTTAACGAAACATTGTTTGTTATTAATTTACTTAGAAATCTCTGTAAATAAAACATGTTTTGACAAATGTATGAATATTAATAATATTCATTGACAGCTCAGATTAACATTATTATGAATTTGCTCAGACTTTTCTTATGGGAATTCCATAACATAGATATTTGAAACGGTGAGAAAAATATTGGTCGCATCACAATCCAAATTATATTTAGTTATTGTAAGTGGATAAATCTTATGAGATCTTTATCTAAATCTAGGAGTAGTATAAGTAGATGATATAAGTATAATATGAGTATACTCTTAGAGCAAATCTTTTATCTAGACAACATTTAACTGTTTGTTTTGATTTTTTATTACCACTAGTGTGTGAAGCATAAGATTATGTTCTGTTTATTATCATCTCTCGTATGTACTACTAAGCTCACTGACAGTCAACTACTTTTGAACTTTATTACTTAGGGCAAAAGACTGAAAACTACTTTTCAACTTTATTACTTAAGTGAAAACTACTTTTCAACTTTATTACTTAAGTGAAAACTACTTTTGAACTTTATTACTTAGGGCATAAGAGTGAAAACTACTTTTGAACTTTATTACTTAGGGCAAAAGACTGAAAACTACTTTTCAACTTTATTACTTAAGTGAAAACTACTTTATTACTTAGATCAAAAGAGTGAAAACTACTATTCAACTTTATTACTTAGGGCATAAGAGTGAAAAGTAGCAGACCGTCAGTGAACTCTGTAGTACCTTTTATAATTTACATCAAATCTTATAAAAAGGACCCAAAGATTGACTGGTAAAGAATTCCTTGTGGCATTAAGTCCGCCAATGTACCATCACTGTACATGAAGTTTAAATAAATTAATAAAGGCTCCTCCAAATAAGTGATTTTGTCTCGAGATGAGGTTTCCCGAGCAATTAACTTACAAATTGGCCAACTTGGTTATATAAAAGATCGTGTGGACATCAAACAATTTACGGCAATCACCAAAACGTATAGCAATTGCTAAGAATTGCCCAATTTTAGTTGTCCGCATGCGCACTAATGCTTTTATTTAAATGAAGCTACGACCTATCCTTTTTAACCGACTTAAAAAAGGAGGAGGTTCTCAATTCTGTTGTATTTTTTTTAAATATTTGTTACCTCTTATCTCCGTCGTAAAAACCGATTTAAAAAAAAAATTGACGAAATACTACCCGATTGGTCCCATAGAAATCGGTTCTGTCTGTTTTTTTTCCCTTCGCTGCCTATGTGGACATGATGGTCCTTAATAATTTCTAGGTACAATGTAAAATTGATTCATAACAAGAATTTGTGTGGTATACAAGTAAAAAGGGTAAATAAAAAAAAACTGCAAAAAAAACAACTTCCAAAAAAAACCAAAAAGTCAGACATTTTTATAAAAAGTTGTTTTTCCTTCCGCAACGGCAGATTTAGAATTGTCCGGCAAACGCGTCTGTATGAACTGTACATACAACAATATATTTTTCTTATTAGTCTTTGTCCCTGACAAAAGGGTAAATAAAAAAAACTGCAAAAAAAAACAACTTCCAAAAAAAAACAAAAAGTCAGACATTTTTGCAAAAAGTTGTTTTTCCTTCCTCAACGGCAGATTTAGAATAAATTGTCCGGCAAACGCGTCTGTATTTTAACTGCACGCACCAACTATTTTTCCTATTACTCTTTGTCCCTGACATTGATCCGCAAACTTCAATGACTCATAGTTTTTCCTTAAACCAGCTCATTAATATGAATCGGATATTTTTAACTACACACATCAACACGGTCTAGGGATATTTTAAAAAAAGCGAATTACTATCAATGTGTTAATTATTTATATGACATGTATATATTTAAAAGATACGTTATTTAATATTCTACCATTTTTTAATAATGGTTAAGGTATAGATTAAAATTTCAGGATTTTATGGAAAAAAAATGAAGCATAGACGGAAACCGTATATGAATCAACTTTTAATTTGTGAGTAAAAACTGAAAAAAATAGAAAAATCATTTAATTTGTGTTTATAAACTTGAAGTTAGTAGTCTGAGAAAGCGCCCATGATGTTCATAACACATCGGCAACGATTCGGCATGCTCAGAACAAGGTTGTCAATGTCTTGCTGCGGAATATTGTCCCATGTCCTTCTGAGGTTCGCAAAAAGTTGATCTTCTGTAGCCAGATTTTCAGGAACTTCCTTCAGAGCTCTTCTTTGCAGCATATCCCACGCATGCTCAATGGGATTTAGATCTGGCGATTGAGCAGGCTAGTCTAAGGCCCTAACATTATGTGTATGTAACCAAGCTGCTACCGTTCTCGCCGTGTGTGCCCGGGCATTGTCGTGCATGAGCAGGAAATCTTGCCCCATTTGTGTTCTGTGGGGCAAGATTACGGGCCCCAGCACCTGTTGGACGTATCGTTCTGCCGTCATATTGCCCCGCACCCAAACGAGATCCGTCCGTCCTCCAAGACGAATTCCTGCCCAAACCATTTGTTCCTCCTTGGTATGGGTGAACTTCCTGAGGGTTCTGGAGACGGCTCCATCGTCCAGGAACTCGCCAAACACGCGTCCTTCGTGAATCTGGATGGAAGCCGAACCTGGATTCATCCGTGAACAGCACATTGGACCATTGGTCACGGCCCCAGTCCACGTGGTTCCGAACCCATTCTAATCGTCGTCCACGATTGCCTCTCCGTAAAGGTGGGACCCGGAGTGGTCTACGAGAGCGTAGATTGCTTTCATGCAGTCGCCTTCTTACAGTTTGGTCACTCACAAGCACTTGGTGTTCCACTCGCAGCCTTTGGACCAATTGAGTCGCCGTTGCATTTGGTTGTGCTCGCGCAGTAATTTGCAAAAATCGGTCTTGTCTGGGGGTAGTGATGCGACTTGGCCCCCGGTGCCTCTCCGCTACTTCACCTGTGGCACGATAGCGTGTCCACAATCTTGAAATTACATTTTGATGGGTCCCTATGGCCTCAGCAACATTACGCTGAACAGATCCAGCTTCCAGCATTCCCACAGCTCGTAACATCTCCGCCCTCGTCAAATGTCGGCGTTGCATGGCTACAATACCTCAATTTTAACTTTATCTTTCGTTTAAAAATGAAAAAAAACTGTAACTAAACGTTATTCGTATTGTTTTCTAAATTTCGCACAAATGAAAATTCCCTCTCCTATACATCAAGACATTTTTATGCCACCGAAACAAAAGAATTTTCAAAAATTTGAATTTGGAATTAGTCTGAGATAAATTACAAACAAATCGATGTATAAAAGATTCCAATGCGGCCAGTACTTTTCGAGTTATTTAATTAAGTATGAAATATCCCTAGACCGTGTTGATGTGTGTAATTAGCAATGTATTAATACGGTCGATCACGCTATTTGGTTTACATTTTACAATGTAATTTGCATGTTCAAATGTAAACCAAATAGCTTGATTGACCGTACGTTTTCAGTACAGTTTCACTGCGAAAAACTGGTTATCTTTAGTATCCTTACAGAACTTACAGGTCGCGGCACGAAACTCTAGCGCTGACCGTTATTGCGCAGAAGTAAAAAATAAGAATGTTTTGGGGCGTGCGTTGCGCCGATTGGCTCTCCAGTCGTACAACATGTGCAGCTATCCCCTCCACGTTTCATTCAGCGCTAGAGTTACGTGCCGCGACCTGTTATAAAATCGAGTCGTTTTTAAGATTAAACAAGTTAAGATTATTTTATTTTACTTAAACTCACACATTTTTCTTTGGGGGTAGGCAGAAATCACAACGCTACCTGCTACGCACGTTACATACAAGTTTCGCTTTGTCCGCATTCTTAAAGACAAACGTGTAAACAGACTCATCACGAAGCCGTCAACCAAACATTGTGTACATCATCATACTAGGTTACTTTCATCATCATCATTCATCATCACGTTTTGCGGTAAAACTCGATGTATCGCACTCAAAACATCGTGCTGGAGGATGGTTTGACTAGTACGAGGGTCGTGGAGGTGTTTAAAGTAAAAATCTTACATTAAAAAAAAATGTATTTAAAAAAAAAACTTCGACCCCCCAATATCTCCGTAACTAGAAGGTTCTCAGGTATGGTGTAGAACAAAAAAATGACTCCAAAGACTGGGAGAACAAGTGGCTTTCGGCTTCGATAAGGGTCTATTTATACGCTTTATACTATACTTTTTATATTTTAAGGGGTTATAGACCTTTTTTAAATGCTTCTTTGAGTAAACAGAATAATCATTTTGATTTATTTTACCCGTGGTGGGTGTTGACGTCTGGGATGAAATATATGAAAATAAAAGGCTGTGTTGACGCCAAACGTGTATTTAAAAAAAAAACTTCGACCCCCAATATCTCTGTAACTAGAAGGTTCTCAGGTATGGTGTAGAACAATGATATTATATAGTAAAAAGAGGTAGATATCGCACTAGCACGCACAAATTGTTGAGGACAAAGTGACACAATTGTTGCACTTTGATTTAGTCGGGTTATAACAGCGAGCGAGGTAACGTGAGTGCGCGGCGCGCGGCGTAACAAAAATGCCAAGTTGTGTATTCCGAAAGTGCAAAAACTATGGTGCCAAGAAAAATAAGAGTTGTGGAGTGACATACCATAAGTAAGTATAATAAAATATATCAATTTTGTATTTTTTTCACGAGTTATTCCTCATTTTCAAATAAATTTCGTATTATTGACATGATGGTTCGAAAAGGATAGAGAATAGGATGGCAATCTGCTGCGTGACAGAGACAAATAGCATCCGTCATAGGTGGTCATAGATTAATCAAACAGAAGCGAAATGGTAGGCACAATATATAGCGTTGCGGTTTCATTTTTTTATGATTAAAATTATATAGAATGAGATTAGTAATAGCGGGCTGTCATATATTTTATTAGTAAAATTGGAGTGTACGTAGTAATGTACCTAGATAAAACATATTTTCTCAATATGTTTTACTATTTTACAGATTTCCAAGTGATGAGTTAATAAAAAATAAATGGGTTAGCATAGTTAAGGCGGAAAGAAGTGAACCTGACTGGATGCTTAGTAAATGTAGCACAATTTGTTCGGCACATTTTAAAGAAGATGATAAATTTATGACTCCAAAAGGACTCAAGCGTCAAATTATTTAGTGTTAATTTTTTTATAGGGACTAATAACATTATGAACCATAGGAACTATGACCTCTGAGTTTGTTTCGGCTGTTTCTTCTCAGAGTAGTCAGGTGCGAAACACCGGCCCCATCTAGTTCAAAAAAATGACGTGTAAAAGTGTTTGTAAAAACCTACTTGCAAAATAAACATCATTTTGTTATGACGTCGTAAATACGAAAATCCTTGTTTTCCTTTTAATAAATAGAATTCAATTTTGTTTGTTGTTTTATTTAAAACATCATTCATTACCAATATAAGAAATATACCACTATTGTCACAGGCGCTTGTGTTGAAGTATATTATTAATTATTCAAAATCCTACACATTTATTTCATTTTTATGAAAGTCGCCAACGTAACTAACAGCTACTACGTACTGCGAATATAAATAAACTATAAATATTAATAAATTGTCTTCAGAAATTTGATAAAAATATTCGATAGTATCTAAAATATAATATAAGTATATTGTAAAAAGATTAACTTTCCTACGCAGTAGCTGTACATTGGTAACTGTCATGAAAATAATAAATAATAATTATACCAAGCGTGCACCCCACGCGCTTGCTTATTGTTATATTCAATGTCTCTTCTGTGGTGAATCGACAAACTCTATGATACTCTCGTGTACTTCAAGCGCAACACACTAAAACTAGCTATCTTTCTATCTTATACGTTCCGTATTATCTATCGCTGTCGTAGTTTTAAATTACTGTATACATATAAGTTAGTACTTATAATAACAACGCACAGTGTTATTATTGCCCCGAAAAACGGACATCCCCTTTTTATTAACTTATCCGATAGAACAGGTTAATTAGAAAGTAAGAGTAAAATACCCGTGTGACAATTTTACACCAAACACGAGTAAAAAAATTTTGTTGTTTTTTTTTACTTTTTCTAAATTAATTAATTACAAAAAAAATACGCATTATTTTACCCTTTTCTTTATTATATGTAATAAAACTATATTAAAGATATGTGAAAAAAATACAAAACAGTACTAACTAGAACAGATGTAAAGGAATATGCTTTTTTTGTGTTTTTAGATTTTGATTTTTCATGGTTGTATCTTTGCTTAGTTGGATTCAATATTTATTGCAAATCATGTTTAGACCACAACCAATCACTAAAAAAAAAAACGTATCCAAATCTCGCGGTGTTTAAGAGTTATTCACTTCTAAAGTTTTTTCTGATAATTTTGATTTTAGGGTCATCACTTCACAAAAAATGTTATTTTTGTTTATAGGTTTAAATTTTATGTTGAATTTTGTTTTATCATAGAATAATACACGTATACATATTTACACCCACTCCCATAAATTTTACAAATAATATTCTTAAATCTTTTTATTATTTTTACATCGGACCAAAATACAACTAAAGAGAATTACTTATGCTAATAGTTTTTCATGCTTTATTGCATGTTAAGCCAAGTTCAGAGATGAACAGGGTGAAGTACACCTTACACGAACCATTTCGAGCTACTTTCGACCACCTAAAACTATTAAACCTACCTTCGTTAAAGCAAAAAACTAAACAAACAAATAATTTACTTTAAATACTTGCCAAGTTGCATAATCAGTAGCAAGGAACTTAATAAACTCTCTTTATAATTTAATTATAATTCCGTTTATTAATTTTAATTTAATTCACTTTTTATTTATTTATACAATAACGTGAAAATTCAGATAACCATGGCCACGTTAATAAGTCCTTTGTTTATTTTTACACACATTTTACATTTTTAAATATTACTTAAAATAAAAATTCAATAAAAAAACATCTAAAAGAATACGACTTCTGCCAACCCTAGCGCTTAAATTTCAAAATCCTGTAAGTTCTAAACACCATAAGATTTGGATATGATATTTTGAATCGGTACTTCTTAGTGCCAAAGCAACATCTTGTCTCGATGTTGAATCCAAATGACATGAAATAAGCCCATAGAAAAATAAAATCGAAAATATGTAAAATTAAATGTTAGTCACTACATGTTAACGATAAAAATTGAGCGTTTGCTTGGTAATTTACTTAATATAAAGCATCAAGTAATTGCAATCAAAGACGTAACAAAAACGCATTGGATCTAAAGTTATTGCGATTTCTATGGTTTTTATGGAAACCATAGAAAAAAGAGAAAAAAAAATATATCTCCACATTGGGACAAAATTGCCACACGGGTATTTCACTCTTACTTTAAAAATAACCTGTTCTATCGAATAAGTTAATAAAAAGGGGATGTCCGTTTTTTGGGGCAATAATAACACTGTGCAACGCAACGATATCTGAACGCCATTCAGTATGAACATGGCGTATCTTTCTTTATAATATCATTGGTGTAGAATAAAAAACCGGCCAAGTGCGAGTCGGACTCGCACACGAAGGGTTCCGTACCATTGACTATATTTAGTATTTGTTGTTATAGCGGCAACAGAAATACATCATCTGTGAAAATTTCAACTGTCTAGCTGTCACGGTTCATGAGATACAGCCTGGTGACAGACAGACGGACAGACAGCGAAGTCTTAGTAATAGGGTTCCGTTTTTACCCTTTGGGTACGGAACCCTAAAAATGACTGCAAAGACGGGGGGAGAACAAGTGCCTTTCGGCTTCGTTAAAGTCTTTTTACACCCTTTATAGTACTTCATTAAGGACAATCATTTACCACCTAGGCATAGATCTATGGATGACATGACCTAATCAAAATTTGCTAAATACACTCAACAGGTCAAAATATGAAAATAATATCAGTATGATATTATTATCTATCTATCACTTGATCGCAACCAACCCACGCGGTCGATAACGACCCACTCAGAGGATTCACTTTTAACTGAAAGGAGAAGTATCAGTGTCCCAACAGTGGGCACATTACAGGTTGATTACGCTATCCCAATATGGAATACGCATAATACAACACATTGAAAAGGCTTGCCGCGTTGGTCTAGTGGTTGCAATCGCGACCGTTGAGCATGAGGTCATTGGTTCGATTCCCAGGTCGGGCAAATTGATATTGGATATTTTCATCAGGAATTTCTCAGTAGCGGCCACGGAGTCTGGATATGTGCCCGTTTGTTGGCAATAGGGTCGCCCCATATTACATAGGGCTGTTAAAACAAAACGGTCAAATGTGGATGTACTATCAAACACCTCTGCCTAACCCATCGGGGGTTACAGGCGTGATGTTACGTTATAACGTTATGTTTGTATGTTTCAGGTGTCAATACTACCTTTACAAACACCCATGGGTTCCCGCGTACCAAGGCTTCATAACGTTTTTTGTTTTGGCCAATTTTACCCTGGCCACTTTCATGGACCCGGGAGTTATACCAAAAGGTACGTGTATTTTTAAATACTTACCAACTTAGGGGCCGCCTCCACGAGCGAGAGAATCGCGGCGATTCAAAGTATTTCTATACGAAAATATCGCCACGATTCTCTCGCTCGTGGAGGCGGCCCCTTAAATGTAAACTAATTTTTTGCCTTGACAATTAGGCTGGTAAAGCACTTGTGATATGGCAATAATTTATATTATCATCACTGCTTTAAAAATGAATATAAATGGTGAAGGAAAACATCGTGTGAAAATCGACATATTCGAAAAATTCGCTCGTATCATATATCTGGGGCCGCCTCCTTCACGAGCGAGAGAATCGCGGCGATTTGACGTATTTCTATACGAAAATATCGCCGCAATTGTCTCGCAAAAGAGAGTGTATAGAAAAACGTGGCAAGGATGATAATATTGCCGCGATTCTCTCGCTCGTGGAGGCGGCCCCTTAAATGTAAACTAATTTTTTGCCTTGACAATTAGGCTGGTAAAGCACTTAATATTAAGCATAGCAAGCAAGTATATTGGCAATAATTTATATTATCATCACTGCTCTAAAAATGAGTAAAATGGTGAAGGAAAACATCGTGTGAAAATCGACATATCTGAAAAAAATCGCTCGTTTCATATCTCTGGGGCCGCCTCCACGAGCGAGAGAATCACGGCGATTCAACATTTCTATACGAACGAAAATATCACCGCGATTCTCTCGCTCGTGGAGACGGCTTAGAAGAGAGTGTATAGAAAAACGTGGCAAGGACGATAATATCGCCGCGATTCTCTCGATCGTGGAGGGGGCCCCTTAGATGTAAACTAATTTTTTGCCTTGACAATTAGGCTGGTAAAGCACTTGTGATAGGTATGGCAATAATTTATAAATTTATATTATCATCACTACTCTAAAAATGAGTAAAATGGTGAACGAAAACATCGTGTGAAAATCGACATATTATCCGAAAAAATTCGCTCGTATACCTACCTATCTCTGGGGCCGCCCGGCCGCCTCCACGAGCGAGATAATCGCGGGCGATTCAATGTATTCCTATACGAAAATATCGCCGCGATTCTCTTGCTTGTGGAGACAGCTTAGAAGAGAGTGTATAGAAAAACGTGGCAAGGACGGTAATATCGTCGCGATTCTCTCGCTCGTGGAGGCGGCCCCGAAGATATCCGCTCCATCATCGTGGTTTCTCTATTCAACTCCACCAGTCCACCTGGTAAATTATGGCTAGCTTCCTCTCACAAAAATTCTTTGTCATTGGTCATTGTTCCCACTTCTGATGTTTTTGCACTAACTACGTACACAATACCAAATACTACAATCCTGATGCGTGCTACTACTTTTGCTTTTTACATTATTGTTTCGCACTTATTTATGAATGTACCTGATATCTTCCTATAGTAACACGAACAATCTATATTTATGTAATTCGTTAGCAGTAATTTTTCAGTTTATCTCTGATAACAATGGTTCGGTGCAATGACTAACTTGATAATTGACAAGCCTTAATTTTTAATCCCAATTTTATTTTATTAATTGTATTAATCAAGTGCTGTTCCGATCCAAATGATTAGTTTGAAACTGTATATTTGCGGATAGAATTGATTTAGTGTCAGATTTACAAACTCAAGGGCATATGTTACGCCCAGTATCATTTTTAAACAACTAGGTTTAGCTTGCGGTTTCGCTCGCGTTATGGTCAGACAATGAAAATAGAAAATGCCTATGACACTCGGGAATAATATTGCTTCCCATTATTGAACGGAATTTTCGAAATCGTATCAGCAATACTGAAGGTTACTTCTTAAATCCAAACGAATATCATCATCATCTGCCTAGCCTTTTCCCAACTATGAAACACGGGCTCCTCGAAAAACGAATAAACTTCATATTATTCATTTTCTATGGCAGTGATACTCTAACGGTGTAACTGTCGGACTTCCAAGTCGGGTGATAGGTCTCAAGTTCGAACCGAAGACACTGACCTCTGATTTTTCAGATTCTGTGCGTATAGTATAATTATCACTTGTTTCGGTGAGGGAAAACATCGTGAGGAAACCAGAGCTTGAGAGATATTTCTCGACGCCATCTAAAGCCAAGTCAGAGGTCCATGGGCGGGTCCGTATTAAGGCGATTTTAAGGAGCTAAATTAGCAACTCCATTTGTGGAGGTTCAAACTTCATTTGAAATATTGTTAGAATAAAGTTCTAATCAGCTTGCACTACAAAGCGGTTGTTACGTCAGTCACTGCGGCCGAATAGTGCGAAATGAGTGGTGTTTTGCGATTTACAAAAAATCTATTGATTGGACTAAAAAAATAAAACACATAAGACCTGCTTTATACACACATCAACACGGTCTAGGGATATTTTAAAAAAAGCGAATTACTATCAATGTGTTAATTATTTATATGACATGTTTATATTTTTTAAAAGATACGTTATTTAATATTCTACCATTTTTTAATAATGGTTAAGGTATAGATTAAAATTTCAGGATTTTATGGAAAAAAATGAAGCATAGACGGAAACCGTATATGAATGAACTTTTAATTTGTGAGTAAAAACTGAAAAAAATAGAAAAATCATTTAATTTGTGTTTATAAACTTGAAGTTAGTAGTCTGAGAAAGCGCCCATGATGTTCATAACACATCGGCAACGATTCGGCATGCTCAGAACAAGGTTGTCAATGTCTTGCTGCGGAATATTGTCCCATGTCCTTCTGAGGTGCGCAAAAAGTTGATCTTCTGTAGCCAGATTTTCAGGAACTTCCTTCAGAGCTCTTCTTTGCAGCATATCCCACGCATGCTCAATGGGATTTAGATCTGGCGATTGAGCAGGCCAGTCTAAGGCCCTAACATTATGTGTATGTAACCAAGCTGCTACCGTTCTCGCCGTGTGTGCCCGGGCATTGTCGTGCATGAGCAGGAAATCTTGCCCCATTTGTGTTCTGTGGGGCAAGATTACGGGCCCCAGCACCTGTTGGACGTATCGTTCTGCCGTCATATTGCCCCGCACCCAAACGAGATCCGTCCGTCCTCCAAGACGAATTCCTGCCCAAACCATAATTGTTCCTCCTTGGTATGGGTGAACTTCCTGAGGGTTCTGGAGACGGCTCCATCGTCCAGGAACTCGCCAAACACGCGTCCTTCGTGAATCTGGATGGAAGCCGAACCTGGATTCATCCGTGAACAGCACATTGGACCATTGGTCACGGCCCCAGTCCCCGTGGTTCCGAACCCATTCTAATCGTCGTCCACGATTGCCTCTCCGTAAAGGTGGGACCCGGAGTGGTCTACGAGAGCGTAGATTGCTTTCATGCAGTCGCCTTCTTACAGTTTGGTCACTCACAAGCACTTGGTGTTCCACTCGCAGCCTTTGGACCAATTGAGTCGCCGTTGCATTTGGTTGTGCTCGCGCAGTAATTTGCAAAAATCGGTCTTGTCTGGGGGTAGTGATGCGACTTGGCCCCCGGTGCCTCTCCGCTACTTCACCTGTGGCACGATAGCGTGTCCACAATCTTGAAATTACATTTTGATGGGTTCCTATGGCCTCAGCAACATTACGCTGAACAGATCCAGCTTCCAGCATTCCCACAGCTCGTAACATCTCCGCCCTCGTCAAATGTCGGCGTTGCATGGCTACAATACGATTCGATCGACGACCCGACTGGCGCAGCGGTAGTGAGGCTGCCTTACGTTCTTAGGGTCCTGGGTTCGAATCACGGTCGGAGCAAATGTTTGTGTGATGAGCATGGACATTTGTTTCCGAGTCATGGATGTTTATATGAATAATAAGTATGTATTTACAAACAAAAAGTATCTATGTAGTATATCAACTATCTGGTGTCCACGACACAAGCCTCGTTGCTGAGTGTGGCACTAGATGGCGCTGTGTGTAATGTCCAGCGATATTTATTATATTTATTATTAATACCTCAATTTTAAATTTATCTTTCGTTTAAAAATGAAAAAAAAACTGTAACTAAACGTAATTCGTATTGTTTTCTAAATTTCGCACAAATGAAAATTCCCTCTCCTATACATCAAGACATTTTTATGCCACCGAAACAAAAGAATTTTCAAAAATTTGAATTTGGAATTAGTCTGAGATAAATTACAAACAAATCGGTGTATAAAAGATTCCAATGCGGCCAGTACTTTTCGAGTTATTTAATTGAGTATGAAATATCCCTAGACCGTGTTGATGTGTGTAGTTAGTTCAGCTAGTATGCAAAGTTTCATAATCTAATTTGAAGAACTTTTTGAATACCAGCGGTTTATTGTTCGATTTGGAGGTAAACTTTGGATTTTTTTTCTGTCGAGAAAAGTTTATGGAATCGTGTTTTCGTCACACATAGTACTTAGCATTAATCCTCAACTTTACCATAATATTTATTTCAAAATTAATGCTGCAGTATTTTAGGCGTAACGGAGGATCATGCTAAGCCATTTGAGGGCTATATACACAAAAAATCCACGAAAAAATGGAATGCACGAAAGAATGGACTAACCACACGATAAAGAAAGAAGAAGAAGATTAATTTTCTTATGCTTCTGCTCACCTTTTGCAAAGCAAAAGGGTTGTTACAGTAAATAACGGAAACCAAACATCGCCATAGACAAATATTATTCTAACTAGGAACTTGTTTACTCAATACAAGCGAATCGAGGCTTAGTAGAACAAATGAGGTTTTTTATAGCCCATGTGTTTGTCTGTGCTGATTTGTACATGCCGTGAAACACTATCTTATCTCTGCCTGCCTACAGTGTGAATGCCCTTGTGACGTGATTTTAAACCAATGCGGTTTAGGGGATATTCGATGCAGGCATAGTGTGGCGAAATTGCAAAAATCGATTTGTTAAATGTCTTGTGTTGATGATGTTGTTGAGAGCAGCGGTGGCCCAGTGGTGGCGGCCCCGACTTACGAACAGTAAGTTGTGGGTTCGAACCCAGGCAGGCGCATTACTTTGTGTAATTTATTTCATCACCACTGCTCTCAAGACGGTGAAGGAAAACATCGTGAGAAAACCGGCATGTCCTAGAACCAAAAATTCGAAAGACATGTGACATCTACCAATCCGCATTGGGCCCGCTTTGTGGATTATAGCCCTTTCCCTCTCATTGAGAGGAGGCCGTGTCCCAGCAGTGGGAATATTATAGGCTGATGATGATGAGTATATAAGGATGCGTACCTATGCATTGACAACGCAAGCTGTTGTGTAGATGCGAATGAATACAGCTACAGTCACAATTATATGGCAAATTGTTTCTGTTATTATCTATCCACACTAAGATTGTAAATACGAAAGTCTCTCTGCTGAACGGATTCCCACCTGGCACACATAGGTACACTGTATTCCTGGGTTAGGAGTGTTTAGGTGGGTCAGAGCCCATTCGTCCCCTAAGATTCGCACCCTGTGCCCACTCGTCCCCTGGAACTTTTGAGGGGCCCATTCGTCCCCTGAAGAATATTTATTTTTATTAATTCTTCTAATATAAGTTCATGTATATGTGTATTCTACAGCTTGGTAGTCTTGGTACAGTCGCGCAGAAAAGGGTAATATAAAAAATATAGTAATTCGGTAGATATCATGTTTATTTCAAATAAGATTAAGTTTAATAAAATGCCTCTAGGCTCTAGGCATTAAGTCAGTCTTCAAAATAATTAATCAACTTTTGGTTTCTTGTACATTTGTAAATATTCAGCAAAATATATGATAACTATAATATCTTTATGCAGTAAAATAAAACTGTGTAACTATTTAAATAAAATCCCAGTAATAACCGAATTTTAGATTAATTTACATCCAGTGTACAAACAAATAACCAAATATCAATACCAATATAACAAAAATAACAATTAATTGTTAGTACTTTGTACAGTCAAAGAGATCTACAAAATAATGCATATCACAATAACTTTGTATAAAAGTAATATAAAAACCGGCCAAGTGCGAGTCGGACTCGCGCACGAAGGGTTCCGTACAAATTATTATAAAAAAATCACGTTTGTTGTATGGGAGCCCCCCTTAAATATTAATTTTATTCTGTTTTTAGTATTTGTTGTTATAGCGGCAACAGAGATACATCATCTGTGAAAATTTCAAGTGTCTAGCTGTCACGGTTTATGAGATACAGCCTGGTGACAGACAGACGGACAGACGGACAGACAACGAAGTCTTAGTAATAGGGTTCCGTTTTTACCCGTTGGGTACGGAACCCTAAAAAGTAAAATCAGTCTTTATCAACTATGTAAAACCAACATTTTTACTAACTACAAATACACATGCAAAATCACAATGTCCTAGAAACTAACAAAATACAACTCTTTTACAAAAATCAGCCTTGATTGACCATCATATAAATCAACATTAAATATAAAATATGCAAAAAAATAGTCACAACACATATTGGGTGGGCTGAAAAGTTCGTAGGCTGACACATAGATGGCGCTACTAGTATTAAATCCATATGATTTTTATTTAGCCCTAACCTTCAAAATGTGAAACGTGTATAAATTTGACAGCTGTCATACTATAAATTTGTGAGTATAGCATTTTGAGTGAAGCAACTTTTATTATTTTGAAAAAAATTGATAAAAAGGATTTTCGTGTCTTAATATAGCATTGCTTTTTGACGAAAAAAAATACTATTGAAGCCAAGGCTTGGCTTGATAAACATTATTCGGACTTTGCACCAGGCAAATCAACTGTTGAGAAGTGGTTTGCTAAGTTTAAACGAGGTGAAATGCGAACCGAGGACGATGCACGCAGTGGACGCCCCAAAGAGGCTGTTACCGACGAAAACATCAAAAAAGTCCACAAAATAATTTTGGATAACCGTAAAGTAAAGTTAATTGAGATAGCTGAGACCCTAAAGATATCAAAGGAACGTGTTGGACATATCGTGAATGAATATTTGGGTATGCGAAAGCTCTGTTCAAAGTGGGTGCCGCGCGAGCTCACAATCGACCAAAAACAACAACGAATTGATGATTCTGAGCAGTGTTTGGAGCTGTTCAATCGTAATAAACCCGACTTTTTGCGTCGATATGTGACAATGAATGAAAAATGGCTCCATCATTTCACACCGGAGTCCAATCGACAGTCAGCCCAGTGGACGGCACGTGATGAACCGACTCCAAAGCGTGGAAAGACGCAAAAGTCGGCTGGCAAGGTTATGGCATCAGTATTTTGGGATGCGAATGGTATAATATTCATCGACTATCATAAAAAGGGAAAAACCATAAACAGCGACTATTACGTGGCGTTATTGGAGCGTTTGAAGGATGAAATCGCGGAAAAACGGCCCCATTTGAAGAAGAAGAAAGTGCTGTTTCATCAAGACAATGCACCGTGTCACAAATCAATGAAAACGATGGCAAAATTGCATGAATTGGGCTTCGAATTGCTTCTGCATCCACCGTATTCTCCAGGTCTGGCCCCCAGTGACTTTTTCCTGTTCTCAGACCACAAAAGGATGCTCGCTGGACAGAAATTTTGCACCGATGAAGAGGTAATTGCCGAAACTGAAGCCTATTTTGAGGCTAAAGACAAATCGTACTATAAAAGTGGTATCGAAAAATTGTATGACCGCTATAATCGTTGTATCGCCCTCGAAGGCAACTATATTGAATAATAAAATAAAATTCTAACAAAAAAAATACTTTTTCTATGCTAGCCTACGAACTTTTCAGCCCAACTGTTATATAGTCAGTCAGAACACATATTAACAGTAAATAATCATTTCTTATTTTTTTGTATATTTACCAACTACATACATGCAAAATCATAATAACTCAAGTAAATCCAAGTACAAAAAAAAACTAAAATCACAGTAATTATTGAAGACTAGATAAATCAACATATTTTTTTTTTGTATATTAACCAACTACATGCAAAATCGTAATAACTTACATCTAATAAATTATAACTAGAAGTACATAAAAATTGGCTATAATCACCGTATTTTTTGTATATTTACCAACTACATGCAAAATCATAATAACTTAAATCTAATAAACTATAACTACAATAACAAAAAATGACTAAAATCACAATAATTATTGAAGATTAAACAAATCAACATTATTTTAGTATAACACTAATCTTATATTTGTTTTTTTCATTTTAAATTAAGAATATATGCATAGCTTTTCCATGCAGTGGCCTAGTGAAATCTGATTTTCAAAAAATTGGCTAATTATGCGATTTATTTTCGCTTTATTTTCAATCGATTCAGGAGTCCGATTATTTGTTTGGACACCCCTTTGCACCTGATCTATTTTATTTTTTGATAAATTCGCTTCTTTATGTAGAGTGTCTTGCAAAATATTTGGTTTATTTCTACCATTAAATTTACGATTAATTTTGAAATGCCAACTTTCTACAAGGTTAGTCGTCCGATGACGTTGTCCATATACATTCCAATTTCTGGCTATAGTTTTATTATCGAGCCAGTTCTCGACAAAATAATCATTAAAAGCCGAAATTCTCGCGCGCAGATACTCTGGCTAAGATTACCCCTCCCGCTTCGGCATGCCACACCCCGCGCACATCTAGTATTGAGAGTACTTACCAATTTTAACGCAATTTTTGGAGCAAAACAGAATTAATGTTAGAACGTTCATTATTTTTGTACATTAAAAGGGTGACAACGACTCCACATTGAGCTAAAACGAAACACTTAGAATACAAGAACATAATAACATCCACTAATATGATAAAGTTATAATTACGGAAAAAAATTGCTATACATATTTAGGAGTAAATAATTTAGTTTTGATTTTTTAGTCAAAATATGACTGCAGTATTCCACCATAAAGTGAATTACCATCAATAATAATACTAATCATATTCCAGGATTCAAATGAGATAATTCGATTCAATTATGTTAAAAATATTATTATTATAATATTAACAGTATTGTTTATTTCGTTAGGCGAACTTCATTTCATAAAAGACCAAAGACACATTGAACAGTCTCGTATTCGCAGTCACTTTCAAGAACCAATATGTCACCGAGGCAGCCATAACATACAAACAAAACACCTTATTTATTTTGTAACCCGTTTTTTTAACAAGCCATTCGTGAGACGAGAGACAATATTACATCGTAAGCCTATCGTCAGGTTATATTATTATCATGACGGATTAGCCTATCATTGATCATAGCTCTTTTTTCAATGATCTGTTATGATTTATTAAATTAATTCCGTTAATAAACTGTTCACAAGTGTACTATGTTAACCGTTTCTTAGGTAAAATATAGCTAATTTTATCTCAGGGAACCAATAGGCACCTGAATAGGTGCCGAATCTTTAACTTATATTGTATATATATTAGAGGGGACGAATGGGTACCTTAAAAATAATATTTTTTGTTAAAATATTAATTGGTCCCCTACCAGGAGACCAATGGGCACCTATATAGGGGCCGAATCCACAACTTTTATGCTGGGGGACGAATGGGCTCTGACCCGTTTAGGTCATAAGTATTTCATCCTGGTATGCCCCGGGCAAAGCCGCAAATAAAACCATGAGCACGCGTAGCATGACTACCATAGAGACGGGTTTTGTCGACGGAAGAATCGACAAAATTACAGAATTGTGAAAAGAAATCTCATTTTGAGAATTGCTTATTTTGATAAGGGGGAAAATGACCACCAAAAATAACTTTGTGACCACTAACATCTATCACCTAAAATATCAATTAATCACCAAATTTAGTAAATTGAACACCAAATTTTAATGAGGTGGTTGATGACAAACTAGTTTTGCCTAGGCCGACTTTGGGCACCCCGACACGGATAGATTAGGTTAGAAGGGTATGGCCCCCATAGGGTTTCTTGGTTATTTTTTTATAAACCATTCAGGAGTAGGAGCCTTCGCGGGGCTCCGTCGAACGGGTCTCCCTCGACTCGGATGCAAGAGCATAACAGTTCAATTTCTGGTGGTCATAAATAAATTTTTGGTTCTAATTTTACGATAAAATGGGGATTAATTTTGGTGATCATTTACTAATTTTGGCAATCAAAAGTGATTTTATTGCCGTTACATTTTGCTAAATCTGGTGGTTCGTTAATTGTATGCCTTTTGATAAGTGCTCATTTTGAGAAGTGCTATTTTGAGAACGTGCACATTTTGCGGAATGCACATTTTGCGAAGTGTACATTTTGCGTCAAGTGCAGATTTTGCTTTGTGCACATTCTGCGTCAAACCCTAAATTGATAACAAGCTGACCGCATGTTACTACATCTGTAGATAGACAGGAATAAATACAGTATTAGGTACAGGCGCCATTATATGGAAAATTGTTATTGTAATAAATGTATCTAGGTAAAGGTGTTATATAAAAATTAAATGTGTAATTTTAAAATCGAGACCTGCTCCGTAATAATAAACAAGATTTACCGCCGTGAGTCAGACGCTCAGTAATGGTTTATTAATGACCTTTTAATATTGTTAGTCATTTATTTTATAACGTATTCACCATGATAACCATCTATTGCAAAGAAATTATGACGAAATTCATTCAAATATTACTGAATATTGCTATAAAAAACGTGGCGTACTTTTCCGTTTTTATCGAGTATGAATCAAATAGGATATGATTTGAAAAACACTTATATTTTATAGATATTTTATAGGTACTTAGTGACTTTGAAAATGTGTTCAGTTTATTTTATAAAATAAAAAATAAATAGTGTTTGTCTACGGTCTACAGCCGCGAACGGAGCTGCTTATCATGACATGAGGACCTGGGTTCGATTCCTAGGTTGAGCAAAGTATTAGTGGGGCTTTTAATTGGAATTCCGATCGGATGAATGGATTCGAACCCAGTTAATGACATATAGGCTCACCCCTTATTACTACTACAACAGCCCATAATATCCACTGCTGGACATAAGCCTCTCCCATGCATGATGGGAGGAATTTGCCATAATCTCCACGCTTGGCAGGCGGATTGGAGATCGCAGTGATGAAAGACTAACAGAAAACGCTGCTGCCCATTCTCTGGTCTACGGAGGCGCAAGGTGTTTTGCCTCAGACATTAGTCGCCTTATACGACACCCGTGACTGTAATGGGTACCACCCCTTATATTACATGAGACTTAAACATAACTGTCAAAATGTGGATGTTCTACTGATACACCTTTGCTACACCCTTCGGGAATTACAAAAGCGATGCAGTTGCGAACGTTATACTCATATTCAGAATATAAAAAACGTCAAAACCCCATTTCTTAAAAATAGCCCCTATATAAAAATCAGCCGACTGGAAAGTGTACCTTTCTTCGCATAGGTACCGAATATTATCTAATGATCCTTATAAATTGAAAACATTGACGGAGGTACCTGACTCTCCTATTTATAGGCATTTTCTGCTCAATTAGGAAACCTCTTTTTGGATCTTATTTATTCTATACTAACAGTAGCCGGCTATCCGGCAATACTACTTAAATATACATGTATATAGTTTTTTTGGGCCATGAACCTTCGCCAGCGTAAACAGAAGAAACCGCCAAAGTATAATCATAATCGGATCAATGGTTTAGGAATCCTTAAAGGACAAACATTAATTTTATAAAGGGTGTAAAACACCTTTTAACGAAGCCGAAAGACACTTGTTCTCCTCGTCATTGCGATCATTTTTTTGTTCTACACCATACCTGGGAACCTTCTAGTTTCGGAGATATTGGGGGTCAAACTTAACTTTTTGACACGTTTTTTTTTTTTTGAAATACAAGTTTTTAATGTAAGATTTTTACTTTAAGTACCTCCACGACCCCCGTACTATTCAATCCATCCATCAACATAATGTTTTGAGTGCGTTACATTGAGTTCTACCACAAAACATGGTTTTTCACCTTAAAAAAAAGTCGTTTCCCAGCAATATTTTTTGAGTAAAGTAACTTAGTTTGATGTACAGAATGCTTGGTTGACGGCTTCGTGATGGGGTGATTTACACCCTGTATTAGATTTTATAAAATGACGGCAACACGAGTAATAAATAAATAAACTCACGTTATCTATAATCCACCACACTGTCCCAGTGCGGGTTAGTCCTCTTCTTTGTATGTCGATGGACTCTAATATAAATACCAGACCAGTATATTGCCACCTGCACAGCTCTTTCGTTGGCTTCGTTTAAATCCTGGAAGGTGCTGGGCTGTGTCTGCAGGATGGGCAGGAAAAGAGTTGGCCATATCCTGCATAAGGGGCTCCACACTGCTTGGCATTATTTCTATAATTGGTGCCAGTTAAGGTGAGAATAGCGGTCATTGCCCTTTCCCTAATATCTCTTCGTACGAACTAAAACAAATAAACCATGTATCGTTTTTCATTACAAAAAATTTTAAAGATCACGATAGATGACGATTCCGGACTTGAACAGGCTTATTTTTGGTTTTAAAAGTTAAGAAGTTTAATATATGTAGGTGGGTCAATGACCGCTATTCTCATCTTAACTGGCACCAACTATACAGCGGCAAACCTGGGCCCGCGGTTAGTAGATGTCATAGTCAGTTTCTACGACATGTTGGTTTCCTAACGATGTTTTCCTGCACCGTTTTGAGAGCACAGCTGAAATAAATTACTCAAAGTAACCCTAAATAAGCTTTACTACCGTACTTACTCCAAGTTGGAGACGTTACCTCTGGGGCCAGTGGCCACCATTACTGCTCCTTCCTCCATATTCTGTTACTTTACTTATAAACTGCTTTGTAACCCCCAGCTCCACCTGACGAGGATCGAGAGGATGACTTTCGAGCACCTCTCTATCGCAGCGTGGAGATTAACGGTATCACGGTGCGGATGAAATGGTGCGTCACGTGCAAGTTCTATCGACCGCCACGGTGCTCACACTGTTCGGTCTGCAATCATTGCATAGAAGTGAGTATGTTTGGGGCACTGTTCGTTTATCCTATTGTATAAAACTGTACTGAAGGCGGAAATGTGTAGTTGGGAGGCCTCCTACAAGGTGCAACGTGACCTGGTGAAGACCTGGAACAACCGTTTCATGCGAGCAGTACTTTCATACAAGCCTAAAAGCTTGACTTGTCCTTATAACTTATTCTTCATGATAATTACAGGTCGCGGCACGAAACTCTAGCGCTGACCGTTATTGCGCAGAAGTAAAAAATAAGAATGTCTTGGGGCGTGCGTTGCGCCGATTGGCTCTCCAGTCGTTTAACACGCGCAGCTATCCCCTCCACGTTTCGTTCAGCGCTAGAGTTACATGCCGCGACCTGTATTAGGATTTCTGAACAGTATCCTTGCCTCAGGGACTTGCCGTATTTTTAGCTCCTAGACACGCCACCGACCACTGGACCCGTAAATATAGGACGTTTGCGGGAGGCCTATGTCGAGCAATAAACGTTCTTTGGCTGGTATGATGATAATGTGCATGTGCACGCCATGGGATCTTCTTATACTAAGCATAACACGCTTTTAGCCTATACTACCTCAAATGACTTAGCATGATCCTCCGTTACGCCTCAAATACTGCAGCATTCATTTGAAATAAATATATGATAAAGTTGAGGATTAATGTTAGGTCCTATGTTTGGCGAAAACACGATTCCATAAAATTTTCTCTATAGAAAAAAATCCAAAGTTACCTCCAAATCGAACAGTAAACCGCTGGTATTCAAAAAGTACTTCAAATTAGATCATGAAACTTTGCATACTAACTGAACTAACTATAAAGCAAGTCTTATGTTTTTTTATTTTTTCCAAAAGACGAATATTGATTTTATAAAGAATAAAAACCACTAATTACGCACTATTCGGCCTGCAGTGACTAACGTAACAACCACTTTGTAGTGCAAGCAGATTAGAACATTATTCTAACAGTATTTCAAACGAAGTTTGAACCACCACAAATAGAGTTGCTAATTTGAGGTAGTATAGGCTCTTAACCCTAAAAGCGTGTTATGCTAACGACTGAAGCTACAGATATCGACAGTTGAACCTATGGTAGAATAATCTCAAGACTTGCCGTCTCGTGAAAGAGCATGTCATGAAACTGTTTCGGCTTCAAAAAATATTTCCAAATTCACAAGATAACACACCATTCTGAATTAACACATCAGAAAAGGGTGTCTCCTATCCTATTCTTTGTTTCAGACAACAGCTGATTATTCAAAATTCTTCCCGAAAGACAACTTTTTATAAAACTGTTTATTTCTTTGTTTCCAGACATTTGACCACCACTGTCCATGGGTGAACAACTGCATCGGACGAAGAAACTACAGATTCTTTTTTTTCTTCTTAATATCATTGTCCATACACATGCTGAGCATATTCGGCCTCAGTTTATATTATATTATGAACAATAACAAAACTTTGACGCAGGTCGAGCCAATTGTGTCGTATCCTTTGCAAATTGTCTGCTTATTACAATATTTGTATTACTGATATTTGTTTCAGCGGTTCAGGGGTATGATAATGAACTCTCGAGACCTGCTTGAACCACAAAACACTAAATTACCATAAAATAATGCTACAAACGCCAAAATAAACTCTACGAAATTTTATAAGAAGTGCTAAACATATTTGGAACACCAGTGTATCTCTTGTCTAGTCATTTTCATTTTTTTAACAGAAACAACAATTTATTTGAAAATCTTGTTTAGCGTCAAGCGCATTCAGTAATTTGTGGTGCAACTGGGCCTTAGACCTGAGGATTGTCTATATCTTCTAAGGCATGAACGCGTGCACAAGACGCACATCACCAATTTAGGGTCAATTTGATCCGACATTTTTGTAATAGTGTTGAAAAACTGATCCTAAAATGCCTTCTAGATTGATAATTGAACTAAATAATTAATGATTGAGCATTTTATAGAACATTAAAATGAATGAAATGATTGTTCGATGTAAGAAACATTAATTTCCGCCCCAATCTCAAAATTGATGTTGTAGCCTCTATATTACAAAACTACCATAAAATCCACCAATCCTTAACTAGATGATCTCAGAATGGTAATAATGGGAATAATCGCGCTACTAGCGATACCTATATTCGGTCTGACGGGGTTCCACATGGTGCTGGTGTCCCGCGGCCGCACCACCAACGAGCAGGTAGATAGTAAATCTGTCAAATACCATATTTCAGGCAAATATAGAAATATTTGCCTGAAATATGGTATTTTACAGATTTTATAACAAATACACAATATTTCTTCATATTCCGCCAACTATGTAAATTCGACATGCAAATTTTGTGACAATAACAATGATTCTAATTTAACAAAATAATTAATTCCAATGTCAAAAAAAGTACTAAATCAAGAATTGTCTAAATCAGCCTTTCCCAAAGTGGGCGATAACGTCCCCTCTTGTGGGCGCTGCAGACCTAAAGGGGGGCAGTAAGAGACCCAGAAAAAAAAATGGGGGCGTTGTGTAGAGGCTTAGGGGGCGATTTATAATTTCATCTAGGAGGACTCTGATTTAGCTCTCGACTCTCGACTACAACTTGTGAACATCAACAAATATTAATTAAGAGATTGAGATCGAGAGAAGCATCGATTATGTTTGTTTTGTTTTGAATAAAAGAAACTGTCTGAATACTATAAAGTTGCGTTTCATAAATCATTCTCATTGCAGGTGTAGCCCGTAAGAGTTAACTTGAGACCTGAGCGCCGTTGTGTACTACGTACTGCGCTCAGGTCTCAAGTTAACTCTTGCGGGTTAAAGTCTCGTTTAGAATTAATGTTTAATCTCCGCTAATATTTTTTTAGACCAGGAGACCTGTAGCACAGGTTTTTACTTAGTATGGACTCCTGTCTCCCATCTTTAAAATGTTTTTAAATCGTATACTGTTTACATCTAAATATTTGAGGGAGAAAAAAAAAAAATTGAAAAAAAAAAAAAATAGCTCACAATAATTAATTTAATTTGAAGTTATAGTGGTTTTTAAGTAGGTGAAAAAATGGGGGCGCTAAAAAATAATTTATTCTCAAAGTGGGCAGTAGACAAAATAAGTTTGGGAACCCCTGGTCTAAATTATCAAATTACAAATGTCAAATTATTCAATTACAAATTTTCTAAAAATCAACTTACAAATGCTAACCAAAGAAATTCAATCACAAAATATGTCAATTGCTTAAATAACATGAACTGAATTTACATGTCATGAAACAGGTGACTGGGAAGTTCACCGGCGGGTACAATCCCTTCTCCAAGGGCTGCTGGCACAACTGCTGCTATACGCAGTTCGGCCCACAGTATCCTAGGTAAGTAACCATCTTGGAATTGGTGTGCTTGATTAAAGATTCAAGTTTCCAAGTCGTAGTTCCATACCTGCATGCGCTCGCCTAAAATCATAGAAGCAGTACAAAAATAACAGATTTTCCGGTACTGGCAAATCGCAAACGGGAAACCTGAACCTTTAGGCCCAGCGTACACCGCTGGAGGCGCAGCGGAGCGCATTTGAAGACAGCAATTTAATATAAACCGTAACTACCTTGATATACGGTCAATATAAGAATAAATTATAACCACACCAAACACTGAACAACTTATTTAATTATTAATATTTTTTTTTTCTAAAATTGCTGTTTTTAGATTTTAAGTTTTATTATTTTTGTTATTGTATAAGGACCTAATTTTGTCCTTCATCTTGTAGCTTGTGAATGATTACTTTAAACCACCATTGTTAACACGTGCTGTCTTAAGTCAACCATTATGACGGGGATCGGAACTGTTTCTCCTAAACACAGGTTACTTTGTAACCTATCTAGGAGAACAGTACGGCACCCACTAACTAGATTAAGAAACTATTTGCTTGTGCTTTATCTTTAATACTTTGCCATGTAATCTAGTCCTAGTTCAACAATAAATCTTTATTATTATTATTATTATATTATGTATACTTATGTAAATTCGCACGCGGTACTCGGAGCGCCCTCAAGCTACTACAAGAACATGCGCGCGACCGTATATCATTATATATATATCATCGTATATCAATATAGTTAAGGTTTATATTAAATTGTTGTCTTCAAATGCGCTCCGCTGCGCGTCCAGCGGTGTGCGCTGGGCCTTATGCAAGCACCCAGACTAGAGACATCCTATAGTCAAAATGTGGCATGTGACGTCTACCAACCCGCGTCTGGCTTGCGTAGTGGATTATAGCCCACTCGGAGTCAAAGAGAGGAAGCCTCCATCCCAGCAATAGGAGCTTTATAGCCTGAATAAGCTATGCTTAATATTATTTGTACCTAAAACGCGGCAGAATGTGTCAGGCAAAATTCTGCTCCAACGTTGGAGAACGTTTCGAAAGTTACGACAAGATACATTACGATATTGTTTTCGACGACAATTTGTGTAACTGTAATCGTCCCCAATCCTAAATGACTAAGTAAAGAAATACTATCAATGCATTTACGAAACGGAAAATTGTTTCTAGCTATTTTGTGTATCCCTCAAGATGTCAGATGGTGCGTCAGTCAATCCACTATAATCAGCCTGCAATTATAGTCACTATTGTAATAATATTAAGAGCGAATTTTAAGCTTTTCTCATTCCCAGGCTCGTAATAGAAAAGGAAAGGCCTGAAACCACTTCTGAGAAAAAACAACGACTTTGACTGTCGCGCCTTCTGAGGTTTGCTTTCTACATTCTCTATGGTTGTAGAAGTTTAAACACAAAGCTCTGGTTGGCTCTAGATAGTTACCGTAGACAATGTAACTAGCCTCATCTAGATTATTTTTTAGTTAATCCTACATTGAGTATTTAGGTTTCATTTAGTCAACCGATACCTATTTACAGATTCGAATGTCCAAAAGAATCAGATAATAACGAACCGGTAAACACAAGGATCTTCTCTGAACCAGATCCGAAAACATTGAAGATGCATATCCTGCTTTGTGGCAACACTTAGGTAGTTATCAGTCATATTGGTAGCTTAGGAGAGTGTACATAAGGCTCAATTTACATTGCGGAAGAAGAGAAGAGAAAAGACGGTCATTCTAGCTACTTTCCTACTTTAGTAAAGGTTCAGTCAAACCGATCGGACCGATCTCCAAATTGCGGACATCGGACTTCGACGGATATTTCACTAAATTATCTGTAAAAGTTTGATTCCGCAATCTGGACGTACCGATTTGACTACACCTTTAGGTAATATTGGTGAGAATTCTCAAGAATGCTTAGGAATTATTCGGAAAAGGGGCTACTCGTCTTTGGTTTTAATGTTGTTTAATGGGTATTTTCTAATTTACTGTACCCTACCTCTTCCACTGCAATGTACGTTGACATAAATTAAAACTGACATAAATAATGTAATGTTACAGTCTAGTCCGACCGTCAAAATACATCTACAAAGGTGGCAAAAAGCGGCGGGAAGCGATGCCGGGTGGCACTCACTCAGCATCAGCGATATCGACGATAGCCACCGATACGCAGCACCAGGTAAAGACGTACACGGCGGACAACGGCACCGCGCACCGCCCCGCCGGGCCGCACGCGCACTATAATAAGGTGAGAGCCAGACGCTTTGCTGTCATTGCTAAGCTAAACTAAGCTATGGATGGGGGGGTATGGTGGGTGCACGTTTGTGATGTTTGAACGTGACGTACCGTGATGGGGCGGAAAACAGTAATGTGTGTGACTTTTGGGTAAGGTTACAATTCAGGCAAGCACTGCAAGCGCAAACAGCCCGTTTCTAATTTGAGTATAGAACTAACCAAACTCAACAATACAACCCTCTAAGTTCATTTAATCCCATTGAATGACTTTTTCGTAAAGTAGTCGTTCAATGGGATTAAATGAACTGGTTGTATTGATGATTTTAATGATTGTAAGTCTATTTAGCCATATTTGTTACGGTCGCGAATCATATTTTAATAACATACAACCTGACACTGACCTACAAATTGCAAAAAACGTAAGAAAATTTTAATTTTGCAGACTATCCTGGCGATTCCTTCAATGCAATATAGCACTCCAAATTCAAAATTGTATACTTCGTAGAGTTTGCCATGTCCTAAATCTCAATTAAAACCCCGGCAAATAGGTTTTAATGTAATGAGAGGTTTTCCTTTTGAGGTTTTAAAAAAAAACTTAGTTTCCAAGAACTCTATAGATGGCGTTGAACTTATTATGATAGTTGGTGCCAAAGCCAAAACTTGAAAAAAAAAACATTGTGTCACGTCACATACTCTCGTTTCATTTGCTTAACCTTCCGAATACAACCTACATTTCTCGCGCTTTGTTAAAAATTTTTTTTTAGGTTCCGTTCCTTGCATTATCATACTTACTCTTAGCGCCATCTATCCAGCGACTAGGGAAGAGCTAAAAAGAAAATCCCTCATTCTTTGAAAACGCTTCTGTAAATGGCGAAATTGCAGTCTATTGCCGTTTCCATAGAGCTATATAGAAACTATAAGTCATGTCACCGCGTTTTGTGACTGTGGCTTCGCGCTACGATTTGCGTTTGAGGTACCCTTCGGAATTGGACCAGGGACAGGCAAGCGTTTTACTACTTTTTTATTGTCAAAAAAAATTACTGTTTTTGCCACGTGTATCTGTCACGGTCGTTGCGAGATATGTCTCAAATGTGGACCTACTTTTACCAGGATATGGGTACAATGAAATTCATGATCTTTAGAAAATAAACTAGGGTCAACACCCTTCAAGTTCGGTCCGTTCCTCCGGTATAACAGAGATTAAGTTGATCTATAGTTGGTGCCAGTTAAGATGAGAATAACGGTCATTGCCCTTTCCCTAATATCTCTTCGTACGAATGAAAACAAATAAACCATGTATCGTTTTCATTACAAAAAATGTTGAAGATCACGATAGATGACTTTAGATTTGAACAGGCTTATTTTTGGTTTTCAAAGTTAAAAAGTTTAATAAATGTAGGTGGGTCAATGACCTTTATTCTCATCTTAACTGGCACCAAAGGAAGAGGCTTTAGAGAGATTCAAAATCCTACATTGTATCCGATTGGAAAAAAGTCACTATTATGATGAATACTACTACAATGGAAACTACTGAGAATTGGGCAGCATATTTTTTTGGAATAATTTTGATATATTATGTGTGTCTTCATTTCATCTCCCTAAATCAAAGAAGGTAGGCTGCAAATGATTTTTTTTTATTATCTTTATTTTTCAACTACCAAAAATAGTAGACTAAATAAAATTGTAGATTTTTTTCAATCTTCACTAAACAAACTATCTAAATAATTCATTTCACATTTTCAACCATGTTGTAACAGCGTCCAGCTTTATATCATCACACGCTTCACTAAACGACAAGATAGCTTGTTTCATCCCAGTAAAGCAGTAGCATCATATAGTTATCATGCTTGTAGAGCGAATTACATACCTTCAATTCACAGACATAAGGTCGAAATTAGCACTTGCACATTTTTGTTCAAATCTTGTTTACGTGAATTGAAGACATGATATGTCTGGCTCTCTCTACTAATGTTTCTGATACTTCAAGGTATGTCATGGTGATACTTTACTGAATCTATGGTGTGAGGTACTGTGTTCTGAAAATTGGCGACGTCGCAAATTTCTGGCAAATATTTCGTTGTTTTGATTTTTTCATCAATATTGATAATTGAATTCAAGACTGAAAATTATTTCATTCCATGAAATTAAATGGTGAAATAATCCCCAAGGGCCGAAAAAATCGAGGGCGGAAAATGGCCGCTTTAGCAGAATCTTAGCAAAATCAAAATATAAATCACATTAAAAAAAAAAAAAATAGACTTTGTGGTATGACCTTAAAGTCCATTTTAAGAATTTAATTTTTTGAACGTGAATGAATCAGGTTAAAAAAAAAAAATTTGATTCCGCTAAAGCGGCCATTTTAGACCCGCTGTCTTGCACTAAGATATTGACTACGAACTGCAATAAGAACACTGGTTTTGAAACACATTTTACCGATCTCCCATTTTCATTTATTAATATTAATAATATTTAAAAAAATACATCAAAACAACGATATATTTGACAGTTACGCCGTTTCAGAATGCACACAAAAACTCTTAACAACTTACTAATACCGTGGGTTTTTGTCATGGTTTCTTACTTTTAAAATGCACAATGTCGAATTTTTATGTAGATTTCAATGTTTTTTTTCTGCACTTAATTGAAAGATTTTTGTTTCCTTTATCAACTGCATTTTTACTTATTGATGTATTTTTCGAGCACGCGTCAATCGTTGCAGCTCACAGTACGACTTTTTATTGTATAATTTTGGGATCGCATGGAAGTTCCATATTGCATTTGTTTTTATAGCATAGTGGATATTGATGTGTGATTCATCTTTTTACCACAAAATTTCGTGCTCTATAGTACCGTGTGAACGGCCGCTAACCAATGACATATTATTATAAGTCACATGAAGCACACTCAGTGACTTGCAACAACTATTTTAGAAATAATATTTTGTCATTTGTGCACTGTAAAAGTAAACCAAATTGGTTGAAGTCGGAACCTTAGAATTTAGGAATTCTAGATCTTAGTCTTAGTATTTATACATTTAATCGAGTCAAAGTTTAGTTATTTTGAATTTATAGAATATCCAAAATTAGTTTATATGAATACATTTCGACTTTACCAACAATTCAAACACTAATCTCATAAATATTATTAACTTATTTCTAAGTGTAATATAATTATCTATGTATTATATTATTATGTCACATTCTAATAGCTTTGTATTTAATATTTCACTAATAAATCTTTTTAAATGTGTCATGAAGTCAGTGTTTCACATTTACACGCTTATTTAAAATTAATGCATAATGCAAATGGCGCTGTTTAACATAAAATAATATTGTGTCGTTGAATGGGTGTTAAATGTGGTGGTGTCCTTTTTGTCTGTATACATTTTTATTGTAAACCTTTTTCTATATCATTTTATACCTAATCTAATTTTCTAGGTTAGATGACAAAGGTCGATTTTCTCAAAAAAACGAATACGATCAGAACATTTATACCGCGTTGAAAAGCTGGCGGTGGTACTGACATTAACAACTCTTGAACCCGGTTTGGATCGCGTTCAGTTTTTAGGTTAAATTCGCCCTGTCTTACATGATTTGGAAGGAAACTAAATAATCAAAAAGATTTAGATTTTTTCCGATTTTTTTTTCAATCTACCATTAATTAATTTTGTAAGCCCCTATAATACCCTCCCCCCATAACCCCGTGTCGGAGAGTGAGTAAGAGCTAGAGTGTAAAGTTGGTGTGGGCGGCGCCCTCGCAGCTGTCGCCGGGGCGCGAGGACGCGGAGGGCGAGCTGGACGGGCCGGGCGCGTCGCAGTCGGCGGACTGCGAGCCCACCCCCCCCTCCTGCGCGCGCCGGGGCTCCGCCGCCAACCTGTTCCCGCCCGAGCAGCACCACCACCTGCCGCCCAGGCCGCACCATTACCCACGACTCAGCCCGCTCTCCAGAAATACCAGGTAATCAATCATTCAATAGTAATAGGCTAGTTTCCACTATCAATAAATTGCAAATCTATTTAGTCCGTCAGTTAGATTATCAAAAAATATTTCACACGTTTTATTTTTTATGTTACGTAAACCAAAATTGACGATTTTTTCAGGACACAAGCCTATTGCGTATCTGTGAAAATATGTGTGATTATTGTGATACTATCGTTAGAAAGTGGACTATTTATTTGTTCTATTAACAAGGTTAATAGACAGTTTCAATGGCCATTAAATCAAAGATGAGACATAAGCGTCAATCGAAAAATCAATCGTACTGACAGCTGACTGTTCATCAGCCCTCTCAACAGTATAATAATAACTCTTTATTTCACCACTAGCGGACGTCCCGTGGTTTCACCCGCGTAGTTCCCGTTCCAGTGGGAGTACGGGGATAAAATATAGCCTATGTTACTCGTGGATAATGTAGCTTTCAAATGGTGAAAGAATTTTTTAAATCGGTCTAGTAGTTTTTGAGCCTATTCATTACAACCAAACAAACAAAGTTTTCCTCTTTATAATATTAGTACAGAAAAGCCATCGAAGTACAAGGACCAAAAACTAAGAGCATATAAATGGCTTATAACTAGGACAATATTTTTTATTCTCTGACTCCTAAACTAGGTGTATGTGCCTGTGTCTTAGGAGTCCGTGATTCTCCATAACAAACAAGACAAAGCCATAGTATGTATAATATGTCAACTGCAGAAAAAAGTTTTAAAAGAATGGAGTGAGCTTTTCCAGTGATTGCAAACCACTCTGTATATGCTGGAACTTTGGAATTTAGACAAATCTTCAAACTAAACACAGTTAATTTTTATTTATCATACCATACAAACGCGAACTATTAAAAACCTATAAAAAATCATACTCACACTTATAAACTCGACGTTGCAGCCACGGTGGCACCACGACTTCAGGCTACCGGGTGGTAATGGAGCCGGTGAGATACGAAACGGGCTCCAACGGAGGCGCTAGGCCTTCGCCCACCATGCAGCAACGAATCAAGGCGTTGGGCGTCCCCACGCCGCTGGCAGTCAGCAGTCCGGTCAGAAGGTATGTACCACCACGTTTAGCCGGCAGCGGAGACTGAAAGATAAAAAAAAAAAGAAGAGGGTCCTATGAAATTTTTGGGTGTTATTTATGAAGTAGCAACCCCACCGTCGCAGATTTAGAGCCTATTTCATCATGGTAACTTAACGAGATCACACCTAAACCTGAAGGCTGTCAGTGTCAATATTCCTTAACAATGATGACGCTGACAGCTCTTGAACGAAGTTTACATTTGTGCTGATCGCGTCCAGCACCAAAGCATGGTAAAATTGGCCCTCAATGTGACTATGGTTGCCAAAGTAACCGTTCTATCAAAACCGGAACTGGCAAATGGCGGACGCGGCTCCGGACACCGGATTATGATAGATAATGTACTGAAGTATCTGCCCGAGTCTGGTGTCTGAGACGATTAGCAAGTTGGCTGTACCAGGTTGACTGAACCATAACACAGCGTTTTAAGTTTCATAATATGAGAGGAAATTGCGGGTGCCATGCAAGCGGGTCAATCTCGAGTGCGAGTAAATCCGCATAACACTGGAAACGCCCTAATGTCAAAGAAGATTATTTTACCACTGAGGAAATCCAAAACATTTTAAGACTCAATTTTGAAAATGTCCTTTCAGTTTCCGCAACTAAATTTAAAAGAATCTACAACTACCCTCGAATCCAAGGTCGACAAATTGAATTTTACACTGTAATACTTTACTTAAATGTTACTAGCTCAAAATTTCGATAAAGGATTTCCTAATTGGCTGATTATTGAGAAGAGAAAATGTTCCCATAATGATTAAATAGGTATTTATATTATTTCCCATTGTATCATGGCCTGTTCCCATCATTAACAGAAATGGTTTTGATCCCCTTCTACCTAAAACCGGGAATGCATCGCTTAAACCACGGTACGGCTCGATACAGAAGTATAGCTTTGATTTTGACAGTTGTAGAATTTTAAATAAAACCGTAAAATACCTAAAACCGATATTCTGTGTTACCAGCTTTAAAAATAATGTCGATCAAAGTTATACTTTTGTCAGTAGTCTGTATTGTGCTTATACGTTTTTGATTTGATTCAGTGTTTATTTGCATGTAAAATGTTTTGCATTCACGTATTAGAGGTTACTAAGTTTGGGAACACTATTAACTGTCGATATTTATTGTCATTGGTGTATATTTAGCTTTGTAAGATGTGAGGGTTGCTTACTAATATATTTAAAATGTGGACATGTTGTGGGTAGTCTGAGACTTTTGGGTTTCTTTTGCATTTAAAAATATTGTAACTTATTTAGAGCAGATTATTTTGAGTTGTGTTGAAGTCCTTTGGTTAAGTTTTTCCATGTCCTTTTTTGCAATTAATTTGGTACATGCTTATATATATCTGGCTTTAAATTACTTTTAATGAGTATTATCCCATTTAAACTAAACAGTTCTTTTTCAAATTAAACAAACATTCATATTTAACATCTCAGACTGCCCTCACATAGTGCCACTAAAATATAATTTAATACTTATTTTTGTCCATAGTTGAATATTATGTATAACTGGGATTGTAAAGATTTGTAAACATTGTATATAAACAAAAAATAAAAATAAAAAGGTAATGCAGTGAGACCACAAACTAAAAAATATGCATTTTAGTGGATTTAACTCATTTAGCTCTCTCTGACTATATCCATCTTTATTTTCATATGTCCCTAAATGGTTTTCTTCGAATTTTCAACTTATACAAATGTACTCACTATATCTGATACTGGACGAAAATCACCCCATACTTGTTTATCTTCCCTACCTGCCATTTGCACAAATTTGTATAGCATTTGTTATTATTCCCTTTATTCATTTCTATACAAATTGTTTCAAAATGAATCCTTTCGGAGTAATATATACTTTGATTGCAAGTTTCCAATGATGGAAAGTTGATCCCTTGAGTGTCCATGTTAGAATGATTCAATATCTACGAGAATAACAAACATATTTGTGGTCTCATAGCTTGTACGACACGAAATAAAAACTTTGTGATTTACCGCTTACCGCGGCAGGTGGACCTAACGCATAGAGCCGACGTGTCAACGGTAATTCGTTAACTGTCGTTGTTTGCTCTTGTGTGTGTTTGTGTGTTTATGCCATTTTTCTTTACAAAACGAATTTGTGGATATTTTTAAAAGGCTTTTCTCACTGTTAGATGCATTTTTTTTCTTAGTTTTTGAACCACCAACCGTTGATTTGATTTCACCTTTTACAAATAATAATATCGTCGTAGCCTTATCACGTCAAAAAATGGTCAAGTTGTTGTTTCGTTGACAAAGATATTGAAATTATCACCGTTAACTCAACAATTTTTATTTTAAATATTTTTTTTGTCTAAAATGTAGTTAGACCCTTTTAGCACCAAGCGTTCCAAGTGGAATATGTGAGCTCAAGTCTTCTCAGTGCTCTTTTTCGTACGACTGAGTATAGTGAATGCACATCTAACGAATAGGGATGCTGACTGACTAAAAAAAATGATTCTGTTTAGTCCGTCAGTTAGATTATCGAAAAATATTGGATACGTGTCTTCCGTTTTATCAAATTAAATCAAAATTGACGAAGATAAAACGTGTTAAAGTCGACGTCACATTTGAGTAAAAATGTACTCAAATGTGACGTCTCACGGGTTTTCGACGTACTGTATCGTATTCATTTTTTGTTTGTTTTTGTGAAAAAAAAGAAATAAAATGAGTCCAATATTTTTTGGAAATATAAATCTGACTGACTGACTAATTCGATTTTTTTTGTCATCTACCAATCATTTGGTTTTGTCACATAGTTTCCTCATTCATTTTCTATTTTCACATAAAAACCTTAGAAAAAACACATCACGTAGTATCAAGCATCCTTTCTAACTATTTCTTCTTCTAGATTCCAGATTTCCGAAGTAAGTTTTGTAAAACCTTTGATTTAGAGCTACAATAAAAATGTCCACTAATTCGTCTACTTACTTTTTGTATATAATTTTTTGACGAGGCTCTGCACTTTTCGTTTGTTTTTGCTATATTTAATAAAAATATTTAAAAATACGTAATCGATAGGATTTCTGGATTTGCCACTAATTTTGGAGTTTTTTTTTTAATATTTTGACTAATATGTATTTTCTAGTGATGTACTTTTGGACTATGAATGCGACGCGATAACATTGTGAATAATGTGCGCTTTTAATATCTGGAAGTACTGAAAACTTTGTTTTTGCTTTATTACTGTATTTTTGAGCACAAAGCAGTTTTTACTCTGGCATGATTTTCTGTATTTAAAATTGTTTTTTATTTTAATAGTCAGTTACACCGTATTTTAAATAATGTATGCTCAACCCTTTATGACCTAACTTTAAATATATTTTTTTGTATTTTTGCATCATGTGGAGTACCTATTGTAAAATACCATGCAGAATTTTACTATTTCATTTACTTTTAATGTAAAAATGGGGAGGGGGACCAAATGACTTGATCTTTTTACTCTGCACATGTTTGTAAGCATTTGCAATAGAACTTAAAAGATGGTGTAACTCGTTTATAATGGGAATTCTGTCTGGAAAATACTTTTTTTTATACTAAAAGTACTTTGCACCTGTTTAGGGTTGAACCTCAAAATAGGTATAAGGTTATAAGTTAAACTTTAAAATAGGTCATTTGAATAGGACAGAATTCACCTTAAAATATGTATACCACATGAAAATATATACATAACTTTTTTATTTGCAAGCTGTTGTGACTCGGGGCGCAGGCGTAGCTCGACACACTATACAATGGCTGATAACGGCTACCAACGCATGTCTATGGTCGACTTATGATCATAGACTCGTTATGCTCCATGGTAAACGAACGATTGCTAGTCGAACTCACTATAAACTTTCTTTTTTTAAATGTACTTTTATGCTGCTCTTACGTCATAAGCTAGTATTTTTCTTCTTCTTTCAGTACTATTTCTGCTACTTCTATTAATTTTTATTATCCCAATTGTTGGTATTTTTATATATTTTACTTCGTTTTCAGAAAGTCGGTTACTTGAACACCAAAGCTTGAACGTTTTTACTCATTTCAAGAGACAAATTATCTTTTTCCATAATGTACAAAGCCATTGTATATGTCGTGTCGTTGCTTGCCGGAGTTTTTTTGTTTTATCCTGATGAAATTAGCACACTATTCTTTTGGCACATTGCACTTTATTAATGTATATTTAGAACGATTGAATTTTCGTTTGAGTCAATAAAATTTTACTCATAATAATAAAAAAAAAAAATATCGATTACATAATGGCATAGGTGATACTATAACTTGTTATTTCACTTTGCTATAAATTGTTATTTCACCAGGATAAGCATGCAGTAGTTACTGTAGTAGTAGTAGTGTGTATGATATGATAGTGTAACATAGTTGTGGCATGTGGCGTTGGCATGCTCCCCGCAACCGTAGCAGGCGGGGTCGCCGCCTCCGGACCCAAAGTTCTACGCGTTCAGAACCCGGTCATCTCCTCTCTAACGATGACTCTACTCTGATCCCACACACGTGTTATATGCTCATGGTTATACGTAGATTAGCTTTTATATATAATTGTGACATTTGTAACGTAGTCGGGATTGCGGTACGGTCTTGTGATAATTTATGTAAATAACCGACCGACACATTGAAGAACCGCACGTCCGCGGTGAATCGTGCGCCTCTCGATCGTACCCGACGAGAGAGAGCGCGCCGACCAACGCGGGCGCTGCGCGTTCACGTTCTGAGCGGCGCAGTCCCCGGGCGGCGACGCCGGTCGCGCGACCGCACGTGCAGACGCTTCGCCCCGCAGCTCCCTTCTCCTTCTGTCCGTAGGCCGTACGATAACGATAGCAAGGGCTCGGACGAGCTCGCGCGATTAAACCCCTGACGTGAGCGCCGCGCCTGACAGGTCCAACCCGGGCACGCCGACGCAGCCGCGCCGCCCCGACTTCATCGGCGTGGGCGGGCGCGCCTCGCCGCAGCGCCGCTTCCTGTCCGAGGGCGAGCTGCTGCGGCCTGAGCCGCCCGCGCCGCACCGCCCCACGGCCGACGACATCCGCGAGCTGGCGGCGTCCCCGCAGCGCGGCAACTACCTGTGGGCCGAGCGGCCGCACGCGCACGTGCCGCACGTGCACCCCATGGTGCCGCGCGGCGGGGTGGCCGTGTTCCCGCCGGGCGTGGCGGGTGTGGCGGGGTCGCCGCTGGCCCGGCGGCGCGCGGGCGGGGCGGCGGCGGCGCGGCCGCTGTCGTTCGTGCGCGCGCTGGAGGTGCAGGACGCACTGGAGGCGCGGGCGCCGCCGCCCGACCCGCCCGACCGCGCCTCCGTGTACGACTGCAACTACGAGATCTCCGTGTGAGCGCGACCGACGCGGCCCCCGCGAGGGACGCGCGATTACAGTTTTATATCTATGTATATTTGTGAGTAATTCGTAACGGTGACCTATATTTAATTGTGAATTTGTCGAGAGAGTGTACATAGTCCCCCCAGTGTTGTGATTCCGAGATGACATAATAATTATATAGAAGTATGTATAAAAGAGTAAATGTATCAGCACCCGAGTGTCTCAATTATTGTGTAAAAAATATATTTATAAAAATTGTTTTTCAAGGAGCTGTTGTATGTTTTTCCTTTAGGTTTAATATCGTCGTGTCAGGTAGACGGAGGTTACGGAATTGACTGATTCGTTAATCTGCCTCAATTTTTTTAGTTGAAACTTTCTGCGGGCGCAGCGAGGTTTAGAAAATGTCGCAGCGTGCGTTTTTTACTTGACGTTTTTTTATCCAAAAAGTATTATTGTTAAGTGAGTACATTTGGACGCAGATGTTTATCTTATGACTTTGTTCCAATAATAAGGGATGTAGCAAGCTAAGCGACGTGACAGCAATAAACAATGACGATTTTTTCAAAGTAAAAAATGCACGATGCTTGAGATAATAATGTGCCAAATATTCTGTAGTCACAGGTAGCTTAGAGCACGCGTCTTGTTCATTGATTTATTGATTTTGATCTTAGATGTGAGAATAATGAAACTTCCTGAATTTTGTTGTGATAAAACCACGTTACTAGTGTATATAATTTGCTAAATCTTTTTATCCTTTCTGGCGCTATTTTGAGTTTATTGAAAACATCAAGTCTTTTAATTCTTGTAATCTAGTGATAATAATACTTTCCTATTTTATTAGTGACAAATGATTAGTATATGAGGATTGTTAGAGCTACTGAACACGAGGTGACGCGGCAGTGCTTGCGGATAGCGAAATGGTGATAAATTCTTATGTCTAAAATTACCTGCGTGTGTAATTAAAAATACACGTTAATATCATATCTGCGTGTTTGAAAATGTGGATTGGTTGTTGTGTAATTACATCGCACTAAGATTTACTTATGATTAAATATAAAATAACGTAAAACGTAATCTCAAGCAACTTTAAGAGGACAGAATGATGGTATTATCATGGCAGCTGAAACATAAGGACAATAGGGAATATGCATAAATTTTTTTTTTTTTATTTTGATACCAAATGTTAAAGTACTATAAAAATAATGACAAAAAGCGAAAACAAGACGTAAATCGGCCAACAACACAAAAGTTATAACCATTTAAACTTTTGTTTCTATCTCTTTCTAGATAAACGGAATTTAGTATGGATGTTTTATTATATGTAGAGATTGTCGATGCAGCGAATGACGTCATTCGCTGTATCGGATCTGTCTAATCAGCAGTTTCAAATGTTTATAACTTAGTATTTTTATAGTTATTAAAAAAATAATTTCTCTTTGCTATTTCTGATACGCTTTGTTTAGTGTGATAAAAAAAATCATGCATGTACCCCCTATTGCAATAAGACTGTATTATTTGACTTGTTGCTAGTTCTAAATTGACTCACCAGAGGGAGGCCAGTTGCTTGAGTTTGCTAATATTAATTTGATCGTATGGCTATCGCCGCAGATCCTGTGTGAATGATTTAAGAACATGATACCTTTTTCTTAAATTACGGTTGTCACAGAAATTATTCTATACTACAGACAGATTCCATGTTGTATTTATGTAAATCACCATTAAATTTTTCTCTATTTATGTTAGATGGTATTATGTAAATGCTATTTATACACCGTGATTTTTTAGTCGTCTTACAACGGCAGCCCACTTCATGTATTCAAAGAGTACTAAACATTCATTTAAAAAAAATATATTTTTGAGATTTGGATAATAAAAAAAATAAAAATAAATTTATTAGACGCATGACGTAGTTGAAACACCCTGTTGCGAGCGATGACCTACTCTAGAGATTTAAGATACGAACGTTATTCTAACAGTATTTCAAACGAACTCTGAACCACCACAAATAGAGTTACTAATTTGAGGTAGTATAGGCCCTTAACATGTTCTACCGTTTGACACGTAAATATTATTAACAGGATGTTTAATAATTCTAACGTACTATTTATTTTTCTTTGTACCTTTTGTCTAAATTAATGGTGAAATAGAAATAATCGCGCCCAGATGTGTTTTATGTTATAAATTGAGAGAATCACCTTTGTAAGACGACCAAAAAGTCAGGGTGTATAGGATGGAAGGGACACGGACGTACAGTACTCCCAAATTAATAATGCGCATGCAAATCTTCGCCAATTGTCGTATTCCCGGAAACACCCGAATCATTGAATCGGAGAGAGCCCTAAACAATGCACTTGCATTTTGTACCTTGTTCGAAAGAAACAGGAGTCAATGTCATATGTCAAATCATGTGAAACAATTGAAAACAATTCGGGCGGTCGGCGGCTGACCGTTGCCGAACGGTGACGAAGATTTCTATGCGCATTATCACTTTGGGAGACCTGTACAAACATTTACCACGTATTCAGTAAATCATCAAACATGTAAAGACCGTGTCACGAAAGATGAGACTTGGCGAGCGTTAGTAGTGAGGAGCAAGGCAGGTACGAAATACTTTTTAACCGACTTCCAAAAAGGAGGAGGTTCTCAATTCGATCGGTATTTTTTTTTTTTTTTTTTTTTTTTTTTTATGTATGTACACCGATTACGCTGAGATTTATGTTCCGATTTACGTGATTCTTTTTTAGTTTGATGCGGAATAGTTGCCATTTGGTCCCATAAAAATTTTACATAGTTTGGCTTAGTAGTTTTCATTTTATGAATATTTTTACTTCAGTCGTGTGGTATAATTTCATGTATGTTCACCGATATCTCCTCCATTTGTGGAGTGATTTTCAAAATTATTTTTTTATTTGAAAGAGTATACTCCTGAGATGGTCGAATTTAAATTTGGTGAAGATCTGATGCTGGTTTTCGGAGATATACAATGGAACTCTTCAAAACTAGACGGTAAATCGGTCGTGATTTTTGCAATCGCTTAGATGTTTATTGTTTATACAACATCATGACGTAACATCACGCCTGTATGCTCTGAGGGGTACGCAGATGTGTACAATACAAGCAAATTTCGACAGTTTAGATATGTTAAGTTCCATTTTATTGGGGATAAGCCTATTACCATGACATGTATTGTTAACAATGTAAAATAAATGCATGGCATATATTTGTATAGGCTATTACGACTAAAAATGGAAAAATAAAAAAACTTTTTGCAAAAAAAATAAAACCGACTTCAAAGCACAAAACACAAAAAAGTAAAAAATAACTTTAGCTTCAGAAGTCGGTGACAAAAAAAAACTAAATGAATCCAAAAAGGTCACCGACTTCTGAAGCTAAAGTTATTTTTTACTTTTTTGTGTTTTGTGCTTTGAAGTCGGTTTTATGACGTATACACGTCGTAAATCATCTTCCTACTTTGTCTTCTTAAGGGCCTATACTCCCTCAAATGGCTTAGCATGATCCTCCGTTACGCCTAAAATACTGCAGCAATAATTTTGAAATAAATATATGGTAAAGTTGAGGATTAATGCTAAGTACTATGTGTGACGAAAACACGATTCCATAAACTTTTCTTGATAGAAAAAAAAAAACCAAAGTCACCTACCTCCAAATCGAACAATAAACCACTGGTATTCAAAAAGTACTTCAAATTAGATCATGAAACTTTGTATACTAACTGAACTAACTAAAAAGCAGGTCTTATGTGTTTTATTTTTGTAGTCCAAGCAATAGATTTTTTGTAAATCGCAAAAAACCACTCATTTCGCACTATTCGGCCGCAGTGACTGACGTAATAACCGCTTTGTAGTGCAAACTGATTAGAACTTTATTTTAACAGTATTTCAAACGAAGTTTGAACCACCACAAATTTGCTAACTTTAGGGTTAGAAGGGCCTTAATGTTATACCTCCGAGGCAAAATCAAGATTTCACTAAGTTTCACTCGTATACAAGCGGTGTGTCAAGTCTCATCTTTTCAGGCACGGTTTGTACTGAATACGTGGTATTCCTTCCACCCTGTATAATAATAGTACATTTTGATACAAGTGGAGAAAGTTTGTTATTGCAATCGAGGCGGAATTATAACACTCGAGCCGTAGGCGAGGGTGTTTATGAGCCGAGAATTGCAATAACAAATGTCCACGTGTATCAAACGACGTTTTTCAATACACTTTTGAAGAAATAAAATAAAATAACGAATAATGTTTTTGTCACGAACTATGAAACTATGATTTAAATTTTCTTTTTTTTTCGCGCTTTGGTCTCGCCAGGTTGAAAGAGAGGCAATGGTATGAAGCCGTTAAACAGCCTAATATAAAAAATAGATTTATTTTATATTTTTGAATTCAGAACATAAATAAATGTAATTTGTGTATAAAAGTAACTATTACTTTTAAATAATCATGTTTATCTATGATATTCTATTTATAAACACAATTTGAATATTCAAAAAATATTTATGCCAGACGCGTAGTGCTTTGACGAAATTAAAAAAAAAACATTCACCTCAGACTATAGGCATTGAACCAATTTGGACTAAGTATATGTATAGTTATCTGTGGCAATTTTCATTCCCGCACACGTGCGGGAAAGTGGAAAAAATCGCACGGGTGTGAAATACATTGCATGTTGTACCTAATCGTAGTGCGTTATGGACCAGTTTTCGAGGAAGTGTATTGAAAAAACTATTTTACTCCATTACCCGCAATGTAAAATAGTTACCTTAACTCATGTGTCCTGTTTCACCACTTCCTGAAAAGTACGGTTACTGTCTTTTTACTGGCAATAGTTGGACATAAAATCGGTTGTACAAAAATACGACTGAGACTGGTCCAGTCCGATTTTTGTTGGTAGTGTAAGATGTAGGTTTATCTCGAGTGAACATTTGATCTCGCAGACGATTGATATTAGTCGGTCGCTTTTTATCGGTTTTTTTTTTATAAAATAAGTTGTTACACTTGTTACATTAAAATCGGTCACCGATATAAATAAGTCGGTTATCTAGCAGATACAAATTCATGAGTTAGCATACTAACTCTGTTTTGAATTTGTCTGTAGATATTACTTATCCGGATGTAGTGAGACAGTCCCTTACTCTACATTGACTTTGCCTGTAGTATAGATAATAATTACACTAGTATTTTCTACCAGCGAAATTAAATTATATTTCGCCACTTTGTTTTCAACGTAAAAACGGATCTCAACTTTCCGAATTCCTATTTTGCCCAGGACTGTACTTATACTATTTGTAATGTAAAAAAAGAATATATTATTCTAAATTACACGAGATGTACTGAACACAAATAGAAGTGAGTCAGTTGAGATTACACTATGTACATAAATAAATAAATATCTATTATATTATAAATATCAAAGTATATAAAGCGTATCACTAGTTTTTGATACACGAGTTTGTTTTGCGAACGTCGAGAGTGATACGTTTTAACATGTATAGAAAAAAATACAATAACTGTCTTCTATTTATTAAGGGTTAAGTATGTAAATATTCATGAGAAATATGTAAAAGAAATATCTAAGGACAATTTTGTATAGAACCTTGTAATAAATAGTATTTGTTGTGAATGTTACTATTGCGTATGTAATAACAACACGGTTTAGTTTCGGTGCCAGTAAAACAATATTTTTTTAAACTACATACCTAAAAACATATCAGCAGCGTATTTTTTTTAATACGTAGCAATGGTTTTGTTAAACGGCCTACAAGTGAACGTTTTAGTTCTTTTCATTCATTCGTTTGCCTCTCATCACTGCACATTCCGTCTCTCATATTTATTTAATGTACCTAGTTATCGTTTTCCCATAGTTAGTTTGATTGTGCGTACTTAAATTTTCGCAATTAGTGCTATAATGACACTGTTGAGATGACAATGCACATTATAATAGCAATTTTGTTGATTGAACCTGAGTTGATTGAAGTCCAGATATTATGTCCATAAATATCTTAGAAAGACTAATATAGTTAGAAAGTAATTTTTGAAATAAAATTGTATGATATTTAGGTGTAAATAGCAAGTTGTTTTGGAGTCATTCAAAATGAATATCACGAGTAATTTAGATGTTACATATAATAGTTTGTTTAATCGCAACATACATACTTTAAAACAGACGAGGATAATGAAACAAAGTATGTATGCAATAAAAAAAATGATATATTCAGAGATCAGGTAGAGTAAGCAAGTAATAATATATTGGATAATACCTTCCTATGAGACCCTGGAATGATTTTTAAGTTCCAGAAAAAAAAGCTGTTAAATTAGATGGAAGTATAATCCAATCACAAGCAATAAACTTCCTACTCCGATCTCTGGTTTTATCAAACTGATTATCCAATTCGAAAATCACTAACAATGGTGTCGATTCTGTTGTGCACAATCTAAACTAATTTAGGCTATTGCTATCTTTTTCTCTCTAATAAAACGAGAAAGAGACGGACGTAATTTAGAGTTGTCAAATTCAATTGGAACTAATATTTCCATACAAATGAAAGGTGCACGTAAAAACATGTTGACTAAAAACACGGTGAAGCGCAAGGCATAAACTAGTTTGACATCTTAGTTCATAGCTGTAGCCGTCCTTTTCTCGCACTGCCTTCTAATAAAAGATAGCAATAACCTAAATTAAGTTTAGTTTGTGCACGACAGAATCGATACCAATATGTAACATACAAAATATTCGTGCTACAGCAAAGTTATTTGTAATTAATATACAGTTAATTGCTATAGACTTTATTTTGTTAATTAGTAACAAGTGAAGGTGCTTTTAGACCCAAATATCATACGATGTAAGTGTACAAAATGTAAAGATTTTTTGTTCGACATTTCCCCAAAATCCGAAAATGTGTATTTTGAGGATATAATAGGTTTGAAATACAGCTGCGCTGCAACATACCTAAGACTAATGAGTAATTATAATAGTACCTCCTCAAACGTTATTACCTATATGTATGTGACAGTGTTTTATTTTTGTATTTTGATAAAATTTGTGTAAATAATTTTCTTATTTTATTGATATTAAACTCAATTAATCAACTTACTTGTTTTAATTTTCCCGTTCTGTTTACTTCTTGTCAACTGGAGGCGTGGAGGCCGCCTTACTTTTCTAGTCTCTTGAAGGCACGACTATCTTGAAGAAACAACAACTCCGATTGCATGCATCTCAGATGCTAGGCCATAACCTGATGATGGTAAGCACTGTCTATGTATTACCTGACATTGCCGGGCAGGAATAAAACAAACCAGTAATCTTAGTCAGTAATAAAGAATATAAATGATTTTACTTGGGAATAATTAACTAGCTAAATTCTTAGTGCGAAGATTCGAAATTGGCGCCATTATTTCTAAACGATGAGTTTGAAAACCGGTACTAGCCAAATTGTACAAAAAACCGTAACATAATCGACTAATTGCGAAAATCATGGGCTTGCTCATTTCATTGCCAAAAGCGTTAATGAGGGATTTTCTTTTTAGCTCTTCCCTAGTCGCTGGATAGATGGCGCTAGGAGTAAGTATGATAATGCAAGGAACGGAACCTAAAAAAACTGATTTTAACAAAGCGCGATAAATGTTGGTTATATTCGGAAGGTTGAGCAAATGAAAGTGTCAGTAAACGAGAGTATGTGACGTGACACAATGGTTTTTTTTCAAGCGTTTTGGCTTTGGCATAGTAAGTACAACGCCATCTATAGAGTTCTTGGAAACTAAGTTTTTTTTTAAAACCTCAAAAGGAAAACCTCATTAAAAAAAAAAAAAAATATTTTTTGTCCAGTGTGCCTGAAAAAATCGAATCTGTTTTGTTTGAATTTTATAATACTAATAATATCAAATAATGCTCCTAAATAATCTAAATGAATAAAGTACAAGTTTTAAGCTCGTTATGAACGCGACCTCAAAATCATCAGATGTCACTGTCAAGCCTACATGTTTTTTGACAATAGCAACACAGTTTCTTTTTCAGTCGACGGGTAAAGGGAATGTGAGTTTTAGAAACTTTTATAAAAATATCCGTAAAAATCTGTGAAATGAGGGAATAAATTGATCGAAATACTTTATGTAAATCAAAATAGTGATTCCCACGACATCATAGTGTCCTTATTTTTTCATATTGCTTTTAATTTGTCGTAAAAATCGAAAACTCAAGTTCGTGTTGTACACAGAGTTTGTGATGGTTAACAAGTTATTTGTGCATATTCCTCAGTGAATTCTCACTAAGCTTTTTCGTTATTAGTGATAACATCAATACACGACATTGTTGATAGGGATTCTTGCTGTGAAGAATAGAAAAATAGACAAAAACACAGGTTTTGAAGGTTAGTTTTGTTGTTTCCAGATCCACCCAAAATGGGTAAGATTATGAAACCAGGGAAAGTGGTGCTGGTCCTCAGTGGCCGGTACGCGGGCCGCAAGGCGATCGTAGTGAAGAACTACGACGAGGGCACCTCAGACAAGCCCTACGGACACGCTTTCGTTGCCGGCATTGACAGGTATCCCCGCAAAGTGCACAAGAGGATGGGCAAAAACAAAATCCACAAGCGCTCCAAAGTAAAGCCCTTCGTGAAGGTAAGTCGTAGTTTAACTTAATATAACCTCATTGTTGTTATTGTTTTAGTGATTTCTTGACGTAGTTCTTTCATCGCCTGCATACAAAGAGTCTCTAGTATTGCAGTACTCCTAACCTTGTAGTGCTCAAGTTACGCTAGTGATACTATGAATGCTTATAACAGCTGTTTACACACTGATCTGATGAAAATCAACTGCCAAGCTGGACCTAACCATCACATGTGGTTATTTAAATTGTTTGTTTACTGAAGTAGGTACCTATAAATACTGAAAACTATGATCACAAAGCTAGCAGTAACACTTACAGTGTGTCATTGTTCAAACAGCTGGTCAATTGTATAGACAATGAGTTTGGTTTTGGTAATAGTTGACTGGTTTTGTGAGAACAATTTAGTTGAAATCTCTCCTCAGTTGATAAGCATAATAATTTTAAGTTTTTGGACCAATCTTCCATACTAGGCAGTCGGCTCTTTGTGCTAAGATGAAAAAGAAATTCAGTTTTTGGTGTATTGACAACCAGTCCACTGGCTGACAGTATCCTGGACCTTTAATACTAGAGTTCCTTATGATGTTATAATGTTCCCAATAACAAATTGTGTCTGATTATCTAAGATTACTACTGTACAGTTGTTGTCTGTCCCTGGTCCCTGCTATACGTGACAAATGTGGACACATAAACTGGAAAACCAAAAACTATTTGATATGAGACTTCACGAAGTGATGCAGTATAATATGCAGCCCTACTTACCCCACTGCTGGCCATATGTCCACATTTGTAGACCTATACAAAGTGACTTTCTATTAGTGACAACATAATTGAAAAGATGCAAATGTATTGGATTGTCCTTGGCTCACGAAAAATGTACAATCTCATTTCAAGCTTTAAAGCAATTGCCCCTGATACTCCCTTTACTCTGGATTTTGACGCTCTAGTTTATTTTTACCAATATTATGCATACTAAAATATTCTTCTACTCTTTTCAGGTTGTCAACTACAATCACTTGATGCCCACTCGCTACTCCGTAGACTTCAGCTTCGAGAAGTTCAGTGCAAAGGACCTGAAAGACCCCGCAAAGCGCAAGAAGCTCCGTTTCAACACAAGAGTGCGCTTCGAGGAGAGATACAAGAGCGGAAAGAACAAGTGGTTCTTCCAGAAGCTTAGGTTCTAAGTAATTTTAAAAAATAAAACATTACACCCGTAATGCATTTTGTTGTTTTACTTTGAGTGTTACAAAATCCTCCGCAAAGGTCTCCCCATTAGTTTTCCTCTGTGTGGTCTTCTCTGGCCAGAAAAACATAGATATGACTGAGACTGTATTTCGTTCTACCGGCTATAAGATGAAAACTTCGTCCAACAAAGCATCGGCTGTTGCGATGTTGTGGCAGCCATTTGTCATCACAGTTTCACTGCACAGCTCGTTTCTGTTGCAGACCGCTATTAAATCAGACTGTCATCTAAGTTCTCACCATCAGCACTACGATAAATATTGTATAATACAATACCTATTTTCGTAAAATAACTAAGGACATCTACTCTAGAGACTTATACACTACAACCAGTGCATGTACGCACTGGTATAAAGCTGTATAGCAGATAAGCAGACTGTTTCCTAAAATCCACAGCGCCTTGCAAGGAAACCCTGATGCATACTGTGCCCAAAATACCTGTCCGGCTCTCATTCACTATCTACCACCTAGTGAGCATCTTTTTCCAGGGTCCAGCTGGAAATCCTTGAACCGACTGCAGATCAAAGTGGAAAGAATGAAAGTAACTCCACAAGGAATGCTGTACGAGCATTAACCGGGGCTCTTGATCCTAACCTCCCGACTATGCTGCTACGTTCGGCAAAGATTTTATCAGACTACCTAATTGCCTGATTTCACCAACTGCAACACTTTAAGTGACACCGAATTCAATGCCTAATGCCCGTTTTCACCAACACTAAGTGACACCTAAGTCAATGCCTAATGCCCGTTTTCACGAACACTAAGTGACACCTAAGTCAATGCCTAATGCCCGTTTTCACCAACACTAAGTGACACCTAAGTCAATGCCTAATGCCCGTTTACACCAACAAATGACACGACGATCGAGATTCGTAGAATATTTACAGTAATAAGTAAATACCCGTTGCTGTGGAAATAATTCCTATATCTTTGTCTTTGTAGAAACTCGAGTCTACGGGTCGCCCCATGCTCGGGCAGAAGACCATGTCGAGTTGTAAAACAGCTTTCGAATGAATAGCTTTCGAGCTTTCGAATAGAGATGGAATTAGCGTGCACTAGTCCAAAATACCCAAGGGGAAGCACCCCAGCCCGCGTAGCAGACCGCAGTGGAAACTGATTTTGGTGACGAAGGCCCAGCGCACACCGCTGGAGGCGTAACAATCTATATCTATACTAATATTATAAAGAGGTAAGTAACATTTGTTTCTAAGTTTGTATGTAGGGGGTAATCTCCGGAAGTAATGAACCGATTTCAAAAATTCTTTCACCATTAGAAAGCTACATTCACCCTGAGTAATATAGGCTATATTTTATCCCCGTACTCAAACGGAAACGGGAACTACGCGGGTGAAACCGTGGGACGTCCGCTAGTTTAATATAAACCTTAAATCCATAACATACGGTCAATAAAAGAATAAATTCGCACGCGGTGCTCGGAGCGCCCTCCAGCTACAAGAGTATGCGCGCGCGACTGCTCCAGTCGCCGCCGTGCTGCTCTGCGCTCCGCCGTACTACCCCGCGCCCGGCTGGCTGGCGGTCTTCTTTAGTCATTTTTCTTCTTCTGCAAGCGCGGCAATAATAATCATGTCCCAGTCCACATCCATTACGAACGAGAGCGAGTTGTCTGTACAAAGTATCGAACGGGGTCTAAAATGGCCGCTTTGAGAATCTTAGTAAGAATCACGTTAAACATTTTAAATTTTTAAAATGGACTTAAAACTCATAACTATAAAGTCCATTTTAAGAATATCAATTTTTTAACGTGATTCATATAACGATTCTGATGAAGCGGCCATTTTATATCCCCAGCAAAATCAAAATCAATCAAAGCATTTATTCCAAGTAAGCCAGTTACAGGCACTTTTGAATTGTCGAAACAGAGATGAAAATTAAATATAGCTACAGTCCCAGTCACAAGACATAAAAACTGTGAAAGTACTGTAGTTGCCCATTCCCTAGCGTAGATCTCTATGGAGAAGAACGGGCAAGAAACTCCATGGACACTCTTTTAAATCAGAATATTGTTACAAAATCTTGGTTACATCGTTCATGTTGAGATGGTATATTATGTGAGAACAATGTAGCAAGATGTGCACGTTAAAAGTGTCCAAAGTAAAAACACAAAAAAAAATACAATTCAAAATAATTCATTCAAATAAGCCAGCGGCAGTACAGCGGGCTTACATGGGTTACAACGGGCGCTGTCAGTTGTATTGTTGTGTTGTGTTGTTGGTTGGTAGTTGTTGACAGCGCCCGTTCACGGACATGACGCATGGATCAGCCTAAATGACGAGTCCCTATAATGCACGTCACAGCAATGCACACACCAGCAATGCACACACCAGCAATGCACGACACAACAATGTACGACCTATGTCTCCAATTGCTGGGGTGTACCTTGCTTGTCCGGACCAAGAATGTACAGCATGATAATTGGCGACATCACGTGACTCGAAATTTTTGGACATGGATACTAGGTAATTGAGCCAGGTAGTGCTGTTCCGAAAGACGTTAGACGATTGATTGCGTGATTGAAAAGTTGATAGGGACTCGATCAGCCATTGACTGTTATAACACGTTCCATTTTAAGTTCACCAGCAAAGTAAAAATTCTATTAAATTAAATTAAATTCTGTGGAAATTGCATGTAAAAACACGACAGTCTCGCGCCAGTGTCATTTTGGCTCCGGTATGTTGAGGTTGAATGATGGGTCTAAAAAGCGTAGTCGACGCTCTACAGATAGTCGAAATGGGCAAAAAAAAAAAGCTGCCACCCTATACCCCGTCAGCCATGTCGTCGAATTTCTGCCGGCCTTTGGCCTACGCTCATGTCCCAAAGTATGACCTTCGGGGATCAAATTTTAAATGCATGAAATAAAAAAACAAAAACAATTACTCGATTCACAAAAAGACCTTTAGCTGGGATCGAACTCAAGGCTCATGATTGTAAAACAGCACTGTACCCCGAGACCAGCTGGCTTATTGTAAACCGTGGCGAATATGTAATCATACGGTGCTTCTACAGGTCGGTAATGTTCGGGATGGCGAGAGCCAAAATGATACTGGCGCGAGTTGGTCCTGGAAAAACAACTACCTATTGGCGACGCAAAGATTCTAAAGGCTGCTTTACGCCGCCGCCGGGGCAACACTGTGCGACTTTGCTGCATGCCACAAGGCCGCATGCTACAAACATTTAAAATGTTGCACATCGTGGCAAAAATCGTGCGGCATGGCAACAACTTGCGTCATGTGGCAGACTGTCGCAGCCAGTCGCAGTCGCAGCTTCTATTCAAACTAATGATATTCTAGTAAACACTAAACAGATATGTTGTGAGCGCGCAATCGTGAAGTCTCGAAAACGGGCCAATTGGCCTGTTTTGCCTTTATTCTGCGTCACTGCGTGTATGTGAGCTGGCGCTGCCCGCGGACCACTTTTTTCGGTGGTTTTGTAGGTGTATAACATATCTGTTTATTAAAATATCATTGATCCAGACACAATGGATTCCATGCCACATTTTTGGTGCGTCATACAGTTTATAGGTTATGTTTTACGATGCTTTGAAAATTATATAAGCACGATGTTGCCTCCGCATAAAATAGGCTGCAGCATACCGCAATTGCCGCATACATAGGTTATTTGTAGCACACCACAAGATGACGCGCGACACAATATGTAGCATGCTGCAATGCCGCAGTGTTGCCCCGGCGTAAAGCAGCCTTTACAGGTTGCGCACCACAGAGTACTTTTATTATAATACACACATCAACACCGTATACGGATATTTCGTATAAAATTCTTAACTAAAAAAATACTGGCGAGTTTTAAATTCTTTTGAAGAAAGCTTATTTCATAAACCTTTGAGAAATACTTCCGTAGGTACAATTAACCCATGAACGAGTTGCACTCTGTGGAGGTACAGACCTCCACAGAGTGCAACTCGTTCATGGGTTAATTTACAAAAAAAAATGTACGCTTCTACAACAAACTTCCCATTAAAACTCGTAATCTATGTACCCTTCAAGAAATTTAAAAATTGCATTAAAACTAAACTTTAAAAAAAAGTTTATTTCAAAATATCAGATTACCTACTTAAATGTAATGCCCGATCCAGACTCTCCACGAGGCTACACGAGGGAACGCGAGTACGAGAGTGTGGACGGTGCTCTTGTGTCCTCTCGTCTTCCCTCGCCTCGCCTCGCTGTCGCTCCGTTTTGTGTCGGTTTTTCGGACGCGAGTCAAAGGATGCGAGGGGTGAGGCGAGGGAATCATCCACACTCTCGCGCTCGCTCACTTTGTTGTACAGTACGATTCAAACTTAATGGCGGCTCGGAACATCGTACGTGCCGCTGCGCAGATCGCAATTTTTAGGTATCAGCGGGACGTAGAGGGACGTGCCGGCGGGGCACATCCCCGCGCGCTCTCTCTCTCACCCGCACTCGCCCTACGCATTGTCGCTTTAGTGTGTGAGTTACGTCTGTATTCTGCACACGCGCGCGAATTTCTGCATAAGTACAGTCGAGCTCATAATAATTTGTTGTTGTTTGTTAACTGTTTTTGTTTTTTTTTTGTTATTGTTTTGTTTAGTTTTTTTTTGTTATTATTCCGTTCGTTGTTCGTTATTTACGTAAAGTATTAAGACTGTTTTTGGTTGTGCGGAAAATACTTTGGTATTTATTTGTAAAATGTAAAATGCCTCGCGGAAGATACGTTTTACGCAGACAAGCGAGAAAAATAGTTTATAATGTCATCCAATTTCTTAACTCTTTCTTCTTTCTTTCTCAACTCTGAATCTGAAAAGGAATCAGATTCAAGTGAAGACGAAGGAAGCGATAGTTCCATGGAAGTTCCTTCCACAAGAAAACAAGTTTTTATGGAGGGTGTTCAGCCGTTGTAAAATAAATTTAAAATACATTTCTTAAATTTTTCATAAAACCTATTTTTCTTTGAACCCTCTCTGTACTTGACAAACTAACAAATAAATACGTACTATGGTACTATACAGCACTAAAACATTCACACAAGTTTCAGTTATAAAAATAATTAAACGAGCTTAGATGATTTTCGACTTGACTGTACATGCGCGAACCTGCACTGGCAGCTAACTTCCGAGCCGCCATTAAGTTTGAATCGAACTGTAACTGCTGCAGAGTAAGGAAACAGTTGAAATCTTTGTTAATCAAGAAAGGCTTTAGACTTTACCGTTGAGGAATTTAAAACTGACAAATTGTGAATCGATTTATCCTGTAATAATATTAACTTGACGTATATGTAAAATAATATTAGTTGCTACATTACATAAACCTATGACAAAAATGATTGAACGAACTGATAATAATGATTAATTATAAAATAATAAATAAATTATTGAATAATGTTTTGTAATAATTAATGTAATATAATATTTGTAATGTAAACAATTTTAATGCAATTAATTGTAATAATTAGAATCAATATTTTAAGTAATCTAATAATTTGATATATAAAATATTTGCAATGCCCTTACAGGGTGCATGTCTTAATACTGTGTCATGAAATTTTAATGCGTGCCTAATAACCAGTGTTTTACATGTTAGCAAATAAATAAATAAATAATATTGGTAGGCACATAAAGTAACTAACGCAGTCACTTCAATCACATCCATTTTGTAGAAGACGTAGCGGGCAAGTGAATCAATCGAGAGTGTGGATTGCTAGCACTCGTGCAGCCTCCACTCTGCAGGAGGCGCCTCGCGAGAGTCTGGATCGGGCATTAAACACGCTTGAGAATGAAGTGCTCGCTTAGCCTGTGAATCCTGTGATATCTTATTTTATGCCTCTGGATGCTAGACTACATTTATTTTCATATTAATTTTATTTTTGACACTGAATTAATTGCCTCAAATATTGTATTATTATTAATTTTTCGTATTTTTTTTGGTTGATGACATAATTCATTGACATGATGACATAACTCATTGACATGTTATTAATATTAATTCAGTCAAATGTAACTTTGTTTGTGAATGTGAGTATCATCTATGCTAACGACTCAATAACTAATACGTGACACCAGACTGTCTGACGGGTTTGAGTATTTTGTAAGTGGCCTACTCAAATATTCTGCAGCTCTGGTAGTGTCGTGTGACAGGTCGCTGAGCTCCATAAAAAGTGGTTCAGCTACACGATGACTGATGCATGCGTGCTGTCTCTCGGGACAGGTCAACTCAAACCTGCTATGGCTCTTTCCTCAAAAGACCATAACAGACAATGCCTACATGATCACACTCACATTGATATCGCTACAAATAATAGTGTCTGGACTATAAAAGAGACCACGATCCCTGAGTTTTTTTCGGTATTTCTTCTCTGGGGTAGTCAGTTAAGAAATGCCGGTGCCTTCGTTCTCTTACAACAAAATACTGACGTTTCTATGTGATTTATATCCTATTTGCAAATAAATAATTTCATTTCATTTCTTTTTGAACGATTCTAAATTTGAATTTTAAAAAAATAATTATAAACAAAAGATTTACAGAATCAAGATTTACGCGGCTTATTGGTAGCGAAGTCCGAAGGTTTCATTTACCTACAGAGGGAGTTGTTACCCGTGGTCCCGGTGATTATTTTAATTACCCGTGGTTCCATGGCAATAGGGATTGTTTCCTGGACTTCTGAATATATCGATAGAAAATACAAATCCATAATAACAGCATACTATGTACGTTATTTACGAGTACGAGCGGTGTCCTTCGTCCTACTAAATAATATGATCGGTTCCCAGCGAGTCACACCCAATCGTGGCTCAGTGGATTTTTTTTCCAACATGTCACGGTTACACTGGGTGTGTGTGACACGTTGGGAACCCTCTTGGAAAAAGGTTGCAAGGGGCAAAGGGTCACACAGTGTGACTCGATGGGAACCTACCTCTGAAAGTCTGAAGTTGTTTTGTTGATTATAAGATAATCTAGCAAAAGCACTACTTAGCATAATTTCAAGGTGGTACCTATGTATTTTAATTCTGGGTAATAGCCACTCGTCTGTTATTCGAATGGCGCGACCCCACAACCAGACCCCACAGACGCGCGCTAGCGCGGATCATGACCACAAATGAAGGGATATGTACGTGATACTAGAATACTACTAGTGCGTGATTCTATGATCGAATTTCCTTTTTTAAATTTTTGTTAGCTTAGTACAATGATATTCTAACAAACAGATATGTTATACACCTACAAAACCACCGAAAATAGTGTGCCGCGGGGGAGAGCCAGCTCACATACAAGCAGTGACGCAGAATAAAGGAAAAACAGGCCAATTGACACGTTTTCGAGTCTTCACGATTGCGCGCTCATAACATCGACGGTCCCTACGTATAATCACCTAAGTGGTAGATACGTGATTTGTGTTTTTTTGTTCTGTGACATTCAGACAAACCTAAACTATCGTCCAGTTTAATAAAAACTAATAAAAGTAGGCAAATTGACCTTTAAATACATACACGACATTTCCCATAACTACCAAATTGACTAAAATTTCCGACGTAGAACAACAATAGTGGTAATCCCATCGTTTTACGCGGGACAATCCATTGTAAACCCGCGCACCTCCCCCGCAACTGTCACTTGCGCGACATAAGCGTTCGCGCCGGCTTTGGAGACGGTTACGTTAATGTTCTGCTGCGTGAATGTAAGTTATTGTATGTTAAAATATGCCTCGAAAGGAAAGTGTCACAAAAAACTGTAATGTGCAACTGTGTAACAGAGAGAAACCAGTGACATATGTAAAAAATAAAAATGTTTCCAACAAAACTCGAACAGGTAAGCAATTTTTGATATTATTTTTAATAAAATGTATTTTTATTCAAGTTTACACTTAATATTAAGCTTTGACAAATCAATAATTACTTAGATCTTCCATTTATGCATTGATCAAACAAATTTTGCATAATTCCAACGTATATGTCTGTATTGGGTAGTTAGGTTGTTTTACGTCGGAGCATTTAAAAGTATAGTGCAGTGAGTGGTAGATAAGAGATTCTACGCCGGAAAATAAAACCAGATTTTGTACATAACTACTACTTACAAAATTTTACGCGGGAAATGTTATTCCTATCTCACACTTATGTTATTCTTTTTTTTCAGTTCTTCTAGAACGTGATTCTTCAGACGATGAACAACAACAAGAAAGTACGATTCAAGTTGTTGCTCAAATTCATAGAAATTTAGCTTCCAATGCCCTTTCCGATTCAACCATTTTAGAAGAACTAGAATCATCGAATATAGGATTACCTGCCCACCTACAATCACAGGATAAACATGAGGATTGTATCTTTACTTATCCAGATTCACCTAACCTTTCTAATTTGCCTTTAAGCTCACAGTCAACCAATGAAATCACTAAAACCATTGTCGCTCATCCCAATGGCGCCGTTCTCTCTGACCTTGGAATAATTACAGAAGAGTTTATTACATACACAGAAGCAGAACCACAGTACTGTCAGGAAGTTATCGTTAGAACGTCACACGATCCAGAAACAAATATAATTATAGAAGAAATTGACGCTTTTCATGATTCTGACCAAGCTTTGGATACAAGTACTCCCTTAGGGTCTCCTTCTATTTCAACTATTATGCAAAACATTGAATCAGAAAATGTAAGTTCATTTCATATAGACACCCCAACTTCATCTATGTGTGTCACTTCACCTATGAGTGACCAGACGTATGTACCAACCAGTATTGATGAGATGACAGAGAACGATGCCGATGTTAGTAACACAGAAAAAAGTCAATTAATGAAAAAGAAAAGAAAAGTTAAGAAGAAAACTGATGTAGGTAGAATACGTAAGGTTAACAAATCGGCATGGATAGATAGCAGAAGAAAACAGTTAAAAAACCAAGGTTTAAGTTACATCAGTCGAAATGGAAAAACACAATCTAAAAAGTCGATATTGCCTGCTTGTGATGATAAGTGTCGATTAAAGTGCAAGGAGAAAATAGGCGAAGATGTAAGAAACGCAATGTTCAAAGAATTTTGGTCTCTTGGCAATCGTGAGCGGCAGTGGGATCTTTTGGTTCGTTGGTGTAAAAGAATCGGCAAGAGACGCATAACAACAGAGGGCCTATCAAAAAGATTATTTTCTGTCAAGTACTATCTACCCAAATCTCTAGATGTTATAAGACACGAAGAAGTTACTGTGTGCAAAAAGATGTTTTTAAACACGTTTGCTATTGGTGACGGCGTCGTACGAACAGCTTTGAAAAAAATTGCCGAAGGCGAAGGGCTTTCTATAGGTTCTGATCAGAGAGGATTTCATGAAAATCACCCTAAAGTTAAGAATGATGAAATGGTTAAAAGCGTTTCTGATCATGTACAATCATTTACCCCTGTGGAGTCGCACTACACACGTAAGGAATCCTCAAAATTATACTTAGATAGTGAATTAAGCATGGCTAAGATGTTCAAACTCTACAATGAGTGGGTATCAGAGACAGAGTCGAACAAGGCTAAAACGTTGAGGCAATACACCGACATTGTTAATGAAAATTTCAATATTGAGTTTCACAGACCTAAGAAAGATCAATGCGATGTTTGCATTGCCTTTAAAAACCAGCCTAAGCCAGTTAATCATGAAATTCAAGAACAGTTTAATGAACATTTGAAAAATAAGGATATGGCTCGTGGTCTCAAAAATGAGGATAAACTTTCTGCTATCAACTCACCTAGCACAACCATAACTGCAGCGTTTGACTTTCAAAAAGTACTCTCTTCTCCTCATGCAGAAACAAGCATATTATACTATAAAAGAAAATTAAATGTTTATAATTTTACTATATTCGAGATGGGTCAGAAAGTTGGAACATGTTATATGTGGCATGAGGGCACTGCCAAACGAGGTGCGAATGAGGTGGCAAGTTGTGTCTACGATTTTATTAAGAATCAATCCTTAAAAGGCATACAAACCATAAACTTATACTCAGATAATTGCGGAGGGCAAAATAGAAACAGAATTGTTTTTATGATGTATATAATTGCTGCCAAAGAATTTAAGGTAAATATCACACATAGATTTTTAGAAAAAGGCCACACTCAAAACGAAAATGACAGCATCCATGCTCTAATAGAGCGATGTTCTAAGAATAAGGAAATATATACGCCTGATCAATGGTTCGCATTGGTCAGGTGGGCCAAAGAGACCGGAAATCCTTATATTGTGAAGGAAGTTGCAAGAGATGACATTTTAGATTTTAAAAAGTTACTAGCAGGAAAAAATTGGTCAAAAAATGACAGAAACATAAAAATAATGTGGTCCAGAATCAGAGAAGTTCATGTATCCTCTTCCGAGCCTGACATTCTTAAATACAAAAATACATTTAATGAAACATACCATCGCTTATTTGTCAGAAGAAGTCAAAATAGGAGGCGTCAAAATCAAACTGGTGACATGTTGAGCCAGGCTTATATTGGACCTATATCAATCCAAAACGCAAAATTGATGGATCTTAAGTATCTTTGTGAACATAACGTAATTCCTAGACAGTACCATGGATTTTATAATTCTCTTGTCTCTTGTGATGTCCTCCCTGAGTCAAGTTCCGATACTGAATAGTAGTAGGTATTTCTCTGTTAATTATGTGGTTTAGTACTTACCTAAACAATTTTTAGTGTGATAAAGATAGGAAATAGATTTTGCAATTATTCAATTGACCTAAATATGGTTTTGTTAGTTTCGCTGATTTTTTACTCCAAAATAATGCTTTTGGTTTTAATTTTTTTTAGAAGAGTTTTCATTTTACTAAAGTTTTATTGATCACCCACAATTAGGTACGAAAATACGATTTTGTAACTTAGTTATTGTTTTTAAATTACATTTTAATTGTGTAAGAACAGAAGCGTTATTATCTAAATATCATTTTTTTAATTATGTGTTAATGTTACAATACTTTTTAAAAATATTAGGTTTTTTTATTATTATATATGATTAATACCTAGATATAAAATTGTAATATTGTTATTAGGTACTAAAAACTTAACTGGTCATTACTGAAAACAAGACTGATTAAATTAGATATAAATACTGCAGATGCATCGTAACTGTCGATTAATAAATAAATATATAAAATAAAATAACGTGTTTGTGTACATTTAACCTGCTTCGAAATAAAACGTAATGAAAATAATTTGTATATCTTGTGATGAACTGTCTTTTTTGAGTGAGTCAAATACTTATCTACTTTTTATAACAGTTTTTGTACCATGATCCCCACGTAAATCTTTCTAAATGGAAATTGCGACTTTGGTTAATTAAATACCTACGGCGTAAAACTCAATAAGTACCACTTACATTATTTACCACAGGGATGATTCCGCTGTATAAGTAAGTAAGTGACAAATAATACGCTCATAAGGCGTTTTAAAAGTTGTAGTTATTTTTTTTATAAAGTAGATCAAATATGAAACCTGAATTCCAAATTTCATTACTTTCTGTTAAGTAGAACATGAACTACATGTGTTTAAAACTTTGAAGTGCTCTCCTGTAAAGTTTGTCATTTGCAGTTAGGGGATTGTACGTAGGGACCGTCGACATATCTGTTTAATTAAATATCATTGGCTTAGTACTTTTTCCAGGCGAAAAAAAAAGCGGACTCTGGCTAATCTGGCTTAGACAAACATGACACTCCAGCTTTCTCTCTGTTCAACCGTTTTCATTAAAGATAATTACTTAGGCGGACAAGAGAAGTGTAACTATCGAAATTCTATTTGTGGGTTAAAACACCTTTTTTTTTCGGATGGGAAATCTTCAAATGACGGGTCCCGCTCTAGGCGAAGTGTCAGACTTTTGCTGATTATAACCCATCCATGTTCGTCCTTGGCCCTTTGTGTTGGCCATGGTATATCTTCGTCTTTGCGGACCCCTTTTTGCTGACATCTTTTTGAGGCGCGCGTGGAACACAAACGTGCGTGTGTATAGAATAGCCCTCCTCCTAATTTTTATGTTGTTATGCCCGACAGGCCCCACAATGCTCCAAAACGAATGTGTCTTTATATACCTACCACCTAAGTTCACATTGTGGAATGCAATAAACGTATTGAGTATTGCCGTCAACATTGCCTGTCGTAAGACGGACGGACGGCGAGCTAGCCCTGATCTCACCGCCCACAAGGGGGGAAAGAAAATACGATATAATTACAAAATCTCTAATATTTACAAGATATAACAACTGAATCTAAAATCTTATTTGATATAATGATCAATTAATATAATAAACGTATATGTAAATATAAAGTAACTATTTTTTTTTGTGCAACATACTTACATTGAATATTCGTCGTCATGTTTACCTTTGCCAAAAAAAAAGTTTGTTGTGGACACTTTGACAGTTGACAATGACATACAGTGATGCCAGATCTACTGATTTAGCAGTAGATCTACCTGATTTAAAAAAAAATCTACTGATCTACTGCCTTGATTGGAAATCTACCTGCTTTTTTCAAATCAGATCGTATCATCTAGGTATTGACGACGTGTCGCGTCATCTGGCTTATAGGCCTAGATAACATGACATTTGCTCAACAACCGTAGTAAGTATCGAAAAATATTGGATACGTGTTCTTTGTTTTATCAAATTAATAAAAATTGTCGAAGATAAAACGTGTCAAAGCTCATGAGTTTGGCTTGTGACGTCACATTTGAGTAAAAAATGTACTTAATTATGACGTTACACGAGTTTTCGACGCAATGTATCGTCTTCATTTTAAGTTTACGTTGTAACGTTGTAGAAACTCAGAATAGTTTCTACCGTTACTTTGTAAACATAACCTATTCAACACTAAATAAGTTAAATGTCAAAACAAACGCCACAGAGTATACATACTCATTGGGCCGTGCAGTTACTATACGACTAAAATTAGCTGTTTTACCAGTGCTGTGCGCGCGTTACGTGTATCTGATCGAATGAGTGAAGACTTGTCTATGCGTAAACACGCCAGTATAAATGTCACGGACTCGCGATGGACTCGTCATCGCGAGTCCGTGACATTTTTTTTGGAAGTATTCTGCTCCCAGTGACTAGACGCGTTTTTTCATCGGATATTAAATTTCAAGAAGTATTCGTGATCTAGAATATTCGGGCTTAAAGCAGGCAGCTTTAATTTTTGTTAGTAACCTAACTCTTTCCATTTTGTGTCTGCGTAAACCCCATACTGGGTAAGTGTTGAACAGCAATTCACGTTTTCATATTTTGTGTATCACTAGCTACGTGGTCTCAAGATGTGAGCCACTTTCTATCACCGTTTTTGCTATGCACATTCAAATGCTTAAATCTTGTAGCCTTCAGCCGAGTGTATTTGACATTGTTACAATAACCCTCATGACACTCATAATGTGCAAATCATGTCGTGCTTACCACCACCATCATGTAAACTCCGTACTGATTGTGACTACCACACATCACTTTCATTAGCGCACGGGTATTTCTCGCTTTGCTTTTGCCTTGGTGTCTCAATCAGCGGGGATGACTGCTAGCCATTCCGTGACACGCTGGACGTTATTTTCCAGGGTTCAAGATTCCGGCTGACATTCAAGATTCCGGCTGACATCAAGATTCCGGCTGACATTCAAGATTCCGGCTGACATTCAAGATTTCGGCTGACAACCGTTTTACCGGCATCCAATTTACCGCGGGCTCCGCAGCGGGTACCTTTTACCTGCGTGGCCGCGTCGGAATTCTACGGGTCGGCGCGATCATCTGCCGTCCGTCACCCTACCTGGCGTCTGCAGCGTGGCACACCGCTACGGTCATCGTCACGCCGGGCTAAGCCAGGAGAGTACCGTGCAAACCCCCGGGCTGACTTGAAGAAACTTGTGACCATAAACCTACCCACACCCGTTTATTTTATTAATATATTTTTATGTTGACCTGGGTCCGTGGTTTTCTTTTATTTACCCCCACGGACACCCTTTCTGTCACAACGTGAAAAAAGAAAAAATACGTGTCCAATACTTTTTGAAAATCTATCTGACAGAATAATTAGATTTTTTTGTCATGTACCCTATTCAAGCTCAATTCCTTTTTACCTCATGTGGGTATGACTTTTTTAATCTACAGATTTTTTCTTCGATCTACTGCTAAAACTTTAATTTTTCTACTGATTTCTTCAGATTCCATCTGGCAACACTGACATAAGACAAGACATTACTTTCTTGCTTTCTTTTGAGGTTTGAGAAAAAAACTTGTTTTGTGTTTCACTAATTTAATTTTAATATCAAATAAATAGTCACACTCACACAGTCAATGTTTCGTCTTTGCAGTAACAGGAATGTTTCACTTTTCAACGTTCTCGGAGATAGCTGAATGAGCAAGGTACGTATTTTTATATTGGAACAGTATAAAATAGTTCTAAAGTTTCATACTTACATAGGATTCTTTAGAACATTCAAATCTTGGGTTCTTGGGACTATTTTGGCCGAAAAAGCAGCAAATAGCTGTAACGAGCAAACAAGGATTCAAGTGCTCTAATCAATTCAATACAACCAACTTTTACAATCTTTGTCATCATCTTATAGCTTTTCACATCACAGTGGCATGTTCACTACTGGAAATTGGTTTCTAACAACAGAGTGAATACACTATTAGCTTTTTCTCAATAAAAAGGCTGCTGGATATAATTTTATATCATTTGTTTATAATTTTTTCAACTTTAGTTCCAAATGAATTTTTTTGTTTGATCATAATAATGATCACAACATTATATTGTCACAACATGAATCCCTGAAGGGGTGTCAGAGTTGTTCCCATGTGTCACAGTCGACACCTGGTACACCTTCTTTTCACCGATGATTATTACATCCGAAGATTGGTGGAGGGAGAGTCCTATCACAATATTTACTATGGAGATTGAACCCACAGCCTCTGAGTTAGCAGTCCACTACCCGAGTAGTAGACTGACTTATCACAGAGGTAGTTATAATAATTACTGTGATTAAGGTTATAATGCTGTTAATGCTTTACTTACAGACATGGAGGGGTCTCAAATCAAGGGCCAAGAGTGCGAATGCAAAGAGGGCTTGAGCTCGACCCTGGGAATTGTGCATTTACATTTAAAAGCCTGCAGTTAACATCGCACTCCTAAAACAGTTTAGGAAAAATAATTAGCATACTTGTATAAGAAGATTGTGGATGTTGTTGGGTACCTAGATACTGGGAGGGGATAAATATATCCTCTGAATGAGTTATTAAAATGTTCTGAAACACTACTGCACCTAAATGTACACTTTTGTAATACTTTTTAATAAATTATTCTAATTCCTATTTAACTTGAAAGAAATATTGGAAGATTTAATTATGGCTTTTCTGTGATTATAGATTGTTAAATAAATAAAAGTCAATACACTGTAAATTGGAAAATAAATAAGTACTAACAAACTGTGTGTTATTGCTGTAGTACCCTTTTTATACCCATATGAGGGCTCATCGGGATTGGTGTTGTAGGGTGTGACTATTGTAACATGGGTGCAATCGACACAACCAAGGCAATCTCGCTTTCCAGTGCTGGAATCCTTCCACGATGGCTCTCCTTTAGCTGCAGTTCCTGGGAGCTTCACGTAGGTAGGTGTGGAAGAGGCGGCGAACTGTTGCCCTCGATACTTCTTGCACAACCTTTCTCAGTTTTGTGGCCAAGGGCAAGATTGTACTCCTGCCCAATCCACCGTTGGTAGATCCAAAATGTCGTTTCGTACTTGCATTTTCGTTGGAAATCGTTAAAATTTTAGTTACCTACAGTTGAAATAGTACTTACGTACTTGCGAAATCGATTCGATTCGATGTAGCTGTTCGATACCCGCAATTACAGACACAATTCTATCTATCTATCATGGGGTTTTGGTTTCCCCACTTAGTCCTTAAAGTGGACGACAATTAAATTAACAATGCACCGTACCATACTCAATTTGTCGAGATTAGCTGTAAGATTTTATCGAATCGATTCCTACGTACTTACTTTCACTGCAGGACCTACAGAAACGTGCCCTCCGAATCCGAAGCACGGAATCATCTTACTTTGTAATCAATCAGGCAGGCGCGGATACAGGGGGGGGGGCAATGGGTGCAATTGCCCCCCCCCTGAACCGGACCAATTAAGTCACTAGCCAAGCTTGAACTGGTTTGACGGAATTGAAACTAAATATTCTAGTTGTATATCTTGTCATGGGCGTCGCCAGGAGGAGGCAGGCAGCTGCCCCTAGAGGCTCACTTTTTCCTGCCTGATGCCATAGAATGGTATTAAGTATAGCATAATTATCTGAGGCAATGTAAAAAATTTCGAGCTCGCTTCGCTTGCTCTTGAAGCCTAGTTTTTCATGAGTGTTAACCTGGGCCACCTATAGACAAATCTATAAGTGGCCCAGGTAACTCCAGTAGGTCGGTAGGAAAAGTGTTACAATTTTCGAGCTCTACAGACTACTTTGTCTTGAATTTATCTTAAATTCGACCAAGTAACTCCTATATGATCGTTCGAAACCATTATAACCTGTCCAAGGCAAGGTGTCGTAAAGAATTTCTCGCTGCGCTCCCCCCCCCCCCCTGGCCCAAAAGCTGGCGCCCTCTTGTAACTTGCATATCATGGATTTCTGTAAAGTAACGCCTAAGTATTTACTATCAAAAGTTTATCAATTTTTTTAATGAATTTTCCAAAAATTGCCCCTCCTTGAAAGAAATCCTGTATCCGCGCCTGCAATCAGGTGATTTTGACCTGCAATGCCTTACCTAAACTTGGAACAGTCCCTTAAAGACATTTTTGTGAGACAGTGTCCCCACCGGTAATCCAACCCAGAACCTCGGATCGCGAGCCAAATACTCTGATCACAGTGGAGGCTTTTACTTTGTTGATGATCTAATAAAAATAGCTAATGGTTCATCATCATCATAACTGCAGTCCACTGCTTGACATAGGCCTCCACCAAGGTGCACCACAAGGTCTAGTGGTTAAATTGGTATTTCTTACTTATTTAATAAGTATAGATTATTATATTTATGAGGCCCATGTTCAATAGTGGACTTTCTATGGCTGATGATGATGATAATATTTATACTGCAGTTTTGTTTAGGTATTTAATTTTACTTATAAGGTATCATGGAAAGAAGCAAGCTAGGAATAGAGATCAAGAGATGATTTATGTATGGTCGCGGGATCTGTGGAGAACAAGGGAAAGGACTATCCTGCAGGACGTATCTAATACGGACGAGGAAGAGTGAAAAAAAGACAATGAAATTCAATATATAATTAATTTAATTAATTAAAACAATGATCATCATTTATTACCTATTTCTTAATTTTAATTACAAATAAAAATATGTAACAAACAATTAGTAGGTGGTACCTACTATTATAAAGGCTATTTATTGTCATGGATCAAAAATAAAAGTATTACCTAGTTGGTGTTTTAGATTATTTTAGATAGAGAGATAAGCTTTAGCATTGATAGAGCAGTAACTATAATGCTATCCTGATAATAATTTACTTTGCCACTTTCATACTAACTGTCTCCACACTTAATCTTAACTCTGGTTGCGCCCATAATTTTGTTTATCCAATTACTATTTTGGTACTGTTCGCTGATCTTATTCTTGAATTTATTTCATAGTAGGTATTTCTTTCGCCTTAGCAGCTAGGTATGTAATTCAGGGCAGCTTTGACTAGGTATAACCAATTAACTTTTTACTAAAGTGTTTTTTCTTTTGCGATGAAACCATAATATATAATGTAATGGAATTCTATGCCAGGCTTGCGGTCCTCTTGAGCAGCAAGCAGCAACACAATAGTGATATGGACTATGTTTGGGGCAAATATTTAATTGCTTTTATAATTATCTCCATCAAGTGTGAGTCACACACATCTTCGATCACAGTGAAAATCTAAAATAAATAAGATTAATTAGAAAGTTATTATGATGGCAGCTACAGGTACTTACTTACCTTCTACAAAATTCCTAGTTTTAATAATATAAACACTGATGAATGTTTTTCATAGCTAGACTTTGCTAGCACGGTATAGTTATAGTATGTGCCTACTTATGTATTACTATTTTTAATTCTGTATTACAGCTACATGTTATGTTGAGATCTTGTCACTGTCTCCACAGCTGCCAGCTGGTGTTAGTAGGTAATATGTAGGAATGTTTTGTGGATAGGTATTTATCAGATAATATGGACCTACTTACATAATATAGAGTACCTACAAGGATTGACTAATAAATCACAAAGCCAAAGGGACCAAACTAACAGCCCCCAGCTACAGAGCTCATCATGGTATCACAAATTGAGACGATTTGTAAGAGCTCGTAGTAAGAGCCCTGGTTGCTCATGGAGAAATTGTTGTAATGCTGATACCTATTCAAACTTCCGTATTATGTAAGTACTTATACTTATGTACACCAATGATGTTGTAATTTGTAACAGTTTATGTTCTTACTTGCCAAACATGTTTCAACATCTCAAAGATCACCAATGAAATATCTGTTCTTGTTGAAAACGCTTGCACGTTGCTGATGTTATTAAAAACTACCTATTTCATTAGCTTTTGTTTTCTTCCAGGACCATTTTCTCTTCCTAATTTAGCTGTAGGAGGGTGCCTTACAACCAGAACTCAACAAGAAAACCCAAACTGCGTTTTTATAGTTCCAAACAAACCAAACATAACATCACGATTATTTCATTCACAGATTACTTCAATATAATTGATTGAACGTCAACCATACCACAGAATAATAACTAACCATACGTCAAATGAAACAAAATCAATCCCTAATCAATCAAAATCAATAAAATCTGTGTATCACCCGTCCCTAGTGTCACATGGCTTTTTACTTTTTAAATGTGACGTCACTGTTTGTTTTGATTCCAATTGGCGTGCTGTACATTGTCATGCCGGGCATTCTTGGTCCGGGCCGAGAATGGCCGACATGATAATGTACGTCATTGGAATTCAAAACACGTACATTCCAATGTCGTGCATTCTCGTGTTGTGCATTGTCATGTTGTGCATTGTTGGTTCCCTAAATGACATGGGCGCGCTCGGAGTAGCTGCGCGCCGCCACGCGTATCTCCGCTGTCAGCTGTCAGCGCCGCTCGGGGCCGGCGCGCGCGTAACAAGGAAATGCGCTCCGCCGCCCGCGGTGTGCGCTGGGCCGGAGAATCGACAAAATGACATAAATGAAGAAACCCGTTTCTATTATATGGTGGACAAGCTACGCGGGCAGGTGGTTGTCGGTTGACGTTAGGCTCCTGAGCAGTTTGATCCGAATGTCCTTAATTAAATAAAACAATGAGTAGCTACATAATCGATTTATTTAAATAAATTATATTCTCTTAAGCAGTCTATTCTTATAGATAACGTACGATACAAGAGTTAGTTATTATGAATGTTCAACATTGGAAATAATTGTGTATAAAATATAAAACGCCGAACTTCTTTTATTATATAATATGCAAAATAAAACGCACTGGTGAACAATTATTAAATAATTTATTTGATATTCTCTCCCCTGTTACAAATTGGACTATAATACTTGTTTACAATTAAAGCCCTGGTTGAATTGCACGCTGCAAACAACAATAATAATTTAGCAAGTGATAATTATTCATCTAAGTTTTAGATCCATACTGAGAAATTGGGCTTTAGACACCAAAGGTACACACACGGTGTTCCCACTGCTGGGACACAGGTCGCTATAGGAGAGGGAGTTGGCAGTGATCCAGCACGCGGGCAGTGCGGATTGGTAGATGTCACGTCTTCGAGTTTTTGGTTCTAGGACATGCAGGTTTCTTCACGATATTTATCATCACCTTTTGTGGTGTTACAATTGTTATGGTAATTCATTATTTCAAGTTCTAGTCTCATAAATTGTTTAGTAAACTTGTTTTGTTATATACTTGTGTGTATAATCATTATCAGAATGGTTATATATCCAGCGTTGGACTTGCGATTGTCAAAACGAACGTTGGTTGTGGTCAATCCGTTTAGAATCACGTAATTAATTAGTAATAGCGGTAACAGCTATATAGCACATTTAAATGAGCAAATAATACGTAATGGTGACTTGAATCTCAAATAATTGCATTGTTACATTAAATGATTCGAGAGCATTGATGTCCAAATAGTTTTCTATTTCGAGTGTTGTTCGAAAATCGAGTAATTTGTCGATGTTTTGGAATGATAAGTTATTAATATAATATTTTTTAGATTATATTAAGAGAATTTCAAAAATATAGCTTTTACATTTCGGAAGTTTTCTTATAGCTTACAGACTGTAGTGTAAGATAAAGAAAAGCTAGCACGATTAATTTCGAAATTAAAAAATGTCAAGAAACGAATCAAACAAAATCAAGAGAGAATCGATTTACAATCTAACGAAGAATCAATTGCTCATTACTATGAAGGCGTTTATATGGCACAAGGATATTTAGAAAAAGTTTGCAAATAAAGTCAGTTTTGTATTTTTTTTCAAGAATGATACTAATATCATTCTTGAAAAAAAAAACAACATTATCAAACGGGACTATTTGTTGTGAGTTCCCGTTTATAGTTGGTAATAGTTCAGTTATGTTCCCGTTTGATAATGTTTTTTCATGAATGGTTCGTCTTTTTCATTCCTTCGCATAAGCCAGTCCCTTTTTGAAACTCCAACCCCCGATTACTGAAACGTCACTCAAAATTGAAGTAGCACTTATAAATTAACAGATACTCAAAAGTGACGTTTGGTCAAACGAAATTTTAAGTTTAGAAGCTGCTCAAATGTTAAGCAGCCCTTAAATTTTGAGTGACGTTTCAATATTCGAGGGTAAGTGCCATATGAACGCTATGTAAACCTGCCAGGGTTGCGGGACAGTTCGAAAGAGATACCGTGACCCCGGAACACAAAGGGCGATGAAGGAACATGGATGGTTTTTAATCAGTAAAAGTCTGACATCCCTCCTCCCTCCAGGAGTCATTTGATGATTTCCCAACCGAAAAAAAAAAACGCTATGTAAAAGTGATTTATCGACAAGCCACTAGGTTCCCTAACAACACTACCCCACTCCCTCATCACGCAGCGGCCAGCTTCCCAATCCTGTCATCTAATTTCTTGATCTCCTTGTGTACGCTCTCGACGTTGTGCGCGAACACTTCCTGAACACCTTGTAGTAGCTCCTTGTTGTTCTGAACACCGCTAGCTATCGTGTTCTGAAGGGTTTCTAGTTCGGTTAGGGATTTGCCGAAGTTGCTCGCTGTGGAGAAGAATTAAAAAAGTTTTATTGTTTGATAATTTTGTCGTCAAAAGAATTTATGCAAGAATCGAAGCAGTTGGTGTTCCGTAGTTGCTACAAAAAATTAAGTTTCTATAAAAAATTCAACATTATAACCATTTATCGCGCCCTGGTTCACTTAGTTAGATGAATATTATTTTAGACTTTATTTCAGCGATCACAAAGTCGATAATTCTTTGGCAGTCTCGTATCAGAGGCATATAGTACTCACCCTGGTTATGTAAAGCCTCTAGAGCCTCCATACGCTCCAGGATCTCGGAATGTGATATACCATCTATTTGTTTCAGCAGTTTGTATAGCTCGTTCACCTGAAATAATACAATTTTAATAGAATTTATGGAGTTAGAGTAAAATAGAACCAACCCATTACACTCACGGGTGTCGTACAGTCCCCGGCACGTAACTTGGCAAGAGTCGTTAGATGCGCAGAAGTCGTTTTTTAGGTCTCTTTGGCGGTGGCGCGGGACGCGGGGTATGAAGTAGCGCCGATCCGAGCGCGCGATTGGTGCGTCAGTCGACCCCTGCCTCCCGCACCGCGTCTACATTCCGTTCGCTCCCGATTACACTTGCGTGCAGGAGTACCACTACTACCCTTTGTTTTTGTTACGAGTTCAGTTTTAGTTTTAAATTAAGTTTTTGTTACGAGTTATTGTTATTGTTGTTGTTTTAAATTTAGTTTTTGTTACCAGTTGTTGTTATCGTTTTAAATTTAGTTTTTGTTACGTTTTTTACAATGCCAGGACCAAATACCGTTTTACGCAGACATGCCAGAAAAATGGTATACGATGTGTACTGTTTCATGGAGAAAGAAGCTCAAATTGAAAAAGAGACGGCAAAAAGAGCCAACTCCTTCCACCAGCTCAGGTGGTAGTTTTAATTTGATGCCAGGTGTAACGGTATTAGTAACCGATAGTGACGACGAGAACCTATAATTTTTAATAATAATACTTTTTTTACATAATAAAAAAAATGCATCTGTATTATGTTTTATTTATAACACCTAATAAAAGTCAACTCTGCTTTGTTTAACTACATGATTAAAAATAAATGATGGCAATAACCAAAAATGACAATCAATAAAATTTAACTGAACAGTTTGTTGTTCCACTAAGTGTACGATGCGCGAACTTGCCCCCACTCGGCCGAAACCTTGCCAACTTACGTGCCGGGTACTGTATAAGGCGACTAATGTCTGAGGCAGAACACCTTGCGCCTCCGTAGACCAGAGAATGGGCAGCAGCGTTTTCTGTTAGTCTTTCATCACTGCGATCTCCAATCCGCCTGCCAAGCGTGGAGATTACGGCAAATTCCTCCCATCATGAGAGAGGCTTATGTCCAGCAGTGGACGTTATGGGCTGTTGTTGTTGTTGTTATGGAGTTACACAGAACACAGGTGTCTATGGCAGCAAACTGGTGGACTTTTAGTGGCAGCATTATCATCCTAAAATGATCCCACAGCTGAGACACAGGTCCCTGTAAGAGTGTGGGCCATAATCCAACATGAGGGTCCAGTGCATGGTTGCGGGACTGTTTGAAAGAGATACCGTGGCCCTGGAACACAAAGGGCGATGAAGGAACATGGATGGGTTGTAGTCAGTAAAAGTCTGACACTCCCTCCTGCTCCGCCCAGAGCGGGAGGAGTCATTTGATGATTTCCCATCCGGAAACAAAAAGCGTCCAGTGCATGTATCACTAACACTTGCTGTCCAGGTCGCTACATGTCGGACAGAATTTGAGTCATTGAACCCACACAGTACACCCATATTTTACCAGTTATGTTAAAATCCATGTAATAAGGGTTGAGCCTATTGCCATCAACCGGGCACAGATCCAAAGAAGGGGAATTTCTCAGTAGCATTCACAGTGTCTGCCGTGCGTGACTGCTACTAAGAGATTCCTGATGTAAAAACCCAATAACACTTTACCCGACCCGAGAATCGAACCCAGTACATCTGGCTCAGCAGTCGCGTTTGCAACTACTAGACCAATGAGACACTCAAATTGTTATTCAGTTATAAAGGGCGTAAAAGGCCTCTTAACGAAGCCGAAAGACACTTATTCTCCTCGTCATTGCGATCATTTTTTTGTTCTACACCATACCTGGGAACCTTCTAGTTTCGGAGATTTTTTTTACTTGTAAGTTTTTTACTTTAAACACCTCCACGACCCCCGTACTGTTCAAGCCATCCATCAGCACAATGTTTTGAGTGCGTTACATTGAGTTCTACTACAAAACATGATTTTTCACCCAAAAAAAAAATCCTTTCCCATCAGTATTTTTTGCGTAAAGTTACTTAGTTTGATGTACAGAATGCTTGGTTGTCGGCTTCGTGATGAGATTGTTTACACCCTGTATTGAAAGCCGACTATACCCGTACATACCTTAGCGTCCAGCTCAGGGTCAACCGGTTTGACAGCAGCCTTCAGGGCCTCGACGTTGGACAGTAGAGAGGTGACCCGTGCCTCAGCCGCGGCCAGCTCGCCGGGTCGCAGCAGTGACGTTTGTGCTGCTAGTGAAGCTGCTGCGCCGCATAGTGTGGCCTGAACAAGTGTTTAGTGTCAGATTAAACATAACAACAGGCCTTTGCCACGTAATCTTCGAAGGGTTAGGCATTTTCAACCTTATTACTACTAAGTATTAAGGTGTAAAGTGGTTGAGCAACAGTGATAGTGGTAGTGAGCTCGGATGAAATCTGCTCATTTTTAAAACAAAATCCCGTGCACACGATCTCCACATCTGTTTACAACCCTTAACGAATTATTGAGACGAAGAAGAAGAAGAACTATTATTGGTCTTATTTATTTTTTTTTTTCTTTAGACCCTTTTTTTCATTAAAAAAAACAAGGGATCAGATGCCGTGATGCTATTGGTTGATGTGCTTAAATAAGCGCTTCAATAGCGGCCGAATGCTGCAAGCAAAAAGAGTCGTATTGGTGGTGAGATTTCGTCCGAGCTCATTGTACCTACAGTACGGTGTACTGTACACTTCGCTAGTCATATATGTCACAGGAAACAAGTCTATTGTCCACCAGACATAAATCCAGACTAAAGGCTGCTACTGACAAATTTCTAATGTCGAAATTCAATAACACCTTGTCCAATCTGTGAATCGAATGTCGTAGCACTTGCAACTATTACATTCAACGAGACAGTCATCAAGTATTTGGTAAAAAGAATACACCTTGTGTTCACGCCAAATTATCAACACTACTGTATAGAAATAAAGACTAATTAGCTACACACCTGTCCTGTAGCTGCCTGCAATCTCCTGAACGCTTCCTCATCTCTTACACCTGCAGCCTGCTCCAATTTGTGTAACCTTACACAACAACAAAGCAACGTGATTAGTAATTCAACCTATTTTTGGTTTTTATGTCACTTTTATAGCCCCCTCCAACCCCTTGGTGATACGTGGTGACGTTTTAGGCCCCTCCTCCCCCCTCTCAATATTACATTGCCATCAACCTTGCACAAATTCAGACTCCGTGGCTGATAAGAAGAAATTTCTAATGAAAAATGGAATGTGTATTGTATTTTTTATTATTACAAAGATCAGATAGTTTTAGAATCTGTTTTATTAAGAAATATTTTCTCTATCATATGGGTATAGGACCGCAGCCAAAGTTGTGTGAAGATCTGATCTTGTTTGCGGGGCGAACATGGTGAGTGATGTGTGACTGACATTGGCTTGGCCACCATCAGGGATTTTAGTCTTGATAACACAAAAATTGGTGTCCATTCTGTTGTGCAGAAACTAAACTTTATTTAGGCTATTGCTATCTTTTACTAAAAGGGCGTCCTTTTCTCGCACTGCGTTTAACACGGCAAGCCAAGCGAAAGCGCAAGAAGCCGAATAAGTTTGAAGCGCAAGGCATAAACTAGTTTGACATCTCTAACTTAGTTCATAGCTATAGCCGTCTATAGCTATGAACTAAGTTAGAGATGTCAAACTAGTTTATGCCTTGCGCTTCACCGTGTTTTTAGTCGACATGTTTTTACGAGCACCCTTCATTTGTATAGAAATATTAGTTCCAACTAAATTTGACAGCTCTAAATTTCGTCCGTCTCTCTCTCGTTTTATTAGAGAGAAAAAGATAGCAATGGCCTAAATTAAGTTTAGTTTGTGCACAACAGAATCGACACCATTAAGTAGCTAATTTGTCGAAATTTGTCGCCAAATATCAGAATTTGTCGGTCACTGGTTCAAAAGATATAAGGGCTTGTAGGTGGCCGATCTGGAGCTGGAGAGAGTCTCCCCAGCTTGGCCACATTTATATCTCAAAAACTAGGGCACCTAGCGAAGATCTGTTTTCTACCATATTTTGTCGCTAATTTGTCGGAATTTGTCGCCAAGTCACAGATTTAATCGGGACTTAATTTAAAAGATATAATGAGTTCAATTAGTAAGGTATAGTCTAAGAGCTAGATCGAAAGAAATTAGAGTATTCATCCGATCTAGCTCTTCTCTCTCCAGATCGGCCACCTATAAACCCTTATATCTTTTGAACCAATGACCGACAAATTCTGATATTTGGCGACAAATTTCGACTAATTAACGACAATTTTTTTGTGTTATCAAAATTAAAATCCCTGATGGTGGCCAAGCTAGTGTCAGTCACACGTTAGTGATCGTACAAGATAGAGAGGTTTGGAAGGACTCATAAAGGGGAGGCCTTTGCCTAGCAGTAGGACAGTTATTATTATTTATTATTAATAATTATACCTGTGTTCAAGCTGCGCTACCCTAGTGGTGTAAGCCAGGTTGACTTCAGGTTTCAGCTTCAGATGAGTCGTCATCAGCTCTCCTTGCTTCCTTTTATTGGTACTTGTTAGGTATTCCCTAAAAAAATAAAGTTTTAAGTTCCACTGCATTGAAACTCAATGAATCTAGTTTTATAAATATCCCTTTCTAAAATCACAACTGGGCTTTTTTTTTGGATGGAAAATCATCAAATGACTCCTCCCGCTCTGGACGGAGCCGGAAGGAGTGTAAGACTTTTACTGACTAAAACCCATCCATGTTCCTTCATCGCCCTTTGTGTTCCAGGGCCGCGGTCACTGGTCTCAGTTCAACTTTAACTTCTTAGTATTTTTTACATGGGTCTACCCATGTAAAAAAATCTCTTGTATTATGGGTTTTTTTACAACCATAAATAATAATATAATAATAATAATAAAATATAAAGAAATAGTGTTCTATATAGAAATATTTAAAAATGTTCAAAATATGTATTATAATTAATAAAATATAATAATAAATGGTAGATTATACTTTTTTCTGGCAGAAATCAACAAACAGTACCAATAAGAATAATAAAAAGTAATATAAAATTTTCTGATTATTTTTATTCAACTATTCATCATCTGCCTACCTAGCCTTTTCCCAAGTTTTATTGGAGTCGTCTTCCAGTCTAACCGGATGCAGCTGAATACCAGTATTTTACATGGAGCAACTGCCTTTCTGACCTCCACAACCCAGTTAACACTGGGTAATACGATAACCCTTGGTAAGACTGCTTGTCAGGCTTTTTAGGCCACTGACTACCTGTAACGGCTGTCAAAGATCTACAAATGAAAGCCGGGACCAACTGCTTAACATGCTTTCTGTGGCACCGAGGAAACTCGGTATGTAATGGATGGTCACCCATCCACAGACCAACCTAGGTAAGCACGGCTTAACCTAAAGATCGACCCGAGCGGCTGTTATTATTTAGCCACAAGCTCCTCAGCTCTTTATTCAACTATTATATTTTAGAAAAACATCTTACTTTAATTTCTCAGCTTTAGGATCAATTTGTTCCCCCTCATCCAGTTTCAATTCTTCCAGTAATTTCTTAGTTGAGTTGATTTGGACTGCCAGTTTGGTGTACTCGTCCTGAAAGTAAAACATTGAATATAAAGTACCTCTTTACATCTTTGTAATGTAGTGATTGTATCGTCTCATTGTATATTCATGAAATTATGCTTCTTAATTCACACAATAATTTACTAGTTGGGAGTAGAATGTAACACAATTATAGTGAGAAAGTTAATTAAAAATCAGATTTTTGTTTTTTTTTTTCATTCTTGTAGTTAATTTGTGCATTAAGTGCACCATATGTTTTGTGTAACTATGAATTTGATACTGCTGTTTAGAAAATAATAAAGTTCAGTTAATTTCTTACCTTTTCACTCTCACTGGCCCTGTTCTGCTGTTCAGCAAGTTGTTCAAGTAACTCTGAGAACTCGCAGCGGAGCCGGTTGTAGCGCTCCATGGGAGTCTCTGGTTCACCCTCAGCTGCTAACTCCCATTCACCAGCCCTAGTTTAAATTAACTATTATTAAAGAGGTTCGATGACTTTTTTGAAATATTAGGCTGTGACGGTTTGCATCATTGCTTGTCTGTTTGAAAGTTATGATAATATTTTCAGACATAGATTTACTTTGCTTTGGAATGTAAAATATGTGATTAAAGAATACCTGTATCCAATTCTAGATTTTCTGCTAAGTCTATCAGAAAAGTCCACTGCGCCAGTTAAAAATCTTCCTTTGAACTTGTTGAAAGAATCTTTCACAGATAAATGTAGTTGTTCAATGCATTCATTTTCTTCCTCCTCGTTGGGATCGGGTTGGTCAGCCTCTGGCAAATCGCCGGTTTCATACACATCAGGTTGATCGTACGCCTGAGAAAAATAAAAATTCAGCACCAGTGTCCACAAAGCAAAATCAATAATTTTCTAAGTCTCGACATGATGTACTCACTATTCCCGGAAGATTTTCATATTTAGGATCGGCCATGGTTACTGTGTTCTATTGTACTGTTTATTTTATTTTCAATAGGTTTAGTTGAATTATAATTTTTACTTTTAATGACGTCACTCGACAACGGGACGCAGTCATTTTTGACAGAAACGTTTCGTTTTAATGGCAGAAACGAAGAGTTTCACTACAAATTCATCCATTGTGATCTACGGAGCACTAAATAAAATTATATCACATTTGAAGTAACTTTGTATTTATTTATTTCTGTGGTTTCAGAAATAAATAAATACCAAGAGTGTTTCAGCTTGATAAAAATGTTAGACATTGAATGTGAAAGGGAACGTTATTTTCGTTGTGAAATAAAGGCCCATGCAATTTCAGAAAAACTTGCATCGTTACTCGTTAGGAAAATATGTAATGCGAGCTATTCACCATCATTTTGTACGATTTCGAGAAACTTGATTAGTCAGCCGATGTTTGTAGTGTATTGATATCAAATACTGGCAATAAATATGATGGAATATTATCAATATGTCTAGGCATTCATCTGCTCGCAAAGTCGCAACCGTTTCTCGTTGCTTACTTTCCAAGAAAACGAAATTCAATTCTTGAATTTTGCGGTGCATGTGTAGGCCGCTTTAGCTCACCTCGGCTTGAGAGAGGACTAGAGGAGACACGTCATTAGTAGACATAGGCTGCGTTCCGAATTAGGCTATAATCGCTCACAGCGCTCACATCGATATTTTGCGTTCCGATTTAGATATCACGATTATGACAGCTAAGAGCCGTCATCAATTCGGAACGCTCGTGAACGCGTTGACAGTAAACCACAGTAAACTTATCCCCAAACCAAAACATTTCACAAGACTTATTTTGAAAATGGAAGTTAGGTTGGTTGACTCTATCTACTCTGATAACTCACATTTTTAGATAGAGAACGACGATTCGTCCAGTGATGAAAAGGATGACGAAAGCGTTTATAGTAGGGTATTTTGCTCCCAGCAAAGATTTACCCCTTAAAAAAATCCTACGAATTACAAATTACATAGATGCAACGGTAATTAAAAATAATGTTCATGAGTTTGAAACTCATTTCAATTTTTTTCAGTCAAATTATACAACACAACCTGTGAAAAAAACTGTCATTTTTGACAGCGCTCACAGTGATATTTATTTGGGGCATGGTCAGTGTAATCGCAAAATGGCGCATGTCATGACGTCATCTATGACGATTCAAGGGACATCGATATCGCGCTCACGGTAATTCGGAACAGCTTTATGGACGCTCAAATCGATTACAGCCTAATTCGGAACGCAGCCATTATTTTCAACCTACGTCATATGTCATTTTCTACTTTTCGTTAGTCACCGATTATTTTTAATATAAAATCCACATTGAGTTTTGTTTGAGCTGATTCGGAAGTGTGTTGTGTCGCTGCAAAGTGCAAGTATCGCAGCTGTTATTATTCGTTGTAAGAGTAGTTTGTAAAGCGCCACAATGAGTTTACAGTGGACAATCATCGCGACGTTCTTGTACGCCGAAATAGCCATCGTGCTTCTCTTGACATTGCCGATCGCAAGTCCTTCAAAATGGCAGAGGTTTTTCAAGTCAAAATTCCTCGCTTACATAAGTGGTCAAGCGTCTATTTACTTTTTGATTCTGATCGGCGTGCTGGTACTATGCCTCCTCGATGCCATTCGCGAAATGCAGAAGTACTCAAACATGGAGTCGACGGATCATCAGCATTTGGATGCAGAGATGCAAGGTAACATGAGGCTGTTCCGTGCACAGAGGAACTTCTACATCTCTGGTTTCGCGCTCTTTTTGCTGGTCGTTATTCGCCGGTTGGTGCAGCTGATTTCACAGTTGGCGACTTTGTTAGCGCAGTCTGAGGCGAACTTCCGCCAAGCGCAGAGCGCCACCGTGACGGCCAGGACGCTGCTTGACCAGGCCGGCGCCGGCGACGAGAAGTCCAAGAAGGAACTTGAGGAACTCAAGAATCAAATCAACATGCTTGAGAAAGATCTAACCAAAGAGAAGAAGGATAAGGAGGCTGTGAAGTCCCAGGCTGAGAGCCTTTCTAAGGAGTATGACAGGCTCGCCGAGGAGCACAGTAAACTGCAGAAGAAGCTGACAGTGGCTAGCGGAGGTGACTCCAAGAAGGATGAATAGAGTCGTCAAAGTCAAAAACTCATGGTCTGAATATAAGCTAGTGATGTATAAGTCCATTAATCTTTTATCAATTATTCTCCACATCACTATTTAAAGCTTAATGAACAACTTATAAACATCTTTGCAATCTTTCTAATAAAATATGCAATGATGCAACTGTGATTCCAGTACTTTCTAGATCTACCTATGAATAAATTACCTTTTTTGTTTATGGTGTTAACAGAATTATCATCTAAATGAATGTTGTTTACTTTAAAAACTAATCAATTTGGAATTCTAGTGTCCACATAATTATTGTAACTAATTAGATACTATTAAGGCATTAAGAGCAATGTTTGCATTTATTTTTGTGGTAATTACATCTAATTATACTAATGGTGAAATGAAAGCAGCTTCAATATTATCTGTTTCTGAAGAAGTGATGCATAAATAAGTTGTGCTAAACAGTAGATTGATAAATTATATTTATATATTTGTAGAGTGTGTAAGCAGGAATATCATTGTTTTTGAACTGCTTTTCTGAAGCACTGTGCACCCAGTACTTCCTCAAAGGTATTTTTGTATGAATATAAAATCGTGTAAGTTGGTTTGTGTAACAGAAAGTCTGAATTGTTAATTTATTTGTTTTTATTTTCGTTTAAAATTACAAAAAACAGACAAGCTATGTATATTATGATGCAATATAATATAAACCATTTTGCAGGTGATTGTCGCAAGAAATCATAAAATTCTCGTTTTTTTCTAATGAATTTCCCTTCCACACACCTTTGAAGTTTTATGTATATCTTGGCTAATATTGGTTTTGTTGGCCAGTCACTGGTTTGGTATCAACAAACATTTGCAATCAAGGTTCAAAGTACACATACTATGTAATACTTGTTTATTTTACTAATAATAAATTATGAGTCATCTGTCATTGTGGACATTACGTGAATAACAACACAACTAGCAAATATTTCATCATTTACTTGGAAAGCTCGGTGTAGTTTCGAAAGAGAAACATAAAAGTGTAGTTTCATGGCCGTCCCTATAAAATAATGTTACAAACTGGATATTATGAGGCTTCACAACATTTTATACCTACACAATAATGTTGTAGCGGTCATTGAATACAAATATTTCACACAATAATAAAGTATCATTATCTTATACCCTTTACATTATCCATGCATTGGATTGTTTGTATTGAACCTTTTTTCGTGGTTTACTGTAAATACGGAGTAGAAAAGAACCGTTAAGAACCAGGGTAATAATTTGGGTGATAATGAACTTTTACACAAGACATTTAATTTCCGTCAATCTACCCACATGTGAGAATGTGGTAGGTTCCCCATTTTGTTACCTACTCCGTGTTTCTATCTTGTGTTTTCTATAATAAATGTATGTTTTTGATATTAGTGACGGGTTGTTATGGGTAGTTTAGTAACCAAGTGGGTTTCCTTAGTGATTTGTATGTACTCTAATAAACTATTTTCAGTGTTGCTTCGAAATAAATTTGTATTTTTATCCCATGTTTTATTTATTTCTAGAAAACCCGTCATATTTTCTACTTCCGTACTTTCCGGTACCTGTTTTGGGATATCCTATCCCAACCGACTCATATTTTAAACTTCCTACCTACCCTCATCTTACAAAAATATTCTTTATGATGTAGAGGCTCTACCACAAAGGTGCGTTATTATCGGTTGCTATTATCGCGTGCTAGGGCATGCAATAATAGCAACACTGAGATATCGCACTAAGGTGCGATATCTGTTTTTAGGACATTATGTATTATGACGGCTACGAAGTTACACACTGCTGCGATAATAACGACGCAATAGAAGTAGGACGCTTGCGTTTCTGCGTCCTGCGATTTTGCATGCAAAATGGATAATCTGTGCCCGACATTAGGTAAAAAACTTGTCAAAAACACGAATAGGAAATAGAATTATCGGACGATAAAAACACAGTTGGGTGCAAGGAATTAGGGACGCATTATCGCAATAACGCATGCGATATTATCGACCGATAATAACGCGCCTGTGTGGTAGGGCCTCTAGGCTGTTGACAAAGTATACAGGGCTTTACGCAATACCTACCTACCTATTCAATTTTCATCAGGCCTAGTTATTATTTATCTATGTAAACACAAGCACACATAAAGCCTCGTATCCACTAGGCAACAATTGACGCACAACACGTGACGCTCAACATGTTCGGCAGCGTTGCACAACATCGCACGACGTTGCCAGCTGGCGCGCAACATGACAAAACAAAGCAAAGGTAGCTGAACAAAAGTTCCGCGCTGACTTTCAACACGTTGAACAACATGTTGAGCAACATGTCGTGCGCCAAATGTTGCCTAGTGGATACGAGGCTTTAGGCTCGCTAATGACGCCGCCGGCCGCGAGGGTCGCGCCGGGCGTCGGGGGCCACGTGTTGCTATGGGCTAGCTCACCGTCTGTCCGTCTTATGACGACATGCCGTGTGGACGGCGCGTTCGTGTTCCACGCACGCCTCAAAGAGATGTCAGCAAAAGGAAGGGGTCCGCAAGGGCCGATGCCTGCCGGGGCTGCGGGACTGTTCGAAAGAGATACCGTGGCCCCGAAACACAAAGGGCGATGAAGGAACATGGATGGATGGGATTTAGTCAGTAAAAGTCCCGCTCCGCTCAGGGCGGGAGGACATTTGATGATTTCCCATCCGAAAAAAAAAAGCTCGCCGATGATAAAAAAAATCAGACACTGATTAAATCGTTGCATTTGCCGCCTGGTCTGATTCGCTCGCCTGCCAAACCGTCAGTTACAAATCTATTTTTAGAATAGAAAGAACTTCAGACGATATGATTCATACGAGGTATCATACCTAATTGTTTTTGGATTACAACTAGTCACCGTGGGATGACGACATATTATTTGATGCATTGTGAAATCGTTTGAAGCGTATACGTGTTCTTTTGTTCAGGTAGTCTTAATTAAGTAGAGGGAGTAGGTACCTACTAGAGTTACGTACCTACATAAAAAGCCGTAGATATTAGGACACTTGCAACTCGTGCAATATTTTCATTCATCTCTGCTAGGTCGATGAAAATGTTGCCATGTCATACTTATTAGATATAAAGCCCGTTCACGACTTAGTTGATGCGATTTGCGCAAGTGACACAAGCGTGGTGAGCTGTCGATAACACTTCGACGTTTGGCTTAGGAACATAGCAACTTCGTCACCAAACATTGTCCTACTCTATATTACTTTAATAGTAATGTAAGTTAACCGTTGAACATCAACCACCCGATAAGCAAAGTTAAAGTCCAAACGCCAAAGCCAGATGTTATGCCCATATTTCGCCCAATTCCGCGCAAACTTTTGACGCGACGATTACGGACGGACTAGCATTACCTACTTGTTTAACAAATTTTTTTTGCTCAACACATACCTGCTAGATCTAAAATCATTTCCTAGGTCCTCAAGGTAACGTAATAGTGGGATAATTTGTTGTAATATGTAGATAGAATTTAAGTCGATTCAGAACAGTAAGTAGTTAGGTAATAGGTACTAATTCTTCGTTCTGTACCTTACTCATGTAAGGTTATTCGAGCTCATTCTGACAACGTATTATTTTTTTGTTTGAACCAGGGATGTTACGAAGCTTCGAATCCGAGTCCGATACGTCGGAACTTCCGATTGTTTTTACAGTTTTCCGGTTCCGACTTCGGTTTCGATACTTTTAAATCGGAGGTTTTAATCGGAGGTCGAAGCATAGCACATACCTAGCGGCGGGCAGAGCGGCGGCTGTGGTCAACGTGTGCGAACAGGTTTATGCATGTCGCCCGGGGAACACAGCACGCGTTCTGTCATCGATTCATAATTCACTATTGTATTGCCTGCCCTTAACACATTTTAAATTTCTTCTGCCACCATTTCTGACTCCGCCTCCGACTCCGATTCCGGTTCCGGTTCCGACTCCGACTCCAAAAAACCAAATTTAAAAACTCCGACTCCGATTCCGGTTCCGATAAAACCACCTCCGTAACATCCCTGGTTTGAACTGAATAATTAACTCCAACAGACTATGATTGACCTCCGAACCGAACTAAGTTGGTAACCAAAATAAATAATCACGCTCTGATAGAACTACGCAGATCATGAGCAGTCGTGCTGTATCATGAGTCTGCAACCTTTTTCGTCACTAGACCTTATAGGCCGCTAGGCTGCTAGGTCTTGCCATGTGCTTCGGAGCGCAAAAGAGGCATCTACATCATTACAGGTACCTAGGTACTAAATTACTAATGCTTCGAATCAATTAGGCAATCAAATCAGCCTGTGTTCGCGCACGTCATCCATACTGCCAATCTAATATTGTAGGTAATGCGAAAGTAAATCTGTCTGCATGTTCGAGTTTCACGCTTTCACGACTGACCAGAATTTTGATGCAGGTACCTAATTTGGCTTACAGGTAGACCATGATCTGGGTTAGGAACTAGATTAGGACATTACTGCGGTCAGTGCGTTTCCGTAGGATAATTTCTGACCTCCACGAGGGGTAGCCGCAGACAATAGCTTGACTAATAGCGCTCAATCAACATTACAGTACAGTATAATTATACCTACCTACAGTAGCTTTGCTTTGATTCCCAAACTTTAAACGCTCCCTCGGCCACGGTGCGAGTGGATATACTGCCCTGTTCGATAACGTTTCTGAATAGCTTACTAATACACTAAACTACAACAGCCCATAACGTCCACTGCTGGACATAAGCCTCTCCCATGATGGAAGGAATTTGCCGTAATCTCCACGCTTGGCAGGCGGATTGGAGATCGCAGTGATGAAAGACTAACAGAAAACGCTGCTGCCCATTCTCTGGCCTACGGAGGCGCAAGGTGTTCTGCCTTACACATTAGTCGCCTTATACGACGCCCGTGAGTGTAATGGGTTGGTTCTATTCTACTCTGTCGGATACCACACGGGCTGAATAGCTTAAGTTAAGGGAACTTCCTGAAAGCAGACCGGTAAGGCCTTAGGTAGATGTGTTGGATTACGTCAGAAATAGTGATTAGAGCAGTAGGCGATGTAGGCGGGGCATGTATGTAAATTGTACTATAACAGTCAGAAGTCGACTGCCAATCTCGCAACACAATGGCAAAGCAATATTAGTTGTACTTATGACCTTCTTCTATAAGAACGTTTGACAACACTTACACATTAGCAACTTGTTGCCCGCTTAAGATTGTTATTACAAATTTCAATGTGTTGTGTAAGTGATACGGTGGCCAAATTGGTTAGCACTGCGCCTCGCTTGGCGAATGTTCGGGTTCGAGTCTCACATCAAACATGAAAAACATTTTTTAAGTATTACATGTGAAATATAAATGCCGAGTTGTTAACAAAATATAATGTTAAAATATATTCCACAACTAAACGAAGATTCTTTCGTTTTACAATAATTTTCAATCTTAGCGTCGTTATTAAAATATGAGGGTAGATTTGAAACAAAGTGATAAGTTCACTTTGTTTCAAATCTACCTGCATATTTTAACTACTTTACTAGTTCACATAAATTATTCCACTATTCGCTGTTCTTGGTTGGTGAACATAGTTACGAGCGTTTGTGTTATCTTGCTGTTGCTATTTTAGTATTCTTCTGAATTCAATATGCAGGCTAATATTAGAATTGAAGCTAAGGCAAATATTGTGGCCCTATATTCGAATGGCCTTAATATATCTCAAATATCGAATGAAACCAGTTTATGCGTAAGTTTATTTTTTTTAAATTTTATGTGATGATACCTACAAAATATAATGGTAGACCTAAATCGCTTGTTGCAATTGTGTAATATAGACTTTTTTTTAGAGAGAGACTGTTAGGCGCTGGGTGAAGAGATTTGAGGAAAAAGGTAGCCTGAAGAGTCGTGATAGGAGCGGAAGACCACCTCTTATTAGCCAGCCTCAGCGACGTTATATGGTAGCTGAATATGAGACGAATGGTTTCAAGACCAAATACGGAATCAGGCAGAATCAGTGTGAATATGTGGGGGTGGATAAGTGCTCAAGGGCCCGGTGAATTAAGTTTTATATCGACGAGAGCCAACAGTGCCAACTATGTGGAAGTGCTGAATGATGTAATGTTGCCTACGGTGCGTAATATCTACCCCGCAGAAGACTTAGAAGAGATAAGTTTTGTGCAAGACAATTGTCCTATTCACCGTGCCAGCATTGTTCGCGAATGGTTTAGCAATCATCCAGAAATTAAAGTTTTTCCTTGGCCAGCTCGGTCCCCTGACTTAAACCCTATAGAAAATGTATGTAAATCCTAAACAGGTAGGGTAATTTTATGTCAGGGGACATAGTGACCGTAACTTAAACAAATTAATATTTATATTATTGTAAAATTGAGGTTAAGTTTCAATCCTCTTTTCATTGAGAAAATGAATAGTTAAATTTAACCTCAATGATGTCAGAATTTTCATAATATCTATATTATGTAACCGTTTTTTAACATTCTATACTACAATAATAACATAAGTAAGTGTAAAGGACTTCTTTTATAAAAAAAATAATAATATTACTTGTTTGTTTCATTTATTATCATTATTGTAATAATAAATTACCTTTATAATATATTTATTATAATATCTATTTGTTCAAAATAACTTACAAAAATAAATTATTAAACATAATTAAATAAAACACAAAAAACCGGTCCATCTTGGATTCGAACTCACATCTATCCCGATCACACTCGCCTCGTTACCGATCTAGCTATTGCTATCTTACGCAAACTTGTCAAAATTTTGCATTACTATGAAAAAAATAATCAGACGGTGATAAAAAGAAGTTACTGATATTGTCATCCTTGTCTAACATTGACCACATCTATATTATTACTCGTAGCGATGCTAAACGACACGTTAATTTGTTAGCGTTGGAACATCACTCACACGGATAAATATGCGTATGTGTGTATAGGCACCGCAGCCCGTATAGCGCAAACGATAATGTGCGTTGCGGTGGAAGTGGAATTTTGACCTTTGACTGTACATTACTTATTAGAGGTTCCACCCACTAATGATATTTATAGCAAGTCGAATTACATAACTTTATTAATTTCGAACCTACATCACATTAAATTCCGATACCTTTGGAATTTCGATATTATGTTTGACACAGTCTGTTCACTTGGTAGGTAGGTATACAGTATACTTAATTACATTTTGTCTAAAATGAATTCGAACTTTTTTGACAAGGGTCCATGTTATGCCTGCCTAGAGCTACCTAATTTTCTACTTTATTTGCCATTATTTATAACCTATTTTACGAATTAGGAGGTCATATTTTCTATTCTATAGAAGCCAATGTTAAAAATAGTTCAGTTTCAAAGTTTCAACCATAAAATTGTTTGGCCATTGTCGATAGATAATATCGAGCATTTCAATAGGCAAGCCTGAAGCCGGCATTCCTTGACGCTATTTAGACGTAAAATTATTTTTACTGTCAGCTGTGCTCTGGCTGAATTGATGTTTACCTTGGCTCAATGTTACGTAAATTAAAAATATTGACCCACCGTTTGCCTACCGTAGACTTCAGTCTCATGAAAGAAAATATTTTAATTGGCTTATTAATTAACACGGCCTCGGTAGCACAGTAGGTACGACTTATTTACAAATATTGAATTTAATAATAACGAAGGGGAAAAGAAATCATATAATTATTGAAAGTAGTTGTTTTGACTTTAAAATAAATAAAAATAAAAAAAAGAATAAGAAAAGTATTTATGGCAAAAGTCTTTATTATTTAGTTTGTTTGCACACGTAAAGAGGGAGTAAAATTAATAATAATACTTAATAAAAAAAAACAATAGTTTTATAAAATATAAAAAATATGAGATCCCACAGAAATCATTTTACAGTTCTTCCCTAAGGTAGGCGCGGTAGTTCTCATTCTCATTAAAACCTAAGCTGTCCCAGAAAGACTTCTGACCGAAGTCGTTGGTTGACTTCATCTCCATTTCGGTGGGTGACAGGATATCCAAGTAGTTCAGTTCAGGAGCTCCTGGCTTCACGGGTTCCCATACAGGTCCGTTGTTGTACAGTTTCGGGATTCTGTAACCAAAATGGGTGATAAGTGGTAAAGCCAGGATATAAACTTAGCATATCTCCAATATCTAGAAAGCAGATATAGAGGGCTATAAGTAGGTAGAGGTGTTAGTAGGAGCTGTGTCTATTATGTAAGTAAGTCCAACAATGTAACATAATTTTACCAATAAACTAAGAACAAATAAAAAAAAAGGAATTTCACGATCGAGCCTGATATCTAACTTAGGGATCACACACTACAGTTTTAATAATAATTTAATAATAATTGCTAAATAATAAAGCCTCAACACTCTACAGATGCCTAATCACACACTTTACATGCTGCAAAAAGGTCATATTTTATTACGTATTGCAATAAAACGAGACCTGCCATTGTTTTTTATCTATAAAAAAATACTCAGGGATTTCAGGTAATGAGGGATTTTCTTTTTAGCTCTTCCCTAGTCGCTGGATAGATGGCGCTAGGACTAAGTATGATAATGCAAGGAACGGAACCTAAAAAAACTGATTTTAACAAAGCACGAGAAATGTTGGTTATATTCGGAAGGTTAAGCAAATGAAAGTGTCAGTCAACGAGAGTATGTGACGTGATACAATATTTTTTTTTCAAGCGTTTTGGCTTTGGCATAGTAAGTTCAACGCCATCTATAGAGTTCTTGGACACTATTTTTTTTTTTAAAACCTCAAAAGGAAAACCTCTCATTATGATTTTGTAGTACCAGCCCGAAATCTGAATTTTCCGGCTATTACGTAGTAGGTCTTAGGCTAGGGAAATTCAGATTTCGGGCTTTAAAAGGTCCTGCGTCGTAGGATTTAAAACACTATCTGACGTCCCGCGGTTTCACCCGCGTAGTCCCGTTCATAAAAATACATACTCATCATCAGCCTATTAATGTTCCCACTGCTGGGACACAGGCCTCCTCTCTATGAGAGGGAATGGGCTATAATCCACCACGCAGGCCCAGTGCGGATTGGTAGATGTCACATGTCTTCGAATTTTTGGTTCTAGGACATGCCGGTTTCCTCACGATGTTTTTCTTCACCGTTTTGAGAGCAGCGGTGATGAAATAAATTACACAAAGTAATGCGCCTGCGCTACCCACGACTTACTGTTCGTAAGTCGGGGCCGCCACCACTGGGCCACCGCTGCTCAAATACATACTAGTTAATAACAATTCCTAATCAATCAATCAATTTCTAATTTTCTTTTTCTTATTGCCAAATTAGATTTTTAGTTTCTTAGAAATCAATTAACACCTGTCGAATCACCCGAAAGTTTCTGACTTTATCTACATTATCATCCACCTTCTCTATTTAAATTTCACCTTACATCCTTGGTTCCAACCCGTGTAAGGTTTCTTAGGCTCTCTTAAGGGCTATATATAGCTCAAATGACCTAACATGATCCTCCGTTACGCCTAAAATACTGCAGCATTAATTTTGAAATAAATATATGGTAAAGTTGAGGATTGGTGTGACGAAAACACGATTCTATAAACTTTTCTCGATAGAAAAAATTCCAAAGTTACCTCCAAATTGAACAATAAACCGCTGGTATTCAAAAAGTACTTCAAATTAGATCATGAAACTTTGCATACTAACTGAACTAACTATAAAGTAGGTCTTATGTGTTTTATTTTTTTAGTCCAATCCATAGATTTTTTTTGTAAATCGCAAAAAAACACTAATTACGCACTATTCGGCCGCAATGACTGACGTAACAACCGCTTTGTAGTGTAAGCTGATTAGAACTTTATTCTAACAATATTTCAAACGAAGTTTTAACCACAACAAATACTTAGAGTTGCTAATTTTAGGGTTAGAAGGGCCTTAAATGAGAAGAAACATAAAGAACAACAAAATAATAATAATTGTAATTTGCATGTAGGTAATTAACTATTGTAGGTATGCCCAATGGGCGGGACATGGCTGATTACAATCAAATTATTTTTCAATACACTTCCTCGAAAACTGTTCCATAACGCACTACGTTTAGGTACAACATGCAGTGTATTTCACACCCGTGCGATTTTTTTCACTTTCCCGCACGCGTGCGGGAATGAAAATTGCCACAGATAACTATACCTATACTTAGTCCAAATTGGTTCAATGCCTATAGTCTGAAGTGAATGTTTTATTTTTTAAATTTTTGCAAAGCACTACGCGTCATTACGGCATAAATATTTTTTGAATATTCAAATTGTGTTTTTAAATAGAATATCATAGATAAACATGATTATTTAAAACTAATAGTTACTTTTATACACAAATTAACATTTATTTGTGTTCTGAATTCAAAAAATATAAAATAAATCTATTTTTATATTAGACTGTTTAACGGCTTCATACCATTGCCTCTCCTTCAACCTGGCGAAACCAAAGCGCGAAAAAAATAAAAAATAAAATCATAGTTTCATAGTTCGTGACAAAAATATATTTCGTTATTTTATTTCTTCAAAAGTGTATTGAAAAACGTCGTTTGATACACGTGGACATTTGTTATTGCATTTCTCGGCTCAAAAACACCCTCGCCTACAACTCGGGTGTTATAATTCCGCCTCGAATGCAATAACAAACTTTCTCCACTTGTATCAAAATGTACTATTAAGACCTGTTTTATGTACCTACCTATGATCCACAATAAAGATATTGATTGATTGATTGTTGAATACCTAAAACTGTCAAACTTCCTTCTTTTTTTGTATCCCAGTTTTCTATCCAAAGAAATATTGGTCGACCTTTATCCTTATATTATCGTATGTTAATATTGTGTTAACGTAAATAGACAAAACAAATAATAAAAGTTGGTCGTATTCAAAGAAAATAACGTTATTATTGTAATCTAATCGAAATGTGTCTACTTTCTGATACAAATATAAATCTTATCATAGAAATAAACACAATCTAATATTGTAAGCTCGATTATCGTCTACGAATTGATGTTTGATTTGCTTTATCATAAGTAGGTACCTATGTACTTATTTACCTATGTACTAAACTATAGATTGTTTAGATTCTAGTCTATTCAAATGATTCTTTCCAATTGAGTTGATGTGTAGGTAAATTATGGTAATTTTAGAATTACTAAGTTCTTTAGAATAATGGTGAAAGGTACAGCTGCAGCGAAAACTGAACATAAATCAAGTTCCAAATCCAGATTCTTAGTTATTATGGCAAATAGCACCTAAAGCACTTACTAATACAATAACCATAACACGTATGGAAATTTTCCAGAACGATAACAACAAAGAAATAAGTTGGTAAAACATTTTATGGAATATTATCTGAACGGTGGGCACAGTTATCCTACGACACAACTTAAAAGTCGTAGTTCGTCAAGCACGGTAACTTTCTAAGTGGTGCGACTTGAGTTTAACTGAACTGAGAGAGCAATACAAAGGTCCCAGAGCGATTAAATTAAGTCCTCTTGATTCGAGCAAAATAATCAATCGCTGTCTGTCAGTTCAGTCCTTAGACCCGGACTCCACCAAAGCGGAGACCAGTGGAGTGGAGCGGAGAGGATTACGTGCTGGAACCAACCACATTCGTTGAAATAAACATTGCATCTCTTCTGTAATTGGTTGAATCTTGCACGTATCAGCACCACTCGGCTCGTCTCCGTGGTGGAGTCCGGGTTTTAACTTAGTGACTATTTTTTTTTTGGCCGTTATCAAAATTGAAACCGGGAGCGACCACAGCGTAGTTCGCAGGTGAAAAACGTGAGACTCAACAAGAGGAAAGAAGGCCAAAGCCAAAGCATATACGTGGGCCTTACTGAAAGTTTCAGGATGGGCTTCCAATAAAATAATGAAAAAAACCGGCCAAGAGCGTGTCGGGTCACGCTCAGTGTAGGGTTCCGTAGTTTCCCGTCCATCACAATAAGTGTTCCCACTTATGAGTTTAAAGAATCAGACAAAAAGAAACAGAAATCAGACAAAAAGTTGTACAAAATAATTTCTGGAAAATTATCTTGTACAACTTTTTGTCTTTTTTGTACAAAAACTGTTGTTTCCATCAAGTTCAAAATGATTTTCCTAGAAAGTCCTTATAAAGTTCTACTTTTCAGATTTTTTTTCATATTTTCTAAAGGAAGGGGGGGCCCCCTCTAACTTTTGAACCATAAGTTAATCGGAAATAATCGCTCCAAAAGTAAAAAAACAATGTGTCCCCACACATTGTTTTTTACTTTTGGAGCGATTATTTCCGAAATTATTGACATTATCAAAAAATGATTAAAAAAAAAACCCCTTTTCATTTTTAAATACCTTTCCAACAATATATCACACGTTAGGGTTGAAATTAAAAAAAAAATCACTTCCCACTTTACATATAGGGGGGCTACCCTAATAAAACATTTTTTTCCAATTTTTATTTTACCACTTTGTCGGCGTGATTGATATACATATTGGTACCAAATTTCAGCTTTCTAGTGCTAACGGTCACAGAGATTAAGCGAGGACGGACAGACGGACGGACGGACGGACAGACATGGCGAAACTATAAGGGTTCCTAGTTGACTACGGAACCCTAAAAACAATTATGGCATTCGAAAATGGAACTCATTGGGAACATTTTAACTTTTTTAATTTGGGAGACTGTCAATTGTTTTTTCACTGTCGCATCCTTTCGAAATTGTGTGTCGCTATCAAAATGAATTTAACTCGTGAACATTTTCGTTCAATGTTTTTTTTTATGATGGCTTAAGTCAACAAGAGAGTTGCCAGAGACTTCATATTGGCATTTGGTGATGAAGCACGATGTCGCAGCTCTGTGTATTCGTGGTTTGGAGAATTTGGACGTGGACGTGATCATCTCCATGATGACGACGTGAAGGTCGGCCGGCGATTGCGGTTACAAAATCTAATTTTGACACTGAACGACAACTAATTGAAACTGAAAAAAAAAAAATGTAAGCAAATTCGTGCTTTGTTAGGCATTGGAATGAGCCAAGTACAAAAAAAACATTTTACATGTGCATCTGAGTCCAGTGGTGTCATAAAATGATAAAAAAGTTTAACGGAGGTTAGTCATTGGCTGTCTACATGATGAAATGAAATGAAATAAAATGATGATGAAATGAAATGATTTTATTTTGCAAGTAGGTTTTTACAAACACTTTTACACGTCATTTTTTAAAACTAGATGGAGCAGCCGGTGTTTCGTACCTGACTACTCTGAGAAGAAACAGCCGAAACAAACTCAGAGGTCAGTCTCTTTTGAAGTTCAGACAGTCATAATCTTGCTCAATTCACATACGGACTATGCAGATTATAAGTGTCTGAGATGGTCTTTTGAAGAAATAACCACACAGATTTGAGTGGACCTGTCCAGTCAGTGCAAGCATTTGTCAGTTATCGTGTAGCTCCACTTATAACTCAAGGAGCTCAACGAAACGACGAACAATACCAAAGAAAGGACATTTGGGCAGGTCGCTTTTAGTACTCAAACTGCCAGACAGTCGTGGGGAAAAAATAAAATTATGTGAATCCCAAATGGTCCTCACACATTCACAATAATTAAATAAAATTAATAATAATTTACAAAATGAATGTCAATAAAAAAAAATAATTAAGTATTTTACATTTTTATATTATTGTGACATTTGTCACAATAATATAAAAAAGTAAAATACTTAACAAAATAAGTACATATTTATGTCAAATCAGTAAATCACAAAATAATAAAAAAAATAATTAAAAAATAATAAAATAGGTACCTACTGAACTAAGTATTCAATGTCAAATCATTCAATGTCAAAGTGTTTAAAACAAAGGGATTAATAATAAACAAGCGAAGTCCGAAATTTCGACATTCACAGAGCAAATTTCATTGGAGCAGCTCAATCACAAGCCTTTTTATCTTCGAGAAAGTGATTAACATGATAGTATAAGGCTTTCAGGCATAATTTCCGTGTCACGATACCTGTGTGTATTGCTTTGAAGCCGAAAAAACAAGCCAGTCGGCAGAGTTGGTCTTTCCTTTTGATGATTTTCCGACGAAAGTTAAGAAAAGTCGAAGCATTGGTAGAAAAATGGTTGCTTCTTTTTTCGGCAAATCAGGATACACGACAGTATCACTTGAAGATCAAAGGACATTGACTGCAGATTGGTACGTCAACACTTGCTTGCCCAGAGTCTTAGAAAAAGTTCGCGAAAAGCGTCCTCGAAGCAATGTCCTCCTTCATCACGATAACACATCCTCACATCCCGCTAAGATAACGGAAGCTTATTTGAAGGCTGCAAATGTGGAACTGATGACGCATCCGCCATACAGCCCGGACCTCGCACCCGGCGACTTCTTTTTATTTCCAAAAATTAAAGTTAAACTTAAAGGCACGGGTTTTACGGGCCCTGAATCGGCAGTGAATGCGTTCCATGGAGCCATTGAAGAGGTCCTCAAGGAAGATTGGTTCAACTGCTTTGTACAATGGTTTCAGCGAATGCCAAAATGCTTTAATTGCGAAGGAATATACTTTGAAAAACAATAAATGTATCGTAAGTCTTATATCTGGTCTTATTTATCAGAGTCCAGAACCTTCCAGTATGCCCTAAGTATAGATGGAATGTGTGAGTGAATATGAAAGAAAAGAAAGTGAACGAGGAAGAAGAAAACGTGATGTACAGACGATGATGACGTTGGTTGGGTTGGCGTGGTTTTAACCAACCAAGGTTGGTTAACATCATCATTACCAACATCCTCATCTAGACTTCACCCACTTTTGTGGTCTTTGCTTGTGCCAATCACCACGGGCCTTGGGTAAAATGGAAAGAACTTGTAACGCTTACCCAGTGGTAGAGTAGGTGTACACCATATTGATGAGTCCTTCCAGCATGGCCGTGTCCTGAGAGTTGCGGGTTTCCATGCCGGGGAAGACGAAGATCCGCATCACGTCGTCAGCGTGGCTCACACCTGTAAACATACCAATGTAAGAAATCGCTGGTAATAGGTACGATTCCTGACTAAAAAAACATGAGTACGTGTTTTTTGTTTTATCAAATTAATAAAAATTGACGAAGATAAAACACGTCAAAGATCGTGAGTCACTTGTGACGTCACTTTCCGGTAAAAACGTACTCAAATGTGACGTCACACGAGTTTTCGACGCACTGTATCGTCTATATTTTTTGGAAATCTATCTAACGGACTAATTCGATTTTTTTTATAATCTACCCTATTGAGGTATTCGTTAAGTTCAAGAGAACGAGCAAAACTATGAAGGCTTCTGATTACGGTTTTCACGTTTAGTTTCAAACCAGAAGGCCTTGGCTTTAGCTAAGCTTGGCTAAGTGGCTAAATAGCCGGTACTTTTGATTTGTCTGCTTCGGCGTTGTGAAATTATCTGTGGAAATTTTATTGAAAATTCAAGATTCAGGCGTTGATTCAGGCGATGGCCACGCGTCAATGTCGATACTCACCGTAATTGACGTCATTGTGCGCCATCAAGTGGGACAGGCTGGTGGCGCCGCGGAAGGCGTACCGGTACACGTAGGTCGGCTGGCCGGACTTGGCCGCGTGGATCTGCGCCGTCTTGCCCACGTCCATCACGAACAGGCGGTCGCTCAGGGCCTGTGGGATACAGGAACTTTTAGAATAGGTAAGTATACCTACAGGGTGTAAAAAGACCCTTCACGTCAACTAAGCATTCCGTCCATCTTTAATAGCTAACACTGCGCCAAAATTATTGCTGGAAAACGACTTCTTTTTTGGTGCGAAACATCATGTTTTGCGGTAGCGCTCAATGTACTTATTTCATTACATTTTAATTTTTCGGAATCAGACATTTTACCAAATTAATTCGCTAAAATGACTATTTACACGTTTAATTCATTCCTTGCCCGTGGTACAGTTGGCTAGTTTTAATTGAACAACTGATTTTAAGCGTAAAAAATTAAATACCTATAACGTTTTTTATTTGAACTACACTTAACAATTTAAACGCATTAAGTATAAAAAAGAAGCCTAACCTGGCTTGGTTTTGATGAATACCATCTCGTTTAACTAAGTAGCTACATTATTTTTGTAAAGGAAGTTGTCAAAAGACTGATTACTGTAACTGCCTAATATTACCGTGGCCTACGGCAATTTTGTAAGCTTTCATCAACGGGCCAATTATCTTGACACAAATTGTTTCTCAAAAAAAGTATAATAGAGGACGTATCTATATCGAAATAATTTTAGTATTTTTTTTACATCAGCAAAGTTATTTTAGGAAATTATAAGGGGCTCCATTTTGGAACATGCCTTTAGTCATGCTCACAAAGAACTCAAAAACAACATGAATTTCGGATATTAATTTTGGCCCAATTATTTTATTCTGTAGCAAAAGAGCCTCGAAGATAAATGTAGTAACAAGCGCTAAAAATACGTCTGGTGAAGTGTTAGATATACAAAGCAGGCAAAAAAGACATGAATTTCGGATATATTAATTTTGGGCAAATTATTTTTTTCTGTGGCAACAAGAGCCACAAAAAAGAACAAAATATAATATCAGGTTACCATTTCATTATCCCTTGAACCCTAAAAACAAAAAATATATCCAGTGGTCTCCTTGGCGGACTTTGATGACGGAACTATTTAGATAGGAGTCTACGTAGATCTAAGGTAGCTAGTTGATTACATGATGGCGATCAATAGGCATTAATTCAACGATTCAGGATTATCAAGCAAGCCCATGTGAGTCATCTGTTCCAAACGGGAATACTATTAAACAGTCTTAGTTGGCAGACGTCCACATGGCGACAGATCAAACTATACATTTCCAGTATAACATGGCCTCGGTTTGTATAGATTTCTTATACAATGAGAGATAAACTAGTAAACTAGTTTTGTATAGCTTGATTGGTTAGTCCTGCGTCCTACCTGCTAAAGTTGTAGCTGAAATCGTAGAGGTACGCAATATAATATAGCTATTTATAGTTGAAGGCAATCTTGGATTATTAATATTAGATTATTCCTTGGATACGGGAATGTGCCTAATACGAAATTAATATAAATGAGAAAACACCTTTGTACACCTGTCGTAATTAAGTTATTATTTAGCTACTTAGTTTGTACGATATTATTTCTTGATATGATTATGTAATAAGCATCATTGCCGCCTTTTCCCAAATTTATTGGGGTCGGCTTCCAGTCTTACCGGATGCAGCTGAATATCAGTATTTTACATGGAGATACCATATCTATCTGACCTCCACAACCTAGTTAGTACTGGATAATACGGTACCTCTTGCGGAAGACTGGTTGTCAGATTTTTGATCCACTGTACCTGTAGCGACTATCATAGATACTGAGTTTCCTCCGTGCCTTAGAACTACACATTGACAGCCGGGACTAACTGCTTAACGTGCTTTCTGAGGCACGGAGGAAACTCGGTATGTAGGTAATGGGTGGTCACCCTTCCCGGGACCAAACTTACCTGCTGGGTTTACCTGGTTTAACCTAAAGATTGACCCGAGTGGCTGTTATTATTTAGCCACGACGAATTCTTCCGGATATTTTTACGGAAAGCATCATCTGCCTAGCCTTTCCCAACTATGTTGGGGTCGGCTTCTAGTTTAACCGGATGCAGCTGAATACCAGTATTTTACATGGACCGACTGCCTATCTGATCTCCACAACCCAGTTAGTACTAGGTAACACGACACCCCTTCAGAAACCCCCCTCGATACCCCTTGTCAGACTTTTTTGGGCCACTGACTACCTGTAACGACTGTCAAAGATCTGCAAATGACAGGAAAGAAATAAACAATATTCCGTTTCTTTGCCATAACTGCGTTGTGTATACGAGAGAACTAAAGAATATCGATAAAAATCCAGTGACAGGTCGTAGATATGAAATCACGTCAGAAGTCACTCACAAGTTCGACCCCTCACTTCCAAACCAATCTGTTTCTAGTTTAAGGTAAATTAAAAACATAAATATGGTGAATTCAAAACATCTGCTGAAGATACTATTCCTACCACGAAATAAAACCGACGAAACAGGCAATATACAAACTATGCATCATGCCTGACGTCATGCAAAATCTTGTACTCTGCCAGCATTGTCAACCATCGTAACCATCAGAAAGTAGACCTGTCACAACACCCAGCTGGTCGGCAGATCCTCCCTTTTCAAAGGTGGATGAGGAACTTACACCCAATGATACCTCAATAGGTCTTAAATTTCTGTACCTGAACAAGCTGCGGGAATGTCTCCTGGCTGACCGGCTTGCCTCCGAGGTAATGCTGCTTGATCTTCTGCGCAACCTCATTGCGGAGATTCAGCGGGAGAGTACCGTTGTATTCAAAGATGCTGGCCGCCAGTTCGTTCCAGCGGGCTTCCAAGTCTGGCAGGAGGTCGGGCGTCTCTTGGTAGGCTGGAAAAGAAGCGGTTCTGGGATTAGGATTAGTAGCATTGATCTTTCATCCTGGAGAAAGTGGTAATAGGTTAGCATGGGGAAGACTTTAGCATTGCTTCTGAAATGGGAAGTAATTTGGAAAATTTCCTTTGTTCATGGAGTTCTGAAATTCTGGCAGATACAAAACCGCTACAGACTAAGTGAGTCTATAAGCGGTGATGAAAAGGCATAAATAAATAAAAATGAAGTAGAACTACGAACCGTTTTGTATCCTTCCTAAATCCTTTTTGCTTGAGTATTTTTATAACCTCAACATGAATTTATTATTCGGCTAACAATACTAAAATGTTTCGGCCTACGTATTTATTGTTTTCTGTGATTTTATACTCACGACAAGGGTTTAAAGATCAACGAAACTTAACCTCACTTGACGTACTACTCTCAAAGATTATAAACAAAAAAAAAGCCGTTGAAAAGACAAAACTTGACGTATCCGTTTAAGCTAGAATTTATATTCTCAGGACACTCAACGCTTACCAGCAGCCGGGTACAGTCCCTCCTCAGAAGTGACGGACGTGATGAGCGGCAAGTTCATCATGCCGCCGGCTATGGTGGCGTGGTACGGGTACTGCTGGAGGAACGGCTCCCGTACTCCTGGCGCCTCCACCACGGGTGAGAACGGTGCGAAAAAGTGCACCTTCCATTCCTGGAAGTAGAGATGTGCAATTAGTGATAAAGGTTTTCGAACCTTTCAATTTAGAGGATACTGTGATGGAAGAGGCCATGACGTCGAACATTTATTTTCTTACAGAAAATGATGATAATACCTATAGATGATAAAAAATCCACTAATTAACTGAAGCAAAGGAAGTATCGGATTCTCGAATGCATAATTGTCCTATCTTATAGAACAGCCTTGTCTAGCAATGAATCAAAGTTAAATACAATTATTTTAGACATCCAACATCTGTTTTGGATAGCTCTCAATTAAGTAGTAAAGCACCAGAGAACGGCACCTTGGCTGTTCGCCAATATTTTAAACATATTGCGGCTGATTGAGGCATAGATTGTGATTCTGCTCATATTTCTCTGCTAAAGTGCTTGCAAATTATATGCAAATTGGAATTCACTCAATTTAAAAGTAATTTATCCAATTAGTTGTGAGCTAAAGTTCGCAATGCAGTTATAGGCCCAGCGCACACCGCACATACTTATAAATTCGCACGCGGTACTCAGAGTGCTCAAGCTACTATAAGAGAATGCGCGCGACCGTATATCAAGTTAGTTTATATTATCTTAGGTTTATATTAAATTATTGTCTTCAAATGCGCTCCGCTGCGCCTCCAGCGGTGTGCGCTGGGCCTTAGGAAGCAGAGGTAATCTGTAGGTATAATTAGGCCTGTATTTCAGAACCTAACTTAAGACTCAAAATATTTATCTCAATCCTTTTTAACATGGGAGTGGGCGGAATCTTATCTTACTGAACGGCAGCTGCTTCGATCTTTACATCAAGACAAGACTCAATCATTGCTTTGAACTAGTTTCAAGTTCCACCAATCAAATGGCCTCTTAAACTAGTCTTAACTGAGGAATCCTTGAGTTATGAGTGAGATTCCGTAATAAGTTAAAGTTTCGTGGTCTGGGACATCCCCTGCTTGATAAATTGAATGATGACCTAGAAACCAGATGGGCGGATCGAAGGTGGATACTGAGAAGTTTGGCCAAATCTGTTGTAATAGTATTATTTATATTAAAGTAACTTTATCTGTTGGTCTGTGGATTTGAATGAAATTCGCCATACAGATAGATCAGGATTTGGGCGTTGCCTTTTGATAGTCTCTGACATCCATGTAGGCAAAACCTAGTCTAATATTATTTTGTAAATGATTTTTCTGCAAGAATTTTTAACCAAAAATATGTTACAAAATACGTACACATTGCATGTAGCGGAGATGAGAATGTTGAGGTGGATGTGACAAGAATGGATAAGGTAAGGAACGTGTATATTAGAGGAAGCTTAAAAAAGTTGAAAGGGAATCGACTGTCGTGGTATGGACATGTGATGAGGAGGGGTGAATCGCATGTGACTAAAAGAGTGATGAATATAAATGCATGTTGGTGGATGGAGCCAGAGGAAGACCAAAGAAACGATGGATGGATCGTGTGAGGAATGATATTATAGATAAAGGGGTAAATGATAGCGTGACGGTTGACAGGAGAGAATGTAAGAAAAAAACGTGTTGCACCGACCACAAGTAACACAGGACAAGAGCAGGAAGATGATAATTTTTACTGCTAGAATTTTTAACCAAAAATATGTTACAAAATACGTACAAACATCTCAATCTGCGCACTAACGATGGTCTCGCCAGGCCTGTATTTGAGGCAGTCCACCATTTCCTTGTTAGTGTTGGTGGGGCATCCCACGATGACCGCCAAAGCTTTAGCCTTATCAGCAGGCTTCATGTTGTGCGTCCATGCTGCGAGGGCGGACCCGCTGAAGGCTATGCCTCGGGCGAATGCGCCTGGAAAAAGGTTTGGTGAGTTAGAGCCAATACAGAAATGTTTAACTGCCAATCAATCAATGTGTGCTATTCGTAGGTAATTCAAAACGGACAGCAGGCGGCGAACTTGGAGTTTTGCACGGAACTTGCAAAAAAAGCTGTTATGTATTTTGAAATTACGAACAGAAATTCCAATATTATTTATTTGTATGTATATATCATGGTATATATACATTCAGAGCAGCGCAGCTGTGGGCCTGTGGTGACGGACTTACGAACAAGTTAGTCGTGGGTTCAAACCCAGACAGGCGCGTTACTTTGTGTAATTTATTTCATCACCACTGCTCTCAAAACGGTGAAGGAAAACATCGTGAGGAAACCGGCATGTTCTAGAACCAAAAGAATCGTAGACATGTGACATCTACCAACTCGCAGTGGGCCCGCGTGGTGGATTATAGCCCATTCCCTCTCATAGAGAGGAGGCCTGTGTCCTAGCAGGCGGGGACATTGAATAGAATAGAATAGTCATTTACTTGCTTAGAATGTAGGTAATTACTATAAGGTGGTTACAATAATGTTAGAGAATCCTTGTAAATTCTACCGTTTTGGCATGCAAACATTGATTCGAATTTCGGACCGCCTTTAATAGGCTGATGATGTGATTGATTCCGTGACACAATATAGTTTGGTTTGCACCTTATGGGCTATATATCCTTCAAATGGCTTAGCATGATCCGTTACGCCTAAAATACTGCAGCATTAATGTTGAAATACATATATGGGAAAGTTGAGGATTAATGCTAAGTCCTATGTGTGACGAAAACACGATTCCATAAACTTTTCTCGATAGAAAAAAAATCCAAAGTTACCTCCAAATCGAACAATAAACCGCTGGTATTCAAAAAGTACTTCAAATTAGATCATGAAATTTTGCATACTAACTGAACTAACTATAAAGCAGGTCTTATGTGTTTTATTTTTTAGTCCAATCAATAGATTTTTTGTAAATCGCAAAAAAACACTCATTTCGGACTATTCGGCCGCAGTGACTGACACGTAACAACCGCTTTGTAGTGCAAGCTGATTAGAACTTTATTCTAACAGTGTTTCAAACGAAGTTTGAACCACCACAAATAGAGTTGCTAATTTTAGGGTTAGAAGGGCCTTATGACAAATAGTAGGTAGCTCATTATGAGGACCTTGGTGCTAGACTTTGGGTCTTGTCGCAATAGTGTGAATTGGAGTAGGTACCTATAATCATTATGAGCTATGATTTGAGATATTTTTCAATTCTGATGTAATTACTACCATTTTGACCTAAGCAGTGTGCGGTAGGTGTTTTCGTTATTTATAATACCACTACACGGACCCTACATTAGGATAAACATTAATTATTCGCCACCCTAGCCAGCCACGCTAGCTAAACATTACGGTCGAGCTTACTTTAATTATGAATCCTCCGTTTTTGAAAACTTAGGTCTCTTGAAACAAAGGTATAATCATAATTTTATGAACAAGAAACAGAGTATAATGAAAATGGATGAGGTACGTCGTAATCATTACGTAGTTGGTGTTTTCCGAATGTCGACTAAGGCCTGAATTCTTGTCGCTCCTGATGGTCCGTCGCGTACGGTCGGTCGTGACGTCAACGGGAACAAAATACGGCTGTCGGTCGCCGCTGACGTCAACGTCGCAGTATGGTGCTCTAAAGAACACAATGTATTCTCGTACGCGACCGACCGTTTGTGACCGACCGTCAGCGCGACAATAATTCATGGCCTTATAAAACGCCCACCCTCCACCTGTCCTAATTGTTTCGGCATGTCTTTCACCGCCGACGATACAAGAATAACTAAAAACTAGAAATGAGTTGTTTTTTAGTTTGTAGCAATAACTAGTGGAGATATTTTCTCGCCGGCCTTCTCCTTTAATCATAAGTGTTCAAACAGGGATGGACAGTCAGAAAAAATTCACGATTAATGAATCACGTGTATTTTTTCGTGCGACGAAAAAAAAGATATGTGCGACGTATTTTACCAATATCCGATTGATTTTAATTATGTGACCACAAACCCGAGCAAGCAAATTTGTGTCAAAAATATCCTTGTTTTTTTTTATTAAGTTTGGTTTTAAAACTCTCTGATCTTGTCAACCTATATATAATATAAAAATGAATCCCTATTTCCCTTGGTCACATTACGCGTGAACGACTCGACCGATTTCGCCAATTCTTTTTTTGTTGTGTTTGTTGTTGTCAGGGAAAAGTACTTCGGTACATACGTCCTAGAGAGGTTAAGAAATAAAAAAATAAGAAAGCTGCGCGGAAAATTTAAGAAAACTTAACGACCATAAGTCTTCGTCGTTCTTTTATAATTTAACCATTTGTCTTTCTGGCGACCAAAAGTACTAGGCTAGCATAAATTGGAGGTGTTGTTTATTCAAACGAGGTAGGTAGGGTAGGATAAGGAGGTATATTTAATAGGGAGGAAAAGTGCATTGTTGGGGTGGCTAAAGCAAAGTAAATCTCAGATGGCGCCACGATAGTCGGTCTCAATCTGACCAATGAGGTTAAGCTATTTTGAAATATAAAATGGTATTACCACATTTTAAACCAATGACGATGTTTGGGTACCAACTATGTTAGCGCCATTATTTCCACAGTTAGCCTCTCCCTAATAAAAACACACGTGATGCTGGGAGGCATGAGGAACTGAGGAGGGGTGGTGGGTATAAAAGGGACATTGATCTATTTAACTCTTCGTTACGTGCTCTAAAAAAGGTCACCCTTGCAATTTAGTGGATATCTACTCTAGTCAAATATTTACCTAATCTTATACAAAAAAATAAAATTTAATCTATAATAATAGTAGATTATGCACCGAGGGGCTAAAGTTGTGTCTTATGTCACGGGCGTTATATTGAATCTCGAGCGCAATGAAGGATTCGGGATTTAACTCCCGAGCGCAGCGAGGGAATTAAGAGTTTAACTCACGAGCGAAGCGAGGGAGTTAATACAAGAATCCTGAATGCAGCGAGGGATTCAAGCTAGCCCAAGGCAAAGGCACCTTTAGCCCAGAGAAGGATACTCTACTTTTTACACCTACTGTGAGAAAATAATAGCCATAGGACGAAAAACAAAGTATTTATTAAATAAAAAAACAGTAAGAATAATTAACTAATGTTACAGCCAATTACTATTACGGTATTACGGCGCGGTACGGAATTTGTTATTATTAATGCCAGTTTTAATGTTATTCCATTCCTTTTAAAAAATGGTTCGTAGTTATCTAATTATTCTTACAATATTATGTCTTCGAAAACATGGCAACGACATGAAGAAGCAGTCCTTATGATTTTGTAGGAAATCGAGAATATCATCCACGCGTAGTAAGGGTATCGAGAATAGCTTTCCTCTTTCTGGCACCAAAGGGTGTTTGTTAGTACTATACTGCCAATTTAGCTGAGCATGTGAGATTCCAAATTCAAATCACATTATT